>CM060932.1:501400105-504194388 GCA_030765085.1 Allium cepa
AGGTTCCTTTGTGTTGTTCCTCGGGGCTTCCATCTAGAGGTGTACCCATTTCAGAAGGTATTCATTCTCCAATAAGAACCTACGGTTTTGTTTGTATTGGCGTAATAAATAGCCTCAAAATGCTATATGGGTAACCATTTCGGACAAGATTAATAAGTTTATTTGCAAATATTTTCAAAGAGACGTCATTAGAAATAATATCAAATGTTTTGATATAAAAGTGTTTTAGTTATCATAAGGAAAAAACCTATCTGTGTTTGTGTGTGGACGTGGTCTTATGAGATACTCTTTCTTTTCATAGCATTTTTTTCAAAGGCTGATATGTGACACTGCCATTTATTATTGAGTTTTTCTCATGCTGGTTTATCAAGCCCGATACGGGTATTTTCAATACTCGGGTCAGATCAGAGTAATTTCAAGTTAATTCGAAGACGGTTGGAGTTTCCAGAGGAGAGCTAGAGATATTCATCGTCGTATGGACACATTCTATTATCCATTATACTTAGTGTATTTTGTTTGATGTTTGCATGCAATTGAAAGGACATATGCTTAAAATTGTCCAAGCTAAATTTAGGTTAGATTCTGATATATGTATTTAAAAGTTTTCCGCTGTAAAAACATTTGTTCAATATTATATGTTATTCCATTCGTGTGAGATTCTGTTCTATCTATTTTTCCTTTCTACCCTTAATGATCCGTCTTTTCGTGCAATTTGAGTTGGACATGTATGGTTTATTTTCGATTTAAAGGGTACGGGAAAATAGGACATTACAAACTCTATCTCTAACCGAGAATTCTAGGTCTTTATGCCTTTAATCTACATAACTTTGCTGTCTGGATTGAGCTTCTTTCATCCGTTCTCGGATCAACTCAATCTTCTATGACGCCTCTCTAACCAAATTTGGACCTAAGATTAATTTGTCTCCAGTCTCTAGCCAACATGCTGGAGATTTGCATTGCCTTACATACAAAGCTTCAAAAGGCGTCATTCCTGTAATAGTCTGATAACTGTAATTATAGGAAAACTCAATCAAATATATATGATCTTCCCAAGATCCACCAAAGTCTAACACACAAGCTCTTAACAAATCTTCGAGTACTTCATTGACTCTCTCAGTATTCCCATCCGTCTATTGGTGATATGTTGTACTCATCTTGAGATTGGTACCCAATACCCTTTGTAGACTTCTCCAAAATTCGCTAGTGAATAATGTATCTCTGTCGCTGACTATGCTACTATGAATCCTATGAAGTCTAACTATGTTCTTCACAAACAACTTCGCCAAAACAGGTGCCATCCTGTTTGACTTTACTGGAATGAAATGGGTACTTTTGGTCAACCTGTCCACAATGATCCATATGCTTTCATTTTCCATGTTCGAACTTGGCAACCTATCAATGAAATCCATGGATACAGAATCCCACTTCAATACTGTAATCTCTAAAGGCTGAAGCAACCCGTTCGGCTTCTGGTGTTCGGCTTTCATTTGTTGTTAGTAAGCACATTGCCTAACCCACAAGCCAACATCCCTCTTCATGCCTTTCATATAGAAGCTCCTCTTCATATCCTAATACATCTTGGTCTCTCCAAGATGAATCGTAAATTTGGATCGATGACGCTCCTCTAGGACTTCTCTTCTCAAGTTGTCTACATTCGGAATATATAAGCATCCCTTCTTCCTCAACCATCCTCTCCAGTCGATGCCAAAATATTTTCACTACAGGAAAATAATCTTTTGGTTGCAAAAATTTGTAGCGTTTTTATGTAAGTGCAACCAATACTATTTCATATTGTATTATAAATGCAACCAAAAAAATTACTCATTCCCGCCTTTATTAAATGAAATTTCGCGTGACCTTTAAACGTAACCTGGAAATTTGCCGCCTATGAAATTTTCATTAGCCGCTTTGATTTCTTTTTCTCACATTCATCCTTTTTATTATCAATTTCCTTCTAAAAGGATGACAACTCTAAACTAACATTTTTCCAAAGTCGACTTAGCAAATCTCCTGTTACCACAACACTTCAAATCTTTGATTTGCCTTGCTTAGAATAGCTGCTGCTGAAGAGCTTCGTTGAATCCAAACTCAAACTAGACCTTACAAAATCATTTCCTATTATTTGATCAGTAGCACGCAGTTTTTCCATCGATTGACAGATCTAGAAGCAGACACATACAATTACCACAGCCAAAAATCCACCTTCTTCAATTCGGAGCTCACGCATCAAAAAAGAAAAGAAAAGTATTTCGATCTCTGTTGAAAGAAAGAGAAGCTTGAGCTTGTTGCCAATTTCTTATGTGCTTCTCATTTCAAGATGTTAGACCGTGATGTAGACGAGGTGCTTGAAAGAGATGCCGATGTGCCTGGAGTTTGAGAGTTCAAATTTGGAAGTAACAGTGTAAGTCCCTAAATTTTGGTACGCGTGTGTCGATCTCCATGCCATAAGAAATTATTCAGTGCTCTAGAAACCATTGCAATTAGTTTGGCAGTAGCCACTTATTGAACTGCTGTGATGTCAGGTCATAATTCAAGATTTTACAAACTTTGGCAGTAGCCACTTCTTGCATTTTAAGTCAACTGCACAAACCTAAAATTGAAAGGTTGATGATACATATGCAGTGCATGCTAGTGTGTGTGTTTTGCTTCAGGGTTCAGGTTTTGAATTATCATGTCTTCTTGTAGAGATACCGATTCTTGTCTGTGGAAAAAACATTGAGCCTATAAGTCCAGAACTCAGGCGCTTCATCCGCTCTACGGGAATGAAACTGGAAGCATTAGATTCGGTTATGATTGAATACTAATGATTCTATTATATTTTCCTCAACTATTGAAGTTTGCATTATACTCTTGTGCTTCTGCATATGATCTATTTTTCTCTCTAACATATTGCAAATTTTTTTTACAGAGAAATGCAGCTTCTACCTACAATATACTAAATGAAGAAGGAAGAGTTGTAGCGGCTGCCCTCATTCCCTTCAGAGTCTCCTCATAACCTAATATAAGCTAAGTAAGCATTTGTTTTCTTTTCTTAAATTTTACTAGTTGGATTAAACATTATCCTTTTTAATATTTTAATTGTACGAAATTCGTTTCAAATGCTTATTAAGAATTTTATTTAAGTATTGTCCTGTTAGGTATGCATTGGCTAATATCCTTATGTTGTCCTATACATGTTAGGTTAATGGGGAGTTGATATATCTTATTCTCTCTTCCAAACGGTTTTATTTTGAAAATCAGGCAGTTTCTCCATATTTGTTAAAAGTGCCAGATTTCATTAATAATAAATGTAGCTAAAGGAAGATAAGTATATTAAAAGCTGTGATGAACTACTTTGAGTTCAGTTTTTTAGTATGTTACCTATAGAATAAGAACGAGTTTACAGTAGTTCTGTTATATTTATCCTTTCGGGTGTTGTGGTTAATGGATTCATCGTTCATCTGTTCACACTATGATATGCTGTTTACTTTGCAAAATAATTTGTTAACTAAATATGAAGTAACTTTGTTGTTGCAAGCTAGTTGAGCACGTTTGAACAATGTTTTAGTACGATTAAGTACAAAACTAATTGTGGAATTTAGTTCATAGGTCACCTTCTTCTTACCTAATATTTCCTTTTCACGTTTAGCTATGTTTATTCTCTTACATCAAATGTGATTATTTTGTTCCTATTGCTGATACTACAAGATTATGATCAAAATACAGAAACTAGCTAGAGGAATCAACAATCAGGTACTTTCTTATTTCTTTAATTTTTTCTTTTTATTCCTACATCTGTTAAGGCCATGGTCAATATAATCAACCGTTAACATGTTTGTTTACGCTGACTGTAATTTTCATCTCTTTATTAGCTCTTTCTTGTAGCTCTATCAAGAAACACACTCATTTTATTTTATCCCTCAAGATATGCACGTTCGTCCATTTTTAAGAAGTCATTTGAAGTTTATTTGCGATTTTGATTTACTTAAATGCATTACATAATTACTGCTTAATAGTAGAAGATACTTGAAAGAAAGAAATAACCGATTGTAATCATCCACAAATCATTGCATCATAGTCTTTTTTGTGTATAATAATATGTTTTCCGTGCTATATTTGTTTACATAGGAAAACAGAGGATGGGGTGAAGGTAGTTACAGTGAAAAATTTAAGAAATCCATATGAAAATCAAGGGAATTTCAATTCTACGTTCAAACTGACATTAAACAAGCTGTATGCCTGAAGTTTAATTGATTACGATCGGGTCATCATGTTGGATTCAGATAATCTCTTTGTTCAAAAAATGGATGAGCTCTTTCAGTGTGGTCAGTTTTGTGCTGTATTCATCAATCCACGCATATTCATACTGGCCTTTTCGTTCTTCAGGTGCAATTGCAAAACTTTTTTCCTATTTTCATTGTTTCATTATTATATCAAATTTATTATCATTTGAAAACATCTGTATTTATGTTGTAAACAAATCAAATACGTCGTGGCCTGTTGGGTATATTTTACTATTGACTAAGGGACTAAGCTTTATATTTCCTGAATCAGTTGGAATGATATGTTTGATTATGATATGTTTGATTATATGATAAAATCCTAGTAGTTGTTAATGGATTTCAAATATAATGCAATATATATCTGTAAATTCACAAATTGCAATACTTTGGGTATATGCAGCCTACAATGGGGGTCTTCAATGACATGCTTCATGAACTAGATGTTGGTCGATCAAATCCAGATGGTGCTGATCAGGGTTTTCTTGCAAGTTACTTTCCAGATTTGCTTCATCTGCCTATGTTTCATCCTCCACCAAACGGTAATTCACTGCTAGTTATTTAAAGTAACAGCTTTACTCTGTTTCATTCACATGGATTATTTTCAACACATCCCATTGCTTACACATGCTTTCCTTCTGGGCTTTAGCTACTTCGCTTCAGCTGCAATTTCATGCTTTCCTTCCAATTAAAACTACAACATCTATCGCAATGCAAGCAATTTATGCACGACAGCTTACGCAAGCAGTTTATGCACACCTATCGTGATACAGTAAATTCTAGCCTAATGAGGGTGGAATGCAAACACTTTGCAACTGCTTTTGCAAGGTGAGTTATTGAACTAGTTTAATTATAATTTTTCTAACGCGATTGTGTGAATAAGGTTAGCTATTTGTAAAATGATCTTAGCTTTAGAAAAATAATAAAATGCAAGCTAGTGGCATATACATAGCCGATGGAGTATCGATATTTGCTTCAGGTTACTGGCTTGCTGTGTATAAAAGTATAAAGCAAGCTAGTGGCATATACATAGCCGATGAAGTACAATTAGAACATACACTCACTATACATTTTTGGGGATTTGAAGGGCATGGTATGACTAATTTAACAACATTTTATATATAATTGTAAGATTGGACTTTATTTATTTCATTTCCTTTATAAATTTGATTATTTATATGACATTATTTATAATATGATATGCTCGTATAGTGTTGTAGATGTTTGATAATAATTGTTTGACAATATGTTGTGCTTTCACTTGTGCAGACATTAGATTTCCGAAGAAAGCAAGGTTGGACTTTTATAGTTCTAGCTTTCACTTGTGCATGCAACAAAGAATTATGGGTAAACGAGCGTTTTGTTAGCACCAGTTTGGTATAACATTTTATTAGCACTTGGTGTGTAAATTTGTATACGAATGGTTATTGTATGTGAGTTTGGTTATTTTATCAAAAAAATATTGTATTAGAATGGTTATGGATAACCTATTTGATTATATGATTAATATGTTTTTTTAATTGTTCGATTATGATGATTATGTGAGCGATTGTTGATTGATATAGTAGAAACAAAATAGACCATCAATAGGAAATAATAGCATGAAAAAATAGTGCAAAATGATCATCAACTTTTAGTAGCGTTTCAAAAATGCTATGAAAATACATATAGTGGCGTTGTGTAAATGCAACCGTAAAGTAGGGGTAAAGTTGGAAATTTTATTGGTAGCGTCAAAAAATATTTTGGCGTCATTTTGTACACGCTACAAAAAAAGAATTTAGTAACGTTTAAAAAACGCTGCCAAAAATTCATTTATAGCGGCGTTAAAATAAATGCAACAAAAAATCATGGATTTTTAGTCGCATGTTTTCTAGCGGCGTTTATCAAAACGCCACCAAAACTTTTTGTAGCGTTTTTTGAGCGCCACTAAAAATCAAATTTCTTGTAGTGTTTAGATCATCGATATCGGGTCCCACCTCGAGCCTTCTAATTCACTTGGCCAATCTTGGATCCTTTTTCCGCTTAGAAGCTATCCCTTCGATCAACATTATTTGCACTTCTAAACAGGCCAACATAGCGGTACTCTAAATAGAAGCAGTAGTCGATCTTAACTTTATACTACACGTAGTCAAAGCATTTAAATCTTTTCATTCCACCAACATGGCCAAAACCACATCTGATGTTTCCTGCTAAGAGCATCTGCTACCTTATTTCCTTTCCCAGGAGTATACCAAAATCATAAGCTGTCAAAAACTCCAACCATCTCTGCCGTCGCATATTCAACTCCTTCTGAGAGAATAAGTATCTTAAAGACTTATGATTAGTGTAGCTCAAATCTCTCTCCCAAAGGATAATATCTCCACATCTTCAATGAGAAGATCACTACAGCTAACTCCAAATCATGAGTAGGGTATCTCACCTCATACGGTCAAAAATGTCGAGAAGCGTAGGCAATGACTTTACGTTCTGCATCAACATAGCTTCCAATCTAGTCCCACATGCATCAGTGTATACTACTAACCCTTGGTTACCATTTAGAACTACTAGCACTGGTGCATTGGTCAGTATATGCTTTAGCTTATGGAACCCCTCCTCACATTTCGGACCAAATGAACATCACATCTTTCATAGTCAACTTAGCCAAAGGTGCTGCTATCCGTGAAAAATGCTTAATGAATCTCCGGTAATAGCCCGTAAGTCCAAGAAAACTTTTAATCTCGGTTACCGTCTCCGGTCTCTTCCAATTATTGATAGTTTTGATCTTAACTAGACCTACTACCAACCCTCCTCTGAAACCACATGACCAAGAAAATTGACCCCTTTCTTCCAAAAATGACATTTGGAATATTTCGCTTTTAGCTGATGTTGCCTCAGTGTCCCAAGCACTAATCTCATGTGATCCTCATGCTCTCTCCTCTTTCTAGTATACTAAAATGTCATCTATGAATACCAATATGAACCTATCCAAGTGCTTTCATAAAATTCGGTTCATCAAATCCATGAAGAAAGCAGGTGCATTCGTCAATACAAATGGCATCACTAACCGTTCATACGAACCCTACCTGGTCCGAAATGTTGTCAAAGGAATACTGTCATTTGCTACTTTCAATTTATTGGAACTCCGTCGCCAGATCCAATTAGGAAAACAATCTGGCTCCACTCGACTAATCAAACTGAACATCTATTCTCGGCAAATGATGCCTATTCTTGATTATCCTTTCTATCTGATTACGGTAGTCGATGCACATTCTTAACGACCCATTTGGCTTCTTAACCAAAAACCGTGGCCGCTCCCTAAGGTGAACTGCTTGGTCTAATAAAATTTCTTCCTTCTAGACCCACTAGCCGCACGTTCAATTCCTTCATCTTAGTCGGTGTCATCCTGCTAGGTGGTCTACAGACAAGTTTAGCTCTAGGCACAAGATCTATTCAAAACTCAACAGCTCATTTCAGTGGTAGTCCTGCAACAGGCTCAAAGACACCTGCAAATTCTCTTGCAACACGAACCTGACTTAGCTCTTCTACTGCTTCTACGGAGCTTAACAAAGGACAAACACTCTGGCCAGAACTCTCCACTGAAAAGATGATTCGATTATGACTATTTGGTTGTTCTACTGATATTTCCCCATCCTAGAAGAATATCTAGCTTCATATCTACTCAACCAATCCATACCCAAAATGATCTCCAAATCTATGAAATCAAAAATATATAGACTGAATGCAAACATATGACCTAACAAATCAAAATTTAGCTGGTTACATCTCATCCCTAGAGTTGCATACCCTTCTATTGGATTCACACCTCTTAAGGAAGAAATAAGATAGGTGGATCCTAAATATAACCTATCAACCAGATTCTGAGATATAAATGAATGTGATGCACCGGTAATAAATAGTATCGTAACCGAAATATTCTAAATCAAAAACGTACTTTCCATCATAGATTTCCCTTTATCAGTTGTAGTTGGCTTAGCAGATGATAGTCCAATAGCAAAAACGTTTCCCTTGTCCGCTCAAACTACTTCTGGACACTGATTCTTATAATGTCCAAGTTGATCATAGTTGTAGCACTTCACATGCTTCTTATCCGATATCTTCTTCTGCCTCTTGCCTGACCGACACTAATTTGCAAAATGATCCTTCTTGTCACATTTATAGCAGACTCAGTCAACTTTTGATTTCTTGATTGTGTTTCCCTTCTGGGCTCCTTTCTTTTCGAAGAACTTCCTTTTCTTTCCCTAAGAACCCTGGGATTCAACTGGCTTCTCTCTAGCACACACAACAAGCATTTCCTAATAGCGAATGGCCATCTCCTCCACTATATTACTAGGATCATGGATATGTGTCAAGGTTGCCCTAGCAAGCTCGGGGCTCAGTCCTTGAATGAACCTTTCATTCCTTCTGATGTCAGTGCCTACAATAGCATATCCATATCGAGATAGTTCATCAAACTTATTAACATACTCGATAACTGACATATCTCCCTGAACTAAATTCATAAACCTCCTTATCAATGCTGACTTAGCAACCTCAGAAATAAACATATGTTCGAATCTACTTCGAAAATCAGCCCAAGTCAACTCTGCCTCTGGAACTCCGATAATCACATTATTCCACCAGTGAAGTGCTGACCCGTGCAACTGCCTAGAGGACAACCTTCATTTCTGCTCATCTTCTAAACCCTGATCAACAAATATTCTTTTACAGTGCAACAGCCAATTCTCCACTCCGATTGCATCCTTCATTCCCATAAACAGCTTTCTACCCAAGCTGGTGTAGTCTCTGCTCAATTTAGCATAATTATTCCCAATAGAATCTATAGGATTAGCTTCTCCAATATTACCAGCAGCTCTAGTAGCAGCTCCTGCTTGCATCAAATTAGCAAGGAACTATACATCATCCCCGCATTTACTGGCGGATTTACAACATCCACATTTTCTTCAGCATTTTGATACATGTTAGACTGTCGGCCTTGGTTCCTCCGGGTGTTAGGTTGAGCATTCCATCATTTATGGTGCTTCCTCCACCTACATTTTATCTTTCGCTTCTTAATTACATATCTTCTTTCTCATAAATTTGCATATGAGCCTTATTAAGATACAGAAGAACAGTCTGAGAAAGAGGGGAATACATAGTTATATACACACACACACACACACCTATATATCAAATATAAGTATGTTACAATCACGTTAACCAAAATCCCAATCATATTTTCTATTCATCGGATTATGCTTTAAAAATATTTTAGGTTTAAATTGCTTAAGTTTTCATATATCTATGTTCTGATATCAACTTGTAACGTCCCCTACTTGGAGGCCCAAAATTAACGGCCATAGATGTTGTGGTCATCCATAGTTATTAATCTTTGGCGACCAAATACGGTAATATTAGATAAATTGTTACAATAGAAACACATGGATATGGAAAATTTTAAAATTTCAAAACAACATTCGCATTCCATATTTCAAAAACCCATTTCAACATTCTTAACATAATCCAACAATGTTAACCACGTTCACAAAAATATAATTATTACAACATACTCCAAGAGTGACATATGAAGATGCCCATATGGTGATCAGATATATAATAGGAAATAAGCATCTTTGCCTTTACAAAATAATACAACAGAATCACATGAAAGAGAACTCTAAATTACTATTGTGCCTCCTACACGTCTCCGAAAGCATATTCGTCTTAAGAGATACCTGAAAACCTCAAATCTCAAACTACTTAAAATCAATTGAGCACCAAAGAGTTAAGGGGAAACATAAACTTCAAGTTAGACATAATGTCTGGTATGAATAATAATCTGTCATCTTAAACCGTTTAGATATCCAGTGAGACCGCGCCGCTTAGAGGAACGGGTTTCCCTCATTATTATCCTAAAACTTTCATAAAACTATATACTGCGCTGCTACATCCATAATGGTTAAAAAAATTCAAAAAATTATGATATGATGATATGCAAAACAAGTGAATCAATTCAGGATTACATTAACCTAGTAGTTTTCATGGGCTGACTCATAACTGGTTAAATATGAAGGACTCCCTGTCCAATTACATAGTTTTCATTGGATTACTATGAACCTATTGGTAATCCAATATACTTTCTTTTATCCTAGTTTTCATGGGCTAACTAGGAACCCATTGACTATCTGTTAATATTTTAATCTCTTATCCGGATGTAGTTTTCATGGGTTAAGTATTAACCTATTGGCCACAACCAATATCAAATCATAGTTTTCATGGGCTAATTGTGAACCTGTCTTACCGACATCTTCATTTTTATATAGTTTTCATGGACTTACTATGAACCTATTGGCCCCTGCCAATATCTTTTTCTATACACAGTTTTCATGGGTTTATTATAAACCTATTGGCCCCTACCAATATCTTTAATTTATGTTCAATATGGGTCAACCTAGTTGGTTATTCTGCTCTTCCCAAGTACCATTATGGGTTTATTACAATGTGAATATATATATATATATATATATATATATATATGAAGAAGCAAATATAATAACTTGGTTAATCTCTTTAACCTGTTTAGACTTCTTTAAAAACTCTATTTCAAATTGCTTTGTTTATTAATGCCATGTTTTTCCTTTAAAATAAGATTGGATTGCTTTCGACTTCACTGGATAACCTCCTTCGAAAGCATATAAATATCTTTTCAAAACATTAGGCTTCTGCCTTTTAAAATACTTTAAAACCTTTCTTTTGACATCTTTCAAATGTAATAAAGTAATACTCATTAACTCTTAGAAGCATAGCTTCAAAACCATTAGAAGCATCCCTTCTTAATGCATTAAAAGTCCCATTTTGTAATCAATGGGTTTATATTTTAAAATATCATTTGGATCAAAGTGAATATAAATGAAAGTATCTCTTTCGAAACCATTCTTTATCATATAAAAGTATTGGGAAAAATATGATGGCGTCTGCTACATCACTTTCGAAAGCTTCAAAACATTTAAGAAAAATACTGAAGGATGGCTTCGAAACCCCCTTCCAAAGCCATTGCCTTTGAAACCCATTAACCCTTTTGAAAGCATTTAGGAAATGGCTTAATGCATCTTTAAAACAAACACTACCCTTCGACAGCATTGATGACTTCTATGCACTCGAAAGGCAAAAAGAATCGACGGTAGGGCATCGACTAGGTCGTAACCCCTTCTTTCGAAAGCATTTATTTTACAACTAAAGGAACTCATTCAAAAGCTCTTATTTTTAAAATAGAAAATGGCATCCCCTTCGAAAGCTTTTAGAAAATCCTTTCGAAAACATATGTTTTGACTATGTTGGAAGCTTTAGTAAAACAAATGTAGGCGCTTAATTTTTTTAAAACAACTAAGGTATTGACGCCATCGGAAGCAACACTTTCGACACCCTTCCTTCTGCCTTCCTCCAAATTACTACGTACCACCTAGGTTATATCTTGTGTATTGATTTCGGCTTAGTGGGGTTTCGACTTGATCAAAGGCGAAAGGCAAGAGTCGAAAGGTAATTTTAATAGAGGCAAAACCTGGCTTTCATCGATAATGGCTGGTTAATGCCAAATTAAGCAATTTATATCAACTAACATGCCTATATGTAAACATATAATTAGGTCCCTCAACTAACCATCTCTTAATTTTTGGATAAGCATCCAAACAAATTTTTTCAGATAAGCCTTTCCATTAAAAATACAATTAAACCATTTAGATCCTCCTCTCAAAATAATTTAACTCCTACTTAATAAATATCCCCAAAAATGTCAAAAATATACTTTGATTATGTTATCTAACATATCAAAATTTCGTACCCAAATTCTCAATATAATTTTTTTTAATAAATTCCTAAACCTAATTAATCATATTTTCATTCGAAATTTATAATAATCTTTCCATAGCTTGGAAAATTATCAAAATTAAAAACCAACTCCAAAATCATGTTTTTCATAACATATAATTTTTCCATGGCATTCAAACATTAATTCCTATCTGTTTTGCTTTAGAAATGCATGAATCAGCATTTAAACAATCTTGTATAAATTAAACAAACTTTATTTCGTGCATATCATCGTCCAATCATTTTATATACGAATTTAATCTTAAATCTGAAACATATATTCATAAAATAAAGATGGAATTATTAGTCACCTTGATTATGATAAGAAAAGTGGATTGAGTTTGAGATTGATTCCCCTTCTTTAATTTCTTTAACTTTACTTTGAATCTCTCCTTTCTTTTCTTATTAATGGCCTGCTCCCCTTTACATTTTATTTTTTTGTGAAAAATGAGATATGAACGTGAATGGCCTAAGAGGCCAAATCTATATATAAGAGTAAAGGTTATGTATGGAAAATATCCAATATACCCTTGTACAGATCAATTATTATCCTATAAACCATCATTAAGCCCATTTAAATTAATAAGCACGACCACTTAATATTTATTCAAATCTCAATCCCCTTATCACTTAAATTTACATTATTCTATTTAATTTATCTAATTAAATCTCCTGAATAATGTCATTAAAATTAGGAGTGTTGCATTTATACCTTATATCCTACCAGTTTTATAGTATTTTGAGATGATACATTGCTCATAGCAGACCGTTGTATGACCCGAGGTTTTATGCTTTGCTTCTTGTTTTCTCGGTACTCTTAAATAAATAGATTAGCGGTAGCAGGTCTGGATAGAGCATGGAGCTATATGGAGTGCGAGCAGGGGGACACACTATAAATAACTATACTCGGAGCTTAGTATCCTTATATTATGTTGTGCAGTATTATAGAGCTATGTCAGTACTTGTGTTATTAGAGATAGTTATAAAGTTTATAACGGAGATTTTGGTCATATAAACTCTTTATTCCAGTTTTTGTATAGTTTGTGAACTTGATGCACTATGATGTTCTTATTTGTGGCTCATTTGATTATATCATTGTCTTTAATGCTCTACGTATATGTTGTTATATTTTATTTTATCCGTACGCTGTGAGATATTCTACAAGTTCTATGTTTGGATTTTTTTTCTCTTCTTTATATTCTTAGCTACCATTCTGCAACGATCGGATACCACTATAGCACATCACACAAGTATATTGGGTACTAGAGGTATAGGGCGGTCGTCACCCTAAATTATCCATGCACAAACCATATTAAAACTCTTCTATTTGATCATTGGTGGTAAAGTAGTTCGAGAGCCATCAACTCTAGAAATTTGGAATTCGATTAAATAAGCAATTTCATCATTTCAAAGTGAGACCTCTTGGTCTTATTCAGAGTTATGTTTTTGATTTATTATTATTTTTAATTGCTTATATAACCATTTATTCATATGTTAACGAGATACACCTTATCACAGATCGGTATATTACTGTATATCATATGTCGATGATTATATATATATATATATATATATATATATATATATATATATATGCATGAAAAAAATTGTATGGAAGCATTCTTCTAGCTCATGGCCTAATGACAAAAAATTATTATTTTTAATTATTAAAATACTATTATTATGCGATGATTTTATCAATTAAGCATATAATGTATTAATATATATGAAATATGTATTCAAAAATTCTTAATTATTTTACACAACTAAAACTTTTTGATAGTAGAAATAAAAAAAATTATTTTTATAACTATTAACAATTAAATTATTTGTTTGATTTTAAAATTAGTTAAACAAAATATTTAAAACACCTATATATAATATAATTTTTTATAAAATATTATATAACATAAAATATGCACCGTGATTCCAAAAATATTTTTAAATAATTTTTTCTTCATTTTAACCGTATAGATTGAATTTTTGTAGCATATTTTATTTAAAATTATATAAACTTACATTTAAAATTAAAAAAAGTTATAGCCATGAATAGTTGTAAAATTTAATTAAAATAAATAAAAAAATATACTATATATATTAATCAATTAACTAGTTATATGGTTTTATATATATTATATTTCAATGTACATGAAAAATAATTTTGTTTATATAGTACGTAATAAAGTCTTTTTTATTATTTTACAAATTGATCTTTAAAATAATTTTAAAATTTAATTATCACACACATGCACACATATGTCCCATAAATGATTTATACAAATAATTAACAACCAGTATTTTATAATATATACATTATTATGCATATATATATATGTATATTTAGTTATATAATAATTTTGATGTGCATTTATATATATTTAGACAATACGCTACTATACATGAAGGGATAACATGTCCGTTGTAGTGTAAATCTCAAAACTTATATATAGGTTTGTCAAATCATGTACACATTATCCTGTTACACATGCACGCACTCACATATGTGTATATGATACATATATACAAAATATAATACAAATTATGTAACCTAATTTTCCGTTATAAAATTTAAGTAAAATATCAATTATATATATATTTTTTTAGAAAAGTCTAAATGAATTAGACTACATAGGCCCACTAAATATCCAGTAATGGAATTTTATTGAAATTTACACAACCACCGCACTACATGTTATCCTAGTTCCACAATGGTATCAAAGTCAAATAACATATGCGGTATAAATTAGTCATATTATGGTCAACTAATTAAACTTACAACCCAACTAGTAGAATATATAAGAAAGGTAGTGTCTATGATGGATTGTTGGGTAATCAAATACCCTGTCCTACATAGCTAATGGTCTAGCTCGAATAGTTATATAAGCCTAAAAGTTGACCCTAATAAAAAAAACCAAGTTGAATTGGGCCTTGGACTAATTTCAAAATTTAGTTTGAAATTAAAATAAATATTTTAAATTTAGAAGTTAAATTCAAAATAAAAAAATATCACAAATTGTATAATATACATTTCAAACTGTTCTGAAAATTAAAATAAAAGTTTTAAATTTAAAAGTCAAACTTAAAATAAAATACATATTATAAAAGTTAGAATATAATTTTTCAAAATGTTATAAAACTAATTTAAAAAATATTATTTATTAATAAGATTAATAAAATGATTTAATTCAAAATATATGTATGTTTATGTATGCATGTATGTATAATATATAATGTTATATGTTATGTTGTCTTAAATTATTTAAGACAATATGAGTGTATATGTGTGTATAAAAGAATTTTTGAAATTAATAAAGTTTAATTAAAATTGTTTAATTATATAAATTAATTAATAGTTAATCGATTAATTAAAATAAATAAATATGAGATATATGTTTATTACTGTAAAGGTTTAGTGTATATATTCAATATAATATCTTATAATCAAATAATATAATGATTAATAAAAATGTTAATTAATTAAAATAATTAAATAATATTTAATTAATATAATGTTACACATAAAATATTATATATGTTAAATGAAGTACAAAAGTTATATAATAATAAAATTTATATAATATAAATGTTTAAACTAATGGTGGAGCAGTAAGAAACCCAATTAAACTTAAGGAATAAATACATATGTACGTTACATTATACCGTGATTTTCGATGTGTTCTACACTTGAATCACGAGGGGATTTAATATGAAATACCTTATTCTATAATTCGATATCACTCGATTAAATATATACTGAAGATTACGAATCTTTAATGTTGTCTTTTACCATTTTTATATTAATAAATTACTTACATACCCTTTGGTCATTTAGCAAACTCAAGCCAGAGATGTTACGTGTTGTATTATTAATATACCGATTAGACAAGGTAAGTTACTGTATGTATTTATTGAGCAAACTTAACGTACATATACTATACCTAGTATTTATTGACCAAATAAGATTTTTTTTTAACCATTTATTACAATCGTAAAAAATAATGCGTAATATGATCTTTTAACATGAATATTAAGTCTAAACAGAGGCATATTTAAAATAAGAAAGCGTAGATTTTCCATGAAAATGCTATATTATTTTTTATGTATTTGAAATTATAATACAATAAAAGCATATTTATTTATTTTCTAAATAAGGGTCGGTTTTATGGGAAACCTGCTTTGCTGCTCAAACCATCAACCATGTCCATATAATGACTACAAGTTACATTTTCATGCTAAGAGATTACAATTGAGAAAATATTTTTAACTTAAATAGGAAAAAACAGTTAATATCAAGAGGTTTATGTTATTTCACTAACTGTTGTTAGTTCCTGAGAAGATGGTTTTGATGACAACAACCTTAGAATAACATTATAGTTTAGTTATATATGTATATGCAGGATTTAACCATGCATGTATCAAGAATGAAGACTGTACAGTATAGAGATTCAAGACTGAAGATATCAAGATTGAAGACTCATGAGTATCAAGATTATCAAGAGTTCAAGATTTCAATAATAAATAATTTAATTAGGAATTTTGTTAAAACTCCTAGAAAAGCACTAGCATCTTAAAATTCAATTTATTCGTGGAATGGAATCCACTTCAAGCCTGTTAAAGGGATGAAGCCCTAAGTAGGATGGAACATACGAAAAATCTAGTGGAACATTGTTTTGTATCCACTAACTTTTATTTAAATGTTTTTACAAAATTATATCTTGTTTTCAAAATGATTTCGAATCTTCCTTTTAAAAGAATCAAAAACATCTATCCTGGTTTTAAAATACTTTTAGCCTCAAAATGATCTTACCTTCAAAATCAAATAATCCTTGGTTTTAAACTATCTTTTAATTATAATATATTTAACATTTAATATTTATACTTAGATTTAAATATAAAATTATAGTAAAATTTTATATATACCAAAATATTATTCTCTATACTTAATTATGTATTTTAACTATAGTTAAGAATATTTATAAAGTTTAAAAAATAGTTTTAATACAAGATAGAAGTTATTTTCAAAGAAAAATAATTACCAAAAGTACCATAGGCCCATCGACAACCCCTACATACCCTTGTCGACAAGGTAGTAGTTAATTTCAAAATTTTGAATTTCAAAAGAAGTGTATATTCGTGATATCCTTTCACGAATGGACATGGCTATTGTTCTACTATAAATATGGGCAGTTTTAAACGAATTTATATACATTTTTTCTCTGATTTCACTCCTCTTCTTCTTCCACATTTCTTCACATATATTTTTACCATTACTCTGCCAAAATCACCATTGAATCTAACTAGATCATCTCTACTTTGATTCTCTATCACTATCTCAACAAGATCTCAGTGCTATTCAGTGTTATAGGCTTCTTTGTAATAAATTGAGTGAGAAAAGGTGTGATTGTAGCCTATGAAATCAATCAAGTGAGAAAAGGTGTGATTGTAGCCTGTGAAATCAATTGGGTGAACTTGTTGTCTGTAAAATCAAGTATTTCTACCCATAGGATTGTGAATCTAGAGTGGTGTACCTCGTGGCCTTGAAATCGAGGGTGTAACTGTAAAAATTGATTTTGAAAAGAAATACGTACTTGTGTACGGGACTGGATGTAGGGTAACTCCAAACCAGTATAAAATTCGATATGTTCTTTCCTATATTGCTTTTAATTTATTTCTGCATCTGTGTTTGATTCTGTGATCATATCTATGTCTGAATATTGCATACATTTGTGTTCAAATTAATATAAATTCAAAAAGACTTAGTAATTCCTTAAACACTATTCACCCCCCTCTAGTGTTAATTCTAGCCTTGAGATCCGTAATCCGCATTTCTCACATTTGGTATCAGAGCAAGGTTTTCAAAGTTTCATAATATGATTTTTGAAAAAGCTTTTAAAATGGCTTTGCTTAAAAAACTTGTTAATACTAGTTTAGAAATATTCAGATCATCATTGTCTCTTGAGTCTGCATATAATCAATATTCAAATTCAAGTTCTCTACCAAAATTGTATGATGTGCAGGAAACAAGCTTTATGGTTGTTGAGGAATCAATCCACAAAGGACAAATTGTGCAGATCAAAAAGAATAAATGGATACTCGATAGTGGATGCTGTAGACACATGACTGGTAATCCTGATATGCTGAATGATATAATCTAAAAAGACGGAGGTCTAGTTAACTTTGGAGACAAGCCAAAAGGATGTGTGATTGGCATCGGCAAAGTCGGTAACTCTGAAACTCCTATTATTACTAATGTTTTGCTAGTAAAGAATTTGAAACATAATTTGCTAAGTATTAGTCAACTTTGCGATAAAAAATATAAAATTAAATTTGAAAAAGATAAGTGTCACATTGAAGATAATAATTCAACCATAATATTTGAGGGAATTAGGAAAAAGAATATTAATATTCTTAGTATGAAAATTTCAAATGATAACCTGTGTCTTTTGGCAAATACAAGTGACCCTTGGATTTGGCATAAGAGATTTGGGCATTTGAATTTCAAACTCTTATCTAGACTGTCAAAACATAATCTAGTAAGAGGTCCCCTAAAATGAACTTTAAAGTAGAAAGTTTATGTGATGCATGTCAATTAGGAAAACTTAGAAAAATTTCCTTTAAATTAAAAGATATGATTTCAACTTCAAAACCTCTTGAATTACTTCATCTAGATTTATTTGGTCCATCTCAAATTCTGTCAATAAATCATAGTAAATATGTTTTTTGTAATTGTAGATGATTATTCTAGATTTACACGGACAACATTTTTGAAACATAAAAGTGATACTTTTGAATGTTTTAAGAACTTTACAAAAAGGATTCAAAATCAACTTTCTCTAAAAATTATAACCATCCATAGTGATCATGGTGGTGAATTTGAAAATGAAAAGTTTGAGGAATTCTGCAATAAAAAAGGAATAACTCACAATTTTTTAGAACTCCCCAACAAAACAGACTTGTAGAATGTAAAAATAAGACGATTCAAGAGTGTGCGACAACTATGCTTTCAGATAGTAAATTACCAAAGTATTTTTGGGCAGAAGCAGTTGCGACCACATGTTATATGTTAAATAAAATTTTAATTAGATCTTTAACTGATAAGACATCTTATGAACTTCTTCACTCAAAGAAACCGATGGTATCTTATTTCAGAACTTTTGGAAGTAAATGTTTTATTTTAAATACAAAAGATAACTTAGATAAATTTGATCTTAAATCCGATAAAGGTATCTTTATTGGATATTCTAATAGAAGTAAAGCGTACAGAATGTTTAATTTAAGAACTAACACAATCGAAGAAATAATGCATGTTTCATTCGATGAAAGTTTCAAAATTTTTGAAGATACAAATGATGAAGAGGATTTAATCACTCAAAATCAAGAGTCAACTGAAACTAATAATGAAATTAATCATCCTAATAAAAAGATTAAACTTTTAAAAGATCATCCTATAGAAAATATACTAGGAGATATGCAATCTGTTGTTACAACTAGAAATCAACTAAGTTAAATGAGCAATGTAGCCTTTATATCAACTATTGAACCCAAAAATCTAAAAGAAGCATCAATTGATGATTCATGTATTTTGGCTATGCAAGAAGAACTAAATCAATTCACTAGAAATGATGTTTGGGAACTTGTTCCTAGACCTGAAAATAAAACTATAATTGGAACTAAATGGGTTTATAAAAATAAAATGAATAAAAAGGAGAGGTTGTTAGAAATAAAGCCCGGTTAGTCGCTCAAGGTTATTGTCAAGAAGAAGGAATAGATTTTGATGAAACCTTTACTCCCGTAGCAAGATTAGAAGCCATTAGGATTCTACTTGCTTTCGCAAATCATAATAATTTCAAATTATATCAAATGGATGTTAAAAGTGCCTTTTTAAATGGTTTTGTAAAAGAGAAAGTATACGTTGAACAACCACCACTTTTTGAAAATGAAAAATTACCAAATCATGTTTACAAACTTAAGAAAGCTCTATATGGTCTAAAACAAGCTCCCAGAGCCTGGTATGATAGACTAAGATCTTACTTACTACAATCAAACTTTGAAATTGGTAAAGTAGATAATACTCTTTTTATTAAAAGAAATAAAAATGATATTCAACTAGTACAAGTTTATGTAGTTGATATCATTTTCAGATCAACTAATTTTGAAATGAATAAATAATTTTCTGAAATAATGATAAAAGAGTTTGAGATGAGTCATATGAGTGAATTATACTTCTTTCTAGGATTGCACATAAAACAATTAGATAATGGTATCTTTATTAGTTAGAAAAAAATGCTAAAGACCTAGTTAGTAAATTTGGTTTAACTACTGCAAGTGGAAAACCTGCTTCCAGGCAACCAATGAGTACCTAAGTAAAGAAGATCTCTCGAAAGATGTAGATCAAAAATTATATAGAGGAATGATTGGATCACTGCTCTATATCACTGCTAGTAGACCTAATATAATGCATAATGTTTGTCTCTGTGCAAGATATCAATCCCAACCTAAAGAGACCCACTTAAAAGCTGTAAAACGTATCATAAGATATGTTAAACACACATTTGATTATGGCTTATTTTATCCTAAAAATGATTCTTTTGAATTAATATCTTATTGTGATGCTGATTATGCTGGTTGTAAATCAGACCGAAAAAGTACAAGTGGAACTTGTCACTTTTTGGGGCATTGTCTGATTTCCTGGTTTAGTAAAAAGCAAAACACAGTTTCTTTATCAACAACCGAAGCAGAATATATTTCTGCTGCTTTGGCTTGTTCTCAAGTAATATATATGCAACAAACTTCAAAAGATATCGGTTTAAATATCTCAAAATCACCAATTTATTGTGATAATACTAGTGCAATAAATTTATCCAAAAATTCTACTCATCATGCTCGAACTAAACATATTGATATCAAACATTATTTTCTCAAAGATAATATAAGCAAGGAAGTAATTACTCTCGATTATATCAATTTTGAGAACCAAATTGCTGATATCTTAACAAAACCCTTAAATGAATCTATATTTACTAAATTAAGAAGAGAATTAGGTATTTGTTCAATAACTGAAATATAGAATATAAATAACAAAGTATGATTAAAAATTAAATTAAAATAAATAAAATAGTAAAAATATAGGTACCATGTCGACAACCCCCTTACCCCTATCGACATGTAACGATTTTTTTATTTTTGAAATTTTCCCACCAAAATTCAAATAAGTGGTTATATATTCTTTTTATTTCAAAATTTTATTCATTCTTTCTGTCCTTTCTTTGATCTATCTTCTAAAAACAATTAAACAATGGCTAACTCTTCCAAATCAAACAAAAATTCAAATTTTCCGTTCCCTTCACCTTCTACTAGACCATTTCAACAAACTACGCTTGCATGAGTGATGAAAATGGAGGATTCCTTGAAGGATGCACTGAAACTAATGACTAAAATTCAAGTAGTGCAACTCAGAATGGCCAAAGAACAAGAATGGCAAGGAAAAATCCTTAAAAATTTGCAAAAGTTTCTAATGGACAATCGCGCTAATCCGATCTTGATTGATGAAGAATCTTCAGGAGATCAAGTGCAAGAGGACATCAAGGAAGAAGAAGAAGAAGAAGCCTTCATGGAAGAAGAGCACGCTGAAGATGACGACAAAGTCGTTTGCGTTGGTGAAGTGTGCTTTGACAAGGATGGAAATCTAGTCGAACAACGTGCAAATTTCTTTTCCACTACCCAAATTGTTCGGTTCATAGATCTCCCATTTTCAAAGACACATATTAGTTTCTTTCTCTCTTTCTTATTGTTATATGATCTTACTTTCGCCTTCTACGCAAAATGTAAATATAACAATATATAATAAAAGATTTGAGTTCTTATATTTGAACTCTTACATTATCACTATTATAAGTATTATCATATATGGATTCTTAGTTAGGATAGTTAGGACTAAGCTTTAGTTTTAGAATTAAGTGTTGATTATTTATGATAACACTATCATTATAATCACATTTCATATAGTACTAGATTTAGGGGGAGTTATACAGTTTGGAGTTAGCTTTTGTTGATGACAAAGGGAGAGAATTATAAAATTGGATAGTTAGGCATAGATTACGGGGGAGCTATTAATTTTTGCGGGAGTTATTAGGATAGAAGTAATATTTTATAAACAAAGCTTGTCATCATCAAAAAGGGGGAGATTGTTAGTTCCTGAGAAGATGGTTTTGATGACAATAACCTTAGAACAAGATTATAAAATATGAATACTAACATTATAGTTTAGATATATATGTATATGCAGGATTTAGCCATGCAGGTATCAAGAATGAAGACTGTATAGTATAGAGATTTAAGACTAAAGATATCAAGATTGAAGACTCATGAGTATCAAGATTATCAAGAGTTCAAGATTTCAATAATAAATAATTTAATTAAGAATTTTGTTAAAACTCCTAGAAAAGCACTAGCATCTTAAAATATAATTTATTCGTGGAATGGAATCCACTTCGAGCCTGTTAAAGGGAAGGAACCCTAAGTAGGATGGAACCTACGAAAAATCTAGTGGAACATTGTTTTGTATCCACTAACTTTTATTCAAATATTTTTACAAAATTATATCTTGTTTTCAAAATGATTTCAAAATCTTCCTTTTAAAAGAATTAAAAACATCTGTCCTGGTTTTAAAATACTTTTAGCCTCAAAATGATCTTTATCTTTAAAATCAAGTTATCCTTAGTTTTAAACTATCTTTTAATTATAATATATTTAACTTTTAATATTTATACTTAGATTTAAATATAAAATTATAGTAAAATTTTATATATACCGAAATATTATTCTCCATACTTAATTATGTATTTTAACTATAGTTAAGAATATTTATAAAGTTTTAAAAATAGGTTTAATACAAGATAGAAGTTATTTTCAAAGAAAAATAAATTACCAAAAATATCATAGACATGTCGACAACCCCTACATACCCTTGTCGACAAGGTAGTAGTTGATTTCAAAATTTTGAATTTCAAAAGAAGTATCTATTCGTCATATCCTTTCACGAATGGACATGGTTGTTGTTCTACTATAAATAGGGGCAGTTTTAAATGAATTTATATACATTTTTTCTCTGATTTCACTCCTCTTCCTCTTCCACATTTCTTTACATATATTTTTACCATTACTCTGCCGAAATCACCATTGAATCTAACTAGATCATCTCTCGTTTAATTCTCTATTACTATCTCAACCAGATCCCAGTGCTATTCAGAGTTATAGGTTTCTTTGTAATAAATTGAGTGAGAAAAAGTGTGATTGTAGCCTGTGAAATCAACTGGTGAACTTGTTGCCCGTAAAATCAAGTATCTCTACCCAAAGGATTGTGAATCTGGAGTGGTGTACCTCGTGGCCGTGAAATCGAGGGTGTAATTGTAAAAATTGATTGTGAAAGGAAATCCGTACTTGTGTGCGGGACTGGACTTCAAACTAGTATAAAATCCGGTGTATTCTTTTCTTTATTGCTTTTACTTTATTTCTGCATTTGTGTTTGATTCTATGATCATATCTGAGTCTGAATATTGCATACATTTGTTTTCAAATTAATATAAACTCAAAAAGGTTTAGTAATTCCTTAAACATTATTCACCACCCTCTAGTGTTAATTCTAGCCTTAAGATCCGTAATCCGCATTTCACAACTATGTCCTATTTATTCGAAAAGCAGGACCAAAAGCATCCAAGATTAAGTATAGCTAGACATTTCATACTTTTCCTCCACTCAAGCCTTTAACTAGAATCATTCTATAGTGAAATTGGTAAGTAATAATTATCGTATAGTTATTCATTACTAACACACCATTAATTATTATGCTCAGATTGCAACAATAAAATTAATAAATGTTATCTTAACTATATAACCGTAAATACCATGTCAAGTATCAGCTACAACTATAGAAGCAAATATATCACAAATAATCTTCAATATAATAAAAAAATAGATCAAACTAGAGCAAAGCAGCATAAAATTTTATGATGATACATTTGTGAACATTTTTAAAGTTTGTACTAATATGTATCATTTAGATTGTAACTTTAAGATATGTTGAAATGAATTACAAATATTCAATTCATGTCTAAGCTGATAAAGTCCAAATTTAACCCTAGTCAATCATAAATCAAACTTATAGTTAAAGAAATGGAAATTGTTAATTTTTTTGGAAATAAGTTGAATGGCCATGACATCTTTAGCCATGACATTGTTGGCATAAATGTTTGGAAACAACAATTAGACTTGGTAAGTTAATATATTGATTGGATGCAGGGACAGGCCAGGTATGGTTGTTCATACCCTATATTCTATTTGCTATATACAATTTTTATAGTATTAGAGATAATATATCGCTCATAGCAGACTGTTATCTGACCCGAGGATGGCAATGGGGCGGGTTGGGGTGGGATTTTTAAACCCTGCCCCAGACCCGCCCTGTAGACTCAGTATGAGTCTGAACTTTTTCCCCATACCCGAAACCTATGCAGGTCAGGGTAGACCCGCCCCACCCCGCCCCAAGACCCGGTGATACTTTGCATATTTATTCAAAACTATGTGTTAATGTAAATGTATTTATTTATTATATTTGTAAGAGAGATTGTCACTAATTGATACAATAAATATAGATATCAATGTGTTTATAATGATAAGTTAGATTATAAAAATGAGGTGCATGATAATGGTTTATGAAAAACATGTATATGTTATTATATAATTATTAGAGATACAACTTAATACCGATAATAATATAACTTATTGAATGGAACATTAGATTATCCATCTTATAACCACTTATGTATAAAAGGATTAACATATCATCGTTGTAGCAATAAAGCTTTTCCATGCAATCGCAGTAGTGTGGGTCGGGTTGGGGCGGGTTGGGTTAGGGTGGATCAGCCAAGCCCTAACCCGACCATAGACCCGGAGCTCTTTTGAGTGGGTCATGGGTCTACCCGCCCCGATGACCCAATGGGGCCGGTCCAGATAGGTAAAAACAGGGGCGGGTCTACTAGGTTTAGACCCTAGACCCGCCTCATTGCCGTCTCTAGTCTGACCCAGGGTTTTGTGTTTTTCTTCTTATTTTCTCGGGTGATTATCGATAGCAGGTCTAGATAGCGCATGGGTCTATATGAAGTATGAACAGTAGGATTTACTTTCATATATCTATACTTGGAGCTTATTATCCTTGTATTATGTAGTGCAGTACCGTGAAGCTATGTCAGTACTTGTATTATTAGAGACAATTATAGAGTTTATTAAGGAGATTTCGGTTGTATAAGCACTTTATTCGGTTTTTGAATAGTTTGTGAGCCTGATGCACTATGATGTTCTTATTTGTGGTTCATTTGATTATATCACTGCCTTGCTTATTTTACATAAATGTTGTTATATTATGTTTATCTGCATGCTATGAGATGTTCTCTGTTTGGATATTTTTTCCTCTTCTTTATATTCTTAGCTACCATCTTCCATCGGCCGGGTACGTCCATAGTCATCACATAGGAATATTGGGTTTTGGAGTTGTAGGGCGGTCGTCATAAAACCTTAAAATATCCAAGCACAAATCGCACCAAAACTCTTCTATTCGATCGTTGGTGGTAAAGTAGTTCGAGAGCCAATAACTCTAGAAATTTGGAATTCGATTCCAGGAGCCATTTCATCATTTGAAAGTGAGATCTCTTGGTCTTAGTGAGAGTTATAGTTCTGATTTATTAATATTTTTAATTGCTTTTGTAATCAATTATTCATATGTTGGCTAGATAAACTAAATCACGGATTGGTACATTACTGTATTGTCATATGTCGATGGTTATATATATACACACACATGAAAAAAAATTCATATGGAAGTATTCTTTTAGCTCACTAATGATAAAAAAATTATTAATTTTAGTTATTAAAATACTATTATTATATGACTTTATCAATTAAGCATAATAGTAAAACATTAATACATATAAAATATGTATTTGAAAATTCTTAAATTTGTTTACACACCGAAAACCTTTCTGTAGTAAAAATAAAATTATTTTGATATCTATAAACACTTTATATTATTTATTTGATTTTTAAACTAGTTAAACAACCAAAATATTTTAAAAGCCTGTATAAAATATTATTTTTTAGAAAATTTTATATAACATAAAATATACACTATGATTCTAAAAGTATTTTTAAATAATATTTTTATAATTTAATCCTTTCGGATTGAATTTTTATAGTATATTTTATTCAAAATTATTTAAACCGAAAATAAAATTAATAAAAAAATTTCTTGGTCGTGAATAGCAATAAAATTTATTTGAAATAAAAAAATTATATTATACATATTAATCAATTAATTACTTATATGGTATTATATATGTATGTATATTATAATTCAATGTATATAAAAATATTATTGTTTACATAATATATGATAAATTCTTTTTCGTTATTTTACAAATTAATATTTAAAATAATTTTGAAATTTAGTTATATATACACACACATGCACACATATATCTCATAAATGATTTATACAAATAGTTTATAACCAGTATTTTATAATAAATACATAATTATGTATATGTTAATGTATATTTATTTGTATAGTAATTTGATGCACTTATATATATATATATATATATATATAGACAGTAATTTAGTATATACGAAGGGCTAGCATGTTTGTTGTAGTGTAAATTTCAGCACCTATGCATAGGCATACCAAACCATGTACACATTATCCTGTTGCACATGCACACACTAACATATGTGTATATGATATACATATATGAAATATAATACAAATTATGTCAATTATAAATTTAAATAAAATATTTATTTAATTTAATTTTTTTAGAAAAGTTTTAAATGAATCACACTACGTAGGCCCACTAAATATCCAATAATGGATTTTTTTTTGAAATTTACCTAATCACCCCGCTACTTGTTGGCCTAGTTGCAACAATGGTATTAGAGTTGTGACGACCCGGAATTTTTAAGCAATTTAAACTGAAATATTTAATTGATTTTAAATATTTAAAAGTAAATTTTTAACTTGAATTCAAATGTCACTAATTATTGATAATTAAATTTTTGAATTCAATAATTGGAAGTTGGATAAAATGTTGAATCTGGAGTTTTAAGCCTATTAAAAATAATTTGAAGGCTTGTAAAATTTATATTGATAATGCTGAAGATAATAGAAGTGTTAAAATTGAATTTAACAGTGATTTGTTCAGTTTTGAAATTTTATCATTTTAAATTGAATTTAAAAATAGCCTTCCGAGGCACAGTCTCGGAATTCGACGAAACCAGTTCCATTGGATCCGTAATATTTTATTATTATTGGATTTCAATTTTCGTAGTGTTTGAAGTTGTTATGTGAGCATACGATTATTAAACGCGCTGGAAACATAATCAAGATTTTTTTAAATATAAAATATAAACGTTAAATCAGTAGCCACCCTAACATTTGATTCCGTCGACTAGTTGTCTCCTCTTCTCGTTTAAGCACGCTACCTGTCTCTTCGTTCAAATCAACGCCGTTCCTTCTCATTTTAAATCACGATGCTCCTTCCATTATGTGCATAACAAACGAGAAAAATAAAAATGGCGGAGCAAAATTCTTTGAATTTCAATCGCGTGATTCCCCTTTTAGCTTCTTCAATTCGGAGTTAAGGTCGCCGTTTATTTCGTTCCCTCTTCTTCCCAATCTCGTTTCCTTTTGTTCAAAATCGCTGCCATCCACTTCTAAAATCCAAATACTCTTTCCCTTTTCCAATTCCATGAATTCGAGCTTTGGAAAAAAAAACAGCTCGCGATTAATTGTCGCTCGAACCAATGGAGGCGGGCAAATCTAAGGGAAGCCTTTGCGAGGCTGGGTCAGGCAATCGTATGCCAATTTCGAGCGACGACGTCAGGGCATGAGCGATTCAAGCAGCTCGAGTGGTGAAAGGTTTTGCTGGGATGCTCGCTTGGTGTTTCGATTGCGACAGGGGAATTTTGGATCTGGTAGTGGAGGAGCGTCCACGATTTAGAGGCGATCGATATTAGTGGGAGAGCTAGGGCTTGTCGATGTTGGGTGTGTGCTCGGGTCTCGTCTCAGTAAGGTATCGTTTTTTTTAAATTAAATGCTTATACTTACAGAAATAGGAATTATAAAATTAAGTTTTTTTTAATTATTTTTGCAAATATTCATGCTTATACTTATATAGCGGATGAGACCCTATGCGCCGCATAATAGCGGATAATATTATATTTAATCCCATATACCATGATTCCGCCTCGAAGTGGAATTGGTATTTTATATTGTGCTAACGTCTGTGGATGCAGGGAAAATAGGTTGGAGGGATCCAACAGGATTCCTCAAAACTATTTAGAATTGTTTGATATTCTGTGTTATGGATATTTGATATTCTGTGATGAATATTATTGTTAATTGGAAATATTGATTGCCATGATTTGCTTGAATATATTTCGAAGTACCGAGTTATCGAAAATATAGAATTGGATTTTGAAAGTAAAAAAATAGAATGAATTTTAAGTAAAATGATTATAGTGAATTTAAATAAATTAAGAATGAATTGAAGGAATGGAAATGAAATTAAAATACTAATAAATAATTTCGAGTATGGAGGACAAAGGATTTGAATAAGAAGAAATTAATAAATAGTAAACTTAAGTGATTTCAATTAAAGGAATAAAGAATTATTTTAAATTTCAAATTTTAAATTTATTTAATAGGATTAAGAAGTAATTTGAGAGATCTAAAATTTGGTATTTTCAGTTGAAAGTATTTTAAATCATAATTAAGGAACAAAATCTGAAATTAAAGGATTTTTGAATAAATGAAGTAAATTGGAAATCAATTTGGAAATTGATTTAAGTGTTTGAAATTGGATATTTGGAAGAGTAAATTCAAGGTGGGAATTTATTAAAGGAATGAGAAAATCTGTTAAAGATAAACAGTGATTTATTTTTAAAGGGATATGAAGAGAGGTATATTTCCCTGGATAGCCAAGTACGTTTTCAAAAGTAAATTTTAAATATAAGTTAAAAAAAATTATATTGTTTAAAAAGCATGTTTGAGAAAATATATTATTTCTAAATGTTTAAAATCTAAAGTAAGTATTTTTCAAATCTATTATCGTAGTAATTATTTAAAAGATGACGTAGTATTTGTTTTAAAGAGAAAATCTAGTTTTATATTTTATAAAGCAGCCTTATTTTAAAATATTCGTATAGTATGTGTTTTTAATAAATTATTGAAGTAGTTTTTTAACTTAAATGTTAAAGCATATTTTACAATAAAGTGTTTTAAATTATTTTAAATTTAAAGCCTTGTACTTGGTGATTTCAGTGGAAATAGGAAAATACTTGGAATTTATTCTAAGAAAGGAGGATAGTTTGAAACTGTTTTCAAAAGGGTTTGAAAGGTGGAAATTTATCTTGTGAAGATATTTTTGGGATTAGTAAATAATTTGGGAGAATTATTTATGTTTGATGGATGTTTGTGAATATTAATTGATAGTTAAATCATCGATTATCAATATTGGACAAATACGTTGATCGTTTCGAAGAGACCGGGATCGAGATTTATTTCTCGAAAACCACTTTGATCCAGTTTGTATGTTTCATGGAAAACGATTTTGGATTCGAAGATGGAGCAGAGAAGTGCAAGGGCTAATCGCTACTAATGCTGAGGATATTTCCAAAATGGTTGTAGTAGGAATAGTGCCTTCGGTTCCGTTCGGACCCGGGACGGACTTGTATGGATGAATGCTTGCGAAACGTCGTCAGGTGGACGATGGGCATTCTAAGGGATATGTTCTAAAAAGGTAACGCTTAGCCTCAAGCCTCATCAAATGGGAATGACTGAAAATCTGGGGTTATGCAGCAAGGCTAGGTGCGTAGCACCCAAGTAGGGTGAGGTCATTCCTTTCTAGATGTCCCTTTTTGTTTCGGCTTAGTGGGCGGTTGCTGATCCCAACCGCGGGGTGATCTCACTCGGGATTATCCAGTAAGGGGTAGTCCCGGTCTAGTGTTGCAGGGGAGCAGGCGTACTCCTCGATATGGTGATCTAGGCCCCGTACTGTGACTGGTGGTACCCCAGTGCCTAGTCATTAGTTGGAAATCCATTCTCCCTACGAGCCTTGTACGAGTTTTGTTTGTATTACCCACTTTGTGGCTAGTAGCTGGAATTTAATAATGTAACAATTTCGGCTATTTTATAAGTATTTGTATATATACCCTATTATAATATCAAAGGATTTCTATAAAAAGGTTTTAGCTATCGTAAGGTTAAAACTCAACATGTTTATTTGTGGCGTGGTCTTACGAGATGCTTTTGTTTTTAAAGGATTTTTCAAACTTTAATAATCAATTGAGTGTGAATTTCTCACGCTGGTATTCCAGACTGACTCGGGTGTTATTTAACTATAATGCTCGGGTCAGACCGAGTATTATAGGATACATGATATGATGCTGTGGAGCTCTGGAGACGAGTAGGATGACGATACGCACTCCCGTATTTGTTTATGTATATTCCGCTGTGTTGAGTAGTTGTGTATCCAGTTGTATGATATTGTTGAGCTGTGATTGATGTACTCTGATGATGTAATATGTAAACATGTGCATTTACTTTTGAGTAAAGTTTATTTACTATCTATTATATTTTATTCCGCTGCGATGGTTAGATTCTGATGTTGTTTTCTATTCTCTTCTTCTCCCTCTTCTTCTTTAACCCAAATGGTTCGTATTTCTGTGCAACTTGAGTTGATTGTTGTAGAACAGTGTTGACTCAGGGGTACGGATTTGCGGGTCGTTTCACTTGGTATCAGAGCCAGGTTAGCGATAACCTTGGCTCTGGTGGGAATTACTCATTGAAATAGAGTCAATAGTACTCTAGACTGGGTTTGAGTGTATTAATAGATATGAGCGCGTATTTGTTAGTGAATATAAAATGATTTTATATTGTGTTGATTGGTTTATTGAGTAGTTTATGGATTCTGGTCAATACGAGTAATTAACGTTATTGATAGGAATCTCTAAACACTTGAATAGAACAATTCGACACAGTATTGTTTTAAAGTTGGGTAAACGAAATAATTTTACCCAAATTATTTTTGTATATAAAGGATATAATTTTTATAAAGTATTATAGTATTTGGATGCTTGATTGTTAAGGAATGATAATACTAAATTATTAACACTATGTGTAGAAATTGAAATAGAAATTGAAAAACTTATAACCAAAGTTGAAGACTAAATTTATATAAAAAAATGGAATGTGAAATATAGATTATAAATGAAAATTATAAATTGAAATGAACCTCATATACAAATGAGACTTGTAAATGTAAACTGCAAAGGTGATTATAATTTGGAATAGAATTCCAGAGAAACATTTGAAACTGAAATGAGATAAAATTCTAGAGAATGTTTAAATATAGAATTAAAGGAATTGCAATTTGGAATTTTTGGGAAAGTTTAAATTCCTTTTGACTTGGAAATGGTTTTCAAAAGTTTGGAGAAATAATAGTGGTATTATTTTGGGAGTATTTTTGAATTGGAATTGAATATGGAGAGATTTGGAATTTAAAAATATTTGAAAGGGATTTTAAAGAGATTAAAGCATTTAATTCTCTTTCGATCGCTGGAAAATAATTTCGGTGATGACTGCAGCACCATCGAAGTTCATTTTTGAGTTCTAGAAGAAAAATTGCTACCAAGTTGTTTTAAACTGGAACTGTTTGTGAACGGGGTTTGGTTTTGGAATTCAAAGGAATAGTTGAATTTGACAAAGGATTTTGGATGCAGTTGATTTCAAAAGTGATTTTGAAATTTTGGGAAATTGTTTGAATTCTAGAATGTTATTTTAAATGTTTATGGAATAATAAAAATATATTGGCTAAATAAAAGGTATAATTCCGAGTTAAAAAGTAAAATGTGAATGAGACTGATCGTGCATACATGTGTATAAAAGAATTTTCGAAATTAATAAAATTTAATCAATTTTTTTAACTAAATAAATAAATAAAAATTAATTGATTAATTAAAATACATATATATGAGATATATGTGCATTGCTATAAAAGTTTATAGTGTGTGTGTGTATTTAATATAATATGTTATAATTACATAATATAATGGTTAATAAAATGTTAAGTAAATAAAGTAATGAAATAAGATTTACTTAATATAATGTTACACATAAAATATTATATATGTTAAATAAAGTTCGAAAGTTATATAATAATAAAATTTATGTAATATAGATGTATAAACTAATGGCGAGGCAGTAAGCAATCCAATTAGACTTAAGGAATAAATACATGCGTATGGTATGTATACCGTGATTTTCGTTGAGTTCTACACTTGACTCACGAGGGTATTTCATAAGAAATACCTTATTCTATAAGTTGATATCACTCGATTAAATATATATAGAAGATTACGAATCTTTACTATCTGTGTTGTCTTCAAGCATTTATACATTAATAAATTATTACATACTCTTTGTATATTTAGCAAACTCAAGCTAGAGATGTTATGTGTAGTATTATTAATATATTGATTAGACAATGTAAGTTACTATATGTATTTATTGATCAAACTTAACGTACATATACTATCTTAGGCCATCGTGGAATGGTAGGCACGAGTGAATAATTTCTTTGATTTTTTGAGCAAACTAAAGGTCGAAATGATATTAGGACAAGGAACCATGGGTTAGGAGCTGTAAATGATACAACCGATAAGGAGTTATCCATTGTTTATAAGGCTATTACTTATTTAGAAAACTCAAGGTCAGAATCTGTAACAACCCGTAAATTTTTAATAATTTTATTTGTTTTAATAATATATTTAACTGAATTTTGTGAAATTTTAAATAATTGAATTTTAAAATAAAGATTTAATATTTGGAATACGTCTTTAAAAACATAGCAAATGGTAAATTTTCAATTAATAATATGGAAGTTTATTTTATTGTGTAATTTTATTTCAATTCCAATTAGTTAATAATTGATGATAACAAAATATTTTCCAAACCTGAATATTTTTATACAATAAATTTGTAAATCACCTTCTAAGAGAGACGTCATATTTCGTTTCGTCAAAATTAGACTACTATTGCTCTGTTTATCTTATTCTTGGAAAATTTGCAGCATTTTTCGATACTGATTATTGACTTTTGATCGGATGATCGTACCACTGATATTTGTATACTATTTTGATCATCTTACCGTACTGATCTCAACGTGTATTCATTTGTGTATTTTGAAATCCGGTACGTGTCGAAACCATGAAATGGTTAACCGTATCGGTATCCATTTTCGAAACCTTTTGGTTTCCTTGTCTTTTTAGTTAACCATATGATGTGTATAGCCATTTGTCTTTGATATTTACATAAATCAATTGGCCTGACTTTTGCAATTCCACCTTTTCCTAATTTTTTTGCCTTTTCATTTTTGTTTTTTTAACATGCGTTTTGAAGTTTTTTTTCATTTCAGAGAGGAGAAAAATAAAATACATTTCTTTGTAATATCACACTATTAGTTTACCACCTTTCTCCTACTCACTTTAGCAAGCATGGCTGATTCTCTCTTCTCACTCTCTCTTTCCCCTCCAAAAGCACCCTCACCATTGCTCTCCTCCACTATCCCCTAACCCAAATGACCTTCCCCTAGCATCCATAGCTGATCACCTAAATGCAATCTCCAACCGTTCGGCCTCCACCCTCCATCAACGCCGACCCATCAGCTTCTAGCCGCCGCCGAGACTCAGTTCACCACCCTGACCCGATGCAGTAGTCTCCGCCCTTCTAGCATCGCCACCGCTCTGTGCTTCCTCCGCCCAGATCTGGCCGAACACCGCCTATCACCCATGTTTGCAAACATCACCATGGCCGCAAGCCTTCTCTGTTACATTGTGGTAGGGGTGTGTGTGTGTGTATTATATGATTGTTATACTATTTGTGTTATATATGTTTATATAAATAATGCTTATAAAGTTATTGTGTTGTAGTGTCTGTTACATGCTTATAGCTTTAACTTAATAGTAGTATGTAATATAGGTAGTAGTATAAAGTCTAGTATTTAATTTTTGATTCACTTATATTTTTGTTTTCTTATAGAGTTACGGTAGAGTATCTTATGCTTTATATATTTTAAATGTTTAGGTAAACTCAGTTTCAAATTTTATTTTATGTGTTGCCTGAACTTATATATTTTCTTGAAAAATATATATAGAAGGTGTATATATATAAGCTCTGTTCCTATATATAGTATAGTAAATTACAATTTGATGTTTATACTAGATATTGAAAATTTTGAACTACAATCTATTATATATATGTGTGTGTGTGTATATATATAATGTATTGGTTCATATATCAGTTGTACGTGGTTGGTCTCATTGGTTTTATTTTATAAGTCATATATATGTGAAGAAAACTTGTATGTTTATTGTGTATATATTTATAGTTTTAGTATAATATTCAATGTGTTTAAATATATATAGTTATGTAGCACCTTGAAATATATATATGTTATAAGGTATGCTAGTATTTTTAAATGTATATATGAATTTATTTCAAAATATATAATGTATATATGTTTAATTTTTTATGTGTGTTTTAATGTAAACTATGATTTTTCAAAATCATATATATATATATATATATATATTTAATGTAATATATTGTGAATTTAGAATATGATTTATATATATATAGTTATATATAAAATTTTATCTAAGTTCACTTATACCATTTATCATCATCAATCCAGTTCTAATTTGATTTTGTAAATTCCTTATCTATCAGCTTGTCCATTAAATCCGTATCCATCTAGCTTTGCTTTGGAATTCGTGCTTGAATTCATAACTCGCCTCATTCTTGTTCGCCTCTCTAGCCTCGAATGGTGAGCGATCACTCATAATTAACGTTCTTATATTTATTAAATTTGATTTCAATTGAAACGAAAATTGAAATATGCTGCTGTTAGTTATTTACATTGCTATATATATGCTTTTATCTGTATCTGTTCACCTGTGACACCTGACATATTATCTGCTATTTATATTGATGATATACGCATGTTATATTATTATCATATCTATTATCACTCTGCAAGTTCCCTGTTAATATAGAATTCACTATGGGTTGAAATGATACTAACCCGAATGATCTGTAGAATAGGAGAAAATCATTATGGGTTGAAATGATAAACCCAAGCGATTTTCATCGAATTGAATTTGGGATTGTGGGTTGAAATGATATATACACCTGTATATATTTAAATTTCGAATTGAAATGATGAATATCCGTATCACTTGACCATATGATAGAAAATTATATACAAACACCGTTGGTCAATGTATATATACATATATTGAAATGATTTCCAAGGCTTTGAAATTGAATTTATTTAAGAATTATACTCAAATAAGTTTGATTTGAATTTATTAAATTTGGGATTCAAAGATATGATTTTTATAACTTGATTTTGATTGAAAGTGATTTAAACGAATATTTCAAATTTACAAAATTGAAATAGTATATTAATTTTTATTTAAATTTGAAATTTAAAGTTTTATTTAAATGTTATTTGAATGATTAAGTAAATATTTCAAAATAAATAATAGTAAAGCGAATTTGATATATATATGAAATTGTCAAATTTATTTTGAAATGTTGAACATTTAAAGCTTTGAAATATATTGAAGTTGAAATGGTTTATTTTGTGATTCAAACCTGTATTTGAAATCGATATAATTTGAAAGGGTTTATTTAGAAACTGAATTAAATTGAAATTGACGAATTGAGATGTAATTAAATTGGAAATTTGGAATCTGAGTTGATTTGAATCGATTTGTGAAATTGGAGGAAACCATTTTATTATATAAAGTATTATAAATTATATTTAAAACTATTTTATATTTTACATTATAAATCATTTTAATATAAACTATTTATAATATAAACTATTTTAATATACTAACTATTTTAGTATAAACTATTTTAACTTATAACTCTTTTATATATAAACTCTTTCACATTATAAACTATTTTATTATATATACTATTATTGATATCTAAAATGTTTAAGTGGTAGAAGTTATGTTTTCAAAGTTATGAATTTCAAAGTATTATGTTTTGAAAGTGTTATAATTTCAAGTGTTTGGTTTCGAAAGTGTTATAACTTTGAAAGTGCTATGATTTTGAAAAAGGATATAATTGGAATGGAAATGATATCGTATTTGGTTTTGAAATGGAAATGGTATTGTATTTGGTTTTTGAAATGGAAATGATGTCGTATTGATATGGTTTTAAAATGGTAATGATATTTTGGTTTTGAAGTATAAACTATTTTGAAATGACCGCGGTGTTATAATAATGTTTGGTTGTTAAAGGCCAAGTGAGATAGCTCCTTCGATCGGGAACATTCCTTCGATACTATATTCGGACTTTATGATTGGTTTGGTGGCCACACTTGATTTTTGATTTGGGAGTGTGTTCCGAGGTGGGCAGTAATGGATGTTATGCATTACCACCAGCCCGAAAGTGTAATTGGTATATCTACCCTGGCATTGCCTAGTTGTGCCATGTCACCTATTCTGGCGCGCCTTATACGAGTTTGTTTTGTATCATACCTATAGAGTGCCCTATGACGATGCCCAGTACGGGGGAGATTACAGTACTGTATAGACTATGGGAATATATAAAATGTGTTAAAAGGGATATGGGCAATGCCATAACGCTATTTTAATAGTTTACTTTACTACAGACATTATTATAATAGCGTATATTACTACATAGTAGATAGTTTAACAGGTCCTTAGAGGATGGTTATCCCAAACATCCTTTGAGTTACTTGTATTTTAGTTGTTATTTCACTTGAGTTAGATTTATTGATATAAGAATGTTAATCCTAACTTGAGTGTTTTGTATTTTTCTTTACGCTCGGGTCAGACTGAGTGTATCACTATTCAAGACTCACCTTTGGAGTTGGAGCTTCACTTGGAGATCTATCTATCGATTCTGCTTTCAATAATTCAGTTGATTCCAGTGATGTATTCAGATTTTGTATTTGACTATTTTATTGAGACATCCATGTATTCGAGACTTCAATTGTATCTTTTTTAATTCTGTTATATATATATAGTAGCTTCATGAAGTGTTGTTCTTTTTTTTCCGCTGCATTATTGTTATATTACTCCGTGTCTATGATTTTCTGGTTATTTTATTTACTGTGTATGTTGAGTTTTTCAAAATTTAAATTAACAATCTGATATTTTGAGCAATTCATGTCCGACATGTGTGGATGCGAATGTTTGAAAATATCAAGTCGTTACAGAATCCTAAGACGGACGAATCCTTACACCTACTAGAGAAGTCAAAAGACATCTATATTTCATCTTAATGTTTGAAGAAACATAAAAGACTAGTGGGAGCCTTGTTAGAAAAGGAAATAATAATATTTAACCTTTCTAATATTATCAGAACATGTGCTATATAAAGTTATAACAATCTACATCGATAAATTGCGCAATTAATATTATTGGTAAAATGTTTATCACTTAAATTATACAAATGAACTGAATTAAGGTTGACAAATAGAAATATATAATATACTTACTAATAAATTTTTACATATTGACCCATGAAAGTGCCTAATTATACAACTATTAAATGCATTCGTAACTTGATCACTTATGAGTTGTCCAGGATTGTGTATTATCTTAAATTAGTTTTGAACTCTAAAAGGGATACAAGATTATGGATATTTAATCCATATACGATCACATATAAATGTTATATAGTGAACGGTCATAATTAGCAATGTACGAAACCTCGATCAAAATAGTTCATTGAAATAAGAAAATAAACTATTGTGTGAGATCGTGTATTCAATATGATTGATGCAATAATGCTCTTGTTGTGTTAACTGTAACATTGACCAAAGACTACAAAGTAGATTTAAGAGTTTAATCACTGAAATTTCATTTGATCATTTACGTAAATTGCAATTTATTTGATATCCTTAAAAGTTAAGGACTACCAAATGCACTTTTGTAAAAGGTTCGTTACGATATTGTAATAAGAATTTCCTTTGAATGGTTCGACAATTTAGAAAGGAAATCGAATGTATAAGAGTCGATGTAACCTAAGCACAGTTGGGATGAAGATAGTGAATGGTCACTTCTGCTATGAGAAAATTTGAAAAAGAGAATTGTATAATAATAATAATAGATGCCTAACATTGGAATTAGAAATATGATTTCTATTTCGAAAAGTATTTTCACATAGAAAACTATTTTTATGATATTTATTTCTTTGAATTGAAGATACTTGATCTGAAAATTCTCACTATAATTTGCTACAGTAAATGAAATAAATAGCCAATATTAAGATGTCGAATGGAGCTTTGTTTCTCATACACTATTATAGTAATGTCGAAAATAGTAGGAGCATTCGATATAACACTTATTAGTCGCATTAAGTTACGAAAATATTTTCGTAAAATATACCAAACATTGTTTACGAAACAATAATTATTTTTTAGTATTGACTGAAAAAATAGACATAGTTTTATTTTAATGTGAATATTCATTATAAAGTAAAGGTATAGTATTGGTATTTTTATGCATTGGAAAATACAGAAGCATCTATTATGGATTAAGCCAAAGTTTTGAGAAATAATTTTGATTATATGATTTTTGAATCATATTGTACTAGTAAAGTATTCTTAGACAATTAAGGGAAAGCATCCACTCAATGGAGCATGTTAAGTGTTGATGAACTCTTTATATTGGTACATATAGATGTATGTAACCATAAGTCTAATAATACCAAAACGTTGCCACATACTTTGTTGTATTCGCCAAAGAGTTATGATAGATAGGACATGTGTATTTGATACACATGTAGTACGTTTACGATAGGCTCATAGAATATAAAAAGGAAACAAATAACACAACATGCAATGGAAATAAAAATGATTTGATTCGATCGAATATACGAGTATATTAGAAAGTATTTCAAACATACCTAATATATGAATAAATATTCAATCTCAAAAGCTAGTACTCCTTATGATGCATAATGATGTATCGAAGGAGTATTCAAACTTTGTTGAACAACGTATGATCAATGATAAGTGAAGTTGAGTTAACCTCTTTCTATAGGGTCATGCATTTAAGAGTAGTACACAAAGTTAAAATTAATTTCATCTAAATAATATTTTATAAAATCATTCAAGATAAGGGTTTATGAGAAACCCTAACATATCCTAAACAAAGAAGTTGGCTGGTTATGTGGGTCGAAAGATTACACGTAATATTCATATGTAAGAGATCTTGTATGACTCGCCCAAATAAGTTTGAGAAAAATTACCATTGGATGACCAATTTATGTTTTGAACATAAGTTTAGTAAACATAAACCAAATTAGGTTTACATAAGGCAATTCATTAATTCTTTGTGAATACCTATTCTGTTGCACTAAGAAACAACTATTGTTTCAAGAAATACCAACTTTATAGCGAAATAATTGCTTTGAGAAATTATTAGTAGCAATGAATTAGAATGTCTAATAAATATTATCGCATATTGAAGAGGAACTATTAGTTACTTATCAAATTAAGGAAGAAAATCCCCAACTATCAATTAAACCATTAAGGGTATTGACCCCACGATATGCTATGATGCAAAAATCCAAAGTGAATCCCAAGTACATTATCAAAATATGATTTTGGTAGTTTTACCCAAAGGGATATGATCCATCAGCCGCGAATGTCCTAAAAAACAAGACCAATTCAGTTGGAATATAAAGATCAATGTTGATAAGAACAATATCATAATATTTAATTGTTGAAATTAGCATAGTAGATTTGTTATTCAACATGCTCGGATTAATTCAGATTTACTCATCAAAATTATTTCTTAGCATGACATTGTGCATTGTACACATGTGTTGAAATGGAAAATTCTAAACAATGATTTAGAATAGACTATTTGCACATAACAACCAAAGTATCTCATAGTCAGTGGGTATGATATTGGGTTTATGGGTTTTTTGAACATGATTGAAAAAATGATATGAAAGCATCGTTATATAAGCATCAGAATTGAACAAGTATTTTGATAGAAATATTGAATAGTTTGATTTTCAATCAAAATGCAGAGAAAGCGTGCATCCATAAGAAAGAACCACTAAAAGAACATAGATATTTCTAGGTACAAGTAAATATACCACTGATTATTAATGATGTACTTATGTTAAAATCAGCGATAGTTTGGTTGTTTAATACTTAATATTGGATTTGTAAATTATATTTTTTAATTAAGTATAAAGGATGTTGGGAATGTCCTAAAACGATATGCAAACACACCATATTAAAATGCTTAATATGGAACATGTAAGATCAATTCCTTATGTATTGACAATAGAAATTATGCGCTGTCTGCAATATCATGATTTCCTTATGTATTTGATGCATGAAGCAAATATCACATCTAAATTGAAATCACTAAATGATAGCTTACAGTGCTTACCAATATTTACCAAATACTAGAGAATTGTTTATAGAAACAATGAACTCCTTATGAATGAGTATTCAGACTCGAACTTCATAAGTGATATTTAGTATATCAATATTAAATTCATGTTCAAAGCTTCGTTTAGGAGCTTTGAGTTGGAAATTCTCCAAACGAAAGATTATGACTGGTTCAACGAAAGGCAAAGTACATTGCTTTGAATAGCACAGTAAAAAAAGCAATGTATAAATGTGAATGCACAAATTTAAAACCGAGCCAAATAAGGTTCCTAAGTATTGAGAATACTATAATATTGTTATATGATAACAATGTAACAATAAGAGCTCATTAGAAGTCAATAAACTTATTTTGAATAGTTTTACATGGTAAATGAAGTTTATTAGCATAGAGAGAAAGAGAGTTGATTAATATAGTAGAAGATTAAAACAACATAGCAGCTCCATTCACAAAGGGTCAAACTCGATCAGTTATAATCAAACTGATTGAAGGGATGAAATATTGATTCCATAATTGGCCTCAAGTGCAAGTGGGAGATTGATAGAGTTAGGGGTATACCCTAGTGGTGGTTATGTAATAGCTACATATATCTAACTCGATAACCAATTTCGTTCGACGTAAAAGGTGTTTTCTTTCTATTATATACTTAAAATAGTGTGTTGTATTAATTAATTTAACTAAAACTATATTTGGTAAAAAAATCAATAAATGGTATGTTTTGTGATAGTGGTGTTGTAGCCACGAGGAATTTATCTCAATAAAAATAAACATACCATTTTAAACATTCGTAGTCTAGATGTATTAAGACTAGATATCGATATGCCTCTCGAGACTAGAGTATGTAACACTCTCCAAATGTTGGGTAGTTCATGACTATAGAGGGAAACAAGGGGTTACATACCAATAGTTCTTGGATAATTATGGAATGACTCACTTGATAGTTTTTTGTTGGTTAATATAACTAAGGTCAAACAGAAAATATCGATGTGACAAAATTACACAGTTCTCTTGATTTGAGAATACCATTGATCTTCAATGTGAAATATTCACTTTGATTATAGTTAAATTTTGGTACAACGTCCACTGAATGACTATAGTTGGGTGGAGGGGACACATTAGAAGTGAAACAATATTCAACAGAGGATCCGCCTCCTTCGTTATATGAGTTTAGTATCACGGTCAACTGAAGTCAACTCAAAGTCAAATTCTTTTTTCAGAGCATTTCCATTAATATTAATAATTATTTTTTAGCCAAGGACTTTGTATTTGGACTATAGAGTTGGGACTGTAGAGTTAAATATGGATGATATTAGAATTTTGACTATTACCAAATTCATAAGTCCAAAGTGAAATAGTTTTACCAAGAATTGGTGCAAACAATAGTCACAATCGGATAATGCTTAACAAAGTAAAATTAGATTTTACTAAAACCAACTAAGCATTAAATTTGTCCAAAATGTCACATGACCTACTAAGTGATGTATGAACATTAATATTCAAATAGTTCGATATTAACCGCTGACCAAATTTACACCTAACGGGTCACACAACCAAAACAGTGAATATTCCTTTGAACAAACGACTTAATTAATTTGTAAATGTTGTTGTTACTACAAATCATGAAGCTGAGGATATGATATTATGTTGGTAATAAGGATATCGAAAAAGAGGAAAGAAAGCATACGAGAGGAAGATCTTATGTCGAAAGTACGAACACAACAAAGCGAAGTCTAGAATGTCAAAGATAAAGAAAAGGAGATGCAACAAAAGATGTCGCATCCTATCAAAATAGGATATCACAAACCAATAGCGCATAGAAGCATGTTGCAAGTCATCGGCGTGAGAAAGAATACCACATGTCAGTAATGCCGCACCTCATCAATAAAGTAAGAGAATATAAAAAAGTAGTAATATAAAGATGTCGTAAGTCCTGTGCAGTTAAAGCGCTCGACAGATTCAAAGCGGTGGAGGTGCAAAAAATCATAGCGGGGATACATCGAGGATATACGGGATATAGCGGATAGCTCTAAAATAGCATATAAAACTCATACTTAATGTTTTTACAAATATATAAATGGTAATTAAATGAAAAATTATAATTCAATTGAATTATAATTAATACATAAATAATTTTAAACAAAAAACATGTGCGAATGCACTTTAAATAAACGTAAAACTATTATATAACATAATTGAATTTAGTAGAATATTAGAGTATTTTCATTTCTAAAAATATACTAAAAATTAAATCAATTAAATTAGTTTCATAATTTTTATAATGTATAAATGCAATTTTTTAATTCATTTTATTAATGAAGATATAGCGGAAATAGCAGAATATAGTGGGAATAACGGGATATAGTGGAAATAGCGGGGCTTAAAGCAGAAAGGCTATATTTTGGGGCTATATGGAAAAATCATAGCGGTAGGAATCCGCTATGAGATATAGTGGGGTTATAGCGGTATAATAGCGGGGCATTAACTACACAGCGTACGTCATCAATGAGGTATGGATACTGAAGTTCATCAATATTCATAGAGGATATTGTCTATTATCGATGAACGTAGAAGGTTATATGCCATTTGTATGTGGACTAATGTCGCATTTCATTAACATAACAACAGATGTCAAATATTGGCAATATAAAGAAGTATCATAAACCACAAATAAGTGGCAGATGCCATATATCGTTAAGATGATGGGAATATCAAAAAAACTATAGTTTTGCATTGATATCGTAAATCACCAGGCCTCATTGATGATGTGAATCACCAACTTCCAAAAGGATGTTATCGAAGCAGCTAATGATGTCGAATTCCAAGCCTCTCGAAGGCCACGTAGCAGCTAAGCCGCATATCTCTACCCCGATAAACAGATTCCAACGGTCACTCAAAAAGCGGATTCATTTCTCTCTCTTACATTTTTAAAGTTTGTAACCCTAAATCAATTTGGGGAATTTTAATGCCAATTGTAATTTGGGGAATTTTAGTTATTATTGAACCAAGGATTTTGTGCCTGTACTATAGAGTCGAATATGGACGATATTGGAATTTTGACCACTATCAAATTCCATAAGTCTAAAGTAATTTAGTCTCGACAAAGAGAACTCGCATACACATATAAATAAAACCTTATTTATAACTTAATGAAATATTGATTTTATGAGAAGATCTAAATAAATTTAGACTTCATAGGCCTAATAAAGATCCAAATGAAACACAAGCATGTTAATGAACACCAGTTTTATAAATGGAGGAACTGTCACCTTCGATGATAATTCAAAAGGATATGTCATCAAACGTGGGAACATTGGCAAATTCGGTATAATCGACCCTCCTTTAATTAAAAATGTCCCATCAATATAGAACCTAATATATAATTTATCGAGTGTTAGTCACTTATGTGACAAAGGTTTTTCGATTTGTTTCAAAAACAATAACATAATGTTATTAATAAAAAAAACTCACGTTTTGTAGGATTATGGAAATGACATATTTATTATTTAAATATGAAAATATATCACAGTAGCAATATGCGTCTAATCACAAATCTTAATGATCCATAGTAATGTCATAGACGATTTTGTCACATTAACTTTAAACATATAAATAAATTATTGGAAAATGAAATTGTGAAAGTTCTACCAAAAATGAATTTTAAAGTAGATAATTTATGTCATGCATTGCGTAAATTTCAAATTGCTTATATACACATTTTAATATTCATAAGACGGTTTATTTGGTATTTTTTTGTGTTTGTTGTGGATTCTTGATTTTGAAAGATGGAAAGAGTTATGGAAGATTTGAGTCAAAAATGCAATTAAACATTAAATCTTGATCAAAAAGACGCCAACTTCACATTTGTGCAATATAACTAAATTGGTTTTGTGGATATGGTTTAATTAAGAGGTCACCGGTGCGAATCTCGCATGATGTATATTTTTTAAATCAAGTGTTGCTCTACTTCTATTTATGGATATATTCTCCAAAGCAATGTGGAGTTTATTTCAAAACACACCAAATCAAGAACCATTTGGACTTAAATCAGGAACGTCTTAGAACGTACTGGATTGGAAATTTTTGGAACATAATGTGTTGGAATATATTTTTAAGAAAACAACCCACAATTTCATCTATAAACACCTCCTGAGATCACATCTTGATATTTATTTTAGTTTTTCTTCCTATGATGTCATTATGGCATCAATTTAGGTTTTTAATATTCTTCTTATTTTTTCTATGTGGTGAAATTATTATTTCAACAACAAAATCTTTTATTTCATTTTAGTCGGTTCTCGATTATTTTCATATTAATTCATTTCTTATTTGCATTATAGTTTTGTTTACAAGCCATTGATTTGCTAAGGACCAACATATCTCTCTACTCACTTTTTTTCCTCCACTATACCAATAAATAATCGATGCCCAAATTCTTAGTTTTTCTTTTTGTTTCTTTGTAGTTATATTTCTTTGAATTGTTTGATCATTTCTTTTAAATTATATCCCCTCAATTTCGTTTCTCTGTAATTTTATTACTTTCATAGTTTAATGTATTTAGATATCAATTCACCCAACAAATTAGAATTTAGTTTAAAACTAATAATTAACAAACTCCACATAGATTCAGCCGGCACTCACAAGAATACAACTGACACCATGTGCTTGCGGTAAAAAATAACGTCGGTTTTGTTCATATCAAAATCATTGACGGAAATTTATTTAATTTCTAATGTTTATTTAATATTTGATCAAACTTAGTATATTTATGTTATTTTTCCCATTTTATTTGTTTTCCAAAAAATAAAAATAAAAATTAATTTAGAAAGTTTTCCTCTTTTTTTTCCTTTCTCACCCAAAGCCAACACCCATGGCCAAAGCCAATCTGGAACTCCTCCTCCACCTACACCTCAACTGCATCCCACAATAACACCCAACCTTCGAACCTGTTATAGCTAAACCTCTACGAAACTCTATCCATTTTGGGCACCACCCAGATTTACAACAACCCACATACGATTTCCTCCTCCATCAAGCTTAGTCTCTATCCCAACCTCACCCCACCCTCATTAACAACCAATTCCAAATTTTCCCAACCCACCAATCCCAGCCACATCTGACTACACAACCAATCTGAGTCTCCTTCCATCAATCCCTTAGCCATCACTGCATTATACTCGCCAACCCACAAACCTAACTCTAGCAGTAGACCCAAAATATACCTCTTCATCGTCTTGCCTCATCAACAACCTTCCTTCTACAACCATCCTAAACCTCAACAATCTTATTCGTCGCATACACCACAAAAACGACACCAGACCAACCACATTCAAAAATTATCAACACCTCATCACCAACCGGATTCACAACAACCCGTGGCACCGCCCATCGCAACAACACACGTCAGCCCTAATATCCACCAGATTGAAATCCCTCTAACCATCCCCATTCGCAACCAGAATGCCAACTCCAACCGCACCCCTTATCCAATGCTAGATCTCCATCACCCATTCAACCACCACTCCACTACAAAAACTTGATAAAACCCTACCACCGTACCCAACTAGTTACTGACCCTGAACTGTTGCACCGAATATTTTATTTCTATTTTTTCTTTGAAATCTATTAAATAATAGTAAAGCATAAGAAATTCAAGCTCTCTTATTAATTGTAGGAGCTTTCTCTATTCTCTTTAATTCTCTCTCTAGATATTTTACTTTTAAAATTTTATAATTTATCGCTTTTATTCTACTAAACTTCTAATGCCAATTTATAATCAAATAGATACTTTTTAAAATTTTCTATAATTATTCAGAATTGTCTTCTTAGTTCTTCTCTAATATTTTACATTTTAGCACATACATTTATATTAATTACGTATTTCAAAATTTAAACCATTTGATTAAGTCGGTTAACTAATATTCGATCCGTCATGTAAATCCTAAAATATGAACAATTTCAGTAGTATACCACAATAGCATCAACAAAATGGTGAAAAAAATTTTCATTTGCATACAAAGATATGTAAATCACATAGCATAAATTATTTACACCAACAATAATAACAAATTTATTTTATAATTCGTTTATCTCAATGAGGTTATCATGCATTACATTGAAAATTATATTTTTAGCTTTAAACGCCTATATTTTAAATTTCCATAGTTACTTACAAATTCTTTTTAATTCTCTCCTAATATATTTTACTCATATCCTTGTATTTAACTAGTTACGTCATCTTTATTTTAAATCATTCAAATAAATTCAATTAATATTTATTTATTTATTTACTAAATCTTAAAATATACCAATTAAGTATGTATACAACACTCATATATATAAGCGAAGATGATAAATTTTTATTTTTATTCATATACAAAGATATATGAATCACATAACATAAAATGTAAACATAAACAATAATATTTTTCAATTTATAATTCATTTACATCAAAAAATATCATATATTGCATTACAAAATTTCGTTTTTTTCAACTTTTAAGGGATAAATTTATATTTACAACATTAGGATGTGAAAGCATATAATACTCTAATAAAAATTAGGTTAGGTAGACATTTTCATTTTCATCGTGATATTAAAACTTACCCAATGCATAACTTAAACTAATGCTATAGATTTTCTTCTGTTTTTTGTTTGTTTTTTTGTTGTTGTAAATATTGAAGTTATAAACATGACACTCCTACAACAATATGAAATTTATGATTAATACAAAGTTAAAAAAGGTTTGCTAATTGAAATCTCAGATAATGAATAAAACATGGACAGATAAGTTGATCATAAGATTTTTCTTCTCAATTGCAATTACATACAAAGCTCTTCTCATTTTTTTCCTATTTTCTAACATTCAACTCCATATATTTAATTAGTTAGGTTGATCATTGATATAAAATATTTAAATATATTCAATACATTATATTTGTTATTTCATTATATATCCTTAAAACATTATACACAATATTCATATTAATAGAAATGAAAAATTCATTTTTTCATCTATATATATATATATAACACACGTATCACATAGCATCAACTATTTACATTCATACTAACAGCAATAATTATATATATATATATATATATATATATATATATATATATATATATATATATATATGTCAAGTTAGGACAATAACCCTGACAGGAATATGTGGCTAGCGACCTACTACCTTACATCTGAGCCTTGCATGTCATTTTAAATTATAAATTCCTTTATTTCAATACATTTATTATATAGTGGTTAAAAAATTTCAATTTTTAACAACTATTAAAATTTTGATATTATTTTAACAACACGACCGCGTGCAACGCACAGGTTACACACTAGTAAAGAAGAAAAAAGAGAAGAACCAAAAGAAATGTAAAAGGAAGGAAGTGGCAACTCCGTGAAGAATTAGTCAAGGTAGTTTCTATCAAGGGCTTTAAACTAAAGCCCAAAAAAAAGTTTCGCCCGAAAAGAAAATACATCAAATAAATAAAATAATTGCATTGTTTTGATTTTGGACCAATTTAGATGATAAAAGTGTTACTATAAAAATGGGATTTTTGATCGGGTAGTAAAAGTAGGAGGGTTGGCAGTCAACATTGCAATTATTGACTTATCTTGAAAAACTAGGAAGACAATTAAGAGGGCTTCAAACTTTGAATAATCAAAGCACCTTTTGACGATGATCTAATTTTATAAGCCTTTAATTTTCTTTCAAAATTTGTAATATTTGTGTGTTTGCCTTAAATTGTGCTTTAAAATAATGTTTGGATTTTCAGATGTGCATAACCAATATGAGATAAACCTAATTTCATATCACATGATTATTCAAAGAAATCCTTAGGGAAACTAATTTTTTTAAAATAACCAAAGTCCAAATTCAAAAAATTATCAAAAATATAAATTTTATCCTAATTTTAAATGATTTTGACTGTATGCATAGTTAGGATTGAGATAACTTTGAACCCCAAAATTATTTTGATTGAAATAAATGCTGCAACAAAAGTTAATCTAAATTATTTTGACTTTAGATTTGACTTAATATATATATATATAGCAAATAATTTTCAAATTGAACAACCTTTAAAAAGTCTTCTAAATCAAAATTTTGAAAATAATGAAAATTAAATTTTTTCTTCCAACTTTAACATTTCTGGTTACAAGCCTAGTTCACATTACCGAATATATTCAAAAAAAATTCATTATCGAAATGATTCCCAATGCCAATATAATTTTCATGAAAATGGAAAAGAAGATCAATGTGGAAATAACTTTGACCGTCAAGGTAATTTAGATTACAATTCTGAAAATAGCTTCTGTTAAGAAACCAAAAAATATATATTCAACTTGAAAAGTACGAATACTGTGAGAGTAGCTACATAGAATCTTGTTTCATGCCTACATGCAACTACGCAAGAGAAGAAATGAAGTCAAAACATTCAATGAATCAAAATGCAATGCACTTTTATAAAAACACTAATAATTTTCAAATAACAACTTTTAAAATTGAAAACAATAACCTGAATGATTGAATTCAAAATTTGACAATTGATGTGGATTTCAAATTTTTCAAAAGAAGATTTAACTTCGAATTTTGATCTTTCCTTTTCTAACTGTAGAAAACTAGAAATAATAATTTCAAATTTTCAAAATTATAAAAATAATATAGCTGTCAACAATTTAATAAAATAACATGAAATTAGTAAACATGAGTTTTTTTGGTTATTCAAGAATAAATTGTGACACAATGATGAATTTTCAATTTTGAATAAGTTTCTATTGGCGAAAACTTTGGAATACTTATTGGTGCAAAAGGAATTTCATTTGACAAAACTTGTGAATGTGAAATTGCGTTTGATCTAGAACTTAATGAAACGTTGAAATTTCAACCAACGAGGCCCGTAATATTGAACATTAGCTTGAATTACAACATCTATGGAGGAAGCTAAGCCAAATAAACAGTTACATAACACTCAACATATTGATTTTACTATTTCAACTAAACTTGTTCACGATCAAATACTTTTGAAAGGTTACAGCGATAAATTTGTGGAGCACATGAACATATGGATAAACCTATCGTGAAGAAACATCTTGTTAAGAGATCTGTTGACATCAACTAACTTAACTATATATCTTTACAAAGAGGAAATACCAACTGCACATTTCCTTATTAGAAAACATGCCTAAGCATTACGTGGATGAAAAATGAAAAATCAAAACCAAGCATGGAGGAAAAATGTAGTGGCATTCTTTGCATCACGTTCATCATAAACATATATATTATATTTGATATATAATTTATTCCAATATATTATTAAATTGCACTTACTATTACAAATCATTTTGCATTAAATCCATTTGTCGGCACTTTCCTTCACTTCTAAGGAATGTTTGAAACAATGAGGACATGTTTAATTTTAATGTAGGGGAGCCTTGTGTTGCATTCTTTTTTTCCTAGATTTTGCATTTTTTAAGTTTTGCATATTTTTTCATCCGCACGTACAATAATCGCCATTTCATTTAGATGAATGCATTGAGTCCATAACATTTTAAATATATATTTTTTGCATAAATTGCATGATTTCTTTTTCAGTCGAGTCGAAATTTATTCATTTTCAACAGACATAATAGAATAGGTGTACAACATTAGTCCTTTGCTGGAAATTTTGGTGAACCACTAGTATCAAATGGTAAATAAAATGAATGTTTTAGTTACATGTGATAATAATATGACTAGCATATAGGTTGGATCATAGGTGATGACTATAAAGTTTTTTGTTATTGGTTAGAATGTGGTATATCTAAAATGCATGCGTTATTTTTAAATCTCTAATTAGGAGATGGTAAGATGATTATGCATTTTTTTCTGTCTAAAAGAACTAAAAAATAAAAAATATTAACAATAATATCCAACATTACTAATACATCTAGCGTTGGTTTGCACGTCCGCCAAGCTGTGTCTCACTAAAACCCAAAGGGCAGCGTATGGATGGTATACCGTGGTCTCAATTTATAAGTTGGGCACCTAAAGGTCACTGAATTTTACTAATATGGTCAGAGTTGGTTTGCATAACCTACCAAACTCTATGCCATCCTTGCGTAATATCAAATGGCAATGCATTGGTGATATACCATTGTTCTAATGGTTAGGCATATGCATTTACAAACATAAAAAAAATAAAAAAATAAAACAAAGGGAGAATGGTTAATTGAAATGTAACATAAACTTAAAAGAAAAATGTAAATTAATGGGGAGCTAGGGCTTCTTCTTTCTGCCGCCACCTCCCTTCATCTTCTTTACTTCCACTACTCGTAACTGTCCACCACTCTTTATCTTTCCATCCTCTCCTCTCATTAATCACTTTCCTTTTATCCATTTTTCTTGACCCTTGTTTCCATTTCACATCTTATCTTCTCTCTTTGCAACCACGTCTCATGCCTAACTTATCTTGTGCTCTACGGCTCTCATCCCCTAAAACTTTCTTGGCGAGTTAAACATTAGTTACTCCTCTTGTCCAGCTAATCAACTAATTCCCTATGCATTGCTCAACCTACAATTGAAGGCATCTACCACTTCTTCCCTTCCATGTCATAATTTTAGAGCCATTGGAATGTTTTAAGGGGATTCGGCCTTGATTGAAATGGAAATTCTATGCTATAGTTCCATGGCTTTGTTTTGATTTTGCTTGGCTTACAGTGTTGTTAGCCAAATGTGATGATCACCCTACACCGCTATCACCCAAAATATCTTAATAGTGCACTCTAACAGTGCCCGACCGATATTGAGGGGTAGTCAGGGTGTAAAGTAAATCAGTCACAAAACCTGTCATATAACTTACAGCGCAATGAATAAGATATGAAAGACAGTAATAATTGAATGAATAACATAAATCAAAGTACTCAGATCCATGCAGTTATACAACATAAATGCTAGAGTTTATACAACTGATAATAAATTCAAAATAGATTACCTTCTCAATATAGATAATAGCACTAGTAAGTTTCATAGTGTTGCATAGAGAAATGAAAAATAATAACAACTAAAAATATAAATACAAGAGTATAACCTCCTACTCATCCCCTATCCAGCTCTGCATACTCAACAGACCTGATATCCTTAATTTACTCTTTTAAGAGTACTCGTAATAGTCGGAAGCAAAGCATAAAAACCCAAGTTAGACAATAGTCGGATGTGAGAGATAAAAAATATCAGAGACGATAAAGTCAATATACGAGGACAAATGGTATGGAAAATCATACCTGACCTGTCTCTGCATCCATAGAGTTATTACATACACAAGATATATGCTACTCTTTATCATGGAATTCATGGGTGTACTATACATCAAAGTTTAGAGGTGCCTTAATATCTATATCGATAATATCTACATCATGTAACATCCCTAAAATGTAAGCAATCAAGCAAACATATTGTCCATCATCTATCTTCACACACTTGGTACGTTTTATTTTTTGATAACCTGCCTATGCCATCACTCTCAAGGACTTAACTGCCCATCACAATAGTCAACCTCCTGGTTTCATGGTATTCTAAATATGCCACTTAGTAGGCCAGGAACTAGACTAACCATCATGTCAGTCCATAGTAAACAAACTTCTCATCTGAAGTTAAGGAGCCATCATGCTATATGAGCCATTACACATCAAGTACATACCCCCACTTTATGACTACACTGGAAACTTCTGAGTGTCAATGATCCCTTCGCATACAACGTCCATAGTAGAGCTCATCCTGGAAGTATCCTTACAACTCCCATGTGAAGTCGTGGTTGGGAACTATTCTTGACATCCATCATTAGTCACAAAATGCCATCAGTTATCATGTAGCATTCCTCCAATAGTTCCTTCAATCCAACTCATAGTCACCTATTGTGCATCTTGAAGTATATATATCCATCATCAAAGCTATCACTTCCCATCACGAAATGATCATCATCGAATCATGCATCGTTGTCATCGAAAATCACCACCAACCTAATGGTTGGATATCGACCCTAACCTTAGCCTGAAGTATAAGCACTCAGGGCTTGAAGTAGGTACAAATGTAAATGCTCAAAGAACTTGCCTTGTGACTTGAAGCAAGCATGTGGGTGATTCGAAGCCACCTCACAAATCTCTATCACCGGTCCATCACAATGGAACCATAAAGCCCAATCGGCCCCATTATCAGTTTCTCCCATCACCAACCCCAAACTTTAATGCAACGTGACCATGCTTCCACATGAAACCCTCCTTCACCGAATCATCACCATCATCGATCGATACCCTATGGATCATTTTCGTTCCATGGTCATTGATCTGTCCCTTAGCCAAATTCCTCCTTCTTGGTTTCATTGATCCAACATCTAGCAAGAATCAAGTAACCTCATGGATCGGCATGAATCTATGGGCGCTACAAATCCCACTCTTGCTATTTTCTACCTTTCTCATGTGATCCATGTATGCTAGTGAGCGAACGAAAGCAAACACTCTACAACTCAAAGCGAACCATCTTAAGACATAAGCACACCTCGAAGCCAATCTCCATGGATCCATAGTCTCCATATTACCACCGATCCACCTTCAATTGGCCATAACTCGAGCAAACAAACTCTAAACGACTTGAAACTTAAAACATAGCTTTAGGGGGTCCTTCTTGACCTACCCTATGGATCAGATGTCATTTGGACAAATTGACCTTCATGGATCATTACTACTCTATAGCTTTTTCCTATAACTAAATCGCCATTCGATCAATGTTTGTAGCCATTCACCAAAAATATTCAAGCATACATTACATAGAATATATCCTAACAAACATACATCCATACATATCAAAGTGAAGCCTAAATCTAAAAAGAAAATCCATAAGAACATGAATTTCACAAATTTTTTCCAAATCTTTTGAAATTTACATATGTGATCAAAGAGAGTTTAAAACTTATTTCAAAGTTTAAAATCATTTTAAAACACCGTATTAAGGTGTATGATGACTAATTCGTAAGTGAGAGGTCCTAAATGCTCACCTTAATCTAAAGCAAATCCAAATAGGCACAAATCCTAAGATAAAAAGCAGCTATGAGTGATCTCTTATAGAAAATCTTCAAATCCAAGTGTTTATTATGCTAATCTCCTTCGAGCGACAAGATTTGGCCAACTAAAGTAGTGTTTAGGGTAAGTTTTTGGATTAGAAGTGGTCAATGGTGGTTTTCTCTCTGTTTTAGAAAAGTGTGTAATGGTGTAGAGAAGTTCTATCAGCCCCAGTATGATGCTAATCCTGAAATGAGCTTTGGGTCTAATCATTAACCCACTAATTACCTATTAAGCCGTTTAAAATATAGTAAAATTTCAAATGGCCATAATTCCCTAATGATAAGTCTTGTTTTTCTATTTTTACCATTCTACGAAAAGAGAAACCACCAAACCAATTTAATAGAAGCAGTTTCAGACCCAATTCGGCTCCTATCAAAATTTATAGGCCATTATAAGATTTTTAATGTCAATATCATACAATAAAAATTCCAAGGATGGAAAATGTCTTTAGTCATTTCCCAAATTTACATAATCATACGACGCAAAGATAAAATAATATTAATATTCTACATCCTCTATTATGTAGAATATTGGTCGTTACAATTTGTTTGCTGCCATTTGGTAATTTGTTGTTGCTGTTCTCAACTAGTTGGGCGGGTTGTTGTTCGATCTATTTGTGAGTTGTTGGGAGTCATATTATATCTATTGTTATTTATTTTTTTCATAGCTTTTCTTTTGTTTATAATGATGGATCTTATTAGCCAGTTGAAATTCGAGAGTCTTGGGTTGTTGCAGTTTAGTTGCTATGGCATTGGAATTTTTTTTAAAATTGGATATTATATGGTAGTATATATCAGTACTACAAGTCTTGGGTAGCATACAACATACTACATTCCAATATATATTCGAATCATTCTACGCAGTTTTTGAACCTGTGACCTATCATACCCAAAACGAAGCACCTAACCACTAGGATAGTGGTGCTGGTCCACTGGAACTTGTTTTACTCCATACCTTGCCTTTTCTTTCTTCACATAGTCCTGCTTCTGGTGACCACTATGCAACAAATGCGAGTAGTTTATCTATTATTGCATGTTGCACTTTATGGGCGTCATAGTGGATTGCTTTATGGTTCTTGGTGTTTCAATTGCTGGCTACTTCAATGGAATTCAGCATCCCTTCGCTTGGTTTGATTGGTGCTATTTCCTGTAATTCTATTGTATGGAATTGGTTGAAGTTCTGCTTCACTTTGGAATAGTTTTGCTTTTTTGTCATTGTTGTTCTTCATTTTGAACTTGTTGTAACAACCCATAAATTAACGAATAATTAATTAAGGAAATTAATTGTAAGAATAATGGCTAATTAATTACATAAGAAAATGAACGGATTATACAAGGTAAATGTATGAGGCATATTTATTTACTTTGTGCATACGGGATTGAATAAAAAAGGTAGGGAATCTAATTAAATAAGATGTAATTAAATTTCGCTGTGAATAATGGAAATTAATTAATTAGCAATCAAGGACAATTGGATGTAATTAAATTCGGCTATAATTATGCAAGAAGAAGATTTAGTATTTGTTCAAAGGAAATCTTATATTAAAGGTAATTAAATTTGGTCTTATATAATGAGGAAATATGAACATTTGAATAAAGAATAAATTTATTGAGGGAAATAAATTAAGAGAGGAAGCATTGAATATAAGAGACCTTATATTATGATTATTTGCATGTGAGTAAATCTAGTAATATATCATGAGAACTGATTTAAATACATAAATGAGAAATAATTAAATGCGCTACATATGTGGTCATCAAATTAATATCTGAATAGAGAGGATCTTACAAAGAAGAAAATAAATTAATAAAAAAATGAAAAGGGAATTAAATTAGTTTAATTGTAAGAATTACCTAAGAAAGATTGAATTAATATGGCGAGGTCACTTTTAAAAGTTAATTAAACGGACCAAAGATAATTATAGTTAAAGTCAACCTAATTAATAAGAATAAATAAATTTTAGTTTTAAATGGTAAAGGATTTAAAATGTTAACGTTGAACAAAGAAAATATTTTATTTAGGAAAATAGATTAAGGATAAACAACGAGAGGGATTTAAGACCATCAATATAAATACACCTCACTGCCTACTTTATGTTTACATTCTCTTCATTGTAAAAAAAGAAAAGAAAATTCCACTATCAAATCAAGTCTGACCACATTTCAAGGGATTTAGAGGAAATAAAAAAAAATCTAAGGCAAAGTTGTCAACTTTAACGAAAAAAGAGAAGATTTAAACAAAGATTTCAAAACTATTAAGTCTAAGGTGAGTAAAATTTCCCAAGCCTTCTAAGCCCATGTAGGTTCGGATTTGATTTTCTTTGGATGATTTTCATGTTGGTAAACATATTTGGATGATTAGATATGGCTATGAATGTGTTTTATGATTTAAATTAAAGGAATTTAGGCATGCTTTAGGGTAAGACATAGTTTCATTCTATCTTTATGTAATGAAAATTAATATGACGTTTCTAATGATAAAATAGAGATCAATTTTTAATTTCATAAATGGAATAAAAAATAATTTATTATGAATTTCCAATGGGAATGGATAAATTTAGATATAAATCAATATTTAAAAATATCAAAATTAAATATATATTTTTGAGAATTCTATCGAAGGAAGAAAAAGAAATTTTAACACTTTAGTGATTTTTTGAAAATTTTCCATTAATTTTCAATTTAATATGAATTATTGGCTAAGGAAAATGTACCTTAATTAAGATCAAAATTAAGGAAATGATTACTAAATGGAGATTAATTTTTGGCTATAGTCAGGAATTACTATTACAAAACAAAACCAACCAATAAATATGACATCGGTATCGATTATTTTAAAAGATATTGCTTTTTTAAGGCAAAATATATTTTTCCATTTATTATGAATTTGCCATTTGGTATGCGGTAACTATAGGATGCGAAAGCTATAGGTTGCGATAGCTATGAATTCAAATAGCATTGTAATTCTGACATGTGATACCTCAGCTAAAATTGGCACTTGATAACTAAAACTATGTTTGTGCTAACTATTAAAGATGAATTCTTTAAATAAACTAGAAATGAATTAGTGATAATTTGGAAGCCAGTTTTCAACATGCTGATTTTGAATTTTATAGGGATGAAACTATAAAGGAAAATTTATAAGTTAAAATTGTGTCAACTTATTTGAACTTTGAAATGTAGTAGGCTTAGGGTGGCAAAGAAATGATAGTTTCATCATTAAATTAAAGTGAAGAATGATTTATCTATAGAATGTGTACTGTACATAATAAAAAAAGAAATAAATGACTTATACCAAGACCGTAAAGATGCACTAACTCATGGAAGTACCGAATGCCATGGTGTCAAGACTAATAATGTCTAAAATTCCACGGTATATAGTAGGGTGCCAAGCCTTTGGAAGTTTATAGGATTCAATTCGGTTAAACTGAACTTTAAGATAAATTTATGGTAGAGTGGAAAAATATCAGGGTAGTGTTATAAATAAATTGGCAACGTGAAACGAAGGGGTTTCTAGACTAAGAGGGGATAATGACGCTTAGTAATGATGTTAACTAGAATGTATTTAGGCTGTTTACATTAAACCTCTTAGGAGAGTCAGGGTGGCTTTAGTCAGGGTGGCTCCCATGGTGGAGTGAGTGGTAATTTCATCATGTGACTTTGTTTGGGAAAAAATTGTATAAGTATTAGTTAAGTCCTAGGGAGTTCATCACTAAAAGGTTAATGATAACTTTTTGACTGGCATCTAAATTAGAGATTAGGTGATGTGTGTAAATATGAATGATGAGTGTATGGCTTAATTTATTATGTTATGTATATGGTATACTTGTAACTAAAATGATGTTATATGGATGCCCAAGCTATGGAAGATTATTTATATGATATGATATAATTGTTGTTATGTATAAGTGAGGGAAAACACGTTCTATGCTTTGGTAGCATGTCATATAATGTGTATGTTTAAGGTAATGTTTTACCCATACAAAGCTATATGTCTTACCTATGTTTTATTATTTCCTATAAACTCATGGGTACTCATTCGAGTAGGTTGAGTCTATGGGCTCAGATAGGTTACCGTTAAAGGATGAATAATGCAGCTAAGGACGAAGCATGAGGCTTTTTGCTAATAAAAGTTCTCCTTTATCCCATTGTTGTAAAACCATAGTTTATAACTATTTAAGTGTTTATGCCAACATCTTCATTTGTCAGGCACGACACTATATTTTATCCCTACGAGGGAACGTTTAAAGATTTATAAAATATAAAGACAGTTATGAGTAATGAAATTTATCTAGCTACTATGTGCATTTAATGTAGTGAAAAAAAATATTGACCTCACTTCATCCTTTGAAAATAATTCTGATGATGACTGTAGCACCATCGACATTCATTTTTAGGTCTCCATGTAGAGGACGTTGCAATGTATTATTAGGGCTTAGGTTAAGGAACACTTAAGTAAAATAGAGCTAAGTAGAAATCTAGGTAGAAACTGGATAGATGAAAATTAACACCTTAAGAAGGGTATAAGCTAGATATATATAACATACTTGAATTTTGATATATATATATATATATATATATATATGAATATGTCTATCCTTTTACTATTGCTCTCACTCTTTTTACTTTCATCTTTTACAAACACTTGCTTAAACAAAATCAAGAATGGATCTACATACATTTGACTTTGGAAGGTGTATGAGCAAATGGAATTATAAACTACTAGTAAGAAAACTAATGGCTAAGGAGTGGATGCAACCCTGAAAGTTCGTGTTAAAGTCGGTGATTAAATGCCTGCCCCGGCTACTGAAGAAATGGATATGAATGCTTTGTTCCACCAGTTTATGACGAAAATGATGAGCTAGTGAATAACTTTAACTATTGACCTGAAATCGGTAATGGCTAGAGGCATAGACTTTTATAAGATGAACCAAAATTACAAGTGCTATAGAGGAAAGGTGTTTACGGGAAAGGAATCTACTTTAGAGGTGTTGAACTAGCTGAAGGCATGTGAGCGCATCTTTGGAGAATTAGGTTACGATGATGCTCAAAAAGGGAGGTTAGCTTCCTATTAGCTTTAGGAGGATACTTTAGATTGGAGGGAGGCTGTGACTGCTAAAGTTTTAGAGGAGGAAATAACTTTGGAAGAGTATAAGGAGTGATTCAAGGCACGATTTACACCTAAATCAAAATAGAATGCTTTGTTTAGGAAATTTCTTGGCTTAAAGCAAGGAGATATAACTTTGGAGAGTACATTCACTTTAATGCTTTTTCGAAGTATGAAAGGGTACGTATTAATACTTCGTTGAAGAAAAATGAGAAATTTATTGAAGATCCGAGGAAGGAGATGAATCATAAGGTGTTGTTGTAACGCCCCGGAAATTTTCGACTTTCGAAAATTCAACATCGATACTCACTTTATCGACTGCCGAGAATTCGAAGGTCAAAAACCGGAATGTTATGGGTTTTTAAAAAGAATTTAGGAAAAGAAAAGAGAAGAAGGTAGAAGAAGAGAGAAAGAAGGAAATAGAAAATAGGGAGAATTTGAAAATAGGAGAGAAGAAAGATAGAACAGAAAGAACATAGAGAAAATAGAAAAGAGAACAGAAAATTTTAAGATAGAAGAAAAAGAAAATAGAACGGAACAGAACACAACACAACAACATCAGAATCTCACAATTCGCAGCGGAACAACATATAATAATAAATGAATAATCTTTAAACAAAGAACTATATCAGTTATTACATTTTATACATTTCATTTCATTACATCATATCATCAGAGTGTACGACATCATACAACATCAAACAGTGCAGCGGAAAAAGAAATACTATATACTAGTAATACGCCATGCCATCCAGCTTGCCTCCAGCAACTCCTGAATATCCAGAATATCCTGATAAACCTAACTCTTGACTGCCCGTGTGGAAAATTGGTGGGCACCCAGAGTTTAGGAAGGAAAACAATAAACTCCAAGTCAGTCATGTGACTGGTGTGAGAACTCAAAACAGTTTATTTATCTTTAAAATCAAAATAGAGGAATATTTTTAAATTCAATTCGCAATGCTTTTAAAAATGAGACTACCATAAGGCCTCCCGCACACACACACAATGCAAACGCAGAATCGGAGGAGATTTCTCCTTATGATAGTCAAAGATGCTTGATACGCATTTAAAAATAACATTTGATATTCTTACTAGTGCATAGTGTAGAGAAAAATCATTTTGAAAGTAGAGTATAAATCTTAGCCAACATACGACCATTATCGTATGCCTACTATAGCTAACTATGTTCAATAGCAGGTTACCGCCACATTCCATAGCAGGTTATACAACTAAAACCGTACAAGTCTCGTATTGTTTCTTTGGATTTCCAACGAATGATCAGGCCAAGGAACTTCCCATTGCCACATGAGAATGCCTCTGGATGGACATCCCCGAGAACCAAACCGGATCTCTACCAACACAAGGCCGGGTTACCCCTATCTGAGTAACAACTGACCGAATATGCCATCCCCCGGTCCTTTGGGACCTTTATCACCGAGCGCTCGTAATCAATTCACACAATCATAACAAAGTGTTTTCAACATGAGTAAGTATTTGGGCTCCATACCATGATACCACCCTTTTCCAGAAGGAAATGGACACATCCTAAAGGGTGCTACCCCTCATAACCTTGCTGCTTCTTTCCTATTTTGACCATTCACGGGGTGTGAGGCTCGACGAAGTCACGTCCACAAAACATACTTTATACAAAAGCCATGCTTTGGGTCAACAAATGATCAACACAATGATCACAAGGATAGACGATCAAATAAACGATCCTATCACAAATAATCAACACAATGATCATTTCCGCATCACTCAGCATGTCACATTACCAAATTGGGAATATATCGCTGATAACATTCAACTATATAACCTCTGAGCTCGTACGTCTCAGAGAAGGGTGTTAAGCTAAAAGAATAAATTCTCCGCCACCAACAGAAATATATTTGAAAGAAATCGGCTTTATATCTCAATTTGTAACGTCAGACATACAATCCATACAAGTCTGTTCCGGGCTCGAACAAAACCGAAGGCACTTCTTACGAAGCCCTTGCAATCCGGGTATTCACAATCCCGATCGAATTTCCCATCACTTAAGGAATCTCTATACCAGGAGCTACCCAGTGCAGAAACAATCGATAGGTCATCCTATCGCTTTTGCAAATACTCGGTCTTCAACACCGATCTTCAATGCAATTTACAACGACGTATCACATATTCGGAATGGGTTATAGACCCCATGGTCCTTTCCCGGTTAACCCGAATAGTGAGCGCTTATTCAAAAAAATAAGTGTGGCATTCAAATTCAAACAAATCACATCAAATACCCATTCAAAGGGAAATATTGATAGTCGGTTATTGAACTATCAATTGATATGCACACATCACCAGATTCCAAATAATTTTCCAAATTATTTACTTTCCAAAAATATCTTTACAAGATATATAGTTTCAACACTTCAAAAATAAATCAATATTTATTTTCAAACAAATTCCACTTTCTCATATAAATTCCATAATGAATTTATATTTCAAAATATCCATGCATATACGATTTCAATTATCCATTTTCAATTTATCTTCAAAAAGATAAATTCTCTGTATTCACTTTATATTGGAAAACAATTCTATACTTATTTGTTCATAAGTAATTCACAAATTTTATTTATTTTCAACACTTAGAAAATATTCAATATACTTAAATCGAAATTTAGTATATATTTCATTCTATTAAGAAAATCATTCTCTTAAACATATTTATTTGGGTCAAAACGAATGTTGCGTAAAACATCGTTACGACAACCCAAAATCACTAGTATAGGGATTCGAAATTAAGATAGATATATAAATCCCAATACTATACAAAACATTTCCTTTCGGAAATCATTTACTATAACAACAGTGTTATAGTCCATTATTTCCTTTTATTTCTCAAAAACGTCTATTTCAACAATGAATGTTGAAATCTATGGTTTCGAATCTCAACATATTTTAAAATATCGTTAGATCGTTTTAATTCTATTTAAAACATTCACATTCTAAACATTTCTTTAACGTATTATTCACTTATTCAAAAACGTGAATATACTACGTTAACAAATTTCATCAATTCTGTGCATTTTATTTCAAAGGATTATTCACGGTCTAAAACGTGAATATAACTCCATACATAAGTTATAATAATTTACTTATCAAAATAAGTCATTTCGAATTTATAAAACAACGTTTATAAATTCCATTTCTATTTATTTATAAAAACTTCCTTTTTATAAATTCCTTTATTAAACTATTCCAGTTTATAACTCAATTATAACTAAAAGTTCATATTACAGGTTAAATACTTATAAAACGATTATTTTACAAAATCGTTCTTTTTAACTTCCCAAATTATAAATCTTATAACTTATAAGATCCATTCATTTATCCAAAATCATTATTTTAATAACTTAATAAATTTTATAAACCTACTGCTTATAAAATTCCATTTATAACTTCACCGTATAAAATTCTATAATTTCCATTCAATTATGAAATTCATTTTCACTTCATTCAAACACTTATAAAAACTCGTTTTATAATGTCCATATTTCAATTTATAAATATCCATTTATAAATCTCTTAATATAAATCAATTCATATTATTCTTTTAAAACGTCTTTAATTTCCTTTATAGTTTCACCATTTTGATTTATAAAATAATCAAATTTTATAAATCCTATTTTTAAACTTTTATAATATATTCAAAAATCCAATTTAAACTATTTTATAAAATCATAAATCCCCTATTTCTCAAAAATCAACTTTTAACTATATTTCACAAAATCATAATTTTTATAACTTTAACTATTATAACGTTTATTTATCTAAAATGGATCAATTCCAAAAATTATTTTATAAAACGTATACTTTCTAAAATCACTTTTAAAAATCATTTTAAAATCCCAAAATCTGGGTCCAATGATGCTACACACCAAATAGTCAATCACGACAACAACGATATCATATATCGATATGATAATCAATCAAATATCAAAATATCTGAAATTAAATAAATACTGTTGAGGAATCCAGTTGGATCCCTCCAACCTGTTTCCCGCATCCACAAACATTAGCACAATACCAATTTCGCTCCAGTACGAAATTATCGCGGTATATGTTCTTATTAAATATTATCCGCTTAATAACGGCGTAATAGGGTCTCATCCGCTAAAAAATACAGGAAATCAACAACTGCAATATATACATATGCCAATATATATATATTGATATTATTTATAATACCAATTTCACTGTTTATGAAATATTCGCGGTATATGTTTTTATTAAATAACATCCGATTACTAACGGCGTATAATGTCTATTTTAACAATCAATAGATATCAATCATCATTCAAACTTGCATTCAAATATTTTAAATCTAACTATTTAAAATAAAATCGAAACCTATTCGATTGAGTGAGAAGTTCTCACCTTGATTTTAATTCCGTTTCAGCTTTTATTTCAAATAAAATTAAACGGACGTTTAATTTTACCCAAAATTCTCACTAACTCCAAACGACTCCAAACCAACTCCATCGCGTAGTGCTCGTCCATACGATTCCAACGCAACTGGTTTCGCGCGTTTTCGACCTCGTATGAAAAAGATATGAATTTTTGAAGTTACACGTGTTTATATACATAGATTTATAACATAACTAACTATTTTTCTACCTAGCTTCATCACAGCCACTGGATCCAAGCTCCTGCAAATCTGGCCGTCCCTTTCTTTCTCTCCTCCCTCACGTCCTTCTCCAGTAATTAGCCGTCTTCATGAAACCCATTACAACAAACTAGGGTTAGCATTTGCATCGCGATTACTCAACGAAATTCGATCAAACCACCTTCATCTCGAAGCTCATGACCTAAGCTATGCTCGGCCTGAAGCATGTGGAGCTCGGCCTCATGTGCTGCCTTGGAATGCGTGCGCAGGCCTGAAGAGAACGGCCCCCTTTTCTCCTCCATCGTCGCTCCAAATTCGATCATAACCGTTGGATCTCTAGTTCGTGTTGTGCTCTACAACTTTGTAGTTGAACATTCTTGCTAATTCTTGATGGATTTGGAGATCTAGAGGAAAGAAGTTTGGCAAATTCTGGCCGTTCAGAGGGGGGTGGCGGCTGTGCTTATGAAATTAGGGTTTTGTATATATTTTTTTTATTTTTTTGAGATAGTGGGCTATTTATAAGGAACCGACGAAACACTATTCATCCCGGAAATTCCGAACTCCGATTTAGGCGCCGTAACCAGCGTTTCTAGGGTTTACCCCGCGTTCCGGACACAATGGAACAGGTTTCGGAAGCTAATTCGGAAGTATGTGCGAGTTATGGCTGTAAACGCTCAATTTGAATTAAACCGATTTAAATCGATTTCTAGGCGTTTTAATTTGTACCGGACAAACGGTAAATCCAATTGACTTGAAATTTGAAACCTTACAATAATATCACATTACGGATCCGATGAAACTGGTTTCGTCGAAATCTGAGACTTTTTGAAAAATGGCTATTTTGACTCGCCAAATTTAAATTAAAAACGATTCGATGCGTTTCGAGCTGCCACGCTCAAACGATAACTCCGATTGACACGAAAATTGAAATCCGATAATAACTAACTATTACGGATCCAATGAAACTAGTTTCGTTCAATTCTGAGACTGTTCAAAAATTGACTATTTTACAGTCGATTATTAAATATTAAAATATTCAATTTTCACAAATTAACTTTTAATTCGATTTTAAAAGTTCTAAAATATTGTTCTAACTCCCATATGATAAAATAAAATTTTACAAATCATTTTCAATCATATTTAACCTAATTTTCAATTATCTCCATAATTTAACGTATTAAATTATCGATTTAATTATCCAATTAAATCCAAAAATTCAAATAAAAATTTATTTGACTTATAAATTCACTTATAAATATTTAAAATTAATTAAATATTCATATTTTAATTTCTAAAAATTCTGGGTCGTTACAATCTTCCCCACTTAAAAGAATTTCGTCCCGAAATTATTAAGTAAGAAAAGTTACAGAATCTATTAATTTTCCATAATTCATAGTTAAATTTCTTGCAATAACCTTACTAAGTTTTGAAATCATACTTAGTTATCTTTTCAAAAACAACTACTATTGTTTAACTTTCAATTCCAAAATGAAAATTAAAGTTTTCAAAATTTTCCAATTTTCTCAAAATTTTTCTAACGCCTTAAATTTTCGGAAAAATTCGCCATAGTCTCCTTTGCGCGGCTCGATCCGAAAAAAAATGACAGTATATATATCACAAATATACATCTCATCAAGTAATGAGGCATCCCGCAGGGAAAAAAATGTAAAAGTACGGTATGTAATCCGAGATATGTACCTTATATTTTATTAGCGAGCATATACGGCTAATATAGCGCGAAAGCGAGCTCCAAATGCGAAGCAAACGCGATCCGCACCTACTAATCACTCAACAAACAACATGAGAATCATGCATATATGCAATAGTATCAATATACAACATATATCTCCATAACAACTATATATGTCACATAGCAAATGCAACATATTCAAACATCAACCAACTAACATTCAACGAACATCCATAACCAATAAATATTCATTCATATTTTCATTAATATTCAATGAAATGGTTTTTAATTCAAATCACATTTGATTTATCAACATTGGATTTTATCAACATTCATTCTTATTCAATTTTAATTAGTTTGCATTCACTAATTAAATCCAATTCACGTTCAATTCCATTCAAATTTATTTACTTTCAATTTGAATTCAATTACATAGCTTCAAATTTCATTAACACTTAATGAATTATATACAATCAATCAACTAACAATCATATAACAACCAAAGTATATTAATTACAACCAAATCCCCTTTGCTTATATTTGGTTTAATCTAATTGATTTTTATTCAACTTTCTAATAACATTAGATTTTAATGAATTAACACTTTCATTCATTATTCCATATCCAATTTAATTCATATTTAATTGATTAATCATTCAATCCATTAATTCAATTCAATTACCAAAGTTGAATTTCATTTACATAACTTAAGTTCACATTTATCACTTCACTTTACTAATTTACTTTGATACTAATATCAACTTCATTCAACATAATTTAAGTTATATTTCCATTTCTAAAGTAAATTTCCATTTAACTTTAAATTCATTTTCATTTACAACTCATATTCATAAATATATTCATATAGTTTCACTTCTTATATATATAAGTTTATTTCACAATTGTAAATCACTTTAATTATAATTCAATTCTTATAATTCTTTTGCTTATACCATTATTCTTCAATTTAGACTATTCAAACAACCTAACAATCAACTTATATACCTTTAATAATTCTGAAAAATTATTCCTTTATATATAAAAATATAATCAAGGTAAAATTATTTCATTTACTCAATTTAAAATCAATACTGTGTCGAATTGTTCTATTCAAGTGTTTAGAAACCCCTTCGGCATAGTTGTACATACCGTGCTGACGAAGGTTCATATGCCACTCAACAAACCAATCATCACAATATAAAACAATTTCATATTCACTATCAAATACGCTCTCATAGCTATTATTACACTCAAATTCATTCTAGAGTACTGCTGACTCTATCTCTAATGAGTAATACCCAACAGAACCATGGTTGTCGCTTAACCATCAGCTCTGATACCAAATGTAACGCCCCGGAAATTTTCGACTTTCGAAAATTCAACATCGATACTCACTTTATCGACTGCCGAGAATTCGAAGGTCAAAAACCGGAATGTTATGGGTTTTTAAAAAGAATTTAGGAAAAGAAAAGAGAAGAAGGTAGAAGAAGAGAGAAAGAAGGAAATAGAAAATAGGGAGAATTTGAAAATAGGAGAGAAGAAAGATAGAACAGAAAGAACATAGAGAAAATAGAAAAGAGAACAGAAAATTTTAAGATAGAAGAAAAAGAAAATAGAACGGAACAGAACACAACACAACAACATCAGAATCTCACAATTCGCAGCGGAACAACATATAATAATAAATGAATAATCTTTAAACAAAGAACTATATCAGTTATTACATTTTATACATTTCATTTCATTACATCATATCATCAGAGTGTACGACATCATACAACATCAAACAGTGCAGCGGAAAAAGAAATACTATATACTAGTAATACGCCATGCCATCCAGCTTGCCTCCAGCAACTCCTGAATATCCAGAATATCCTGATAAACCTAACTCTTGACTGCCCGTGTGGAAAATTGGTGGGCACCCAGAGTTTAGGAAGGAAAACAATAAACTCCAAGTCAGTCATGTGACTGGTGTGAGAACTCAAAACAGTTTATTTATCTTTAAAATCAAAATAGAGGAATATTTTTAAATTCAATTCGCAATGCTTTTAAAAATAAGACTACCATAAGGCCTCCCGCACACACACACAATGCAAACGCAGAATCGGAGGAGATTTCTCCTTATGATAGTCAAAGATGCTTGATACGCATTTAAAAATAACATTTGATATTCTTACTAGTGCATAGTGTAGAGAAAAATCATTTCGAAAGTAGAGTATAAATCTTAGCCAACATACGACCATTATCGTATGCCTACTATAGCTAACTATGTCCAATAGCAGGTTACCGCCACATTCCATAGCAGGTTATACAACTAAAACCGTACAAGTCTCGTATTGTTTCTTTGGATTTCCAACGAATGATCAGGCCAAGGAACTTCCCATTGCCACATGAGAATGCCTCTGGATGGACATCCCCGAGAACCAAACCGGATCTCTACCAACACAAGGTCGGGTTACCCCTAACTGAGTAACAACTGACCGAATATGCCATCCCCCGGTCCTTTGGGACCTTTATCACCGAGCGCTCGTAATCAATTCACACAATCATAACAAAGTGTTTTCAACATGAGTAAGTATTTGGGCTCCATACCATGATACCACCCTTTTCCAGAAGGAAATGGACACATCCTAAAGGGTGCTACCCCTCATAACCTTGCTGCTTCTTTCCTGTTTTGACCATTCACGGGGTGTGAGGCTCGACGAAGTCACGTCCACAAAACATACTTTATACAAAAGCCATGCTTTGGGTCAACAAATGATCAACACAATGATCACAAGGATAGACGATCAAATAAACGATCCTATCACAAATAATCAACACAATGATCATTTCCGCATCACTCAGCATGTCACATTACCAAATTGGGAATATATCGCTGATAACATTCAACTATATAACCTCTGAGCTCGTACGTCTCAGAGAAGGGTGTTAAGCTAAAAGAATAAATTCTCCGCCACCAACAGAAATATATTTGAAAGAAATCGGCTTTATATCTCAATTTGTAACGTCAGACATACAATCCATACAAGTCTGTTCCGGGCTCGAACAAAACCGAAGGCACTTCTTACGAAGCCCTTGCAATCCGGGTATTCACAATCCCGATCGAATTTCCCATCACTTAAGGAATCTCTATACCAGGAGCTACCCAGTGCAGAAACAATCGATAGGTCATCCTATCGCTTTTGCAAATACTCGGTCTTCAACACCGATCTTCAATGCAATTTACAACGACGTATCACATATTCGGAATGGGTTATACGACCCCATGGTCCTTTCCCGGTTAACCCGAATAGTGAGCGCTTATTCAAAAAAATAAGTGTGGCATTCAAATTCAAACAAATCACATCAAATACCCATTCAAAGGGAAATATTGATAGTCGGTTATTGAACTATCAATTGATATGCACACATCACCAGATTCCAAATAATTTTCCAAATTATTTACTTTCCAAAAATATCTTTACAAGATATATAGTTTCAACACTTCAAAAATAAATCAATATTTATTTTCAAACAAATTCCACTTTCTCATATAAATTCCATAATGAATTTATATTTCAAAATATCCATGCATATACGATTTCAATTATCCATTTTCAATTTATCTTCAAAAAGATAAATTCTCTGTATTCACTTTATATTGGAAAACAATTCTATACTTATTTATTCATAAGTAATTCAAAATTTTTATTTATTTTCAACACTTAGAAAATATTCAATATACTTAAATCGAAATTTAGTATATATTTCATTCTATTAAGAAAATCATTCTCTTAAACATATTTATTTGGGTCAAAACGAATGTTGCGTAAAACATCGTTACGACAACCCAAAATCACTAGTATAGGGATTCGAAATGAAGATAGATATATAAATCCCAATACTATACAAAACATTTCCTTTCGGAAATCATTTACTATAACAACAGTGTTATAGTCCATTATTTCCTTTTATTTCTCAAAAACGTCTATTTCAACAATGAATGTTGAAATCTATGGTTTCGAATCTCAACATATTTTAAAATATCGTTAGATCATTTTAATTCTATTTAAAACATTCACATTCTAAACATTTCTTTAACGTATTATTCACTTATTCAAAAACGTGAATATACTACGTTAACAAATTTCATCAATTCTGTGCATTTTATTTCAAAGGATTATTCACGGTCTAAAACGTGAATATAACTCCATACATAAGTTATAATAATTTACTTATCAAAATAAGTCATTTCGAATTTATAAAACAACGTTTATAAATTCCATTTCTATTTATTTATAAAAACTTCCTTTTTATAAATTCCTTTATTAAACTATTCCAGTTTATAACTCAATTATAACTAAAAGTTCATATTACAGGTTAAATACTTACAAAACAATTATTTTACAAAATCGTTCTTTTTAACTTCCCAAATTATAAATCTTATAACTTATAAGATCCATTCATAACTTTTATAATATATTCAAAAATCCAATTTAAACTATTTTATAAAATCATAAATCCCCTATTTCTCAAAAATCAACTTTTAACTATATTTCACAAAATCATAATTTTTATAACTTTAACTATTATAACGTTTATTTATCTAAAATGGATCAATTCCAAAAATTATTTTATAAAACGTATACTTTCTAAAATCACTTTTAAAAATCATTTTAAAATCCCAAAATCTGGGTCCAATGATGCTACACACCAAATAGTCAATCACGACAACAACGATATCATATATCGATATGATAATCAATCAAATATCAAAATATCTGAAATTAAATAAATACTGTTGAGGAATCCAGTTGGATCCCTCCAACCTGTTTCCTGCATCCACAAACATTAGCACAATACCAATTTCGCTCCAGTACGAAATTATCGCGGTATATGTTCTTATTAAATATTATCCGCTTAATTACGGCGTAATAGGGTCTCATCCGCTAAAAAATACGGGAAATCAACAACTGCAATATATACATATGCCAATATATATATATTGATATTATTTATAATACCAATTTCACTGTTTATGAAATATTCGCGGTATATGTTTTTATTAAATAACATCCGCTTACTAACGGCGTATAATGTCTATTTTAACAATCAATAGATATCAATCATCATTCGAACTTGCATTCAAATATTTTAAATCTAACTATTTAAAATAAAATCGAAACCTATTCGATTGAGTGAGATGTTCTCACCTTGATTTTGATTCCGTTTCAGCTTTTATTTCGAATAAAATTAAACGGACATTTAATTTTACCCAAAATTCTCACTAACTCCAAACGACTCCAAACCAACTCCATCGCGTAGTGCTCGTCCATACGATTCCAACGCAACTAGTTTCGCGCGTTTTCGACCTCGTATGAAAAAGATATGAATTTTTGAAGTTACACGTGTTTATATACATAGATTTATAACATAACTAACTATTTTTCTACCTAGCTTCATCACAGCCACTGGATCCAAGCTCCTGCAAATCTGGCCGTCCCTTTCTTTCTCTCCTCCCTCACGTCCTTCTCCAGTAATTAGCCGTCTTCATGAAACCCATTACAACAAACTAGGGTTAGCATTTGCATCGCGATTACTCAACGAAATTCGATCAAACCACCTTCATCTCGAAGCTCATGACCTAAGCTATGCTCGGCCTGAAGCATGTGGAGCTCGGCCTCATGTGCTGCCTTGGAATGCGTGCGCAGGCCTGAAGAGAACGGCCCCCTTTTCTCCTCCATCGTCGCTCCAAATCCGATCATAACCGTTGGATCTCTAGTTCGTGTTGTGCTCTACAACTTTGTAGTTGAACATTCTTGCTAATTCTTGATGGATTTGGAGATCTAGAGGAAAGAAGTTTGGCAAATTCTGGCCGTTCAGAGGGGGGTGGCGGCTGTGCTTATGAAATTAGGGTTTTGTATATTTTTTTTTTATTTTTTTGAGATAGTGGGCTATTTATAAGGAACCGACGAAACACTATTCATCCCGGAAATTCCGAACTCCGATTTAGGCGCCGTAACCAGCGTTTCTAGGGTTTACCCCGCGTTCCGGACACAATGGAACATGTTTCGGAAGCTAATTCGGAAGTATGTGCGAGTTATGGCTGTAAACGCTCAATTTGAATTAAACCGATTTAAATCGATTTCTAGGCGTTTTAATTTGTACCGGACAAACGGTAAATCCAATTGACTTGAAATTTGAAACCTTACAATAATATCACATTACGGATCCGATGAAACTGGTTTCGTCGAAATCTGAAACTTTTTGAAAAATGGCTATTTTGACTCGCCAAATTTAAATTAAAAACGATTCGATGCGTTTCGAGCTGCCACGCTCAAACGATAACTCCGATTGACACGAAAACTGAAATCCGGTAATAACTAACTATTATGGATCCAATGAAACTGGTTTCGTTCAATTCTGAGACTGTTCAAAAATTGACTATTTTACAGTCGATTATTAAATATTAAAATATTCAATTTTCAGAAATTAACTTTTAATTCGATTTTAAAAGTTTTAAAATATTGTTCTAACTCCCATATGATAAAATAAAATTTTACAAATCATTTTCAATCATATTTAACCTAATTTTCAATTATCTCCATAATTTAACGTATTAAATTATCGATTTAATTATCCAATTAAATCCAAAAATTCAAATAAAAATTTATTTGACTTATAAATTCACTTATAAATATTTAAAATTAATTAAATATTCATATTTTAATTTCTAAAAATTCTGGGTCGTTACAGTTGTTGCACTTGTCGGCTCCTTTTGATATGATTGTTGAATGACAAGGAGATATAATCGCTTGTTTCAAGAGGTGAAAATAATTTATGCTAGACACAAGGATGGGAAGAAGAAAGGATTCAATTCGTATCAAAAGGGCAGTAAGAATCGAAAGGGAGGAACAACCTCAGAAGGAGCTCGAAATCCAAATGTGGCAGATGCTACTTGTTTTAACTATAAGCAAAAGGGACACTACTATACTAAATGTACCCAGTAGGAGAACAAGGATAGGGTTAAGTGCTTTAACTATAATAAGCATGATCATAAGAAGAGGGATTGCCTGAAGTTGAAGTAAAAAGAGGTTTAATTTTTAGAAGTATCATCAACTGATCTGAATACTGAGGAAAAAAGAAAGGTTAAGCAAGGAGGTATGATTTTGATTTTCAGTATATCAGTTAGAATTCTGGTTGATACTATGCTACACACTCTTTCATTTTAAAAGATTTGTTTGATAAATTAGGACTAGATACTAACTATTTGATTACGTCTTTTTGTGTGGTTAATCCAATCGAGAGGTGTACCATTACCGGATTAAGATGCACTACCTTGAAATTGATTTGTGTGGACAATTGTGTGGATTGCGAAATAATGGAACTTAAGGCTAATTTAACAGTAGAGGGGTGAGAATAGTGTTTTCTAAATTATGTAAGTTTTTTAAAATTCTTTCAAGATTAATATCAATTCATAGATTAACAACATAGATTTATACTAACAACCAGTCAGAGATGCAGTGACAGATAAATGCAAAAGCAATAAAGTAAAGTGAGAGTTAGAAAGATAAGGATTTTATACTAGTTCGGGTTTACCTTCATTCAGTCTCATACAAATGTTATCCTTTTTTCACTGTGAGTTTTATTTGATCGATCTTTGAATACTTATGCTTATTATTGGTTACCAAAACCAACAGTCCATACCCTAATGAAGCTGGTTTTGTTTTTGTCGAAATTCAATCCCATTAAGGTATGAGTTGTTACACATTCATAGTATTAATGAGAATTTTTTAAGAGGTGGGAATTTATTAAGGCTTCAGGTTCCAAGGGGTTTATTTTGACTGCTTTCAATGAAACTTGATGGAAACTAGTACAAGTCATTAAGCATCCTCATTTTCTTCAGGTCATTCTTAAACACCCTAACCAACATGCTCTATTTGTTTTCCAACATTTAGGGACAGTCTTGAAAGACATGCCCTTTGGACCACCTGCATTAACTTTTTCTCTCCATCCAAAGGTCATAGGTCATTAAAGATCTTGATAAGAGGAATACCAACTCAACATATACACCTTATATGGATCTCTTCCATCCATGACCTCCCAACCATATTCTTATATCTTTTCCTTATCTTGTTTGACTCCAATGAAGTTAAATTCCATAGATATAGCTTCATGTTTGAAAAGGTGTGGACTTTGGAGCCTAGTCATGGTGGTCTTCTGGTTGATAACTAGCATTCATCCCATGCTCATGGATCTTCCTTCACTAATTTGGTGGGTAAACTTAGGTCTCTATGGAAATTTCTTAGACCTTAGTCAAAATTGATTTGGGGATCCATTAGATCCTGTATTGTGACCTTCAATTGGAGTTGGAAAGATTTATTAAGAAGGAAAATATTGCTTAGAGAAAAAATATTCAAAGTTTCTTAGCTTAAACATAAGGATAGAAACACTATTAATCTTCACAGGATTGCTAATGGCTAGAGAAGATTGAACACCATCCATGAAATTTTCTATAATGACATCACCATCACTAACTAGCAGGCAATCAACATAGCTTTCACCTCTTATTATAGCTAGCTCCTTGGCTCCTCCACTTATCATGTACCACAATCCTTTGGAACCGACTCTTCCCCTACCAATACCCAACTTATGTTGACCATCACTCCACTGAAGATGAGATTTTGGCTGATCTTAATGAGATTAATGATGAAAAGGCTCTTGATCCTAAAGGTTTTGGTCCTTTTTTAACAAGCGTTTCTGGGCGATCATCAAAACGGACGTCCTTGACTTCTTTAACGAATTCCATTCCCACCCAAATCTCAATGCCGTGAATAACTATGCTAACATTGTCCTAAACCCTAAAAAGCCAATGCTAATTCCATTTCTGATTTCAGGCATATTAGATAGATTAATACCTCGTTCAAGCTAATGACTGAGGTCCTTACAAACAGGATGAAATGCTTCCTTAGCTCTCTTGTCGGCAATAAATAGTCGGCATTCATCCATGACACATCTATCCTTGAAAGCGTTGCCAAAGTCATCTCCCATTGCCACCAAACCAACAACCTATATGGCTTAAATTAACTTAGACTTCTCTAAAGCCTTTGACTCTATTAGCTGGGACTTCATTATCGGCACACTTACCCATCATGGCTTCCCCCTAACTTGAATCAATACGATTGGCAACATTCTTCATACAAACATATCAACTATCCTTATCAATGAGGTTAATGGTGGCTCATCAAATCTAGATGTGGTCTTTATTAGGGAGATTCTCAATTCCCTTCCTCTTTGTTGTTTCCACTAATGCCTTTACTAGAATGAACAAACTTGCACTGTCTCACAACCTTCTATCAGATATTTGTGTTGCTTACACTGACCGAGGTATTTTGGCCATTTAGTATGCTAATGATACCATATTATTCTCCACCCAATGCCTTCCCAAATCCCTTACCTCAAACTCCTTCATTAATCATATGAGCTTATCTATGGTCTCTTTAATAAAAGCTATGTCCTTGTTGTGGGTAAGGATGACCATTTAGGAACCAAATTTGCAAACTCCTTGAACTACAAATTTGAGTATTTCCTAGTAACTTACCTTAGAATCACTCTCTATCCCACCAAACTTAAAAAAGATGACCAGTACCATCTGATCTCTAAGATCTTGAACCCCTTGCCTCTTTTAAAGCCTCATCCCTATCCAGAGCTGGTAGTTTAGTACTTCTTTACTCGGTCCTCTCCGTCTTCCTTACTTACTAGTTGTCCTTTCACAAATTTCCTAATTAGGTAATTAAAAAGATTGACGAGCTCATAAGAAACTTCCGTTGGCACGATCAAGCTTGTAGCTCCCTAATGAACTACTCTCTGGGCCTTTTTTGCAAATCTGTATCTCAAGATGGATTAGGTGTCATAAACCTCCATCAATTCAACTCTATATTGCCTACTAAATAGATCTGGAGTAGCCTTACTGATGGAAGCCCCATTAGAAAGATGTGGATTTTATAGAAGTATCATAGGAGCTACACATCTATTAAACACCATATTCCCCCCTCCCCAATTGTAAAATTTCTAATTTCTAGTCTGGGATTTTTTCCTTTTTAGGTTTCATTAGTGATCGCCTTATTGTATGTGTTATTAATTGAAAAGGATACTTCTTTTAGCTTGATGCCCATTCACCATTGTTGATGCCAAAAGTGGCACAACACCCAAATATGGCATATTGTAGGATTAGATCGAGCAGAAATAACTAAAATCGTAGAAAAGAAAATTAAATATAAAAAATATATTTTTATGGTAATCACTGGTCAACGTCCACTACATATTTTTATTGATTATGAATTGAGAGAGAATTAGAATCACTAGTACAAGGGATTGACAGGTTCTTAAGTCTAGAACTACCAAAAGTATCTACCTAAGTGGCTATTATGAGGGAGAGATATGAGATGAAGAAGGAGCAGAGTCCTAGGTCCTCTTCTGGTTACTATAGGGCAGATGCTTATAGGGAAACAGCTCTGTAGTTTTGGGGACCAACATAGGCCGAAGTCCAGAAGCAAGCCTAATGATGTATAAGTGTACATGAGGGCCCATATGCAAAGTAAACCTCTCGGTACTGAGAGTTTCCTCTCGGTACTAAGTGGATTTACTTGGTGAATATCCACTCCTTTTACTTGCATTATTCTTCTATCTCTAATTCGATGTATTCCAAACTCTTTTCCATATATTTTGAGTTATTTACGACAATTTTCCAAATATTACTTGTATTATCCTGCTTTCTTTTCATCAATCTTGAGAATTTCTCGTCCGAACTATAAGAGAAGTGCTTGACAATGAGTGGTTTGTGTAGCATATGAAACATATAGGGTTTATAGTGCAGAGATAAGAGAAAAAATCTCTTGGTACTGAGAGAAACCACTTGGTACCAAGTGGTTTACTTAGTTCTAAGCGTCTTAGTTTTTCTCAAGTTTTCTTTTCTACTTCTTCTAATTGTGTTTCCAAGTTGTTGATTCATTTCATTTTCGTCTCGTTGTTCTAACTTTTGTTGAAAATATGCTTTGTCAAAAACCCTGTTAAAACTTGCTCCTTGGTGTATGGTTAATTAAAAATAAAGTGTGTTGTGGATCAAGACAAGTCCTAGCCTGCTATTCCTTGATTCGAGTAAATGGTTTAATTATTACTTCAGAACATTGCTTTTGTTTAGTAAATATTCCTTCCACTTCTCTGCATAGTTAGAACACCATCTTCTACATCGAGGATGTGACCTATACTCTGGAGACCGCTTCATGCCCTAGACGAGTATGCTCTTTCCTCTGCCATTCTTTTTGGAATTTTCGAGCATAGAGAAAACCTCTCAGAATCGAGAGGTGTCTTCGGTGCTGAGACTATTGGTCTTCCCTGAATGCTTCTTTAAGTTAGGATTTAGAGTTTTATATTTACTTTTCCGCTTTGCCTCTTGTTCTTCGTGTTGATTGCTTCCCACCAAAACCAATTCCCTCGAATCCTTTCACCACCAACTTACTAGACCTGCCATCGATCATCCACTAGCACTGCACAGCCGACCACGATCATCGCCTCTTGAATGTCGCCACCATATCGTTGACACTGCTGTGCTCCAAATCGCCGTAAAAAGGATTCGGGCTCGGGATCCCTGACCCTAATTGCCGATCCAAAATCCCAAATATCCATGGTTGGCGGTTGGCGAACAACACGGCAGTTATGATGGTCGGTGTGTGGATGACCATAGTTGAGAGGAAATGGTTGAAAATTGGGTTATGTTTGACCCATGGTGAAGTTAGGATTTTCCTTGGTCATATGCATGCCATTCTAAAGACAAATCTAACTCTTTGACCTCGACTATCTCTTGTCAAAACTCGGCTAAGCCCTCATCTTTGTTTGAATTTCGATGGGATAATTTATTTCAAGAATGGTCATACTAGATGATTCCATCACACTGCTTCTCCATATTGCTGCACTTTTTGTATTCCTGAAAAGAAAATCTTTAGCATCGCTCCAGACAATGGTTTCCTTATTGATTATTCATCGATAATGGATAAGAGCTGATATGAAATTCCATTATGTGACATGACTTATTTTTTATCGTGAGTGAGCTATCTACATAACATGGTCCATTCGTGGTGTACAGGATACAGGAGTCATATTGCATTACATTAGCACTTTTATTTGCCTTGACTAACGATTGAAACTTATTCGTCAACACACATCGATACTGTGGATTCCAGCTATGCAGTTAATGCCCCGCTATTACCTCACTGTAACCCTGCTATATCTTATAGCGGATTTCTACCGCTATGATTTTTCCATATAGCCCAAAATATAGCCTTTCCGCTTTAAGGCTCACTATTTCCGCTATATCCCGTTATCCCCGCTATATATCGCTATTTCCGCTATATCTTCTTTAAAAGAAATGAATTAAAATCGACATTTATACATTACCATAATTATGAAGCTGATTTATTTGATTGAATTTTTAATATATTTTCAGAAATGAAAATGCTCTAATATTCTACTAGATTCAATTATGTTATATAATAGTTTTACGTTTATTTATAATATATTCACACACACATTTTTATTTAAAATTATTTATGTATTAATTTTAATTCAATTGAATGTTAATTTCTCATTTAATTACCATGTATATATTTGTAAAAACATTAAGTATGAGTTTTATATGCTATTTTAGAGTCATCTGCTATATATCCCGCTATATCCTCGCGGTATCTCCGCTATGACTTTTTGCACCTCCACCGCATTGAATCCGCCGAGCGCTTTAACCGCATCGGATTCCGGTCACCAGTTACATGGGTTTGGAAATTAAAATAAAATGTACCTGACCATGTTGAATGCCAAGTTTTCCATTTTGAATGACTCATTGATCGCTATATTTCAAGGTTGATGAAGGTACATCCACTACTCCTGAAGTTGGATCATATACAGCTCAAGCTTCACTAACCATTCATGCTAGTCCAGGTCATTCTGTTGCATTAAAATCACAAGGCTCGATGATTCAAATGGAGTAAGTTGTGGACCTACCGCCTCCTTTGAATGAGTTTATATTTCTAAGAGTACTAGACGATCCGCTAAAGCAAGTGCCTGCAATATCGATGGCTAAAATGCTCGAAAACATTTATCATCGGCACAAAATCCCCGAAGATGATATTCATCTCCCAATGAGGGCCAAGTTTGCATATCACCCTCCATTAGGATACACGGCATGCAACTGGTACATGTGCTTAGGCATTTCTATCCCGCCCTTTAATCTCTTTCTTCGAATACTTTTGCAAGAACATGGCAAGTTGTGTCTTAAATTATCCGAACAGATATTCTCTTCTAAATTCTCTTTACATCCTTTTCATGAATATTTTCAACTAAGCTCTGACTTTTAGCGAACTTTATTATCTATTGCACTTCAAGCAAAGGCAGGATTCTCCTTTATACACGATCATTGAAGCTTGGTGTCGGTGCAAGGTCATCGAAAAGCTTCACAAAAAATGCTAATACTTCAAAACACGTATTTCTTTGTACGATGCTCGTATGGCTTCAATCGATTTTGGCTATCTGGAAGTAGGTTTACTTTTCTCTTCCTTTTCCATACTAGGATTTTTAACTCAGTTATCAACTAAACCTTTATTTCTTCATAAGAATTCTGGCCCAAGTAACCGCGATGCGCACAAAACTATGCTTAAGGGTATGAGGGAAGTTAGATTTCAACATTGCACCTTTGCATTCCTTTCGTCGAATGAAAACCAAGGTGGTGCAGTTTTCTGTGTTTTGCAAGATTTGTCATCGCAGGGTAACTTATACCTAGTAACTCTAGAGCTCATGCAGTTTCTTCCATCCTCACTCGCAACTCTAGCGATAATCTTTAGGGGGAAGTCATCGGACCATCAAGCATGATGCATGCCAATGAGCTTGTTAGAAGAGATTATTGAGTATATGTTGTTAAGATTGCCTCAGGTGACCAAGACAAGGGAATTTGGATGCAACCAATTCCTGAAGAAAGTGAAAGCACTTAGAGAAGGGAAGGAAAAGCACCAATCAAAGAGGAGGAAGAGAATATTGTTGATAATGATAGCTACTATCGTGCCAGTGCGAACGGTGAGTCATTTGGAGAGACTCCCCAAAGAAGCCCTGAGCTTCCCAGCTTGCCCACCCAAAGCACATTGCTGTTGAAACTTCCAAAAGTGGCTGGAGATCAAACTGCATTGTCTATTGGAGAGATTACGCTTCAAGCCCGTTCTTTTGGCGACATCTTCATCGGTCTGAGCAATATCAACAGAATTGAATTTTTGATTTGCGATATTCTAGACGAGTGGGCTTTGGCTTCCAATTCTCCCCTAGAATAAATATAGGATAAGGTGGAGAAATTCCATCTTCACGCCATTTCAAACATGGTCGATAGTGTACTTTGGGGGACATCGGCGTCATACACTTTAGTAGGATTACGAACATGAGTCTCTGCATTCTTTTGTTTTCTAAATCCATTATTGTTATACTGTCATTTTCTTGTTTCAGGTTCCATTGGTCGCGATCGCTATCAAAGGCTCTCATGCAATGCCAATGAGTATCATGGTAGGCTTTCGATCCCTATGCTCATCGCTTCGAATATCAAAGCCATCAAGGGACTGATGAAGAAAGGCGTATAAGGAAGGATTGTGAAGTAGCCAATGCCTGCAAGGCTGATTGAGAATGGGAGAAAGAAAGGGAGAAGGAGAGGAGGAAAAGAGAGGCGGAAGAAGAGTTATCGCGTGATCCAATCAAACGTCAAAGAGAATCTTCTAGGCATCATGGCCCTTCGTCCAGGATGTTGTGCCATATTACGAAGCTCAAACCTCTTCAACAATGAGTTCATACTTCCCACTCTCTCACTAGAATGATACCACTTGTTTCCAAGGGAGTCTTTACTTCTTCACTTAACCTTCTGGTTGTTCCTCAATGACTACATGTCACGTTTCCAAACCTCTTCTTACATGACATGAAGTTTGACTAAGACATCGAGGATGCTTCGGAAGAAGCAACGGATCAGGACGCTCGAATGTCAAAAGCATATTAACAGTAGGTACAGATGGACGAAACCATGCCAAGCTCTCGTCGATATAAATAGAATTAATTACAACAACATCCAGTCCGTCGAATTTGAGACGAAGGCATTCAAATGAATTATCAAGGAGCAGGAGGAGGATTTAATGATAGTAAGAAGGGGACGTAGCCCTCCAAGAAAAATCCAATTTCGAAAGCTTGAGAGAAGAGATGAGGATGGCTCACGATCATGTCGAAGTCATGATGCGAAATAACTTGAAGATTGCTCATAGAGAAAGGGCTGAATTGAAAAAGTGAATTATGGAGAAGGACCTGGCTCTTACTTAGAAGAATGAAATTATGCGAGCCAAGGACCGGACATCTCAGAATATGCAGCCGAGCTTGAAAGGCTTTGAGAGGAAAGTTGTAAGCTTTGAGAAGAGAAATAGAAGCTAGTAGATAGTTTGTATAGCCTCTCGACTGAAAAACTTACTAATGACATTGAGCTTACAGTTACTCAATGGGAGCTCAAAGAACTTCAGGACTTGAAGGCCAGAGAGAGGGACGATCTCAAAGACAATCTCCAACACTTTTATGCCAGTGTTATCATGCATAAAAATATAAAGTGGTTAGGGAATGACATTCCTAAAACTCTTGTCAACGCCTAGGAGGAAGTGTTGCATCGTGCCACATGGGCCGACGATAATCGTTGGGAGGAAGCGTTAATCGATAGGTACCTCAATGTCGAGGACATTGGATTACTCACTATAGGGAAGGCCCTTCTAGCTGAAGAGGATGCCCGTGCTACTGCCGCTGCCGCTAAATTTCTCACTGGCCTGAGCTCATTGGTTCAAAATGAAGTGTCTGCTCCAAATATGGAGAGCCGGCGATTATTATTCCAGCCTCCATTGGGGTTAGCTCTAAAATGCTGTGTGATTCCAACATAAATCTCTTATCACGAGCTTTATATTCCTTCCTATGTATGTCAAATGAAGCACGCGATCGAAGAGGGAGAATTCACGTTTTCTTTTAGGGATCGAAGCACATGCTCAGGTATTTCTCTTGTTTCACCAATCTTTGAGAATCTTTAGTTCTCTCCTGAGTCTACTTCTACACTTTACCATTCCGTTTGTCAACTTGTAGGTCAAACACATCTTCCTCCACTGTCGACACCTACTCAAGGCTTGGGAATGGAAGCAATCTTCACTATGTCGTCTTATATTTTCATAGGACATGTCGCTCTAGTCCCGCACTCCAATTCTGATTCTGGCTCTGAATTGTAGAAAATCACAGCGTTGGAAGGGCTGAAGGACATTTCCGTCCCAAGAATAATATATGACAATTATCAATTCTTCCAACCCAACTAACCCTATCGCCATGACGGAGAGGTGGAAAGCTGATTTTGTTAATATCAAGGTAAAGAAAGAGCCTAGAGTCACCATGCCTGCTTCTTGAAAGCCTATAAGTACCAAATCCAAGCTTTATGCACTAAAGATCCATCCTCCTAAGGCAAGGATCACAAGGACCACCGAGACCTCAGCCGGCCTGCTCGAAAAGCCACATACCATGATCGGTGAAGAGTCAACTCTTTCTAAAGGCGATACTCCCTCGGTAGGATGATTAATGGTGCAAGTCCCGTACTAAAATCTAGACGTTTGTGAAAATTCTCCTTTTCGGATAATTCTTAACATTAATTATATTTTCTTATTTTTTTTGGAAAATTTTGGGTGTTACATTCTCCCCTTTAAAGGATTTCATCTCCGAAATCTCTAAGGATAGATGAATGCAAAACAATCCACGACCAAATCTACATCCATCTACTCATCCATCATCCATAGCAACCATAGTCCTTAATAATTTCTAACTCAATTATGTAATTATGTAATGTGGAATGCATATGAACCTGAAGTAATGCAGAAGAGTAGTCAGCCTACTGATTCAGTCGAACTTCTTTTTGTGCAAGTATGTTTATGTCATGCATCTAAATATATGCAAGTCCTAAAATAAATTTATAATTCTACATGTACGCTCAGTCATACATCCAAGTGCAAATCCAAATGCAAAGATCATCCATAGATAGCAAACAAAACTAGGAAACAATGTGCATCGGCTATGAATGTGTGTGCCTAAGTGGCTAAATATCCTAGTGTATGCAATGCAACCACTTGAATCCATAAACGCTCAGGTACATCCAATGGTATCCATTAACTATAACATGTCTCATTGACATGTTTACAAACATACCTATCATCCAAAGGTCTTTACTTGATATAGTCTACTATCCCCCCAAGGTTCTACCTAAGGGTTCTAACCAAGAAAGATAAAAATATGAGACATACCTAGAAAAAGATGTGGATGGGAAGCTCGAATCCTTTCCTTGGGCTCCTATGTACACCCAGCTAGATCGTCTCCCTACTAAATCTTGACAAAGCTGATCTCGTTATTGCGGAGCTGCTTAGTGCCATGCTCTAGAATGCGGGTGGGTACGTGGAGAACAAGTGACTCATGCTCTACCTCAACCCCTCCAAACTACTAGGCTCCACTACAACAGTCGAATCATGCATACATTTCTGCAAATGTGAAACATGAAAATCATCATGCACACCAGCCAATTTCTCCAAAAGTCTAACTTTATAAGCCAATCTCTCAATCCTAGCCACAATCCGAAATGGTCCAACAAATCTCGAAGCTAGCTTCCCTGAACTTCCAAATCTTATTACAGTCTTAAGGGTAAGTCTTGGAACTGGAATAGCCTGTAGTGGAAGTTATGGGTGAATTTCAAAAGTTTTACCCTATTGGATTTTTATTGGGCCTATAAAGTCTAACTGAATTAGAACACTTCTAAATTTCATTTAAATAAAATCATTTATTTTATTTAAATTCGAATATATTAAGATATTAAATTAATTTTATTTGATTTAGTTTATACATAAATGTATCATATACATATATGTGTGAGTGCATGTGTAACATAATAATCCATAAAAGGTATAATATGCCCATATGTAGATGTTGGGATATACATCGCAACAAACATATTAGCTCATTTTGTATATCATATATGTTGTCCAAATATGTGCATGTATATGTGTTACAATATATATATATGTGTGTGTGTGTGTGTGTGTGTGTGTGTGTGTGTGTGTATGTATAAATGTATTATATATAATATATGAACATAAAACATTTATATATAGATAAATTTAAATATATATACACAGAAAGAAAGAGAACAATTATTAAAAATTATTTATAATTAAAAATTAACTTAGTTTTGCAAACATAATAATTTTAGTATTTTAATTTGTATATTATGAATAAAATGTTGTTTTCATCCATAAATAATTAACATAAAACAATCTATTGATGAAAATTTAAATTTTACAATTTTCGAAAATTTAAAATCATAAAATAGAGCTTAGAATTTTTTTAGAGATTCTTCAAAGTTGAAATATTATTTTAAAAACAAATACATTGATTTCGGCAATAATTATTCAATATAAACTAATATATTAATTAAAATTCAAATTTAAAATTTTAGAAATTTTAGGATCATGAATATTGGTAAAGAAAATTTTTGAAGAAATATTTAGTTTAGATTATTATTTTTAATAAGTCATAAACAGTTTTTTCGAAAAAATATTAATTATTAAAAACAATAAACTTTATTGAAAAACTCCTAAACTTTTTGATATGTTTCTGAAATGATATAATATTTAAAAAAAAATATAAATTTAAGTTTTAATGTAATAATTATTTTATATATAATAAACAATTTAAAGATTCAATAAATGTTAATTTAAAAATATGAATATATGTATGATAATTAATTTTTGAATTTTTAAATTCATATTATATATAAATAACTATAATAAATTTTTTAAATCATATATATATATACATATATCTTATATATGCATATATGCCATTATGAGAGAGAAATATACACTAATACATACACACATACATACATAGATATATATATATATATGTATATATGAATTTATTAATAAATATATTTAAAACAATTATTAATAAAAAAATTAACATTTGGCCATACATAAATAAAATTGTATAATAAACAAATTATGCACATAACCAAATTGATTTGTGACAGCCATATCTACTTATAAAATCTCACCTAACTAAACATATAGTAGCAATATATTTAAACAGATATGAAATTGCTCATTATAGGATCATAGAATATAATTTAATTACTGTAATATGAATTAAAATTACCAATTTAATGAAGCCTTTGAATCCATGTTGAAGCAATGACTTCCCTTTCTTTTACTGTTCTTGATTCGTCAGATTGCAAGTCCGGAATCACCGATCTTTAACTATTGAATAGTATTATTTTAATTTGAAATATATATTGAGAATTTTGGAGTGGATTGAGAGCTATGTTTTAACCAGTAATGTAGAAGGTAATGGCGGCCAAAAAGGTTAGTAAACATTTTTTTAGAGATACATACATATACATATATGTATAAGGTTGTATTAGAGAGAAACGATTACCCATTCTCACTCATGGTTACAATACTTTGTAACTACAATAAAAAAGTATACCATTTATGATTTTTTCTATTAAATTTACTTTTAATTAAGTTAATTAACTAATATAATCATATTATATCAATTATATAATAGGAAGAAAATATCTTTTATTTCGAATAAGATTGGTCAACGAGTTAGATATATGTAACAAATTACATAATTGCCCTTAGGGCAAAACCGTAACTCTTTCAATCTCCCACTTTCACTTGGGGTCAATTATGGAATCTATTTCCAACTTCTCTAATTAGTTTTCTCAAAACCAATTAGGTCAGTCCTTTAGTGAATGGGTATGCTATTTTGTTTTAGTTATCTACTTTGTCGATTAACTCTATCTCAAACTGATAAATTACCTTTATCAAGTGGAACGATTCGAAGTATGTCTTTCGAATTCTAGTGAGCTTTAAGTTCTATCATGACTAATTTCATGACATTGTTGTCTTGTAACAATATTATGACATTCTCAACATTTGGAATCATCTTTGGCTCAATTATAAATATGTGCATATATATCTATATACATTGGTTTATTGTAGCGCTATTCAAGTTAACACTCTCAACATTTCGTTGAATCAACCACAATCACTTTTATTTCTAAACATTTTCAAATTAAAGATTTTAACTTGAATTTTATCATCGACATGTTATACTCAGTATCGCTTATAAAAGTTTGTGTCCAAACGTGCCATCATAACGAGTTTGTTATTTCTATAAACAATTCTCTAGTATTTCATAAATACGCGAGAACACCTCAAACAACCATTTAGTGATATCAATTTGGATTTTATATTTGCTCCATGTATCAAATACCTAAACAAAACACAATAACATACACAACATAACCTGTATGATAATTCCTATTGCTAATGCATAAGGAACCCAACTTACATGTTCTCCTTTTAATATGTTTCTCTTGTATATCGTTTTGGGACAAACCCTATATCTTTTATACTCACCATAAAAGACATCATTTAGAATCCAAAATTGAGTATTAAAACAACTAAAGTTGATTTTAATACAAGCATATTGTTAACAACAACAACTTGTTGTTTACTTATAGTTTAGAAAAATCGATGTACCTTTTAACGTTCTTTCTTATGAACACATGCTTCCTCTGCACTTTGATTGAAAATCAAATTATTTGATATTTCTATCAAAATACTTATTCAATCTTGATGCTTATAAAATGATACATTCGTATCATTTCTTGGATCATATTCAAAGACTCACAAACCCATATTGCTACCACTGACTTCGAGGCATTTTTGGTTAATATGTGTAAATGGCTTATTCTAAATTATTATTTAGAATTTTCTGTTTCAATACATAAGTACCAAACACTAAATCTTATCGAGCGATAATTTTATGAGTAAATCTAAATTGACTTGAGCATGTTGAATACTGAATCTGTTATGCTAATTTCAACAATTGAAGTTTGCGATATTATTCTTATCGGCATTTCTTATTTAATTCCAACCACATTAGTATTTCCAATAAAGACATAATCTCGGCCGATGGATCACATCTCTTTGGTTATGACCACCAAAATCATATTTTGAGAGGATACTTGAAATCTACGCATCATACCATATAGAGTCAACAATCTTAATGGTTTAATTGAACAACCGAGGGTAATGTATATTTTTGACATTAATAAGGAACTCATAGTTTCTCTTCGATTTACAAGAATACTTATTAGACATTCTAATGCTATGTGTTCAATGATGCTAGTTAATTTTACTTCATCTCATATAATCAATTCTATCTATGGATCAGATCCAATTCCATTTAACTACCAAAAGTTTCTCAAAGAAATTCCATCACAATGAAGTTGATATATCTTATAACAACAATTGTTTCTTAGTGCAAATATAATAGGGATTCATAAATGCTTTATGAAAAGTTTTATTTATGAAACAGGTTTAATTTATAAAAATTATGTTCAAAACATAAATATGTCATTTGATGACATACATTTTCAAAAAACCTTTTGGAGATTCGTACAAGATCCCTCATGAACAATTATTACTTGCAATCTTTCGGCTCGCATAACCTGCCAAATCCTTGGTCTAGGATATGTTGGGATTCTTACAAATCATTATCTTGTATGATTTTGTAAACTGTTATTTAAATGAAATAATATCAACCTTATGTACTAATCTTAAGTACATGACCATATAGAAAGAAACTAACTCAACTTCACTCATAATTAATCGTAAATTGTCCAACAATATCTTATTACTCCTTATCGATGCATTATTATGTGTCACATGGAGGAGTGATTTTAAGATTGAATCTATATTCATTTTTAGGTACATTTGGAACTCTTTCCAACATACTTTTTTATTCGACCAAATCAAATAATTTTATTCTATTACATGTTATTTTATTTACTTTTCTTTTATATTCTATGATTTTATCATAAACTTACTACATGTATATCTAATACACATGTTCATGTTGGTAATAAATCATTGATGAATATAACAAAGTATTTGGAACCTTTTGGTATTAATAGACATGTGATTGCATACATCAATATGAATTAATTCAAAGAGTTCATCAACTCTTATGATGCTCCCACTGAATGGTGCATAGCCATTAATTATTTGGGATATAATTAACCTGTATCGTATGATTCATAATCATATAGTAAAATTGTTTCTCAAAACTACGGCTTAGTCTATAATTCCAAAAATAACTGTAAATAATATTAGATACATATGTATTTTGTTGCGTCACTTTTACCGTGAAAACAAATTCCATAATATAGTTCTATTTCGTAATGAATATTCGTAATACTCATATTGAAATATAGTTATATCAATTTTTCAATCAATATCAAAAAATAAACATTATTTCACGAATAATGTTTGGTACATTTTATGAAAACAATTTTCGTAATTTGATGCAATCATTAGGTGCTAAATGGCATGCTCCTACTAATTCCTCCATTACTATAATAGCGTACTAAATTTAGGGTTCCACTATTCACTTAATTTTGTTAATATTGTCTACTTATTTCATATGTTGAACTAGATAAAAGAGGAGAGTTCTTTGATCTAATATCTTGAACTCAAAGAAATAAATGTTACATAAAACAATTTTCTATACGAAAATACATTTCGGAATAAAAATCATATTTCATATTCCAATATTAAGTATTAATTATTATTACAATTCTTGTTTCCAATGTTTCTCTATGAAGCAGAAGTGATTATTCATTCTCTTTGTTCCAACTTTACCTTAAATTACATCTATTCTTATATATTCGTTTTTCTTTCAAATGGTCAAATTATTCAAAAGAAAACCTTACTACAATATCATAACAAACCTTTTACAAAAGCGCATTCGATTATTCTTAACATTTATTTTCAACGATCGAGTTCTTAGATGTATCTCGTAGTTTATGGTCTTGTGTTACATTAACACAATATGGTCCTTTTGAAATCATTCAAGTTGAATACATGATCTTAAAATACTATTTATTAGCTTACTTCGAATGAACTAACTTCATCAAAATATTGTACCCCACAAACTATGACTGTTCACTATACAACATTTATATGTGAAAGTACATGGATCAAATATCCATAGTCTTAAATTGTATTTAGAGTTCAAAAACTCATAAAATGCAATACACGGTCCAAACCAAATAAACGTATAAGTGACCAACTTACGAATGTATTAAGTAGTTGAAATTGGGCACTTGCACGGGTATAGAAACATTATATAACATGCAATTAGAATTGTGGGTAAGTATATATTATATTTCTATTTGTCAACTTTCAATTCAGTTTGTTTATATATGTTAATTGACAAATTTTTTATCAATCATATTATATGCAAAAATTTATCGTTGTAGATAATTATAACATTATATAGCATGTGTTCTTACAATATTAGAAAGGTTAAAAGTTAATATTTCATTTTTCTAATAAGGCTCCCACTAATCTTTTATATTTCTCCAAACCCTAAGATAAAACATAAAAGTCTTACAACTTCACTAGTGGGTGTTAGGACTCATTTGTTTTGGTATTCTGACCTTGAATTTGCTTAACAAATCATAGCCCTACAAACGATGGATAACGCCTTATCAGTTGTATCATATACAACTCCTAACCCATTTTTCCTTGTTCTAATCTCATTTGAACATTGAGTTTTCTCAACAAATCGAAAGAGATTATTCACTCATACCTACCATATCATGATGGCTTAAGTATAATATATGTACCTTGAGTTTGCTCAACAAATACATATAGCTATCTCACCTCATCTGTTACATATATATATATATACATATACATATACATATATATATATATATATATCAATAATACTACGCATAACATCCCTAGCTTAAGTTTGCTCAACAACTAAGGAGTATGTAAGTAATTTATTAATATGTATATGGTAGAGGACAACATTATATTGAAGATTCATAATCTTCAATATATATATTGAGTGATATCAACTTATAGAATAATATATTTCTTATGAAATACCCCAATGATTCAAGTGTCAGACACATCAGAAATTATAGTATTTGTACATTTACATATGTATTTATTTCTCAAGTCTATTTGGATTTCTTTAATGTTCCACATTTAGTTTATACACATATTATATAAGTTTTATTGTTATATAAGTTTTATATTTCATATTACTTACATGATTGTCTTATGTATAATATATCATTAATTAAATCCTATCTAATTAATTTTAATCAATTAAATCTTTAATTAGTTTTAAATTAGTATTCCAATATAACTTTTATACTGGACATATCTACTATAACATGTATAGTGTATACTATAACCTTTATAGTGTAACACATCTATATCATATATATGTGTATTTTAACTTTTAATTCATACATTCAGTTAAATATTTTTTTTTAAATTTATTAATTTCAAAATTTATCTTGTATACATAAACGTATACTTATTGTTATCCAGAAGAAAATGTTGTATAACATACACATATACAATATTAATTTCAAAATTTGTATTGTAAAGGTCGTTCGTAGGGTATATAGTCAAAAGGAAGTAATCTACGGAGCTCCAAGAAGAAGGATGATGGAAGAAAATGTTAACACTCCACCTACTACAAAAGGACCGGCTACAAACTTGAACTTAGGAGTGACAACCCCAACTTTAACGACCCGACTTCCTATCTGCAGGAAGACACATCGCTAGTGAAGAAAGAAAGGGATAGAATAAGAAAAGAAAGAGAAAGAAGAAACACAACAACATCAGAGAACTCACAGTGGAACGAATGAAATATAATATATCAAATAAAATATTACATTGTATCATATTATATCAGAGTACACAATAAACAACACAGATTAGACAGTTATAAACATCTGTCTAATTATACAACTCAAGTACAACAGAAGAAACAGATACCAAACACAGCGGAATCAATATATATCTACACGTCGAAGCCTCCTGCTCCATATCTCCTCCAAAATTTGTCAAGCAAACCTGAATCACTTGACTACTCATACATAATATGAGTACCCAAGAGTTTAATATTAAACTCTTGGGTACTCATATTATGTATGAGTAGTCAAGTGGATCAGGTTAGCATGACGAATTCTGGAGGAGATATGGAGCAGGAGGCTTCGACGTGTAGATATATATTGATTCTGCTGTGTTTGATGTATTTGTTACTCTTGTGCTTGAGATGTATGAATTAGACAGATGTTTATAACTGTCTAATATGTGTTGAATAAGTCGTGTAACTCTGATGTAATAAGATGCTATGTAATATTTTATGTGATATATTATAGTTTATTCGTTCCGCTGTGAGTTCTCTGATGTTGTTTGTGTTCTTCTTTCTCTTTCTTTGCTTCTTCTATCCCTTTCTTTCTTCAAGATGATGCGATTTCCTGGAGATAGGAAGTTGGGTCGTCTCATTTGGTACTGCTCCGGTCCGACCTTCTTCCCCAAACCTTCAATTCTAAACACACGCAAATGTCACCGTGTACGTGCACAGCAACTCAACCTTCCTCCGGTCATCGTTCTGACCATCAACAAGTCAACATTGAACTCGTTAACTCCTTCAACCACTCAGAAACGAATATTGAATCGAAAATCAAAAATTAGCTTCCAGATCGAAAATTAGGAAACTTCACCATCATCAAAAGAAAATGTTGCAATACATCATTATTTAATCATTGTTAGCTCTAGTTTTGTAAATAAAATGTGTTTGAAATTATACAATATCTCTATTAAAAATGAAGCCAGGAATTTATATTGGATATTTGTTTGGGAATTTGAAAATAACCGTGAAATTGTAATTTGGGTCGAAATTTTATCAATTCAGTTCAATGATTTGATTGCATGAGAAGGTTCGCGGTAAGAAATCATGAATTTAGGTATAGGAATTGGGATTTTTACTTTGGACATGGGGAAGGTATTTGAGTTTGATCAGATTTGGGTCTATTGCAATTTTTCGACGATTGGCGCGACGATTAACATCGGGGTTATGGTCGTAGCTAGTTGAAGGGTAGAAGCCTTCGAGAAAAATAGGATTGGATTTTTCTGTTGGCCATTTCGATCGGTAGGGGAGGAAGAAGGGTTTTGGAGAGGAGTGTGGTCATCGACGTTTGTGAGGATGGAGCGATGAGGATAGTGAATCAGGATGGTGCGCATTGAGAGGAAAGAGGAGCTGGAGTTCGTGGCATGGTTAAGGGTGATCGGCGGGGTTGCTCGTGGCATGGTTCGTCGGCGGCAAGGGGTTTAGTCGATCGGTGTTCTCCTCGATTTTCTATGAATTGCTCGTTTTCGTGTTTACCTCGTTTCCACTGGATCTGGAGGCTGGAGGGGTTGTCGTGGTGATCGACGATAGGTGGGTAGGCTCGCCAAAAGGTCGGAGCTGACCAGAGTGGCGTGCACGTGCACGTTGGACGACACGTGCAACTGGAGTTTTGGGTTGGGAAAGAAGATGTTCGATCGGGGTTTTCTTGAGTTTTATCATTTTCGACTCGAAGTCAGGAAGGCTCGAGTATCTTGCTGATGTAGCTCGGGTCTTTCAGCGTTTTGCTCGGGGTTTTCTTTGCTTTGCTGGAATGTAATGTTGTTGAGTTTAAATAATATAACAATTTTTTCTATGTAAGGAAGAACTTCCTTGAAACAGTTCAACGAAAGTTTTGATCATGATTTAATTAATTAAATAAGGGTAAATAACTTTAATTACGTTTGAAGAATGATGTAATTACGAATTTATTCTTAATTAGCTTATGAATGATTAAAAGTAAATAATTTGGAAATTTAATTTATCATTAAATGAATTGATGAAGACATTTGATTAAGTTATAATGAATAATTTGGATTTAGAAATAATCAACTAATTAATTAAGAACAATTATTAATATAAGAAATTGGAGGATAATTACTTGAATGATAATTTCTCAATGTAAGAAATTTGTTAAGGATAAATTAATTTAAATCTTCAAATGTTAAATTAATTAACCAATGGGTTAATTACGTGATGAGGGTAGTTAAAAGTAGATTACTAGATGAAAGGTAATTAAGGATTACTTACCAATGTAATTAATATTAAAACGGGTGAAAGTTAATTAATTTGTATAATCAACTAAAGGCTATCAAATAATATAATGCAAGGATAATTAATCTAGGGTGATTAATTAAGAGGGATAATTGGACATAATTTATTAAATTGATTGAAATTAATTAGTGTTAAGCAAAGGTATTTAAGTGATTGAGGTCAGTATTTTAATTAGAGATTAATTAAATTAATTTGGAACTGATCAATCTTGCTTATGGACTATTTAATGTTGTAAATACCTTGAATTGGTTATTATCTTTGATATGAAATGTTTGAGTTATGATATGATTAGATGGACAGTAAAAATATAGTTATTTATCGATGGTAAATTGTGTATATAAGCGACGTTCTATTTAAAATTGAATCTTATTTCACTTGAATAACTTGGATTAAGAATGGCATTGGATTCGAAGAGACCGAAGTCGGGTATTAGTAAATACCCGAGACCACTTCGATCTTTTATAGATTGATTTGTGAAATTAATAAGCTGAAATGGAATAATTGAAGTGAATTGGACCATATAATCTAAGATTTGGTACTTAGAAATTGATGAGTGAAATAAGTGACGACTATAAAAATTGGTGAATTCGTAATTTGATATAAGTTACCCGGGTTTATATTAGCTTTATGCTTCTGTATTCCATGTTAGATGGATTTACTCATGCTGGTTTTCAGGCTGACCCGGCTGTTACTTTGATGTAATGCTCGGGTCAGACCGAGTATTACATATTTTTAGGTAAGGACGTTCTGGAGCATAGGAGGCGAGCTAGATTGCATGAACGTATGGGGTATTTCTGCTACGATATATTATAGTTTATCTAGGACAGGTTCTTTTAAACTGTCCAGTGTTGTGTAATGGTTGTAACTCTGATGTATAAAAATATAAGTGTAAAGATACAGATCTTCTTTGTGAAACTACTATTTACGTGATATTATATTTTATCTGCTGCGAATGTGAGATTCTGAGTTTGAGTTTTCTGTTTCTTCTTCTTTCCCTTTCTTCTTTTCACTAACTATCTGGAATTTTCGGGATCGAAATTTCCAGGTCGTTACACTATGGAAGGATATAAGGATGGCTCTCTCCGGCTTTGAAGGTGACAAACAATTTTAGGAAGACAAATTGGATGAACATGCCAAAATACAATATGATAGAAGAAGCTCTAAACCCCTTGCCGCAGCATGGTGCCAAGCAAGACACAAGGAACTGCAACTCAGATGGTATTCTTGGAGCTAAGAGGACCAAGAAGATATGACACCAATCGAGATCATTTACACTACCAAGCTCCCATGCTATATCGTGACCATTCCCAAATGACTAGCTTCCAACCTTATCATGGACCTCCCATCATTGACTCACGAATGGTCATTGTCAAAAATCATCATAAATTATCAAACTGGTCGTTGAAAAACTCACTTCAGTCCTGACTCAAATTCAAACTCGGGTAATCACCCATTTGACTCGAAGCAAACCCAGGATCTCAAATTTTGACTCATATCCTCCTTTGAATGATTCAATTGATAGCCTCTACTTGGATACTCACGACTCATAATAACACTGAAAACTAGCCTGAAGAGAGTCTACAGGAGTCTAGGGAAAAATCCGAGGAATGTTGTATATTCAAGATGCACACAGTCCTAACACTGGCGGTTACAAACATCTCCGGGATGTGATTGGAAAGCTGATTCAGAAATGAAAGCTTCAAAGGTATATGCAATCCTGGCAGAATGGCGAGCAGAGAACAATCGACACCTATCAATAGAACTCTGATTATCAATCGGACCGTAAAGGGTAGCCACCCACGGAAAGGAGCTAAGGGCAAAGTGGATTAGCGAGAACACGATGCTGCTTCACTTATCAATGAGATTTATTCCGATCTTCTTTGAATTATTTTATTTTAATTTAAGTTTCAATTATGTTGTGAACTACGACCAAGTTGAACTAAACTACTTCCACAACGATGCAGGTGACCAAGTACTTAGAGTTGGCTGCTAGCCAATCCCCACAGACCTAGATTGAACATATGGAGTTCCATCAAGACGAACGTGATTCGATCGTTCACTAGCTACCATATATCCCTGATTTGGGATGCTGAGGCATAGAATAAAGAACACAACAAGCTAAGAATCCAATATACAGTAGACATGATTGACTGTCCACTCAGCAACCTTTATACTAGACTCAAAGTAGTCGTGACTGGCTGCCTTCTGATCATCCCTAGGTTTTAAAAACTGGATATGATTTCAGCTTGAAACAGATGCAACTTAATTGCCTGATTAATAACTCATTATCTCCACTTGTTAGAAAGAATATGAAGCAAATTGTGCAAGGCTCATCATCTGACCCTAGCGTCGATGTGATCAAATCATTCATCACCTGTTTTTTCCCGACTTATTAGGAAAAGCCGCAACTATCAAATAGACGTGAATCGACCGTATGATTACCAAGCCTCATCTAGAAAGGGCAGAATCCCATCCACGAACAAATGTGGTTCGACTTTTCATTCAATTACTCTTGCCTCGACACTGAAAAATAAGCACAAACCGGTTCTAAGGACTAGATTAATGCAATTAGAAGAAGAAAAACTCGACAGTGTGCCAAAGAACATACCTAATGGTGAAGGAGCTACAAGACCTCAGGGACCTTCTGCCAAAGCAAGGCTACTTAGACCCAGTAGAAAAGCGCCCTAACTAACTTGTGAAATCAAACAAAAGGAAGATTATCAAATAACACTCTAGCTAGCTAGCAACCAAGGAGTGGGGACAACAACCTAAAGCGATGACTTCTCATCCATCCTTGTCTACTCTCCTTTTCCAAATGAGCCATAGCGAGACACTAGGGGTATTTCATATAGCATGGCGAAAGAAATGCTTCTATGCCCTCGATGAGTCATGTCAATCTCCCTTCTTTGAACCGGCGTTGCTGGGGGCATCGAGAAGTCTTATCCAAAGGGTCGTCGAACAAATAGATCTAACACCTTAGCCAACAGGAACTGATAAAACTGTGTTCCCTCGAGCTGCGTCTAAAAAATTCCTCTTGAAGTCGATGAATCGTTACTTTAAGACCGCCGGGCCGTATGACACATGACCCAAAACTCCCCTCAAAATCGATAAATTATCATTCCAAGGCCATCTGGTCGTCGATCATTTAACCATAAATAATGCTTCGCGAACGTGAACGTCTTTCACAAACTTGAGTGTTATGAAGGTAAACCGATAGATCGGTGGTCAATGAATCTAAAAAACCTTCGTGAACATGAGGTCTTTCACGAACTAGTGCGTCATGAAGATAAACCATTAGATCGACGACCATCTGATCCAAAAAACCCTTTGCGAACATGAAGGTCTTTTACGAACTAGAGCGTCGTGAAGGTAAACCGGTAGATCAGCAGTATTTGATTGAGAAATCCTTCTCGAACATGAAGGCCTTTCACAAACTAGAGCGTCATGAGGCGAACCGGCAAATCAGCAAAACGCATGTACGACTGATATCCATGAAGGTGAATTGAAAAATCAGTAGTCATCTAATCCAAAGCCTATTGGTCAATGAAGCCATGATCCAGGCCACAAACCGACAATCGTATCAGTCGCTCAGCATAATGAAACAATCGATGAAAATAATAATGCCGAACCCTAGAGCTTCAAAGTCACTCAAAGGAACTAAGCCAAAACTAAACCAAACTCATGCTTAATCAGAGGCTGACTCGAATCAAGCTAGGACTAACAACTTAGAAAAATCGCTCCAGCTGGACTGGGGGCAATCAAATGGGTCGTGGAGAGACCATGGATATAGTTCAAGCATACCAATAGCCCTGTGGCATGGAGGGAACCGCACACACTTGAATAGCCATAAGAATGGCCTAAATTAGTCATACCACAGTTCTATTATGCCTCTCAAAAATTCTAACATTCTAACAGTCGCAGACTTAATGACCTAGCTAGTGCAACAAATGAAATACTAGCATAATACTTGCCCACTTCTTTCCAACTACATTTTACCATTCTTGGTGACCAATTCCTCTTCCCCTTAGACCATATGCCAGTCAAAGACCAAATCTCTAGTTACAGTTTGGACCAAAAACCGAGAGTCTAGTCCCGAACTCCCATAAGCTCTTTCTTCATAACCAAGTTATGACTACTTTGTCTAAAAAATAATTATCTCTTAGAACTGACAAAACAACGTTCCAGCGAAGTCGAACCATCGGATTGATAGGAAAACTCGATCCGAACCTTTATGAACTGGAATCACTCCTCCAGCACTAGGAAGACTCAAACCATTATGCACATCACATTAGCCATGCCTCACTTCTTGAGCCAATAAAGTTGTGTTCATAATGAATACCCATTGGGTCGACGGAAGCAAATCGACTCAAACCATTGGATCGGCGGAACATGATCCTTGCCTTTAGAAAACCAATGTTGTCCCAGCAACATCGGGAAGGTCCAAAACTTAAACTCCTTGCATTGTTTGGAGAAAGGCAATGTCGAGGAGCATAAAAAACTAACTCCACGCGTTGTCCAAAGATAGACAACGCCGAGGAACATCAAAACTTACACTCCTTGCATTGCCCGAAGATAGGCAATGCCAAGGAGCATCAAAAGCTGCGCATCTTGTAAGCTGCGCATTAAAAACTAACTCCTCCCATTGCCTGGAGATATGCAACGCTGAGGGGCGCTAAAAAACTAACTCCTCGCATTGCCCGAAGATAGGCAACATAGAGTAATTTCATAAGCCGTGGACTCTCAAAAGCCAGGCACTTTGATTAACACAGATTAACTCCCACTGTCCGAAAGAACCGACATTGCTTTGGTAGTAACGAAAAGCTCACAAACCAAGAAGTCCACAAAGATTTTTGAATTTTGGCCAAGTTTAATTTACAAAATGTAAAAGTTCAAGGTGTCCAAGTTACGAATTCCCAGAGATAAAGAGTTGCGATGTACCTTTGATTGGGGGCATCAAGGGAGCCATCCAGAATGTCAAGCCTCACATCAATTGTTCAGAATAATCAACCCCGTGGACTGAGAGGCACAGAGCATATAACACTTGGTCAAGATAAAAGATTGCTCCAACTTGCAATTAAAGGAGGAACTTATCGTCATCCAAAGATAGACGACTATAGAAGGTAGTTCTAGAATAAAATCATCAACGCATCAGTTTCCAAAGAACAAATGCAGGTGCTTGACTGGGGTCTCAAACCCTCACTAGTAGAAACTAGTGGTTATCCGAGGACAGACTATGGAAAGGAGAGAACGCTCGAAATCGAGCAGCTAAACCATTGATTCCCAAAGATTGGAACCAGTGAATAAGATTGATATCTGTAATAATGCTATCAGCCTAGCATAATGCATATGGCCTGAAATAAGCAAGGGTAAGTATCATGGATTCAAGAAAAACACAGCTGAACTCTCCATGATCAGTATAGGTATGAACGTTGTCATACCAGGGGCAATGTGATAACTTGCTCCATAATTTCATATTTCTATGAGAACATGAAATTTGGCACATGGAAATGAAGGGTTCTACAGGTAGTTAGCATGATATAACAAAAACCAGTTGGAGGAAATTTGATTTTTCGTGAATAAGAATAACTATGGAATTGGCTAAGCAACAACCTTCCATCTCCAAAGGTAACACTTGACGGCTATAAATAAAGCAAGGCAACTAAAACTCCTAGGACTCTTATCGTTAGAGAGCATGGTGTATCCCGAAGTTAAAAAATGTTGGGAAAACAACCACATTAGGTTAAAGTGAGTTTACTCATCTCTACAAGATTGGATGAATGATTCAACCATCACCAAAATATCTAAGTCCCTGGAGTGCGGACTAGAGTACTCTAAGTCCCCAAAGCGTGGACAAGAGTATAAACGATGTATAAAAATATCTAAGTCCTCAGAGTGTGGACAAGAGTACTCTAAGTCCTCGGAGCGTGGACTTAAATATCAACGATTTACAAAAATCTCCAAGTCCCTAGAGTGTGGACTAGAGTACTCTAAGTCCCCGAAACGCGGACTAGAGTATAAACGATTTACAAAAATCTCTAAGTCCCCGGAGCGCGGACTATAGTACTCTAAGTCCCCGGAGCATGGACTAGAGTATAAACGATCTACAAAAATCTCAAAGTCCTCGAAGTGTGGAATAGAGTACTCTAAGTCCCTGAAGCGTGGACTAGAGTATAAACGATTTACAAAAATCTCTAAGTCCCCATAGCGTGGGCTAGAGTACTCGAAGTCCTCGGAGCACGGACTAGAGTATAAACAAAGTCCCCAAAGTGTGGACTAGAGTACTCTAAGTCCCCAAAGCGCGGACTAGAGTATAAACGATTTACAAAATTCTCTAAGTCCCTAGAGTGCAGATTAGAGAACGCTAAGTTCTTATGGACTAGAGTACAAACGATGTACAAAAATCTCTAAGTCACTGGAGCGCGGACTAGAGTACTCTAAGTCCCCGGAGCGTGGACTAGAGTATAAAAGATTTACAAAAAATCTATAAGTCACCGAAACACGGACTAGAGTAATCTAAGTACCCGAAGGGCGGACTTAAGCATAAACGAGTCACAAAAATCTCTTAGTCCTCGATTGAAAACTTGAGTACAAACAAACCGAGCGTGAGTCGATCGCTCATAGAATGACTCTAAGTTCCAAAAAGGCGGACTAGAATGCAAACACCATGAACAGATGATGGGTTTCAACTGCCCCATATTCCAGTAATTCTAACCTAAAATCGACAAGAGAAGTGCAAGCTGCTAATGACCATAACCAATATAACTTTAACATTGCCCGAAGACATGCAGCACTAAGAAAATACTTTTGCAATCCAGCCATCGAAGTGCTAGTTTACGAAGGTTGAAACTAACACCTAACTGGATAAAGAGCATCACAAAATCAACTAAGAAGATTAATCCTAACCTCCTAAGTGTCGGTGCTCCCTCGCCAACACCAAGGGAACCATCTATGCACTGGCTTACGGAGATAGAAGTGGGTCCTCAACCGAGTTCTACCTTCTCTTCAGAAAACTATTATTGCCCAATTACCGGGAATGACTGAAAGACATATCCTTTCATAGGTCAGCCAAATAGGCCAAGCTTTCACTAGAGGAATCAGCCACTACACAGAATAAAGCAGCGTCGAAAGGAAATCCCAGGATTGAATTGACCATGTATAAGTTTATATGGATGAAAACTAGTGCACAACTGAATTTCCTAAATTCAACTTAGAAAGAATTTAGACACAACCAAAAGTTAGGCGGCCTCAAGGAAATGTTGCTTGAAACCAAGCAGATAGGTTATCAATTCCCAAAGACAAGAATTGGAGTATGAACACAACTTCCATGACGACAATAATCAAGCAAAGCATGCACAACTAAGACATGTGGCAATAATCACATAAGGTCATAACTAAAACCACCAAACTTCCGCAATCTTAGAATAGGATTGAGAGCCAAACCAAGGGAAACCGAATCAGGTGTCCCAAACTTCTCCATCTCTCACAATCACCTAAACACAGGTATTCGAAATTTCTAGTTCCTCGAGCAGGGATAGAAGCACAAATACTTGATCGAAAGAAATGTTTCAGAAGTCTGAATATGAATAACCACGAGGTTGGTTAGATAACGATTTTGTATTACAAAATAGAGCATTCTGGGAAAAAAATAAAAAATTGCCAATAAAAGAAATGAAGGATTTAACGTTTAGAAATCAACCTTTGCTCGTAGTCCGGCGATGACGAGAAGGATCATTGACCTACTTATGGTCTAACTAGATCGTTTGGTTCCAACTTGCAGGACTATGCCATTACCCGAAGTTTGGTCATGTTATCTAAAGAGTTGAGTCATATGTGTATGAGATTCCGAAGATTACAAACACATGATTAGGATCTCAACGTACAACTCAGAAAAATTCACTTTATGCTAGAAACGCATCTTTCTAATTTATGCTGATATCATTATAAATCTCAGATCTTAGGATCAAGCAACAAAGTCCCTAGTTCCCGAAGAAAGGAGTTATCGTGTGAATCAAACTGGGGAAATCGAGCTTATTGCGTAGGAAACCTAGTGTCCCAAAATATGTCAGCCCGGTAGTTAAAGTTATCAGCCCTACAGACTAAGGCAATTGTTGAAGCAAACGCAATGGAACATAAGTAGGGATTGGCTACAGAAATGGCCAGACCAAGCTACTTCATAGTTCTGTACAAAGAAATGAAATAGAATATGCCAAAATGATCGTAGAAGTATTAATTACATGCATAGAATTAAAGTTAATCAGTATGCTGCACATGAGCATAAGAAGTGCAACAGCAAGAAAAAGCAATGTTGGAATCAAGCAATTAAGGCAATATTCCCCAGAGACAGAGGCTGGTGTGCGTTGAATTATGAAAAAGCAAGAGAAGGACAATTGCACTCGCACAACTCATGCGCTAGTTCAAAAGGTTGAAACTGTGCCTGATCGAACTTCAACTACAACTCTATGAGAGCAATTGTGCCTTGTAATTTAATTGTAGTAAGTCATCCCAACAAGATAGGAATAATAAGCAAAGCCTAAGTTGCGAAGGACCCAGCGTCAGGAAAAGTGGCCTCCACCAGAACAAAGATTAGATGAGAAAAATCATTTTCAACGACAAAATTTGGCATTCAACCTTATCAGGTACATTTTACTTTGAATAATATCCTCGTATAATCAACACTCGGAATCCATGGGAAGTCAACATATGTTGACCAATCGAGTCCTGAGTGTTGACCGGGGCAAATGCAGTGCGTTATCTATATGAGAAGAGTCCAGTATCCTGAATACTGCAAATAAGAAATCCAGTGTAGCTAGCTTGCTTACATTTGAAAAGCAATCCATATCTTCCTTTAAAATCATCCCTTCCACACTTACCCGTTATTGATCAATGATCGATAACAGAGCCACTGTCCGAGGCGATGTAGAAAGCCTTTCTTTTCAGGATCACTGAAACATTGAAATAGAAAGAGCGATATGATTGAATCATCCACTATATTCAATTTTTGAATAAATTGTCACATTGGAGTTCAAAAGCATCAATGGGAACTTAACCAAATTCCCGAAAAGAAAAAGTTAAAGTCCAAGAGCAATACTTCGCTCCAGAACGGCGTAGAATCTTTGAGAAAAACACAGCTTCACTGTAGGTTGAATTAAAACTATATAGGACAACTCCAAACCTACATCATGCACCCAGCTACTAACCTAAATCCTTGTGAAAACTACAGAACATTGAAAACAACATCTTGAAGTGGCCACCGACGATTCACAGTGAAAATTAAATAGATGGCTGAATAGTCAAAGCCAATTGTGCATGGTAACCTCAACATGATCGATTGATGATGTGACGTACAGTAATGGCTCCAGAACTTAAGTCAATTTTGGTCTAATGGATGAAGATAACAAAAGGTGTCAAGCACCGAGCCAAAACCAAAATGTCGTTTCGGGAAATAATTTGAGACTCGATTTACTATCTTCGTCCATTAAACTGCAATCAACTCGAACTTCTCATAATCAACGTTGTAAATGGTGGAATGGATCGAAGGTGAGCCAATTTCAGGTCGGTAATAAGATAGGGTCGGCTATAGTTCCACGGCGAGCTAAGGCTTGTAAGATGGAATTTCGAGTTAGGGCTTCGAGTTTGGAACCGAAATCATAATGGAAGGTATCAATTAGGATGATGAATCAAGGCATTGGAAGATTGTTGAATCGCTTGAAGATTGGATTGCTCGGAGATGAATCGCTCAGAAAGTGGATTGCTTGAAGGATCTACCAACTCGGGTCGAATGAAATGAGGTCGGCTCTGGCACCCTTTATAAGCAAGAAAGAAAAACAAAATAAATATTTTGCTAAGTAATCGGGTTGCTAGCGATCCGACCCATTATGGGTCGCCAATGACCCAACCTAACTTCATATTGATAAAAAATTCAATAATGCAGTTATGGTCGCTAGAAACACATCCCACATGCAGTCTGGTACCATTGTTGGAACTGGGCTAGCTCGCACTGAAAGTTATGGATGAATTTCAAAAAACTTACCCTATTGGATCTTTTATTGGGCCTATGAAGTCTAACTGATTTAGAACATTTCTAAATTTCATTTAAATAAAATCATTTATTTTATTTAAATTCAATATATATTAAGATATGAAATTAATTTTATTTGATTCAGTTTATACATAAATTTGTTATATACGTATATGTTTGAGTGCGTGTGTAACATAATAATCCGTGAATGGTATAATATGCCCATATGTGGATGTTGTGATTTACATCGCAATAGACATATTAGCTCATTTTGTATGTCATGTATGTTGTCCAGATATGTGCATGTATATGTGTTACAAAATATATATACACACAAATGTATGTATAAATATTTTATATATAATATATGAACATAAAACATATATATATATATATATATATATATAAAGAGAGTGAGAGCAATTATTAAAAATTATTTATAATTCAAAATTAACTTGGTTTTGCAAACATAATATTTTTAGTATTTTAATTTGCATATACTAGAATAAAATAATGTTTTAATTTATAAATAATTAACATAAAACAATCTATTGATGAGAATTCAAATTTTACAATTTTCGAAAATCTAGGATCATAAATTAGAGCTTAGGAAAAATCTGGAGATTGTTCAATGTTGAAATATTATTTTTAAAAACAAATACATTGATTTTAGAAATAATTAATTAATATAAAATAAAATATTATTAAAAGTTCAAAATTCAAAATTTTAGAAAATCTAGGATCATGAATGAAAGGTTATGAACAATTTTAAATAATTTTCAATTAATTCATTATTTTTAATAAATCATAAACAGTTTTTCTGAAATAATCTTAATTATTAAAAATGATAAACTTTATTGAAAAATTACTAAATTGTTTTATATGTTTTTGAAATGATATAATATTTTTTTTCAATATAAAATTGAATTTTTAGTGTAATAATTATTTTATTTATAATAAACAATTCAAAATTTCAATAAATGTTAGCTTAAAAATATGAATATGTGTATGATAATTAATTTTCGAATTTATAAATTCATATTATATATAAGTAAGTGTACCAAATTTTTTAAATCATATATATATATATATATCTTTTATATGCATTTATGCTATTATGAAAGAGAAATATACACTAATATATATATATATTAATCAATATATGTAAAGCAATTATAAATGACAAAAATTGATTTTGTGTAGTAAACAACATTTGTCTATACATAAGTCAAATAGTATAATAAACAAATTATGCACATAGCCAAACTGATTTGTGACAATCACATCTACTTATAAAATCTCATCTAACTAAACATATAGTAGCAATATATTTAAACAGATATGAAATTGCTCATTATTGGATCCTAGAATATAATTTAATTACTGTAATATGAATTAAAATTATCAGTTTAATGATTCCTTTGAATCCACGTTGAAGCAATGACTTCCCTTCCTTTTATTGTTCTTGATTTGTCAAATTGCAAGTCCGGAATCACCGATCGAGTAGTATTATTTTAATTTGAAATATATTTAAGAATTTTGAAGTGGATTGAGAGCTAAGTTTTAACCAGAAATATAGAAGTTGATGGCGGCAAAAAAGGTTAGTAATTGTTTTTTAGACACACACACACACACACACAGAGGTTTGTATTAAAGAGAAACGAGGAAAACCTTTTTACCCATTCTCGCTTTATCTCAACCTATTATCTCCAAGCCAATTCCCTATGACACCTAGACGTTCCCAGAACCGAAATTTTGTAGCCCTAATGATGGGTCTTAAATCCATCTAAGCCCAAGCCAAAATACATTGCAATTAAATCTAATTTAATCGCTTGTCGGTATTATATATCGATCGATATATTTATAACTGTTATAAATATATATAATATTATTTCTTTCTCAAATCATGTTCAATTTTTATAGTTAATATTTCATAAATATTAACTAATTTAATTAATTTATAATAATTATAAATAGACTAAATCGTTCATTATTTCGGCCGTGTAACTCTTGGGTGTAAATTTGGTCAGCGAGTAACATCGATCTATTCTAATGGTAACGTTCACACATCACTTAGCAGGTGGTGTGACATTATGCCTAAATTTATCGATTACTCATTTTCGATAAAATCCTATTACAGTTTAATAAGCGTTACTCGGTTGTGACATGCGTTTACACCAATTCTCTTCGTCAAAACTATATCACTTTAGACTTGTGGAATTCGGTAATGGTCAAAATTTCAACCTCATCCAATTCAACTTTACAGTCTAAATACAAAGTCCTTGGTTCAATAATAACAATTATTATTAACCGAAATGCTCTGACCAGAGACTTTGACTTTGAGTTGACTTGAGTTGACTGTGATACTAACCACATATAACAGAGGAGACGAATCCTCTTTTGAATAGTGCTTCACTTCCAATACTTCCACTCGACCCAACTATAGTCATGGACGCCATGCTATCATTTGGCTATAATCAAAGCGGAGCTTTCATATTGAATATCCACGGTATTCTCAAGTCGAGAGAACTATGTAAATCATCCACATCGATGTTTTCTGTTTGACCTTAGTTATATTAACCAATAGAAAACTATCTAGTGAGTCGTTCCATAGTTATCCAATAACTATTAGTACGTAAACTCTAGGTGCCCCCATCGGTCATGAGTAATACGCTGCCTAAAATTTGGAGAGCATTACGTAATCTAGTCTCAATGGATACATTGATATACAGTCTCGATTCATCTTGACTAGAACATTTAAAATGGTATATTTGTTTCATTGTGGTAAATTACTCATGATTACAACACTTTGTAACTACTATCACAAAATATACCATTTATGGATTTTTCTATTAAATATACTTTTAATTAAGTTAGTTAATTAATATAATAACATTATATCAAGTATATAATAGGAAGAAAATACCTTCTATTTCGAACAAGATTGGTCAACGAGTTATATATATGTAACAATTACATAATTGCCCCTAGGGCATACCCCTAACTCTATCAGTAAGACCTTCACAAATACCATATCTCCAACCGCAAACTCCAATTCAAAGCTCCTTCTATCTGCATAAGACTTCTATTGGTCTTGGGCTATCTTTATCCTTTTCCGAATTAAGTCTGACTTCTCTGAAGTCTCCCTAACCATATCGGGCCGAAAGATAATCCAATCTGTAGTGACCCACCAACATGACGGTGATCTACAAGATCTATCATACAATGCCTTGAATGGTGCCATCCCTATACTAGCATGATACCTATTATTATAAGAAAACTCCACTAGTAGAAAATGATCATCCTAAGAGTCTCCAAAATCAATGATACACATCCTAAACCAATTCCACAAAACCCGATTTTTCCGTCTGACCGTCGGTCTGTGGATGGTATGATGTACTCAAGCTTAAATCAGTCCTCAAAGCCTCCTGCAGACCCCTCCAAAACACGCTAGTGAAGAGTGGGTCTTCGTCACTAACTATATTGGTAGGTTCTCCATGAAGTCTAACTACCTTCCTAGAATATAAAGCTACTAATGAAGTCGATGTCCTAATGCTCCTTACAAGTATGAAATGAGCGCAGTTGGTCAATCTGTCCACTATGACCCAAATGCTTTCATTCTCTCTCCTAAATCTGGATAACCTATCTGGTAGGTCCGTAGAAATGCACATCCCCTTCCACTGCGGAATGTCCAATGGTTGTAATAATCCCCTAATATTTTTCCATTACCCACTGACAAGTCATAGACATAGCTACATACCATGCCACTTTCCTCTTCATCCTATACCAAAAGAAAACACTCCTTATGTCCTAGTACATCTTTTCTCCACTGGGGTGCATAGTCATTCTAGAGTAATGAGACTCTGCCAATACTGTATCTACTAAGTCCGTACTACGGGGAGCACAAAGTCCACCATCTCTTCTCACACATCCCCTCGATTGTATGATATAACGCCTAAGATAACTCGATGATTCTTCTCTTTCCAATATATCCAAAATGTCTGCTAGCTCAGCATCCTCTCTCCGCCTAGATCCAATTTGATGCATCAAAGTCGGCCGAACATCTAAGGCTGCTAATAATCTAGGGGTAATATCGGATGATGGCCTAAAGTCAAAGGTGGAAATTTCTCCAAATGTCTCCGCTTCAAAAATAAAGGACTCAATGTAGCTCTTTGTCTACTCAGTGCATCCGCAAAAACATTTCCCTTGCCCAGGGTATAAGAGATCTCAAAGTCATAAGAGGCTAAAAAATCCATCAATTTCCGCTGCCTCAAGTTCAAATCCTTTTGGGAGAACAAACAATTCAAGGACTTGTGGTTTGTAAAAAGTTCAAATATCTCACCCAAAAGATAGTGTCTCAATGACTTAAGAGTAAAGATTATAGCTGCCAAATCAAGATCATGCATCGGCTTGTTCCACTCATGAGTCCTCAACTGCCTACTAGCATAGCATACAACTTTACCCTCTTGCATCAACACTGCTCCTAGTCTCGTACCACAAACATCAGCAGATCATAAAAGGCTTACCCTCATTAGGTAACACTAATACAAGTGCATTAGTCAAAGTCTCCTTCAATCTAAAGAAGGAATTCTCACACTCAGCATCCTATATAGCTAGATTCTTCTTGGTAAGGTGGGTCCATTGGGTAGACATCTTAGTGAAATCCTTCATGAACTTCCTATAAATAACCCGCGAGACAGAGAAAGCTCTTTACCTCTATGGCTTTTTTCGTAACATGTCAATCTTGAATCGCCGCAACCTTACTAGGATCTATAACAAAACATTCTCAGAAATATGTCCCAAAATAAAACCTCTTCTCTCCAAAAAAAAGTCATTTAAAAAAACTTAGCCTTAAGCTTATGTGCTTAGAGGGTCCTAACCACCTCCTCCAAATGCTAAGCATGCTCTTCCTTAGTCCTAGAGTATAGCGAGATGTCATCCACCAACACCACTACAAACTTATTCATCAACTCCCTAAACACTTGACTCATCAAGTCTATAAAATAAATGAAAGCATTGGTTAGTCCAAAAGGCATGACTAACCACTTATATAACCTATCGGTATTTTAAATGCAGTCTTTTAAAACTACACTCAACTAATGGAAACCCGTGGGTAAGTCAAGTTGGGAAAAAACTCTCGCTCAACCAAGTGATCAAAGAGATCATCCATGCGGGGCAAAAGATAGTTATTCTTCTATGTTAACTTATTCATCTCGTAGTAATCGATGTAGAGTCAAGGGGATCATCCGCCTTGGTGGTAATGATGATTAGAGCTCCCTACTGGAAGCCCTTCTATAATAACTCATTCACCTACTTATTCAACTCGCGTCGTTCCTTCAGAGCCATATGCATTAAAGGCAAAACAACCGGTGTAGCATTCTCAACAAGATGGATCTTAAACTCAACCTCTCTCTAAGGCGGGAAACCAGTAATCGTAGAAAATACATGGAGAAAATCCCTAACCATTGGTATAGAAACAAGAGAATCCTATAGTAGGTCTAAAGAATGAAGTAGCTCAACATAACTGATCCTCACGGATCATAAACAACCTCTAAGCTATGCCTGCTACAATTTCCTAATCTAACAGTCCGCCTACCACAGTCTAGTATAAAGGGACATCCAATCCATGCCCATTGTCAGCCCAAACCCGAAGAACCCCAGCATATAGGCATCACATTCAAACTCCCCCTAAAAGCTTAAACCTCAAATCCAAGCATATCATAGACAAATAAGTCAATTCTCCATGAGATTTGACACAACTATAGGGTCGGTTACAATGTAGTGTCTAAGTGCAAGTCATTGACAAGACTACCAGAGATGAAAGAATGAGATGCACCAGTATCGAATAAATTGAGAATAGAAAAACCAGAAAGAGATAACACACCTTCAGTCATCACCTTCTACCCCTTATCCAGTGCTGGCTGAATACTAGAAATGAGAATAGCCCCCATAGCATATGCTTGGACCACTTGAGTAGAAGCTAGAGAAGTGGGTTTGGATGGTCCTGGACAATTCCTCTTTATATGCTCAATCTGATCATAATTGAAGCACTTTAATTTCTTTAGCAAACAATCCCTAACATGTCGCTTTCCCCCACATCCGAAACATTTTAACTCCTTCTTCTGGATATTCCCTTTAGGTAGAGGTCCACCATTCTTCTTTCCTTTCTAAATTTTGTTCACTTCATTCTTTGAAGCCTTATCCACCTTCTTAGCAATAGAAGTAAGCAATGACATCTCAACCAAACCCATATAGGTAGCTACCGTAGAAATATGACTTACTGCTAAACCCTGTAGTGGTTGATTCGAATCCTTAGCGAACTTGAGTGCCTTTTTATGTGAGGTATTGATCAACTCCATTGTAAACCTTGCGAGCTGATTAAACCGATTAACATATTCTTTAACTAATAAATCACCCTACTTCAATTTATAAACTTCTCTACCATAACCCCCTCCTCGGTCTGTGACAAGAACTTCATCTCAAACCTCCACTTAAACTCTCCCCAAGCCATAATACCACTGCTAGTCTCAGCCTCAACAATATCCCACCAACTAAGAGCCTCTCCTTGTAGCTACCAGTTAGCAAGCTACCTGTTAGTCTTGTCTATCAAACCCATAAGTCCAAATATCCGCTCACGACTATAGATCCAAGCTCTGGCAATAACAAAATTCTCAATGTCGAAGAATGACTTGCCACCCAAGTTGGAAAAGTCCTTGCATATATTAGAAAAGTCATAAGTGACAGGTGGGTGGGCAAGCGATCCACCAGCCGCCATCTCCACAGGCTCTCTAACCAAAGGCTCAACCGATCCCCAATCCCATAAGTAATGGCGGAACCAAATAGGCATGTTCATGCCTAGAATATCAGGGATGTCGGTAAAACCAGATCCTGCAGGATCAACCATCTCTATCTATAAATAGTAATTTAATTAATTACTTCCATAAATAGCTCAAACAAGATTTAAGATAACGAATAGCACATGCATGAATTACAATAAGCATAGGCATGAATTCTTAAATATATATCTATATGCATATATTCAAAAATACTTATATGTATATATAGTTATACTTTGGTAATCTATTTTGAAAACAATTTCAAAAATTATTTTTTTCTTTTTAAAATCATATATATATATATATATCCATACCGGTCAAATAACTCTTATCCCTAGGAATATTAAACCCCGCTCTGATACCACATGTAACAACCCACATCTCTTAACATTCTAAAAACACACACCAAAAGACACGAATTGTTCGTTTAAGGTAAAAAGTAGTATAAAAAAGACTTAGTTATCAACAAAGAAATCATCTATCTAATCCAAATGGCATCACAACAGAAATATAATTTCAGATACAATGACAATCTCAGAAATAACAGTAATAAAATCTTAGAAGTATCATCTAATTTCAAAATATCATTATATTGTAGTCTCGAAAAATCATCAGTACATATTAAATATCGGAGTATAAAAAAAAAATCCCAGATAAGCAAAGTATTGAAAAAGCAAATGTATAGATAGGAAATACATGATAAAAGATAAATAGAGTTGGACTCCAAGCACGATAATCTAATGGCAGTAATAGGCCTATCAACGGCTACTTTGTCCACCTATGGTGGGAAAAAAAATGGAATGTGCCAGATATAAAGTCTAGAAAATGAGAAGAAGACCAATAAGGAAATTAAATATAACCAGCTTCAAGTCCACTCTAAGTGATATAAAGTGTATACAGTGTCCGTGCACCTAAGTCACATACCTAAGGTCATAAATCAACAATCTAACAGCATGGGGGATAGCAATATATCACAAACAATCCCCTAATAATTGGGACCAACCTGCTATCTCACTTTAACTGATACTAGGACTGGAGAGGAATAATACACATGTAAACTCACATAGTGACTCATCGAATGCATCCATGCCCAACCCCTTCGTCCTAGTAGCAAAATAACTCTTATACACCTTCGAGGATTATTACGCTTAACTCTTTCCGGTATTGGATATAACATAGCTTCAAGCGCCATAAGCTCTTATGAGGACAATAAACAAAAGGTCGAAAATCCAACCACAACAACCAAAAGATCAATAATCCAAGTCCTAGCATATAAGTGCACCTTAAGCCATCTAAACAGCACACCATACCCAACTCCAGGATACGAAAAAGCGAATAAAATTCACACAAAGACATAAATGTCCACCAGTCAAACATTCTAAAGGAAAGCAAGTCCACAAATTTAAAGGCACATAGCCACTAGATAGTTTAATAAGTCCAAAAGTGGCATACAATAGTCGATTTATGTCAGTCTTAGGTCGATTGCCTATAAGCTAATAATACAAGGCACCAAATAGTTTACATAGTCCAAAACAACATACGACAGTCGATCTGTGTCAATCTTAGGTCGATTTCCTACAAGCTAACATCACGATTCCCCAAACAGTTTACTTAGTCCAAAAAGGCATATGACAGTCGACCTATTTTAATCTTAGGTCGATTGCCTATAAGCTAACATCTTTATTTTACTTATTTTATAATTCTTATTTCATTTTTAATTGCCAAAATATATTACATTTAACCATTATGGAACTAATTATTACATTTCTACGATATGAGATCTAATCATTACACAGTCTAATCCTTACATTTCTACAATATTAGATCTTATCGTTACGTAACTTTCACATTATTTAAACCCTCAATTTAACATTAAAACCATGTTTTAGCATTGGATTTAGGATTACTAACTTGCATATGTCAATTGCATATAGAGAAAAAGATTCATTGTTTCAGATTCTGGATTTAAAATTTTAATAGATTAAATTTAGAATTTGCAGCCAATTAGAATAGGATAGAAATTAGAATCAATTAATTTAATAATATTGTTAAAATTTGTGCCTGCTTACCTCCATCCTAAGCTTTAGGTTTGCCCCAAACTCCGCTAGTATTTTTTCTTCAATCTCTCCTTAGATCCCTTCTGTAATTGTAAGATTCTCTTAATTTTGTTTATAAGTGGAGATTTGGAAGAGAATTGGAGTCTAGAAATTGATTTAGAAAACTAGGGTTTAGGGTGTTATTTTGATAGAGCTTCGCTAGGAAGAAGAAGATTAGGTTTAGGCCAACCACTTGCTATGAATTTATAAGGCAACGCCCTCAGCCAACACCGTTAGACAAGAAACCTAACTGATCTCTATCGCCCTTCAAAGCCTTGCCACACATAAAAGAATCTATGATATACGGGGAACATGATCGAAAAATTATGACCCTCGATTTCACCTAAGGTTGGATTGACCACTCATGGCCTTGGTCAACCGCACACGGTCGACCTAGTCCATGTCGGACCCACCGCCTCGTGGTCAATTATTTATTATTATTTCTTTTTCTATTTAGTTTTCACATTTATTCAAACCTATATAATATTTTCATTTTATCTTGGATGTCAACAAGATATGTATAAAACAATTTCAGAAAATTACTACAAATATAATGTGCAAGTACCGTAGTCAAATTTCAAAGTTTGTGATATTCTCCTTTTAGGTTAACTTTTAAGTTTTAATTAGATTTTCTTATTTATTTTCGGAAAATTCCACGGTGTTACACCTAGAAACACTACTTCTAGGCTGGTACATTTCCTTAATACCACCTACATAATGCCATAGTGTATCACGTGCTTACCTCGTACTAGAAGACAAGAATTATCACCCATGGACACCAATACAAGCCTACTAGGCTCTAAATACTCCATTCTGTCTCCAAAAGTAATCTGCTTACAATACAAATATTATATGCTCTCCTCACTTGTATATGCTCCTATAAAGGACCTTCTTTCTCCGTGGGTGCTCCACTTTCTTGTCCTATCCTTCTCACTCTTCGAGTACCACCCTCCTAGAACTCTAGTCCTAGGTCGATACAGAACTCAATCCCTTTATACATCAGTAGCCTGACTACCTACGGATGCTTTGCTCACCATCATAAATGATGACGAATCCTCCTGTAGGTTCTTAAGAGAAAAGGTCAAGCTAACAATAATCGTACCCTCTTAGGTGCACTGTCCAACCTTATCCTTTGCAGTCCTCCTGTCTAGATCATCACCTTCATTTCCTTTTCATTCACTATATCACTGCATACTTTTGGCCACTCTATCACAAATGATACGAAACTTAACAAACACAAATAAAGTGATCACTAGCAAATAAACATACTTGACCCAATACTCTAAGTCTCAACGAACCACAACTAAGTTGATCGAACTATCACTAAGTTCGAAACTACTATATTTTCACCTATAGAGTCTGGGCATAACCCTAACATGCAAACCAAGTCATGGGATGAAAGGGACTAATACATCGATATCGAATAAAACACGTATAGATATAGCATAAACATAAAACATACCTCGAATAATGATGCACTTCCCCTTCACCTTCGCTGATGGAGCACTAGACGAGCTGGAACAACGTTCAAAGCATAAGTAAACACATCATACTTACTCCTTAGTAGTTCTAAACAACCTTTTTTATGTGCCCAGTCCTATCATATTCGAAGCACTTCCTCTCCCCGCTCTTTGGGGCCCTGCAGTGCTTACTAAGGTGACCCCTTTCACTGTAATTAAAGTACACTAGCTCCCACTTAGCCTTCTTCTGGTCCTCTTCTTCCCGAGGTTTCTTCTTTTCTCTATTATTGTTGTTCCACTCTATCTTGCCTCCCTTCACCTGTGACTTTAGCTTTCCCTTAGAAATGACAACCTCGGCTTTTGGTTTCGGGTATAGGCTTTTATGCCTCAAAGCTTTCTCCACCACACTCTCAAAGGTCTCATTAATGTGGTCGATCATCCTATCACCCAAGTACTTATTCTGGCCAATTATGAAGTTCTCATTCTTCTTTAGTAGAATTTCTATGAAGGACAAACTGTACTTTGACAACATGTCGAATTCTGCCATATGCTCAGAAACAGTCCTCTCTTTCGATTTCAACTTAGCAAACTTCTTAAAAAATACCGACTTTTGGATGGCTGGTATGAACTTCTCGAATTGGGCTTTAAACTGCTCCCAGGTAAACTTGTCCTCGGGAGAAGCAACCTTCACAACATTCAACCATTCCATAATCTAAATCTGAAGTTGCCTAGAGGCCAACTTCCACTTCATCGTATCCCTCAATTCCATATCGTAAAGACACGTTCATAGGTATCCAAACAATCCTTCACCTCAACAGCTGATTCCGTTCCAAGAAACAAATTTCCTTCCAAGGTAGAATAATCCATGTTCAGCTTAGCAAAATCAGCTTTTGGTGCTTGCATAGGAGCACCACCACCAACAGTCGTAGTTGGAGAAACTTGGGCATTCTAAACCATGTTTCACATTTTATTGGCAAATATGTTCTGTAAGTCGGGGTTAGCATCCCCCAAACCCGCTCCTCCTTCAACTCCAGAGGTGGAGTTCCCCACGGTATTCTTATATGTTGGCTCATTCTTGATCTGTAACAAGAATGATCAATCTTTGATATAGGAAATTACATCTACGGTACTAGTGTGTGCGCGACTTATATACTATATATATTACTATATAGTTTTACACACCAAAATATAATAAGTATGCTCCATTGTATATCGCTTGATCCATTCTAAGGCGATAGCTTCTTCCTTATCTCAATGGATCCAAGTATCAATGTAGGTCATCTACACAACCTAACCACTTATACCAAATGTGACGATCGCCCTACACCTCCAGTATCTAATAATGCATAAGATAGTTCACTGCTGCCATGGTCTATTGATGTAGGATGATTACCAAGAATGAAAATAAAAGAAGACAAAACACAAAATCTGTAGAACATCTCATAACACACGGATAAAATATAATATAACAACATAGATTTAAAATAAGCAAGAAGGTGATATCAAATGAACCATAAATAAGAACATCAGAGTGCAACAGGGTCACAGACTATATAAGAACTAAAATAAAGAATTTATACATACCAAACTCCAAAATAAACTCTGTGACTATCTCTAATAATGTAAGTACAAACATAGCTCCACAACACTGCACAACTTAATTGAAGTGATAGTAAGCTCCGAGCATAAATATATGAAAGCTTATCTGTTAGGAACTGAGTTGATGATGTTTTGATGACAACAACCATATATAGTAATTATACTTTACTTTATAAAATATATACTAACATTTCCATATAGATAGATATATATGTATATGTAGGAAGTATATGCATGTATCATCGAAGACTGATCAGTATAAAGACTCAAGCATCAAGATGAAGATTAGAGATTCAAGATTCAAGACTCTGGAGAATCAAGATTTCAAGATCTCAAGATAAGTGTCTAGTATTTTGTTAAAACTTCATAATAGCACTCTCATCTTTCTTCCAATTTTCTTTTGGGATGGAACCCAATTTCTATCGAAACCAGTGGCTTACAAACCCACGACAAGTAGCTTATAAACCTACGACAAGTGGCTTACAAACCCACGAAAATCAAAATCATTTAAACTACTTTGTACAAGTTCTCGAGTCCTATGGAGGAGCTCTGTAGGAAGGTTCTTGCAATTTCAGTTTGAATAGATTTTTCAAAATGTTTTTAAATCTGTTTTCAAAATGTTTTAGCTTTCAAAATCATGTTTTCAAAAATATTTTCAAACTTTGTTTTAGCCTTGAAATATTCCTCTATTATGATTTTAAAAACTTCTATTTTTAAGACATCAAAACTTATTCTGATTTTAAATATTACTTATATAATTGACGGTCTATATCAATTATATATATATATTTAAAATAATGTTTTATATTCATTTTCTATCTCAAAATATTGTTTAAACACTTTACTTTGCTTCAGAGAAGTTTCAACTTGTTTTAAATTCAATTGTCTTTACAAAACAACATTTCTATAATTTTGAACTGAGGGTTGTCGACATATGGGGATACCCCATGTCAACATGGTGACAATTGGATTCAAAATTCAATTTTCAAAAGAAGTGTCCATTCGTTCGAAAACCTTTCGCCAATGGTTATGACTATTGTGCATCTATATAAAAGCTTCCAAAACGAATTTTTTTAACAACTACTTTCTTATTTTCTTCACTCTTTCTTCTTCACCATTCCATATCCATAAAACTTCATATTTTCAAGATCGTGCCATCATTCTGCCAAATTCTCAATAGGAAATCATTTAGATACTCTCTCTATTTGATTCTCCATCATTCTACTAAAGATCAAAGTGCTATTCAGAGTTATAGGATTAATTTGTATTCAAAAAGTCCATAGAGTCTATCCATTCAAAAGGATTGTTATTAAGAAGTATTAGGGTGATCTTGTGTCCCGTAAATCAAGAGAGTTTACCCCAGACTCGGAGATAGGAGGGTTCCTCAAGGCCTTAGAAATTGAGGGTTGTAATTTGGATATTGGCTTATAAAAATCTGTACAAGGATATTGCCTTGGTGTAGGACCGGATGTAGGAGGATTCCGAACCAGTATAAAATCCGGTGTGTTCTTTCCTTTTACTTGCTTACTTTACTATTTGCATTTGTTATATGTTCTGTGATCATTCTGTGTCAGAATTTTGTTTAGATTTGTGTTGAAAGGCTTTATTTAGTCATATAGTTCATATATTCTTTAAAAAACTATTCACCCCCCCTCTAGTGTTATTTCTGCCTTAAGATCCTTAATCCGCATCCCCAACAATTGGTATCAGAGCATTGGTTTTCATTATTTTCATAATCTGAAATTTTGAAAAGTTTTAATGGCACAACACACTAATAATGTCACTCCTGTCATCACTACTTCCGTCAACACAAGCACTAACACTAGTTCATTTGTAGAAGGTCAGTCTAATGTCAGACCACCACTTTTTAATGGCAGTAATTATGCATATTGGGCATGTAGGATGAAAATTTATTTACAATCCATAAGTTTAGATACTTGGAATATGACACAAATTGAATATGTTGAACCAACTACTAATTTTGCCCAGTGGACTACTGAGCAAAAGACGGTTGCACAAAACAATTCTAAGGCTATGAATATACTATTTTGTTCACTAGATAGGAATGAGTTTAATAGAGTCTCTGTTTGTAAGTATGCATTTGAAATCTGGAAAACTTTGCAAGTAACTCATGAAGGAACAAGCAAAGTTAAACAGACTAAAATTTCCATATTAACTAACCAGTTTCAATTGTTTAAAATGCATGAAAATGAGTCCATTTCCGACATGTATTGTCGATCTCAAGATATTGTACATTCATTGATTGCTTTAGGAAAGGGTTTCTCAGAAGAAGATCAAGTCAGAAAGATACTCAATTCACTCACTCCAGAATGGGATCAAAAGACACATACTATTGAAGAGGCAAATAATGTTAGTCAAATGAAGATCGAAGAGTTAATCGGTAATCTAATGTCTTATGAAGTTCAACTACAAGGGAGAAAAGAATCTAAGGCAACGGAAAAGAAATCGATCGCATTCAAAGCAACAACTGGAGATTCAGAACAAGATAGTGATGAAGAAATTGCTTTCATGACCAGAAATTTCAGAAAGTTTCTAAAGTATAGAAAGATGAATAACTTTAAAAGAAATGATCAAAGGAATTCCAGAAATACTTCGGAGAACAACAACAATTACAACAACAGCAACAACAATGGTGATAGATGCTACAACTGCAACAAAACAGGGAACTACAAGATAGATTGTCCATATCCAGACAAACAGACATTTCAACCAAATAACGAGCAACTAAGAAAAAGAAAGAAGGCATATGCAGCAACTCTTGACGATTCATATTCATCCACTGAAGACGAGAAGAAAACTGATAATTCAAATCTGTGCTTCACTGCTATTCTCGAATCAGAAGACGATCGGAGTTTGGATCTAAAAATAGGTACACATTTATTTTAATTTTATTGGATGCTTGTTTCTTTTGATTTTGTTTGCAATTCCTTGAATTTTTAAATTCAAAATCACCCTTTGAAATTTGAATTTTTAAATTCAAAATAATATTATTTTAATAATATTTTAAATATTAAAACATTTTAATATTATTATATTTAATATTATTACTGGAATTATATATAGATATAGATATAGATTAGTTTTCTTAAGATTTTAGGAATATTTTAGATTTTAGAAATAGACACCCCTTTTCAAATTCAACAGGTACATGTCGACATGCCAGGATACCCCATGTCGACATGTCTCTCAGAAATTTGATTTCAAAATTTGAATTCAAACTTTTGAATTTCCCTCCACCTTTTCACTTACTTCAAAATTCTGAAAAGATATCTCTTGACCAGAGAACATGACATTAGAGAATCTATTTAATATACTTCTCTTATCATCTCTTTTCACTTTATTCTCATAATTCAAACTTTCTTCATTACCTTCTACTCCTCTCAAACACTCATCAATGGCTTCCTCAAGTACCCCATCAACTATGAGGCTGACCAAATCCATCAAAATCGATTTTTTTAATGACCCGGAGGCTATCAAAGCTTACATAAATTATGTAAACTATGGTAAAGTCAATACGGGAAAATTTGCTATTTTTGATGATTTTCCTTCTTATGAAATCAATCAACTTTTTAAAGAAAACTCCATTCTTAGCTTGATTGATAACAAGCAAAATGATTTCGTTTGTTATCCAAACCTTGTCAAAATGTTTTATGCAAACCTAAACCGTGAATTTTATGATGGAAATGAAGATCAAATTTGGAGTAGTGTTAAAGGAACACTGTTGTTTTGGATTCCGATATTTTGGGTACTATTTTGGGTTGCAAATCTACCGGTATGAATCTCTCGCAATTTCAAATCAATGAAACCGATCGAGAGACTTTTCATCACATTTTTGAAAGCGATGACCACATGGATTTTAAGAATCGCTTTTTCCGTCCAAAAGCAAGAATTGTCAACCTTCTTATTCAACACACCATTATTCCTAGGTCGGGAAACTACAATAATCCCACCTCAAAAGTGTGTAAAGCTCTTTTTGCTATATTTGGAAAATATGATATTAATTGGGCACAAACTATTTTGGATGAGTTAAGACCCAAAAATTTTACTATGGGAGAAAACACTCTTTATCATGGAATCTATCTTACTCGGATTTTCAATTATTTTGGTGTGGATGTTAAAAAAGAAGAGTTTGTAAGTAGGAAAGTGTTCAATCATGGGAACATTTCCCTTATGAAAATCACACTTATGTTTCAACCATATGAAACACTTACCGAAAAGAAAGAGAGACTTGCTCATGAAGAGATGGATGAAGAGGGAGAAGAAGAGGAAGAAGAAGGGGAAGAAATGGAAATTGAAGAAGAAGAGGAAGATGAAGAAACCTCTTTGGAAAGTATAGAGTATCCACATACACCCGCCAATCCGTCCAACAAAACCATACTCAAGAACCAAAAGATACTTGCTCAAAACCAAAAGGTTTTTAAGAGATCTATTAGCAAGAAAATGGATAAAATCTCTACCAAGATCGACAAGTTCTTTGGGAAGATAGGCAGTAAATTTGGCTTGTCCTCATCATCATCTTCATCAAACTAATCCTAGCCATTATCTCTCTAGCAATCGTTTATCTATCTTTGTATTTTCTACTTTTTTTGGTTAATATTATGTAATGTTAACTAATATAAGTAATGCTATCTTATTCTCTGTTTTCCATCTTTATATATCTCTGATAGTTATTTATTTTAAGTTTATATTGGTCCACTAGTTTAAAAATAAACTTAGAAATCAAAAATAACTTAACTTGGTCATTCTGTCTAGACCATGTCGACATGCCCCATTCCCCCATGTCGACATATAACAGTCAGAAAGTAGTTACAATTTCTAACTTCAAATTCTTGTAACTACCAAGTGACAATTCATTTTGAACGGCCAATAACTCCTACAAATACCTATTTCTTCCAGGAAAACTTTTCTACCTCCATTTTTATTCATCTCCTCTCATACTTCAACTTATTTCTTAAATTATGGCTTCTCCAAATAAGAATTTAAATGAAAATCTTGAAGAAACTCTTACTTCTTTCAAGAATATTCTCTCTTTTATACTTAGAAATCAAAGGCACTTAGAATTAAGCCAAATGCAGATGATCAAAGAGCAAGAGAAACACTTCGACGCACTTCGTTGGATGATCTCAAGCCTTAGCAAAGACAAACCCGAAGCAAATCCACCAGTCACTCTCGACAAAGATAATTGGGATGTTATCAAAACTGATCCTATCTTTGGAGAAGATGGATGGGTGGAAGTCCCAAGGAATGTCTGATCATTATGTATGTTTGTTTGATTTGATTTAGATTTGATTAGGATTTGATTGAATTGTTTACTTAAGTTTGATTTGGATTTGATTTGTATGTAACTTCATATACTATACATGATTGGTTTGCTATGTATGATACTGATTTGATTGTCAAGTTACACTTATATATATGCTCACACACTTGATCACTTACACGTTCACTTTACACTTTTATTCTATATATACTTGATTATCTTAGAATAGGTGAATCTTTTATTCCTCTTTGCTGATGTCAAAGGGGGAGAAAGTTATAAAAATATATGTGCTTGGTGTAAGAGGGAGTCATGGAGTAAGGGGGAGTTGTAGTTTTAAGAAGAAATCATGGAGTAAGGGGGAGTTATGGTATGGTAAGAATATTTTATAAATAAAGGTTGTCATCATCAAAAAGGGGGAGATTGTTAGGAACTGAGTTGATGATGTTTTGATGACAAAAACCTTATATAGTTATTATACTTTACTTTATAAAATATATACTAACATTTCCATATAAATATATATATATATGTATATGTAGGAAGTATATGCAGGTATCATCGAAGACTGATCAGTATAAAGACTCAAGCATCAAGATGAAGATTAGAGATTCAAGATTCAAGACTCTAGAGAATCAAGATTTCAAGATCTTAAGATAAGTGTCTAGTATTTTGTTAAAACTTCATAATAGCACTCTCATCTTTCTTCCAATTTTCTTTTGGGATGGAACCCAATTTCTATCGAAACCAGTGGCTTACAACCCACGACAAGTAGCTTACAAACCTACGACAAGTGGCTTACAAACCCACGAAAATCAAAATCATTTAAACTACTTTGTACAAGTTCTCGAGTCCTATGGAGGAGCTCTGTAGGAAGGTTCTTGCAATTTCAGTTTGAATAGATTTTTCAAAATGTTTTTAAATCTATTTTCAAAATGTTTTAGCTTTCAAAATCATGTTTTCAAAAATATTTTCAAACTTTGTTTTAGCCTTGAAATATTCCTCTATTCTGATTTTAAAAACATCTATTTTTAAAACATCAAAACTTATTCTGATTTTAAATATTACTTATATAATTGACGGTCTATATCAATTATATATATATATATTTAAAATAATGTTTTATATTCATTTTCTATCTCAAAATATTGTTTAAACACTTTACTTTGCTTCAGAGAAGTTTCAACTTGTTTTAAACTCAATTGTCTTTACAAAACAACATTTCTATAATTTTGAACTGAGGGATTCGACATATGGGGATACCCCATGTCGACATGGTGACAGTTGGATTCAAAATTCAATTTTCAAAAGAAGTGTCCATTCGTTCGAAAACCTTTCGCCAATGGTTATGACTGTTGTGCATCTATATAAAGGCTTCCAAAACGAATTTTTTTAACAACTACTTTCTTATTTTCTTCACTCTTTCTTCTCCACCATTCCATATCGATAAAACTTCATATTTTCAAGATCGTGCCATCATTCTTCCAAATTCTCAATTGGAAATCATTTAGATACTCTCTCTATTTGATTCTCCATCATTCTACTAAAGATCAAAGTGCTATTCAGAGTTATAGGATTAATTTGTATTCAAAAAGTCCATAGAGTCTATCCATTCAAAAGGATTGTTATTAAGAAGTATTAGGGTGATCTTGTGTCCCGTAAATCAAGAGAGTTTACCCCAGACTCGGAGATAGGAGGGTTCCTCAAGGCCTTAGAAATTGAGGGTTGTAATTTGGATATTGGCTTATAAAAATCTGTACAAGGATATTGCCTTAGTGCAGGACTGGATGTAGGAGGATTCGAACCAGTATAAAATCCGGTGTGTTCTTTCCTTTTACTTGCTTTACTTTACTATTTGCATTTGTTATAAGTTCTGTGATCATTCTGTGTTAGAATTCTGTTTAGATTTGTGTTGAAAGTTTTTATTTCGTCATATAGTTCATATATTCTTTAAAACACTATTCACCCCCCTCTAGTGTTATTTCTGCCTTAAGATCCTTAATCCGCATCCCCAACATTATCCTCCTGCACATACTCCATACAACTCCAGGCGCTATTCAGACCTATTATCCCTAATCTAGTCATTTAAGAGTGCCTGTGATAACAAGAAGCAAAGCAAAAAACCTCAGATCAGATAATACTCTGGTGTGAGCGATACATCATCTCAAAATACTAAAAAAGATTGTATATAGTAAATATGGACATAGGGTTTGAAGAACCATACCTGAACCATCCCTTCATCCAACAAGTAAGCAAATAACACCATATATGCTACACTATCATCATCATCATAGGGATATACTACACTAATTATAACATGGGCGCTAAGGTACCTAACACAGAATACCTACATCAATAGACATCCATAATAGATGCAAAATAATCCAACCAAAAATAATAGTAATCCATTGCAAGCACACCCAATAACGACCGTCACCAAAGTCTCACTTCACGCATACCCTCACCAAGGTCTTGCATTATGTGACCATCACCAAGGTCTTGTATCACCCAACCATCACTAAGGCCTCACATCATCACCATGATGCCACTCCATCCTGATAATCACCAAGGTCTCGCATCATCACCAAGGTGCCTTCAGATACCTGACAACTCTTATGACCATTAGCAAGGTCGGCAACACACCACGTCACAGTTGGATTCAATGCTCGATCACATACCATTACCAAGGTACTACCATCACCAAGGCAGGTTAGACCATCACCATGGTCTAGGGTAGGTGCACAGGTGAGTGTCTTCACATATACTTGCCCCATGAAACACCTATTCCACCTAGAGTTATCAGTTCTTCCTTCTACACACAACTCAATATTGGGACACATTATATCCTGCCACATTGATCCGCCTTGTCGAACGTGCCCCCTTCGGGCACCACCAAGTCCATGTACACTTCTCACCAAAAGTAGTCAACTAAAATGATTCACCCATCGATCCATCAAAGTCTAGAATATCTTTTGACAACTAGCCTTACCTGTAGTGTCATCTTGTGGAAGTTTCGAAGTCACTTTATCAAAGCATCACTCTACCTTCTACTTCGAAGATCATCTCTTTATCATACCCTAACATTACACATGAACATCAAATGATGGATGGACCCATTTGGCATGCTTCCCAAGGCACCCACTAGACCCCTAAAACAATTCGCGAAGACATCCCGAAGTTCACCTTACCTCAACGAAAATACCCTACTTTCATATTCTATTCTGCTATACCCATGACAAGCCCTAAGCAACCTCTTCCATGACTCCAAGCAGCTTAAGAAAAGCAAACAGAGAGTCTTACTTGGATCCAGCCCTAAGCAAATACCCCCTAGACACTAAGTCATATGCAAGCACCGAATTTCTTGCCCGGGTCTAGCCCCAAGCAAACACCCCCTAGACACTAAGCAACGACCTAATAGCAGAACTTGTCCGATCACTAAACAAAGCACTACCAAACCAAGCTGACCCTAAGTAGACCAACACCAGACACTAAGCACCGAACAGAGGATCTTATTTGGGTTTGGCCCTAAGAAAACACCCCTTGGACCAAGTCGTCTCCAAGCACCAAACTGATTATCTTACCTGGGTTTGAACCACAAAATACTAAGCGTGGCTCCAAGAAAACTACCACTGGACACCAAGCACCGAACAGAAATGCTATGATTTTTTCAAACACTAATTTTGCTCTAATTTCATCGCCACACTCCGTTCCCTGACCCGTGTGCATTCCACATGCATCGATACAACTCCTAACATCTTCAAGCCTCTCAATCAAAGTCCGGTTTCATGGTTTCTACCTCTAAGTTGCTCCGATGAACATTTTCAATCACACAAGCATACAAGTAAACACCATATATGCACCAAACAACACTCAAACATGCAAACATACAATGATTTATAACAAATAATCCTATAATATGCTTCTAACATAGCCTAACACATATCAAGGCAATTATACATAAAATTAACATGATCAGAACACTTTAAACATTTTAAATTTGTTTTTACATCAGGTCTCGCTTTAAAACAGTCCCAAAACATTATTTTGACTTTAAAAATGATCTATAGATACCTATATAATAAGGTCAAAGATTATAAATTACTCACTAAACACATGAAAAGTGAAGATTTCCATGCGAATTGAGGCAGATCCGAAAATCCTAGCCAAAATTTGATTTTTCTTCCCTAAAGATTTAGATTTGAAACTCTCTTATGAATCCCTTGGCTTATATATGGATTGGATAAGATTTGGAAGAGAAATGAGAATGATTTGGGTGAAGAGTGGAATAATGGAGGTTGAGGATTGAATGGGAAGTGGTAGAAAAAAATATTTGAGGAAGATGGCTCACCTATTTATAGGAAACCCTCCCCCCAAGAAGCCCCGAACCACCTCACCCCCACTAACCGACATCGTTAAGCCAACTACTGCCAAGCCAAGCACCTATCAGACAAAATCCCTATTCGGTCTTCCTTGCCGAACTAAACATGCCAAATCAAAGGCACTATCACAAAACCCTGCACACCCCTAGCACTGACCAAATCCAATATTCAAACTGCCATATCTCCTAGCGAGAAAGTCCAAACAGCTTTTATGACAACTTTGTTGAATGGGAAACCATCATATCTTTCTTATAAAGTGGCCTCTGATGGTAATTCGGCTTCTTTTAAAAGTGATAGCCGATACAAGTTTTCTATAGGTAAATTCATCTAGGAAAATTCTAAAGATAGAAAATGTCGCTGAGAGGCATCTTCTAGAGTTATAGAGTCATAAAACCTCATATGAATTAAATAATAATATTTTATGATCCTCCAGTACGTAATACATGGGTTGCTACAATTTATCATGATGGCTCCTTATCCATTTGATAACTTAAATTATTATAATTGCTTGAATCATCGTGATGGGTTGAAGAATAGAATCATGATAGCTTGAATGGTCTCTTAACGATGGATTTAGATAATGTATCACAAGCTTGAGTAATAATCTTCAAAGTCATCATTTGATGGCTCTATTAGGTTAACATACAAAGGCTCCAACCAACAAATGATGGCTTAACTTGAAACATTGTAGCTCTATTCAACCTATGATAGTTCTAATCAACATATAATGGCTCTAGCACATGAAGGCTTCATTCCACAAACGATGGCTTCGATTAACACATGAAGGCTTTGATCAATATATGATGGCTTCTATCATACACGATGGCTTCAATTAAGCATGATGACTCTCAGTAGCACACGACAACTTTACTCTTCACTTGGTAGCCTTGAATTACACATGATGCTTCAATTAAGAACAGTGACTTCCAATAGCACACGATAGCTTTACCCTTTACTTCATGACCTTGCATCATACGTGATAAATTAAATTAACCATATTGATTCCCAATAGCACACGAAAACTTTTAAAAAAAATCCGTTCTTGGAACTTTACGTGTAACACTTGACCCCTTGCATAAGAAGTTTTTTATGATTTAGCGTAGGTAAACTTCTGTTCTTTCATTGTTCCTTTTTCCTCTTAATTTATCATTCGTTGGTGCTTTATCCTTCATCATTGATTGCTTGTGCTATTTTAACTTGGTGTAACTTTTGTTCTTTAACAATATTACTATCTATAAAAAGGTTTTCTAAAATGCATAGGTTTTGCAATCTTTTAGAAATGTTTTTATTTGCAATGATCCTTCTTATTGAAAATATTTTTCATGGGGAAGAATTTCTCGCAAATTTACTTATGGATATCCTTATAAAAGATTTCTTAACTTCATTGGGGAATCATTTGATGCGAAAATCAAATATATACTTGTGAAGAGGGATTTTCATAAAATGAATTTTTTGAATGTAAGGAAATTTATTTTAAATCTCTTGAGAGTAGATTTTATTAGAATAAATTGATGTTGTGTTAAGACAGAAATTTCCAAAGTTTCAAGGAAATGCATTTTTTCCTTCGATTGTGTTGAGTATGGTTGTTCAACGAATGAAGAGTTTAGTCGATCATCCTTCTTTAGATGGTTGGTTTCATAGACCTTGATTAATTATCAGAATTTCCATTGACCATCTCCCTTGGATAAGTGCTTTGACTAAGCCTGGTGGTAGGATCAATAGCTTAATTGACTATCACTCTTTAGATGGTTACTTTGACTAGGCCTGACGGCGGGGTCAAAGGCCTTATTGACCGTCACTCATTGGAGGGTTGCTTTGGCTTGGCATGGCGACAAGACTAAAGGCTTTTCGTCCATCTTCCTTGGATAAGTGTGTTGACCAGGATCGGGGACTTGATCAATGGTTTAATTGACCCTCATTCTTTTGATGATTGCTTTGGCAAGGCTGGGTGGTAGGGCCATAGGCTTTTTGTCCATCTTCTTTGGATGGATGTATTGACCAGGCCTAACGGCCGAATCGACGACTCAATTGACTATCGCTCTTCGAATGGTTGCTTTGGCTGCGGGATCAAAGACATTTTCATTCATCTTCCTTGGATGGATGCATTGACCATTCTCAATGGCGGGATCAATGGCTTAATTGATAATCACTCTTTAGAAGGTTTCTTTGACCAGGCCCGGCAATATGAGCAAAGGGTTTTCGTCCAACCCCCTTGGATGGGTGCATCGACCAGGCCCAGTAGGTGGGTCAACGACTTACTTGATCTCTTCCAACTATGATTTCTGCCTCTGCTTAACTAATCTTGCCAACTTGCTAGGTTAGAAGCTATGTCAAACATATCGCGTCTCATTCCGGGAGCTTTTTTCTTAGAATGATCCTTCTGATATCAATTATCTCTTTTCTCAAATTGTTGGAATTTAATATCCTTCATGGTGCATCCTTATTAGGTCCACTTGACCAATAGGAATTTAGTAGTAGAGATTCTTTCTGATGCTAATTTCGAAAATTACTTGGCTTGCCTTTGACTCTTATCTTTGCCGTCTGAATTTTAAACCATTCTCCTCATGAGTTTTCTTGTACCGAGATACTTCAGATTTTTTTTATTGATACTCCATGGCTCACAATATAGTTTTAGGTAAACCCAAGGGTTTATTCGTACGTTCTTAGTCTAGTTCTCAATCATATGTGATTTCCTGATATGGTGGAATCCCTACTTTGTTTGGTTGCATTGCTTCAAATTCTTATGTTAGAGAAAGAACGGTATGTCTAGTGACCTTTTTATTTGGGCTTTCATGTTCACATGCCAAGGATAATAAAATTACTTGAATTTTCGACTGAAGTGTCCCTTTTAGGGTATCCTTGATCGTTTTATTCATGGATTTGGTTGTTTATAAATTCCAAGGATTTTTGGTAGATAATCTTTTGGTCTCTTCTATTTGGTAAAATAGTTAACTTGTTTCCATTTGTTAATCTGATGTTTAAGTTGAAGTTGAAAAGGCTACTTCCTTCTTATAATGCTTTTTCGATTGTAATGTAGGAAGGCATAGCATTTTTGACTCCTTCGGTTTAGTTTTACTTCGTAACGTTGCTTCCTTTATTAATGCTTATTTAATTAATTATATGTCGATATTTATGGCCACTGGTTTCTAAAGGTGCATGTGAAGCAGACGATTGGAATTCTATCTCATCTTAATACTTGAGTTGGTGGTAGAAGTTAATCATAAATAAGACCAGTAATCTATTTTTTAAGATTGGGGATTGAGACTTTTTAATCTGGAAGAGATCCACATTTGGTAAAGAAATCCATATTCCCATAACTCGTGCCTTTAATAATAAAATTTAAAGGGATCTAAAATCATGTGATCTTTATTTACTTAGAAGCTTGTCCATAAAGGAGAACCAAAACTATATACTTCCTAATAAACCTGATTGATAACTAGGCTATGGGCTTTCAAAGAATATGTTTTCTATTCAGAAATCCAAGACCAGATATCTCATCATACTAAATCGACATATGATACTTTTGACTTTACTAGACAATGAGATATATTTGATAGAAAAGCTTTACTATCATGTTGATTATATAGGGATGAGTTATATCTCTCCTGACATGTACCATTATAATTTGAAGAAACTGTGCTTTAAATTTTATCAATGAATAATATTTATTTCGAATAAAATAATCCAAGAATTTAGAGTCTTGCTTAATGAAGTGTTCGATCCTTGTGGATTATTCCAATAGTACTCACTTTGCCCAAAGATTTATAATACCCATTTATATGAAACTGGTACTTGTATTCTAACATTAGGGTTCATAGGTTTGGATAATAAGTAATCCATGCTTTTTGATATTTCTAAGAGTTTTCCTAAAAACAAAGGAAATGTTGATAATCTATAAATTTCGACGGTCTAGATACTTGATGGCATGCATTTTGATAGCAGGAGTTTTTCCATCCAAGGTGCTATATATAATCTTTAGAAACCCGCTCGAAAAAGAAATTTGCCACGAATTGAGATTTTATTAGACTTGAAAGAACAGAGGATGATATTCGATGCTCCATTATCAAAAAACGATTAGCGCTTGATGAAATAATCTAAAATTTATAGATTCACTATTTTGATAACAAGTGTTTACGCCAGAAACACCCAAAGGTTAATTAAAGAGAATAAAATGATGAAAATAAATTGAAAACTAGGAAAAAGAGAACACACAATAATTATAGTTGTTCGCCTAATAAAAGGCTTATGCCTTACTTGTAATTTGTTTATGTTTCTACTAAATTTTACAAAGTTGATCTTATGGATCGATGATGATCCATGGGAGTACGAAGAAAGTATAGAAATTTGTTAAACAACCTAAAAGTCCCTTAAACAATGCCCCCTCCTCTACTTATAGCTATAGGTTGATCGAATTCTCTCCATCACATTCTTACCAAGTTCTCCATATCTAGGAGAAGTTGAGCTAGAAAGATCATGGCGAACTCATTAATCTTCTGGATCGATATTTATCCATTCATATGGATCGGTACCAGTCCATGAGGTTGTTTTGTGAAACTTCCATGCTTTCTCATGAACATCTGGTTGACTTGTATTATTGACTTTGACACTTGGTTACATCGGTACAAGATCGAACTTGAGCCGATTCCTTGGTTTGTGTGAGAAATGCGGAATACGGATCTTAAGGCTAGGATTAACACTAGAGGGGGTGAATAGTGTTTAAAGGAATTACTAAATCTTTTTGAGTTTTTGTTAATTTGAACACAAATGTATGCAATATTCAGACACAGATGCAAAAATAAACTTAAAACAATAAAGGAAAGAACATACTGGATTTTATACCGGTTTGGAGTTACCCTACATCCAGTCCCGCACACAAGTACGGATTTCCTTTCAAGAGCAATTGTATAATTAAACCCTTGATTTCAAGGCCACGAGGTACACTACTCCAGATTCACAATCTTCTGGGTAGAGATACTTGATTTCAGGGGCAACAAGTTCACCCAATTGATTTCCAAGGCTACAATCACACCTTTTCTCACTTGATTGATTTCCAAGGCTACAATCACACCGTTTCTCACTTAATTGATTACAAAGAAGTCTATAACTCTGAATAGCACTGAGAACTTGTTGAGATAGTGATAGAGAATCAAACCAGAAATGATCTAGTTAGATTCAATGTTGATTTCGGCAGCGTAATGGTAAGAATGTGTATAAAGAAATGTGGAAGCAGAAGAGGAGTGAAAAGCAGAAAAATATGAATACAAATTCGTTCAAAACCACCCCTATTTATAGTAGAACAACAGCCATGAACATTTGTGAAAGGATATGATGAATAGACACTGCTTTTGAAAATTCAAATTTTAAAATCAACTGCTACCATGTCGACATGGAGTACTTGAGGATGTCGACATGCCAAAGGAAATTTTGGTGATTTGTTTTTATTTGAAAATAACTTCTATCTTATATTAAAACTATTTTAAACCTTATAAATATACTTAACTATAGTTAAAATACATAAGTAAATATAAAGAATAATATTTTGGTATATATAAAATTTTACTATAATTTTATATTTAAATCTAAGTATAAATATTAAAAATTAAATATATTATTATTAAAAGATAGTTTAAAACCAAGGATAATTTTGATTTTGAAAATAAAGATTATTTTGAGGCTAAAAGTATTAAAACCAGGATAGATGTTTTTTATTCTTTTAAAAGGAAGATTTTGAAAACATTTTGAAAACAAGATATTATTTTGTAAAACATTTTGAATAAAAGTTAGTGGATACAAAACAATGTTCCACTAGATTTTTCGTAGGTTCCATCCTACTTAGGGTTCCATCTCTTTAATGGGCTCGAAGTGGATTCCATTCCACGAATAAATTGGATTTTAAGATGCTAGTACTTTTCTAGGAGTTTTAACAAAATTCCTAATTAAAATACTTATTATTGAAATCTTGAACTCTGGATATTCTTGATACTCATAAGTCTTCAATCTTGATATCTTGAATCTCTATACTTCTTGTACCTGCGTGGATAAATCATGCATATACATATATATCTAAACTATAATGTTAGTATTTATATTTTATAATCTTAATCTAAGGTTGTTGTCATCAAAACCATCATCTCAAGGACTAATAATCTCTCCCTTTTTGATGATGACAACCTTTGTTTATAAAATATTACTTCTCTCCTACTAACTCTCCCCCTAAAACTAATAACTCCTCCTTAATCTATGCCTAACTATCCTATTTTATACTTCTCCTCCTTTGTCATCAACAAAAACTAACTCCAAACTTTATAACTCCCTCTTAATCTAATACTATGTGATTATAATGATAGTGTTATCATAAATAATCAACACTTAATTCTAAAACTAAAACTTAGTCCTAAACTACTAACTTTCCTAACTAAGAATCTATACAAGATAATATTTATAATAGTGATAAAATATAAGAACATAATCATTTATTAATTATATTGTTATATTTACATGTGCATAGAGAACGTAAGTAAAAACATACAACTATAGGAAAGAGAAAAACGAAACTAATGCAATCTTTGAAAATGGGAGATCTATGAACCGAACAATTTGGATAGTGGAAACAGAAATTTCCACATTGTTCGACAATATTTCCATCCTTGTCAAAGCACACTTCGCCAATGCAAATAACTTTGTCGTCATCTTCGGCGTGCTCTTCTTCCATGAATGATTCTTCTTCTTCTTCCTTGTTGTCCTCTTGCACTTGATCTCCAGAAGACTCTTCATCAATGAAGATCGGATTAGCATGATTGTCCATTAGAAATTTTTGCAAATTTCTAAGGATTTTTCCTTGCCGTTCTTGTTCTTTGACCATTATTAGTTGCACCACTTGAATTTCAGTCATTAGTTGCAGTGCATCCTTCAAAGAATCCTCCATTTTCATCACTCGTGCAAGCGTAGTTCGTTGGAACGGTCCAGAAGTAGGAGAAGGGAACGAAAAGGTTGAATTTTTGTTTGATTTGGAAGAGGAGGCCATTGTTTAAATGTTTTCAGAAGATAGAACAGAGAAAGAACAGAAAGAATGATCAAATTTCAAAATAAAAAGAATATATAACCACTTATTTGAATTTTGGTGGGAAAAATTTCAAAAATAAAAAATTGTTGTATATCTGGGAGAGGGGGATGTCGACATGGTGCTTGATTTTTTGATATTTAATTTATTTTGATTTAATTTTTAATTATACTTTTTTATTTATATTTTATATTTCATTTATTGAACAAATACCTAGTTCTCTTCTTAATTTAGTAAATATAGATTCATTTAAGGGTTTTGTTAAGATATCAACAATTTGGTTCTCGGAATTAATATCATCGAGAGTAATTACTTCCTTACTTATATTATCTCTGAGAAAATGATGTCTGATATCAATATGTTTAGTTCGAGCGTGATGAGTAGTATTTTTGGATAAATTTATTGCACTAGTATTATCACAATAAAATAGTGATTTTGAGATATTTAAACCAAAATCTTTTAAAGTTTGTTGCATATAAATTACTTAAGAACAAGCCAAAGCAGCAGAAATATACTCTACTTCAGTTGTTGATAAAGAAACTGTGGTTTGCTTTTTACTAAACCAGGAAATCAAAGAATGCCCTCAAAAAGTGACAAGTTCTACTTGTACTTTTCGGTCTGATTTACATCCAGCATAATCAGCATCACAGTAAGATATTAAGTCAAAAGAATCATTTTTAGGGTAAAATAAGCCATAATCAGAGGTGTGTTTAACATATCTTATGATACATTTTACGGCTTTTAAGTGGGTCTCTTTAGGTTGGGATTGATATCTTGCACAGAGACAAACACTATGCATGATATCAGGTCTGCTAGCAGTGATATAGAGTAGTGATCCAATCATTCCTCTATATAATTTTTGATCTACATCTTTCGAGAGATCTTCTTTACTTAGGTACTCATTGGTTGCCATGGTAGTGGGTTTTCCACTTGCAGTAGTCAAACAAAATTTACTAACTAGGTCTTTAGCATATTTTTCTTGACTAATAAAGATACCATTATCTAATTGTCTTATTTATAATCCTAGAAAGAAGTTTAATTCACCCATATGACTCATCTCAAACTCTTTTGTCATTATTTCAGAAAATTCTTTATTCATTTCAAAATTAGTTGATCCAAAAATGATATCATCTACGTAGACTTGTACTAGTTGAATGTCATATTTATTTCTTTTAATAAAAAGAGTATATCTACTTTACCAATTTCAAAGTTTGATTGTAATAAGTAAGATCTTAGTCTATCATACCAGGTTCTAGGGGCTTGTTTTAGACTATATAGAGCTTTCTTAAGTTTGTAAACATGATTTGGTAATTTTTCATTTTCAAAAAGTAGTGGTTGTTCAACATATACTTTCTCTTTTACAAATCCATTTAAAACTGCACTTTTAACATCCATTTGAAATAATTTAAAATTATTATCATTTGCGAAAGTAAGTAGAATCCTAATGGCTTCTAATCTTGCTATGGGAGCAAAAGTTTCATCAAAATCTATTCCTTCTTCTTGACAATAACCTTGAGCGACTAACCGGGCTTTATTTCTAACAACCTCTCCTTGTTCATTCATTTTACTTTTATAAACCCATTTAGTTCCAATTATTGTTTTATTTTCAGTTCTAGGAACAAGTTTCCAAACATCATTTCTAGTGAATTGATTTAGTTCTTTTTGCATAGCCAAAATCCATGAATCATCAGTTAATGCTTCTTTTGGATTTTTGGGTTCAATAGTTGATATAAAGGCTAAATTGCTCATTTTACTTAGTTGATTTCTAGTTTTAACAACAGATTGCATATCTCCTAATATATTTTCTATAGGATGATCTTTTAAAAGTTTAGCCCTTTTATTAGGATGACTAATTTCATTATTAGTTTCAGCTGAATCTTGATTTTGAGTGATTAAATCCTCTTCATCATTTGTATCTTCAAAAAATTTGAGATTTTCATCAAATGAAACATGCATTGTTTCTTCGACGGTGTTAGTTCTTAAATTAAACACTCTGTATGCTTTACTTCTATTAGAATATCTGATAAAGACACCTTTGTTGGACTTAGAGTCAAATTTATCTAAGTTATCTTTTGTATTTAAAATAAAACATTTGCTCCCAAAAATTATAAAATAAGATACCTTAGGTTTCTTTGAGTGAAGAAGTTCATAAAATGTCTTATCATTTAAAGGTCTAATTAAAATTCTATTTAAAATATAAAAGGCGGTAGCAACTGCTTCTGTCCAAAAATATTTTGGTAATTTACTATCTGAAAGCATAGTTCTCGCACACTCTTGAATCGTCCTATTATTACGTTCTACTACTCTGTTTTGTTGTGGAGTTCTTTGAAATGAAAAATTATGAGTAATTCCCTTTTTATTGTAGAATTCCTCAAACTTTCCATTTTCAAGTTCACCACTGTGATCACTACGAATGGTTATAATCTTTAGAAAAAGTTGATTTTAAATCCGTTTTCTAAAGTTCTTAAAACATTCAAAAGTATCACTTTTATGTTTCAAAAATATTGTCCATGTAAATCTAGAATAGTCATCTACAATTACAAAAACATATTTACTATAATTTATTGACAGAATTTGAGATGGACCAAATAAATCAATGTGAAGTAATTCAAGAGGTTTTGAAGTTGAAATCATATCTTTCTAAGTTTTCCTAATTGACATGCATCACATACACTATCTACTTTAAAATTCATTTTAGGGAGACCTCTTACTAGATCATGTTTTGACAGTCTAGATAAGAGTTTGAAATTCAAATGTCCAAATCTCTTATGCCAAATCCAAGGGTCACTTGTATTTGCCAAAAGACATAAGTTATCATTTGAGACTTTCATAGTGAGAATATAAATATTCTTTTTCCTAATTCCCTCAAATATTATGGTTGAATTATTATCTTCAATGTGACACTTATCTTTTTCGAATTTAATTTTATCTTTTATCGCATAGTTGACTAATACTTAGCAGATTATGTTTCAGATTCTTAACTAGCAAAACATTAGTAATGATAGGAGTTTCAAAGTTACTGACTTTGCCGATGCCAATCACATATCCTTTTGAGTTGTCTCCAAAGTTAACCAGTCCCCCATCTTTGTATATTATATCATTCAGCATATCTGGATTTCCAGTCATGTGTCTAGAGCATCCACTATCGAGTATCTATTTATTCTTTTTGATCTGCAAAATTTGTCCGTTGTGGATTGATTCCTCAACCCCCATAAAGCATGTTTCTTGCACATCAAACAATCTTAGTAGACAACTTGAATTTGAATATTTATTATATGCAGACTCAAGAGACAATGATGATCTGAATATTTGTAAACTAGTATTAACAAGTTTTTCAAACATAGCCATTTTAAAAACTTTTGCAAAAATCATATTACGAAACTTTGAAAACCTTGCTCCGATACCAAATGTGAGAAATGTGGAATACAGATCTTAAGGCTAGGATTAACACTAGAGGGGGGTGAATAGTGTTTAAAGGAATTACTAAATATTTTTGAGTTTTTGTTAATTTGAACACAAATGTATGCAATATTCAGACACAGATATGATCACAGAATCAAACACAGATGTAGAAATAAAGTAAAAACAATAAAGGAAAGAACACACCGGATTTTATACTGGTTCGGAGTTACCCTACATCCAGTCCCGCACACAAGTACGGATTTCCTTTCAAAAGAAATTGTACAATTACATCCTCGATTTCAAGGCCACGAGGTATACCACTCCAGATTCACAATCCTCTGGGTAAAGATACTTTATTTCAGAGGCAACAAGTTCACCCAATTGATTTCCAAGGCTACAATCATACCTTTTCTCACTTGATTGATTTCCAAGGCTACAATCATAAATTTTCTCACTTGATTGATTTCCAAGGCTACAATCACACATTTTCTCACTTAATTGATTACAAAGTAGTCTATAACTCTGAATAGCACTGAGATCTTGTTGAGATAGTGATAGAGAATCAAACCAGAAATGATCTAGTAAGATTCAATGTTGATTTCTGCAGAGTAATGGTAAGAATGTGTATAAATAAATGTGGAAGAAGGAGAGGAGTGAAAACCAGAAAATATGAATATAAATTCGTTCAAAACCACCCCTATTTATAGGAGAATAACATCCATGTCCATTTGTGAAAGGATATGACGAATAGACACTTCTTTTGAAAATTCAAATTTTGAAATCAACTACTACCATGTCGACATGGGGTACTTGCGGATGTCAACATGCCAAAAGAAATTTTGATGATTTGTTTTTTCTTTGAAAATAGCTTCTATCTTATATTAAAACTATTTTAAACTTTATAAATATACTTAACTATAGTTAAAATACATAAGTAAATATAAAAAATAATATTTTGGTATATATAAAATTTCACTATAATTTTATATTTAAATCTAAGTATAAATATTAAAACTTAAATATATTACTATTAAAAGATAGTTTAAAATCAAGGATAATTTTGATTTTGAAAATAAAGATTATTTTGAGGCTAAAAGTATTAAAACCAGGATAGATGTTTTTGATTCTTTTAAAAGGAAGATTTTGAAAACATTTTTAAAACAAGATATAATTTTGTAAAACATTTTGAATAAAAGTTAGTGGATATAAAACAATGTTCCACTATATTTTTCGTAGGTTCCATCCTGCTTAGGGTTCCATCCCTTTAATAGACTCGAAGTGGATTTCATTCCACGAATAAATTGGATTTTAAGATGTCAGTGCTTTTCTAGGAGTTTTAACCAAATTCCTTATTTAAAATACTTATTATTGAAATCCTGAACTCTTGATATTCTTGATACTCATGAGTCTTCAATCTTGATATCTTGAATCTCTATACTGTACAGTCTTCATTCTTGGTACCTGCATCGTTAAATCCTGCATATACATATATATCTAAACTATAATGTTAGTATTTGTATTTTATAATCTTATTCTCAGGTTGTTGCCATCAAAACCATCATCTCAAGGACTAACAGTTCGAAGGTTGGGCAAAGGCATCCAACTTCCACTGATTGCTTGGATTAAGAACACAGAGTGCACCATCCCTCTTGGCTTGTACTAATTAGCAATTACTCTAGCTTGGTGTGACATGATCTAGGTAACAAATACGATCAATGTGATGACCCGGAATTTTAAAGCAATATCAATTTAATAATCTGACATAAAAATTAAATTGATTTGATAATATTTGTAATAAGATTTGAATTTAATTTAATAATTCAATAAAATAAATAGTAATTGATAGATTTTATCTTTTTAAATCTAATAATTGTTTTCTATTTATAATATATATAGAATATTGTATATATTGTAAATAAGTATTGTTTTAAATTCAATTAATAAATAAAACCTGTTTTCTATAAAATATGTATCTTTAGTAAAATTGTGAATTATGATTTTTATTTTATAAACTTTTAAAAGTTACTTAATAAGTAAATATCGTTTTAAATACATAAAAAAAATATTGAAATGATTTAAAATATGTGTAACTCAAGTTTAAATTTAAATATAAAAAAAAACAATAAGAGTTATTTTGATATAATTGAATAAAATAAATAATTTATGAATAAAGAAACAATTTCTTTTAATAAGTTATTTATGGTTATTAAATATTGTTATTTCCAAAAATATAATAATACATTGTTTCAACAAATAAAAATAATTGTTTTTCAAAAATTTAAATTGTGTAGTTATATTTGTAAATAAACTAGATTTCAAAATTTATCTTGAACTTGAATTCAAAGTTTTCAAAATTTAAAGTATATTTTGATTTTGAAATATTTGTATAAGTTTAATTTTATAAATATAGTTTGATTTATTCATTTTAAAATCTATATACATGTAAATAAATGCATGTTAACTCGTTAACTAAACATATCTTATATTAAACATCTAATTTAAAATATAAGTTAACTAAATTTATAGCTTATTAACATCTAAATAAATAACTAATTAACATTTAATTTTGACTAATTAACATTTGTGACAAATGTAAACATCTTACAAATTAAATGAGCATGTGTTAATTAATCTACATACTTACTTGACAAATGTAATATGTAGGGACAAGTGTCAAAAATTTAATTAGCATTTTCTTTTGATTATATTTTTAATGATTTCAGTTTATATAAACAAAACCCTCTTCCATCTTATTTCTGTTTAAAATTCTAAAGCTAAGAAACAATGGAAAACAAATTTCTGAAATCATTTTCAAAGCCACTCCTCAAATCAAAACTCTGTTAAATATTTTCCAATTCAAATCTGTAAATCCACTTCTCAAACCAATGGCATGCAAACCAATTATTTTCAATTCAAAACATAACAATCCTGCATATATTTTTGCAAGTGAAAAATCACCTGCACATCTGGAATTAGCCTGCATGCAAACCAAAAAGCAATCCTATATTCAAGTAAACCTGCATCAAAACTTTAGCATTTCCTCCTTTCAAAATCTGGAAGAAAATCTATTGGAGCCTGCATCAATAGTCTGCATGCAAATGAGAATCATGAGAAAATTCAAATTAGAACTTAAAGTTTCAAATTTGAAGAAACAATTAAAGATTTAAGAAAATGAAGCTTTCCAGTTTTAAAAAAGTACAAGTCTTTTTCAAATTTCTGCTCTGCCGTCAGATTAAGGTGAGTAACACTTTCAAGTAACTTAAGTTTGAATATAGTTGTATTTTAATATCTTAAAGGTATGTTTGTGTGAACATTTTTATATGCATAGATCTGTGGAATTTCTGTGTATAGGTGATTATGATTACCTGCATGTTAAAACTGAACACCTCTGTATTATGATTTAAAACACATACCTTACTTCATTTCTGGTGGAACTAATTGCTGTTAGGATCTAGCATCTAAACAACAAATGTTTGTTTGATTTTTAAAGTTAAGTCTTATTAAGTTATAAAGAAATTTAAATCTGTTCTAAAAAAAAGAGAAAGGAAAACTAAAAGAAAAAAAAACAGGGGTAGTTGAATCTGCTCTTTTAGGTCACTATGGTTGATCAAATTCTATAGGGTGTTAAGAGATGGTTGCTAAGGTATGCTAGAGACTATGGCCGGTGGTGTTGGCATTCTGGTGGCCGGAGTAGCTTGGTCGAAGCTTTGACAGGTTTTCGGTATTGATTGCTTTTGAGTTACCAGGTTTTGGGTTGACTGCTCATTTTTGTTTCGAGTGGTTGTGATGGTTTCAGATGGACGTGATCAAGATTGGTGATGGTCGACAATGTGGGGAAGGCCTGGAGGGTGACCGTAGTTGGCCAGAGTCACGGTGCATGTGCACCGTGCAATTTGAAAAGTTCTGATGAACTTGTTGATGCAGGGAAGATAGTACTCGAATTTACTCGAGTAAGTGTAGAGGATTACTCAGAGCAAACAGGGTTTAGACTCGAAGCAAAGATGTTTTGGCTCGGGTTGATTCTGTTGTTACAGTTTTCTATAAAAAAAAAACTGTCTGAGTTTTAAATTTAAATCAAATTTAAAATGAACAAGCTGTGTTGATAAGATTTAAACAAATTCAAATCTGCAGAATGAATTAGTTTTAAAAAGGTATAAGATCTGATAAGTTTTAAATTTTTAAAAGAGGGTTTTCAGTTTTTTTTTAAAAAAAAAAAACCTGATAATTTTCTGAAAAAGGAATTTCATTTTGAAAATCTGAAACAAAATTTTAAATAGCAGTTTGAATTTCAAATTTAAGTTCAGTTTTCTTAAGATCTTTAAATCTTCAGTTTTTTTTAAAAATAAAATAAATAAATTTGTATTTTAATAAAGAGATTTAAAATCAAGGTGTAAAGCAAGAGTTAAATTTCCAGATTAAGTTCAAATGATTTAAATAAGGAATGGATTCAAATATATTGAATTTAAATTTGATATTTGAATAAGTTTTAAAATTTTGAATGTTTTTCAAACAAGTAAAATTTAAATTGTGTGTTTGAAGTAAATTTGTTTTCAAACAAATATTTTAATTTGATTTTCTTTTTTTGAATGAAATCATTATAAATGGGTTATAAAGAAAGTTAAATGATTGTTAACTTGAATTTATAATTTAAATGGTATGTATTTAAAAACTTAGTCTTTAATTAAATTAAGTAAATTAAGACTTATCTTATATAAGTTTTAATTATAAGTAATAAATGTTATTTACATTTATTCTAAAAAGGGATATAAATGAATTTAAATTGGATAATGCTTTAATAAATATTATTTTGAATTTTAGATTCAAAAATGAAAATTTGAATTTAAATTTTTAAATGAAATGTTCTAAGTACATTTTAGTATTTATGAAATTATTAATAAGGAATGGATTTTCCTAGAAATTATTAAGATATTAAATATAATTAAATAAATAGGATAATTGAGGAATAACTTATTTATTTAATTTATTTAAATTGATTATTTGGATTAATTTGAAATTTAAGATAATTAAGAAGTAATTAAAGAAAAGTAACTAAAGAATTTATAATAGTTAGTGATGGTCATTAACTAAGGTTTATTTGATAATTAATTAATATGATTAATTTTTAATAATTAATTAGATTGATTGATTAATGATAATAAATTGTGAAATTTATTTAAGTTTAATTAATTAAATAAAAGTAATTAAGACATTAATTACTTAATGTAATTAATGAAGTTTATTAAGGTTGGTTTAAATTAATTAATTAAGTTTAATTAATTCTAAACATTTGATTTGATAATAATTGCTTAATGTAATTAATGGAATTACTCAGTAAAGTAATTAGAGATAATTACAGGATGTAATTAGTGGATAGTGTTGGAATTGTGAATGTAATTTGGATTAAATTATCTTGTATAATTAATCAAGGGATTAATTAAAGAAATTAATTAAGGGGTAATTAATTTGATAAGTAATTAAGGGTAGTTAATTACAGATTTAGATTAATCAAAGGTAATTAATAATTATGGATTAAGTAAGATTAATTACTAAAGGTAATTAATTTAATTGAGTAATTAATTGAATATAATTAAGGATCATTAATTAATAATTAATGAAATAATTAAGATTGATTAATCAAGATTAATTAATCATTAATAAGTAATTAAGGGTAATTAATTAATTGTAATTAATTAAGATTAAATGTAATTAATTATAGTTAATTAATTAATGAAGTAATTAAAGGTTAATTACTGTATTTGGTTCAAAGCAATTAATTTTGTGAAATTAATTAAAGTATAATTAAACAGGGTTGATTAATTAAGATGATAAACTAGAGGTTAATCAATTGATTAATGATGATGTAAGCAAGATTTATATTGTGTAAGTAATTAATTTAATTCGTTTTAAATTAATTAAAGATGATGTAATTAATTTAATTCATTTTAAATTGATTATAGATGGTATGATTATAAGTCATTGCTTATAGATGGTTGATATTGGTTATCTTGAATGGTTTGAATCTCAGAGATGAGATTAGTTATGTTGACTGATATGGATGCATTGGTTGCATTGTGATATTAAAATGGATTATCTTTTGATAGTGATAAATGTGGATTATCAGTGGTTATGATAATGATAATTATCTGTTGTGAATCTATGAATTATCTATTTGTGTGTATATAGATAATGTTATTGAATTGTTTTAATCTCTAAAACAACTTGGACCTAAAATACACGCTTTGGATTTCGATGAGACCGGGATCGGGTTTCCATATTTGGATATCCGGAAACCACATCGATCCAAATTAACGATAGGTCGTGAATCTTATGTGAAGAGTGAAGACTCGAGTTGTAAGGGCTATACGTCAGTATAACTCTGTGGGTGATTCCGTAATGAGTTTGACGGAATAGTACTTATAGATTCATGATGGAGATTCAGAGTGCAAGGGTTATCGTCATTAACTCTGAGGGTGATTCCAAAACGAGTGTAATGAGATAATGCCTTCGGTTTCGTTCGAACCCGGAACAAACTTGTATGGATCGAATGCTTTCAGAACATCGTCAGGTGGACGATGAGCATTCTAAGAGATATGTTCTCTAAAGGTAATCGTAGCCTCAAGCCTCATCAACCGGGAATGGTTAAAACAGGGGGGTGCAGCAAGGCTTCGTGGGTAGCACCCACTGGAGAGCAAGATTGATCCCTGTCTAGAGGTCCCTTTTATATTCGGCTTAGTGGGCAGTTAGATATGCGGACCAACTGCGGGGTTGTCTTGTTTGGAACTATTCAGTAAGGAATGGGTCCGGCCTTGTGTTGCAGGGGAGCGGGCGTACTCCCCAGTACGTTGCTCTTGGCCACGTACTGTGACGGGCGGTACCCCAGTAGCCCTGCCATTGTATGGAATCCAAAATCCAATAAGTGCCAACAGTTTTGATTGTATTACCCACTTTTGTGGCTAGTAGATGGAATTTAATCATGTAACAATTTCGGCTATTTCATATTTACTTGAAAACTCTAGACCTATTATAATATCACTGGATTTCCTATCAAATGTTTTGGTTAGCATAAGGTAAAAACTTTTCCATGTTTATGTGTGGGAAGTCTTACGTGATACCTTTCTTTTCAAAAGGTTTTTGAAAGTTAAGCAACTTTAACCAGTTACTCACACCAGACCCATGTCTGACCCGAAGTTTATCTTTTGTTTTCATAAACTCTTGGGTACTCAAATTTTTACGAGTAGCCAAGGGATTCAGGTTAGCTTTGACGAATATTGGAGGAGCAATGGAGCAGGAGGCTTCTGCGTTAGATATATAGTATTCCGCTGTGTATTCTGAGTGGTCTCTGAGTTGTATTATGTTGTAAATACAAGACAGGTGTTTATAACTGTCTAGCATGTGTTGTATATCTGTGTACTCTGATAGTATTTGTAAACTGTGTAATATTTTATGTTATTAATATAATTTATTCGTTCCGCTGTTTAGATTCTGATGTGCTGTTTCTTCTTTCTTCTCTTTCTTTCTCTTTTATATCCCTTTCTTTCTTATTAGCGATGCGACTTCCTAGAGTTTGGAAGTTGGGTCGTCACAGTGGTATCAGAGCATTAGGTTGAGTGAATGCCTAGGCTCTGGAGTGGTGTCTATCTTGAGAGAGCGTATTTGTAATTTTAAATATAATTATATATATATATATATATATATATATATATATATATATTTCTACCTATCTGTTGGGTTACCTGTTCAGGTTTTCCAATATAGGCTATAAAGGTAGATGAGGTAGTAGTGTTTGTAACACGATTACTACCATTGGTTGGAATTTGTATGTTTGAGGTTGGAAGTGTATCTGTCGAGACTGTAGACCTAATACCGTCTCGAATAAGTTTTGTTGTGTTGAAGTATTTCATCGATCTCTGAAGGAAACCTGTTAAGGTTCGGAGATATCTTTGAAGTACAGAGTTTGGAGAGTAGAGTTTGATCTTTTCGGTTGAGCTGGAGCAAGTGATGGTATTTTGATACCTCAGGAAGTTGTCACTACATGATGAGATGCAGTGATTATGGATTGTTTCCGAAGATGATTTCTTTGGAACAAGTTTTGGAAGTATTCTGCTTCGATATTGTGGCTGAAGTCAGCAGGATGTTGTGGTTAGCTTTGGAGTCCAAATTTCTCGAAGAACTTTTGATTAGGAAGATTTGGCATTGGTATCAGCAATGCAGCTCGGAGTGTTCTGTGAGCTGACAGGGAGGTCTTAGCTGAGTAGTTTTTCTGGAGATGGAGTTCTGAAGCAGCAGATTGAATCTGTTTCTTCAATGGATTGACTAGACCAGTGTAAGCTGTTCTATTTGGTAAAGAGAGAACGGTTTTCTTTGCAAATTTATCTGGGTTGATCGCAAAAGTGACTTGCGATTGTTTGTGTGTTCTCTTGGATGGTTGGGGATTTTTTGGATGTCTTATGGGAGACAGAGATTCGTCCGCATCTGGAGATTGAGTTTTCTTATCGATTAGTATTCCTGGAAGGGAGCCAGTGGTTCTCTTTAGTTGGAGAATGATTCCTTGAGATAGAGTTTGATAAAGTAACTCAGTATTGGAGGAATTTCTGAGTTTTCTTAATAGATCTGTTGAACTATATTTCTGGAAGGTGATGTCCAGTTGGTGCTTGTGTTCTTCGTCAGTATTTTCTTATCTACTTCGGATCAGAGTGGTGCAGCGGAAGCAATTTGGAAGTGTTTCTGATTGTCTTTTTCGGATCAGGAGAAGTTTGTAGTTTTCTACTGTTTATGGAGTAGAATTGTGTTTTGGTTTTGGATTGATCTTAAGGAGATCATTATGTTGGGTTGTTTTTGGTTCTGATTGTTTCTAGAGGAATCAGCAAGGGTTGAGCTGATCAGTTTGGATATTGGCAGCCCAGGATTTGTCTGAAACTTTTGTGGATAAGGGACAGAGAAATTTGGAATTCGAAGTTGGAGACTTCGTTATTGTTGGAGCTTTCTCTGATTCAGGAGCTATAAGTTTTGGTAAGACTGGAAAGCTAGCTCAGAGATGTTTGGATCTTTTATCTGTGTTTTGGTTGGATTGGTATTTGGTTTTCAGAATTGAATTGTCAGTTTGGATAACTGGAATTCGATAATTTTCACGTATCTCTGAGGAAGTACGTTTATGGTCTATCTCTGGTTTTAGAACCAGCAGTTATAGAGGTTTGGTTGTTGGGTCAGACTCGTCTGTAGTCTGGTATGCTGTCTAGTTCTGTAGATATAGATAAATAGGAGCTTTATAGCTTAATAGTATTGATTGTTTGGAATCTATAGAGTGAGTATCCCGATATTTTTACCGGGGAAACCCGTGAAAGTTTTATCCAGAATTTTTCTGGATAATTAAATTTGTTTGATTGGGTGAATTGATTGCTATGGTTGTTAGCATATCATTGGTATATGTTTGTGTTTTAAAATCTAATCCTTTAAATAGATTATTAAATTACCTTTGTTTTAAATTTCGGGGACGAAATTCTTTTAAGGGGGGAGGAATGTGATGACTCGGAATTTTAAAGCAATATCAATTTAATAATCTGAAATAAAAATTAAATTGATTTGATAATATTTGTAATAAGATTTGAATTTAATTTAATAATTCAATAAAATAAATAGTAATTGATAGATTTTATCTTTTTAAATCTAATAATTGTTTTCTATTTATAATATATATAGAATATTGTATATATTGTAAATAAGTATTGTTTTAAATTCAATTAATAAATAAATCACGTTTTCTATAAAATATGTATCTTTAGTAAAATTGTGAATTATGATTTTTATTTTATAAACTTTTAAAAGTTATTTAATAAGTAAATATGGTTTTAAATACATAAGAAAAATATTGAAATGATTTAAAATATGTGTAACTCAAGTTTAATTTAAATAAAATAAAAAAACAATAAGAGTTATTTTGATATAATTGAATAAAATAAATAATTTATGAATGAAGAAACAATTTCTTTTAATAAGTTATTTATGGTTATTAAATATTGTTATTTCTAAAAATATAATAATACATTGTTTCAACAAATAAAAATAATTGTTTTTCAAAAATTTAAATTGTGTAGTTATATTTGTAAATAAACTAGATTTCAAAATTTATCTTGAACTTGAATTCAAAGTTTTTAAAATTTAAAGTATATTTTGATTTTGAAATATTTGTATAAGTTTAATTTTATAAATATAGTTTGATTTATTCATTTTAAAATCTACATACATGTAAATAAATGCATGTTAACTCATTAACTAAACATATCTTATATTAAACATCTAATTTAAAATATAAGTTAACTAAATTTGTAGCTTATTAACATCTAAATAAATAACTAATTAACATTTAATTTTGACTAATTAACATTTGTGACAAATGTAAATATCTTACAAATTAAATGAGCATGTGTTAATTAATCTACATACTTACTTGACAAATGTAATATGTAGGGACAAGTGTCAAAATTTTAATTAGCATTTTCTTTTGATTATATTTTTAATGATTTAAGTTTTTATAAACAAAACCCTCTTCCATCTTATTTCTGTTTAAAATTCTAAAGCTAAGAAACAATGGAAAACAAATTTCTGAAATCATTTTCAAAGCCACTCCTCAAATCAAAACTCTGTTAAATATTTTCCAACTCAAATCTGTAAATCCACTTCTCAAACCAAAGGCATGCAAAACAATTATTTTCAAATCAAAACATAACAATCCTGCATATTATTTTGCAAGTGAAAAATCACCTACACATCTGGAATTAGCCTGCATGCAAACCAAAAAGCAATCCTATATTCAAGTAAACCTGCATCAAAACTTTAGCATTTCCTCCTTTCAAAATCTGGAAGAAAATCTATTGGAGCCTGCATCAATAGTCTGCATGCAAAGAGAATCAGGAGCAAATTCAAATTAGAATTTGAAGTTTCAAATTTGAACAAACAATTCAAAGATTTAAGAAAATGAAGCTTTCCAGTTTTAAAAAAGTACAAGTCTTTTTCAAATTTCTGCTCTGCCATCAGATTAAGGTGAGTAACACTTTCAAGTAACTTATGTTTGAATATAGTTGTATTTTAATATCTTAAAGGTATGTTTGTGTGAACATTTTTATATGCATAGATCTGTGTAATTTCTGTGTATAGGTGATTATGATTACCTGCATGTTAAAACTGAACACCTCTGTATTATGATTTAAAACACATACCTTACTTCATTTCTGGTGGAACTAATTGCTGTTAGGATCTAGCATCTAAACAACAAATGTTTGTTTGATTTTTAAAGTTAAGTCTTATTAAGTTATAAAGAAATTTAAATCTGTTCTAAAAAAAAGAGAAAGGAAAACTAAAAGAAAAAAAACAGGGTAGTTGAATCTGCTCTTTTAGGTTGCTATGGTTGATCGAGTTCTATAGGGTGTTAGGAGATGGTTGCTGAGGTATGGTAGAGACTATGGCCGGTGGTGTTGGCATTCTGGTGGCCGGAGTAGCTTGATCGAAGCTTTGACAAGTTTTCGGTATTGATTGCTGTTGAGTTACCAGGTTTTGGGTTGACTGCTCATTTTTGTTTCGAGTGGTTGTGATGGTTTTAGATGAACGTGATCAAGTTTGGTGATGGTCGGCAATGTGGGGAAGGCCTGGAGGGTGACCGAAATTGGCCAGAGTCACGGTGCATGTGCACCGTGCAATTTGAAAAGTTCTGATGAACTTGTTGATGCAGGGAAGTTAGTACTCGAATTTACTCGAGTAAGTGTAGAGGATTACTCGGAGAAAACAGGGTTTAGACTCGAAGCAAAGTTGTTTTGGCTCGGGTTGATTCTGTTGTTACAATTTTCTGTAAAAAAAAACTGTCTGTAGTTTTAAATTTAAATCAAATTTGAAATGAACAAGCTGTGTTGATAAGATTTAAAAGAGGTTTTTCAGTTTAAAAAAAAAAAAAGAAAACCTGATAGTTTTCTGAAAAAGGAATTTCATTTTGAAAATCTGAAACAAAATTTTAAATAGCAGTTTGAATTTCAAATTTAAGTTCAGTTTTCTTAAGATCTTTAAATCTTCAGTTTTTTTTTAAAATAAAATAAATAAATTTGTATTTTAATAAAGAGATTTAAAATCAAGGTGTAAAGCAAGAGTTAAATTTCCAGATTAAGTTCAAATGATTTAAATAAGGAATGGATTCAAATATATTGAATTTAAATTTGATGTTTGAATAAGTTTTAAAAATTTGAATGTTTTTCAAACAAGTTAAATTTAAATTGTGTGTCTGAAGTAAATTTGTTTTCAAACAAATATTTTAATTTGATTTGATTTTTTTGAATGAAATCATTATAAATGGGTTATAAAGAAAGTTAAATGATTGTTAACTTGAATTTGTAATTTAAATGGTATGTATTTAAAAACTTAGTCTTTAATTAAATTAAGTAAATTAAGACTTATCTTATATAAGTTTTAATTATAAGTAATAAATGTTACATTTATTCTAAAAAGGGATATAAATGAATTTAAATTGGATAATGCTTTAATAAATATTATTTTGAATTTTAGATTCAAAAATGAAAATTTAATTTTAAATTTTTAAATGAAATGTTCTAAGTACATTTTAATATTTATGAAATTATTAATAAGGAATGGATTTTCCTAGAAATTATTAAGATATTAAATATAATTAAATAAATAGGATAATTGAGGAATAATTTATTTATTTAATTTATTTAAATTGATTATTTGGATTAATTTGAAATTTAAGATAATTAAGAAGTAATTAAAGAAAAGTAATTAAAGAATTTATAATAGTTAATGATGGTCATTAACTAAGGTTTATTTGATAATTAATTAATATGATTAATTTTTAATAATTAATTAGATTGATTAATTAATGATAATAAATTGTGAAATTTATTTAAGTTTAATTACTTAAATAAAAGTAATTAAGACATTAATTACTTAATGTAATTAATGAAGTTTATTAAGGTTGGTTTAAATTAATTAATTAAGTTTAATTAATTCTAAACATTTGGTTTGATAATAATTACTTAATGTAATTAATGGAATTACTCAGTAAGGTAATTAGAGATAATTACAGGATGTAATTAGTGGATAGTGTTGGAATTGTGAATGTAATTTGGATTAAATTATCTTGTATAATTAATCAAGGGATTAATTAAAGAAATTAATTAAGGGGTAATTAATTTGATAAGTAATTAAGGGTAGTTAATTACAGATTTAGACTAATCAAAGGTAATTAATAATTATGGATTAAGTAAGATTAATTACTAAAGGTAATTAATTTAATTGAGTAATTAATTGAATATAATTAAGGATCATTAATTAATAATTAATGAAATAATTAATATGGATTAATCAAGATTAATTAATCATTAATAAGTAATTAAGGATAATTAATTAATTGTAATTAATTAAGATTAAATGTAATTAATTATAGTTAATTAATTAATGAAGTAATTAAAGGTTAATTACTGTATTTGGTTCAGAGCAATTAATTTTGTGAAATTAATTAAAGTATAATTAAACAGGGTTGATTAATTAAGATGATAAATTAAAGGTTAATCAATTGATTAATGATGATGTAAGCAAGATTTATATTGTGTAAGTAATTAATTAATTCGTTTTAAATTAATTAAAGATGATGTAATTAATTTAATTCATTTTAAATTGATTATAGATGGTATGATTATAAGTCATTGCTTATAGATGGTTGATATTGGTTATCTTGGATGGTTTGAATCTCAGAGATGAGATTAGTTATGTTGATTGATATGGATGCATTGGTTGCATTGTGATATTAATATGGATTATCTTTTGATAGTGATAAATGTGGATTATCCGTGGTTATGATAATGATAATTATCTGTTGTGAATCTATTAATTATCTATCTGTGTGTATATAGATAATGTTATTGAATTGTTTTAATATCTAAAACAACTTGGACCTAAAAGACACGCTTTGGATTTCGATGAGACCGGGATCGGGTTTCCATATTTGGATATCCGAAAACCACATCGATCCAAATTAACGATAGGTCGTGAATCTTATGTGAAGAGTGAAGACTCGAGGTGTAAGGGCTATACGTCAGTATAACTCTGTGGGTGATTCCGTAATGAGTTTGACGGAATAGTACTTATAGATTCATGATGGAGATTCAGAGTGCAAGGGTTATCGTCATTAACTCTGAGGGTGATTCCAAAACGAGTGTAATGAGATAATGCCTTCGGTTTCGTTCGAACCCGAAACAAACTTGTATGGATTGAATGCTTTCAGAACATCGTCAGGTGGACGATGAGCATTCTAAGAGATATGTTCTCTAAAGGTAATCGTAGCCTCAAGCCTCATCAACCGGGAATGGCTAAAACAGGGGTGGTGCAACAAGGCTTCGTGGGTAGCACCCACTGGAGAGCAAGATTGATCCCTGTCTAGAGGTCCCTTTTATATTCGGCTTAGTGGGCAGTTGGATATGCGCACCAACTACGGGTTTGTCTTGTTTGGAACTATTCAGTAAGGAATGGGTCCGGCCTTGTGTTGCAGGGGAGCGGGCGTACTCCCCAGTACGTTGATCTTGGCCACGTACTGTGACGGGCGGTACCCCAGTAGCCCTGCCATTGTATGGAATCCAAAATCCAATAAGTGCCAACGGTTTTGATTGTATTACCCACTTTTGTGGCTAGTAGATGGAATTTAATCATGTAACAATTTCGGCTATTTCATATTTACTTGAAAACCCTAGACCTATTATAATATCACTGGATTTCCTATCAAATGTTTTGGTTAGCGTAAGGTAAAAACTTTTCCATGTTTATGTGTGGGAAGTCTTACGTGATACCTTTCTTTTCAAAAGGTTTTTGAAAGTTAAGCAACTTTAACCTGTTACTCACACCAGACCCATGTCTGACCCGGAGTTTATCTTTTGTTTTCATAAACTCTTGGGTACTCAAATTTTTACGAGTAGCCAAGGGATTCAGGTTAGCTTTGACGAATATTGGAGGAGCAATGGAGCAGGAGGCTTCTGCGTTAGATATATAGTATTCCGCTGTGTATTCTGAGTGGTCTCTGAGTTGTATTATGTTGTAAATACTAGACAGGTGTTTATAACTGTCTAGTATGTGTTGTATATCTGTGTACTCTGATAGTGTTTGTAAACTGTGTAATATTTTATGTTATTAATATAATTTATTTGTTCCGCTATTTAGATTCTGATGTGTTGTTTCTTATTTCTTCTCTTTCTTTCTCTTTTCTATCCCTTTCTTTCTTATTAGCGATGCGACTTCCTGGAGTTTGGAAGTTGGGTCGTCACAGGCAAATGTTAGGGATTGGTACTGAACTATGATCATGGATCGGTATCGATACATGACTTTACTCAATTCTTGGTTTTTGGTTATTGCACTTGGAATATGATGTTTTGTGTGCTATTCATGATGGTTCTTGGCAAGCTTATGACTTTGCTTCTTGGCTTCGGTTGAAATTTGATTTGGTAGTTATCGATCTAGATTCCTGCTTAGTTATTCTCACTGATCTAGCTCGTCTAAATATGGTTGGCCACAAGGATGGATAACATTTTCCCCCTAAAGTATAACTTGTTTTAATAAGACGTACTTTGGATTAAAAAAAGATATAGCTTCCATGTTATTTATGTCAAATTTTTCTTTGAATATATGATGCCTTTTCCACTAGCATCTTTTGTCAATCGTTGTATCACTCCCAACAATTTTGAATTTGTAACTTTCATTTAGTATAAAAAATTGAAGCATGTTCTTCAAGTTCATCATTCCAGTTTTGGAAAGTTTTCAATGATCTACTTCTTTGAATTCTATAGGTTGGACTTTGTTCTCTTGGAATTTCAACCGTCTAGTGACATGCATGCACACATACACACACACGCACTTGCTACCTACGTACTCACACACACACACACACACATTTATATATATATATATATATTTAGGTAACAGTACCAATCGATGGGCTACAAATCAGTACTGATCCACAGTCTTTATTTTAGTGCCTTGTGAAATGGCGATTACTCTGCCTATACTTATGGATTGGTTCTTATATAAGTTCAAGCCAATCTTAGCCATTTCCATCTATTTTCACTTCTCTATCTCAATTTTACTTTATTCAAAGCTCACTATTGCCAAAGCTTTGAACTGTCACCCATCTTGTAAACTTGAACCATCGCTCTCTTTCATCACCGAACTATTAGAGAACGCCGTCATCCTTCTTTAACCCATGAATATCAACCAGTTTGAAATTTTAACTTCCTTAAACCCATCAGCACCTTTCGTTATTGTTAAGTTAGGCCATGGCATCGATTAACTATGCTCGCCGCCAATTCATTCCTCGACCATGCACGATCAAAAGAGGGAAACCACTCCTCTCCCATATCAGTGCTGATCCTATACTTAATAGTTTTTCGCTAAAACTTTGTGTGCTTAACGGACCCTTGTATAAAACATGAAACTTTTCCAAGCACGACTTGTTTTTCATGAAGCATTACCTGGATTAGAGTTTTGGGAGCTTTGACTCTAGTCGGCTTCGAGTCTTACTTGGGAAAAACTTAAGTTTTCCTAAGCAACCTAAATTTTTAGTGAAAATATTCCGAATGTCCTTAAATTTGAATGAACTCTATAATCAAATTTGATCAAGCCACAGTTGATGATCCATGATTCAATAGGGTGAGTTGTGTTGACCTTCACTTTGAATATTAATCGACGTATGTTAACGATCTATATGCCAATATCTTTATCTAATCTTAGATCTGCATCGCATGATGTTAGATGCATTCACTTCACAATTCCAGATGCATACATTGCATGACTTTAGCTATACATTATTTCCCTATGTCGATGTACGGGATCTTATCGACACGCATTTGTATATATCGAGGTTAGTACATTGGCTATATAGGGTTCTTTTTCTAGAATAAAGAATATAGCTTTTAATATGCCTGATATTACTTATGTGAGAAGCTTTGATAGGTATGGATCGTAGACGCTCCTCATGTCTCTTCGCTAACGCATGTTCTTTGACATCAGTATATGCTGAATTCGACACCGAATCTAGCTCGACGACCATGCCTATGACAAAGTCTGCTCATGTCCTATCTCAATCTCATTTGATCGGTCATCAAGCAGGACAGGCTTTGGATATTGTTCCTTTTGTCTTAGATGAAGCGCCTACTGTAGGAGTTTTCCTCGATGTCGATACGGGAGGTGCTATTATTTTAGATGGTCCCCAAGATTCCCCGACTTCGAAAGTAGATGAACCATCCCTCAGGCAGATATGTGAGAAGCATGTTATTCCATTCGATAATTTACTAGTTTATGTAGGTTGTTAGCGTGCACATCTTCCGCCTGTAGGATATACAGCCTACAACTGATACATGTGCATGGATGGATGCATTTCCACCATTTTACCACTTCATCCGCACTATTTTGCAATTTATGATGCTAGCTCTAGCCCAATTACATCAAAATAGCTATCTTTTCTAAACAACATGTATATAATTTTTACTTGCTATCTGATCATGAGCCCAGTGCCCAAGAGATTTGTTAACTGGATAACTTCAAGCGCCAAAATGGATCTCCCTCGCTTATCCTTTTGGAACCTTCTATGGGCTAGTGATTAGTACTGGGCTTCCATAATAATTTAAGTTACTACAGAGATGAATTCTTTTTTGTATGTTTTCCACCTGACTTTGCACAAAAGTAGCTGTCTGGACGTAGGTCCCTCTTTTATCTTCTCTTTTTTCTAATATAGATGTCGTAGCTCCATTGTCCTTCCTTTTAATTTCATATAATTTAAGAAGGTCTAGAGGAGCGGCCTTAATGAGTAATCTTGCAGATCTCTATCAAGTGGCCTTAGTAAGTAATCTTGCGGATCTCCATCAAGTCCCACTCGAAGAAAGGGAAATGAGAACGCTTCTCACATATGAGAATCTACATGCTTATAACTTCTTAGAGAAAGGCCGTAGTGTCGACCATATTCTGGAAGTTAGGGAGGATGATGATGATGGCAATGATTCTTTGTAAGAAAACAATGTCGCCATGGATGTCAATGAAGGTCATGAGGTGCCCCTTGTTCCAAACCCCATAATCGATCCTAAAACAAGTCAGAGGGGTGAAGATAGAAGAAACAAGAGCAGGCAAGTTGAGGGAAGAGAGAGTGATGGGGAGGCAATTGTAACGACCCGCCATTCATTCCATAGAATGACGCATCATTAATAAGAATGAAAGGGATAGAAAAGAGAAAAGATAGAGAAGAAAGAAACAAACAACATTAGAATCTCAACAATGGAACGAATAAATTATATTTATCATATAAATATTACATAGTACACATCATCTATCAGAGTTACACAGATTATACATCACATACTAGAGAGTTATAAACACCAGTCTAGTTATTACAACACAAGATACAGCTCAAACAAACGACTCAGAGAACACACAGCGGAGCACTATATATATCTACAAATGCTGAAGCCTCCTACTCCATTGCACCTCGATAATTCGTCAAAGCTAACCTGAATCTCTTGGCTACTCGTAAAAATTTGAGTACTCAAGAGTTTAATAAAACAGAAGATAAACTCCAGGCCAGACATGGGTCTGGTGTGAGTAATAGGTTAAAGTTGCTTAACTTTGAAAAGCTTTGAAAGAAAAGGTATCACGTAAGACTTTCCACACATAAACATGGGTAAGTTTTTACCTTACTCTAACCAAAACATTTGATAGGAAATCCAGTGATATTATAATAGGGTCTAAGGTTTTCAAATAAATAAGAAATAGCTGAAATTGTTACATGATTAAATTCCAGCATACTAGCCACAAAGTGGGTAATATAATAAAATCCGAGGGTGCTTATTGGAGTTTGGGTTTCCATCAATGGCAGGGCTACTGGGGTACCGCCCGTCACAGTACGTGGCCTAGATCAACATACCGAGGATCCACCCAAAATCCCCTGCAATACAAGGTCGGAACCATCCTTTACTGGATAGTCCCGAACAAGCCAACCCCGCAGTTGGCACGCGTTCCAACTACCCACACAACCGAATAAAAAGGGACTTCTAGACAGGGGAAAATCTTGTCCTATGTAAAGACCCGATTCTTCGACTTCCAAAAATCGACATCAATACGTCCACTGTATCAACTGCCGAGCAATCTAATACTGGAAAACCGAACCATGAGGGTTCAAAAGAAGAGGTAGAAGAAAAAGATAGAAGAAGTAAGGAAACAGAACAGAAACAATATCAGAATCTCACATATCGCAGCGGAACAACATATAATAGAAAAATGAATAATCTTTAAAACAAAGAACTATATAAGTTATTACATTACATCACATCATCATCAGAGTATACAACAACAATATACAACACCACAAAACAATGGTCAATTATACGAATTCGTCCTTACAAGTGAATTTACAGCGGAAAACATAATATCATATACAAGTAATACGTCTCGCCATCCAGCTCGCCACCTGAGCTCCATAGCACTTCTGAATCCAGAATGACCTGATAACCTGACTCTAGACTGCCCGTGTGGAAAATTATGGGCACCCAGAGTTTAGGAAGAGAACAATAAACTCCAGGTCAGTCATGGGACTGGTGTGAGAACTCAAAACAGTTATTTATCTTTTAAAACAACAACAATAGAAGTGGAAAATATCCGCAATGCTTTTGGAAAATGAAACTACCATAAGGCCTCCCCGCACACACACAATGCAAACGTAGAATTGGAGGAGATTTCGTCTTATGATAGTCAAAGATGCTTACTACGCAAAACAAATCATTTTTGATATTATTGTTAGTGCATAGTGATGAAAACATTACGAAAATAGAATATAAATCTTAGCCAGCATAGACATTTCGAACTATGCCTACTATAGCTACCATCTAAATAGTGGTGACCACCATAAGTAAATGGCAGGTTATACAACTAAAACCATACTGGGTTCGTATTGGGAATTGGATTTCCAACAAATGGTTAGGCTAAGGAACTTCCTACTGCCACATGGGATCGCCTCTGGCGGGACGTCCCGAGAACTTAACCAGCTCTCTACCAACACAAGGCCGGGTTACCTCTGTAACTAGGTAACTACTACATGAATATGCCACCCCCGGTCCTTTGGGACCTTTATCCGAGGGCCCTTTATCACCAAGCAACAACCACACAGAAAATGAGATTGGAGCAACCACATAGGTTAAGCATCAGGGCTCCATACCTGACATCACCCTTTTCCAGAAGGGAATGACATACCCTAAAGGGCGCGACCCTCATAACCATGCCGCATATTCCTGTTTTGACCATTTCCGGGGTGGGAGGTCTGACGAAGTCTCATCCACAAAGCTACGCTTTTTCACAAAGCCATGCTTTGATCAACAAATGATCAATAAATAATCATCACACAGCAACACTCAGCATGCCACATTACCAAATTGGGAATATATCGCTGATAACCTTCAACTAAAAAACCTCTGAGCTCGTACGTTTCAGAGAAGGGTGTTAAGCTAAGAGAATAAATTCTCCGCCACCAACAGAGATGTATTTGAAAGAAATCTGCTTTATATCTCAAAATGTAATGTCAGACACGTAACCATACAAGTCTGTTCCGGGTTCGAACAGAACCGAAGGCACTTCAAAAGAAGCCCTTGCAATCCGGGTATTCACAATCCCGATCGAATTTCCCATCACAAAGGAAATCTCCTTACCGTAGCTAACAGTGCAGAGACAATCGATAGGTCATCCTATCGTTTTCACATATACCTGGTCTTCACCATCGGTCTTCAATGCTATCCATTACGTCGTATCATTATTCGGAATGGGTAATCCGAATAACGAGCGCAATAATTTAAAAATAAGTATAGCATTCAATTTCAACCAATTCACAACAAATAGCTACTCAAGGGTCAATATTTATAGTCGGTTATTTAACTATCAATTAATATTCACAACATAACCCGATTTCAAATAATTTCACAAATTATTTATTTCCCAAAATATCTTTATAAGATATATTTTCCAAACTTCAACCATTTGAAAACTGGTCTCAACTCACTTTTCACCTTTACAACTTCCATTTCAAAATGGTTCATTTAAACCAATTAAATAAATCCTTACCGATTTATTAAATTTACGTTCCAAATCCGTAAATTTATTTCCACACTTCAAAATAAATCAATGTTTATTTTTAAAACAAATTTCCCTTATAAACTTCCATTGTGAATTTACATTTCCAAATATCTTTGAATATACGATTTCCAAATCGATTTCTAATTTTCATTTTCAATTTATCTTTAAAAGATAAAATCTCAAAACATTCACTTCATATTGGAAGACATTTCCATACTTATTCAAGAATAAGTAATTCACAAATCCATTTATTTCCAACATTTGGAAAATATTCAATATACTTAAATCCAAATTAAGTATATATTTTATTCTATAAGGAAAACATTCTCTTAAACACATTTATTTGGGTCAAAACGAATGATGCGTAAAACATCGTTACGACAACCCAAATAACTATTATAGGGATTCGAAATTTAGATAGATATATAAACCCCAATACTATACAAAACTTTTCCTTTCGTAAATCATTTACTATAACAACAGTGTTATAGTCCACCATTTCCTTCTATTTCTCGAAAACGTCTATTTCAACAAAGAATGTTGAAATCTATGGTTTCGATACTTAATACATTTTAAAACATCTTTAAATCATTTTAATTCTATTTAAAATATCACTTTTCCAAAATATTTCTTTAATATATTATTCACCGTCCAAAATCGTGAATATACTTCGTTAACCAAATTCAATTTCTACATATTTTACTTAAAGGATTATCCACTGTCCCAAAATCGTGGATATATCTCCTTTAATAATCTATAATAATTAAACTTATTAAAATAAGTCGATTTCGGATTTATAAAACAACGTTTATAAATTCTATTTATACTTTATAACAACTTCAACTTATAAAATCACTTTATTAACAAATTCTATCCATTTTCCATTTACACGCCAAAATCCAATTTATAAGTTATTACTTATAAATCTTTTATTTTACAAAATCTATTCATTTTATAACTTCACAATTTATAAATCTATAGATTTCATCCACTTATGAAATCCATTTTTATTTCATTTTAATACTTATAAAAACTAGTTTTATAATTCCAATAATTTAAATATCAATTTTATAAATCTTTTATATAAATAATTTATAATACTTCAAAAATCCCTATTTAAACCATTTTATAAATTAATCAACTACTGATTTCAAAAATCACATTTCGGTTATATTTCATAAAAAATCATAATTTTTATAACATAAAAATTACAACGTTTATTTATTTAAAATGAATCAATTACAAAATTAAATTTTGTTATGAATTCTCAACTTAACTTTTTAAAAATCAAATTTTTATTTAATTTCGGCATCTAACGATACCAAAAATATATTCGGCTAAAATTTAGCCTTAACGATTTCAATCACAAAGATAATCACGCAGATTATAAATAGATCAACACACCACATTGAAACTAATTCAATCATTTGAGGAATCCAGTTGGATCCCTCCAACCTGTTTCCCTGCATCCAAAGATGTTAGTACAATACCAATTCCATTTCAAGACGGAATATCGCGGTATATGGGATTTATAAAATACTATCCGCTATTATGCGGTGCAATAGGGTCTCATCCGCTATATAATGCGGGAAATCAACTCCAAGTACATATATAATACCAATTCCATACAAGTTGGAATTATCGCGGTATATGTTTTTAATAAATAACATCCGCTTAATATACAGTGTATATGGTCTATTTCAATACAATAGATAGCAATTTATCATCCAAGCACGCAAATCAACATAATCAAGCAATCTTAAATCTAACTATTTAAAATTTAAATCGAAACTAATTCGATTGAGTGAGAAGTTCTCACCTTGAGTTTCCGATAATAGTTGTAGCGTTTTATTTCGAATAAAATTAAATGTACGTTTAATTTTACCCGAAATTTTCACTAGCTCCAAACGACTCCAAACCAGCTCCATTGCGTAGTGCTCGACAAAATGAATCCGTCGTAATTCGTTCGTAATTTTCCGACCTCGTACGAACAAGTTATGGTATTTTAAACATCGTATAATTTAAAATATAAAACAATTTACATTTTCTTTCATACTTTCATAACCTTCAATCCAGGCCGTGCATTTTAGAAATCACATCATGGCCGCACGCATTTTCCCCTTTCTCTCCCGTTCGTGAAAAACTCACGCAACCCATTGCCGACCCCCAGCCCTAAATCTCGCGGCCAAATCCTTCACTTCGACGTCGATCAAATTACGCCACAACGAAGCTCACCTCATGCTCAACTCTCGGCTACAACAACATCAAGCTCGGTCAACCTATTACCCCGGGAAACGTGCGCGAACGTAAGGCCTTCAAGCTTGAATTGCAGACAATCTACTTCGTTAATTTCGATCTTAACCGTTGAACATGAAGATCACTTGACGCTCTACACTTTCCTAGTTGAGAATTTTTCGTAATGATGAGTGGATTGGAAGATAACTGGAGATGAAAGCTAACGTTTTTCGGCCATTGCTTTTGGAGATGGCGGCTAAGGGCTGAAACCCTAGGGTTTGAGTTGTTTTGCAAAAGTGAAATATTGAGGTGCTTTTATAGAAATTTCTCAAATTACTATTCATCCGAAATTTTCCGAACTCGAAATCTCGCATGGTGACTGGCGTTTCTAGCGTTTACCCCGCATTCCAGACACAATGAAATATGTTTCAGAAGCTAATTCGATCATCTGTGCGAGTTACGGCAATAAACGACCAAATTTAAATTAAATCGATTAAACCAAATTTCTATGCGTTTTGGCTTGCCCCGGACAAACCGTAAATCCAATTGACACGAAATTTGAAACCATACAATAATATAACATTACGGATCCGATGAAACTGGTTTCGTCGAAATATAAGACATTTTGAAAAATGGCTATTTTAACTCGTCAATTAAATATTAAAATATTCTATTTTCACAAATTAACTTTTAATTAAATATTAAAAGTTCTATAACATCATTCTAACTCCAATATGATTTAATATAACTTTATAAATCATTTTTAATCACATTAAACCCAATTTCCAAAAAAATTCTGTAATTTCAAATATTAAATTGCCGATTTAATTATCCAATTAAACCCGTATATTCGAAAAAATAAATTATTCGACCTATAAATTTTACTTGTTGATATTTAAAATCAATTAAATATCTGAATTTCAAATGACAAAAATTCTGGGTCGTTACAAACTTCCCCTTAAAAGAATTTCGTCCTCGAAATTGCCAAGTAAGAAAGAGTTTTGAAATCCATGAACTTTTCAAAACAAACCGTTCAAATTTGATTTACAAATCTCTTAAGTGTTTAACTTTTCCAAAATCTGTAGTTAAACCTCTTACAAAATATTTACTATGTTTTCGAATCCGTATATAGTTATCTTTTCAAAATCAACTATATCGTTTAACTTTTAACTTCAAATCAAAACTTAGTTTTCACAAAAAAAAAATTCCAAAATTTCCCGAAAATTTTCTAACGCCTTAAATTTTCAAAAAAATTCACCATAACCTCCTTTGTACGGAGGAGATTTTACAATATCACAATAGATATAAATATATATACATCGACCCACCCGGTCGGAAAAACAGAAAAACGGTTCAAATTTCCTATTTTTATTGCGTAGGCGTACCTTTTTAGCATTTTTAAGCAAAGCAGTTATTTATTTAGCATTTTGCGCAACCAAATTCCCGCTAACGGTAGCCCCGGTACCTGTACTTACTCAATATGAACACGTAAGTGACATATATAAGAAGTTATGAACATTTTTCTCTTTTAAACAACTACAACACATGCATATTAAAAGAAATGCATATCAAACAAGGTTTATAAACAACTTATATGATTTCAACATTACTTGTAATAGTTTACAACCAATTTATATACAACGACATTCAATTATTCATCTTCAATTAGTTTACATTCACTAATTTACATTCACATTGGTTCACTTTCAATTCAAATCAATTTCCATTCAATTTAAATTTACTTAACTTCCAATTTGAATTCAATTGCTTTAGCTTTCAATTTTATTCATTCAATTGCATATGAACTTCTATTCAATCAATTAACAATAGTCTAACAACCAATATATCCAATACAACCGAATTTATTTTAATTCACTACGTTTTTATTCAATTTGGTTTAATATTAAATTGACTTCCATTCAATTTATTCATTTTCAATTACGTCAGCTTTTAATGAATTAACACTTATATTCATTATTCTATATCAATTTACTTACATTCGATTGATTAGTATTCAATTCATTAGTTCAATTACTAATTTATTTTACAAATAAAGTTGAATTTCCTTTATATAATTCAAGTTCATATTCATTTAATGATTTCATTATTTTAATTCACTTTGATACCAAAATCAACTTCATTCAACATCACTTAACATATATTCCATTTCAAGTTTCCACTTATAAATCCAATTCAAATTCCAACTCCAAAGTAAATCCTATTTAACTTTTACCAAAGTCAATTTTATCACTTATTCAGATTCATACTTCGTTTTGCTTAACAAAGTGGTTTAACCATTTTAATAATTGGTTTTACTTACATCTTCACATCTAATATGTTATACAACTTATTATTCAACTTCCAAATCTGATTTAATTTATTTAACTTCCTTTAGTTAAATTTCACATCATATATTTTATCATACTAATTCAAATTTATTTCAACTTTACCAAAGTTAAAATTTTATTATCTCATATTATAAGTTTAAAACTTATTTCACTTATATCAAACAATGACAACTTGAATTTCTAATTTCAAATTTATTTATCACAACCAAATTCAACTTTCAATTTATTTCCACTTACTTGAATTTTCCTGCAAATTTAAATCATTTTTATTCAACTCACAATTCAAGTTTTAATTTAAATAATTCAACTTTTTCAATCATGAATTAATTAGTTATCATATTAATTTACTTGGATTCAATCCATTCTATTTTTATTTTTCCCAAGTTTGGATTTTTATTCAACTTAATCCCAATCAAGTCTCATTTCAATGTATAAAACTCATTTATACATTCACATTACCAATTTCATTCCATTAATGAATTTTATACCAAATTATAAATCATACTTTTTTTTTTACATTCTCGAATTCCATTTGTATATAAATTCATTCCTTTGGTTATTATTTCAATTCCTATATAATAATGATAATACTTTAATATCATTACTTCCAAACAACCAAGCAATCATATATTATAAACATTTACAGAAAATCATTTCCTTTATATGCAAAAATAGCTTTGGGTAAAAATTATTTCATTTACCATATTTCAAACAATACTATGTCAGTTTATCTTGTTTAAGAGTTTAGAAATTCCTATCGAAATAGTTGGCCAGACAGCACCGACCAAAATCTATAAACAATCAACCGATAAGTCAACACAATACAAAACAATTCCATATTCACTAACAAATACGCTCTCATACTTATTATTACACTCAACTCATTCTAGAATAAAGCTGACTCTATCTCTAATGAGTAATCCCCAACAGTGCCAAGGTTGTCACTTAACCATATGCTCTGATACCATAATGTCAAGACCCGATTCTTTGACTTTCGAAAATCGACATCAATACGTCCACTGTATCAACTACCGAGCAATCGAATACCGGAAAACCGAACCATGAGCGTTAAAAAGAAGAGGTAGAAGAAAAAGATAGAAGAAGTAAGGAAACAGAACAGAAACAATATCAGAATCTCACATATCGCAGCGGAACAACATATAATAGATAAATGAATAATCTTTAAAGCAAAGAACTGTATCAGTTATTACATTACATCACATCATCATTAGAGTATACAACAATAATATACAACACCACAAAACAATGGAGAATTATACGAATTCGTCCTTACAATTGAATTTACAACGGAAAACATAATATCATATACAAGTAATACGTCTCGCCATCTAGCTCGCCACCTGAGCTCCATAGCACTTCTGAATCCAGAATGACCTGATAACCTGACTCTAGACTTCCCGTGTGAAAAATTATGGGCACCCAGAGTTTAGGAAGAGAACAATAAACTCCAGGTCAGTCATGAGACTGGTGTGAGAACTCAAAACAGTTATTTATCTTTTAAAACAACAGAAGTGGAAAATATCTGCAATGCTTTTGGAAAATGAAACTACCATAAGGCCTCCCCGCACACACACAATGCAAACGCAGAATTGGAGGAGATTTATCCTTATGATAGTCAAAGATGCTTACTACGCAAAACAAATCATTTTTGATATTATTATTGTTAGTGCATAGTGATGAAAACATTTCGAAAATAGAATATAAATCTTAGCCAGCATAGACATTTCGAACTATGCCTACTATAGCTACCATCTAAACAGTGGTGACCACCATAAGTAAATGGCAGGTTATACAACTAGAACCGTACTGGGTTCGTATTGTGAATTGAATTTTCAACAAATGGTCAGGCTAAGGAACTTCCTGCTGCCACATGGTATCGCCTCTAGCGGGAGGTCCAGAGAACTTAACCAGCTCTCTGCCAACACAAGGCCGGGTTACCTCTGTAACTAGGTAACTACTACACGAATATGCCACCCCCCGGTCCTTTGGGACCTTTATCCAAGGGCCCTCTATCACCAAACAACAACCACACAGAAAAATGAGATTGGAACAACCACATAGGTTAAGCATCAGGGCTCCATACCTGACACCACCCTTTTCCAAAAGGGAATGACATACCCTAAAAGGCGCGACCCTCATAACCTTGCCGCATATTCCTGTTTTGACCTTTTTCGAGGTGTGAGGTCTGACGAAGTCTCGTCCATAAAGCTACGCTTTCTCACAAAGCCACGCTTTGATGAACAAATGATCAATAAATAATCATCACACAGCAACACTCAGCATGCCACATTACCAAATTGGGGATATATCGCTGATAACCTTCAACTACAAAACCTCTGAGCTCGTACGTTTCAGAGAAGGTTGTTAAGCTAAGAGAATAAATTCTCTGCCACCAACAGAGATGTATTTGAAAGAAATCTGCTTTATATCTCAAAATGTAATGTCAGACACGTAACCATACAAGTCTGTTCCGGGTTCGAACAGAACCGAAGGCACTTCAAAAGAAGCCCTTGCAATCCGGGTATTCACAATCCCAATCGAATTTCCCATCACAAAGGAAATCTCCATACCGTAGATAACGGTGCAGAGACAATCGATAGGTCATCCTATCGTTTTCACAAATACCCGGTCTTCACCACCGGTCTTCAATGCTATCCATTACGTCGTATCATTATTCGGAATGGGTAATCCGAATAATGAGCGCAATAATTAAAAATAAGTGTAGCATTCAATTTCAGCCAATTCACAACAAATAGCCACTCAAGGGTCAATACTGATAGTCGGTTATTTAACTATCAATCAATATTCATAACATAACCCGATTTCAAATAATTTCCCAAATTATTTATTTTCCAAAATATCTTTATAAGATATATTTTCCAAACTTCAACCATTTGAAAACGGATTTCAAATCACTTTTCACCTTTAAAATTTCCATTTCAAAATGGTTCATTTAAACCAATTAAATAAATCCTTACCGATTTATTAAATTTACGTTCCAAATCTGTAAATTTATTTCCACACTTCAAAATAAATCAAAGTTTATTTTTAAACCAACTTTCCATTATAAACTTCCATTGTGAATTTACATTTCCAAATATCTATGAATATACGATTTCCAAATCGATTTCTAATATTCATTTTCAATTTATCTTTAAAAGATAAAATCTCAAAACATTCACTTCATATTGGAAGACATTTCCATACTTATTCAAGAATAAGTAATTCACAAATCCATTTATTTCCAACATTTGGAAAATATTCAATATACTTAAATCCAAATTAACTATATATTTTATTCTATAAGGAAAACATTCTCTTAAACACATTTATTTGGGTCAAAACGAATGTTGAGTAAAACATCGTTACGACAACCCAAAATCACTAGTATAGGGATTCGAAATTAAGATAGATATATAAACCCCAATACTATACAAAACTTTTCCTTTCGGAAATCATTTACTATAACAACAGTGTTATAGTCCACCATTTCCTTCTATTTCTCGAAAACGTCTATTTCAACAATGAATGTTGAAATCTATGGTTTTGATACTTAATACATTTTAAAACATCTTTAAATCATTTTAATTCTTTTTAAAATATCACTTTCCCAAAATATTTCTTTAATATATTATTCACCGTCCCAAATCGTGAATATACTTCATTAACCAAATTCAGTTTCTACGTATTTTATTTAAAGGATTATCCACTGTCCCAAAATCGTGGATATATCTCCTTTAATAAGCTATAATAATTAAACTTATTAAAATAAGTCGATTTCGGATTTATAAAACAACGTTTGTAAATTCCATTTATACTTTATAACAACTTCAACTTATAAAATCACTTTATTAACAAATTCTATCCATATTCCATTTACACGCCAAAATCCAATTTATAAGTTAATTACTTATAAATCTTTTATTTTACAAAATCTGTTCATTTTATAACTTCACAATTTATAAATCTATAGATTTCATCCACTTATGAATTCCATTTTTATTTCATTTTAATACTTATAAAAACTCATTTTATAATTCCAATATTTTAATTTATAAATATCAATTTTATAAATCTTTTATATAATCATTTATAATACTTCAAAAATCCCAATTTAAACCATTTTATAAATTAATCAACTACTTATTTCAAAAATAACATTTCGGTTATATTTCACAAAAAATCATAATTTTTATAACATAAAAATTACAACATTTATTTATTTAAAATGAATCGATTACAAAATTAAATTTTGTTATGAATTCTCAACTTAAATTTTCAAAAATCAAATTTTATTTAATTTCGGCACTTAATGATACCAAAACTATATTCGGCTAAAATTTAGCCTTAACGATTTCAATGACAAAGATAATCACGCAGATTATAAATAGATCAACACACTACATTGAAACTAATTCAATCATTTGAGGAATCCAGTTGGATCCCTCCAACCTGTTTCCCTGCATCCAAAGATGTTAGCACAATACCAATTCCGCTTCAAGATGGAATATCACGGTATATGGGATTTATAAAATACTATCTGCTATTATGCGGCGCAATAGGGTCTCATCCGCTATATAATGCGAGAAATCAACTCCAAGTACATATATAATACCAATTCCATACAAGTTGGAATTATCACGGTATATGTTTTTAATAAATAACATCCGCTTAATATACAGCGTATAGGGTCTATTTCAATACAACAGATAGCAATTTATCATCCAAGAACGCAAATCAGCATAATCAAGCAATCTTAAATCTAACCATTTAAAATTTAAATCGAAACTAATTCGATTGAGTGAGAAGTTCTCACCTTGAGTTTCCGATAATAGTTGTAGCGTTATATTTCGAATAAAATTAAACGTGCATTTAATTTTACACGAAATTTCCACTAGCTCCAAACGACTCCAAGCCAGCCACGTTGCGTAGTGCTCGACAAAACGAATCTGTCGCAATTCGTTTCGTAATTTTCCGACCTCGTACGAACAAGTTGTGGTATTTTAAACATCGTACAATTTAAAATATAAAACAATTTACATTTTCTTTCATATTTTCATAACCTTCAATCCAGGCCGTGCATTTTAGAAATCACATCGTGGCCGCACGCATTTCCCCCTTTCTCTCCCATTCGTGAAAAACTAACGCAACCCATTGCCGACCCCTAGCCCTAAATCTCACAGCCAAATCCTTCACTTCGACGTCGATCAAACTACGCCACAACGAAGCTCACCTCATGCTCAACTCTTGGCTACAACAACATCAAGCTCGTTCAACCCATTACCCCGGGAAACATGCACGAACGTAAGGCCTTCAAGCTCGAATTGCAGACAATCTACTTCGTTAATTTCGATCTTAACCGTTGAACATGAAGATCACTTGACGCTCTACACTTTCCTAGTTGAGAATTTCTCGAAATGATGAGTGGATTGGAAGATAATTGGAGATGAAAGCTAACGATTTTCGGCCGTTGCTTTTGGAGGTGGCGGCTAAGGGCTGAAACCCTAAGGTTTGAGTTGTTTTGCAAAAGTGAATTATTGAGGTGCTTTTATAGAAATTTCTCAAATTACTATTCATCCGAAATTTTTCGAACTCCAAATATCGCACGGTGACTGGCGTTCTTAGGGTTTACCCCATGTTCCGGACACAATGGAATATGTTTCGGAAGCTAATTCGATCATCTGTGCGAGTTATGGCAATAAACGATCAAATTTAAATTAAATCGATTAAACCAAATTTCTATGCTTTTTGGCTTGCCCAGACAAACCGTATATCCAATTGACATGAAATTTGAAACCATACAATAATATAACATTACGAATCCGATAAAACGATTTCGTCGAAATCCGAGACTGTTTGAAAAATGGCTATTTTACTCGTCAATTAAATATTAAAATATTCAATTTTCACAAATTAACTTTTAATTAAATATTAAAAGTTCTATAACAATATTCTAACTCCAATATGATTTAATATAACTTTATAAATCATTTTTAATCACATTAAACACAATTTCCCAAACTTTTCTGTAATTTCAAATATTAAATTATCGATTTAATTATCCTATTAAATCCGGATATTCGAAAAAATAAATTATTCGACTTATAAATTTTACTTGTTGATATTTAAAATCAATTAAATATCTGAATTTCAAATGACAGAAATTCTGGGTCGTTGCATCCTAATTGGGTGCTACCCACTTAACCTTGATGCACCTCCTCTGTTTTAGCCATTCCAGGTTGATGAGGCTTGAGGCTACGATTACCTTTAGAGAACACATCTCTTAGAATGCTCATCATCCACCTGACGATGTACTGAAAGCATTCAATCCGTACAAGTTCGTTCCAGGTTTGAACGAAACCGAAGGCATTATCTCGTTATACTCATTTTGGAATCACCCTCAGAGTTAACGACGATAACCCTTGCACTCTGAATCTTCATCTTCACTTGAGATTCACGACCTATCGTTAATTTGGATCGATGTGGTTTTCGGATATCCAAATCTGGAAACCCGATCTCGGTCTCATCGAAATCCAAAACGCCATCTTTTAGGTCCAAGTTGTGTTAAAGTTTAAAACGATTCAATTCTATTATCTATATGCACACAGATAGATAATATACAATCCCACAATAGATAATCAACATTATCATCAAAAACAAATAATCCACATTATCATCACAAATAGATAATTCATATTATCATCATACTTCAACCAAACATCCATATCACACAGCATTTCTTATCTCATATCTGAGATCTCAAACCAATCAAGGCAACAAATATCATCCATTCATACATAAGCAATGATCTAATAATCACATCATCTATAATTAATTTAAAATGAACTAAATTAATTACTTCATCTCTAATTAATTTAAAGTAAATTAAATTAATTATTTCATCGTTATAAATCTTGCTTACATAACCATTAATTAATTACAAATCAATTAATTAATTATCCTCTAATTATCCACCTTAATTAGTCATCCCTGATTAATTAGTCTTTAATTACATTTAAGTAATTATCCGTTAATTAATTTCACAAATTAATTATTCTTAATCAAATGCAGTAATTATTCCTTTAATTACTTCATTAATTAATTAACTATAATTAATTACATTAAGCCTTAATTAATTACATTAATTAATTACTCTTTAATCACTTATTATTGATCAATTAATCTTAATTAATCAACCCTTAATTACATACTTAATTATATTAATTAATGATCCTTAATTACTTCTTTAATTAATTATTAATCATATTTAATAATTAATCTTTAATTAATTATTCATTAATTAGTCTTGATTAATCATATTCAGTAATTAACTACCCTTAATTACTTCATTAAATAAATTAATTACAACTTAATTAATTATCTTTAATAATTAATATTTTAATTAATTATATTTATTAATCACCCTAGATTAATATCATTCAGTAATTAATCACCCTTAATTAATTACATTACTTAATTAATTTCAATTAACTTTAATAATTACTTCTTAAATTAATTACACTAAGTAATTAATTATTAATTACTTCCATTAAGTAATTATCCTTCATATCAATTACATAAAGTAATTCAACCCAATTCTATTATCATTTTCTCATTTATTTACATCCTGTAATTATCCACCTTAATTACTTCACCAAGTAATCATACTTTATAAATTACACTAAGTAATTTTACTTAACCCGTCATCCAATGATTATTTAAATTAATTGAACTAATTAATTAACTAAAACTAATCACTTTAATTAATTACATTAAGTAATTAATTCCTTTAATTACTTTCAGTCAGTAATCATATTTAAACAATTTCCATAAATGATTATCTTTAATTAATTAATATAATTAATTATTAAAAATTAATCACATTAATTAATTATTTAACAATCCCTAGTTAATGACCTTCATTAACTATTATTAATTCTTTAATTACTTTTCTTAAGTAATTAAACTTAGATTAATCATTATTAATTACAAATTAATTAATCTTTAATATCCAATTAATCTCTAATTATTTACTTAACTTATCTATTTAATGATTTTAATTTCACATTAATTAACCTTAATTAATTAACTTAAACCTTAATTAATTAATTTAAACCTTAATTACTTAATTAGTTAATCCAAATCATTAATTAATTAAATTAATTAATTATTCTTTTAAATGCCTTAATAATTTAATGAATCACAAATCGTTAAATTTTAATTTACTTTAATATAAAACATTTCTAAATTATCATTAACAAAAACATTTGAAACATTTTACTTATGAATTTACTTTTAAATTCCATTAAGATTCAAAATAAATACAAATTTAACTTTAACACAATTTAAAACCAATTTAAATTACATGTTAAAGAAATACGTACCTTATAAAAGAAATTTAAAAGAGTTTAAACCAAATTCCTTTTACAATCAATATCATTTTAAATACACTTTAAACATTTCAAAGTTGTTAAAATATTTAAATTTTATAAAACTTTATTTTATTTCAAAACCAGGATATAAATTTAAATTTGAATCCATAATTAGAACTGATTTAAAACATGTTTAAATCTTGCTTTAAATTTTAAAAATCATTTTAAAATTTAAACCTGACAGGTTTTTTAAAAACCTATAACAAACCAACTACCCGAGCCATCCCTTCATATATTTCAAGCAAATTCCGACAACACTTCGCGTCACTCACGCGATTCACTCGAGAAAACCCGGATGATCATCTTCTTCAATACCCAGCTTCCACAGGCACAAAGATGCACCGGGTATATGCACGGTGGTTCTGATCATCCATGGCCATTCCTGATGTCATACTCAAGTTGACGATCAACTTCACTCTAGATTCCGATCATCTATACTTCCATTACGGCTTGACATCGAAATCGAGCATTAGGCCCAAATCTGGAACTACAGAGCTCACCTGAATCAAACTCGAACACGCATCGCCGTTCACCAGAGCTTCGTTGCCTCCGGCCACAACATCGCCGTGACCAAGCTAACGTCTCCCAGAATCTGGTGGAGCTCAGTCAACCAGAGACGCCGAGAAGGATGAAATTCCGATCAACCCCAAAACTAGGTGTAAAAACAATCTCGACCTCCAACTGTCGCCACAACACCTTGAACCCCGACCTGACCTTTTTACCTCAATCTCCGGTCATTCCTCCACCCCCAATGAAGACCACAACTTCCATAACCACAGAGATCATCGGAAGCTACTAAAAATATCATTTCTAATAAAACCCAAACTGCTCCTTTAATCCAATATTAAAAATTGAAATTTCATTCCTAAAAATCATGATTTAGTTTGTGGTTTCAGATTTTATACCTGAATTAATGATTTAGGATGTTTCAATTTTATCATTACTTTAAACTTACCTGTTCAACCAGGTTTACAGACGAATTTCGAATTTATTTTAACATAAATAAAATTTTAAAACTTACTTCATGATGAAACAAACAAGTTTTATTTGCATCCTAAGTCCTAACAAAGATTGCTTCAAAAGATATTGGATTTTGATAAAAATCTTAATTTTTAAAAACTAAGATCAGGTAGAAACATATACAACAACAATCATACATCAACACAAACATATATACACAGGAATTTCATATATATCCACACAATTCATTTTTCATCTCAAAAATTGCATGCAACCAGATTTCATATACCTAAAATTTTGTAAAGGTAATATCACTCACCTGATCAGGATGATGAACAGTGCCCTTTTGAAAAAAATTTAAACAGAGTGTTGAAACTGCTTTAGACTTTAAACTTTGAGTTGCTTCTTTGTTTTGTAAACTTTAAACTTGTTTTGCTGTAATGCTTTTGCTCCTTGATTTACAATCTACATGCATGCTTCCAGATTAAAAAGAAAATGCAGGCTTGGTTTAAAACTGCAGTTGCATGCAGGCTTGAACATCTTTGAAAATGATTTGCAAAATGAATTCCAGGTTAATGATTTGAAGATGGTTACTGGTGATTGATTTCTGGTATGTGGAGGGAATTTATTACTGATTATCAGATTCTGTTTTCAATAAATCTTCTGGTTTGAAAGGAATTTTGATTACTGATTTCGATTTAGAAAATGGGTTTACAGGTTTATGATTCTCAAATGAATTTCAGATTTTGGCTTTGATTTGAAGAAGATGATTTTTCAAATTTGTTTTGGGTTATTTTGGTTTGAATATAGGCTGAAGATTTCTTAAGTTATGAAAAAGAGTAGAAAAAGAAATGAGGTTAAGAGGCAATGTATTTATATAAGCATAAAATGATATATTTAAACAAAAGAAAAAAAATCAATAATAAAAATGACACATGTCTAATATAGTAACATTTGTCATCGTGAATTAATGTTTACTTAACACATGTTATTTAGGTGTCTTAAGGGATTTACACTTGTAATTTGTTACATTTATTTATTTATTAAGTGTAAATAAAAACTTTTTACATAATTTATTATTTCTTATCTAAATTTATATATACTTTTTCTTAAAGAAAATATAAACAAAATGAATTATATATAAATAAAAACTTATACATATAATTTAAATCCAAATTTTTAGAATATCTATCTTTTTGAATTTCAAAATTAAATCAAAATTCAAATTCAAATTAAATTTGAAAATCCAAATCAAAGTCAATTATATATATATTTATAATAACACATTCAAATTTGAAAATAACAATTCAATTTAAACACTTCTGTTTACTTTAAAATCCATATATATCTATACATTATAATTATTATTTGAAAATAAAAATTTATAAATTTTGAATAATTCATAAAAGAGATTATCTTAGTATTAATAAATTACTTATCTTTCTTAAATGAAATAAAATCTCATATGTTAATTGTATTTTAAACTTCTATATAAAATTTCAAATCATATTTATTAAGCAATATATAAATAAACCTTTTATTTAAATTTAAACTTAAGTTAAAAATCTATTTTAAACCATTAAACATTTATTTTAAATATTTAAAACCATATAGTTATTTATTAAATAGCTTTGAAAAGTTTTTATATTAAATTTAATCAAATTTCCAAATTACTAAAAATATTAGAATTAGAAAATTTGCTTTAATTGTTTTTAAAACAAACCTTATCTATTTACGATATATACAAATAAACATATACATTATAAATAGAAAACAATTTAATTAGCTTTTAAAAATAAAATTCACCAATTAAATATTTATTAAAGGAAGATTATTTAAATCAATTCAAATTTTTATTACAGATTATTAAATTGATATTGCTTGAAATTCCAGGTCATCACATTCCTCCCCCCTTAAAAGAATTTCGTCCCCGAAATTTAAAAGCAAAGGTAATTTAATAATCTCATTGAAGATTTTAATTTTAAATCACAAGCATATATCATCAACCATATGCTAACAACCATAGCAACCAATTTACTTAAACAAACAAATTTAACTATCCAGACAAAATTCTGGATAGAACTTCCTAGAGTTTTCCAAGTATATATACCGGGATACTCGCTTTACAAAATCTAAACAATCAATACTACTAATCTACACAGCTCCTACTCATCTGAATCTACAACTGAACATGATATCAGACCAAAGTCAAGTCCTGCTCAACTACCAAATCCCTCAGGACTGCTGGTTCCAAAACCAGAGATAGATCATACACGAACTCCCTCAAAGATATGTGAAACACATTGAATCCCAGTTATCCAAACCGGCAATTCAATCCTGAAGACCAAACACTTATCCTCATAAGAATACAGAAAAGATCCAAAACCTCGGAGCTAACATACCCAGCCTTACCCAATCTTATAGCTCCTTGGATCGGAGAAAACTTATCCAAAATCAAATCTCCGACTCCCGAATCCAAATTCCTTCGTCTCTTATCCACAAACTCTTCTGACGATCTTGGGCTGCCTACATCATTCCTGATCAGCTCAACCTTCGCTGATGCCTCTAGAAACAAATTAGACCAAAAACAACCCAACAAAATGATCCTCTCACGATCAAATAAAACCAAGAACAAAGACTACTCCTCAAATATCAAAAGACTAAACTTACCTCTCCTATCCGGAAAAGACAAAACAAAAGCACTCCCAAACTACTTCCGCTGCATAACTCTGATCTGGAGTAGATGAAAATGCAGATGATGAACACGAGCACAAATTAGACAACACATTCCAGAAATATGATTCAAAAGATCCATAAAAGAAAACTCAGAAGTTCTACCAAAAATCTTAGTTGCTTCACCAAACCCTCTCTCTAGAAACTATCCTTCTACTAAGCTGAACCATTGGTACCACTCCTGGAATCCTAGTTGATAAGAAAACTAAATATCCAGGAGCTAAGGCAACCCTCGACTTCCCTGAAGACATCCGGAAAATCTCCAATTATCCAAGAGAACACTCAGCTATCGCATGTCACTTTTGCGATCAACCCAGCCTAATTCCAAAGAAAAACTGCTATCTTTTTACCAATCAAAACAGCTTATGCTTAACTAGTCAATCCATCGAAGAAATGGATCCACTCAGCTGCTTCTGAACTCCACCTTTGGAAAACTTCTTGGCCAGATGACCTTCTTGCAGGCACACAGAACACTCTGAGCTACAACGCCGCCACAGATGCCAAAGACTTCCCAATCCAAAGCTCCTCGAGAAACTCGGACCTCAAACTAAATAGAAACACCTTGCTGCACTCAGCCACAACACCCAAAGCAAACACACTTCCTTAAACTTGCTTCAAAAGGAACATCTCCAGAAATGTCCATAGTCACTGCATCTCATCACGCAGCTAGTACTTCCTGAGGTTGCCTAAATACCATCACTCGCTTCTGCTTAACCAACAGATCCAACTCTACTCATCCAACTTCAAAGATAGACTCCAAACCTTAAAAGGTTTCCTTCAGAGATCGATGAAATCCTTACACCACTGCAAAAACTCACTCAAGACGGTATTAGGTCTACAGTCTCGACGGATACTTCCAACCTCAACACTCGGACTCCGTCTATTGGTAGTCGTGTTTCACACATCACTACCTTTTATACCTCTATAACTTATATTAGAAAACCCAAACAGGTAATCCAATCAAATAGGTAGAAATAATATATAAAAATATATAAAAATACAAGTACGCTCTCTCAAGAAAGAAACTACTCCAAAGCCTAGGTATTCACTCAACCTAGCGCTCTGATACCACTGTAACGACCCGCCATTCATTCCATAAAATGACGCACCATTAATAAGAAAGAAAGGGATATAAAAGAGAAAAGATAGAGAAGAAAGAAACAAACAATATTATAATCTCAACAGTGGAACGAATAAATTATGTTAATCATATAAATATTACATAGTACACATCATCTATCAGAGTTACACAGATTATACATCACATACTAGACAGTTATAAACACATGTCTAGTTATTACAACACAAGATACAGCTCAAACAAACGACTCAGAGAACACACAACGGAACACTATATATATATATATATAAATATATATATATATATATATCTACAAACGGTGAAGCCTCCTGCTCCATTGCTCCTTTAGAATTCGTCAAAGCTAACCTGAATCTCTTGGGTATTCGTAAAAATTTAAGTACCCAAGAGTTTAAGAAAACAGAAGATAAACTCCGGGTCTGACATGGGTCTGGTGTGAGTAACAGGTTAAAGTTGCTTAACTTTGAAAACCTTTGAAAGAAAAGGTATCACGTAAGACGTCCCACACATAAACATGGGTAAGTTTTTACCTTACGCTAACCAAAACATTTGATAGGAAATCCAGTGATATTATAATAGAGTCTAGAGTTTTCAAATAAATCAGAAATAGCTGAAATTGTTACATGATTAAATTTCAGCATACTAGCCACAAAGTGGGTAATATAATCAAATCCGAGGGCGCTTATTGGAGTTTGGGTTTCCATCAATGGAAGGGCTACTGGGGTACCGTCCGTCACAGTACGTGGCCTAGATGAATGTACCAAGGATGCACCCAAAATCCCCTGCAACACAAGGCCGGAACCATCCCTTACTGGATAGTCTCAAACAAGACAACCCGCAGTTGGCGCGCGTTCTAACCGCCCGCACAGTCGAGTAAAAAGGGACTTCTAGACAGGGGAAAATCTTGTCCTACTTGGGTGCTACCCACTTAACCTTGTTGCACCTCCCCTGTTTTAGCCATTTCCGGTTGATGAGGCTTGAGGCTACGATTACCTTTAGAGAACACATCTCTTAGAATGCTCATCGTCCACCTGACGATGTGCTGAAAGCATTCAATCCGTACAAGTTCGTTCCGGGTTCGAACGAAATCGAAGGCATTATCTTGTTAAACTCATTTTGGAATCACCCTCAGAGTTAACAACGATAACCCTTGCACTCTGAATCTTCATCTTCATTTGAGATTCACGACCTATCGTTAATTTGGATCGATGTGGTTTTCGGATATCCAAATCTAGAAATCCGATCTCGGTCTCATCGAAATCCAAAACGCCATCTTTTAGGTCCATGTCGTTTTAAAGTTTAAAACAATTCAATTCTATTATCTATATGCACACATATAGATAATATACAATCCCACAATAGATAATCAACATTATCATCAAATACAAATAATCCACATTATCATCACAAATAGATAATTCATATTATCATCGTACTTCAACCAAACATCCATATCACACAACATTTCTTATCTCATATCTGAGATCTCAAACCAATCAAGGCAACAAATATCATCCATTCATACATAAGCAATGATCTAATAATCACATCATCTATAATTAATTTAAAATGAATTAAATTAATTACTTCATCTCTAATTAATTTAAAGTAAATTTAATTAATTACTTCATCATTATAAATCTTGCTTACATAACCATTAATTAATTACAAATCAATCAATTAATTATCCTCTAATTATCCACCTTAATTAATCATCCCTAATTAATTATTCTTTGATTACATTTAAGTAATTATCCTTTAATTAATTTCACAAATTAATTATTCTTAATCAAATACAATAATTAATCCTTTAATTACTTCATTAATTAATTAACTATAATTAATTACATTAATCCTTAATTAATTACATTAATTAGTTACTCTTTAATCACTTATTACTGATTAATTAATCTTAATTGATCAACCCTTAATTACATCATTAATTATATTAATTAGTGATCCTTAATTACTTCTTTAATTAATTATTTTTTTGGCAAAGCCAGCGGGGTTAGCTGGGCCCCTACCAGTTTTATTGCAAAACAATAAATGATACATAAGAAAAGAAAAAGAAGGAGAAAAAAACAGCTGTAAAACATAAACAAAAGTCATGCCCAAGCACACAGCATATCATGAGGGTAAGTAGTATGACTGTTCACCAATTGGTAATATGTGCCAATCTTAACTTCATTCCACAGCACCTCCCAATTCTTACTTTGGCCTTCAAATACTCTTGCATTCCTTTCTCTCCATATCACAGACATGTAAATTTTCAAACAAACAACAAGAATTCCGCCACCATCAGTTTTCTTCCTTGTAGCTTTGTAAAAGAAATCCCAGACAGGCCTAGAGTTAGTAGTAGTAAGATTGATCCCAAGTATGGAACTAATCCTAACCAAAAGAAAAAGCAGGGCAGGACAATCAAAGAAAATATGCTGAGGAGTTTCTTCAAGCATATTACAAAACAGACAGGAAGAAGAAAAACTCAAACCATATTTGTTCAAAACACTTCGAGTAAGCAAAGCTTGATTAATAACTTTCCACAACATCAAATTATCTTTAGGCTGAGAATCACTTGTCCAAATCACTGAATACCATTTAGAAGCAACTAAAGGGGAAGTAACAATGACAAAATTATAAACTCCTTTGATAGAGTGTGGTTTCATATCCCAAACAACAGATTCAAGTTGTCTAACAGGAATGTATTTCTGCTGCATCTCACACCACAGTTGCCTAATTTGTTGGTTGCTATTGTATGGTAGCACAATTTTACCATCATTAATATATTCATTTGCCTTAGCATCAATATGAATCCCTGACTGCAAAATAGTATTATAGTCACATAACTTGGACAAAATATTCCCTTTACTAACCCAAGGTTCATGCCAGAAACTAACAGAGGAATTTGCAGTAACAGTATATTGGATCATGGGTAAGTAGACTTCTCTCAGTTTCAACAAGTTTCTCCATAACCAACTACTATTCAGAGGAATGGCCATACACCAAAAGTTCTTATTCTTAATATTGAAATGCCATGTCCAGTTAACCCATATACTGTCTCTCTTGTTGATGAGATCATGAAAATGCTTGCTAATTGCTGCAATATTCCACTTCCTAACATTTAAAACTCCAAGACCACCAAGATTTTTAAGAGTTTCAAATTTAGAAAAGGACAAGGCAACAACTTCCTATTGTGGATATTACCAGTCCAAAAAATCTATTCATAGCGGGCCTAACTAGAAGCACTAGTTTGACTGGGAGAATCATAGATCGAGCCCAATACACAAGAGAGGAGAATACTACAGATTTTATGAGCACTAATCTTCCACTCTGGGTCAAGTGCCTATTATCCCATGCAGTCATTATGGAAGTAATCTTATTAAAAAGAGGAATAGAGTCTGCTTTGGTAATTCTTTTAGAAATTAAAGGAAGACCAAGATACTTCATGTTAGTGTCCATACAAGAGAAACCAGTGTATTGATGTAATGCAGCAGCATGAACTTCACTAACACCGAAAACTAACATAGAAGATTTATCATGATTAATAGATAGGCCAGTCATATTATAGAAATCTTTCAATGCCTCAGTTATTCCAATCGTGGAAGGTAACTCAGGTTTAGTAAACAGCATGACATCATCAGCAAACATAATAGATGTTATATAATGTCGAGAACACTTTGGATGAAACCTTATTATCTTCTGAGTGTATCTAGACCGAAGAATAACTGTAAATACTTCCATAACCAACAAAAATAAATAAGAAGATATTGGGTCACCTTGTCTAATGCCTTTTCTACTTCTGAAATTACCCACATGTCTACCATTAAGAACAACAGAGAAAGAGGGGGTGGAGATGCACACATATATCCATGATACAAATTTTTTGTGAAAACCCATCTCACCCATAACCCTAACAATTGAATCCCAGTGAATAGAATCATATGCCTTGGATATGTCAATTTTAATAGCAGCTGCCGGAGATACCTTACTTCTACTATAACCTTTCAATAATTCCTGAGCAAGGAGGATATTATCAAGAATACTCCTAGAAGGAATAAAGGTAGCATGGTTACTAGAGACTACAGAGGGTAGAACATTTACTAGACGAGAAGCAAGAATTTTAGAGATACGTTTCTATAGAACATTACAGCGTGAAATAGGCCTGTAAGAGTAGACACTAGTTGGTGGATTGACTTTGGGAATAAGAGCAATGTTAGTGCTATTAACTTCACCTAGTAACCTGCAATGTTTGAAAAAATTATGGATTGCTTTACAGAACTCACTTCCAAGCACACTCCATGTAGAAATAAAGAAGATCACATTTAGCCCATCAGGCCCACCAGAAGATTGCTGATTCATGGAGAAGAGAGTTGTCTTAATTTTCTCATCAGTAACTGGACTAATAAGGTTCGCTGCTTGCTGACAAGATATGGAAGGAAGAGAAAGAGATGAAATTTGGTTAATATCAGGGATGAAACCATCAGTATTACCAAGAAGATTAGTGAAGTGGTCTACAAAAGCCTTATCAATAGAATCTGTAGTGGAAAATAAGGTACCACGAACATCAAAAATACTGAAAATATTTTCTCTAGCATGCTTGACCTTTAAAGAATCATGGCAGAACTTTGTGTTTTTATCTCCTTCTTCTAGCCACCTTTTATGCAGTTGTTGTCTCTTCATGCTAGCCTCCATGAACAGGGCATTATTGACCTCTGTGAATAATATACCTTCTTCAACCGCAGCATGTTCATCAAGAGGATGCTCCATCATAAAGTCTTGCTGGATCTTCAGCATTTCCTTAAGTGTTGTTGACAGAAGGCATCCACTACCAAAGGTGGAAGAAGCCCAACATTTTAACTCCTTTTAATTCTTTTTAATTTCCTGCAAAACTTATACATAGGATTACCAAAACAAGAAAATTCAGAGTTAACTTTAGAGACAAAAACAAGAAAGAATTCATGTTTAACCCAAGCATTAAAATTTTTAAAACTTCTCTTTTCCTTTCTTAAATGGTGACCTAGAGATATTATTAAAGGGGAGTGGTCAGACAATATTGGCTGGGGAAGGAAGACAGAAAGGGAAGGCCAGAGGTTGATAGCTTGGATATTGCAGAAAGTATGATCAATAGTAGTGAATGTTCGAATACCACTTCGACTTCTGTTATTCCAAGAATACTTAGCTCCTGACTTGTTAACCACGATTAGATCAGATTCAAAGAAAGCAAGGTTGAGAGGATCAAGATCTTGAGGAGATAGAGGTATTCCACCAAATTTGTCACTGTAATCATAGCAGGAGTTAAAATCACCCAACACAACCCATGGGTGAGAAGATTGTCTAAGAGGGGGCAAGGAATTGAAGAAATCATTCCTGGAGCTAACCGAGTTGTCAGCATAAACAAAGGTTATATAATAAGAGGATTGAGATTGAGTTTCTAGGACATGATAGTGGATGTATTGTCTAGAAGATAGGAGGGGAGTAAGAGTCAAAATAGCGGGATCATAGATAACTAAAATCCTTCCATAAGAAGCACTGTCAAGGTTATGATGATAGGACCAGTTTTGGTTGATGTATGTAGCAGCTTTAATGGGTAATGTTTGATTGAGCTTTGTTTCAAGTAGACCAAAGAGACATATATTGTACTCAGTGATTAACCTTTTAACTTGATCAAGTTTCAAATTACTGTGATCTCCTCTAATATTCCAAGATGCTACTTTTTTAACATAAAATATTATTGTGGGTAGGAAGTGATGTTTCTTCTCTTAGCAGAAAGAGATCTAGTTTCTATTTTCCTACGAGACTGAGGCTGAGGGGAATGTAGATGTGTGTTTGATTGGGTGGTGGTTGAGACAAGTGGAGGAACTGAAGGAGTTTTAGAGGAGGGGATACAATCTGGCCATCCAGGCAACTCAATTGAAAAGTTGTAGGGAGATGGGTCAGAAGGTTGACCATCAACAGATGGGTAATGCATGGAGATAATTAGTTGAGTTACTTGTTGCTCAAAAGTTTTGCACCAGTCTTTATCAATGTCAGATACAAGAGTATCAGATGGTGCAAGCTCTTCAGAAGTTTCATTACCAGATTCAATACTATTGCTAGTAATAGAAGGATCCTCTGTTGGCATATTTGGGTCTTCAGCATTTGATATCAGGTCTTTCTTTACATTTACTTTACCAGCAACAGAAGTTGTGTAGTTTTTGGAACCATCATTGCACTGTACTTCACAAAAAGGTTCATTTGTTATTTCCCCTTCCTCCTCATCAAGTATTACCACTATGGCTTGCTCATCCACTTCAGTTTGCAACAAGTGATACTTATTAAGTGTGGTAACAGAACAAACTTGTACACCACTAGTTATTTTATGCACAACATTATGCACAGTATTATTTTCCTCATTTCCATCATACACAATTTTAACTTTTTCTCCTTGTTTGTTCAAAACATTTTCCTCCAAATCTTCACTCAAAATTCTTTTTTTTCCCTATTCTTGTTTACCTTTTGCCAAACTTGGTGCACTTTATCCTGTTTATAATTAGTTTTCCCCTTCTTCATGTTATTCCTATTGTCATCCCTAGATTTCTGGTGTTCAGAATTAACACATTGTTCAACAATATTTTCACAAACAAATTTCTTACAGTTTTTAACCAAATGCCCAAACTTCTTGCAAACTGTGCAAATATCTGGTTTCCACAAGTATTCAACCTTCATAATCTGTTCAGTTCCATCATGCAACATAAATGAAAAGGTATCTGGTAGTTCTTTGTTTGGATTAACTTCAACTAAACATTTGGCAAAAGATATAAGCTCAAAATTTTCAGTTGAAACATCCATACAAAGAAGTTTTCCAACCCTAGCTGTTAATCAATTTATACCCAAAGGAGATCATGCATACAGTGGAATATTAGATAGTTTAATCCAAACTGGTACTGCTTTGATGCTACTACAAATATTGGTTATATTTTCATCCCATGGCTTCACTATAAAAAGCTTATTCCTCATCACTACTGGGTCAGGTTCAGAAATTCTTTTCCTATCATCATCATTACTGAATTTGAACAAGAACAGAAAACCATCAGATTTTGCAGAAATGGATCCACTAAGCTTCCAAGCTCTCTTAAGATAATACAAAACAGTAGAATATGAAAGTGGATTATCTAAGAAGAAGCCAACGAGATAATCTTGCCACATAGAGCTTCCTGCTTTAACTACTTCAGTAGGAGGCACAATGGCATCTCCATTGTACTAGAATTGAATATCACGAGGCACATAAGAGCCAGCATTATTTGGTTTAGCTTTGAAGAGAGAGTTCCAAGCAAGAGGAGGTTGGGATTGGGGTTGGGTTGGCAAGTATGAGGATGAGAGAAGAGGAGCTGAAGGCTTAGGAGAAGATTCAGTATGATGAGCAGTGTCAAGATTAACACTGTCAGAGGGAAGTTTTGATGTAGAAAGGTTTAGCAGAGGAAGTAAGGGAGGCACGGAGGGAGGTACAAGGATGGGAGATGATGGACTAGGCTGAAGAGAAGAAGAAGGATGGGATAGAATAGCGGGAATTGAAAGAAGAAAAGGAGTGGTCCCCATTTTTGAAAGGTTTTTGTGTTATTTTTCTTTAATTTCACTATTAATCATATTTAATAATTGATCTTTAATTAATTATTCATTAATTAGTCTTGATTAATCATATTCAATAATTAACTACCCTTAATTACTTCATTAAATAAATTAATTACCCCTTAATTAATTATCTTTAATAATTAATCTTTTAATTAAGTATATTTATTAATCACCATAGATTAATCCCATTCAGTAATTAATCACCCTTAATTAATTACATTGCTTAATTAATTTCAATTAACTTTAATAATTACTTCTTAAATTAAATACACTAAGTAATTAATTATTAATTACTTCCACTAAGTAATTATCCTTCATATCAATTACATAAATAATTCAACCCAATTCTATTATCATTTTCCCATTTATTTACATCCTATAATTATCCACCTTAACTACTTCACCAAGTAATTATACTTTATAAATTACACTAAGTAATTTTACTTAACCCATCATTCAATGATTATTTAAATTAATTAAAATAATTAATTAACTTAAACTAATCACATTACTTTAATTAATTACATTAAGTAATTAAATCCTTTAATTACTTTCATTAAGTAATCATACTTAAACAATTTCCATAAATGATTATCTTTAATTAATTAATATAATTAATTATTAAAAATTAATCACATTAATTAATTATTTAACAATCCCTAGTTAATGACCTTCATTAACTATTATTAATTCTTTAATTACTTTTCTTAAGTAATTAAAATTAGATTAGTCATTATTAATTAAAAATTAATTAATCTTTAATAACCAATTAATTAATCTCCAATTATTTAATTAATTAAGTGATTAACTGATACTTAATTAATTACTTGATAAATTAGTTTCTTGATCATTAATTAAAAATCTTAACTTATCTAATTAATGATCTTAACTTCACATTAATTAACCTTAATTAATTAACTTAAACCTTAATTAATTAATTATTTAAAGCCTTAATTACTTAATTAGTTAATCAAATCATTAATTAATTAAATTAAATTAATTATTCTTTTAATTACCTTAATAATTTAATGAATCACAAATCATTAAATTTTAATTTACTTTAATATAAAACATTTCTAAATTATCATTAACAAAAACATTTGAAACATTTTACTTATGAATTTACTTTTAAATTCCATTAAGATTCAAAACAAATACAAATTTAACTTTAACACAATTTAAAACCAATTTAAATTACTTGTTAAAGAAATACATATCTTATAAAAGAAATTTAGAAGAGTTTAAACCAAATTCCTTTTAAAATCAATATCATTTTAAATACACTTCAAACATTTTAAAATTGTTAAAATATTTAAATTTTATAAAACTTTATTTTATTTCAAAACTAGGATACAAATTTAGATTTGAATCCATAATTAGAACTGATTTAAAACTTGATTAGACCTTGCTTTAAATTTTAAAACTCATTTTAAAATTTAAACATAACAGGTTTTGTAAAAACCTGTAACAAACCAACTACCCAAGCCATCCCTTCAGATACTTCAAGCAAATTCCCACAACACTTCGCGTCACTCACGCGAATCACTCGAGAAAACCCGATTTCGATTTCATATATGTCCACACAATTCATTTTTCATCTCAGAAATTACATGCAACCAGATTTCATATACCTAAAATTTTTTAAAGGTAATGTTACTCACCTGATTAGGATGATGAACAGAGTCCTTTTGAAAAACTTTTTAAACAGAGTATTGAAACTGCTTTAGACTTTAAACTTTGAGTTGCTTCTTTGTTTTGTAAACTTTAAAATGGTTTTGTTGTAATGCTTTTTCTCCTTGATTTACAATATACATGCATGCTTCCAGATTAAAAAGAAAATGCAGGCTTGGTGTTCGCCGACGGAAATTGTATCGAGTTAGAAAACCGTCGAACGAATTTAAATTAAAAATAACCGCAAGCGCACGGTGTACGAATGTAGCACGCGGCGAATACGGGTCGATCCACAGGGAATTGATGATTTTAAATTTCCTACTCAATCAAATTATACCGAAGTCGAGAGTGAATAGCTGTAAATGTAAGAAACTAACAAAAACTAGCAAAAGAAAATGATAAAAATATGAGAGTTAAAAGAACAATTTAGAGATAAATCCACTCTCTAGATCATATAAATCAACAAAATGATGTTATGATCTCTCTTTTCTTGTCATTAGTGAATTAGTTGATGTGCTTATCATAAGTATGGTATATTTGTGCTATTAATTAGCTCAATATAAACCATCAAACTATAACACAACCACTAATGCACTTTTAAATCTCATAAAATATGACAAGAAAGTTGAAAGCAAAATCTATTTTAAGCATGGCCTATTAACCATTAATTAGAAATATAAGCCATCAAATGTCAATTTCAACAATCACTTCTTTGCCATAATCATATGTAGATGAAGAGGCAATTTGTGTTTTGTTTGTTTAAGCATAGCCTATTTGTTATAAACAACATAGACTATCAAATTCAAAGCTAAACAACATCATTAAACCACTTCATTCATTCTCATTAAGCATAAAAAGAGAGCATAAACATCAAATTAAGTTGAAGCTACATGATTAGAGAGCTTCATTACCCCTAAATTGAAGGGGTTTAGCCTCTCATATTTGTTATCATATGAACAAATGTAGCTTGCAACATGAGAGAAAAAGAAAAGGAAAAGAGAGCAAAGTGAAATGGAAAACTATTCTAATTGCATAAAGGAAAATCTACACTACTTGCATAAAAGGAAATGAACATGTAATTAAAAAGAAACAATAATTAACATTGCATAAAAGAAAAAGAATTACATAAGAGAAGAAATGGCTAAGTAGCCATGGAAAGAAAGAGAGATTTGATTTATTTTCTAAACTAAAACTTACTAACTAAGAGGAAGAGGGCTACATGAAACATAAGGGGTATTTATACAAGTGTTAAAACCCTAATTCATTTTTTTGGGGAATGCCCAAAATGCCCCTTAGGAAGTATGGAGGCCAAGTTATCATTAACATGTCTTAATCCCCCATTAAGTGTACATGAAGCCATTATCTCCAAAAGCATGTGCATTAGCCTTTAATTTGTACATTAAGGTAGGTGGGTAGGTGGGGTCCTCCATGTTCTTCACTTTGAATTATTTCCATCTTCATTCCTTTGTATTAATTTTGTGCATGCATATCTTCATGAAACCACTTCTATTTGAGATCAATTTCCTACAAAAATATATACAAATTTTCAATTAATTTTTCTCAAATTAATATATGCACAAAAATGACCATTTTGCCCCTGGATGAAGATGAATATGTGACAATTTCAAATAATATGAATTTTGGTTTAAACAAGTTAAAATACCCAATATGATCATTTATTTAATTTAAATAGAATAAATATGGTGGTAAAAATATGCACATTTACGTGCACATCAAATACCCCCACACTTATCTTTTTATTCGTCCTCGAATAAACTAAAACTAAGATAAATCCGTTTTCGTAGGAAGCATGATTGCATTGAGCATATGCAACAAGCCGTTAAACCTCTGGGTGTCCCCAGTAGGACGAGTGTTGTCTCATGAGGGTTTTCAGCGGATACTACCCACAAAATCCAAACGCAGGATGAAAATAATTACAAAATGCAAGATATATTTACAAAGAGATGAATGCAAATTTTTGAAAATATTTACAAATGAAGGATTTATTTTTAAATTGACACGAATAAGTTAAATATAGGTTTTGGTTATTATCTTGAAAATTTATGTCATTTACTCGTCAAAATTTCCAACAAAAATCAAGTTATCATATCAAATAGACTATAGTTTAACTCTTTGTTTTGGTTAATAACAAAGTGTAACTATGAAATGGATCCTTAATTGATTATCAAAGTTTATCAAAGTGGTATTTTCATTTCTTTTCAATAACAAATCAAATCAACTAAGTAAAAATAGTGCTAGGATTTCAATTGCTTGCTCTCTCATTATTTGCAAGAAAAATTACTCACCTAGCTCAGATAAACTGAGGCCAGATATACCACCCATGCACTGCCTTTCGGGCTTATGTGAGGGGAGTACAGAGCATGGCGAGTGCATACACTTTCATGCATACACTATCGACCGTAGGTGGTTTTTATTAAGTCTTTTTTTTACATGTGTTCCATACATCATAACCGTGAGGACTTTTAAATCAGTATGAAACCACATAATCAAAAATTCCAAGTAATCACCCATGCATAACCGTGAGGACTTTTAAATGAGAGTGAATACTTGGATGTTATTATTATTATTTTTTATATTTTTTGAGAGGGAGTTTTGCAAAATCATCTTCGTACCATTTAATTTAGAAGACAAAAAAATGTTATATCCTTTACTTTAAATCAACCACTTTTTAAAACAAAGATTTTCAATTAGGATGTACTTCATAATTAACACATATGAATCTTCCTAGATACTAATTAAACCATTATTATTTGTAATCAAACTTCATTTTTATTTTTGTTAAGACCAATAAATTTTCAAAAAATTCAATTTAATAAACCAAAGCCATATATTTATCTTATAGTGTTTCTTTTAAAAATAAATCAAACGAAAATTTGTTTTTGGGATTTTTTTTTTGAGTTTTTGGAAGAAAAATGAAAAATTAATCTTGAAAAATCAAGTAGAAGATGAGTCTCCCCCCACACTTGATTTTGACTGTGTCCCCACAGTCAAGCCAAGTGGAAGGAGAAAAATAAAATAAAATAAATATCCTATATTTACATGAAAGATTATTATTTACAAGAGATGAGAAAGTATACAGTCAAAAAGTAAATGAAACGGTCTTCTAAAGACCGATTCATTTGTCTCGTCAAATGTGTGAGACACAGCTTAAGCACGAAAAACCAAATCGTAAAAGATTTCGAAGTTGAATGTTGATTTGGAAAAACAAATGTTGTTTTATTGAAAATTGAATGAGTTGTTTTGTTTTCAATGATTTTTGGGGTTGATAAAACAATTGAATGAAATTCAAGTTTATTTTCACCAATTTGAAATTCAAGTTTATCATTGAAAACATTTTCACAATTTTTGATTTCAAAATCAAAATGGTGATTTTCATCTTCCCCTTCGGAATTTAACAACTCGTCATCCAAAAGTCCAAAAAATTCATGTTCATTAAACTCGTCTTCCTTTATTGGATTATCAACAACTTTATTACATGTCTCAAGTTCAAAATTCAAAGTTGGTGTATTCAAATTTTCAGAAAAAGGAAGATCGAAATTTAAATTGAGTTTCTCACCCTCAAAAGAATTGAAATCCAACACAATTACCGTCTTTTCAACAACTTCGTCAAGATCATCATTTTTAGTTTCAAAAGTTGTTGTTTGAAAATCATCGATTTGGGTAAAATATGGATTATCGTTTGACTCATCACACATTGAAACTTGATTTTGTTTCTCACGAAAATTTTCCAATGTTTTAATCAACAAATTCGTGTGATCATCGTAAATTTCATTCATTTGCTCAACAAAGTCAAATTTGTAATTATTAACTTGAAAATTTTCGATTTGGACTTGTTGAGAACAAGAATTTCCAATTTCGATAAACGGTAGATTATTATTTGATTCTTCGTGGGTTGAGATTTGATTATGATTTTCACGATAAGTTTTGTATTTTTCAAGTAATAAATCCCCGTTATCATTTTCCATTTCGTCAACAAAATCAAATTCATGATTATTAATTTGAAAATTTTCACTTTGAATTTGTTGATAACCAAAGTTTTCAATCGTATCACAATCGAAACTATTCCCATTGCCAAATTCGTTTGAAAAGTTGTTCCCATTTTCATGTTGAGTTTGAAATTCATTTTGGAGTTCGAAATTAAATTGGCATGGGTTATAATCGTTTGAATTTTGAATTGAATTCAAATTTTGAAATCCTTGACTCGATTTATTACACAAATCAGAATTACATAAATCATTTATCTCTTGATTTTGTCGCGCAGAAAGTTCGAGTAAAGATGAAATCATTTCAATGCTATTTTCAAGAGTCGAACGTTGGTCATCATTCTGAAAATTTTGTTGTTCGAAATTTGAATTATTTACAAAAATAGTTGTTGTTAAAATATCCATACGAATTTGGACTGAAATCATATGGATTATATTGATTTTCACAACTATTGTAAAATTCAAGTGGATATGGATATTCAGACATTTTCAAGAATGTTTTTTTTTGTTTTTTTTATAAACGAAAAATATTTAAAAAGAAAATTTATTTTTGAAAAGGAAAATCGAATTTTGTTTTGTTTTTATTTTTCAATTTTTTTTGGTTTTTCTAATTTTTTTTTTGTATTTTTTTTTGAAATTTCAAAGAAAATGATTTAAAAATTTCAAAGAAAAAGAAAAGGAATATTTAAAAAAAAATTAGTTTTGGATTTTGAAATTTTTTTGTTTTATTGTTTTTAAATATGCATGAACAAATGCAACTAAATGAATGCAAGGGTTAATTACAAATGATTTATCCTAAGTTAACCCAAAATTGTATATTCACAAATTGTCTTAGATAAACAAGATAGTTCTTAGCCAGGTAACGGGCAGGATTTATCGGTGCACCACGAATCACCATAGCAATGCAGCCGAAGGTTTAAGTACCTTCAGAGAAACAATTCAGTATAATATTTACGAATCACCGTAATATTTATAACTGATTATTGCTCTGCCGTAGCCTAGACACCGAGAAATTAAATTGTTCAAAGAAGACAACTTGTCAATATACAATTAAAAGTTATCGATGTCTAATCGTTTTTATTAATCAAAATCGAGGATGAAATGCAAAGCAGAAACTAAACGTGTATTAACAATGCAACTACGATGAATTTTTGTTTTTTTTGTTTTTGAATTTTTTTTATATAAATGCAAATGCAAACAACCAACTATGCAAGAAAAATAAAAACAATAGATATGACAAGCAAGCAGTTTATTTTATTTTGGCAAGCAGAGCGGAAGCAATTATTTTGGCAGCAGTTCTTCTCCTTCTTAAATTCTGCTTTGGCAACCTGAAATAAAAACATGATATATACAATTGGGTTTTTTTTTTTAGAAAAAAAAAGGAAACTTAAAAGTAGGGTTTTACTTAAAAAAAATATTGTGAAAGAGAAAGAAATTAGAAAGATTAAACCTAAAAAATGAGAAGAAGAAATTCTACACTAAATCACACGGCCCAAACTAAAATAGCCCAAAGCCTACACTCACTAAATCTAACAATACACTTAATTACCCACAACACAGTAAATCGAACAACACCCTTAATCACAAACTCCTTTTACCCGAGATTTACTTCAAAACCAAATAACACACTTAAACAAACTTACTTCAAAAGTCATAAAAACAAATACAAAATTAAATTTGTTCGATTTATTGTTCATTCATCCACCAATGATTACTAGCGATTGATATTGGGTTGGTGATGTTGGAGATGAGAGAATTTGGGATGTTCCTTCAAATCGATTGGGATTGGGGCAGTGAGTTGCTCTAGGCGGAGTTGGTTCGGAGGATGTTCAGGCGAGGTTGAGGTGGATTTGGGGATTGTTGAATTGGAGGCGACTGTTGGAAGTCGCGGTATTCGGCGAGGCAATCGAGTGCAGTTGATTGAACTCGAGGTGAGGGGGTGGTTGTGAGTGTAACTTGCTCGTTAGTGTTGTATGACTTTGAGTGGAAGGTAGGATAGGGTGGTTGTGCACAGTTATGTGGTGGGTTTCTGTGAAGCAGATGGAAGTGTAGGCTGTGGAAGGAAGTGGTTATGTAGGGGGAGGAAGTATTCAGCAGTGATGAAGAAGTTGCAGTCAATGGTTGATGTGTAAGAGCAGAGGAATGTGATGTTTTAGCTGTGGTAGTTGATGGTTGCTGCTGCTGGAAGGGGAAGTGTTTGACAGTGTAATTGAAGTCAATGTTCCGAGTGATTTGATGAGTGGTTTTGAGTGTGTAATAGTGAATAGAAGGCTGTGCAGGGTATTTGATGTGGTTGCTGCAGTTTTTTTTTTTTGTATGTATTGGTTGAATGTAACCAGAGATGATTGATGTGGTGGGTAAAGTTGGCTTTGATGTGGTTGTTATGGCGAGTTTCTGGGTATGTGCAGTGGTCAGGGTGTTTCGGTGAAGAGTGTTTGTAGCAATTATGGATAGCGGCAGTTTGTAGATGATTGTGGTTCAGGTAAATGATGGTTTGTGCTGGGGTGAATGTAAGTTATTTGTTGCCAGGCAATAGGAAGGGGATAATATTGTACAGGGGAAGTGTTTAGTAGTGTGGAGGAGTAGCAAGCAAGGGATGGTCTCGACTGTTTGTGGTGAATAGATGGAGGGGGTATTTGCAGAGAAGGGGTAATGATGTTGTGTGTTGGGGTAGTGAAATGGTAGGCAGTGAGATAGGGTGAAGAATTGTGGTTGAGAAATGTTATTTGAGGGGGACAGTGTGGAAGTTTGCTGCTGAGAATATGGTTACTGCCGAAGTATGTGGTGGCTCTGGTAGTTGTTGTGAAGACAGACGTGGTAGGATTTGTGAGATATGACGTGACTTGCAGTGAGATGACAGTTGTTATATGAAATGTAGGTGGTATGGAAGAAGTGTGTTGTTGTGGTCTGTTGTCTGTTCTGTGGATGGCACAGAGGTTGTATGGACAGACAAGAAAGTTTTGGAATTGAAGTGGTGTGATGATTGATAGTTTTGTAGAGTGGATGTTTTGGTTTACTAGAATGGTGAGTGATGAAGTGAAGGAGGCTGCGGGTAGTTGGAGATGACAATGGGAAGCAGGTAGGGAGATGTTCACGGCAGTGGCCAGTCGATGGACAATGTCTGCACTGTGATGGAACAGTATGAAGAAATGTGTACAGATGCACAGTTTTTTGTATTTTTATTTTTTATTTTTTTAAAAGCAATGTAAATGAAAAATGTGAATATCTGTCAATGTGAATACAAATGCAATGAATATATGAACAACTTTCACAATTGAACACAGTGAATGTGAGTGTTAACAATGAACAGTTTCAACAGTTAATGTGAAGAACAATGAACAGATTTCAAATGCACACTTGAAATGAAAAGTAAATGATTTTTTTTTTAATATGTCAATGCAGTGCAAACAAAAAGAAAACAAGCAGTCACACAACCAAATGCAAAGAACAAACAAGAAAAACAAACACACAACAAAATAAAAACAAAGATCACACAACAAACACAATTTTTTTTTTGAAATGCAACGCACACAAAACAAACAAACAAAAATCAAACAAAAATAATTCGAAGAATAGAAAATTTAAAATCAAAACAACTCCCTGGCAACGACGCCAAAAACTTGTTCGCCGACGGAAATTGTATCGAGTTAGAAAACCGTCGAACGAATTTAAATTAAAAATAACCGCAAGCGCACGGTGTACGAATGTAGCACGCGGCGAATACGGGTCGATCCACAGGGAATTGATGATTTTAAATTTCCTACTCAATCAAATTATACCGAAGTCGAGAGTGAATAGCTATAAATGTAAGAAACTAACAAAAACTAGCAAAAGAAAATGATAAAGATATGAGAGTTAAAAGAACAATTTAGAGATAAATCAACTCTCTAGATCATATAAATCAACAAAATGAAGTTATGATCTCTCTTTTCTTGTCATTAGTGAATTAGTTGATGTGCTTATCATAAGTATGGTATATTTGTGCTATTAATTAGCTCAATATAAACCATCAAACTATAACACAACCACTAATGCACTTTTAAATCTCATAAAATATGACAAGAAAGTTGAAAGCAAAATCTATTTCAAGCATGGCCTATTAACCATTAATTAGAAATATAAGCCATCAAATGTCAATTTCAACAATCACTTCTTTGCCATAATCATATGTAGATGAAGAGACAATTTGTGTTTTGTTTGTTTAAGCATAGCCTATTTGTTATAAACAACATCATTAAACCACTTCATTCATTCTCATTAAGCATAAAAAGAGAGCATAAACATCATATTAAGTTGAAGCTACATGATTAGAGAGCTTCATTACCCCTAAATTGAAGGGGTTTAGCCTCTCATATTTGTTATCATATGAACAAATGTAGCTTGCAACATGAGAGAAAAAGAAAAGAAAAAGAGAGCAAAGTGAAATGGAAAACTATTCTAATTGCATAAAGGAAAATCTACACTACTTGCATAAAAGGAAATGAACATGTAATTAAAAAGAAACAATAATTAACATTGCATAAAAGAAAAGAATTACATAAGAGAAGAAATGGCTAAGTAGCCATGGAAAGAAAGAGAGATTTGATTTATTTTCTAAACTAAAACTTACTAACTAAGAGGAAGAGGGCTACATGAAACATAAGGGGTATTTATACAAGTGTTAAAACCCTAATTCATTTTTTTGGGGAATGCCCAAAATGCCCCTTAGGAAGTATGGAGGCCAAGTTATCATTAACATGTCTTAATCCCCCATTAAGTGTACATGAAGCCATTATCTCCAAAAGCATGTGCATTAGCCTTTAATTTGTACATTAAGGTAGGTGGGTAGGTGGGGTCCTCCATGTTCTTCACTTTGAATTATTTCCATCTTCATTCCTTTGTATTAATTTTGTGCATGCATATCTTCATGAAACCACTTCTATTTGAGATCAATTTCCTACAAAAATATATACAAATTTTCAATTAATTTTTCTCAAATTAATATATGCACAAAAATGACCATTTTCCCCCTGGATGAAGATGAATATGTGACAATTTCAAATAATATGAATTTTGGTTTAAACAAGTTAAAATACCCAATATGATCATTTATTTAATTTAAATAGAATAAATATGGTGGTAAAAATATGCACATTTACGTGCACATCACTTGGTTTAAAACTGCAGTTGCATGCAGGCATGAACATCTTTGAAAATGATTTGCAAAATGAATTCCAGTTTAATGATTTGAAGATGATTACTGGTGATTGATTTCTGATATATGGAGGGATTTTATTACTTGTTTTGAATAAATCTTCTGGTTTGAAAGGAATTTTGATTACTGATTTTGATTTACAAAATGGGTTTACAGGTTTCTGATTCTCAAATGAATTTCAGATTTTGGCTTTGATTTGAAGAAGTTGATTTTTTAGATTTGTTTTGGGTTATTTTGGTTTGAATATAGGCTGAAGATTTCTTAAGTTATGAAAAAGAATAGAAAACGAAATGAGGTTGAGAGGCAATGTGTTTATATAAGCATAAAATGATTTATTTAAACAAAAGAAAAAAATCAAAAATCAAAAATGACACATGTCTAATATAGTAACATTTGTCATCTTGAATTAATGTTTACTTAACACATGTTATTTAGGTGTCTTAAGGGATTTACACTTGTAATTTGTTATATTTATTTATTAAGTGTAAATAAAAACTTTTTACTTAATTTATTATTTCTTATCTATATTTATATATACTTTTTCTTAAAGAAAATATATATAAAATCAATTAATATAAATAAAGACTTATACATATAATTTAAATCCAAATATTTTAGAATATCTATCTTTTTTAATTTCAAAATTAAATCCAAATTCAAATTAAATTTGAAAATCCAAATCAAAGTCAATTATATATATTTATAATAACACATTCAAATTTGAAAATAACAATTCAATTTAAGCATTTCTATTTACTTTAAAATCTATGTCTATACATTATAATTATTAATTTAAAATAACAATTTATCAATTTTAAATAATTTGTAAAAGAGATTATCTAAATATTAATAAATTACTTATATTTCTTAAATGGAATAAAATCTCATATGTTAAATGTATTTTAAACTTCTATATAAAATTTCAAATCATATTTATTAAGCAATATATAAAATAAACCTTTTATTTAAATTTAAACTGAAGTAAAAAATCTATTTTAAACTATTAAACATTTATTTTAAGTATTTAAAACCATATAGTTATTTAATAAATAGCTTTGAAAAGCTTTATATTGAATTTAATCAAATTTCCAAATTACTCAAAATATTAGAATTAGAAAATTTGCTTTATTTGTTAAATTTAAAACAAAGCATATCTATTTATGATATATACAAATAAATATATACATTATAAATAGAAAACAATTTAATTAGCTTTTAAAAATAAAATTCACCAACTCAATATTTATTAAAGGAAGATTATTTAAATCAATTCAATTTTTTATCACAGATTATTAAATTGATATTGTCCAAAATTCCGGGACATCACAGCAATGATGATGCCGACATTGATGACAAGTTCTCCAGTATCGGGAGCGACTATGATTATGTATTCCTTATAACTCAAAGGCCCAAAATAAAGATCATTTCATCTCGGATGTCTGTGCAACCTCCACCAACCACTATGGTAGTGGAGACCCTCATCTTGCCTTCTGAGGATATCTCGGGATCCTTTAAGAGTATCCCTGATGAGTTTGGGTCCTTTGGTCTTGGTAGCATCAGCATCAGAGATATTGGATCTCCTATTAGTTTACGTGATGAAGCGCTTGCTACACATGTAGGGGAAATAACCCCTGTATGCAAACTCCAAGTCAATGGTCTATAGGGGGACATTAGGACACATTCACACTTACATGACAATAGACTTTTACTCTATGTACACCAAGCTTCTATTTCTTTAGTGCTAACTTGTTCGTGTTTCATTTATAGAGTTGATGAAGCATAGGAATTTATATCATACCATCCAAAGCCAGGGGTACAAGTCTAAAAAACTTGGATTGACTGACTGTTCTCACAGTTTGTCTTGTGATTCTGATTTGGGAAGGCGCTAAGGTCAAGATTATAGAAAGGATGGAAGTTATAGGTTACATGATCCTCCCTATGATGCAGATCTTGTTCACCTCTGCCATACAGTATGGATCTGTATTCGATGAGACTCGATCATGTCCCTTCCATTGAGATACGAAGTGTCCCTTTTTCAGTCCCTCCATTAACAGAAATGATGACATTTTCTCACTTATCATGATGCTTTAAGCAGTCCTTTGGAAAGGTTTCTTCTGATTCACTACATTTGAGATCTGACAAGAGACTAATTGAGACCCCTACCACTATCGCTAAGATGTAAGCTGTTTCCAACCCTCACTTGGCTACGATGAAGAATGCTTTTTGGAGGTTTTCTTTGATGATGTACTTTTTGTTCCTTATCAAAAGGACATTCCTCTGCAGATCAGGTCTAATGTCACGGCTTGTGTGGATGACATATATGACCAATACTTAAAGTGGAAAAGAATAGCCGAGGCTATTTTCAAGGCCTCATACATGAGAAAAGTGGAGCTCGATGGGGTGAAACAGATGTAAGAGCAAGATAAGTGCATCATCTCTCATTTTAAAAGAGAAATTTAAGCGCTCACTGCATCGTTGGTCGGTGCCAAGAAAAAGGCAGAGGATCTGACTAAGTTAGTTGAGGAGGAGCATCAAAATCAACAGAGGTAATTTGAGGTAGCTTACCATAAGAGCCACAACCTATTGCTAGAGAATGAAAAATTCAGGAAAACTCTAGAGGGGCAAGCAACAGAAATAACTAGATTGAAAAGGTTGATGTAAGATGAAAAGAATGAAAAAGGTGATGCCCTTACTTAGGCTCCAAGTAATTGCAAGGAGTTCTAGATGCTGGTCAAGAAGAACATAATTTAGAAGCCCGAGCAAAGAGCGTTGAGGAGAAAGCAAAGAGAGTGAAGAATAGAGATAAATCAAAGCTTTAGCCTATTATTGTGCAGTACAATGCAAACGTCATCAAGTTCAATAACTTGAAATGGTTAGACGAAGGATACCCTTAGGCCTTGGCCATGGCCTGTGAACAGCTAATGAGACACGAGCGAGAGCACTTCGGTGGGATCAAGGTCAACAAAGATGAACTAAAACTAGATCTTTTGGATGCCGAAGACCTAAAAGCGCTTACGCTCGGCGAGCTCGTCCTATACCCTGAATTGGTTACCAAGGATTAGAAAGACTAGGCTGAGAGTTTCGAGTCAGTTCTTTATGATTCAAAAACAAACTTTTCTACTTCCTTGACTTTAGAGTCGCAGACTACTGAAAATATTGCTTCTCCTCCCAGCTCTACTGGTATTTTTGCTATCGGGGTAACTTTTGATGTTTCAACTGTCTCGGTACCCTCCTTGGATGCTCAAGACAGCTTGAATGAGCCCATGCTTCCGAAATTGCCCATCTTACCTCCCATTCTAAAGGGAAACTCTAGTGGGCGCTCCATCTGATATTAAATTCATATCTCTAGGAGATATATTATTAACCTCGCCTTTGAGATGACTCATATAACATCGGAAGATGTCACTAATTTTAGCTTTTATATTTCTTAAGTTTCAGGTCAACCTCTTATCGTTCCTCTGCTTGAGGAAGCTTGCCATCAGGCACACAAGCTACGATAACATAATCAGTTATAGTGTATGCCACTATGCTGACCTCGGCCTCTCTAGCGGTTACCATTCCTAGTCTCAATGATGAAATGACCCATACTTTGGATAAGAAAGTCGAAGGTGATCTTCATGGGGCATATAAGGAGGAAGATATCACTATAACCGGGGCTTCTGAGCCTTCCTCACAGCCTGCCATGCAAGAGATGCTCTAATCCTAAGTCATGCTGGCCAAGGAAATTAAGAAAGAAAACGATGTTGATATACCTCTCCCTTTGCCTATCTCGTTGCCCAATCAGTCTATCTTGACCTATCACCATCCCTACCCATGAAGGTGTTCAAAATGTGCCTTCCAAATCCTCAAGAAGCAATGATGACTTATGTTGAGCTAATTAATAGCACTAATGAGCCATACTTATGATAAACACATCATTTAAATTCACTTATGACCAAAAAAGAGAGATCGTAATTTCTTAATTTGTTGAACTATATGATCTAAAGAGTGGAATTATCTCTAAATTGTCATTTAACTCTCATATTTTCATCACTTTCTTTTTGTTATTTAGCTAATTTTCCAATTCTCTAGCTTAACTTTCACTCAACTTTGGTTAATTTGATTGAATAGATTTTTTAAATCAACATTTCCCTATGGATCGACCCGTATTCGCCACGTACTACGATAGTACACCGAGCGCTTGCGGTATAAATTTTATTATAAATTTTTCGACGGGTTTCTAATTCGATAGAATTTCCGTCGTTTAAAAAGTTTTTGGCGCCGTTGCCATGGAGTTGTTTTGATTTTAATTTTCTATTCTTCGGATTAGTTTGTTTAATTTTATTGTGTTTTTGTTTTGTGCGTTAATATTCTTTTCTTTAAAAAAAATTGTTGTGTGATTTTTGTTTACAATTAGTTTTGTTTTCTAGTTCTAGTCACATTTTGCATTTGAATTAAAAAAACTCACAAACATTTCTCCAAATTTACTTTGCATTTTATCTTCTATTGTAAAAATTTACATTGCATTCTCATTTTTCATTTACACTCACATTTCATCAATTTCTATTTTCCATTTACATTTGACACTTCTTTGTCACTGTTACTCTGTGCATTCCAAACCACCAGCCTTCCACTGTCGCATTGCCTTCAACCACTACCTTCCATAAAATTGCAGCAGCATATCACAACTTCATCCCTCTATACTTCATTTCCTCCTCTGCTTACAACCCTATGTCTGTGCACACTTAAACACATCTCTGACAAGCAACTTCCACCCCACTACATACACCACAAGTTGTCTCGGCCTCATCTTCCTACTTACAAACCAAACAACTTCATATTCACATTCCACAAAACTCCACCATCATCAACCGCAAATTGTCACCACTTGTCACCACTTCTCCAACTTCATCAATTCACAGTCATCACACTGCAAACTATAAACACCACCAGTCCTCCATCCTCCTCTAACAACAATACATTGCTACCTCTTTCCACAATAACACTCCAAACTTACTGTGACCATCTAAATCCAAGCTGCTGCACATCAAGTATCCACCATAACACCAAACCACTGAACATCAATCCACTATCAATTTTCCACAACCCCATTCATATCGAAAATCTTCCACTTCTTAAAACGTATCTTCCTACCCCTGCACTGTGCCTTACTTTAACAATTGTACATAACATACACTTCATCTCCAACTCAACAACTACATCCCAATCACTCTCCCCCACCACTACTGCATATCTTACTACAACAGCCACAAACATTTCCTCTTGAGTTATTCCCTCCACTACAAACAACCACAATAGCCTATCTCACCTCCTTTCCTCTGCCGAACAATCCATGAATCACCTGCATTACAACTCACCACGCTGTGCACTGAACCATACCCTCTACATACAACATACCACCCACCTGAAAACTGACCCATACCACAGTGCTGCTGCTTCCATTTATCTCTACATCTCATAACAACCTCCTACGACAACTACCACAGCTCATCCCTACTTCCAGTCTCCAATTCAACCTCTTCAAGTAACTCGCAATCGCCCAATTCATTCACTCGAATCCCCAAATCCACAGTTGTCTCCTTAAAATCCCTTTGATCAACAATCGACCCGAATTCGCCATGTACTTCAATAGTACGCCGTGCATTTGCGGTATAAATTTAGAAATAAAATTTATACCGCAAGCGCATAACGTACTATTGAAGTACATGGCGAATACGGGTCGATCCGTAGGGTATTGATGATTTTAAAAATTCTATTCAATTAAATTATACCAAAGTCGAGTGAAAGTTAAGCTAGAGAATTAGAAAATTAGCTAACTAACTAAAAAGAGATGCAAAGAGTTAAATGATAATTTAGAGAATAAATCCACTCTCTAGATCACATAATTCAACATATGTGAAATCATAATCTCTCTTTTATGGTCATTAGTGCTTTAATTGATGTGCTTATCAAAAGTATGGCATATTTGTGCTATTGATTAGCCAACATAAGACATCAAACTATAACACATCCCTTAAAGCACTTATTAACTTTCATGAAACTTGACAAAGAAAATGAAAATGAAATTTATTTTAAGTATGGTATATTAACTATTGATTAGAAATATAGACCATCAAATTTGAATTTCAAATCACTTTCCTATGTCATAAACATATTTTTATGAAGAGGCATTTGTGTTAGTGATTGTTTAAGCATAGCCTATTTGGTGTCAACAACATAGGCTATCAAATTCAAAGAAAGAACAACAAATAAAACACTTCACTGATCATCATTAAGCACAAAAAGAGAGCATGAATTAACAAATAGTTGAAGCTACATAATTAGAGAGCGTCATTACCCCTAAATTGAAAGGGTTTAGCCTCTCATACTTGTCATTTGGTTAACAAATGTAGCTTGCAACATGAATGAAAAAGAAAAGGATAAAGAAAGCAAGGTAAAAAGAGTGATAATTAACAAGAATTAGAACTATTCTACTTTGCATGAATGTAAATCTACACTACAACATAAAAGGAAATAAACAAGAAAAGAAAAGATAAATATATCAAAGTTGCATAAAAATTACATAAAAGAAATGGCTAAGTAGCCACAAATGAGAAAGAGAGCTTTGAGTTTTATTTTGAGCCTAAATAAACTAAGAGAGACTAAGGAAGAGAAGAGGGTTACATGAAACATAAGGGGTATATATACATGTGTTAAACCCTAATTCATATTTTTGGGGAATGCCCAAAATACCCTTGAGAAAGTGTGGAGGTCAAGTAATTATTAGCTTCTACTAATCATCATTTAAGTGTACATGAAGCCATTAATTCCATAAGCATGTGCATTAGCCTCTAATTTGTACATTAAGGTAGGTGGGTAAGTGGGGTCCTCCACGTTCTTCACTTTGAATTATTTCAATCTTCAGTCTTTTGTATCTTCTTTGTGCATGCATATTCCTTCATGAAACCACTCCTATTTGAGATCAAATTCCTACAAAAATATATATATATATATATTTCCAATTAATTTTCTCAAAGAAATATATGCACACAAATGACCGTTTTGTCCCTATATGAAGATTGATATGTGATAATTTGGAATTAATATGGATTTTGGTTAAAACAAGTTAAAATACCCAATATGATCATTTATTTAATTTACATAGATTAAATATGGTGGTAAAAATATGCACATTTACTTGCACATCAAGCAATCTTCCAAAGGGTAGTAAAAGCAAGGGAAAAAATAGAAAGAAGCCTGGCGAGCTTGGTGCACATTCTTCTGGGGAAAGGAAGAAGGAGATGAAGAAGAGCAAGAAGACTTAGTCACATTTTCCTTGTTTTTATCATCTTAATTTTTCTTCAAAACTTGTGTAAATCAGTTGAAGTCGTGCGAGTGTAGCCCTCGCTTTTTGTCAAAACCAATATGTTAATAAAAAGTATACTTGTTTTCTTCCAAGCCCTGTGTAAGTCTATTTTAAGCATCGAGAAATGTGTTTATTAGTTTTTCTCGTGTACGTATAAATCATTTCTTTGTTCTCATTTAGTCAAGTCAATAGTTTATTTTGTTCATTTTTAGTCGAGTTTCGTCCGACCAATGATTATGTCCAAAATTACATCATTTTCATTTTTGGATGATGGCCTGGACGCCTATCTTTGGGCATCCTTATTCAATCAAGCCTGTCTCCGGGCCTCGATCGAAATTGGTCATTTAGAGCTATAGTTTGAACATCCATTTCGTGGATGTGTTTATCTAATTTTGCCAAACTTTGGGCGTTGATATAGGTTCATCATCTGAAACGATGATTAGAGTGTCCATCTCTTGGATGTTTAGGTAAGATCATGTCTAACTCCAAGAATTAATCTTTGGCCTCAACATCCTTCGGGAAAGGTGTTCGCGCTCTTCCAAACTCTGAGCAAGAGCTTTGTTAGGGTATAGCATGTCATACTACCCTGGATGTTTATAATCCAACACCAAAGCCATAGGCTAAAAGAGTTGGTTGGTGTCAATCTCTAAACACTAGGCACAATCTTGTTTTATAGGCCCAATCATGGGCCGTTAAGCCTTGAACATAGCATATCTCTAGGCACCTGCATGCTTGCATTACTTACATGCGGATTTGTTTAATTTCATTATTGTTCGCAACATATAATCAAGCTAACGAGAACACGAATTCATTGATTTCGAAAGCCAAATTGTTTTATATTAATAACAGAGGACAGAATTTATCTTTTTATATCAAAGTTGTTTAAATATATACAAGGTCTAAGTTAAGCGAAATAGCCTCGTAGATGTTCGCTATTCAATGAAATCCCATCAACAATTGTCAGCTTGAATGTTCCACCTCCAAGCTTATGTTCAATTGCATACAGACCCTCCCAGTTCGGGCCTATGTTCACAGGACTAAGGAAGATTCATTTAAGAATGAGGTCATCAATCTTGAAGGTACGATTCTAGATCTTAGTGTTATAATGTTGGGCTACTCGCTTCTGGTGAGAAGCCGCTCTTAAGTCAGCTTCATCTTGCTTCTCATCGACCCATATCGAGTGATTCATACAAGTGTTTCTCTTTTGTTTTAGGGTCATAATGGGTTGTTGATGAGAATGTACTTTTAACTCGATCAAAATCATAGACTTGGATCTATAGGTTATAATGAATGTTGTGTGATCGGTCCTAAACTATGGATTGTTCGGTAGGCTCAAAGTGCCAACGGTAATTCATCAACCCATTATCCTTGGCCTTCTCCAATCATTTACTCTGAGTGGATTTGATTATCTTGTTTATGGCTTCCACCTATCCTTTCACTTGCGGGTGTGCTACCACTGCAAACCTTTTCTCAACGTGATGCCTATTGCAAAAGCTTTTAAACTCATCGTTGCCAAATTAGGTCATATTGTCGAAAGTGATCTATTATAACCCATAATCTATGATTAATTTAATTAATTTATTAAAGGGCAAAGTGGGGATAAAAATGAAAATAACGAGGACAATGAATTAATGGAAACGATTATTTAGGCCAAAGCCTAAGTAATCGAGGGACAACAAACATGACTCTTTTCCATTCATTCATCCCATTCTACTAAAAATAAAATAAAAGCTCAAAAGATACATTAATGGCAGTGGCTTACAGAAATGGGAACAAAGAAGAGATAAAATGAATACAAGCTAAGATGAAGAGAGGAATATCTAATTAACGTTCTTAAAAGATTTAAATGAGTAATGCTTAACCATTTATTCATTTCATTTTGGTTGATTTGGATCGTGTTATTTTTGTACTCATACAAAGTTTTTCTGTAGAAACTTATCATTATATCCTAACCATTTTTCTAAAGTTAGGTTAATAACTTGAGAATAATATGGCTAAGGAATAAATTATTATGAATTTCTAAAGTATACACTTAGAAAATATAAAAGAAAAATAACTTGTAATTTAATTGAAAAACAAGGCAGGGTTAAAGGAATTATTCTTGAATTTTATAAAATATATTATAAGACTTTCCATACGTAAAATAAGCTAGAACTTTTGTAGAAACGCATTTAAGATAATTATGTAAGTGGATAAGATCCATAAAAATAGTTGTAAAGATAAATAACGGACACTGTAAATGTTAGAAAAAGATAAAGTAACGTATCTAATGGCGATGTGTGTAAAAATTGCCACGTGCCTTATTAGAGGTGTTAGATATTGTCAGATACGAAGCTAAGGATGTCAAATGCCTCAAGGGAGAACTGCACTTAATAAAATGCATTGGGTAATGGGGTAGTGATTTGCCTAAGGAATCTATGAATTGCAATCTAGTGATAAGAATAAGAAAACTTGCGCCTTCATACTGCATTGCAATCTAGGAGAGAACAATCTCAATAAGTAAAGAGTGTATTGCACACATGAGTCAGGGTAGGGTGCCATGCGCCAAAGTATTATAGAAGAAGTCAGGTAAGGTATGGAAGAGCCATTGAAGCCGAGCATGGATGCTTATTCAAATGCACACCTAAAGATGCTTTAAGTGAGGAGAGGCATTCAACTTCCAAAGGTTTTCCTGGGAGCTGATTCTATGCAACCTCAAATAAAAAATAAAATAATACAACAAAGGCTAATTTTATCGATGGGATTACATATGGATGATTCTATGTAGTCCAAAATTAAATAATAATTATGAGATATGCAGGTGGATGACTCATAACAGGTCAGAATTAAATGAATAAATGTTGCATAATAGGCTATGGGTGGTTGATTCATAGTAGTCCCATGTCCAATATTATATAAAATAATTTATTAGGACTTGAGGGTGACTGGTTCATAGGAGGTCCAATATTAAATAAAGTAAGTAAAAAACCTATCGGTGACTAATTCATAGCAATTAAGAATTAAATGAATAAATATTGTATAGGGGACCATGGGTGGCTAATTAATAGTGGTCATAGGTCTAATTATATAATATAAAGATAAAGGAAAGGAAAATTTTGTAGCAAATTTGAACTTAATAAGTTTATAAGAATGAGGCTGCGGGTAGCATAGTAGCCTAGAGCTAAATAAAGCAACACTGCAGGGACTGGGGTTCAATGTAGTATGAAAATAGTAGTAACCGTATGAAGGGGAAACTTGGGATGTCTCGAAAGTAAGTAAATATGACCTTTTTGTGTGCGATAGTATGTATGATGTTGTAAAGTAGTGAGGAAAAAACCGTTCCACATTATGCAGCATGGTCTCACTATGTAATAATGTTATACTTTAAGATAAGTATTATTCACACCAGACTTTATGTATGATCCATGTTTTTATCATTGTTTTTCCTATAAACTCCTAAGCACTCATTTGATTATGTTGATTTTATAGAATAGGCAGGTTATTTTTGGCACAAACCGAAGATTGAAGGTAGTGGAGAAAGCCTAGTTATTTGTTATTGTATGATTCATTATATTGTTATAGGTGGTTGGGTGGCATCGTCATATGTTGACCCAACCCTCTCCTATGTATTTCTTATGTTATATTTTGTCCTCTGCGTGGGTACGACTTAGGGTAAATTTGATCATGTATGTAATGAATATTAAGACAAATTTTGATGAAATGAAAATAGTTGTTGTTCTATTTTCTTTGATTGTTTTGAATATATGAAATTCACTCTTGGTTGCTTGAAATAATTCAAATGGTGACCGTAGTATCATTGGTATTCATTTTCAGGTCTCCCTGTAAGGGGTGTTACAGCTAGTATCTAAGCATAGGTTTAGGGCAATCTAAGTAAAACAGAGTTAGAAGTAGGAATAAGAACTTAGAATAAGAAGAACACCCTAGGGATGGGATGTGCTATTAAGCATTAGCAAATTGATATATAGATATATAGGAAGATATATCTACCCTTCTATTGTTGTTTTGCCCTTGCTTTTTGTTTCTTATAAAGACCTTCTTAATAGAAAGAGCTAGATGAATTTGAGTAAGGTAAATTATGTTAGGAGGGGCAGATGCAAGGAGAGATGCGAAAAGTGTATAGACCAATGAAGGAAGCGGTGGAGAAGTACCAAGTGCAGTAGAAGTGGATGCAGTACAACCTAAAATTCTAATGGCATGGACATGAATGCCTTGGTTAAGGAGTTTGTGGCTCGGATGATAAATGAAAATGTTCTTGGAGTGGTTAAGCCAAGGCCTATTGTTGTAAAGGAAGATTTTCAAAAGATGTGTAAAGAATACCAGAGTTTGGGGGTAAAAGTGCTTACGTGAAGAGAGCCCATGGTTGAAGTACTAGACTAGCTAAGAAACTATAACAGGTATTTGGAGACCTGGATTTGAGTGATGTGTAGAGGTGGAAGATGGCATCAAGACGGTTGCAGGAAGATGCACTGGATTGGTGGGAGATAGTTATTGCTGAACACCTGAGGAAAATATTACCTAGGTGTAGTTTAAAGAAAGATTTGAGGCACAATTTATATCCAAGTCATAGTCGAGCATGTTACTATGTGAGTTCATAGACTTGAAGCAGGGAGACCGTACTATGGAAGGGTATGTTTAGAAGTTTAATTCTTTGTCAAATTATGGTAAGGAGATCATTAACACTTCAATGAAGAAGAATGAGAAGTTCATCATGGGCTTGAAGCAAGTATTGGATCATAAGGCGATGATTTATTTGGCATCTCCTTTTGAATTCATAGTTGATATAGCCTAAAATATGATAGGACATATCAGGGGTAAAGGAGAGTAGAGACAAAGTCCAAAGTTGGGACGAAGAAGAAGTTTGTTCCTTATACCAAAGGCAAGAAGGGGGTTCTAAACGGGAGGAGCGGAGAAGCAGCTGCTGCGGATGTTTTTGGTTTCAACCATGGACAGAAGGGACACTATGATACAAAGTGTCCAGCACCGAAGAATTTTGTGAGGGCTAAACGCTTTAAGTATAATAAGGTAGGGAATTTAAAGAAGGACTTTCAAAAGCTAAAGTCACAGGTTTATGCTTTTGAGGGATCAAGGGAAGGACCATCTACCGAAGAGAGAGGCAATGGAAAGATCTTGGAAGGTATGCCTCTAATTTTTGGTATTTCAGTTAGGGTACGATATGATACTGGTGCTACACATTCCTTTATAGCAAGAGATTTGATTGATAGACTTGTGTTAGTAGTAACCTATTTAGTCACTTCCATACGTGTAGCTAATCCCATAGGGGGATATGCCACTCTCGGATTGGGATGCACCGACCTACATATTGTGTTGGGTAAGTGCAATTTTTCTTGTAATCCCTATGTATTTAACTTCATGGGTTATGAAATCATTTTAGGACCGGACTGGTTAGAATGGTACCGTGCAATTGTGCACTGTGTTGAGAGAATTATTACTCTAAGCCATCAAGATCGCAAGGATAGAGTGCACGCGGTTTTAAAGGAGTGCAAAGATAAGTGTGTAAGCATTTTGTTTACTTTAGCTTCAGATAAGGAAGAAGTGTAAGGAGCATTATTCGTGGCGAATGAGTTTCGAGATGTATTTGAACCAGTTTCGGGGTTTCCACCCCTAAGAGCAGCGGAGTTCAGTATAGATTTGCTGCTAGACTCTAAACCATTTAGTCAACCTCCTAATAGAATGCCTCTAAGAAAGGTGGAGGACTTGAAGAAGCAGTTGGCTGAGTTAGAGCTAAGAGCTTCATTAGGACGAGTAGCTCACCAAGGAGAGCAGCAGCAGGATCTGTGAAGAAGTTAAATGGGTTGACAAGACTATATATAGGCTACTGTAAGTTGAATGAAAGGACGGTGAAGAATAAATATCCTCTATCAAGAATTGATGACCATATTGATCAATTGAATGGAGTTAAGGTATTTTCACAGCTAGATTTAGCTACGGGGTTCCATCAGCTGAGAGTTGTAGAGTATAGTGTTCTTTTGACTGCATTTAGGTTAAGATATAGTTCATATAAATGGCTAGTGATGCCATTCGGGCTGATGAATGTGCCAGCGTTCTTTGTTGATTTGATGAATAGAGTATTCCAAGTTCAGCTAGATAAGTTCATGTTGGTGTTCATAGATGGCATGTTAGTGTACTCTAGGGATGAGGTGCAAAATTTATTGGAATTTGCTTGCTACAACCGAAGATTCATTAAGGACTTCTCTCGTTTAGTTGTACCAATGATGAGACTAACCAGGAAGAATGAGCAGTTTGTCTGGGTGTCGAAGTGTGAGAGGCATTCCAGGAATTGAAGCATTGATTGACAGATGCGCCTGTGTTAGTGATACTGATGGGAATTATAAGATGGCTATATATATCGATTCTTCAGGAGCAAGAGTGTAGTATTGTTGCAGAAGGGTTGGGCGATTACGTATGCATATAGACAATTGCAACCGCATGAAGTTCGATATCCAACTCATGATTTGGAGTTGACAGCAGTCGTCTTTGCTTTGAAGATTTGGAGACATTATCTCTTAGGAAAGAGGTTTGAGTTGTATACTGATCGCACATCATTGAGATATTTGTTCTCTCAGAAGGAGCTGAACATGAGGTAACAGAGGTGGTTAGATTCTATAGCATCGTATGATTTTGGGATAGAGTATACCCCAAGAAAAGGCAACAAAGTTGTTTATACCTTGTGTCGATAATAACAAAGTTTATTTTTGACTATGTTAGCGGAATTGACCGTTTTAGAAACACTGTCAGCTTGTGACGTGTAGTTTCGATCCAGTACGAATTTGAGCAAAGCATTCAGAATGCTAGCATGCTTAGAAGTCAGGCCTACGCTGGTAAAAAAATAGCTAAACTGCAGAAGGGAGATAAGTTGTAGCAGACACAGTAAGAAGATTGGACTCAGGAATTGAGGCAGTTGGGTTAAAAGGAATCAGTGTTGATAGAGAAGGAGACTGCGAAAGAATGGAAGGTTGTATGTTCTGAGTGCAGAAGGACCGAGGAGAGAAGTACTGGACGAATGCCATCATTCAAAGTTTACCATACAACTTGGAGGTATAAAGATGTACCAAGACAAGAAGATGAGTTTCTTCCGGAAAAGGATGAAGAAAGATGTAGGAAAGTATATGAGAAGATGTCTTACATTCCAGTAAGTGAAGGTAGAGCATCAGAAACTAAAAAGGCTCCTACAACCTTTGGATATTCTAGTTTGGAAATGGAATTCAGTATCTATGGATTTCATAGACGGGTTGCCAGGATCGAGGGTAGGGAATTAAAGCATATGAGTTATAGTGGATAGACTAACTAAGTGTGCCTATTTCATTCCAGTAAAGGACAAAGGAGCTGTGCCGACGTTATTATATATATATATATATATATATATATATATATATATATATATATATATATAAGGGCGTCAAGGAGATTGCACAGGGTACCTAACACTATTATTAGTGATCGTGATCCAATATTAACTAATGAGGTTTGGCGTAGCTTGTCAAGTGATGTTGGGTCAGAACCACGCATGAGTACTATATACCATACACAAAAAGATGGATAGAACGAGAGAGTTGACAAGGTCCTAGATGATTTTCTTAAAGCTTGCATTTTAGACTTTGATGGATCTTGGGAAGATTATCTACACTTGGTAGAATTTTCAAACAACAATAACAATCGAAGACTTATTGGGATGACTCCATTTGAAGCATCGTATGGAATACCGTCTAAGTCATCTGCATGTTGACTGGAGGCGGGGGATAGGATCGTGCCGGGTCCAATAGTAATTAAGTAAGCTACAGATAAAATAAAGATGATCCAGGCTAGGATGAGAGCAGTGCATTCAAGGCAGAAAAGTTATGCCGATACTAGAAGGGAACTGGAGTTCGTTATTGGCGATCATGTGTTCGTAAAGGTTTCTTCGATGAAAAGCGTGATACACTTTAGGAAGGCTTAGATGCTAGCACCTAGATATGTAGGACTGTTTCAATCATAGAAAGGATCGGGAAGGTAGCATATAAGGTGGAAATGCCAGGTATTTTTGCGAGGATCCATAATGTCTTTCTCGTATGACATCTACGGATATTCATTAAAAATCCAGCCACAGTAGTTAATTCGAGGGCAATAAAGGATTTGGTCATAGAGCCAAATGATCATTGTAGGAAAACCGGTTCGGATAGTGGACTGGGATAAGAAACGGCTTTGGAACAAGGTGGTGAAACTGGTCTGTATTTAGTGAAGCCCGGATCGGGAGGATTGTACATGTAAAATAGAGGACAAGGTTAGAAGGACCTATCCAGAAATTTTTATTTTAGATGGTGTATGAGCTATGTATTGTTTTCCAGATGCGTGTGGAACAGGACTAAGAGTTGTGCTGATGTAGAGAGGTAAAGTGATTGTCTATGCTTCTAGATAGCTTAGACCGCATGAAGTCAAATTTCCGACACATAATTTAGAATTAGCAATAGTGATTTTTGCATTGAAGGCGTGGAGACATTATATTTTGGGAATTTTTTTTGAGTTATACATAGATCATAAGTCGCTGAAATATTTGTTCTCACAGAAGGAGTTGAACATGAGACAACGGAGGTGGTAAGAGTTTAGTGTTGCATATGATTTTGGGATTGAGTACTCAACAGGGAAAGGCAACAAGGTTACAGATGCACTTAGGAGGAAACATCAGAACGCAATATTAGCGATGATTTCTGAGTAGAAGGACTTGGAAGCGTTAGCATATTGCAGAGTGCAGTAGAGATCCGAGGCTGGTTCTAGTGGAGATACAGCTGTATTATCTTGTTTGGAAGTTCGACGAGTGATGATCGGGAGGATTTCTTCTAAACAGAGGATCTATTATAAGCTGAACGGACCAGGAAGCTAAAAGATGGAACCTAGAGCGATGGCTTGAAGGATTTTAGTCTTGACCAGAATGGGAGGTTGAGAAAGAAAGAAATATTACATTTTTCGAATGTAGGAAACATAAGGAAAGAAGTCTTAGAGGAATGCCATCATTCAAGGTTCTCTATTCACCCATGAGGTACTAAGATGTATCAAGATATGAAGAGGGGTTTCTTCTAGGAAAGTATGAAGCGAGATATTGAGTTCTGTGTGAAGCAGTGCATGATTTGCCAATAAGCAATGGCCGAACACTAGAAACCAAGTGGGTTGCTTCAAAAATTAGATATTCCACTATGGAAGTGGGATTCTATGTTCATGGATTTTATTGACGGGTTGCCAAGGTCGAATAGAGGAAATTATAGTATATAGGTCATAGTGGACAGGTTGACCACGAGTGCCCATTTCATTTTAGTAAGATCAACCAGAATGGCACCTGTTTTAGCAAAGTTGTTTATGAAGAATGTGGTTAGACTACATGGAATTCCTAGTAGCATAGATAGTGATAGAGATCCTTTGTTCAATAACAAGTTCTGGAAGAGTCTGCAGGAAGTATCGTGAATGAAGCTCAAGATGAGCACCGCTTACCATCCGTAAATAGATAGGCAAACAAAAAGAGTTAAACAAAACCTTGGAAGATTTGTTGAGAGATTGTGTATTAGATTTTGGGGGATCATGGGAAGACATCTATATTTAATCGAGTTTTTGTATAACAACAATTATTAGATTAGTATTGGGATGACACCGTTTGAAGCTTTGTAAGGAAGGTCATGCAAATGTTCCGTATGTTGCTAGAGACTGGAAATAGGTTGGTTCTTTGTGAAGATTTAGTCGCAGAAGCTGCATAAAAGATTGAGGTCATTCGGGCTAGAATGAAGGAGGCTCAGTCTAGGCAAAAAAGTTATGCAAATAAGAGACGAAAAGATCTAGAGTTCTCAGTTGGGGATCAGGTTTTTGTCAAAGTGTCACCATTGAAGGGTGTGATTAGGTTTGGGAAATCGGGGAAGCTAGCATTGAGATTCATTCGACCTTTTCCTATTATTGAGAGGATTGGGAAACTTACATATAGAGTTGAATTACCGAGCAGTTTGGCAGCAGTCCATGATGTTTTTTATATTTCTCATCCCAGAGAATGTGCTAGAGACCCAAATATTGCTATTTCACCGACTGTGCTAGATGACTTAGTAGTAGAACCAAATTTAACCATAGTGAGGAAGCCTATTCATATTGTTGTGAGAGATGAAAAGAGGCATGGAACCAAGACGGTCATATTGGTCAAAGTCCAGTGGAGCGACGATGACAGGGACTGTAGTAGGGAGCTTGAGAGTAGAATTAGAGATACTAATCCTGACTTGTTTGATGGTATGTTTTCCTTCTTGTTTAACTTTTTATGTAACCTATCGTAATTTTGAGGAAGAAATTCATTAAGGAGGGGATTCTATAACACCCAAATTTTTCATAACATTATTTAGAGTATTTAATTAGCTAAATTAGTTAAAATAATGTGGTTATTAGGGGATTGAGATTTGATTTTAATTAAGGGTAGTCATGCCATTTAAGAATGAATTGAAAGAAGAGTTTAATTTGAAATAGAGGATGGGTAAAAATAGAAAAGAGACCATTCCTATATCCTCCAAACCTTGGCAGTGTATTAAAATACACGTTCATTTCATTTTGAAAATTTTAAAACAAGAGGTTGGCTACCATTAACAAGGAAAAGAGGAAGAAGAGTAAGAAAAGCAAAAGGAAAAGCAAATACAAATCAAATTCATCGAAATCACAAGCTCCTTAATCTCTAAAGCTAAGGTAAATAATATTCACATCTCATTTTTGATGGTATTTTCATTTTTAGATGATTGCCAAATATTTTGCATTGATTTTCCATGATTTTGAAGATGGAATGATTATATATACATGTTGATAATTTATGTATATTCATATTGATTTTATGATATGTTTTAAGGTGAAAACGTTATAAAATGACATCTAAATGCCTTGAGAATTTTTATGAAGATCATAAATAATGTTTTAGAGATGGGTTTCAATTTTTGGAATTTTCTAAAATAATGCGGAATTTATATGAATTTTCTAGTAAATAAAATGCTAATTTGGGTTAATAATTATTTTTAGTTAAATAATAAATAATTTGGGTCTGAAATTTTTATATGTTGGAAAACATATAAAAATAGATTTTTTTTGAAATTTTTGTAGATTTTTCATAGGTGTTTTAAGGGTTATATAATATTATTTAAGGTATGAGACATAAATGTTTTATATAATTAAAAGAGGAGAATGGGTTCTTTGTAAAATGATTTAAATTACAAAATCCGTAAGGTCGACGGCACTTTTGAAAAACTGCAGTGCTTTTTATTGGTAAAGAAAGAGGCAATCAATCAAAATTAAACATGTAAGGCAAGTTAGGTGAAAAGAACTATTTTCTACATGTTTTTCAGTGTTTCGACACCGTCGGCACCAGGTTATGCTTCCTCATCTTCGCCTTCGACAGAGTCGAAACCAATGTACACGGTATAGGTTTACTGATATGTAGTGAATTGGATGTAGGCGGAAGGTAGGGAGGCGGAAGGTAGGGGTTCCTAGGGGGTTGAGGTAATCTTTTGTTTTTAAATTAAAGAAATATATTTGCATACTTACGACTAAATGGCTTTCAACAAAGTAGCTTTCGACTAGGTTAAATGATTTAAAGGAAATGGTTTCGATTGGGTTGCGCCTCTGTTTTTAAATAATTGCTTTTGACTAAGTTGAAACCTTTTTGTTGCCGCCTTTTTACCTTTTGATTCAGATGGCTTCGAAAGGTTTGTTTTGTTTTCTAAAAATTTGATCACCTCTCCAATGCTTTCGAAGGGATGGTTTCGACCTGTGTAGTTAATGCCCCGCTATTACCCCGCTATAACCCCGCAATATATCATAGCGGATATCCGCTGCTACGATTTTTCCATATAGCCCCAAAATATAGCCTTTCCGCTTTAATCCCCGCTATTTTCGCTATATCCCGTTATTCCCGTTATATTTTGCTATTTTCGCTATATCTTCTTTAATAAAATGAATTAAAAAATTGCATTTATACATTATGAAACTAATTTATTTGATTTAATTTTAATATATTTTTAGAAATGAAAATACTCTAATATTCTACTAAATTCAATTATGTTATATAATAGTTTTACGTTTATTTAAAGTATATTCGCACATTTTTTTGTTTAAAATCATTTATGTATTAATTATAATTCAATTGAATGATAATTTTTCATTTAATTACCATTTATATATCTATGAATACATTAAGTACGAGTTTTATATGCTATTTAGAGCTATCTGCTATATCCCGCTATATACTCGATGTATCCCCGCTATGACTTTTTGCACCTCCACCACTTTGAATCTGCCGAGTGCTTTAACTGCACAGGACATCATCACTTAGGAAATGGTTTCGAAGTAGATGATTTCGACTTCAATGTTTTAAGACCTTTTTTCTATAAGTAAAGTAAAACCCAAATTGGTTTCGAAAGAAATAGTTTTAAATGGTTTCAAAACATATGCTTTCGGCTTTAATGGGTTTTATGATCCTTTTATTCTACTTGAAGGAAAAATCCAAATGGTTTCAACGGAGACAATTTTCAAAGGTTTCGAAGGGGTAAATTTTTGAATGGTTACGAAAGGTTTTCACATGTTTTAAATTAAACCCAAAGTGCTTTCGAAAGGATTGAGTTTTGACTGTTTCGAAAGGTTTATTGAATTGTTTCGAAAGGAGTGGTTCCACAGAGTTTCGAAAGGGTTGAAAGGAAGGATTTTTCCTATGTTTCCGACAGGAATATTTAAAAGGTTTTAAAGGGAGATGTCTGGTGTTTTGATGCTTTCGGAGAAAAGAAAGGAAAGATTTTTCCAATGTTTTCGAAAGGCTATATTTAATGGTTTCGAAAGGGTCTTTCAATTGTTTCGAAGGGGTTACCTTCAATAGTTTCGAAAGGGTTGTTTAAAGGTTTTAAACAAAAGTTTCAAATGTAATAAAAATGCAATGTAGCCTAAGCATTTTCAAGTAAAAAAGGGTTTTTACTTGTTTTGGAAGGACAATTAATCCTTATTAAATCTCATCAACATTATTTTGAGTAAACTTTATATAGCAAAATGGCTTAGAGTAAAGCAAAAGAAATAATTTTCCTTTTGTGTGTGTATGTATGTATATATATGATTTGAAGGACTAAATCATTTTGAAAAGGTTTTCAAGGAGAATTTAAAGAGTAGTTAACGCTAAGAAAATAATTTGGACAGTTAGTCCATTTTGCAGGCAGTCAGCTTCGATTTCGGACAGTTAGTCCAGTTTGCGGGCAGTCAGCCCAGTTGTATGGACAAATAGTCCATTTGTAGCATAACAGATCTTGCTATTATATTATGGGCAGATAGTTCACATATTACCTATTTTACAGACAGATAGTCCATTTATTAGCATAAATGATGCTGCTATTTTGATATAATTAGTTTGATTAACCAGTTTGGTTGCAAGAAAAGATTTGCAAAAGATATGTTTTAAAGAGTATATAAGTGAGGATACACCCATCCGCTAAGCGTCGTGGTCTCACCTAATATCAGTAAACCGAGATTTACCAGAATTATTCACACCTGACTTTATGTCTGTTCGAGTTTTTGTTTCCCCTTAAACTCTTGGGTACTCAAAATTGATTTGAGTAGGCCGAGGGTTAAGGTCTTCAGGGTTTAGTCTTTTGGCGAATAAAGCTTTCGAACACGAGCAGGTGGCTGATGGATAGCTAATTAGGAATTGCGTTTATTTACATTGTGTATTAAGTTAGATATGACTATATTATTTTGCTCAACCAAGGAGGCATCGTCATATTCGCTCTAGGCATAATTTTGTAATGATTATAATTAATCTTTACCTGGGAAACGATATGGGATTATGTAATTTGGATATGAATTTGTTTTGAAATGTAATCAGTAAAATGATGTTTTTGAAATATATGATTTCAGTCATATTCAAGTGCTTATGATATTATAGATACCATTATCTTACCGTATTTTGTCACCAAAAGATAATACTATGGATTACTGCAGCATCTACAGTGCTTAGCTTTTGGCCTCCAAACACGAGATTTTATACGACATCCGTCTAGTCAATGCTTGGAGTTGATAATACTTCCATTGGAACCAAGCCCATGAGTTTTTCATTCCCTGAGCTAGCCAATTTGGCTAGTGAATTGGCTTTTGCATTCTCTTCCCTAGGGATATGCGTTATCGTATAATATTCGATATCATACAGAAATTCTAGGGCCATAGTCAAGTAAGGAACTAGCCACTCTTGGAGTTCCTTCCTTACCTGGAAAACCACTAATTTGAAGTTGAAATAAATGCGCAAAGTCTTGACCTCCAATTCTTTCGCAATCCTGACTCCCACGATTAAGGCTTCATACTTGGCTTAGTTATTCGTTGCGGGAATTTCAAGTTTTAGGGCATAGCAGATGAACCGCTCCTCGACTGTTACCAAAATAACTCCAACCGTTGAAGGATGTTCATTGGATGCCTAGTCAGCATACAACTTCCATTTAACACTCCATTTTACATCGTCTTCTGCATTGCCACCTCGAGCCATATGTTTGGCAATAAAATCTACAAAAGGTTTGCCTTGAATTGCCCTCCAGGGATGATACAATATGTTGTACTGAATTAATTCGATGTTTTACTTTAATAATCTTCCTGAACTCTTAGGCCACTACCGAACTTGCATGAGGGGCTGATCAGTTAGTAATTCAATTAGGGGAGCCATAAAATATGGAAGAAGTTTTCTTGAAGCAATCAACAGGGAATAGGAGAGCTTTTCTAGCTTCAGGTAATTTCTCTCCGCTTCCGCAAATCACTTAATAATGTTGTATACTGGCCTTTGGAGTTTGGACTCTTCATGTCTCAGTGCGAAACTTAGGGCATGAATTGATACTACCAGATAACTGAACAGATCCTCTCCTTCCAAATACTTTGATAAGATGGGGGATCTTTCCAAATGATCCACTAGGGCTTGAAAACCTTTCTTGCATTCTTATGTCCATGTGAAGTTTCATTTCCCTACTTTAAGGACATCAAATAACGGTATACATTTGTCTGTAGTCTTTGAGATGAATCGGCTTAGCACAGCTACTTTCCCATTGAAACTCTGTATCTCCGTTATCGTCTTTAGGGCTTCAACATTTCTCAAGTCTTCAGTCTTCTCTGGATTGGCCTCAATTCCCATTGAGTTCACTTTGAAACCCAAGAACTTTCCCAATGCAGCATTGAATGAGCATTTTAACAAGTTAAGCTTCATTTCGTATTTCCAGAGTACACCATACACCTTTGATAGGTCATCTACATGGTTCATCGATCATCATGATTTCACAAGCATATCATCCATGTAAACTTTCATTGTATGCCTCGTCTACTTCCTAAACATTGAATTTACCAATGTCTAGTAATTTGCTCTTGGATTCTTCAGTCCGAAGGGCTTACCAAGATAACAGCACAACCTAATTTGGTTTTGAAGCTGGTGTGTTCCTAATCAAGGATGTGCATCAAAATCTGATTATAGCTAGAATAGGCATCTATAATTGACAACAATTCATGATCAGCTATTGAATCCACCAATAGATTGATCTTTGGCAGTGGAAAGCTATCCTTCGAGCAAGCTTTGTTAAAATTGAAGTAGTCAATGAATGTTTGCCACTTTCGGTAAGATTTTCTAACCAACATTGGATTAGATACCCAACTAAGGCACAATGCATTGTGGATGAAGCTGCTGGCTTTTATTTTAGCCACTTCCATTTTCAAAGCAGTGGATCGCTCCGGAACTAGGATGCACCTCTTCTGCTTGACAAGAAAACATATGCAGTTCACATTCAATGTGTGGCACGCTATCCCCATTGATTTCCATACATGTCTGAATATGTCTAGGAAAACAGATCCTGGTTTGGTCAAAGGAACCCTATCAACTCCATCTTTATCTTCATGCTGAGTTGTGATCCAATTTTCACGACCCGTGTAGGATCATCCTGACAAACCAGGATGTTAATCGTCAACACGATGGAGGTTTCCCACATAACCTCAAGCTCTTTCCTTGGGTCCACAACTTTGAGAAACCTGCTATGTTGACCAAGCCAGCGCTTAGGCAGTGGTTTCTATGCATCCGTTGATTTGACACAGCGGGTCTTCTCTATGTCTTATCCCTTTTCATGTCACTTTGCTTCCCTTATCTCGATGATGTAGTATTCACATCCAATGTTCTTGTGACGACCCGGCTTTCTAACTCCAGAAAGATTGTCATCAATAAGAAAGAAAGGGATAGAAATAGAAAAGAATAGAAAGAAAGAATAACAACATCAGAATCTCACAGCGGAATGGAACAAAATATAATACATCAACATAACTATTACATAGTTATATACACATCAAAGTTATACAATATCATAGAACATGACTGTCATATACATATATGTCAAAACATACATCCCAAAATACATCATATACTAACTAACACAGCAGAACTATATGGATAGATACATACGTCAGGTCTTCTTCTCCAACTCCTCTAGAAACTCTATACTCCGATTACCTATCACTTGGCTACTCATAAAAATTTGAGTACCCAAGAGTTTATGAAAACAAAATATAAACTCCGGGTCGGACATGGGTCTGGTATGAGTAAACGGGTTAAAGTTGTTTAACTTTGAAAATTCTTTGAAATAAAGGTATCACGTAAGACTTCCCACACATAAATACGGGCAAGTTTTTACCTTACGCTAACCAAAACATTTTATAGGAAATTCAGTGATATTATAATAGTGTCTAGGGTTTTCAAGTAAAATACAGAAATAGCTGAAATGCTTACATCTCACATTCCAGCGTAGTTGGGCACAATCAAAACGTACGGCGCTTATTGGAAATTGGATCCCATACAATGGCAGGGCTACTGGGGTACCGCCCGTCACAGTACGTGGCCTAGATCACCGTACCGAGGAGCCACCCAAACTCCCCTGCAACACAAGGCCAGAACCATTCCTTACTGAACAGTCCCGAACAAGATAACCTCGCAGTTGGCTGCTGTAACATCCCGAAATTTTTGAAAATTAAAAATAGATAAATAGTTTGAACTTCGGGATCTAACTAGTAAAATTTAATCTAAATATTTTATTGTTGATATTAATATTACACATTAATATAGAATTAAATAAAAAGAGATATTGATAGATGATCTTTTAATAGAATTTAAAATTTGTTAAAGTTATGATGAAATTATAAGATTTAAATCACATAACAAATAATTAAACTTCTAAACAAATAATTAAATAAAAGATCAAACAAATAAATAAATAAAAAAATATAAACAAAGGATCAAACAAATGAACAAATAATTAAACAAATAGTTGAACCAAAGAACAAACAATTAACAAAAGAATAAACAAACAAATAAATGAACAAATAAACAAGCAAGATAACAAAACAATAAGAAAAAAAAAACATAACATGCTTAAATTAACAAAGTAACTAAACAACTTGCAAAAAGAAAATGTACAGGCCAGTAAACTAAAAGGGGTAAGCAAAAGAAATAAAATAAAGTAAAACAAACTCATACATTATTAAAATATAAAACAAATCAAATAGCATGCTGAAAATATACAAGCATGAAACCCTACATACTTTCATTAAATGCAAGCATCTACAAAGAACATACCTGCATTAAATGTTTTACTCCCAGCATGTTTAAACCTGTACTTGTTTTAATAAAATTCAGTAAAAAAATCTGTTATAAAGGAACATCAATTGCCTTAGTTATTTCATTCAACAAACTTCTGCAAACCTGAAAAAGAAAACATCATATTTCATAAACTCAAGAGCATTCAGGTGATCAAAACAGAAAGAAAGAAGAACAGAAGGAAGTTTCAACTGCAGAATCAAAACAAAACAATTATATAGCCCCTGTTTCAATATTTTTCCAGGTGAGTAGATTCACTGCTTGGATATTAAAAACTTGTGTATTAGTTTGTGAACAGTTTATTTAGCTATGTAAGTTTTAAATAATAACTCTGCATATGTTGTGATATCTGTTCTTCTAGCTTCTGGTTATAAAACAGAGTGAAGTAGGAAAATAAAACCAAAACATTTCCATACGAACATTTTTAACTTATGATTCTTAAAACAAAACAGGTTGTGTAAACTAAATTTACAGTTTACAGATTTTATTTTTAGTTTGAAGTGAAAACTCTTGGCTGTGCAACCTCAAAACTTACAGTGGAACAAAATTGATGATAAATCCAAGTATGATAAAGCATTGATTTGATTACATAATTCGAGTAAGTATACAAAAATAGGATTTTTAAAATAAATATGATGATTTTTACTTGGATATCTCAGGAGCAGATCATATTTTAACAAATTTTGCTTTTAAATAAATTCCTGATTATCGAAAGATTCTTGAATGATGCAATTTCGCGTGGAGCTAGTTTAATACTCAAGAATGTTGGGAAAAATACAAATTTATTTTTCTATAGCGTGAATTGGGAGTTTGAGATCAAATTAGGGTTTTAATACCATTTTTTTTTGTTCTGTACAAAAATTTCGATTGCGCCCTTTTGAGTTGATCGAGTTCGAAGATTTTGGGGGAGATGTTGGCTCGGGGTATGGACGTGGTAAGGCCGAAGTGACGAACCTTCTGGTGACTCGAGGCGTGGCGACGAAGAGGTTTTGCTCAATGGGTTTTTGGGTTACAGTTCGATGAAGAGGCGAGTTTTTGATTTCGAGTGTTTTCGATCGAACCAATGTTCGATTTAGCATCTGCAGCGATTTTTCGACTTGCTGGTGATCGAGGCGATCACCAGAGTCGCGGCGAACCACCGTGCACGTGCACGGTGGTGGTGATGTGCCAGTGAATGAAAAAAAAAAAAAAAAAGAAATATAACAGGAAGAAGAAGAGAGTTACTCGAGTGAAACAGAGAGAGACTCAGGGAAGAAATAAGAGTCTTTAAAAATGTAAGCTATCAGGTTTTAAAACTTGAAAGTTAGAAAAAAAAACAGGGAAGATGATGCGCGAGCGAACAGAGAGAGACTCGGAGAAGAAAATGAAAAGGGTCGAGAGTTACTCGAGTGAACTGAAGTTGCTCGGTTTGATTTCCAAAACCTGCAAACTAAAAATGCTGTGTAAATTGCTTAAACAAGTTTAAGTGATAATTGATGTATGACAATTAAATCAGGTTTCATTACAAGTTAATAAAATAAGTAAAAACTTAACAAGGTTCTCTGAATCTAATTTATATTTTAATCAAGTAATTTATATAAAACTAGTGTTGGAATTTAAATTAACATTTAAGTTCTCAAATTTGTAATAAATTGATTTCAAAAGTTTAAGAGAGATTTCTTTGTAAATATAAATTAGTGAATAATTTATATTTATTGATTATGAAAAATTTAACTATGAACTAATAGTTAATTAATTAAGTAATTTCGTTAAGAATTAAGGGTTAATCAGTGATTAACTAAGAAATTAAGAAATCAATGAATGAATAATTAAGTTTTATTAGGGTATTAATTAAGGGTTATGAAAAGTAATTAAGAATGATTTGTAATTAAATTGATAAATAAACAATTAAGTATTTAATTAAATTTGTAATTAAGAATTTGTTAATTTTGAAACAATTAATCGAGTTAATCAAAGATTTAATTTATTTATCCAAATTTTTATCATTGATTTAAAAATAATTAATTGGTAAGATCCCATTCACTTTGATTGGTAAATAATTAACTATTGCTATGCACTAGATTGATATTTTTGTTTATGATTATGTAGAATGTAATTGCCATGTTATTGCACTGTGATTATGATTTGTTCTGTATAGATGTGAAAACCCTGTTGTCTGTAAAACGGCATTTAAACTTCGATGCGACAGGGAATCGGATTTCAGTTTGTTATCCGAAACCCACATCGAACCTATGAATTATTATGAATGACGCCCACATTGTTTTTTAAATTAACGCTCACTATTCGGTTTAACCGGGAGACGACCTTTGTGTCGTATAACCCATTCCGAATAGTGATACGTCGAATTGGATAGCATTTGAAGAACCGGTGTCGAAGACCGGGTATTTGCGAGAGCGATAGGATGACCTGTCGATTGACTCTGCACCGAGTTGCTCCGGTATAGAGTTCTCCATATGTGATGGTGAATCCGATCAGGATTGTGAATATCCGGATTGCAAGGACTTCTTTGTAAGTGCCTTCGGTTCTGTTCGAGCCCGGAACAGACTTGTATGGATTGTATGTCTGACATTACAAGTTGAGATATAAAGCCGATTTCTTTCAAATATATTTCTGTTGGTGGCGGAGAATTTATTCTCTTAGCTTAACACCCTTCTCTGAGACGTACGAGCTCAGAGGTTATATAGTTGAAGTTATCAGCGATATATTCCCAATTTGGTAATGTGACATGCTGAGTGTTGCTGAAATGATCATTGTGTTGATTATTTGTGATAGGATCATTTGTTTGATCGTCTATCTTGGTGATCATTGTGATGATCATTTGTTGACCCAAAGCACGGCTTTTGTATAAAGTGTGTTTTTGTGGACGTGACTTCGTCGGACCTCACACCCCGAAATGGTCAAAACAGGAAAGATGCGGCAAGGTTATTGGGGGTAGCACCCCTTAGGGTATGTACATTTCCTTCTGGATAGAAGCGGTATCATGGTATGGAGCCCAGATACTTAACTTATGTGGATATCGCAGATATATATATATGATTTTGTGATTTGTTGCTGGGGCCCCGGTTAAAGGTTGGTTACGACCGGGAGATGGCATACTCGTGTCAGTAGTTACCCAGTTAGGGGTAACCCGGCCTTGTGTTGGTAGAGATCCGGTTTGGTTCTCGGGGACGTCCTTCCAGAGGCGTTCTCATGTGGCAATGGGAAGTTCCTTGGCCTGACCATTTGTTGGAAATCCAAAGAAACAATACGAGCCTTGTAAGGTTTTAGTTGTAGAACCTGCTTCCTCAGGAGGTAGCTATAGTAGGCATAATATAATGGTACCTATGCTGGCTAAGATTCATATTCTACTTTCGAAATGATTTACTTCACTATGCACTAGTAATAATATCAAAGAATTCTTTTCTCGTATCAAGCATATTTAACTGTCATAAGAAGAAATCTCCCCCAATTCTGCGTTTGCATTGTGTGTGTGGCGGGAGGTCTTATGGTAGTTCCATTTTTTAAAAGCATTCCGAAAATTCTTTTATAAATCTTGTTTTATTTAAATGTAACTATTTTTGTTTACTCATACCAGTCCCATGACTGATCCGGAGTTTATTGTTTTCTTTCCTAAACTCTGGGTGCCCATTATTTCCACACGGGCAGCCTAGTAGCAGGTTTCTATATTTTGGAGTAGCGGTATTGTGGAGCTCTTATCTTGGATATATCTTAGGAGCTATTGGAGACTTCAGGTGTTTAGCTCTTGGGAGTTCGTTATCACCTCTTTCATTTTGAGGACTTTTGGATACATGTTCACTATTATATTATCATGATGTTGTATTTAGAGATTATGGTATATGTACTATGTACTCTGTTGAAGTATGAATATTATGTTGATGTTGTAACAGTGATGTTATTTATAATATTGATTCTGTTCCGCTGTTTTATGTTCATCTAATTGTTGTTATAAGCTCCGGCGATGCGAATTTGATGTCGTTTATTGGACATCGAGTTTGGGTCGTCACAAAGTGGTATCGGAGCTGTTGGTTGAGTAAGAACTTTAGCTACGGAGTATAACACATTAGACGGCTCATTAGAGATAGGGTGAAGTATACCCTAGAATGAGTATAATCAAAATTAAAACTTAGAAATTTCTTAGTATGTTATTTTTACTGCTGATATTCCTTAAAATATTTCGTCTGCATATCTAAATCAATTTTCTTACTAATCTCAGATAGTGAAAATGAGTGGACGCAGAGGAAGAGTGAGGGGTCAAGGCAATGCTGCAGTACCAAATCAAATTCCCGTAGCCGCAGAAGCAGTAATAGAAATTCAGCAGCAGCCGGACTTGGCTGAATTATATAAGAAGTTTGAAAAGCTTGGTGGAAAACCATTTATTGGCAAAGAGTCAATTATTGACGCTCAAGCTTGGGTAAGATCTTGTGAAAAGATTTTTAAAGGACTAAAATTGCAGGATGAGCAGAAAAGACTTATAGCTTCTTGGCAACTCCAAGGAGAAGCTTCAGCTTGGTGGGAAACCATCATTGTAGATGAACCCGAGGAAGAATTCACTTGGGATCGTTTTAAAGAAGTGTTTGAGAAACGTTACATGCCATCAGCGGGTGTTTCTAGAATGTATCAGGAATTTCTGGATTTGAAACAAGGAAGTTTGTCGTTTGAAGAATATTTGAATAAATTCAGTGAACTATCTCGGTTTGGTCCGGAATTGCTAAATACACCTCTGAAGAAAAACGAAAGGTTTATCCGAGGAATGAACCAGAAATATCATGGAAGAATGACGGGTCATGTTAAAGAATCTTTCTCAGATTTAGTAGATATGGGTTACAGGTACGCTACTCTTGATATACAGGAAGCGACTGTGGAGAAAGGTAATTCAGGTAGTCAGAATTATAAAAAGCGTAAATTCGGAGGCAAGAAACCTTGGCAAGGCAATGAGAAGAAGAGGAACATTCAGGGAAGCGCAGCAGAAAATGTCACTTGTTACAACTGCAAAGAGAAAGGCCACTATTCAAGTCACTGTCCAAAACCCAAGAGACCAGCTAGAGAATGTTACAATTGTCATAAACCGGGACATTTAGTTAAAGATTGCCCAGTGATGAGGCCAGCGCAGGTAGCAAAAGTCTATGCAATAAAGGAGGACCCCTCATCTTCAAAAGCTGACAAAGGGAAAAGTGTTTTGGAAGGTAACCTTACTATTAATAATAGAACTGTTAGAGCTTTATTTGATACGGGAGCTTCACATAGCTTTATTTCCCAACAAACCGTAAATGAACTAGGACTTGAAACTAAATTTGCCGACGATCTTATTTGCGTGAAAAATCCGGTCGGAGGTCCCGCAAATCTAAGTTCATATTGTAAGAGAGTTCCTATTTCATATGCTAGCTATAAATTTCCTATCAACCTGTATGTCCTCGAATTTGATGAATTTGAAATCTTACTCGGTATGAACTGGTTAACGAGATACGATGCTAGATTGGAGTGTAGTAATCGGACAGTTTTAATCCAAACAAATTTTGGAGATTTTATTGAAATCTCTTGTGAGAATCCAAGTCTAAGGAACGACAGATTGATATATACTTTGGGAAATCTTGAACCCACTTTGCAGTCTATACCTGTTGTTCGGGATTTTTCTGACGTATTTGAAGAAGTGAAATCTTTACCTCCTCATCGAGAAATAGAATTCCGAATCGATCTTGTACCTAATACTCGTCCTGTTGTTCACGCAAGTCGCAGGATGGCACCTAGGGAAAAGATTGAATTGGTTCATCAAACTAATGAGCTACTAGCAAAAGGATTAATTAGACCCAGTGTTTCTGAATGGGGTTCAGCCGTCGTATTTGTTGCCAAATCAGACGGATCTTTGAGATTGTGTGTAGATTACCGCGATCTAAATAAACAAACTCTCAAGAATAAATTTCCACTTCCCAGGATTGATGATTTATTTGATCAGTTGCACGGCGCTCGTTTCTTTTCAAAAATGGATCTAGCCCAAGGATTCCATCAATTACGAATCGCCGAAGATTGTGTACATCTGACTGCTTTCAGAGGTCCTAATATGTTCTATGAATGGTTAGTTATGCCTTTCGGGCTAACCAATGCTCCAGCTTATTTCGTAGATCTCATGACTCGTGTGTTTCGGGAAGTTTTAAATAAATTTGTGCTTGTATTCATTGATGACATCTTAATTTTCTCCAAAACTAAAGATGAGCATGCCGAGCATCTTAGAATTGTCTTAGAAATTTTGAGGAGAAATGTTCTATATGCGAAATTTTCCAAATGTCACTTCTGGGTCAATGAAGTCAAATTCCTTGGCCATATTGTTAATGAAGAAGGAATTTCAGTAGATCCTAGCAAAATTTCCGCTATTCTTGATTGGAAACAACCCACTACTCCAAAAGAAGTTCGAAGCTTTTTGGGCTTAGCAGGCTATTACCGGAAATTCGTTCAAGATTTTTCTAAGTTGGCTAGCCCATTGACTAAGCTAACAATGAAAGGTGTAGAATTTGATTGGACTTCAAAATGTGAGGAAGCTTTTCAAGAGTTGAAAAAGAGATTAACCACTGCTCCTGTTCTCACTATTGTTAACGGGAACCAAGGCTTATCTGTCTATACTGATGCAAGTGGTGAAGGGGTAGGTGCAGTATTAATGCAAAATGGAAAGGTAGTTGCCTATGCAGGTAGACAATTACGTCCGCATGAGAAGAACTACCCAACGCACGATTTGGAACTTTTGGCTGTTGTTTTCGCTTTGAAAATATGGCGACATTATCTTCTGGGTAAGAATCTTTTCAGCTTTCTAAATAATTTGCGAAAGAAATATACTTAATAAACTCTCTTTGTTATAGGTGAAAAATTCGAATTATTCACCGATCATAAAAACTTGAAATATCTTTTCTCCCAGAAGGATCTGAATCTGCGACAACAACGTTGGTTGGAATTTCTGGCATCTTATGACTTGGATATTCTGTATACACCCGGAAAGGCCAATGTAGTTGCAGACGCTTTAAGCAGAAGATATGCTGTTCTTGCTTATCTGGTTATCACTCCTACTCTTCTTGAGAAAATTGCCAGTAAACAAAAAGGGGACGAGTTCCTTCATCAAATTTATGAGAAAATCCGTCATGGTGAAGATACGAGTTTTGAAGTTGACGACAATAAAATCATTAGATTAAAAGGCAGGATTTGTGTCCCTGACATTCCAGAATTGAAACGAGAAGTATTGGACGAATGCCACAAGTCCAAATTCAATATCCATCCAGGAGTCAACAAAATGTATCGTGATGTTAAAAGAACATTCTGGTGGAAAACGATGAAGAGAGACATATCTATTTATGTGAGTCGATGTGCTACTTGTCAGCAGATCAAGAGCGACCAAAGGAAAGTGGCCGGTTTACTTCAACCTTTGGAAGTACCAAAATGGAAGTGGGATCAGGTATCGATGGATTTCATCGATGGATTGCCTCGTACCAAGAAAGGCAATGAAGCGATTTGGGTTATTGTGGATCGTTTAACCAAAAATGCTCATTTTATTCCAGTTAAATCTACTCGTACTGCGGCAAGCTTGGCAGGTATTTATATAAAGGAAATTGTTCGCCTCCATGGTATTCCCAGCAGTATAGTGAGTGATCGTGATCCGATCTTCACTTGTAGATTTTGGGAAGCATTTCAAGACGCTTTAGGAACGAAATTAAAATTCAGTACTGCTTATCATCCGCAATCTGATGGACAGACTGAGAGGGTTAACCGAGTTTTAGAAGATCTACTGCGTGCTTGTGTTCATGATTTTGGTGGTTCTTGGGAGGACCATTTGCATCTGGTTGAATTCTCATATAATAACAGCTATCAAGCCAGTTTAGAAATGGCTCCTTTCGAAGCTTTATATGGTCGTCCGTGTCGATCACCTACATGTTGGATCGAATCAGGTGATAGACTTGTTCTTGGACCAGATATGATAAAAGAAGCCACTGAGAAGGTAGAATTTATTCGAAAGAAGTTATTAACTGCCCAAAGTCGTCAGAAGAGCTATTATGACCGTCGAAGGAGAAATTTGGAATTTCAAGTTGGAGATTCTGTATTTCTGAAAGTATCTCCGATGCGGGGAGTGTTGAGATTTGGGAAAACTGGAAAGTTAGCACCGCGTTATATTGGTCCTTTTCCTATTCTGGAAAGAATTGGTTCTCTAGCATATAGAGTGCAGTTACCCAACTGGTTATCTGGCGTACATGATGTGTTCCATATTTCTAATCTTCGGAAATATGTGCACGATCCAGATGATATTATTGAAGAAGCTGCTCAGCAGGATCTTGAAATCACTCCCAACTTGGCAGTTAGAAGGGAACCGATAAAAATTGTAGATCGTGATGAGAAACGATTGAGGAACAAAATTGTGAAATTGGTCAAAGTTAAATGGAGTGGCGATCCAAAGGACTGTACTTGGGAGACTGAAGAGAATATGAAGAAATCATATCCCAAATGCAGAATTGACATCTCAACTTGAATCTGTAAGTCATTTCCTTATTTCTGAATTCGTATATTCTTTGTTTGAGTTTCTCTTTCTTTTAATTTCGAGGACGAAATTTTCTTAAGGAGGGGATATTGTAACATCCCGAAATTTTTGAAAATTAAAAATAGATAAATAGTTTGAACTTCGGGATCTAACTAGTAAAATTTAATCTAAATATTTTATTGTTGATATTAATATTACACATTAATATAGAATTAAATAAAAAGAGATATTGATAGATGATCTTTTAATAGAATTTAAAATTTGTTAAAGTTATGATGAAATTATAAGATTTAAATCACATAACAAATAATTAAACTTCTAAACAAATAATTAAATAAAAGATCAAACAAATAAATAAATAAAAAAATATAAACAAAGGATCAAACAAATGAACAAATAATTAAACAAATAGTTGAACCAAAGAACAAACAATTAACAAAAGAATAAACAAACAAATAAATGAACAAATAAACAAGCAAGATAACAAAACAATAAGAAAAAAAAAACATAACATGCTTAAATTAACAAAGTAACTAAACAACTTGCAAAAAGAAAATGTACAGGCCAGTAAACTAAAAGGGGTAAGCAAAAGAAATAAAATAAAGTAAAACAAACTCATACATTATTAAAATATAAAACAAATCAAATAGCATGCTGAAAATATACAAGCATGAAACCCTACATACTTTCATTAAATGCAAGCATCTACAAAGAACATACCTGCATTAAATGTTTTACTCCCAGCATGTTTAAACCTGTACTTGTTTTAATAAAATTCAGTAAAAAAATCTGTTATAAAGGAACATCAATTGCCTTAGTTATTTCATTCAACAAACTTCTGCAAACCTGAAAAAGAAAACATCATATTTCATAAACTCAAGAGCATTCAGGTGATCAAAACAGAAAGAAAGAAGAACAGAAGGAAGTTTCAACTGCAGAATCAAAACAAAACAATTATATAGCCCCTGTTTCAATATTTTTCCAGGTGAGTAGATTCACTGCTTGGATATTAAAAACTTGTGTATTAGTTTGTGAACAGTTTATTTAGCTATGTAAGTTTTAAATAATAACTCTGCATATGTTGTGATATCTGTTCTTCTAGCTTCTGGTTATAAAACAGAGTGAAGTAGGAAAATAAAACCAAAACATTTCCATACGAACATTTTTAACTTATGATTCTTAAAACAAAACAGGTTGTGTAAACTAAATTTACAGTTTACAGATTTTATTTTTAGTTTGAAGTGAAAACTCTTGGCTGTGCAACCTCAAAACTTACAGTGGAACAAAATTGATGATAAATCCAAGTATGATAAAGCATTGATTTGATTACATAATTCGAGTAAGTATACAAAAATAGGATTTTTAAAATAAATATGATGATTTTTACTTGGATATCTCAGGAGCAGATCATATTTTAACAAATTTTGCTTTTAAATAAATTCCTGATTATCGAAAGATTCTTGAATGATGCAATTTCGCGTGGAGCTAGTTTAATACTCAAGAATGTTGGGAAAAATACAAATTTATTTTTCTATAGCGTGAATTGGGAGTTTGAGATCAAATTAGGGTTTTAATACCATTTTTTTTTGTTCTGTACAAAAATTTCGATTGCGCCCTTTTGAGTTGATCGAGTTCGAAGATTTTGGGGGAGATGTTGGCTCGGGGTATGGACGTGGTAAGGCCGAAGTGACGAACCTTCTGGTGACTCGAGGCGTGGCGACGAAGAGGTTTTGCTCAATGGGTTTTTGGGTTACAGTTCGATGAAGAGGCGAGTTTTTGATTTCAAGTGTTTTCGATCGAACCAATGTTCGATTTAGCATCTGCAGCGATTTTTCGACTTGCTGGTGATCGAGGCGATCACCAGAGTCGCGGCGAACCACCGTGCACGTGCACGGTGGTGGTGATGTGCCAGTGAATGAAAAAAAAAAAAAAAAGAAATATAACAGGAAGAAGAAGAGAGTTACTCGAGTGAAACAGAGAGAGACTCAGGGAAGAAATAAGAGTCTTTAAAAATGTAAGCTATCAGGTTTTAAAACTTGAAAGTTAGAAAAAAAAAACAGGGAAGATGATGCGCGAGCGAACAGAGAGAGACTCGGAGAAGAAAATGAAAAGGGTCGAGAGTTACTCGAGTGAACTGAAGTTGCTCGGTTTGATTTCCAAAACCTGCAAACTAAAAATGCTGTGTAAATTGCTTAAACAAGTTTAAGTGATAATGGATGTATGACAATTAAATCAGGTTTCATTACAAGTTAATAAAATAAGTAAAAACTTAACAAGGTTCTCTGAATCTAATTTATATTTTAATCAAGTAATTTATATAAAACTAGTGTTGGAATTTAAATTAACATTTAAGTTCTCAAATTTGTAATAAATTGATTTCAAAAGTTTAAGAGAGATTTCTTTGTAAATATAAATTAGTGAATAATTTATATTTATTGATTATGAAAAATTTAACTATGAACTAATAGTTAATTAATTAAGTAATTTCGTTAAGAATTAAGGGTTAATCAGTGATTAACTAAGAAATTAAGAAATCAATGAATGAATAATTAAGTTTTATTAGGGTATTAATTAAGGGTTATGAAAAGTAATTAAGAATGATTTGTAATTAAATTGATAAATAAACAATTAAGTATTTAATTAAATTTGTAATTAAGAATTTGTTAATTTTGAAACAATTAATCGAGTTAATCAAAGATTTAATTTATTTATCCAAATTTTTATCATTGATTTAAAAATAATTAATTGGTAAGATCCCATTCACTTTGATTGGTAAATAATTAACTATTGCTATGCACTAGATTGATATTTTTGTTTATGATTATGTAGAATGTAATTGCCATGTTATTGCACTGTGATTATGATTTGTTCTGTATAGATGTGAAAACCCTGTTGTCTGTAAAACGGCATTTAAACTTCGATGCGACAGGGAATCGGATTTCAGTTTGTTATCCGAAACCCACATCGAACCTATGAATTATTATGAATGACGCCCACATTGTTTTTTAAATTAACGCTCACTATTCGGTTTAACCGGGAGACGACCTTTGTGTCGTATAACCCATTCCGAATAGTGATACGTCGAATTGGATAGCATTTGAAGAACCGGTGTCGAAGACCGGGTATTTGCGAGAGCGATAGGATGACCTGTCGATTGACTCTGCACCGAGTTGCTCCGGTATAGAGTTCTCCATATGTGATGGTGAATCCGATCAGGATTGTGAATATCCGGATTGCAAGGACTTCTTTGTAAGTGCCTTCGGTTCTGTTCGAGCCCGGAACAGACTTGTATGGATTGTATGTCTGACATTACAAGTTGAGATATAAAGCCGATTTCTTTCAAATATATTTCTGTTGGTGGCGGAGAATTTATTCTCTTAGCTTAACACCCTTCTCTGAGACGTACGAGCTCAGAGGTTATATAGTTGAAGTTATCAGCGATATATTCCCAATTTGGTAATGTGACATGCTGAGTGTTGCTGAAATGATCATTGTGTTGATTATTTGTGATAGGATCATTTGTTTGATCGTCTATCTTGGTGATCATTGTGATGATCATTTGTTGACCCAAAGCACGGCTTTTGTATAAAGTGTGTTTTTGTGGACGTGACTTCGTCGGACCTCACACCCCGAAATGGTCAAAACAGGAAAGATGCGGCAAGGTTATTGGGGGTAGCACCCCTTAGGGTATGTACATTTCCTTCTGGATAGAAGCGGTATCATGGTATGGAGCCCAGATACTTAACTTATGTGGATATCGCAGATATATATATATGATTTTGTGATTTGTTGCTGGGGCCCCGGTTAAAGGTTGGTTACGACCGGGAGATGGCATACTCGTGTCAGTAGTTACCCAGTTAGGGGTAACCCGGCCTTGTGTTGGTAGAGATCCGGTTTGGTTCTCGGGGACGTCCTTCCAGAGGCGTTCTCATGTGGCAATGGGAAGTTCCTTGGCCTGACCATTTGTTGGAAATCCAAAGAAACAATACGAGCCTTGTAAGGTTTTAGTTGTAGAACCTGCTTCCTCAGGAGGTAGCTATAGTAGGCATAATATAATGGTACCTATGCTGGCTAAGATTCATATTCTACTTTCGAAATGATTTACTTCACTATGCACTAGTAATAATATCAAAGAATTCTTTTCTCGTATCAAGCATATTTAACTGTCATAAGAAGAAATCTCCCCCAATTCTGCGTTTGCATTGTGTGTGTGGCGGGAGGTCTTATGGTAGTTCCATTTTTTAAAAGCATTCCGAAAATTCTTTTATAAATCTTGTTTTATTTAAATGTAACTATTTTTGTTTACTCATACCAGTCCCATGACTGATCCGGAGTTTATTGTTTTCTTTCCTAAACTCTGGGTGCCCATTATTTCCACACGGGCAGCCTAGTAGCAGGTTTCTATATTTTGGAGTAGCGGTATTGTGGAGCTCTTATCTTGGATATATCTTAGGAGCTATTGGAGACTTCAGGTGTTTAGCTCTTGGGAGTTCGTTATCACCTCTTTCATTTTGAGGACTTTTGGATACATGTTCACTATTATATTATCATGATGTTGTATTTAGAGATTATGGTATATGTACTATGTACTCTGTTGAAGTATGAATATTATGTTGATGTTGTAACAGTGATGTTATTTATAATATTGATTCTGTTCCGCTGTTTTATGTTCATCTAATTGTTGTTATAAGCTCCGGCGATGCGAATTTGATGTCGTTTATTGGACATCGAGTTTGGGTCGTCACAGCTGCAGACCAGCCGCCCACACAGCCGAATAAAAAGGGACATCTAGACAGGGGTATACCTCGTCCTGCTTGGGCATGACCCACCTAACCTTGCTGCACATCCCCTTTTTAGCCATTCCCGATTGACGAGGCTTGAGGCTGCGTTTACCTTTATAGAACATATCTCTTAGAATGCTCATCGTCCGCCTGACGATGTGCTGAAAGCATTCAATCCATACAAGTTCGTTCCAAGTTCGAACGAAACCGGAGGCATTATCTCGTTACGCTCGTTTTGGAATCACCCTCAGAGTTAACGACAATAACCCTTGTATTATGAGAACACCATCTCGATCTTCACTTGAGATTTCACGACCTAACGTTTAATTTGGATTGATGTGGTTTTCGGACTATCAAATCGATACCCGATCCCGGTCTCATCGAAATCCAAACGCCATTTTAAAGGCCAACTTGTCTAATTAACTTATACAACTTAAATTCAACAATTGAATTCACATATCAATTTATCTCAGATAAATCATACACAGTCATCACAGATATATCCAGAATATCATAGAACATCACAGGATATAAATAACCATCAGAGTCAATCAAATAGAATCATCGATTCATATCAACATTTCGTTTTATTTTAAACTTAATTACTTGCTTAAGAATAAACTATATTTTATTCTTGCTTAGTTAATTACCAATTAATTAACTTATTTCAATTTATTAATTACTTATTAATTATTCACTTAATTAATTAATTAATTCTTAATTATTAATCAATAGCCCTGATTATTGATTTATAAAACTCAATTACTCATTTAATTATTACTAATTATTTAATTAACCATTAATTATTTATAAACTTAATCGTTTAATCCTCAATTAATAATTTAATCAGTTAACTACAATTTGTTAAGTTATTAACTTTCAATGATTAATTAAATTCTTAATTACAAATGGGTTTACACAAGATTATTATTAAAATCTTTAATTACAAATTTGATTAAATTTTGAACTACTTATTATATTACAATTATAAAATTTATTACATTCTTAATCAATTTCGATTTAAATTAATTACTCAACTTTGTTACTGTAAAACTTTCTTAATAAAATTTAAAGTTAATCTCAGCCTAAAACAAATTGGTCAACGCTAATAACATAATTGATACTTAACTTATATACCCTTCAACTTAGCATTACATATGGCAAATTCCTGGAATTAGAAACCCGAAGATACAACGCAATTTACTCGGGTCGAACTCGTGATTACCCAGAAATCTTGCGCGTCAATCTCCTGCCTTCCTTTTCTTCTTCCTCTGTTCTTTCTTCTCATGTTTCTTTTTTTTATGTTCAAGTTTAATTGTTAACTGCTAAAACTACAAACACACACTCGCACTCAAACACTGACCCAGGGACAACCCGAAGCTAACTTCAAAATTTCTCGAGTCAAACAAGCGACGGCCAGAACTCTTATCGGCCGACACGACGCCACCGTGCACGTGCACGGTGGTTCGCCAACGATTCAGGCGACCCACGGCACTCCAGCAAACCCCAAATCAACCTCTCACTCGAATGCACAGCTCAGATCAACGCAATAAAGACGGAATCAGAAAAAGCTTGAAAATACGAACATCAACTCGAATTCGATAGGAGGAAAACACCTCGTCCCCTCGATCTCGTCCACCTGCGACGACATGGCTTCGGCCATACCTCGCCGACAACACCCTTTATCACTTCCTAAAATTTCATAATGCTCGGTTGAGAACGGCGTCGCGAGCATCAAACGAACTGAACCCAAAAACATCGAACCCATAAACCCTACTTTCAATCATTCCCAAATATCCTTGCATTCGAATTTTTTTTTAACAATTTTCTGGTGTTCTCACATCAATACTCTAGCTTCAAGTTAAATTACGAAAACAACAATTGGAGGAATCATCAGATTTTCATGAAAAAGCAATTTTGGCTTTCTAACAAACTGCTCTAAGAATAGTTAACTAAAAATTATAATTTTTGTCTTAAAAATCATACTTTTGTATGTTGTATCAATATATCAATTCAAATTTACAATTCAAGTTATTCGAATTTTGACCTTTATTTTACTTTTACTGTAAATTTGAGTTTACAATGTTTATATTTCACAGCTACTAAAAAAAATTTCCAAACCTTAATCTTTAGCTTAAACAAATTTATTTAGTTAAGTTACTAATTAAAGAAAATGATTTTATATAAAAAGTATGATTTATTCTCTGTTTTTCTTTGCCTCAGCAAAAATTTGAAACCTGGAATAACATCAATATGCAGAACTTACAGTAAATAGCAAAACATTCCAGAACATTAAACATCAACATATCCATTCTTCATGAATTACTTATTAAAAGTTATATTTTGAATAAGTTTACTCACTCAAGATTACAGTTGAACAGAGGATGGTTGTTGATGGTGAAAGAAGACTGCTGTTTGAAGTTTTGAATTCCTATAAACTTTTCTTACTTTCTGAATTTGATTGAGCTTGGAAGTATGATGTTTGTTGATATTTCTTTTTCTTTTTCTCAGGTTTTGCTTCTTAAGTTTTAAACGAACTAAATAATATGTACAAGTAGAATGATGTGGTATTTATAAATAAGAACTGTTTTTGAATAGTGACACAACTTCTAGTATAAGCCTTACCTGGATATAATAATATTTTGCTTTATTTCTATGTACTAGAACCTGAGATGATTCAAATATTTCGGCTAAAAGATTGTTTTAGACAGATAGTTGTGCTAATTAAATGTTTGTCTTAAGATTAGTTTACATATATTATGTTTTGCTGACAAATTTTGTTTATTTTGTAAAGATACTTGCAGATCCTTGTGTTTGTACCAAAATGTTTTATTTGATGTGAATACTTGTTCTCTTATGTTAACATATAATTAATGCTTGCTGACAAGTTTATTTTGTTTAAAGATATTTGTCTTTCTTTGTTTACAGAATTTGTACAATGATTTTGTCTTTTTTTTTTTTGAAGTGAACACATAGCTAGCTTATGCATATAAAATTTATGTCATGAATTCTTACTTGTCTATTTTATACATATATTAATATTATTGTTTCCTATGTTTATGTACTTATGTTAACATCCATATTTTTATGTTATGCTTATATTAAATATTTATAAGCTTATTTTATTTTAATTGTAAAAGCTGTTGTTAGAACCACTTCTTAATCTTATTTTTATTTAAAGTTAAATCTTTCCAATATTTGATTTGTAACTTATATTTGCATTAGTATACTTTATATTTATATTTAATATGAATAGTATTGTATTATTGTACTTATTATTATTATTAACTGCATTTATATATCTGGTATTGAATGTCATTAACACATAACTTTTAATTTAATTGAATAAAACCGATTTATTTTAAATATTGTTAAAAGAGTCCATTTTAAATTTTGAAATTAAAATTTCCTTTATAGCACATATACAACTAATAATGTCCAAAATCTTATTTATTTATAAATGAAAATCTTGTATTTTATTTAAATTAGGTTAAAAACTTATTATAATAATAGGGTCAAAATTCCGGGATGTCACAGTTCTGCTCCAATTGAATGACTCCTACCCCTTTTTTCGTAGATAAATTTATTATCAAGCACCATGGTGCAAGGGGCCGCTTCAAAACTGGCAAGGGTCGGTCGGCCTAAGAAAGCATTATATGCAAAAAAACGTCCATCGCCATAATGGTCACAACCCGTACCCTCTTGCGATCACATTCACCAAAACATCAAAAAATCCATACAACCAATAGGCTTTGTCACCTCTTTGATAAATCCTTGTAATCGGGATTTACGTAGCTTTCAATCCTATCCATCCATCAAAATTTGATCATAGGATTTTTTAAACAAAATAGTTGCTAGACTTCCGCACTCAACTATAATCTTCTTCGCAGTCATCAGCACAATCATGGCCGATATCACCATGGGGTCTAGCGTAGATGCTTTGATCCTGTCTACATCTTTGTTCCTGAATACAATGTCATCAATCATCATCCTAAGTTACTTTTTCAGAGCTCGGTCTTCGACAGCAAAGCAACTTCCATGCACAATATACCTCCAAGAACCTGCATACCTCTCTATATCATTCTAGCTCCCCACAGCCAGATGAGGCCCACCAGTAATTGAATTAATAAGCAAGCTTTTTCCAAGCTACTTGGGCTCGTCATCGATAGCTCCAACTTGGCCCTATTGAAAACAACTATACTTAGGGATGAACACTTCCTTGCCCGCCATCCTACGGGGCTTTGAAATATTGTTGCAACTTCTTCTATCTAATCAAATCTTCTATCATGTCACGCAAATATTTACACTCGTTAGTGTTAGGACCATGGGTCTCATAAAAACCACACAATTTTCCAAAGCTTTTCTCTTTCTCCATTAATTCCCTCAGATGCGGTATCTTGTAATGCACCATAACATGTGTTGCAAAGAAGATTTTTCGTTGTGTTTTTTTAATGGTGTATAGTCTTCATATTTCAAAAATCTTAATGTTTCTTGGAGTTCGATCATTTATCTCCACTTCCCTAGTTATTCCTTTCCTGGTTACTCTCTTTGTTGTCTACATTCATGTCCATATTGCCAAAATTCCATCCAGTTTGCTTTACTGTAACATTAATTTAAACTACTTCACTCGATTGTCCACCATCGACTTTCCTGATTGTCATGCTTGCCTCTTCCAAGCACAAGAACTGATTCACCTTTCTATATAAAACATCCATAGCCAGTGGGGGCTTCATTTTCAACCATCTTCCAAAATCGGTATCTGGATGTATCCTACTTATTAGGCCCATTAACAATATGTCTTACTTAGCATTACTCACTTCCGTTACTACTTTGTTAAATCTACTTAAAAATCCTTCAACAACTACCTAATACTCTAGAAAAGTTTTGACAACGGCATCATGTCCTTCGAACGAGTAGTGCAAGCGAAATTGTTCAACAAACTTTCTTGCCCAATTGATCAAATGACGATATAAATCTCGGGGGGGGGGGGGGAGGGGGAAGCCGAGTGAACCACATCGCCACCACACCTTTAAGGAAAATGGGGAAACATAAACATCAGATGATATCTATTGCGCTAGCTGTGTTCATCTATCATTCATATTTCAAGAAGTGTTACCTTGAATCTATCGTTTTGCTATAAGACGACATCGTTGGCGTTGTGAAAATTTGGGGACATTACTTACCAACATATCTTCGATGAATAGGTTCTTACTGGGAGAAGAGGCCCATGCACCATTGTCTCTATGATAGTTTTCATTCACTAATTTCTTCACCATATCAGCCAAAGATTCTGGTTTAATTTGATCTACTGGATGACAATAATCATGGCCTACCATGAGTATTTAGCTTTGCAAATGGTCTATGTTAGTTTCATAGTACATGGTTTCCCCTGTCTCTAGGAGAATCATTCGTCTAGTCATCCCATTTCTATGCTTTCTACATGATGGACAATAACTATCGTATGAATTTCAACATCCTGGCCATCAACAACATGACCATCTGCATCACCAACATTACCTTAAAGTCAACAACACCCTCCTACACCTACATCACAATGATAGGGTTCGATACTGATCATTGGGGATGGGCCGGTACTGATCCATGCTCCTGTATTTTAGAAATTATCTAATTTTCTTTTTGAGGTTCAAGTTTCCTTCCTCTTCATTTCTTGCATCCATTCTCCGTGTTTCTCACTAAATGATAAGGAATTGTCTCTATCTTCGGAATTAGAATGTGACATCTCTCTTCTATTCCTTTTATTACTACAAGATAATTGGTTTAGCAAGTCAAGACTCTCCATCATTTACTTCCTCAATTCATACAAACTTTCTTGCTTCTTATCATTCATCTCCTTCATTATTCTAACCATTTCAACCCGTGTTATCATATGTGATAGGCTTTGCATTTCAACAGCATTGGGTTAAGCCACTTCTTCAACAGGTAAGAACCATCGTTATCAACATCATTAGCAGGTCCGGGGACCGTGGATCTTTCTCTAGGAATTCGTAGAACCATTAGCTAGTTAATCTTATGATAGACTTTGTGGATATATGAATAGTCACAGATTACATAAACAATACAAACGGATCTACCTCATGGACAAAAGCAATCTGAAATTAGAAAATAGATCCAAATAGCCTGAGATTGATATGTTCTCGGTGAAAGCACTAAAATGTTTACGCTAAATGTTTACACAAACACCCAAAGATTAATAGAAGAGAATAAAATGAAGAAAATAGATTAGAAACGAGGAAAAAGAGAACACACAATAATTATCGTGGTCGACTAATCAAAGGCCTATCTCCACTTGAACTTTGTTTATTTTTCTACTAAGTTTTACAAAGTTTATCATATGGATTGGTAGCTTTGGGTCGGTGATGATCCATGAGATTACAGAGAAAGTACAAAAATTTGTTATATGAGCCAAGAGACCTTTAATTAATGATCCTCCTCTATTCATAGCTCTAGGTTAACAGAATTCTCCCTATAACATTCTTTCCTACGTTCCCCACATCTAGGAGAAGTTGAACTGAAAAGATCATGGCTAACTCATCAATCTTTAGAGATTAATATAGAACCATTCTCATGGATTGGTACCAATCTATGAGATTGTTCTGTGAACTTTGCTTGCTTTCTCATGGATGTCTAGTTGACTTATATCCTTGACTTATACACTTAGTTGCATTGGTATGAGAATGGAACTCAAGTGGATTCCTTGCTTCGAAGGTTGGACAAAGGCATTCAACTTATCCACCAATTGCTTGGGTCAAGAACACAAAGCGAACCATCTCTCTTGGACTATACTAACCAGAAATTACTCTAGCTTTGTATGGCATGGGCTAGGTAACAAATATGGGGAAGTATTAGGGATGTGCACCAATCCATAACTTTACTCGATTCTTAGGTTTTGGTTCTTGCACTTGGAATAGGATGTTGTATGGGCTATTGATGAAGGTCCTTTGCTTGACATTTGAGTTTGATATTATTGCTCTGTATTCTTGGTTAGTTATTTTTCTGTTTGACTGTAATGACCTGTATTTTACATATCGGATCGTAAAATATTGTTTATACATTCATATGAGATCATATGAATCAATAACTTTAGAAAATGCCTATTAGAGACATTTCCTATATTTAGAATTTTTTCGGATGATTTTACCCTAGGAAAATTGTATTGGCTGTAAATTTTGAAAGGAGTCGAATTAGCATTTGAGTCCACTTCCATTGGAAAGATATGATGATTTCCTTTCTGTAAATTTGTCATATCAGCGATTTGGACTTTTTGGCTAGGAGATATGCTTATTTGAAGACCGACATTTTTTGGAGCAACTTAGCAGGTAATTAGTAAGTTTGGGGGCAATCCCCAACCCATTTCAGGTTTGCAGACCATATATGGCTGAACAATAATCTCTAATCACTTTTACACGCTCTTATATATATATATATATATATTTAAGCCTCCATTAACTCGTCCCCCACCAAAAACCTTCTCCTTTCTCGTCCAAATCAAGTCAAAATCATAAATTAATGATAAAATGTCAAGGAGATTCATTAAAGATCTTAAGCTCTACATTTTAGGGGAATAAAAATTACACCTTTTGTGCTCATTTTTGCATCTACCTCGACTACATGCAAAACTTAGATTTTGGGGGTTTGGTGAGTGATTTATCATATTTTACCATATATGTATCAACAGGTTTTGATATGTTTAAACTTATATTTGAAGTCAAATTAAGGTTTTAAAATGGTTTTCAAGGCCAAACTTGTAGCAAAACAAATTTTAAATTATTTAAAGTACCCTGATCATGTTAGTTTTATTGTTGCCTTTGTATGTATATGCTATATTAGGGATGTAATTGTATGATGATATGCTATAGATCGATGTGTATTTGGGTGTTGGATGTGATGTGTGTGTTGTGTTAGTGTAAATGCGTGTATGGTTGAAACACTCATTGAGGGCGACTTAGAGTTAGGAACATTTAAACCGAGCATTGATGGATTGGCTCTAAAGCATTTGGAGTCATATTGTTGCATAAGCAATGCACGAGAATAGAAACATTAAGGTCGGTGAACTGTGGAAGTGCTACAGGGCTTCAGTTCGATTGGTAGATGGATCGGCGATCGATCTTGGAATCTTGGTCGGTTGGTGGGTGGGTCGACGATCGGTCTTAGAATCTTGATCAGCTGGTGGATGGGTCGGCGATCGGTCTTGGAATCTTAGCCTGTTGGTGGATAGGTCAACAACCGATCTTGGAACCTTGGTCGGCATGTTACCGGGCACTAAAACAAGGTTGTTGACCGGGCGTTAGAACAAGTACAGTAGCTATGTGGTGGACCAGGATCGGTGGTTTGGCACAGAGCATGGTTCGGTGTTGTTAGCTGGCGTTATACTCAATAGTTGTGCCCTGCTTGGTTTGGTCATAGGATGAACGAATGGGAGTGGAGCACAGAATTAGCTATAGACTTCGGATCAGGACTCGAGGTTGCTTGGTAGTTTAGAGAGTTTACCCGAGGTAAGGGTGGATGACCCCAGGATGGCTCTAACTGACTTTGGGACGGCAATCAACAAAGTATGACGACTCGATGTGACGAGTGACCTAGCATTTGATGGTGGACCGAAAGGATGAGTTATGCGTGATAGCTCGTAGAGTAGAATATAGGTTGTGATGCTCGTGAGAAGGATAGGGTAGTCTACGTGTACCCAGGGTAGCCTGCTTGTACCCAAGTGTTTGGACACCTGTGTGTGTCAAGTTCTTAGCTATCTGTGTAGGCAAGAGTGAGCATCAATGGAGTAGTTCTATTATTGGTACATATGCTAAGGGACAGATGGAGAACTCCGTCGTTGTGATGCTCATTGCTAGAACAGAGTAGTCTACGTGTACCCATATTTTGGACGTCTATGTATGTCCAATATCTTTCCATCTGCATGGGTAATGAGGTGAGCATTTAAAAGAGTTATTGTACATCTGAAGCACTTGAGTGAGAGGTGCAAGGTAGTGCGATGGATGCTATATTTACCGTGTACTTGGTATACTGATACCCCTATACCCTATACTTTCCTCTTGGGATATAGTTTAGCATATATTGTATTCATTACTAACTCTTTAAATGTAGGGACAGGTCGGGTATGGTTGTTCATATCTTATACCTTATCTACTATACACGAGTTTTACGGTATTTTGAGGTGATATATCACTCACAACGGACTGTTGCCTGAGCCCAGGTTTCGTGCTTTGCTTCTTATTATCTTTGGTACTCATAAATGAGTAGATTAGGGATAACAGGTCTGGACAGCGAATGGAGCTGTACGAAGTATAAGCAGGAGGGTACCCTTTCATATATCTATACTTGGGGCGTACTATCGCATATAATCTGTTGTGTAGGACTGTGGAGCTATGTCGGTACTTGTATTATTAGAGATAGTTATAGAGTTTATTTTGAAGATTTGGGATAAAACTCTTTATTTATGTTTTTGTATAGTTTTTGAACCTAATGCACTCTAATGTTCTTATTTGCGGTTCATTTGATTATACCACTGTCTCATCTCTTTTACATCTATGTTGTTAAATTATATTTTATCCGTGTGCTGTGAGATGTTCTACAAGTCCAGTGTTTAGATTTTTCTCTTTTTTATTTGCTTGACTACCATCCTACATCGGTCGGATTCCTCCACAGCTCATCACATAGATATATTGGTTACTGAAGGTGTAGGGTGATCGTTACATTTGGTATCAAAGCATGGGTGCATAGATGACCTAAGTTAGTACTTAGATCCATTAGAGATAAGCAAGGAGCTACCACCATAGAATGGATCAAATGATATATAAGAGATCATACTTGTTATATTTTGGATTTCAAAACTATATAGCAGTATATATAGTGTATATGTCACATTGCATTCATGGACACCGATTTTTCCTTTTAGAGAGACTGATCATTCTAATTACAAGTTATAAGAATAAGCCAGCTAACAAGGAACGCTACTAGGAACTCCATCTCTTAAGTTGAGAAGGGGGCGGAATCGGAGGCTGCTAACCCCAACTTGTAGAACATGTTCGCTGAGATGGGCGAAACATGGTTCAGAATGCCTAAATCGCTTCTATTACAGTTGTTGGTGGTGGTGCTCCAATGCAAGCGCTAAGGGTTGACTTCACCAAGTTGAGCAAGTATTGCTCTACTCTAGGTGGAAAACCATTTCTTGGAGAGGAATCTACCGTCGAGGTTCAGGATTGGTTGGATACCCTTTAACGCATCTTTAAAGATATGGAGTTAGAAGATACAATGAAAAGGAAGCTGGCCTCTAGACAGCTTCAACGAAGGGCAATAGGATGGCAGAACGCCATCAAGATTGCTACTTCCTAGGACCAGATAATAGAAGTTCAAGATGAGATTTTAAGAGAAGTATATACCTACCGTTTAAAAGTCGGTGCTCTTCCAAATGTTTGCTAATTTAAGACAGGGGATATATCCATGTCGGATTATATGGCGGATTCGACATACTATTGAAGCATGGCTTGTCTTTTATCAATACTTCACTTAAGAATAATTAGAAGTTCATCATGGGCTTGGATGATTATCTTGGAGAAAAGCTTGTAGGGCATATTGATAAGCCATTTTAGTGGCCGGTAGGGAAGGCTCTAAGACATTAGAGTCTATACCCTGTTGGTTCTTGCTCTTAAGGATGGGCTAAAGTCGTATAATTGAAACTAACAGAGAATAAGATTCATGAGACAAATAAAAATTGAAACAGCGGAAACTTAAAGTAAATAACTTAAATAAAACAAAGCTTCATAAATAAGTCAAATACCAAATCCACATACAAGTCTAAAAATCCAATACGTCTGATGAAACATAAACTCATAATCTCAAAATTAGAGTACATATTATCCCACAAAATAAGCCGATACATAGAAAGACCAAAAGATGAAATAAAAGAAATACATAGAAGAAATCCCTTCTAAGAGAACTCCAAGCTGCAGCAACATACTAACTTCTTCCTTGATTTCCTAAGTGGGGGAAGGAGAAAATAGAGGAGAGGGTCAGACTAAAAGTCTGGTGAATGATAGTAATTACTAGAGTCTTTAAGAAAGATAAGATTAATAGACTCTACAACAGTTCTAGCTTAAATAAGGATAATAACGGAAATAGGAAAGAGATAAATTGGAAAAAAGTAAGATTAAATATTGCTCAATTTATAAGATAGGTTAACTTTTGATGCTTTCACTTGTCCTAGATTTCTGCTTGATTACGCTGAATTCTTAATCCTGTAATTAGAATATGACCCTAAGTCTGTTCTTTTTTATTGGCCTGCTAATCTATAGTACCTTTCTATGGACCAGCTGCTATATAACTCTCTACATAAAATATTACTGTGGCTAAGACGACATATATAGCCCCCTACACAGGTGTCTACAGAAGACACCCACACTAAGCGCTTGGAACTCATAATTATTACTGAGCACCTGAATGGAAGTCGCACGCCTAACTACAACCATACCCATGCTATCTTTTGCTCTACCTATTGGGTCTTCTTATTACCTCAACGTCCAGCATAAGCGTGTCCCTCATCTCATTTTAGGCTAATGTGAGATCACCGTGTGTTCATAGAATCTATAGGGGAAATACTGTTGGTACTTTCCCTTCGTCGAAACAATATCTAGTTGCTCCCCTTATCCAAATCCCTTGCGATTTGGACTTCTATTTGACCAACTACTACCATTGTTAGCATAAGCGTGCTCTAGGGAATGCTATTTAGTATAGTTTATACTTTCATCCTTGCTTATTAACTTAGAAAAATTATTTTAAATAAGTCTTTACAATTTATCCCTGCTATCTTTGCTTATTAATTTATCCTAAGTCTTAAATTATGCCTCATTTTGTTCCATTTCTTATTATAACCTACGTTAAAATCGTGCTTATTACTTAACACAAGGTCTGTGAAAATAAGCTTCTTTCATCTTTTACTCTATTTAGTTAAATTTTAATTTATAACTATGCCAATTAACTTTGATTAGTCCAATTCTAACTATAATTAGGCGTAATTTCAGTCCAATTCCAATATTTATTACAGTCCACTTCCGTTATTTATCGCAGTCTTTATAATTTACATCATATTTTCTTCATTCAATATTCTTACTTATATAATCCATGTTCGCGTTTAATTTATTCTAATCCATATATGAAGAGAGGGGGATGACGAGAATAGATGCTTGCATAAAATCCAAAATGTTGAAAAAGATGTAAATAAGAAATAAGCAACAGTTAATAAACTTAGGTATTGTAAATAAACTGTAAATAAATAAAGAGCTATGCTTAACAGTAATAAATTATAATTAGCATAAATAAACTAAAATTACTGAAAAGAATATCTGAAAGGAAATAAACTAAAAATAATTCTAAAAACTATAAATAAACTACTAAAAGACTATTCCAAAAATCGTAGTAAAACTACAACTATTGGAAACATATTATTTTAAATTATTTAAAGAAACCTTAAATTATTTACAATCACTCATCTCCAGTTCTAAGCTCTTCCCTTTAGGTCTTCCCGGATCCACTTGAGGGTACTAAAGTATTTTTTAAAAATATTCTCACCTTGAAAATTATTCCTTTTAGGGTCCTTCCTTAAAAGGTGAACCCAAGCGGAGAAAAACTAGAATGAGAAAAAGTGTTAGGTCTAGGGGTCTATTTATAGGCGTAGAGGTGGATCTCAGACCGTTGGATTTGGAGATTGAATATGATGCAACCATGTCATAGGCTGAATAGGGGCCATCAGATGTAGAAACGGAAGGACCAGATTAAATAAAGGAGTGCAAATGACGTGTTAAAACTGTACAGCACGAAGAAGAAATCTTCTTTGCTTCATACATTGGGCGGGTCGACCGTCAGGTCGACCTTCACCACCCTAGGTCAACCGGCTGGTCGACTTAGGTGATGGTTAGGTCGACCTCCTGGTCCACCTAGCCCATATAATTTTTTTCGCTTCTTTGATTATTTCATTCTTTACTCATATTAACTCAAATTGATCGGAAAATTACCACGGACACAATGGTGTAACTCATGTGGCTCAATTTTGATAATTTCAAAACGTTGTTTTATTATTTAATTAATTAATGAATTAATTATTACGGGTTCAAGTTGTTACATGTGATTTCTTTGTTTTGGGATTTGTGGGGTTCGGTATTATACTAGGGATGGACTGTTTGAGGAAGTAAGCGGTAATGATGAATTGCGAGAGGCTGTTGGTGACAATTGGGGCTGTGCAGTAGCGAACAGTGGTGCTAGGCTTCCTGCCAGAGGATGAGTTATGGTTAGTTTTCTATATTCCATTGAGAGTCCACCACATGATAAGTTGTCATATGTGCTTATAGTGAGAGAGTATCAGACATATTCGAAAAGGTGACTGGATTACCGCCACACCGAGGGATTGAGCTCTGCATAGACTTAGTAAAGGATTCTAGACCGATGATTATGCTTTTGAGGCATTTGGCACTCAGGGAGAAGAAGGAATTGGAGGTGCAAGTGAATGAATTATTTAGGTGAGGTTTTATTTGTAAGAGCATATTTGAGTGAGGCACACTTATATTATACGCCAATAAGGTAGATGGCTCTTTGAGATTGTATGAAAAATATTGTGAGCTAAATAAGGTGATGAAAAAGAACTAGTATCCACTCCGGTGTATTGATGATTTATTTGATCAGCTCCACAGTGCAAGTGTATTCTCTCGGTCGGACCTTACGATGGGGTTTCATCAACTGAGAGTGATAAAGGAGATTGTGCCGATTACAGCGTTTCGTACGCCATTTGGATTCTACGAGTGGTTGGTTTTGCCGTTCAGGTTGAACAAGGCTCCGACATACTTTGTTAACCTTATGAACTATGCTTTCAGAGATATGCTAAATAAGTTTGTACTTGTGTTCGTGGATGATATCCTTGTTTATTCAAGGATGGAGGAAGAACACAAGGAGAATTTGAGGATTGTGCTCGAGGTGTCGAGGAAGCACCGATTGAATGCGAACTCTTCAAAATTTCACTTCTAGAGGAGGGAAGTGCGATTCTTGGGTTATGTTGTTTATGAGCAAGGTATTGTTGTAGGTCCTACAAATGTGACAGCAGTACAGGATTAGGATCAGCTCAAGATTGATATAGATGTGAGAACTTCCTTGGACTGGCGGCATACTATAGACGTTTTATCCAAGACTTCTCTAAGGTGGCAGTGTTGTTAACCAACATGACGAAGAGGAATCAGAATTTTATTTGAGATGCGAGTTGCGAGCATGCATTTGTGAGTTTGAAGAAGAGGTTGACAAGCGCACCAGTGTTAGTCATTTCGAGTGAGAATGAGAACCTGACAGTATACATGGATGCCTGTGGTTCTAGAATTGGTGTGGTGTTGATTCGGAAGGGAATGGTTCTTTCCAAGGCTAGTTGACATCTAAAACCAAACAAGAAAAAGTATCCAACTCACGATTTGGAGTTGATAGCAATAGTATTTGCTTTGCAGATATGAAGGCATTATTATTTTGGGGAGAGGTTCAATTTGTATATGGACCACAAGTCGTTGATGTATCTATTATCCCAGAAGGATCTTAATCTTTGACAACAACGATGGTTAGAGTTCTTGGCCTCCTATGATTTTGACATTTCCTACATGCCTGGTAAGGGAAATGCGATCGCGGATGCTTTGAGTAGGAGACATGCTAGCTTGGGAGCAATTTTTAAAGAGTGCAAGCAGTATGAGTTTATCATTGGCTATGATTTTATACCTCGATGTGAGCTAGAGCCGGAAGTGTTGGCTAGCTTGATGATCGAACCTACCTTGATTGAATGGATCAGTGCTAGTTAGAGGCAAAATGCTAGACAAGTAAGATCATGGCGGAAATAGAGGAAGGAGTAGAGTCTGAGGAGATGAAGCAGTACGTGATTGATCGTAATGATTGGCTCTATAAGGATGGAAGTTTATTTGTCCCTAAAGTCGATGGGTTGAGGGATGATGTGCCATGTGAGTGTCATCATTTGAGGTTGGATATACATCTGGTGGCAATAAAATGTACCATGATATGGGGCATACATTTAATTGGAAATGGATGATAATGGATGTTGGGACATTCACCATAAAGTGCATAAACTCTCAATTGGTAAATGCAGAGCAGAAGACGCCGAGTGGTTTGCTGCAAGTGCTTGAGATTCCTAAGTGGAAATTGGAACAAGTTTTGATGGACTTCATCGATAGATTGCTAAGGATTAGAGGAGGGTATGATATCATTTGGGTTAGAGTTGATAGATTGATGAAAAGAACCCGATTCTTACCTGTCAAATCTAGTAGAACAACATTCAAATTGGCCGAGTTGTATGTGAAGTGGATCATTTGATTCCATGGTGTGTCGAATGGCATTGTGAGTGACCGAGACCCTTCGTTCGCTAGTGGGCTTTGGGAGAGCTTACAAGAGGCGCTGGGGACAAACCTGCATCTTAGTACAACATTTACTCATAAACTAATGGGCAAACTGATAGGGTGATTCGTATTCTGGAGGATCTCTTGTGAGCTTGCATTCTCGATTAGGGTGGCTCGTAGGATGATCATATATAGTTAGTAGAGTCGCATACAACAATAGTTACCAGTCCAGCATCGGTATGGCACCATTTGAGGCTTTATATGGCCGACTATGCAATGCTCTTTCGTGTTGGTGGGAAGCGGGCGAGAAATTGATAATTAGGCCAGACATGATTAGAGAGACTTCAGAGAAGATTGACATTATTCGAAAAAGTTTCTCAAGATAGATAGAAGAGCTACGCTGATATAAGGAGATGTGATTTAGAGTTCTCCATTAGAGATATGGTATTCGTAAATTTTTTCATTTAGGAATTTTGTTCGATTCGGTACTACGGGGAAGTTAGCACCAAGATTCGTTGGTCCTTTTCTAATACTTGAGAGGATCGAGAATCTAGCATATAAAGTTGACTTACCTCGGAAGGTATCAGGCATGCATAATGTGTTCCATGTATCTCACTTGTTTGAGTTTGTGCACAACTTAAGCGTGATAGTTCAGCCGGATCAGCTTGATGGTATCGAGACTGAACCGAAAGCATCAAGATCTTGTAGGCTTATCTGTATCGTCGGACGTGATATGAAGCAGCTTAGGTAGAAGATGGTAGAATTGGTAAAGGCTCAGTAGAGTGAGAGTGAAGCGATTATATTTGGGAGACTGAGAAGAGCATGAGGACCGCTTATCCAGAGCTCTTTACCTAGTGACACTTATGTTAATCACAATTACTTTCACTTTGGATATCATATAGGCTGGTTTGGTATCCTGCATGCTAGGGTAGGCGTAGATATCATTTGTTTCTTTTATATGCGTGTTTGATGTTTGACATGTTTGCTTGCGGATGATAGGCATGCAGGTTTACTATGTTTGACCTTACCTTGTTTATAATAGGGATTTCAAAGGCGAAAATCCTAAAGGAGAAGAGTGTAATGACCCGTGTTTTACGTATCGGAGGATCGTAGAATATTGTTTTGGAATTTATATGAGTTCAAATGATTCTATAACTTTGAAAAATGACTAAAGACAGTTCCTATATTTAAAAAAAATTCAAAAGATTCTACCCTATGAAAATTATATCGGCTTACTTTGGATAGGATCCGATTTAGCATTTGAGACCACTTCCATTGGAAAGGTATGATGGTTTACCTTTCAATAGAGTGGTCATAATAGCGATTTGGGCTTTCTGGCTAGGAGATATGTTTATTTGAAAATTGTCAGTTTTTTGAGTAGCTTAATGGGCAACTAGTAAGTTTGGGGATAAGCCTACTAACACATCTTGGGTTTGGAGTCTATATAAGGCTGAACCAGCATCTCCAAATCACTTTACATCCTTTCACATAGATCTAAGTCTCTATTAACCCTTCATCTACCCACCTTCTCTTTTCTCCTCCAAATCAAGTCAAAATCATATATTAGTGATAGATTGGTAAGATGATTCATTAGAGATCTTCAAATATTCATTTTTAGGAAAGAAAAATTACATCTTTTCTGTTCATTTTTGGACCTACCTCAATTTGCGTATAAAACTTGGATTTTGGGGTTTTTAGTGAGTGATTTATCAACTCCCATCTTACTATATATGTATCATAGGTTTTGATATATTTTAAAATCATTTTTGAAGTCAAATTAAGGTTTCTAAAACTTTTTTCAAGACCAAACCTATAGAAAAACAAATTTTAAATTGTTTAAAGCACCTTAATCCTTATGTTTAGGAGTATTATTGCCTTTGAATGTGATAAGTTATATTAGGGATGTAATTGTATGACGATTTGCTATGGCTTGATGTGTATTTGGATGTTTGGATGTGATATGTGTGTATGTTATGCTAGTGTAAATGAGTGTATGATTGAAACACTCATCGGAGTGAGTTAGAGTTAGGAACTATGAAACCGGCTTTGACAAATTAGCTCTAGAGCGTTTAGAGTCATATTTTTGCATACGTAATGCATGAAAGTTGATGCGTTAAGGGTAGTGATGAAATCGACACGATTTGGAGTGTTGGAAGTGCTACAAGGATTCAGGTCGGTTGGTGGATGGGTCGGCGATTGGTCTTGGAACCTCGGTTGGTTGATGGATGGGTCGGTGACCGGCTTTGGAATCTTGGTCGGTTGGTGGACGGGTCGATGACCAGTTTTGGAATCTTGGTGGGCAGGTAGGTGGCTCAGTGGCGGGTCATGAAAATAGGTTCGACATGTAGGGTTGCTCGATGACCGAGCGTTGAAACAAGGTGGGTGACCAGGTGTTGGAACAGGGTTCATGGCTAAGTGGTGGAAAAGGGTTGGTGGTTTAGTACGAAGCATGGTTTGGCATTGGTAGTTAGCGCTTGTCTCGGAAGTTGTGTCTCGCTTGGTTGGATGGACCAATGGGAGTGGAGCATGGAGTTAGCTGTGGACTTCGGAGCAGGACTCGGGGTTGCTTGGTAGTCTAGGGAGTTTGCTCACGTTAAGGGTAGATGACCCCAGGATGGCTCTATATGACTTTTGGACGACAATCAACGAAGTACGATGACTTCGATGACTCGACATAATAAGTGACTATGGCATCTAGTGGTGGATCAAAAGGTCAAGTTCTATGTAATAACTCGTAGAGTAGAACATGAGGTTGTGATGCTCATGAGTAGGACCGGGTAGTTTGCGTGTACCTATGTGTTTGGACGTCTACATGTAACCTTGTGTTTGGATGTCTGCATGTGTCCAGTCCTTAGCCATATGCGTGGGGAAGAGTTAGCATCTATAGAGTAGTTCTACTATCATTATATGTGCTGAGGAATAGATGGATAACACTATGAATGTGATGCTCATTGTTGGGTCAGGGTAGTCTGCGTGTACCCATATTTTGGATGTTTTTGTGCGTCCAGTCCCTTGCCATTTTCATGGGTAATGAGTTGAGCATGTAAAAGAGTTATTGTACATATGAAGCACTTGAGTGAGAGGTGTGAGACAACGTGATGGATACTATGTTTACTATGTACTTGGTATGATGTGTGATACCCCTATACCCTATATTTTCCTTTTGTGATAGTAATTTACCATATACTATGTTCATGTACCAACTCTTTGGATGTAGGGACAATTCGGATGTAATTGTTCATACCCAACACCTTATTTATTATGTATGAATTTTGTAGTATTTTGAGGCGATATATCGCTCATACAAGACTATTGTATGACCCAAGGTTTTAGGCTTTGCTTCTTATTATCACGGGTATTCTTAAATGAGTAGATTAGGGATAACATTTTAGGATGGCGCATGGAACTATATGGTGTATGAGCAGGAGGATATACTTCCATGTATCTATACTTGGAGCTTACTATCGTTTATATTTTGTTGTGCAGTACTGTGATGATATGTGATATTCGTATTATTAGAGATAGTTATAGAGTTTATTTTGATGATTTGGGATGTATAAACTCTTTATTTCATTTTTTGTATAGTTTGTGAACCTGATGCACTCTAATGTTCTTATTTGTGGTTCATTTAATTATACTACTGTCTCGCTTGTTTTACATTTATGTTGTTATATTATATTTTATCTATGCATTGTGAGTTGTTCTACAGGATCTGTGTCTGGATTTTTCTCTTCTTTATATTCTTGGCTACCATCCCGCACCTGCCGGGTACCTCCATAGCTCATCACATAGGAGTATTGGGTACAGAGGTGTAGAGCTGTTGTGACATATCTGGCTTATCCGAATATGGATTGGTTAAAAGGCTAGATAACAACAAGGTGCACTGCTCTTTGTGATGGGCGATCCTTACCTCATAAACTGAGGAATTTTTTTGGGAAAGTCAATTTTTTTTGACAGTTTCTTTAATAAACCAAGAAGAGTTTTCCAATAACTAATTTTCCTTTTATAATCAATTTTTGGTTTGGTTTTGAACCAACGAATCGAAAGGGTTTCTTAGAAATTCGAATTTTTGCAAAAAGCCTCCTTTGAGACTTGCTACTAAGAAAGGACTTTGAGAAATCTTGTGATAGGAAAGTAAACCTTAAATAAACACTTCTTGGTCATGATACATGAACTAATTGTTTTTAATTAGAAGTAGACTTCTGTATCTAGAGTTCCCGTAAAAAGTATAGCTTTAAAATTTGTAATTTTCCTCGAAGCACAAGCTTACCCCTTTTAGTAAAACAAGAATACTCGATGAGAATTTCATAAAATTGCAAGTATGGTTTATCAAAATACATTTTGGGTTAAAGCCTTCCAATGGAGTTATAACTCTAAAGATTTCATAGGCTATTTCTAGTATAAATGCATTTATACTTCTTTGGGTGTGTAAGAGGTGCTGTAATAAATTCTTTGAACTTTGAAATATCTTTTCAAAATCATACTTGATCAACATTTTTAGATAATATACTTTATTTACAATGAATTAGTATATATTTCCTTTTGTTGAAAATATAAAAGTTCTATCTTCTTTTTTCAAAATATTATTTTCAGCCTACCAAGTTTGTATAAAGTAATTATAGTAGTATCTCAGATTTTCCTTAATGAAAAGATACTTCTTGTTTTTGAGTTTGAGAAGTTGTGATTCATGAACTAATTGTCTTTGCGAATAAGAAATAGTTTTCATCAAGGACTTACCTCTATATGGAGTTGATAGATATACATAATAGTTTGAATACTAACCATTTCAGGATATATCTGAAGAGATTCTTATAATTCTGATCTCAGAAATCCCAATATCATGGTGAAGAGGCTGTACTTTTACAATTGCAATTTTATTTCCTAGATAATGATGATAAGAAAGCCATAAGCCCATAAAATAAGGAAACCCGCTGGTATAGAAAAGAATCAAGTTTAGGTTCTATAGGAATTCATCTCATGTCGGAACCATAATTGTGTCTTATCTTGAGAAAATCGTCGATCATGAATAAGAAGAAAGTATTTCAACTGAGAGAGGTCTTTTGTCCAGATAATAATAAAAATAAATTTGGAAGTCCATAAATAATTCTTAATAGTAAGAGTTTTCTTGCCCAAATAAGAAAACCAGAAGTCCATACGAAAAGGAAATCTAGTGTCATACAGAAGAAAGCCATTATTCAAGTTCCTTAAGAACCCATCTGATACAGGAAATTATAATAATATCTCATATCGAGAATCAATTCGAAAGATAACATTCCAAGCCTCGTTGTTCATATTTGATAAATAAATCTAGAATCCCATAGCTTGACATCCTTGTCGTTACTCGTAAAGAAACTCATATCCCTATAGTGGATCAACGAAATTATTTGTACAAATGGTCAACATATATTCTTAGATTATAACACAAGAGAAATTGTAATTTGATAATAAAAACTTACCGGTGCATTTACAATGGATGTAAGTAGTTTATAATTTCTCAATTTCATTATTGCAACTCTACCACTAATTAAATTCGTTTTATTGCAATATCTTTATGTTATTTCTCGAAGTGGGTAATAAGTTTTAATATACGTTTGTTTAAAATTCATTTGTATTCCTTGCTTTATTTTACATTTCATTTCATGTTTGATTATCTCAGTTTTTTAAAAACGTTCAAATATTTTAATTTCAGAATTGATCATTGTTTGTATTTTGAAAGTTAAGTTAGCAATTTCTACTACATACAAAGAGATATGAGCAAACTGTCTTCGTCATTGTTCATATCTTCCCAAGATCTATCCAACGATACTGGTTTTGTCAAAAGATGCCCCTATTTACTTTTTCACAGATAGATATGGCCAACCATGATCGTCCGTTTACAATTTCCAATTTGTTAACTCGATTGCAAAATTAAGAGCTTAAAGATTTCATCGTATGCAACCAATCCACGATGGTTAAACGCCATAGATCATCACCAATTCGTTAGAATTTGGATCTAAATGTGCGAAAATGCCTCCTTTTTTTATTTTTCCAACTACCGCCACCCCTTTAAAATTTATTGCACCACTTCGATCGCATAGAGGAAGGTAGAGCTTCATCTCAGTAGTGGTAGCAGAATTTTTAAGGCTGTAGGTTGGGAGAATTTAGTTTTCGAATAAAGCAAAGTTTTTCGGTCAAAACCCTAATTTGATTTCGCATTTTTGGCTAGGGATGAACAATGAATCTGACGGCCAAAGTTAGGTGCCTAATAGCTCCTCCTCTATTCAATAAATGATTTGATCAAAACCTGTAGCCTTCCCAATCACCGCAGGCAACCTTTACCAGAAAGTTCATTGTTGACAAAATTTGTATTTATTACATATAAGCTTTCTAAATCTTTGAGCACTTTACGCGGATTAGTCATCGTGCACTATCGTCATCGCATATCATCTAGAGTCATCGTGAAGAATCGATCATAAGAAGGAGGTAGGAAGAAAAGCTTTTGTGTATCATTGGTGCATCTTTATATATCGTTGTGCACAATAGTCATCGTGATCTATGTTTCATAGGTTAATGCTTTCCGTTCATTAATTCAATTAATCCATTGCAGGTTAAAGAGCAAGAGTCATCATGGAAAATCATTGTGCTATTGCGATTGATGGCTAGTAAAGGTCATCGTGGATAATGCATCGTTGTGTATCATCATAGACAATGTATCATCTCATTTATATAGATCAAGGCCACGATCCAAATTGCGATAGTTATCATGATTATAGCTGTTATGATGAAATAAAACAAGATATCCAAAGTTGATATCATCGTGATGATATAGCTATCGCGATCAACTAAAGCAATGAAACAACTTGCTATGATGAATTTTAGTGATGAAAAAGGTGTCATGATGAATTGAAGTGACCGTGATTTGAAAATGGAGCCATCTTGAGTAGTCGACGAAGCTGGAATTCAAGCTATCGTGATTTGTTGATGATTTTCTCCTGGATCTTGTTGAATATGCAAGTATATGATTTTTGTTTGATGATAATAAACATATATATATATATATATATATATTTAAATGTATTTGTTATTGTACTATTTAATTTTCACATAATTAAATAAATATTTTCTGAATAAAACAGATAACACAGAATTTAGATTCAAACAGATATTTTAATCAAACAAATATTTATTATAATCTTGAATAGTACAAATTTGAGCTCTCATAATATATATATACACAATTTTTTATAACAATACAATTTCGATTACATCAAAAAAATTAATTTACATTTGCACCTCACTACATAACACTCATTCACTCGTATTTATCTTCAAGTCTATTCCAGATTGAATCCAGCATATGAGCAATCTGTAAAATAAACACTACCGTAGTAAAATTGAAAATGAAATATTTTTTGCAGTCTAAAATAAAATTTTATTTTGAAAATTTTATTTGCCTCAGTTATTTGGGTTGTTCGTCATCATTTTCATCTTTGAATTCATTATACACGGACAATTTGTGAATGCACAGTGTATCACTGTACATGCCAAAAGGCCGTGCACACCAATATACACTTGATAAAATTGCAGGGGCAGGTAAGCACAAGGTCAAACCCAATCAAAAGAAGGGTTCAACTAAATTGCAATAAAAATAAAGCCACGACATGAGCACAAGGTCAAACCCGACCTTTAAGCTGGATTCAACTTAGTTGCATGCAATACAAATCAACAAGTCAAGTTTTTGAATAACTGGAGCAAGCCTCGACAAAAAATTTCAGTGATGTACACATGAAGACAGTTCAAATTGGTCAGCTCCAAAATCAACAATGAATCAATACAGAAAGTGGTGAACAGCACCTAAAGAAGGCCGCACAAGCTACAGACTACAAAGTGTAGGTCGAACAAGACAACAAAAACAACTCGATCAGTTCAAAATCAATGATGAACCAGGGCAGTGCAAAGTTCAAAGAAGTACAATATCAAACTACAAGGTGCAACAAACATACACACACACACATGTATACACACATGTATATATATACATATACATGCAGCTACCACTAGATGAAGCAATAAAAACCAGGCCAGATACAACATGCATCATATACATGAAGACCAGGAAACTAACAAGGACAAAATGCATACACACTTTTATACATATATATGAAGTATGAATGCAAAGCTAACACCAGACTTGACTTAAGTGGTCAGACATTACAAATATACAGGGGAGCTTGAAAGCAGTTCAATATCCAAGCTAACTACATGAAGCACACATACCGAGGCTCAAAAACACAATTACAATATGAACTCATTGAAACAACTGAAGTGCAGACCAAAAGAAAATGTACAAACAGTTTCGAACACAGAGACATATGTGTATACTACTACATGGTGAAACAACCTCAAATGCTGCATAAAACAAGACTGCATCAAGAAAACAAATACTAGAGCTAGCTCAATGAACCAATTAAGTGCACATGTTCAACGAAGTGGCTCAACTCAAAATAAAACAAAAGTCTAGTTACAACATCATATATACAAATCTCGAGACAACCAGGTTATATGCAAGTAAGGACTATATACACTAATACATGTCCATACACCACACAATACAATACAGCAGTATGGAAGTGAGGCTACAAACCAGATTCAAGTGAAACAGAGTGACAAATATTTGAAGTCAATATGTATGCAACAGTGACAACAAGGGCTGCAACAAGACTCGCAAAATATACACGTGAAATCAAGTATGCAGTGAAGCAAATAAAACACTGATGATCAAATGTCGTAGGAATTCAAAATTGAAATAGTCAAAGTTTTTTAAAACCAAAGTCAAGTTTATGTGCCAGCAAATTCAAAGCTATGATGACCAAAACAAGAATCGATCAAATCAAACTAGCCGTGATAATCAAGCAAGTATAATAAAAAAAATCATAGCAGTGAAGACCGGAGCAAATTCAAATTTATCAAGCAACACGTACGAAATGAACAAGTCAAGGTTGATCACAAGCATTGAATCATAATCGAATGGCCGAGCTAAAGTTACAGACGAATTCAAATGAATTCATACGAAAGGTAATTAGGGGAATCGAACCCTATAAAACCCAAGAAATCTTTAGCCTAAAATAGCATTCGAGTTCAACCAATATCACAGAGCATAGCATCAATTAGGAACTTGAATCAAGTTGAGTACAATAAATTGAAAATGGGACTAACGTACCAATTCAAATCAAAGCATCAATAGATATCAACTTTGCAGCCATAAGAAATCACTAATAGAAGAAATCACTTGAAGCACTAGCAATCATTCAACTAAGCGGCGACTTTATCATAAAGCCCTAAATTCATAAGGAGAAGCGAGACAGACGTTATCACAAATGAAAAGGAAAGTGGACCGGAGAAATATAAATGGAGGAGTTCAGGGGATATGTTTTATCACTCAAATTTTAGGCCGGCTTATAATTACTTAGTCTTTAATATTTTTAAACTAGGGTTTATTGTTTTTAATTATTTTACTTTGTATTTTCCTTTTTAGAACTTTTGTAATTATTCTAGTCGTGCGACTAGGGGACAAACCACGGTGGTGTAGTTCAAGAATTTGCAACTCAGTGGCTGAGTTATGGCAGGGTTTTGAGCGTAGAGTTAGGTTAATCAATAGCGGGTGTCATGAGTTTACATGTGTAAGCATCTGACTACTTGATTTCTAGTAGAAAACTTGGGGACAGCACGTAGGCAGGGTTTTGCCGAAGCTGGGTAAATCTGTGTTGTTCTATTTCTACATTTATTATTTTGCTATTATCTATGATGCTATTATCTGTGTTGAAATAATTTTATACTTCCGCATTAAATTTTTATTATTGATAGTATCACCCTATTAGCCTCCCTATAGAATAAAATCGATCCTACAAGTGGTATCAAAGCTAGGAACAAAAGCCAACTTTTAATTTTAAAAATTTGATTTTTCAAAAACCAATTTTTGTTTTTAAAAAAATTGAATTTTTAAAATGGCTTATTTTGATAATGCTTTTGTTGAGGGTCAGTCCATAATTAGACCACCAATGTTCAATAGTGAATATGCTTACTGGAAAAATAGAATGAATTTTTTTCTGAAAACCGTCGATGCTTGGAATATTGTTGAGACAGGTTATAGGACATCAACTATAGTAGTAGATAATCAGGAAATAGACAAACCGATGGATCAATGGACAGATCAAGATAATAAACTGTAGAATGCTAATGCTAAAGCTATGAATTCTATTATATGTTCATTGGATCAAATTGAAATTAATCGTGTCTCACATGATACTACGTAGGAAATCTGGCACACATTAGAAGTGACTCATGAAGGAACATCTCAAGTTAAGGAATCTTGCTTTGCCATGCTGAATAGCGAATACGAGAATTTCCCAATGGCCAAGGACAAAAATGTCAAAGAGATGTACGGACGACTTTCCAATATTGTATACAAATCAAAAGCTCTCGGAAAATCATACACAGAATTGGTGATAGTTCGAAAAATCCTCAGAGTCCTTCCATGGAATTTTGAAGCGAAAGTTACAACCATTCCAGAATCAAAAGATTTAAAACAAATCGAAGTTGAAGGACACATCAGAAATCTCACCACTTATGATCTAGAAATGAAATTCAAGGAAGAGCGTGAAGGAAGCGATACTCGAAAGAAATCAATAGCTCTCAAAGGAACAATAGAAGTGATGATGACGACGACAATGATGGAGCAGCTGAGCTGACACTATTAATAAAGAAATTCAAAAGGTAGAATCGCAAATACGGAAATCCCGCTCTAGAATAGTCAAAGCACTGGACAACTCAGAAGAACACGAGATCATTTGTCACAAGTGCAATGAACCCGGTCATATCAAGCCCAATTATCCATAGAATTGATTCAGCCATGCAAAGAAACAGAAAAGGAAAGTTTTGCAGCCACTTGGGATGAAACGGATGAAGATGATAAAAGCACTGGCTGTGAGAGCGAAAAACAGATGTGTGCCTTCTAGGTGATATAACTGACAATGACGATGATGATGAGCCAAGCGAGCTATCAAAACTTACTCATTTGGAATTACTTATATATTTTCACGAAGTAAATTGCTGTTTCGAAAGACTTAGGGAGAAATACTCTAAAATTGATTCATAAATAGATACTTTGACAGAATTAAATAAACAACTTGATCAATTGGTTAAAAACTATCAAACTTAAACCCCTAAGTGTGACAAGTGTCCATCATTTGAAGAAGAAATTAAAAAATCAAAAATCAAAATAAAATCACGTGAAAATGACATTCTTATTTTAAAAGAAAGTAAAAATACGAAGAGAGAGAATTCTATTAAAAAGTGCGCATAATTATTAAATGAAAATGAATCTCTCAAAACACAAGTCCAACAACTGTCTAGGACTTTAGGAAAATTTTCAAAAAATGAAAGATCGTTAAATATGATATTAGGGAAACAAATTGTTAATATGGTTAGACAAGGACTTAGGTATACTAAATATAAACGTGTTAGAAATGAAATTAATCAAGTCAATTCAAAGTGCATGATATGTGGAAAAACTGGACACAATCAGAATATTTGTTTTTATAGACCCAAACATATGAAAACCATTACAATTTGGGTTCCAAAAGGCACAAATATAAAATCCCTTAAAGTTAAACAAATCTGGGTGCCAAAAGGAACAAATATAAATAGTATTGGGTCTCTATAAACATATTTTTCAAAATATTTTGCCACTAACAACCATGGGCCTATAAAAACAAATAGGTCATAAGAATATTTTCTCGTGTAGGTGAGGTGGCAGGCTGAGGAACAAAAACAACGTTACTTGGATTCTGGCTGTTCCAGACACACAACGGGCGACAAATCAAAGTTCCTTAGCCTAGTTCAAAGGTGGTAGAATCACAATGGGAAATAATGAAAAATTATCGGTACAGGTAAAATAGGTAATGGTATATCCAACTTGAATGATTCATTAAATGTGAAAATGTGCACCATAATATGAATTAAATCAGCTAGTTATGTGATAATAAATGTTGATATTGACTTTAAAATGTTGAACAATCATCTTTGAACTATTTCATATAGATTTGCTTGGACTAACAATGTTGGTTGATGATTACTCAAGATACACGTGGATGTATTTGTTTTGACACTATGTTCATTGTTTGTTTGCACAGTTTCAATTCCAGTCCAAAACAATTTCATTTGAAAGCTAGAAAAATGATTTTAAGATATTTTGTTGCACACGTCACGGTCTGGTCAATGACATCAAACTAATGATAATCTTGAGTCAAAAATTCAGATGCAGGTTATACTGGTTATTTAGTTGATAGAAAAATTACTAATGGAACGTGATTTATGTTGAGACATTCAGTAATTGTATCGTTTTCGAAGAAAATATCTACATATTTTCCATTTCAAATGATTTTCAAAGAGCAGACATTTTTCTTTAAAACCCCTTCCAGAAAATCATTTTTTGTTGACCTTGTTTCAGATTAATCATTTTGAAAAATCTTATTTTATAATTATTTTTGATTTGATTTTAAATGACTACATTAACTAATTTGACTCCCTATTGATTATCGAAAAGATAAACAGTGATTGAAAAAGTGATGATTGTTGATATTAATCATATATTATAACTTGAGATAGTATAATTAGTAAATTTCTTTAGAAAATTAAAAAGAGTTATAAAAACTTTTATTTGTAAAAATTCCATGACCATTTCTATTTCTATCATATTTCTATCGACCATCACTCATCAAAATCCAATATAATATGTCAACATGTGATATTTTAAACGGAAATTATTTGCTTTCATTTTATTATATTTTTAGCAATAAAAACATTCATAGTATTCACTCTCATTTAAAAGTCCTCACGGTTATGCATGGGTGAATTACTTAAAATTTTTGGTTATGTACTTTCATGCTCATTTAAAAATCCTCACGGTTATGCATGTATGGAATACATATAAAAATTGATTATTAAATAGTCAAGTTGATTCTAATCCCATTTAAAAGTCCTCACTTACGAGTGGTTAGAAGATGTCTGAAATTCATTTTTTTATAAAAAAATGTGGAATACTACTAATCTCATTTAAAAGTCCTGACGGTTATGCATGATTAGTAGATATTCAAATTCCTGATATAAATATACCATGAATAGACACAACTTTATGGTTTGCATCATCCCTATCATTCTAAAAGTGGAATACGTGCATACCAGTATTTATGATTTTTGTTTGATTTTTTATTGAAATTTAATATTTATACTCGATGGGTATTACTGTTGTATTAATGTTTATCACTTTATCTCTATTTTTCTAACACTATTACTTTTTTGCTGATAACAAAAAGGAAAGAGAAAAGTTAAGATTTTGGTAAATAAAGGTCAAATATTTTATTTATTTGCATCAAGATCCATTTGCATATTTTTATTTATTTTTATGCATATATGAAGGGGGAGCTTTGTTGCAGAGAGGGAGCATTCAAATAGGGGGAGCAAATAGAGTTAATCAATGATCAAATACGTTTAATAAATTCAAAATTTTAATTATATGTTTGTTATCATCAAAAGAAGGAGATTGTTGAATATGCAAGTATATTATTTTTTTTTGATGATAACAAACACACACACACACATATTTTTTTTTCATTTAAATGTATTTGTTATTGTACTATTTTATTTTCACATAATAAAATATATATTTGCTGAATAAAATTAATAACATAGAAATTTAAATTCAAACAGATATTTTATTCAAACAAATATTTATTACAATCTTGAATAGTACAAATTTGAGCTCTCACTATATATGTACAATTTTCGATTACAACACAATTTCTTTTACATCACAATTTTCAATTTACATTTGCACCTTACTACAAAACACTCATTAACTCGTATTTATCTTCAACTCTATTCCAGATTGAATCCAACATCTGAGCGATCTGTAAAGTTACCATTTATCAACCAAGTTTCTTTAAAAACAAGAAGAGCAATAGACTCAACTATATTTAAAATTTCGAAATTTTCGTTTAAAATTTCAAAATTTTCTAAAATTTTGCAATTTCAAGATTGTTATCTTTAAAATAAAATTTCATATACGAAATTCCAGATGTTCACAAAACTCATTAAAAAGTTGTTCCATAAGGTCTTAGCTTTCCATTAAGAAAAATATCATCAAAACTGGATTTACGGTTTAAAAGCTACGCCCAAAACATTTTATGGTTGTATCTTTACAAAATGCCAATTAGGGTTGAGAATAAACTTTTGTCTCGGTTGCATTTTAGAAATAATAAAACATAGTACTTAAAAAAGTGGTCAAAAGATAATTTATAGCTTACTCAAAATACTTTCTATCCTAAAAAGATTGACTAAATTTTAATTAGTAGAGCTCTAGATATCGCTATTTTACTATAGCATTTTCAAATAAAATTTTCAGCACTCCATTAACTTTAAAATTTCTACATTTAAACCGTATTTTTCTCTTTTTCAACAAGGTGCTTTATCAAAATCATTACACGAAGATAATAAAGTTTAAGATCCACTTTTTGAAAATCAAAAGACTTAAAAATAAAAAAATTGCAAGTTAAACTCAAATTGTAATAAATTTTCAAATTAATTGTTTTATACCTTACAAATAATTACCCAAACACTTAAAGGCAGCAAAGCTTATTTATATAAAATCTCCAATTTATAATCACTTCAAAATTATAAAATAAAGAGAATATAATTTGTCCTTATTCAAATTATTATAAGTCTCTTTTGAAAGAGAAATAGAAATCACTATCCTTGATAAAGAGTGAATATATTATTCAATTCAATTTACCGACAATTCAAATAATCATTGCCTTAATTCGTGTTGACATAAAAGTCCAAAATTAGCCTTACTTTACTTAATACATTTCATACTTTATTTAAATATAGATTCTAACTTTTACTTTAACTATATTATAATATGCATTATCATCCAAACTATCACACAAAATTCATTTAATAAGCATCAATGCATATGGATATATATAATTTCAATTACTAACAATACACAATCATCCCAAATATTTATAAACATCAAAATAACTTTTACTAAAAGATCTTTTCAAGCCATATTTTGTTTTCTAAATAATGCACTTTCTCATTTTGAATACTTCATTTTATTCCTCAAAATATCAAATGATAGTTTCTTCTAAATAATGTATCTTCTTGATTTTAATAACTTGCTTTACTTACCAAAATATCATACAATATCTTTTTCCCAAGATATAGCTCATTCCTACTATAAAATCTTAGTTTTATTTCCAAAGCAACTTTCAACTATTCACTATATTTTTCTATACAATATTTAATAGGTTTTAAAATTCTAACTTTTCTTCAAAGTTGTATACTCATTATATAATTTATGTTCAAAATACTATGTTAGAATATCTCGTTCTAGTGTTTTAGGAAATTCCTATCAATAATGTTGATCAGGCACATCAACTAGAATTTTTAAAGCACATAACGGAAATTTTAACAAAAAATAAATTTCCTTATAATATACATATATCTTTTACAACTTTACAGAATATTTATTTGCTTGCCTCAATAAACATCAAAATTTCAATTCATGTTAATCTTTGGTTATTTATACTTATGAATTAAATTTCGTTTCTAACAAAAAAGTTAATATTTCCAATATTTCTTGCGGTAGCCTCACCTTTGAAGACAACACAAGTTCTTTTTATTAATATTGGGAAGGTTTCCATTTCTCAATGATGGTTCCTACTCAATTTTTTATATAATATTAACCATCCATGTAATCATTCATTAATCAACCAAATAAACATTTATTAAAGATCAAACTACTAAATGTGTTTAGCAATAACAGTCCATCTATTCCTGCTACACAACTTTGATTACTAGTGAATCGGGATACTAGCAATTCAACTCTAAGCCATCTAAGGTCTGACAAACACTATTCATTAAATCTCACTTTTGACAAAAGCGAGTCTCCAATTAGAAACGACTAAAACCTTAACATTCATTATAATCAAATAATAAAAGAACAGAATTACGACTCAATGATTACCTCGGTAATCATTTTACATCTATCCCTAATTAGAAAGAAAATTCTACCTACTACACATAAACACCTAAGGGTGGGGACACGAAGTCTTTCTAGGTCAGCCACATAATCACATCATAGTAGAGCAAAATATTCTACACCTCACATGATAGGAAAGTGAGTCTCAAATAGAGTACAAAGTTCACTACCAAAAAATATATATCATACATACATACATATACAAAGGACACGCACTAAGTGAAGAGATAGCAGATGAATATCTCGTTATGCCAAACAATAAGATAACAAAACGCTGCATAGTGCAAAATCCTTCAAACTCTAAGCATGCATATGAAACCATAGTCAATGTCCTTGAACCTGAAATATCTCGGTCTGATCTGAGCATTATAATAAAATAACATGTTGATCAGACTATCTCTAAATATCAAAGGGTAAGACCTCAAGGTATCAATCAGATTTCATTTGTAATAAAATATAACTAACAATAACTAATATACAAGTGATATCAATATTATTCAAGTCTATTGAAGACTATAAATACAAACGTGGCAATCCATACATAGCCATTTCAAATTAATAAAATAATTAAATCCATATAATTTTATTGCTAACCAAAGGTACTGTCCCCTTTTTATGGACTAAGCATATAACACAAATGAATCACATTATGTCACAAAATCATATCAAGTATCTCATGGACTATCATTGTAAATATGGTGCTAATATTTCAAACCTTCTACACACAAAAAGGGAATTCACACTCGAATATGCTACTAAATAATCACTAGCATTTTGGTCGGTTGCTAACACCACACTAATAGTTTAGTCGATCGCTAACACCATACTAATAGTTTGGTCGATCACTAACACTATAATAGTAGTTTAAATTGGTCACCAACACTATACCACATAATTCGACCGATAGGATATTCTTAGTGCAAATTCTCTCTTCCAAGGGGAGACTGATAAGAAAAGCTCTAAGAGTTTGACTCGCTAAAATCCTATAGTCTAATGGTATTAGATATCCATAATATATGTTCAACCTAACATTGCATTGCTAAGGTGCCACGCCTACTAACGAGAATGACACAATTAGTTACGATATCAAATATAGCCAACGGTACAGACTGCTGGCTTAGTGGTATAGAGCTAGAACCTAACATGAATAACTCGACTCGGGGTGCGACGTCCATCGTCAAACTGCTAGGTCGAATAACCAGCTACAAGGTCTAGCTAACAAATATAACGAGTTATACATTAACTCACATCCCAAAAATACTATTTAATCATGTAGTGTCACATACTCTTTTAATAGTAATTAATAAAGTAAAACCCATGTCCCGTAATGTAACGACCCACATTTTTTAACCTTAAAAGCCGACATTAATACATTCATGGCATTCACGTGTCGAGCTTCCAAGTGCCGGAAAGACAGTTTGTTGGGGAAAAAGAAGAAAAGATAGAACAAAATCTCACATCGTGACAAGTAACATATAATATACAATAGATCTTTGCAAAAGAAAATTTGAACTTTATTATACATATATCAATTAGAGTCAACCAATAAATCAACAGCCTAGATAGGTATAACGATCTTTCCTCACAAATGATGTTAAATAAAACAACTAATGTAGCGAGAGAAAAATATACGTGAATACGACTTGGAGGCATCCAACTTGTCTCCTGAAGCTCCAAGTATCAAACCAAATCTGTAAATATGCTTGGTCTTACCCGAGCATTATAAGAAAAATAATGCCCGAATCGGTTCGATAAACTAACATGAGAAACACACCTCAATTGAATTTTAATGTTGTAAAAATCTTTTGAAGATAATAGTATCTCTTAAGAGCACGACACACATAAACACGGACGGGATTTTACCTTACGATAACCAAAACCTTTCTGTAGAAAATCCAATGATATTATAGTAATGTCTAGGATACATATACAAATTAATCATAGTCGAAATTGTTACATTATTAAAATCTAGCATAATAGGCATACAATCAATTATGAAGGCTCGTATTAGAGAATGGATTCCAACTATGAAAGGGTAAGGGTCTACCCACCAAATCTGTATACCTGTAAATAAAATGTACTAGAGGCTACAATACGTAGCACCCTTGCTACTTAGGATTGCCCTACCCCGTATTGGTTAGCGCCAAATATATCATCCCATGGTTGATAAACAACTATAATGGGCCCTGAAGCATACATATTTATCGACACTAGATGTTGAACGATCATACTCTAATGGAAGCGATGCACATAGCACTGGAACACATCCCTGCTTTAGTCATTTTCTCGTTTGATGAGGCTTGAGGCTACAATTACCTTTTTGTATAACAAACCATCTTGGAATGCTAACATCATCCTCGAGGCAGAAATGGAAAGCCAACATTCATCCATACAAGTTTGTTCTAGGTCTGAGCGAAACTGAAGGCAATACCTCCATTACATCCACTTTGGAATCACCCTCAAGATTAGTAGCAAGTAGCCCTTGCACTTCAAAGTCTCCATCCATCTTCAATCATCTTCAAGATGTAATTCGAACGCTTATGCCAATACGAAATGTTTTTCGGATAATATAACGACCCTAGTCTATTCAAACCGACAATGATAATTTAAAACATACCAAATTTGATAGTCGGTTATTTAACTATCAAATATACAACAATCGTATCAGATATTTATTTCCGTAAAGAAACAACATGGCTTGGTTCATAAGCAACCATTACGCCCCTTTTTAAATAAATCATTTATTTAACCTCTCCATAAATACTTGATTTAAATACCTTTTACAAAAGGATATATTCATAAAACAACATTTAATACTTGGAAAATATCCATATACTTATTTCACTGATATAACTATATTCAAAAAACACTAAGAAATATTTCCTAGTAAGTATGGAAGATGTTCCACACCACCATTATTATTAAAAGATCACTTATAGAAATCAAATCCCATCTCCTTTTATAAATTTCCTTTTATACAACTGAAAAATCATTTTTATAAACTCCTTTTATAGATCCCTAAAAACCATTTATAAAACTCTTTTATAAATATCTAAAACGGTTTATAAAATTGTTTTTATTAACTTCTAAAGCCATTGATATAACTCTTTTTTTATAGATTTCTAAAACAACTTATAAAGCTCTTTTATAAATCTTTAAAACTATTTATAAATCCTCTTTTTACAAATTTATAAACCCATTTACAAAACTTTATTCTTTTATAAAAAAAAATTATGGTGACGACCCACATTTTTGGACGGTCTAAATCGACAATAAACCACACATGTCTAACTCAAACCATTCAAATGGGAGGATTATCAATGGGATGAATAAGAAAATAAGAGAAAAGAAGGGAAAAAATATAGAATCTTACAGTGGAATGAAAAAATATAATAATTAGATAAAAGTTCATGAAGCTGTTTTACAATATACATTAAAATACAAGTTTACACAAAATCAGAGCACAATGAACAACATACCAATAATGATGCAGCGAATAATACTAATAATACAATATACCAAACTTCGTCTTCGTCCTCCAGAAATAATGTCTTCATATACTAAAATGGTCAGGCTGACCTGAGCGTAATGAAAAGAACAAACACTCTAGTCAGAACTAAAAGTTCTTATGTAAGTTAAATCAATAATAAGTAAATATCAGTGTAATAGCTTCAAAGATGCTTACGGGATTTTACATCTCCTATCCAGTGTATAAAGTGTATGCAATAACTTAAGATATTTTATGGGATTTCCACCTTCTAAGGATCCACTAAACTATCTATAGGTAGTAAGATAAGGTATATATGTAATGTATAATAAGCAAAGTAAATATTTTTCTTAGCATTAAGGCTTTACATTGATCCCTCTTAACACATTATTAAGCAGGTAGTCTATGCAAGTCCTGTAACACAACCAATAACGTCGGTAGCCAGTGAGTACCCTATAGGTACCATACTAAAACAAAATCGTAGTGGTCACGAATAAGGATAGAGAGTATGACAAGGCACACTACCTTGGGCATTGTCTGACTAGTTGTAACCCCTAACGGCCACCACATCCAACACACAAAAAAATCAAATCAAGGTGCGTGGATCAAGCCAACATCAACATAGTAATACGAAGAGGTGTGTCCGCTAAAGGTAGCTAGCCTTAATGGTCGGATACGACTCCTGTCTTAGTCCTTTCAAATTTCCATAAGTGACGGCGTCATCCATTATCATACTCTTTCTTCAAGTCCAGCAAATGCCTCCTATTCAACTCGTACATTATGGATATCATCCACGCGTACACCATTATTAAAGTGGTTCCCATATTGACAGAGAGTATGTCAATAAGTGGCCCCGGTCCCTTTATCAACCAAACGTCTTTTTCACACCGGTTGGTTCTTTTATATTTCAAAACTGATTCATATTTGATATCAAAATATCATATTCGCTTCATAATTTCCTTCATTTCAACATCATCATATTTACTCAAAATATGTCAATTCCACTTGAAAATATCATTTCAAATTCCAACTTAGGTTATAACTTCATTTAACGACACTCGTAGTTAAATCAACGATTTAAATATAAACGTTACCACTTAAGTTTGAAATTCTAGAAAATAGTTTGAATAGTTATAAATATTTTAAATAGTTTATGGATTTAAAAACAGTTTAATTTAAAATGGTTTGGGTGTTGAAAATGGTTTAGATAGTGAAATAGTTGGAAAATCTAAATAATTTTAATATTAAAAAGATAGATTTTAAACAGTTTATATTAAAATAATTTATTTTTAAAATAGTATCAAATCAAACTATCTCTTTCCATTTTAACATATCTGGTCCCCTATCTAAATTTCAAATCAACAAAACTCAATTTCCAATCTTTCAATTCAACTGATTCAATTTCAATTTAGTTCAAATCAACTTGAGTTCGGTTTTAGTAACTTCAATTTTCGAAAAGTTCATTTTGAACTTCAAATTCGATTCAACAATTCAATTTAATGATTTAAATTCCAATTTAATTCTTATTTTAAATCATTTCAATTTATATCAATTTCAAGCCCAATTTCAATTTACTGATTTAAAACACTTAAATTAATTTAAACCACAGTGTTAAACTTTAAGGTCCAAATGTTAAAATAATTCAATTTCCAAAATTAAATTCATATATCAATTATAACTTCACATTTTAATTTTATTTCTTTAAAACAATTACCTTTAACCAATTTCAGTTTCAACATTTCAAAGCTTGAATTAGAATTAATTCAATTCATAAAAATCCCAATTTATTTCCTTTAAAACAATATAGTTTAATTAAAATCCAAATTCAAGATTTTAAAACCATTTAATATAACCAATCCGGTTTCCATATATAATTTTCTACTCTACGGCCAAGTGATCAGTTATTTCAGTTTTAATTATAGGGATATATATATATATATATATATATATATATATATATATATATCATTTTAATCTAAATCGAAGTGTCATGGGTATATATCATTTAAACCTACTTCTTAATTTATTCAAAATGACTCTAATGAGAATTTATAGGATGTCAAATAATAAATAGGATAATAACGGGAATATATAGAAACAAATAAACATCCAATCATCCAAAATGTCAACAAATAGCCATCCATCATAGTCAGCATCCAAATCAGCCAATAATTCACAACAATTAACTAGTTATCAATATCAGGTATTAACTAGCAATTAAGTTACAATATTAATTTAAATGGAAATTTAATTCAAGAAAATTCAGTTTCACTTAAAATGTTAAACTAAACTACCAAGTAGTAACCAATAAAATTCTTATCACATCATTAATTTTATTGAACTAGTATAAGAAGGTTTAGTATTGCGTGAGTGGGTCAAATCACTTACCTTTGATTTAAAGCCGAATTTAAAATCCAATAAAAGCCCAAAATTCCAACAGTCTTCAAATTTAACCAAACTAGTTTCATATTGTCCAGAATTTTGATACGATTCTAACAGGAGAAACCGTGCGTGAATCCGACTTCGTATGCAAATGTTATCGATGTTAGAAATTTTGAATTTCAAATTTTAAATTAAAATAAAATAAGAGGGTAAAGTCATAATTTCTAATACCTCTAACATACATGATCAAAAGATGATTACGCTCACTCGAATCAACCTACAAGCATCGCGACCAAGATCAGGCACCGCCGCCGCCATGGCCATCACCGACTGCAATATCCTCCACCGCGCTCGGCCCTCCGCCTCACCAAAAAACAAACCGTCACCGCCATGAATAATCGCTAATTTTGGTGAAATCAAGCCACCTTCTGATGAACTGCCACCACAGATGCACTCCACTCCTCCTCTACACGCTGCAACCTCATGATCGATGAGTCATCAACGATCCACCGTTGATCGCCAAACCGTAGGATGGACGGCCGAGACTATTTTGGTGATTTCCGAACAAACTAAAACTCGATTGCAAAAATGAACTGCAGATGTAATTACGTTCTTTGAGAGCTTCACGATGATATATTATATGATAAGGTTTGAGAAGTTTGGATTTTTTATTTGATTTGAAAATTAGGGTTTTGAAATGTGTGTCATTGAGAAGGAACAGATAATTAAACAAATAGATAGAAATTTTACAAATAGAAAATAAGAAGTTGCTAGGGTTTATAACAGGCTATATATAGGCAGAGATTGAATAGCAATGGATGGAAGAGATTGAATGCGTCGAAACGATAACAAAGACCCGAAAAGCCCGTTTCGTTACCAAAACGAAGATAGGTCATCCCATATAGCAAATTATAGGTTTTCAATATTTTTAAACTCGATGGAACTAGTATGTGACATCATAGAATTTTGACCCTATTATTATAATAAGTTTTTAATCAAATTTAAATAAAATACAAGATTTTCATTTATAAATAAATAAGATTTTGGATATTATTAGTTGTATATGTGTTATAAAGGAATTTATAATTTCAAAATATAAAATAGACTCTTTCAACAATATTTAAAATTAAATCTGTTTTATTCAATTAAATTAAAAGTTATGTGCTAATGACATTTAATACCAGATATATGAATGTAATTAATAATAATAATATCTACAATAACACAGTTATATTCATATTAAATATAAAATACGTTAATGCATATATAGGTTATAAATCAAATATTTGGAAGATTCAACTTTAAATAAAAATATGATTTAGAAGTGTTTTTAATAACAACTTTTATAATTAAAGTAAAATAAGCTTATAAATATTTAATATAAGTATAACATAAAAATATGAATATAAACATAAGTTCAGACATAAGAAAACCATAATATATAAACATAAGTACAGAACTTTGATATGAATATAAGTTATAAATAAAAATGTTAACTATGTAAAGACAAACATATAAAATCTGTAAACAAAAGGATAAATATCTTTAAATAAAATTAACTTGTCTGCAAACATTAAATATTTGTGAACTTAAGAGAACAAGTATTCACATCAAATAAAACATTTTGGTACAAACAAGGATCTGCATGTATCTTTACAAAATAAACAAAGTTTGTCAACGAAACATCTTAGTACGAACTAAAACCTGCAAATATCTTTATACAAAATAATGTGTCAGTAAACATTATTGATATGTTAACATAAATGTAAACATAAGCATTTAATTAGAACTACATATTGTCATTTCAGGTTTTATAAAATCTTCCAGCCGAAATAGCTGATTCATCTCAGGTTTTAGTACATAAAAAAAGCAAAATATTATATCAAGGTAAAGCTTGTTCCAGAAGACATCCTTGTTGAAAGTTATATATATGTATATTCATCATTCTACCTGTACATGTTATTTAGTTCGTTTATAACTTCAAAAGCAAAGCCTAAATAAAGAATGAGATAAGAAAAGAAAAATAAACTAACATCATACTTCCAAGCTCAAACAAAATTCCGGAAGCCAGAAAGTTTACAAGAATTCAACACTTCAAACTGCAGACTTCTATTATCATCCAATACCTCTCTGTTTCAACAATATTTTGGTGAGTAAACTTATTTTAAATCTAACTCTTAATAAGTATTTCATGAAGAATGGTTATGTGGATGTTTAAAGTTCTGCAATGTTTTTCTAAGTACTGTATGTTCTGCATATTATGTTCTTCCAGGTTTCAAATTTCTGTTGAGGCAAAGACATCAGAGAATATATCATACTTTTATATAAATTCATTTTCTTTAGTTATTAACTTAACTAAATAAAATTTTTTTAAGCTTAAGATTAAGGTTTGGGAAATTTTTTCTATGTAGCTGTGAAATGTAAAACACTGTAAACTAAAATTTACAGTAAAATAAAACAAAGGCCAAAATTCGAATAACTTGAATTGTAAATTCGAATTTATATCTTGAAACAACATACAGAACTATGATTTTTAAGACAAAATTTATAATTTTTAGACAACTATGCATAGAGCAGTTGGTTAGTGTGCCAAAAATGCTTTTGCATGAAATTCTGATGATATCCCCAATTATTGTTGTTGTAATTCAACGTGAAGCTTGAATATGGATTGAAGAACACTAGAAAATTGTTTAAAAAAAATTCGAATGCAAGATTTTTGAGAAATGATTGAAAGTAGGGTTTATGGGTTCAACAGTTTGGGTTCTGTATTTTTGGTGATCGCGTCACCATAGCTCCACCGAGCGCCATGAGGTTTCGGAGAGTGTTAGGGGGTGTTGTTGGCAAGATATGGCCGGAGCCACGTCGTCTCAGGTGATCGAGATAGTGAGAACGAGGTGTTTTTGTCTATCGTGGTCGTGTTGCAGTTCAACTTTTTAGGCATTTTTAGATTCCGAGTCTTTCATGTATTTCTAGGATGCGATGTCGAGTGAGGGGAAGGCGAGTGATTTGCTGGAGGCGTCATGTGGCGTTGGAGCGGTGGCGAACCGCCGTGCACGTGCACGGCGGCGGGGAGGTGCATGTGGGTGTCGACTCGAGTGAAACTCGAGTTTGATTGCTAGTTTTCTTCGGGTTTGTTCCTGGATCAGTGGATGAGTGCGTGTGTGTGTTTGTAGTTTCAGATATTAACAATTGAACTTAAGCTTTAAAAAAAAAGAGAAACAGAAGAAGTAAGAATAGAGGAGGAAGAAAAAGAAGACAGGGAGGAACGCGAGAAAAGTTCGAGGTTATCACGAGTTCGACCCGAGTCAATTGCGTTGTTATCTTCGGTTTCGAATTCCTGGAATTAGTTAACTGTAATATTATGTTGAAGAGTTAATAAGCTAAGTATTAATTAAGTTAAGGATGTTGACAAATTGATTTAAACTAAGATTAACTTTGATATTACTGAGGAAGTCTTACAGAAAACAAACGAGTAATTAATTTAAATCCAAGTTAAATAAGAATGTAATAAAATTGATAATTGTAATTTAATAAGTAATTCAAGATCTAATTAAATTAGTAAATTAAAGATTTTAATGATCTAGTGTAAACCCATTTGTAATTAAGAATTTCATTAATCATTGAAGTAATAATTTAACAAATCGTGGTTAACTAATTAAATAATTAATTAAGGATTAAATGATTAAGTTAATTAATAATTAATGGTTAATTAAGCAAATAGTAATGATTAAATGTGTAATTGAGTTTTATAAATCAATAATTAAGGATATTGATTAATAATTAAGAAGTAATTAATTAATTAAGTAATTAATGAATTGAAATAAGTTAGTTAATTAGTAATTGATTAAGCAAAAAATAAAATATAGTTTATTCTTAAGCATGCAATTAAGTTTAAGATAAATCAAACGAAATGTTGGTATGAATCGATGATTCTATTTGATTGACTTTGATGTTTATTTATATCCTGTGATGTTCTGTAATATTCTGGATATATCTGTGATGACTGTGTATGATTTATCTGTGTAACGCCCCGAAAATTTTCGACTTTCGAAAATTCAACATCGACACTCACTTTATCGACTGTCGACCAATCGAAGGTCAAAAACCGGAATGTTATGGGTTTTAAAAAGAATTTAAGAAAAGAAAAAGAGAGAAAAGATAAGAGATAGGAAATAGAGAGGAAAGAAGATAGACAATTTTTAGAAAACAGAGAATTTGAAAAATAGAAGATAGAAGAATTTTAAAAATAGAACGGACAGAAAGGAAACAACAGAACAACAACAGAATCTCACAATTCGCAGCGGAACAACATATAATAATAAATGAATAATCTTTAAATAAAGAACTATATCAGTTATTACATCACATTATATTTCATTACATCATATCATATCATCAGAGTGTACAACAACATACAACAATAAACAGTGCAGCGGAAAAGAAATACTATATAAACTAGTAATACGCCATGCCATCCAGCTTGCCTCCAGCAACTCCAGAATATCCAAAATATCCTGATAAACCTGTCTCTTGACTGCCCGTGTGGAAATTGGTGGGCACCCAGAGTTTAGGAAGGAAAACAATAAACTCCGAGTCAGTCATGTGACTGGTGTGAGAACTCAAAACAGTTTATTTAACTTTAAAATCAAAATAGAGGAATATTTTTAAATTAATTCGCAATGCTTTTAAAAATGAGACTACCATAAGGCCTCCCGCACACACACACATGCAAACGCAGAATCGGAGGAGATTTCTCCTTATGATAGTCAAAGATGCTTGATACGCATTTTAAAATAACATTTGATATTATTACTAGTGCATAGTGTAATAACAAATCATTTCAAAAATAAAGATATAAATCTTAGCCAACATACGACCATTATCGTATGCCTACTATAGCTACTATCCAAACAGTGGTGACCACCATAAGTGAATAACAGGTTCTACAACTAATACCGTAAAAGTTTCGTATTGGGAATTGGATTTCCAACAAATGGTCAGGCCAAGGAACTTCCCATTGCCACATGAGAATGCCTCTGGATGGACATCCCCGAGAACCAAACCGGATCTCTACCAACACAAGGCCGGGTTACTCCTAACTGAGTAACAACTGACCGAATATGCCATCCCCCGGTCCTTTGGGACCTTTATCAACCGAGCGCTCGTAATCAATTCACACAATCATAAAGTGTTTTCAACATGAGTAAGTATCTGGGCTCCATACCATGATACCACCCTTTTCCAGAAGGAAATGGACACATCCTAAAGGGTGCTACCCCTCATAACCTTGCTGCTTCTTTCCTGTTTTGACCATTCACGGGGTGTGAGGCTCGACGAAGTCACGTCCACAAAAACATACTTTATACAAAAGCCATGCTTTGGGTCAACAAATGATCAACACAATGATCACAAGGATAGACGATCAAATAAACGATCCTATCACAAATAATCAACACAATGATCATTTCAGCATCACTCAGCATGTCACATTACCAAACTGGGAATATATCGCTGATAACTTCAACTATATAACCTTTGAGCTCGTACGTCTCAAAGAAGGGTGTTAAGCAAAGAATAAATTCTCCGCCACCAACAGAAATATATTTGAAAGAAATCGGCTTTATATCTCAACTTGTAATGTCAGGCATACAATCCTTACAAGTCTGTTCCGGGCTCGAACAGAACCGAAGGCACTTACAAAGAAGTCCTTGCAATCCGGATATTCACAATCCTGATCGGATTCACCATCACATATGGAGAACTCAATACCGTAGCTACTCGGTGCAGAGTCAATCGATAGTTCATCCTATCACTCTCGCAAATACCGGTCTTCAACACCGATCTTCAAATGCGATTCACAACGACGTATCACATATTCGGAGTGGGTTATACGACCCCATGGTCCTTTCCCGGTTAACCCGAATAGTGAGCGCTTATTCAAAAATAAGTGTGCATTCAAATTCAATCAATTCACATCAAATACCCATTCAAAGGGAAATACTGATAGTCGGTTATTGAACTATCACTGGATATGCACACATCACCAGATTCCAAATAATTTTCCAAATTATTTATTTTCCAAAATATCTTTACTAGATATATAATTTCAACACTTCAAAAATAAATCAATATTTATTTTTAACAAGTTTCACTTTCACATATAAATTCCATAATGAATTTATATTTCAAGATATCCATGCATATGCGATTTCAATAATTCATTTCAATTTATCTTCAGAAAAAGATAAATTCTAATTATTCACTTCATATTGGAAAACATTTCCATACTTATTTATTCATAAGTAATTCACAAATTCCTTTTATTTTCAACACTTAGAAAATATTCAATATACTTAAATCGAATTAAGTATATAATTCATTCTTTAAGGAAATCATTCTCTTAAACATATTTATTTGGGCCAAAACGAATGTTACGTAAAACATCGTTACGACAACCCAAAATCACTAGTATAGGGATTCGAAATTAAAATAGATATATAAATCCCAATACTATACAAAACATTTCCTTTCGGAAATCATTTACTATAACAACAGTGTTATAGTCCACATTTCCTTTTATTTCTCGAAAACGTCTATTTCAACAATAAATGTTGAAATCTATGGTTTCGAATCTCAACACATTTTAAACCATCGTTAGATCGTTTTAATTCTATTTAAAACATCATATCTAAAACAATTTCTTTAACGTATTATTCACTATTCAAAAACGTGAATATACTACCTTAACAAATTTCATCATTTCTATTCACTTTAACTTAAAGGATTATTCACTGTTCAAAATGTGAATATAACTCTATCTCTAAGTTATAACAATTAACTTATCAAAATAAGTCATTTGCGGATTTATAAAACAACGTTTATAAATTCCGTTTCTATTTATTTATAAAAACTTCCTTTTTATAAATTCCTTTATTAACCTATTCCAGTTTATAACTCAATTATAAACTACAAGTTCATATTATAAGTTAATTACTTATAAAACGATTATTTTACAAAATCGTTCATTTAACTTCCCAAATTATTAATCTTAACTTATAAGATTGTTTATTTATCCAAAATTCATTCTCTCGATAACTTTATAAATTTTATAAACCTATTGCTTATAAAATTTCATTTATAACTTCACAGTTTATAATTTCATAAATTTCATTCATTTAGGAAATTCATTTTCACTACATTCAAACACTTATAAAAACTCGTTTTATAATGTCCATAACTCAATTTATAAATATCCATTTATAAATCTCTTAATATAAATTAATTTATATTATTCTTTTAAACGTCTTTAAATTCCTTTAAAATTTCACCGTTCTCTTGATTTATAAAATAATCAAATTTTATAAATCTTATATTCAAACTTTTAATAATAAACTCAAAAATCCAGTTTAAACTATTTTATAAAATCATTGGTTCATATTTCTCAAAAACCAGCTTTTAACTATATTTCACAAAAACCATAATTTTATAACTTTAAAAATTATAACGTTTATTTATTTATAATGGATCAATTCCAAAAATATAGTATATTTTCAAAAATCACTTTAAAACCATTTTAAAATCCCAAAATCTGGGTCCAATGATGCTGCACACCAAATAGTCAATCACGACTAACAACGATATCATATATCGATATGATAATCCATCAAATATCAAAATATCTGAAATAAAATAAATACTGTTGAGGAATCCAGTTGGATCCCTCCAACCTGTTTCCTGCATCCAAAAACATTAGCACAATACCAATTTCGCTCCAGTACGAAATTATCGCGGTACATGTTCTTATTAAATATTATCCGCTTAATAACGGCGTAATAGGGTCTCATCCGCTAAACAAAAAATGCGGGAAATCAACAACTGCAATATATACATATGCCAATATATATATATTGATATTATATATAATACCAATTTCACTGTTTATGAAATATTCGCGGTATATGTTTATAATAAATAACATCCGCTTACTAACGGCGCATAATGTCTATTTTAACAATCAATACATAACAATCATCATTCAAACATGCATTCAAATATTTTAAATCTAACTATTTAAAATAAAATCGAAACCTATTCGATTGAGTGAGAAGTTCTCACCTTGGTTTTAATTTCCGTTTTAGCGATTTATTTCGAATAAAATTAAACGCGCGTTTAATTTTACCCGAAATTCTCACTAACTCCAAACGACTCCAAACCAACTCCATCGCGTAGTGCTCGTCCATACGATTCCAACGCAACTGAGTTTGCATTTTTTCGACCTCGTATGAAAAAGATATACATTTTTGAAGTTACACGATTTTTTATATAACAATTACAACTAAATTATAAATTTTTATACCCACTACCCCTCATCACCCTTGGATCCTTCATCATTGAATCTAGCCCGTCCATCCTTTCTTCCCCTTCATCACGCACGGCTACAGGAAGATGGCCGAACCCATTTAGCAATTTAGGGTTACAAATTTCAACACCAATACTCGACGATAATTCGATCAGCTCGTGCCATTGCGAAGGCCTCCTCGAACACCACCCACGCCCTGAACACCTTCAAGCTCGGCCACCTATAGATGAGTGCGCACGGTGGTTGCACGGCCCACGCACGCGGCCTGTAGCTCCCTCCACACGACTCCATATTCGATCACCACCGTTCACATTATAGCTCTCTTCATGATCTTCGTTTTGTTAGTTGAAAGAATTTGCAATCGATGCACGGATTTGGAGTAATTGGAGGTGGAACGTCTTGCGTTTCTGGCCATTGATACCTAGGGTGGCGGCCACGAACGTTTAGGGTTTTAATTTCTTTTTTTTTTTATTTTAGATTTAAGGTGATATTTATAGGAAAAGCAAGCGTAAACACTATTCATCCCGGGAATTCCGAACTCCGATTTAGGCGCCGTAACCAGCGTACCTAGGGTTTATCCCGCGTTCCGGACACAATGGAACAGGTTTCGGAAGCTAATTCGGACATCTGTGCGAGTTATGGCTGAAAACGCTCAATTTGAATTAAACCGATTTAAATCGATTTCTAGGCGTTTTAATTTGTACCGGACAAACGGTAAATCCAATTGACTTGAAATTTGAAATCTTACAATAATATCACATTACGGATCCGATGAAACTGGTTTCGTCGAAATCCGAGACTTTTTGAAAAATGGCTATTTTGACTCGCCAAATTTAAATTAAAAATAATTCGATGCGTTTCGAGCTGCCACGATCAAACGATAACTCCGATTGACACGAAAATTGAAATCCGGTAATAACTAACTATTACGGATCCAATGGAACTGGTTTCGTTCAATTCTGAGACTGTTCAAAAATTGGCTATTTTACAGTCGATTATTCAATATTAAAATATTCAATTTTCACAAATTAACTCTTAATTCGATTTTAAAAGTTCTAAAATATCGTTCTAACTTCAATATGATTAAATAAAATTTTACAAATCATTTTCAATCATATTTAACCCGATTTTCAATTATTTCCATAATTTAACATATTAAATTATCAATTTAATAATCCAATTAAATCCAATAATTCAAATAAAAATTTATTTGACTTATAAATTCACTTATTAATATTTAAAATTAATTAAATATTCAAATTTTAATTAATAAAATTCTGGGTCGTTACAATCTGTGTTAAATTGCTATATGAAATCAATTGTTGAATTTAAACAGTATAAGTTAATTAGACAACTTGGCCTTTAAAATGGCGTTTGGATTTCGATGAGACCGGGATCGGGTATCGATTTGGTATTCCGAAAAACACATCGATCCAAATTAAAGTTAGGTCGTGTAATCTCAAGTGAAGATCGAGATGGTGTTTTCAGAATGCAAGGGTTATCGTCGTTAACTCTGAGGGTGATTCCAAAATGAGTGTAACGAGATAATGCCTTCGGTTTCGTTCGAACCCGGAACGAACTTGTATGGATTGAATGCTTTCAGCACATCGTCAGGCGGACGATGAGCATTCTAAGAGATATGTTCTATAAATGTAAACGTAGCCTCAAGCCTCATCAACCGGGAATGGCTAAAACAGGGGATCTGCAGCAAGGTTAGGTGGGTCATGCCCAAGCAGGACGAGATATACCCCTGTCTAGATGTCCCTTTTATTCGGCTGTGTGTGTGGTTGGTCTGCAGCCAACTGCGGGGTTATCTTGCTCGGGACTGTTCAGTAAAGAATGGTTCCGGCCTTGTGTTGCAGGGGGGTTAGGGTGGCTCCTCGATACGGTGATCTGGGCCACGTACTGTGACGGGCGGTACTCCAGTAGCCCTGCCATTGTATGGGATCCAATTTCCAATAAGCGCTGTACGTTTTGATTGTGCCCAACTACGTTGGAATGTGAGATGTAAGCATTTCAGCTATTTCTGTATTTTACTTGAAAACCCTAGACACTATTATAATATCACTGAATTTCCTATAAAATGTTTTGGTTAGCGTAAGGTAAAAACTTACCCGTATTTATGTGTGGGAAGTCTTACGTGATATCTTTATTTCAAATGATTTTCAAAGTTAAACAACTTTAACCGTTTACTCATACCAGACCAATGTCTGACCCGGAGTTTATATTTTGTTTTTCATAAACTCTTGGGTACTCAAATTTTTATGAGTAGCCAAGTGATAGGTATTCGGAGTATAGAGTTTTCTGGGGGAGTTGGAGCCGAAGACCAGACGTATGTATCTATCTATATAGGTCCACTGTGTTAGTTAGTTTATGATATTTGGGATATATGTTCTGACAGATATGTATATGATAGTCATGTTGTATGATATTGTATAAATCTAATGTATATATAACTATGTAATAGTTATGTTTATGTATTATATTTAGTTCCATTCCGCTGTGAGATTCTGATGTTGTTATTCATTCTTTCTATTCTTTTCTATTTCTATCCCTTTCTTTCTTATTGATGACACGTCTTTCTGGAGTTAGAAAGCCGGGTCGTCACATAGTATCAAACCCCAATTCCATTGCATACAAAAGTTAGCTTTTAAAATTAGATCATGTTCATTTAAATTCCATTAATTGATTTCTACGCGTTTCGAGCTTGCACTATCAAATGATAAGTCTGATCGCTACGAAACTTGAAATCTTACAATAATTCATTATTGCGGATCCGATGAAACTGGTTTCGTCGAAATCCAAGACAGTGCCCAAAAAGACTAATTTCCACGTTGATTAAATAAATTATTATTAAAAATCAATTTAATCATTTTTAAATTTAAATTTAAAAGTTAACCATTTTCATCATTCCCGATTATACAAAAATTAATAATCTATCACAATATAGTTTCTCAGGTTAAATCCAATATTTTAATATTACATTAATTTAACGTTTAATTACAACTGTCATAAAACCTAGTATATTATAATTTAATTTCAATAAATTCTTTTACTTTGACTAAAATTCTTATTATTAAATCATCAAATATATTATGAATTAATTAAACATAAGTTTCCATTATATTACATTCATTATTCTACAGTTAACATCTTTTACCATATTAGTTGCAATATTTAATTACATTAATTTTAATTGATTTCCAAATTTATTTCAACGGATTAAATAATAAGGTGATAAATAAAACAATTGTTATACATGAAAATTCAACCACATTTCTAAATTTATTGTTTATAAACAAAACGCAAATAAATTTACATACTAACTACTGAATTCATATTCTATATTAAAACCAATTAAAATTGAATAACACATAATTTCACTATTAAATATAACATTGATTTTATTCTTTATATACAATTACAACCAAATTAACTTTACAATTATTTCAATTGATCGAAATTACATTAAAATAGTTATCAATTACACTAAATCAACATAATTAAATTACATTCTTATAATCTTTTCCATTTATAAATCATAAATTCTAATTTCTCCTAATACTAAATTCCTAAATATTATTAAATTTAATATTTTTAATTATCAAAAATACAGTTCGTTACAATCTCCTCCATTCGAAACTTTTCGTTTCCGAAAAGGAACGAGAAAGAATCAAGAGGTTTGATATAATTTTATTCAATATATTCAATTTATAAACACTTTAAACTTGCATAATTAAGTAATAGAACTTTAGAAATAACTCAACTTTTACAAAAAAAATCTAAATCTTAAATTCACTAAAAATTTCGGCAAAGTACCTTGCGCGGATAGGTCCAAAATAATAATAATAATAATAATTACAATATATATATATATATATATATATATATCATATTCCAATAATAAAATATCCCAAACCATGGGAAAAATAATAAAATATCGTTCCAAAAACCGTAATCTGAAAACATACATAATTATCGGGCAAAAAACTTTATTTATGAAACCAAAAGCAACTACTATTGCTTCAATAAACCTATATTTAACTTATATAACCCAAAAGAGTTAAATTATGTAAAGTGTGATATTTTAGTTGTTTCAATCAATTGTAATGCAATATAAAATATAAAATAATCATAGGCAAACGAAAGCAGTATAACCATTTTATACAACCAAAGAATTCATCATGCGTCCATAGCAACCAAAACTAATGGTTTGTTCAGATTCAGAAACTTTTCATAGCACAAGGGTGATAAAAAAAACTAACAAGTATATCTTATGCTCGGCAGCCTTAGATAATTACTTAATAGATCATTCATACAACCTCATACAATTTAAGGTACCGTTTCCCAACTTTCCAAAAGTCAAACAACATGGAATTAAATATTATTTAAGTTTTCACAATGTACATAACTCTTTTATACACAATATCAATTCTAATCGCTTGCTTGAATACATACATTTCACTTTCGAACTAGTATTGTTAACCCGACCACTCTAGTGCGTACTCTGATCCGATTTATTGATTAAAAATTTCCATTTTCCTTACAGAGCTATAAACTACAACAGAAAACTTCAATATCTTATCAAAAATTCGTACTAAATGTTCACCGTCAAGAATCGAGTGAAAAATCCTAATTCGGACTGGTGTGAATTAACACAAATTATGTATTCAATTTGGATCAGACTGTTATGCGAATAAAATGATCTACGCCCGACTTACACACACAGAGATATATATATATATATTCACATCATTTACTTTTCAACAATTTTATTTCTCATTCATTCATACAAGATCATCTTTTATTAATTTAATCTTTACTTTTTATTTATTTTCATACAATGTCATCTTTTGCTAATTTGCATTCATTTTCATACATAGAGTATTTCCCATTTAATATTCGAAATCATCAGTGAATTCATTATTGAAGTATTACATACATTTCATTGCACTTTAATTCACATTTATTATTTACTTACTTGATTTCCATTTAATATTAAAATTCATTAAAGAATCATTTCATACTTTAGTTTTTTATTCTTTGATTCCCATTTATTTCTTTATATATAGTATCATCTAATATTAAAACTAATTATGAATCATTTTAATCATTTTCCTAAGTTTATAATCATATTCCTAAATAGTATTCACTTTTTACCATTAATTTAATTATTACCATTTCGAAGCATCAATTTAAGTTTAAACATTTTTTGTACATCATAATCCTTATTTATAGACATAATTCCATTTGAAAACATTTTCATTACTTAAGCCTTTACTTGTATTATATTCTATTACATATTCATATTCATATTTAACATTTCAACTTTTTAAATATTTCTGGTAAGTTTTATATATGTTTTTAGAATGTAATCGAATATTATACAAATTTATCTTATTCATTTTAATTATCAAAAATGTTCAGTAGTTTACATCTTTTTAGTTTTCTTTATCCTATAATTTACAAGTAATAAATCTCCAATTTCTTTGTAGTTTCATTAAATACTTAGCTCCTAATTTCTTATTTCTCATTTTAGAAGTTTTCATCTATTAAAATTTCATTTTATTTCTACATTAGGAAATCATTAATTAACAGGAACTTAAGAATTCAAATGTCGGGTTCACTTTAAATCCTTTTGAAATAATATATATACTTATATCTTTTACATATACCAAATCATATTTAAAATTTTTAAATAAATTCTGTTTATCGAACCAAATGTGTAGCAAAGCTACTATGAGGCCCTCCCCACTTTGAGACTCGAAAATGAAGGTCGATGATGCAGCTGTCATCATCGAAATTATTTTCCAGCGATAGAAGAGAGTAGTACAGTTTTAAAAATTCTTATAAAAACATTTCTTTCAAATCCTATTGAAAATATTTCTATCCAAAAATAATTTCAAATAATACTAATATTATATTCCAAAATCATTGAAAACTAATTTGAAAACTCCGGAACATAAGTTCTCAAATTTCCGAGTAAATTCATTTTATTTATAAACCATGTTTATAAACTTACTTTTCTTATAACATATAATAGTCAATAGTTTTAAGGACCTTGACTATCCAGACAATAAATGACAATAATAAAACATTATCATTTCCTAACAAAAACACACCAAAAATAATATATCCGTGAGGACCCAGGTTTTTCTGTCATCTTAAATTGTGAGTATTTGTTTTTATTTCAAATTATTATAGTCTACTAATCTAAAATACAATCCCGTTGAATAATAAATTTGATAGAAAATTTGTTTTGAATCAAAACCGAGGTCTATGAATTTATAGCTTTTGGTTATAAATGAAATTTGATATTATAATTTGAATTCACTTAACCACAAGACATATGTTGATTATAAAGTCATTCATTTTGTTAATATAAATGAATGAGAAGAATATATACATATGTAAGTTCAAAAATGAAGATATAATATTTGTAAACTAAATAAAAATAGTACATAAACAAAAGTAGGGTATAAATAAGAAAGAGTTCTATTTAAAGATCTTCTTGTATGCACATACATACAACAATACTATTCTTTGTATAAAAGCAAGTCCATTTTGGAAATGGAAACTGAAAAGGAAGAAAATATATAAGAAAAGAATATATGATGGAAATGGGGCAAATCAAATATAATCATTAAACCATTTTAAATGAAAATCATTTTACAAAATATATTTTAAACAAAAAAATGCTATTTTCATACATTTAAAGAGACTAGCAAACTTTTATTTCTTTGAGTTAGGCATTTCTAAGTATAAAAAGAAATACGAATATAGAGGCTTAAACTATTTATATTCAATACTACTCCACATTATTTTGTTCTCAAAAATGTACTGAATAAGCAGTCATATTCCTAGAAGAAATCATGCTCCTAGAATCAACATAGAATCAGAATCGAACTAAGAAGATGAGGAGTTAATAACAAACTTTACAAGTCACAAATAAAAGAAAAAAAATCAAGCCTGGTCTAAAATGTAGGCTGCAGTATAATTAAACTCATCAAGCCACCAAAATCTTTTGTATAGCAGTCTTAAGGATCTAAAATCTTTTTCGAGCTCCAAAATGTGTATAATATACATCATATACTTTTGCATATATATATATATCTGTGTGTGTGTGTGTGTGTGTGTGTGTGTGTGTGTGTGTGTGTTAGTTTCACGTTTTTTAAACCCGATCAAAAACGCTTTGTCAAAAATAGGCTTGTTCTTCTTCTTATTTTCTAATAAAAATCCAAAAGAAAGGAAAGATCATCATGAATTTGGATTATAGTTTAGATTCAACTGGAAGTTTTGAAAGATATATGCATGTTTAAGATGAGAACACCTATTGCTTTGTTACTGACATGATTTTTCTTACTCTATCATGTATAAAAATTGAAATAAGCTCCTATATGATTTTCAAAATTCATTTCCTCTCAATCCGTACTTGTTTGGTAAATTTCATAATCTAGTGAAGTGTTTATTTTCGAGCCTTGATTATGCTAAAAATAGTTTGGTTACTTTCATGGAGTATGCAGTGAGTTATGTTGAAATTATATTAAGCAATCAAGAATTGGGCATTTTTCATCATCTTTAAATCAATGATTCATGTATATAAACGTGATTGTAGCATGAAAATAGGAATTTTAGTGAAGAAATCATAATTTTTAACATCATAGATTTTTAGAAATTTTGAGATGGTTAAAATTCGCCTAAAAATTAATTTTCGGCAATGTGGTCGACGAGGAGAGGTTTGGTCAAGGAGGAGCATAGTGACATGGGCGAGGGGGGTCGATTTTCGAATTTGGCATTGATTTAAAGTGGCATGGGGTTTTTTGGGTTTAAGGCGGTGTTTTTGTTGGGTTTAGGAATTTGAGTCGTGGATGCACAGTGAGGCATCGAGTGCGGTCACGGTAGGCGTGATGGTGCTCGAGGCGTTAGCGATTCAAGTGGCGTAGGTGGTATAGGTTCTAGATGATCGTGGTGGATGTGGGAGGAGCTTTATTGGACATGTATTTTGTTTATATGTGACAAAGCTTCATGAAGGTCGTATGGGTGAGCCAAAGCATTGGCGAGGCAGTGCAGTGGAACGGCGAGTTTATGGCGATCATGTTGGTGGCTATCGGTTGACAAACGATGGAGTAGGTTGGTCGTGCACGTGCATGCGTGCACGATGGTGGGTTATCTTCGAACTGCAGGTGGAAATTGGAAGAAGCTACTGTATTGTATGCATATTAATATTTGGTTTTGACCGAGGGACGATGGGTTTCAGGTCGCTGTATTTGGGTCGGGTTCAGGGTGCTTGGAGATGGAATGAAGAAGTTGAGTGCACAATTTTAAGTTTCAGGCAAGAGAAGTAAGAAAAGGAAGAAGAAAGGAAGGCACTATGTATTTTCGTAGGGGCGTGACGTATTAGGCTTTGGCCCCTTTGCTATTTGATGGTGTGGAATTGACTTCTTTAATTTATTTTAAATATCTATATAAATTTAGTAAACTTTGAAATGGAATATCTCAATTATTTTAAACCCAATCAACCTGTTTCTCTTTGCGATGGACTCGTATTGACAGGTAGAGTGTTATCGTATAACTTATTGATAACTTGGGACAAGTATAGATTTATGACATATTAAAAAAGATACAGGTTTTAATTACGTTATTTAATTTAATAGCGTCGTTTAGGTTTATATGTGTAAATTATCGATGTATATTTGGCCAAATAAAACACTATTGAGTTAAATTGGATCGAATATGGAAACTGGACAATGGTTTAGCGGAATAAATCACCGTTACGCTAATTAAATTAATTTGATAATTAAATTAGCAGAATAAAACCCTGTTTTGCTATCCTACGGATTTGGACATTTGTTTAGCGGAAATAAATCAATATTCCGCTAATTAAATTAATTGGACCCTGTTTAGTAGAATAAATTACCACTCTGCTATTGTTAATTGGATGAGTTAATTTGGACATTTATTTAGCAGAAGTAAATCCTATTTTGTTATTATATTATTGTGGGCAGTTAATTACATTTCAAATTGACTAGTATTGGATAACTATTGTATTAACAATTAATTGTTAATTGTGAGTTCAATTTACATACATGATGTTATGTGAATATTTGGGTTATAAATTGGGTAGTTAAATGGAAATCAATAGTCACTTGATTAAGTACCATTGGAATTGCTAAGCTCTTTCCAGATTTGGAAGTTGATTTTTGTACCAAAGTTATTTTAAGGATGATTATTATTTATTAATGACATTTTAAAGATAATTAATAATTATTTAATAACGATTTAAAATTAATTATTTAATATTCTTAAAATTTATTTTAAAAGTATTTAATTATTGTTTCAATGTTATTTAATCTTTTAAATGTTTTAAAAGTATTATTTAATTATTAATTAAGGTTAGTTTTTAATGATTTGATTTAAAAGTTATTTAAGTGTTAATTAGTATTAAAATATTATTATTTCTAGGATAATTTGTTCAAATATTAATATTGTTTTAAAAATAATGTATTACATAGTAAACCGTTATAAAAGAGCAATTTCCTAAATTAAACTTGAAAATTATAATAGAAATTTTATAAAGATTATTTCGAGGCAATTATTAAAATAAAGATTTCGGAAAGTAATGGTATATTTTCATAGCATAATTCGAGAGGCAGAGATTGCCTATAGTTTGTTATGGATTCGTTGGGACAACGATGTAACCATTGTGCAGACTGCGATCTATGATTGATTACATGACTAAAATTGGGAAGCAGATATTGCCTAAGTTAAGTTTGGTTTTTCCAGGATAGAGACGCAACCATCGAGCTGTGATCCATGATCGACACCGAATGGCACTTCTATATTTTTTAAAAGGTTTTCAATTTTAAAAAGAATAGTTTGTGAATATACTTATTTCGGTGAGATAAGTATATGTCTATTTTTGATAAAGGGTTTTAATTTATCAAAATTAAATTAAACGAGGCTTAATTATTTTAGTGGGAAATGTGATCTATGGTTGAATATTTGTTTATTTGATAGTTAAATAACCGGACATGAAATCTTGGACAAAATATGTAATTCTTCTTAATTTTGGTGGTAGGGAAATATTCCCTACTTAACACCGAAGGGTTTTAACTTTGGAAAATATCTAGGGAAAATATGGGAATTGTATGGTAAGGTTACCATCGAGTTGTTATACTATATGTATAAACTTATGGATCTTCTAGGACAAACGATAAGGAGATCCGTCCACTAAAAAGGCTAGGAAGTGATAGCCGACCATATGTATTGTCTGATTATTTCCTAAAGAACTGATATTGAGCATTCAAGAAAGATGACGAATGGTTTATGGAGTACCCAGGAAAAGGAGATGCACTTATAATAGATGACTCAAAACCCATGACCTACTCCAAAACCATATATGGTTAAATGGATGAGATTAGTTAAATTTTGAGATGTTGAAATCCATGTGTGGTTCCGTGACTCGTTGGAGTGTAGGAATCAGTGTGAGATTCTAAGATCTATTGAGATGTGGAATTCAAATGTGATTCTATGACCTGTTAAGGTGTGGAAGTCCATGTAGGATTCCTTAGTTTAATTTGGAGACGGTGCGTGAGCTGGAAGGTGGACGTGGCCTCATCAGCGAAAATGACTAAAACTAGAGATAGGATGCATAGCCCATGGGCCTAGCTAACCCATAAGGGTGTAGTCAACTCTCCTTCTATCAAGTCCTTATCATTTATTTTACGCATGCTGGGAGCGATTCACTCAGCTTAGGCAGCTAGTTATGTATTTTCTATGTACCATGACTAGACAGGTACTGACCCTCTGAAGCATAGCTCTGTTCCTTGTGCAGGAGGACCATTCTCAAAGTACCGAGGGAACCTCCATAGAAATCCTACACAATTAGCGAACGAGCTTTATCGGATTTGATTTTATGCCTAGTATCGTCGTGATGTACACAACACATGCATCGTAGCTACTTTTTGTTATTACTTGCATGATTAGGCACAATTACCATATCAGATGGTTTTTTATAAAGGAATTTTAATGATCATAAGGTAATAACCCATCCGTATTTATATGCAGTGTGGCCTTCTGAGATACCTTGATTTTAAAGGATTTTAAATGTTATAATAAGTAAAATTTCTTATAATTTAAATTTTCATGCTGGTTTTACCAGGCTGACTTGGGCGTGGTTTTTCCTACATGCTCGGGTCAGACCGAGCATATTTCCAGGTTTACTTGGATATTTGGAGTTTCAAAAGGGATGCTGGAGGCCTAGAGACGTATTCACGCAAATGACTATATTATCGTTACTTACATTGTTCTATATTGTTCAGAAAAGTGTGAGGACATGTTGTTATAATTGTTTGACCGAAATAGGTTAGTGTACTCTGATTGATGTCTGTATATACAAATATAACAGTTTTGTTTCTGTGTAAAGAATTGTTATATATTATAAGATATTCATTCCGTTGTGAAATTCTGTGTTTTTTAGTTTCTTCTTGCCTTCTTTTTTCCCTAACTATCTGCCTTTACGATCAACTTGGGTTGGACATGCATGGTTTATTGTCAACTTAAACACTACGAAAAAGTTGATCGCTAAAATATCAATTTAAGAAAAAATTATTCTTTTAAATACAAAATAAAATATAATATTAGGTAAAATTATTTCATTTACCAATTTTTAAAAATAATATTTTCTTGGTTTACTTTGTTCAAGTGTTTGGAAATTCCTATCGATGTCATAGCATCCTATGTACCAATTGGAATTCATAAATACTCAATACAACAAATTAACTATAACGACCCAGTTTTCCGACTTTCGAAAGTCGACATTAATACGTCAAATGTATCAACTGCCGAACTATCGAATGCCGAAAAACCGAACCATTAGGGTTTAAGAAGAAAAAGATAGAAAAAGAAACAGAAACAATAACAGAATCTCACATTTCGCAGCGGAACAACATATAATATATAAATGAATAATCTTTAAAACAAAGAATCATATTTGTTATTACATTACATCACATTACATTATCAGAGTGTAACAACAACAAACATCGAAAGAAAATATAACATATACTAGTGATACGCTTCGCCATCCAGCTTGCTCCTGATCTCCACGGCAACTCCTGAATTCCAGAATGACCTGATGACCTGACTCTAGGCTGCCCGTGTGGAAAAATTGTGGGCACCCAGAGTTTAGAAAGGGAACAATAAACTCCAGGTCAGTCATGGGACTGGTGTGAGATCTTAAAAATAGTTATTTTCACAAAGAAAATAAAGAGAAATCCGCTATGCTTTTGAAAAATGAAACTACCATAAGGCCTCCTGCCACACACACAATGCAAACGCAGAATTGGAGGAGATTTCTCCTTATGATAGTCAAACATGCTTAATACGCAAAATTCTTTGGATATTATTTTTAGTGTATAGTGCAAAACATTTCGAAAGTATAATATTAATCTTAGCGAGCATACAACATTTCGTCGTATGCCTACTATAGCTACCATGTTCAATAGCAGGTTACCGCCATATTCCATGGCAGGTTATACAACTAAAACCGTACAGGGCGCGTATTGTTTCTTTGGATTTCCAACAAATGGTCAGGCTAAGGAACTTCCTACACCGAAATGGGTACGCCTCTGGAAGGACGCCCCCGAGAACCTAATCGGATATTGGCTGACACAAGGCCGAGTTACCACACGCTTCTGGGTGCAATGAAGCAGTAACTTGATAACTCCACACACAAAAAAAAGCATGCCATCCCCAGTCGTTACAAACCTTTATCCCAGGATCCTCAACCACAAAGCAACAACCACAAAGTATAATAATTTGCAGCATCAACATAGGTAAAATATCTGGGCTCCATACCATGATATCACCTCTTATCCAGAAGAAAATGGACATACCCTAGGGACGCGACCCCTAAAAAAACCTTGCCGCAACATTCTTGTTTCGACCATTTCTGGGTTGTGAGGCTCGATGAAGTCTTGTCCACAAAGCTACGCTTTTCATAAAAGCCATGCTTCGATCAACAAATGATAAGCAACACTTCATATGCCACATTACCAAATTGGGAATGTATCACTAGCAACCATCAACTACATAACCTCTGAGCTCGTACGTCTCAGAGAAGGGTGTTTAGATAAGAGAATAAATTCTCCACCACCAACAGAAATGTATTTGATAGAAACCAGCTTTACATCTCAATTTGTAACGTCAGACACACTTCCATACGAGTCTGTTTCGGGTTCGAATAGAACCGAATGCACTTCCGAAGAAGCCCTTGCAATCCGGGCATCCACAATCCCGATCGGACTTCCCATCACTTAGGTAATCTCTATACCGTAGCTACTCGGTGCAGAGACAATCGATAGGTCATCCTATCATTCTCGCAAATACCCGGTCTTCACTACCGGTCTTCAAATGCAAACCCATTTCGTCATATCATTATTCGGAATGGGTTATTTGACACAAAGGTCCTCTCCCGGCTAATCCGTATAACGAGCGCTTATTTTAAAAATAAGTGTTCATTCAGAGTTCAAACAAATCACAACAATTTCTACTTTGATCTTTTTAAATAAAATATCTATCATAATCACAAAGGTTCGATGTGGTTTTCGGATATCCACTTGGAATCCGACCCCCGGTCGCATCGAAGTTCAAACGCCATTTATATCTTCGCAGGATATATTTTTAACACTTCATCACTTTGAAAATCAAATTTCAAATCGATTTGCCATCCTTTGAAACAAGTTTCAAATCTTTTCCACACTTTAAAAATAAACCAATGTTTATTTTAAAACCAATTTCCCTTTCCCTTATAAATTTCCATTGTGAATTTACATTTCGAAATATCAACTAATATACGATTTTAAATGATTTCCCAATATTCACTTTCAAACACCAAATCAAATTCCAAATTGATTTCTAAATTTATTTTCAAAACACGAAATCAATTTCCCTTTGAGCACCAAATCAATTTTCATATTGATTTCCAAAATTTATTTCAATTACCAAATCAATTCCAATTTGATTTCCAAAATTGCTTCAAACACCAAATCAATTTTCAAGTTGGTTTCCCAAGGATTTATTTTCAAATACCAAGTCGATTTCCAAATCGATTTCAAATTTTATTTCAACTCCAAATTAAATCCCTAATTTAATTTCTAAATTTATTTCCTTTTTGAAATAAATTCCTTTATCTCTTTCAAATATTTAAAATCCGTATTTTAAATAAATTCTTCAACCTTTGAATAATATTACCCGAAATTTTTTATTAAGCCTTTTCCTAATATTTTGGAATTTTATTCAATAGGATTAGAAATAAAAATTTATCCTTTTAAAATTCCTTCTTTTAAATTTATCCAATTCTCAAGAATAAAGTTTACTGTAAACTTTCAACTTGAATTTTCAAAAATCTAATTTTTATTTATTTCCGGTATCCAACGTACCAAAAATATATTCGGTTGTATTATAGCCTTTAACGATTTTAACCACAAATAAAATCACACAGGGATTATAAATAATCAACACACAGCATATGAAACAAATTCAATATTCGAGGAATCTATTTGGATCCCTCCAACCTATTTTCCCTGCATCCACAGACATTGCACAACAATTAAATACCAATTCCACTTCGAAATGGAATATCGCGGTATATGGGATTTATAAAATATCATCCGCTATTATGCGGCGCAATAGGGTCTATTTCAAAACAAATAATAACAACCATCACCTAAGCACACAATAAACAATCTTAAATTTAATTATTTAAAATTAAACAAAACCCTTTGTTTGAGTGAGAAGATCTCACCTTTAATTCGCATGCAAATCCATTTTCCATTCTGGACTTGATTTCATGATTTTAACCTTGCATAAGCAATTTTATACAATTTATTAACATTCGAAAAAATCGAACAATTAATTTTCCATTTTCTAAATTTAATTGCTAATGATTCAATTTAACCTAATGATTATATTTTCTTTCTTAAACAAATTTTCCAGTTATAAATAATGTTTCTTTTTCCTTTGAAACCCATATACATACCCAAAAAATAACCTATATAGATTTCAAAACTCTTCAATATTTTTAAAATTCAAACTATTTTACTTTTATAACTGTCTGAAATTAATTTTCTGCTTATATATATATGTATATGTATATAAAAATTCTTGTTCCTGTGTATATAAACATTAACTTAAATTAAATTAAGCTAATATACCTCGTTGCAACTCGATACACGCTCAAACAACACGCGACTGCTACAGCCGCCATCACCTGATCTTGAAGCTCCCCCATCTTCACGAACCCTAAGGCATCGCTCGATCTTGAAATGCGTGCAACCATACTCTCGTGCTCTCCAGATGTTTGCCGCGATGATACGCCTAGCGCTCCACGATGTTTGTCGCGAGCCAGCCGTATTTCGACTTCGAGAATCCCAACAGAATCTCCCACGCACAAAACCCCAATCGCCACCAAAGAACGCTCGTTCTCCAGATTGCCGACCCAAGATGCGGCCATTATTTTATTTTGAAGCTCTAGAGAATCAAACGATTTCGATTGGAAATCTCGTGCCCCTTTTGACTTTGATTTCGATTTTTTTCGAATGCAGAGAGGAATGGGAGGACGGTTATTGTTTTGAGAAGAAAGGCTTCGGCCATTTTATTTTCTTCCTTTATTTTTCTCGTTTTTCATTCTCATTTTCTGATAGAAGGAAGACAGACGTGATTTAACAAGAAAGAGGGATAGAGGATCGCGTGTTGGAGAAGCTGAAAAGAAATAATACGGCTGATGGGAAAGAATTTTGACTGGTGAAAAAAATAATATGATATTTAAATTAAACCGATTAATTATTGTCTAGGCGTTTTTATCTCGTATGTTCACACAATAACTCTGAAATCTACGAAATTTGAAATCCGGTAATAATTCAATATTATGGATCTCATGGAACTCGTTTCGTCAAATTCTGAGACTGTGCCTCGGAAGGCTATTTTTAAATATCGATTTAAGCGATAAAATTTCAAAACTGAACATATCATTCCCAAATTCAATTCCGAAGCTTCTATTATCTTCATTATTATCAATATGAATTTTCAAAGCCTTGAAAAAAAAAATTAACCCGCTTAAAAATCAAGATTCAATATTTTACCCAACTTAGATAAATTAAATTCAATATTTTAATTGCCAAATTCATAGCAATATTCGAAATTCAAGTTAAACTAACTTCCAAATATTTAAAATTTATTAAATATTCCATTTCAAATGTTAAAAATTTCCGAGTCGTCACATCCTTCCCCTCTTAAAAGAATTTCGTCCCGAAATTTCTAGTTAGGAAGAATGATCCTCAACTCGTTTGATATTTTTCAAACCAAATAGTTTTATCAACTTTTCAAAACAAATCTTTTTATCAAAGATCCATTATCATTTCAACTAGTTTTCTAATTTCAATTATAGGTTTCCAAACAACCTTAGTTATTTAACCAATTCGAATTTTCAATTTAAATTCAAATTCCAAACTTTCAAAATTTTCTCAAAATTTTTTCTAACTCCCTAAATTTTCGAATTTTTTTGCCAGCGTCTCCTTTGCACGGCTAGCTCGGTACAACTACAAAATGGCACCACAGGCCCTCAGATCCAAAATGAAAACAAAAAACCAAGTGGCTAGACAAGAAAATCACCAAATTTCATATTGAAATACATACCTTTTTGTCGAGCAATTCAAATTTTATCTTTGAAATCAAAATCCCAATTCCATTTCCCTGTACACACCTGTATATTCTGATATTCATAATATCCAATTACAACATTCAAATATCATTTTATACATTTCCTTACAGGAGTTTCATATCTACTTTTATTCAAATTTATTTTCCCATTTTCCTATGAATTCAATTTATCTTCAACTCTGAATATTGAATTTTATCATTCAATTGTACTGATTCATATTATTATTTTAAATTATTTTCATTCATTAATTTACTTATAACAATTTTTTTTTTCAAAATTTTCTAACTCCCAAAATTTTCAGAAAATTTTGGCAGAGTCTCCTTTGTACGGAGGAGCTTTTGCAATTTGACAAAAGATATAAATATATACATCGACCCACCCGGTCGGAAAATTAAAAAAAAAACAGTTCATATTTCCTATTTTTATTGCATAGGCGTACCTTATTTAGCATTTTTAAGCAAAGCGGTTTATTATTAGCATTTTAGCACAACCAAATCCAGCTAAACTGCCCCCTGTACCTGTACTTACTCAATGTAAACATGTAAGTGCCATATATAGGAAATTCATTTACATTTCACTCATTTTCAACCGTAAACACATAGTTTTCACAAGAAAAAGATTAAAAATTATTTCCATTAGCAATTTATATGGTTTCGATACAATTTTAATTGCTTACAATCAATTCACATACCATTTCTATTCAATTCAAGTGATTTACAACTCACTTTCTTTCATTCAATTTACTTTTAAGCGAAATGAACTCATATCTATTTCAATTGATTCAAAAATCAATTTAATTTTCTTTTATTAACTCTTAGAATTTTATACGTACTCGTTTGCGTCAAACAACAACCATTTCTATGTTAATTTCGACGATATTCACTAAATAGAATATCCAATCTAGTTTATAACTAATTTAAATTAATACAAACTCAATTTACTCTTTATTCTATTTCATTTCCAATTGACTCCGTTCAATTCATTTTGCATTCCATATTCACATTCATTTCAATTAAAACCATTTCACAATTTCCAGTTTATCCTCCATTTATTAATTTAGAGTATTTCCCAACTCTAAATTTTACTTAAGAATTTTACCATTTATTCCTTAAGTTCAAGATAATTATTCTATATACTTCTTATATTTATTTCCAATTCACCACTTTGGTTTATAACCACTTGTATTTAAACTGGATTCCAAATTCCATATGAATTCATTTTACCTTTCATTTATAAATATTGAATTCAATTCATTTTAATCCATATTAAATTTGTCATTCTTTTAAGTAGTTTCACTAACTAATTTTAATTCCTTTATTAACATTTAGCTCCATTTGATCCAATATTTAGTTAAGTTATTTCAATTCAAAACTCAAAAAAAAAATCTTGTAACACTTCCCAATTTAAATCCTTGATTTGATTTTCATTTATAAAATTCATTCCATTTACAAATTTTAATTAAATTAGTTTTATTCGCTTATCCATTTTAAATTCCCATTCTTAATTCAATTCAAATTTATTTTATCAATAACAAGGAAATTTTCAATTTATTTCTACTTACCAATTTTATCTACAAATTTAACTCACAATTGAATTTTAATTTAACTAATTCAACTTTCCTATTTCATGAATTAATTAATTATCATATTAGTTTACTTGAATTCAATCCATTTTATTTTTCCAAAGTTTGGATTTTTATTCAATTTGATTCAAATCAAATATCATTCCACTTTTCAATTCCAATCCATTTACTTACAAATGTTAACTCATTTGTTCATTCACAAATTTATTCCGCACTCACTTTTATTTACCCCTTTTCAATTTGAATCTTATTCCAATCAAATTTCAAATATTTTTATGAGTTATCAAACTTATTTATATATCGTAACATTTTAGAAAAATTTAATGTTTTGAAATTTTAATCCAAATCCTTTAATCCGTATTCCAAAAATTTCTCTGGCATCTCATTTCAATTTATAAAACTCATTTATAAATTCACTTACCCATTTCATTCCATTAATGAATTTCATTCGAAATTATAAATTACATTTACAATTTACATTTACAAATCTCATTTATATTTTTTTAGCTTTTGGTTTTGATTTCAATTTCTCATACAACGATGATAATAATTTAATATTATCGCTTCCTAACAACCAAGCAACCATATATCACTATAATAATTTACGAAAAATTATTTCCTTCATACTTGAAAATAGGTTTGGGTAAAATTATTTCATTTACCCTATTTTAAAACAATACCGTGTCAATTTATCTTGTTTAAGAGTTTAGAAACCCCTATCGATATAGTTGGCCAAACTACACCGACCAGATTCTATAAACAATCAACCGATAAGTCAACACAATACAAAACAGTTTTATATTCACTAACAAATACGTGCTCATACCTATTATTACACTCAAACTCATTCTAGAGTACTACTGACTCTATCTCTAATGAGTAACACCCAACAGAGCCAAGGTTATCGCTTAACCAAATGCTTCGATACCACTTTTTAACGACCCAGTTTTTCGACTTCCGAAAGTCGACATTAATACGTCAACTGTATCAACTGCTGAACAATCGAATGCCGAAAAACCGAACCATTAGGGTTTAAGAAGAAGAAGAAGATAGAAAAAGAAATAGAAACAATTAAGAGAATCTCACATTTCGCAGCAGAACAACATATAATATATAAATGAATAATCTTTAAAACAAAGAATCATATTTGTTCTTACATTACATCACATTAGATTATCAGAGTGTAACAACAACAAACATCGAAAGAAAATATAACATATACTAGTGATACGCATCGCCATCCAGCTTGCTCCTGATCTCCACAGCAACTCCTGAATTCCAGAATGACCTGATGACCTGACTCTAGGCTGCCCGTGTGGAAAAATTGTGGGCACCCAGAGTTTAGAAAGGGAACAATAAACTCCAGGTCAGTCATGGGACTGGTGTGAGATCTTAAAAATAGTTATTTTCGCAAAGAAAATAAAGAGAAATCCGCCATGCTTTTGAAAAATGAAACTACCATAAGGCCTCCCGCCACACACACAATGCAAACACAGAATTGGAGGAGATTTCTCCTTATGATAGTCAAACATGCTTAATGCGCAAAATTCTTTGGATATTATTTTTAGTGTATAGTGCAAAAAACATTTCGAAAGTATAACATTAATCTTAGCCAGCATACAATATTTCGTCGTATGTCTACTATAGCTACCATGTTCAATAGCAGGTTACCGCCATATTCCATGGCAGGTTATACAACTAAAACCGTACAGGGCCGTATTGTTTCTTTGGATTTCCAACAAATAATAAGGCTAAGGAACTTCCAACACCGAAATAGGTACGCCTCTGGAAGGAAGCCCCCGAGAACCTAACCGGATCCCTGCTGACATAAGGCCGAGTTACCACACGCTTCTAGGTGCAATGAAGCTGTAACTTGATAACTCCACACACACAAAAAAGTATGCCATCCCCGGTCATCACAGACCTTTATCCGAGCATCCTCAACCACAAAGCAACAACCACAAAGTATAATAATTTGCAGCATCAACATATGTAAAATATCTGGGCTCCATACCATGATACCACCTCTTATCCAGAAGAAAATGGACATACCCTAGGGGCACGTCCCCTAAAAAAACCTTGCCGCAACATTCCTGTTTCGACCATTTACGGGTTGTGAGGCTCGACGAAGTCTCGTCCACAAAGATACGCTTTTCACAAAAGCCATGCTTTGATCAACAAATGATCAGCATCACTTCGTATGCCACATTACCAAATTGGGAATGTATCACTAGTAACCATCAACACATAACCTCTAAGCTCGTACGTCTCAGAAAAGGGTGTTAAGCTAAGAGAATAAATTCTCCGCCACCAACAGAAATGTATTTGATAGAAACCAGCTTTACATCTCAATTTGTAACGTCAGACACACTTCCACAAAAGTCTGTTCCGGGTTCGAACAGAACCGAAGGCACTTCCGAAGAAGCCCTTGCAATCCGGGCATCCACAATCCCGATCGGACTTCCCATCACTTAGGGAATCTCTCTACCGTAGCTACTCGGTGCAGAGACAATCGATAGGTCATCCTATCATTCTCGCAAATACCCGGTCTTCACCACCGGTCTTCAAATGCAATCCCATTTCGTCATATCATTATTCGGAATGGGTTATATGACACAAAGGTCCACTCCCGACTAATCCGAATAACGAGCGCTTATTTTAAAAATAAGTGTTCATTCAGAGTTCAAACAAATCACAACAATTTCTACTTTGATCTTTTTAAATAAAAGATCCATCATAATCACAAAGGTTCAATGTGGTTTTTGGATATCCACTTGGAATCCGACCCCCGGTCGCATCGAAGTTCAACCGCCATTTAAAGGCAAATATTGATAGTCGGTTATTTAACTATCAATCAACATTCACAACAATCACTAGATTTCAAATATTTTCCCAATTATTTATTTTCAAAATATCTTCGCATGATATATTTTTAACACTTCATCACTTTGAAAATCAAATTTCAAATCGATTTCCCATCCTTTGAAACAAGTTTCAAATCTTTTCCACACTTTAAAAATAAACCAATGTTTATTTTAAAACCAATTTCCCTTTCCCTTATAAATTTCCATTGTGAATTTACATTTCGAAATATCAACTGATATACGATTTTAAAAGTATTTCCCAACATTCACTTTCAAACACCAAATCAAATTCCAAATTGATTTCTAAATTTATTTTCAAAACACGAAATCAATTTCCCTTCGAACACCAAATCAATTTTCATATTGATTTCCAAAATTTATTTCAATTACCAAATCAATTCCAATTTGATTTCCAAAATTGCTTCAAACACCAAATCAATTTTCAAGTTGGTTTCCCAAGGATTTATTTTCAAATACCAAGTCAATTACCAAATCGATTTCAAAATTTATTTCAACTCCAAATTAAATCCCTAATTTAATTTCTAAATTTATTTTCTTTTTGAAATAAATTCCTTTATATCTTTCAAATATTTAAAATCCGTATTTTACATAAATTCTTCAACCTTTGAATAATATTACCCAAAATCCATTTATTAAGCCTTTTCTCATATTTTGGAATTTTATTCAATAGGATTAAAAATAAAACTTTATCCTTTTAAAATTTCTTCTTTTAAATTTATCCAGTTCTCAAAAATAAAGTTTATTGTAAACTTTCGACTTGAATTTTCAAAAATCCAATTTTTATTTATTTCCGGCATCCAATGATTCCAAAAATATATTCGGTTAAATTATAGCCCTTAACGATTTTAACCACAAATAAAATCACACAGGGATTATAAATAATCAACACACGGCATATGAAACAAATTCAATATTTGAGGAATCCAGTTGGATCCCTGCAACCTGTTTTCCCTACATCCACAAACATTAACACAACAATAAAATACCAATTCCACTTCGAGATGGAATATCGCGGTATATGGGATTTATAAAATATCATCCGCTATTATGCGGCGCAATAGGGTCTATTTCAAAACAAATAATAACAACCATCACCCAAGCACACAATCAACAATCTTAAATTTAACTATTTAAAATTAAACAAAACCCTTTGTTTGAGTGAGAAGATCTCACCTTTAATTCGCATGCAAATCCATTTTCCATTCCGGACTTGATTTCATGGTTTTGACCTTGCATAAGCAATTTTATACAATTTATTAATATTCGAAAAAATCGAACAATTATTTTCCATTTTCTAAATTTAATTGCTAATGATTCAATTTAACTTAATGATTATATTTTCTTTCTTAAACAAATTTTCCAATTATAAATAATGTTTCATTTTCCTTTGAAACCCATATACATACCAAAATAATAACCTATATAGATTTTAAAACTCTTCAATATTTTTCAAATTCAAACTATTTTACTTTTGTAACTGTCTGAAATTAGTTTTCTGCCTATATATATATATATATATATGTATGTATGTATATAAAAATTCTTGTTCCTGTGTATATAAACATTAACTTAAATTAAATTAAGCTAATATACCTCACTGCAACTCGATGCACGCTCAAACAACACGCGACTGCTACAGCCGCCATCACCTGATCTTGAAGCTCCCCCCATCTTCACGAACCCTAAGGCAGCACTCGATCTTGAAATGCGTGAAACCATACTCTCGTGCTCTCCAGATGTTTGCCGCGATGATACGCCTCGCGCTCCATGATGATTGTCGCAAGCCAGCCGTACTTCGACTTCGAGAATCCTAACAGAATCTCCCACGCACGAAACCCTAATCGCCACCAAAGAACGCTCGTTCTCCAGATTGCCGACCCAAGATGCGGCCATTATTTTATTTTGAAGCTCTAGAGAATCAAATAATTTCGATTTGAAATCTCGCGCCCCTTTTTGACTTTGATTTCGATTTTTTTTTTCGAATGCAGAGAGGAAGGGGAGGACGGTGATTGTTTTGAGAAGAAAGGCTTCGGCCATTTTATTTTCTTCCTTTGTTTTTCTCGTTTTTCTTTCACGTTTTCTGATAGAAGGAAGACAGACGTGATTTAACAAGAAAGAGGGATAGAGAATCGCGTGTTGGCGAAGCTGAAAAGAAATAATACCCTTGATGGGAAACAATTTTGACTGGTGAAAAAAATATGATATTTAAATTAAACCGATTAATTATTGTCTAGGCGTTTTTATCTCGTACGATACAACAATAACTCTGAAAGCTACGAAATTTGAAATCCGGTAATAATTCAATATTACGGGTCCTATGGAACTCATTTCGTCGAATTCCGAGACTGTGCCTCGGAAGGCTATTTTGAAATATCGATTTGAACGATTAAATTTCAAAACCGAACATATCATTCCCAAATTCAATTCTGAAGCTTCTATTATCTTCAGTATTATCAATATGAATTTCGAAGCCTTGAAAAAAAAATTAACCCGCCTAAAAATCAAGGTTCGATATTTTACCTAACTTAGATAAATTAAATTCAACATTTTAATTGCCAAATTCATAGCAATATTCGAAATTCAAGTTAAACTAACTTCCAAATATCTAAAATTAATTAAATATTCCATTTCGTATGTTAAAAATTTCCGGGTCGTCACATTAACGCAATACAAAACATTTTTATAGCACTAACAAATACGCTCTCTTATATATATTCAGTCATACTCATTCTAAACCCTATCCATAATGAGTTAAACCCCAATAGGCGAAGGTATCTCTAAACCAAAGCTCTGATACCAACTGTGACGACCAGCCTTTTTGGACGGTTTAAATCGACAATAGACCACACATGTCTAACACAAACCATTCAAAAGAGAGGATTATCAATGAGATAAATAAGAAAGTAAGAGAAAGGAAGGGAAAACAAAATACATAATGTCATAGCGGAATGACAAAATATAACAATCGGATAATAATTCATGAAGCTATTTTACAATATACATTTGATTACACAATTTACACAAAATCAGAGTATAATCAACAACATACCAATAATGATGCAGCGGAATAATACTAATAATATAATATACCAAACTCCATCTTCTTCCTCCAGAAATAATGTCTTCAAACATTGAAATGCTAAGGCTGACCCGAGCGTAATGAAAAGACAAAACACTCGAGTCGAAACTAAAAGTTCTTATGTAAGTTAAATCAATAACAAGTAAATGTATGTGCTTTAGCTTCAAATAAGCTTACGGGATTTTACATCTCCAATCCGGTGTATAACATGTGTGCAATAACTTAAGAGATGTTACGGGATTTTCCATCTCCTAAGGATCCGTTAAACTATCTATATGTAGTAAGATATGTTATATATGTAATGTGTAATCAGTAAAGTAAATGTTTTTCTTATCGTTAAGGCTTTAATTGATCCCCTTTAACACATTTTTAAGCAGGTAGTCTGCAAGTACTGTAAAATGACCAATAATGTCGGTAGCCAGTGAATCTCCTATAGGTACCATATAAAACAAAAACATAGTGGTCGCGAATAAGGATAAAGAGTATGACAAAGTATGTGAGGCAATGCCCAAGGTAGGATACTACCGTTTTGTGTTTCCTAACTGGTGGTAACCCTTAAAGGCTCACCGCGTTCAAAACCCAAAAAAATCAAATCAAGGTGCACTGATCAAGCCAACATCATTATAGTAATATGAAGAGGTATATTGGCTAGAGATAACTAGCCTCAATAGTCGAGTACAGCTCCTGGTTTATCTATTTCAAATGGCACAAGTGTCGGGGTCATACATCATCGTGCTCTTTCTTCAAATCCAGCAAATGCCTCTAATTCAACCTCTACATTCTGGATATCATCCACCGTGTACACAATTGTTAAAGTGGTTCTAATATTGACAGATAGTATGCTAATAAGAGGCCACAGTCTCTTCAACAACCAAACGTCATTTTACACACCTGTTGGTTCTTTTACATTTCAAAACAGATTCATATTTGATATCAAAATATCATATTCACTTCAAAATATCCTTCATTTTAGCATCATCATATTTACTCAAATATGTCATTTCCACTTGAAAATATCATATCAAATTCCAACTTAGGTTTTAACTTCGTTTAACCACACTCGCAATCAAATCAACGATTTAAATATAAATGTTCCAACTTTGCACGGTTTGAAATTCTAGAAAATAGTTTGAATAGTTATAAATAGTTTAAATAGTTTAAGGATTTAAAATAGTTTAATATAAAATTGTTTGGGTATTAAAAATGGTTTGGATAGTGAAATAGTTTGGAAAATCTAAATAATTTTAATATTAAAACAATAGATTTTAAACATTTTATATTAAAATAATTTATTTTGAAAACAGTATCAAATCAAACTGTTTCTTTCCATTTCAACAAATTTAGCCCACTGTCCAAATTTCACATCAACAAAACTCAATTTATAATCTTTCAATTCAATTAATTCAATTTCAATTTAGTTCAAATCAACTTGATTCCGGTTTCAATTCGAAATAACATCAATTTCCAAAAACATTCATTTTTAACTTCAAATTCGATTCAACAATTCAATTTAATGTTTTAAATTCCAATTTAATTCTTATTTTAAACCATTTCAATTTATATCAATTTCAGGTCCAATTTCAATTTACTGATTTAAAACGCTTAAATTAATTTAAACCTCGGCATCAAATTTTATGGTCCAAGTCTTAAAATAATTCAATTTCCAAAATTAAAGTCATATACCAATTATAACTTCACATTTCAATTTTATTTCTTTAAAAAAATTTCCCTTTAAGCAATTTCAGTTTCAACATTTCAAAGCTTGAATTAGAAATAATTCAATTCATAAAAATCCCAGTTTATTTCCTTTAAAACAATATCATTTAATTAAAATCCAAATTCAAGATTTTAAAACCATTTAATTTAACTAATCCGATGTCCATATATAATTTTCTACCCTTTGACCAAGTGACCAGTTATTTCAATTCTAATTATAGGAATGGACAAATATCATTTCAATCCAAACAAAAGTGTCATATGTATATATATCATTTCATCATATTTCTAAATTTATTTGAAATGATTCAAATAAAAATTTATAGGATGTCTAACAATAAATAGGATAATAACAAGGATATAAAGAAATAAATATCTAATCATCCAAAATGTCAACAAATAGCCATTCATCACGGTCAAAATCCAAATCAGCCAATAGTTCACAACAATTAACTAGTTATCAATATCAGGTTATAACTAGCAATTAAATTTCAATATTAATTTAAATGGCAGTTTGATTCAATAAAATTCAGTTTCAATTAAAATGTCAAATTAAATTATCATACAACAACCAATAAAATTCTTATCACATCATAAATTTAATTCAACTAACATAAGAAGGTTTAGTATTGCACGAGTGGGTTAAATCACTCACCTTTGATTTAAAGCCGATTTAAAATCCAATAAAAGCCCAAAATTCTAGTAGTCCCCAAATTCACCCAAACACGTTTCATATATTCCAGAATTTTGATACGATCACAATGGAAGAAACCGCGCATGAATCCAAGTTCGTATGAAAAGTTATCGATGTTAGAAGTTTTGATTTTCAAATTTTAAATTAAAATAAAATAAGAGGAAAAGTCGTATTTTCTAATACCTCTAACCTACACGATCAAAAGATGAGCACGTTCGCTCGAACCAACCACTACCGCCATTTACACTTGCTGACGCTGCCGCCTATAAGCATCGCGACCAAGATCAGGCATGGCCGCCGCAATAACACCTCCAGCTGCACCTTCCACCACTGCGCGCGGCCCTCTGCCTCACAAGAAAATGAACTGCTGCTGCCATGAATAATCGTGAATTTTGGCAAAATCGAGCCACCTTCTGATGAATAGCTACCACAGATGCACTCCAATCGGTCTACTCCACATGCTACAACCTTCCGATCGACGAATCATCAACGATCCACCATTGATCGCGAAACCCTAGGAAGGACGGCCGAGACTGTTTTGGTGATTTCTGGACAAACTAGAACTCAATTGCAAAAAATAAATACAGACGCAGATTACTTTCATCGAGAGCTTTGCGATGATATATTATATGATAGGGTTTGGGGAGTTTGGATTTTCGATTTGATTTGAAAATTAGGGTTTTGAAATGTCTGCCATTGAGAAGGAACAGATAATTGAATGGATAGATAGAAATTGTACGTATAGAAAATGAAAATAAGAAGCTACTAGGGTTTATAATAGCATATATATAGGCAGAGATTGAATAGTAATGGATGGAACAGATCGAATAGGTCGAAACGATAACAAAGACCCGAAAAGCCTGTTTTGTTCCCAAAACAAAGATAGGTCATCTCATATATCAAAATATACGTTTTCAATATTTTTAAACTCAATGGAACTAGTTTCAAACCCCAATTCCATTGTATAAAGAAGTTAGCTTTTAAAATCAGATTATGTTCATTTAAATTCCATTAATTGATTTCTACGCATTTCGAGCTTGCATGATCAAACGATAAGTCTGATGGCTACGAAACTTAAAATATTACAATAATTCGCTATTAAGAATCCGATGAAATTGGTTTCGTTGAATTCAAAAACAGTGCCCAAAAGGACAAATTTCCACGTTAATTAAATAACTTATTGTTATAAATTAATCTAAACACTTTCAAATCTAAATTTAAAAGTTAACCATTTTCATCATTCCTGATTACATAGAAATTAATAATCTATTACAATACAGTTTCCCATGTTAAATCCAATATTTTAATATTACATTAATTTTAACGTTTAATTACAACTGTAATAAAACCTAGTTTATTATAATTTAATTTCAATAAATTCTTTTATTTTGATTTAAATTCTTATTGTTAAATCATCAAATAACTTATGAATTAATTAGACATAAGTTTCCATTTTATTACATTCATTATTCTATAGTTAACATCTTTTACCATTTTAGTTGCAATATTTAATTACATTAAATTTCATTGATTTTAAAATTAATTTCATCAGATTAAATAATAAGGTGATAACTAAAATAATTGTCATACATGAATAATTCAACCACATTTCTAAATTTTTTGTTTACAAACAAAAGCAAATAAATTTACGTACTAACCATTGATTTCATATTCTATATTAAAACCAATTAAATTGAATAATACATAATTTCACCATTAAATACGACATTGATTTTATTTCTTATTTACAATTATAACCAAATTAACTTTACAACTATTTCAATTGACCGAAATTACATTAAAATAGTTGTCAATTATAGTAAATCAACATTATTAAATTACATTCTAATAATATTTTCCATTTATAAATCATTAATTTTAATTTCCCCGCATTAAATTCCAAAATTTTGTTAAATTTAATATTTTTAATTATAAAAAATATGGGACGTTACATTTATGAAGAACCTTTCTAAAAAATTCTTACCAAAACCCCTTTATAAAAGTCCTTCATAAAAATTCTTTATAAAGCCTTTTTTAATAATTCTTATATACTCAAACCCCATTTTTATTTATAAACCCTTTAATAAATCTCTTTATTTAAATGAGATTTCCTCTTTAAATTAATTTATTGTTTATAAAAACAATTAATTAAGTGAATTAGTTTACTTTAAACACCCTTAGTAAATAATAAATCAACTTTCTGATTTCATTGATAAAATAATGGGTTAACTCCAGAACATTTTTAAAATAATAGTTAATAAGTTCAAAACATTATCAATAAATAATAAATATTTACTTCAAAACATTACTATATATTAATAATAATTAACAATAAAACATTACTAATAAATAATAATCGTTACTTCAAAACATTGTAAATATAATAGTTAATAGTTCTAAAACTTATTAATGAAGCAATAATAATTATCTTCCAAACATTATTATATAAATAATATTTATCTTCCAAACATTATTATAGATAATAATTATAAACTCCGAAAATTTATTAATAAATAACTAATACAGCTTCCAAGTATTGTTAATAAATAATTATTAACTTTAAACAATATTGATTGTTTAATAAATAACTTTTCACAATATACTGTATAGTTAAATAACTTTAAAACAATTATTAATGTAAATAAACAACTTTTAAAATACTATTAAACAATAGTTAAACCACACTTAAAATCATTATTAGATAATAGTTAAGTAACTTTAAAACATTTCTAAATGATTTAGAAAAGACAAATAAAAAGGGTTCGGGTAAAATAAAGAAGTTCAAATTTTGCTTAAGTAAAAATATTCCAGAAAACTCAAAGGTTAGATTTGAAATCATTCTCCGAACTAAAACCTATTTTGAACCAAAATGGTAATTAATAGCATTTCAAAATACTAAATTGAGGCCAATGCCCACCTAAGTACTTAACGGATGCTATTATTTATTTTATCACTACAAGGTTCAAGTTTGAATATAAAACATTGTCATACCCAATAGGCCAATCATCAAGTTTGATATTCAATAATTCATATAATCGGAATTTTATTGAAAATAATACAAAAATGATGGGGAATCCCGTTAAATCCCTCTAAAATTTCTAGTTTGTCATATAAATTACCTACAAATAATTTCATGTTGACTACTTTCAAAACAGACAATTAATCAAACCCAAACAATCAACCGATATAACATCCAAGCATACAATCAATGATTTTTATCTACTATACAATATTATTGATTAACCAAAAGGGTGAGTTAAACTTACCAAATTCTAGATACCACCGAACCGTTTCAGTTCTAACTACATTTGAATTTAGCTTGAAATTCCACAAGCTCTAATTTCTACCAATCTAATTCCAATGCATAGTTATCATCGATACATGTCTAACGTGAATAACCACGTCCGATTTGGACCTTGTATGAACAATTTATTGCATTTATAAGGTTTACAAATTAAATAATATAATTATTTCACTAATTGCATAATTTGGCCACTAATTACCCAATTAGTTAACACTAATCACGTTGTCTAAACCCAGCCCGCACACCTTTGAAACTCGACTTTGAATGAACCTCCACCCTTCGCTACCGCTAGGAGCCACCAGAGCCCGTCATGACCTCACCGAACCCTCGCCACCCTCAACCGAACCCAATGACCCTAGTGCCGCTGCTTACAACCCTCTAGAACACCACCGCCGAACCCATCTCTGCCCCTACATTCAAACCAAGATTCCGGCCACCCCGAGTCACGTATGTCAAATCCAATGGTTATCATCTCCTCCCCGCGACCAACTTTGCAGTTGGGACCACCCCTGAAACGGCCTTTGATGGCCTCGATAAATGTGATCCATTGGATGATGAGGATATTTATTGGCGGCTAAGGTTTAGTTAAGGGTATTGAAGAAATAAGGGGGGTATGGGTCCTTATATAGAAATTCTAACCGACACTATTCATATCCGAGAATTTCCAATCTGCAATCGAGGCGTGCTCACTGGCATTCTTAGCAAATACCCTTATTCCAAACTCAATTAAACTACTATCGAGACCCAATTCTTTCATTTATAGAAGTTAGCCTTTAAATTCAAATTATATTAATATTAAATCGCTATGCATTTTGAGCACGCATGACCAAACAGTACATCTGATCATCACGAAACTCATCGGCATACAATAATTTATTATTCTGGATTTAATGGCACTACTTTTGTCAAAATCCAAGATGGTTCCTTGGAAGGAAAATTTCACATTAACTGAAATGAATTATTATTAAAAAAAATTCAATCACTTAAATTATAAACTACAATTTATCCAAACCATTTATTATTTAAATGAACTTACATAGGCTTTCTAAACTATAATGCTTATATTTGATAAGCGGTATAACCTATAACGCTTATCTTTTATTCACAGATCACAGATATATATCACAGATAATAAATCACATTAAACACAGCTCAAATCAAAACAGAACATATCAGGGGTATCAAACAATTCAATCCTCCAATAGAATCCAAACATTCGTAAGTAATATTAGTTAATTGTCTGATTAATTCAAATCAGATTAATTACTAATGAATGACTAATCCTGGTTAATTAACATTAATAAATTACAAACCATTTTGATTAATCATTCTTTAATCATTTATTAATTAACCATTAATTAGTAATTAATTAACCTTTTATTATAATTCATCAACTTTTAATTATTAAATAATTATCCTTTAATTATTTAATTAACCATTAAATTAATTATCTTTAAGTAATTAATTTAACCCTTAATAAATCATCCTTTATTTATTTCACTGAGTAATTAGCTTTTATTTAATTACACAAAGTAATTATCTTTGATTAATTACATTAATTAATTATCATCGATTACCCTTCAATTACAATTTAATTAACCTTCAAATCATTACTTAATTAACCTTTAAATCATTATTTAATCACCTTCATTTATCAATTAGTCTTTAATAAATAAATCATTCCTTAATTTTTAATCAATAGATCTTTAGTACTAATTAAATAAACCTTTAATTAATCACATAATTAGATTTAATCGCCTTGTTTTATTTATATTTAATTACATAATCAATCCTTTCAATTTCATTGGGTAATTACCTTAATGTTTTATATAACAAAAGCATTTCATTTTTTTATTTGAAAACCTGGAACGTATACAACCCAAAATTGAGCCAACCTCAAACTTTCTCGAACAAAAACCCGGGCCAATCTTCTATTTTCTCGAGTTCTTCCTTCTTCTTCTTTTTAAAACTGTTTTTTATTTTAAAATTTTAAACCGCTGCATATAATAAAACTAGAAAACGACATGGCAGCAAACTCGAGCAACACCCTAGAATTCACGAGTTCATCTTCGAGTCGCTCACAAACTACATACCCAGATACGAAACCCACTCCATTGTGCACGTGCACACCGGAATTTTTCACTCCGACCATCGACGATTGCTTCCTATAGATCAGCGACTACCTCCTCAACTCAATCTATCGCCCAACATCGACGAATTCACCATAAAATCGAAATGAGCTTTCGAGCTCAAACTGGAAACCCAGACTTCGATCCGAAAACACCCCGTGCCGTCGACCTCGTCCACCGATAACCTAGCCACCACAACCAAAGATACTCCGTCGACCCCCAAACAATTTCCTTTGCGTGCGATCGAATAAAGGTCTCTAACGAGAACGCAGTTCAACCGAGAATCCCTTCAACCAAAAGCTACTGTCGAACCCTAGATCGACCAATTCCTATCGCCACAACACTTTATAAATTCAATTCATATTTTTCTCAAATGCACCGATGTACCAGCTAGCTTCCCCCTTAATCGCGATTACCAACTCATCGTTGATCATTGGATTTTGACGAAAATATCCATTCTGTTCAACTCACGATTTCGTTCAATTTTCAAACTTAAAAATCACGAAACCTTTATCAAAAATCATTATTTACAATTTCGAGTGAAGTTATGAATTTGAAACTTGGAATTTAATTGATTGATTTTCCACCTATATTTGGTCATCACTGAACATCCTGGTTTTTGAAATAATCAGTTGATAAATCTATTTGAATTTATTTTTAAGATTGATGTTACATTCATATGATCATTTTTCATTTAGGAATCAAAATCTAAAACAGATTATGTAGGGGGTAATTGGATTTTCTTTCTTATGATCTTGAACCTGTATATATATATCTGAGATATATAATGTAATGTACCTAGGCATACGCATGAATTATAGAGCAATTCATATCATATACCAGATAATTATCATCCATGCAAACAATTTCCACCCCAGAATTAACACATATATCAAAGTATAACACAGATTTAAACTTTATTTAGGATAGTTTGCTCACCTATGAGGTTTAATAGAAAGAAATAGATTTTTGAAAACCTGTAGACAAGACTGTAAACAACGCAGAGGCAATCTGCCTAATTCACAGACATACACACACTCAATCAATGTATATATACAACATGCAGTCACATTCAAATCCATACCAAAACATTATCACAATCTTATCTTTAAAGGCAAACAGATTTGAGGTTGAAAATTTTGCTCACCTGGAAATTTGCAAACAAAGAAGCAAAGATGGATTTGAGCCTGGAACCTTGATTTTGTCTTTGATTTAAAACTAGATTCTTTGTTTCTTTGCAAACTGGATTAACTCAGGTTGAAGCTTGTTGTTGAGATTCTAGGCTTTGATTTAAAGCTTTGCATTTCTTGAATTTGCTTTACAGATTTGCTTTGTCTCGGGTTTTTGAATTTAGCTGATACGATTTCCGGATTTCTAAATCTTGATTTCTTTTTATTTATTTTTGTTTGCCTTTGATTTAGGTTTGTAATTGATCTCTAACTTGCTTCCAGATCGCTCTTGAAACAGGTTGAAACTTGGATTTGCAACAGGTTGAAGCTTTTACTTATTTCAGGTTTGAGATGAGAAGATAATGGCAGTTTTTTGATTTTTTTTCTTTTTACTGTTGCCTTTGATATTGAGATTTGTGGTTCTCAATCCTTTTTTTACTATTCTTTTAGATTTGCTGAGAGACTAAATAATTGCATATGGGGAGCTGAAAAGTCTTTTTGTAATATTTTTTAAATCTTATTATTTTATTCAATTAATTATATTGAATTCCATTTGTAAAAAAATAATTATGAGATCTAAACACTTATAAATTTAACTCCTTTGTGTATGTTTTGCATTTGTAATTTTTACAAGACAAAAGAATTTTTTTTAATAGATTTTATATCGTATTTACTTTATAAATAAACATACCCTTTATTCATTTGTATATTGACGCAGCGGATTAATCAAACAAAACTTCAATCGATGGATTGTAGCAATCGGTGAGTTGAAGATACCAAAAATGCCCAAGTTCGTTGATCCAAAGATACCGAACTCTAGCTATCTCAAACACGTTGATAGCGCACTATACCGTGTTCAAAGATCTACGATTCTTCGCACGTTGATCTAGCGCACTAGATTCCGTGAATCGGCTTCAACAAACGTGGATTCGAGCGCACTCGAATGACGTAAGTGGAGATAGGAGATTACACTCAACTACCAATTGGTATGAAAGCACAAAGCTAACAAAAGAGAATTTTATTCCAAAATCAACAACCAAAAAGTTACAACACACCCCCTATTTATAGCTTTTACAACCCACACGACTCAGCCATTTTACAACACTTAGGTCGGCCACGACCTAACACTTAGGTCGGCCACGACCTTAAAAATCAAACCCTTCACAAGACTCAACACATTACAACACCACCGACCTACCATAGGTCGTTAACGACCTATAACAAACATTCCCGGTTTAACTCGTTTAACGACTTAGCAAATAGAATACAACACAATACAGGCCTCACGCGACCTAACATATATACAAACCGACTCAAACAACGCGACTCAACTTAGGTCGTTGACGACCTAAGAAAATCCAGCGACTCACAAGTTCACATATTTATAACCACAGCACCTACTCATGACATACGACCTAAACTTCATGCGGCCTTGCCTCGGAGCGACCTATCTTCTTCGAGACAACTTAAGTAACCTCGGCATCAGGAACTGGAACGATATAAGCAATGCAGCGACCTAAAACGATCCTTCATGAACGACTTAAAGAAGTGGCATGTGAGTTAGGTCGTTTGCGACCTAAAGAATTGTATCTCTTCTTCATGCGACCTAACTATTTGAACGACTTAACATCAGCGACTTATCTTCCACGACTTAAGGATGTGCGACCTATCATAGGTCGTAACTCGTCAATGCAGCTGGAGTGACTTATGGCTATCTCGATAACTCGTATCCCATTAGGTCGCAACCGACCTAAAGCTTGATGCCCTGAATCCTGTAGCTCGTTAACTCGGCACATATGCAACACATTAGATCGTTGCCGACCTAAGAGCTTAGGTCGTGACTTGTTAGCTCGGCAACAGTCTCCTTCTGATATCCAGTTAGCTTGGAAGCGACTCAATCCTTCTTTACTAACACGTCTGACTTCCTCCTATAACTTCTTAGGTCGGAAACGACTTAAGCTTTCATTGACTCGTGTATGACTCATCAAACTCAAACACCTCAAACTCCCATTGAGTCGTAACCCTGTCCCTTTAGCTTTGTTAAGTCGTAGCTCCTTTTCCTTAACTCGTCCATTCTTCCTTTTGTTAAGTCGCACACGACTTATACTTAACTCATGATCACGGTTAGTTCGTAGCTCGCTTAAGCAACCTAAGGTCTCATGATGCTGGCCTGCATCATCTTCCCCTGGTTGGAAGAAATTCGTCCTCGAATTTACAAACTTTCTTCTTCGAGACGCTGTCTTCCATTCATTATCTGGTTTGATGTGACACTGGTGATACCCACTCTTGAGATTAATCTTGTCTTGACCCTTTGACGATATGGTTCGAAATAAAGAATGCCTAGAATAAAACAGACGTGGCATCAGACAGGCGGCATAAGGAAGTGATCTGAGGGAGATGACGTAAGAAAAAGTGTGGGATAAACTAAGCACTAGATGCCAGATCCACTTCATGTAGCACAGGACTTCATAAAAATAGTGTCGTATATCATATTGCTTCTGCCAATAGGAAGACGTGATATAGAACCAAAACTTATCCAAAATGTGAGACGATATAAGGAAATTTAAAATCATAGAACGAATTAGGAAATCTCGTCCTAAGAAGTGTGATGATTCATGCTCAGATTCTTGTCTTTCCGTATATTGTTCAGAGATGTTATCATCTAGCATCTGTCCTTGAAGTGTTGTATCAAATTCTCCTGACTGAAATGAACTCCCGCTCGCTTCTCCTTCAACATAGTTATTTTCATAAGATGGTTCCAAGCAATTGACACTGGCAATGTTTGCAGGGTGGACATCATCAGACGACTTCAACTGGCAATCATTCTCTTCCTCCTGTCGTATCAACTCTTCCTGTTCTTTCAGACTCACAAGATCATACGATACTGGCAGTAAAATAGCATCTGGTAGGAGTTCAGTATGAGGTTGAATGTCCTGGAGTGATGGTAACTCTTCGGATAATGCCTCAGAATATTCGACTTCAGACTCTTCGAATTCTGATCCAACTTCCTCGAAATCATCAATATCTTCACTCGCTCCTTGCTCGGTCAACACAAGCAATTCATTTCTCATTTCCTCATACTCTTCCAATATTACAGGATTGGTTTCTCCAAGCAGTTCCTCAAACATCTCATCTCCACATTCTTCACATATTTCGAATGCTTCATCCTCCTCAGGGTTCTCAACATCAAAATCTTTTTCGGATTCAATCAACATTGACAACTCCTCATCATCTTCCATTTCATCGACGAACTCTCTTAAAGATAATAAACAATCTGATTCTGCCTTTTCTTCCATTTCACTTTCATTTTGCCCAGGCTCCTCGAAAACCACGGAATTAATACTTGGCTGGTTCTCATCCATAAGCTCAGGTGTCAAACAAAAATCCTCCATCAACAAATGAATTCCCTCAACTCCGAACACAATTTCTTCTTCCATACTATCGATATCAAACTTTGGCAATGACGAGTAATCAACTTCTACATCCACATACTTTGACTCAATCTCTTCGTTATCATCAAATTTCAGCGGTTGATAAAAGTCAAATTCATCAGTCCTCCTCAACATATTACTCTCCTCATTACTTGACAAAGATTCTTCATCGTTATCAAATTGTGGTGCTTGATAAGAATTAACTTCGTCAATCCTCCTCAACAAATTACATTCTTCGTTCTCTAACTCGAGCTCTTCATCTTCATTATCAAACTTTAGTGGTAAGGCTGCGAATGATTCTGTAGGACCAACCTCTTCTAGCTCTTCCAACATTGGTTTAACTTCCTCCGGAAATTGAAGTTCTTCTCTTGCCTCATACATAACCAATGTTTCAGCAGTACCTTCCGATTCTTCAACACTCTCGCTGAATGATATTGGACTAGTCTGTTCCTCTTCTTCTTCTGTCCCGCTGTCAGTAGAATCATCCACTTCCTCACTTTCACATTCTTCTATAACAAAGGGTTTCTTCTGGGACTTTGTACTTTCAAAACTTCGATGGTTAGACTCCTGATAATGATAGCGCTTAACTTGGTCATCAACATTCGTCGTAATGATTCTGTGTGCAACTGGTTCGTTGATTCTCTTGGAAATTTCTCTACTGTAAGGAACGCCATCAAACTGATTACTGGGTCTTATAACCATACCCTTCCCTTGACTACCTGGATTCCTCTTCTGCAACTGTTGGTTAACACGAGATTGATAATTGTAGGGTAAGAAATTTGCTTTCATCATCCTTTTCATCTTATCCCACTTGACAACTTTAGATTTCTTCATTCTCTCTCTGGTTGATTTAGTTTGTTGCCACCAGTCCATAGCTCTACCTCTCAAGCTTGCAACAACTAACTTAACTTGGCGATCTTCAGGAATATCATGGAGTTCAAACATTCTTTCAACCTTTGACAACCAATCAAGGAATTCCTCTGCTTGTAACCCACCTCGGAATTCTGGAATTTCTGTATCCTTCCTAGATTCCTGAAATCGAAAATGAACACTATCACCATAACGATCTTCTTCAAATTTAGATGAGCTTCGATATCGATTCTGAACATTGCTTCTGCTATGAACATGCTCATCCTTTCTACTTCCTCTTTCATAATCACGATGATCTCTCCTCATCGAAACTGATGATTCTCTTCTGTCACGACTAGATGATGGTAACACCCTCCTCGCTTCCGTAACCAATGGTGAAACTCGGTTTCCTCCATGGTCCGAGATTGGCGACCTTCTGCTTTGACTTGTATTCAAATCCATCATCAATTTCTCCAATCTACCAAAACTTTCATCGAACTTCTCATGCATACGTTGCTCCATTTGATCGGCTTCTTCTTTTCGATACAAAGCTTCAACGTTTTGATGTCGGTTAGCTCTTCTAGGTGGCATGATTGAACAACAAAATCTTCAAGTGACGGCTTCACAAGCTTCCACACAACTTCACAAGGCTCGGCCTTAAACTTCTCTTGACTCGGCCTATACCACTACACAACTTAGCTCGGCTCAAGCTCAAGTACTTCAACACAAATCAAATTCAAACAAATCTCCACTCTAGATCCAAAATGGAATGGATCGGAATCTTCAAACTCGTTGCAACTTCAAGATGAACACGATAAACTCCAAATACTTGGCTCCAAGAATCAACTTAGCTATGATTGGCTAAGTATGGCTCTGATACCAAACTGACGCAGCGGATTAATCAAACAAAACTTCAATCGATGGATTGTAGCAATCGGTGAGTTGAAGATACCAAAAATGCCCAAGTTCGTTGATCCAAAGATACCGAACTCTAGCTATCTCAAACACGTTGATAGCGCACTATACCGTGTTCAAAGATCTACGATTCTTCGCACGTTGATCTAGCGCACTAGATTCCGTGAATCGGCTTCAACAAACGTGGATTCGAGCGCACTCGAATGACGTAAGTGGAGATAGGAGATTACACTCAACTACCAATTGGTATGAAAGCACAAAGCTAACAAAAGAGAATTTTATTCCAAAATCAACAACCAAAAAGTTACAACACACCCCCTATTTATAGCTTTTACAACCCACACGACTCAGCCATTTTACAACACTTAGGTCGGCCACGACCTAACACTTAGGTCGGCCACGACCTTAAAAATCAAACCCTTCACAAGACTCAACACATTACAACACCACCGACCTACCATAGGTCGTTAACGACCTATAACAAACATTCCCGGTTTAACTCGTTTAACGACTTAGCAAATAGAATACAACACAATACAGGCCTCACGCGACCTAACATATATACAAACCGACTCAAACAACGCGACTCAACTTAGGTCGTTGACGACCTAAGAAAATCCAGCGACTCACAAGTTCACATATTTATAACCACAGCACCTACTCATGACATACGACCTAAACTTCATGCGGCCTTGCCTCGGAGCGACCTATCTTCTTCGAGACAACTTAAGTAACCTCGGCATCAGGAACTGGAACGATATAAGCAATGCAGCGACCTAAAACGATCCTTCATGAACGACTTAAAGAAGTGGCATGTGAGTTAGGTCGTTTGCGACCTAAAGAATTGTATCTCTTCTTCATGCGACCTAACTATTTGAACGACTTAACATCAGCGACTTATCTTCCACGACTTAAGGATGTGCGACCTATCATAGGTCGTAACTCGTCAATGCAGCTGGAGTGACTTATGGCTATCTCGATAACTCGTATCCCATTAGGTCGCAACCGACCTAAAGCTTGATGCCCTGAATCCTGTAGCTCGTTAACTCGGCACATATGCAACACATTAGATCGTTGCCGACCTAAGAGCTTAGGTCGTGACTTGTTAGCTCGGCAACAGTCTCCTTCTGATATCCAGTTAGCTTGGAAGCGACTCAATCCTTCTTTACTAACACGTCTGACTTCCTCCTATAACTTCTTAGGTCGGAAACGACTTAAGCTTTCATTGACTCGTGTATGACTCATCAAACTCAAACACCTCAAACTCCCATTGAGTCGTAACCCTGTCCCTTTAGCTTTGTTAAGTCGTAGCTCCTTTTCCTTAACTCGTCCATTCTTCCTTTTGTTAAGTCGCACACGACTTATACTTAACTCATGATCACGGTTAGTTCGTAGCTCGCTTAAGCAACCTAAGGTCTCATGATGCTGGCCTGCATCATATATACATGTATACAATGTTAAAAGAAGAATTGTTTTTAACCAATTTTCACATTATATAAATTACACCTTAATGATTTCAAAAGCCAATTATTTTTTAAAAAACATTTACTTTAAATTTAAATTCAAATTCCAATTCACTTGAATTATAACCACTTATGTCTATTTATATATATTCATACATGCACTTGTACAATTTTATACTTACATATGTATATTTTCCAATTATACTTATTGTGGTTTAAAGGTTACACACTTTAAAAATCTTATTTTATAAATTTACAAACCAATGTTACATATATATGCTTTCTTATTAATTTCTAAAAGATAAAACTTCTTATTAATTCTTGTTTTGATCTTATATATATACATTTTTTCTTTAATTACTCATACTTATACAATTTATAAAGAAAATGAATTGAAAATAATTAATAAATAATCATACATATATTTTTCTTAGAACATAAAATTTTTTAAATCAAATTTTATTTTCAATATATTTTTTATTAAATTCCCAAATCAAAACTTCTATTTAAAATACATATCTTTCTTTATTCTGGAATTTTCATATTAATCCACAATTAATTTCACAATTAATTCTAAAATATTATATTAATTATCAATTATTTCGAAGTTTAATTCCAAAGATTAAATAAATTATCAAATTATTCTTAGCTAAAATCCAGGAATGTTACAGATTCCTGTTATCCCGCCTTTTGGCAAGGCCGTGGTACCAAAAGATTGATCGAAAACCAAAGATAGCTCGTTCCGAAGATCGGTTATACACTGCTTCGCTATGGATATCGATGAATTTTTTCCGAGCCCGGATCAGGCTACAATTGATAGGACATGACAAGCAAGACTATAAAAGCCAGCGTTTCAAATTTCAGGTTAATCGAAGTTCGTATGAATGAGAAATGATCGATGCAAGTTGGAGAAAATATGTTGTTTGTATCCATGTGATTGATCGGTTCGAACCCATCATACTCGTATCCATTAGAAGGTCAAGGTGATGGTCTACTCGCACCGAGCAGGTTCGTATCCATCAGGATGAGTCCGCCTCGATCAATTCGAATCCATCATGTTCGAATCGATCCACCATCACACTGTTCGAATCCATTGAAATCAGTCACTTCGTATCTATCAGGGTTCTCACTTAGCAGCCTTGTTCGCATAAATTGCATCGGTCGACTTCGTATCCATCGGCAAGCGTTTGTTCGAATCGATCAGGATACACCATTTCGTATCCATCAAAGGAGTACGCTTGCTCGTATCGATTTACCCAAAGTCATTATTCGAACCCATCGAAGCTTGTTAGTTCGTATCCATCAATCGCACCCATCACGTTTGATCGATACGAACAGGGCCAACTTCTATCGATACAAACAAGCGTGCTTCCATCGATACGTGTTGGCAGCTGTTATCGAATCGAACAAGGCAACGGTCATCGATACAAACGAGGTGAAGTTCATGGATGCGACACGGTCAACTCGGAGCAAAAGGCGGATCGATGCGAGATATGCGCGCCACGTCGCCGCGTTGTCACATGCATCCATCAATTCGAAGACATGGATTCGAAGTGATCGACTCGAAGCAAACAGCCAACCGAGAAACTCCACGTCGTATCGATCATAACTCAAGATACACAAGTTCAAATGCTACGAAATTTTCACAGAAGCTTCCGCATAAGCTAAGGAACAATCCTGCCAAGTTTCAGCTCGATTGGATCATTTTTTGATGGATACGAAATTGCTTTGTATCGATCATGGATCGAGTCGAAACTTGGTGGGGTTGGTCGCGTGGGCCCACTCACATGCCAGAAGAAGTCTCCCGAAATTTGAGTGTGATATCAGCCTCCTACGCCTATAAATATCCCCCTGAAGCCTACAGAAAAAGGATCTTTTGGCTATTCGACGTCCAGACTCTGCTGGATTCAATTCTACATCTTTCTATCGCCATTGTATTCAAACTTCAGAGCTATAATCTACTGTAATCTGCTGTAACATATTGAAATCATCAAGTGAATCAATAAAGCTATCAAGTTCAGAGTGGACGTAGGCAAGATCGCCGAACCACTATAAAATCTGTGTTGGCTACTGCTTTCCTTTTGATTTTTCGAAGCGATCTACATATTTGTTATTCATTTGAGACCTGTGATTGTGAATTATCAACTATTGGGTGTTTGTGACAAATTTGGCGCAAACAATTCCCCCCTTTAAAAAAAATTTCGTCCCTGAAATTTGCCAGAGAGACAACCAAGCAAAGATGAAAGATAGAGAAATATCTTTTTAGATCAAACTGAGTATTTATTCTGCATTTGGCTTACCAAATTAGAATATCAATAATAGATTCAAGAACAAACTCATTTAATTATTTCACAAGATACTCGGGTCCGCCGGTCCACGAATATGCAAGGGCATTGATTAGTTCGAAGGGATAACTAATCGTTCGTAGAATATATCGGATCCCAGAGAATAGATAAATGGATTCAATCTTCCATAAATCAATTTATTCAAATTTAATTCAAGATTCAATTATTTAAATAATTTCGGTACTTATGTCGTTATACCAACATATATTTCACAATTCACATATTTTAAACAATCCCTATATTTCAATTCAAGTTTTAAACTTTAAAAACCAATTATTCCAATATTTAAAATTAATTAAACATTCAAAATGAAATGACTAAAATTTTGGGTCATTATATTCTACCCTCCCCCCAAAAGAATTTCATCTACGTAATTTCCAAGGTAAGGAATATGCCTCCAAACCTATTAACTTTTCCAAATCAATTAGTTGGAAAAGGTTACTAAATTTTTCTTAAGTCCAAAAGTCATCAAAAAATCCGACAGCCACTCCTCTTCGTGGCTCGATAAAAAAACTCTAAATTGCAACTATGGGCCCAATCCAACAAAAGAAAACAAAAGCCAAGTGCCCTCCTATATCCGGGGCATAATACCATCAACCAAACCAAAAATATAAATACATACCTATTTGTTAGGCAAACAAACTCAACTTATGAAACCAAAAGCATCAAACTAGACTTTGCTTCCATATACATGCATCTCATTAACAATATTTCCAACCAAATAATTTGCATTTCTAATGTCAAAACATATAATTTATTAAAGCACGCATAATGTATGTATACGTCCAAGAACAATACCATATTCGATCGCTCGCTCGATCACACAATTCCACTTTCAAATTAGTATAGCTCACTCGACTTCCCTTGTGCGGACTCGGGTTCGGTTTCTTGATTAGAAACTTCCATTTTCCTTGCATATTCATATACTCTGATAGAAAATTTTGGATTCAAATATTATCCGGTGTTCGCCGTCAAGAATCTAGTGAAAAATCCTAAATTGGACCGACCTACATCACCTTGAAATAATGCACTAGTATCTGAATCAAATTAGTTATGAATAGAATGATCTATGTATAACTTACATATTTTTTTCCATTGGTTCCTAAATTATACCAAATTCTGTTTATTCACATTAAATTTTAAATGACACATAATTTTCCAATAGTATTTTCTTTAATACTAAAATTCATTTACAAACCATATCATAAATCTTTTTATTTAACTTAAGTTAAATTCATCTCATATCTCAATTTGAAATTTACTTTTCTTAACTATACTTTAATTTACAGTTATTATTTCTTTGTATATTCCCTTTAGGGCTAATACTATTTACGAACTATTTCATAAAACCATTATTTAAGTTCACGACCACTTATAACACCACTTATGTAAATCAATCACTTTAACACTCAAGCTTATACACAATTCAAAAGCCACAACTCCATCTTAAAGCTCCTCCATGCTTACATTTATTATAAACATTATATAAAGCACACTAATGTTTATTATACATTTTAACTTAACTCATATTCTTAGTTAGTACTGGAATTCATTTTCTGAGTCATTTTATAACATCTTACTTTAAGCCTAATAACACTTTTTAAAACCTTATCTTCATTAATAAAATATTTACCAAGATTATAATTACCTTTTAAAGAATCATTATTTTTCTTAAGAAACATTACTTAAGTCTATTAATATTCTAAAACTCCAGCTCATATTTGTAAAATACTCTTCCACTTTAAAATTTATACTTGTATAACACTCTACTACAATCTGTGAGTATATATAAATTTTCGGATTTGCTTTCACTTAACCTAATTGTACAAAAAATTTAGAATTTTTTTAATCTGCTATTTTCTCCATTATAAAAGCTTATTCTCTTATGTTTACACAAAACCCTTAGCTAAAATTTGCCAATTTAACTCGAAAATTTCGACAGTTCAAATCATCTAAACTTCCATTTCATTTTACTACATGAAAATTACCAGACAACCTTTCAAAACTAGATTCACAATCAATGTTAAACCGCCTTTTGGCAAGGCCACGGACAGGTGGATTTAACTAAATCGAATTCTCATTTAATGAGGCTGGGATATGATGGATTCGACATTGGTAGGATGGTTCAGCATTAGAGGTGGCTCGGCATGGTTTGGGTTGGCAAGGTGATGTGGGTCGGCATCGTACCTCGCTCGGCATCATACCTCGCTCGGCATAAACTTCGCTTGGCATCGTACCTCGCTCGGCATCGTACCTCGCTTGGCATTGGACCTCGCTCGGCATTGGACATTGCTCGGCATTGAACGTCACTTGGCATTGGACCTCGCCCGGCATTGAACGTCGCTCGGCATCATGGTGAGGCGAGGATGGCTCGGCATTGTGGCTCGGTGAACTGGTTTGGCATTGGCTATATGGTGACATGGGTCGGCATCAATACATGGTTCGATGCTAGCTTTACTCCGAGTTCTGGACTAGTCTTCTTCGAGTTTCAGAGGGGCTCACTTCGGGTCAATACCCAGGTGACTTTCGTTCGGCATGTCAACTACTCAAGGTCGTCGACATGATGAAGTAGGGTTCAGCAATGGTCATGATGGGCCCGAAGTACCCAGAAGGCCCAACCTCATGGATTTGCCTATAAATACAGCATGTGGGGTTCTAGGAAACGGATCTTCTTTTGGATCTCTTACTTTCTCTTGCCTAAGGCTAAGACACTCGGCCATTGCTAAACTTTGGATTGTAACTGTAATCACTTATTACAGTAATAAAAAGGAAATTTCTAGAGTGGACGTAGGCCGGAGTTAGCCGAGCCACTATAAAATATGTTGTTCTTTACTGCTTTCATTTTAATTTTCATTATTCCTCATATTTATACTCTCTACATATATCTGTGAGCTGTTACAGGTACTTGGTGCTTTCATCTGGATTTGGCGTTAGTGACCAATTTTGGTGCTTTCACTGAGAAAGCTAGCACTTGGGGATTGTGGAGCTTGGATTGAAAAGCTTGGGAACTCAGATTTTAGATAGCAATGGCTAAACCACCAACAATGAAGCAAGCAGCGGAAAGGAGCAATCAGGAAGGAAGTCAAGCGGCCTCTTCTGGAGCTGGGAGGATCATGCATCCATCTAAATAACTCGGGACAAGATGCAGGTTATGATGAATTTTATGCAGGAGCGGATGATGAAATGGCAAGAGGAGATGATGTAGGCTCATCTTAGGAAATTTCAACAACTAGGAACTGTAGGTGCTCAAATTCTTAGAACTGGACCATAGGAACCCAACCAGGGGGTGAATGGAGTGATCCAGCAGGGGGCAGCTCCCAATCGACAAACAGACAACAATCTTGACAGACCTCGACTCGAGGGCACATCACCAGGTAATGCTGGACCAGTTCATGAAGGGATACCGGATGACGCTATATGGCCCGACGGTGATAGGAATACAGGAGTATGTGATGAGGAATATGTGCCAGAATTTCCTCGGGGACTTGGGGGGCAATGTGAAAACATGGATAGGAGGCAACCCTTGGTTGGAAATGCTGGATTGGCTGACATTATCAGGCGGACTATATGCGGAGGTCTGGCAAATAGGGATTCGGAGGAAGTTAACAAAAGTCCGTTTACCCGAAACATCAGGAGAGTTAGGAATCCGCCCAATTTCAAACTACCCACTATGGAAGTATACAACAGAAATACGGATCCCACTGACCACTTGATGATGTACACTAGGCATATGGAAGTTCTGGGGGCAACAGAGGAGGTTATGGCCCGATATTTCCCCTGTACTTGACTGATATTGCTGCTATGTGGTTAAGACAGCTGGAGGATGGATCCATTGAAACATAGACAGAACTGGTGGAAAAGTTCTTAAGTCAGTTTCGAGTTCACATAGAAAGGCCAAAGAACGTGATGACGTCGACGTCAGTCAAACAGGGGGCAGATGAATCGCTCAGGACATTCTTAATTCGATTTAATGCAGTAGTTGCTTCAGTGGATCGGCCGGATCCATCAATGGTTCTAAAGGCTGGGGTATCAGGAGTCATAGATAATTTGGATTTTAGAGTATCATTGATACGGGACCTACCGTTGGATCTTGGGGAATCCTTCCATGAAGCTGAGAGATTTCTTCGACAAGAGGATGCATGTTTGGATATGAGGTCAAAGGAAGTGAATATGGTTAAGGATGGAGGACTGCCCAACGAAAGGTCGGGTAAGGACAAGATAAAGGGAAAAGGAAGCGTTGGGGGGAACCAAAATTCTCTACTTACACAGTATCTAACGCGACATTGGAACATATATTCTTGGACACTCGAGATCGCCTTTCGTATCGAAGGCCGGCGAGGAGGGAGCCCTTGGAATGCGAAAGGGCATCAGGAAGGCACTGTCTTTTTCATGACCTGGACGGGCATGATACTAACAGCTGCCGGCATTTGAAGGACATAATCGAGGAGCGTGTAAGGACTGGTCAGTTATGACAATATGTCAGGACTCGGAATGCGATGGTGGAACAGGAGCAGCCACCGTCTACCTCGAACGATGAGGGCGTGAGGCCCAGAAATGGTGGTCGGTTGGTCATCGACTTATCTTGATGGTTTGGAATAAGTAACAAACTCCGGGCAAACGGTTAAATCACTTACTCATGTACGGGGTCGAAGATAACCCTTAGGAATGCTTTGAGATGATGGCTTACTGAGATGCCTCGGTTTGTGAAATCTGTTTTTTCCTTTGACTTGGACATTTGCTTTTTCTGGTTTTTTTTTGAGTTTGATTTGAACTCCCTGTTTTGCTCGTTTTCTGGTTTGGATTCTAGTTTGGATGTTTGTTTTTTGGTTTGGATTTTTGACATAGATTTCTGGTTTTTTGGTTGGATTTGGATTTCGGATTGGATTTTGATTAGATTTTCCTTTAGATTTTGGCTAAAAGGTCGTCGAGCATGGATCATGCTCGACAAGGGTTTGAAGAGTCCAGGATTCGACCTAGGACTTAGGCCCTGTATTATCGGTTATTATTTCATGTCGTCGTGTATGGACTATGCTCGGCGAGGGTTCGGAGCGACCAGGATTCGGCTTAGAACTTAAGCCATGGCATTATTCAGCGTTCAGGGACACTGAACCAGGAACATCATAGAATTACTTAGCACGGGTCGTCGAGTGTGGATTGCGCTTGGCAAGAACCCGGAGAGGTTACGGATTTGGATTTTGACTATGAACAGCTAAGGATTTAGGCATGGACCCAGAACGGTCCCGAATTTGAACATCCACCCAGAGAGGTCATGGACGTGGTTATTGGATATGGATGGAATAGAACTCGGTTGTCGAGTTCAAACGGATATGGATTTGGCTAAGGATTTGGTCACCAGATTTGGAATTGGATATCGACTCAGAGTAGTTGTAGATTCGGATAAGGATACAGCGATGGCACTTGGATAAAATGGATTAGATTATGAATTGGAAAGTATGGATGTGGATAACATACATACTTCGGACATAGGATGTGAGGCTATTCAAAACATACCTTCCAATAGCAAGTCATGTTTTGGGAGGCAAATGTTAACCAGCCTTTTGGCAAGGCCACAGACAGGCGGATTTAACTAAATTGACTTCTCGTTTATCGGGGCTGGAATATGATGGATTCGGTTTAAAAGGATGAAGCTCACTTGGATATGTCATTCGGTCGAGAAGTGGAGAAGTTACGCGGCTCAGTCTGGAAGTTGTAGGTCGTTCGGCATGGATGGCTTGGTCTAGATGCTTTAGGTCGCTCGGAATTGGTAGGATGGTTCGGCCTTAGAGGTGGCTTGGTATGGTTTGGGTTGGCAAGGTGATGTGGGTCGGCACCATCCCTCGCTCGACATCGTACCTCGCTCGGCATCGTGCCTCGCTCGGCATTGGACATTGCTCGGCATTGAACCTCGCTCAGCATTGGACGTCGCTTGGCATTAGACATCACCCAGCATTGAACATTGCTCGGCATCGTGGTGACGTGAGGATGGCTCGGCATTGTGGCTTGGCAAAGTGGCTTGGCATTGCCTATATGGTGACATGGGTTGGCATTAATACATGGTTTGGCGCTAGCATTGCTTCGAGTTTTGGACTAGTCTGCTGTGAGTTTCAAATGGGCTCGCTTCGCGTTAATACCCAGGTGACTTCCGTTTGGCATGTCAACTACTCAGGGTCGGTCGGCATGATGAAGTAGGGTTTAGCAATGGTCTTGATGGGTCCGAAGTACCCAGGAGGCCCAACCTCTTGGATTTGCCCATAAATACAACATGTGGAATTCTAAGAAAAGGATCTTCTTTCGGCTCTCTTACTTTCTCTTCCCTAAGGCAAAGGCACTCAGCCATTGCTAAACTTTGGATTATAACTGTAATTGATTATTACAGCAATAAATGGGAAATTTATGGAGTGGATGTAGGCTGGAGTTTGCCGAACCACTATAAAATCTGTTGTTCTTTACACCTTTCATTTTAATTTTCATTGTTCCTCATATTTATACTCTATACATACACTATATCTGTGAGCTGTTACTGGTACTTGGTGCTTTAATCTAGATTAAGTCGTTAGTGACCAATTAAGGCGTTAACATTCCAGACTATCCAAATGGTTAAGGTACATGAGTCTATAATATTATTTAATTGAAAATTTCAGAATTTTAAACACTGGATTTTTATTTCAAATCATTTTGAAATAATCTATAATATACATATCTCCTTTTGTATAACCAATCATATTTTTGGAATTTTTAAATCAAGATCCAATTTATCAAAACAACCCAGTAACAAATCACCATTGTAGGAATTCCTCACTTAAAAGCTCGAAAATGAATACCGATGATGTTGCAATCATCACTAGAATCATTTCCAACGTCGAAGAGAGTTCAGTGCTTTTTAACTCTTCCTAATCATTTTATAATATTTCTATTAATCAATACTTTCAAAATAATACCATTATTACTTTTCCTTAAAATTTGAATTTTTTTCCAAACACCGGCTTTGAATTGTAAATTTCTCGGTTTAAATCCATTTTTATTCGTAAATCATATTTTATGAAAAAAAATCTATTTCAAAACACTCTCCAATAATACTATTATTATTTGTCACAACACTTTGAAAAATGATTTCAAGTCTCTGGGATTCAAGAACTCAAATTCCTAGTTTTAAATCCTTATTTATAAACAATATTTATAAATCCTATTTTTATAATTATACTTCTTATATAAGGTCATTTCATAATTTTTTCTCTTTATATAGATTATAAATATAACTTTTATTATAATTTAAAATTCAACTCAATATTATCATCAAACACCTTATAGTCAAACTGCGAAACTGAACTCACAAGGTGTTCGTACTTAATTTAACCAAACAAATTGCCCACAAACTCTCTGAATACAACTAATCAACAATAAATGATAATAATTTAATATTATCATTCTCTAACAACCAAACACACCCTATATAACTATAATAATTTCTGAAAAATATTCTTTTATATATGAAATATAATCTAGGTAAAATTGTTTCATTTACCCAATTTTAAAACTATACTGTTTCAATTTGCCATGTTCAAGTGTTTAAAACTCCTATTGATACAGTTGTTTCTTCTGTATCGACCATAATTCATAACCACTTAATCGATAAATTAACCTAATATAAAACTTTTTTATATCACTAACAAATATGCAAATATATATATATATATATATATATATATATATATATATTCACTCAAATTCATCCAAGGGTCTCGCTTATCATAACTCAAATTATTTAACCCCACCAAAGCCTAGGTGTTCGGTTAACCCAAACTCTGATACCACATGTAACGACCGCTCTTCGACCCTAACAGTAACGGTAGTGGGTACAACCACTGTGGCAAACACTGATACCTTGCGATTTGCTTTTATAGCTAGGCTTTCGACCGCCGACAACTTGGAGAATATGTAGGAGTTGGAGTCTCTTGCTCGCCACCAAAGACAAAGCAAGAACCTCCTATCATGCTACACTATGTGCCAAAGCAACTCTAATCCCATTCTTTCCTAACTGACAACGATAATTTAAAACAGGCTAAATTTGATACTCGATTATTTAACTAACAAATATATAACAATCACATCAGAGATTTATTTCCATAAGGAAACCAATATTGGTTCGTGCATAAGCAACCATTAAGCCCCTTTTTAAATAAATCATTTATTTAACCTCTCCATAAATACTTGATTTAAATATCTTTAAAAAAATATTCGCAAAATACTTTTAATACTTGTAAGATATCCATATATATTTCATCGATATAAGTATATTCACTAACCACTAAGAAATATTTCCTAGTTGGTGTCAAGTATGGAAAGTTTTTCCACACCACCATAATTATTAATAGATCACTTATAGAAATCAAATCCCATCTCCATTTATACAACTCAAAAATCATTTTTATAAACTCCTTTTATAAATCTCTAAAACAATTTATAGAACTCTTTTATAATCTCTTAAACGGTTTATAAAACTCTTTTTATTAACTTCTAAAGCCTTTGATAAATATCTTTTTATAAATTTCTAAAACTATTTATAATGATCTTTTGTAAATCTCTAAAATTATTTACAAAACTTCTTTTTATAAGTCTATAAACCATTTATAAACTTTATTATTTTGTAAAAGTCTTTTATAAAGAACCTTTATAAAAATTCTTACTAAAAGCCCTTTATAAAAGTTCTTCATAAAAATCCTTTATAAAGCCTTTTTAATAATTCCTATAAACTCAAACCCCATTTTAATGTATAAAATCTTTAATAAATATTTTTATTAAAATGAGATTTCCTTTTTATAAATCAATTTATTAGTTTTATATACAATCAATCGGGTAAATTAATTTATTTTAAACACCCTTAATAAATAATAAATTAACTTTTCCAACATCATTAATAAAATAATTTATTAACTCCAAATTTTTTTAATATAATAACTAATAACTTCAAAACATTATAAATAAATAATAATTATTACTTCAAAACATTATTATATAATAAGAATTATTAATAGCGGAACATTACTAATAAATAATAATCATTAACTTCAAAAAAAAAATTGTTTGTACCAAAATTTGGGCACAACACTCTTTGGATATGTCAAAAGAGATAAAATAAAGAAAGTAAATATAAAATGAAGTAGATCTAACAAACACACCAATCAACAGATAAGAAAATGCATAGAAATACACGAATTTAGAGGGGTTCGACGGATTGCCTATGTCCACTATGAAATGGTTTATGTTTATTGAGTTTCACTCGCTGATCACAAGAGGTTACAATAGTACAATAATAGTCTAGAAATGATTCCAGCGGAATATCAGCGTAATGAAGACAAGAGTCCATTTTATGAAGGTCTAGGGTCACTATTTATAGGCGTAGGTAGCAAATATTTTTCCCATACCTGGGAAGACTTCTTCTCTGACGTGGGCGGGCCCATGAAATCGAGTTCAGGTGATTTCGACTCGATCCGGGAGCAATACATATTGAGTTCGTATCCATCCATAAATGGTCCTTTGAGGATGAAATTTGTTAGTTACATTCTTGGGGTTGTATGCAAGCTCTTGTGAAAATTTAGTGCCATTTCGACTTGTAGATCTCGAGTTATGATCGATGCAAGTTCAGATTTCCAATGTGTAGTCAAGCTCGTATCAATACGTTCATATCGATCTCGTTCATACTGGTCACATTCGTGTCGGTCTTATTCATATCGGTTGAAGGCATGTGACGGCCAATAACGTGTTGTTATCCTTCAGGATCGATCCACTTTTCATGCCAAGTGACCGAGTCTTCTTCTTGATCGTGCCTTGTTCGTATCGACCAACGTTCCTTCATTCTTATTCATCCATCACACTCTAACTTGTATCGATTTCTTCGTATCATTAATTGCAGATTCCTTCGACTCGATTAATGGGAGAGGGCCGCTTCGTATCGTTTGAGGGATATATGGATTGTATCGATCTTCAACCGATCAATATGAATTATGGAGGAACTGCGCGATATGAATCGTGCACCGGGGGAACGATACAAAGCGCTTCTTGGAAATGGATACAAATTGGAGCATGCATGACGGATTCGAACTGATGGACGTTTAGTGGATACGAATGAGGCTTGTTTGATGGAATGGATGCGAACACATTGCTTCTCTACATGGATACGAATTGGCCATGTTTTGCTTGAGGTTTGATGGATACGAAGCACTGATCTGTGATGGATACGAAGGAGGCCGCCTTGGATCGATACGAATGAGAATGGATACGAATAGAGTCAATCTTCTTGACCTTGATCGATCAATATCTTGAGCATACGAACTCCGATTGATTTGAAATTTGGAATGTTGGCCTTCACAGCTTTGCTTATCCTGTCATATTGATTGTAGCTCAATTTGAACTTGGAAAAAATTTACCATTATCCATAATAGACCTATGTATAATCGATCTTCGAAACTGAATGTCCTTGGCTTCTAGTCGAGTTCGTGGTGTCACAACCTTGCCAAAAGGAGGGATTACATTTGCCCCCCCCCCCCCAAAGTGCATTCTGTGTGAACATGGCGTGCTTTGAAAATGTTGCATTCTTTATTCTGACGAGTTTTATCGTATTTGTTGAATAGTTGTTGTCTTTTCATCGAAAAATGTAACCTTTGATTGATCTTCAGTAGTACAAATAATGAATGGTTGACTGCCAATTGTTGTACTGTGCACTATTGTATCTAAGTGTTGGATGATAGCAAATTGCTGTTCTAGGACGTAATTGCCATCAGGTGATCGTTCAGTTACTGTAAATTTTGAAATTTGAAGATTAGTCTGTTACATACATAAATATGTTTTAACCTAACCCCCATTAACATTCATACGTTCACGAGTCGTTGTCAGTTTCTTGCATTGAATTCCATATCAATCCTCTCTTGAATTGATGTGATATTCGAGTTGTAACAATGCTTGATGGATGTTTTAGAGTATCTCTTTATATCGATCCTCTCCTTGATCGATGTAAAAAGTCGAAAAATTATTTTCGTATCGATGTCGATCGACACGAATTTGGTTGTCGTTTCAATGTAGTTCCTATTGATGGATACGAGATCTTAGAGTCTCCAAATTAGAGGATACAAAATTGACGTTTTGTATCGACGGAGTTGAACGGTTCAAATATGACCTTGCAGCGACTTTTGTATCGATGGGTTTCGCATCGATGGACATGAAATAGATGGCTGGTCATTGATGCGTACGAAGTGCTAGACTCTGGATTGCTTTGAGTTGGTGGATACGAAGGGTCGTTCTTCGCATCGATGGACATGATCATTCCAGATATGTTTGTAAAGCGTCCTTCGTATCGATAGCATTTGGACCGCTTCTATCTTTTTTGCCACCGGGATATGAAACGTCTTCTACCTTGGTTATGTACTCATATAAATACATTATGGATTTAGAAAAAATTTCATCTGCCTTCATTTTTATAGACTGTGTTCATATCGATTGAAAGATTGAGAAAAAGAAACCGCCCACTGCCTTCAAACCTTTAATCCTTTGCATCGATTGCTTAAATTGGATAATTAACTAATTAAATCCATCAAAAAACGATGAGACTTGAAGCTCGGTGCCATGCAATCCAAGGCCGTGGTATTCTAGCATCGTTGATGTCGGAATTGGGCTTGAGTGAGGTTGTGGAAGGTTGCGATGGTGTTCGTTTGATTGGGAAAAGATGAAGTATGGAGGGATACGAGGAAGAGATGTGTACCGATGACGAATGGTGGGCGAGTTCGTATCGATCCGAATGCGGCAATACTTCGTACCGAATGAGTGAATCGCTTTGTACCGATAGATGGTGGGTATTCGTGTCGATCATCTAACGATGCCCATTCGTACCAATATGTAGTGGTCGATACAAATGTTGGACCTGGCGATCGATACGAATCAGAGGACTTTGATTGATACGAACCTTTGGGTGACCGATATGAAACGCCTTTCTAGGATCGATATGAACTGCTGCCTATCATGACCGATACGAACTCATCCCTAGTGATCGATCCAAGTACACACCGTGATGGGTATAAAATTTTGCACAGACGAACATCTAACTCCGACGAGCTTCAATCTTGCATAATTGGACTTGAACGTTTCACGACATATCTGACTGCCTTTTGAAGCTCATCGATGGAACTATAACTTAACAAAATCTAACGAACTTTCTGGGATCGATCTTCGAAGTCTGGATGGCATGGCTGTGGCGGTCAGCTTTGAAGGTCACTCCGGTTTAATTTTGAAGTCTTTTCGTTCAAATACTTAGTTAGTCTCTATAGAATCTTCTTGAGTAACTCACAGCACTGCACTGCATAACACATTCATGCATTTCACACTGGGGAATACATGGGATTATTGTCACCTAATGATGGTTTTTGATGAGTTTATTAGCTATGGAACATGGGAGTTTACAGCAACAGGAGGATTAAAGTCCACCTCTTCCAATAATAGAGATGCCGGCCATTGCGGCCAAAGTCGTAAGTCTAACTTCGGACGAGCTACCAAGAGCAATCTTTATTGGGAATCCACAAGATCCTGTACCATCTAATGTCTTCAAAGGTATGTTGGAGAGAATTTTATTGAGGCACAGGCTATCAATGGATGACATCTTACTACTAGGGATGAACGATAGGCCACATACCCCTCCGGAAGGGTACACTACTTTCAATCGATTTTGTTGCACAGCCGGGACGTTCCCATCATTCAACCAGTATATTCGGGAAGTGTTATCTTACTTAGGCATTGCTCTGTCATAGTTACATCCGAATGGGTACGCTCTTCTAAACAGCTTATTCATCATCTTCGTGGAGCACCTTTTTCGACCCCTGACTCTAGAGGAAGTCAGATTCTTGTGCAATGTAAAGAGTCGAGGAGATAATCCCTCTTTCGCATTCTTAGAGGGAGCTAGAAACTGAAAAATCATGATTGGATCTTGGACCAGACTTAGCTAATTGAAAACTGAGTGGTTCTATGTTCGGTGCCTGCCAGGATTTGCTAGACGGTGGCTAGTCAGACATAAGTGCCGCAATTTCTCTAGCAACCAATGGGATAGTTGCAATCAATGTTGAATCTAACGTTCACTTTCTTTTACAGCCTCAATTCCATGACCTGAAGGCGCTCGCTTTAAGGAAAATGTACAGATTCTCTAAGAGGTATTGGGCGAGATTAGAGAGATCGACTCGGTACTTACGGATGAAAATTTAAGGGCCGTTGGGCTAGTTGATAGAGACCAAAGTATAGGGCTTGAAGGATCTCTTAGGGTAGCTTTGAAAAGACGGGCTAAGCGTATGGGGCCTGAAATTGTAATTTCTGAGTAGGGTAGTGAAGAGGATGTGCCCACTGAAGATGAACCCATAGTCGGGCCCTCATATAGCCCTCAACATTCAGAGGGAAAGAGGAAAGGTAAGGCGGTTGCTCATAATCTTCACAAGTCTTTAAGATGGAAATCTATAGTCTTGTCCCTACCAGCTGCTGGTGTTATAATCTCGAAGGCTTCTCCTTCACACGCTGAGAATTCCTTCGAAGGGCTTGTAGACATTCTAATTCCAGATTATGTGTCACTCAAACAAGATACCGGATTGGAGGGGCTTCAAAGCGCTTTAGATCTAGGTGAGTCAATTCCTTTGAGTATCGCCGACATAACTAGTTGGTCTGGGAGTTTGCATATGCATACATACACTTCACGAAACTATACAATTTCCAATAACATATTCATCTCTAAAGAATACCGACTCCGTTTCTCTTTTTATTTCACAGATACGATGTCGAGATGGGATTCTATACTTAGCAGCCTTCGCTCTGCGCCCTGTTTATTCGGCTCATATTCTGAGTCCCGCGGGCATGAGGCTGATAGAGACCGTGATCGCGGTTATTCCAGTGAGGAGAGGGAGCATTATAAAAGGGAAAGAAATAGAGAGATAGAGAGAGAATATAAGCATCACTCTCGGTCGCGCTGCCCACCACTTTGAGGTCCAGCTCAACCCTTTGGTTCTAGTAAACAACCCCTAGAACCTTCACGTCAAATACCATCTTTTCAAGTGCCAAGGCCTGATCCACAATGCCGGAGGACCGAAACTGAAACTCCCGTTGTCACCGAGCAATTCATCACAGAGCCCACTGGGGTGGGAGCGATTAGAATTGCCAAGGTAAAAAAATATTTTCCAAATATTTCCTTTGATGACTTCATCTTTCCTCCACACATAATGAGGATTCCTGTCGAGGTAGAACAAACAATGCATGACTACATTCATGATGTTTATGGCCAATATCGGGAATGGATGAAGACCGTGGACAAAGTATCACCAGTGGCCTTTGAATGGGCGAAGAAAATCAAAAAATTATGGTCCGATCTTGCTTAGAAAGACTGCATAATCCAGGTGCTTAGTGATGAGAACGAGTCCACGAGAAATTCAGAGACAGAGGCCAATAAAAGGGCTGATGAGGCAACTCGGAGGATGGAAGAAATGAGGAGAACACACTTAGCCCTGGTTGAGGAGATGGGACATCGGACCACCATAGTTATGGCCGAAAGAGATGGGGGTGCTTAAAGAGCTTAAAGCCAAACTTGCTGAAATCGTCAAAGAGAAAGACGATGCAAACAAAGCCACCCAGGAAGCATGTGAAGAAGCAGTGGTGCTTAGGGATGAAAGGGATGCGGCAACGCTCAAAGTTCAAGAAGCCGAAGCCAGGTTTGAGAATGAAGTGAAAATGGCGGAGACCGGGTTGGAAGTTGACATCAAATATTTTCTTATCACATACAACGCCAATGTCTTAAAGCATCGAAATCTAACCTGGCTCAAAAACTATCCATCACACATATACAATGCTTGGTGCTGCATGGTGGAAGATGAAAAAGCAAAGCACCAAGATGAATCCATTGATGAGTTTGAACTAGAGAACTGGATGTTGAATGAGGATGAGAGAAGAGTTCTCCACGACATCATTATAACATATGAAAAGGAGAGACTCAGCACTCAGCATCCGGAGGCTGGAGATAGTTCTGGCGTTGAGCATTATGATGCGGGTTCTGAAATCCTCATCCCAACCCTGCCCAAATCTACTCCTACAGTTGATCCCTAATCTATGCCCGCATACAATCCTGATCTACCGTAGTTGTCTCCAACCCATGAGCACGTCACTGAGACTGTTTCGGCTTTGCCTGTAAGCCATTTCGAGGAAGATATTCTGAATATTTCTTGAACTTATTCAAAGTCAGGAGTGTTGCTTGAAGTAATCACTAACAGTTTTTCTTTGTCTCCGTTTAGTGATAGGAGCTGCATCAGTCGTGCCTTCTGCAACCCAAGAGTCGCATCATGAGCAGGAGGCCCTCATAACAGAAGCGACCACCACAACGACCAATGCCCCAGCCTGGAGCGTAGGGGAGCACTTTTACTTTTTATGAATAGATGATGGAGGAAATTATTGGTCATCAAAGTGACCCTTTTACCGACCTGTTTTTGTCATAGGCGGAGGCGCACCAGTGATCTGCTCCTTGGGCCCAATTGCTAGCATCCTTGGAGATGCCCAAACCATTCACGAAGAAGAAACAATAGCCGAGATCAACGTCGAGCTGGAGGCAGCCGCGTAAGCTAGTGGTATTGGAGGTGGGATGGTGGGTCCTGGTCCAGCCCCTCTGTGAATGATTTCTCTAAGAGGCACGGTCGTCAACACCAGTGTGCCTCCCCCGCCTTCCAACATCGATCCTATCCCTTCGATCTGACTTCAAAGAGTATTCCAATTCAAGTAGAGTTCGGAGGAAGAGGTTACCATAATTCCCTTGGCTGGAGATCTACTGCCAAAAAGCAAGGGCTCGAAGAGGCATATGAGCAGTACCTCCAGTGGTTCAACGCCAAAGAAGAAGAAGAAAACGAGAGAATAGGCATGTCTTCTTGCCTCGTTTTTGGTAGTTAGATAGGAATTCCTTTTTGTTTCCTTTAGGCCGTGTATAGATGCGGGTTTGGCCCCTGTTAGTAGGAATACGTAGGATACTTTTATAGTTATCCTTCTTTCTCAAAGATTATATGAAAAAATTCCATTTTGTCTTCAGCACAGTTCTGCGTTTATTTGCTTAAGTATTTCACTGATCGAACTTCCATTTAATGTACTTGTGAAGTTTTAGTCTTTGAATCGGACTTGAGTTTAGTCATTAAGTCTTAAATCCACGTCTTTGGGCCACAATCGAACATTAAGTCGAGTTCCAATACCGCACTGTCTCGATCAGTAGCTGATACTTAAGTTTTGCCCCTAGTCCCGAGGACAAATTGAAAAGACTGGCCAGCAATCGCTTTTCGCCTTTAATACATCGAGCTTAACTTTGTGAAACGAGGCTGAAACAAGACGAGTTCGAGTTGTCGAATCACACTCGCTCATCAATCGGTGATTGCATCCACACTCTGGGGATTGTACTTGAATGTCGGCGATCGGTCACGTTCGCTTAAGGTTTGGTGATATGTCCGCGCTCTGGGGACTTAAGCATTTTACGGATGGTCGGTCACACCCGTTTGATATTTAGAATTTCGTCAACACTTTGAGGACTCAGATTGATTTGTGGGTGGTCAGTTACACCCGATTTGCATTTATACTCCGGTTCACACTTCGGGGACTCGGAGTTGTCTTATGGGTGGTCGTTTCACACCCGGTTTGTGTTTATAATCCAATCTGCACTCTGGGGACTTGGAGTTAGCCGATGATTGGTTGGTTACACCCATTTTGATGTTTATACTCCAATTTGCACTCTAGGAATATGGAGTTGGTTAACAGACAGTCGATCACATTTGTTGTGAGTTTGAGGATTTTGTTCGCATTCCGAGAATGGTAGATGTATTAGGATCGTAGATGGTCGGATCACATCCACCTTGAGTTAACAAGCAAGGTTGTTAGATGGGTGGGTCCATCCTCCTCGAACTTGGTTTAAACACGGGCGAAGTCGTTAGGTGGATGGATCCACCCTCGTTGAGCCTGCATTTGTAAGTTTATGCTCCAGCTCACACTTTGGGAATCTGGAGTTAGTTAGAGGATTGTTGTGTATCAATTCTTTCCTGGCTTTAGTGTGATGACTTTCCTTTGAGCTCGGTTCACTTAGTGAGTGACCAGTCATGTCACAGTCACTCTCTATTTGAATAAGTCCCACTATACGATGGAACTTAGCTCTCTGTGCATTGTGATGGTCGTATGATGCATTTTAAAAATCTTTGCTCAGGCTCGAAGAGATTGCATTTTATTGCTGAAATATGAAAATACGGTAAAGTCGATTGCCTTATTACAAATTCAAATTTCGGAATGCATAAACAAGTTGTAAATGAAAAGCAGATTAAATAAACAAATAAAGCCTATTATGTATATTAGCAACGAGGACCTTCGTTTTACCAGGCTCTCAGTAGAGTGAGACCGTCAATGGTCGATAATTTAAATATGCCATCTCCGAGTCTTTGTTCAATAACATATGGCCCTTTCCACATTGGTTTCGTATGTGAAGGAACCAGGTAAATTCTCTTAAGGATGAGATCGCCGAGTTTAAAGGTTCGGGGTCGGACCTTGGCATTGTACAATCGGGCGACTCGACTTCGGTATGCGGCTGCCCTTAAATCAGCCTCTTCTCACTTCTCATCCAATAAGTCCAGAGATTCGGCAAGTAATATAGCATTTTTTTAATATGTCACACAATAAGAAGGTACTTCTGTCGATTGGGATAACGACTTCTGAACCGTAGGAAAGAGAAAGTGGAGCGTGGTCGGTCGCGGACTTGTGGGTTGTCTGATAAACCCATAGGGCCATAGGAAGTTCATCGACCCATTTTCCCCCGACCTTTTACATTCGTTTCTCTAGAATGGATTTTATAACTTTGTTAATAGCTTCAACCTATCCATTCGCTTAAGGGTGTGCAACTGTAGAGAACTTCTTCTGGATGTGGAATCGTTGACAGAAATTCTTAAAATCAACACTGTCGAATTGGGCTCCGTTGTCTGTGATGATGGTATGTGGGAGACCAAATCGATAGATAAGGTTGCGTACCATAAAGCTGATCACTTTCTTCATTGTGATAGTAGCAATGGACTCAGCTTCTGCTCATTTGGTAGAGTAATCAACTGCAACGATGGCGTACTTCGCGCCACCTTTGGCTAGAGGTAGAGAACCAATAATCTCGATGCCTTGTACTACGAACGGCCAGGGACTGGCCATCTGAGTTATTTTGGTAGGCGAGGCTCTTGGAGTCTAAGCATGTTTCTGACATCTATCACATTTCCTGGCATAATCCGATGCGTCGCGATTTACAGTTGGCCAATAGTATCCATATCGAAGCACTTTCTTGGCAAGAGATTGCCTTCCGTTGTGATCGCCACATTCTCCTTCGTGTACATCATGCAGTACTTGTTTGATCTCATCGTGGGCGATACCCTGGATTAAACGAATAGAGTATCCTCTCGTATACATGATTCCATTCTAAATGGTGAACCACGAAGCCTTTCGAAGAACTTTTCTTTTCTTACTTCTGTGCTTTGGCAGGGTTCCACGCTCGAGATAGTTTTTGAATGGTTTCATCCATGATTCCTTATCGAGAATGACTTCAAACACCCAGTCTGTTTCTATCTAATCAATGCTTGGGGAAGATAATATCTTTATGGGAAGGAGTCTCATTTGTTGTGCCTCACTGGTATTGGCTAACTTTGCCAAGGAATCGGCTTCCTGATTGCGTTCTTGGGGTATGCAGTAGATGGAATAATAGTTAAAATGATTCAATACTTCCGGAACCCGAGCAAGATAAGAAGCCAGCTTTTGGTCTTTGGCCTGGTACTCCTTCCGAACTTGACACACGACTAATTGTGAATCGCAGTAAATCTCCACAGCCATAATTCCTAAATCTCTGGCAAGCTTTAATCCGACGAGCAGGGCTTCGTATTCGACCTCGTTATTGGTTGCACGGAAATCAAAATTTAAAGCATAGCATATAGATCGTCCTTTAGGAGTTTCAAGTACAACTCCGGTGCCTAATCAACGGTCATTTGATGCACCATCAATATGTAGCTTCCAGGCATGTTTGAAAGATTCAGTAGTTTCGGGCAAGTGCTATGAAATAGTGAATTCAACGATGAGGTCTATCAAGACTTGTCCTTGAATAGCTCGCCTTAGAGTGTAAGTGGTGTCGAATTGACTCAGCTCAATATTCCACTTGAGTAACCTACCAAATGTCTCATGCCATGTAAGGACCTGTCGTAACGGTTGGTCGGTGTATACAGTGATAGGATTCGCCTGAAAGTATGGACTAAGCTTCCTCGAGGAAATAATAAGATAGTAAGCCAACTTTTCCAGCTTTAGATAATTTCTCTCTGCTCCGGTCGGTCATTTGCTAATGCAATAGACCGACTGTTGTATCTAGTCCTCCTCGCGAATTAAGATAGCACTGATTGCGCTTTCTGACACCACCAAGTAAATGTAGATCAATAGGCTTTGACAGAATGGGTGGTGTGGACAAATTTTGAACCAATGCTTGGAATGCACCCTCACATTCTGTAGCCCATTAAAAATTCTATTTCCCTTTCTTGATCAGATTGAAAAAGGGAATGCATTTGTCGGTAGATTTTGAAATGAACCAGCTCAGTGCTGCTACTTTTCCATTGAGGCTCTAAACTTGCTTTATAGTCCTTGGAGTCTCAAGATTTCTAATTGCCTAGATCTTCTTAGGATTGGCTTTGATTCCTTGAGCATTGACAATGAATCCAAGGAATTTTCCAGACGCGACCCTAAAAATGATATTTCAATGGGTTGAGTTTCATTCTGTACTCTTGGAGGATGTTGAACATTGTTTTCGAGTCTTTGATATGATCAGTGGGGAATCGCAACTTGACAAGCATGTCATCCATATACACCTCCATCGTATTTCCGATCTGGTTAGCGAACATTCGGTTGACTTGCCGTTGGTAGGTTGCTCCAGCATTCTTGAGTCTAAATGACATGATTTTGTAGCAGTAAAGTCCCAGATTGATGACGAAGTTGGTATGCTCCTGATCGAGCAAGTGCATGGGTATTTGGTTGTAGCTAGAATACGCATCCATGAAGGATAAGAGTTCATGTCCAATCGTTGAATCTACGAACTGATTGATTCGGGAGGTGGAAAACTGTCTTTAGGGCAAGCTTTATTCAAGTCTGAGTAGTCTACGCATGTTCTGCCTTTCCCATTTGAAAAGTACAGGATTGGACACCCATTCTGGACATAATGCATCTCGGATAAATCCGTTCGACTTGAGTATATCTATCTCTTCCTTAAGGGCGGCAGATCTCTCTAAATCCATACCATGCCTTTGTTGCTTGACCGGGACATGCCACGGGTCAATATTCAATGTGTGGCTCATGATGTCCGGGGAGATCCCACACATATCTCAATGAGTCAAGGAAAACACGTCGAGGTTAGCCTAGAGAAATTCAACCATTCCTCCTTCGCTTGTTGACTTAGCTGAGATCCGATCTTTATTATTTTAGAACCATCATTATCGTTGGTCCGGACATCGATCGTCAGTTTTGCCGGGGAAGCTTGACCGTCTTTGACTTTATCCTCACTTTCGGTATCTCTCGGGTCCGGATCCCTTGGGAATTGGTTGAGGTGCTAGGCCTTGACCCAAGCGTTAACTGTTGATTTTCTGCAAAGCGGACACAAAGAGATTTACGCCCTTTTCCTTTTCTTTTCGTAGCACCACCTGTAGCTCAATAACATAACCGGCTCGTCCAACAGCCTGGTCTCCCTGAATGACTCCAACTCCATTTTCGGAAGGGAATTTCAAAATTACACACTAAGAGCCAATAGCAGCCCTAAACTTGGGTAGGGCCGGTATGCCCAAGAAAGCGTTGTACGGGAAGTCTATATCCAACACAATAAACTGTAATATCCGGACTCTCTGGCATTCTCCAACTCCCAACTCCACTGGTAGCTCCACCATCCTAGTGGGTATAGTCGTGCTTCCATTGAAGCCATGAATATGAGACTTACAAGGCTTTAACTCTTTCGCTTCCATCTTCATCCGATCATACACTGGCTTAAATAGTATGTTCACTGAACTTCCATTGTCCACTAAGATCCTTTTTATCCAAGCAGGACCTATTTGAGCTGAAATGACAAGTGGATCAGTGGTTGGGGCTTCGACTCTATCGGCATCCCTATTTCGAAATACAATGTCGTCTGAATCGTTTCCTGTTGTTTGGTCGGATCCCCGTTTTCCAAATTACTAAACATTTGAAGCTTGCATGCCTAATAGAGCTGGCACACGACTCCATTTCCTTCCAGCTCTGATCTGCTGGACGAGGACCACCACTGCCAGTATTAATCACCAACCTCCCAGGATACAAGCGGGTTCCTCCGGTCTATTTTGACTTGGTATTTGGTTTTGATTCGATGGGCCCGCACCTCCAGACTGCGGCACCCGAACAAACTGCTCCAAAATTTTTTCTCAGATCAACTTCTCGATAATGTTCTATAAATGATGACACTCGTTCGTATTGTGGCCACAACTATCGTGAAATCTACAAAATTTCCCCGTTTGAATCTATTTTTCTGACGATTGCTTCGGAGCAAGTTTCTTATATTGGATAGTATTGTAGGTCTACAAATATACATTTTCCAAAGACGTATTTAAGGAGGTATAAGTGTCAAACATGGGATCTCTACGTCTTGGGCCGCGATTTTGATCCCGTTTCTTGCCCTGATTTCCGTTTCCTTTCTGTTGATTTTGTTTATTCTGTATGTTTAACTGCACCTTTCTGGAACTCTCCATGGTTTGTGTAAGAGCGACATTGCTTTGGATTCCTTCCACACTAGGCCCTGCATCATCCTTTTTCCTAAACTGTTTCGCATCCTCCCTTCTCTAGAACTGAGCTTTCTTGGAATAGAAATGGTCCAATGACGTAGGGGGTTATCTGGCCAACTAGTTGATAAATCCACAATCGGGATTGATCCCCTTAGTTAGTGCCATCATAATTGAGTTGTCATTAGGGTTACTAATCTTAGCGCATGCAGCGTGAAACCTTTCCGGATAAAGTCTGATTGTTTCTTAAGGAGCTTGAGTGACAGTGGACAAGGTATCAACATCTTTTGGCCTTGTGATATGCATGCAGAATTGTTCAACAAATTTCGTTGCCAACTGGTCAATACATGAGATAGTTCGGGGTTGTAGACGTGTAAACCACATAGTCGCTATGCCCCCTAGGGAGATTGGGAAACTTGGCATTTGACCGCATCATCGGCTCGTGCAGCGTTCATTAACCTTTCATACTTTAAAATGTGCTGGTTAGGGTCAGAGCTCCCTTCATACACAGGTAGAGTTCGCATTCTGAATCACTGAGGTGGTTCAGCGTAGAGGATATCATCGATGAAAGGGGTATGACTCTGGAAGATTCCCCAATCATCATTGGTGAGACCTTGACTTTCGCGGATCATCTGATGGATCATTTTTTGGATGTCTGGCAAGTGGACATTTTGGGCATGCTGAGCCAAGGTGTGGTCAGGTTCCACAATGCGAGGATGGACAGGTCACAGTCGACGGTCCATATCTTGCCTCCTTGGTTCTAGGTTTTTAGTAACATAACGCTCAGGAGTATACTCATGTTGGCAATGGTTCAGATCTGTTCAGTTTTGGGAGTCAGCTCCAGACTCAGTAGCGGCGGCGGCAGTGCGGTTGTTAGTAATATGATAAGGAATAGTACCTCCTCGAAAGGATGCTCTGGTCTGATGGCTGGTTGATGGGATAGGTCTCGGTTGCCCAAGATTCAATGTGCGCTAATGTCCAGTTGCCTATGTATAGCTTCCATTCAGCCGGGGGCACATGGATCTGTGATTGTAGTCAGAAGAGGCTGAACTTTTAGTAGATGAATAGGAAGCATGATCCCTCCTGGATCTCCTTCATCGTTCACGATTCGGTCGATTGGTCAACTCCGTGTTGGTACGGAGTTGTTGGGTAAGCTGCTAGCAGCTTTGAGTCAGCTCTTGCATCAGCAGTTGGAATTCTTCCCTGGTAACAGGGCTTTGCGGATCTGAAGATTCGACAGCATTCTGGTCGGTAGGAGGAAGTTGTGCGGGGTTTTTTCTTTCCCGTCCTTCTAGATCTGCAGCTGTTAAGGTAGTCCTAGTATTGACAATGGTGGATAGCGAAGTTCTCTCCTAGACATGGTACAAATCTGAATAGGATGGAAGAACTTATAGGCCTGAAATCAAGATCTCCTCCTTAGATTCTTGTAATTTGATATTCGTAGTCGATCCAATGAGCAGGAGAAAAGCTGGGTTTTCTCAGTAAAAACACTAAAGTGTTTGTACCAAAATTGGGCACAACACTCTTTGGATGCGTTTGAAGAGATAAAATTAAGAAAGTAAATATAAAATGAGGTAGATCAAACAAATACACCAATCAACAGATAAGAAAATGCGTAGAAACACACAAATTTAGAGTGGTTCGGTGGATTTCCTATGCCACTATGAAATGATTGATGTTTATTGAGTTTCACTCGCTGATTACAAGAAGTTACAATAGCACAACAATAGTCTAGAAATGATTCTGACGGAATATCAACATAGAGAAGCCAAGAGTCCATTTTCTGTAGATCCAAGGTCACTATTTATAGGCGCATGCAATAAATATCTCGTCCAGATCTCAGAAGACTTCTTCTCTCATGTGGGCGGGCCCATGGGATCGAGTTCAGGTGACTTTGACTCGATCCGAGAGCGATATGAATTGAGTTCGTATCGATCCATAAATGGTCCTTTGAGGATGAAATTTGTCAGGTACATTCTTAAGGTTGTACGCAAGCTACTGTGAAAATTTGGTGGCATTTGGACTTGTAGATCTCAAGTTATGATCGATGAAAGTTCGGATATCCAAGGTGTAGTCGAGCTCATATCAATACGTTCGTATCGATCTCGTTCGTATCGGTCTCACTCGTATCGATCTCGTTCGTATCGGTTAAAGGCACATTAAGGCCAATGACAAGGTGTTATACTTTAGGATCGATCCACTTTTCATGCCGAGTGGCCGAGTCTTATTCTTGATCATGCCTTGTTCGTATCGACCAACGTGACTTCAGTCGTATTCATCCATCACACTCTAACTTGTATCGGTCTCTTCATATCATTAGTTGTAGATTGCTTCGACTCGATTACTGGGAGAGGGTCGCTTCGTATCGTTCGAGGGATATATGGATCACATCGATCTTTAGCCGATCGATATGAATTATGGAGGAATTAAGCGATATGAATTGTGCACTGGAGGGAACGATACGAAGTGCTTCTAGGCAATGGATACGAATTGGGGCATCCATGACGAATTCGAACTGATGGACGTTCAGTGGATACGAACGAGGCTTGTTTGATGGAATAGATGCGAACACATTGCTTCTCTCCACGGATATGAACTGGCCATGTTTTGCTTGAGATTTGATGGATATGAAGCAATGCATCTATGATGGATATAAAGGAGGCCGCCTTGGATGGATACAAATGAGAATGGATATGAATAGAGTCGATCTTCTTGACCTTGATCGATCAATATCTTGAGCATACGAACTCCGATTAATTTGAAATTTGGAACGTTGGCCTTCATAGCTTTTCTTGTCATGTCATATTGATTGCAACTCAATCCAGACTCGGATATTTACCATTATCCCTAATAGACCTGAGTATAACTGATCTTCGAAACTGACTGTCCTTGGCTTTTAGTCAAGTTCTTGGTGTCACGACCTTGCCAAAAGGTGGGATAACAAATATAATAGTTAATGATTCAAAACCTTATTAATGAAATAATAATAATTATCTTCCAAACATTATTATATAAATAATATTTATCTTTCCAAAACATTATTATAAATAATAATTATAAACTCCGAAACGTTATTAATAAATAACTATTACAACTTCCATACATTGTTAATAAATAATTATTAACTTCAAACAATATTAGTTGTTTAATAAATAACTCTTCACAATATAAAATATTGTTAAATAACTTTAAAACAGTATTAAATATAAATAAACAACTTTTAAAATACTATTAAACAATAGTTAGACCATACTTAAAATTATTATTAAATAATAGTTAAACATCTTTAAAATGTTTCTAAATGATTTAGGAAGGACAAATAAAAAGGATTGGAGTAAAATAGAGAAGTTCTAATTTTGCTTATGCAAAAATATTCCAGAAAGCCAAAAGGCTAGATTTGAAATTGTAACGACCCGCAAATCCATACCCCTCGAGTCAACACTATTCTACAACAATTAACTCAAGTTGCACAGAAATACGAACCATTTGGGTTTAAGAAGAAGAGGTAGAAGAAGAGAAAACAAAATCAACATCAGAATCTAACCATCGCAGCGGAATAAAATATAATAGATAGTAACTAATCTTTACTCAAAATCAAATATATCAGTTTACATACATTTCATCATCAGAATACATCAGTCACAACTCAACATCAATATCATACAATGGGTACACAACAACTCAACACAGCGGAATACGTATATACATATACAAGTACGAGAGTACGTTTCGTCATCCAGCTCGTCTCCTGAGCTCCACAGCATCATATCCTGTATCCTATAATACTCGGTCTGACCCGAGCATTACAGTTAAATAACACCCGAGTCAGTCTGGATTACCAGCGTGAGAAAATCACACCCAATTGATTATTAAAGTTTCAAAATCCTTTGAAAACAAAAGCATCTCGTAAGACCACGCCACAAATAAACATGTCGGGTTTTTACCTTACGATAGCTAAAACAATTTTTATAGAAATCCTCTGATATTATAATAGTGTCTATAGAAAGTAAATAGAATCTAGCTGAAATGCTTGCATCTCACGTTTCAGCAATAGTTGGGCACAATCAAAACCGTACGGACGCGTAGGGAAAATGGATTCCAACTAATGGCTAGGCATTGGGGTACCACCTGTCACAGTACTTGGTCTAGATCAGCGTACCGAGGAGCCACCCTAACTCCCCTGCAACACAAGACCGGAACCATCCCTTACTGGACAGTCCCGAGCAAGATCACCCCGCGGTTGGGATCAGCAACCGCCCACTAAGCCGAAATAAAGGGACATCTAGACAGGGATGACCTCACCCTCCAGTGGGGGCTACCCACGAAGCCTTGCTGCATATCCCCTGATTTTCAGCCATTCCCATTTGATGAGGCTAGAGGCTAAGCGTTACCTTAAAAGAACATATCTCTTTGAATGCCCATCGTCCACCTGACGATGTTTCGCAAGCATTCATCCATACAAGTCCGTCCCGGGTTCGAACGGAACCGAAGGCACTATTCCTACTACATCCATTTTGGAAATATCCTCAGGATTAGTAGCGACTAGCCCTTGCACTTCACTGCTCCCTCTTCGACTCCGAACACGTTTTCCGCACGAAACGTACAAACCGGATCGAAGTGGTTTTCGAGAAATAAATCTCGATCCCGGTCTCTTCGAAACGATCAACACAATTGGCCAATATTGATAGTCGGTTATTTAACTATCAATTAATATTCACAACATCCATCACACAATAACTAATTTCCCAAATTATTTATTAACCTCAAAATATCTTCCTAAGATATATTTTCTATTTTCAACCCTTTGAAAACAGTTTCTAAAACCAACTTTCTTTCCAGAATAAACTTACTCAAATATTTTCTATCTCCTCTGAAAGTCACCAAGCACAAAACTAGATTTTAAAAATAACTTAAAACACTTACTTTAAAATATATACTTATAAAACATTTAAATTAAAGCTACTTTAATAATTTGTTAAAAATACATACTGTATGAGTATTTGAAAATAAAGTTACTTAGTAAATATAAAGCTAGATCTCTTCGTTTAAAAACAAAATACTAATTTACTTCTTAATAATTACTACTAAAATAGATTAAAAGAGAATACTTACTTGAGACTTTAAATATTAGAAATAATAAATTTACAAAACTTGCTTTCTTTAAAAACAATTTTAAAACATTTAATTGATATTTAAAAATTTACTCTTTAAAAACAAGTACTTGGCTATCCAGAGACAAATTCCAACTTCAATCACTTAAATCAATTTTTCCCAAATTGATTTCAAGTTTATTTATTTGAAATAAATTCCTTTACTTTCTTAATTCATTTAAAATTCATTAATTAGGGACTTATTATTAAGGTTATAATTTCCCGTTTGTTTTTAACCCCCTTTTAAGTGAAATACGGATTTCAGCTTTTCCCAACTTCTTTATTCCTTCCAATAATTTAAATCTTAAATTTTAAATAACTGTTTTATTCCCTTAATTAATATCACTGAAGATTAAAATTCATTAACTCTTTGTTTATTCAAATTTCCTTCCTAAAATCAAGATTTATTTACTAGAATTTTAAAGTCACTTAATTTCTTTCCAATTCATTTAAGAATTTATTCAAATTTCTATAATTATTTTACTTACAATTTCACTTCTTTTATTATTTTACAAAAATCCTATTCATATATTTTTGGTAATTCATCATACCCAATTATATCCAATCGAACCATAACATTCAATATACCAATAAAGATCATCATAGGATATCAAATAAATCACAACAGAGGGTATTAAATAATTTAAATAAATATTGAGGGGTCCAGTTGGATCCCTCCAACCTGTTTTCCCTGCATCCACAGATGTTAGCACAACATAATATACCAATTCCAGAATATATCATACTATAGCACATCAATCAATCAATTTCAACCATTCAAACAATTATTTAAATTTAATCATTTAAATTTAAATTTAAACTGAGTGAGATTAACTCACCTTTTACTTTATTAGCATCCATTTCAATCCAGCTTGATTTCTTCCCGATTTAGACCTTGAGTAAACATTGGATGATTTTTATTATCATTCGAATAAATCGACCATTAAATTTTCCGTATATAAATTTAATTATTCAATGCTTTTATCCCAGACTAATAATTTAAATTTAAGCTGATTTCCTTGTTATAAAATATTTTTAGTACCTAAAAGAATTCAACAAGTTAATATCTTCATCATACATTATTAACAATAAACTAGTAAGTGAAGACATGTGTATATATATTTTAAATAGATAAGTTTACATACATATATATATATACTTCCTCATTCACTTAAAAACTTGTGTATATAAATCTAAAATCTAATTTATATAACTTCTTTTCAATATTCAAAATTCCTATATATATATATATATATATATATTAATAAATCTTCTGTTTTACTGTAATTAAACATAACTTTTTTTCTTTTTTTCACCTCACTGTCTATCTATGGCTGTTTAAATTAAATTTAAAATTAGCTTCATAACCCTTTTTTTTATATTCAAAGAACTGCTTAACAAAAATTCCATATTTTTTTTTTCTCTGTAAACTTTTTTCCTTTTACTGCATTTGAAATTATACACACATATAACTCAATTCGAAAATGAACTGAAATCAAATCTTATACCTTCCACCAAAATCCAAAACGAGCAGCCTGCTTCTTTCCCATCGTTGTCGCGTCCTCGACTACAGCCATCAACAACTGCCTCTTCAACAACTCGTACGAATCTCGACAGCGACATGAATCCACCTCCCCAGGCTCGAACGCGAACGAGGAACCCCACAGTCTCGCGAAGCACTCCACCAATCATCTCGCTGCCATGACAAACCATGCCACACGCGTGCCCTAACTACCACCGTCGCGAGTCGATCGCGGAACCCCAGATTGAACGAGCAGTGATTTCCCTCATTTTTTTTAACTGGATTTCGGTTTTGAGATGCATTCGATTTTGAGTAAAGATCGAATACGAATTCGTAAAATTTTTATTTATTTTACTAACTGGGTTTTGATTTCAAAATTGAAAGAGGGGAAAAGGGAATTGAAGAGGAGGGAGACGGCACGGTTTGTAATTGGGAAGAGAAGGAATTGAGGGGCCATTATTTTTCTCTGAATTTTGATTTACGTTGAGGAGTTTGATTCTATCTTTAAACAAACAGGGTTGCGTGATTTCGAAGAAGGAGAGGAGGCAAGACGTGATGTTTTTCAGAGTATAGGGTGGCTTGTCTGAGATAATAGTTCGGCATAGTTGAAACTAGGGTTGCAGATGATTTGATTGATTTTTTTTAAAATAATAATATTTAAATTAAATCGATAATTATCGTCTAAGCATTTATACCTCGTACGATCACACGTTACTTCCGAATGCTACGAAATTTGAAATCCGGTAATAATCAATATTACGGATCCAATGGAACTGGTTTCGTCGAAATCCGAGACTGTGCCTCGGACGGCTATTTTCAAATTCAATTTAAACGGTATATTTCAAAACTGAACAAAACATTTTCAAATTTGTTTCTATCACTTTTATTATCTACATTATTATCAATATAAATTTTACAAGCCTTCAGATTATTTTTATCAGGCTTAAAATTCCAGATTCAATAATTTACCCAATTTCGATAATTAAATTTAATAATAATTTATTCAATAAATATTGATATTTGAAATTTAAGTTAATAATTAACTTTCGAATATTTAAAATTAATTAAATATTCCCATTTCAAATGTCTAAAAATTCCGAGTCGTCACATTCCTTCCCCCTTAAAAGAATTTCGTCCCCGAAATTACTAGGTAGGAAGAATGATCCATAACCCATTAACTATTTCTTTTCAAACCCAAACAGTTTCTTAACAACTTGCCAAAACAATCTTTTTATCAAAGACACCCCAACTTCCTTTCTAACTTTTCAAACTTATCCATAAGTCCCAAACAATATTACCTACTTATCAATTCAAATTTAAACTTAAATTCAAATTTTAAGTTAACAAAATTTTCTCAAAATTTTTCTAACTCCCTAAATTTCTGAAAAATTTCGCCAGCGTCTCCTTTGCGCTGCTAGCTCGGTACAACTACAAAATGGCTCTACGGCCTTCCAAATCCAAAAAGAAAACAAAAAGCCAAGTGGCTCGATCCAAAAACCAATCCAATTTCATATAGAAAATTAAACACATACCTTTTTGTCGGGCCATTAATTTTATCTCCTGAAATCAAAAATCCCAATTTATCTTTTGCTTTTATACACCTGTATATCCTACTAAGCAAATAACATCCAATCACAATTCCAAAACCATTTTATACATTTCTGTTCAAATTTTCCATATTGGTTTTACTTAAACTCGTACGATGTACATATATCATCCGTACGCAAAACTAAACTCGATCGCTCCCTCGATCACACAATTTCACTTCCGAACTGGTATCGTCCACCCGACTTCCTAGTGCGGACTCAGATCTGGTTCCTTGGTCAGAAACCTTCATTCTCCTTGCATAGTCATAATTTATGATAGAGAATTTCCAGAGTCAATCAAAACTCCATATCCAGGCTCGCCGTCGAAAATCGAGTGAAAAATCCTAACTCGGATCGATATAACTATCTCTAAATTCTATGCTCGAATTCTGGATCAAATAGTTATGCGAATAAATAATATACGTACATCCCACGTATAATTTTAATTGATTATCAATTATATCAATCCTCTTTTATTCACATTCATTTTCAGTTCGACTGCTATTCACTTATCCTCAACTATCCTATTTCACAATTTTCAATTGTAATCTTCATTCAATTATTCACTTAGAATAATTTCTTTCAATACCAAATTACTTAAGAATCTCACCCTACGTCTTAAGTTCAATATAAACATTTTATATACTTCTTGAATTTATTTTCACTTCACTATTAAAGTTCATATTCATTACTATTCATTTTGTTCAACAATTCCATTTGAATCCAAATTGGCTTCCATTTTGACTATTGAATTAATTTCACTTACTAATTAATTAATGTAAACTTCAATTCACAGTTTATTCGCAAACTTACTTTCTTAAGTTCCTTCGGTTTTACTTCACCTTACATTCGCATTAAAAATGAATTTCATTTATTCTGTTTCAACCTTATTTGCTTAACAATTTAAATCATTTACCGTTAGTGAAAATTTCCAAAAATTTCAAAAATTTTCTAACTCCCAAAATTTACGGAAAATTTTGACAGAGTCTCCCTTGTACGGAGGGACTTCTGCGATATCGCAGGATGCACAAAAACATATATACATCGGCCTCAGGCCGGAAATCAATATACATCGACCCACACGGTCGGAAAACAGAAAAACAGTTCATATTTCCTATTTGTATTGCATAGGCGTACCTTATTTTAGCATTTTTAAGCAAGCGGCGATTTATTTTAGCAAATTGCGCAATCAAATCCAGCCAAACGGCTTCCCTGAACCTGTACTTACTCAATTCAAACATGTAAGTGCTATATATATATATATATATATATATATATAAGTTCACTTACTTTCAATAGTTAAACTAGTTAAACACATGCATTACATAACTAATGTACATAAACAATTTTCATAAGCAATTTATATGGTTTTAAAGCTAAATCAATTGCTTTCAATAAATTTTCAAACCACTTTATCGTATTTAAGTGACTTACACTCAATGGTCACCTAAGCTTATAATCATTTAAATCGATTCCAATTCAATTTACATTTAATTCCATTCCATTTTAATTTATTCACCCCTCATCCAATTGCATTTTATTTCATATTCGCCAAATTTTCATTCCAAAACCTTTTTATTTAATCTCGACAATCTTCCATGCCTATATACAATTAATTCAACCCAAACTTTTATTTAATGGCTTTTGAAGCCAAGCTTCAATTAGCTACAATCTTAAGTGGTTTTACTTCGATTTATTCAAATTGCATAAGTTAAGTTCATTTCCATTATATTTGATTCTCATCAAATTCTATCCAATTCAAATTGCTAATTCACACTCTCAATTTATCAAAATAATATCTATGCACATATTTAACTTGTTATATTCATATTGGATTTTATTGGCAATTCAAATCATTTCTATTGTAATTCAATTCCAAACAGCTTCACTTCATCTTTAATTTACTTACAATTCCACGCTGAATGTATATTTATAACTCAAACTTCACTTTCAAATTCTATTATTTATTCACAGTTCAATTTTTAATTAACTAATTCGAGTTCCATTTCCATATTCCATTAATTAATTTTGGAACATTCCATATTATTTACGTCGAATATTCATCCCATAACTTATTGACAAACCAAACTTTTGTCACCACAAATTGATATTCAACATACATTAAATCAATATTTGATTTTTATTTCAAAATCTCTTTATCTATTTACTGGAGTTCAACCTATTTATTTTATAAGTTCAGTTTTGGATTTTCATTCACTTCCCAGAATTCAAAACTATTTTATTTTGGCTTATTAATCTCATTTCTAAATTTTATAGGTCACATTTCATTTATATTCACACTTCCATCTATCCAATCAATCTCATTCACATTTTTACTTTTATCCAGGGATTTTATTTCAATACTGTTCAATTCGTTTATAAGCTGTCGAAACTTATTTATTCCAATTCGATACTTTCTCTGTTACATTTATTTAGTCTAGTATATTTTTATTATTCCATAAACATTTAAATAATATTCCAGAGTTTAAACAATTTCCCAAAATTTCAAAATCACCTTTGAAATCAACTATATCCAAAAATCCTTTGCATTTCCAAACCAAATTCAACTTCTTGCAAATAAACACTGATCCAAAATCATCTAGGTAAGCAATCCTCTCTTGGAAACTCGAAAATGAACACCGATGATGTCGCGATCATCATCGGAATTATTTTCCAGCTACTACAGAGAGTTTAGTGCTTTTATCTCTTTAAAACATTTCCAATATTTTAAAATTTCAAATCTCTCCATATTCAATTCCAATTCAAAAATATTCTCGAAGTAATACCACTATTATTTCTCCAAAACTTTGAAAACCATTTCCAAATCCAAAGGAATTTAGATTTTTCCCAAAAATTTCAAATTGCAATTCCTTTAAATCTATATTCAAACATTCTCTGGAATTTTATCTCATTTCAATTTCAAAATTATAATCACCTTTACAGTTTACATTTACAAATCTCATTTGTATATGAAGTTTATTTTAATTTATAAATTACATTTATAATCTATATTTCAAATTCCCTTTGTTATAAAAATTTATTCTCCAACTTTGGTTATAAGTTTTCAATTTCTTATTCAATTTTTACACAATAGTGTTAATAATTTAATTATTATCATTCCTTAACAATCAAGCATCCAAATACTATAATACTTTACAAAAATTTATATCTTTTATATACAAAAATAATTTGGGTAAAATTATTTCATTTACCCTATTTTAAAACAATACTGTGTCGAATTGTTCTATTCAAGTGTTTAGAGATCCCTATCAATAACGTTAATTACTCGTATTGACCAGAATCCATAAACTACTCAATAAACCAATCGACACAATATAAAACCGTTTTATATTCACTAACAAATACGCGCTCATATCTATTAATACACTCAAACTCATTATAGAGTACTACGGACTCTACTTGAGTAATTCCCACCAAAGCCAAGGTTATCACCAACCTAAGCTCTGATACCAAATGTAACGACCCGCAAATCCATACCCCTCGAGTCAACACTATTCTACAACAATTAACTCAAGTTGCACAGAAATACGAACCATTTGGGTTTAAGAAGAAGAGGTAGAAGAAGAGAAAACAAAATCAACATCAGAATCTAACCATCGCAGCGGAATAAAATATAATAGATAGTAACTAATCTTTACTCAAAATCAAATATATCAGTTTACATACATTTCATCATCAGAGTACATCAGTCACAACTCAACATCAATATCATACAATGGGTACACAACAACTCAACACAGCGGAATACGTATATACATATACAAGTACGAGAGTACGTTTCGTCATCCAGCTCGTCTCCTGAGCTCCACAGCATCATATCCTGTATCCTATAATACTCGGTCTGACCCGAGCATTACAGTTAAATAACACCCGAGTCAGTCTGGATTACCAACGTGAGAAAATCACACCCAATTGATTATTAAAGTTTCAAAATCCTTTGAAAACAAAAGCATCTCGTAAGACCACGCCACAAATAAACATGTTGGGTTTTTACCTTACGATAGCTAAAACAATTTTTATAGAAATCCTCTGATATTATAATAGTGTCTATAGAAAGTAAATAGAATCTAGCTGAAATGCTTGCATCTCACGTTTCAGCAATAGTTGGGCACAATCAAAACCGTACGGACGCGTAGGGAAAATGGATTCCAACTAATGGCTAGGCACTGGGGTACCACCTATCACAGTACCTGGTCTAGATCAGCGTACCGAGGAGCCACCCTAACTCCCCTGCAACACAAGACCAGAACCATCCCTTACTGGACAGTCCCGAGCAAGATCACCCCGCGGTTGGGATCAGCAACCGCCCACTAAGCCGAAATAAAGGGACATCTAGACAGGGATGACCTCACCCTCCAGTGGGGGCTACCCACGAAGCCTTGCTGCATATCCCCTGATTTTCAGCCATTCCCATTTGATGAGGCTAGAGGCTAAGCGTTACCTTAAAAGAACATATCTCTTTGAATGCCCATCGTCCACCTGACGATGTTTCGCAAGCATTCATCCATACAAGTCCGTCCCGGGTTCAAACGGAACCGAAGGCACTATTCCTACTACATCCATTTTGGAAATATCCTCAGGATTAGTAGCGACTAGCCCTTGCACTTCACTACTCCCTCTTCGACTCCAAACACGTTTTCCGCACGAAACGTACAAACCGGATCGAAGTGGTTTTCGAGAAATAAATCTCGATCCCGGTCTCTTCGAAACGATCAACGCAATTGGCCAATATTGATAGTCGGTTATTTAACTATCAATTAATATTCACAACATCCATCACACAATAACTAATTTCCCAAATTATTTATTAACCTCAAAATATCTTCCCAAGATATATTTTCTATTTTCAACCCTTTGAAAACAGTTTCTAAAACCAACTTTCTTTCCAGAATAAACTTACTCAAATATTTTCTATCTCCTCTGAAAGTCACCAAGCACAAAACTAGATTTTAAAAATAACTTAAAACACTTACTTTAAAATATATACTTATAAAACATTTAAATTAAAGCTACTTTAATAATTTGTTAAAAATACATACTGTATGAGTATTTGAAAATAAAGTTACTTAGTAAATATAAAGCTAGATCTCTTCGTTTAAAAACAAAATACTAATTTACTTCTTAATAATTACTACTAAAATAGATTAAAAGAGAATACTTACTTGAGACTTTAAATATTAGAAATAATAAATTTACAAAACTTGCTTTCTTTAAAAACAATTTTAAAACATTTAATTGATATTTAAAAATTTACTCTTTAAAAACAAGTACTTGGCTATCCAGAGACAAATTCCAACTTCAATCACTTAAATCAATTTTTCCCAAATTGATTTCAAGTTTATTTATTTGAAATAAATTCCTTTACTTTCTTAATTCATTTAAAATTCATTAATTAGGAACTTATTACTAAGGTTATAATTTCCCGTTTGTTTTTAACCCCCTTTTAAGTGAAATACGGATTTCAGCTTTTCCCAACTTCTTTATTCCTTCCAATAATTTAAATCTTAAATTTTAAATAACTGTTTTATTCCCTTAATTAATATCACTGAAGATTAAAATTCATTAACTCTTTGTTTATTCAAATTTCCTTCCTAAAATCAAGATTTATTTACTAGAATTTTAAAGTCACTTAATTTCTTTCCAATTCATTTAAGAATTTATTCAAATTTCTATAATTATTTTACTTACAATTTCACTTCTTTTATTATTTTACAAAAATCCTATTCATATATTTTTGGTAATTCATCATACCCAATTATATCCAATCGAACCATAACATTCAATATACCAATAAAGATCATCATAGGATATCAAATAAATCACAACAGAGGGTATTAAATAATTTAAATAAATATTGAGGGGTCCAGTTGGATCCCTCCAACCTGTTTTCCCTGCATCCACAGATGTTAGCACAACATAATATACCAATTCCAGAATATATCATACTATAGCACATCAATCAATCAATTTCAACCATTCAAACAATTATTTAAATTTAATCATTTAAATTTAAATTTAAACTGAGTGAGATTAACTCACCTTTTACTTTATTAGCATCCATTTCAATCCAGCTTGATTTCTTCCCGATTTAGACCTTGAGTAAACATTAGATGATTTTTATTAACATCCGAATAAATCGACCATTAAATTTTCCGTATATAAATTTAATTATTCAATGCTTTTATCCCAGACTAATAATTTAAATTTAAGCTGATTTCCTTGTTATAAAATATTTTTAGTACCTAAAAGAATTCAACAAGTTAATATCTTCATCATACATTATTAACAATAAACTAGTAAGTGAAGACATGTGTATATATATTTTAAATAGATAAGTTTACATACATATATATATATATACTTCCTCATTCACTTAAAAACTTGTGTATATAAATCTAAAATCTAATTTATATAACTTCTTTTCAATATTCAAAATTCCTATATATATATATATATATTTATTTTAATAAATCTTCTGTTTTACTGTAATTAAACATAACTTTTTTTCTTTTTTTCACCTCACTGTCTATCTATGGCTGTTTAAATTAAATTTAAAATTAGCTTCATAACCTTTTTTTTTATATTCAAAGAACTGCTTAACAAAAATTCAATATATTTTTTTTCTCTGTAAACTTTTTTCCTTTTACTGCATTTGAAATTATACACACATATAACTCAATTCGAAAATGAACTGAAATCAAATCTTATACCTTCCACCAAAATCCAAAACGAGCAGCCTGCTTCTTTCCCATCGTTGTCGCGTCCTCGACTACAGCCATCAACAACTGCCTCTTCAACAACTCGTACGAATCTCGGCAGCGACATGAATCCACCTCCCCAGGCTCGAACGCGAACGAGGAACCCCACAGTCTCGCGAAGCACTCCACCAATCATCTCGCTGCCATGACAAACCATGCCACACGCGTGCCCTAACTATCACCGTCGCGAGTCGATCGCGAAACCCCAGATTGAACGAGCAGTGATTTCCCTCATTTTTTTTTAACTGGATTTCGGTTTTGAGATGTATTCGATTTTGAGTAAAGATCGAATACGAATTCGTAAAATTTTTATTTATTTTACTAACTGGGTTTTGATTTCAAAATTGAAAGAGGGGAAAAGGGAATTGAAGAGGAGGGAGACGACACGGTTTGTAATTGGGAAGAGAAGGAATTAAGGGGCCATTATTTTTCTCTGAATTTTGATTTACGTTGAGGAGTTTGATTCTATCTTTAAACAAACAGGGTTGCGTGATTTCGAAGAAGGAGAGGAGGCAAGACGTGATGTTTTTCAGAGTATAGGGTGGCTTGTCTGAGATAATAGTTCGGCATAGTTGAAACTAGGGTTGCAGATGATTTGATTGATTTTTTTTTTAAATAATAATATTTAAATTAAATCGATAATTATCGTCTAAGCATGTATACCTCGTACGATCACACGTTACTTCCGAATGCTACGAAATTTGAAATCCGGTAATAATCCAATATTACGGATCCAATGGAACTGGTTTCGTCGAAATCCGAGACTGTGCCTCGGACGGCTATTTTTAAATTCAATTTAAACGGTATATTTCAAAACTGAACAAAACATTTTCAAATTTGTTTCTATCACTTTTATTATCTACATTATTATCAATATAAATTTTACAAGCCTTCAGATTATTTTTATCAGGCTTAAAATTCCAGATTCAATAATTTACCCAATTTCGATAATTAAATTTAATAATAATTTATTCAATAAATATTGATATTTGAAATTTAAGTTAATAATTAACTTTCGAATATTTAAAATTAATTAAATATTCCCATTTCAAATGTCTAAAAATTCCGAGTCGTCACATAAATCGTTCTCCGAACTAAAAACCTATTTCAAACCAAAATAGAAATTAATAGCATTACAAAATACTAAATTGAGGCCAATGCTAACCCAAGCACTTAACCAATGTTATTATTTGTTTTTATCACTACAAGGTTCAAGTTTGAGTATATAACATTGTCATATCCAATAGGCCAATCATCTGGTTTGATATTCAATAATTCATATAATAGAAATATTATTGAAAATAATACACACTACAACAAAAATACTCTATTACAACGCCTTTTTTACAACGGGCATTGGCTGCCCGTTGTAATAGTAGGCTATTACAACGGTCCATTCAGGCCCGTTGTAATAGATGCCTTATACAATGCCTTTTTTACAATGGGCAATGCCTGTCCGTTGTAATAGAATGCTATTACAACGGTCCTTTCATGCCCGTTGTAATAGATGTCAATTTTACAACGTTCACAAAATGCCCGTTGTAATAAATACTAATTTTACAACGGTCACAAAATGCCCGTTGTAATAGGTGCCAATTTTACAACGGATTAAAAATGCCCGTTGTAATAGGTGCTAATTTTACAACGGGCTAAAAATGCCCGTTGTAATAGGTGCCAATTTTACAACGGTCATAAAATGCCCATTGTAATAAATTTTTGTTGCCAATTTTTGACAATCAATAATTAATAATTACAATGCTTTCTTAAAATTAATATTTGTTATTTATTAATATTTAATAATTATTCACTAATAATATTACATTAATCATGTGTTACTAATTACTAATTATAATATTATAATACAAATTACAAATTACTAACCATTAATCATATTATATTAATTTTATCCAAACAAAAATGAGGTAAGAATAACGTTAAAGTCCACAAACACTAACAAATGTCGGCACTCAAAATTCATATGCGACACTCAAAACCGGTTTTTATTGCCACCCGCCCATTGTACTAGATGCTTATTACAACTACTTTCTTCATCCCGTTGTAATAGATGTCAACTATAACAACTTTTTTTGCTAGTTGTAAATTTATATTTTACAATATTTATAGTTTATCAGTTGTAATAAATACCAATTTTTGATAACTCTTTATCGATTATCATTATCTTTGATTATTCTAGACGTCATAGGAGGTTCGACCAGTATTTTAATAGACTTAGTTTTGTTTTCCAGTTATTAGCACGTAATTATATACAAAGCTTTTCAAAATAAAATACAAAGAGAATGTTTTAACAATTAATCTCGTTAAAACAAACATATTATATATAAAAAATCAAAATTGAAAATTTTGAGTTATGTTAAACACATGTTTAAGTAATAATTTTAGCAGTTTTGTTTATAACATTGAAAAACGGGGACCGTTGGAAAGTCGATACAAATAATTAAGCGGTCAAAACCACATCTTCTCTTTGGGGTTATTCATTTAATCCCAAAAATAAAAATTACACAAAACTTCTTAGCACCTCAAACCCTAGTAGCCACCATCCGACATTTTCATCTCCACGCGTGTCAAACCCCAGCGCCATCGCATCTCACGCAACCACACTTTGTATCGACCTCAGATCCAACACGGCCACATATCCACCTCGACCTCGGATCCGACGATGCATCTCAAACCCGACCACGCAACATCACCTCGAATCCAACGTCGCATTTTAGATCAACTGATGCCGCATCGCAGGTGCTTTAATTAGTAATTTTGGTTGCAATAGATTGTAGATGTACTTATTCTTGGTTTGAGGACGTGGACTTGTTATTGGTTTGACGACTGCACTTAAGCAAGGCTGTAAGAGAGTTAATGTCTCTGGAAATTCTTTGCTTGCCTATAATCAGGTTTATTGTTTGTTTATTTACTTGTTTTATTCTTTGTACTAGCATAAATTGCTTATTTGTTATTTTTGTGACTCCTTTTAAAGTTATTTACAAGCTAGCATATTTAACTTGAAACCTTCGTTTGTTGTTATAATAGTTTGATATAATTCTGATAATGAATGTGTCAGCAAAGCAAGCAGTATACATGCACAACAAGAATAGTGAACAAATAAGTACGAACAGGGAAGAAAACCCTTGAGGAAGAATAGAGTAAGGCTAGAGGACCAGTCATGGATACGTCAGGTGAATTGACAGGTGCGGATAAAAATATAATTGTCTATATTGATAATAGCAAGTGGTTGGAAAATTTAAAATGATGTCTGGATATTCAAAAGCCTAGTGATTTAAATGTTCAAATTTATTTCCTTGTGCTTTGGGATAAAATTAGACTATTTTCCAGTTTGTTTTAACTATACTTGTGAACTTTCTTGACTAAGTTTATGGAAAAATGTAGAAGTTTTGCTGGTGTTGGAGTGGATCCAACAGTAATGGGTATCAGCCCTGCAGTGGCAATACCTGCTGTGGTCAAAGCAGCTGGTCTCCAAATTGACGATATTGAGCTTTTTGAGATAAATGAGGTATCACTATTGGATTTTTTTGTCAGTCTTACACTGTCTCTGCTCTCTGACATATGGATTAATCTGAAGCTTTACCATGGAAAACACTAGCAGGCATTTGCATCACAATACGTGTATCGTTGCAAGAAGCTGGAGTTCAATCCAGAGAAAGTTAATGTAAATGGAGGTGCTATTGCTTTTGATCATCCTTTGGGCGCAACAGGTATCAAAGATAGATTACTTATTCTATCTCAAACGGTGGTGGTGTTTAATCTCTGTTCATCTTCATTTCGCAGGTGCAAGGTGGTAATGTTTTGGCTAGCAGACCTTGCAACTGATGGGGCATGCTCCAGGTTCCACATGTAGTATATTTTACTAATTGGTTAACTATCCTCTGAAATTTATTGAATTAATACATTTTGCTATGGTGTTGTTAATTGAATATGAAATTAGTGAATATTCTACATTTATTTGCCTTCTGCTTGTCATGAAAGGGTTCATGCACTGATTGAGTTCGCCCATCTGAAATAATATTAAACTTTTCATTAATCATTCCATTAATCATTTCATCTACATGAGAAGTTTTGTTTGCTTGTATCATCTCTGTGTTTTCTAACCTCTTGTCCTCAGTGATAACATTTCTACCTCTTGTCCTTATTGACAATATTTGATCGATTTTATCATTTATTTTGCAATTATCAAGTACATCATATAAAGTTATTTCAGTGGTTTTTTTGTGTGATTTCTTTGCATCTTTTCCCTTTTGTTCCTTCTGGAGTAACTCTGAGTCTCTGAGTGACTTGTTTTCATATGTTTTGACTTGTGAATATAACCTCTATAGAACAACTATTCTATTCTTGTGTACGCAGCCCCTGTGGTTGGAAATCATAAGACTGTGAACATCCACAAACTTTGCAACATGTCAACAACTATCACTTTCTCCTTCTGCTAAGTTTTTAGGTGCTACACATTTAGCTACACCTAGTTATATATATTATATGATATTTTCTGCATTTATTTGTCAATGTTTAGTGGAATTTCCAGATCTGTGTTAGCACTATCATTGGAGCAAGCGCAGAGGTTGGAACATGGACACATGGGCTTACGACTCAAAGTCCGACAAAAAGAATTATTTACTAGTTGTATATTGAATGCTCAATTAAGGAAGCACAGGGAAGGTTAGATTTATTTTCTTTCCCTTCCTAATTTGTTTTTTACCTTTCCAGGCATGCTTTTAATTATGAATTTACAAGGTGTTAGTTTTTATAAATTGCTTTTATCTACATTTGAAATTTACAGTTAAATTATAGATGTTATTATAATTCTAAAGTTAACATATTAACATATACATTTATGTTTTGAATGAAAACTAACACCTTGCAATTATATTAGGTTAATTTATGGAGTTCAAATTGAAAATTCATATGATTGGCAAGCTAACATTCATGTATTTTAAATATCATGTGCATCTAATTTCATTGGTACCAAAGCATTCATGTATTTTAAGTATCATGTGCATCTAATTTCATTGGTACAATACATATCAAAGCATAAAGTTTGAACTAAAAATGCATATGGATAGTAAATTAATATTTGAGTGTTATGCTTACTCCTGCGATTCTCTTAAATTTTACTTTCATAATGTTTATAGATCAAGGGTCCAAAGGAACTCTATGAGTATAAGAAAGCATAGCATTGAAAAAGATATTAATCTGAAGTGCAACAAAATTTCACTTTTTTGTTTATAACAGGTATTCGCCCTATAAGTGCAATCGTAATGTACTTTTTGTTATTTATAATAGGTTGAACGTATTAGTAAAGTGTAACAAACTTGAACTTTTTTTGTTTATAGAGCATCAGTCCCAAACTGCAATCTACTTGCATATTTTGTTGCCGGTAAAAGGTTAAACAAAGTATTAATTCTAAAGTGAAAGTATATAGCACATTTTGTACCTTGGTGCAGCTAGGTTTCACTTTTTGTTGTTTATATTATTGAACCAGGTATTAATTCTCAATAAACTTGCACTTTTTAGTTCACAACAGGCGTTAGTCCTACAATCTAATCAGTTGACACTTTTGTTGTTTATTATTGTTTATTATGGGCACTTGTCCTAAAATCTTATTACTTTATTTTCAGAAAATGTCAAACAATACGAGGATGAAGAAGAAGGTTCCTTATGCTTGCTATTGTTGTGTAACCTGTAATGTTAAAGAATTCTTCTTATTCATTTGTTGTTCTTGTGCTGTAAGCTGAACTCAAACTTGTAATTTTCATATTATTCATTTGTTGTTCTTGTGCTATATGCTATACTTACATAGTCACATGCTCCAACTCTGTTTCATTTCGTATATCTAATTCAGATCGTTAAATTATTCATTATTGGTATGGATGTACTGCATGGATGCTGCTGTAATTTTTTTTAAAATTTGCATTTATTTTGCAACGGTCAGAAACCGTTGCAATATCATTTATTACAACGGGCATTGCCCGTTGCGAAATCCATATTACAACGGGCATTGCCCGTTGTAAAATATAGTCGACCTATTACAACGAGGCCTAATACAACGGGCGCATGCCCGTTGCGAAATCCATATTACAACGGGCATTGCCCGTTGTAAAATGGCTGTTTTGTTGTAGTGTACAACAATGGCGAAGAATCCCATTGGATCCCTCTACAAATTTCCAGTTCGTCATATAAATTCCCTACAAATAATTTCATATATTGATCGCTTTTAAAAGCGACGATTCATTAAACTCAAAAAATCTACCGATATAACATCCAAGCATACAACCACTAATTTTTATCTACTATACAACATTATTGATTAACCAAAAGGGTGAGTTAAACCCACCGAATTCAATATATCGCCGAAGCGATTCAGTTCCAACAAAATTCAAACAGCGTTCAAATTTAGCTCGAAAATCCATAATCTCCAATTTCTACCAATCCAATTCCAAAGCACGGTTATCATCGATACAAGTCTAACGTGACAAGCTGCTTTTGATTTGGACCTTGTATGAACAAGTTGTTGCGTTTATAAGATTTACGAATTAAATATTATAATTATTTCACTAATTACATAATTTGGGCACTAATTACCCAATTAGCTAACCCTAATCACGTCGTCTAAACCCAGCCCGCACCCCTCGTAAACTTGACTTCAAAGAACCTTCTTCGTTCACCGCAGCTTGGAGCCACCAGAGCCCACCGTGATTTCCCCGAAGCCTCACCACCCTTGTCCGAACCCAACGACCCTAGCACCACTGCCTACAACCCTCAAGAACACCACCTCCGAACACATTTCTACCTCATGTTCTAACCAAGATTATGGCCAACCCTAGTCGCCACCATCAAATCAAACCAGCCATCATCTTCTCCTCCTCCCTACGACCAACTTTGCAGTTAGGACCAACCTCCGAGACGGCCTCTGGTGGCATCCATTAACGTAAGCCATTGGGTGATGTAGATGTTTAATTGTGGCTAGCGTTTAGTTAAGGGTTTTGAAAGAAATTAGGGAGTGTATGTCTTTATATAGAAATTCTAACAGTTACTATTCACGTTCGAAAATTTTCGATCTCCAATCAAGGTGTTCTCACTGGCGTTCTCAGCAAAATACTCTTATTCCGAACTCAATGGAACTATTATCGGGACCCATTTCTATCATATAAAGAAGTGAACCTTTAAAATAAAATTATATTAATATTAATTCTTAAAATTAATCTCTACACATTTCGAGCTCGTATGACCATACAGTAAATCTGATCGTCATGAAACTCAATAGCATACAACAATTTATTATTCCGGATTCAATGGCACTACTTTCGTCAAAATCTAGGACAATGTCATGGAATGAAAAATTCACAGTAATTAAAATGAATTATTATTAAAACATATTCAGTCACTTAAATTATAAATTACTGTTTACCCTAACCATTTATTATTTAAAATGAACTTAAATAGGCTTTCGAAATTAATTTATTCAAATTAAATTCAAGATTCAATTATTTAAATAATTTTGATATTTAAATCACTATACTAGTATAAATTTCACAATTCTTCCCTACATTTGATTTCAACTTTTAAACTTTAAAGACCAATTATTCCAATATTTTAAAATTAATTAAATAGTCAAGATTAGATGACCAAAATTTCAGGCTGTTACACATAACCACTGGGTGTCACTTAAGTACCTATTATTAATTAGTAAATTTCGCTACACTCAAACACTGCACAAACAAGTCATATATTTAAACAACGAAGTGATAATTAATGTCCCATAATAACTTATTATTACTAAATATCTAGTAGCAAAAGAATTACTTAGCTCAAAAGCCAAACTCTACAAATCCATCCAGTAAGTTGACATAAGAATTAGTTTGTTTCTCGCTTTTTGACAAAATATTCTATTTCATTTTAAAACTAAGATCTCTGAAATGGAAATACTAATATGTTTTTATATTAGATAGGGATGATTTTTAGAGCTAAAACAGTATATATATATATATATGTATGTATGTATGTATGTATGTATAATTATATTTTATAAATTTCTTCATTGAAATCGATTTATAAAATGCTTCCAAAAATCACATATGTAGTAATTATTTCATTCTAACCAAATCAAAGTGTTAAACACGTTTTAAATCAGTTTTTTGATAATATAATTAAAAACAAGGAAAGCGATTAAAACACTAAAATCAAAATACAACAAAATCTGGGTCGTAAACCTGGATACATGCTCTAGTTTTCTTCCCGGCCGGTGCACCAAATAGACCATACCGGTCCACTAGTGACCGCGAGAAATCTTGGAGTTAGTCTCCAGGTTTTGTTCTAAAATTCCAATCATTGTTTCAGCAATCCAGGCAATGTTTGGCTTCCTTTAGGTATGCTATTTCATTGCAATACATATATATAACATTCAATAACAAGCATACAATCATAGGTGAGGAAATCAACATTAAAACTTGCATTTTCTATAGGATTTCAAGTTTCAGTTTACTGTAAGTTCAAATAGGCATCAAACAACAGAGAATAATCAGCATGCAAACCCTATCTAATTCAATTCAATTACTAACAGCAAACATTCCAGATTTAGAGATAATTGTGAGTAGAAATCTCACCTTGTTCCTTAACTAGCACAAATTAAACTAACTTAGCAGCCCTCTTTTAAATTGTTGCTAAACCTTTTTGTTTGCTATATCAAAGCTCAGTCTCTTTCTAGCCTTACTAATCCCTCTAATACCTTTAACAACTCAAATCTTCACCTTTTAATAATTAATTCAGAAAAATATAAAATTAGAGAATGGATTAAAAACTAAAATTTATATTTAGGAAAGATAGAGATTGAGAAGAGAAGCACATACCTACTTCTTGTTTGAATTATAGAAATTTCTGTTATTTTCTATGATTAAATTTGTTTGCTAGGTTTTGTTACTTTTCTTGTTTTCTTTTTCTAGATTGGAGAAACAAAGTGCATACTAATTTCTAAAGTGAGGTGTTGGATGGAGGAGCAATAGGTATGACTAAGGAGATTGCTTAAATGTTTTCTCTCATTTAATTTGTTAATGGGCCTAAAGCTAGCCTAAAGCCCAGCGCAAAACTAGAAATGAATTTAACACTTAAGGAATTAATTCTCTAACGATTCTCTCATCATCTATTAAACGGACTTAAAGTCTAATTAAAGCCCAATATCACTACACTAAACAAATTCAAATGCTTAATTAAATTAATTACAACCCCTAATCAATTTTAAACTTAAAACAAACTTAGTTAATAAAGAATTCAATCTCTTAATAAATTCCAAAACTAAATTCTTGTTCACATTTCTAAATTCTCATTAATCATTTTATGACATGCTAAAACCAAATTTTTGAGAAAAAAAATAATTCTTTATTTAAAGATAAGTTTCCCAACTATAATTTATCTTTTAATTAAATTCCAAATCGACATTTATAATGCCATTCTTAGTTATTGTTTTCTAAAAATCATCTCAAAGCCTTAATTAATTACCATCACAAAATTCCAATTTTAAAATTAATTCAAATTTTTTTTATAATCATTTACTAATTAATTATTAATTAGATCACTAACAACAGGGTTGCACGTAAACTCCACTGGTGCTACATGTTCGTCCCCTACACTCTTCTTCTAAGGGTCCATGGTTTTTTTCGAAGCGACTATGGTCCCCGAGCCAAGGGGTCGTTCTGCAATTTATATACTTACAGGTCATGAATGTAAATAGTCTCCCTACATTCTTCCCCTTCTCACATCGTTTGGCATCATGCAATTCGACAACGTAACATTCTCTTGCCACACTTTGGTCTCCTCTTACCACTCCAACCCATTTTCCATTGGGAACTTCATTGTAAGGCACTATGGAGCTAAAGCTATTCTAAAATCATCAAGGCCCAATCGACCCAAGAAAGCATTGTAAGCGGATAATTCATCGATTATCATGAAGGTCTGAATAAGAACCACCCTTTATTCTCCTTCTCCAAGTTCTATAAGCAAGTCAATCATTACTACTGGTAGTTCTGGTTTGCCCACAAATCCCTAGATCTTCGTCCAACAGGCAGTCACATCCTTCATTCTAATCTTCATCTAGTCGAATGTTTGTCGAAAAAGGAAGTTAACTGAACTTCCATTATCAATCAAAATACTATACACAACTACCAGCATGATTCCAATTGTAGCCACCATTGGACTAAGAGTTGGCGCTTCTATGCCTGCAGTATCCTAGTTTTGAAATACAATATCATCATATATCAACTTTTGTTGTTTGGTCGGGGATTCTTCTTCAATGTCATAATAGGTTTCCTTATGAGTGTGCTTCAAAGAGCTAGCATGTCACACTATCTTACCCTAAGTCTTCTTCACTGGGTGAAGTCCTCTAGTGACGGTACTTATGATAAGTCTCTGATCAGTCCAATGAGTCCCTTCTTCGTTGGGTCCAGCCCGATTTCCTTGATTTCTTGGAACTTGGGGTCTAGCAGGTTGATCCGAATTTTGCAGCTTCTTCACGTACTGTTGGAACCTATTTTTGTTTATTAGATCCTCGATTAAGTCCTTTAGATGCCGCGTTCATTTGTGTTCTTGCCCGTGAGTCCCATGAAAGTGACAAAACTTCCTCGATTTCTTTTGTTGTTCTGACGCCTCCTGCTTGGGCGGTTTGTTGTATCCTCAGTTCCTTGAGTGGCCACGTAGATGTTTTCCAAGCTATCGTTCAACGGCGTATAAATCCTCAGGTCTGAGATTCCTTAGATGTTTCTCGTTCCAATTATGCCTACCAAAGTTTTGATCTCTCTTCTTTTAATTTGAATTCTTTCTTGTTGTAGTTCTAGAACCGTTTCCATCCTACTTAATCATGACGTTGCTCTGAACCATTTCCATTAGTTGCTCAGTGACAGATTTGCCTTCGACCATACTTGCCTCTTCCAGTCTCAGAAATTGGTTTGCCTTTTGGTGGAATTCCTCCATCGTAGTGGGTTGTTTGATTTTAATCCATCTATCAAAATCTGTATGTGGGTGAATGGCTTTGACTAAAGCCGTAAAAATCATATCCTACTTTGGATTGCTTACCTCGGTAATTACGATGTTGAACCAGTTCATAAAAGATTTCAAGGACTCATTAGGTCCCTAGAAAAATCCAGATAAGGACATCACATCTTTTGGCCATGAAGTATGGAGTCTAAATTGGTCAGGAACTTTTTTTCTAATTCGTCAAAATTGGAAATAGATCTTGGTGCAAGTCTAGTAAACTAATGGAAGCTACTCCTTCCAAGAAGATAGGAAATATCTACAATGGATAGCATCCATTGCTCTAGCTCCATCCATATTCCACTCATATTTGTATAAGTGTTGTTTAGGATCCAACGTTTTGTTATATGACGACATAGTCAACATAGTGAACTCTTAGGATATTCTTCCCTTAGGACATTTTCAGTGAATGGAGTTTGGCTTTGCATAAAACCCCAATCTTCATTCTTTCTACTCCTACTCTCCTATAATAGCCATTTGACCATGTTAATGATGACTCCTTGCTAGCATGGTGGTCTATAGTTCGGCAGTCAGGGGTTATGTCGAGTGTTGCTTCAGCAGACAACCTCGGTTCACCAGCTGAAGCCTAAGTTCTCCATTCTTTGGGAGAACCACTCCTACATGGTCCATTGGCACACGGTTGGTTTTACTGGGGAGTCTGAACTTTATTTCCAATATTTTGCATGTTTACATCAGTGTTTAGTTCCAATCTATCATCATCAAGTTGCATGTCATCTTTAGAGTCAGAAATAAGCATTGCATTGTTCACTTAACGAATGTCCACTCCAATATTTGGATTTGCAACAGGCTGCTTTCTAATAGAAGGAGTATTTCCATTGCCTTCTATTACGATTCCTGTAGCTACACCAACAACCTCCTTCTACTTTTTTTTATAGTTTCTCTTATTCGACCCCGAAATAACGAAATTCACTTGTTCCATGGCAACTACAGTTTCTTGTCTAGCTCTTGGAGCACTCGGTAGCTGCAGCGCTAGGAAAGCATCAATTTAGTCCATGAGAGCCTTTTGGCTATAGGCTATTTTTTGGTTAAGTTTATTAACCATCTGGTTATGCTCTCCATTAGTCCCAACATCCTGTTGAGTGGAGGAACCTGGTGCTAAATTTCTAGTATTAACCTCTATTCAATGATTGTTGGTCTGGTTCACTTCAATTTGTTGAAGGGGTTTGCATCATCATTACTGACTGTTGCTCATGTGGATCTTCTAGGAGTGGTTCTCTATTTTCTAGGTGCCATTGATCTTTGATGACAAGTCTATGAATCTTCAAAGCAATTTCCTTAGATCTAACCACTGGATCTCTTCTAACCCAAAATTGCAATCTAGATCTAAGTCTGGGTTCAGACTTTATCGGTGAAAGCACAAAAATATTAAAGCCAAAAATGGATAAACACGAAAGAATAGGTTGTGGGGAACCTATGAGACCTAGATCTAACAGATAGCAGTAATAATAAAAGAAAATAAACAGCAAAAAGAAAGAGTGACACAAGTTTTTATAGCGGTTCGGTAGTCTTTGGTCCACGTCCACCTTATAGTTTTGTTGCTTATGGGTTTGATTGACATTATAGAGGATTTAAGAGAGAATAAGTCACAAGTACGGAGGTTAGACTGATTCTAAATTCTAGAATTGCCTAAAGTAGTTGTCATGGTGAATATTGTGTAGACGAAGAAGATGAAGAAGAGACAGTGCTTCAGCTTAGTGATGGTAAAGACCAGACCCTGTTTTGGTTGCTCTATGGTTCGTAATTATGGTCGTAGTAGTCATATTAGGATAGAATAATAGTTTGAGCAAAGTCAAGAAGTCGACCCAAAAGTGTGTGAGAAGTCATGGGACCAGCCGAGTTGATGTGACATGTCGGTGCCGACCTCTCATGTCGGTGCCGACATGTGTGCTTAATTCTAATTGGTCTGATTTCTTTTGCATCCTTCATCCTACTCCATTTTGGAGTGTCCCATTTTGTCTTAGTTGATCGATGATTGACATTGATGGTTGCTCAGAATCCTTTAATATCTATTGTGCACACATAAAATAGGAAAAAAAAAGGACTCAGGCAAAGGTTGAGTGAGAATCATGAAGGTATAAGAAGTCTCCACCAACTTCTAGATCTCGGTATCGACTTCTAGCATTGACTCCATTTTTGTTGAAATTTCTCTGAAGTTCCTCTCTACCCTATCTAGGTGTCCTTCCAAGATTTTAAGTCATTTCGTCTTCGTTTTGACGTTCTAGCTTCTATTGATTTATGCTTAGATAAAAACCCAATTAACTCCATAGTTGTAGCAAATTACTTCCACAATATCCTTTCGGTCACTACCCTCCTGATTATTTTCCCCTCTGCACCACCCTTTCTTCTATTCCTAGTTAGGAACAAATCTCTTCTTCGGCTTAGACATAGGCTTTCATTCCACCCTTCTCTAAGCTTGGTATAAATTAACATACCTCCTCACCATATCCACTACAAACTCAAAAGGATACACACAGTATGCCATTACCTTATGATCTGGACCTTGCTCCAGACCCCTAACAAACTTCTTGTTTTTCTTCATCGGAGTATTAACTAACTCTCGGCCATAATTTGCCAAGGAATTGAACTTCTAAATGTATTCTTTTAGAGAAAGGCCTCCATGTCTAAGATTTATAAATTCTCTCAACAACATACTCCTTTGGGACTCGGGAATGAAATGAGCCTCAAAAATCTCCTAGAACTTCTCCCATGTGATTTCTTTTCATGAGTCCCGGCTATCACTGTCTCCCACCAATCCAAGGCATAATCATGAAAGTATCTGGAGGCTAGTCCTTTCTTCTATGCATCATCTAGCATGAGATGAACTTTCACCCCTTCAACTATTTCAATCCTTTCACCATCAGCTCTCTGCTAGAAACATCTTGCCTCCTAGATTTCTACAATCCTGGTTTAACTTGGAGAAATCTTCCTTAGCCTTTAGTCTCGGGTCAACTACTTCTGGCATATTCTCTCTCATAATCTGTACCATGAGCTGTTGGAACAATACATTCACATCCATTCCCACAATAAGATGGACTGCCTCATTCTCGTGCGTCGGAGGTACCTCCCTACCATTACCTTTGACAGTTTGAGTACTATCATCCTCTCTTTTAGTATTGGCTCCTCCAAAAATAACCCTTCCTCCTCTCAAATCCATTTTTCCTAAGAAAGTCTTCATTAGAAATGGAAAGAAAGAGAGTGAAATAGCAAGGAATAGATATATCTATTTATATATCGATAAGTCAAATATAAGTATGTTATATAATAGCGTAAACCTTCCCTAAGGGGTTCATTTTCCATTCAATACTTAACTATTTATAACTCTATTTTACTTAAGTGTCCCCTAAACTAGGCTTCAAAACCAACTATAACATCTCTTACACCGAAACCCAAAGATGGAACCACAATGTGCTGGAGTCACCTTGGAATTATCTTTCGACGATAGAGGTGAAATCGGTTATATTATACCTTCTTAAATGGACATAGCACCAAATCAATATTACATGACATCAACATCAAATTTTACATGTTTAGATTGTTCCCATTGTCGTTCTCATGCACGGGTCAAAATATAATATAACATAGATAGATTTGATATTAGCATGATAAAGAGCAAAATAAATGACTTAATAGTAAATGGTTAGGCTCAATTCTACAGTTAGACTAAATGTCTCAGTTTCCGCTTAGGCCTTACACCAATGCTCTCATATTGCAGGTGCCATGGCAGTTTTGCATCTTTTTCTTTCATATTTCGGTTTCCACATTATGCCTTACACCAACTTCACTTTCGGCTCCTAGACTACCACTTTTGGCCTTGCATCTTCCATCATTCCCTTAGTTTCCACCCTAGGCCTTAACACCAATGCTTTCGGTTCTGGCTGCCCCACCAAGCCTCATGCATGCTTCATTCTCAGTCGCCCCATCAGGCCTTACATCATGCTTCCAATCTCTTTACTGCTGCCTCAGGCCTAACATCATCAACCAATCTCAGTAACTAACTATTTACTACTAGGCTTTTTTATTTAGCTCTTTATTTAGCTAATATTAAATCTAACCACTTTTTGATTATTTATATGACTTACCCTATTGCCATCAATATTTCAAGTACTAGTTTTGTCCATCTTAAGCCCTATCATACATTGCTATCTCCGAAAATTCTAGTTATGATTTTCACTCCTTTTTGAGAGATATGCTACTCTCAATAATCATTACCCATGATCTCATCTAGAGAAGCCTGTCTTATTTTATCTTTAATGATTCGTGATATTCGGTCTTCGAATTTCGAAATCACTTCATCTATACATAATTCATCCTTAGCCCTTGACCACTTTTGGTCATTGGCTAGTAGCATCGGTTTGTTTCCTTTAACACATTACTTAACGTTTCTTAGTTGTTAGAACCTCTCTTGATAATCTTAATGACAACAACTATAAAATCGTACCATAGAATCTCTAAACTAACATATAGGTACATAATGATCAAGCCTTGAGTATAATGGAAGTCACAGAGACAACGAAAACTCGATAAACTAAAATGGAGTATCAACAAAGAACTTAACTTGAATACAAATCATTGTAAGGATCATTTATCTTTAGTTATTGTCTGAAACAAATATGTCAAATCTCCCATGAGTGATATGAGCTAAAATATTTACATCAAAAAAAATTATTCACTCAAACAAGGTTTTAAATAAGTTTTAAAATTCTCAGTAACTCAGATGTCTGGGAACATAAAGCAGATGTCTGAGGATACGCTATTTTGAAATTAAATTTCTGTATCATGTTTTCTTCAAAAGCCAAACATCTGGGGTCAGAAATCAGACGTTTGAAGACATGCATTTTTGAACCATTTACTTTCTAGAGAAAAGTATATAGAATTCAGACATTTGACTAATTCCTTCGTATGTCTAAATCTTTATAGCTGTTATATTTTGAAAAGTCACATCTCTTTTCTCTTACAATTACAACTCCTTTCTTGATGGTTTACTTTAATAGATTGCAACTTTTCAAGGAGACATTTTGACACTTATAAATGCATGATATAGATAGAGCTTGATTATCTAATTCATATTTTGCATACTTCTTTCTTGATCTCTAAACTCAACGTGGTCAAAGCTCAACTCAACCACTATTATAAACCTGGCCTCCTCAACAAGCCTCAGTTCATCCTCATGCTATGGCACCCAAAACTGGATATAACATTGAAACCGATCTCCATAATGCTCGGCTTCAAACTAATCCAAATTAGTCTTTGATGAATTTAACTCTTTGAAATCATAGAGTCATAGAAAATAATCAAATGTATTTAAAGAAGAGAGTAAAAGATCTTGAGAGCTCTTTTTCAACTCTGAAGGGAAAGATGGAACGGTCAATGGAGAAAATATTATGTCATCTCTTTCAAAAATAATAAGAAAGGTCATAGAATGATCAAGCTCCACTTCTACATCCTCATCTTCACATAGTGAACCTCCTTCTTGTATCTATGCCTCACCTTCTTATGCATCTGAGCATATGCTAAATCTTCTCATCAAGACAAATGGAAAGCAATTGAAAAAGAACACAACGATGATGAACCAGGCAAATCCAAGTCATGGCATTGGTCTGATGTATAAATAAATGAATCTTAATTTGTTCCTTTTCAAGGACACTCTATAGCAAAAAGCATAGAAGATACAAGTGATGAAAATCAATGGTTATGAATCCTTAACTTATTATGACTCTTATGGGAACTTTGGAGGTTCATCTTATGGTGGGTATTGATTCGGAGTATGGATACTTTATTTCTATTTTTCTTTTGAAGCTTATTTCTCAACTAGTGTTATGTGTAATGTCCATACTATTTATGTTTTGTTTGGATATTGGTTTGTGATATGTCATGCTGGTTTGTGATATTTTTTAATATTGGTTTATGTTATGTTATGCTCTTTTGACATGTTATACTTGTGTTATGTATAAATATGCATACTATTTTGATCTCTCTTTATTTCTTTTTGATAATGACAAAGGGGGAGAAATATATCAGCATATTAATAAGGGGAGATGTTATATTTAGAGGGAGCTATTTATAGTATTTTATGTTAAATACTTTTGTACACAATTGTATAGTTGTAATCATCAAGAAAAGGGAGAATGTTAGAACCTCTCTTGTTATATTTTAATGACAACAACTATACAATATCATAGAATTTCTAAACTAACATACAGGTAGATGATGATCAAGCCTTGAGCATAATGGAAGTATGAAGACATCGGAAACTCCATAAGCTAAAATGGAGTATCAATAAAGAGCCTAATTTGAAGACCAATCATTGTAAGGATCATATATCTTGAGTTAATGTCTTAGATAAATCTATAAAATCTCCCATGAGTGATATGATCTAATATATTTACATTGAAATGTTTTCATTCACTCAAAAAAGGTTTTACATAAGTTTTAAAATTCTCAGTAACTCGGATGTCTCGGAACATGAAAAAGATGTTTGAGGTCATGCTATTTTAAACTAAAAGTTCTTTGGACTATTTTTTTTTCAAAAATCGGACATTGGGGTCAGAAGTTAGATGTTTGAAGACATGCATTTTGAACTGTTTATTTTCTGGAGAAAATCTTTTAAAATCTAGACGTCTAACTAATTCATTCAGATGTTTGAATCTTTATAACTCTACATTTTGAAAAGACACATCTCTTCTCTCTAACCGGATGCAACTCCTTTCTTAATAGTTTTCTCTAAGAGATTGTAACTTTTGAAGAAATTTTTTTGACACTTATAAATACATGGTTATGGCCAGAATTTGATTATATAATTCTTGTTTTATATACTTCTTTATTGATCTTTAAAATCTTGTGCTTTTAAAGATCTAAATCTGTTTTCAATATCACCAACAACAATTCCACAATCTTCGATGACCTACTTCCACAAACTCACGTATTTTCACTCATTCAACTCAAAGAGGAGATTATAGGAAGCTTTGTGCTACAAGTCAAAATCCATATTGATAACAAGCATTATCAAGTCAACAAACTACTGCATCGCCTATTCCTCTAGGTTAAGTGATGATTTTTGGGTTAGTGGAAAATCCGAAGGGGAGCTTTAGGACTGGACATAGGATGGGAGATCCGAACTAGTATAAAAATCCTGGTGTGATTGCTTCTTACTTTACTTAACTATTTCCTTTGTTATATAGCTTGATATTGCATATACACTTATGTACATAAGTTAGACATATTACTATATATCCTTATGCACTTTCGTTAGTTTCTTGCTTAAGTCTTGTTACTTGGGTTTACGATTTGATACCCTCGGTTCAGCTTACGTTTAGAACCTCCTTTTGAACATCTTATATTTTCTTTACACGTTTCAACTACAGATTCACTTGACTTGTCCTTTATTATCGTTTTAGTGTATTTTACTGATACGTTCAATACCATTTTTGGATCTAGTCTATTGACTAATTATATAAACCTTTATTTAATCAAATTTGTCTCCTGCCATGCTTCTTTACCAATTGGCTCCCTATTATAACCTTTCACCCAAAGCTTAGTTTTTTCAAGAAATCACTTATTTGATTTTCAAAGAATCATAGTAAATTAACCATGAGTTATTTCTGTACAAAAACTCAAACTCCTCATTTCCAACCATTTCCTAATTATATGACATTAATTAATTCATATCTACATATATAAACTTAAGAGAAAGTTCTATAAACCAATACCTACATGTTCTTAACAACATATTAAATTTTAAGAGCAATTGGATTATGAAAAGCTAAGATATTTTCATCATAAACTGTGATAACCCGCCTTTCTGACCCCTAGGAACAACACTTAACATATCCTCGATGTTCATGTGCCATTGCCCAAGCATCGGAAAGATGAATCATCATAGGGTAAAATAAGGAACAAAATAGAAAACCTCACAACGAAACTGCTAAATAAAACATAACAGTTAATAGTACGTCAGGTTACTTCTTAATAAGGAGTTATCAAAGTTACACAAAAGTACTACAAATTATCTTAGGCAGTTATAACATCCTGCCTTTACATATGCTGAAAACAAAATACACTTCACAAACTAGATAATACAATGGAATAGATTACTAAGAAGGTAAAATCCTACTACTCAGACGTCATCTTAAAAAGAGCCCAACAATGACCTGCTACTCTTAAACTACTCAAATAAAATGAGTACCTGAGAGTTCAGGCAAATTAAACAACTCTGGTCAGACAATATGTCTGGTATGAGTAAAACTTTAAACAACAGATGTGTAATTAAATATAAACATGTGCGACCACACCGCTGAACATAGAGTGGGTTTACTCTCACATAAATCAACCTCCAAATGAAAGGAATGTATAAACAATTAAACTCCACGAAGAGTGGTTGAATCTTCCCAATGAAAATGAGGAAATAAATTTGAAGGTTCGAATCTAATTAGGAAAGGAAAATCTCCAACAAATGACTATGAAGTTGCACCTACCTTAATGTACACCTCTAGTAATATAATTCTAAGAAGCTTATTTACTATGTGAAACTTCTTGGAACCCTCCAAGCCGAACCCCACCACAACTTACCGAGAATTCGATATCTCACATCTAATAGCGCCACCGAATCCAATCTAGATGGGACATGAAAATATCCTAATAGGAACAACCCTATATAGTTTGGCCTCCTTTCGCACTTTGGTTTTAGTCATTTCTAACAAAGGATATCAATTCTCAATAGATTAATAAATCATCCTATAATGACAATAATAAAGAAACTGAAGTAACCGATAGTTGAGAAGCCAGCTATCTAGGATATAAAATGATCGTATATGAAAATTAAGTCTTGTATACTTATCACCGCTTATCGGATTCAAAGTTGTAATATTTCGTGGTTAACAATAATACCGGACAAGTCAAGGGAGTTTTTCCTTAAAAGTATTATCTCACAATTATTCTTAAGTTTTGAGATAGTGACAAGCTGTTCTTCGATGTTTAGTGCTAATTATACAAATAAATCATTTCCATATAAGTGAATCCCTTTATGGAGATTAATTCATTTCAATAAATAAATCAAACATTTTCTTTTAAAAAACAGAATTCGTACATGGCTTCACATTACAAGTATTAGTTTTAAAACACTTTGTTAAAAGAATTTACTAATTTGAAACATCATTATAATAAGGATTTAACAACTTAAAACATCCTTATTACATTGATTAATTAACTTTAAAACTTTGTTGACAAAGTTACTTAATTATTTTCAATAACGTTTAAAGTAAATTACCTTTCAAAAATCATTAATCCAATTAAAAACATTTTAATATAAGTAATTAAATTAATATAAATAATTAAATCTCATTATTTTAAAAATGATTCATTAATTATAAAAATCTTTAAAGACTAATTAAAGTTAAACAGATTTGTTAACTTCTAAAAGTTACTAATTAAAAGATTAATTAATTTAAAAAACATCATTAATAAATTGATTATTTAACTTTAATCCATCATTATTAAAAGATTGATTAACCATAAAAATCATTGGATAAAATGATTAACTAATTTCAAAAACATCACTAACCAAGTGATTGGTTAATTTTAAATACATCGTTAATAAGTTAACTAGCTAAATCTAATCCTTATTAATTAAATTAAGTAATTGTTAATAAAATAATTAATTTTTTGAAACATCATTAATCAAAAACTTGCTTCACCAGTAAAATAATTCTAAGGTGATAATGAAACCAAATTGTTTCAATAAAAGGTGATTTTTCGAAAGTTTTGATATAATGACTATCGCTATACGGGCAGTTCGAAATTCGAGTTTATGTCATTTGCAATACCACCACACATAACAAGGGTATAAGCATATATACATGGTGACTTACAATAATGCAACATATATCAAACATTTATTAACAATAGAATTAGTTTAACTACTAGATTTTTATATAACTAATGATTCGCTTACTAACTTCCTAAAAGGAAGCAACAAACCAATCCAACAACCAAACTATTATTTCACTAAAACAACAGGCATTCAAAACCTATATCATGAACACAAATATAGTTTGAAAACATTTGGTTTGAAGGTGGAAGCTTTACTTAACAATGTGCACTAAATCTTTGCTAAACTTCCACCGAACTTGAATACGATTCTAATACGTCAACAAGTCTTAAAAATATGGACTTTTATGCTTGAGAAAGGTCAATTTAGGTCCAGTCTAGAGCCTATTGGGCTCAGCCTAGGTTTTTCAAAAGGGATGTGGGGATTTCTTAAGGTGGAGGGGTGTTATTTTGGTAAGTAGAGTGATGTAAGAAGTTTTAACTTGGTTTTGTGAGTGTATAAACTAGTTTGTTGACTTTGGAAATAATTTTAGAAGCTATGAATTGATGTATACATGTATGTAGAAGAAAATGGAGATAAATTTAGGAAATTGAGATGTCTTAGGAATTATTAGAAAGTGAAGATAAGTATAAGGGCGGGGGCATATATGCTAACCAATGTTACAAATTACCCAGAATAACTCCCACCACTCATAGGTTGCCACATCACTCCCCTCACCCTCTCTTCTACACATTGGATATGGGGCATATCCCCTCCACACCCCTAAATCAAAGAGTTACCATGATGTGTTGCATAAAAGGTGGGATATGTTAAATTTATATATACACTTTACATAATTTATGCATAGAAGGTCACATCATGTCTTATATTTAAACTAAGCATGATTATTAATACTAACCTATTAATTAGCTTATCATAAGATGCATGTATATGTGTGTGCATGTGTACACTAGTGTGCAAAATGTTTCCCAATAACTTTTCGATCCGAAAAAGTTGAAATTTCAAAAAATATTTTTCGGTCACATTTTCTATTTTTGTTTAAACTAATTATATTGGTAAACAAAATTGAAAATGATTTTAATATCATTAATTAATATTTAAAATATGCTTATTTGGCTATTAAAATCCACTATTTATATACTTAAAAATGATTTAATATTGAAATACAAATCGATTAATTTACCGGTCGTTACACTCTCCCTTCTTAGGAGAATTTCGTCCCTGAAATTAATACAAGAAGACAATCCAAAAGGTATATATTATACCAATAAATCCATATGACAATGCAAAGCAACTATGTCGTAATAGAACATACATAATGCATTCAAACAACGAACAACTAACCTGACACTACTTCAGGGTAAGTTTCTTTAATATGATCCTTTGTCTCCCAAGTACAATCACAAGGGTCATCACCCCACTGAACCTTCACAAGCTTCACCACCTTGTTTCTCAATCTCCTTTCATCCTGATCTACAATATGAACTGGATGTCGGGTTACCATCATGTTTGGTTCTATCTCCAAGCATTCCTGAGTAGATGTCTCAATAATCAAAGATGGATCATGAACATGCTTTCTCGGATGAGATACATGAAAGACATTATGAACTTCTAATGATCTTTCAGGCAATTGTACTCTACAGGCCAATGATCCGATTGTCTCAAGGATTCTAAACAGCCCAATAAATCTATGTGCTTTATTTCCTATTTTTCTGAATCTTACAACTCCTTTAATTGGGAAACTTTTACAAATACAGAATCCCCGACCGCAAACTCTAAGTCCCTTCTCCTTTGATCGGGATAACTTTTCTGTCGATCCTTGGCTTCTTTCATAATTTCCTTGATCATAGCCACTTTCTCTAATGCTTCTTGAACCATCTCTAGTCCAAGAGTAAATAGGTCTCTAGTCTCAACCTAGTACATATATAAGAAACGCGGAATATGGATCTTAATGCTAGGACTAACACTAGAGGGGGGTGAATAGTATTTTAAGGAATTACTAAATCTTTTTGAGTTTTTGTTAATTTGAACACAAAAGTATACAATAATCAGACACATATATGATCACAAAAACAAACACAGATGCAGAAATAAAGTTAAAGCAATAAAGGAAAGAACACACCGGATTTTATACTGGTTCGGAGTTACCCTGCATCTAGTCCAACACACAAGTACGGATTTCCTTTCAAAATCAATTGTACAATTACACCCTTGATTTCAAGGCCACGAGGTACACCACTCCAGATTCACAATCCTCTGGGTAGAGATACTTGATTTCAGGGGCAACAAGTTCACCCAATTGATTTCCAAGGCTACAATCATACCTTTTGTCACTTGATTGATTTCCAAGGCTACAATCACACCTTTTCTTACTAAATTGATTACAAAGAAGTCTATAACTCTGATTAGCACTGAGATCTTGTTGAGATAGTGATAGAGAATCAAACCAAAAATGATCAAGTTAGATTCAATGTTGATTTCGGTAGAGTAATGGTAAGAATATATATAAATAAATGCGAAAGAAGAAGAAGAGGAGTGAAAACTAGAAAAATATGAATACAAATTCGTTCAAAACCATCCCTATTTATAGTAGAACAACAGCCATGCCCATACATGAAAGGATATGACGAATAGACACTTCCTTTGAAATTCAAATTTTTGAAATAAACTGCTACCATGTCGACATGGGGTACTTGAGGATGTCGACATGCCAAAGGAAATTTTGGTGATTTGTTTTCCTTTGAAAATAACTTCTATCTTATATTAAAACTATTTTAAACTTTATAAATATACTTAACTATAGTTAAAATACATAAGTAAATGTACAGAATAATATTTTGGTATATATATAAAATTTTACTATAATTTTATATTTAAATCTAAGTATAAATATTAAATATATTTATTATTAAAAAATAGTTTAAAACCAAGGATGATTTTGATTTTGAAAATAAAGATTATTTTGGGGCTAAAAGTATTAAAATCAGGATAGATGTTTTTGATTCTTTTAAAAGGAAGATTTTGAAAACATTTTGAAAATAAGATATAATTTTGTGAAACATTTTGAATAAAAGTTAGTGGATACAAAACAATGTTCCACTAGATTTTTCGTAGGTTCCATCCTACTTAGGGTTCCATCCCTTTAACGGGCTCGAAGTGGATTCCATTCCACGAATAAATTGGATTTTAAGATGCCAGTGCTTTTCTAGGAGTTTTAACAAAATTCCTAATTAAATTACTTATTATTGAAATCTTGAACTCTTGATAATCTTGATACTCATGAGTCTTCAATCTTGATATCTTGAATCTCTATACTGTACAGTCTTCATTCTTGGTACCCGCATGCTTAAATCCTGCATATGCACATATATATCTAAACTATAATGTTAATATTTATATTTTATAATCTATTCTAAGGTTTTTGTCATCAAAACCATCATCTCAAGGACTAACAATCCCCCCTTTTTGATGATGATAACCTTTGTTTATAAAATATTACTTCTGTCCTAATAACTCCCCCTAAAACTAATAACTCCCCCTTAATCTATGCCAAACTATCCTATTTTATACTTCTCCCCCTTTGTCATCAACAAAAACTAACTCCAAACTATATAACTCCCCCTCATTCTTGTACTAAAGTATCTGCATTAATAAACTATACAATGGAGTATATAATAGATATATTAAGAGATAATTATACCGATAACTAAAAGATCATATAGATGTCAATGTGTTTTCATACATGTTTTGCACCAAACATCAATCCACACTAAACCAAATCAAAGCAAATTCAAATCAAATCAATCCAAGCAATCAATCAAACAAAGCAATCAAATAGAATCAAACATTACGAGGAACTTCCACCCATCCTTCTTCTCCAAATATAGGGTCTGCTTTAATGGCATCCCAATTTTCATTATCATTGGTGAGAGGGACAGAAGGATGTGCTTCATTATCATCTTTGTGTAGGGAGGAAATCATCCATCGCATTGCATCGAAATGCTTTTCTTGCTCCTTAATCATCTGCATTTGACTCAACTCTAAGTGTAGCTGGTTACGAAGAATGAACGAAGGAATATTCTTGAAAGAATTAAGAGTTTCTTCAAGATTCTTGGTTAAACTATGAATTGGATTGGCCATATTTTAGTTTGTGAGAAGAATGAGAGACAAAGTAGATAAGAAATAATATTGAGTGATGAATTTTTAAAGAAATAGGTATTTATAGGTGTAGAAATTCGTTTGAAATGAATAGACATAAGGTCGTTATTCAAATTTCAAATTTAAAATGAAATGTCATTTCTGACCAGTACATGTTGAAATGATCAAATGGGGGATGTCGACATGGTTCAGTGAATTTTGATGACTTATTTTCATTTTGTTAATAATTGTGTATATTTATATAATATACTAACATTTATTCTGGAGATAAGATAAGCTAGATAACAGAAAAGAAATTCAATTTCATTTCATAATAAGGCGATACAACGATTAAACATTAAGAACTACATGAACATTAAAACAAACTAAACTAATACAACATGAAATGAAAAGATAGAACTAGTTAGAGGATGATGAAAATGAAGATAATCCAAGCTTCTTGCTGACTTGGAGATAAACTTATTCATCTTGGATGAAATTTTATCCTATTTCTTACTAACGGACCGATTAAGAATCCGTTGATTTTCGACAATAATCTTTTGATTTTTGAGAAGGGTTTTGTTGGTTGGATTGGGATGATAGTCAATGCTTTCCAAAGAGGTTTCACCTTCTTCTTCTATTTCCATTTCATCCCCTTCTTCTTCTTGCTCTTCCTCCTCTTCCATCTCCTCTTGAGCCATACGCTCTCCCTTTTCGGCAAGAGTCTCATAAGGTTAAAAAGCAAATGGAATTTTCATAAGAGAAATATTTGAGTGATTAAAAACCTTTCTTGAAACAAAATTCTTCTCCTTTGAAATCTACTCCAAAATAGTTAAAAATCCGAGTGAGATAGATTCCATGATACAAAGTGTTTTCTCCCATTTCAAGATTTTTGGGACGAAGTTCATCCAAAATAACTTGTGCCTAATTAATATCATAATTTTCAAAAATATCAAAAAATGCTTTGCAAACTTTTGAAGTTGGATTGTTAAAATTCCCCGATCTTGGGGTCAAAGTATGTTGTAAAAGAAGATTAACAATTCTAGCTTTTGGTCGAAAGTTTCAATTTTTGAATTCAAAATCATCATTTCCTTCGAAAATGTGATGAAATCTCTCAAGATCATTTTCATTGATATTAGAACTATAAAGACCCATTCCCCTACTTTTGCAATTGAGAATGGTACCCAAAAGATGACAATTTAAAACGATTCTAGTGCCTTTGACACTACTCCAAATTTCATCATCATTTCCATTATGAAATCCACGGTTTAAATTTGCATAGAAAATTTTAACAAGACTTGGATAACAAACAAAATCATTTTGAGAAGCATCAACAAGACTAAGAACTTGATTATTTACAAAAAGAGAATCAATTTCATAAGAAGAGAAATCTTGAAATAGAGCAAACTTCCCAGGATGGACTTTTCCATAGTTAGCATAGTTGGTATATGCTTTTATAGCCTCCGGATCATTGTAGAGTTGCTCTTTTATCTTTCTAGAAATTCTCATTGTGGAGGGGTTACTTGAAGAATCCATTAGAGTAGAGAGTAGAGAGCTTGAATTTTTGAGATAAGAGTTTGAATTTGAAAATGAGAGTGAAAAGTTATGATAAAAATAGTGAATAAATAGATTCTCAAAGGACATATTCTCTAGTCAAAAGGTAGCTTTTCAGAGAATTGATTGAAGTGAAAAGGTGGAGGGAAATTCAGCCATTTGAATTCAAATTTTGAATTTCAAATTCTGTACCCATGTCGACATCATGGTGGGGACCATGTCGACATGTGTCTTTGAATTTCAATGATTGTTTTTCTTTAAGTATTCTAATATATATATATATATATATATATATATATTATTTTTAATGTCTATATATATCTGGAATATTACTAGAATTATAGTATATTCCATAAAATATTATGATACTATCAATAATAATAATAAAAATAAAACAAAAATTCTAAAATTCAAGCAACACACAATTCAAAATCAATCAATCAAGCAACCAATTCTAAGCATGCAATTTCAACCAATTGTATTGTAAACGTGTACCTTTTTCTGAGTCCGCTTCTCTGAATTCGTCGGAGTCGTGAACTGCCGTGAAACACATATTTGTATTATCTGTCTTCTGATCATCTTCGCTTGGGGACGAGTCTGAGTCATCTAGAGTAGCAGTAAATGCACATTTTCGTTTCTTTATGAAATCATTGTTTATAGGAAGATTTTGCCTATCTGGATACGGATAGTCTCTTTTGATATGGCCTGGTTCATCACAGTTGAAACATTTGATATTGTTTGGCACTACATTCTAATTTCTAGAGTTCTTATAGTTGTTTCTCCTGAGATTATTCATCTTTCTATATTTCAGGAATTTCCGAAAATTCTTGGTCATAAGGGCTATCTCTTCATCATTATCGCTGTTTGAGTCTGATCCATCGATCAATGCATTGAACGCCATTTATTTCTTTTCAGATGCATTGCTTTCTCTTCTCTCAATCATTTGGATTTCAAATGACATTAGATTTCCAATTAATTCTTCTATCTTTAAGGTACTGATGTCATTTGCCTCTTCGATCGCATATGTCTTTTGGTCCCATTCTGAAGTAAGAGGATTTAAAATTTTTCTGACTTGATCTTCTTCCAAAAATTCCTTTCCCAAGGATATTAGAGTATGCACAATGTTCTGAAATCTACTATACATATCGAAAATAGAATCATTAGAATTCATTTTAAATAATTGAAACTGGTTTGAAAGCGTGGAAATTTTGGTCTGTTTAACTTTGCTTGTTCCTTCGTGAGTAATTTCTAAAGTTTTCCAGATTTCATATGCAGACTTACAAACTGACACTCTATTAAATTCATTTGTATCAAGTGAACAAAACAAAATATTCATAGCTTTAGAGTTATTTTGTGCAATAATCTTTTGCTCAGCAGTCCACTGTGCAAAATCAGTCGTGGGTTTAGAATATTCGGTCTGAGTGGCATTCCAAGTGTCTAGTCCTATAGATTGTAAATATATATTCATCCTACATGCCCAATATGCATAGTTACTGCCATTAAAAAGTGGTAGTCTGACAGTAGATTGACCTTCTACAAATGAACTAGTGACAAGGATAATAGAACCAGTGCTGGTAGTGTTAATAGTACCAGTGTTGGTAGCCATTTTGAAAAAAATTTAAAATTCAGATTATGAAAATTTGAAAACCTTGCTCTGATACCAGATGTGTGAAATGCGAAATATGGATCTTAAGGCTAGGATTAACACTAGAGGGTTGGTGAATAGTTTTTTAAGGAATTACTAAATCTTTTTGAGTTTTTGTTAATTTGAATGCAAAAGTATACAATATTCAGACACAGATATGATCACAGAAACAAACATAAATGCATAAATAAAGTAAAAGCAATAAAGGAAAGAACACACCGGATTTTATACTGGTTTGGAATTACCCTACATCCAGTCCCGCACACAAGTACGGATTTCCTTTCAAAAGCAATTGCATAATTACACCCTCATTTCAAGGCCATGAGGTACACCACTCCAGATTCACAATCCTCTGGGTAGGGATACTTGATTTCAGGGGCAACAAGTTCACCCAATTGATTTCCAAGGCTACAATCACACCTTTTGTCACTTGATTGATTTCCAAGGCTACAATCACACATTTTCTCACTAAATTGATTACAAAGAAGTCTATAACTCTGAATAGCACTGAGATCTTGTTGAGATAGTGACAGAGAATCAAAACAGAAATGATCTAGTTAGATTCAATGTTGATTTCGGTAGAGTAATGATAAGAATATATATAAAGAAATGTGGAAGAAGAAGAGGAGTGAAAACTAGAAAAATATGAATACAAATTCGTTCAAAACCACCCCTATTTATAGTAGAACAACAGCCATGTCCAATCGTGAAATGATATGACGAATAGACACTTCCTTTGAAATTCAAATTTTTGAAATAAACTGCTACCATGTCGACATGGAGTGCTTGAGGATGTCGACATGCCAAAGGAAATTTTGGTGATTTGTTTTTCTTTGAAAATAACTTCTATCTTATATTAAAACTATTTTAAACTTTATAAATATACTTAACTATAGTTAAAATACACAAGTAAATATAGAGAATAATATTTTGGTATATATATAAAATTTTACTATAATTTTATCTTTAAATCTAAGTATAAATATTAAGTATATTTATTATTAAAAAATAGTTTAAAACTAAGGATAATTTTGATTTTGAAAATAAAGATTATTTTGAGGCTAAAAGTATTAAAACCAAGATAGATGTTTTTGATTCTTTTAAAAGGAAGATTTTGAAAACAAGATATAATTTTGTAAAACATTTTGAATAAAAGTTAGTGGATACAAAACAATGTTCCACTAGATTTTTTGTAGGTTCCATCCTACTTAGGGTTCTATCCCTTTAACGGGCTCAAAGTGGATTCCATTCCACGAATAAATTGGATTTTAAGATGCCAGTGCTTTTCTAAGATTTTTAACAAAATTTCTAATTAAATTACTTATTATTGAAATCTTGAACTCTTGATAATCTTGATACTCATGAGTCTTCAATCTTGATATATTGAATCTCTACACTGTACAGTCTTCATTCTTGTTACTTGCATGGTTAAATCATACACACACACACACACACACATATATATCTAAACTATAATGTTAGTATTTATATTTTATAATCTTATTCTAAGGTTGTTGTCATTAAAACCATCATCTCAAGGACTAACAACATGGTGTCCATATAAAGCTTCATAGAGTGTCTTGTCAATGCTAGCTTGGTAACTGTTGTTATAAGATAACTCTACCAAATGCAGATGATCCTCCCAAGAACCTCCAAAGCCCAAAATGCATGGCCTTCAAAATTCAGTTCACCCTTTACGGTTTGTCCATCTGTCTGTGGAAGATAAGCCATGTTCAAATTTAACTATGTCCCTAAAGTGGTTTTCAATGCTCCTTAAAATCGACTAGTGAAGATGGGATCTCGATCACTAACTATACTTACTAGAATTCCATGCAGTCGAACGATCTCCCTCAAATAAATCCCCACCAACGAAACTCCATTCCTTATTGACTTTATCGGAATAAAGTGGGCGCACTTTTTTAATTGATCTACAATTACCCAAATGCCTTTACTATCTCATCTTGTTCTGGGCAACCCATTGATAAAGTACATGGATACTTGCTCCTACTTCCAATTTGGTATCTCCAATGGTTGGTTCAGCCTAACAGTCTTTTGTTGGTCACTCTTAACCTGTTGATAATTGGCACACAGGCTTACAAAGAGCGAAATGTTTCTCTTCATCCCTTTCCACCAAAAGGTCTTCTTCATATTCTGAAACATTTTGGTTACTCCTAGGTGGATAGATAACTTTGACCGATGTCACTCTCTCTGTACATCTAGTCTAATTCCATTAATATTTAGCATATGAATCCGACCATTCATTCTTTAAAAGCCTTGAGAGTCAGTCTGAAAATTAGAAACAATTCTATCTTCAACATCCTTCTTTAGCCGAGCTAGAATAGGGACTTCTTCTTGGAAATATGCAATTATTTCCATTAATGTTGGCTTAACTTTCAAATTTGCAATCGTCACCACATTCCTTCTCAAGGCATCTGCAACGACATTCGCTTTCCTTAGGGTATAAAGAATCTCTAGGTCATAAGATGCGGGAAATTCTAGCCATCTTTGCTGCCTTAAGTTCAAATCCTTTTGGGTAAAGAGAAACTTTAATGACTTGTGATCATATATAACTCAAACTTTGCACCCAAAATATAGTGCCACCACACCTTTAATGCAGACAACTACCAACAACTCCAAATCATGCACGATGTAATTCTTCTCATAAGGTTTTAATTATTGACTCGCATACGCTATTGCTTTACCATTCTGCATCAAAACTGCTCCCAATCTAGTCCTACAAGCATCCATGTAAAATGTTAATCCTTCACTTCCATCTGGAATAGCTAAGACAGGAGCGCTAGTTAATTTCTTTTTTAACTCATTGAATGTTTGATTGCACTTGTATGTCCAAACAAGCTTAGAATCATTCTTCGTCAAATTTGTAAGATGAGAAGCAATCCTCGAGAAATCTTTAATGAATCTTCTATAGAAACATGCCAGTTGCAAGAACCTTCTGACCACGGACACATCTTTGGGTTTCTTCCAATCTTGAACCGCAACTACTTTAGCTAGGTCTAATGATATGCCATCTCCCGAAACTACATGCTCTGGAAATCTAACTTCGGATTTCCAGAAATGGCATTTAGAAAACTTTTCCTTTAAAACATGGCTTGTTAAAGTACTTAGAACAACTTGCAGATGGTATTTATGCTCTTCCTCTGTTTAGAATAAACGAGAATATCATCAATAAAGACTTGGACAAACTTATTAATAAAATCTTGAAACACTCTATTCATCAAATCCATGAAATAAGCTAGTGAGTCAGTCAATCCAAATGACATATGTAACATCCTATATCTAGAGGCCAAAAGTTAAGTGCCACAGATGCTGCAATTTTCAAAAATGGCTATTTGGATTATTTGTAAAAAGGCCCTTCTCCATTTATAAATATATAAAACAATTAAGTCCCATACATTGAATAATTTTATATATTTATTAAAATAGATAGGAAAAATCTACAAAAATTCTAGAAAATCACTTTTAATATGTTTTCCAACATATAAAAATTTCAGACCTAAACCTTTTATTATTTAACCGTAAATAATTTATAACCCAGATTAACATTTCCTTTACTAGAAAACTCATATAAATTCCACAAAACTTCTGATAATTTTGAAAATTGAAACCATCTCCAAAATAGTATTTTCGATCTATATAAAAATTTGCAAGGCATTTGTATGTCATTTAATAGGCTTTTATATCAAAACATGTCGTAAAATCTATATGAACAACCATAAATCATCAACAAGTATATATAATCATTCCATCGTTCAAAAACATGGAAAATCATTGCAAATAGGTTCGAATTTCATTCTAAAACTGAAAACAAAAGAAATATGAGATGTAAACATTATTCACCTTAGCTTTAGAGATTAAAGAGATAGAGTGAATGGATTTCATTTGAATTAGCTTCTTCCTTAGCTTTTCTTAATCTTATTCCTCTTTCTCTTGTTAATGGTGACCTATTTCTTGTTTAAAAATATTGATAAAATGAAATGAACATGTAGTATAATACACGGCCAAAATTTTGAGGATATTGGAATGGCTTCTTTCCTATTTTACCCCTCCTCTATTTCATGTTAACTCTTATTTTAGTTCATTGGTTAAATGGCACAGCTACCCCATAATAAAAATCAAATCTCAATCCCCTAATCAACACATTTTTTGTTTAAATTAGCTAATTAAATATCCTAAATAACGTTACAAAAATTATGGGGTGTTACGGCATGACTAACCACTCATAAAAATTATCAGGGATACGAAAAGTTGTTAAGGGCACACTCTCCACTGCTACCCTTAATTGTGAAAACCAGTGGTAAGATCCAATTGGAAAATATCCGAGCTCCGTGGAGCTGGTCAAACATTTCATCAATACTAGGTAAAGGATAATTATTCCTGATAGTCCTCTTATTTAATTCTTAGTAATCCACACATAGTCTAAGAGAATCCTCGACCTTGGTAACGAACGCTATTTTCGATCACTAACTCGATATGCTACGTTTAGTCAAACCCTTCTGTAATAAATCAAACATCCGCTTCTCTTATTCTCTTCTTTCCTTTGGACCTTCAAGAAGGTTGTACATTAGGTTGGTTCTTGGAATCAAATCAATGCGGAACTGTACTTCCAAATGAGGAGGTAAACCTTGCACTTTTTTTAAAAAATATCCTTGAAGTCTCGAACAATTGGTATATTCCTTATCTCCTCTTTAGGTACTTTGAGGGAATAAAGGAAAATGCTTATCAACTTATTAGGCTCCCCACAATAAACTTCCACACCAACATTTCCAGTATCACTAATTCTGATAATCCTTTGATTTCAATTTATGATCGCTCTAATTTTATACAAGCAATCCATACCCAATACTACCCCAAAACCCATGAACCCTAGAACAAATAAGTCAGAAAAGAAAGGCCATTCTCGATAAGAAATAGGCACATTCAAACATATGGTGTCAAGATTGGTCGGACCCCTAATGGGTTCGACACATGAAAAATATTGTCTAAAAGAATGGGTTTGAGCTTAAACTTATCAACAAGATCTACTGAGATAAAACTATGGGATGCACTGATATCAAATAATACCCTAACGGGAATATCAAAAATGGATAAGTGGGAATTAGCCACAAGGGCCTCTTTAGTAAGTGCAATTAGTTTATAGGACACACAACTGAAATAATTACTCTTAAGGACAAATTGCAAAATAATTAGTTTCTAATGCCGAAAAATCTATGAAATTATGTCCTTGAAAGTAATTGGACTGCTGACTTTCTCCCTAAAAGTAATTATTCCGTTGACTTTGGTCTTGAAATTAATTTCCGTGGATGTATGTCCTAGAAACTAATTGGACTGCAAAGTTTGTCATTCTAGTGAAATGCCCCAATGGGTAATGTACCTTGCAACACCTGCTTTCCTTTTGGGTCGGTAGAAGTAAATGATATCTCTTTAATAGTGAAAACTAGTCACTGAGATCCCTTCTTTAGAAAAGGGCACTAGTTCTTCATATGTCCATGTTTGTTGCAATCGTAGCAGAGTGGTCCACTAGCCGGGTTCGGGGACTGATTTGAAAAGTGGCCCATATGGATGCACTTATAACAAAGGATCTTGGTCAAGTCTAACTACTTGTTCTATGATGGAGCTCCACCTCCTGGCTTCTTTCCTGACCACTTCTTCCCTTTGCACTTGAAAAACGGCTTGCTAGCAACATGTATCACCGATAAAGGTTGGGCATTGACTGCTAGCAATACTCCCTTTTGAACTCCTTACTCAATATCAAGAGCTTCAAACCTTAGATCCATACTGATTAGATTGGTAAAAGTACCATGGAGATGATTGGTCATTTCTCAAAGAAATTCTGGCATCAATCCTTTAACAAACATTTCATTCTTTTTGAGTGGCATATCAATCAATCCTGGTTTAAAGCGGGACAATGCATTGAATCTATGTTCATACTGTGCCACTGTCATCTCACCCTATTTCAAATTTATAAAACTTCTAAACAACTGATTATGCCCCACCTCTGGGATAAACTAATCTTCAAAAACCATCTTAAAATGTGTCTAAGAGAAATCTTCGTCTGGTGTATTCATGGTGACTAAATCCCACCAATCCTTTCCTACTTTCTGAAGCTAACGTGATGCCAACAATCTCTTTTTAGCATCTCCCAACAGAAGAACCCTGAATATCCTTACACAAAAGCAGAGCCATATCTGAACTCCCAGAATGCCTTCAGTTCCATATAAAGGCTTATCACCTAAAGCAGTGTAATTCTTGCATAGAGTCACAAAGTTCTAAGGCGGCTGAACTTGCATCGCTGCTTCTTCTACTAGTTCTACAACTGGCACATTTCTAGGAGCTTTTCCATTTCTATCCATGCCAGTTTCAAATCCCCACCTCTTCTTCCTCTTGTACTCATTTTCAATAACTGGATAAGTGACAGGTATCATTAGAACTCAAAGATAGGGTCAAAGACGATGAAAGCTAAATTGTAATAAAGGACCTAAAACCAGACTTTTAGGGGAGAAAAGGAAATACTCTCTCAAGATTAACACATTTTAGGGCTCTACTCACCCTATCTCTAATGATTTATACCCCAATCAGGCTAAGGGTTTCGCTCAACTGAAGCACTGATACCAACTGTGAGAACCAACCTTTCTGACTCTTAGGAACGACACTTCACACATCCTCGGTGTTCATATGTCGTTGCCCAAACGAAGGAAAGATGAATCGTTGTAGGGTAAAACAAAGAACAGAATAGAACCTCACGTTGAAACTACTAAATAAAATATCACAGTCAATAGTACATCTGGTTACTCCTTAATAGTGAGCTATCAGAGTTACACAAAATTACTACATATTAGCTTTGGCAGTTATACCATCCTGCCTATACATATGCTGAAAAAATATACTTGCACAAACTCGATAATACAGCGGAATAATTTACTAAAAAGATGAAATCCTCCTGCTCGAACGCCATCCTCAAAAGAGCCCAATAAAGACCTAATACTCTTGGACTACTCAAATAAAATAAGTACCCGAGAGTTTAGGGAAATTAATCAACTCGGGTTAGGAGATATGTTTGGTATGAGTAAAACTTTAAACAACAAGTGTGTAATTAAACATAAACATGTGAGACCACGTCGCTGAACACCGAACGGGTTTACTCTCGCATAAATCAACATCCAAACATAAAAAATAGGTAAATAATTAAACTCTGTGAAGTGTTGTTGACTCTTCCCGATGCTAATAAGGAAATAAATTTGAAGGTTTGAATCAAATCAGAGAAGGAAAATCTCCAATAAATGACTAGGAAGGTGCATCCCCTTGAATTATACGTCTAGTAATATACTTATAGAAGCTCATTTACTTTGTGAAACCTCTCAAAACCCTCTAAGCCGAACCCAGCCAAACCTTACCGAGAATCTGAATATTTCACATCTAATAGAGCTACCGAATCCAATCTAGATGAGATGCAAAAATATCCTAATGGCAGCAACCCTACATAGCTTGGCATCCTCTCGTGCTTTGGTTTTAGTCATTTTCGACAAAGGATATCAATGCTCAACAATGCAACAAATCATCCTAGAAAGACGATGAATCAAGGATATAAAACGATCGTATATGGAAATTAAGTCTTGTCTACTTATCACCACTCACCAAATTCAAATTTGTATCATTTCTTGGTTAACAATAATTCCAAACAAGTCAAGTTAATCTAACCTCAAAGTCATGTCTCGTGATTATTCTTAATTTTCGAGATAGCGACAAGTCTAGTCCTTCAATGTTTAGTTCTAATTATATAAATAAATCATTTCCATATAAGTGAATCTCTTTACGGAAATTAATTCATTTCCATGAACGAATCAAGCTTTTTCTTTTAAAAACCCGAATTCATATTTGGCTCCCCATTACAAGTATTAGCTTTAAAACACTTTGTTAAAAGAGCTTACTAACTTTGTGAAATCATTATAAAAAGGATTTAACAACTTAAAACATCTTTATTACATTGATTAATTAACTTTAAAACTTTGTTAACAAAGTTAATTAATTATCTTCAATAATCTTTAAAGCAAATTACTTTTAAACATCATTAATTCAATTAATTGATAACATTTAAATATAATTAAATGAATAAATTTAGAAATAATTAAATATCATTATTTTAAAAATTATTCATTAATTGTAAAAATTTATAAAGGAAAGACTAACTAAGGTTAAAAAGATTTGTTAACTCCTAAAATTCGTTAATTAAAAAGATTAATTAATTTAAAAATCATTATTATATTAATTATTTAACTTTAATCCATCATTTGTAAAAGATTAATAAACCTAAAACATCATTAGATAAAATGATTAATTAATTTCAAAACATCACTAGCCAAATGATTAGTTAACTTTAAACACATCGTTAATAAGTTAATTAGTTAACTTTAATCCTTAGTAATTAAATAATTAATTAAATCAAATACTAGGGTTAATTAGTTAAATCAAATAAAAAAATCAACATCAATCTGGTGAATCATCTGTATCTAGAAATCATCCAAAACCAGAAACCATCAAATACAAGATAAACCTAAGCATAGTTAGGCTAGCACATAGCATTGCCTAAGTATAGCTCTCAATCTCAATAATAATAAAATATCTGCAGCAATTGAAAATATAAAAATATAGGTCACCTATTAAAGAATATGTAATAAGAGATATAAGAATCCATTATACTCTAGACATTGTTACAGGTATAGTCTCTTCTCCTCATATAGAATATCATAAAACGTATCATGAGAGTAAATGACTATGACATGAAGTCTTAAGTAGAGTCATACCCCTTGAGAATATAAATAGTATTGGCATGTCTTCTACATATACAGGAACCATATGGGAGACTGACAGCATGTCTGATTGCCTCATATGTATTCGTTGAATACTACTTTGACAGTCATCGGTTACATCCCTCTCGACATCATGACAAGGTCCACCTTTGTGCTTGTCTATGCGAGGACTCTGCACGTTTACGACCCTACACATGCCTCTATAGGTAAACTGCATGTTGGCCTATGCGACACATGGGAAAACACACATATGCCAACACATAGTAAGTAGCCAACACACAGCTATATATACAATGGTTTCACCGGTCCGGGGAACGACCACTGCGATTAGACCACCAAGGTGGATACTAATCAATCTGGATCACTTTCGAAACATAAAGGAAGTTGGATAAGAAAGGAAGATACAATCTATACTCGATAGCTAACACATAGCTCCACAAGAATGCCGATACATGGCCCTATAGGTTGCTGACACACGGTTCGATCCAATCCTCGACACACAGCTCGATCCGATCACCGACACACGACTCGATCCAATCGTTGACACATGGCAACGTACATGACTCACCACGATGTGCCTCACCACAAATACCCATCACATATGTGTAATTTACTCATAAAGAATAAATATCACAGCAGCGTCTCATACCTCTACATGATGCTTAAATGTTTACTTAATGCTTATAAATTATACTCAGTTTACATAATTAACAAGTCCAAAGAGTAACTAGAGAATTATTACTGAGTGCACTATTCCAAACCGTATTATAACTTCATTTATTTAGATTCCTCGCTACATAGAATTAAAATCATCATAAATAAAAATATTACATAAACAGAAATAACATTAACCTAAATAGAAGGATGTCATCACCGTATCATATTAAAATACTATTCAAATCAACATCAACGATGAGTCATTCATATAATCTAGTTCAATATAAAAGAATAAAGAGATCAAAAAAGAAATATAAAATAGATTAATAAAACATATATTTATATATATAGAACAATCAAATCAACATTTAATAATAATTCATTCACAACATATAATCTAGATAAATTATAAAATGAGAACTTTAGAAATGATTATTAAGTAATTTAAAATTAAAATGAATAATTGATTAATCTTTATATTAATAAATGCATAATTTTCTTTATATAAATATAAATATAAATATATTATACCTCTAATTAAACTTATAAATTACAAATTAACTTTAAAATACTCAAATATTATTTAAAAAATACTTCTCATTTTCCAAAATTTAAGTTAATATTTAAATAAAATTTTTAAATTACAAATCCTGATTTCCTCAAATAATAAATGGCTATAATTACTAATTTATATTGTATTTAAATAAAAATTTCACTAATCTGATAAATTCTAATAGCACCTTTTTTATAAACAATTTTATTTACATTTATTGTTAATATATATAATTAAATAAATGAAATAAATCATTCACGTAGGCAAAAAAATGCTTGCCCAGTTGCTGCCACTGATCGGCTGCTTGCAATTAACCATTTTAAACTAGGCGGTCGATAAATCGGCCGCATTTCTATGCTGTAACTCACCGATTCAGGCAAGCTTCTCCTTCTTCCTTGCCATTATCCCTCCGACTCGTTGCTACTACCAATATACCTAAACAATAATCCAATTTTAAGATCTACGATAAGGATTATGTGATTAAAGGCATAGATTTATGAGTTTATATACTTACCTGAACTTGCTTCTTCTTCTTCCTATGCACGCTTTAGCTCAGTGATGCAACCTTGAGGCTCGAATTTCCTCTCACCATAGGTGTTGATCGATGTCGAGAGGCACATAAATGAATTTAAGAATTTAATATAATTTATTTGATTTTATTTAGGTTTCCAAGTGATAGAAGGTGGGTAAGGTTTTGAATCCTAAGGTAATTAAAATGAACGAGTAAAGTTATATTTATAAGCGAGAGTGAAACGTCTGGAAATTGAACACTCTGGACTAGGGAAAAATATGTCGGGCTTGGTTTTCGGGCTTGGGCTAGAATCGAATAAGTATATGTATTTTTTTTTTCATTTTCCTTTCTTTTACTAAAACTATTTACTTATTTAATACAAGTCACAATGAAATTCCAAATAAAATTCATATCTTCAATACTTAATTATTCACCCAGTATTACAATATTTTCTAGAATTTATTTTTCATATTTTACTTCATTTAAATTTAATACCCAATATTCACATTTTAAATCCATTAATTAATTTATTTCTCAATCTTTTAAACGAATAATTATTTCCAAAATAATTTAATTTCACTACTAATTACTTTACTATAAACTTCTAATATTTCTTATTAAATATAAAATTATTCTTATTTAATCCATAAATTCCTTTTTAATCAATTAAATAATTATCATTTACCTTTATTAATAACTCCTAAAATACCAGGTTGTTATAACCCCCCTACCAAAATTATGTCTCGCTATTTCTAAGGAAGTATCTATAACAAAGCTAATAATTCCATTATCGATATAAATCCATGGCAAGCTATTTTACAATTGCAAATCTGCCCATATAATGATCCGCATTAATTCATCGGACATTAAATAAAGTAACAAAAAACCAATGGCTGGACCTTTCATCGGTGGCTTAACACAAAACTAGAACTTCTCAATAATTTACAAAATATCAAAATGCAAACTAGAAATCTTTACTCTTAAAATTAGCATCATAATATAAATTTTACTTGGAATTCAAAAGTATCAATATGAAATCCATTTCCCAAAATTTCCTAGTTAAAAGTCTTAACCTTTTGAAAGAAAATTCTAAAACATATGAGTAACTTTAGTCAACTTCAATTAAAAAATCTTTTCCATCAAACTAATATCACTCTAAACTAAATTTTAAAATATTATAATAATTGAAAAACACTTCACCTTAAAAAAAATCTTTTCTAAATACCTTTCTTAATTAACATCAGTTGACACAAGTACTTGCCCTATTTTATATAACAAATTTCTTTCCAAATTAAATTTTTATTTTGAAAACAAAATTTCCCAAACTTTATTTTCTAATAGTTAATAATACCATAATAAAAAAGTTTCCTTTATAGTCAAAATATATTGTTCAATAATCATTGTGTTAAAATATAAATGTTTCCAAAAATATCCTTTTATACTAACTTATAAGCTCACTTAAGTTTATAATATTGTAATATAATCCTCGACTACCCCAAGTCAATATGATAATAATATATACTTCTTTCATAAAACTTTCCAGAATCAAAATTTTAAAATTTAAAATGATTATACTTTTCTAAAATGTACCATATTTACTTAAATCAGAATACCTAAATCATATTAAATAATTCTTAACCATATAAATTATAATACCCCAAAATCCTACAAATTAATTCTAAATATGAATAAATTATAATTTATTCAATTATAAACTCAAATTCATAAATAAATCTTTACACATTGTTTCAATTATACTTTAATATCCGCAAAACCAAATCCAATTCATATAAAATTTTCCTAAATCTTCACAAGATTTATTTCAATACACATTAAGTTTCAAAATTACAAGCACTATAAAATACAATGATGTTGCCTTGCCATATATTGATTACTTATATCAATTGGTTGCAGTATTGACTGCATAATCAATACCGTCTTGCCAGTGATCTTGGCTAGTCGCTAATATCCAATGACTGCATATGTCACTTAAAGTATATCCAAACTTATAAAAGATCTTTTACAACATATTTTCCCAAAATAATATATATATACTCTTATTTTCCAAAAACATTTCATATATTGACTTCAAATATCATTATACCGAAATTACAAACTTTCTTTAAAATTCCATTTAAAATATATAATCTTTTGAAAATACTTTGCTTGCTTAAATTATTTATCTTTTCAAAACATTGTGTCCAAATGTCTTGTTTTACTGTTTAGGAATCCTTATTGAATGCATGTGCACCCACATCAATCAAAATCCTAAAATACCCAACAGACAAACTAACACAATTTTTATTTCAAAATATAAATTTCTATAACATTATCTATATAAATCCTTTAACATACTTGCCTTTATGATATAATTATCTATTTATATCAAACTTAAGCTCGTACCATACTTTATCACAGTATTTCCAATTAAAACATTTTTTTACAAGTACTTAATAATATCCAAACATTTTCAAACACTCTTTGAATATCAATATTAAATCAAAATACAATTTCAATAAACATTATACTTTATCAAACAATAATCCCTTTCAATAAACATTATATAATATCAAACAAACAACTTACACATTTATTCATTTTACAAGATCAAAATTAAATCCATTTTACAACTTTAATAAAAACATATAGATATTCAATCATCAATAATAAAAAATTAATTCGACACAAACAATTATCGATAACCAAATAAATATAAGCCACAACGACCAATGCACTTGGCGAAAAATTGATTTACTAGTTTTCCACTGCGTACTCTGATCAAAATCAAATCAAAATAAGATAGCTCAATATTAAGGCACATAATGTCAATCATTTTATATTTTCACACACAAAATATCAAAAGTCCAAATGTTTCATACATATAGAAAATAACAAATACGTCCTTAAGTGATTAACCCAGTAATCATCCTATAAATATATTCCTATTATTCCTTTATTATAGGGTAACTGCCCAACTCATCCAAAGGGACAAGGACTCTAAGTCTCAACTAATGTCTTGACTCGTGTCTCTTATATATTATGTATTGTTCTGAACATCGCTCATACCAAATATAAGCACCCGACCTCTATACCATATTATCCAAGAGAATTACTGTGTAATACCATCAGATAATATGAAGAATAAGGCTATATGGGGTACACATGTGAATATTCCCTTAGCCTAGCACTGGTACGTATTTAAACATCGAATAAGTAAATCACCTACATACACAGTATAAAGAAATAATCATGTGTTCCTATAGGATAGAACAATACACAATAAATAATAAAGAATATAGAGCCAAAATCATAGCGATAATACATAATACCAAATATACAAGGTATGTCTAATATACATCATATGAGTATACATACAACAGTCTATACAATACAGGATGGTAAGCTACTATACTGAATACTAGCATCCTCTATGCCCAGGAAATACAAGTTAATCATACTGTCATTGTACCTAAAAAGTATTGGATTGATCCAAATATTACATAAATAACACACAAGTCAGACTATGTCTAAATCAAGGATCAATAAATATAGGTGACAAAGTATATTCTAGGAATAATAATATGATAACACAGGCATAGTAACTCAAGTCAATGATCATAGTGTCAACGTATGTATATATAATAATAACATAGGTATGGTATATAATTGTAATATCATACACAATCATCGAAATATCACATAACACAAATATCACAAAGTCATGTATAAAGATGTCATCACCTATAAGGAAATACACCAAATTAGAAATAGAAAAATTAACAACAATAGGGTGAATCATCCATATTTAGAAGTCATATCTAAACCAAAAATCATCAAATACGAGACATCTCCAAGTAGAGTTAGGCTAGCAATAGCATTGCCCAAGTATAGCTCTCAATCTCAATAATAACAATGTGATACCCCACCTCTATATCCATCTATATAAGAGTATTACAGAATAATACTGTCAGATAATACGAAAGATGAGGCCATAAGGGGTACACAAGTGCATATTCCACTGGACTAACACCAGTTTGCATTAAAACATCAAATAAATAACACATCTATACGTACATAGTATTGGTACAAAGCAATGAACACGTGTGTCCCTTAGCCAGAACAATACACAATATAACGAAGATCACAGAGGCAATCAAATCGATAACATATAACAAATTATACGATAGAGTTATAAGAGTACAAAATAACTCAAAATGTTAAATATCTTAATAAAGTATGATAAAAAATCGATATGCAGATCAGTGTCAAACATATACGGTGAATCAATGTTATATACATGTCATATAACAATCCTAATATAAAGCTTATCTAAGCGCAATAAAAATACATGCTGGTCCAATCATCCCTGTACTTGAAATGCCTTTGACTGACATATGCATGGTTTATAATTAATGTGATATCCCAGAATTTCAAGGAATTTAAAATGTGATAATCTCTTAATTAATTGTTTAAAATTGGTAAAGTTTGTTATTTTCAAATATAAATAACCAAATAATAATGTGATGTTTTAATTATGGTTATAGACTGATTTTAATAAGAATAATTATTCAATTTGTGTTATTATATAAATTTGATTTTTTAGTAGGCTTATTATTTTCAAATTTAATAAGTGTTGTTTATATATATCTGTGTGTGTGTATATGTATGTATTAAGTTGTTTTTAAATGGAATAATCAATTTCAAACTAAATAATGTGTTTATTTAAAAATATATATGTTTGAGTTGATTTTTAAATTGGATTTTAAAAGAAAATTTTGAATTTGAATTTGGATTTAAGTTTAAATCTTTAAAGATAATTATTTTAACATATTTTGATATGAAATGTATGATACAGTTTTTATTTGAATAAGATTTTGTTTTATATTGTTTTCCTTAAAGAGATTAATTATATAAATTTAGAAAGTATTTATTTAATAGTAAATAAATACAAAAGTTATATTAGCATTTAAAAATGGATTAAATGCATATTATATATGATTTTATTTAAATTATAATTGGTTTCTATTTTATATCTTTTAAAAGTTTTATTTATATAAATTAGAAAGGCATTTAAAATATATTTATTAATTAGGAAATTTAATTCAAAAGCTTTTAAATCATTTAAAAATAAAAGAAAAGAAGATAATTACAAATGTTAATTTTATATGCGTGTTCATACATGTGTATGATAATTGAGATTTGTAATAACAAGTGTCATAATTCAATTTTATTTTCTTCAATTTTAAAAAAAAGCTAAATGAATCTATATAAATCTATATCTTTCCTCTTCTCCATTTTTCTTTGTTTATTCTCACATTTGCAAATACAAAACCAAAACCAGAAATTTCTCAAACCAAATTCTGTAAGCAAATCTGAAAATCAAAACCAATCCACTAGATAAAAACTTGAAACACTCCTCAAACCAAAATTAAAACCTTTCACAAATTCAAAGCCAAAGCTATTAACATTTTCCAAAATCAACAACCAGTAAAATCCTTATGTTCAAATGCCTGAAACCTATTTTCTTGAAGCCCGTAAGGTTTTCAAATGCAAACCTAAACACATCCCTCCAAAACATCAAGCTCTATAAACAAATCAAGTCTGTAACCATTTATTCTTCAAGCCTATAATCACTTTGAAGAGTTCATGCAAGTAAATCTGAAGCAAAAGCAAAGTGTTCAAAGCATTTCAGTTTCAAAGCAAGCTTTTCAGTTTTAAAGAAATCAAGCCAGTCAAGTTTCAAATCCTGTTTTCCCAAGCTCTCTGCATTTTTTTTTCAAAGGTGAGAATATATTTAAATTGAAACTTAGGTAATAAATATCTATTGCATGTGAATTACTGTATTGATGATTGCTTTGCATGTATGTATTTATGTAAGCTTTGTATATTTTTAAGGTGTGCATATCTGTTGATTTGAAACATCTTATTCTTAGTCAAATCCTCAGCCTTTTAAACTGTGAACATGAAACCCCTTTAGATTTGATGCAGATGATATATGTTTGAAGTAAATTTGGAATGTATATATGAAATATATATATATATATATATATATATATATATATATATATATATATGCATGTTTGTTTTTAGACCTGAATACATTCATATATATATATATATAATACATACATATATATATATATGTATGAATGTTGAAATTATGTGTGCATGTGTGATTTGTTTGTGTGAATCTCTGTTCATAATTACAGAGTTTGATTTTGGTAAAATTCCAAAAATCTCTTCTCCAGTTCTCTGTTAGCTTAGTTTTCAAACAATTATAGTTTGTTTAAAACAGAAACTAGGATTTAAAAAAATAGTCTCAATATGTTTGGTGTATATATTATGTGGAAATCAAGAATTCCAGTAAAAACTTCCAAACCATGTTAAATTCAAGTATCAAATTTCTTTGATCCATTTTGATAATATGAATCACCGTTCCAAATTATGATTTTTAAAACAGAAATCATAATTTTTAGTGTGGTATTGAGGGTGCGGTTCTTAGGTGTCTAGATTTTGGTTTTTGGATGATTTCTGGGGACTAGAGTATCTCTGGTGATCGAGATTCTTGTAGGAGTTAGATGGATGATCAGGGGAGTGGGAAAAAATAGTAGAAGAGAGGATAGTTCGCCGTAGTGGCGGCGTTAGGTTGAAATAGGATTTTAACCTAGTTTGGTTGAGGGTCAAATTGGTGATCGTTATTACGTCTGTGGGTGATCGAGTGGCTCGAGGCTGCGGGAATTGGTTGCGTAGGGGCTCGGCAAGGTGTGGACGAGGTAGCTCAACCTTCGGTGGTCAGAGGCGATTGGGCGAGGCTTTTTCTGGCAGTGGTTTAGGTTCCAGTTTCAACTGGATAGCTCGATTTGGGATCGTAGCTTGTGGTTGTGGTTTGATGATCATGGTGGGTTGTTGGAGCGACTGTCGACATGTGGAAAGTTCTGGCGGTGGTCGGAAGTTCACCGTGCATGGTGCAGGGTGCACATGTGTCAGTTGGAGTTAAGGTTTTGGGTGCCTCGGGAAGGAACTCGCGTGGATTTTGTTTTGGCTCGAGTTTGTCCTGGGGCCATATGCAAGAACTTGAATGGACTGTTAAAGTTTTCAGACAGTTTAAATTTAAACCAAAGCAGTTTTAAAACAAAGAAGAAAAGTAGTTTTCTCGAGTCTGGCTCGAGTCTATAATGGGTTGAACCGAAGTAAATGTTTGAACCAGTTTTTAAATTTAAATAAAAAATTAAGTTTTAAATTTAAATAAAAGTAATTTTTTAAAATTTTAAATAATCAAGTTAAATCAATTTCTTGAAAATTCATTTATTTGTAATGAATTATTTGAATAAATTAAGTTATAAGATTTGCTTAACTTAAATGTATTAAGTTAAATCCTTAAGTTATTTTCAAACTTAATTTGAAATGTAATTAGGTAATTAATAAAGGAATGTTTTTATCTTAAAAACTTAATTAAAGTTTGATAATTAATAAGACAATTAAAGAGTAATTAATTAATTAAATTGGTTAATGACTAAGGATAAGTTAATTAACAATTAAGGGTTTAAGTGATTTATTAAATTGCAATTAAGGATTGTTAATTAATAATTAGAGATAAGTAATTGATGATTATTATTTTTTAAAACTTAATTAATGATGTAATTAAGTAAAGTTAATTGCTAAGATAAAATGTTTTAAATCATTAATTAAAGATAATGTTTTATGTTAAAGTTAATTAAATTTTAATAAGTGAGATTAATCAAGTTAATTAAGAAAATTTAAGTTTAATTTATTTATTTAATTAATTATTGATAAGAATTAATTAAGTAATTAATTAAGGATAATTAATTAATTTAATTAAGTAATACTTATGATTTATCAACTAATGATTAGAGATTTATTTATTTGTAATTAGAAATTAATTAATTAAGTAATTAAGGGTTAATTAAACTAGTAAATAAGAAGTACTTAATAAAGTTTTATTAAGTAATAATTAGATTTTCTTAATTAATAATTAAGAGATTATTAATCTATAATTAAAGTTAATTAAGGATTAATTAACTATTATTAAGGGTTAATTAATTGTCATTAAGGACTGATTAATTGGTAATTATGGATTAATTAATTTGTAATTAAGGTTGTTAATTAATAATTAAGTTTTATTAATTAATAATTAAGAGATAATTAATTAGTTAATTAAGGTTAATTAATTATAAAAGTAATTAAGGATTGATTGCTTTGTATTAAAGATATTGATTAATAATTAAGGTTTATTAATTAATAGTTAAAGAATAATTAATCTATAATCAAGGATTAATTAATTTGTTTAAAAGGGTAATTAAGGGATGAATTACTCAATTGTGATTAGTGAGATGAATGTGATTAATTTAAGTTAATTAATTTGTTAATTAATTAAAAATAGTCACTCGGTAATTGATTAAGTATAATTACTTAATGAGAATTTATAAATGTAATTACTTAGTGTAAGTAATTAATAATTACTGGATGTAATTGATATAAGGAAAATTACTTAATGGGAAGTAATTTAAAAGAATAATTACTTGGTAAAAGTAATTAAGGATTAATTACTTGGTGTAATTAATCAAAGGATAAATAAAATTAATTAAGAGTTAATTAAGAAGTAATTAAGAACAGTTAATTATTGTTATGATTAATTAAGGTTGATTAATATAGGTATTTAATTAAAGTATAATTAATGTAATTAATTATGGATTTATGTAATTAATTACAGTTAATTAATTAATGAAGTAATTAAAGGTTAATTACTGTAATTTTGTGAATAATTAATTTGTGTAAATTAATTAAGGCTAATTACTTAAAGTAATTAGAGAATAATTAATCAAGGATGATTAATTAAGTTGGATATTTAAAGGATGATTAATAAATTAAAAGACTTCTAATTAATTAATGGCTGATTAAGCAAGATTTGGTAATTAATTCATAAGTAATTAATTTAATTTAAGTTGATTAGATTAATTATAATATGGATTAATAATGGTTGCTTATGGATGATTGTTTGAGTAGAATATCTGTATTGGTTGATATCTATTGGATGATGTGCTATGATATTCTGTGATATGATATTTGGATATATCTGTGATAAATGTGTGATATTTATCTGTGATGAATACTGTGTGAATTCAAGTATAAAATTGAATTGAATTGTTTAAATCTTAAACAACTTGGCCTTTAAAATACGTTCGGATTTCGATGAGACCGGGATCGGGTATCAAATTTAATCCGAAAACCACATCGATCCAAGTTAAACAATATGTCGTGACATCTCAAGTGAAGATTCAGATAAAGGCTATAGTTGTTAACTCTAAGGGTGATTCCAAAACGAGTTAATGGAGATAGTGCTTGGTAAAGCGATGAAAATTTAAAGTGCTAGGGTTATTGTCGTTAACTCTAAGGGTGATTCCAAAATGAGTGTAGCGAGATAATGCATTCGGTTTCGTTCGAACTCGGAACGAACTTGTATGGATTGAATGCTTTCATAACATCGTCAGGTGGACAATGAGCATTCTAAGAGATGTGTTCTCTAAAGGTAATCGTAGCCTCAAGCCTCATCAACCGGGAATGGCTAAAACAGGGAAGGTGCAGCAAGGCTAAGTGGGTAGCACCCTAGTAGGACGAGATTTACCCCTGTCTAGAGCATCTTTTTATTCGGCTGTGTGGCCAGATGGTTCGAAACAACTGTGGGGTTGTCTTGTTCGGGACTATCCAGTAAGGGATGGTTCCGGCTTTGTGTTGTAGGAGATTGGAGTAATCCTCGGTACGGTGATATAGGCCACGTACTGTGACCGGCAGTACCCCAATAGCCCTGCCATTGTATGAAAACCCAATCTCCAATAAGTTCCATCGGATTGATTGTATACCTATGTATGCTGGAATTTAATAAATGTAACAATTTCGGCTATTTCTGATTTATTTGAAAACCCTAGACACTATTATTATATCACAGAATTTCCTATCAAAGTTTTGGTTAGCGTAAGGTAAAAACTTACCCATGTTTGTGTGTGGGAAGTCTTACGTGATACCTTTGTTTTCAAAGGTTTTCAATGTTAAACAACTTTAACCCGTTTACTCACACCAGACCCATGTCTGACCCAGTGTTTATTCTGTTTCCTTAAACTCTTGGATACCTCAAATTTTTATGAGTAGCCAAGGGATTCATGTTAGCTTTGACGAATTCTGGAGGAGATATAGAGCAGGAGGCTTCTGCGTTGTAGATATATAGTGGTTCTGCTGTGCTGATCTCTGTATTGATATATTTATTGTACATTGAGTTGTAATAACTAGGCAGGTGTTTATAACTGTCTAGTATGTGAGGTATAAGCCGTGTAAATCTGATGTATATGATACTATGTAATATCTTATGTGATTAATATAATTTATTCGTTCCGCTGTTGAAATTTTGATGTTGTTTCTTTCTTCTATTTCTTTCTCTTTTCTATCCATTTCTTTCTTATTAATGATTCGTCTTTCTGTGGAGTGAAAGATGGGTCGTTACAGGTGGTATCAGAGCGCTAGGTTGAGATAATACCTAGGCTCTGGAGTGGTGTCTATCTTGAGAGAACGTACTTGTTATTTTTATATAACTATATATATATATATATATATATATATCTTTTTCTACCTATTTGTTGGGTTACCTGTTCGGGTTTTCCAATATAAGTTCTAGAAGCAGAAAGGGTAGTGGTGTATGTAGCACTACTACCAATGGAAGAGTATGTGTCGAGACTGTAGACCAAATACCCTCTCGAGTGAGCTTTGCATGGTGTAAGGATTTCAGCAATCTCTGAAGGAAAACTATTAAGGTTCGGAGTCCATCATTGAAGTATAAGTTTGATCGCGCTCGTGTGAGCTGATTTTCGAGAATTTGGATCTGTCGGTTAAGCAGAAGCGAGTGATGGTATCTTGGCAACTTCGGGAAGGAGTTGCTGTGTGATGAGACGCAGTGACTATGGATGTCTTCGAAGATGTTTTCTTTGGAGCAAGTTTAAGGAAGTGTGTCTGCATCGGTGATGTGGCTGAGTTCAGCAGGATGTTTGTGTTTGGTCTGAGGTCCAAGTTTCTCAAGGAGCTTTGGATAAGAAATCTTTAGGATCTGTGGTAGCAGTGCAGCTCGGAAGTGTTTTGTGCTCCAGCTGGAAGATCTTTTGGCATTAGCAGTTTCCTAGAGGTGGAGTTCAGAAGCTGCAGAGAAGATTCATTTTTCCAAATGGATTGGTCAAGCAATAGGAATGTTTTGATGGGTAAAGAAAGAACGGTATCTTTGGATATTGGTCTGGATAGGATCGCAAAAGTGACTTGCGATAGTTGAATGTTCTATAGGGTAATATTTTGCTTGGGTTTGTGGCATCTCTAGAGGATGTAGGACTTATAGAGTTGTCTGAGATTTTTCGGATGTCTTCTAGGAAGAGGTTTTGGTGAAACAGCTCAAGATTTTGTGAGACTTCTGTGTTTTCTCTTTATGGATTCGAGAAACCAAGTTTTCGAGGATGTTTTGGTCAAGTTTGTGCTCGTATTCATCATCGGCAATCTCATCTGCTCCAGATCAGAGTTGTGCAGCGGATGCATGGTGGCAGCTATTCTAGAGTGGAAGCAACCGAAAGTTGCAATGTTTGGATTAGAGGGTTTCTATAGGAAGTTTTTCAGGATCTGAAGGTCATATTGGTGAGTGCATCTGTTTTGTCTTTTCCGGATAGGAGAAGTAAATTGTAATCTACTGATAATTGTGGAGTAGAGTTTGTTTTCTGGATTTCGGTAGATCTTGAGAGGATCCGTTTGTTGGATTGTTTTTGATCCAGTTTGTCCAAGAAGCATCAGCGAAGGTTGAGCTGATCAGGAAGGATGAAGGCAGCCAGGATCGTCGGAAAAGTTATGTGGATTAGAGACGGAGGAATTTGGAATTTGACGTTGGAGACTTCGTTGTTATTTCTTCGGTAAAAGGGAGAAAATAAGATTGGGTAAGACTAGAAAGATAGCTCCGAAGTATATTGGATCTTTCTGAGTTTTTGTGAGGATAAGTGTTTTGGCTTCGAGGTTGAATTGCTAGGTAGGAAGACTAGGATTCAATGTGTGTCACGTATCTCTGAGGGAGTACGTGTATGATCTATCACTGGTTTTGGAACCAGCAGTTCAGGAGGATTTGGTAATTGAGTCGATCTTGTCTGCGGTCAGATATCTTGTGTAGATGGTAGATCTAGATGAGTGAGAGCTTATAGCGTAGTGGTGTAGCCAGTTTCGATTTAGCATAGAAAATATACCAGTATTTGTATCTGGGAAACTCTGGATAATTTTAGGGAGCATATCCAGATCTATATTCGGATAGCTAGAGTTGTTTGTTTGAATGAGTCGTTTGTTTGGATGAAATTGTTTGTTTGGATGAATGGCTGTTTGATTGATAATGTATAGTTGATGTGTATGCTTGGATTTTTGAAAGAAAATTAAAAACCTTTGGATTATCTTTTGTTTTAAATTTCGGGGACGAAATTCTTTTAAGGGGGAAGGAATGTGATATCCCGGAATTTCAGGGAATTTAAAATGTGATAATCTCTTAATTAATTATTTAAAATTGGTAAAGTTTGTTATTTTCAAATATAAATAACCAAATAATAATGTGATGTTTTGATTATGGTTATAGATTGATTTTAATAAGAATAATTGTTTAATTTATGTTATTATATAAATTTGATTTTTAATAGGCATGTTATTTTCAAATTTAATAAGTGTTGTTTAAATATATATATATATATATATATATGTATGTATGTATGTATGTATGTATTAAGTTGTTTTTAAATGGAATAATTAATTTCAAACTTAATAATATGTTTATTTAAAAATATAAATATTTGAGTTGATTTTTAAATTAGATTTTAAAAGAAAATTTTGAATTTGAATCTTGATTTAAGTTTGAATCTTTAAAGACAATTATTTTAATATATTTTGATATGAAATGTATGAATAAAGTTTTTGTTTAAATAAGATTTTGTTTTATATTGTTTTCCTTAAAGAGATTAATTATATAAATTTAGAAAGTATTTATTTAATAGTAAATAAGTACAAAAGTTATATTAGCATTTAAAAATGGATTAAATGTATATTATATATGATTTTATTTAAATTATAATTGGTTTATATTTTATTTCTTTTAAAAGGTTTTATTTATATAAATTGGAAAGGCATTTAAAATATATTTATTAATTAGGAAATTTAATTCAAAAGCTTTTAAATCATTTAAAAAATAAAATAAAAGTAGATAATTACAAATGTTAATTTTATATGCATGTTCATACATGTGTAAGATAATTGAGATTTGTAATGACAAGTGTCATAATTCAATTTTATTTTCTTCAATTTTAAAAGAAATCTAAATGAATCTATATAAATCTATATCTTTCCTCTTCTCCATTTTTCTTTGTTTATTCTCACATTTGCAAATACAAAACCAAATTCTATAAGCAAATCTGAAAATCAAAACCAATCCACCAGATCAAAACTTGAAACACTCCTCAAACCAAAATTGAAAACCCTGTAAAACATTTCACAAATTCAAAGCCAAAGCTGTTAACATTTTCCAAAATCAATAACCAGTAAAATCCTCATGTTCAAATGCCTGAAACCTATTTTCTTGAAGCCTGTAATGTTTTTGTAGGATTGATTTCACCCTAGAGGGGAGGGTGAATAGGGTGATACTGTTAATTATAAAAATTATTGCCGAAGCTTATAAAATTATTTCAACACGGATATATCAAAATTATAGCAGCAAGATAATTGCAGAATAATAAATGCAGAAATAGAACGACATAGAATTTACCCAGCTTCGACAAAACCCTGCCTATGTGTTGCCACCAAGGTTTCTCCTAGAAATTAAGTAGTCAGACGCTTACACACGTAAACTCGCGACACCCGCTATCGACTAGCCTTAACTCTACGCTCAAAACCCTGTCACAACTCAGCCACTGAGTTGCGAATTCTCAAACTATGCCACATAGTTTGTCCCCTAGTCACACGACTAGTAATTACAATGGTTTAAAGGAGAAAATACAGAATTAAAGCAATAATCAAAGACCTAATTTAAACTAAAGCCTTATTAATATAACTTGGCCCAAAATATTATCACTAAAAAATGCGGCCCCGTTATCTCCTTTATCTATTTTGCTCTGTAAAAAATGTCGGCCTGGTTCCTCTTTTTCTTTGCTCGAAATTAGGGCTTTGAGAGATTAGAAGCCACCGTCTTTTATTATCTCGATCGAATGATGATTTACGTCCCTTAGCTTTGTAGATCGATGCTTTCTTCTCTTTGCGCTCGGTCATGGCTGCTTCCAGTATTGAGTTCGAATCAATGAATATGGTATGTGAATTGTTACTTTTGCTTTACTATTTTTGCTTCCTTGAACTCAATGATTTCATAGCCGATGATGAATGGGTTTATATAGGGTTTGATTCCCTACAATTTCGTTCGATTGATTATTTGCTTGACTTCATCTCAGCCACTTGATTATGTTTTAATGTTGATGATTTATCTGACTTTGTCAATTTCATATAATTTGATACTTGATTGACACGAAGTTGATTAATTTCTTGGCCACCATGGCTTGTTTGATTTGTTCCTTTGTTCAACACCTTGTTCATCACGGCTTTGACATTTGCTTTGACCAGTTGAATTTTTGACTGTTGTCGTGGTTGACTTCGGCCACTTTGATTCTTTTGTGTGAATTTATGACTTTGCTTTTGGCAGTGTTTATTTCTCGACTCTTGCCATTTGTGTTTATTTTCTCTGGTCATTTTTTCGAACTAGCTATGTCATATTTAACTTGTACTTGTTGTTGCATGACTTAGGCATTTGACGTGAATTGGCTTTGTACATGTGTGTTCAAGCCCCTGTTGTCTGCATTGCTGGATTCGAAGCCTGGTTCATGATATTTGTGAGCTGCATATTTTTGCTGAGACTATTTTCTTTATGACTTACTTCAGCCATTATGTCTTTGACCTGCAGCTTGAACTTGCTATACATATATTCACACATATAAACAAAGATGCTTAACTTGTTCACTGAACTGTTGTATTACTTTGTTGATGATGCTTTGACTGTTGAACTTGGTTTAGATTTGTGGTCTTGTGTCATAGTTTTGGTTCATCTGATTATAGTTCTGTGAGCATTATGATCTGGTATCACTGACTTCGAGTTGCTTTGAGTATTTGTGTTATGATGTAACTTGTTTTATTGAGTTGCACCCTCTGTTGTATTGTGTCATGTGTTTCCAGTCATCATTTCTGGATTTAGTAGTTCGCGTTGATTTCCACTTGTATACATACATACAATTATGTGTGTATATAGGTGTGTCAGCATAGGTGTATGCATTCATCTTTTGCACTGTGTATTTGATAGCCTCGAGCCTTTGTGACATTTGCAGTTTGATTGTGCAGTTTTGGGTTTCATGTACATTGTCACTGCATATATGTTTGTATATCAACTTGTTGAAGTCGCTTTGGTGCGGTTTCATGTTGTCTTCAAGTTTGAAATTATTGCAGGCTTGGAGTCTTTGTACATTTACTTTTACATTTGATGGCATTCATGTGTACATTAGTCTGAAGCTTGTGTTCATATACTTGCCTTTGAGTTTTGCTTGGAGTTCAATAGCTTGTATACTTCATGTAAAGGCTGCACTTGTTCTGTCCACTGTTTCTATTTGAGCTCGCAATGTCCAGTTTCATTTAGTTGTTCACCGATGCATTATGTTGTATCTTTTGGAGCTCAAGTTGCTTTACCTGGTTCATTGTCGTTTGAATTGGGTTGTTGTGCACTATGCATTCCTGTATATGTTCATTATTTGTACTCAAGTATTGCCTTTGTTCAAGTCTTCATTGGGTATGTTGGTCTGGGTTTGCACTTTGTTCATTTGAGTTGTTTTCATGTGCATGACTTGAACTTTGGTTACTTGTACTTGATAATTTTGTATTGCACCTGAGTTGAATCCAGCTTAAAGCTCGGGTTTGACCTTGTGCTGATATTGTGACATTATTTTTATTGCACTTGAGTTGAACCCGGCGTTTTGGGTTTGACCTGTGCTCACATGTCCCTGTAATTTTATGAAGTGTATATATTGTTGTGCACGGCCTTGTGGCATATCCAGTGATACACTGTGTATGTCACAAGCTGTTCCTGTATGATGAATTCAAATTTAAATGATGACGAACAACCCAAATAACTGAGGCAAATATTATTTACAAAATCCACATTTTATTTTATATTGCAAAAATATTTCATTTTCAATTTTACCACGTCGGTTTATATTTTTGCAGATTGCTCAGATGCTAGATTCACATTGGAATGAAGTAGAAGATAAGTACGAGTGTGAGTGATATGTAGTGAGGTGCAAAAGTAAATGTGAATTTTAATGTAATCAAATTTGTATTGTAATTGAAATTGTATATATATATATAGTGAGAGCTTGAAATTTGTACTATTCAAAAATTATAGTAAATATTTGTTTGAATAAAATATCCGTTTGAATTCAAATTCTGTGTTATTTATTTTATTCATCAAATATTTATTTAATCTGTGAAAATAAAATAGTATATTAACAAATACATTTAAATGAATATATATATATATATGTTTATTATCATCAAACAAAAATCATATACTCGTATATTCAACGATCTCCCCCTTTTGATGATAACAAACATATATTTCAGATTTTGAATATATTAAATGTATTTGATGATTCCTTTTGCTCCCACTATTTGAATGCTTCCTCTCCAAAGCTCCCCCTTCATATATGCATACAATTAAAAATATGCAAATGATCCTAGATGCAAATAGAAAATATTTGACTTTTATTTGATAAAATCTTAACTTTTCTCTCCCCCTTTTGTTATCATCAAAAGAGTAATAGTGTTAGAAAAATGGAGACAAAGTGATAGATATTAATAAAACATTAAAACTCAATCGAATATAAATATTAAATTTCAATAAAAAATCAAACTAAAATCATAAATACTTTGTTAGGCGCATATTCCACTTTTAGAATGATGGGAATGATATCATCATTTAAAACCATACAGTTGTGTCTATTTGTGGTACATTTATATCAGGAATTTGAATATCTACCAACCATGCATAACCGTTAGGACTTTTAAATGGGATTAGTAGTATTCCAATTTTATTTAAAAAAATGAATTCAAGTATCTTCTAACCACGCATAACCGTGAGGACTTTTAAATGGGATTAGAATCAACTTGTTTATTTAAAAAAATCAATTTTGATATGCGTTCCGTACATGCGTAACCGTGAGGAATTTTAAATAAGCATGGAAGCACATAACAAATTCCAAGTAATTCACCCTGCATAACCGTGAGGACTTTTAAATGAGAGTGAATACTTTGGATTTTATTTTATTATTATTATTATTATTATTATTATTTTATTAAAAAATATAAAATGAAAAACGAATGATTCCTGTTTAAAGCACCACATATCGACAAACTATATTGAATTTTGATGAGTTATGGTCGTTAGAAATATGATAGAAATAGAGATGGTCATAGGATTTTTTACCAACAAAAAGTTTTATAACTCTTGTTTAAATTTCTAAAGAAATTTACTAATTATACCGTCTTGAGTCATAATATATGATAAATATCAACACTCGTCACTTTTTCAATCACTCTTTATCCTTTTGATAATTAGTAGGGAGTCAGATTAGTCAATGTTATAAATTAAATTCAAAAATAATTATAAAATTAATTTTTCTAAAAATGACCAATCTGAAAACAAGGTCAAAGATGATTTTCTAGAAGGGGTTTTACGAGAAAAATTTCTGCTATTTGAAAATTATTTGAAATGAAAAATATGCAGATATTTTCTTTGAAAAACGATGCCGTTACTAAATGTCTCAACAAAAATCACGTTCCACTAGTAATTTTTCTATCAACAAGATTACCAGTGTAATCTGCATCTGAATTTCTCTTTCACTCAAAATTATCATTTGTTGAATGTTACAGACCAGATCATGAGTAGTGCAACAAAATATCACAAAGTCATTTTTATTAACTTTTTAAATGAAATTCTTTTGAATTTGAATTGAAGCCGTGTAAATAATCAAAAACCGTGAATATAGAGTCGGCCGTAAAATAACCAAATGTATTATCATCCAATAAAACACTATTATTAATCCAAACTAATATATATAAAGTAATTCAAAGACTCTAGAGATTTTTATAGTGTTCTTGGCATAAGAATATAATTGGCCAACAATTTTGAATAAGTCAGAATCAAAATCATCATTTATTTTATCATCACATTATTGGCTGATTTAATTCAGACTATGGTTTCAAAATATACCATTACCTGTTTTACCTTTACGATAATTTTTCGTTGTTGCCAATTGTGATTTTGTCACCTTTGTACTAGGCTAAGGAACTTTGCTTTGTCGCCCGTTGTGTTTCTGGAACAGCCAGAATCCGGATAACACTGTTGTTGTTACTTAGCCTGTCACCACTCCTACACGATAAAAGATTTTTGTGACCTATTTGTTTTTATAGGTTCATGATTGTCAGTGGCAGAATATTTTGAAAAATAATTTTGTGGAGACCCAAAACTATTTATATATGTTCCTTTTGGCACCCATATTTGTTTAACTTTGAGAGATTTTATATTTGTGCCTTTTGGAACCCAAATTGGAATGATTTTTACGTGTTTGGGTCTATACCAACAATTATTTTGATTGTGTCCAAATTTTCTACAAATTGTGCACATTGAATTGACTTGATTAATTTTTCTTTTAATAGGTTTAGATTGATCATATCCAAGTCCTTGTCTGACTTTATTAATAGTTTGTTTCCCTAAGAGCATATTCAACAATTTTTCACTTTTGGAAAATTTATCTAAAGTCGATGACAGTTGTTTGACTTGTGTTTTGAGAGATTCATTTTCGTTTAATAATTGTGCGCACTTTTTAATAGAATTTTCTCTTCTAGTATTTTTACTTTCTTTCAAAATCAGAATTTCATTTTCAAGTGATTTTATACTAATTTCTGATTTTTTAATTTCTTCTTCGAATGTTGGACACTTATCACACTTAGGGATCCTACTTTGATAGGTTTTAACTAATTGGTCAAGTTGTTTATTTGAATCTATCAAAGTATCTTTTTGTGATTCAAGTTTGGCATACTTCTCCCTAAATCGTTCAAAACAGCCATTTACTTCGTGGAAATATATAAGTAGTTGTGAGTGAGTGAGTTTTGATACCTCGCTTGGCTCGTCATCGTCGCTATCAGTTATATTTCCTTGAAGGCACATATCTGCTTTCTCACTTTCACTGCTAGTACTTTGATTATCTTCATCACTGTATTCCACGTGGTTGCAAAATTTCTCCTTTTTTATTTCTTTTCAAAGTCGTGTTGGTTTTGAGGACAATTGGGCTTGATGTTCCGGGTTGGTTGCACTTGTGACAGATGATCTTCTGTTCGTCTGAGTTGTCTAGTGCTTTGACTATTCTGCTTTTCAATTTTCGATTTAGAGCTGAATTTCCGTATTTGTAATACCACCTTTAGGATTTCCTTATTATCAGCTCCAATTCTGCTGCTCCATCATCATCACCATCGCTTTCTGTTGTTCCTTTAAGAGCTATTGATTTCTTTCGAGTGTCACCTCCTTCACACTCTTCCTTGAATTTCATTTCTAGCTCATAAGTGGTGAGATTTCCGATGAGTTCTTCAACTTTGATTTGTTTTAAATCTTTTCATTTTTGAATGGCAGTCACTTTTGCTTCAAAACTTCGTGGAAGGACTCTGAGGATTTTTCGGACTATTTCTAATTCCGTGTATGATTTTTCGAGAGCTTTTATTTGTATACGATGTTGGAAAGCTGTCCATACATCTCTTTAACAATTTCTTCCTTGGCCATTTTAAAATTCTCGTACTCCCTACTCAGCATGGCAAGGCGAGATTCCTTGACTTGAGATGTTCATTCGTGAGTCACTTCTAGTGTGTGCCGTATTTCCTGCGCAGTTAGACAATGTGAGACACGATTAAATTCAAATTGATCCAATGAACAAATAATCAAATTCATAGCTTTGGCATTAGAATTCTGTAACTTATTTTCTAGATCTGTCCATTGATCCTTCGGTTTATTTATTTCCTGATTATATAATTATAGTTTGTGCTCTTTAACCAGTCTCAACAATATTCCAAGCATTAATGGTTTTTAGAAAAAAATTCATTCTATTCTTCCAGTAGGAGTATTCATCATTGAACATTGGTGGTCTAACTATGGACTGACCCTTAGCAAAAGCATTACTAAAAGAAGCCATTTTAAAAATTCAACTTTTTAAAATTGATTTTTGAAAAAAAAAATCAAATTTTTAAAAACAAAAGCGGACTTCTATTCTAGCTCTGATACCACTTGTAGGATCGATTTCACCCTAGAGGGGGGTGAATAGGGTGATACTGTTAATTATAAAAATTATTGCGGAAGCTTATAAAATTATTTCAACACAGATATATCAAAATTATAGAGCACAGATAATCGCAGAATAATAAATGCAGAAATAGAACGACATAGAATTTACGCAGCTTCGGCAAAACCCTGCCTACGTGCTGCCCCCAAGGTTTCTACTAGAAATTAAGCAGTCAGACGCTTACACACGTAAACTCGCGACACCTGCTATCGACTAGCCTTAACTCTACGCTCAAAAGCCTGCCACAACTCAGCCACTAAGTTGCGAATTCTCAAACTACGCCACATAGTTTGTCCCCTAGTCACACGACTAGTAATTACAATGGTTTAAAGGAGAAAATACAAAATAGAAGCAATAATCAAAGCCCTAATTTAAACTAAAGCCTTACTAATATAACTCAGCCCAAAATATTATCACTAAAAATGCGACCCCGTTATCTCCTTATCTATTTTGCACTGTAAAAAATGTCGGCCTAGTTCCTCTTTTTCTTAGCTCGAAATTAGGGCTTTGAGAGATTAGAAGTCGTCGTCTTTTATTATCTCGATCGAATGATGATTTACGTCCCTTAGCTTTGTCGATCAATGCTTTCTTCTCTTTGCGCTTGGTCACGGCTGCTTCCAGTATTGAGTTCGAATCAACGAATCTGGTATGTGAATTGTTACTTTTGCTTTGCTGTTTTTGCTTCCTTGAACTCAATGATTTCGTAGCCGATGATGAATGGTTTTATATAGGGTTTGATTCCCTACAATTTCGTTCGACTGATTATTTGCTTGACTTCGTCTCGGCCACTTGATTGTGTTTTAATGTTGATGATTTATCTGACTTTGTCAATTTCGTATAATTTGATACTTGATTGACACGGTGTTGATTAATTTCTTAGCCACCACGGCTTGTTTGATTTGTTCCTTTGTTCGACACCTTGTTCATCACGGCTCTGACATTTGCTTTGATCGGTTGAATTTTTGACTGTTGTCATGGTTGACTTCGGCCACTTTGATTCTTCTGTGTGAATTTATGACTTTGCTTTTGGCAGTGTTTATTTCTCGACTCTGGCCATTTGTGTTTATTTCCTCTGGTCATTTGTTCGAACTAGCTGTGTAATATTTAACTTGTACATGCTGTTGCATGACTTCGACATTTGACTTGAATTGACTTTGTACATGTGTGTTCAAGCCCCTGTTGTCTGCATTTCTTGATTTGAAGTCAGGTTCATGATATTTGTGCACTGCATATTTTTGCTGAGACTATTTTCTTTATGACTTACTTCAGCCATTATGTCTTTGACCAGCAGCTTGAACTTGCTATACATATATTTACACATATAAACAAAGATGCTTCACTTGTTCACTGAACTGTTGTATTACTTTGTTGATGATGCTTTGACTATTGAACTTGGTTTGGATTTGTGGTCTTGTGTCATAGTTTTGGTTCATCTGATTACAGTTCTGTGCACAATGTGATCCGGTATCACTGACTTCGAGTTGCTTTAAGTATTTGTGTTATGCTGTAACTTGTTGTATTGAGTTGCACCCTCTGTTGTATTATGTCATGTGTTTCCGGTCATCATTTCTGGATTTAGTAGTTCGCGTTGATTTCCACTTGTATACATACATACAGTTATGTGTGTGTATAGGTGTGTCAGCACAGGTGTATGCATTCATCTTTTGCACTGTGTATTTGATAGCCTCGAGCCTTTGTGACATTTGCAGTTTGATTATGCAGTTTTGGATTTCATGTACATTGTCACTGAATACATGTTTGCATATCAACTTGTTAAAGTCAATTTGGTGCAGTTTCATGTTGTCTTCAAGTTTGAAATGCTTGCAGGCTTGGAGTCTTTGTACATTTACTTGTACATTTGATGGCATTCATGTGTACATTAGTCTGAAGCTTGTGTTCATCTTTGTTGCATACTTGCCTTTGAGTTTTGCTTGGAGTTCAGTAGCTTGTATACTTCATGAAGAGGCTGCACTTGTTCTGTCCACTGTTTCTATTTGAGCTTGCACTGTCCAGTTTCATTTAGTTGTTCACTAGTGCATTATGTTGTATCTTTTGGAGCTCAAGTTTCTTTACCTGGTTCATTGTAGTTTGAATTGGGTTGTTGTGCACTGTGCATTCCTGTATATGTTCATTATTTGTACTCGAGTATTGCCTTTGTTCAAGTCTTCATTGGGTATGTTGGTCTGGGTTTGCACTTTGTTCATTTGAGTTGTTTTCATGTGCATGACTTGAACTTTGGTCACTTGTACTTGACAATTTTGTATTGCACTTGAGTTGAATCCAGCTTAAAGCTCGGGTTTGACCTTGTGCTGATACTGTGACATTATGTAACGACCCGTAAATCCGCACCACTTGAGTCCACACTATCCTACCTAAATCAACTCAAGTTGCACAGAATACGAACCATTTGGGTTAAAGAAGAAGAGGTAGAAGAAGAAAATAGAAAACAACATCAGAATCTAACCATCGCAGCGGAATAAAATATAATAGATAATAAATACTCTTTACTCAAACATCAAATATCTTTGTTTATAAATTACATCATCAGAGTACATCAAACACAGCTCAACATCAATGTCATACAAATGGATACACAACAACTCAACACAGCAGAAATATATATATATATATATATATATATATATATATATACAAGTACGAGAATACGTATCGTCATCCAGCTCGTCTCCTGAGCTCCACAGCATCATATCCTGTATCCTATAATACTCGGTCTGACCCGAGCATTACAGTTAAATAATACCCGAGTCAGTCTGGATTACCAGCGTGAGAAAAATCACACCCAATTGATTATTAAAGTTTCAAAATCCTTTTAAAACAAAAAAAAGCATCTCGTAAGACGACGCCACAAATAAACATGTCGGGTTTTTACCTTACGATAGCTAAAACAATTTTTATAGAAATCCTCTGATAATTTAATAGGGTCTATATACATATACTTATAAAATAGCCGAAATTGTTACATCTATTAAATTCCAGCTACTAGCCACAGAGTGGGTAATACAAACAAAACTCGTACAAGGCTCGTAGGGAGAATGGATTTCCAACTAATGACTAGGCACTGGGGTACCACCTGTCACAGTACGGGGCCTAGATCACCGTAACGAGGAGTACGCCCGCTCCCCTGCAACACAAGGCCGGGACTACCCCTTACTGGATAATCCCGAGTGAGATCACCCCGCGGTTGGGATCAGCAACCGCCCACTAAGCCGAAATAAAAAGGGACATCTAGACTGGAATGACCTCACCCTGCTTGGGTGCTACCCACCTAGCCTTGGTGCATAACCCCTGATTTTCAGTCATTCCCATTTTATGAGGCTTGAGGCTAAGCGTTACCTTTTTAGAACGTATCCCTTAGAATGCCCATTGTCCACCTGATGATGTTTCGCAAGCATTCATCCATCCAAGTCCGTCCCGGGTTCGAACGGAACGGAAGGCACTATTCCTACTACATCCATTTTGGAAATATCCTCAAGATTAGTAGCGACTAGCCCTTGCACTTCACTGCTCCATCTTCGAATTCAAAATCGTTTTCACGAAACGTACAAACCGGATCGAAGTGGTTTTCGAGAATTTAATCTCGATCCCGGTCTCTTCGAAACGATCAACGCATTTATCCAATATTGATAGTCGGTTATTTAACTATCAATTAATATTCACAAACAACCATCCAACAATTAATAAATTCCCAAATTATTTATTAACCTCAAAATATCTTCACAAGATATATTTCTCTTTTCAATCCTTTGAAAACAGATTCAAAACCATCTTTCCTTTCAGAATAAACTTTCCCAATTATTTTCTATCTCCTCTGAAATCACCAAGCACAAAACTAGATTTTAAAATAATTTAAAACACTTTACTTTAAAATATACATTAAAACATTTATTTCAAAACTACTTCAATGATTTGTTAAAAATACATACTATATGAATATTTGAAAATAAGGTTACTAAATAAAATATAAAACTAGATTTTCACTTTTAAAAATAAAGTACTATCACTCTTTAAATAATTATTGCTATAATAGATTAAAAAGAAATACTTACTTTAGAATTTAAATATCTAGAAACAGTAAATTTTTCAAACATATTTCTTAAACAACTTTAAACCTTTAATTTATACTTAAAAATTTACTTTGAAAACGTACTTGGTTATTCAGAGAGAGATTTTCAATCTCAATCACTTAAATCAATTCTCCAAATTGATTCCCAATTTATTCCATTTGAAATAAATTTCTTTACTTATCATTTCATTTCGAAATTCATTAATTATGAACTTTATTGTTATTTTCAGTTTGATTTTTTAATCCTTTAGCTGAAATATACAAATTTCAAGTTATTCCCAATTTCTTCTTTATTCTTCTTAAATAATTTAAATTCTAAATTCAAAATAAATGCTTTGTTCTTTAAAACAAAAACATTGAAGTTTAAGTTTCATTAACTTTCCGTTAATTTAAATTTTCCTTACCATACTCAAAATTTATTTGTTAAAATTTTAGAGTCACTTTATTTCCTTCCCAGTACATTTATAAATTTATTCAATTTTTCCATAATTATTTTACTTACAATTTCACTTCTTTTATTTCCATTTCCAAACTTAAATTATATATTTGGTAATTCATTATTGCCCGATTATAACAATCAAGCCATAGCATTCAATACTTTCACATACTTCACTACAGGATATCAAATATTCAGAACAGAGAATATTAAATAATTAAATAAAGTTGAGGGGTCCAGTTGGATCCCTCCAACCTGTTCTCCCTGCATCCACAGATGTTAGCACAATATAAAATGCCAATTCCAAATATATAACACACTACAGCACATAAATCAATTCAACCATTTCAAACAATTATTTAAATTTAATCATTTAAAGCTAAATTTAACTGAGTGAGATTAACTCACCTTTGGCCTAAGATTGTTATTCACCTCAAACTCATCTTGTTCTTCTGCGACTTTTAACCTTGTATAAACCAATTTACGATTTATTAATATTCGAAATATAAATCGAACACCTAATTACCATTCAATTTAATTTTGAATTAATTTTCCTTTATTACATCTTTTGGTAACAAAATAAATTAAATTCGTAAATCGTAAAATTTTATCACAAATCCCTTCTATAATTTCCTTCTAAAACCTTATATAAATTGTTTGTACATAAATTTAATTTTTGCATAAATAATTAATAACTCAAATTTACATTTAAAAACACGACTATTTAAAACCTAGCTGTCAAATTAATTTCTTTTCTTCCTGCTTATCGTTTCGGTGGAACAATAATAATTATTACTACTATAAATCAGTAATTTATTTTACTGTACATCATTCTCAATCTATAACAATTTATTTTTATTCCCTTTTCTCTTCAAACCTTATACATAAAACTCACGTTTCAGCATCAAAATTTTAAGTTCCCTGAATGTGTCCCCCCCTTTCTTTTTTTTTTCCTTTCTTTTTTTTTCAGCCAAGATATAGATATATGATTAATTTTAATTAACAAAAAAAATGAAATTTTACCTTACTGCCTAGCCCAAAACCCCCACGACTTGCTGTCGCAGCCCTAACGAGCGCTTTGCCTCAAAACCCCAGCTCAAACCCCACTGCGTCGCCTTGCCATCACAACCCCCGGCTTCGAAAATCCTCCTACCGTCGCGACAGTGCTCGAATGACCCAGCTGCCCTACGTGAGCCCTAAATCTCGCGAGCGCGAGCACTTCCACTCGCTTCGATTGATCGATCGAGCCTCAACTCACAAGAAGCACGCAGGATACGAGCCCAAACAGTCAAACCCCTAGCCCCTAAGCTCTCCCTGTCTTCGCTGAAAGGAACTCGAGAGGGAAACGACTCCGATCCACAAGAATGCGAAGGTCGCGAGCCATCGTACTCGAGAGGAGATCGTCCGCCATTTTTTTATTTTTATTTTGATCGAACTTACTTGAGGAGATGGAAAAAGAAGGAGATGGTGAATCCTTACTGATGTTGCGTTTGTTTGTTGATACTATTTTTTTTAAAACAAAACGCGGCTTCCCCCATAAGCTTCTTCTTTTATTTATTATTTTTTTTCGAGCATTTTGAACTGAAAGGATAATGGTCTCGAGTTCAAAAAGAAACAAGGTAAGGGATGGTGTGTTCGAGAAGGCAAGGGAAGCGTGTCGAAGATGCCTTGCTACAGTATTCACTTATTTTTAATTCAAATTCGAATCGATTATTATCAATTAGATTTTCAACGCGTTTATATAACGTACGCTCACATAGCCACTCTGATTGCTACGAAATTTGAAATCCGATAATAATTCAATATTACGGACCCAATGGAACTGGTTTCGTCGGATTCCGAGACTGTGCCTCGGAAGGCTATTTTTAAATATCAATTTGAACATAAAATTTCAAAACCGAACAAATCACTTGTAAAATTCAATTTTAAGAATTCTATTGTCTTCGATATTATCAATACAAATTTTACAAGCCTTCAAATTATTTTTAATAGCCTTAAAATCTCAGATTTCATATTTTATTCAGTTTCAAACTATTTAATTCAATAATTTAATTATCAAATAAATTGTGATATTTGAATTCAAGTTAAAATTAAACTTTTAAATATTTAAAATCAATTAAATATTCCAGTTACAAATGCTTAAAAATTCCGGGTCGTCACATTCCTCCCCCTTAAAAGAATTTCGTCCCCGAAATTGCTAGTTAGGAAGAATGGTCCAATACCCGTTTACTTTTTCCCGAAACCAAATGTTTTCTAACAATTCAACATCTTATCAACTATCTTTTATAAAAGACCCGTTATTATTCTTATTAACTTTCCAAACTTTTCCAAAACCTTCTATAGTTTTCAAATAACTTACTTGTTCAGCTATTCAAACTATAATTCAAAACTAAATTTTGAATTATCAAAATTTTCTCAAAAATTTTCTAACTCTCTAAATTTCCGAAAAATTTCGCCAGCGTCTCCTTTGCGCGGCTGACTCGGTACAACTACAAAATGGCTCTACGGCCTCCCAAATCCAAAAAGAAAACAAAACGCCAAGTGGCTTAATCCAAAAACCCAATCAAACTTCACAGAAATTTAAACACATACCTTTTTGTCGAGCATTTCAAATTTATCTTCTAAAATCAAAATCAATTCTCTTTTCCATTTAGATTACCTGCATATCCCGCTTAGCACTAATATCCACTCACAATATTCTCAAATCATCATATCAACTTTCTTACAAACTGTCGGTATTTATTCATTCAAATATTAACTTAGATTATATTTGTAGTATCAATTCCCAATCAAGAATTCACCATTCCCTTCTTAAGTTAGTATAAGCATTCTATATGCTTCTTGTATTCATTTTCATCTTACCACTTCAGTTTATATCTATTTCTATTCAAATTAATTCTTTCATTTCCATACGAATTTAATTTATCTTTAACTCTAAATATTGAATTTTTTTTTCCATTAATAACTAATTCATATCATTACTTTAAGATGGTTTCCTTTACTAATTTATTTTAGTTTCCAATTTGAATTCGTTAGTCGTTAACACAATTTTCCAAAATTTCAAAAAAAATTCTAACTCCCAAAATTTCTGAAAATTTTTGGCAGAGTCTCCTTTGTACGGAGGAGCTTTTGCAATTTGACAATAGATATAAATATATATACATCGACCCACACGGTCGGAAAAACCAAAAACAGTTCATATATCCTATTTTTATTGCGTAGGCGTACCTTATTTAGCATTTTAAGCAAGCGGCTTATAATTTTTAGCAACTAGCGTAACCAAATCCAACCACACAGCTTCCAGGAACCTGTACTTACTCAATTTAAACATGTAAGTGTCAAATATATGAAGTTTAATTATATTTCACTTGGTTGCAATAGTTAAACACATGAATTCTAAAAGAAATTCACACCAAACATTTCTCCGTAAGCAATTTATACAATTTTCATGCTAATTCAACTGTTCCAATTAATTTACAAACCAATTTCATTCAATTTGAATGGTTTTCAATCCATTCGTATACAACTTCATCACTTTGAATAGTTTAAAACTTAATCGCTTACATTTAATTTATTTCTAAGCAAAACAAACTCATATTTAATTCAATTACTCTCAAAATCAATTTATTTCACTCTTATCAATTTATAGAATTTTAATTACCTCCATTTACGTCAAATGACAATCCATTATATGCAATTTGACGAGATCTATGTGAATAAATAAGTACTTATGTTTTATAATCAATTTAAGTGGATTTCAACTCAATTTCTACTTAATTCTATTCATTTTTAAATTTATTCACGATCCATATATTCTCATTTCATGGCATTCCAAATTTGAATCTATTCACTTGCATTTCATTTTACTTAACCAAATTAGTTCATTTAAAACCATTAACAACTTAGGTTCATCTTCATTACCAATTAAATTTCCTTTTTATTTTAATTCATTCACAACCATTCATTTAGCTCGACCCATTTCAAGCTTGCACATTACTATACATTCCCGAATTAATTCAAACCAAGCTTGAATTTAATGGTCTTCCAATTTTACTCGTAGTCGAGCTTCGAATTATTCTCAACTCAAGTTAATTTACTCAATTTACTCCACTTCAAGCCTAAGTTCACTTCCATTTAATTCCTATTTATTCCATCCATTTATTTATTCAATATAATTAGTTTATCCACTCAATCCATTATGAATTTTTATTTCCTTAAATATTATTTACCACCCACCAAATTTTATTCCGATCCAAATTTATTTTTACTTGGTTTACATTCCATCCAATATCTTTAAACTTGGTTTTAAGTTGAATTCAATTCAACTCTTCCTCGTCTATTCAACTTAAGTAAATCTACTTTAATTTATTCAAATTTATACTTAATCTCATTTTCATTTTACAAGTAAATTTTTCTCTTTTATTACTCAACTTAAATCGATTGATTACAAGGCCATATCCAATTTATTTCCACATATTTGGATTTTATTCACAATACAAACCATTATTATTTTAATCCAATTTCCTTTTTTTATTCGATACCTTTCCAATTGTATTTAATTTGTTAACATTTCACATTAAATTTTAATTAATAACTCAAGTTTTGAATCCACTATCCATTTTCAATTTACCACCGAATTATATGAACTCACGGTTCAATTTCATTTACTATACTGACAATTCAAGTCGAATTCAATTTATAACTTGAGTTTATTTCCAAACTTCATCATAAACTCACAATTCAATTTCATTAACTAATTTATTATCTAATTAGTCTTTTCCTCCAACTTATAATCCATAACTTGATTTTAATCTCAAAATCTCTTCATTTAAATTTTCTTAAGTTCAAATTTATTATATAATTCAAGTTTAGATTTTCCGTTTCATTATCCAAAACATCAAACAATACTTATTTGGACCTTCTATTCCACTTTCAAAATTTAAAAGTCACAACTTATTATTTACACAATTCCATTCATCCTAGGTTCGAATAAATTCATCTTTTATTTTAACTCAAGCCTTATGCTTATTTATATCTAAGCATATTTTTATTCCTTAAAATTTAATTATGATTCTTTTATAAGTTATTTAAATTTACTTACTTTAATTCCAATCCTTATTCAATTTATTTCCCATTCGTTCCAGTAAGAATTTAATTCCATTCATTAATTCAATTGAATTCTTATTCCAGTTCAATTAAATTTTAACTCAGATTTATTTAATCCCAATTCGATTTCAACTTAATTCAAATACAACTGGATATTATTTTCAGCCTACTCAATTACTTCAATCCAGTTAAATTTTATTTCCCAATCCAAGTTAATTTCAGTTTTAACATTCCCCTTAAATTTAAATTCCAACATTCAAAGCTTATATTCCCTTCCTGATTTGAAAATCATCACAATTTATAAGCTTACAATTATCTCATCGGGATTTTTAAGCTCTCGGCTTTGGTTCAAATTATCTTGAAATCTCCAACATCTCAAATGACATTTCTCAAAATTTAATCCAATCCTGGTTTTATCCCAACAAATTTCCTTTGAAATTTTCAAAAACAACTAGCTCTTCTGAGCAAATAAATTTTTGACAGCAATCCGTCATTTAGAAATTCAAAAATGAATACTGATGATGCGGCCGTCATCATCAGAATTATTTTCCAATAATCCAAATGATTTCAATGCTATATCACTTTCAAAATCCATTTAAAACATATTTCCATTCAGAAATATCTCCAAAACAACAATACTATTATTTATCTCCAAAATACGTCGATAAACATTTCCAAATCTCCGGAATTTTAAATTTTTAAAGCCTGCTTAAATAAATTTTAACTGTAATTCATTTGTACAGTTTATGCTTATAAAAATTTCCATTTGATTGTATTTCAATTCATAAATTACATTTATAATTCATATTTATAAATGTCATTTTATAATGAATTTATTCTCTTTAAACTTTGGTTATACTTTCAATTTCTAGTTAAATTTTCACTTAACAAAGATAATGCTTTAATATTATTCTTCCTAACATCCAAGCAACCACATTTTAGCTAAATAGTTTACAAAACTTTTATTTATATCAAAATATATTTTGGGTAAAATTATTTCATTTACCCACATTTAAAACAATACCGTGTCGATCGTTCTATTCAAGTGTTTAGAAACCCCTTCGATACAGTTGCGCAGACTGTGCCGACGAAGGTTCATATGCCACTCAATAAGTCAATCAACACAATATTAAAACAATTTATATACACTAACAAATACGCGCTCATATCTATTAATACGCTCAAACTGATTTTAGAGTACTATAGACTCTAATTTAAATGAGTAATTCCCACCAGAGCTTAGCCAAGGTTATCACCAACCTAAGCTCTGATACCAAGTGTAACGACCCGTAAATCCGCATCACTTGAGTCCACACTATCCTACCTAAATCAACTCAAGTTGCACAGAAATACGAACCATTTGGGTTAAAGAAGAAGAGGTAGAAGAAGAAAATAGAAAACAACATCAGAATCTAACCATCGCAGCGGAATAAAATATAATAAATAATAAATTTTCTTTACTCAAACATCAAATATCTTTGTTTATAAATTACATCATCAGAGTACATCAAACACAGCTCAACATCAATGTCATACAAATGGATACACAAAAACTCAACACAGCAGAAATATATATATATATATATATATATATATATATATATATATATATATATATATATATATACAAGTACGAGAATACGTATCGTCATCCAGCTCGTCTCCTGAGCTCCGCAACATCATATCCTGTATCCTATAATACTCGGTCTGACCCAAGCATTACAGTTAAATAATACTCGAGTCAATCTGGATTACCAGCGTGAGAAAAATCACACCCAATTGATTATTAAAGTTTCAAAATCCTTTGAAAACAAAAAAAAAGCATCTCATAAGACCACGCCACAAATAAACATGTCGGGTTTTTACCTTACGATAGCTAAAACAATTTTTATAGAAATCCCCTGATATTATAATAGGGTCTATATACAAATACTTATAAAATAGCAGAAATTGTTACATCTATTAAATTCCAGCTACTAGCCACAGAGTGGGTAATACAAACAAAACTCGTACAAGGCTCGTAGGGAGAATGGATTTCCAACTAATGACTAGGCAATGGGGTACCACCTGTCACAGTACGGGGCCTAGATCACCGTACCGAGGAGTACGCCCGCTCCCCTGCAACACAAGGTCGGGACTACTCCTTACTGGATAATCCCGAGTGAGATCACCCCGCGGTTGGGATCAGCAACTGCCCACTAAGCCGAAATAAAAAGGGACATCTAGACTGGAATGACCTCACCCTGCTTGGGTGCTACCCACCTAGCCTTGCTGCATAACCCCTGATTTCCAGTCATTCCCATTTGATGAGGCTTGAGGCTAAGCGTTACCTTTTTAGAACATATCCCTTAGAATGCCCATCATCCACCTGACGATGTTTCGTAAGCATTCATCAATTCAAGTCCGTCCCGGGTTCGAACGGAACCGAAGGCACTATTCCTACTACATCCATTTTGGAAATATCCTCAGGATTAGTAGCGACTAACCCTTGCACTTCACTGCTCCGTCTTCGAATTCAAAATCGTTTTCACGAAACGTACAAACCGGATCGAAGTGGTTTTTGAGAATTAAATCTCGATCCCAGTCTCTTCGAAACGATCGACGCATTTGTCCAATATTGATAGTCGGTTATTTAACTATCAATTAATATTCACAAACAACCATCCAACAATAAATAATTTCCCAAATTATTTATTAACCTCAAAATATCTTCACAAGATATATTTCTCTTTTCAATCCTTTGAAAACAGATTCAAAACCATCTTTCCTTTCAGAATAAACTTTCCCAATTATTTTCTATCTCCTCTGAAATCACCAAGCACAAAACTAGATTTTAAAGTAATTTAAAACACTTTACTTTGAAATATACATTAAAACATTTATTTCAAAACTACTTCAATGATTTGTTAAAAATACATACTATATGAATATTTGAAAATAAGGTTACTAAATAAAATATAAAACTAGATTTTCACTTTTAAATAAAAATACTATCACTCTTTAAATAATTATTGCTATAATAGATTAAAAAGAAATACTTACTTTAGAATTTAAATATCTAGAAACAGTAAACTTTTCAAACATATTTCTTAAACAACTTTAAACCTTTAATTTATACTTAAAAATTTACTTTGAAAACGTACTTGGTTATTCGGAGAGAGATTTCCAATCTCAATCACTTAAATCAATTCTCCAAATTGATTCCCAATTTATTCCATTTGAAATAAATTTCTTTACTTATCAGTTCATTTCGAAATTCATTAATTATGAACTTTATTGTTATTTTCAGTTTGATTTTTTAATCCTTTAGCTGAAATATACAAATTTCAGGTTATTCCCAATTTCTTCTTTATTCTTCTTAAATAATTTAAATTCTAAATTCAAAATAAATGCTTTGTTCTTTAAAACAAAAACATTGAAGTTTAAGTTTCATTAACTTTCTGTTTATTTAAATTTTCCTTACCATACTCAAAATTTATTTGTTAAAATTTTAGAGTCACTTTATTTCCTTCCCAGTACATTTATAAATTTATTCAATTTTTCTATAATCATTTTACTTACAATTTCACTTCTTTTATTTCCATTTCCAAACTCAAATTATATATTTGGTAATTCATTATTGCCCGATTACAACAATCAAGCCATAGCATTCAATACTTTCACATACTTCACTACAGGATATAAAATATTCAGAACAGAGAATATTAAATAATTAAATAAAGTTGAGGGGTCCAGTTGGATCCCTCCAACCTGTTCTCCCTGCATCCACAGATGTTAGCCCAATGTAAAATGCAAATTCCAAATATATACCACACTACAGCACATAAATCAATTCAACCATTTCAAACAATTATTTAAATTTAATCATTTAAAGTTAAATTTAACTGAGTGAGATTAACTCACCTTTGGCCTAAGATTGTTATTCACCTCAAACTCATCTTGTTCTTCTACGACTTTTAACCTTGTACAAACCAATTTACGATTTATTAATATTTGAAATATAAATCGAACACCTAATTACCATTCAATTTAATTTTGAATTAATTTTCCTTTATTACATCTTTTGGTAATAAAATAAATTAAATTCGTAAATCGTAAAATTTTATCACAAATCCCTTCTATAATTTCCTTCTAAAACCTTATATAAATTGTTTGTACATAAATTTAATTTTTGCATAAATAATTAATAACCCAAATTTACATTTAAAAACACGATTATTTAAAACCTAGCTGTCAAATTAATTTCTTTCCTTCCTGCTTATCGTTCCAGTGGAACAATAGTAATTATTACTACTATAAATCAGTAATTTATTTTACTGTACATCATTCCCAATCTATAACAATTTATTTTTATTCCCTTTTCTCTTCAAACCTTATACATAAAACTCACGTTTCAGCATCAAAATTTTAAGTTCCCTGAATGTGTCCCCCCCCCCTTTCTTTTTTTTTTCCTTTCTTTTTTTCCAGCCAAGATATAGATATATAATTAATTTTAATTAACAAAAAAATGAAATTTTACCTTACTGCCTAGCCCAAAACCCCCACGACTTGCTGCCGCAGCCCTAACGAGCGCTTTGCCTCAAAACCCTAACTCAAACCCCACTGCGTCGCCTTGCCATCACAACCCCCGGCTTCGAAAATCCTCCTACCGTCGCGACAGTGCTCGAATGACCCAGCTGCCCTACGTGAGCCCTAAATCTCGCGAGCGCGAGCACTTCCACTCGCTTCGATTGATCGATCGAGCCTCAACTCACAAGAAGCACGCAGGATACGAGCCCAAACAGTCGAACCCCTAGCCGCTAAGCTCTCCCTGTCTTCGCTGAAAGGAATTCGAGAGGGAAACGACTCCGATCCACAAGAATGCGAAGGTCGCGAGCCATCATACTCGAGAGGAGATCGTCCGCCATTATTTTTTTTGATCGAACTGACTTGAGGAGATGGGAAAAGAAGGAGATGGTGAACCCTTACTGATGTTGCGTTTGTTTGTTGATACTATTTTTTTTTTAAAACAAAACGCGGCTTCCCCCATAAGCTTCTTCTTTTATTTATTATTTTTTTTCGAGCATTTTGAACTGAAAGGATAATGGTCTCGAGTTCAAAAAGATACAAGGTAAGGGATGGTGTGTTCGAGAAGGCAAGGGAAGCGTGTTGAAGATGCCTTGCTACAGTGTTCACTTATTTTTAATTCAAATTCGAATCGATTATTATCGATTAGATTTTCAGCGCGTTTATATAACGTACGCTCACATAGCAACTCTGATCGCTACGAAATTTGAAATCCGATAATAATTCAATATTACGGACCCAATGGAACTGGTTTTGTCGGATTCCGAGACTGTGCCTCGGAAGGCTATTTTTAAATATTAATTTGAACGATAAAATTTCAAAACCGAACAAATCACTTGTAAAATTCAATTTTAAGAATTCTATTCTCTTCGGTATTATCAATACAAATTTTACAAGCCTTCAAATTATTTTTAATAGCCTTAAAATCTCAGATTTCATATTTTATTCAGTTTCAAACTATTTAATTCAATAATTTAATTATCAAATAAATTGTGATATTTGAATTCAAGTTAAAATTAAACTTTTAAATATTTAAAATCAATTAAATATTCCAGTTACAAATGCTTAAAAATTCTAGGTCGTCACACATTATTTTTATTGCACTTGGGTTGAACCTGGCGTTTCGCGTTTGACCTGTGCTCACATGTCCCTGTAATTTTATCAAGTGTATATATTGGTGTGCACGGCCTTGTGGCATATCCAGTGGTACACTGTGTATGTCACAAGCTATTCGTGTATGATGAATTCAAATTTAAATGATGACGAACAACCCAAATAACTGAGGCAAATATTATTTACAAAATCCATATTTTATTTTATATTGCAAAAATATTTCCAATTTTACTGCGTCAGTATATATTTTTGCGGATTGCTCAGATGCTGGATTCACATTGGAATGAAGTAGAAGATAAGTATGAGTGTGAATGATATGTAGTGAGGTGCGAATGAAAATGTGAATTGTAATGTAATCAAATTTGTATTGTAATTGAAATTGTATATATTACTTAGATAATTAATTAATATATTAGTCAAACAACCTCAACAACCAGAAGTATTCTTTCCCAAACTTACCATCAGCCAAACAACGAGAATTTTAAATTTATTTAAGTTTGTTCGATTGCTTCTTTTCACCATTTACCTTTCATTCATTTATTTATATAAAAGATGAATCACTTACATAATTTGGTTTCCATTAAATATTTAAGTCATTAATGTATCATTTCAAAAAAATAAAATTACTTAAGCTTCTACTGTCCTACTTATTTTTATAACTCCATTCAGTTATTGAATAAAAATTTAAGTTTTTGGTATTTGCCCTTGAAGAGAAAAGAAATATTTCAACATATTTAAAAATTCAGTTAAAACATTTAACATCATTCACATAGTAAAAATATAAGATATATTTAAAACATCCTCATAGCATTATGCAAAGATTTTTCAAAAGTATAAAACAATGTTAGAAATTTATATCAAAACATTATATTAAAATAAAGTTCCTTAAATCCGATAATTTATTAGACTCATTATTTTTAAAACAAGTATAAACTCAAGATTATTAAACTGAAACTAATAGAATACTCAAATCTTACATTAAATTACTAAATCAAAGTTTAAAATTTCATATCTTCATAATTAATTTTACATACTTGTTTTAAAATGAATATTCAAATCATAGAGAAACATTTATTATGGTTTAATACAAAAATTCAAACAGTAAATGAACCAATAAATTTACTATTAGTACTTCGAATCAATTAAATATTCCAACCTATACTTGCAAAATACAAATTCAAATTTGTTTGCTAAGTATATTACTATAAATAAACTTCGTAAATCAATTTTTTTTCCATTTATATAATATCTTTAAATTCTACATTCAAAGAAACTTATATAAATTTTACTTGCAATATTCATTTGAAAGCTTTATTTGCAAATAAATCATCTTTAATACTTTAATACTTTTCAAAAATTCATTTGTAAAATTCCTTGCTTCATTTTTAAATACCATTTATTGCAACATCGATTTATTTCATAACAATTTACAAGTCATGGCTTTATTTGAAATCATTTCACTTTTAATTCATATTTGCTTATTCCATTTAGTTTCACCTTTACCTTTCAATTTATTTATGACACGCTTCATAAATGTTAATTAAGTTTATAAACATATTTTTCCAATTTAATCTCATTTACAACATTTCCTTAATCACAATTTCAATTTAAAAATCCCAAGGCTTAAAGTTCACACTTGTATATTATTACATTACATGCTAAGAATGTATACCCAATTCTATTCATTTACTAAACATAGATATAACAAACTAAACCTTGTTTTACTTGCTTTAAAATTAAGGTTATCAATTCAACTATATAATTCAACCCAATTATCAAGTTTCACTCATATATTAATTCAAAAGGTTTCGATTATCCAAAATATCCAAATATTCCATTTTTTTCAATAGTTGAAACTACATGTCAACAAACAACAAAATTCACAACAACATTTCAATTTCATAAAAAAATATCCTAATTATTCATTTTATACTCTTTAATATACCATTATTAAACTAGTATTTAGTCCATTAATTCAATCAACAATAATTAACCAATGTTTATAATTTGATTAAATACAACAAGTCCAAAAAATGATAATAATTAAATATTACCATTTCATAAATCAAACACATTACAAATAATTATATTAGTCATAAAATATTATTCCTTTATGTATATCAAATAATATTAGTGAAAATAATTTCATTTCAAAATTTATACAAAACATTTTTATAACACTAACAAATACACGCCCTTGTATATAACTCAGACAACTCATTCTAGGGTATTACAACCCTATCCTTAATAAGTTAACCACAACAGGCTAAGGTATGTCTAAACCAAAGCTCGGATACCACCTGTAACGACCCACCTTTTTGGATGGTTCAAATCGACAATAAACCACACATGTCAGAATCAAACCGTTCAAAAGGAAGGATTGTTAATGGGGTAAATAAGAAAAAATAAGAAAAAGGAAAGAAAAAACAAAATACAGAATCTCGCAACGGAACGACAAAATATAATAATCAAATAAACAATTCATGAAGCTGTTTTACAAATAGCATTTGATTACACATTTACAAATTCAAATCAGAGCTATACATATATCGTAAATAAACAAATAATGCAGCGGAACACAGAATGTAGTGGAATAATAAATAGCAATAATATAATGAATCTTCGTCTTCATCCACCAGAAATTAGTCTTCAATGCTAAAAAGCTCAGGCTGACCCGAGCGTAAAGGAAAATAATACACTTGAGTCAGAACTAAAATTCTTATGCAAATTAAATCAAAAGTAGATGTAATAAGGAATGCAGATAACTACAATTTTGAAGGTTCAAATTTCTGGAAATGTTATTGTTTCCATATTCAAAATAAAATGGATTTCACAATAGATCCATTCTAGTAAATTACAAATTTATAGAACAATTTCCAGTTAAATTTCATAGTTCAAGAGATTTGATTTATAAAAATGTTCTAAAGTTTCATTATTCAATTTTATGGAAACTTCCCATTGTTTCAAAATTTAATCTTGAAAACTTTCAAATAAGGTAACGACGGTTTACTTCTCAAAATCATTTTTATTGTTCAGATAGTAAATCTAAACATACTATTTTTCCTCTGATGTAAATACTTTAAATTCATGGGTTTTATATCTTTATTCAGTGTGCAAATAACCAATATGAAAATTTATATAATTACAATAAACTATAGGGTGATAACAAGCATATATCAAACAAATGAACAAATACACATTCAATCACAATAGCATCCATCACAACATACAATCAACATTCAAATTAATCAGTTCAACAAATCAACCAATTTAATAACATGTCACAGTAATTATTAGTCATCACATATTGGAATTTAGCTATTCAACTTAAATATCAATAAAAATTTCAAACCAACAATCAAAAATTTATCACTATATGACCTGGTTTAACTTGCAATAAAATTTTAGTATTTCGTGAGTGAGTTTAAACACTCACCTTCTAGATTTCCCTTTTCTAGTCGGATTTGGATCTAGTATTACTTCCTCCTTTTGATTTGTTTCCTTCTGTCTTAATCTTTATTTAGAATGTTTTGGAAGAGATAGAGAAGATGTTATACATTTGGATTTGAAGAAAAAGATTTGGAAAAAAGAAGAATGTTTGGAAAAGAAGAAGAAAATTTAAAGAAGATGAAGAATTGAAAAAGAAAAGGAAGCTTTCAAAAGAAGAAGAAGAAGATTTGAAGAAGAAGAAACAAAAAGATTAAAAATGAAGCAAAAAAAAGAGAAGAAGGAGATTTAAAGAAGAAATAAATGAAAAAGGGAGGAGGAAGGTGAAGAGAGAGAAAAAATGAGATGGAAATTTTATTTGGAAAATGAAGCTACAGAAGATGAGATTAGAAAATGAAATATGACTAAAGGAATGAAGATGGAAACAAATGAAAAGCAAATAAGGTATATATAAGCAAACTAGGAATTGAAATAAAGTAAAATATGAGCAGCCCTAAAACATAGTATGGAAAGATGTGAACTAAATGAATATGAGGTTTTATGAGAATTAAAATGCAAATGAAGAAATAAAATTATAGATTATTTAATAATAAGGAAATAAAGGTAGAGGGACAAAATGCACGTTTAGTTTTAAATGCTTCAGGCATTGATAATGCATAAGGAAATGTATGTAGGAATGAGAAAATTTGCAAATCAAAGGAAAATAAAAAATTTATAACCAAAAAAGAGATGGAAAGAATTAAATATAGCATAAAATCTTAGGCTTGGATATTAAACTGAAGGAGAAATGAACGGACCAAGTTTTGATAATGAGGTAACTATTTTAAAACGTACATGCAATAAATAAATAAAAAAGAAATGAAGGGACCACATACACATTTTGAAATTCATTTTTTTTCAAAACGTAACCAAATTAATTTCATTCACTCAAATCGTACTCAATTTGTACACATATAAATTTTTATCTACGCATAATTAACAAAATTATACTTACCTTAGAAATGAAAACGTTCGACTCTTTTATTTCCATTAAAGCCCCATTTCTATTTAACACAGAACGCGTGTTTCTTTTATTAAATCTATTAATTGCAATCGACGTTATCTTTCCTTTTAATCGAAATATTTCCTTACATTAATTGCAATTATTAACAAAGTTAAATTTCAAAATAGATAAACCAAAATGGATGAGAAATAGGAAAATTGTTTTCCTTAAGTCATTTATACATGTTTATAAATTTGTTGTTTTACACCACAGTAATAAATAACTTACTTAAATTATATTCCTATTCTTGTAATCAATCTGTATGCTAAAATAGCGTTCAAATAAATATATATTTCTTTTTTTAACAACTCATTCTATTCATTACCCTAATGAATTTAAATCTACATTCACAAATGAAACATTCATTTTATTTGATATAAATGTTCTTCTTTTCATTAAGTCAAACTTTTCTTACATTTTCACAAAACATAAGCTACATTTAGTTACTTATAAACTTACAATTTAATGTTCTCTCTCTTATTAATTGAAATTATTCAAGTACATTAATTTCAATTGATTATAAAGGTGAATATCAAAATGGACTAAATAAATGTAATGAGAAATAGAAAAATTATTTCCTATCGGTGATTTAAACATATTTATGCACTATTGGATACAAACAGGTATTATACATTTTATACCAAATAATAGTTTATCATCTCTGACATCAATCTTTTAGCTACCAAACATTTTAAATAAGTAAAATATGATTCTTTTTTAATAAAGAAACATTTATTATTCCAATCAATTGGAAATTTACATTCAGACAATTGTTAATATCATTCAAACCAATATTATTAAAATACACACTAACATTTGTTATCATCCTTATATTATTGCAAACATATGTGATTAATAGAAATTTTAATTAAGCTCATAATTTGTAATATAATCTAATTTATATCAATAAAATCTTAATTTTTTTATTCCTAATAATTTTATTAAAAAATCTTATTTAATTTAATAATTTTAAATGTTCAAAAATGCCGGTCGTTACAGATTTTCCCCTCATTAATATCCTGAAAACTTTACAAAGCAGTATATTGTGCTCCTTCATCCACAATGGTAAAAAATATAACATTTCAAAATATAATGATGATATGCATATAAGTTAAAACATTCTGGATTTCCCATCCCCTGTTAAGTTGACTACTTGTCATATTTATTTTTCTAGGATCACCATTAACATATTAGTTTTCATGGAATGACTAATAACCTGTTTAATGTTTATGGACTACCTGTCCTACTTCATATTTTTCGTGGGATCATTAAGAACCTATTGTCCCGTATCAATAACATCATTATTTCATGCATTCTCCCTGAACCTATTGGTCACTCAAATAACTTCACTCATATCCTAGTTTTCATAGGTTGACTACAAACTTATTGACATCTGTCAATAACTTAATTCAAATATAGTTTTCATAGGTTCACTACAAACCTATTGGCCCTTGCCAATAACTCTTTCTAATCATAGTTTTCATGGGTTTACTATGAACCTATTGGCCCCTACCAATAACTTCTTTAAACATAGTTTTCATATCTTTACTATGAACCTGTCTACCTGACAACTTCAATATTTAGGCATCCTACATTCTGGTCTATCTGACCTCCTAGACGCAATTCTACTCATTCAGGAGTTATTCAAGTTATATTCACTACTATGTCAAACTAGCTAGTTATTCTACCCATTCTCCCTAAAATACCATTATGTGTCCATTACAATGTGAATCTGTACATATAGGAAGAAGCAAACATAATAACTTGATTAATCCTTTTAACCTATTAATCAAGGAAAACTTCTTCGAAAACTCCATACTTAAAATCCTTTCAAAGCTCTGTATTTATGCCATGGTTTTCCTTTAAAATGAGATTAGTTTATTTGTTTAGAAAAACTAAGGCTTTCGAAAACTTAGGACATTACTTTCGAAACCCCTGGATAAACTTCTTCAGAAGCATTGAAAACTACTTTTCAAAACACTAAATATATACCTTTCGAAGCTCTTTAATCATCTATTTCGAAACCAAGATATGCCTTTCGAAAGTATCAAAATATTACTTAATAATTCTTAGAGACATAGCTTCGAAACCAATGAAAGTACCTCTTTCAAAACCATTGGGTTTACTCAAAAACATCTTTTAGGTCAAAGTGAATATATACCCCAAAGTATCCCTTTCAAAATCTTTAATCTTCATATAAAATTGTTTAGGGAAAGTTTGATGATGTTCCTTCCGAAAGCTTCAAAACATATAAGTAAAACATTGAAGGTTAGCATCGAAACCCTCTTTCGAAACCATTGCCTTCAAAATCTTTAATCCCTTTCGAAAGAATTTAGGAAGTAGCTTAGTACATCTTTAAAACAAAAGCTACCCTTCGAAATCATTAGTGACTTCAGTACACTCGAAAGTAAAAAAATGACATCAAGTTTCGACTATGTCGGATTCGCCATTTTCGAAAGCATTGTTTTATAAATGAGGGATTCATTTGAAAGCTCATACTTAAACATGAAAAATGGCAACTCTCTTTGAAATCTATTTAGAAAACCCCTTTCGGAAGCATATATTTTGGCTACATCAAAAGCTTTCAGTAAAACAAAGCAGGCGCTTAACATTTGAAAATAAAGCAAAGGTCTCGACCTTTTCGGAAGCAATGCTTTCGATACCATACCTTCCGCCTTTCCCCAATCCATTACGTAGCAAAGTTGATACCTTGTGTATTGGTTTCGGTTTTGTGGGGTTTCGACTTGATTGAAGGCGGAGGCAAAAGGTCGAAAGGCGCTTCTGAATGAGGTGGGACCCACTTTTTTGGGTAAAACTGATTTATTGCTAATTAAAGCAAATACTTTCTAACTAACCTGCCAACTTGTAAACATGTGATTAGTTGCCAAATTTTTTTCGAATTCTTTACAAAAATAACTTTTGCATAATTTTAGATCTATACCAAGATTAATTTAACAATTAAGCACTTCCATTAAGCAAAACAATTAAATCATTTAGTTCCTCCTTTCAAAATAATTTAATTCTTATAGTAAATCAGTTAGGAAAAATGCGTCGATCCGGAAATTTTGACCATTCGTAATTCAAATTTTTAAATGATTTGAAATGTTTGAAAGATAGTCTGACTTGAATTTCAGATATCAGAGTAAATTTGGCAATTTAATTTTTAAATTTAATTTATTGAGACTGGGTAAAAATTTGAATTTTCAATTTTAAGCTTGTTAAAAATGTTTTCAAGGCTTAGAAAATTTATATTGATAATACTGAAGATAATGGTAGCTTCAGAATTGAATATGAAACTGTTTTGTTCAGTATTGAAATATATATCGTTTAAATTAATATTTGAAAATAGCCTTCTGAGGCACAGTCTCGGAATTCAACGAAACCTGTTCCATTAGATCCATAATATTTTATTATTATCGGATTTCAATTTTCATAATGTTTGGAGTGTTCGTTTGGTCGTACGATAAGCAAAAGCATTGAAATTTAAATTGAAAATTCGATGTTTTAACTGTTTCAAAAAGCTATCTTGTCCATACGATTGAATTTGGACTCGAAACCTTTTCCATTGTGCTCGGAATAGGCGTATAACATTATAAACGCCTGGCAGCACGCCTCGATTGGAGATCGAGATTTTGAGAAACGTTTATCGAAGCAAATTAAATTTAAATTTAAATTTAAAAGAAAGTTTTATATCTGTAATTAATAATGCTTTCTCATAAAAAAAATTTGCACGTGTTTTCGCTAATCTAACACTTATCTTTCAAATTCACATGCGTCCTCTAAAAAGAAAAAAATAGGGATTATCTCGTTCAAATAAAAAAACAAACGAAAACAATCCTCTTTCGTTCCAAATTAAAACAAAGCTCCAAAAGAAAAAAAATGGCAGCTATTCTTTTGACAATTTGAAAATCAAACATTGAGCAAAATAAATGATGAACGTTAGAAACCCCTATTCCCAAATCCTAGCTTCGCGCTAACCCTCGTTCAAAAATTTCAAAATCGAATTCGACTTCAATTTGAAATCATGCCCGCGAGCTAGGGCTTCGGTGGCGACGCATCTAGGTTGAGAAATCGTGGAGTGATCGAGTCACGTGGAAGCGTCATGTTCGATTTGATGGTGCGCGCTTGTGCACGTGCATGCGTGGAAGCTGGTGATGGTTATGGTGACGATCACGAGAGGCCAGTTGTGGCTAGTTGGGGCGCGTGGAGTTGAGGGCTGAGGCGATGCGATGTGGCATCGCAATGCGACAGAGGCGATGAAGACTAGGGTTTTGTTTTTCTAGAAAGCGCGAGCGCACGATAGTCATTGACTGTGATGATTTGGGGAAGTAGGTCACGATAGCATGGGCCGTGGTGAGGTGATACTGGAGTCAAGGCCGCAGTCGAATGGGGACCGCAAGTCGAGGCAGTGGCATGGTGGCCGAAATCGAAGTCATGATCGTCGCTGTTAGAGGATTTTCAGTAAGGTATAAAACAAATTTTTATTTTTAGATTAAAGATTTATATATATACATACGTTTATGTTTACAGTGAAGAAAATATTTTACAGTAAAATAAATTACTATTTTATTCAAAAGTGGTATACATATATATAGATATGATTTGGGTAAATATAGGGATTTGAAGAAAAATATTATATCGAGTTTATTAAATAGATGTGGTTTAGCGATAAAACTGTTTCATTAACCTATTTAATCATTTTAACCACTAAAAAAATTTATTTAAAATAAATTTAGTTTAGATTTAGTTTTTGTCATATAAATTTATTAAAAAGAATTTATTAAAATTAAGAATATTAGTTTAGAATCAAAAAATTTAGTTAATTAAATTTATTAAAGGAGAAATTGATTTAAATAAAACTATTAGTTAATTAAACTACCAAAAACGAAAATTGATTATCCGATTTATTTCGAATATTAATAAAATTATGTAATTGTTTATACAGGTCAAAATTGCAAAGAAAACAAGCCGAAATGGAAAATGGTTGCATGCGCAAGCAAAGATGAGATCTTCTCACTCAATCAAATATTTTTCTGATTTAAATTTTGAATGGTTAGATTTAAAATTGATTATGCTTGGATGATTAATTTATTATTAGTTTAGACCCTATGCGCCGCATAATAGCGGAGGTTATTACATTAAACCCATATACCGCGATATTCCACCTCGAAGTGGAATCGGTATTATATATGTAATTGGAGTTGTTGATTTCGCGCATTATATAGCGGATGAGACCCTATTGCGCCGCATAATAGCGGATGATATTTTATAAATCCCATATACCGCGATATTCCACCTCGAAGTGGAATGGGTATTTAATTGTTGTGCTAACGTCTATGGATGCAGGGAAACAGGTTGGAGGGGTCCAACTGGATTATTGAAAATATTTTGATTTGTTTTCAAAATTTTATGTTGATTATTTATAATCCGTGTGTGACTATTTGTGATTGAAACCATTGAAGGCTAAAATTTAGCCGAATAAATTTTTGGTATCGTAGGATACCAGAAATTTGAAATTGGATTTTTGGAAATTAAAGTAGAAAAGCCTAGACCGTTACAATTAAAGTATTAAAGTTAATTTTTATAATCCGATCGAATTAATTCCAAAAATAATATAGGAAAATATTTTAATAAAGGAATTTTCAAGTAATGTTGTTTAATAGTTGAAGGATTTATTTAAGATACATATTTTAAATATTTGAAAGAGATAAAGAAATTTATTTCAAAAGGAAATAAATTTAGAAATTTAATTTGGAATTCAATTTGGAGTTGAAATTAATTTTAGAAATCGATTCGGGAATTAATTTGGAGCTAAAATAAATCTTAGGAATCGATTTAGAAATTTGGTTTGGTGTTTTGGAAATAATTTGAAAAATCAATTTGAAATTGATTTGATACTGGAAGATTAATTTAGGAAATCAAATTGGAATTTGATTTTGTGTTTGAAATAAATTGGGAATTAATTTGGGATTTGATTTGGTTTGAAGATGATATTTGAGAATCGATTTAAAATTCGTATATTAGTTGATATTTGGAAATGTAAATTCACAACGGGAATTTGTAAAGAAAAGGTAAATTGTTTAAAAATAAATATTGGTTTATTTTTAAAGTGTGGAAAGAAACTTACAAATTTGGAATGTAAATTAAAATAAATCAAGAAGATTCATTAATTTATTTGAATGGACCATTTTTTAATGGGAAAAAAATTCTTCCCTGAAAAGCCGAGTATATTTTTCAAATAGCTTTTGAATAAAATTTAAAAGTTTTAGATTTGGTTTTAAAATAATATTGTTGGAGAAATTAGTTTGGAAATTGTTTAAAGTAGAAAATTTATTTAATTAATTATATAAGGGATTATTTTAAAGATTTAAATTGATATTTGATTTAGAAATTAGTTATTTAAATATTTATACTCTATCTACAAATTTTTATTTTAAATTTGTTTTGTACCTGAATTTTTATATGAGATATTAGTATAATATTTTTCATAACTAATATTTAAGAAAATATTCTAAAATAGTTTATTTTAAATGTTTCAAAGTATATTTTGAATAAGTATTTTATATTATTTTAAGATATTTGAAATCGGCAGATTTTCAGTGGAAATGAATAAATATTGGAAATATTTTCCTTGTAAGGAAAAATTGATTTGAAATTGATTTTTAAAGGATTGAAGTGTGAAAAATTGATTTGAAATTATTTTCAAAGGGTTGAAAAGTGAAATTTTATCTTGCGAAGATATATTGAATATAATAATAATTGGGGGAAAATTATTTGAAATCCAGCGATTGTTGTGAACGATGATTGATAGTTAAATAACCGACTATCAATATTGGCCTTTTTAAATGGCATTTAAATTTCGATGTGACCGGGAGTCGAATTCCAAATGGATATTCGAAACCCACAACGAACCTTTGTGATTGTGAGGGATCTTTTGTTAAATGATCAAAGTGGAATTTGTTGTGATTTGTTTGAATCTGAATGTAACACTTATTTTTAAAAATAAGCGCTCGTTATTCGGATTAGCCAGGAGAGGACCTTGTGTCATAAAACCCATTCCGAATAAAGATACGACAAAATGTGATTGCATTTGAAGATGGTGTTGAAGACCGGGTATTTTCGAAAGCGAAAGAATTACCTGTCGAATGTCTCTGCACCAGGTTGCTCTGGTATAGAGATTTTATCACCCTTTGTGATGGGGATTCCGGACGTGATTAGTGAATATCCGGATTTGCAAGGGCTTCTTTGGAAGTGTCTTCGGTTCCGTTCGATCCCGGAACGGACTTGTATGGATGTGTGTCTGACGTTACACTTTGAGATGTAAAGCTGGTTTCTATCAAATACATTTCTGTTGGTGGCGGAGAATTTATTCTCTTAGCGTAACACCCTTCTCTGAGACGTACGAGCTCAGAGGTTATGTAGTTGATGGTTACTAGTGATACATTCCTAATTTGGTAATGTGGCATACGAACTGCTGCTGATCATTTATTGATCAAAGCATGGCTTTTGTGAAAAGCGTAGCTTTGTGGATGAGACTTCGTCGAACCTCACACCCCGGAATGGTCTAAACAGGAAGGATGCAGCAAGGTTATAGGGGCTAGCGCCCCTTAGGGTATGTGCATTTCCTTTTGGATAGAAGTGGTATGATGGTATGGAGCCTAGATACTTAACTTATGTGGATATCGCAAATATATATTACTTTGTGATTGTTGGTATTGAGGATCCTCAGATAAAGGTTGTTTACAACCGAGAAATGGCATACTCATGTAGTAGTTACCTATTTTTGCAGAGGTAACCTGGCCTTGTGTTGGTAGAGATCCGGTTAGGTTCTCGGGGCGTCCCTTCAGAGGCGTACCCATGTGGCCCAGGAAGTTCCTTAGCCTGACCATTTGTTGGAAATCCAATTACCAATACGCGCCTTGTACGGTTTTAGTTGTATAACCTGCCATCTGATATGGTAGCTATAGTAGGCATACTATAATGGTACGTATGCTGGCTGAGATTAATATTATACTTGCAAATGTTTTTTCCACTATGCACTAAAAATAATATAAAAGGAGATTTTGCGTATTAAGCAAGTTTGACTATCATGAGGAGAAATCTCCCCTAAGTGTGCGATTGCATTGTGTGTGTGCCGGGAGGCCTTATGGTAGTTTCATTTTCCAAAAATCATTGTGGATTTATTTTAAATTCCTTTATTTTCTTATGGTTAAAAATAACTGTTTTTAAGATCTCACACCAGTCCCATGACTGACCTGGAGTTTATTGTTCCCTTTCTAAACTTTGGGTGCCCATAATTTTCCATACGGGCAGCCTAGAGTCGGGTTATAAGTTATTCGGAAGCAAAGTCAGAAAAGAGTTTCTGTGGAGATCAGGAGTTGAAGCTGGATGACGAGACATATCTCTTTACTATGTAGTGTCGGTTGCGTATGGTTAGTGCGAATCAGTTTTCATATAGTCAAGTTATAATAACTGTCAGTGATGTATGATGTCGTTGTAAACTCTGATGTTTTATTGTATTAACAGTGATGAGTCTTTGATTTAGAGATTATTCATTTATCTATTATATATTGTTCCGCTGCGAAATGTGAGATTATGTTTTTTTCTATCTTCTTCTTCTTGTTAAACCCTAACGGTTCGGTTTTCCGGCATTCGATTGTGCGGCATTTGATACAGTGAACGTATTAATGTCAACCTTCGAAAGTCGTAAAATTGGGTCGTTACAACTTGGTATCAGAGCATTTGGTTGAGCGACAACCTTGGCTCTGTTTGGTATTACTCATTAGAGATAGAGTCAGTAGTACTCTAGAATGAGTTTGAGTGTATTAGTAGATAATGAGCGCGTATTTGTTAGTGAATATAAAATTTATTTTATATTGTGATAATTGGTTTGTTGAGTGGTATATTGATTCTGGTCGGTATAGTCCATACAACTCTATCGATAGGAATCTCTAAACACTTGTATAGAACGATTCGCCACGATGTTGTTTTAAATTAGGGTAAATGAAATAAATTTACCCAAATTATTTTCGTATATAAAAGGAATGATTTTTCATAAATTATTATAGTATATGGTTGTTATTTGTTAGGAAGTGATAATATTAAATTATTATCATTTCAATTCAATAAGGAATTGAAATCATAATCAAAAGTTTAGAAATAAAATCCATATATAAATGAAATTTGAGAATGTAAATTATAAATGTGATTTATAATTTGAAATGGAATTCCAGAGAAATATTTGAAAATGTTTTCGAAAAAGTTTTGAGATTTGGAAAAGATTAAATCCCCTTTTAGTTTGAAAATGAATTTCAAAGGTTTTGGAAAAGTGTTTTGAAGGGATAAAAGCTCTAAACTCTTTTCGGTCGCTGGAAAATAACTTCGGTGATGACTGCAACATCATCGATGTTCATTTTCGGGTTTCCAAAAGAGGAATTGCTGCCAAATTATTTAAAATTTAAGGTTGTTTGCAAAACTGGTTTGGATTTTTGAATTCAAAAGAATAATTTGAATTGCTTTAAAAAAAGATTTTTGAAGCGTTTAAAAGACTCTGGAATGTTATATAAAATATTTATGGAATATCATTAAGTTGATAACTTGTAAGTTTGAAGTTGTTAAAAATAAAAGCTTACTTAAAGGCAAGTTAGAAAAAATTGAATGTGGAAACAAAATAAGTTGGAAGGAAAATTTAATTCAAGTGGAATTAAAAAAAAGTTTGAATAAAAGAATTGAGATTGAAAAATTAAGTCAAATAAAATGATGATATGGATTCAAAATGAAATTGAAATTGAAGATTTGAGTTAATTTGTATGAAGGTGAATTTGAGAAGTCTTATAGACTAAATGGTTGGAATAAAATCTATAAAGGTGGGAAATAAAATTTTGAATGAATGAATAAATTTACAATTACAATTAAATGAAAGTGAAATTGAATATTGAAATTCATTTTGAATTTGTAAGCAAATAGAATAGAATTGGAATTGAATTTGATTTGTTATAAGATAAGCGAAGTATTGAAATAAAAATTAGTAACTGAAACTAATAGAAGGAATGACAAATAGATATGGTTTAGAATGGATTGAATTCAATAATTATAAATAAAAGGTAAATTTGAATTCATACAGAATTGAAAATCCAGTTAAATATAAGTGGTTGTGAGCCAAAATGGTAAATTGAAAATAAATGTTTGGGAATGAACAAAAGAATAAAAACTGGAATTGAAATTAAATATTTAGAACCAATTTTAATTGTGTGAAATAAAATGAAGTTGTAAAATTAGTTCGAAATGAACTAAAGATAATAAAGGTGAAAAAAATGGGTTGAGATAAATTGAATTGGAATTTGTAAATGAAACTAATTTAAAATAAGCGATATGAATCAATTATGAATGAAAGATAATTGATAAATTCAATATTCAGAAGGTAAATTGAATCCAAATAGAATTGAAATGGTAAATTGAATTCAAATGAAATTGAAAATGTAAGATTGAAATAAAATGGATATATAACTTCAATAGTAAAGTAAAAAAATGGTATAAGAAGTATATATTGAAAATTTTGTAAAGGAATGTGCAAAATAAATTTGAATGTTGTAATTGGATATTATGGTTAGCAGGATATACAGGTGTATTAAAGGAAATGGAATTGGGATTTTGATTTCGAAGATAAAGGAATTGAATTGCTCAACAAAAAGTTATGTATTTGAATTTCAGTATAAAATTTGATGATCTTCTTGTCTAGCCGCTTGGCCTTTTCTTTTCCTTTTGAAATCTGAGGGCCTGTGGTACCATTTTGTAGTCATACCGAGTTAGCCGCGCAAAGGAGACGCTGAAAAAAAATTCGAAAATTTATGGAGTTAGAAAAATTTTGACAAAATTTTGAAATTTGAATTTAAATTTAAATTTGAATTGTTAAGAAAATAGTGTTGTTTGGAATCTATAATTGGTTTTGGAAAGTTAGGTGAAATGATAGTGGGTCTCTAATAAAAAGATTTGTTTTGGGTAAGTTGATAAAACTGTTTAATTTTGGAAAGATAGCAAACGGGGTAAGGTCCATTCTTCTCAACTAGTAATTTCAGGATGAAATTCTTTTAAGAGGGGAAGGATGTGACGACCCGGAAATTTTGAGCATTCGAAATTGAAAATTTTTAATGATTTTAAATGTTTAAAAGATAGTCTGACTTGAATTTCAAATATCATAATAAATTTGGCAATTTAATTGTTAAATTTAATTTATTGAGACTGGGTAAAAATTTGAATTTTCAATTTTAAGCTTGTTAAAAATGTTTTCAAGGCTTAGAAAATTTATATTGATAATACTGAAGATAATGGTAGCTTCAGAATTGAATATGAAACTATTTTGTTCTATATTGAAATATTCGTTTAAATTGATATTTAAAAATAACCTTCCGAGGCACAGTCTCGGAATTCGACGAAACCTGTTCCATTGGCTCCGTAATACTGTATTATTATGGGATTTCAATTTTCATAATGTTTGGAGTGTTCGTTTGGCCGTACGATAAGCAAACACGTTGAAATTTAAATCGAAAATTCGATGTTTTAACTACTTCAAAAAGCTATCCTCTTCATACGATCGAATTTGGACTCGGAACCTTTTCCATTGCGCTCGGAATAGGCGTATAACATTATAAACGTCTGACGGCATGCCTCAATTGGAGATCGAGATTTTGAGAAACGTTTATCGAAGCAATTTAAATTCAAATTTAAATTCAAAAGAAAGTTTTATATCTGTAATTAATAATGCTTTCTCATAAAAAAAATTGCACGTGTTTCCGCTAATCTAACACTTGTCCTTCAAATTCACACGCGTCCTCTGAAAAGAAAAATAATAAGGATTATCTCGTTTAAATAAAAAAACAAACAAAAACATTCCTCTTTCGTTCCAAATTAAAACAAAGCTCCAAAAAAAAATGGTCGCTGTTCTTTTGACAATTTGAAAATCAAATATTGAGCAAAATAAATGATGAACGTTAGAAACCCCTCTTCCCAAATCCTAGCTTCCCGCTAACCCTCATTCAAAAATTTCGAAATCGAATTCGACTTCAATTCAAAATAATAGTCGCGAGCTAGGGCTTCGGTGGCGACGCATCTAGGTTGAGAAATCGTGGAGTGATCGAGTCGTATGGAAGCGTCATGTTCGATTTGATGGTGCGCGCTTGTGCACGTGCATGCGTGGAAGCTGGTGATGGTGATGGCGACGATCACGAGAGGCCGGTTGTGGCTAGTTGGGGCGCGTGGAGTTGAGGGCTGAGGCGATGCGATTTGGCATCGCAATGCGACAGAGGCGATGAAGACTAGGGTTTTTTTCTGGAAAGCGCGAGCGCACGATGGTCATTGACTACGATGATTTGGGGAAGTGGGCCGCGACAGTATGGGCCGTGGTGAGGTGATACTGGAGTCAAGGCCGCAGTCGAATGGGGACCGCAAGTCGAGGCAGTGACACGGTGGCAGAAATCGAAGTCATGATCGTCGCTGTTAGAGGATTTTCAGTAAGGTATAAAGAAAATTATTTTTAGATTAAAGATTTATATATATACATACGTTTATCTTTACAATGAAGAAAATATTTTACAGTAAAATAAATTACTATTTTATTCAAAAGTGGTATACATATATATAGATATGATTTGGGTAAATATAGGGATTTGAAGAAAAAAAATATATCGAGTTTATTAAATAGATGTGGTTTAGTGATAAATCTGTTTCATTAACCTATTTAATCATTTTAACCACTAAAAAAACTATTAGTTTAGAATCAAAAATTTTAGTTAATTACATTTATTAAAGGAGAAATTGGTTTAAATAAAACTATTAGTTAATTAAACTACCAAAAACGAAAATTGATTATTCGATTTATTTCGAATAGTAATAAAATTATGTAATTGTTTATACAAGGTCAAAATTGCAAAGAAAACAAGCCGAAATAGAAAATGGTTGCATGCGCAAGCAAAGATGAGATCTTCTCACTCAATCAAATATTTTTTTTGATTTAAATTTTGAATAGTTAGATTTAAATTTGATTATGCTTGGATGATTAATTTATTATTAGTTATATTAGTTTAGATCCTATGCGCCGCATAATAGCGGAGGTTATTACATTAAACCCATATACCGCGATATTCCACCTTGAAGTGGAATCGGTATTATATATGTATTTGGAGTTGTTGATTTCCCGCATTATATAGCGGATGAGACCCTATTGCGCCGCATAATAGCGGATGATATTTTATAAATCTCATAAACCGCGATATTCCACCTCGAAGTGGAATGGGTATTTAATTGTTGCGCTAATGTCTATGGATGTAGGGAAACAGGTTGGAGGGATCCAACTGGATTCGTCAAAACATTTTGATTTGTTTTCAAAATTTTATGTTCATTATTTATAATCTGTGTGCGACTATTTGTGATTGAAACCATTGAAGGCTAAAATTTAACCGGATATATTTTTAGTATCGTAGGATACTAGAAATATGAAATTGGATTTTTGGAAACTAAAGTAGAAAAGCCTAGACCGTTACAATTAAAGTATTAAAGTTAATTTTTATAATCTGATCGAATTAATTCCAAAAATAATATAGGAAAATATTTTAATAAAGGAATTTTCGAGTAATATTGTTTAATAGTTGAAGGATTTATTTAAGATACGTATTTTAAATATTTGAAAGAGATAAAGAAATTTATTTCAAAAGGAAATAAATTTAGAAATTTAATTTGGAGTTGAAATTAATTTTAGAAATCGATTCGGGAATTAATTTGGAGTTAAAATAAATCTTAGGAATCGATTTGGAAATTTGGTTTGTTGTTTTGGAAATAATTTGGGAAATCAATTTGAAATTGATTTGATATTGGAAGATTAATTTAGGAAATCAAATTGGAATTTGATTTTGTGTTTGAAATAAATTGGAAATTAATTTGGGATTTGATTTGGTTTGAAGATGATATTTGGGAATCGATTTAAAATTCGTATATCAGTTGATATTTGGAAATGTAAATTCACAACGGGAATTTGTAAAGAAAAGGGAAATTGTTTAAAAATAAATATTGGTTTATTTTTAAAATATGGAAAGAAACTTACAAATTTGGAATGTAAATTAAAATAAATCAAGAAGATTCATTAATTTATATGAATGGACCATTTTGTAATGGAAAAAGAATTCTTCCCTGAAAAGCCGAGTATATTTTTAAAATAGCTTTTGAATAAAATTTAAAAGTTTTAGATTTGGTTTTAAAATAATATTGTTGGAGAAATTAGTTTGGAAATTGTTTAAAGTAAAAAATTTATTTAATTAATTATATAAGGGATTATTTTAAAGATTTAAATTGATATTTGATTTAGAAAATAGTTATTCAAATATTTATACTCTAACTACAAATTTTAATTTTAAATTTGTTTTGGACTTGAATTTTTATATGAGATATTAGTATAATATTTTTCATAACTAATATTTAAGCAAATATTCAAAAATAGTTTATTTTAAATGTTTCCAAGTATATTTTGAATAAGTATTTTATATTATTTTAAGATATTTGAAATCGGCAGATTTTCAGTGGAAATGAATAAATATTGGAAATATTTTCCGCGTAAGGAAAAATTGATTTGAAATTTACTTTCAAAGGATTAAAGTGTGAAAAATTGATTTGAGATTATTTTCAAAGGGTTGAAAAGTGAAATTTTATCGTGCGAAGATATATTGAAAATAATAATAATTGGGGGAAAATTATTTGAAATCCAGCGATTGTTGTGAATGATGATTGATAGTTAAATAACCGACTATCAATATTGGCCTTTTTAAATGACATTTTAATTTCGATGTGACCGGGAGTCGAATTCCAAATGGATATTCGAAACCCACATCGAACCTTTGTGATTGTGATGGATCTTTTGTTAAAAGATCAAAGTGGAATTTGTTGTGATTTGTTTGAATCTGAATGTAACACTTATTTTTAAAAATAAGCGCTCATTATTCGGATTGGCCGGGGAGGACCTTGTGTCATAAAACCCATTCCGAATAACGATACGACGAAATGGGATTGCATTTGAAGATGGTGTTGAAGATCGGGTATTTTCGAAAGCGAAAGGATTACCTGTCGAATGTCTCTGCACAGGGTTGCTCCGGTATAGAGATTTTATCACCCTTTGTGATGGGGATTCCGGACGTGATTGGTTAATATCCGGATTTGCAAGGGCTTCTTTGGAAGTGCCTTCGGTTCCGTTCGATCCTGGAGCGGACTTGTATGGATGTGTGTCTGACGTTACACTTTGAGATGTAAAACTAGTTTCTATCAAATACATTTCTGTTGGTGGCGGAGAATTTATTCTCTTAGCTTAACACCCTTCTCTAGGACGTACGAGCTCAGAGGTTATGTAGTTGATGGTTACTAGTGATACATTCCCAATTTGGTAATGTGGCATATGAAGTGTTGTTGATCATTTGTTGATCAAAGCATGGCTTTTGTGAAAAGCGTAACTTTGTGGACGAGACTTCGTCGAACCTCACACCCCGGAATGGTCGAAACAGGAAGGATGCAGCAAGGTTATAGGGGGTAGCGCCCCTTAGGGTATGTGCATTTCCTTCTGGATTGAAGTGGTATCATGATATGGAGCCCAAATACTTAACTTATGTGGATATCGCAAATATATATTACTTTGTGATTGTTGGTATTGGGAATCCTCGGATAAAGGTTGTTTACAACCGGGATATGGTACGTATGATGGCTGAGATTAATATTATACTTGCAAATGTTTTTTCCACTATGCACTAATAATAATATTAAAGGAGATTTTGCGTATTAAGCATGTTTGACTATCATAAGGAGAAATCTCCCCCAAGTGTGCGATTGCATTGTGTGTGTGCCGGGAGTACTTATGGTAGTTTCATTTTCCAAAAAGCATTGCGGATTTCTTTTAAATTCCTTTATTTTCTTATGGTTAAAAATAACTGTTTTAAGACCTCACACCAGTCCCATGAAGGACCTGGAGTTTATTGTTCCCTTTCTAAACTTTGGGTGCCCATAGTTTTCCACATGGGCAGCCTAGAGTCAGGTTATAAGTTATTCGGAAGAGAAGTCAGAAAAGAGTTGCTGTGGAGATCAGGAGTTGAAGCTGGATGGCGAGACGTATCTCTTTACTATGTAGTGTCCGTTGCGTATAGTTAGTGCAAATCAGTTTTCATATAGTCAAGTTATAATAACTGTCAGTGATGTATGATGTCATTGTAAACTCTAACGTTGTATTGTATTAACAATGATGAGTCTTTGATTTAGAGATTATTCATTTATCTATTATATATTGTTCCGCTGTGAAATGTGAGATTCTGTTATTGTTTCTGTTTTTCTTATATCTTCTTCTTCTTAAACTCCAATGGTTCGGTTTTCCGGCATTTGATTGTGCGGCATTTGATACAGTGAACATATTAATGTCGACTTTCGAAAGTCGTAAAATCGTGTCATTACAAAAATCATAGGAATTCACTTTTATTATGTTATCTAACATATCTAAATTTCAGATCCAAATTCTCAATATAATTTCTAAACCCAATTGTCCATATTTTCATTTGAAAATTCATAATAAATTCTCCATAACTTTGAAAATTATAAAAAGTAAAACTCAACTCCAAAATCAATTTTTACATAACATATAAATTACTCATGGCATTCAAAATCAATTATAATCTGCTTTACCCTTAAAACCATATAAAATCATATTTAAATAATTCTTGTTTAAATCAAACATGTTATAATCCCAGCATATCATCATCCAAATCATCATAAAAATGGATTTAATCTTAAAACTAAAACAAATTATCATAAGAACAGAACAGATATAATATAGATTATTATTCACCTTGATTAGGATAAGGAGATTGGATTGAGGTTAAGATTTGTTCCTCTTGCTTTAACTCCTTAGCTTTAGATTTAGTTTCTTCTTTTTTCTCCTAGTAATGGTCGGTTCTAAGCTCTCCTTTCCTTATGTTTTTAAGTTTTGTAAAAATGAGAAATAAACGTGAATGGATGGTAGAGCTGTGGATATATATAAGGGTTATGGTGGTGCGCTATTTCCAAATATACCCTTGTGTAAATTCATTTGCTTATAAACCATTCTTAAGCCTATTTATTTAATTAAGATCGGCCCCTTAGTTTTATTTTCAAATCCCAATCCTCTTATCACTCTAATTATTTACATTATTCTATTTAATTTATCTAATTAAATCTCCTGAATAATGCTATCAAAAATTAAGGGTGTTACAAAAGTGATGGTGAAGAATTGTGGCAACTGTCTCCTACCACCCAGTCTAGCAACCATGATACAACTAAAGTCCTAATTTTGGAGAGAAAAATTACCAGAGAAAGGGTTAAGGTGAGAAGTCCTCATGCCTTCCATCGGATTTTCTCCACATTGTACTCAGACCAATCTATTTTTTTTTTGTGGAGCTTTCTAGTTCCATGCTCCATAATGCATGCGGTAGCCGAGACACTATTGGCTCCTTCTCAAAATCCCATAATTGATTAGGCTTTATCATAATTGTTATGCAATGAAAGATTTCCTCAAATGAAAAACGTGGAAAATGTTATGGACTCCAGCCAACTTACAAGTTTTCTTATTTTTCCATAATATTAGGAAAGGCCCAATAGATCATGGTGCCAACTTTTTCAATTATCCAAATCTTACGACTTTTACATACTGCCAAATCAATTCTGACTTTCCAAAGTCTTACAGTCCAAATCAGATCCAAATAAAATTTGTCGGTAGTTTCACACCCATAATTTGGCGATTTATATGGCCTCCCAAATATTGATTTAATGATGCCATACCAATCATCTATTGGTGACTACTATTATATGAAAATTCTACTAAGGGTAAGTGTTGCTTCTAATGTCCTCCAAAGTCCTAGAAGCAAGCTCTCAACAAATCCTCCACGTTCCCATCCATTCCTTCAATTTGTCTGTCGATCTTCAGTTGGTAAGCAATGCTCAGATTTAACGAAGTTCCTAAAGCTAGGTCCTAAAGCTACTAACAAACTCCTCCAAAATTAGTTGGTAAACTAAGAATCCCTATCACTAACAATGTTAAGTGCAACTCCATGAATTTGTGTTAGAGATGATGCAGTTTTATTGCTTCTAATGGAAAATTCTGCCTCATTCTTCCTCATTCTAGATCGATAGGAAATTCTCTTTGCATTCCTATACATTTTATCTTTTCCTTGAACGGTGACAGTTTGTGATCTAAATTTTATTTTTCCTAAAATTCTATAGTTTTAACATTGAAATATTCATTCATTTTAGGCCGCTAATCTAGTTTCCTCATTAACTTCCAGTCATGCTTATGGTTTATCACTGGTTAAGTGTCTCCATAAAATTTCCTTATTTACTTTTCTTCCCAACATATATGTGTGTGTGTATTTATCATGCGTTTTAAATCCCATTCATAAAGTCAACACAAGACTAAAATGGAGATATAGCTTATACCACATCACCAATAGCTAAAGGAGACAACTAGCGACTACAACCCAAGAACTCTACAAGAAAATTTTGTTGGAAGCTGCCACTTATTACCAATTGATACAAATGGTGTTGAGGTCATAATAGTTCTTACTAAATTAAGAATGGTATTTCTAATACGTCATTTCACTGTTACCAATTTCCTTAATTTTCCTTTTCGGCTGTTTTAAATAAATGTAGTATATCCATGGCTTCAATTAATAACCATAATAGTTGATCATTACTTTCAAAATTGGACCATTTCCAATTAATCCTTATTCAGATTTCCAAAATTCATTCATCAATCAAATTTTTTTTCTTCCATAAATGTTGTTTTAAGTTTCCTTAATCGATCCCCATTTGATTCCTTTTTTCTCTCATTAATTACAAATTTGTTATCCGTTAAATTTGTAATTAATGTTCATAAATCCTAATCCGTTAATTACTAATTAATAAGCATATAGTCATAATTAATGATATATATATATATATATATTCCTAGTCGTTAAGCCTAGTTACACGTATACTAATTTCTAAACTAGAACGCCTATCTCCACATTTGTAATTTACTAATGGTACCCTTAAAAGGACTACCGTTACATGTTCCTATAAATTAACCACAAATGAGATTTTTGCTTCATTTGAATTTACACAAAATTATTTCTTTTTTTCCTATTGAACGAGATAATGTAAATAAATGGAAGGATTTCCATATCATGCGTATCTCTTTCCCTTTTTGGTGCATCCTTGTTAATTCAAACAATGTGCTTTTATACATATTTCGGAATATAATAATTTATGGAGATTGCATGAAAACCACTCAAAATAAATCAAAACATGAAAAGTTACATTCTAAGCTATTTTGGACAACCTAATTTACAACCCAGTTATAGATCTGGGATATTTTTACATTTTACCAACTTCTTTAAATAGAGGTTTGGGACTGATTTTAAATTTCTAAATTAGGTTTTACATTCTATTCCTATTTTATTTATATCCTAAAAACTTTAGTCTGTCCTACCTAGGTTGTGACCCCTATCTACTCCATAGAAACTATTCTTTATAAAACCAGAATTTTAGCTGATTTTTAATAAACTATTTTCATTAACATCAAAATCAACATGTATTTCTTCATTTCATGTAAACTTAAAATTTCACAAATAAGAAATACCAAACTCAAAATCCATCTTTGAAAATATGAACATAGAAACCTATACTAAGAATTCAAAATTTCATAGTTCCAAATAGGAGCAAAATAATTTCTCTTTTTAAAACTTTCTTCATCAAAGATTTATCTCTTTAAAAGTTAGACTTCAATTCATATCATTCAATGATTGCTTGGTTTTCAAAAAGGAATTATGGAAAACTTCCCTTTTTACTGCCTTAATATAATAAATACTTGATCCTTTTAAAAATAGGATCTTCAATATGAAACATTCAAAACTCAATTATCATTCTAAAATAATAAAATGGGTCTTTATTATTTCAAAGAGTTTTCTTGTTACATGAGTTATCATTTCTAGAATAACAGTTATATCTAAAATATAAATAAATATCTATTTCCTTATTCTAAAAAATATATGTTATTTGACAAATACTTTTTGCAACTTTGTTCAAAACTATTAAAATACCTTGCAATCCTTTTCTTTTCAATTCTGATAATATTCTTATTCAAATAATTTTTGAATTTGAATTATGAAAAATGCATATATAAAATTCTCATCTTTACACAATTGCTTTTCCAAAAGTACCCAACCCATTTGTTAATCATCGTTCAAATCCTTTCAATTGTCAAAGATACCCATTACAGCTTTAAACGATGGAAAAATGGAGTAGACATAGATAACTCCTAGCTTATTCCTATTACTTCTCTTCTAATTCATTTATTACTGGATTAAAATTTCCAATTCTATCACTACCTAAATTCAGCCATCATTCTCTACATTTCCTTATATGGGAATGTTCCTCATACCTCACTTATCAGACATTATTAACCTTCTATTTTTTATATCCTATGTTGATAATGTGACTTTTCAATTTGCATACCCTTTAAAAAGAAATTTAAGGAGAAGAATCTCTAATTTTATAAGGTAGGAAAAATCATGCATTTCCCAAAAGAAAATCTCTTATTAAAAATCTTTGGGGCCAAAATTTTTTGGCTCGATAAATTTAAACTAAGAACTTAAGAATGCAAAATCCTTTTTAAGTTAGAATATTCTAACTTAACTATTTATAAATTATAAATCTTCAAATTTCCTTGCCCTTTTCAAAATAATAGCTTCCAAATTCATCAGGTGGAAGAATTCATTAAAAAAAATAAGAGAATCCAAAAATAAAGAATCCAAATGTTGAAAACTTTTAATATAAAAAAATTTAATTGAAAAGTTAACAAATAAGAACCTTCTTTTATTTCTATTCTTTCAAGTAATTAAAAACCATCCACCATTTTGTCTGTAAAATGATTAAGCACTACTTTCTAAACATTTTATAAATGGTAGTATACTTCCAAAGCTATCAAAAGTCACTTTCTATCAAAAAAAATCAACTTACAACATATAAGATTTTCACTTACTAATCTTTCTTAAAGCTTTTCCAAAACTTTCAAGGAATTTTCAAAAACCTTTTTACCATTTTCTTTCTTAAGGGGTAGATTTTAAAAATTGGGCTTGATTGTTCTTCCCTTTGAAATCCCTACTCAATAATCTTAAAATTTTAGTTATATCCTTGTGGTGATTAATGTACATCTTCTTATGGAAGCTTGTTTCACTACTATTTCTCTTACTTTCATATGCCTTATAATATCTAACTATTACCTAACATTTATATTTACTACTCTCATAATGTTAATTTATATGTATCGAATGGTTATTATTTTAATGGACATTTCCTAAAGGAATTTATTTACCTATTCAACATTATCTATTTACACTCTTCCTTTTCTTCCCATAATTACCCTAATGGTCTCATAAATCTATTTAATTTCTTATAACTCCTCACTTAATGAACATTCATTACAAATTAAATTTTGGAGTTACAACCTTTCCTTCTATGATTCCTATCCTTGTTATTTAACATGCTTATAGGGTCCTTAATGATAAGGAAGTCCAAGTCTAATAAAGAAGTATAAATTTGACATTATTTATTTTTCTAGTACATAGTTTCTTCGCTCATCCTTTCAGAATATCGTAGCAACTACTTCTATAGTCAAAATTTAAAGAGTTAAGCGTAAATTCAAAAATAAGTGCATATATATAGTAATATTTTTGAAAATATTTTCCAAAAATTACAAATATGCCACTCATACATATATTTTTCACCATTCATCGGGTATTCTAAGCTCTGATACTAAATGTAACAACCCGCTCTGGAATAGGCTTAAATTTTGACCTAGAAAAGGTCCATCGAAACATAGACCTATTCTAAAGCTACCTACTGGTTGGCAAAAATAACAAAACAGAGCCATCTATCTATTCTTTCAAAACTCACAACGGAAGAAATAAAATATAATAACAATGAGAGCACCCATTTATTTCAAATCATTTCAAATGTCATAAAACATTACATAATGCCAACCGTTACAATATTTTGTTCAAAAATACATTTCATGGGTACAATAGAAAATAACATAAAATGATAGAAAGTAACTGCCACAAGCTGCACTCTCACCATCTTTAAGCATCATCAACTCCTTCATTAACTTATGTTGTAATGCAGAGGGAGTCAGAACAACAAGTGTTTAGTGAATTGAGATCTCGAGCATTACTATTTCAGTACTTGGGCAGTATAATTTAAATAAGAATATGTCTTACATATATAAAACCATTTAATACTTCATATAAGGAAAGGAGGCGGGTCCTCAAATAACCACTTAATACCTTCCATTCTCAAATAACCAATGTCATAAATGTCTAATCAATGCAAGAGACAGTTCCCAAGCCACTTAATACCTTTTATTGGAAAATAGGCAGACTTCGGCCATTTAAGACCACAACTGAGGCAAGCCCCATCCTGTGTAGTTAATGCGCTCGGTAGATTCAAAGCGGTGGAGGTGCAAAAAGTCAAAGCGGAGATACATCGAGGATATACCGGGATATAGCGGATGACTCTAAAATAACATGTAAAACCCATACTTAATGTTTTTACAAATATACAAATGGTAATTAAATGAAAAATTATCATTCAATTGAATTATAATTAATACATAAATAGTTTTAAATAAAAACATGTGCGAATATACTTTAAATAAATGTAAAACTGTTATATATAACATAATTGAATTTAGTAGAATATTAGAGTATTTTCATTTCTGAAAATATAATAAAAATTAAATCAAATAAATAGTTTCATAATTTTTATAATGTAAAAAAACAATTTTTCAGTTCATTTTATTAAAGAAGATATAGCGGAAATAGCGGAATATAGCGGAAATAACAAAATATAGCGGAAATAGCGGGGCTTAAAGCGGAAAGGCTATATTTTGGGGCTATATGGAAAAATCTTAGCGGTAGAAATCCGCTATGAGATATAGCGGGGTAATAGCGGGGCATTGACTACACAGGCCCCATCAAGGAGGACTCCTCAATGGTGACTATCCAGCTGACATTGCATGGAATCTCTTGAGCCACTTAATATTTATTTTATGGAGTGGTGGACCCTCAATCAGTCACTTAATACCTTATCATGAAGTGGACCCCTATCAAGATACCACATATCATGCCTAATGACTAACCGATAGCCATTCACTACTTCATTTGAGGAAAAGAGGCATGCCCTCAAACAACCCCTTAATACCTCAAGACCCTGAAGCAGGGTCTTCGTATTATGACCCATACTCTTGTAGGAACTGGTAGCCAGATTAGCTGAGCAGATTTACCCTAAGAGTTTGGGACTAACCTCGCATCATTATAAGTACTTATCATAGAAGATGTCTCGCATCAACCCCAAAGTCACACTGTTGGTAGCCAGATTAGTTGAACAAACTTCTACGTGCCTTTTGACTGACCGCGCATCCCTATGACTTAGCCATAATATAAATACTCTCTCTATATATAATACTCGTCTCACTGCTCTTATAAGGAATCTTCCTTATTATGCCTTAAAATATTAATTACTTTCCTAAAGGGGAATTTAATGATTATTATTATTTAGTTAACTATGCAATTATATGTTATAATTATACTTTTGTTATGCTAATTAATATAAAAAAAATACGCACTTATTATTCTATGCGTGTGAAGATTACGCTCTAACTAACGTTAAATGTCAATTCCTTTTTAACCATAATTATACAAGTCTTTCTTTTTTCTTCCATTTTACCAATAATGTCCAAATTCCAATATCCATAACAAAGGATTCTAATATCCATAATAAGGATTCAATACTCATATCCAAACTTTCAATAAATAGACTTGTATATGGAATCTAAATCCAACTTATCTCATATTAAAACAATGGAATAAATCAAAATTAGAGACTTATAATTTAATCAGTTCTATACTCTATTTAGCTTCTTTTACATAAGGCTAAACAAGGGAAATTCTATTAAATTTTACAAAAATATATGGTGTAAAATACGAATGAAGATTCGTCCTTTACATAATATTTCTCAATTAAATCCCTTAATCAGATCTAGAGAAAAAGAATAAGAAGTGGAATAGAAAACAGAACACATAAACTGCAAAAATCTACAAAATCCATTTTTTTAACACAAAACAATTAAGATTCCAATTCTAAGAATTGACAATTTTCTTTTGGGAAATTTTGGGAATTTTTTACATTATATTTTTGTAATCCAAACCTCCCCAAGGCATATATCAAGTCAAACTATACTATTCAACTACTAAAATAGAAAAGCTAAGATTTTCACTAATAGTTGGTCCTTGGCTTTGCTTCTCTTTAGATTTGCAACGCCTATTATAATCTCCTTCGTATTTCTTCTTTTTAGTATATACAACAAGAGAATTGTATATATATCAAATTCACAAAGGTTGGAGGAGAAGACATTTAGAAATTAAATGATAAACAAAGATAGGTATATAGGATTTCTTACATGAAACCCTTATGGTGTTTTCTTAATCTAAGAAGAGATGAACTGACAGAGCTTCACTGATATTCCTAAAATATTTGTGGATAAAACTGAGGAGTCTAGGGTCTTATTTATAGTGGTTGAAATGCATCAGAATCATAGGATGAAACTGGATTGAAACTGAATAAATCAAGAGCATAAAAAGCAACCAAAACCCTAGACGCATAAAGGAAGCGGTCCGCCTCTTCATTCTAAGCAATCAACCTCTATGGCTCGACTTCTTTAGGTCAAAGAGTCAAACTATTCACCCTATTTTAGGAAAGTTTTTTAATTCCCTAATTACTCTTAATCTTAATTGTTAACTTTAATGTTTACTTAACCCCTTTGAATTTTATTAACTTTAATTTTATTAACTTTAATTTTTGAGATCCAAACTTCAAATTTTATTAACTCATTTGAATTTGAATTAAACTAATTTAAGTTTGAAATCTTCAAATACCAATAACTTCTTCATTTAAGCTTTATTTTCAAGTTAATATATAAGATTAGAATTTCGCCATAAGCGCAAGGAATAATTTTGTGCTCAAACTCCAAATGTTGTAAAACTTCCATTTTTTGTCCCTACCATAATTAATCGAATTTCGCTTAATTTACTTATTTAATTAAGTATTATTTTATGGAGAATTACAATTACCATGTCCATAGCCTAGACGAAACACCTTGAGATGTTGAATCCATTCACTCCTTGAATCAGTATCCAAATCTTCGGAGAGAGTTATGATTCTAACAGCAACAATAAGAGGTCTTCGAATTTGATTTAATTTATTTATTTGGAAGCTTAAAATTGAGGAGGAAGAAGGTTATAATGGTCAATGTTGACTGGTCACAATGGAGCAAGAGAGAAAGGACTAAAATATGGGTCTTGGAAATAAATAAACATGCAAGATTCTAAAGAGTGAAAAGAGGATTTAGATTCACCGTTCGCTCTTACCAAATCACCTCTTTTTGAATCAAAATTCCACCTCATAACTACCTGATGTGGTTAGGCCATCCTAGGCTCCTTTATAGGCCTCAAAATTTCTTCGAGCCTATCAATAAAAAATGCATTTAAATCTAACTCAAATGCACATCGATATCCTATATCGGTACATGTGTTTACAACTATTATATACACATTATTTAATATTGATCAACACAAATTAAATAAAATTTTATAACTAATATTTCATAAATATTAATTAATTTAATCAATTTATAACAATTATAATTAATTAAATCAGGTGGTAATAGAAGTATTCAACATTTCAGTTGTGTAACTTGGAGGTGTAAATTCAATCAATGATTAATATCGTACAATTCAAATATTAACGTTCACATGTCACATAGAAGCTGATGTGAAATATTGACCAAATTTATCTCTAACATAGCTTTGATAAAATCCAATTTAACCTTTTTAGCATTACCCTGTGATGACAATTACAACAGTTCTCTTTGTCAATACTTTATCATATTATAACTTATAGAATTTGGTAATGGTTAGAATTCCAATATCGTCCATGTTATCCCACCTTTTGGCAAGGTCGTGACACCAAGGAATCGACTAGAGGCTAAAGGTAATCTGCCCTGGAGATTGGTTATCTATAGGTCCTTGATGGATACAGCAAACTTGTTCTGAGTTCGGATCGAGCTACAATTAGCATAGTATGATAAGCAAAGCCTTGGAAGGCAACATTTCAAATTTCAGGCCAATCGGAGTTCGTATGCTTAAGTTATGGATCGATCAAAACCATGTGAAGCTCGTCCATTTCGTATCCATCAACCCATATCCATCCAGATCGACACGAAATGAACACATCCCCATCACTTGGCATCCGCCATTCGTATCCATTAGGTTCGAACATGCATCGATGGACATCAACATTCCTTGGATCGATCATACTTTAAAAGCTGCATATTTCATATCAGTTAGCTCCTCGATCGATACAAAGAGAAGGGCCATAGATTGATACGAAAATAGAGATAGAGCATCGATACAACAACTTGGCATCAGCTGGATACGAAAGGGGTAACGACCCGCCTTTTTGGATAGTTTAAACCGCCGATCAAATACACATGTCGATTCCAAACCATTCAAAAGGGCAGATAGTTATTGGGGTAAATAAGAAAAGAAAAGAAAAGAAATAAAGGAAATGAAACAACACAGAATCTCGCAGCGGAACGATAAAATATAATAGTCAAATAAACAGTTCATGAAGCTGTCTACTATACTTTGACAATTATTTATACAACATTTATCAGAGTTTATACATATACAACAGAACAACTAAATAATGCAGCAGATAACATGATGCAAGGGTAATAATAGTAATAGTATACCAAATCTTCGTCTTCGTCCTCCAGAATAGATCTTCAAAAATCTGAAAACTCAGGACTGACCCGAGCGTAATGAAAAGACAAAACACTCGAGTCAGGACTAAAATATCCTTAGGAAAGTGAAATCAATCGTAAATAAATATGAGTGTAACGGCGTCAGAGATGTTTACGGGGTTTGACATCTCATATCCAGTGTCAACGTGCGTGCAATAACTCAAAAGATGTTACGGGATTTTCCATCTCTCAAGGATCCGTGAAACTATCTACTATGTAGTAATATACGCTAAGTAGATAATGCCTATCAGTAATATAAAGTATCAAAATAGCATTAAGGCGTTACCATAATCCCCCTTAACACATTTTATATTCCCAAAAGCATATACAAGACCGTAGTTTCCCCAAAACCGGAAGTCACCAGAGGGCAATCCATATACTCAAGGTACAAATCAAAACGTAGTGGTCGCGAATAGGATAATCAGTATGACAAGGTACATGAGGCGATACCAACTAGGATACTAGTAGTTGCGTGATCCGGACTGATGTTGGGCATAGCCAGCAGCTACCCCCAACAACGCGAAACAACACTCCGAAATCAAGGGGTGCATTGGTATCGAAGAAGTGTGTCCGCTAGAGGTGGCGAACCTCAATGGCCCGGCGCGGCTCCTGTTTTAGTCATGTCAGGGGTCATCCAATAATCGTTCTCTTTCTTCAGTCAACGCGTTCACCAAACCATCCACTTCATTCTGGATCATCACTCCGCGTATAATAGTTATTAAAGTGGTTTTCGGTATCGACAGAGAGTATGTCCATATCCGATCCCGGTCTCTTTAATAACTACGTATTATTACACCTTTGGCTCTTTATATTTCAAATCGATTCATAATTGATATCAAAATATCATATTCGCTTCGAAAATCAAATCTATTTCAAATATCATCGCATCTTTCAAAATATAAGGTTCCCTTTCGAAAAATCATTTTTCGCATCAATATCTCGTTTCGATTTCCAAATCATTTCGAATTTCAAATTTAGGTTGCAACTTCATTTAACTCAATTCGTATTTAAATTCAAGATTTAAATATAACATTCCACTTTATTGACCAGCTTAGAATTTGAGAAAATAGTTTTAAGTAGTTTAAAAGTAGTTTTAAATAATTAAAATAGTTAAAGTACTTAAAATCTTAAAATGGATTTGAAATAGATAAATTTAGTCTAAAATAATCTAAATTGGGTTAAGTAGATTTAAAATAGATTAAAATAGTTAAGTATTCAAAATGGTTTATATAACCGAGTAATTTGGAAAACAAAATAAAACAGCTTCAAAACCAATCCATTTCAATTTTATAACTTCCCAATTCAAATCAATTTCAATTTCCATTCTACTGATTCAATTTCGATTCCAATTCAAATCAATGTCAACTTTGACTTCAAATTTATTCAAATTTTATATTCACTTTCAATTAATTCAATTTCAATTTATATCGATTTAGAGCTGGATTTTCAAAATATCAATTTATAATACTTAACAAAATTATCCTTTAATATTCAAATTTAAATCCAAATTCCAATATGATTCAATTCCAAGCTCATTTCAAAATATCATTTTTATGTCACTTTTACTTAGTAATATTCAAAGCTCAAATTTAACGTTCAATCTTTAAATCCAATAGATTTTCGAAATTCAATCATATCCCAAATTTTATTCTCAAAGTCTCAACTTAAATTTATTCAACAATTTCTTTTAACCAAAATTTTTATTTCAACATTCCAAACTCAATTTTTTCGATGAATTCAATTTCTATAAATCGATTTCTATTTATAACTTTTAAATCAAAACATTTAAATAAATTTCAAATCGACGATTTCAAAAATTATTAATTTAGCCAATTCGGTGTCCGTATATAATTTTCTATCCTATGGCCAAGTAATTATTTGTTTCAATTAAATGTCAAGGATGAATATATATCACTTAAATTAAATCACGATATCATATGTATGCATAACAGGATATATATAAGCAAATAAACATCCAAACGTTCAATTATCAACCAATAGCATCCATCAAAATACATCATTCAATAAACAATACAATTCATGGCAGTTTCATAGTTATCAATGTCGGGTAATTAAATCGCAATTCAATTTCAATTTTAAATTTCCAATTTAACCGTCAATTAAATTTTCAATGGTTAATTCAAATGACAAGCTATATGACAATTAAATTTTTATCAAACAACGACAAATAAAATCATAACACTTCATAATATCGAATTTAACTAGCATAAAGATATTTAGTACGTTGTGAGCGTTATAAAACACTCACATTGATTTTTATGATTTTAAATCAAATCGAACGACGTTCGATTTAATCCAAAATTTTCTCTAGCTCCAAACGATTCCAATCCAGCTCCATTGCGTAGTGCTCGACAAAACGAACCCGACGCAACAGGTTTCATGAAATTCCGACCTCGCATAAAACAGTTATACAGTTTTAAAGTCTGAACGGATTAATATAAATTAATTCACACCTTTATTTTTCAATTTTGAACCTTAGATAATCACAGCCGTCCATTGTGCTTCCTGCGATCAGTGCCGCCCCTTCTCCTTTCCATTCTTCTTCGTTCCCAGCTTTTACGCGAGCCAGAACCCAAATCACGCACGAAACCCTAAATGCCGAGCCTCCAACGTTCGACGACACGACGATCAGGCGACGCTATATCAAGCGCCTCCACGAGCTCCACCAACGCCCCAACCCGTGGCCCACTCGGCCCTATATGCTGCACGCAAAACGAGCTTGAACGGCCTACGTTCACGACCCCGTCACGCCTCCATCGTCACGTTATACTCGATCATGACCGGTCAAAACGAAGATCCCAGAGCCCTCTGCAAGTTTGTAGTTGGGAAATTTTTGAATCATCGAGTGGATTTGATGATAATCGAGGGAGAACGAAAGAGAATATCGGCCATGGGTTTATAAACGTGGCGGCTGCTTAGGAAGATAGGGTTTCGACCCTAATAAAATGAATATATAAACGTTTATACCTATTAATTTAATATTAAATTCAATTTATAACGAGCACTTTCAAACGAACTCCAATTCAAACGTGCCACTAGGCATTTATAAGGTTATACCCATGTTCCGAACACAATGGAATGTGTTTCGAAAGCTAATTCGATCATCTGTGCGAGTTACGGCAATAAACGTTCGATTTAAATTAAATCGATTTAAACTAATTTCTAAGCGTTTTAGCTTGCCCCGGACAAACGGTAAATCCAATTGACACGAAATTTAAAATCTTACAATAATATCACATTACAGATCCGATGAAACTGGTTTCGTCGAAATCTGAGACTGTTTGAAAAATGACTATTTTAACTCGCCAAATTAATATTAAAACAATTTCAACGCGTTTCGAGCTGCCACGGTCAAACGACAACTCCGATTGCTACAAAAATTGAAATCCGATAATAACAAATTATTACGGATCCAATGGAACTAGTTTCGTCCAATTCTGAGACTGTTCGACAATTGGCTATTTTTCAGTCGATAATTAAATATTAAAATATTCAGTTTTCACAAATACATTCTAAATTCAGTTTTAAAAGTTCTATAACATCACTATAACTCCAATATGATAAAATAAAATTTTACAAATCATTTTTAATCATATTAAACCCGTTATTCAATATATCCAATAAATTCCAATTTTAAAATCTTATTAACTCTATTAAAGTCCAAATATAACTTACATTCACTTTGGAAACCAATTTGAATCATATTAAATCAAATTTCAAATATTCACTCTATTTTCATATATTAAATTTCAATATCAAATTAATCATATCAAATTTGAAATTTAATTTATTCAAACATTCGTAATATTAAATTTAACAAATTTGATTATTCTTAAATCACTATATTTTGAAATATTCAAAACGAACTTATAAAATTTAGCTTTTGAAACGAATTAAAATTATAAAACAACTCTTTACATTATACTGTTATTCAATTCCCATTATTAAATTATTCAATAAATTCCTAATATTTAATTTAAACGATTTCGATTATCCAATAATTCATTATCTTTTGAAATATTGAAATTAAACTTATAAGATTCAACCTTTAAAACCAATTCACAATTTAGAACACTATTTTCATTTTACAGTTATTCAATTATTCAATAAGTTTTAAATATTTAATTTAAACAACTTACCTGTTCAATATTCAATATTTGATTTCAAATAGATTTTACTTAATAATCAATTACTCTCTTGTACCCAATGAATTCAATATTTATTATCCTATTCAACTATTGATTTCAAAGGTATTCACTAAGTAGCTTTTATTTTTCATTACTTGGATAATTATTGTCGCAATTCATTCCAGTTATTATTATTCCAAACGAATTACAAAAAAATTTCCTAACATTAAATCACGAAATCTTTTAAATTAGCTATTTTAATTATCGAAAATTTACGGGTCGTTACACTCTCCCCTACTCAAAACTTTTCGTCCCCGAAAAGGAAAAAGAAGGGAAAGGAACCAAGTATAGAATTCAACATTAGATATATCTTATTCAAAGTTACCAACTTATAAAATAATGAAATTTCATTTATAAATCGTAAATACGCTTCCACTAAGTTACTCTAAACGGCTTTCTAGCTTTAAAAGTTAGTTATCAAAACAAGTTATAAAATTTTAAAAACTTGAAATTTTTCTAACACCCGGATTTTACGGAAAATTTCGGCAGAGTCTCCTTTGCGCGGCTCGATCGTTACAGCTACAAAACGCCTCTACGGGCCCCAAACCAACAAAAGAAAATCAAAAGCCAAGTGGCTCATCCAAAAATCACCAAATCCAATGACAAAATAAACATGTACCATATATTTTATTAGCGAGCATATACGACTAATATAGCGCGAAAGCGAGCTCCAAATGCGAAGCAAGCGCAATCCGCACCTACTAAACACTCAACAAACCATGAGAGTCATGCATATATGAAAATATTATCAATATACATCATATAGCAACATAACAATTACATGTGCCAATATAGCAAATGCAACAAACAACATATGCAACCATCAATCAACTATCATCCAACTATCATCCAACAAATCCATAACCAACCAATATAAATTCACTTCTCATTAATATTTGTTGACTTGGTTTCAATTTTAATCACAGTTGCTTCATTTACATTGGATTTTACTAACATTCATTCTTAATTCAATTAGTTACCATTAACTAATTTACATTTACATTAGTTCACTTCCAATTTGAATCAAATTAAATTCTATTTACATTCATTTAACTTCCAATTTGATTTCAATAACTTATAGCTTTCAATTTCATTAACACTTAATGAATTATATATAAAATCAACTAACCATCATATAACAACCAAATCATACCCAATATAACCAAATTATTAATTTTACATTCAATTTGGTTTATCTCTTTTATATATATATCATGTTATATAATTTTAAAAGAATCATTTTATATTTGGCATCTTAAATTTCCAATATTAACTTTAATTAAGTCCGTAAGCTGTACATATATCATCCGTGAGCAATATCAATCTAATCGCTTATTCGATCACACAATTTCGCTTCCAAACTAGTATCATTCACACGACTCTCTAGTGCGGACTCAGATTTGGTTCCTTGATTGGAAACTGTTACTCTCCTTGCATAGCCATATACTATGATAGAGAATTCCAGAATCAAATTAAAAATCCATATCTAGGGTTCGCCGTCGAAAATCGAGTGAAAAATCCTAACTTGGATCGATATAAATCATCTCGAAATTTTGTGCTCGAATTTGGATCGAATCGTTATGCGAATAAAATAATATACGTACAATCTCACGTATTTCCTTCCAATGGATTTCTATCCAATTTATCTATATTAAATTATTTTACCGACTTCTATTTTTTTCACTTAATTACTCACAATCCATTATTCAGTTAGTATATTCATTTCTTTACATAGCATTTTCTTTGACATTATCTTTTCTTAACATTATATCATAGAATTTACTTACTCAAGTTCATTTTAAACATTCTATATAATTTAACTAAACTCAATTTCTTTTCCCAAATGATTCTTAGCTATAAGAAATTCCTTTGTTTATATTTACTTCAATTTCATAATTTTAGTTAATAACGAATTCATTCGTGGAACATTTTATAAATCAACACTTTAGTTTATAGTCATTTCATAAAAGTCTAACTTCTCATATATGACTTTTCTTAATTTACAGTTATCTTAAAGGTTACAAATTCAATTATTTTTCCCAATTCCTTCGCAATTTACATTTATTTTCTATAACCAATTTACAAAGATATAATACGATTCATTTATCTTCTTTCTTAAGTTCACTTACTTGTTCCATTCATCCATTCATCATTTCATGTTATATTTAAGTATATATAATTTTTATCACAACCAAATTTTTATTCATATACATTTTAATTCCGTTTGAGTTTTCCTTATTTGTATATTTCAATTACTTTCAGGTTCTGTTTATTTGTACAATATCTCATTACATATCCAAAACATCATTTCAACTTCTTAATATTTGGTAAGTCATATTATATTTTATTAAAATGCAAATTTGGTATTATACAAATTTATAGAATTTCATTTCACTTAATTAGAATGTTCACAAATTTAATTCGTTTAAATCCTCTTTACCTTTCAACTTTAAAGTTTTCCCAAAATAATAAGCTTAGATATCTTAATCTTCTTATTTTATAAATTTTGATTATTCACATTTCATTCAAATAATTTGAAAATTACTAATTAACATAACTTAGAAATTTAAATGCCCGGTTCTTTTCAAATCGTTTGAAATAAATATATACACTTATATCTTTAATATATCAAATCATACCTTTGGAGTTTAAACCAAAACCCATTTATCCAAAATAATTTTGAAGAAAAGCAAAGCTTCTTAGAAGTCTCCCCCACTTTGAGACTCGAAAATGAACGTCGATGATGCTGCGCAGTCATCACCGAAATTATTTTCCAGTGACATAAGAGAGGAGTACTGAATTGATTCCTTTCTTAAAAATCCTTTCAAAATATTTCCTTAAACAATTTCCAACAAATATTATCATATATTTCTTCAAACTTTGAGAACCATTTTCAAAATCTCCGGGTCTTAAATTCAATTTTTTTTCCAATTTAATCCTATTTTTAATTCATAAGTCACCTTTATAAAATATTCTGATAGGATTTTCTTTCTTAAAACATCCCAAAAGTGTTTTATCATCGTTTATTTTGTAATTCACCTTATTTATTTAAATTACACTATCCGATTAATGTTAAAAGCCAATATTTCATTTCCAACAACCAAATAAGCTAGATTGATCACAATAAATTTTGAAATAAATTCTTTATATACAAAATATAATTAGGGCAAAATTATTTCATTTGCCCAATTTCAAAACAATACTATGTCGAGTTGTTCTGTTTAAGTGTTTAGAGATCCCTGTCAATGACGTTAATTACTCGTATTGACCAGAATCCATAAGCCACTCAACAAATCAACCGACACAATATAAAACATTTTATATCACTAACAAATACGCTCTCTCATATACACTCAACTCATTCATATAGTTTACCTCTATTTCAATGAGTTATTCCCCACTAGAGCCAAGGTTTATCGCTAAACCAAAGCTCTGATACCAACTGTAACGACCCACCTTTTTGGACAGTTTAAACCGATGATCAAATACACATGTCGATTCCAAACCATTCAAAAGGGCAGATAGTTATTGGGGTAAATAAGAAAAGAAAAGAAAAGAAATAAAGGAAATGAAACAACACAGAATCTCGTAGCGGAACGATAAAATATAATAGTCAAATAAACAGTTCATGAAGTTGTCTACTATACTTTGACAATTATTTATATAACATTTATCAGAGTTTATACATATACAACAGAACAACTAAATAATGCAGCAGATAACATGATGCAAGGGTAATAATAGTAATAGTATACCAAATCTTCGTCTTCGTCCTCCAGAATAGATCTTCAAAAATCTGAAAACTCAGGACTGACCCGAGCGTAATGAAAAGACAAAACACTCGATTCAGGACTAAAATATCCTTATGAAAGTGAAATAAATCGTAAATAAATATGAGTGTAACGGCGTCAGAGATGTTTACGGGGTTTGACATCTCATATCCAGTGTCAACGTGCGTGCAATAACTCAAAAGATGTTACGGGATTTTCCATCTCTCAAGGATCCGTGAAACTATCTACTATGTAGTAATATACGCTAAGTAGATAATGCCTATCAGTAATATAAAGTATCAAAATAGCGTTAAGGCGTTACCAAAATCCCCCTTAACACATTTTATATTCCCAAAAGCATATACAAGACCGTAGTTTCCCCAAAACCGGAAGTCACCAGAGGGCAATCCATATACTCAAGGTACAAATCAAAACGTAGTGGTCGCGAATAGGATAATCAGTATGACAAGGTATATGAGGCGATACCAACTAGGATACTAGTAGTTGCGTGATCCGGACTGATGTTGGGCATAGCCAGCAGCTACCCCAACACCGCGAAACAACACTCCGAAATCAAGGGGTGCACCCAAATCGCTTCACAAATGTAATAGATATGGTATCGAAGAAGTGTATCCGCTAGAGGTGGCGAACCTCAATGGCCCGGCGCGGCTCCTGTTTTAGTCATGTCAGGGGTCATCCAATAATCGTTCTCTTTCTTTAGTCAACGCGTTCACCAAACCATCCACTTCATTCTGGATCATCACTCCGCGTATAATAATTATTAAAGTGGTTTTCGGTATCGACAGAGAGTATGTCCATATCCGATCCCGGTCTCTTTAATAACTACGTATTATTACACCTTTGGCTCTTTATATTTCAAATCGATTCATAATTGATATCAAAATATCATATTCGCTTCGAAAATCAAATCTATTTCAAATATCATCGCATCTTTCAAAATATAAGGTTCCCTTTCGAAAAATCATTTTTCGCATCAATATCTCGTTTCGATTTCCAAATCATTTCGAATTTCAAATTTAGGTTGCAACTTCATTTAACTCAATTCGTATTTAAATTCAAGATTTAAATATAACATTCAACTTTATTGACCAGCTTAGAATTTGAGAAAATAGTTTTAAGTAGTTTAAAAGTAGTTTTAAATAATTAAAATAGTTAAAGTACTTAAAATCTTAAAATGGATTTGAAATAGATAAATTTAGTCTAAAATAATTTAAATTGGGTTAAGTAGATTTAAAATAGATTAAAATAGTTAAGTATTCAAAATGGTTTATATAACCGAGTAATTTGGAAAACAAAATAAAACAGCTTCAAAACCAATCCATTTCAATTTTATAACTTCCCAATTCAAATCAATTTCAATTTCCATTCTACTGATTCAATTTCGATTCCAATTCAAATCAATGTCAACTTTGACTTCAAATTTATTCAAATTTTATATTCACTTTCAATTAATTCAATTTCAATTTATATCGATTTAGAGCTGGATTTTCAAAATATCAATTTATAATACTTAATAAAATTATCCTTCAATATTCAAATTTAAATCCAAATTCCAATATGATTCAATTCCAAGCTCATTTCAAAATATCATTTTTATGTCACTTTTACTTAGTAATATTCAAAGCTCAAATTTAACGTTCAATCTTTAAATCCAATAGATTTTCGAAATTCAATCATATCCCAAATTTTATTCTCAAAGTCTCAACTTAAATTTATTCAACAATTTCTTTTAACCAAAATTTTTATTTCAACATTCCAAACTCAATTTTTTCGATGAATTCAATTTCTATAAATCGATTTCTATTTATAACTTTTAAATCAAAACATTTAAATAAATTTCAAATCGACGATTTCAAAAATTATTAATTTAGCCAATTCGGTGTCCGTATATAATTTTCTATCCTATGGCCAAGTAATTATTTATTTCAATTAAATGTCAGGGATGAATATATATCACTTAAATTAAATCACGATATCATATGTATGCATAACAGGATATATATAAGCAAATAAACATCCAAACATTCAATTATCAACCAATAGCATCCATCAAAATACATCATTCAATAAACAATACAATTCATGGAAGTTTCATAGTTATCAATGTCAGGTAATTAAATCGCAATTCAATTTCAATTTTAAATTTCCAATTTAACCGTCAATTAAATTTTCAATGGTTAATTCAAATGACAAGCTATATGACAATTAAATTTTTATCAAACAACGACAAATAAAATCATAACACTTCATAATATCGAATTTAACTAGCATAAAGATATTTAGTACATTGTGAGCGTTATAAAACACTCACATTGATTTTTACGATTTTAAATCAAATCGAACGACGTTCGATTTAATCCAAAATTTTCTCTAGATCCAAACGATTCCAATCCAGCTCCATTGCGTAGTGCTCGACAAAATGAACCCGACGCAACTGGTTTCGTGAAATTCCGACCTCGCATCAAAAAGTTATACAGTTTTAAAGTTTGAACGGATTAATATAAATTAATTTACACCTTTATTTTTCAATTTTGAACCTTAGATAATCACAGCCGTCCATTGTGCTTCCTGCGATCCGTGCCGCCCCTTCTCCTTTCCATTCTTCTTCGTTCCCAGCTTTTACGTGAGCCAGAACCCAAATCACGCACGAAACCCTAAATGCCGAGCCTCCAACGTTCGACGAGACGACGATCAGGCGACGCTATATCAAGCGCCTCCACGAGCTCCACCAACGCCCCAACCCGTGGCCCACTCGGCCCTATATGCTGCATGCAAAATGAGCTTGAACGGCCTACGTTCACGACTCCGTCACGCCTCCATCGTCACGTTATACTCGATCATGACCGGTCAAAACGAAGATCCCAGAGCCCTCTGCAAGTTTGTAGTTGGGAAATTTTTGAATCGTCGAGTGGATTTGATGATAATCGAGGGAGAACGAAAGAGAATATCGTCCATGGGTTTATAAACGCGGCGGCTGCTTAAGAAGATAGGGTTTTGGCCCTAATAAAATGAATATATAAACGTTTATACCTATTAATTTAATATTAAATTCAATTTATAACGAGCACTTTCAAACGAACTCCAATTCAAACGTGCCGCCAGGCATTTCTAAGGTTATACCCATGTTCCGAACACAATGGAATGTGTTTCGAAAGCTAATTCGATCATCTGTGCGAGTTACGGCAATAAACGTTCGATTTAAATTAAATCGATTCAAACTAATTTCTAGGCGTTTTAGCTTGCCCGGACAAACGGTAAATCCAATTGACACGAAATTTGAATCTTACAATAATATCACATTACGGATCCGATGAAACTGGTTTCGTCAAAATCCGAGACTGTTTGAAAAATGACTATTTTAACTCGCCAAATTAATATTAAAACAATTTCAACGTGTTTCGAGCTGCCACGGTCAAACGACAACTCCGATTGCTACAAAAATTGAAATCCGATAATAACAAATTATTACGGATCCAATGGAACTAGTTTCGTCCAATTCTAAGACTGTTCGACAATTGGCTATTTTTCAGTCGATAATTAAATATTAAAATATTCAATTTTAACAAATCAATTCTAAATTCTGTTTTAAAAGTTCTATAACATCACTATAACTCCAATATGATAAAATAAAATTTTACAAATCATTTTTAATCGTATTAAACCCGTTATTCAATATATCCAATAAATTCCAATTTTAAAATCTTATTAACTCTATTAAAGTCCAAATATAACTTACATTCACTTTGGAAACCAATTTGAATCATATTAAATCAAATTTCAAATATTCACTCTATTTTCATATATTAAATTTCAATATCAAATCAATCATATCAAATTTGAAATTTAATTTATTCAAACATTCGTAATATTAAATTTACAAATTTGATTATTCTTAAATCACTATCTTTTGAAATATTCAAAACGAACTTATAAAATTTAGCTTTTGAAATGAATTAAAATTATAAAACAACTCTTTACATTATACGGTTATTCAATTCCCATTATTATATTATTCAATAAATTCCTAATATTTAATTTGAACGATTTCGGTTATCCAATAATTCATTATCTTTTGAAATATTGAAATTAAACTTATAAGATTCAACCTTTAAAACCAATTCACAATTTAGAACACTATTTTCATTTTACAGTTATTCAATTATTCATTAAGTTTTAAATATTTAATTTAAACAACTTACCTGTTCAATATTCAATATTTGATTTCAAATAGATTTTACTTATCAATCAATTACTCTCTTATACCCAATGAATTCAATATTTATTATCCTATTCAACTATTGATTTCAAAGGTATTCACTAAGTAGCTTTTATTTTTCATTACTTGGATAATTATTGTCGCAATTCATTCCAGTTATTATTATTCCAAACGAATTACAAATTTTTTTCCTAACATTAAATCACGAAATCTTTTAAATTAGATATTTTTATTATCGAAAATTTACGGGTCGTTACAAAAGGCATAGTCAACCTAAGGGAAATGGTCTTAATGCACAAAAGGTGGATCTCTAGGGCCACGTCATCGACACGAGATGATCCATACGAAATGTATCGATACGAAGCCTTTAGCCTCGTTAGCAAACTCAATCTTGGATCGATCATATCTCTCAAACCACAAGTCCAAACGCCATGAAATTTACTTAAAAACTTGTATATCATCTCAGGAACTTCTCGATCGATCGCAGCTCAAATGGAGCCATTCTTGATCGATATGAAATCCGCATGTATCGATCAAGGATTGATCCCAAACGACCCTAGATCGATTGAGTGGGGCCACCTACACATGAGAACGGGTATTCCGAGATTCAACGCAAATATTTTCAAATCTATGCCTATAAATAGTACCTCCACTGTAACTAATAAAGGACTTTTATGCTGCTGCTCTGCTAGAACTTCATTGAAACTCGATTATTAGCCATTATATTCTTGTAATTCAGTTTATAATAAGCAATAAACGACAAATCCTTTAGAGTGGACATAGGCTACAACGTCGAACCACTATAAATTCTTGTCTTCTTTTACTACTGTTCATTTTTCTTTATGTGATTGTTAGATTAGCCTCATTTTTCATTTTATTTCTTCGTTATAATCTCGCCAATTACATCCGAAGAGTGTTGTACCCATTTTTGATACAAACACTTTGGTGCTTTCACTGAGAAAAACTCTTCTTTTTCTCTTGCTCTATGAATCCCCTACCATTGTCAAATTGCTAAAATATAAGGAGGAGATCCAGATTTATTTTCCAGTGGTTATTTTTATCCAATTCAGATTGTTCCAGATCTAAGAAAAACTACATCCAACATAGTGTGCAATACCAGAACCTCTTCCAATGCTGCTGATCTAGAAGGGAAGGATAGGCAAAATCCTACACAGCTGAACACCGTAGGCCAAACATCAGCTAGAATTCCAGATCCACTTGGTCCAGTAACTAGAGTGGAATTCCAGACCCTTATGCAGGAGTTCACTCTAAGTCGTCAAGAGCTCACTCAGCAGATCCGTGCCAACATGGAACTCACAAACCAGCTCAATGATGAAAGGCGACGAAGATCCAAAAGGGAGCATGCCTATTATTCTTTGACTAAAAGCTTGACGTCATTTTACTTCAATCACAAATCTACATGTCGTCGATTAGATGGGAATTACACGGAAGTCTTCGGGCACCCATATGATGCGAATTCTAGATAGGCCGGAAGAGGTCCTTCAACAGGGCATCGAGCTGCACCCTCCTCCTTAGGAGGGTCACTCCCTTACAACACTACCCATGACCACGCAGTAGCTTCTGCTATAGCTCTGGATGTCGAGATCTAGAACCAATCAGATCCAGCCCCTCGTCACCACATTCACGCTCAGGATCCTCATGTTCTTAAAGCCTAGGAGCCAAGTAGGCATGGAACAGGCCTTGGATATCGACTGGACCGTCCTCGTGACATGGAACCTGACCATGCCTTGGCCCCGAATATCCGAATGTCCGATATTCCAACAATGATATGCCAAATGATAAGAGAAATTCAAGGCCTTAGAAATGATGATTGGGGGATTTCTAGAAGTCATACCCCATTCACCAATGATATTTTACATGCGAAACTGCTCCATCGATTTCGGATGTCGACCTTGCCTGTTTATTCAGATATTCAGATCCCAACCAACACATTCTAAAATATGAATGGCTTATGAATGCCGCTCAAGCTGACAATGCAGTTAAGTGTAGAAGCTTCCTTATCTCTTTAGGTGGCATTCCGACTATGTGGTTCACCCGTCCATCACAAGATCTATTTCATGTTTTAACTAATTGACTACTAAGTTTGTCGAGCAGTTCCATATGCATGCTACAGGCCGAAGGACGTTAATACCTTATCTAGTGTTACTCAAGCCCTAGGAGAGACTCTAAGGAATTATCTGGAAAGGTTCCACGCTGCTTGTGTCGAAATCAGTAATCCCAACGACAACTCTATTCTGATGGCATTGACTAAAGGGATCCATCCCGATTCCGTGTTTAGTGATTGATTGGTTGGAAAACCCTCACTTCGTTGGACCATTTCTATGTAAAGGCAGCCCAGTATTTGAGGAGGGAAAATGCTAGAAGGTCTTGGAAAAAGGACGTCGAAGGGCCCAGTAGTGAAGGAATGTAGAGTAATGTTGTAGTGAAGTAGACTATGAGAACAGCAGAAAAGTATAGTTGAACATTCAGAATAAGCAAGTCAGTAGAAGGGTGATGGAGCTCCTAATGTTTGATCGATATACCCCTTTGAACACGTCGCTAGAGAATGTTTATCTTCAAACCTGCAATATAGGGCAATACAAGAAGCCAGCTCCAAAACCATCATTGGAGAAGCAAATTTAGACAGAAAAAATCTATAGATTCCATGACTGTTATAGTCATAACACTAATGAATGCCATCATTTGTAGGATATTATTAAAAAGGTGATTAGGGAGAGAAAGTTAGAGAAGTTTGTCCGAGATCAGCAAGATGGTGGAGCGGGCCTATCTAATCCCAATCAAGGACAAGGCCATGCTTGGACTGAAGAACCCGCACGTACTGGCAGGAGATTGGTGATTAATACTATAAGTGGTGATCCTCATCCGTCCAATTGGAACTGGAAGGAAATGAAGTCATACGCTAGTTTGATTAGGTATGTGGACTTCGAATGTTGTAGTGGTACTGATGAAGGGGCCCCGACAAAGAAACATAGGATGATGACAGATAACATCATTTTTAGAAATCGTGATGCTGATAAAGTTGAGGCCCCCATTATTAACTGTTGGTTATTTCTGCCCATATAGGTCCTGCTTGGATGAAGAGGATCTTACTCAATAGTGGAAGTAATTTGAACATACTTTTTAAACGTCCTTACGACCAAATGTTGATGGAAGAAAAGGATTTGAAACCGTGTCAGTCATGCATACATGCTTTCAATGTAAGTGCAACCGTACCAGCTGGGATGGTGGAGTTACCTGTTGGATTGGGTATAGGTGGTCTCGAAGAATCTGGATGTTACAAATTGTTGTGTTGGATATTCATTCTCCTTATAATGGTTTCCTGGGTCGACTGGCCCTTGTGGAGTTGAAGGCAGCGATTGTTACTTGGTGTTTGACAACGAAATTCCCCACTGATAGTGGAGACAAGGTAGTATATGGTGATAAGCAGCTGGGTGCACTTGTTATGTTGCGGAACTACAAGACGCACAGTGAAAGGAGAAAGGTAAGGGCATAGAGGAATCTCTTTATGTCTGCTCTATGGAGAATTAACAACTAACGCCTGAGCCGAGGCTTGGGTGCCACAACCAGTTTCCTAAAGATCTTGAACCCAGAGACAACGAAGATCAAGGGGGAGTCAGAGACTGCTAGGCTTACCCTAAAGAGTTGACAATTGATGTCCTGGTCAATGATGATGATGATCCTAGAGTGGTAAAGATCGGATCTTAGCTTAGCTCCCGATGGGACAGGAACTAGTTGGTTTTCTCCGGGCAAACCTCAATGTGTTTGCCTAGACTTATTCAGACATGTGTGGGATATCATCGAATATCGTGAGCCATGCATTAACGCAACACGTCCCAGTGAAACAAAAAAGGTAAGGTATGGATCCAAAGAGATCTGCTACCTTGAAGGAAGAAGTGGATAAACTCGAGGCTAATGGGTTTATTCGTGATTCTTTATGCTTGGAATGGGTATCAGATCCAGTGCTTGTTAGAATGTCAAATGGAAAGTGGCGGACATGTGTAGACTACTCAGATCTAAATAAAGCCTACCCCAAAGACAGTTCCCCGCTTTCTAGGATCGATCAACTGGTGGATTCATTAGCCGTATGAGCTCTTATATTTCATGGATGCATACTCCATCTATAATCAAATCCTGATGCACCTACCTGATCAGAAGCATACTAGCTTTATCACTGATCTGAGGCTTTATTGTTACAAGGTGATGCCATCTGGACTTAAAAACACTAGAGCAACTTATCAAAGGCTCGTAAACCGAATGTTTACAAACCAGATTGGGAAGACAATGGAGGTGTATGTAGATGATATGCTCGTGAAATCGTGGTTATCCAATGACCACATCAGTGATTTAGTGGTGATGTTCGACATATGTCTACAGTACATAACGAAGCTAAATCCATTGAAGTGTCATTTTGGAGTCGCGTCTGGAAAGTTACTTCGGTTTATTTTCAAGGCAAGAAGAATTGAAGCCAGTCCTAAAAAGTTCTAGGCGATTTGAAATCTCGAAACTCCTAGAACCATAAATTAGGTGCAAAGTGTTAATGGGAAGGTGGAAGATTTGAGCAGGTCATTTCCCGATCCACGGACAAGTGTATTCCCTTCTTCGATCTGATCAGAAAAAGAAAACAGAATTTCTAATGGATAGAGGAGTGCTAGGGCGCATTCAGGGCAATAGTACAACATCTAGCATCACCTCCCATCTTGTTGAAGCCGGTTGATCATGAGAAGTTGTATGTCTATCTGGCAGTTTCGGTAAATGCAATTAGTGCCGTGCTAATTCGAGAAGATGATCGGATCCAATGACCGGTCTATTATGTTAGCCAAAGATTGACGGGGGCAGAAAGAAACTATCGAGGATAGATAAGTTGTCTTATTGTCTTGTTGTAGCCTAGAGAAAGCTCCACCGGTATTTCTAAGCTCTTTCGATCATTGTTTACACCAATCAGCCGTTACGATAGATCTTGACACGACCTGAGACATTTGGTAGGTTACTCAAATGGAACATTAAGCTGATTCAATTTGATATCACTTATTCCCCAAGGCGAGCTATTCAAGGACAATTTCTAGCAGATTTCATAGCAGAGTTCACCATACCAGAGGACTTGCCCAAAACCAGTGAACCTCCCAACCATATATAGAAGCTATACACTGATAGTGAATCAAACGATCGGTGCTCGGGTGCTGGAGTGGTGCTCGAAATCACCGAAGGGCGATTTGTATGCTATGCTTTGCAATTCGACTTCCATGCAACTAACAACAAAGCCGAGAACGAAGCCCTACTTGCTGGACTAAGGCTTGCCAAGGATTTGGAAGTCGTCGCTATGGAATTTTACTATAATTCACAACTGGTGGTTTGTTAGGTCCGAGGAGAATATCAAACCAGAGACCAAAGGTTGGCCTCCTATCTTATGTGGGTCTAGGAAGTGTTGAACCAGTTTTACTATTACACTTTCCGCTGTATACCCCAAGAGTAAAATCAAAAGGCCGATTCTTTAGCAAAACTGGCCAGCACTAGCGAAGCACAATGGATGGGACTCACCCCTGTGGAGACACTTACCGCTCCAAGTATTGATCAGGTGGAGACAAATTGGGTTCGTGATTTAACACCTGAGAGGGAGTCATGGATGACTCCATTAGAAACTATCTTGAACACGAAACATTACCCAAGCATAGGAGTGAGAAGAGACTGATCCTCCGAAAGGCTTCATGGTTTGTTATTCAAGATGGAATCTTGTACAAAAGGGGATTTTATGTTCCTCTGCTCCGGTTCATCACCCATAATAAAATCAAGTGAGTATTCTAGGAAGTGCATGAAGGAGAGCGCAACGATCACAGTGGGGGGCATGCCCTTACGAAGTAGATACTTAGATATGGGTATTACTAGCTAACTGCAAATCAAGGCGCATTGGATTACGCTAAGAGATGTGATAGGTGCCAGAAGCATGCCAGGGTTCCAAGAGCCCCACCAACCAAGATTACCTAAATGGTCGGTCCATGGTCGTTTGCCACATGGGTATCGATATAATAGGGTCCTTGCCTCTAGCTAAGGGTGGTGCGAATTACGTCATTATTGCAGTTGACTACTTTACTAAATCGCGGAAGCTGAGCCTCTTGCTACTATCATGATGTAATAAATTTTGGTGTACATCATTTGTCATTTCGGCCTCCCACAAACAATTGTAACTAATAACGGATCCCAATTTGATAGTGTCGAGTTTAAGCATTACTACCAATGCTATCATATCCAGAAGAAATTCCTGGCAATAGCTCACCCTCAAGTGAATGGATAAGTCGAAGCTGTCACAGAGTCATCAAGTCCATTTTGAAGAAATAACTAGATTAGGTTGGAGCTAAGTGGGTCGATGAGCTCCCCATTGACCTATGGGCATATTGACCTACCTATAAGTCCGCGACCGGCCATATACCGTTTGCACTCTCTTACGGCTTTGAAGCCATTGTTCCAGTTGAACTAGAGGTACCTTCTCACCGTGTAACTTATTATGATCCAAAGTCGAACGCCATCCTGCTTGCAGAATCTCTAGATTTGTTAGAAGAAAAGCCTGAGGAGGCTGATTTGAAGGAAGCTGCACATCGCAACTGAGTCGCCCGATTATAAAATGCTAAGGTCCGACCTAGAACCTTTGAAGTGGGCGATCTAGTACTTAAGCGGGTCTATCTAGTTCCTTCGCACATGAAAACAACATGGGAATGACCGTATGTCATCGAACAGAGGCTTGGAGATGGCACATTCAAGCTATCAACCGATGATGGTCTCACACTACCGAGAGCATGGAACAACGAAAGTCTCTATCGTTACTATATATGATTGGCTTTCATTCGTTTTGTCTGCATTCCTTTTCAAGTTTGTTTAAGCAATTCGAGAATTTGTATTTGTAACAAGGCAACTGATTTTTCCATGATTTCTTATTTCAGCAATAAAGCTCAGACTCACAAAGCCAAGTTAATGATTCCTAGATGCATCATGTTATTGCAATGATGTACGAAGAGCCGAGTTCCATCTTACGGTGGGACTCATTCTATTAGAGAGTGATCACAACCCGACCGATCACTTGTTAGATGAAACCCCAAGCTCAGGGCGCAAACAACGATCAATCAAAAGAGAATTGAAATACGATAATTCTCCAGCCAACTCTAGCTCCCAAATGCGATTGTAGTGCAATCTCCAAAATTAAGACGTGAATCGACTGTCCAACTCAAGGAGGATAGATCCATCCATACACGACCTTGCTTATTTCCAAAAGCTCGAGGAGGGTGGATCCGTCCATCCACGACCTTGCTTATTTCCAAATGCTCGAGGAGGATGGATTCATCTATCCACAACCTTGCTTATTTCCTAAAGCTCAAGGAGGGTGGATCCGTCCATCCACGACCTCGCTTATTTCCAAAAGCTCAAGGGGGATAGGTCCGTCCATCCATGACCTCGCTTATTTTCAAAAGCTCGAGGAGGATGGATCCATCCATCCATTATCTCGCTTATTTTCAAAGCTTGAGGTGGTTGGATCGGTCCATCCACGACCTAGCTTCTTTTCAAGCTCGAAGAAGATGGATCCATCCATCTATGACTTCGCTTACTGGATCAAGGAGGATGTGATCCGACCATCCGTGGCCTTGATCAACTCCTTATTCCCAGAGTGTGAATGACATCGTAATACTTAAACAGATGTGATCGACCATCTGTCAACTGACTCTAGATTCTCGAAGTGTGAACTAGAGTATAAATTTTAAAGGGGTGTGACCGACCGCCCGTAAAATAGCTTATGTACCCAAAGTATGGATATAATTCTAACCAATAAGCAAGCATGACCGACTGCTGGCATACTAGCCTAAATCCCTAAAGTGTGGATGCAAATACTAGCAAGCAAGTGAGTGTGATCCGACCACTCAAACTTGTGTCACTTTAACTTTGTTCTGACTAAGTTAAATCAAAGTCAGTAAAGGTAGAAAATTACTGCCAACTGACTACTTAAATTCTCCCCAGAAATGGGGGCATAACTCAAGTTCTAGCCGCTGACTGAGATAGCGCAACATTGGGACTAGACTCAATGTTTGATTATGACCCGAGGCCATAACTTCGGGACTTAAAGATCGGAATCAATTTCAATCCGGAGACTAAAGCTTCATGAGTACATTGAATGGAAATGTGAGTGCTAAAATACTCAAACGAATAAACATAGAGTTATTCTAGAAAAAAAAGGAAAAAAATTTATTCACACTATTCATTGGGAAAGCATGTTCAAAATCTATTCAAAGAATTCCCATAAGCAGGGGGCAAAGCGACAACTATACATAGCTTACAAAAAGAAAAAGAGAGGCTTATTCTAGCCATCTACAAAAAAGGAAGCAAAAATGCAAATCTACGCCTTCAGTTTCTTCTTGACTTTCTTTGGCGTAGATCCGCCCAAGCTACCACGCGGACCTCTCTTTGAACCCTTGCCTCCCTGGCCTGCTCCAGCTGGCTTGTCTCCGATCGAGGGAATCCATACAGTTTCTTCTTAAGAACTCATAGAGAATGAAGTGTCCTCTGTATGTGGAACTGGTGGAGTGGTAGCACTCTCGATGCTAGAAGAATGAGGCGCACTGGTCTCAATAATGGTGCCATCTGAAGAAACTACAAGAATAGGGACCGGACCGAGACCCGCCATGCCTCCATCGGCTCTACGAGCCTGCTCAACCTGCTTAATCTAAGATTTGATTTCTGTCATTATCTGTTCCTCCAGGCCTACACGCTCACCCATGCTGCCGGTCGGACCTGAGGAGCCTATGATAATTACATCTTCATCTACATTGAAAGGCACTTCAATACTTGGATCATTTTAATGGCTGAGGATCACTTTCATTAGTTGATCATTAATCATATAGCTGCCATCATGTGTCTCCCCAATAGAAGAAGCAATTGTCACAGTTATGGCCTCCATAGTTAATGCCTCCTGCTCGTAGTGGATTTCTTGAGTTGCAGGAGGGTCGGTCAGTGTAGAATCTAAGACTGAGTGAAGATAAGAGAATATATTATTAATATCCTCTGATAGTGTTCCTAGAATTTGAGGAATAGAAGATGTGTCTAGAATACCTTCCTCGAATTGGCTCCCAAGTTGAGCCAATTGCCTTCTGGGCCACGCTTGATAATCGGAGAGAGATGTGGTCTACCAGGATCATACCTCGGGATGACTAGGGGATCGACAGAGGATGTAGGCTTAGTTTGAGATACTGGAGGCACTCGGGACCGACTGCACGGTGTTCATTCCTCGATCCTTCTTCATCTTTCGGATACTTAGCGATCAGGTTTTCTTTCTGAAGCGTGATGGTTGTCTCATGGACTACTTTAGGCTCATCTCCGATCAGCACTTGAATTTCTAATTCAAACTCAACAATGGTTACAGCATTACGGATCACCTTTTCATCCTCAAGCAAGCAGTTCCAGGCCTTATATAATGGGAAAGGATAATCCTCGTCGAGCCAGTTCATGTTGCGATTTTTCATGATATTAGCGTTGTAGGTGACCAGAAGGGATAGACCATCTTCTACTAAAAAGCCTGTGGCTAAGAAAAAGAAAGGCTCGGCTACCGGTAAGACCAGAAAGGATACATCTTCCTAACCTTTCTTTATTAGTGTCATTTCACTACTAATCCATCTGGAGTTTTCACTAATGTGGTAATGGACTCATAGGAGCCGAAGTTAGGTGCATTCAAGATAGTCCCAGTAAAAGTCGCCGGCTGAGGACCTTGAGGGAGTGGGAAGATGATAGTATTCATATAAGGACAGAGGAAGATGAGGGTTCTCATTCTCACGACAATAATCGCAATGCTTTGGATCGCGATGAAGCCCACTCTTTTGGGGATATTGGTTCGGCTACCCCGCCTAACTCGAAGGTGGATAAAGCCATATGTCTTATTTTAGACCCAAGGAGGAAGAAGAAGAGGCTTTTGTCCTTGAAGATGTTAATCTTTTCAATTACCTTTTAGATCTTGATCGTGGGGTCAGCTATGGGAACTCTGCATCCATCGAGATTTAGCGACAATTAAAGACTCATGAGGACCCTAAGAGTTCATGCTGTAGTTACATGCTCTTACACTTAAACATATACCATCACACATTCTTTTCACGGTCATCAATTCCTCGAGGTGATTGGATGATTCTAAATTGTTGCTCTTTATAATTGCAGGGAGCATAAGCTCATAGTGGGACAATTAACATCTAAGGTGAGGCAGCTAGGGCCAAAGGTGCCTTCCAAGGAGATAAAGTAGGATGTGTCGTCTTTCGGCCTGAGCGAAAATGTCGGCCAGCCAGCTACAGAATTGGTGATTAACGATGTAGTTCGTTCTCCCTCAACCGAAGAAAAAGGCAACCGAGAGCCTAAAAATGGCTCATGGAAGAGGTCATGTTCTCCTGGCAGTAAATCAAGGTCCTAGACTTCGACCCAGCACCGTAAGTCTCATCGGCTCTCACCCTTCCCTTTATCTGATTCTAAAGCCTCTAAACAACAAGATAAGATCGATAATAGAGAAGTAATAGTCCCTGCTCCCGAGAGAAAGAACAAGGAAAAAAATCCAGTAGGATTATCGCTGATCCCTACGACTCGTGCTTCGATGAGTTCCTATAGCCTTAGTAGCCTAGAGATCCACTGGTCCGCTTGCTCATCAAGGTACCACCTCTTTCCTTTGCCGAGTAAATCGTTCTTCATGTTGACGGGTTGGGTAGTGTCAAAGCCCTATTTGAATATCATGCAAAGTTTATTAAGGCGAGAGAAGAGATCGACAAAAACAATGTTGGGCATAACTTAGGATTCTTCGACATGAGGAAACACCTGCATGGAAAAGAATTAGACCACAAAAAGGTGGTGGAGGTGCTAGAACAGTCTCTGGCCAACAAGATCAATAAGCTTGCCAAAGCGATCGAGCAGCTTAAAGCCTCTCAAAACAAAGAACTAGAGCGAATAAAGGAGGATTGCCCCATCAATATCAAAAAGACCAAGAAAGAATACAACGATAATGCCACTCACTTCTTTGAAGACTATAGAAATGTCTAGGATAAATTAACTAAGAGGTTGGATGAACTCCGAATAGTAGTTGAGACGGTGGAGCCTAGCCTTGCGGACTTGAAAAAGAAGGTGGTAGAGTGGAGAGCTGAACGTATTTCCCTTCAGGCAAAAGTCCATGCGCTGATTGCAGACAAGATGTCGAATCTTCCAAATCCGAAATTTTTTAGGTTGTATGTGAGAAGCTAAATATCTAGTTGGATCGGATGGAAGGACATCTGGAGGGGATTCAGTATAGGATGTTCACAGAGAAGAGTCTGGTGTGTATGGATGATTACCAGGAGGTTATGGTCTCCATTCATAAGCGATTGATTAGAGAGGCAAAACCCTCTAGTGAAGAAGGAGGTCCACCATTCAGTCTTGAAACTGTTGATGCTTGCTTCTCGGTGAAAGAGATAGAGGTTGTCCACCTAGGTTATATCAAGTTAGCTGAGACTGAGAAGGCATAAAAGGAAGAGGTGGAGAAGAAGAATTCAAAAAGGCTATGCAAGGCCAGGCTTCTAAACTAATGATTTACGCCCCATGCATGATGTTCCATTAATTATTTTCCATATTTCTACATATTCATTTACTGGAAGCCAGCCCCAGGAAGTTTCTACCCCCTTTGGATCATACTTAGATCCCAAAAAATGTTCTCGGGTCATCAAAGGGAGGTAAGATTTTCCTTTACAGTCCACGAGCTACTACTTAGTACGTTCGGGCTTGTTTGAGTGGGCCCACACCTGAACGTCCTCCTTACTTCCATGATGTGTAGTTAATTCCCCGCTATTACCCCGCTACAACCCTGCTTTATCTCATAGCGGATTTCTACCGCTACGATTTTTCCATATAGCCCTTGAATATAGCCTTTCCGCTTTAATCCCCGCTATTTCCGCTACATCCCGTTATTTTCGCTATTCTCGCTATATCTTTTTTAATAAAATGAATTAAATAATTACATTTATACATTATAAAATTATGAAACTAATTTATTTGATTTAATTTTTAATATATTTTTAGAAATGAAAATACTCTAATATTCTACCAAATTCACTTATATTACGTAACAGTTTTTCGTTTATTTAAAGTATATTCGCACATGTTTTTATTTAAAATTATTTATGTATTATTTATAATTCAATTGAACGATAATTTTTCATTTAATTACCATTTATTTATTTGTAAAAACATTAAGTATGAGTTTTATATGCTATTTTAGAGCCACCCGCTATATCCCGCTATATCCTCGCTCTATCCTCGCTTTGACTTTTTGCACCTCCACCGCTTTGAATCTACCGAGCGCATTAACTACAAAGCTTCCATGTAAAGGAGACAAATTTATAACAGATTCAGCTACTTTTTTGACTATTTCTAACATTCCTCCCTCAGATGTCGTGTGCCCAGGCCCTATCAATCCTCCGGTTGATAAGGCCCATGATGAGATGATTACTACTCTTCAGGAGGATATTGATATTGAGATCATGGGCACTTCCGACCCTACCAAGGATTTTGATAAGGAGGTAGTTCTGAAAAAACAAGTCCTGGCGAACTTCCTTATGGACAAGGCCTGAGTGAAGCTTGAGGCTATGGAGGAGTTAAAGCTCATGAAGGAAAAGCAAGTTGAACTTGATGTCCTGCCGCTGTTAAGAGGAAGGAAGAGGAGGAGAAAGAGAGAAAGGAAGGACGAGCATAAGAGCTAACATGAGCATAAGAGCTCAAGGCATCACTCCAAGCAATCTATTTTCAAGTCTGGGCTGACCAAATCCAGGTTGAGTGACGACCATTTCTTCTTCTTATTTATGTTTTGTCTTTTGATGAAACCGCACATCCCGTGCACTCAAAATTCATTTTTGTATTCCACATTCCTACTTGCACGTGACCAATTTTGATGTGCTTATTAAGGTCAAGCATGTAGTGTTTCCTGATAATTTGTGATTTTTGTCTTATAAACACTTGTATGTTGGACAATATGTTTATATTGTAGTTTGATTGTTCCTATGGATTTTGTTTTGCCTTCCGCTAAATATGATGCAATGTTTAATGCACTTTAGATAGCTTTATATTGCTTGTGATCGTCTGTTGCCATTGAACTTATCTGCTTGCCAAGGGTGAACTAACTAGGCATTTGTCGTGTCTTAATGACCAGTAAGTCAAGATCTCCTTCTCCTTCCATAAGTTCAAAGTAGTTTGACGAAGTGAACACCTGAGTAGTTTTACTCCGGTTTACCATTTCCAAAGGGGAAATATAAGCCTATCATCGTTCGTGGGCACCTGAATACTCCAATTAGCCAATGCTGGCTGAATAGTTTGTGTCGATCGTAAATGGAGAGTGCCTATTTGGCGATTATGTCCTGACCATGGGCTAATCAGGCTCACAATTGCCAGCAGAGAATTTAGGCTGATCGTTAATGGCAGGCACCTATTTGGGATCGTATCCTGACCATGGGCTAATCGGGCTTGCCATTGCTAGTAGAGAGTTTGGACCAATCATCAGCAGCGAGCACCCATTTGGCAGTCATGTACTAGCTATGGGCTGATTAGGCTCACCATTGTCGGTAAATAGTTTGGGCTAATCATCAATGGCGAGCATCCATTTGGCGATCATATCCTGACCATGGGCTGATCGGGCTTGCCTAATTCCCGTAGATATTTTTTTAGGGAAGATAACATGATGATCAAATTTGGATTTTAAGTCGAGGAATTAGGTCTTCAGCCTATGGGATATCCCCTTAAAGTGTCTACATTAATCAAACGCGGTTAATTTATAATACAAGGTCATGTTCCCTATCCATATCTGTTGAAACCAAAATTTCAAGGAAAGCACACTTTATTAGTATCTATTTTATAATGATTTTAATTACAAAGCTTTATTACGATAAATATGATAAAAGTTCAAGTAAAACAATAACGGAGATGGTGTGCATTCGAAGCCTTCCTGAATATGGCTCCATCTACGACATTGCGGATGAAAGCTCCATTTTCTAAATCCTTGTGAATGACAAATGGTCCTTCTCGGACTGCATGAAGTGATCCCGATCTGAGAAATATTCATTTAAGATCCAAGTCCCTTTTCTTGAGTGGGCGGTGTTTGACCTTAGTATTGTATTAGGCTGATATCCTTCACTTGTGTGTTTCTACCTTCAAAGCGACTTCCTTGCATCTTCATCTACTAAGTCAAGCAATATGTTCATCAACTTCTCCTTCTTGTTTGGGTCATAGTAAATCCTCCAATGCGATGGTACTACTATCTCCACTTGCAATACTGCTTACGACCTATAAGAGAATGAGAAAGGAGTATGACCCATGGCTATCTTGAAAGAGGTACGATAGGCCTGTAATGCTAAAGTAATCTCATCCACTCACTTTCTCTAGTCTCTTCTTTATGACAGTTTCCAAAACCTTATTAACCGCTTCCACTAACCCATTAGCTGGGGGTAGGCTATAGCTAAAAAACTCTTCTTTATTTCGTGTTGCTGGCAGAGGTAAGCGAAGTCCTTACCGTCGAACTGTAATCCATTATCCAAGATAATGTGTAAGGGAACTCTGTACCTTCATTTCACATTTCTGATTAAGAAGTTTATGATCTTGGTTGTTGGCACTTTATTAAGGGGCTCTATTTCCACCCACTTAGTAAAATAGTCGACGACCACTATGGCATACTTAGCTCCACCTTGCACCGCTGAAAGCTCCCCGATCAGGTCGATTTCCCAGACCATAAAAGGATAATAGCTGACTATGTGAGTTATCTAAGTTGGGGGTAGTCTGAGAATCTTAGCAAACCATTGGTACGTATCATATCTCTTCACATACTCCATTATGTCAAGATTCAAGGTAGGCCAGAAGTATCCATACCGCAACACCTTCTTTACCAAAGTATACCCCCATATATGGTCTCCACAACTCCTTTGATGTATGTCTTTAAGTACTTGTTTGGCTTCTTACCCAACGATGCATCTTACTAGTGGGTTCGAATATCCTCTATGATACAGCAGCTTATTCTAGATATTGAAGCATGGTGCTTTCCGTAGGATCTTCCAAGCTCTGTTTCGGTTGGCAGGTAGTATTCCTTCACTCAAATACCTTACCAATTGGGTCATATAGGTTTCCCTGCCTCCAATAGTTGCAACCATATTCACTTTCTCAAAACTGGGCCTACGTAGGGTTTAAATGGTATTGATCCTAACAAAGACTCATTTCCCAAACTCTCTATCTAGGCCAACTCATCGGCATCTTAATTCTCCTCCTGCAAAATATGCTTAACTATATAGTGCTCCATCCCAGTAAGCAAGTCCTTCACCTTTTCCAAATATGATTTCAAGTTCTCCTTTGGCCTAGAATTCCCTACACGCCTGATTCACCATCAACTAAGAGTCGCTATGAACACACAACAACCTGATCCATAGTTCTTTTGCTAACTCTAGTCTGGCTATCAAAGCCTCATACCCCACCACGTTGTTTGTTGCTTTGAATTCTAGTCTAAAAACATAACTCGCTTCCTTCCTTCGAGGGTTAGAAATATTACCCTCGCACCAGATTCATGATCATTAGATGCTACATCAACATACACTTGCAACTTGAGGGCTTCTTCCTCTTGGGGCTTTACTTCATCGTCTCGAATAGTAAACTCAACAAGAAAGTCCGCTAGTGCTTGCCCCTTGATTATAGTTCATGGGTGATAAGTTATCTCACACTGACTCAACTCGACACTCTACTTGATAAGCCTTCCTGAACTGTCCGGCCTATGTAGAACCTGTCTTAGGGCTAGTCCTTAGCACCTAGATAGGGTGTGACCGGAAGTAATGTCTTAGTTTCCTCGATGCAATCAAAAAATAGTAGCCAACTCCTCTAGCTTAGGATATCTAGACTCTGGCCCAGTAAAGCGCTTTCTTATGTAGTACATAGCATGGTGTAACGGTCTTCCTCCCTGACCTAAGCTACGCTCAGAACATGATGTAACATTCCTAAGTAAATGTAAATATCTTCCCCCTAAACTAGTATAGACAATATCGATGGCTTCTACATGTGCTCCAGTAGGTTTAAGAATGTAGCCAAACATTCATCTGTCCACACAAACTTTTCCTTTTTCCTTTTCGAATGCTTCAAAAAAAGGGACACACTTGTTTGTGGCTTTGGATATGAACTTACTTAAAGCTGCTATCTTCCCATTTAAACTCTACATTTCCTTTCGAGTTTTTCGAATTTTAATGTTTTGTAGTGCCCTGACCTATTACAGATTAGCCCTTATCCCTATCTCATGCATAATAAAACCCAAGAAAGTCCAAATGCCACTCCAAAGAACATTTCAGTGGGTATAGCTTCATCATGTACTTTCATAGAATTTGAAACATCCCGTTCAAGTGTGAGATGTGGTCCCCGACCCTCTTTGACTTCACCAACATCTCGTCAATGTTTACCTTAATGTTCTTTCCAGTCTATTCAGCGAACATCTTGTTCACCAGATGTTGGTATGTCACTCTTACATTTTTAAGTCCAAATGGCATAACCTTATAGCCGTTGAGCCTCAGGTCGGTGATAAAGCTGGTATGCTCTTGGTCAGAGATAAGCATTGCGATCTGGTTATACCTGGAGTAAGCATCCATAAAGGACAAAAGCTCATGCCCAGTAGTTCCATCTACTTACTGGTCAATCCTCGAGAGCAAAAAGTAATCTTGAGGACATGCGACGTTCAAGTTAAAGAATTCTGTACAAGTCCTTCATTTTCCATTCGACTTTTTAACGAGGACCGTGTTTGCTATCCATTTTACGTACAATGATTGTTAAATGATCTTAAATGAAGCCGAGTACCAGTAAGGTTTCCACTTCTTTTTTCAGTGTCACGGACCGTTTCAGGTCCATGCTCCTTTTCTTCTACTTTACAAGAGGTTTCCTCGGGTCGATGTTCAGAGCATGATAAGCAACTGAGGGAGAAATCCTACACATGTTTGCTAGGATCAGGCGAACATGTCTTAGGTGTCCCTTATAAAACCAATCGGCTGTATCTTTAGATCCCACTCCAGACCTGATCCAATGTCCATAAATTTTGTAGGATCACCATCATTAACTTAACACAAACTCCAAAGCCTCTCCAAGCTCGGCTGTGGATACCTCTCCTCAGTATGTTAGGTCAAGCTCATTATGAGGATAACTTGTAAACTTAAGAAGGGGGTCTTCCGTTAATTGCTATGCGAGGGTGTTCTTGGCATAGAAGACAACTTCCACCATTCCCCTTCTCTCTCCATTTATTTTCCCAAAGCTCTGCAACATAACATTCCCAGACGGTATCTTGGTTTCCTTCCACCACTCCTATATCATTGGCCATTAGGAACTTCATCATCAAACATGGGGCCACTGTTGCATGAAAATCAAATAAGGGTGGAAGGCATTATAAGCTAAGAATCCATATAATAATACAAAAGTTTTCTTTTGCATGGAAAATCGGGATGGTTTTCTATCTCAACAACAAATCCAACCTCCCTAGGGGCATAGTTCCTTCTCCTGCAAAATCATGTAGCCATTGGTTGTAGGGCATAGCATCTTCCATGGACAACTCCATCTTTTTGAACCCATCTTTGAATAGAATGTTCGCTAAGTTTCTATTATCTACCAAAATTCTATATATTTATGCTGGGCCAAGCATAAACGTAATCACCATTGGATCTGTATGCGGGTATTGGTTTCCTCATCAGTCGTTGTCATCAAAAGCTATCACCTCATGTTCTCGTCGGGGAGTTTTAGCTCTTTGTCCCTCACCTATTGCGTATACATAGGCATCACATTTTTCAAAGACTTCGCCAACCTTTCCATCTCACCTTAGCTCATGTTTGGCAGAGGCCCCCCTGCTATGGTATTAATTACCAGCCTCCCGTCTTTTCCACGGTTGGCACTAGACTCTTCACCTCCATTTCCAAAGGGGGCTGTCTCAAGGCCTACTTCTCGTAAGCGGGAAGTGCCTCGGGCTCTTGTTATACCACTCCAGCTGCTTTTTCCTGGTGTATTCCTCAATTTAAGTCACATAAATAGCGACATTCATTGTTGTTATATCCATGGGACTCATGGTACTTGCAATACTTCCTATTTTTTTTCAGCCTTTGTTTCTTTCTTCAAAGCGGGCCTATTATACTTATCCTCTACTTGAGTGGCCGGGTAGTTTTCTATAGTATTATTCAGATTGTATAGGTGTCAAATCTTATGCCAGGCTTGAATCTCCTTTGATCTATTTTCTTCCCACTGGAATTTTTGGGTTACTTTTTTTCTTTTTCTTCATGCTACCTTCTTCACCATTCTTAACCATAGTGTTCACACTATTAGAAGCCCCTAATGGCTTAGTATCAACTTATCATCCTGGCAGCTTCCTACATCGCATGTACTTCGTAACTTCATAAATGAAGTGCTAGAGGGTAGTTGGTTTCTTCTTAGTCAATCTCTGGGCCATCATCGAGTCAAGGTGCACACCGCTACACAGTGCCTCGAGGATAACTGTTCATCAATGCTTTGAGCACTTGCAGTTGCAGCGTTAAAGCGAGTAAAATATTATTGTAGAGTCTCGTCCTTCCATTGTTTATCATCTGACAAGGAATACAGGTCCTTAGGCTATTCTGTGTGCACTCAAAACTAACTAATGAACTTCCTCTCAACATCTCCCATGAATGAATTAAGCTGGGGGAAAGACGGTAAAACCACATAGTTGTTAGGTCTATCAGGAACAAGGGAAAGCACTTGCACATGACCTCTACCATTGCTCCACTAATTAGTGTATGCTGCGTATATCGTTGTAAATGTACTATGGGATCAGTTAAGCCTTGGTAAGGATCCATAGTAGGCATTCGAAAACTTCTCGAATTCCAGGCAGTCTCTATTTCTATAGTAAACGGGCTGCCAACTCTTGCACCAATTTCTCGCTCCATTTTCTCTCGATGGGCATATTCCCTGGTAATCCATGCCATAAGTTCCTCCGGCTCTGGAGATGGTCGAGAATGAACTGAACCCTCCAGTGTAAGGGAAGGGATCTTATCATGTCTCAAGTGATGGCTCTTTTATGATCCAAGCTGCGTTCTCTACTCTGGGATCACTCATGCTGGTAAGCCCATCTACCATCAACTGCTGCTTCAACCAAGTGTGGACAGCATTACCTCGGTCGGGGGGTTCAGCTGTAGTTTCCTTTGGTCGGTTACCTCCCTTATGTGATTCGATGTCGAACTGGTCCTTAGGTGCGACGTGCGGTTGAACCCATACTCAATCTTCTTCCTCGGCATTCGCTTGTCTTTCTTGCTAATTTTCTTATTAGATTCTCCACTATAGTATGATCTTCTCTCCCTTGAACATCTGGTCTGAGTTCTCCCTTTGATTTCAGTGTTGTGTGTGGATGGATGCACCTGCCCGATGCATGTCATGATTGATCCACAATAGCTTGATGTTGGGCGGCGGGACGAGTATCAAGATCCACCACAACTCTATGTAAGTCACCTCTAGTGATGGAATCCAGGGCCATAGTATTGGAAGAATGGTTATCTTATTCTATCGCGTTGTGGTTGGCACACCTACAGGTAGTGCTTGTTTTGATCTTAAATTTGGGAGGCATGTTGAGGATAAATTCCATTCTAAGTGAAAGCACCAAAAATGTTTGCTCAAAAAATAGGCAAGTACCTCTAGTCAATTTTTTATAGTGAACTAAACGAAGAACAACAAGCAAAAAATAAAGTACACCAGAGTTTATAGTGGTTCAGAAATAATAGGCATATGCCCACTATTTGTTTTTATTGCTTTCTCTTATACTTTTGATACTACAAGTAATAGATGAAGAGTAGAGTGATTTATAACAAAAAATTATGATCAAAATGCTCCATGCAATTGTTTCTGTAGCTCGGAATCTTGTATATCCTACAAAAGTTGTTCTTTGAATGCCAAATTCCTAAGTATTTACAGGGATAAAGAGGTGCTGTCATTATTAGGATATTTCCTTGTATATCTTACCCAGAGGGAATATTCCTAAGTCGGGGATATTCTTGATTATTTCCAAATATATATAAATTTCCTTCCATATACACACTGCTTGCTAAGAAGTCAGTTCGAAGAGTATTAGTTCAACTTGCAAACTACAGTAACCAATGATTTTTTTGGCTGATAATAAACATATATGTACATTTTTTTAAATGTATTTGTTGTTGTACTAATTTATTTTTCGCATAATTAAATAAGTATTCGTTAAATAAAATAAATAAGCCAGAATTCAAAATTAAATAAATATTTTATTCAAACAAACATTTTATTACAAATTCAAATAGTACAAATTTAAGCTCTCACTATACATTTTCACAATACAAATTACAACATAAATTTCAATTTACAATTTTGACCTCGGTACATATTCACTCAACACTCGTATTTTATCCTCAATTTTGTTCCAGCTTGAATCCAGCATCTGATCTATCTGCAAAATAAACATTGACGCTGTAAAATTGAAAAAGAAAATATTTTGGAGTGCAAATTAAACTTTGTGTTTTGAAAATATTATTTGCCTCAGTTATTTGGATTGTATATCATTTGTTTCTTTTGAAGTCATATACATGAACAGCTTGAGACATGCACAGTGTATCACTGTATATGCCACAAGGCCGTGCACATCGATACACACTTGCCTATTAAAATTGTAGGGACAGTTGAGCACAAGATCAAACCCGAGCCTAGGCTGGATTCAACTCAGGTGCAATACGAAAACAAGTCACAAAGTTTCAAATGCACCAGAGCCTTCTTATACACAAGTATACACGTACACATGCGCATTGCCTCAACATCTCGAATTTCAATTAAGAGACATCAGCACACATGAATATGAATAAAACCAGTTTTTATATTAAACCAGACCAAAGGAATGAGTTTAGTTGTAACTTAAGACCAGTGAGCAAATTAGACTAGCAAAATGTGCACCAAAGCAAACAGCATGAGGATCAGACCAGTATATAATGAGGCATGAAACAAATCCTGGTATCATGTGCACCAAAACAACTCGACAATGAGTTACTCGACAAAGAAGAGGCATGAAAAGATGATGACCAGCAAACAATAAGGCCTGAATTCAAAAACAAATCCAGGCATCAAGTACACAAGACTCCAAGCATGGAACAAGTTCACACTAAATCGTTGCAAACCAAACCAAGGCAGCAAAAATGCAAACACTGAACAGGGACTGAACTTAAGTATAACAAGACCAATACAAAAGCTCATTAGACATAGTGTACAAGTATACACATATATGTATACAATTAAAAGCAAGCAAAATCAGAATGTAGTGGAAAGTGAGGAAGATATCAAGGCAACATGAGTTCAGCCTGCATGAATGCAAAGTCAAGTGCAAGAAGACACAAAATGGAACAAGGCTACATGAAATCAGATACAAAGCAAGCATATGTAATGGCAACGTAAGTTCAAAGTTCATGGAACCAGAGCAAGCACACACACACACACACACACACACACACACACACACACACACACACACAGATATATATATATATATATCTCAAAATTTTCAAATGTCAAAGTCAAAGGAGTAACGAACGGAACTGACAATTCAGAAAAATTAAATGTGTTAGAGATGAAAAAGTCAAGAATTCATTACATCATTCAAGCACAAATTGAACGGTGACACAAAACTCATTGACAAATTCAAAAAGAAATATACGAACGAAGAGGTTTTTATCCATATTTAACCCAATCTCATCATTGACATATTTTATATCGAATTCAAGCATATTAATGAGAGTAAATAAAGGAAATCGCATACCAGTATTATTCGTTCAAACTCGACAAATTGAAGCAGCCCACTGAATTCAAAGAAGGTGATCGATCGATAAAGCAGTGAATGTGAAAACAAATCTTTAATTGATCAATTGGAATCGATGGCTTCAATTTCCAAAAACCCTAATTTTGAAGAACGAAGAGAAAAAGAAACAGACAGCTTTGACTAAAAGGAACAAGGCGGGGCAAACAAAAGGGGACATAGTTTAACATTGTTTTATTGGGCCGATATAATATTTTGTCTGGAGCCGAACTGTTTTTATTTTATTTTATATTGGGCTTCAAATTTAAGAATTAGGGTTTTGTGTTTTAATTTTTATTGTAATTTCCTTTTAAAACATTATAACTCTCTAGTCGTGTTACTAGGTACAAACTACGGGGTTTAGTTTGAGAATTCGTAAATCAGTGGCTGAGTTGTGGCAGGATTTTAGCTTAGAGTTAGGTTAGTCAAGTTGGTGGGTGTTGCAAGTTTATGTGTGTTTGTAAGCGTCCGACTACTTAATTTCTAGTAGAAACCTTAGGGGCACAACATAGGTAGGTTATTACCGAAGCTAGGTAAATTTGTGTGTGATCTCTACTAAATTATTTTTTTGTTATTGTTTTTATTTCCGCATATATTCACCCCTCCCCATACTGTAGGGTGAAAACGATCCTACAAGTTTTATTAGAGCTAGGAACAAAAACCAATTTTTGTTTTAAAAATTTGATTTTTTTTAATGGCTTCTTTTAATAATGCTTTTACTGAGGGCCAGTCCATAGTTAGACCACCCATTTTCAATGGTGAATATGCTTATTGGAAAAATAGAATGAAAATTTTTCTGAAAACCATAGACGCATGGAATATTGTTGAATCAGGATATAGGACACCAACAATAATGGTAGATAATCAAGAAGCTGAAAAACCTATGGATCAATGGACAGATCTGGAAAATAAATTACAAAATGCTAATGCTAAAGCTATGAATTCTATTATTTGTTCATTAGATCAAATCGAATTTAATCGTGTCTCACATATTCTAATTGCGTAGAAAATTTGGCTCACGCTTGAAGTGACTCATAAAGGATCCTACTATGTTAAAGAATCTCGTCTTGTCATGCTTAATAGCAAGTATGAGAACTTCATAATGGCCAAGGATGAAAGTGTCAAAGAAATGTAAGGACGACTTTCTAATCTAATATACAAATCAAAATCACTCGGAAAGCCATACACAGAATTGAAAATAGTCCGAAAAATCCTCAGAATTCTACCATGAAATTTTGAAACAAAAGGGACTTCTATTCAAGAATCAAAGGATATAAAACAAGTTAATGTTGAAGAACTCATCGGAAATCTCACCACTTATAGGCTAGAAATAATATTCAAGGAAGAATGTGAAAGCGGTAGTATGTGAAAGAAATCAATAGCTCTCAAAGAAACAACAGAAAGTGAAGATGATGATGATGATGGTGCAGCTGAATTGGAACTGATAATAAAGAGATTCAAAAGGTGGAACTGCAAATATGGAAATCCTGCCCTAAATAAAAAACTGAAGAGCGGAATCATCAAAATTCTAGATAACTCAAAAAAGCAGAAGATCATTTGTCACAACTATAATAAACCTGGTCACATCAAGCCTAATTGTTCTCAAAATCAACTCATTAAAGGAAAGAAACTGAAGAGGAGAAGTTTTGCAGCCACTTAGGATAAAAGCGATGAAGACGATAAAAGCACTAGCAGTGAGAGTGAAAGAACAAATCTATGTCTTTGAGGATAAATAAGTGACAGCGATGATGACGAGCCAAGCAAGGTATCAAAACTTACTCACTCGCAATTATTTATATTTTCATGAAGTAAATGGCTGTTTCGAAAGACTTAGGAAGAAGTACACTAAAATTGAATCATAAAGAAATAGTTTAATAGAACAAAATAAGCAGCTTGATCAATTGGTTAAAAACTATCGAAATAAGAGCTCTAAGTGTGATAAGTCCCATCATTAGAACAGGAAATAAAAAAAATCAGAAACTAAAATTAAATCGCTTGAAAATGAAATTTTGATTTTTAAAGAAAGTGAAAATACTAGAAGAGAAAATTCTATCAAAAAATGCACACTGTTATTGAATGAAAATGAATCTCTCAAATAACAAGTCCAGTTGTCTACAACTATAGGAATATTCTCCAAAGGAGAAAGATCGCTAAATATGCTATTAGGAAACAAACTGCCAATACTATTAGACAAGGACTTGGGTATACTCAGTCTAAAAGGGGTAGAAGTGAAAGTAATCATGTCAACTCCAAGTGCACGATTTGTGGAAAAACTGGACACAATCAAAACAATTGCTGGTTTAGACCCAAAAACAGGAAAACCATACAAATTTGAGTTCCTAAAGGCACAAATGTATAATCCCTTAAAGTCAAACAAATCAGGGTGCCAAAAGGAACAAACATAAATTGTTTTGTTCTATGCGAACTTGTTTTTCAAAATCGTTTGTCACTAACAATCATGGAGTTATAAAAATAAATAGGTCACAAAAATCTTTCCTCATGTAGGTGTATTAGGAGGATAAGGAACATAAAGAGTGGTAATGGATTCTAGCTGTTCCAGAGACATGATGGACGATAAATCAAAGTTCCTTAGCCTAGGGAAGTACCGAGGTGGCAGAGTCAAAATGGAAAAAAAACAATGTATTAAATGTTGAAAATCTACACCATAATTTGATCGGACTGTAAGAGGAAAGGTGATCAAATGGGAAAATTTTAAAAATCATCTTTTCATGCACTATGGTAAGAGATATTGTTCTATATTGGTTGATGATTAATCTAGAAACACATGGATATACTTATTTATCTTACTGCTTTTAAACCAGACTCTGCGTTCTCTGTTTGTTTATGTGCACGGTTTCAGTAAAATCCAGAGGAATCACATTTTAAAAACTGTAAATGGATTATAAGTTTTTTGTTACACATCTCACAGTTTGTTCTTTATCTGATAAATTTATGTTAAAGGGGTTTTTCAGATGCAAATTATGCTAGTTGTCTAGTTGATATAAAAAGTTCTAGTGAAACGTGTTTTATGTTAAGACATACGTTAGTTGCATCACATTTTTAAAGAAAATATCCACATAAATTTCATTTCAACTGATTTTCAATTGGCAGACATTTTTTTTCAAAATCCCTTCCAGAAAATAGTTTTTGTTGACTTCGTTTCAGATTGGCCATTTTAAAATTTTGATTTTATATTTTTTGGATTTGATCTTAAATGATTACATTAACTAATTTGACTCCCTACTGATTATCGAAAAGATAAAATAGCGACGGGAAAATTTTTATGAGTGCTGATATTAATCATACATTATGACTTGAGACATTATATTTATTCAATTTCTTTAAAAATTTAAACCAAAATTTGCAATAACTTTTGTTGATAAAAATTCTTTGACCATCTCTATTTTTATCATATTTCTAACGACCGTCACTCATCAAAAATCAATGTAGTATGTCAAAATATGGCGTCTAAACAGGAAATTATTCCTTTTTTAATTAACTAGCAATAAAATTATCCAAAAGTACTCACTCTCATTTTAAAGTCCTCATGGTTATGCATGTGCTAAGTACTTGGAATCTTTGATTATGTGCTTTCATACTCATTTAAAAGTCCTCATGGTTATGCATGTATAGAACACATATCAAAATTGATTATTAACTAGGCGAGTTGATTCTAACCCCATTTAAAAGTCCTTATGGATACGCATGGTTAGAAGATGCTTGAAATTCTTTTTTTAATAAAAATTGGGAATACTACTAATCTCATTTAAAAGTCCTAATGGTTATGCATGGTTAGTAAGTTTTAAAATTCCTGTCATAAATATACCACAAATGGACATGACTAGATGGCTTTCTATACCAATAACACCCCTATCACTCTAAAGTGGAATATGCACGTAACAGAGTATTTATGATTTTTGTTTGATTTTTTATTGAAATTTTATATTTATACTCAATTAGGTATTAATGTTGTATTAATGTCTATCACTTTATCTCTATTTTCTAACACTATTACTCTATTGCTAATAACAAAAAGGGGAGAGGAGTTAAGATTTTGGTAAGCATATTCTATTATATGCTCATTGCATTTTTTTATTTTATTCGCATATTTTTCATGCATATGTGAAGGGGGAGATTTGTTTTAGGGGGAGCATTCAAAGAGGGGGAGCTAATAGAATTCATCAATACCAAATATATTTAATAGAGTCAAAATCTTAATATATGTTTGCTATTATCAAAAGGGGGAGATTATAGAATACAATAGCCTATGATTTTTGTTTGATGATAATAAACATATATATTTATTTAAATGTATTTGTTATTGTACTATTATGTTTTTTACATAATTAAATAAATATTTGCTGAATAAAACAAATTACTCAGAATTCAAAATTAAACAAATATTTTATTGTAAATTCAAATAGTACAAATTTAAGCTCTCACTATACATTTTCATAATACAAATTACAACACAAATTGTAACAGCCCACCTTTTTGTATGTTTTAAATCGACGATAAACCACATGTCAGACTCAAACAACACAAAAGAGTGGATTGTTATTGGGGTGAATAAGAAAAGCAGAGAAAGAGATAAAACAAAACAGAATCTCACAGCGGAATGACAAAATATAATAATCAAATAAAATTTCATGAAGCTGTTTTACAAAAACATTTTATTATACTTATACAACACAAATCAGAGTTACACATACTAGAGAATAATAAATAATGCAGCGGAATAGTATGAATGTAGTGGAATGATATAATAAATATAATAATACAATCTTCGTCTTCGTCCTCCAGCAATAAGGTCTTCAAATCCTGAAATGCTCAGGCTGATCTGAGCGAATTGAAAAGAAAAACACTCGAGTCAGAACTAAAAGATCTTATGTTAGTTAAATCAACGGTTAATAGTACAAGTGGAACGACATCAGAGATGTTTACGGGATTTAACATCTCCTATCTAGTGTCTAACGTGAGTGCAATAACTTAAGGGATGCTCGGGATTCACATCTCCTAAGGATCCGTTAAACTATTTACTTTGTAGTAATATTTAGCTATTATAATAATGTTTACAGTAAAATAAATTTACTTTTAAATAGCGTTAAGGAGTGACCAATATTCCCCTTAACACGTAATAGTCCGTCCATCCAGTATCAACGCATCTCCAGATCGGGAGACTACCCTAAACACTCCATGGGCTATGGGAAAAAATCAAACTCGTACAAGGCGCTAGGGTAGGTGACATGGCACACAAGGCAATGCCAGTGTAGGTATACCAATTACGCACACACGGGCTGGTGGTAACGCGTAGCAGCTACTACCGCCCACCTCGAGCCACATCCCAAATCAAATATCAAAAGTGGCCACCAAATAAACCTCAAAGTCATAATATAATATCGAAGGAGTGTGTCTGATAAGTGGGGCTGCCTCCTTGGTCCGAGATCGCTCCTGTTTTAGCCACCTTATGCCAACTCACGGGAGTCGGGTCCACATATATACCTCAAAGGAACGCCGCCGCCATCCTACTTCATTCTGGAATCTCCACCGCGTACACTGTTGTTAAAGTGGTTTTCGGAGTTGGCAGAGAGTATGAAAACTTTCGATTCCGGTCTCTTTAACAACCAAACGTTATTAGAACATCACGGTCATTTTCAAAATAGTTTATACTTTAAAACCCAAATATCATTGCCTTTTCAGAACCTAATCGATACAATATCAATTTCATTCTAAATATATCCTTTCCAAAATCATAGCACTTTCAACATTATAACACTTCGAAATCAAAACACTTGAAATATAACACTTTCAGATCATAATGCTTTGAAACTCATAACTTTGAAAATATAACTTCCACCACTTAAATGGTTAAAATATTAAAATACTTTATATAATAAACTAGCTTCTTCAATTTCACAAATCAATTCCAAAACAACTCGAATTTATAAATTTTAAATTTAACCAAATCCCAAATCATAAATTTCAATACAATTTAGTTTCCAAATAAACTATTCCAAATTATGTCGATTTCAAAACACATTTGATCCACAGAATAAACCATTTCAAATTCAATATTTTTCAAACTTTAAGTATTCAAATTTTCAAAACTAAGTTGGTAATTACGATTCAACAATTGCTTTTCTATTATTTAGTTTGAAATATTTTACATAATAAATCCATTATCATCTAAGTAAAACTCAAATTACAAATAATTAAATATTTCCTTTAATTTATTTATACTTGAATTATTCATTTGATTCACCATAAACCAAAATCAAGTTATAAAATCATGCCTTTTAAAATTTCAAATTTAATAAACTTCACATCAACTTATTTGGGTTTGATTCTTAAATAAATTAAATTTCAAATAAATTTCCAATTTATCTTCCAACCTTAATTTATTTAAATCATTATAAACTCTATATTAAAATACAATTTATATAAATGCTTAACCATATTATCTCCAATAAAAATCAACTTATTATTAAGCTTATTCTATATTAAAACAAATAGCTTAAAATCAAGGATAAAGTAACATTTATATAATATATAAAATCAATATCTATCTAAAACCACATATATTTCTTTACAAAACAATAGATACCATTTCAAAGTATTTTTATATATAGAACGTGGTTTCTGTTAATAATTTTCTATCCTATGGTCAAGTGATACAGATATTTATCATTTCAATCCATAATTTAAAATATAAATCTGATTATATATCATTTCAATCCGCAATCCCAAATGAAATAAAATCCATAACAACATGCAGTTTGTAACAATATAAAATACAACATCCATTCATCCAATACCAACCATCAAACATTTATCACAATCATCATCCAATTCAATCAATAAAAACAATATAGAACAGATAATAAATAACAGGTATTAACTAGCAGTTAATATTCAAAAATAACTTAAATAACTATTATATCCAAATAAATTTAAATAAACTGAGATGATGATTCAAAATATGCCAAACAGTCATAAATAAATTTATCACGTCATAAATCTATTTAACAAACATAAGAAATTTTAGAAGTTGTGATGGGTTAAAACACTCGCCTTTCGAATTTAAATTGAATTTAAATCCAATTTAAACCCAAAATTCAAACAGTCTCCAAATCCGTCGTCAAAATATTTGGAATTTCAATACGATCCCAAGCAAGAAACCGCACCCAAATCCGAGCTCGTATGCAAAAGTTATGATAATTAAAAAATTATATAATTTATATTGTAAAACCAATAAAATATAAGAAAAAAATTATACACGTCACCTAGCTTCATCGTTCACATGCAAGCCTAGGCCAATCATCTTAACATCGGAACGCACACGACTCTCACCCACGAACTGCGCCGCCACCCGCCAGGAGTCGACCACGCGTGCGCGTGCTCACCTCCAGGCCAACTTCGCCAGAGACACGCGACCGACGTCGCGATATCCACCACAGCCGCCGCCTTTACTTAATAAACCAAATTTTAATTTTGAGCCAAATCTAACCGTCGAAACGTTAAACAAACCATGCCGATGCAATCCCCTCAGTCCACTATACAATACCCACAAATTGATTTGAAGATCGCATAAGTTTGGTCGAGATGTGATGAACGGCCATGAACAGTTCATTGATTTCGGGCCACACCGAAATCCAGATTGAAAAAAGAATCATATATTTGACTTGCGCACGTCGAGAGCTTCAAATCCATATACAATTCGATATAGTTTCTGGAGTTTCATTTCTGAAGTTGTATTTTGAATTGAAATTGGATTGGGAAGATTAGTGTTTTCAGCCATTAAGGAAGCAATAAAAGTTTCTGTATGTACAAAAATGGGAAATAGAAAGGCGGCTAGGGTTTATAACCGGATATATATAGGCAGGGCTGAGAAATAGAGGAATGGCTACGATTGGTTTGGGCCGTTGAACGATAAATGGCCCGAAAAGTCCGTTATGACTCCGGAACAAAATTAGATCAACCCATACATCAAAATAGATGTTTTAAAATATTTTAAAATTAATGGAATAGGTTTCAAGTCCAAATTCCATCATATGAAGAAGTTATTCTAAAATCAAGTTATTTCAAATTGATCTCAATCGATTCCAATTTCATTGATTTCTAGGCGTTTCGAGCTCGTACGATCAAACGACAAGTCCGATAGCTACGAAACTTGAAGTCCTATAATAATTCACCGTTACGGATCCGATGAAACTTGTTTCGTCGAAATCCAATTCAGTGACCAAAATGGCTATTTTTCAATTAATTAAATAATTTAATATTAAATTAATTATTTACTTCTTTAATTCAAATTTAATTAACCACTCCTATCATTCCTGATTACAATTAAACTTATAATTCATTAATCAAAATTTTCATGTCAATCAAATAAGGATTTATTGCAAAATTTATATTGTTTACCTTCAATTTAAGTAAATTCAAATAAATTATATTTTTAATTTCAAATAAATTAATTCAATTTGTTTTAAATCTCTTTATTCAATCTATCATCATCTTATGGATAAATTTAACATTAATATATAACCAATTACCCTAATTTTTTTGCTGCCGTCAACAATTCATATTAACGTAGTTTTTAATTACGTTTAATTGCAATGGATTTAGATCTAATTCAATAGATTAAATAAATGAGTAAACAATTAATGATTATCACCATTTGCCTAATTTAATCCCATTCATACTATATTATCAACCAACAAATGTTATAAAATTACTTATCTAACATTGATTTTATCAAATTACAGTTTATTGCGTATTATTTCATCAATTAATATAACTTCGAATTTTATTTCCAATTTACTAATTACAATCAATTATAATCTTACAATTGATTTCACTTAATTAGGATTGCACTAAATTAATAATTTATTAACTTGCATTAACATTATTACCTTAATTTACATTCAATTACTGTTAACAATGTGTTATTTCATTAATCAATTCAATACTTTCCTTTATTTTCTCATTTTCGATTTATAGCCAGGTATAACACTTTCACTACTTCATTTATTAGAATCTTATTCAAATTGTTAATAATTATTTTTAATTACCATTGATGTATTTCGTTTTAGCGTTCATTTCAATATTAAATTATAAAGTTGTTATTTCTTTCCAAACTAAACTACAAAATCTTGTTAAAATAACAAATCTTATTATCGAAAATTTACGGGTCGTTATACAAATTTCAATTTACAATTTTGACCTCACTATATATTCACTTAACACTCGTATTTTTATCTTCAACTTTGTTCCAGCTTGAATCCAGCATCTAAGCTATCTGTAAAATAAGCATTGATGCAGTAAAATTGAAAAAGAAAATAGTTCGTAGTGCAAATTAAAGTGTGTGTTTTGAAAATATTATTTGCCTCAGTAATTTGGGTTGTTCGTCATTTATTTCTTTTGAATTCATACACACGAACAGCTTGTGACATGCATAGTGTATCACTGTACATGCCACAAGGCCGTGCACATCGATATACATTTGCTTGTTCAAATTGTAGGGACATGTGAGCACAAGGTCAAACCCGAGCCTAAGCTGGATTCAACTCAGGTGCAATATGAAAACAAGTCATAAAGTTTCAAATTCAAAAGATCCTACATATGAACATGCATACACGTACACATGTGCACTGCCTCAACATCTCGAATTTTAACCAAGAGACATCAGTACACATGAATATGAATAAAACCAGATTCAATATTAAACCAGACCAAAGGAATGAGTTCAATTGTAACTTAAGACTAGTGTGCAAATTAGACCAACAAAATGTGCACCAAAGCAAACAGCACAGACCAGCATACAATGTGGCATGAAACAAATCCAGGCATCATGTACACCAAAACAACTCGGTAGTGAGTTACTCAACAAAGAAGAGGCATGAAAAGATGATGACCAGCAAACAATGAGGCATGAATTCAAAAACAAATTCAGGCATCAACAAGACTCCAAGCATGGAACAAGTTCACACTAAATCAGTTGCAAAACAAACCAAGGCAACAAAAATGCAAACACTAGACAGGGATTGAAATCAAGTATAACAAGACCAATACAAAAGCTCAGTAGACATAATGTACAAATATACATACATATACATATGTATGTATGTATGTATGTATGTATGTATGTATAAATGTATGTATGTATGTATATAGTTAACAGCAAGCAAAATCAAAATGTAGTGGAAAGTGAGGAAGATATTAAGGCAACATGAGTTCAGTCCACGTGAATGCAGAATCAAGTGCGAGAAATCATAAAGTGGAATAAGGCGAAATGAAATCAGATACAACAAAGCAAGTAGGTCTAATGGCAACACAAGTTCAAAGTTCGTGGAACTACGGCATAGCAAATATAGCCAAATAATCACAATATATGATCTTCAAAAATTTCAAATGCCGAAGTCAAAGTAGTAATGAACGAAACTGACAATTCAAATAAATTAAATGTATCAGAGATGAAAAGGTCAAGACTTCACCACATCGTTCAAATACAAATCGAACAGCGAAGTAAAACTCACTGACAAATTCAAAAAGAAATATAGAATGAACATATAGGGTTTTTATCCCTATTTAACCCAATCTCATCATCGGCATATTTTAAATCGAGTTCAAGCATATCAACGAGAGTAAATAAAGGAAATCGCATACTAGTATTATTCATTCGAACTCGACAACTTGAAGTAGCCGATTGAATTCAAAGCAAGGCGACCGATCGACAAAGCAGTGAACACGAAATCAACTCTTCAATCGATCAATTGGCACCGGTGGCTTCAATTTCCAGAATTCCTAATTTGGAAGAACGAAGAGAAAAAAGAACAGTCAGCTTGGACAAAAACGAACAAGGCGGGGCAAACAAAAGGAAGCATAGTTTAACATTGTTTTATTGGGCCGATATAATATTTTATTTAGGGTCACACTATTTTTATTATTATTCTATATTGGGCTTCAAATTGAAGAATTAGGGTTTTGTGTTTTATTTTTTATTTGTAATTTCCATTTAAAACATTGTAACTTTCTAGTCGTGTGACTAGGTACAAGCTACGGGGCATAGTTTGAGAATTAACAACTCATTGGCTGAGTTGTGGCAGGATTTTGAGCTTAGGGTTTGGTTAGTCAAGTTAGCGAGTGTCGCAAGTTTATGTGTGTTTGTAAGCGTCTGACTACTTAATTTCTAGTGAAACCTTAGGGGCAGCACGCAGGCAGGTTATTACTGAAGCTGTGTAAATTTGTGTATGATCTCTACGGCATTATTTTTCTATTATTGTTTTTATTTCCACGTTAATTTTTATTATTATTAGAATCACTCTATTCACTCCCACCCCTCTATGAAAACAATCCTACACAACCAGGATGGATGTGGACAAGTTGTTGGCCAAGTTCGTATGCTTTTTTTATTTAGTTCGGCTCATGTTGGTTTTGCCCTCTATTGGCTTGGCTCAATGTATATCAGGGCATATGGCTAGGTCTGTTATGTGCTCCTTCCCTTGGCACGATGGGACCAATGTATATTTGATTCAATAGGCACCCAAGCATCGAATAGAAGATCATGTTCGACGCTTAGTGATGAGGGTACCAAATAGAAAACTCTATTTGGTACTTGGGCCACCAAACAGAGGAGGGAAAGCCTATACTTCTCTTGTTTTTTGAGCTTCCTCCTCAGTTCTCCATCATGCCTTGTGCTTGGTCATTCCGAACCTCTTCGTTGCATTGGTTTTTGCGGACGAAACTTCCCATAACAACAACCATTGAGCAATCTAAGCCTAATAAGGAACTCAAGTACAATCCAGCTTCAAGTACCCTTCTGTATGCTATACTCATGCTCTTCTTAAGTCAATGCTTCCAATACGCCCTCTTTCCCATGGGGTAATCAAGATAGGTGTACATCTTCAACTTCATCCATTATTCCAACTTATAGTGGCATTGTCCATCTTTTCAAAATGTGGTTGCAACTACTTCTGCAGTTGGAATCTGGAAAGTTTGGCGTGTGTACGTATATAACTTATAGTAAAAATACAAATATGTTCACTCAACGCATCCTAATGCCAATGTTCGATTAACCTATGCTCTGATACCAATGTAACAACCCACAACTCAGTGGGCCTGAATTTTTGCTAAATCGAACACCAGTCCACCAAAGTAAAATAATTGATATCGGTATCCTGTAAGTAAACAAAAGTATATCAGAGAACTATCGATAAAACTCATAGCGGAATAATAAAGTATAATTAAACATATGCTCATTGACCATGTTTGACAACTTTGATCGCTAATGCCATTGTCAATGTCGAGCACGCATAAGAAAATCTATCCTTTCCCCATTTCTACCTTGTACCGGTACTTATCCCTCTAAAGCTATCTTGTGGGTTGTAATGAGAAAAGGGTCTGGACAACTTTACATAACACAAGTTTATGTCGAATGCCTTCTATTACATGTTATATCATTTATTTTACTTAGTCGTCTTCACTTCATGTACGCATATGATGCGCCCCATCTTCTTGAGGTTGACAATAATGACATACGTATATATGTATGTGTGTATAAGTGCCACAATCCCCCTTTGGACCAAGATACTTTCCCCACTAGTATCCGTGACATAAACCCTCTTCAAGATACATCGTCAATGCAGTATCACATCCACGTCGCCATATACCAAGGAACTCCCATAGTTCCTAATAACGGCATTACAGCTATTTAGCTATATTCTATTCATCTTGCTTTACATCATGAACTCTGCTCCACAGACTATTCTATTCATTTGAAAAACCTCCGTTAAAGGGTTATCTATCCTTGCCTCCTAATAACAAACAGACAATTGTGAGGCAGTGCATGACCTAAACGTGGTCTACACTGGTAGGAGGTGTATCCCGTTTAGGTGTAAACCCTGTCTTTCTGTTAACCTTTTGGAACCAACAACCATCTCGACCTATGTAAAGAGATTCTACTCCTCATATATATGTTACCATCCTTACTATCATAGCATCGAGCATCTGCTCACCTTCCCATTTAGATTACCTAGTGTAATCTAGAAAATGCCCACTTGGTTACTTAACACATATCCCCTAAAAGGTTGAAGCTGCAATGACCCGTGTTTTTTTTCGATAACTAGAATATTGAATTTAATAAGATTTAGGATTTAACATTGTATGAAATTAGAAATTTATGATTTGTTAGTAAGAAAACAATTAGTATAATGATCCTGTTTTTAAGCCAAATTTAATTATATTAATTAATATAATTTTTAAAATTAATTTGTGAATTAATTTTAATTTTTCCAAAACAAACAAGATATGTGTTTGTTTTATGTATATATACAAATAGATTGTAAATAAAATTTTGATTGAAACTCAAAAATAAATATCTTAAAAATAAATTGGATTTAAAAACTCTATATTTAAAAAAAAAACTAATATATATATATGATTATTTACTAGTGTATAATTAAGTCTTATATCATTTTCTTCAAGATTATATAAATATAAATAAAAGGAAATGTATTTAATAAAATTGAAAATATAAAATTAAAACATATAAAATATAAATGCATGCAAATTAACAAGTGCAAACATTTTAACATGCAATTTAACAAGTCATTAGTTTCTTTTCATTTTTAAAATAATAAATAAAATAAAAACAAGGTTATATATGTATCTATACTCCTTCTCTTCTCATTTACTTTCATTCTAAATTTTATTCAAAACTAAAACTTGAGCAAACTACAAACCAAAGAAAAGAAAATAAAAAAAAAAACAAACAATCCTTACAAATTTTAAACCTGATGCAGTCAAAATCATAGCAAAGAAAAGTACAACACAACTAAGTACAAGATTCAAGTTTCGAATCATTTTCCATCTTTCAAAAATTCAAAAAACATTACAGGCTCCTCTGTTCATTATCAAAACTGTGAGTAAACTAAAATTTTAAAACTAAAACTGTTTATTTCTTGATTGCATGTGACAAATGCTTGAAATAATATTGTGAAAAATGTTACATGTATATAAATATGAAATGCCTGTGCATGTCTATATATAGTATATATACATACCTTTGTTGTATTATAGTCTCAAATCCCCTAAAATAAATTCAATTTCTCTTTATATAATCAATTTTAGCCTAAGATCTCTAAAGAAGAAATGATTGTAAGACAGTAACATTATTTTTGAAAAAGGTTTCAAGTGTTTATATTAAGTAATTAATTTAAAAATAGGAAATTACTACAATAATCAACTCAAGTCAGAAAATCAAATTTCTGGAATTCATGTATTGATTCTACAACCTGATTTGTATTTAAAATTGATGAATTTTGATATAGATATCATGATTTTTAAGCTTGTAATTGTGTAGAATTCGTGGGATGAACGGAAATCCTATTTTGGGTGATTTCTGGCGATCGACGACGAGATGGGTCTCGGGATCGCTCTTGGAGGAAGCTTGGAGGTCGGTGATCTCGGCAAAAATGGTTGGTGAATTTATCGACCATCGTGGAGGTCAGGCGAAGTTGTAGTAGGGTTTTAGACACAGGTTTGGTCGACATTGGTTTCGAGGTAATTTCAATGACGTCGATGCATCAGAGTAGATTGGTATGGGGGATCGGAGCATGGGTCATCGGCGTAGCTCTGGGCGTGGTCGTGTATCCTCAGATGATCAGAGGCGATGGGGCGTAATGATTTTTTAATGGGTTTGGGTTCCAGGAAGTGATCTAATAGCTCAATTTTGATTTTCAGGCGAGTTCGTCACGCTAGGTGGTCAGAACGACCAAGAAGGAGATCGCCGACTTGTCGATGGTTGGAGCATGGATCGGAGTCGGATAGAACTTTTGTGCACGTGCACATGTGTCCATCGTGTCTGGGGATGTCGATGTGTTAAGTTGAGCTTAGGAAAGATGGAGGTTTGCTTCGAGTTCGAAATCGAGTTTATCGACAGGGAGTGGCCTCAGGTTGGACTTGGGAAATTTTGCATTTGGCTCGGGTGGGAACTCGGTTAATCTCGGGTTTTCTAAAGTATATTAACTGTTTTAAAAAAAAGTTTTATTAACAAGTTTTAAAACCATTTCTTAACCAATTCTTCTAAATAATGAATGTTTATTTAAGTTTGAGATTAGTTAAAGGTTTTAAAATAAATTATTTTAAATTAAGTAATTTTAAGATATTTTATTAAATGTCTTTAATTTGTAGTTAATACTTAAGTTTATTTAAATAACTTTAAATGATATAATTAGGTAGTTAATTAAGAGGATAATTTTTTTAATTATTTATTTACTTAAAAGTCTTAATTTAATTTATATGTTAATAATAAATTTATTTCAAAGGTTTATTAAATAAGATTTAAATAATAATTAAGTAACTAAATAAGATAAATGGTTTATCTTAAATTAATTAAGGCCTTAATTAATAAATTAAAGGCTAATTACTTAATGTGATTAATTAAAGAATAATTAATTAATGTAAGTAATTAATGGACATTAATTAATGTAATTAATTGATGTAAGTAATTAAGGATTAATTAACTAACTTAAGTAATTAAAGGATAATTACTTAAAGGTTAATTACTTTAAGTAATTAAGGAATAATTAAAGGTTAATTAATTAATAATTAAAGGTTAATTAAATAACAATTAAAGGTTAATTAATTAAAGTCTAATTAATTAATAATTAAATGATAATTAATGTAATTAATTAAAGATTATTAATTAATATAATTAATAAAGGATGAATAATTAATGTAAGCAATTAAAGGCTAATTACTTAATGGAATTAATTAAAGGATAATTAATTAATGTAATTAAAGGATCATTAATTAAATTAAAGGATCATTAATTTATTAATTAAAGGATAATTAATGTAATTAATTAAAGATAATTAATCAATATAATTAATTAAAGGATGATTAATTAATGTAAGTAATTAAGGATGACCAATTAATTTCATTAATTAATTAAAATGGTGACAAATGGTTTGTAATTAATTAATGTTAATTAAGCAGGGTTAGGTAATATGATTAATTAATTTCATTAATTAATTAAAATAATAACAAACGGTTTGTAATTAATTAATGTTAATTAGGCAGGGTTGGGTAGTTAATTCATAAGTGATTAATTTATTTGGTTTAAATAAAATTAATTATAAATTATGTGATTAATTGATCTTGCTTATGGATGATTAATTATACTAAATGCTTGGATTGATTATTTCTCTAGTAGGTTAATCTGCAATGTTCTGTGATATGAATTGCTTTGGATTGAGCTGTAATAAATGTAAGTTATTTATCTGTGATGATTTGCTGTGTGAATATAATGTTCTACATCAAATTATAAGAGGTGGATCTTTTTTTTGAAAGATTAGAAATGGAAATTTGTTTAAACCATTCAAAAGGAAATGTTTTGGGAAATAAGGACTAAAAAGTTGTGACTTAACTAAGATTCGAACATATCCATATGTTTTAAATAAGCGCTCATTGTTCGAAAAAGCCTGGGATGGGCATTAAGGCATAAACCCATTCCGAATAATGATACGATGGAATGGAATTGCATTTGAAGACGGTGGTTGAAGGCCAGGTATTTTCAAAAACAAAAGGATTCCTGTTGATTGTCTCTGCACCGAGTTGCTCCAGTATAGAGATTACCCTATGTGATGGGGAGTCCGGATGAGATTGGGGATATCCGAATTTGCAAGGACTTCTTTCCTTAATTGGAGAAATGCCTTCGGTTCCATTTAGACCTAGGATGGACTTGTATGGATGTATGTCTGACATTACGCTTTGAGATATAAAGTTGGTTTCTATCAAATACATTTCTGTTGGTGGTAGAGAATTTATTGTCTTATCTTAACACCCTTCTCTTAGACGTATGAGATTAGAGGTTATGTAGTTGATAGTTTTTAGTGATATATTCCCAATTTGGTAATGTGGCATGCTAAGCATTGAGCATTGGTTGATCGAAGCATGGATTTTGTGTAAAGCGTAGCTTTGTGGGACGAGACTTCATCGAACCTCACACCTCGAAAAATGGTCGAAACAGGAAGGATGCAGCAAGGTTATGGGGTTCGTGACCCTAAGGGTATATACATTTCCTTTTGGATAAAAAGTGGTATTATGGTATGGAGCCCAGATATTTTACTTATGAGGTTGTTGGAAATTGAGGCGCCTCGGTAAAGGTCGATTATGGCCGAGGGATGGCATACTCATGATAGTTAGTTACCTAGTTACAGAGGTAGTCCGGCCTTCTGTTGGTAGAGATCCGGTTAGGTTTTCGGGACGTCCCTCCAGAGACGTACCCATTCGATCAAAGGAAATTCCTTAGCCTTTGCCATTTGTTGGAAATCCAAACGAACAATACAAGCCCTTTACGATTTCAATTGTAGAACCTGCCATTTAACATGGTAGCTATAGTAGGCATATTATAATGGTAGTATGCTGGCTAAGATTAATATTATACTTGCAAAAATGTTTTTCCACACTATGAATTAAAAATAATATCAAAAGGATTTTCACGTATCAAGCATGTTTGACTACTATAAGGAGAAACCTTCCCCATGTGCGTGATTGCATTTGAGTATGTGCTGGAAGACCTTATGCACTACAAGAAATTTTATTTTTTGTGGCGCCCAAAAATGCTACAAAAACTTTTGGTGGCGTTTTGATAAACGCCGCGAGAAAACATGCGACTAAAAATCCATGATTTTCTTTGCATTTATTTTAACGCCACTATAAATGCATTTTTGGCAGCGTTTTTCAAACGCCACCATAAATCTTTTTGTAGCGTTTAAAACACGCCACCAAAAGATTTTTTGGCGCTACTAATAGAATTTCCAACTCTACCCCTGTTTTACGGTTGCATTTACTCAACGCCACTATATATATTTCGATAGCTTTTTTGAAACGCTACTAAAAGTTGTTTATTATTTTACACCATTTTTTCATGCTATTATTTCATGTTAATGGTCTATTTTGGTTCTATTATATCAATCAACAATCACTCACATAATCATCATATTCAAATAAGTTAAAAAACACATTAACCACATAATCAAATAAAATATCCATAACCATTCCAATACAATAGTTTTTCGAAAAAATGACCTAACTCACGTACAAAAACCATTTGTATACAAATTTACACATCGGGTACTAATAAATGTTATATCTAACTAGTGCCAACAAAACATTTGATTACCCATAATTCTTTGTTGCATACACAAGTGAAAGCTAGCATCATCAAGTCCAAATTTTCTCTCTTCAAAAGTCTGATGCCTACACAAGTGAAAGCACAACAGATAGTCAAACAATTACGTTAACTCGTAGGACTTCAAATATGAAATCAAACATCTACAACATTATACAAGTATATCCTACTATAAATGATGTCATATAAATTATCAAAGTTACAAAACAAATGAAATAAAGCCCTTTCTTGAGCTTAAATAGAGGAATCAATTTTGCACACTTACAAACCCTCCTTTGATAGAATGGTGAATCCAACAACCTGAGCAAGAAAAAAATGACAATGTAAGCACCTAAATTAATAATACTTTTGTAAATTGTAATTTAATGCATAATATGTAAAGCAATTAGTTAACAGTAAAACAATTAGTTAACAGTTTAGTTGAAGGTACTAAAATTTTAAGTTTTAAATTTAATTTAATTTAAAGTTCTAATTTAATTTAAAATTAAAGTTAATCTAAAGTTTAAAATTAAAGTTAATTTCAAATTAGAATTAATTTAAAGTTAATTTAAAGTAAAATTAAAGTTAATTTAAAGTTAATTTAAAGTAAAATTAAAGTTAATTTAAAGTTTTAAGTTTAAATTTTTAAAAGTTAATTTAATTTTGAATTTAATTTTTAAAAGTTAATTTATTTTATATGTTTTAAGTTTTAAATAAATTAAATTATAAGCTTTGATTTTTAAGTTTCAAAAGTTAAGTTTCAAGTTTTAAAATTTGAATTCTCACAACAATTAGATATGATATCTAAAGAGATTTTAGTTGTTTGAAATTTGAAGCACTTGTAAAATATAAGATACAGTATTCTTATACTAACATAACATATATGCATGAGCAGCTTTGCAAAGCATAAGGGCTATGCCACCTGCTCCATGAGACCACTGCACTAAAAGATCGTTCTTACTGCCCTCACTTGAAGGGTAGTTCCCACCATGTCCATACTAACATAGACCATGGCTGTAGTGAAGTCAACAAAAGTAGATACATACAGAGTCATAGACCGAAAGTTATGCGAAGAACTCACAAGGTAGACAAATCCTTCCGAAGCTTCAACAATCTCTTGGGCTCTCTAACTGGAGATGCTGACCTACTTTTTAGGCTTCTGCTACCGTCAGGTGAAGGGCTCATGTATTTTCTAGATTTTGGCAGAGGGCTTCTTGACCGTCAGGTGAAGCAAGCAACCTCATCACTTCCTCCTCAATCCATACATTCGACCACACCATTCCCTCCACGCACTTTCATCCTCCCCTTCACAAACACAGTAACCACAAACAACTCCTACACCACCCAACTAACAAGTTTTATCACCAACTCAACCCCATGCATACTTCATCTTCTACTCCTCCACCATTCTTCTCCTTTTACTCCTGCACATTCAACTTTCATCTCCAATCTTGAAACTGCACATTCATACTGCTTTTTTTCATTTTCAGTAATTATTTATATATAAAAACTGCAAAAAATCCTTGGTTGATACCAATTGTTTAACACCGCCAAATCTTGATACCAAAACCAGTAATAAATATCAAAAGCACTGAAAAAAGCCATGGTTCCTAAAATTTAAGTTCTACTATGAATTCCTTCACTATATAGTTTAGTTGACCGTCCAAACATAGATCATCAAGGTCAGATAACACATAAGCATAATTAGCCTAACTAAAGTCAAAAACACAAAAGTCCTTTTATGATTGTAGCATAGTTTTAACATTCGACACTAAAACACTGACCATGAAGATTGCAGAATAGAAATATTTGTTCATAACAGGTTTTTGCAAGTGGAAGAAAATTACCTCCATAGATTGAACAATGAAGCATATAAGCGTATGCTTATGCATATCTTCACAATGAGAATTTGTTACGGGGAAGCTAATATCGTATCCCTGCATGTACAGAATATACAAGAAAAATATATATTAAGAAAGATACAGATAAGGTTAAAGTGTTCATGGACAAAAAGATGAGAAAAAATTAATAATACATATTGCCTATAATTTGACATCTTTCTAGGAAAGCCATTGTTTTCATGTCCATATTTATTCAAGCTCCATGTCCAGATATAGTTTATCATGTAATGGTTTTGGACGAAAAAGTAATCATAAGTTTTAATGTTTCTTGTGATTATTTTTAGTATTTAATTTATTTTGGCCTGCAACATTATTTGCCTACTCTTATTTCCTACTTCCTTTGTACATAAACAATAGAAAGTATAGGCCGCAGAACATGAGACAAAGACACCTTTTCCAAAATTAAGTTCACACACACATGAACATATATATACATATACATACTTACATACAGACGTGTGTACACACACACACAACACACATACACAATTGTGAATTTGATTTATAGGGTTACCTCTGTTTTATTCAATAGACATGAAGGGAAACAATTGCAGACATGAACACCACAAAAGTGACAGCAATTATTCAATAGAAACAAGTGTATACACACCAGAGCAACATGACCACACTCTTAAATACATATAAATGGATGTATGCATATGTTACCCACATACAAGTCCCAATAAGACAATGGATTAACAGAGTATGTTATAACAAACTAGCTGAACTATGATATCCAAAATCAAAATAGTGCATTAAAATGAAAACAAGGGAGGAGTACTTGAATGCAACTCTCTCCACTATATATACCTAAAAAAAATATAAACTCTCATGTGTTTGGGACTGTGTGTGTAAGGGTGTAGATTTAGATATAGGCTATGTTAGTGAGTGCATTGAAGCGTGGGTGTGCATATGTCTAGTATGCACAAATATTTTCCAAATATTACCTTGCAATTAGGGTGTAGATTTGGATATATGCGCTATGTTGTCCTCTTAAAAAACATGTCATAAACAAGCTATGTGCAAATATTTTCCAAATATTACCTTGCCAGTGCCGCCAACTACACAAATTTCTTGTTCATTTTTACTGCCTTTTGCAAACATGCACAGATCAAGCATTCCTCGTGAACCATTATCAAACTCAACAATCACGTATGCGTTGTCGATTATGTCAGGCACCTGATTCATACTTTCCATCAGTGAGAATCTAGTACTGCAAATTGCTTGAATGCAAGAGTAATGAATTTTAGCTTTCATATGATGAAATCTTTTAATTTTGCACAATGTTTCCACCAGAAGAGATGTTGCAAAATGTTTGATTTCAATAATCTATTTGACAAGTCGAAAAATGTAATTTTAACCTTTCCATTGTAAATTTCATCCTTGTGATTAACATCAATTGCTCCAGAATCCATCACGCGTACAGGATTTGCTGCTGTAAAAAGCCTCATCAAATCAAAAAAGTGACAGCACTTCTCAACCAGTGTTCCTCCTGAATTGACTTTGAACCGATTCCAGTTTTTCACCTATACAAATTACCCAGTCTAGGAAATTAAAAGCAAAAGATCATCTACAGTTTACATTATATGGTTAAATGTTTTCAATTGCTAAACTTCAGATCTCTTTGTGGTTTAGAAAACTCTATTTGACTTGTCTGGATATGTGTGTGTATCTGGTCTTCAGATAAAAGAAAAGGATATCTATCACACCTTTCATAACCCAAAGTATCATTTTTCGTGGATCATGTATAATTAAATACACATCAAATACAAAAATATTGACAAATGGATGTAGTAAAATGATTATTTTTCATTCATGGACACTTAAGAATTCTATCCTATGCAGCATTGATATTAAATTGCATGCCTTGTATTTAGTTAAATTTTGACAATATACACATTTTTTACACTTGTTGAATTGGGGACAATTTGTTAGGGACTATATATGCATCTACAAAATAATTTGATATAGAATCAGCTCAAGCATTTTTGAACAACCACAGAATTAAAAGGTTAGATAAGAAAACAAAACAAATGAACTCGCCATTTGGATAGGATGCACTTCATGCTCTTTGTAGGCTTTCTGCTGTGTCTTAGCAATAATTTTCAGTTTTAACAATTGATTAAATTAAAAATAATCCAACATTGTTCACTTCTTACATTTAAGTATTGAATAGTTCTACTGCATACTGAAAAGGGAATACATTTTACCTTGACCAAAAATGGAAATCGATGTTCACGTATATCAACCATTTTAACATGCCCAAGTTTCCCACTGTGAATTATATCAAGCAGTTTTGATACAGGAGGCATGTATCTGTATTTCAACCCTACTTGAACCAATATCTCAGGTCTCTTATTAGCTGCTTCAATCACCTTAAAGGGAGAAAAGAAAAGAAAAGGAATGGATTTTATTAACAATGTCCCATGTCAACTGCCTTTTCTTAGATTACCTTTCTAACATTCATCACTGTGCCCTACAAAGAAACCATATGTGGTCAAGAAGCAATTGTACATAATCAGACTACTCTCGTATAACACACTTGACAGTTTACATATTGTGTGTTCAAGCAATCAACAAGTGACATATAACATAGCCCCAAAATCTTGATGAACTGATGTATTCAAAGTGAAAATGGTTCATATCAATCATTCATTTATTATCCATCAATCAATACATACAAAGAATATATGTTGACTCTCATCCCCGGAAGCTGCACTTCTCTGCTTTGAGTTCTAATGCTACTTCCTTACCGTGGACTAGCAACACAAAGTGCTTTTGGCTCTAAAGTAACTTTAAGAGGGCAACATAGCTTGATCCGAGCTAGTGTGCTTGCTACATCCTAATTGGGAAAACCATTGTACAACTGATGTGGTAGAAATATACTCATGTTTTTAATAAGTTTGCAAATAGGCATGTTTTTATTGAACCCGCAAAGTGATCTACAATTATATATACATAAATTTTCCTTCATTTTATTAGTATCTAGTTTGCAATGTACTGATAAAAAATATTTGACACAATAAACTAAAAGAAAGAAAAAGGCAGACACACACCTGAAATTCGCAACTTCAGCTGTTCGAAATCTCAAACTCAAACTCGCCTTCGTCTCTTACAGCAGCGCCTCCTCGAATTGATCCACCACCGCTCCATTTGAAATCACCTTCACCGCCTCCGCATTCATTCCACAATCACCTAAATCCAATTCGAAGTCTGGGTTGGGGGTTTTGATTTTGGTAATTGGGATTTTGATTCGGGAAACTTGGAATTCTGCTTTTAAAATCACGTTTGCTTTATTTTAGTTTGGTCGTAGTTTTTGAATTAGGAAAATTAGGGCTTATAGAGTAAATTGGAAGAGACGAATAATTTTTTTTAAGTGGAGTAGTTTGAGAAGAAGAAAACGTGGTAAAGGAAATTTGAGCGGCCACACAAAACTTTAGCAAAAAATTCCACGAATTACTGGCGGGAGAATTAGCCGCATTTCTTTGTTTATTTTTATATTGTAAAAGTACCAACAGTTGCACAAAATTTAAAACGCCACCAATTAATGCAACTAAAAATAGTTTTTCTTGTAGTGATGGTAGTTTCATTTTCCAAAAGCATGAACGGATTTCTTTTTTCACAAATAATTGTTTTTAAGTTCTCACACCAGTCCCATGACTGACTTGGAGTTTATTATTCCCTTTGCTAAACTCTGGTTGCCCACAATTTTCTACACGGGCAGCCTAGAGTTAGGTTATCAGTAGGTTCTGGAGCTAAGTTGGGAAGTAGATGTGGTTTTAAGCTTCTGGTTTTGAGCTTTTTTCTTTGGAGCTTTGGAAATGAAGATGTAGTATGTTAGACTCTCTAGGAAGACCATGTTGATGTTATTTTTCCATTGTTATGTTGTATTATACTATTGTGTAGTATATATATATAGGACTCTGATGATGTTGGGCACTTGTTGTAGAATGTTGTAATCCATGAAGTGTATGCGTGAAAGTAATTTCGTTTCCATTTTGTTATTATCATCTAATGTGTTATGACTCCAGCGAACCGAACTCCAACGTTTGAGTCTCCGGCATTTGAAGACAAGTGATGTATTGGATGCCGATTTTCGAAGGTTGAAAGTCGGGGTCATCACATTTGGTACCAGAGCTGAAGGTTGTGTAACGACCCAGAATTTTGGTCGTTAGATTTTGAACATTTAATTCATTCTAAATGTTAAATGTGGATTTTGAATTGATTTTGAAATAAGGATTTTGTTAAATCAATAGAATTTAGTTGTAATTTTCAATATGGAAATTCAATTGAAATTTGAATAATAATTAAATATTTGGAATCGGGATAATTTGTGAATCTGGATGTAAATAGTTATGAAAATGGTTTCTAAGGTTTATTTTAAGTTTAGTTTGATTTGAATTTTTATATTGATTTTTAGATGGAGTTAAAAGTCGATAAGTTGAATTTGGGATTTTATATTAATTTAATAATGGAATTTAATACAATATAATAATGTAAATAATCAGATTTTGGTTCGGAGTGGAACAAAAATGATTTCTTTTGAGAATACAAATTCTATATGATTTATTATTAAGTCAGTAAAATTTTAAAAGAGAAATTTTAAGTGATTACGACGATTTTGAAAATCGCTCAAATTTATCGACGAGTTAAAATAGCCTTCCAGGGCACAGTCTCGGAATTCGACGAAACAAGTTCTATTAGATCCATAATGGTTAGTTATTATCGGATTTCAATTTTCGTAGCAATCGGAGTTGTCGTTTGACCCTAGCAGTTCAAAACGCATAGAAACTACTTTAATCGATTTAATTTAAATTGAGTGTTTATTTCAGTAACTCACGCATATGATCGAATAAGCCTCCGAAACACGTTCCATTGTGTTTGAAATGCGGGTAAAACATTATAATCACCTGTCGGAACGTGTCGTTTGGAGATCGTGTGAAAAAGTTGCTTTAAAATGGATTTAATATTAAAATAATATTTATACACGTACATATATTCACGTATAAGCCAACCCTAACCCTAGTTCTTCACGGGCCGCCTCCTTTTTCATTCAATGGCCGAAATCGTTCTACTTTCATCTCAAATTTTCGATCAGTCCACACAATAATTTCAAAAACTTCCAACTGGAAGATCGAAGAGCTTGTCGAGAGCTTCACATCCAACGGTGGATCTTGCTTGATATGATCATTTGGAGGTGTATTTTGCTGCCATTCGCCGTGTTTTCGTGCGTAGTTTTCGAGACAACGGGGAAGCCGAGCTTCGCTGTGCTTCGACCGATGATGGAGGTGGCACGGCGCACGTTTCGGCATCGATGGATCGATTTCTGGTTGTTGGTGGGGGCGGCGGCCATCTAGGGTTTGTCGTGATATTGTGTTTGAGAAGCATCGGCCTGGAATGAGCTTATGCGATAGAGGAAGATAGAGGTTGCGGCCGTGATTTCGTGTTGCTGTTGTAAGGCCACGATTTGTTCTGGGTAAATTAATCGAAAAAGTAAATTTAATTTTATAAATTTTAAATCAAATGTTTAAAAATCCATATCTTTTGCATACGTTATCAGATTTCAGTGAAATAAGAAGCGTCGGAATCGCAGCGACGCGGTATACGCTGCAGTGCATATTTGGAGACAATCGAAGCTAGTGAAATTTTAGGTTAAATCGATCGCGGTCGATTTAATTCAAAATTTAAAACGCTTGACGAAATACATGGTGAGTTAATCTCACTCACATCTGGATACCAGTTAATTAAATAGCTATTATATAAATGTTTGATTGGCTGATTAGTTGAATTTGATAATTATTATCAGATTGGATCGATATTTATTTGTTGTGCTAACATCTATGGATGCAGGGAAAACAGGTTGGAGGGATCCGACTAGATTCCTCACAAATAGAAATTTTATTGATATTCTATGATATATCTCATTGATATCCTGTGATAAATTGATTTGGATCTTGTTATGCTGTTTATGGTTGGATAAATATAATTTGGTATTTTAAAAATATAAATAAATAAATTGGGATCAAAGGAAAATGAAAGGGATTTTTAAGTAACGAGTTCAAGGGGATTAAATTCAAGAAATTGGGTTGAAATTTGTAAATGGTTTTGAAATCGAGATTGGAATGGAAATGAGAAACGGAAATTTATACATTGGGTTTATAAATAAATTGGTATATTTATCAGTGGATAAGTTTGGAAATATTGATTTCCGGTGGGAAATTTTATAAAAAGGTATAATTGTTTTAAAAGTAAAGATGAGATTATCTTTAAAGAATGAAAAGCGCATTTTTCCTGGAAATTTGGTATGTTTCAAAGAAAAGCTTTCAAATTTCAAGTTGACAGTTTAAATTGTGTTTTAAAATATTTTGGAGAAAAATATTATTTTAATTGTTTAAAGTACAAGCAAACATTTATTTTAGTAATTATGGTATTTAATTATTTTAAAAAATAAAGTAGTAATAAGTTTTCAAAAGGAAATTATAATATAAATATTTAATTTAATAACTTTATTTTAAAAAGTTAAATTGGCTTAAATTACTTAGAAACCTCTATATATTTCGTTAAGTACTATTTTCAATTAAGTAATTTCTAGAAGCTTTATTTAAAATATTTTAAGCATATACTTTGAAAGTGATATTTCAGGAAATAGAAGTGTGTTTAAAAATAAAAGAGGGTTTATTTTTCTGGTGTTGGAGGATTTTACGGGATTTAAACGTAAATTAGAATTGAGGTAAATTGTGTAGGATTTATAAAAGGATTTTTTGGTTTATTCTGAAATGGAAGCATATTTCCCTGAAAATCCAAGTACGTTTCAAAGTAGATTTTTAAGTTAAAGTAAAAAGTTTAAATTTGTTTTTAAAGGAATGTTTTAAGAAATTATTATTTATTTAAGTTGTAAAAAATTTTAAAAGTAAAAATTTAATAAATTAGTTATAGAAGTAATTATTTTAAGGGTAATTAGTATTATGTTTTAAAAGAATATTATTAATATTTATACTTTATAAAATGGATTTATTTTAAAGATAATTGATTAAAGTTTTATTTGAAAACTTGTATAGGATTTTATAGCTTTATTTTAAAATTTAGTATGACTTAACTTTATTATAAATAAATAGTTTATAGTTTATAAAGCAGTTTTATTCGAAATATTTTTTAAAAGTATATATATATATATATATATTAAATTAAGTATGTAAGTAGTTTTAATATAAATGTTTTAATGCATTTTCAAGAATAAAGAATTTAAATTATTTTAATTCTTAAGTATTGGTACTTGGATGTTTTCAGAGGAAGTAAAGATTTAGGAATTTATTCCATGAGAAGAATTGGGTTTGGAAACTGTTTTCAAAAGGATGTGAAAAGGAAAATATATCTTGCAAATATATTTTTGAGGAAAATAAATAATGTGGGAAATTATTTATTGTGTGATGGATGTTTGTGAATGTTAATTGATAGTTAAATCACCAACTATCAATATTGGTAATTGCGTTGATCGTTTCGAAGAGACCGGGATCGGGATTAATTTCTTGAAATCCACTTCGATCTGATTTGTACGTTTTCTTAAGGAAGACGAGCTCGGAGTCGAAGATGGAGCAGTGAAGTGCAAGGGCTAGTCGCTACTAATCCTGAGGATATTTCCAAAATGGATGTAGTAGGAGTAATGCCTTCTGTTCCGCTCGAACCCGGAACGGACTTGTATAGATGAATGCTTTCGAAACATCGTTAGGTGGGCGATGGGCATTCTAAGTGAAACGTTTTAAAAGGTAACGCTTAGCCTCAAGCCTCATCAACCGAGAATGACTGAAAATCAGGGGTTATGCAGCAAGGCTAGGTGGGTAGCACCCATTTCAGGGTAAGGTCATCCCTGTCTAGATGTCCCTTTTTATTCGGCTTAGTGGTGCGGTTGCTAATTCCAACCATGGGGTGATCTTACTCGGGATTTTCCAGTAAGGGGTAGTCCCGGTCTTGTGTTGCAGGGGATTGAGAGTATAACCCACTTTGTGGCTAGTAGCTGGAATTTAATAGATGTAACAATTTAGGCTATTTTAATTAGTATTTGTATATATATACCCTATTATAATATCAGAGGATTTTGATAAGAAATGTTTTAGCTATCATAAGGCAAAAACCCGACATGTTTATTTGTGGCGTGGTCTTACGAGATGCTTTTGTTTTCAAAAGGATTTTTGGAACTTTAATAATCAGTTTGGGTGGATTTTTATCAGCTGGTATTCCAGACTGACTTGGGTGTTATTTCATTATAATGCTCGGGTCAGACCGAGTATTATATACATATAGGATAGGATGCTATGGAGCTCAAGAGAGGAGCTGGAGTTCGAGACGTATTATCCGTACGTATTATCCGTACTTGTTTATATTTGCTGCTGTGATTGTTTGAAATTGTCAGACTGGTAAATATTATTTGTTTGTGATACTCTGATGATGTAATATATTAAACAGATATAGTTTTCATTTTGTCTAAAGATCTGATATGATGTATTATATTTTATTCCGCTGCGATGGTTAGATTCTGATATTGTTTATTTCCTTCTCTCTTCTATCTCCTTTCTTTTTCCTTAACGATCTGTCTTTTCCGGCACTTGATCGTGGCATATTATACAATGGAGTATTTTGTGTCGATTTTCGAGGGTCGAGAAGGATGGGTCGTCACACTTGGTATCAGAGCTTAGCCTGGTGACAACCTTGGCTTTGATGGGGAAATTACTCATTAAACAGAGTCAATGGTACTCTATAATGGGTTGAGTGTAATAATAGCCATGAGCGCCTACTTTTTAGTGAATATAAATTTGTTTTTATACTGTGTTGATTTATCGGTTGAGTGTTATGAATTCTGGTCGGTACGGGAAGTAAAACCATATCGATAGGGGTTTCTAAACTCTTAAACAAGATAAACTGGCATAGTATTGTTTTAAACATGGGTAAATGGAATAAATTTTACCCAAAATTATATTTTGATATAAAAGGAATAATTTTTCTGAAATTATTATACATATTTGGATGTTTGGTTGTTAATATTAAAAATCAAATATAAGAATCTCAAACTCGAAATGGTTATAACCAAATAGAATTCTATAAGTATGATTTATCCAAAAGAAGAATAAGTAAATTTGAATTAAACCAGAATTTAAATCCCGAAAATTTTGGAAAAGTGTTTAAAAATGAATTTAAACAAAAAGTTTGGGAATTTAAAATCGTGGGATTGTTTGAAATGTTTTCCAAAGTGTTTGAAGGCAATGACGGAGTATTATTTTGGGAAGTATTTTTGAATGAGAATTGTTTTGAAATGAATTTGGGAAAGTAAGGAAGCACTGAACTCACTTCAGTCGCTGGAAAATAATCCTGATGATGATGGCCACATCATTAGAATTCATTTTCGAGTTTCTAAAGTGATGGATTGCTTCCATAGTAATTGGGTATGATATCTGTTTAGATTTGTTTGATATACAAGGTGTTTCAGAAATTTCAAAGAGGAAAAATTATTTTAGTATAAACAAGTTATTTGGAATTCATAGATTTGATTTGATGTACGATTTGGGTATGAGTTGATTATTATTTCAAAATGGTTTTGAAATAAAACCGGGTAATTGAATTCTGGAAAATTCTATTTAAATAATGTGTAAAGTTAGAATGAATCAATTGTTGAACTTATTAAGTGAAGTTGATATTAATAAGAAGAAAATGAAAATTTTAATCCTGGAATTAAAATTTAATTTGAGTATATGGAAGTGAATAGAAAATTTGTATCCTTGAGAATTCAGTGATACATATATATATAATTTGGAATTGTGATTATAAGATGTAAATGGATTAAAATAAGCAATATAAGCTTTTAACTAAATGAGTTGGTGAACATAAGATTAGGAAATGGAAATTATAAAACCAAGATAAAATGGTTGGAACTTCATGGGAAATTCAAAATTTAAATCCTAAATGAAATGTAAATTGAAATAAGGTGAAGAAAATATAAAAGATAGAAGGTGAATGGACTTAAGTCAAAAAATAAGGCTTGAACTTATATTAAAGGAGAAATAAATTGGAGCGGATTGAATTTAACTTAGACTAAGAGAAATTGAGTTTTGGATTGATTGAAATTCAAAATTCAGTTGCATTATAAATAACATTGAATGGAATTAAATTCTTATCTAAAATAGTAGAGAGAATGGTAAGAATTTAAGTTGGCTGAATAAATTTAGTTGAACATGAATTAAATTTGGAAAAGAATCGAGTTGAAGGAAAATTTAATTAAGTTGAAACGATATTGTATGAATAAAATTCTTACCCAACTAAATTCAAAAGAGAAGTTTGAAAATAAATCTAGCGTAAGCTGAATTAAATGGAATATAAATTAAGTAAGAATGATATATAATGAATTAAATTCTCAATCAACTAAATTCAAAGGAATTGAATGAAGATGCATTTAGTGTAAACTAAGTTAAATAAAAAGGGTAATGGGTTGAGTAAAATTTCGGTAGTTTGTTAAAAAAACCCAGTTCTGGTTTAGAATAATTGGAATGGTTATGTTATTAATAAATTCAGAAATGAATTGAGAAGGTGAATTAAAATTAAAATGGATTGAGTAAGTAAACAAATTGAATTAAAATTTGTAAATAGATTGAAATTTGATTTAACGAGAATCAAATTAAAATGAAATAAAGATTAACTGGATGAAAGAAAAAGGGATGTAATAGAATTCAGACAACTTAAGAAAATTTTGAAATAGTTGTTGTCGAGCTTATAAAATAATTTTGAATGAATCTATATGGATAACAAAATTGAATGTAAGACTAGAGATTTAATTCAATAATTGTGATGAAGCAAGAATGTTTAGGTTGTAAATAATTTCAAATGGATTAAAATTGATATAGATTGAGTTGAAATTAATTTAAAATTGTTATAAATTTAAATAATAGTTGTTTGCTTGAATAACATTAAAACTTGCCTAGAAATTATTTGTTTTGTCGTAAACGAAAGTGAATTAATTAAGAGAGGTAAATAGAATTGATTTTTGAATAAATTGGAATGGGTTGGAATTTAATTTAGTGGATTTGCATATAAATGAAGTGAATTATGAATATGATGCAAATAAATCAAATTGAAAATAAAACTCGATTGTGAATCAATTTGGAATTGAATTGAAATAAATTGATGTTAGTAAAGCATATGTTAATCATATTGAAGTGAAAATGAATTGGTTGTAGTAAGCATGAATTGTATATAGTAAACTTGAATATAAATCATTCGAGTGGAATAGAATGAAGTTTGGATTTGTAAAGAAAACTAAAGTAGTATTGAAACATTGTGATTGCTTATAACAGATGGATTACATGCAGGATTATGAAATCTGTTTGTTTGGATATGTGATTGATATGTTTGGCTAAGGTAAATGAATGGAACGTTAAAAATTCTCATATTATTGAAAAATCATGTGTTTGTTTAAGTAAGTACAGGTACGGAAGGCAATCGATAGAGTTGGAGTGCGCAAATGCATAATATATTAGCCGCTTGCGTTTAAAATGCTAATATAGGTGCGCCTACGCAATAAAATTGAAAAAATGATATATATATATATATATATATATACACACATATAATATAATACATATATATATATATATTGTGATATATTTGGTTTTCCAACTATGTGGGTCGATGTATATATATTTATATCTATTGTGATATTGCAAAAGCTCCTCCGTACAAGGGAGACTCTAACAAAAAATTCGTAAATTTTGAGAGTTAGAAAAATTTTAAATTTTTGAAACGTTTCGTTAACGACAAAATGATTTCAAATTAAAATTAAAATAAAAAGGATTTGGAATAGGAATCGAAACTAGCAGTTTTGATTTGAAACTAAAGAGTTTAGGCAAAGTGAATATGAAATTTTCACCAAGTGGGTTTTGCTATTGAGTTTGGAGCATTCTTTCTACCTTAGCAAATTTCGAAGACGAAATTTTTATAAGGGGGAGGAATGTAACGACCTAGAATTTTGGTCGTTAGATTTTGAACATTTAATTCATTTTAAATGTTAAATGTGGATTTTGAGTTGATTTTGAAATAAGGATTTTGTTGAATCAATAGAATTTAGTTGTACTTTTCAATATGGAAATTCAATTGAAATTTGAATAATAATTAAATATTTAGAATCGGGATAATTTGTGAACCTAGATTTAAATAGTTATGAAAATGGTTTATAAGGTTTATTTTAAGTTTAGTTTGATTTGAATTTTTCTATTGGATTTTTAGATGGAGTTAAAAGTCGATAAGTTGAATTTGGGATTTTATATTAATATAATAATGGATTTAATATAATATAATAATGTAAATAATCAGATTTGGGTTCGGAGTGGTACAGAATGATTTCTTGTGAGAATATAAATTCTATGTGATTTATTATTAAGTCGGTAAAATTTTAAAAGTGAAATTTTAAGTGATTTCGAAGATTTTGAAAATCGCTCGAATTTATCGACGAGTTAAATAGCCTTCCGGGGCAAAGTCTGATAATTCGACGAAACAAGTTCTATTAGATCCATAATGGTTAGTTATTATCGGATTTCAATTTTCGTAGCAATCGGAGTTGTCGTTTGACCCTGGCAGCTCAAAACGCATAGAAACTATTTTAATCGATTTAATTTAAAATTCAGTATTTATTTTCGTAACTCGGACATATGAACGAATTAGCCTCCGAAACATGTTTCATTGTGTTCGGAATGCAGGTAAACATTATAATCGCCTGTCGGAACGCGTCGTTTGGAGATCATGGGAAAAATTTGCTTTAAAATGAATTTAATATTAAAATAATATTTATACACGTACATATATTCATGTATAAGACAACCCTAAGCTTAGTTTCTCACGGGCCGCCTCCTTTTTCATTCAGTGGCTGAAATCCTACTACTTTCATCTCAAATTTTCGATCAGTCTACACAATAATTTTGAAAACTTCCAACTGGAAGATCGAAGAGCTTGTCGAGAGCTTCACATCCAACGGTGGAGCTTGCTTGATATGGTCGTTTGGAGGTGTATTTTGCTGTCGTTCGCCGTGCTTTCGTGCGTAGTTTTCGAGACAACGGGGAAGCCGAGCTTCGCCGTGCTTCGACCGATGATGGAGGTGGGCATGGCGCACGTTTCGGCATCGATGGATCGATTTCTGGTTGTTGGTGGGGGCGGCGGCCATCCAGGGTTTGTCGTGATATTAGGTTTGAGAAGCATCGGCCTGGAATGAGCTTACGCGATAGAGGAAGATAGAGGTTGCGGTCGTGATTTCGTGTTGCTGTTGTAAGGCCACGATTTGTATTGGGTAAATTAATAGAAAAAGTAAATTTAATTTTACAAATTTTAAATCAAATGTTTAAAAACCCATATCTTTTGCATACATTATCAGGTTTCAGTGAAATAAGAAGCATCAGAATCGCAGCGACGCGATCTACGCTGCAGTACAGATTTGGAGACAACCGAAGCTAGCGAAATTTTAGGTTAAATCGATCGCGGTCGATTTAATTCAAAATTTAAACGCTCGACAAAATTCAAGGTGAGTTAATCTCACTCATATCTGGATACCAGTTAATTTAAATAGCTAATATTTAATTGTTTGATTGGTTGATTAGTTGAATATGATAATTATTATCAGATTGGATCGATATTTATTTGTTGTGCTAACATCTGTGGATGTAGGAAAAACAGGTTGGAGGGATCCAACTGGATTCCTCACAAATAGAAATTTTATTAATATTCTGTGATATATCTCATTGATATCCTGTGATAAATTGATTTGGATCTTGTTATGCTGTTTATGGTTGGATAAATATAATTTGGTATGTTAAAAATATAAATAAATAAATTGGGATTAAAGGAAAATGTAAGGGATTTTTAAGTAATGAGTTTAAGGGGATTGAATTCGAGAAATTGGATTGAAATTTGTAAATGGTTTTGAAACTGAGATTGGAATGGAAATGTGAAACGGAAATTTATAAATTGGGTTTATAAATAAATCGGTATATTTATCAGTGGATAAATTTGGAAATATTGATTTCTGGTGGGAAATTCTATAAGAAAGGTGTAATTGTTTTAAAAGTAAACATGAGATTATCTTTAAAGAATGGAAAGCGCACTTTTCCCGGAAATTTGGTATGTTTCAAAGAAAAGCTTTAAAATTTTAAGTTGACAGTTTAAATTATGTTTTAAAATATTTTGGAGAAAAATATTATTTTACTTGTTTAAAGTATAAGCAAACTTTTATTTAAGTAATTATGGTATTTAATTATTTTAAAAAGTAAAGTAGTATTAAGTTTTCAAAAGGAAATTATAATATAAATATTTGATTTAATAACTTTATTTTAAAAGGTTAAATTGGCTTAAATTACTTAGAAACCTCTATATATTTCCTTAAGTATTATTTTGAATTAAGTAATTTCTAGAAGTTTTATTTAAAATATTTTAAGCATATACTTTGAAAGTGATATTTCAGGAAATAGAAGTGTGTTTAAAAATAAAAAGTGGGTTTATTTTTGTAGTGTTGGAGGAATTTACGGGATTTAAACGTAAATTTGAATTGGGGTAAATTGTGTAGGATTTATAAAAGGATTCTTTGGTTTATTCCGAAATGGAAGCGTATTTACCAGAAAAGCCAAGTACGTTTCAAAGTAGATTTTTAAGTAAAAGTTAAAAGGTTTAAATTTGTTTTTAAAGGAATGTTTTAAGAAATTATTATTTATTTAAGTTGTAAAAAATTTAAAAGTAAAATTTAATAAATTAGTTATAGAAGTAATTATTTTAAGGGTAATTAGTATTATGTTTTAAAAGAATATTATTAATATTTATACTTTATAAAATGGATTTATTTTAAAGATAATTGGTTAAAGTTTTATTTGAAAACTTGTATAGGATTTCATAGCTTTATTTTAAAATTTAGTATGCTTAACTTTATTTTAAATAAATAGTTTATAATTTGTAAAGCGGTTTTATTCGAAATATTTTTTAAAAGTATATATATATTTTTAATTAAGTATATAAGTAGTTTTAATATAAATGTTTTAATGTATTTTCAAGAATAAAGAATTTAAATTATTTTAAATCTTAAGTATTGGTACTTGGATGTTTTGAGAGGAAGTAAAGATTTGGGAATTTATTCCATGAGAAGAGTTGGGCTTGGAAACTCACTAGTACAAAAAGTGCATATTGGTTCGCCTTATTTGCATCGGTTGAAGTAAAAACTGATGCAAATAGAACTATTTGCATCAGTTCTATCTTAATAACCGATGCAATTGGTACGTGAAAAGCAATAGGTAATAAAAAATCAAATTTGCATCAGTTGTCACCAACAACCGATGCAATTGGTACGTGCAAATAGTTTTAAGCGCATCGGTTTTAAATTCAACTGATGCAACTACATTAGTTTGCATTCATTTTCCATTGGTTTGCTACTGCAACTTTCATTTTCCCTCCCCTTAACTTTTCATTTCCCGCTTAGCTTTCATTTATCCCTTCACTTCCCCCGTAACCCGTTAAGAAGAAAACAAAAGCAACTTTATATTTGTTCAATTGAACGACTTCAAATCAAATTCGACTGTGAATTTTAACTTCAAACCAAATTAGCAGTTCCTCCCAAATCGAAATCCTAAAAAAAATTGAAATTCAAACCAAATCAAAACAAATGTTTTAATTCGACTGTGAATTAGGTGGCGATTTAGGTTGAGTGGAGGTGGTAGCGATGTGCTTTGAGGTTGTCGTGGAGTTTGGTTGAAGGCAATTGTTTGATTGAGGGTTGCTCTGAAGGTCAACGAGGTGGAGTTGTAGGGATGTAGCAATTTTGATGGTCGATTGGGGAAGTTCGAGTTTGAAGTTGGGGGCGGCGGTGATTGTTCTGGTACCGAAAATACTAACTATGTTACAGATCAAGTCAATACAAATCTCATGGTACCGAAAATCATATTTTATTCATCACTTTTTTCATTGTTGAACTATTGCATATATTTTTCCTTCTAATGCATAAACTCCATATACATCAAATTTTGAAGCTCAATTATCATTCTAACTTGGTTTCTAAACATATTGTAAACATGGCTTTTTTTTCTTTGATAATGAAATAAGATAAAAGAATCTTTTGTATCTCATGCAAATATGGTCTAGATGATGACATGATGTACTTCTTCAGAAAAGAATTGGCTTAACTCATATTTGCATTATTAGTTCAAAAGTTGTATAAAAATGAACTAGCATAGATTACATCCCATGCTAATCTAGCTTAACTAAGAAAAACAAATATACAAAAATATAACACATAAATACGAGCATGCTTCTGAATAGAGTAGCAGAAGGCAACTGAGAGTGGCATGTAATTAAAGTTCAATTGACAATGGATAACCTTCATATTAAGTTGCATTACACATCAAGTCCTCGAGTGGTTTTGAGCTCTTGCTATTGTCTTGTTAGACTCTAAGAAATCATAGGTATCGTGTGACTTGATATAGAGTACAAGCAATATTTTCTGAAAAACATAGATTTCAAAGCATTTTAGTGAATAATTATAGAGAAGTTGTGGATTAAAACTTATATTCTTTCAAATCTTATATTCTTTCGTTAATTGTTAATTAAAACTTAGTCGGGAAAGTTGTGGATGGAGTTGACGAGTTAGCAATTTTACGAATGGTGCAATCAATGGCAGGACCTGTAATTGGGAGTGCATGTCATGTATTTATGCATGGGCTTAATCATGTTAAGGTGAAAATCATTCAGAATATTTTTCAGTTTAAATTTTTGCGAAGTTATTTCAAATAAGTTATTGCTTTGTTTGAACTGTATGTAGGTTCATGGTGTTGAGAAGCTACATCAAGCACTGTTGCATAGACCTGAAGGAAAAGCTATTTTGACAGTACATTTTTACTGGATTTAATTTGTATATAATTGTTTGTCACCCCTGGCAATTTCAGATTACGATCGTTCGTAGGAGATTTTGTAAACTTTATGGTATATTGTTGTAGTGTCGTTATGGATTAGCAATAAATTTAAACATCATTTATTCTGCTATTGGACGGTTATCTGAACAAGTATTTTGTTGCTAAAAGAGATGCATCTATTTGTTTGTCACTTTTCTCCAAGTTCCCACATTCAAATAATTTTTTCGCCCATCCAAAATAATGTTCATATGACAAAATTTAATATTTAAGTTGTTTTGCGAATATTCTATTGTTGGCACATAGCAACAGTAGAGGGTAATGTCCAAAGACAACATCTGATATCAATTAGCGAGGGAATAAAAATTGAAGGTGTTCATTGTGTGTCGGATCTTGTTGAATTATTGCCAACACAATACAACACAGCTAAGTCCAATTTGAATACTACTGTTGGGTGCGAGATGGTGTTTGTATCCGATCAGGGCTAATGAACCAGTTTGTAAGTGTTAATAATTCCCAGTTTAAGCCCAACCCAAACGTGGTTGGCGATGTGAATCACCTTTTTGAAAACCAAGTTGAGGGCTTCAATGCTCATTCTACAACAAACCAGGTGTCGTTGAGCTGTGCAGAAGATGTGTATACCCTTTCTATGCAACCAAACGGGGTGGATACCCATTATGCATGTACTCAGGCTGGTTCATTGGGACAGTATTGCTGATAGAAGGTTGATTGAATCAAATCAAAAGAGTGGTCCAATTCAGTCTAGTTTGGAACCAACACTTTGATGTAAGTTTTCTTTAGTTCATGCATTTTGTATTTTTTGTTAACTTGATTTTACGTAAGTGGACATGTACCTTGTTCTTTATCCAGAATTTGATCAGAAATTGTATTTATCCAATAGTAACTCTTACAGACCTAAATGACCAAGTAGAAACTGCCGACAGGCGCTTCTTTTATGCATCACGGTTATGGTAGTTGAAGATCTTGTTTTTACTTCTTTAAACGGTTTGATTTTTTATTCATTGTTAATGTAGTTGCATATGATTAAGTCCAGATACTCAAATATCCAAAATCCGTGATGGAGGCACAGAGGGGAAGTAGGATTGAGGATGTATGATGACTGCACTGATGCAGTCTGGTGGAACAAAGGCGCTGATTTGAGCTTGTAGGATGATGTATGTGGTGGAGTTTCTGATGTAGAAATGGCTGTGTGGTTTGAGAAAATGATGGTAGGGTCATTGGTTGTGAATATGCAGGGTTTGGTGATTGCTTTGGGTTTGTGGTTGATGGCAGAGATGTTATGAGTGGTTGAATGGATGGTCAGTGTTGGGTTTCTTGCTGGGTGGTGGAGTTGTATGTGTTCTGGGGAATGACAATTTTTATTTCAGTGGGAATGTTGAGTTGCAGTGTAGTCTTGTTTATGGTGCAATCAGAAGTTTGGTTCAGGTAGGAGTAAGACTGTGGTATGGATGTTGGAGAGTTTGTACAGTGAAGTTTGAACTGTGTAGTGAAGGATGGTTAGAGGTTGGTGGGTAGACTTCAGGTTGGTGGTATGACTTTAGGTTGTTTGAAGTAGTGTGCAACTGGTGAAGGTGGTTGTTGGAAGGCAGCAGAAGATGGTTGGACTGTGACTGAGTAAGTTGTAATGTTGATGGTAGAGAGGACAGTGCACAGTGTAGTGTAGTTTTTTTTTATAGAAATCGAGAATGTACAGTGATGAAAGTGCCAATGAATTGAAATGTAATTGAAAATCTGTAACAAAATTGAAGATGAATGCAATGTTCTCTTTTTTGTCTATGTTTTTTCTTTTTTTATATATATATAAAGATTATCAATAATATATATATATATACGTAGTCTATTTGAGTACTATAATAATGGTTTCTGAGGGGTTAGTTTGCATCGGTTGTTATAAAAAACCGATGCAATAGAGGGATTAGTTTGCATCGGTTTTCAACAACAACCTATGCAACAAGTTCCTTTGTTGCATCGGTTTACATTACAATCGATGCAACATGGGGGTTCAAGCAACCAACCATGATATTTTGCATCAGTTGTTAGTAACAACCGACGCAAAAAGGACCTTTTAGCATCGGTTTCAGAACTGACGCAAAAGTGTTAAGCCTGTTGCATCGGTTGCATATGCATCGGTTGTTGAACTGATGCAAAAGGTGGGTAAACAACCGATGAAAATGGCCTGTTTTGTAGTAGTGACTGTTTTCAAAAGGATTTGAAAAGGAAAATATATCTTGCAAAGATATTTTTGAGGAAAATAATTAATGTGGGAAATTATTTATTGCGTGATGGATGTTTGTGAATGTTAATCGATAGTTAAATCACCGACTATCAATATTGGCCAACGCGTTTATCGTTTCGAAGAGACCGGGATTGGGATTAATTTCTCGAAAACCACTTCCATTCGGTTTGTACGTTTTCGTGAGGAAGACGAGTTCGGAGTCGAAGATGGAGCAGTGAAGTGCAAGGTCTGGTCGCTACTAATCCTAAGGATATTTCCAAAATGGATGTAGTAGGAGTAGTGCCTTCGTTTCCGTTCGAACCCGGAACGGACTTGTATGGATGAATGCTTTCAGAACATCGTCAGGTGGACGATGGGCATTCTAAGTGAAACGTTCTAAAAGGTAACGCGACTCAAGCCTCATCAACCGGGAATGACTGAAAATCAAAGGTTCTGCAGCAAGGCTAGGTGGGTAGCACCCATTTCGGGTAAGGTCATCCCTGTCTAGATGTCTCTTTTTATTCCGCTTAGTGGTGCGGTTGCTGATCCCAACCGTGGGGTGATCTTACTCGGGATTTTCCAGTAAGGGGTAGTCCCGGTCTTATGTTGCAAGGATTTGGAAGTAATCCTTGGTACGGTGATCTAGGCCACGTACTGTGACAAGTGGTACCCCAGTGCCTAGTTATTAGTTGGAAATCCATTCTCCCTACGCGCTTTTACGAGTTTTGTTTGTGTAACCCACTTTGTGGCTAGTAGCTGGAATTTAATAGATGTAACAATTTCGGCTATTTTAATAAGTATTTGTACATAGACCCTATTATAATATCAGAGGATTTTGGTAAGAAATGTTTGAGCTATCGTAAGGTAAAACCCGACATGTTTATTTGTGGCGTGGTCTTACGAGATGCTTTTGTTTTCAAAAGGATTTTTGAAACTTTAATAATCAATTTGGGTGTATTTTTATCAGCAGACTGACTCGGGTGTTATTTCATTATAATGCTCGAGTCAGATCGAGTATTATATATATATATATATACAAGATAGGATGATATGGAGCTCAAGAGAGGAGCTGGAGTCTGAGACATATTATCCGTACTTGTTTATATCCGCTGCTGTGATTGTTTGAAATTGTCAGACTAGTCAATATTGTTCGTTTTGTATACACTGATGATGTAATATATTAAATAGATATAGTTTTCATTTTGTGTAAAGATCTGATATGATATATTATATTTTATTCCGCTGCGATGGTTAGATTCTGATATTGTTTAGTTCCTTCTCTCTTCTATCTCCTTTCTTTTCCCTTAATAATCTGTCTTTTCCGACACTTGATCGTCGGTATATTACACTGTGGAGTATTTTGTGTCAATTTTCGAGGGTCGAGAAGGGTGGGTCGTCATAGGTTGAGTAAGAACTTTAGCTTTGAAGTATAACTCATCTGGTGACTCATTAGAGATAGGGTTAGAAATTCCCTAGATTGAGTATATTCCCTAAGATATCTCGTCCGTATGCCTAAAATCAATTTTCTTACTATTTATAGATAGTGAGAATGAGTGCAAGAAGAGGATGGGGCAGGGGAGGGGAGTACAACTACAAATGGTCGAGACCCTGCAACAACAGTAATGGAAGGAGAAACTCTTCCCATCCAACCCCAGCCAAATCTGCAGAGTTATATTGGAATTTCTCAAGACTTGGAGGGAAACCATTCAAGGGTACAGAGACTATTATAGAAGCACAAGCCTGGATTCGATCTTGTGAGAGGATTTTTAAAGGATTGAAATTGGATGATGATCAAAGAAGTTTGATGGCTTCCTGGTAGCTCCAGAAGTAGCTTTGGCACGGTGAGAGGCCATTACTTTGGCCGAATCGGAGGATGAGTTTAAATGGGATAGATTCAAGCAAGTATTTGAGCAGCGTTATATGCCTTCTGCTAGTATTTCCAGGACGTATCAAGAGATTATCGATTTGAAGCAAGGAAATCTATCTTTTGAAGAATACTTAAATAAGTTTAATGAGTTATCCCGATTTGGACCTAAATTGGTGAATACGCCTCTTAAGAAGAAGGTGAGATTTAAAAAGTGATGAACAAGAAGTTTCATGAAAGGATGACAGGCCATGTGAAGGAGTCTTTTGCTGATTTGGTAGATATGGGATATAGATATGCCACCTTAGATAAACAAGAGATTCCAAAAGAGAAAGGAAGTGGAAGTAATCCAAATTGGAAGAAGAGAAAGTTTGGAGGAAAGAAGCCTTGGCAAGGTAAAGAAAAGAAGGATACTCAAAAGAACAAGGCGAAGAATGTCACATGTTTCAACTGTTTGGAGAAAGGTCATTACTCAAATAGTTGCAAGAAGCCCAAGAAGCAAGGAAAGAAGGATCAACCTTAGAACTCAGGACAGGAAGCCATGGAATGCTACTATTGTCATAAGCCAGGACACATGGTTAAAGAATGCCCGATAATGAAGCAGGCCCAAGTAGCAAAGGTATATGCAATCAAGGGTGAACCTTCAACCTCAGGAGCTGATAAAGGAAAAGGAGTTTTGGCAGGTAATCTTCTTATTTACGATAAAATTATTAGTGTTAAATTCGACACTGAAGCCACGCATAACTTTATTTCTCAGCAAACCATAGAAGAGTTAAATCTTGAACCCGGATTCGTAGACGAACCTATTTGTGTGAAGAACCTGGTAGGAGGCCATGTGAATCTTTGTTTACGTTGTAGAAAGGTTCCTATTTCATATTCTCGTCATCAGTTTCCTATCATCCTTTTCGTTCTTGACTTTAATGAATTTGAGATTTTACTTGGAATGAATTGGTTAACAAAATATGAAGCTAAATTAGATAGTATCAATAGAACGACTTTGGTCAAAACCAAACTTAGGAATTTTGTTGTAATTTCTTGTGAGGATCCAAGTCCGAAGAGGGACAAGCTAATGTATACTTTAGGGTATCCCGAACCGAGTTTGGAATCCATACCTATTGTTTGAGAATTTCCTAACGTATTTGAAGAAGTTAAGTCTTTACCTCCGCATAGAGAAATCAAATTTAGAATCGACTTGGTTCCCAGTGCCCATCCAGTTGTGCATACAAGTCGTAGGGTGGCACCAAAGGAAAGAGTAGAGCTAGTTTAGCAAACCCAAGATTTATGGAGAAAGGATTTATACGAACTATTCGTTCCAATTGGGGTGCAGCTGTAGTATGTGTAGCAAAGTCTGATGGATCTTTGAGATTGTGCGTTGATTATCTGATCTTAATACGTTAAGCCTTAAGAATAAATTTCCTTTGCCTCGAATCGACGACCTATTCGATCAATTGCATGGTGCTCGATTCTTTTCCATAATGGACCTAGCCCAAGGATTCCATAAGTTGAAAATCGCAGAAGATTGTATCTATTTGACTGCATTTAGGGGTCTCAATACATTCTACGAATGGTTAATTATACCCTTCGGACTAACCAATGCCCCTACATATTTTGTACACCCAATGACCCGAGTATTTCGTGAAGTATTGAACAAGTTCGTTCTCGTATTTATTGATGATATTCTGATTTATTCCAAAACTAAAAAAAAGCATGCAGAAGTCCTATCCCAAGTGCAGAGTGGATATTTCGGCTTGATCTGGTGAGCCATTTCTCTATCTTTTTATGTGTTCATATGTTCTTTGTTTGTCTCCCTATCTATCAAATTTCAAGGACGAAATTTTCTTAAGGGGGAATTTGTAACGATCCCGTTTTTAAGCCAAATTTAATTTAGTAATTAATATGATTTTTAGAATTAATTTGTGAACTAATTTGAATTTTTCCAAAACAAATAAGATATGTGTTTGTTTTATGTATATATATAAATAGATTGTAAGTAGAATTTTGATTTGAAATTCAAAAATAAATAACTTAAAAAAAATTGGATAAAAACTCTGTATTAAAAAAACTAATATATATATATATATGATTATTTACTAGTGTATAATTAATTTTATATCATTTTCTTCAGGATTATATAAATATAAATAAAAGGAAATGTATTTAATAAAAATTGAAAATATAAAATTAAAACATATAAAATATAAATGCATGCAAATTAACAAGTGTAAACATTTTAACATGTTATTTAACAAGTGTCATTAGTTTCTTTTCATTTTTAAAATAATAAAAAAAGAAAAGGTTATATATATCTGTACTCCTTCTCTTCTCATTTTCTTTCATTCTAAATTTTATTCAAAACTAAAATCTTGAGCAAACTGCAAACCAGAGAAAAGAAAATAAAAACAAAAATAAACAATCCTTACAAATTTTGAACTTGAAGCAATCAAAATCATAGCAAAGAAAAGTATAACACAACTAAGTATAAGATTCAAGTTTCGGATCATTTTCCAGCTTACAAAAATTCAAAAAACATTCTAGGCTCCCCCGTTCATCATCAAAACTATGAGTAAACTAATTTTTTAAAACTAAAACTGTTTATATCTTGATTGCATGTGACAAATGCTTGAAATAATATTGTGAAAAATGTGGCATGTATATAAATATGAAATGCCTATGCATGTTTGTATATATGTGTATATATACCTCTGTTGTATTATAATCTCAAATCCACTAAAATAAATTCAGTTTCTCTTCATATAATCAATTTTAGGCTATGAACTCTAAAGAAGAAATGATTGTAAGACTATAACATTATTTTTAAAAATGGTTTCGAGTGTTTATATTAAGTAATTATTTCAAAATAAGAAATTACAGTAATAATCAATTCAAGTCAGAAAATCAAACGTCCGGAATTCAAGTTTTGATTCTACAACCTGATTCGTATTTAAAATTGATGAATTTTGAGATAGATATCATAATTTTTAAGCTTGTAATCATGAATTATTCACGGGATGAATAGAAATCCAATTTTGGGTGATTTCTGGCGATTGGCGACGAGATGGGTCTCGGGATCGCTGTTGGAGGAAGCTTGGAGGTCGGTGATCTTGGAAAAAATGGCCGACAAATTTATCGACTACCGTGGAGGTCAGGCGACGTCGTTGTAGGGTTTTAGACCCAGGTTTGGTCGACATTGGTTTCCAAGCAATTTCGACGTCTTCGATGCATCGGGGTGGATCGGTATAGGGGGATCGGAGCGTGGGTCATCGGTGTAGCTCTGGACGTGCTCACGTAGTCTCAGACGATCAGAGGCGACGGGGCACGATGATTTTTTCGATGGGTTTGGGTTCCAAGAAGTGATCGAAAAGCTCGATTTTGATTTTCAGGCGAGTTCGTCACTCTTGGTGGTCGTAACGACTGAGGAAAGATCACCAACTTGTCGATGGTAGGTGCATGGATCGGAGTCGGTCAGAACTTGTGTGCACGTGCATATGTGTCCTTCGTGTCTGGGGATGTCGATGTGCTGAGTTGAGCTCGGGAAAGATGAGGTTTGCATCGAGTTTGAACTCTGAGTTTATCGAGAAGGAGTAGCCTCGGGTTGGACAGGGGAAAATTTGCATTTGGCTCGGGTGGGAACTCGGATTAATCTCGGGTTTTCTAAAGTATATTAACTATTTTAAAAAAAGTTTTAAAACCATTTCTTAACCAATTCTTCTAAATAATAAATGTTTATTTAAGTTTGGGATTATTTAAAGGTTTTAAAATAAATTATTTTAAATTAATTATGTTTAAGATATTTTATTAAATGTCTTTTATTTATTATTAATACTTAAATTTAAATGGTATAATTAAGTAGTTAATTAAAAGGATAAAATGTTTTTAATTAATTATTAACTTAAAAGCCTTAAGTTAATTCATTTGTTAATAATAAATTTATTTCAAAGGTTTATTAAATAATATTTAAATAATAATTATGTAATTAAATAAGATAAATGGTTTATTTTAAATTAATTAAGGTCTTAATTAATAAATTAAAGGCAAATTACTTAATGTGATTAATTAAAGAATAATTAATTAATGTAAGTAATTAAAGGACATTAATTAATGTAATTAATTGATGTAAGTACTTAAGGATTAATTAGTTAACTTAAGTAATTAAAGGATAATTACTTAAAGGATAATTACTTAATATAAGTAATTAAAGAATAATTAAAAGTTAATTAATGAATAATTAAAGGTTAATTAAATAATAATTAAAGATTAATTAATTAAAGGTTTATAATTAATAATCAAAAGTTAATTAATTAATAATTAAAAGTTAATTAAGTAATTAATAATTAAAGGATAATTAATGTAACTAATTAAAGAAACTTAATTAATAAAATTAATTAAAGGATGATTAATTAATGTAAGTAATTAAAGGATAATTACTTAATAAAATTAATTAAAGGATAGTTAATTAATGTAATTAAAGGATCATTAGTTAATGTGATTAATTAAAGGACCATTGATTTGTTAATTAAAGGATAATTGGTGTAATTAATTAAAGATAATTAATTAATATAATGAATTAAAAGATGATTAATTAATGTAAGTAATTAAGGATGATTAATTAATTTCATTAATTAATTAAAATAATAACAAATGGATCGTAATTAATTAATGTTAATTAAGCAGCTAGGTAATATGATTAATTTATTTCATTAATTACTTAAAATAATAACAAATGGTTTGTAATTAATTAAAGCTAATTAGGCAAAGTTAGGTAATTAATGTGAGAAATGCGGATTACGGATCTTAAGGCTAGGATTAACACTAGAGGGGGGTGAATAGTGTTAATAAAGAATTACTAAATCTTTTTGAGTTTATGTTAATTTAGACACCGATGTATGCAATATACAGACACAGATATGATCATAGAAACAAACACAGATGCAAAAATAAAATAAAAGCAGTAAAGGAAAGAACATACCGGATTTTATACTGGTTCGGAGTTACCCTACATCAAGTCCCGCAACACAAGTACGGATTTCCTTTCAAAAGAAATTGTACAATTACACCCTCGGTTTCAAGGCTATGAGATACACCCTTCATAATTTCTATCCTCTGGGTAGAGATACTTGATTTCCGAGCCACAAGTTTACCCGATTGATTTACCAAGGCTACAATCACACCTTTTCTCTCTTGATTGATTTCCAAGGCTACAATCACACCTTTTCTCGCTTAATAAATTACAAAGAACTCTATAACTCTGAATAGCACTGAGAACCTTGTAGAGATAGTGATAAAGAATCAAACTAGAAGTAATCGAGTTTGATTCAATGTTGATTTCGGTAGAGTAATGGTAAGAATATGTATTAAGAAATGTGGAAGAAGAAGAGGAGTGAAAAACCAGAAAATCTAATGTAAAAGTCGTTGAAACTAACCCCTATTTATAGAAGAACAACGGCAATTTCCATTCATGAAGAGTTATAGCGAATAGACATTTCTTTTGAAATTTAAATTTTGAACTCAACTGACACCATATCGACATGGTCACCATAGGCATGTCGACATCCCAAAGGATTTTTTGGTGTTTTGATTTTCTTTGAAAATATCTTTTATTTTATATTAGAACTATTTTAAACTTTATAAATATACTTGACTATAGTTAAAATTCATAAGTAAATATAGAGAATAATATATATAGAATTTAACTATAATTTTATATTTAAATCTAAGTATAAATATTTAAAAGTTAAATATATTATATTAAAAGATAGTTTAAAATCATGAGTAATTTGACTTTGAAATTAAAGATAATTTTGAGGATAAAATTATTTAAAATTAGGATAGAGGGTTTTGAATCTTTTAAAAGGAAAGTTTTGAAAAACATTTTGAAAACATGATATAATTTTGAAAAATCATTTTGAATAAAAAGTTAGCGGATACAAAACAATGTTCCACTAGATTTTTCGTAGGCTCCATCCTACTTAGGGTTCCATCCCTTTAACAGGCTCGAAGTGGATTCCGTTTCACGAATAAATTGGATTTTAAGATGCTAGTGCTTTTGTATGAGTTTTAACAAAATTTCTAATTAAAGAATAAATTACTTCAATTCTTGAACTCTTGATAATCTTGATACTCATAAGTCTTCAATCTTGATATCTTGAATCTCTATACTGTACAGTCTTCATTCTTGGTACCTGCATGGTTGAATCCTGCATATACATATTTATCTAAACTTATAATGTTAGTATTTATATTTTATAATCTATTCTAAGGTTGTTGTCATCAAAATCATCATCTCACGGACTAACAATCTTCCCCTTTTTGATGATAACAACCTTTGTTTATAAAATATTACTTCTATCCTAATAACTCCCCCTAAAACTAATAACACCCCCTTAATCTATGCCTAATTACCATATTTTATATTTCTCTCCCTTTGTCATCAACAAAAACTAACTCCAAATTATATAACTCCCCCTTAATCTAATACTATATGACATGTGATTATAATGGTAGTGTTATCATAAATAATCAACACTTAACTCTAAAAACTAAAACTTTATCCTAAATTACTAACTATCCTAACTAATAATCTATGATAATACTTATAATAGTTAGAAATCAAATATAATAACATAAATTATTTATTAAGTATATTTCAACAGACTCATCAAAACCAATCATATCAGACAAGTCAAACAAGTCAATCAAGTCAAACAAGTCAATCAAGTCAATCAAATCAAACAAGTTAATCAAGTCAAACAAGTTAATCAAGTCAATCAAATCAAACAAGTCAATCAAAACATACCAAACAAATCAAAAACTAATAATCCTATATTATAAGACAATTCTACAAACTCCTCCTAAATAAAATATACTTATGTAATGCCGTATGAAATGTATTACATATGCAATGTAGCATGAGATAATACGCAAAATGAAGTGCAACTTGTGATGCAAATGATTATGATATGCATTGTAATTTATGATGTAATATGCAATGAAATGTGATATGAAATACGATGCATAATGATATGTAATAAAATGACAATAAAGTAAAACAATTTGCAGAATGATATAATGATATATATATATATATATATATATATATATATATTACGGTAAGAGATATTCAGACTATAAGATAAACATGAGTGATAAGTAATATCTAATTGGCAAGCATATATATATATGTGTGTGTGTGTGTCTATATATGTATGTATACATATATCAAACTATTTATTATAAATCACTTCAACCAAATAAAGGTAAAACACACCAATTACTAGACTTAAGTTAAGGAAACTAATGAATGGGACTGAAAGAGTTGTAAAGAAAGAATTTGAAGATAATAAATGGTATTAAAACTGTAACATAATCGTGAAAGGTAGTAATCAAATTTAATACCAAAATTAAATGCCAAGGAATATGGACTTATACTATATATGATTAAATATGGTTTTTATAAAGATTAATAGCCAACTTATTTAATTTATTTAAAATAATTATTTTAATTTAATTACTAGAATCCAAACTTCCATGTTTACAAAATACTTATCTTACTAATTAAAACCTTTATATTAAATTATTATTGGTTTAAATATTTTAGAAACATGTTTAAATATCTTTTAAATTTAAAAAAATATCATAATGAAATATTAGATAAAATAATAAAGATTTAAAAACTAAAATAAACATGTGTTATATTAAGACCTCTTACTTTAAAAAAATTAATTCATTAAAAAATTTAAACATGAAATTAATTTTAAACCATTCTAATATAAGTTAGAAGTTAACTCTAAAAAGAGTAGAGAAAAATACTTAATTTAAATATTATTTTTAAATAATCTAAAGTCTCAAACGGAAAAGACAACATTTACAAAATGCTTTAAAAAGTTTTTGCAATAAAATATATTCGAAACTTTATAAAACTAAAATTGTAGCTTTTACCAATTGCAGTGTAAAGTTTCTGAAACTCTACAGCGTTTCAAATCACAGAAATGCTATAAAAACGAATTTACAGTACTTACAAAACATTACAGAAGAAAATAAGCATTTTAGAAATGCTATCCAAAATTCTGGTCATGTGATGTAGTTCAATCTTATTAATTGAAAAAATATATAAATAGAACCTCATTCTAACAATGTAAATTCATTCTATTAATTTCTTAAAGATATAAAATTAGTATCTTAAAAGAAATAGAGCATGAGAAATAAAAATAACATTAGAAAAGTTGAAATCATGAATGAAGGTGTGCTTTTCTACTTAGTATATTTGTAATAAATTAGTTGTAGATTTTGTTTAAAAGAAAACACTTTTTAAAAGACTTTTTTTTAAAAAAAAAATTAGACTTATATATCGATATTTATACTATGGTGTGTCGATATATGGACCAAAATATCAAAACTTATAAAAGAGATAAATTTCTATACCTAACTAAATGCATAAGTATATATTCCTAAATGCAACAATAAAGACGAAATAATAGTAAAGAGTACCAATTTTTGCACTCCACATTTCTTACTTTGTTTCTCTTCCATTGTCATGAACCACACATTTATATCTTTCAGAATTTGATGACGAGATTTGTTCTATTATGACGGGCTCGTTTTTTGATCATCGTAGTATATTCATTTGCTGAATTTGAAGACCGTATGAGAAAGATACAGATGATTTAGTAGATCGACTAACTTGGCGCCAAAACTTTGAATCCGAATTTTGAATGAATGGACACTTTAACCACTATAAATAGGCCCAACGGTCACCACTTTTCATATAAATTCATCTTCTTCTTCTACTTCTCGTTTTTCTATATGCTATCAAACTTCTAGAGGGCATATCTCCTTCGTTTCTTAATGGAATTGGATAAAACCAGCCAAATCGAAGAGGAAGGCAGGGACTACGATCTAATAATAGTTTGGTGTCGATTTGAATGGTATTGTGATGCAACAGGACGAACGGTAGAAGAAATGTAGAAGATCCCGTACACAGTTTTTCAGTTTTGGATAGCCAACTTCAAACTGTCATATCTCGCTCAATTTTGATCGGGATTTAATCCACCCATCAAAACGACCGCGAGAACAAGTACTACAATCATTAAAAGGAGTGGGAACAAAATATTCAAATCTTTGAATGCAATTTGAAGAATACCTTTGACAGTTTTGCCTTCTTTTTCTCTTTGTTCACCAAAACTTCATTTGACCATAACTTGGTCATTTCTTGACGGATTCACACGAAACCAGTGGCATTGCGAAGCAGATGGAGAGATGTACAGTATAAATCAAGTTGTAGAAGAGAACCAAAAGTTTTGTATAGATTTGGTACCCATTTCTTTGTCGATTTCCAATATATATCCACTTGTTCTTCTTGATCGATAAATGATTTTCTTATATCTTTTAACCAATAGTCATTAGACATAATTCTTCTCCTGCAAAACAAAATAAATTTTTAAAGAATCAAGTGACTTTTCAAAATCACTAAATATAGTTTTAAACAAAAATATCATGATGATTCTGTGACATATTCATATGAAAATAGTGTTAATAAAATCCCAAAAAATAGCCATTTTAAAAACTTTTTCAAAATTCAGATTATGAAAACTTTGAAAACCTTGATCTGATACCAATTGTGAGAAATGCGGATTATGGATCTTAAGGCTAGGGTTAACACTAGAGGGGGTGAATAGTGTTAATAAAGAATTACTGAATCTTTTTGAGTTTATGTTAATTTGGACACCGGTGTATGCAATATACAGACACAGATATGATCACAGAAACAAACGCAGATGCAGAAATAAAATAAAATCAGTAAAGGAAAGAACACACCGGATTTTATACTGGTTCGGAGTTACCCACATCCAGTCCCGCAACACAAGTATGGATTTCCTTTCAAAAGCAATTGTACAATTACACCCCCGGTTTCAAGGCTACGAGGTACACCCTCCAGAATTTCTATCCTCCGGGTAGAGATACTTGATTTCCAGGCCACAAGTTTACCCAATTGATTTACCAAGGCTACAATCACACTTTTCTCTCTTGATTGATTTCCAAGGCTACAATCACACCTTTTCTCGCTTAATAGATTAAAAAGAAGTCTATAACTCTAAATAGCACAGAGAACCTTGTAGAGATAGTGATAGTGAATCAAACTAGAAGTAATCGAGTTTGATTCAATGTTGATTTCGGTAGAGTAATGGTAAGAATATGTATTAAGAAATGTGGAAGAAGAAGAGGAGTGAAAAACCAGAAAATCTAATGTAAAATTCGTTGAAACTAACACCTATTTATAGAAGAACAACAGCCATGTCCATGTCCGTGTCAGCATCCCAAAGGATTTTTTGGTGTTTTGATTTTCTTTGAAAATATCTTTTATTTTACATTAAAACTATTTTAAACTTTATAAATATACTTGGCTATAGTTAAAATTCATAAGTAAATATAGAGAATAATATATATATAATTTAACTATAATTTTATATTTAAATCTAAGTATAAATATTTAAAAGTTAAATATATTATATTAAAAGATAGTTTAAAATCAGGAGTAATTTGACTTTGAAATTAAAGATAATTTTGAGGCTAAAATTATTTAAAATTAGGATAAAGGGTTTTGAATCTTTTAAAACGAAAGTTTTGAAAAACATTTTGAAAACAGGATATAATTTTGAAAAATCTTTTTGAATAAAAAGTTAGCGGATACAAAACAATGTTCCACTAGATTTTTCGACGGTTCCATCCTACTTAGGGTTCTATCCCTTTAACAGGCTCGAAGTGGATTCCATTCCACGAATAAATTGGATTTTAAGATGCCAGTGCTTTTCTATGAGTTTTAACAAATTTCTAATTAAAGAATAAATTACTTTAATTCTTGAACTCTTGATAATCTTGATACTCATGAGTCTTCAATCTTGATATCTTTAATCTCTATACTGTACAGTCTTCATTCTTGGTACCTGCATGGTTAAATCTAGCATATACATATTTATCTAAACTTATAATGTTAGTATTTATATTTTATAATCTATTCTAAGGTTGTTGTCATCAAAACCATCATGTCACGGACTAACAATTAATTCATAAGCAATTAATTTATTTGGTTTAAATTAAATTAATTAGAAATTATGTGATTAATTAATCTTGCTTATGGATGATTAATTATACTGAATGCTTGGATTGATTAACTTCTGTAGTAGGTTAATCAATAATATTCTATGATATGAATTGCTTTGGATTGAGCTATAATAAATGTAAGTTATTTATCTGTGATGATTTGCTGTGTGAATATAATGTTCTTCATCGAATTATAAAAGCTGGATCTTTTGTTTCAAAGATTAGAAATGGAAATTTGTTTAAACCATTCAAAAGGAAAGGTTTTGGGAAATAAGGACTAAAAAGTTATGACTTAACTAAGATTCGAATGTATCCATATGTTTTAAATAAGCGCTCATTATTCGAAAAAGCCTGGGAAGGGCATTAAGTCATAAACCCATTCCGAATAACGATATGACGGAATGGAATTGCGTTTGAAGACGGTGGTTGAAGGCCGGCTATTTTAGAAAACGAAAGGATTTCCTATTGATTTCCTCTGCACCGAGTTGCTCCGGTATAGAGATTACCCTATGTGAAAGGGAGTAAGGATGAGATTGGGGATATCCGGATTTGCAAGGACTTCTTTTCTTAATTGGACAAAATGCCTTCGGTTCCATTCAAACCCAGGATGGACTTGTATGGATGTATGTCTGACATTACACTTTGAGATATAAAGCTGGTTTCTATCAAATACATTTTTGTTAGTGGCAGAGAATTTATTCCCTTAGCTTAACACCCTTCTCTGAGACGTATGAGCTTAGAGGTTATGTAGTTGATATTTTTTAGTGATATATTCCCATTTTAATGTGCATGCTAAGCATTGAGCATTGGTTGATCGAAGCATGGCTTTTGTGTAAAGCGTAGCTTTGTGGGACGAGACTTCATCGAACCTCACACCTCGGAAAATGGTCGAAACAGGAAGGATGCGGCAAGGTTATGGGGTTCGCGACCTTAAGGGTATGTACATTTCCATCTGGATAAAAAGTGGTATTATGGTATGGAGATCGGATATTTTACTTATGTGGTTGTTGGAATTTGAGGCGCCTCGGTAAAGGTCGATTACGGCCGGGGGATGGCACACTCATGACAGTTGATTACCTAGTCACAGAGGTAGCCAGGACGATTGTTGGCAGAGATCCGGTTAGGTTCTCGGGACGTCCCTCCAGAGACGTAACCATTCGGATAAAGGAAGTTCCTTAGCCTTGGCCATTTGTTGGAAATCCAAACGAAACAATATGAGCCCTTTACGATTTCAGTTGTAGAACCTGCCGTTTAACATGGTAGCAATAGTAGGCATATTATAATGGTACGTATGCTGGCTAAGATCAATACTATACTTGCAAAAATGTTTTTCCACATTATGCACTAAAAATAATATTAAAAGGACTTTCGCGTATCAAGCATGTTTGACTACTATAAGGAGAAACCTTCCCCATGTATGCGATTGCATTTAAGTGTGTGCTGGGAGACCTTGTGGTAGTTTCATTTTTCAAAAGCATGAACGGATTTTTTTTGTACAAATAATTGTTTTTAAGTTCTTACACCAATCCCATGACTGACTTGGATTTTATTGTTCCCTTTGTTAAACTATGCGTGCCCCTAATTTTCCACACAGGCAGCCTAGAGTCGGGTTATCAATAGGTTCTGAAGCTAAGTTGGGAAGTTGATGTGATTTTGAGTTTTTGGTTTTGAGATTTTTGCTTTGGAGCTTTGAAAATGAAGATGCAGTGTGTTGGACTCTCTTGGAAGACCATGTTGATGTTATTTTTTCGCTGTTATGTTGTATTCTGCTGTTGTGTAGTATATATATAGGACTCTGATGATGTTGGGCACTTGTTGTAGAATGTTGCAATCCATGAAGTGTATTCATGAAAGTTATTTTCTTTCCATTGTGTTGTTATCATTTAATGTGATATGACTTTGGCGAACCAGACTTCAACGTTTGAATCTCCGGCATTTGAATACGGGTGATGTATTGGATGCCGATTTTCGAAGGTTGAAAGTCGGGGTCGTCACAATTAGAATGTAATTTAATAATGTGATTTCATGTAGTTGATTACTATTTTAGTATAATTTCAATTTATTTTAATAATTGTTTGAATGTAATTTCAATTGAGTGTAATGATAGATGTTAAGAATGGAATAATTTAAGAAATAAATGTTGGAATATATGAAATGAACAGAAAATAATTATGGTATAATGACAATTCATTTGAAATCTTATATTGAATATAAACGAGAATAAGAGTTGTTGGAATCCTTTAACTGAAAAGAAAAGACAAGTGCATTGTAATTAGTAAGTTCAACATAAGAAATTACATTTTAAATTAAATTAAGATAAACATTTGAATGAAATTTAAGCTTTGACTTGAAAAGAATAAATTGTATGATTGTCCCTAATCGGAATAACAAATGTTGAATTTGAATAAAGGATGGAGCGAATCTTTTAATGATAGAATAACATAAGTTGTTATTTGAAATGCATCTTGGAGAAGTTGATTTTCAGTAAGATAAAACATTTACTTTGTAAATAGTGAATAACTTTTGTTGTATATGAAATTTAATAAACATGTTTGAATTGGTATGAATGAAAAGAAAACTGTGTTTTATAATTAGAATTTGTTTGAAATTAGTAATGAAATGAATTGGAATTAGATTAATTGAAATGTTTCAATTAAAAGGAAATATAAATGAAAGTGTAATGAATGAGTTAATACAGGAACTTGCATTTTATGTTAATGTGGAATGAACATTTTGATTAAGATAATTGCATGTTTTGAGATGTAAAAAAATAAAACTTCCATTTTGAATAAGTATGATTTTGGAAAAAAAATTGAATTTTAGAATAATCTATATATACATACATTAATGTTCAAATTTTTAAGTATATCAGTGGTTTCATGGTTGTGTAAATGTTATGGAATCAATTAGAATTACTTTGTATTAACAGTTGTACATTAATTACATAAGTTCACATATATTTATTTTTCATTTTATATATGTGGTTAAAATTTGTAAATTGGTTGCATTAATGTGACATTTACAATAATTAAAAAAAAGTAAAGTAAATCATTTTTATAGTGCATAGATAGATATATGTTCATTAATTAATAAAATTGGTTTGAGTAACGTAAATAAATATATAGATTGATTGGTTGATTGATTGTTAATTGATTGATTGCGATAATGGAATGTGCAAAAATGTTAACATAAAACGAATGCGATAATGGAGTGTGAATATATATTAACATAGAACTAATGTTTTAATATGGAATTAAATGATGTAAATATGTGTATATTTTGGTTTATTGATATGAATTAATTGGAGTAAGTTTTGGAATTTGGACCCCAAAGGCTTGTTTATAGGATATAGGTGGTCCCTTCATTTGCTTTACATTTTTTATCATGTCGCATTCTCTTTCTTTTCGTTTTCAAGTTCTCAGCGTAGCCTCCACTTGAGCATCCATTTAATTATTATACTACTCATTCGTTTCCTATTAATTAATAATAGCCTCATTTGATTTACTTCTAATTAATAATTGCCTCATTCTTTTCATTTGTTTCTCATTTGTTCGTTTTCTCCTTTCAAGTGCTTTGCTTGAAGTTTTTTTTTCTTTCCTTTTTCTCCATTATTAATGTGAACATCCAAATTAATATCATGTCATCTAATTAGCATTTACTATTCTCCATTTTTAAAGTTTATTTTGTATTGTGTTATTAGTTCTAGTAGCTTCCTTTCATTAGAAACTCTTTTTCTCAAGCTTCATATTAAAGGATGGAAGATTTATTTTTATCTTTATTCATATATTTATTCCTTTACTTTACCTCTTTCAATACTACCATTTCAAGGCTGTTCGTATTTTTACATTATCTCAATTCCTAGTTTGTTTATATATACTTTATTAGCTTTTAATTTGTTTCCATCTTCATTCTTGTAGCCTCGTTTCATTTTTCAAATCTCATCTTCTCTCTCCAAACAAACTTCCGTCTCATTTTCTCTCTCTTCATTTTCCTCCTCCTTTATTATTTTTTTCCTTTTTTAAATCTCCTTCTTCTCTTTTTATTCAAAGATTCCTTTTTCTATTTCTTATTCTTCAAATCTTTTTCTTCTTTTTCAAAGCTTCTTTTTCAATTCTCCATCTTCTTTAAAAAAAACTTCTTTTCCAAACATTCTTCTTTTTCCAAATCCTGTTCTTCAAATCTAGATATATACAAACCTCTCTGTCTCTTCCAAAACTTTCTAAAAAAGGAATTAAGATAGCAAGGAAAAAAATCAAAAGAAGGAAGTAGTAGCAGATTCAAATTCTACTAGAAAAGGGAAATCCATAACATGAGTGTTTAAACTCACTCACGAAATACTAAAATTTTACTGCAGGTTAAACTAGGTCATTTAGTGATAAATTTTTGATTGTTGGTTTGGAATTTTAATTGATATTTAATTTAAATACCTAAACTCCAATATGTGATAACTAATAATTATTGTGACATGTTATTGAATTTGTTGATTTCTTGAATTGGTTGATTTGAATGTTGACTATATGTTGTGATGGATGTTATTGTGATTGAATATATATTTGTTCATTTATTTTGATATATCCTCGTTATCACCCTATAGTTTATTGTAATCATGTAAATTTTTATATTGATTATTTAAACTCTGAATAAAGATATAAATCCCATGAATTTCATATATTTACATGAGAGAAAAAATTAGTATGTTTAGATTTGCTATTTGAACCATAAAAATGATTTTTGAGAAACAAACTGTTGTCACCTTATTTGAAAGTTTTCAAAATTACATTTTGAAACATTGGGAAGTTTCTATAGAATTGAATGTTGAAATTTTAGGATATTTCTATAAATTAGATCTCTTAAACTATGAAATTTAATTTGGAATTTTCCTGTAAATTTGTAAGTTACTAGAATGGATCTACTGTGAAATCTATTGTATTTTGAATAAGAAAATTGTAAATTTTTTGAAAAATTTGAACCTGTAAAAATGTAGTTATATGCATTCCTTATTTCATTTAATTTTGATTTAATTTGCATAAGATCTTTTAGTGCTGACTCGAGTGTTTTGTCTTTTCACTACGCGCGGGTTAGTCTGAGCTTTTCAGTGAATTGAAGACTATTTTTTGGAGGACGAAGATGAGTATTCAGCACATATTGCTACTTATTATAATTATTCCACTACATTACTTATTTATTCCTCCTGTATAACTCTGATTTTTATTATAAAGTGTAATCAAATGTTATTTGTAAAATAGCTTCATGAACTGTTTATTTGATTATTATATTTTGTCAATCCACTACGAGATTCTTTGTTTTTTTCTTTCTTTTCTTTTATTTTCTTATATACCCCATTAACAATCCTCTCTTTTGAATGGTTTGAATTAGACATGTGTGGTTTATTGTTGATTTAAACTGTCTAAAAGGATGGGTCGTTACAGTTGGTATCGGAGGTTTGGTTTAGATATACCTTAGCCTGTTGGGGTTAACTCATTAGAGATAGGGTAGTAGTATCCTAGAATAAGTTTGTTTGAGTGTATATATACGAGAGTGTGTATTTGTTAGTGTTATAAAAAGGGTTTTATATATGTTTTGAAATGGAATAATTTTCCTAATATTGTATGCTATATAATAAAATTTTATAACTATTATGGTTGTTTGTAATGTGATTGTTTTATGAAATGGCAATATTTAATTATTATCATTTATTATGGATTGGTTGTATTTAGTTAGTTTATAAGCATTGGCTATTATTGTTGATTGAATTTATGAAATAAACACTAGTTTAATAACGGCGTATTAAAGAGAATAAAGTGAATAATTAGGATATTTGGTTATGAAATTGAAATGTTTTATTGTGTGAATCTTGTTGTTTCATTGATTGGTAGTTTTAGCTATTGAAAGAAAAGGGAATATCTTGATATTTTGGATAGTCAAACTTATGAATTAAAATATGAGTTGAGACTTAGTAGTTGTGTTAAATTATGCAGTTGAAATCGATAACCATAATTTGAAAGCCAGTGAAATAAGGTTTAATTTATTATATCTATATTTAGTAAATGAATATAATTGTTGTATTCCCTCTTGGCATGTAATGTAATAAATTAACAATATACAAGTGCAAACTTTAAGCCTTGAAATATTCAAATTGAAATTGTGATTAAGGACATGTTGTAAATGAGATTAAATTAAAGAAAATTTTGTTTATGAACTTAATTAAAGTTTACGAAATGTGTCATAAATAAAATTGAAAAGTAAAAGTGAAAACTAATTAAATAAACAAATATGAATTAAAAGTGAAACGATAACAAATAAAGTCACAACCTATAATTGTTTATGAAATAAATGGATGTTGCAATAAATGTAGTATTAAATGAGATATATTACATGTGAAATTGATTGCAATTTAAAATTGAAGAGAAAATAAGCAGTGTATGAATATATTAATGTTTTGTGTCAATTAGAGAAATTCCATGAAACCAATATTAAAGTATGAAGTGATATTTGTGTTAATCAATATGATTTAGAATGAAGTTAAATTGAAAAGAAAATTGTAATGAAACAAGTTGGAATAGATTATGTATATTGTTTTATTCGCATAATTAATTAGATCCAGATTTGAGTACACAAGTTCGAGGTGAATTTCACCATTTCTGTTAGGATTTTTCATTCAATTCTTGATGGCGAATATTTGATATGGATTTTGGTTTGATTCTATAATTCTCTATCATAGTATATGGCTATTCAAGGAGGATGATTGTTTCTAGTCAAGAAACCACATCGAAGTCCGCATTAGGGAAGTCGAATGGACAATATTAGTTCGAAAGCGAACTTGTGCGATCAAGCGAGCGCTCGAATTTGATTTTGCGAAATGATGACCTATGTACATCTTATGTTCTAAAGTTATTAATATGCTTTGATGGTGAAATTGAAAGTTGTTGGGTTGGATATCTTTGTAATTTAAACTGGAATTTTTCCTTGATGTTAAACTACTATTAATTTAAAACCATTTTATAAAAATATTTTCTTTTATTTTTCTTCAACAAACCATTTTATTCTATTTTACTTACAAGCTATTTTGTTTACAAAACTATCTTGCAAACTATTCTATTTTATAAACAATTATATTTACAAACTATTTTACAAAACTATTTTATATGCTAAACTATTAGACAAAACGATTTTTATGTACAAAACTGCTATAAATTCAAAACCTTTTATAAAGCAAAGATGTTCAATCTCATATGGCTCTTCATGTAGCGTAATTGATTTTGGAAATTTTTTGGTTCTTATATAAAATGGACTTTATGTAAGTATAAGGTGATTTTGAAAACCGTTGATTTTTGGAAAGTACTCTATCTGAAAATGAAATCTTATATATAATGGAATTTATATAAGTATAATATTTGAAGTTATGATTTTGAAAGGGTACTATGTATAGTTTGATATATTTTGAAGTAAATGATATAGGAAGTACTTTCCGTCGGACCACTTTGGTTGGTCATTCATCGGATCCCTTTGATGGGTCATTTATCAGATCTCTTTGGTGTGTCATTTATCGGATCTCTTTGGTAGGTCACTTATTATATTCATTTGATATTGTCGGATAGCGTAAATCAAAAGGCGGGATGCCTACAGCTAAAAGTGATTCCGCTGGGGGTGGCGTAACCATTTCATAGCTGCGATCTATAAACCATGGTGTAATTCGAGGGGATGGATGCCTACAGTTATAAGTGATTCCGTTGGGATAGCGGCGTAACCATTGTGTAACTGTGATTCATTGGAGAATGTACTTTCCACATCTATTTTAATGTTTTTAAGTATTTTCACTAGGTGTTGAAACTGGTTTACTAAGTAGTTAGAGAAGTCTAGCTGTGCGCCTGATCAACACATGGCTAGAGTCTACAAGAACGAGAATAAACTTGTTAAAACATTGAGTTATAAAAATATTTTGATAAATTATATTATAAAAATATTTTCAAGTTAATGATTATTGATTTATTAAAGATGTTTGAAAAGTATTTTTAGAATTGAAACTGATAAATTTGTAAATAGTGGATTTAAGGTTTTCAATAACTCCTTTTAAATATAAGTAAAGATGTAGTAATTATTTCAAATAGTCTACATATATTTATAGTGATGTTATTTAAGGTCTCATAAACGATATTTATAAATGAAGCAAGAAATTTTATGGATGAATTTTGTGAAGTATTAAATGATTTTGCAAATGAAGTTTTAAATAAATATTTCGAGTAAAGTTATATGAGTTTCTTTGAATGTATAATTTTAAAGATATTAAACGATTTGGAAAATTTATTTTAGTAATATGCTTGAAAAATAAATTGGAACTGCTATTTTTGAAGTATGATTTTGAAATATTCACTTTATTCGAAGTACTAATAGTTGTACGTGATATATTTGTTTGATAGGAAGTGAAATTTTATAAATATAGATTGCAAAATAGGATTTATAAATAAAATAAATTTAATTGGAATTTGAGAACTCAAGTTCCAGGATTTTGAAATTGTTTTTCAAGTGATTTTGAAATATAATGCTAGTACTCTTTGGAAGTATTTTGGATGAATATTCTCAAACGTGATTTGAAAGAAATGCTTTAAAACAATTTTTAAAAGGAAAATAAGTTATATGCTCCTATCTTTTGTCGTTGGAAAATAATTTCGGTGATGAGTGCACGTATTATCGACATTCATTTTCGAGTTACAAAGCGGGAAGACCGTTGTAGTAGTTTTACTACACATTAGTTTTGATAAACAAATCCTAATTTTGTATTTCTAGATATGATTTGATATATAAAAGTTATGAGTGTATACATATATATTATTTCATATGATTTGAAATGAGCGCAGCATTTAGTTCTTTAAGTTTCTATAAATTAGAGATTTCAATTATTGTAATGAAGGAAATCTTGACTATATTAATAATTGAAAACTTCTAAATTGAAATTAAGGAATTGCATGCTAAGTGATTAATGAAATATATAAGAAATTGAAAATGACTTGTAAATATGAACAATTTAGAAGATATAATTAGTGAACATTTTGTTAACTAAAGTGAATAAGATAAACTTGTGTAACGTTCAAATTCATTCTATAAAACATATATATAACTTACCAAAATGCTAAAAGTTGAAAATGTTAAATAGGAATATGTAATAGAATATTATACAAGTAAAACTGTTATAATTTGGATTTTATCAGATAATTGGATAATTATCTTATTTGAACTATTGAAAACATTGATTTATAAGTTGAACAAATAAATCTGTTAATAAATATTATATTTATTTGATAATATCCTAATATAATTTAAATTGGCAAAATTTATCTTTTCAAAAACTCTATAGACCAATATTTATTAATATTAGATATAATAGTTTTAGTTGAAAAAGATTTAATAAAAAGTTTAAATACTTACTTTTAAATTATACATGTCATAAATATAGTTAAAATAAATAGAAAATGAATTAATTAAAAATAAAATAGAATTTTTTTATAAAACATATTAAATAAATTTAATAAGACATGTGTAACATTAATAACACATGTATTAACAAGTGTAAACCATATAATGATAAATTAAACAAGTGTAGCCTAATTGCGACATGAAAAATACAAGTGTCCTTTTTTTAGTTACTTTATTTTTAAAAAAATAAAATAAAAATGAGAACAAGGTTATATATATCCATACTTCTCCTCCTCTCATTTTCTTAATTGATTCAAAACTTAAACCTAGCAACTAAAAACTCAATGCAGAAATAAAAGAAAATTTTACACAAACTAAATCACAACTACTTCAACCTGAAGCTTAAATCAAAAATCAAAACTGCTAAAATCGAAGGTAAATAATAAGCTCAAGTCCTGAAGCGGTAAATTCAAGTTTAGTTGCAAAATCAAAAGCATACAAGTTCCATTCAGTTTTATCTAGTCTCAGTCTTCAAATCCAAGTAGTAGTTCACAAGATCAAAGGCTTCTAGTTCTAGTTCAAAAATCAAAAGCATTTTTCCAGATTTCAAAACACTGTCCAGTGTTCTCTGTTCTAGGATATAAGGTGAGTAAAGTTTTTTTTTTTAATTTGTTATCTTCTGATGCATGTGAAAATACCTGAGGTAAGATTGTGAATAATGTTTGCATGGATGTAACCTGTTGAAAAATAGCTGAAATTTCTGTGTATATACATATGTGTATGTCTGTGTATGGATAAAACAGGTCTCTGTTTGATTTTAACTAACTTAATCAAGTTCAAAAATCCATATGCCCTTATATAAGTAGTTTTATATTGTGATCTTTAAAAAGAAATTATTTGTATTCATCAGATTCAATTTTTAAAAATGGTTGCAAGTATATATATATGAAGAAATTATGTCAAAAATGAAAATTAACAGTGGCAAATCAATTCAACTCGGAAATTAAAGTAGTTAATCTTAAGTTTTGATTATATAAGCCAATTCGAATTTGGAAATGACGATTTTAATGGTTATCTCAGGACTTTTAAGTTAGTATTTAGAGGGGAATCGGGAGTTGAATGAAATTTGGTTTTAAATTAAATTCCGGGGAGGCGAGCGACGTTTGGGTTTGGGGCTTGGCCAGGAGATAGCTTGGAGGTCAGGGTACTTATGGAAAACGGTGGCATGGTTTGCAAGCCATCATGGCGGCGAGGTGAAACCATAGTAGGGTTTAGGGCTGGTTCAGGTTGTCGATGTTTGTGTGGTTAGTGTGATGATGAGGCGGCGTCGAGTTTGGCTATGGTAAGGGGAAAGGGAAGAGGAAGGACTGGCATATCCCCAGGCATGGCGACGAGGTTAGCGGTGGTCAATGGCAATGGCATGAGCGGTTTTGGCAGATCGGGTTTTGGATACTAGTGCATCGTCTTGCTCGTTTTTGTTTCCTGGCGAAAGCAATGATATTGAGATGGTCAGGTGGTTTGGGTGATCGGAGGTGGTTATTGTAGAGGGTCGGCGACGTGATTCAGGGAGGCAGAGCTGTGTGCATGTGCACGAGGTAATGTGTGTGCATATCAAAGCAGATTTTAGAGGAAGAATCAAAAAGAAGGAAATAAAGGAAGAAGAGGGAAGTGAAGGGAAGTTTGGCTTGGGAAAGAATGGGTCGTATCGGTCTTTTGCTCGAGGTTGATTGCATGCATACTCGAAGGGAAGATTTAAGCGGGAAAGAATCGTGTTGGCTCGAGACTGAGCTCGAGTATGAACCGGGTTAAATTATTTCTTAAATTAATACTCTTTGTATAATACATGTTTAAATAAATTGGTTTAAGTAAGTTGTATGATTTATTTTACTTAAATTTCATAAGTTAAATTCTTAAGTTTATTTTAAACTTAAATTAAAAGTGTAATTAGGTAAGTTAATTAAAAGAATAAATGTTTTAAATGTATATGTTAATGATAATTGTCTCCAAGATTATTAATGAAGTTCTTAATGATAAGTTACTAATTAATTAAGATAAAATGATTTATCTTAAATTTAATTTAGAATCTTGGGTAATTGAAGATTTAATAAATTAAGAAGTAATTAAAGACTAATTAAATAATTAGTAATTAAGAATTAAATAATTTTAAATTAAGAATTAATAAATTAATAATTAAGAATTAACTGATTAGTAATCAAGAATTAATTAATTTGTCACAACCTGAAATTCAACGTTCAAAAATCGACATCAAATACCACACTGATATTCGACTGCCGGAGATTCGAACGTCAAATTTCAGTTTGGATGGAGCTTATAACAACATTAGATGAATATAAACAGTGGAAACAAAATAAACTGCCATACATCAATATCCCAGATACAACATCATCACAATATTCATTAAAACAACATCACCAAATCAGAGTATTCTTATACATATAACACAACTTCAAAATAGACCATCACGACAGAACAACAAGTAATTGCATTCCAAGAAAGTCTTCAAAGAAAAGAAGCGATAGCGAACATCCAAACTAAGAACCTTGAGATCCAAAAGTTTTCAAAATATCTCCAAATTAAAAACCTTCAAAAATCGATAGCCTCCAAACCATAAGACTTCAAAATCCAGCTAGCACCAAAAACACAGAAGACCTGCTACTAGGCTGCCCGTGTAGGAATTATGGGCACCCAGAGTTTAGAAAGGAAACAATAAACTATGGGCTAGTCATGGGACTGGTATGAGTAAACAAAAACATTTTATCTTTTAAGATACAACAAAAGAATTTAAATTGAAATCCGCAATGCTTTTTGGAAAATGAAACTACCATAAAACCTCCCGCCACACACATAATGCAATCGCAGAATTGAAGGAGATTTCTTCTTATGATAGTCAAATATGCTTGATATGGGAAAAATTCTTTGATATTATTACTAGTGCATAGTGTAGAAAACGTTTTCGAAAGTATAATATTAATCTTAGCCGGCATAGACATTCCGAACTATGCCTATTATAGCTACCATGGTTTATGGCAGGTTACCGCCACGCTGCATTGCAGGTTATACAACTAAAACCGTACGGGGTTCGTATTGTTTCTTTGGATTTCCAACAAATGGTCAGGCTAAGGAACTTCCTGGGCCACATGAGTACGCCTCTGGAGGGACGTCCCGAGAACCTAACCGGATCTCTGCCAACATAAGGCCGGGTTACCTCTAAAACTAGGTAACTACTACACGAGTATGCCATCCCCCAGTTGTAACCAACCTTTATCCCGGGCACCAACTACAATAATCACAATGTAATATATATTTGCGATATCCACATAAGTTAAGTATCTTGGCTCCATACCATGATACCACTTCTATCCAGAAGGAAATGCACATACCCTAAGGGGCGCTACCCCCAATAACCTTGCTGCATCTTTCCTGTTTCGACCATTACCAGGTTGTGAGGTTCGACATAATCTCGTCCACAAAGCTACGCTTTTCACAAAAGCCATGCTTTTCACAAAAGCCATGCTTTGATCAACAAATGATCAGCAGCACTCAGCATGCCACATTACCAAGTTGGGAATATATTACTGATAACCTTCAACTACATAACCTCTAAGCTCGTATGTCTCAGAGAAGGGTGTTAAGCTAAGAGAATAAATTCTCCGCCACCAACAGAAATGTATTTGAAAGAAATCTGTTTTATATCTCAAAATGTAATGTCAGACATACAATCCATACAAGTCTGTTCCGGGTTCGAACAGAACCGAAGGCACTTCCGAAGAAGTCCTTGCAATCCGGGCATCCACAATCCCGATCGGACTCCCCATCACATATGGAGAACTCTATACCGGTGCAACTCAGTGCAGAGTCATTCGACATGTTGTCCTATCGTTCTTGAAGACGTCCGGTCTTCACCACCATTTTCAAATGCTCATCCATTTCGTCCTATCACTATTCGGAATGGATTATATGGCACAAAGGTCTTTTCTCGGCTAATTCGAACTGTGAGCGTCAATTAAAAAAACGTGTGGATACGTCATTCACAAAAATTCACAGGTTCGATGTGAGTTTCGGATAACCAACTGGAATCCGACTCTCTGTCGCATCGAAATTAAAATGCCGTTTTACGGGCCAAAGAGGATTCATATTCACACAGAAGTATATTCATCACAGATATCATAGCTTGGCATAAAGCAATTCATATCACAAAGCATCACAAATAAAATCAGAGATATCAATCATTACACATCATACAATAGTTATCAATCATATCCAGCTAAGATAAATCAATTGTGTGATTTAAACTAATTAATCCATAATTAATTTCATTAATTATCTTTAATTAATGATTAGTTATCCTTAATTAAAATTAATTAAATCTTTAGTCATCTTCATTAATTAATCATTCCTCGATTAATTACCCTAATTAATTAATCCTTAATTGTTCATAAATTAAACCTTAATTTCTTGTATTAATTTATTGTTTCCTTATTTAGTTATCTTAATAAATTAATCCTTAATTAATCATTAAATATTAAGTAATTAATTTAAATAGTTTATTTTAAGTAAATCATCTATTACATAAGTAAATTATAAATTACCTGTTAAATTCAAAAGACAAACCTTCTTATCTTTGTTAACCATTTTGATTTTTCTTGTAAATCTAATTTAAATTCATCATGCGAATTGTCTTGAGAGATCAAAATTATTTTGTATAACATTTCATCTTAACATCATTTTTAATTACATTCCATAACTGATTTTTTTATAAGTGATGTGACAAAAATTAAATTAAATTAAATTACTTAAAAAATGTCTTACTTAACTTTAATTTGTTTAAAATCCAAATCAAAATTTTCCTTTAAAACATGAGTTTAAATTATTTTTTAAAAGTTTTGAAATTTATTGTTTTTATTTGAGCAAACTACCCTGTATGCTGACTCCCCGGAAGCTACTTCGAGTCTTCCCCGGAATTTCATCCTACATGCTTCGAGATTTTCAAAATTCGACCCATATGCCTAAAAAATTTAAACCAAAACTTTGCTTAAGTACAAACCCATGTGACCCCAAAATCACTTCGAGTCCATACTCGAGCTCGAACCCTTATCACTCGGAAGCTACTTCGTGTTTCCCTTTTCTTCCCTAATTTGTTCCCCCTGACACAACCCAACTGTGTGCACATGCACAACTCCTCCGACCGCCTCCGCTTAAACTGCTGGTCGTCAATACATCCTCGATGATGCTTTCGAACCTCTCAAACACTCAAAAGTTCGAACAAATCACGATCTTGCATTTTCGTCCTCAAACCCAAAAATGGAACGAACAAGTGCCTCAAAAACAACGCCTCACTTCCCCTCTTCTAATCATCAGAATTTGCGACACCTTGACCAAAGCTCCACTGGCCTCCAACACTCCTGATGGACCCTGCCTTATGACTTCCGATGGTCTATAGAAGGCGCGGTGATCATATTTCTAACCATGACTTGTTTAACATCTTAAACCCTAACGCGATCAAAATCAACACTTATGTTGATTTAGAATTAAATCCAATATTTTTCCCAAACTCCACAGTATTCCAGCAAGCCTCGATCATGCTTTTGAACACCCAAACGCCATAGATCGCCAGAAAAACCCAAATACGTCTCTCCGGTTCAAAGTCAAAATACTCACTCCACACGTAATTTAAAATCATGATTTTAGTCTTAAAAATCAACAATTTCAAAGATGATTTAGTTTATATGATCAAATCTATTAATCAAAGAATTCAAATTTAAATTATAAATTGAGTTTTATTGTGTTTTCTTGTTCCAGACTCTATATCCTGAGTATTAGACTTTTAAATGTTTTTAAATTTCAATCTTAAATGAATTTAAACACTTTTTGTTTTGACACTTCAATCTAACCAAACTAGAAATGAAGAATTTGGAGTTTTTTTTTTCTTTTGACAGTTTTTCTAAAAACCTGTAGCCAGAACAGGATTAGCAACCCTGTACATCAACATGCATAGGCAAAATGCATAACTTATTCACAGATTTTGTTGCATGCAAACCATATTCAAACTTGCATACATCCTGTATTCCAACAACAGATCGAAAATCAAGGTTTTGTAAGATTTACACACCTGTATAACTTAGCAGAGACAGTTTCCTATTTGAAATCCAACCTGAAACTGTCTTTTTTTATTCTTAGCTCGTTTTTTTGAATTGTTATCCACAACAAATTTTTGTATGAAGTTAAAATCTTTGATGTAATTTACTTACTTAATAAATTTTTCTTTAACAATAAATTAAAAATTAAATTTACTTACAGTAACTTTTTGGTTGAAACAGAGGGAAAAATCTCTGGCCTGCACCTTAAAGCTTGTGTCTACTAAATTCTTTTTTTTCTCTTTTTAAGTTAATTCCTGAATCTCTTTAATCTTTGAAGTTCTCCTGCTTGATTCTGTAATATTTGTTGAAGATTTGAATTATCCTTGAATTCTTCTTCTAGCTTGAGATGTTGAGAGCAAAGTTTTGTTACAGATCTTTTTTTGGAATTTGTTTCTTGATTTCAAATGTTGAGGAGGTTTGGCTTTAAATATCATTCTGATGATTTTCTTCTCTGGTTTAAAAGATTGTACAGGTTTTTTTTGAATTGAATAAAAAAGTAAGAAGAGAAGATAAAATGACTTATATAATTTATTTCCTATTCTATAAATTTCTTAAGAAAATAAGAATGATGCAATGACACTTGTTTATCTTTTTCCTCTCATGAATACACTTGTCTCTATAGTCATTGCTAGCTTAACACTTGTAATTAATTTTTTATTAACATAGTATTTTACATTATTTAAATTGAATTTAAACTTATATTTCCCACTAAAAATATTAGCTTTATATTAATACACATTATTAAAAGGAAAATGTTTTTGAAATTATATACATATTAAATAATTACATAGATATAAGTTTATAAATCCAAATTATTTTACTAAAACATTTATTTTAAAATTTAAATTCAAATTAAAAATCAAATTCAATATATAAATTCAAATTTACCCACATATGCACTCATACATATATATTCACATATATGAATAAAATTTAGATTCAAATGATTTAAAAAAACATTTAGTATTTCAAATTTTAAACTCAAAAGAAATTTGAAATTTTTATTCATTTAAATTATCCTTTATATTTATTTATTTTGTAACTTTTCAAATTATATTACAGAAGTTCAACAATAACCAAATTTAAATTGATAAAATTTTGGTATGTTACAGATTCCCCCCTAAGAAAATTTCGTCCTCGAAATTTGAAAGAGAGAGAAAAGCAAACAAAGAATATACGAATTCAGAAAAGGATAGAGAAATGGCTTACCAGTTTAAGCCGAGATATGCACTCTGCAATTGGGATAAGACTTTTGCATACTGTCTTATGTCTCCCAAGTACAGTCCTTTGGATCACTGCTCCACTGCACTTTAACCAGTTTCACAATTTTATTCCTTAATTGTTTTTATCATGATCCACAATCTTAATTGGTTCTTAACTGTTAAATTTGGTGTGATCTCGAGATCCTGCTGAGCTGCCTCTTCGATAATACTGTTTGGATCGTGCACGTACTTTCGAAGATGTGAAACATGGAATACATCGTGTATGTCGGATAACTAATTAGGTAGATGCACTCGATATGCTAGAGGACCAATCCTTTCCAAAATAGGAAAAGGACCAATGTATCGTGGTGCCAGCTTACCAGTCTTCCCGAATCTTAACACATCTCGCATTGGAGATACTTTCAAGAAAACGGAATCTCCAATTTGAAATTCCAAAGCTCTTCTTCTATGGTAGTAATAACTCTTCTGGCGACTTTAAGCAGTTATTAACTTTTTTCGAATAAAATCAACTTTTTCAGTGGCTTCCTTAATCATACCTGGTCCAAGAATGAGTCTATAACCATAATCAATCCAGCATGCCGGTGATCGACACGGACGACCATATAAAGCTTCAAAAGGAGCCATTTCGATACTGGCTTGATAGCTATTATTATATGAAAATTCGACCAAATGTAAATAGTTCTCCCAAGAACCACCAAAGTCAAGAATACAAGCTCATAAAAGAACCTCTAACGTTTGATTTATCCTTTAAGTCTGCCCATCAGAATGTGGGTGATAAGCAGTGCTGAAATTTAGCTTTGTTCCCAACGTGGCCTGAAACGTCTCCTAAAATCTACTAGTGAAGATCGGGTCACGACACTCACTATACTGCTTGGTATACCGTGGAGATGAACAATCTCTTTGATATATAGCTCAGTTAAAATTGCTGCTGTCCGAGTGGATTTCACTGGGATGAAATGGGTTGTTTTAGTCAAACGGTCCACAATAACCCAGATTGCTTCATTCTCCTTTCGAGTGCAGGGCAACCAATCGATGAAATCCATTGACACCTGATCCCATTTCCACTTGGGCACCTCTAAATGCTGGAGTAAACCCGCCATCTTCTTCTGATCGCTTTTAATTTGTTGACAAGTAGCACAGCAACTCACATATATAGATATATCTCTTTTCATTGTCTTCCACCAGAAGGTTCTTTTGATATCTCTATACATCTTGTTAACTCCTGGATGGATACTGAGTTTTGATTTGTGACATTCATCTGGAACTTCACGCTTTAAATCAGGGAAGTCTGGAACATATATTATGCCTTTCATCCTTATAACTCCCCTACTATCCAACTCAAAACTAGTGTCTTCTCCTTGGCATATTTTCTTATAAATTTCCCGAAGAAACTCATCTTCATATTGCTTGCTAGCGATCTTTTCAAGGAGAGTAGGAATAACTACAAGATATGCAAGAACAGCATGCCTCCTACTTAAAGCGTAGGCTACTACATTGGCCTTTCCAGGTGTGTATTGAATATCTAGGTCATATGATGCTAGAAATTCTAACCATCATTGTTGCCGTAGATTTAAATCTTTTTGGGTGAGAGACATTTTAAAGATTTGTGGCTGGTGAATAATTCAAATTTTCACCCAAAACGGAGAGAGTTCATTAAGTGTATTTATTTAGTTAAGTTAAATTTCTTATATCGTTAAGAAAGCTGAAAAAGGTTCTTACCCAGAAGATAGTGTCGCCAGATTTCAAAGCGAAAATAACAGCTAAAAGCTCCAAATCGTGTGTTGGGTAATTTCTCTCATGCGAGCGTAATTGTCTACTTGCGTAGGCAATTACTTTCCCATTTTGCATTAGTACTGCACCCAAACCATCTCCACAAGCATCAGTATAGACAGATAACCCTTGTTTCCCATTAATGATAGCGAGAACGGGAGCGGTAGTTAATCTCCTTTTCAATTCCTGGAAAGTTTCATCACATTTTGGAGTCCAATCGAATTTAACATTCTTCATTGTTAGCTTAGTCAAAGGACTGGCCAAATTAGAAAAATCCTGGACAAACTTTCTATAATATCCCGCTAAACCAAGAAAACTTCAAACTTCTCTAGGATTAGTGGGTCGCTTCCAGTCCAGAATTGTAGAAATCTTGCTTGGATCAATAGAAATCCCTTCTTCATTAACAATATGACCGAGAAATCTGACTTCTTTGACCCAAAAGTGACATTTAGAGAATTTAGCGAATAGGATATTCCTCCTCAATATCCCCAAAACAATTCTGAGATGTTCAACATGTTCCTCTTCAGTTTTGGAGTAAATCAAGATATCATCAATAAACACAAGGACAAATTTGTTCAGTACTTCTCGAAACACTCGGGTCATTAAGTCTACAAAGTACGCAGGAGCGTTGATTAGTCCGAAGGGCATGACTAACCATTCGTAGAACATGTTAGGACCCTTGAAGGCAGTCAAATGAACACAATCCTCGGCTATTCACAGCTGATGGAATCCATAAGCTAAATCCATTTTAGAAAAGAATCGAACGCCATGAAGTTGATCGAATAGATCGCCGATTCTAGGTAAAGGGAATTTTTTCTTGAGAGTTTGTTTATTGAGATCGCGGTAATCTACGCACAATCTCAAAGATCCATCCGATTTAGCCACAAACATGATAGCTGAAACCCATTTGGAAACACTAGGGCGAATCAATCCCTTCTTTATCAAAACTCGAGTTTGATTGACTAATTCAATTCTTTTCCTGGGTGTCATCTTGCGACTTGCGTGAACGACAGGACGGGCATTGGGTACTAAGTCAATTTGAAATTCTATTTCTCTGTGTGGAGGTAAGGATTTTACTTCTTCAAATACGTTGAAAAATTCTTGAACAATAGGTATAGACTCCAGAATGGGTTCAGGATATCCCAAAGTATACATCAATTTATCTCTCTTTGGACTTGGATCTTCATAAGAGATTTCAAAAAAAATTCCAAGGTTTGTTTTGATCGAGATCGTTCGATTGTTACAATCTAATTTAGCTTCGTATTTTGTTAGCCAATCCATTCCGAGTAAAATTTCGAATTCATTAAAATCAAGAATAAAGAGACTGATAGGGAATCGGTAACAAGAATACGAGATAGGAATGTCTCTACATTGTAGACAAAGGTTTGCAGGACCACCAACTGGGTTTTTCACACAAATGGGCCCGTTGACAAATTTAGGTTTAAGTTTTAATTCATTTACGGTTTGTTTGGTGATAAAGCAATGTGTAGCGCCCGTGTCAAACAAAACTCTAACAATTTTATCATAAATAGTAAGGTTACCTTCCAGAACACCTTTTCTTTTATCTTCTTTCGAAGTCGAAGGGTCATCCTTTATGGCATAAACATTTTCTACCTGTGCTTGCTTTATCACCGGGCAATTCTTAACAACATGTCCAGGCTTGTGACAATTATAGCATTCTCTAACTCCTTGATCATTCTTCACAGGTTGTTCCTTCTTAACTTGCTTCTGCGGGTTTTTGCAGCTGTTTGAATAATGGCCATTTTCTTGGAAATTGTAACAAGTTACATTTCTAGCCGAATTTCCTTGATTGTTCTTCTTATCCTTGCCTTGATGTGGCTTCTTGCCCCCAAACTTTCTTTTTTTCCAATTATGATTACTTAAATTTTCTCTTGGAATCTCCTGCATATCCAGGGTGGCATACCTATATCCCATATCAATAAGATCAGAAAAAGATTCTTTGACGTATGCTGTCATCCTTTTGTGATACTTCTTGTTCATCCCACGAATGAACCTTTCATTTTTCTGTAGAGGCGTGTTAACCAACTCTGGACCGAAACGGGATAGTTCGTTAAACTTGTTTAAGTACTCCTCAAATGACAAGCTTCCTTGCTTTAAATCCATAAATTCTTGATACATTTTGGAAATTCCTGCCGAAGGCATATAGCATTTTCAAACACCTCCTTAAATCGACTCCAAGTAAACTCTTCTTCTGGTTCATCTACAATGACTGTTTCCCACCAGGCTGAGGCTTCATCTTGAAGTTTCCAAGAAGCAATGAGACGCATCTGATCATCTTGCAGCTTAAGTTCTTTAAAGATCTTTTCACATGATCTGATTCAAACATGGGACTCAATAATCGACTCTTTGCCGGTGAACGGCCTACCACCAAGCCTTGAGAAACTCTTATACAAATCAGCCAGATTCGGCTGATACTTAGTAGGTAAAGCTGCTTCTTTCAAAGGGAAAACTTGACTAGCTGTGTAGCATTCCCTTGACCCATAGATCTTCCTCTTCGCCCGATCATCCTTACTATCTGTAATTAGTAAGAAACTTGATTTAGATATTCGGACGAGATATCTTAAGGAATATCAGCAGTTAAAAAAAATAGACTAACAAAATTTTAGGTTCCAGTCTCGGTTTATACTCATTCTAGGGTATACTCACACTATCTCTAATGAGCCATCTAATATGTTATACTCCATAGCTAAAGTTCTTACTCAACCATTAGCTCTGATACCACTTGTCACGACCCGAAATTCATCGTTCAAATATCGACATCAAATACCTCACTTGTATTCGACTACCGGAGATTCGAACGTCAAATTTCAGTTCGGATGGAGCTTATAACAACATTAGATGAATATAAACAGCGAAAACAAAATAAACTGCCATACATCAATATCCCAGATACAACATCATCACAGTATTCGTTACAACAACATCAGAGTATTCTTATATATATAACACAACTTCAAAATAGACCATCACGATAGTACAACAAGTAATTGCATTGTAAGAAAGTCTTCAAAGAAAAGATGCAATAGCAAACATCCAAACTAAGAATCTTGAGATCCAAAAGTTTTCAAAATATCTCCAAGTTAAAAACCTTCAAAAACTGGTAGCCTCAAAACCATAAGACTTCAAAATCCAGCTAGCACCAAAAACACGGAAGACCTGCTACTAGGCTACCCGTGTGGGAATTATGGACACCCCGAGTTTAGAAAGGAAACAATAAACTCCGGGTCAGTCATGGGACTGGTATGAGTAAACAAAAACATTTTATCTTTTAAGAAAGAACAAAAGAATTTAAATTGAAATCCTCAATGCTTTTTGGAAAATGAAACTACCATAAGACCTCCCGCCACACACACAATGCAATCGCAGAATTGGAGGAGATTTCTTCTTATGATAGTCAAATATGCTTGATACGGGAAAAATTCTTTGATATTATTACTATTGCATAGTGTAGAAAACATTTTCGAAAGTATAATATTAATCTTAGCCGGCATAGACATTCCGAACTATGCCTACTATAGCTACCATCGTTTGTGGCAGGTTACCACCACGCTGCATGGCAGGTTATACAACTAAAACCGTACAGGGTTCGTATTGTTTCTTTGGATTTCCAACAAATGGTCAAGCTAAGGAACTTCCTAGGCCACATGAGTACACATCTGGCGGGACGTCTCGAGAACCTAACCGGATCTCTGCCAACACAAGGCCGGGTTACCTCTATAACTAAGTAACTACTACACGAGTATGCCATCCCCCGGTTTTAACCAACCTTTATCTGGGGCCCCAACAACAATAATCACAATGTAATATATATTTGCTATATCCACATAAGTTAAGTATCTGGGCTCCATACCATGATACCACTTCTATCCAGAAGGAAATGCACATACCCTAAGGGGTGCTACCCCCAATAACCTTGCTGCATCTTTCCTATTTCGACTATTATCAGGTTGTGAGGTTCGACGAAGTCTCGTCCATAAAGCTACGCTTTTCAAAAAAGCCATGCTTTGGTCAACAAATGATCAGCGGCACTCAGCATGCCACATTACCAAGTTGGGAATATATTACTGATAACCTTCAACTACATAACCTCTAAGCTCGTTTGTTTCAGAGAAGGGTGTTAAGCTAAGAGAATAAATTCTCTGCCACCAACAGAAATGTATTTGAAAGAAATCTGTTTTATATCTCAAAATGTAATGTCAGACATACAATCCATACAAGTCTGTTCCGGGTTCGAACAGAACCGAAGGCACTTCCGAAGAAGTCCTTGCAATCCGAGCATCCACAATCCCGATCGAACTCCCCATCAAATATGGAGAACTCTATACCGGAGCAACTCAGTGCAGAGTCATTCGACGGGTTATCCTATCGTTCTTGAAGACGTCCGGTCTTTACCACCATCTTCAAATGCTCATCCATTTCGTCGTATCACTATTCGGAACGGGTTATATGACACAAAGGTCTTTTCCCGGCTAATCCGAATAGTGAGTGTCAATTAAATAAAGTGTGGATACGTCATTCACAAAGATTCACAGGTTCGATGTGGGTTTCAGATAACCAACTGGAATCCGACTCCCTGTCGCATCGAAATTCAAATGTCGTTTTACGGGACAAAGGGGTTTTATATTCACACAGAAGTATATTCATCACAGATATCATAGCTTGGCATAAAGCAATTCAAATCACAAAGCAACACAAATAAAATCAGAGATATCAATCAATACACATCGTACAATAGTTATCAATCATATCCAGCTAAGATAAATCAATTTTGTGATTTAAAGTAACTAATCACATAATTAATTTCATTAATTATCTTTAATCAATGATTAGTTATCCCTAATTAAAATTAATTAAATCTTTAATCATATTCATTAATTAATCATTCCTCAATTAATTACCCTAATTAATCAATCCTTAATTGTTCATAAATTAAACCTTAATTTCTTTTATTAATTTATTATTTCCTTAATTAATTATCTTAATAAATTAATCCTTAATTAATCATTAAATGTTAAGTAATTGATTTAAATAGTTTATTTTAAGTACATCATTTGTTACATAAGTAAATCATAAATTACCTATTAAATTCAAAAGATAAACCTTCTTATCTTCGTTGACCATTTTGATTTTTCTTGTAAATCTAATTTAAATTCATCATGTGAATTGTCTTGAGAGATCAAAATTATTTTGTATAACATTTCATCTTAACATCATTTTTAATTACATTTTATAACTGATTTTTTTATAAGTAATGTGACAAAAATTAAATTAAATTAAATTACTTAAAAAAATGTCATACTTAACTTTAATTTGTTTAAAATCCAAATCAAAATTTTCCTTTAAAACATGAGTTTAAAATTATTTTAAAAGTTTTGGAATTTATTGTATTTATTTGAGCAAACTACCCTGTATACTGACTCCCCGGAAGCTACTTCGAGTCATCCCCGGAATTTCATCCTACTTGCTTCGAGATTTTCAAAATTCGACCCATATGCCTAATAAATTTTAAACCAAAACTTTGCTTAAGTACAAACCCATGTGACCCCAAAATCACTTCGAGTCCATACTTGAGCTCGAACCCTTATCACCCGGAAGCTACTTCGAGTATTCCTTTTCTTCCCCAGTTTGTTCTCCCTGACACAACCCAACTGTGTGCACATGCAAAACTCCTCCGGCCGCCTCCGATTAAACTGCTGGTTGTTAATACATCCTCGATGATGCTCTCGAACCTCTCAAACACTCAAAAGTTCGAACAAATCACGATCTCGCATTTACGTCCTCAAACCGAAAACTGGAACAAACAAGTGCCTCAAAAACAACACCTCGCTTCCCCACTTCTGATCATGAGAATTCGCGACACCTTGACCAAAGCTCCACTAGCCTCCAACACTCCTGATGGACCCTGCCTTATGACTTCCGATGGTCTATAGAAGCCGCGGCGATCATATTTCTAACCCTGACTTGTTTAACATCTTAAACCCTAACGCGATCAAAATCAATACTCATGTTGACTTAGAATTAAACCCAATATTTTTCCCAAACTCCACAGTATTCCAGCAAGCCTCGATCATGATTTCGAACACCCAAACGCCATAGATCGCCAGAAAAACCCAAATACGTATCTCCAGTTCAACGTCAAAATACTCACTCCACACGAAATTTAAAATCGGGATTTTAGTCTTAAAAATCAAAATTTTCAAAGATGACTTAGTTTATATGATCAAATCGAATAGTCAAAGAATTCAAATTTAAATTATAAATTGAGTTTTTTACTGTGTTTTCTTGTTTCAGCCTCTATATCCTGAGTATTAGTCTTTTAAATGTTTTTAAATTTCAATCTTAAATGAATTTAAACACTTTTTGTTTTGACACTTCAATCTAACCAAACTAGAAATGAAGAATTAGGAGTTTTTTTTCCTTTTGACAGTTTTTCTAAAAACCTGTAGCTAGAACAGGATTAGCGACCCTGTACATCAACATGCACAGGCAAAATGCATAACTTATTCACAGATTTTGTTGCATGCAAACCATATTCAAACTTGCATACATCTTTTATTCCAACAACAGATCGAAATCAAGGTTTTGTAAGATTTAGTCACCTGTATAACTTAGCAGAGACAGTTTCCTATTGGAAAATTCAACCTGGAACTGTCTTTTTTTCTTCTTAGCTTGATTTTTTTGAATTGTTATCTGCAACAAATTTTTGTATGAACTTGTTTTAATCTTTGATGTAATTTACTTACTTATTATATTTTTTAAACAACAAATTAAAAATTAAATTTACTTACAGTAACTTTTTAGTTGAAACAGAGGGAAAAATCTCTGGCCTGCACCTTAAAGCTTGTGTCTGCTAAATTCTTTTTTTCTCTTTTTAAGTTAGTTCCTAAATCTCTTTAATCTTTGAAGTTCTCCTGCTTGATTCTGTAATATTTGTTGAAGATTTGAATTATCCTTGAATTCTTCTTTTGGCTTGAGATGTTGAGAGCAAAGTTTTGTTACAGATCTTTTTCTGGAATTTGTTTCTTGATTTCAAATGTTAAGGAGGTTTGGCTTTAAATATTCATTCTGATGATTTTCTTCTCTGGTTTAAAAGATTGTACAGGGTTTTTGTTTGAATTGAATAAAAAAGTAAGAAGAGAAGATACAATGACTTATATAATTTATTTCCTTTTCTATAAATTTCTTAAGAAAATAAGAATGATTCGATGACACTTGTTTATCTTTTTCCTCTCATGAATTACACTTGTCTCTATAGTCATTGCTAGCTTAACACTTGTAATTAATTTTTTTTTATTAACATAATATTTTACATTATTTAAATTGAATTTAAACTTATATTTCCCATTAAAAATATTAGCTTTATATTATACACATAATTAAAAAGAAAATGTTTTTGAAATTATATACATATTAAATAATTATATAGATATACGTTTATAAATCCAAATTATTTTATTAAAACATTTATTTTAAAATTTGAATTCAAATTAAAAATCAAATTCAATACATAAATTCAAATTTACCCATATATGCACTCATACATATATATTCACATATATGAATAAAATTTAGATTCAAATGATTTAAAAAAAACTTTTAGTATTTCAAATTTTAAACTCAAAAGAAATTTGAAATTTTTATTCATTTAAATTATCACTTATTATTTATTTATTTTGTAACTTTTCAAATTATATTACAAAAGTGCAACAATAACCAAATTTAAATTGATAAAATTTTGGTATGTTACATAATTAGTAATTAATATTCATTAATTAAAAACTGAGGATTAATAATTAATAATTAAAGAATGAATTAATTAATTAATAATTAAAGGATAATTAATCGGCAATTAAAGATTAATTAATTAATTTGTAAAGTAATTAAAGAACGACTAATTAATTCAATAATTAATTAAATGGTTTGTAACTAAATTAATGATTGATTAAGCAGGTTAGGTAACTAAATTTATAAGTTATTAATTTATTTAATTATAGTTATGGATTGATAAGTTTTGCTTATGGATGGTAAATTATATAGAATGTATGGATTGATAACTTGGGATGTTCTATGATGTGAAATGTTTTGGCTGGACTATGATAATCTATTTGTGATGAATTGCTGTGTAAAAATGTTACTCTGAAGTAAATTTAAATTGTTTTAATTTTAACAAATTGGCTTAAAGATGACATTAAATCGAAGAGACCATGGTCGGATATCAGCAATACCCAAAACCACTTTGATTAGTAATCTAAATTTTTTGTAAATTTGATATGTGAAATCAATAGGCTGGAATGGAATAAATTAAGCAACATGGCCATTTTAACTGAATAACAAGTTCTTAGATATTTTTGTAATAATGGTTAAATATAACAAGTTGAGTACTCATAGTGAAGTACGAATTACCCGGGTTTTCAAGTAATTTTTATATACTAATATTTCAAATTTCATGGGTTTACTCACGCTGGTTTCCAGCCTGATCCGGGTGTTACTTTATTGTAATGCTTGGAGTATTATAGATTTTCAGGTTAGGACGTTCTTGAGCTCAGGAGGCGAGCTGGATAGCAGGAACATATGGAGTATATTTCGTTGTATGTTTGAGAGTTTGTATTATCTATAGCCTGGGACAGGTTGTTACAACTATCTAATTTATATGTAAATAGTCGAACTCTGATGTATTGAGTGTAAATTAACAATTACTGCTTATCTTTGTATAAATGCCATTATTTGATATTATATTTTATTCCGCTGTAAATGTGAGACTCTGTTCTGTGTTTTTCGTTTCTTCTTCTACCTCTTTTTCTTATCTCTAACAATTTGGAATTTCCGGTGTTTGGATGCTCGGCACTACTACGGTGAACGTATTGGTGTTGAATTTTTGAGGTCGAAAATTCTAGGTCGTTACATTTTGGTATCAGACCTGAAGGTTAAGCGAGAACCTTGGCTCTGGTGGGTTTACTCATTAAGGATAGGGACAATAGTACCCTAGAACGAGTCGAGCGTATTATATGAGAGCGTACTTGTTATTTTCTTATATAAAGATTTAGAAATGGTTGATTCTTATATAATTTTATATTTTGATATATAAAGAAATAATTTTTCTAATTATTATTAATATTAAGGTAATGGGTTGTTGAATTATTCGAAATAAATAAATAATAATAATTAAGTGGTAATAGAAATACAACCAAATAAGAATTGGATAATATGAGCTATGCAATAAGATAAGCTAGAAATGGATTCAAACCAGAGAATAAAATCCTGAAATTCATAAGAGTGTTTTCAGAATGCTAAGTTAAGTTACCCTGTGTAACGACCTAGATTCGACATTTGAATCTGCGACATTCAAATACGGGTGATCACTTTTAAAAATAACTTCGAAAATTTATATTAAGTATTTACTTTGGAAATTTGTAAATAACTGTGAAGTTCAAAAAAAAGGGGTTTAAATCGATAATGATAATTTCAATTTTTGATTATAAAAATTGAAAGCAAACTACAATTTCAAAAGTTTCAAAGCAAACAAAGATCATTTTATGAAGCTCAAATCAAAAGTATTTCAAAATTTCATACCTGGAATCAAGCTAAACAGAGATTCAACTCATATACATCATGCAAGATCAACTCATATTCATCAGATCAGATCAACATCAAGGTTCTAATTTTTAAACTAAAAATACTTCCAGATCAAAGAAAATAACTGTTTCCAGTTTTTCAAATGAAAAGCTTCTCTGTTTTCATTTCTCAAGTGAGCAAACCTATATACTTGATGCTTGAATCTATATATATATATATATATATATATATATAGTTGTTGTTTGTGACCATGCTTGAAGTAGAAAATTGAAAATATGTTTATATGTATACAAATCTATATATTTACCCGTGCATGTCTAGAACAGGAAATATTTGCTTCTATTCTTAGTTCCAGGTTTCAAAAACCTGTCTAAAATCAAATACTCTTCCTATAATTCTTGTTAGGTTTGAAAATCTAAACAAAACATGTTTGTAAAATCAAGATTGAAGTTCTAAAAATAATATTAAGTTTAAACAGAAAGTAGTTTTTGTCTGGGTAGGAGATAAACAGGAAAGTTGTGGCAAGGTTGTTAGGGGTCGCGCCCGTAGGGTATGTCCATTTTCTTCTGGATAAAAGTGATATCATGGTATGGAGCCCAGATATTTAACTGTGTGGTTGTTGCTATTTGTTGGTGAATCCCTGGATAAAGGTCGGTTACGACCAGGGATGGCATACTTGTAGGTATTACCTAGTTACAGAGGTAACCCGATCTTGTGTTAGCAGAGATTCGGTTTGGTTCTTAGGGGCGTCCCTCCAAGGGCGTACCCATGTGGCCCAGGAAGTTCCTTTGCCTGAACATTTGTTGAAAATCCAATCATCAATACGCGCCTTGTACAGTTTTAGTTGAAGAACCTGCCATTTACTTATGGTGGTAACCCACTGTTTAGATGGTAGCTATAGTAGGCATACAATAATGGTCGTATGCTGGCTAAGATTAATATTATACATTCGAAATGTTTTCTGCGCTATGCACGAATAATAATATCAAAACGATTTTCGCATATCAAGAATGTTTGACTATCATAAGGAGAAATCTCCTCCAATTGTGTGTTTGCATTGTGTGTGTGGCGGGAGGCCTTATGGTAGTTTCATTTTCCAAAAAGCTAGCGAATTTCAATTTTAAATGCTTTTGTTGTTTTGTTTTCAAATAGACTATTTTCTTTTGCTCACACCAGCCCCATGAATGGCCCAGAGTTTATTGTTCCCTTCCTAAACTCTGGGTGCCCACAACTTTCCACACGAGCTTCCTAGAGTTGGGTTTTTCAGATAATCATATAATAGGTGTAGAATTCGATAGCATCCAGCCTTTGGATTTGGCGATAGCATTTGCTTCTCTTCAGCATTCAAGCTGACCTTGCTTAATACAACGTGATGATGGTTCGAGCTTGTGGGTTGGAGATCTTTGGAGCATTGGAGTGGAGATGCAATATTGGATTCTCAAGCTCTCTCTCTTTCCATTGAAGTTAATGTTGGTGTTCCTCTATCGAAGATTTTCTTTCCACTATTGTGTATCTCTGATGAATGATGATATTCAATTGTATCATTGTTGTATCGAATATTATATATCGATAAAGTTATTCGTTTCTTCTTCCGCTATGTTGTTGTACGTAATGTGTTATAAGCTCCGTCGAACCAGATTCGATGTTTGAATCTGCGGCATTTGAATACGGGAGATGTATTCGATGCTGATTTTCTAAGGTCGAGTCAGGGTCGTTACACCCTGACTTTATTATTCAATAAATTATGAGATAATATATAGCGAATTGGTTTCCAGTTATGACAACCTTGGTTATTATCCTAAAATGTTTGTTGTATCTTGATAATGGAATGTTTGTTAATGATAAAGCAAAATGGAATGTTTTAAGGAAGGAACATTTACATAAATTGTGAGGTTTTAGAATCTAAATCCCAAAATTTTGAAATTTGTTTCAAAATGTTAAAAGGAATAACAAATATTTTTAAATATAGGAATCTTATTTTAAAATGAGAGATGTTTTAAAGAAAAATTGTTTAAATTTAAAAACCACAATGGTTTAAAATTTGAATTATGACTTGGTGTGCAAAGGAAATAAATATGTATATATATGGAATATACATAATATCAAAGATGATTTGAAAGAAACTTTAAGTGTTGAAGTTTTCCTTGGAATGTGATGTGAAAACCCAAAGTGAAATAAGTTTTTGACCTTATAAGTGGGAAGATTTTTAAGTTTAAAATTTGAAATGGGAATTAAAATTAGGTAAAGCTGACTGGATTGAAAGAATCGAATTTAGCTTAAGGGAAGTTAAATGAGTTTAGAATGAACAACCAAAATTGGAAATTTCAAAATGAAATTGAGATTTAACTTAGGAAGTTAAATGGGTTGATTTGAAATGGGAATTGGATGCGATGTCAAAATGGGTTTAAGATCTGGAAGTGGGTAATGGATGCTATGGATGGATGTTTGAATAATTTGGATGTTTATTTATTTTGATATCATCCAGTTATTAGTAATAATCTATGAAACTGTGAATTGGATTATTTAAATAAATTAAGAAGTAGATTGAGATAATATATATCCATTACTGAAATTAATTGGAAATAAAAACTTTGATTAGAAACTATTTAAATAATTTTGAATTCAAGAGATAAAGATTGGACATATGGTGATGAAATCACTTTGAACTTAAGATTCAAATGTTAAAAGAAATGAACTTGCAAACTGAAATTGTTTAAGAATTGGTTTCAAAGTTAAAAGTTAAATTTAGGTAATAAATTGGATTTCTAAGATTAAGTTATTTAAAAAGTTTTGAACACTTATTTGAACTTTGAAATAAAGTTAAATTGTTTAAAGATTTAGGTGGTTAAATTAAAAATAAAGGTTAATTTGATTTAAAGGATTAAATCAACATTTAAGAATTTAACTTGAATTTTGATAAGTCGAGATGATTTAAAGTTGAGACTGGAATTGAGATAAATTCAAATGGAAAATTTGAATTGAATTAATTTGAAGTACAAATTAAAGTTGAAAGAGTTTAAATTCAAATGGGAATTGATTTAAATTTGGGATAGGAATTGAAGTTAATTCAAGTTAAATTGAAATTGAATCAATTTAAACGGAAGTGGAAATTGAAAATTGATTGGAAATGGAGATTGGGGAATTGAACAGTTTTGACTCTGAAACTATTTTTGAATAAATTGTTTTAATATAAATTGTTTTAAATCTATTTTTCTAACTGATTACTATAAAACCTTTCTTTTTAAAATCCAAACTATCTTATACTTATTTTACAACTATTTTGAAACTAATTACTATCTTACATTTGATATACAGACTAATTACTGTTTTACAACTATTTTTGTAACTAGCTAACTATTCTACAACTATTTAACTACTTTATTACTATTTTATAATTACTTAACTATTTTACCTCTATTTTACAACTAATTTCTATTTTACAGCCACTTATCTATTTTAAACTTTTCAATCTATTTTCTAAATTCAGGCTACTCAAAGTGCAAACTGTTTATAGAGGAAGTGATTACCCAATTGGGAACTGAAGCAATTATGGATAAATGAATAGAATTAAAATGAAGGTGAATAAAAATAAAATTAATTTAACTGATAATCGATGAACATAAATACGTAGGATATATGTATGTTATTCTATTCGCATTATGATTTGATCCGGATTCGAGCATAGAATTTCGAGATAGTATATCGATCCGAGTTAGGATTTTTCACTAGATTTTGGACGGCGAATCATGGATATGGATTTTTGACTGATTTTGGAAATTCTCTATCATAGTTAGGGCTATGGAAGGAGAATGACGATTTTTGATCAAGAAACCAAATTCGAGTCCGCACTAGGAAGTCGGGTGGACGATACTAGTTCGAAAGTGGAATTGTGTGATCGAGTGAGCGATCATATTTGATATTGCATACGGATGATATATGTACATCGTACATGCTTAAATGAAATTGATATTAGAAATTTTGAAAGGTAAAAATGATTTTTGAAATAGGGAAGTATATTTTGAAAAATATATGATGAATAAAAGTAGAAGTTGGATATCTTTTGAAATTCACTTTATGAAAAGTAAGTGATACGGTAAATTACTTTTTAAAGGAAATCAAACTTGAATATTTAATTTGAGCATAGCTAAAGTTATATATATTTGTTTCATATGATAAACTCCCCTTTGTTGAATCTATAGCCAGAAAAAAGGATTTTTGAAAATATTTGAAGTATAAAAAAATTATATAAGTATGAAGTGATCCATGATTTTTTCATGATTATATATATCTATATATATATATATATATATAAATGATTTTATGAGAATGATTTTGGGAAAAAGGTTTTGGAACCTACGGATTTTTGGAAAGGCTTTTGATTTTTGGAAAAATCAATTTTGGGGATTTGGAAAGCCAAGTTTGGAACTATAGATTTGAGATATCGATTTTTTGTAAAGGATATTTTTTATGTGAATCATAAAGTGTATGATTTGAAGATACTATATGTGTATAGTATAAAATATTTTTGAGATTGGCTCTATGGAAAAAGGCGCTCCCATGAAATAAACTTCATAGGAGATCCACGGGGAGGTTCTGCCTTGAGCCCTAAGAGGGAGGTTCTAAATTGGATCCTGGGAGGAAGTCCGGACAAACTGATGTTTCTAAGGATTATGTGTGTGTAGCGAAAGTCGAGGGCGCTGATGCCTACAGAGACATTTGGGTTATGCTATGACAACAGTGTAACTCGGTGTCACTATATCTACTACATACCATAGAGGAAGTCATGTGGCTGTGAGAGCCAACGGTCTATGTTTGATTTTGCCGTGATGGCAGCATAACATCGGTAGACTGCGATCTATGAAGGCATAGCGAAAGTCGTGAGACAGTGAGAGCCTATAGGCTACACTGGGACTCGACTAATGTAGTCTACAATCTATGTAGGAGTGGTGAAGTTTCATTTGGCAGCGAAATTCGAGGGCGCTGATGCCTATAGTTACATGGATTTTTGCTATGATGGCGATGTAACCCTGGGTGTAGGCGATATGTGGCGAGTTCCATGGTGTAATCGAGGGGCGTGGAGTATCTATAGTTATCTATGATTTTGTCGGGATGGCAACGTAACCATCTGGTTAAATGTGACCATGGAGGGTGTGATGATTCCAGAGCATTCTCAACAACATGTTCTCTATATTTTAAAAAAAAAATTCTATATTTTCAAAAATATTTTCTATATTTTCACCAAAAATGATTTCTACATTTTTGAAAATGTTTTCCAAATATTTCCACTGGGTGTTGAAAAGGGTTTACCAAGTACTTATAGATTTTCAGTCCTACGCCTGATCAACGTGCGACCGAATCTCTGTGAGAACGAGGATGGACATGTTGAGACATCGAGTTATAAAAAGTATTTTTATATAGCCATTTTGGTAATATTACGTATATTTTAAAAGCATATTAAAAATTTTGATACGAGTTGAGAGTTAAAATGTTTAAAGGATAATTTAGCTGATAATTAACAGTATAATTTAAATCTGACTTCATTCCTTTTTTAGGACGAAAAGTTTCAAAGAAGGGAGGAATGTGATAACCCGGATTTTTGGGCATCGGGTAATTGGATAATTATTTGATTTGAACTATTGAAAACAATGATTTATAAGTTGAACAAATAAATCTGATAATAAATATTTATATCTAGATAAATATTTATTTGATAATCTCCTGATATAATTATTTAAATTTTCAAAAACTCTATAGATAAATATTTATTAATATTGGACATAATAGTTTTAGTTGAAAAGGATTTAATAAAAAGTTTAAATACTTTCTTTTAAATTTATACATGTTATAAATATAGTTAAAGTAAATAGAAAATGAATTAATCAAAAATATAATAGAATTTTTTTATAAAACATATTAAATAAATTTAATAAGACATGTGTGACATTAACAACACATGTATTTGACAAATGTAAACCATATGATGAGAAATTAAACAAGTGTAGCCTAATTGTGACATGAAAAATACAAGTTTCCTTTTTTTAGTTTCTTTATTTTAAAAAAAATGAGAACAAGGCTCTATATATATATATATATATATATATATATATATATATATATATATATATATATATATATCTGTACTTCTCTTCTTCTCATTTTCTTAGTTGATTCAAAACTTAAACCTAGCAACTAAAAACTCAATCTAGAAATAAAAGAAAATTTTATACAAACTAAATCACAACTACTTCAACCTGAAGTTTAAATCAAAAATCAAAACTGCGAAAATCGAAGGCAAACAATAAGCTAAAGTCCTGAAGCAGTAAATTCAAGTTTAGTTGCCAAATCAAAAGCATGCAAGTTCCATTCAGTTTTATCTAGTCTCAGTCTTCAAATCCAAGTAGTAGTTTACAAGATCAAAGGCTTCTAGTTCCAGTTCAAAAATCAAAATTATTTTTCCAGATTTCAAATAACTGTCCAATGTTCTCTGTTCCAGGATATAAGGTGAGTAAAGTTTTCTTTTCTTTTTTAAATTTGTTATCTTTTGATGCATGTGAAAATACTTGAGGTAAGATTGTGAATAATGTTTGCATGGATGTAACCTGTTGAAAAATAGCTGAAATTTCTGTGTATATACATATGTGTATATCTGTGTATAGATAAAATGGGTATCTATTTGGTTTTAATTAACTTAATCGAGTTCGAAAATCCATATCCCTTATATAAATAGTTTTATGTTATGATCTTTAAAAGGAAATTGTTTGTATTTATCAGATTCAATTTTTAAAAATGGTTGAAAGTACATATATGAAGAAATTACGTCAAAAATGAAAATTAATAATGGCAAATCAATTCAAGTCAGAAATTAAAGTTGATAAATCTCAAGTTTTGATTATATAATCCAATTCGAATTTGGAAATGATGATTTTTTAATGGTTATTTTAGGATTTTTAAGTTAGTATTTAGAGAGGAGTTGAACGAAAATGGGTTTTAAATTAAACTCCGGCGAGGCGAGCGACGTTTGGATTTGGGGCTTGACCAGGAGATAACTTGGAGGTCGGGGTACTTATGGAAAACGGTAGCATGGTTTGTAAGACATCATGGCGGTGAGGCAAAACTATAGTAGGGTTTAGGGCTAGTTCAGGTTGTCGATGTTTGTGTGTCTGGTGCGACGACGTGGCGGCGTCGAGTTTGTCTAGGGTAAGGGGAAAGGGAAGAGGAAGGTGTAACGACCCATATTTTTAGCTATTTTAATTAGAAAATTTAAGGTGGTTATTGAAGGAAAATGATTATTAATGTAATTTGTTGAATAATTTAATATTTGAAATTATTTGAATAATTGGATAACGGGTTTAATATGATTAAAAATGATTTGTAAAATTCTATTTTATCATATTAAAGTTAGAATGATGTTGTAGAACTTTTAAAATCGAATTAAAGGTAAATTTGTGAAAATTGAATATTTTAATATTTAATTGACGAGTTAAAATAGCCATTTTTCAAACAGTCTCGGATTTCGACGAAACTTGTTTCATCGGATCCGTAATAGTAAATTATGGTAGGATTTCAATTTTCGTAGCAATTGGACTTGTCGTTTGGCCGTGCGAGCTTGAAACGCGTAGAAATTTAATTTCGAATTTAATTAAAATAATCGACTTCGAAAAGCTATCTTCCAGATATGATCGAATTAGGCCTTGAAACTAGTTCCATTGCGTCCGGAATGGGGGTAAAACCTTATAAACGCCTGGCGGCACGTCTCGATTGGAGTTCGGATGATTTTGGACCTACCTATATAAATACGCACGCAAACCGAGACAGTTTTATTATTATTTTAACCCAGAAACCCTAATTCTAAATCATGGCCGCCACCTATTCCATGGCCAGAAATTGCCGATCTTCTTCCTCATTTTCCTCTCAATCCATCAACAATTAGCAAAATCTCTCAACTACAAAGTTGTAGAGGGCATCAAGATCTAGTTATCCAACGGTGGAGATCGGAATCGGAGCCACGGATCGACGGGAAATCACGTTCAAACCTGCTGCGTTTTTCACGTTTTTCAAGGAGAGATGGGAGGCCGAGCTTCGAGCTGCTCCAGGCGTTGGTGGCTCGTGTGGTGGCGCGCGTGGTGGTATTCTCTGATCGCTCTGGAAGTCGTCGTAGAGGTCGTGAAAATTGATGGAAGAACGACGGCTAATGGGTTTGCATATGTGAGTTTTCATGTAAAGAAGAAGAAGATGCAGCAGCGGCCCAGATCTGCAGATGCTTGGATGAACGGCCTGGATGCAGTTGAGGGTTCGATATATAAAATAAAAGCTGAAATTGTATATTTAAATTCGTATAAACTTTAAACTATCATAACTTTGTCATACGAGGTCGAAAACGCACGAAATTTTTTGCGTTGGAATCGTATCGACGAGCACTACACAATGGAGCTAGATTGGAATCATTTGGAGATAGTGAAAATTTCGGGTAAAATTAAACGCTCGTTTAATTTTATTCGAAATAAAGCGCTGGAACTACATTGAAATCACGGTGAGTGTTTTATAACGCTCACACCGTACTAAATATCTATATGCTAGTTAAATTTGATATTATGAAGTGTTATGATTTTATTTGTCGTTGTTTGATAGAATTTAATTGTCATTTGAATTAACCGTTGAAAATTAAATTGACCGTTGAAATTAAATTGACAGTTAAATTGAAATTGAAATTGAACTGCGATTAAAATTACCTGACATTGATAACTATGAAACTGCCATGAATTGTATTATTTATTGGATGATGTATTTTGATGGATTCTATTGGTTGATAATTGAATGTTTGGATGTTATTTGCTTATATAGATCCTGTTATGCATACATATGATACTGTGATTTAATTTAAGTGATATATATTCATCCCTGACATTTAATTGAAATAAATAACTACTTGGCCATAGGATAGAAAATTATATACGGACACCGAATTGGCTAAATTAATAATTTTTAAATCATCGATTTGAAATTTATTTAAAGGTTGATTTAAAAGTTATAAATAGAAATAAATTTATAGAAATCGAATTTATCGGGAAATTGAGTTTGGAATGTTGAAATAAATTTTGGTAAAAGAAAATTGTTAAATGATTTAAGTTGAGACTTTGAGAATAAAATTTGGGATATGATTGAATTTCGAAAATCTATTGGATTTAAAGATTGAACATTATTTCGAACTTTGAGTATTACTACGTAAAAGCGACATAAAGATGATATTTTGGAATTGAGGTTGAAATTAAATTATATTTGAAATTTAGATTTAAATTTGAGTATTGAAGGATAATTAAGTAAAAGTGAGATATAAGCGATATTTGAAATCGAGCTTGGAATTGAATCATGTTTCAAATTTGGATTTAAACTCGCATATTGATGGATAATTTTGTAAGTGTTATAAATGGATATTTTGAAAACCAAGCTCTAAATCGATATAAATTGAAAATTGAATAAATTGAAGGTGAATATAGAATTGAATAAATTTTAAGTCAAAGTTGACATGATTTTGAATTGAAATCAAAATAGTATCGGTAGAATGGAAATCGAAATTGTTTGAATTGGGAAGTTATAATTGAAATGGATTGGTTTTGAAGCTGTTTTATTTTGTTTTCCAAATTACTCGGTTTTATAAACTATTTTAGAATACTTAAACTATTTTAATCTATTTTAAATCTACATAACCCAATTTAAATTATTTTAAACTAATTTATCTATTTTAAATCCATTTTAAAGATTTTAAGTATTTTTAACTATTTTAATTATTTAAAACTACTTTTAAACTACTTAAAACTATTTTTCTAAAATCCTAAGCTGGTCAATAAGGTGAAATGTTTATATTTAAATCTTGAATTTAAATATGAATTGAGTTAAATGAAGTTGCAACCTAAATTGAAATTCGAAATGATTTTGAAATCGAAATGAGATATTGATGCGAAAATTGATTTTGAAATGGAATCTGGTATTTTGAAAGATACGATGATATTTGAATGGATTTGATTTTTGAAGCGAATATGATATTTTGATATCAATTATGAATCGATTTGAAATATAAAGAGCCAAAGGTGTAATAATACGTAGTTATTAAAGAGACTGGGATCGGATATGGACATACTCTCTGTCGATACCGAAAACCACTTTAATAACTATTATACGCGGAGTGATGATCCAGAATGAAGTGGATGGTTTGGTGAACGCGTTGACTGAAGAAAGAGAACGATTATTGGATGATCCCTGACATGACTAAAACAGGAGCCGCGCCGGGCCATTGAGGTTCGCCACCTCTAGCGGACACACTTCTTCGATACCATATCTATTACATTTGTGATGCGATTTGGGTGCACCCCTTGATTTGGGAGTGTTGTTTCGCGGTGTTGGGGTAGCTGCTGGCTATGCCCAACATCAGTCCGGATCACGCAACTACTAGTATCCTAGTTGGTATCGCCTCATGTACCTTGTCATACTGATTATCCTATTCGCGACCACTACGTTTTGATTTGTACCTTGAGTATATGGATTGCCCTCTGGTGACTTCCGGTTTTGGGGAAACTACGGTCTTGTATATGCTTTTGGGAATATAAAATGTGTTAAGGGGGATTATGGTAACGCCTTAACGCTATTTTGATACTTTATATTACTGATAGACATTATCTACTTAGCGTATATTACTACATAGTAGATAGTTTCACGGATCCTTGAGAGATGGAAAATCCCGTAACATCTCTTGAGTTATTGCACGCACGTTGACACTGGATATGAGATGTCAAACCCCGTAAACATCTCTGATGCCGTTACACTCATATTTATTTACGATTGATTTAACTTTCATAAGGATATTTTAGTCCTGACTCGAGTGTTTTGTCTTTTCATTACGCTCGGGTCAGTCCTGAGTTTTCAGTTTAGGTTGAAAATCATTTCCTTGGAGGACGGAGACGAAGATTTGGTATATTATCTACTATTATTATATTCATTCCATTCCGCTGCATTGTTGTATGATATTTGTTGTGTATGTAACTCTGATAAATGTTGTATAATAATAATCAAATGTATTCATTTCAAATGTATTCATTTAATTAACAGCTTCATGAACTGTTATTTTATTATTATACTTTAGCCTTCCGCTGTGAGATTCTGTGTTGTTCATTTCCTTTATTTCCCTTCCTTTTCTTTTCTTATTTACCCCAATAACTATCTGCCCTTTTAATGGTTTGGAATCGACATGTGTATTTGATCATCGGTTTAAACTGTCCAAAAAGGCGGGTCGTTACAGTTGGTATCAGAGCTTTGGTTTAGCGATAAACCTTGGCTCTAGTGGGGAATAACTCATGGAAATAGAGGTAGACTATATGAATGAGTTGAGTGTATATGAGAGAGCGTACTTGTTATTTGATATAAAATGGTTTTATATTGTGTTAATTTGTTCCGTTGAGTATTTATGAATTCTGGTCGATACTTGGGACGCCAAGGCATCGATAGGGATTTCTAAACACTCAAATAGGACAAACCAACACAATATCGTTTTGGAATATATTTTAGTATAAAAGAATTATTCGAATATTTATTCATTTTGATTGAATTGATTGTTAGGAGATGATAATATTAGATTATTATCGATATTGTTGATCATTCAATATTTACAACAATTGATTAAATAACAATGGATTTAGGAAAATGAAATCTTGTAAACACAATTGATAATGAATATAAATGAATTTTAACTTGGATTTGGGAATTTAAATTCCGGTGTTTGAGATTGACTTACAAGAATTTGAAAAATATAATATGAGCATTATATGATAGTATAATTGAGTTGAAATTGTTTTCGAAGGATTTTTGTTTGATAAGTGTTATATTCCCTTCTCTTGACGCTAGAAAATGATTTCGATGATGTGTGCACGCATCATTGGCGTTTATTTTCGAGAGTCCGAGTGGGGGAGACCACTTAATAGCTTGTCTAAACCTTGTTTTGACTCAAATTTTATTTTGTCTTACATTCTCTATAGTATGATTTGATATATAAATTATATAAGTATATATTATTTCAAAACTTGATTTGAAATGAAACCGGGATTGGAATTCTTAAGTTCTTTAATAATTAATGATTTTCTTTTATGATTGAAATGAATTTAGACTTGAATCATTAAGGAACTTCTGAATTGTGAAATGAGAAATGAACCTAAGAGCTAAGTGAAAATATCAATTGAAGTAGAAATCCTTAGAATTAGGAAATTATGAACTTAAAATAAAATTGAAACTGTAAAACTCGCATAGTATTAAATTTCATTCTATAGCTTAGATATAACTTACCAAAATACTTAAGAAGTTCAAAAAATGTTATATGAATTGTTAATTGGATAATATACAAGTATAGGTTTGAATAATGAAATATGCATTTAATTAATGGTTTGCAAATATAAATAAAATTTTTAGTAAATAATTGGAATTTAAATTAACATTTAAAGGTGATTCACAATTATGTTAATATAAAATGAAAATACTATATGTGAATGTAAATGTGAAATTAAATTATAGTGAAATTTAAGTAATGACTTAAGAATTGATAAATTGAAAATTCAACTTTAAATGAAAAGAAGTTGTATGTTGTTTAACTACATTCTATTTGCATAACTATAACTTACCAAATACTTAAAGGGTTTAAAATGCTAATAAGGATAAGTAGAGAAATAATATACCCGTGTGAGAGTGAAAAATAAAATGTAAAGATCTATTGATAGTTGTAAATATAAAAGAAATTTAAGTTGTAAAATGAATGATACATGTATAAGTGAATGAATAAAATTTAAACTTAATGAAATATAAAATTGGTAAATGGAAACTAATTAAATTTGAATATAACTAAATGTCAATAAACTTGGAAGTGTATGAAATTAAAATTGACTTGGAAATGTATAATTGATTTAGTGTAGATTTTGGATGGATGTTAATGTTTGATATGCATTGGTTGTTAGATGGATGATAAATTGATTAAGTAGAATTCATTAGTGTTAATGGAATTGAATAAACGGAATAAAATTTTAAATAATTAAATTCAAATTGGGAGCAAATTGACTTGAATTAAAAATGTGAATGAAACAAACTTGAATAAATCGGAAACAAATTGAATGTAAACCTATTGCATGGATGAATAAGAAAATAGATGACTTTGTGTTTATGATTGTTCTTTAGAAAATTTGAAGTTTTGATGTTTTGTACTTTGAAATAATAAAAGCAAATTTTTGGGAAAAAAAATCCAACATTGTCCAATATATGCTGAAACGAAAACAACCATAACTTTTAAATGGCTGAACGGAATTCGACGATTTTGGACTTTTCGGAAAGCTTAAAAACTATAGCACAACTTTTGTTTAGATAACTTGAGAAAATTCCTTTGTCTGCTTGGTTAAAAAACTTGAATGTTACTCGCTGTCCTGTGTAAAAATAAGTAAAATTAGTAGTATACACCCTTATTATTTTCGCAATATCTTTTGACTGGTTTATCGGATTTTGATGATCTTGCACTTTCCGGAAAGCTAAGCACTTAAGCTAAAACTTTTGTTTTAAGTGTTTTGTTTTTTGGTATCGTTTAGAAGGTCAAAAACGTGGGTGAACGTCGCTGACCTGCTCAATTCATTGCCCAGGCTGAGGCGTATCCTCTAAGTAAAACGGCCGTAACTTTTGAATGTATGGTCCGAATTCGATGATTTTGGACATCCCGGAAAGAATGAAATGAATACAACAACTTTTGTTTAGATTCTTTTGCCAAAAGTTATACTTTAGGTGACCTAAAACTGAGATTTGTTTGCTGTCCTGAAATTGGAATCTCAGTTTTGAAGCTAAATAGGTTATATATATGTTGTGTAGGCTAAATATATCGATCTATCTTTATATGCATGGTTCTAACTTAGTTATTGAGCATTTTAGTAGGTAGCAAAGGGGTTGCGCTTCGTTGTAGAGCTCGCTTCTGTGCTAAATACAAAATGTAAGTAAACTGCTAATAAATGCTAAATAAAAGGTACGCTTATGGTTTTATATGGTATTGGTGATATATATATATATATATATATATATATATATATATATTGTTTCCCCAGATATGGGATGCCTCATCATTGAGATGAGATGTATATTTGATATATATTGGTTATATTTGTGTTATATATTGAATTGTAAAATTTTTCGATCGAGCCACGCAAAGGAGACCCTGCCGAAATTTTCCGTGAATCCGGGTGTTAGAAAATTTTTCAAGTTTTTAAATTTTATAACTTGTTTTGATAACTAACTTTTAAATTTAGAAAGCCGTTCGGAGTAACATTGTGGAAGCGTAGTTATGACTTTATAAATGGAATTTCATTGTTTTATAAGTTGGTAACTTTGAATAAAATATATCTAATGTTGAATTCTATACTTAGTTTCTTTTTCCTTCTTTTCCTTTTCGGGGACGAAAAGTTTTGAGTGGGGGAGAGTGTAACGACCCGTATTTTTAGCTATTTTAATTAGAAAATTTAAGGTGATTATTGAAGGAAAATGATTATTAATGTAATTTGTTGAATAATTTAATATTTGAAATTATTTGAATAATTGGATAACGGGTTTAATATGATTAAAAATGATTTGTAAAATTCTATTTTATCATATTAAAGTTAGAATGATGTTGTAGAACTTTTAAAATCGAATTAAAGGTAAATTTGTGAAAATTGAATATTTTAATATTTAATTGACGAGTTAAAATAGCCATTTTTCAAACAGTCTCGGATTTCGACGAAACTTGTTTCATCGGATCCGTAATAGTAAATTATGGTAGGATTTCAATTTTCGTAGCAATTGGACTTGTCGTTTGGCCGTGCGAGCTTGAAACGCGTAGAAATTTAATTTCGAATTTAATTAAAATAATCGACTTCGAAAAGCTATCTTCCAGATATGATCGAATTAGGCCTTGAAACTAGTTCCATTGCGTCCGGAATGGGGGTAAAACCTTATAAACGCCTGGCGGCACGTCTCGATTGGAGTTCGGATGATTTTGGACCTACCTACATAAATACGCACGCAAACCGAGACAGTTTTATTATTATTTTAACCCAGAAACCCTAATTCTAAATCATGGCCGCCACCTATTCCATGGCCAGAAATTGCCGATCTTCTTCCTCATTTTCCTCTCAATCCATCAACAATTAGCAAAAACTCTCAACTACAAAGTTGTAGAGGGTATCAAGATCTAGCTATCCAACGGTGGAGATCGGAAACGGAGCCACGGATCGACGGGAAATCACGTTCAAACCTACTGCGTTTTTCACGTTTTTCAAGGAGAGATGGGAGGCCGAGCTTCGAGCTGCTCCAGGCGTTGGTGGCTCGTGTGGTGGCGCGCGTGGTGGTATTCTCTGATCGCTCTGGAAGTCGTCGTAGAGGTCGTGAAAATTGATGGAAGAACGACGGCTAATGGGTTTGCATACGTGAGTTTTCATGTAAAGAAGAAGAAGATGCAGCAGCGGCCCAGATCTGCAGATGCTTGGATGAACGGCCTGGATGCAGTTGAGGGTTCGATATATAAAATAAAAGCTGAAATTGTATATTTAAATTCGTATAAACTTTAAACTATCATAACTTTGTCATACGAGGTCGAAAACGCACGAAACTTTTTGCGTTGGAATCGTATCGACGAGCACTACACAATGGAGCTGGATTGGAATCATTTGGAGATAGTGAAAATTTTGGGTAAAATTAAACGCTCGTTTAATTTTATTCGAAATAAAGCGCTGGAACTACATTGAAATCACGGTGAGTGTTTTATAACGCTCACACCGTACTAAATATCTATATGCTAGTTAAATTTGATATTATGAAGTGTTATGATTTTATTTGTCGTTGTTTGATAGAATTTAATTGTCATTTGAATTAACCGTTGAAAATTAAATTGACCGTTGAAATTAAATTGACAGTTAAATTGAAATTGAAATTGAAATTGAAATTGAACTGCGATTAAAATTACCTGACATTGATAACTATGAAACTGCCATGAATTGTATTATTTATTGGATGATGTATTTTGATGGATTCTATTGGTTGATAATTGAATGTTTGGATGCTATTTGCTTATATAGATCCTGTTATGCATACATATGATACTGTGATTTAATTTAAGTGATATATATTCATCCCTGACATTTAATTGAAATAAATAACTACTTGGCCATAGGATAGAAAATTATATACGGACACCGAATTGGCTAAATTAATAATTTTTAAATCATCGATTTGAAATTTATTTAAAGGTTGATTTAAAAGTTATAAATAGAAATAAATTTATAGAAATCGAATTTATCGGGAAATTGAGTTTGGAATGTTGAAATAAATTTTGGTAAAAGAAAATTGTTAAATGATTTAAGTTGAGACTTTGAGAATAAAATTTGGGATATGATTGAATTTCGAAAATCTATTGGATTTAAAGATTGAACATTATTTCGAACTTTGAGTATTACTACGTAAAAGCGACATAAAGATGATATTTTGGAATTGAGGTTGAAATTGAATTATATTTGAAATTTAGATTTAAATTTGAGTATTGAAGGATAATTAAGTAAAAGTGAGATATAAGCGATATTTGAAATCGAGCTTGGAATTGAATCATGTTTCAAATTTGGATTTAAACTCGCATATTGATGGATAATTTTGTAAGTGTTCTAAATGGATATTTTGAAAACCAAGCTCTAAATCGATATAAATTGAAAATTGAATAAATTGAAGGTGAATATAGAATTGAATAAATTTTAAGTCAAAGTTGACATGATTTTGAATTGAAATCAAAATAGTATCGGTAGAATGGAAATCGAAATTGTTGGAATTGGGAAGTTATAATTGAAATGGATTGGTTTTGAAGCTGTTTTATTTTGTTTTCCAAATTACTCGGTTTTATAAACTATTTTAGAATACTTAAACTATTTTAATCTATTTTAAATCTACATAACCCAATTTAAATTATTTTAAACTAATTTATCTATTTTAAATCCATTTTAAAGATTTTAAGTATTTTTAACTATTTTAATTATTTAAAACTACTTTTAAACTACTTAAAACTATTTTTCTAAAATCCTAAGCTGGTCAATAAGGTGAAATGTTTATATTTAAATCTTGAATTTAAATATGAATTGAGTTAAATGAAGTTGCAACCTAAATTGAAATTCGAAATGATTTTGAAATCGAAATGAGATATTGATGCGAAAATTGATTTTGAAATGGAATCTGGTATTTTGAAAGATACGATGATATTTGAATGGATTTGATTTTTGAAGCGAATATGATATTTTGATATCAATTATGAATCGATTTGAAATATAAAGAGCCAAAGGTGTAATAATACGTAGTTATTAAAGAGACCGGGATCGGATATGGACATACTCTCTGTCGATACCGAAAACCACTTTAATAACTATTATACGCGGAGTGATGATCCAGAATGAAGTGGATGGTTTGGTGAACGCGTTGATTGAAGAAAGAGAACGATTATTGGATGACCCCTGACATGACTAAAACAGGAGCCGCGCCGGGCCATTGAGGTTCGCCACCTCTAGCGGACACACTTCTTCGATACCATATCTATTACATTTGTGATGCGATTTGGGTGCACCCCTTGATTTGGGAGTGTTGTTTCGCGGTGTTGGGGTAGCTGCTGGCTATGCCCAACATCAGTCCGGATCACGCAACTACTAGTATCCTAGTTGGTATCGCCTCATGTACCTTGTCATACTGATTATCCTATTCGCGACCACTACGTTTTGATTTGTACCTTGAGTATATGGATTGCCCTCTGGTGACTTCCGGTTTTGGGGAAACTACGGTCTTGTATATGCTTTTAGGAATATAAAATGTGTTAAGGGGGATTATGGTAACGCCTTAACGCTATTTTGATACTTTATATTACTGATAGACATTATCTACTTAGCGTATATTACTACATAGTAGATAGTTTCACGGATCCTTGAGAGATGGAAAATCCCGTAACATCTCTTGAGTTATTGCACGCACGTTGACACTGGATATGAGATGTCAAACCCCGTAAACATCTCTGACGCCGTTACATTCATATTTATTTACGATTGATTTAACTTTCATAAGGATATTTTAGTCCTGACTCGAGTGTTTTGTCTTTTCATTACGCTCGGGTCAGTCCTGAGTTTTCAGTTTAGGTTGAAGATCATTTCCTTGGAGGACGGAGACGAAGATTTGGTATATTATCTACTATTATTATATTCATTCCATTCCGCTGCATTGTTGTATGATATTTGTTGTGTATGTAACTCTGATAAATGTTGTATAATAATAATCAAATGTATTCATTTCAAATGTATTCATTTAATTAACAGCTTCATGAACTGTTATTTTATTATTATACTTTAGCCTTCCGCTGTGAGATTCTGTGTTGTTCATTTCCTTTATTTCCCTTCCTTTTCTTTTCTTATTTACCCCAATAACTATCTTCCCTTTTAATGGTTTGGAATCGACATGTGTATATGATCGTCGGTTTAAACTGTCCAAAAAGGTGGGTCGTTACAGAAGGACTGGCACATCCCTAAGCATGGAGAGGAGGTTACCGGTGGTCAATGGCAGCAGCGCGAGGGGTTTCGGCTGATCGGGTTTTGGATACTGGTGCATCGTCTTGTTCGTTTTTGTTTCCTGGCGAAAGCAATGATATTGAGATGATCAGGTCGTTTGGGTAATCAGAGGTGGTTTGTGTAGAGGGTCGGCGACGTGATTCGGGGAGGCAGAGCTGTGTGCATGTGCATGAGGTAGTGTGTGTGCATATCAGAGAAGATTTTAGAGAAAGAATAAAAAAGAACGAAATAAAGGAAGAAGAGGGAAGTGAAGGGAAGGTTTGGATGGGGAAAGAATGGGTTGTGTCAGGCTTTTGCTTGAGATTGATCGCGTGCATACTCGAAGGGAAGAGTTGAGCGGGAAAGAACCGTGTTGGCTCTGGATTGAGCTCGAGTATGAACCGGATTGGACCCGGGTAATATTATAACAATTTTAAAATTCAAATTAAGCAATTTTTTTTTTTAAAATAAGAAATTATTTCTTAAATCAATATTCTTTGTATAATACATGTTTAAATAAATTGGTTTAAGTAAGTTGTATGATTTATTTTACTTAAATTTAATAAGTTAAATACTTAAGTTTATTTTAAACTTAAATTAAAAGTGTAATTAGGTAATTAAAAGAATAAATGTTTTAAATGTATATGTTAATGATAATTATCTCCAAGATATTAATGAAGTTTTTAATGATAATTTAGTAATTAATTAAGATAAAATGGTTTGTCTTAAATTTATTTCAGAATCTTAGGTAATGGAAGATTTAAATTAAGAAGTAATTAAAGACTAATTAACTAAATTAGTAATTAAGAATTAATTTATTTGAAATTAAGAATTAATAATTAATAATTAATAATTAATTGATTAGTAATCAAGAATTAATTAATTAGTAATTAAGATTTATTAATTAAAAATTGAGGATTATTAATTAATAATTAAAGAATGAATTAATTAATAATTAAAGGACAATTAATAAGCAATTAAAAATTAATTAATTAATTTGTAAAGTAATTAAAGAACGACTAATTAATTCAATAATTAATTAAATGGTTTGTAACTAAATTAATGATTGATTAAGCGGGTTAGGTAATTAAATTTATGAGTGATAATTTATTTAATTATAGTTATGGATTAATAATATTTGCTTATGGATGATAAATTATATAGAATGTGTGGATTGATAACTTGGGATTGATAACTTGAAATGTTTTGGTTGGACTATGATAATCTATTTGTGATGAATTGCTGCGTAAATATGTTATTCTGAAGTAGATTTAAATTGTTTAAATTTAAACAATTTGGCTTAAAGATGACATTGAATTCGAAGAGACCGGGTCGGGTATCAGCAATACCCGAAACCACTTCGATTAGTAATCTAAATTCTTTGTAAATTTGATATGTGAAATCAATAGGCTGGAATAGAATAAATTAAGCAACATGGCCATTTTAACTGAATAACAAGTTCTTAGATATTATTCGTAACAATGGTTGACTATAACAAGTTAAGTACTCATAGTAAAGTACGAGTTACCTGGGTTTTCAAATAAGTTTTATATCTTAGTATTTCAAATTTCATGGGTTTACTCATACTGGTTTCCAGCCTGACCTGCATGTTACTTTATTGTAATGCTCGGGTCAGACCGAGTATTACAGATTTTTAGGTTAGGACGTTCTGGAGCTCAGGAGGCGAGCTAGATGGCAGGAACGTATGGAGTATATTCCGCTGTATGTTTGAGAGTTTGTATTGTCTGCAATCTAGGACAGGTTGTTACAACTGTCTAGTTTATGTGTAAATAGTCGTGTAAATTGACAATTACTCCTTATCTTTGTATAAATGCTATTATTTGATATTATATTTTATTCCGCTGTGAATGTGAGAATCTGTGTTGTGTTTTCCGTTTTTTCTTCTACCTCTTTCTTCTTATCCCTATCAATCTGGAATTTTCGTCGTTCTGATGCTTGGCAGTTTTATAGTGAACGTATTGATGTCGAATTTTCGAGGTCGAAAGTTTTGAGTCGTTACAAAAACTTAAGTAATGGAAGTGTTCAATGGAATTATTTCTATAAATAAGAATTTTGATGTACAACAAATGTTATAAACATAAGTTAATATTGTGAAATGCTTGTAATTATATTAAATAGTAAAAAGGTAAACACAGTTTAGGTAAATGATTATAAACTCAAGAAAATGGCTGAAATGGTTTACTAATGAATACTAATGTTAAATGGATATCAAGCATTATGAAAATAAATGTGAACTAAACTGCAATGAAAAGTATGTAATACTTAAATAATGTATTCTTTGATTATTTTAGATATTGAATGTCAAATAATTTATGTAAGTACATGGAAAAGACATTGTATGAATGAATGAAAATAAATAAAAGGTAAGTGAGGTAAAAAGAAAACAAATAATAAACTCAAATAATGTGCTGAAATTATTGGTTGTTTTGGCTTATGTGATGTTTTAAAATGATACTTCTAATTTTTTAAGGTTGTATGGATAATCTATTGAGTAATTATCCAAGGCTTTTGAGTGTAGGGTACATTTGATGGTTATTTATCACCTTGCACGATTAAAAGTTTTTGAATTAAACAAACATTGGTGTTGGTTACTATGGAGGTATGATGGATTCTTTGGTTGCATTAATTGTTGTGTTCTTTGTTTGTATATGTTTTATATTGATTTGCTTTTGCTGCAAATTGAAAACAACTAAATATTTCTCTTGAATAAAATTCTCCCTATTTTTGATTATATAAGTGAAATACAGGTTTATGGAAGCAATGTCTATTGCTTTTGGTTTCATAAATAAAGCGTGTTTACCCAACAAATAGATATGTTTTCGGATTACGGTTTTATAGCGATATTATATTGTTTTCCTATGGTTAGGGATATCTTATTTTGAACTATGATATATATATATATGGTTATTGTTGATATTATTATTCCTCCCGGACCTCTCCTATAAAGGAGACTCTGCCGAAATTTTCCGTGAATTTTTAACTAGAAATTTTGCGTGACAAGTGAGAATATTTTCAAACTTTAGTAAACTTGAATATGAAATTTAGTTTATTAATTAGTATATTTTATTTAAAATATTTAATTATGAAAATTTAACTATTTATAAATTGATTAATTGAATAAAGTTATTTTAAGCTTCTTAATTTTCTTCTCGTTCCTTTACGAAGATGAAAAGTTTTGAGTAGGGGAGAGTGTAACGACCCGATTTTTTTCTGATAATTAGAATATTGAATTTAATGCGATTTTAGGATTTAACATTGTATGAAATTAGAAATTTATGATTTATTAATAAGAAAACAATTAAAATGTGATCTAATAATGTGATTTAATGTATTTGATTACTATTTTAGTGTAATTTCAATTTATTTTAATAATTGTTTGAATGTAAGTTCCATTGATTGTAATAATAGATGTTAATATAAGAATGGAATAATTTAAGAAATAAATGTTGGAATATATGAAATGAACAGAAAAAGGTTTTGGTATAATGAGAATTCATTTGAAATCTAATATTGAAAAAAAACTAGAATAAGAGTTGTCGGAATCCTTTAATTGAAAAGAAAAAACAAGTGCATTGTAATTAATAAGTTCAACATAAGAACTTACATTTTAAATTAAATTAAGACAAACATTTTAATGAAATTTAAGCTTTTACTTGAAAATAATAAATTATATGTTTGTCTCTAATCGGAATAACAAATGTTGAATTTGAATAAAGGATGGAGTGAATGTTTAATGATAGAATAACATAAATTGTTATTTTAAATGCATCTTGGAGAAGTTGATTTCCAATAAGATAAGACATTTACTTTGTAAATAGTGTATAAATTTTGTTGTATACAAAATTTTATAAAACATGTTTGAATTGGTATGAATGAAAAGAAAACAGTGTTTTATAATTAGAATTTGTTTGAAATTAGTAATGAAATGAATTGGAATTAGACTAACTGAAATGTTTGAATTAAAAGGAAACATAAATGAAAGTGTGACGAATAAATTAATATGGGAACTTGCATTTTGTGTCAATATGGAATGAACATTTTGATTAAGGTAATTGCTTGTTTTGAGACGTATAAAAATAAAACTTTCAATTTGAAAAAGTATGACTTTGGAAAAAAATTAATTTTAGAATAATCTATACACACACACATTAATATTCAAATTTTTAAATATTTCAGTGAGTTCATGCTTACGTAAATGTTGTGGAATCAATTAGAATTACCTTGTATTAACAGTTGTACATTAATTACATAAGTTCACATATATTTATTGTTCCATTTTATACATGGTTAAAACTTGTAAATTGGTTGCATTAATGTGACTATTACAGTAATTAAAAAAAGTAAAGTAAATCATTTTTATAGTGCACGGATAGATATATATTCATAATAAATAAAAGTGGTTTGAGAAACGTAAATAAATAAATAGATTGATTGGTTAATTAATTTATTGATTAATTGTTAATTGATTGATTGTGATAATGGAGTGTGCACATATATTAACATAAAACGAATGTTCTAATATGGAATTAAATGATGTAAATGTATGTATATTTGGGTTTATTGATATGAATTAATTGGAGTAAGTTTTGAAATTTGGACCCCAAAGGTTTGTTTATAGGATATAGATGTCCCTTCATTTGTTTTACATTTATTATCACGTCGCATTCTCTCTCTTTTCGTTTTCAAGTTTTCATCATAGCCTCCACTTGAGCATCCATTTATTTATTAGAATAGTCATTCGTTTCCTATTAATTAACAATAGTCTCATTTGATTTATTTCTAATTGATAATTTACTCAGTCTTACAATTGTTTCTCATTTTTTCGTTTACTCCTTTCGAGTGCTTTACTTGAAGTTTTTTTCCTTATCTTTTTTTTCGTTTTTTAACATGAACATCCAGATTAATATTCATGTCATCTAATTAGCATTGACTATTCCCTGTTTTTGAAGTTTATTTTGTTTATGCATTATTAGTTCTTGTATCTTCCTTTCATTAGCAACTCTTTCTTCTGAAGCTTTATACTAAAGAATGGAAGATTTATTTTTATCTTTTTTCATATATTTATTCCTTTACTTCACCATTTCAATACTACCATTTCAAAGGCTATTCATTCAATTTCTAGTTTGTTTGTATATATTCTATCAGCTTTTCATTTATTTCCATTGTAACGACCCAGAATTTCAGTCATTTGAAATTCATATATTTAATTGATTTTAAATATTCACAAGTTAATTTTATAAGATGAATAACTTGTATTTGAAATATAACAAGTTAACTGGATAATTAACTTGTTAATTCAACAATTGAAATTGTAGAAATAATTGGAAATTGGACTTAATGCGAATGAAAATGACTTTTAATGTTGTTTTAAATTCTATTTGAATTAGAATAATGTTACAGAACTTTGAAAATTGAATTGAAAGTTAATTGTAGAAATTGAATATTTTAATATTTAATTGACGAGTGAAAATGGTCATTTCAAACAGTCTCATATTTCGACGAAACCAGTTTCATCGGATCCATAATGTTAAATTATTGTAAGATTTCAAATTTCGTGTCAATCGGAATTACGGTTTGTCCGAGGCAAGCTATAACGCGTAGAAATCTGTTTAAGTGAATTTTAAATTTAAAATAGTCGATTTGAAAACCTATCTTCCAAATATGATCGAATTGGCTCTCGATACATATTCCATTGCGTTCGGAATAGGAGTAAAACATTATAAAGGCCAGGCGGCTCGTTCCGTTTCGAGCTCGAAAATTTCGACGATGAATAGTGTCGCGAAATTTTCTATAAAAGGACCTAGATTTTTTCATTTGCACTAAAACCCTAATTACTTAGGGCCAGCCGCCACCTTTGTTTTAATGGCCATAAACCTTCGATTCTTCTCTCCTCAAAATCTTCTAATCCATCAACTTTCAAGCATCGAGTTCGACATGAAAAATGTAGAGCTTCTCGAGCTCTACCCATCCATACGGCTATGATTGTATTCAATGCTATGGATCGATGGAAAATTTAGGATGAACGTCGCGAGTTCGTGTGTGATTTTTGAGAAACGTAGGAATTCTAGCTTCGTAATATGGTGCCCAAAGATGAAGCAAGGGTTGTTCGATCAAATGAAGGGGTTTGATCGTCGTAGATGTCGACGATGGTGGTGCGATAATTCATATAGGGAGGCGGCCGATTGGGGTTTCACGCGCACGAAGCCGAACGGGAAAGAAGGAAAAAGAAATGGCCAAGATTCTAGGGTTCGGAATCAAACGGCTCAGATGTAGGAAGGTTTAAAATAAAATAAGAAATTGAAATTTATATATATATATATATATATATATATATATATATATATTAATTCGTGTGAACTTTAAAAATGTGTAACTTCTTCATATGAGGTCGAAAATTGACGAAAAGACTTGTGTTGGGTTCGTATGGACGAACACTACGCGATGGAGCTAGTTTGGAGTTGATTGGAGGTAGTGTGAATTTTGGGTAAAATTAAACGCGTGTTTAATTTTATTCGAAACAAAACATTACAACTGCTATTGGAACCATTGTGAACACAACTCACTCTTTCTGACTCATTGATATTTTTATATAAGTGAGAATAAATGTTATTTATGATGACTGATAATTGTTTTGATGATATATGATATATTGATTGGTATTTGGATATATTCCTGCCTAGTGGAGCAGATGACCATATACGATCCTGTGTATGAGCGGATGACCTTTTGTACGTGTGTCTGCCTCGAAGCGGACATTGTACACATATTTCTAATATGTATATTTGTTGCAGGCGACAGATTAGAGGGATCCAATTGGATTCCTCAACAGTATTGATTTATTTACAGATATTGTGATACATGCTGTTATCATATTATATATGATATTTTGGATGCAGTGATTGATGTATTTAGTGCTATTGCAGCATCGGGCCTATATTTTGGAATTTAAAAAAATGTTGAAGTGATGATTTCCAAATTTAAAAGGATTTTAAAGTGATTTTGGAAATAAACATTTTATTGACTTTTGAATTCTAAAGGAATTGAATTTATTTTGAATAAATAAATATTATAATTTTTATGTTATAAAAAATTATGATTTCTGTGAAATATAGTAAATTAAGATTTTTGGAATATGAAATGAAATATTTTATAAAATAGTTTAAATGGAGATTTCTGAAGTTATAATAAACGGTATATATATATAAGATTTATAAAATTGATATTTTATAAATCAAAGTGTTAGAATTAGAAAGAAGTTTTATAAATGTTAAAATGAAGTTATAAATGAATCTTATAAGTGAATATGATATGTAAATTTGTGAAGTTATAAAAGAATGAATTTTGTAAATAAATGAATTATAAGTATCTAACTTATAATTTGGATTGTTGGTATATAATTAAGTTATAAATGGAATTGGTTAAAAAAAGGAATTTTGTGTATTGAAGTTTTTATAAAATATAAATGTGAATTCATAAACATTGTTTTGTAAATTCGAAATCAATTGAATTTGATAAGTTAAACATAGAAGTTATTAAAAATATTATATCCACGATTTTGGACAGTGGATTATCCTTTAGACAAAATGTGTAGAAATATTGAATTTGGTAAACGATTTATATTCACGATTTTGGACAGTGAATAATATATTAAAGAAATGTTTTGGAAAGTGTTATTTTAAAATGAAGTTAAATGGTTTAAAGATGGTTTTAAAATGTGTTAAGTATCGAAAACATAGATTTCAACATTCATTGTTGAAATAGACGTTTTCGAGAAATAAGGAAATAATGGATTATAACACTGTTGTTATAGTAAATGATTTTCGAAAGGAAATGTTTTTTTATAATATTGGGGTTTATATGTCTATCTTAATTTCGAATCCCTATACTATTGATTTTGGGTTGTCGTAACGATGGTTTACGCAACATTCGTTTTGACCCAAATAATGTGTTTAAAGAGAATGTTTTCCTTAAGGAATAAAATATGTACTTAATCCTGATTTAAGTATATGCAATATTTTCTAAGTATTGAAAATAAAGAGATTTGTGAATATGCTTATATATTTTTTAATAAGTATTTGGAAATGTTTTCCAATATAGTAGTGAAATGGTTTTGAGAATATATCTTTTTTAAAGATAATTGAAGTAAATATTTGGCAATTGATTTAATTAATAAAAGATTAATTAAAGGGCCCAGTGATTGTATATAGTGCTAAATATTTGTTTGTTTGCTTTGATAGTTAAATAACCGACTATCAAACATTAGCCCAATTTTAGTCCCTCGACTTGATGTGGGAACTATTTAGTCATACACTTAATATGCAGCCTTCTATGCAGGCTTGATTATCATTTGTGTTGAGGATATTGATTCGTATAGTGTGGAGTGTTACTCCAATCTATCGAGCTTCCTTCTTGACCCGAAGGATAGCAAATTGAAAGTTGGAGACGTGATAAGTCTATGAGACTTAGTTTCTATGTGAGGTTGAGAAACGCTTTTGCGTTGTTAGTGCGAAGAGACCGGGATTAGATTTATCTGAAAACCACTTTGGACCAACGTATATGCGACGATTGTGCAGGTTGCTTGTGATGATATTGATATTCCGGATTTTCATAGTGAGGGACTACTTGTTGATCGTTTGGGGTTAAAATCCTAATACACATCCAGTAGCAGTGCTCTCTTCATTATGAAGTATCCAATGCGAGGACTATTCGCTACTAATCCTAGGGATTTCCCAAAAGGATGTGATAGGAAAGTACCTTTGGTTTGTCCTATTCCTGGATAACTTGTATGGATGTTTGTCTGACATTTCATTTCTAAAGATTACGTACATTGGTTTTTACAAACATACATCAGTGGTGGCGGAGAAGGCAACTTCTCTTAGCTTAACACCCTCCTTGAGACGTATGAGCTTAGGGTTGTATTTTTATGAAAGACAATTAGTAGTCAACGAAAATGGCCGTGTGGCATTCTAAGTGATGTGATTGTGATTTTTAAAAGGTAATCGTTACCTCAGGCCTCATCAACCGAAAATGACCAAAACAGGGTTAGATGCAGCATGGCTAAGTGGGTCATTCCCAAGTAGGATATGATCATTCCTCTTCTAGATAAATCTTTACACGCTATGACGTCGTGTATCTGATTATTGTGGTTTGTATGCTTAGAGGGCCCTTGGTAAAGATAGGTAACGACCGAAGGATGACATATTCGGTACCATCTAGTTACAGAGGTGGGCCGGTCTTGTGTTGGTAGAGGGAAGATGTTTGTGCCTCGGGACATCCATCTAGAGGTGTACCCCTTCGGAAGGTAGTCCCTTCACCTGGTCATTCGTATGGAAATCCAAACCCCACTACATGTTTGCCAATTTATTTGTAGATCTAGTATGCTAGAATTTAATAATGGTAACAATTTCGGCTATTTTGAATATTATTTGTATACTTGACACTAGTATAATATCACACGAGTTTGATATGAAATGTTTTAGTTATCATAAGGTAAAAACATGTCCATGTTTATGTGTGGACTTGTCTTACGAGATACTTTGTTTTGTTAAAGGAAAAGTTTGGTAATTTAATAAATTCAGTTGAGTGTGTTTCTCATGCTGGTTTACCTGACTGATCCAGGCGTTCTTCCCTCTCAATGCTCGGGTCAGACCGAGTTATTTACAGGTCTAGATTTGGGGCTTTTGAAGTTTCAGTAGGAGAGTTGGAGATCTTCATTTTCGTACATCCATATTTGCTTGATTATCCGCTACATTGCTTAGTTGTTTTAAATTATCGGCATTTGTAAGGATGGGTTATTATAACTGTCGAGACTGATAATTATTGTTTGATTATTAAAATCTGATTGATGTATGTATATGTACAGTTTTTGTTTTATAAAGATCATTAATATGATATTATATATCTTCTGTTGCGATGTGAGATTTTGTATTGTTCTGTTTGGTTCTATCTTCTCTCTTTCTTCTCGTCTGTTCTTCTCTCTTCTTTTCTTTCTCTTGACTTTCCATCAATCTATGCTTTTTGGGTCGGACATGTGTGGATTATTGTCGATTCAAATGGTTCGGATTTTTGGGTCGTCACACGTAGTATCAGAGCTTAGATTTTGTATATTCCTAAGCTTTGATGCATACTCAGTATAGATAGGGACAGTAGCACCCTAGATTGAGTTTGAGTGTATTATGTATATAAGCGCGTATTTGTTAGTGAATAAAAAATGTTTTGTATTGTGTTTGCTTATCCGTTGAGCTGTTTGTGAATTCTGGTCGGTATGCGGGACGCCATATTATCGATAGGGATTTCCAAACACTTAAACGAGCAAGTTGACATAGTATCATTTCAAATTGGGTAAATGAAATAATTTTACCTCGATTATATTTTATATATAAAGAAATAATTTTTCAGAAATTATTAAAGTGTTTGTAAATTGATTATTTGGTTGTTGAAAATGTAAAAATAAATATAAATTAATAAAAGATGTTTGAATAATCTAAATAAAGCAACAATTGTAAAATAATAAATTATATAAGCAAATGAATTATATAGTATGGAACTATAATTAATAAGATTTACAATTGTGAAATAATCTTATATATAAGAAATGAAATTAATGGGTATATTTATCAAAATGAGTTGTAAATAAAAAATGAATTTGAACTAAGAATTTGAAATTTTGAATCCTGTTGATTTTGAAAGTTAATTTTCAAATTTCAAGAGATTATATTATTATAAATCTAAGTAAGATAAATAAATTTGAAATGATATTATATTAGTAAAGTAAAATAGTGAAATTATATAAGTAAAAGATTTGCAAATGTGATTTATAAATAGAAAGAATTTTTAAAAGAATAGAAAGCACTGAATTCACTACTATTGCTGGAAAATAATAATGGTGATGGCTGCAGCATCATCGGTATCATTTTCGAGTTTCTGTGTGATGGATTTGCTAACAATAGTAAATTGAAAATTTTAGTTTTGTTTTGATAAACAAACTTGATTTAAAATCCAAGTTGTAATTGATAAATATAAGTAAAATAAGTTTTGGACATATAATGAGATAATAAATTTTTAGCTTTAGTAAAGTTGAAAGAAATTTGAGTTAGTAAGTGAATTATATGATTTGAAATTTAACTAAAGTAAAGTCAAATAAATTGAATTGGATTATATAAGTTATTGAAATGAAATTAAACTAAGTGGTAAGTGATTATAATATGAATTTGGAAGTTTAAATAAACCTAAGTGTAAAGTGATTATATAGCCATGGTTTGAAATTATAAATATGTGAATGGAAGTATACATAGGTAAATGTTTATGGAAGTTGAATAAATAAGTTAAATAACTTATAAAATGAGAAAATGTAAGTAAAACCAAACATTAAAAAATGGTTCAACAAATTTTGTTAAGCAAAACAGAATCTGAATTTGAATAAGGATATAAATTTGACTTAAGTAAAAGTTAAATAAAATAGAATTTGAAATGAATTAGAGATGAACTTAAGTTGTATAGTGAAAGTGGAGGTAAATGAAATTAAAATGAAATATAACTTAAGTGATGTTGAATAAAGTTGATTTTGGTATCGAAGTAAAGTAATAAAGTAAAGTGATGAATATGAACTTGAGTTATATAATGAAATTCAACTTTAGTTGTTGTTAAGAATTGAATGTTAAACCAGTTGAAATTGAATGTAAACGAAGTAAAGTGAATTAATTTGGTAATGTTGGTTATGCATTGGTTATTAGATGGTTTTTAATTGATTGTATAAAAAATTCATATGAAATTAAATTAATGAAATTGAAAGTAAAATAATTGAATTCAAATTGAAAGTGAAGTAAGAATAAATAGAAATGAAATTGATTTAATTTGAATGTAAACAAACTTGAATTTGAATGAATGAATGTTAGTAAATCTAATGTTAATGAATCAAGTGTGATTTAAATTGAAAATCAATTCAGTGAATATTAATAAGAAATGAATGTATATTGATTTGGTTATGGATTTATTGGATAGATACTGATTAGTTGGGTGATAGTTGTTTGATGGTTGGATTTGTTGTTTTTGTTGCGTTTGCTATAGTGGAATATATAGTTGTTGTATTGGTATATGTTGTATATTGATATTACTTTTCATATATACATGTTTCTCATTGGTTTGTTGAGTGTTTAGCAGGTGCGTTTGGTGCTTGCTTCACTTTTGGAGCTCGCTTTCGCGCTATATTAGCCGTATATGCTCGCTAATAATATATAAGGTACATATCTCGAATTACATATCGTACTTTTACACATTTTTCCCTACGGGACGCCTCATCTCTGATGATGAGATGTATATTTGTGGTGTGCGTGTGTGTGTGTGTGTGTGTGTGTGTGTGTGTGTGTGTGTGTATATATATATATATTGTTATTTTTTTCTGATCGAACCATGCAAAGGAGACGCTGGTGAATTTCTTTGAAAATTTAGGGAGTTACAAAAATTTTAGAAAAATTGTATGACTAAAATTTTGATATTGAGTTATAAAGTTAAATGATATTAGTTGGTTTTAAAAGATAACTAAGTAGATTTGAAAACTTAGAAAAGTTTTTGTAAGTTTAATTATTGGATTGGAAGAAGTTAAAGGTTAATTAGATTTGGTAAATCTAATCTGAACGAGTTATGAAAATTTAATTGATTTTGTGACTTTCTCTTACTTAGTAATTTCGAGGACGAAATAATTTTAACTAGGGGAGAATGTAACGACCCAGAATTTTAGTCATTTGAAATTCATATATTTAATTGATTTTAAATATTCGCAAGTTAATTTTATAAGCTGAATAACATGTATTTGAAATATAGCGAGTTAATTGGATAATTAAATTGTTAATTCAACATTTGAAATTGTAGAAATAATTGGAAATTGGATTTAGTGCGAATGAAAATGATTTTTAATGTTGTTTTAAATTCTATTTGAATTAGAATGATGTTATAAACTTTTAAAATTGAATTGAAAGTTAAATTGTAGATATTGAATATTTTAATATTTAATTGACGAGTGAAAATGGTCATTTTCAAACAGTCTCATATTCCGACGAAACCAGTTTCATCGGATCCATAATGTTAAATTATTGTAAGATTTTAAATTTCGTCTCAATCGGAATTACGGTTTGTCCGAGGCAAGCTATAACGCGTAGAAATCTGTTTAAGTGAATTTTAAATTTTAAATAGTCGATTTGAAAACCTATCTTCCAAATATGATCGAATTGGCTCTCGATACATATTCCATTGCGTTTGGAATAGGAGTAAAACATTATAAATTCCAGGTGGCACGTTCCGTTTCAATTTCGAAAAATTTGACGATGAATGTCGCGAAATTTTCTATAAAAGGACCTAGATTTTTTAATTTGCACTAAAACCCTATTTACTTAGGGCCAGCCGCAACTTTTGTTTTAATGGACATAAACCTTCGATTCTTCTCTCCTCAAAATCTTCCAATCCATCTACTTTCAAGCATCGAGTTCAACATGAAAAATGTAGAGCTTCCTGAGCTCTACCCATCCATGCGGCTTTGATCGTATTCAAAGCTATGGATCGATGGAAAATTTAGGATGAACGTCACGAGTTCGTGTGTGATTTTCAAGAAATGTAGGAAGCCGATCTTTTTAATATGGTGGCCGAAGATGGAGCAAGGGTTGTTCGATCGAATGAAGGGGTTTGATCGTCGTAGATGTTGATGATGGTGGTGCGATAATTCATATAGGAAGGTGGCCGATTGGGGTTTCACATGCATGAAGTCGAAGGGGGAAGAAGGAAAAAGCAACGGCCAAGATTCTAGGGTTTGGAATCGAACGGCTCAGATGTAGGAAGGTTTAAAATAAAATAATAAATTGAAATTTATATATATATATATATATATATATATATTAATTGTATGAACTTTAATAATGTGTAACTTCTTCATACGAGGTCGAAAATTGACGAAACGACTTGCATTCGGTTCTTATGGATGAACACTACGCGATGGTGCTGGTTAGGAGTTGATTGGCGCTAGTGTGAATTTTTGGTAAAATTAAACGCGTGTTTTTATTTTATTCAGAACAAAACATTGCAACTGCTATTGGAACCATTGTGAACGCAACTCACTCTTTCCGACTCACTGATATTTTTATATAAGTGAGAATAAATATTATTTATGATGATTGATGATTGTTTGGATGATATATGATATATTGATTGGTATTTGGATATATTTCTGCCTAGTGGAGCAGATGACCCTATACGTTCTCGTGTATGAGCAGATGATCTTTTGTACGCGCGTCTGCATCGAAGCGGACATTGTACACATATTTCTAACATGTATTTTTGTTGCAGGTCACGGGTTGGAGGGATCCAACTATATTCCACAACAGTATTGATTTATTTACAGATATTGTGATATATGTTGTTCTCATATTATATATGATATTTTGGATGTCGTGATTGATGTATTTAGTCTTGTTGCAGCATTGGGCCTATATTTTGGAATTTTAAAAAATGTTGAAGTGATGATTTCCAAATTTAAAAGGATTTTAAAGTGATTTTGGAAATAAACGTTTTATTGATTTTTGAATTGTAAAGAAATTGAATTTATTTCGAATAAATAAATATTATAATTTTTATGTTATAAAAAATTATGATTTCTGTGAAATATTGTAATTATATTTTTTGGAATATGAAATGAACTATTTTGTAAAATAGTTTAAATGGAGATTTTTGAAGTTATAATAAACGGTGTACATATATAAGATTTATAAAATGGATATTTTATAAATCAAAGTGTTAGAATTATAAAGGAGTTTTATAAATGTTAAAATGAAGTTATAAATGAATCTTATAAGTGATCAAGATTTGTGGATTTGTGAAGTTATAAAAGAATGAATTTTGTAAATAAATGAATTATAAGTATTTAACTTATAATTTGGATTTTTGGTATATAATTGAGTTATAAATGGAACTAGTTAAAAAAAGGAATTTTGTGTATTGAAATTTTTATAAATTATAAATGTGAATTTATAAACATTTTTTTATAAATTCGAAATCAATTGAATTTGATAAGTTAAATGTAGAAGTTTATTAAAGGTATTATATCCACGATTTTGGACATTGGATTATCCTTTAAATAAAAAGTGTAGAAATATTGAATTTGGTAAACGATTTATATTCATGATTTTAGACAGTGAATAATATATTAAAGAAATATTTTGGAAAGTGATATTTTGAAATGGATTTAAATGATTTAAAGATGGTTTTAAAATGTGTCAAGTATCGAAAACATAGATTTCAACATTCATTGTTGAAATAAATGTTTTCGAGAAATAAGGAAATAATGGACTATAACACTATTGTTATAGTAAATGATTTTCGAAAGGAAATGTTTTTTTGTATAGTATTGGGGTTTATATATCTATCTTAATTTTGAATCTCTATACTATTGATTTTTGGTTGTCGTAACGATGTTTTACGCAACATTCGTTTTGACCCAAATAAATGTGTTTAAAGAGAATGTTTTCCTTAAAGAATAATATATATACTTAATCCTGATTTAAGTATATGCAATATTTTCTAAGTGTTGAAAATAAAGAGATTTGTGAATATGTTTATATTTTTTTAATAAGTATTTGGAAATATTTTCCAATATAGTAGTGAAATGGTTTTGAGAATATATCTTTTTTAAAGATAATTAAAGTAAATATTTGGCAATTGATTTAATTAATAAAAGATTAATTAAAGGGCTTAGTGATTGTATATGGTGCTAAATATTTGTTTGTTTTCTTTAATAGTTAAATAACCTACTATCAAACATTAGCCAAATTTTAGTCCATCGACTTGATGTGGGAACTATTTAGTCGTACACTTAGTATGTAGCCTTCTGTGTAGGCTTGATTATCGTTTGTGTTGAGGATGTTGATTCGTATAGTGTGGAGTATTACTTCAATCTATCGAGCTTCCTTCTTGACCTGAAGGATAGAAAGTTGAAAGTTGGAGACGTGATAAGTCTATGAGACTTAGTTTCTGTGTGAGGTTGAGAAACGCTTTTGCGTTGTTGGTTCGAAGAGACCGGGATCAGATTTATCTGAAAACCACTTCGGACCAATGTATATGCGAAGATTGTGCAGGTTGCTTGTGATGATTTTGATATTCTGGATTTTCATAGTGGGGGACTGCTTGTTGATCGTTTGGGGTTAAAATCCTAATATACATCCAGTAGAAGTGGTCTCTTCATTATGAAATATCCAATACGAGGACTATTCGCTACTAATCTTAGGGATTTCCCGACAGGATGTGGTAGGAAAGTACCTTCGGTTTGTCCTGTTCCTGGACAACTTGTATGGATGTTTGACATTTCATTTCTAAAGATTATATACATTGGTTTTTACAAACGTACATCAGTGGTGGCGGAGAAGGCAACGTCTCCTAGCTTAACACCCTCCTTGAGACGTATGAGCTTAAGGGTTGTATTTTTGTGAAAGGCAATTAGTAGTCAACGAAAATGGCCATGTGGCATTCTAAGCGATGTGATTGTGATTTTTGAAAGGTAATCGTTACCTCAGGCCTCATCAATCGAAAATGACCAAAACAGGGTTAGATGCAGCAGGGCTAAGTGGGTAATTCCCAAGTAGGATATGATCACCCTCTTCTAGATATATCTTTACATGCTATGACATCGTGTATCTGATTATTGTGGTATGTATGCTTAGAGGGCCATCAATAAAGGTCGGTAACGACCGGAGGATGACATATTCGGTACCATCTAGTTACAGAGGTGGGCCGGTCTTGTGTTGGTAGAGGGCAGATGTTTGTGCCTCAGGACATCCATCTCGAGGTGTACCCCTTCGGAAGGTAGTCCCTTCACCTGGTCATTTGTATGGAAATCCAAACCCTACTACGTGTTTTCCATTTTACTTGTAGAGCCTAGTATGCTGGAATTTAATAATGATGACAATTTCGGCTATTTTAATATTATTTGTATACAAGACACTAGTATAATATCACATGAGTTTGATATGAAATGTTTTAGTTATCATAAGGTAAAAACATGTCTGTGTTTATGTGTGGACTTGTCTTACGAGATAATTTTGTTTTGATAAAGGAAAAGTTTGGTAATTTAGTAAATTCAGTTGAGTGTCTTTCTCATGCTGGTTTACCAGACTGATCCGAGCATTCTTCCCTCTCAATGCTTGGGTCAGACCGAGTATATTTACAGGTCTAGATTTGATGCTTTTGGAGCTTCGGTAGGAGAGCTGGAGATCTTCATTTTCGTACATCCGTATTTGCTTGATTATCCGCTGCATTGCTTAGTTGTTTTAAATTATCGGCATTTGTAAGGACAGGTTATTATAACTGTCTAGGCTGATAATTATTGTTTGATTATTGAACTCTGATTGATGTATGCATATATACAGTTTCTGTTTTATAAAAATCATTGATATGATATAATATATTTTCCACTGCGATGTGAGATCCTGTATTGTTCTGTTTCGTTCTATCTTCTCTCTTCCTTCTCTTCTCTTCTTCTCTCTTCTTTTCTTTCTCTTGACTTCCCGTCAGTCTATACTTTTTGGATCGGACATGTATGGATTATTGTCGATTTGAAGGGTACAGATTTTCAGGTCATCACATCTATCTTCATTCCTATAGCCTCATTTAATTTTCAAATCTCATCTTCTATAGCTTCATCTCTCCACTTCCATCTCATTTTCCCTCTCTCGCTCTCTTCATTTTCTTCCTTCATTCTTTTCTTCTTCTCCAAATCTCCTTCTTCTTTTTTCATACTTTCATTTTTCTTATTATTATTCTTCAGATCTTCTTCTTTTTCAAAGCTTCTTTTCAAATTCTTCATCTTCTTTAAAAAAAAATCTTCTTTTCCAAACATTCTTCTTTTTCCATATCCTTTTCTTTAAATTCGGATCTATACAAACTTCTTTGTCTCTTCCAAAACTTTCTTTAAAAAGGGAAGATTAAGATAGCAAGGAAATAAATCAAAAGGAGGAAGTAGTAGCGGATCCAAATCCGACTAGAAAAGGGAAATCCATAAGGTGAGTGTTTAAACTCACTCACGAAATACTAAAATTTTATTGCAAGTTAAACCAGGTCATTTAGTTATAAATTTTAGATTATTGGTTTGGAATTTTAATTGACATTTAATTTGAATACCTAAACTCCACTATGTGACAACTAGTAATTATTATGACATGTTATTGAATTGGTTGATTTTTTGAATTGGTTGATTTGAATGTTGATTATATGTTTTTTTTTTGAAATTGGGTACTTAGATTCAACATATCACTATCGCATGTCAATAGCTACGCAAGTTTCGAACTTGCGACCACTCACACCAAAGTGGAAGCACTTAACCACCGGGACAATGGTGCTTGTCATGTTGATTATATGTTATGATGGATGTTATTGTGATTGAATATGCATTTGTTCATTTATTTTGATATATCTTCATTATCACCATATAGTTTATTGTAATCATGTAAATTTTCATATTGATTATTTAAATACTGAATAAAGATATAAAATCCATGAATTTCATATATTTACATGAGAAAAAAAAATTAGTATGTTACATTTACTATTTGATCCATAAAAATGATTTTTGAGAAATAAACCGTCGTTACCTTATTTGAAAGTTTTCAAAATCAAATTTTGAAACATTGGGAAGTTTCCATAGAACTGAGTGTTGAAACTTTAGAACATTTTTATAAATCAAATCTCTTGAACAATGAAATTTAATTGGAAATTTTTCTGTAAATTTGTAAGTTACTAGAATGGATCTACTGTGAAATCTATTGTATTTTGAATACGGAAATAATAACTTTTCCAAAAAATTTAAACCTTCAAAAATGTAGTTATCTGCATTTCTTATTTCATCTAATTTTGATTTAATTTGCATAAGATCTTTTCATTCTGACTCGAGTGTTTCTCCTTTCACTACGCTTGGGTCAGTCTGAGCTTTTCAGTGAATTGAAGATTATTTTTTAGAAGACAAAGATGAAGATTCAGTATATTATTGCTATTTATTATAATTATTCCGCTGCATTATTTGTTTATTTTTGTTGTAATTCTGATTTGTATTATAAGTGTAATCAAATGTTATTTATATAACAGCTTTATGAACTGTTTATTTGATTATTATATTTTGTCAATCCGCTACGAGATCTTTGTTTTATTTTTATTTCTTTTCTTTTATTTTCCTATTTACCCCATTAGCAATCCTCCCTTTTGAGTTGTTTGAATTAGACATGTGTGGTTTATTGTCGATTTAAACTGTCTAAAAAGGTGAGTCGTTAGAGAAGTAGACTTCCCTTTGACATTTTGACCCGAACCCTTCTACTTTGGTATATTCTCTTTTCCTACAGGCAAACGTATGATTCCACGGGTCCTACAATTGGATGTGTCCCACATCAGTATAATGTATATCCAACTATTGGTGCCCACTTGTGGTGGACAGACTTCTGTTATGTAACATTGTCGACCTTACATTCCAACCCATATTAATGACTATGTCATTTTTAATTACTCTAAGTTATTGACCAAATTCAATAATTCACATTCGTATAAATGCATACTTGAGGCTATATAAATTTATTTAGTTACTACGTCTCCTATGTTCAACTATTGGTATTTAGTTATTTTACCCAACTTGCTTCTTATTTAATTTACACCAATTTAATTTATTTACCGCTTACTTCTACTTTAGTAGATTAAATACCTTTTACTACTTAACTTCTACTTGGTATTATTAGGTGTATTTTATTGTTTCTTTACAACTACTAATATCTTCCTTTAAGTATTATAATCTTCTTACTTGCTCATTTCATTGCTTTACATATACTTCTTTGCTTATTTTTTTATTTTCTAACTTATTACACAAGCTAGATTTATAATTGAATTATTGTAATTATCGCTACTTATAGTATTTTTATTTATACTTAGGGATTTATGTATTTTAATACATTGGAATTACATTCTTCAAAAAGAAATGTTAACATTGTAAATTCTTATAAATTGTCTAAAAGAGGACTTGTATTATATTTGAAATTACAAAAAACTATCTTTTCTATTATTATAGAAATAGACGGTACAAAATACGGTAAACATTCCTATTTTATACATCTCTTTCTTTTAGATATTCCATGTTATTTCAAACGGTGCATTTTTATTTATATTTAGAAAACTAGATAATTTATAGAAATTTACATTGTGACACACTTCATTCCAATAAATTAGAATATTGCTTAAATGCCAATCAAATTTATAATAAATTCATACTTACCAACATGTCGTTTAACCAAATATTTTGGAATTACCATACAATTTATTAACTTAGGGACTTCTTTCACCCTTACTTTCCAGATTCAAGTACATGTAATATTTAATTCAAGTTAACAATTCATAGAATATGTAGGTATGGTTTACGAATTCATTAGATGTATATGTTTAAGCCTACAACTCCAAAAATAATTATATTCAGATATGCTAGAAACAGATTTACAATGATATAAATCTATATTATATAAAAAAATATAATTGTCCACCCACCTTTAAGCGTCTAAATCATTTTATTCTTGTTTGACTCCCTTTTTCTCCTCACAAAATATCTACTGCAAGAATATACATATCCATTATAAATTTAGATCTGAAAAGAGATCTAAGTTTAATTTAGATTTGCTTTTACAATTTACCTTGGCATTGGTGATTGGATTTTATTCCTCTGCTCTATTAACCCCCACTATTATCCACTTGTATATGTTTATAGATTATATTTTATATGGATTTTAGAATTTGAGGGGATGAGAAAATGGTAGCGCATTGGTGTTACTTTAGAAAACTGAGGAAAAACAATGAGGGTTTAGGCTTCTATATATAAGTGTTCAAATCGATGTCACTATTAGATTATTTTATATTAAATTCGCGTCATTCGGCCTAAGTTCAATTCATAGTCCCCAACCAAATAGCAGTAGACCGCTATCCCACCATCGATCGACGCTAGTTGTAACGACCCGTAAATTTTCAATAATTAAATTTGTTAATTTAGTAAGATTTTGGTAATTTAATATTGAAGAAAATAAAAATTAGTGAATTATTAATAAAAATAATAACTAGAATGAAATGCAACAGTATAAATGTAAGCTAATTATTAGTAACTTGAATATAATTCCAATAAATGAAATAATGCAAATGTCATACTTGGTTATAAATTGAAATGTAAGAAAACGTTTGTAAATGTTTAATTAGCTAATGAAATAATAATATAGTTAATGGTAACTGAACAAAATCGGTATTATATAAGAATTGTAACATTTGTGTATAAATAATGAAATTATAAGTGTGGAAGTAATAAAATAAATAGAAATGCAAATGTATTCATAAGGTAATAATTATGTTAATAAAAGAATGAAGATGAAATAATTAATTGGGACTTTAAATTTTAATTAATGTGTACATTTGACAAAATTTCAATACAAGTGGAAATATAGTAGTTAATACAATTAAATATGGAAATTGGACCATATTAATGTAATGGAAGACAAACAACTATTAACTCGGTTAATTGAGTAATAATGGATTTATTATAAAGGTTGAAAATCAATTTAAAGTAATTGATTGAAATTTAATTTTTATAAATTGGATTTAATTACAGGGAAATTGAACACTATAATTAGTGTTATAACCAACACTAAATTGTCATATAAACCTGTATTACGTCATGGTAAAGGTCCAAGTGATTAAAAAAAGATGAATTGGTTAGTTTATAAGTATTGAATAAAAAGGTGATTAATTTATTTATTTAATTAACTAAAAATAGCCATTTTGGCCACTGACTTGGATTTTGACGAAACCAGTTTCATCGGATCCGTAATGGCGATATATTGTAGGATTTCAAATTTCATAACGATCGAACTTGTCATTTGATCGTACGAACTCGGAACGTCTAGAAATCAATTAAATTAAAATCAATTAAAATCAATTTGAAATAAGCTGATTTTAACGTAATTTCTTCATACGATGGAATTGGGACTTGAAACATATTCCATTGAGTTTAAAATATTCAAAAGCATCTATTTTGATATATGGGTTGACCCATTTTCGTTCCGGAGGTAGAACAGACTTTTCGGGTTATTTATCATTCCAATCCAAATCGATCCGGTCCATTCTTTTCTATTTCAGCTTTACCTATAAATACCTTGTTATAAACCCTAATTGTTTCTTATTCTTATTTATCTGTACTTACGTTTTTGTCTCCTCCTTTCCAATGGCAGACAAACCAAACAAGCTTCTCAATTCAATTTCAAATCAAAAATCAAAATGAAAATCACACTCCTCAAACTATATCATATTATATATCGATTTGAAGCTCTCGACGAGCGCTAACCAAAACTGTAGTTCGTTTTTCGATCTGGCTTTCTGTATGCCCGAAAATCGATGAACAAACCATAGCCATTCATTGGTAGTTGATCATCGACGATGATGCCTCGATTCAACGGTGCTGCAACGCGGAGTGGGTCAAGGGCGGGCCATCACGGTGGGTTGTTTAGGTCGGTAGTGGCTAGATTGGCGGCTATAATTCAACTAGGGTTCAAAACCCTAGTTCAGAAGGTGGCGGCGTGCACCAAAGGAGGCGATCGAATGGGGATTGCATCTCGTTGAGGCGAGGAGGTTGAAGGTGGCCAGGGACCCTCTGGCGGCCTGAAGCGCATGAATTTGGTGGTCGAAATTGGAGTTTGACTGCTCTGGTTGGGTTCGAGACGACGTCCAGGCGCGTAAAGATGGGTCACGTGGCGCTATTTTATTTGTCAACTTATTTATTTATTTATTTTTCCAAATTAAATTCCTATAAGTTCTAACTCGCGTATTGTTCACATACGAGGTTCAATTTACGCACGATTTTCTCCATTAGGATCATGTTGAAATTCCAGGCATTTTGACGTTGGTTTGGGCGAATTCTGAGATCGTTGGAATTTTGGGCTAAATTTGGATTTAAGTTCAATTTAAATTCAAAGGTGAGTGTTTTAACCTACTCAAACTTCTAAAATTTCTTATGTTTGTTAAATTAAATTTATGATGTGATTAGAAATTTATTTATGGCCATCTGGTATATTTTAATCGTCATCTCAGTTAATTTGAATTTATTTGAATTATATCGTTATTTAATTTATTATTTTTTTTTTAGCAAAAGCTAGCGGGGTTAACAGGGCCCCTACCTGATTTTATTGCAAAAAAACAATAAAACACAAAACTTGCCCAAAAGAGAACAGCAAGCAAGAAAAAAAGAAAATACAAAACACAACACACGGAGCTACACAGAAAGAAAAGCACAACAAAAAAACACACAAAGCAAAACAAGAAAACAAGAAACACACCAAAAAAACCAACTATCTCCAAGCATCCATGTATATGGCTGGAAAAATAGCTTGCATCTTCATTGTTTTGTAAATTTCATACTTCAATACTTTCCATAACACCTGACCATCTCTCCTCTTCTTATCAAAGCAAATCAAATTTCGTTCATACCACACCACTGCCATGTATTTCTTCAAGCATATAGCTAAGTGTCTCGCCTTCAAAGTTCGCCACCTTATAGCTTTGTAAATCATGTCAAAATCCAGCATAGGTTGATTAGCCAACAGTCTACTCCCAGCTACAAGCATCATTTTGTCAAACAGCATCTTAGTGTAAGAACATTGCATGAACAAATGGTGCACAGTCTCAGGGTCATTAGCACAGAAAAAACAATTTGATCCCCTATCATATCCCATCTCCATCAATTTGGTTCTAGTTAACATTGCATTTTGCAGCACTTTCCAGAGCATAAGATTATCCCCTGGGGTTGAATCAGTTGTCCAAATAACTTTGCTCCACTTGAAATCATTATCACCAAAACTGTGCAGGTGCTTGTACACAAGCTTAACAGTATGAGGTCTATCATTCCAAAACACATCACCAACATCAACAAGAGGGTACTTATTACATTGTATATCATTCCACACTGACCTGATGTACTGATTTGATGAGTATGGCAGATTCATGTTACCCTGGAAAATATAATCCACCGCCTTTGCATTAAAAGGTATACCAGTCTGTTGAATCTGTTGATATGTGAACAAAGAATGCAATATCACTCCCTTGGCCACCCATGGATCGTACCAAAATTTGACAGTAGAAGAATTTGACAACCTATGAACAATAATAGGAAGCAATCTATCACGTAAACTCAGGAGATTTCTCCAAGTCCAGCTGCAAATTTGTGGAGTGGTAACAGTCCAGAAACTAGCCCTACCAATTCTATTGACCCAAACCCAATTAACCCAACCAGAGTTATCCTTGGCAATAATTGAATTTAGGTGAGTACTGAATGCAGCAATATTCCAGTCAACAATGTTTAAAACCCCCAGCCCACCAGCATTTAAACTCTTCTCAAAACATTTGAATGAACATGGCAATGGCTTCCTGTTTTTGGTGGATCCAGTCCAAAAGAATCTTAGCATTGCACTTCTGACATGATGCAAAAGTTTAGTCGGCAAGATAAACGCTTTAGCCCAATAAACAGTCATAGAAAATGCAACAGACTTGATAAGGACAAGCCTTCCTGCCTGGGTCAAAAATCTGTTAGACCACATGTCAAGAATAGCAACCATTTTGGAATACAATGGGAGGCAATCAGCATACTTCAGTCTTGATGTCAATAGCGGGAGGCCAAGATAAGTCATATTATTACTCATTCTTTGGAGACCAGTGTAATGTAGAAGACTGTTGTAAATACTGGTGGAAACCCCTGCAATTGCTATACTTGATTTAGAAAAATTTAGTTGCAAACCTGACATCAAATAAAAGTCAGTCAAAGTTTTAATAACACTTTGCAACGAGGGGAGATGAGGCTTAGTAAAAATCATAATGTCATCAGCAAACAAGAGAGTAGTAACATTTGTTAGTTTGCACTTGGGGTGGTATTTAATTTGCCCAGCAGCATACTTTGTTAACATTAATCTAGTGAGCACTTCCATCACCATAAGAAATAAGTACGAAGAAATCGGATCCCCTTGCCTAATTCCCTGCCTACTCTTGAAATAACCAACAGGTCGACCATTAATAACAATGGAGAACCTAGCAGTTGAAATGCATTCATATACCCACCCAACAAATGGCTTCGGAAAGTTCATTAATGCCATTATTCTCACAATGGTGGACCAGTGAATGGAATCATAAGCTTTAGATATGTCTAGCTTTAGCATAGCAGAAGGAGAAATATTTGATCTCGAATATCCACAAAGCAGCTCTTGAGCCAGCAAAATGTTGTCATAAATACTCCTATTGGGAAGAAAAGCAACCTGATTGTGAGAAATAATTTGGGGGAGAACATGCAGAAGTCTTGACGCAATAATCTTTGATATACACTTATACACCACGTTACAGCACGAGATTGGTCTAAAAGAAGAGACAGAGCTTGGTTCAGAACTTTTTGGGATTAGTACAATATTAGTTGAGTTAACTTCAGATAGCAGTGTGCATTTAATAAAAAAATTGTGCACTGCCTTGCAGAAATCCACTTGAATAATGTCCCAGCAAGTAACAAAGAAGAGGACATTGAACCCATCAGGCCCACCACACGATTTTCTATTCATTGCAAAGAGTGTATTTTTTATTTCCTCATCAGTAACTTGATTAACCAGCATAGCAGCTTGCAATGTGGACAAGCTAGGCAGGTGGATGTTGTTTAACTTGTCAAGATCAGGAATAAAGTCAGAGGAGTTACCAAACAAGTGCTCAAAATATTGAACAAAAGCAGCATCAATTAAATCAGGAGTTGAAACAGTAGAACCTTCAAGAGTAGTTATTGAGTGTATATTTTCTTTAGCCTGTTTGATTTTGATCGAGGAATGAAAAAACTCAGTGTTACGATCACCAAACTTATACCACTTACTATGAAACTGCTGTTTTTTCATTCCACTTTCAATTTCTAGAGCTTTGTTAAGAAGATCACATAGCCTTACTTCCTCTTCAGCTGCATTTTGATCATGGGGGTTGTTCATCATAAATTCCTGAACCTCAGCATACTTCTTCTTCAAAATTTTTGATTGCTTTGTTCCATCACCATACTTCTCAGTTGCCCAAGCTCTCAAAAGCTTTTTAACTTGTTTAAGCTTCCTGCAAAGAATAAACATAGGGTTACCATAACAATGCAAGGACCACGCTATATTCACAGTTGGTTTGAATTCAGAAGAACTAATCCAATCATTAAAAAATTTGAAACTTCTTTTTTCATTTTTCATTTTGGGACCGTCAGAAAGAATCAATGGGGAGTGATCAGATAGAATGGGATGGATTAGATTGACAGAGAGATTAGGCCAAGTAGAAAGAGCTTTGAAATTGCAGAAAGCATGATCAATAGTAGAGAATGTTCTGACACCACTCCTACATTTGTTATTCCATGAGTATCTAGCACCATGAGAGGGTATCTTGATGAGATTCGATTCATAAATGGCATTGTTCAATGGAAGGATATGCTTTGGATATAATGGTTGGCCACCAAACTTGTCATCCAGATGAAAACAGCTATTAAAATCACCAACAACCAGCCATGGATGTGTTTCTTGCCTTAGATTTGGTAAGAAATCAAAAAGATTTTGCCTAGAAACAGCTGTATTGTCAGCATAAACAAAAGTAAAATAAAAGGAAGATTTGGTTTGCTGGTAGATGATTTTGGAGTGTATGTATTGTCTGGAAGAAATTACAGAGGTGATAGAGTAAACAGTTGGATCAAATAGGATGAAAATCCTACCATAATCAGCATCAGCAAGGTTGTGGATAAACTTCCAAGAAGGATTGATGTAATTTGCAGCCCTAGAAGTTAAAACAAGATTAAGTTTTGATTCCAAGATAGCAAAAATTTTTAGATTATGATAATTTATATGATTTTTGACTTGGTCAAGTTTCAGTTGGTTATGAGCACCCCTAATGTTCCAAACACCTATATTTTGTATCTTCATTATCTAAAGAGATTGATGGATGATGTTCTTTCTGCTCCTGGTTGCAGGAGATTGTGCATCATTGGAATCAGCCTTTGATTTTGATGTTTTCTTTGCTGCCAGTCTTGTTCTGGTGTCTATGTTACCATGGCAGTTATCATCACAGGCTTGCTTTTCTTTGTTATACCAACCTGGTATGATAGCATTGTTAACATATGGGAAAGGGGATGTGATTGGTAAAGATGGAGGAGAAGAATTTTTATTGTGTGGGACAGAAAAGGATGTAGTTTGAACAGAATGGAGTGGAACAGAAGGAGAATCAGATGGATTAACATTAGTTGAACAGACTAGTTCAATAATGCTTTTTGCATTGTTATTGAGGAAATTGATATCAGTGGAAGGGATGATTTGATTTCTCATGACTTTACCCCTTTCCAATTGTGCTTGCCCATTTAAATTATTAAGAGTATCAACATGTTGTAATGACTCAGCAGTTGTGTGCACATGCACAGATGGATCAGCATGCACATGGATATCTACTTGTAATTCATCACTATCAGCTACCTGGTTGTTATGCTCAGTTAAAAACGTACTTGATTCATGTATTACCCCCATCTCAGCTCCCATAACTTCATCATTAGCATTATCCTCACCCACCTGCTCAACATCAATTGCATCTCCATCAATATGATCTTCAATCACTTGATACCTGTTAACCAAACTTATATTACCAACAGTAAAAGGCATTGATTCATCATTATCATTTACCTCCCCTACTTGCTCTACATCAATTGCATCTCCAATAATTTGGTCTTCAAGCACTTGGAAACTGTTAACCAACCTTATATTACTATCAGGAATAGACAGCGACTTTTCCTTGGTTGTAACTTCACTATCATTGTTACTACCCACCTTATATGGAGCAGTACACTGCGTTAACTTTGCACCAACATTATCACCTTGCATTTTACCAATTTCCCCATGTCTGTTATCCCTTTTTTTGTTATTTTTATAATTAACCTTTTTCCACACCTGATTTTGATTTCTATTTGTGCTCAACAGCCTTTTCTTGCCATTAACTCCATCCCTATCATCATGGGTATCAATAACTTCATCTGCAGTGACTTTAGCTTCTGACACAGCATGAGAACAGTTACTGCCAGTATGTCCAAATTCTTTACAATTAACACACACTTCTGGTTTCCATAAGTACTTAACTGCAACCTTATGATCAGTGCCATCCATCAACTTAACCAAAAAATTATCCACCAGCTCCTTATCAGGTGATACCTCAACCAAGCATTTTGCAAAAGTAATCCTTTCCATTCTCTCCGTAGATTGATCCATGCACAGGAATTTTCCAACCCTTGACGCCAACCAGTTAATACCATAATGTGACCAAGCATAAAGTGGTATGTTAAATAACTTAATCCAAACAGGAACAGAGCGAATAGTCCGACAACTATTACCCACCGTCACATCCCATGGCTTGATAATAAACAATTTGTTTCTCATGATAATAGGATCAGCTTCAGAAATCCGTTGCCGGTCTTCCGCAGACGAAAACCTGAAGAGGAAAACAAAACCATCCGACTTAACATTGACTTCTCCTCTGAGCTTCCATACTTTCTTCAGATGATACACCACACTCACATATGGCAGGGGTTTATTATTGAATATAAACTGCCAGTAAATACCTGTTATTGATTATCAGTTCTATTTTGATATTCATTGATTGATTTGGATGATGATTGTGATGGATGTTGATTGTTGATATTGGATGAATGGATGTCGTATTTTATATCATTATAAACTGCAAGTTCACTATGGGTTGAAATGATACACACTCGAATGATCTATAGATTAAGGAAAAATCGTTATGGGTTGAAATGATAGACTCGAACGATTTTACGGATGTTATTTATTTCGGGGTTACGGTTTGAAATGTTATATAACCGTAATATTTAAAATTATGGATTGAAATGATAAATATCTGTATTACTTGACCCTAGGTAGAGAATTATATACCAACACCGGATTGGTTAAATTATATGATTTTAAATCCTTAATTTTTGAATGGAATTAAATGATATTTTGAAGGAAAATTTGATTATATAAATTGAAGTATATTTGGAAAATCAATTTTGTGTTGAACGGTGAATTGGCTTAAAAGGGATTGTTTTAAGAAATTAAATGAAAATGGTCTGATTTTTTCGGAATGAAATAAATAGTTTTAAATTGATATAAATTCCAAATTAATGTTTTCAAATATAAACTGTTTTAAATTATATTATTTCTAAGATTTTAAATTTTAAGATTTTCAAATTTAATAACTATTTTAACCTATATTAACTATATTAAATCAACTTAACCTATTTTTAAACCATTTAATTTGTTTTAAAAACTAATTAAACCATTTAATTTATTTTATATCTAACTAATCTATTTTAAAGCTATTTAATCTATTTTAATCGTATTTAATCTGTTTTAAATCTATATTAACTATTTATAACTATTTAAGACTATTTTCTTCTAAATTCCAAACTAAGTAAAATAGATGGATTATATTCAAATTCTCGATTTTAAAGCGAATATGGTTAATGATGTTATAACCTAAGTTGGGATTTAAATTTTAACTAATCAAAATGATGATTTTGAAGCAAGAACTTAACCTGTTTTGGAAATATGATTTTTGGAAGAAATATGATTTGAAAGTGGTATAATTTTTTTGAGAACACGATATTTTGATATAAGTTGTGAATTTGACATTGAAAGGAAATATAATTATCGAACTATGATTTCAAAGGCGAATATGATTTCGAAAGTAAGTAATAATTTCGAAAGTGATATGGTTTGAACTGAATATGGCATTTTGAAATCAATTATGAAATGATTTTGAAAATTTAAAAGAACCATCCGGTGTGTAATAAGCGATTGGTTGCCAAAGAGACTGGGATTGGATGTTGTCATACTCTCTGCCAATACCGAAAACCACTTTGACAACTATGTACGCGGTGGAGATTCCAGAATGAAGTAGGATGGTGGCGACGATCCTATATGAGGTATATACGTGGACCCAACTCCCATGAGTTGGCTTAAGGTGGCTAAAACAAGAGCAATTGATGGGCCAAGTGAAGTCATTTCTCCGATCGGGCACACTCTATCGATACTATATTCTGACTTTTGATTTATTTGGTGGCCACCCTTTAATTTTTTACTCGGAAGTGTGTTTCGAGTTAGGCGGTAGTTGCAGCTATGCGTTACCAACAGTCCAGAAGCATATCTACTCTGGCATTGCCTAGTTGTGCCGTGTCACCTATCCTAGCACGCCATCTACATGTTTGTATTGTATCATGCCTATGGAGTGCCCTCTGACGCCATCCAGTACGGGCAGGACTATGTTACTGTATAGACTATGGGAATATAGAAAACGTGTTAAGGTGGAAAATGTAAAGCCTAAACGCTATTTTAATACCTTTACTTTACTATAGACATATTATAATAGCTTATTGTACTACATAGTGGACAGTTTAACGGATCCTTAGGAGATGCGAATCCCGAACATCTCTTAAGTTATTGCACTCACGTTAGACACTGGATATGAGATGTCAAACCCCATAAACAACTCCGATGCCGTTTACACTCATATTTATTTACCATTAATTTAAGTTACATAAGTTCTTTTAGTTCTGACTCGAGTATTTTCTCTTTTCAATACGCTAGGGTCAGCCTAAGAATTTCAGGATTTGAAGACCTTATTTCTGAAGGACCAAGATGAAGAATGTATTATTATTATTTATTATTCCACTGCATCACACTGTTCTGCTGCATTTTTATTTATTTATCTCCGATATGTGTAACTCTGATTCTGTATTGTATAAGTATAATCAAATGTTTTGTAAACAGCTTCATGAACTGTTATTTGATTATTATGTTTTGTCATTCCGCTGCAAGATTCTGTTTTGTTTTCTCTCTGCTTTTTCTTATATACCCCAACAACAATCCGTCCTTCTATATGGTTTGAGTTGGCACGTGAGTCTGCTTAAACTATCTAAAAAGGCGGGATGTTACAGTTGGTATCAGAGCTTTGGTTAGCGATAACCTTAGTTTTGTGGGGTCTGACTCTTTATTTATAGGGTTGTAATACCCTAGAATGAGTCACTGAGTGTGTATATATGAGAGAGCGTATTTGTTAGTGTTATAAAAAGGTTTTATATTGTGTTAATATGTTCCATTTTGTATTTATAAATTTTGGTTGGCGCATAGAACGCTAGGACATCGGTAGCGATTTCTAAACACTTAATAGGACAGATCGACACAATATTGTTTTAAATATAGGTGAATGAAATAATTTTGCCTATTATATTTTGTATATGAAATAGTAAATTTTATAAATGATATATTTGGTTGTAATATTTTTTTTTGTTAGGTAGTGTAATTTATAAATATTGGTTGGAAATAAAAAAAAAAAATTGGAGATTTTAGAACTTACGTTCCAGGGTTTTTGAAAATTTCTTTCGAACGATTTTGGAATATAATAATAATATTATTTAGAAGTATTTTCTGATATATATATTTCAATATATTTGAAAGAATTGTTTTAAAGAAATTTTGCAACGAAATAAGTTCTGTACTCCTCTCTCTGTCGCTGGAAAATAATTTCGACGATGAGTGCACGCATCATTGACATTCATTTTTGAGTTTCAAAGTGAGAAGGCCACTGTAGTAGTTGTACTATAGATTTATTTTGACAAACAAATATAAATTTCAAATTTCATAAATATAATTGGACATAAGTTATGAGTATATACACCCATCTATTGTTTTTAAATGATTTTAAATGGAACCCGGCATTTAATTCTTAAATTTCTATGAATTAGATATTTTAATTAATGAAATGGAATTTAACTAATTAATAATTGGAACCTCTAAATGATATAAGAGATTAAATGCTATGTTATAAATGAAATTACAAGAGATTTTAAATTTGTAACCTATAAAACAAAGGATATGGTTATTGAACATTAAGTTAATTAAAAGAAATAAGATAAACTTGTGTAACTTTCAATTACATCCTTAAAAGCATATATATAACTTACCAAATATTAAAAGTTGTAATGTTTAATAAGAAAATGTAATGGAAATTGTATAAGTAAAATTTATGAAATGAAAGTGTTCAATGAATTGCTTTTGTAAATAAGAATTGATGTTATAGTGTTATAAACTTAAGTTGTAATTGAAATGTTACTGTAATAAAATGAGATAGAAAGTAAGTATTGTAAGTAAAAAAAATTGAACTTAAATAAATGTATTGATATGCTAAGCAATTAAATTGAACCTGAATACTATCAATAAATGAATTATAAACTTAAGTTAATGTTTAAAACCATTGATAAATAAAGGAAATGAATGTAAATCAAAAGTAAGAAACTTAAGAATGAATTTATGCACTACTGATTATTAAGGTCTAAATGAAATCAAGTGTATAAATTAATTAATGTAAACTAAATTGGTAAAAAAATGTGTGAAATACATGAATAATAAATTCAGTGATTAGTATAAACAATTGAATGGAATAACTTGTGTGAGAAATGAATATAAAGTAATAGAAAGAAATTGACATTATTTGAATAAATAAAAATGAATTTTTGTAAGTAATAAATGACATGAGATTTTGTAAGTAATGAATGAAAGTAAATGAAAATAAGTGCTGAATGAATAAATGGAAATAAAATTTTGTAAGAAATAAATGAAAGATTAAAGAAAGTAATCACTGAATGAATGAAAGAAAAAATGTGAACAATAAATCTTGTGAAAGGAAATTAATAAGAATAAACTTAAATAATGTTAGAATCTGTTGTTTGTTTGGTTTATGTATTGTTTGGGAAATGATACTTCTAATTGTTTGGATGTATGAATAATCGATTGGGTTTTATCTAAGACTGTTGAGTAAATGATATGCTTAGTAGTTATTTGTCATTTTATGTGATTAAAAGTGTCTTAACCCGAACAAACTATTTGTTTTGGTTGATATGGATGGATAATTGATTTGTATTGATTTTATTTGATGATTGTATGTTGGTTGCAAGTGATTGTTGTTTATATTGATTTGTTTGTTAGTGGTTGAAACAACGTTAAATATTTCATTTTATACAATTATTAACTCTTTTGGGTTATATAAGTGAAATACAGGTTTATGGAAGCAATTGCTACTGCTTTTTGTTTCATAAAATAAGTGTTGTTTTCTCGACAAATAGTTACGTTCTAGGATTACAGTTATCTAGCGATATTAAATTATTTTTCCCGTGTTGGGACATATTATTTTGGAAAATATATGATATATATTGTTTTATTTATATTATAATTTCTCCCGAGCCTCTCCGTACAAAGGAGACTGCCGAAATTTTTCGTAAATTTTGGACTTAGAAAATTGTGAAAAATGTTCTCCAAATTTTATTAGTTTGAGTATAAAAGGATTCAATGGTTATAAATTGGGATATGTTATTTAAATTATCCAATTTTGTGAATTAATTGTTATATGGTAAATGTTTTGAATAAGGTATATTGATTTCTTAACTCCTTCTTTTCCTTTCTTTTCCCTTTCCGAGGACGAAAAGTTTTGAGTAGGGGATAGTGTAGTGACCCGTAAATATTCAATAATTAAATTTATTAATTTAGTAAGATTTTGGTAATTTAATATTGAAGAAAATAAAAATTAGTGAATTATTAATGAAAATGATAACTAGAATGAATTGCAACAGTATAAATGTAAGCTAATTATTAATAACTTGAATATAATTCCAATAAATGAAATAATGTAAATGTTATACTTGGTTATAAATTGAAATGTAAGAAAACAATTGTAATATTTAATTAGCTGATGAAATAACAATATAGTTAATGGTAATTCAACAAAATCGGTATTATATAAGAATTGTAACATTTGTGTGTAAATGTAACGATCGGGATTTTTCGTTGCCGAAAAATCCAACCGTTAGGGTTTAAGAAAAAGAAAGAGGTAGAAGAAGAGAGAAAAGAGAGAAGAAACAGAACAAACAATCAGAACAGGAAACAATAACAGAATCTCACAGTCGCAGCGGAACAATATATAATAGATAAATGAATATCATTAAAACAAAAGAACTATACATTTTATACATACATCACAATACATCATATCATCAGAGTGTACAACAATAAAACAGCGGAAAGAATACTATATACAATAGATAATAGACTACGCTATCTGGCTCGCCTCCAGATCTGCACAGCAACTCCCGAATCCAGAATAACCTGATAACCTAACTCTAGACTGCCCGTGTGGAAAATAGTGGGCACCCAGAGTTTAGGAAAGGAACAATAAACTCCAGGTCAGTCATGGGACTGGTGTGAGAACTCAAAAACAGATTATCTTTAAACAAGCAACAAGAAAATTTAAATTTTTAAATCCGCAATGCTTTTTGGAAAATGAAACTACCATAAGGCCTCCCGCCACACACACAATGCAAACGCAGAATTGGAGGAGATTTCTCCTTATGATAGTCAAAGATGCTTACTACGCGAAAATCAAATCATTTTTGATATTATTACTAGTGCATAGTGTAGAAAACAATTTCGAAAGTAGAATATAAATCCTAGCCAGCATAGACATTCCGAACTATACCTACTATAGCTACCATCCAAACAGTGGTGACCACCATAAGTGAATGGCAGGTAATACAACTAAAACCGTACAAGGCGCGTATTGGAGGAATGGATTTCCAACAAATGGTCAGGCTAAGGAACTTCCTACTGCCACATGGGATCGCCTCTGGCGGGACGTCCCGAGAAACTAACGTTACGGTTAGATCTCTGCCAACACAAGGCCGGGTTACCTCTGTAACTAGGTAACTACTACACGAATATGTCATCCCCCGGTCCTTTGGGACCTTTATCCGAGCGCTCGATACCAACAACACCACACAGAAATAGATATAGTGTTTCCACATGAGTAAATATCTGGGCTCCATACCATGATACCACCCTTTTCCAGAAGGAAATGACATACCCTAAAGGGAGCGACCCTCATAACCTTGCCGCATATTCCTGTTTCGACCATTTCCGGGGAGTGAGGTCCTGACGAAGTCTCGTCCACAAAGCTACGCTTTGTGCAACAAAGCCATGCTTCGGGTCCACAGATGACCAAAGCAATAATCACAAAGATAAATGATCAAACAAATGATCATATCACAAATGACCAACCAATGATCATCACACAGCAGCACTCAGCATGCCACATTACCAGATTGGGAAATATCGCTGATAACCTTCAACTACATAACCTCTGAGCTCGTACGTCTCAGAGAAGGGTGTTAAGCTAAGAGAATAAATTCTCCGCCACCAACAGAAATGTATTTGAAAGAAATCTGCTCTATCTCTCAAAATGTAATGTCAGACACGTAACCATACAAGTCTGTTCCGGGTTCGAACAGAACCGAAGGCACTTCCAAAGAAGCCCTTGCAATCCGGGTATCCACAATCCCGATAAAATTTCCCATCACAAAGGAAATCTCCATATCGTAGCTAACGATGCGGAGACAATCGATAGGTCATCCTATCGTTTTCACAAATACCCGGTCTTCACACCGGTCTTCAAATGCTATCCATAACGACGTATCACATATTCGGAATGGGATATACGACACAAAGGTCCTCTCCCGGCTAAACCGAATAGCGAGCGCTTATTTTAAAAAAATAAGTGTGCATTCAATTCCAAACAAACACAATCAATACCATCCAAGGGTAAATATTGATAGTCGGTTATTTAACTATCAATAAAGATGCGCCACATCATCAGATTCCAAATAATTTTTCCAAAATTATTAAGTCCCAAAATATCTTTACAAGATATATATATATATATACACCATTTACAAATAATTGCCCCAGTTATTTGTTTTACCAAAACCACTTCACGATAAAATTTTCCACACTTAACCAATTTGAAAACCCATTTCAAATTAAACACCTTAACCATTTGAAAACAAATTTCAAATTACACAACTCAACCATTTGAAAACAAATTTCAAACCACCATTCATCCTTTATCCCTTTTTAAAACAAATTTCAAAACAACATATAAATCCTTACCGATTTATTTTTAAATTTTACGCTCCAAATTCGTGAATTTTATTTCCATCTTTAAAAATAAATCAACATTTATTTTTAAACCAATTTCCCTTCCTATATATAAATTCCAAAGTGGATTTAAATCCCAAACATCTACTAGCATACGATTCCCAAATCGATTTCAAGTTATTTGCTTTCAATTACCTTAAAGGTGAATTCACAAAAACCGTTCCATTTCATATTAGAAAACCATTCCCATGCTTATTTTAAAAATAAGTAATTCACAAATTTATTTATTTTCAACGATTTGAAAATATTCCATATACTTAAATCACAGTTAAGTATTTATTCCATTCTCTTTAAGAAAACATTCCTTTATTCACATTTATTTGGGTTAAAAACGAATGTTGCGTAAAACATCGTTACGACAACCCAAAAACACTAGTATATGGATTTGAAATAAAAAAAATAGATATATAAATCCAACACTATACAAATTATCCCCTTCTGTTTCTCGAAAACGTCTATTTCAACAATCAATGTTGAAATCTATGTTTTCAATACTCAATACATTTTAAAACACCTTTAATTCGTTTTAAATTCCATTTAAAACATTCCTTTCCCAAAAACAAACCCATTTTATTTAATAATCTATTCAATATTCAAAATAGTGAATATAGCCCACTTAACAAATTCCCATATTTCAATTTATCAAATTCAATGGATTTCAAATTTATAAACATAGTTTATAAGTTCCATTTCTATTATAAACCCCAATTTTATAAATCCCTTTATTAATCCGATGCAATTTACATAACCCAATTTCATACCCAAAAGCCATATTGTAAGTTAAATACTTATAATATTATTTATTTACCAAATCGTTCCTTTGAACTTCACCAATTTAAAATCTTATCACTTACAAGATTTCTTTATGGTTTATAATAATTTCAACTAATGAAATCTTCATTTATTAACAATTTCTATAAAATTCCCCTTTTTATGCCCCAAATTCATTTTTATAAGTGAATAACTTATAAACTTAAAATTTTCCAATAACCATTCGTTTTATAAATTTCACATTTATTAATCTATAAATCCTAGTGAAATGCATGTTATACATCAACTTAACACTTTATAAATTTATTCTATAACTTCAATAATTTTTTATTTAAAAACATCCATTTATAAAATCCTTTATATAAACCATTAATAATAATAACTCCCCAAAAAACCAAATTTAACTATTTTATAAAAACCTATTATTGTTAAAAATTTCTTTTAAGTTATATTTTATAAAAATATAAATTTTTAAAACATAAAATTTTATCCATCTATTTATTTTAAAATTTAATCAATTCAAAATTTTAATAAACCATATTCTTTGAAAAATCGATTTAAAACCCCTTTTTAAATTCAAAACCGTTATTTTAATTTTTAAAAATTTGAATCCGATGATGCAACGACATCAGATGGTCAATCACGGGAATAAGTGTCATATATCAATATGATTATCAACAATCAACATAATATTTATAAACAAATAAATATGTGAGGAATCCAGTTGGATCCCTCCAACCTGTTTCCCTGCACCCACAGACGTTAGCACAATACCAATTCCACTTCAAGGTGGAATATCGCGGTATATGGGATTTTATAAATATTCCGCTTAATAACGGCGCAATAGGGTCTCATCCGCTATACGAGGCGGGAAATCAAATCCAATATATACATATGCCAATATATATATATTGCTATATATAATATATATCCTACTATATCTACTAGCACAATCAAACAGCAATCATCAATCAACATTAACTACTTAAAATTTTAAACAAAACCTTTCGATTGAGTGAGGAGTTCTCACCTTGGTTTTATTTCCGGTTTTCGCGTTCGTTTCGAATAAAATTAAACGAACGTTTAATTTTACCCGAAATTCAAACGAGCTCCAATCGACTCCAAACTGGTTGCATTGCGAAGAGCACGACCATACGATTCCAACGCACTTTGATTCGCCCAAATCGGACCTCGCAGCAAAAAGATATTGATTTTTAAAGTTTGAATTGAATTTCGAAACAATTCCTTTTAAATTAATTTACAAATACCAACCCAACGGGCCCCGCGTCCCCCTTCTCCTTCACCGAGATCACGCACGCAACTCTCCCCAGGCTAAGAAACACGTACATGAACCCATATGCACAAATCTAGGGCTTGAATTCGCGACCACCACACTCGCCTATGCATCGATCAGAGAGCACCACCTCGTAGCCCACGACAAGAGCCACCTTCGGCCAGGAGCTTGCAGAGCTCGGTCAGCATATCCCCTAGGAAAACGTGCCAAACGCAAGCACGAACGCGGCTCCCCATGCCCTCCAAACGGCGATGATAGCTGAGATCCACCGTTGGATCTGTAGTCCACACCATGCTCTACAACTTTCATGTTGTAAGTTTCTCGATTCGATGAGCGGATTTGGAGATTTTGAGAGGGGAAAATGGGATGATTTCGGCCATTGGACCTATAGGAGGCGGCTGGTGATAGTGATTAGGGTTTTGGAAAAGAAGATAACATATATGTTAATATTATTTTAATAATAAAATGCCCAATTTAACACTTTTGCAAACGAACTCCAAACGACGCGTGCCGCCAGGCGATCCTAAGGTTTTTCCACGTTCCGGACACAATGGAACAAGTTTCGGAAGCTAATTCCATCATATGTGTGAGATACGGTAATAAACGCTCAATTTAAATTTAAACCGATTTAAGCGATTTCTAGGCGTTTTGGCTTGTACCGGACAAACGATAAATCCGATTGACTTGAAATTTGAAATCTTGCAATAATATCACATTACGGATCCGATGAAACTGGTTTCGTCGAAATCCGAGACCGTTTGAAAAATGGCTATTTTAACTCGCTAAATTAATATTGAAACGATATCGATGCGTTTGGAGCTGCCACGGTCACACGACAACTCCGATTGCTACGAAAATTGAAATCCGATAATAATTAACTATTACGGATCAAATGGAACTTGTTTCGTTCAATTCTGAGACTGTTCAAAAATTGGCTATTTTTCAGTTGATAATTAAATATTAAAATATTCAATTTTTACGAATTAACTCCAAATTCAATTTTACAAGTTCCAAAATATTTCTATAACCTTAATATGATAAAACAAAATTTTCCAAACCACTTTCAATCATATTTAACCCAATATCTAATTATTTGTGGAATTTCACTATTAAATAAATCGATTTAATTGCAAAATTAAATCCAAAATTCAAAATAAAATTTATTCGACTCCAAAAATTCACTTATTAATATTTAAAATTAATTAAATACTCAAATTCAAATTATTAAAAATTCTGGGTCGTTACAATCTTCCCCCCTTAAAAGAATTTCGTCCTCGAAATTGCAAGTTAAGGAGAATAATTCATAATCCGTTTATTATTTTTCCAAAACTAATTAGTTTATTAACTTTCTAACCTAAATCTTTTTATTAAAGATTTACTATCATTTCAATTAGCTTTCCCAATTCAATTATAGGTTTCAAACAACATTGTTTACTCAACAATTCAAATTTAAATTTCAATTCAAATTTCAAACTTTCAAAATTTCTCAAAATTTTACTAACTCCCTAAATTTTCGAAAAATTTCGCCAGAGTCTCCTTTGCGCGGCTAGATCGGTACGACTACAAAACGGCTCTACGGCCCCTCAGAATCAAAAAGAAAAGAGAAAGCCAAGTGGCTGGAGAAGGAAATCATCAAATCTCATATAAAAATTGAAATACGTACCTTTTTGTCGAGCGTTACAAATTTTTTACTTTGAAATCAAAATCCCAATTCCATTATAACCTGTATATCTTGCTAGCATAATATCTAATTATAATATTCAAACAAATTTGCCAATTCAATTATAAAATTTCCAATACATGCTTCTTATACCACTTTTAGTTTACTATTAAAGTTGCATATTCATTTTCATTCAACTTTGCATTTCAATTTTCATTTGAATTCAATTACATAGCTTTCAAATTTTACTAATTCAATTTTCATTAACACTTAATGAATTTACATACAACCCACCAACAAGCAAATAACGACCAATGCACATCCAATACAACCAAATTTTATCCATTTTACTTACATTCAATTTGGTTCAACTGTTTTAATTCCAATTGGTTTAACATTCAATTGATTTTCATTCTATTATTCAACTATTTTCAAATGAATTTACACTTGCATGCATCATTTCATATCAACTTATTCATATTCTATTGATTAACATTCAATTCATACTTTAACTCAATTGCTAGTTCTTTTTACAAATAAAATTGAATTTCATTTATATAACTTAAGTTCACCTCTTTAACAATTTCATTTACTCACTTTATTCACTTACTTTGATATTAACATCAATTCTTTCAATATTACTTAAGTTATATTCCATTTCAACTTTATTTACCTCATTTAATTCACTTGATTATTTAACTTTGATGCAAAGATCGATTTTTTATTTAACTTCACTTAAGTTATTCCATTTAAACATCATTTGTTAATTAAACTTAAGTTTTACTTATCAATTCAATTCGGATTTTAAATTCCAAAGTAAATCCTATTTAACTTTTACTTAAGCCAAATTCATATCAATATTCAAATTCATATTCCATTTTATTTAACTTAATTGTTTAACCATTTCAATAACTGGTTTTACTTACATTTTCCCATTCTATAACTTATAAAACCTTTTATTCAACTTCTAACTTATGTTATAACTTCAAAACCTTTTTCACTTATATTTATCAATTTCAAATTGAATTTTAATTTCAAATTGGTTTATTACAACAAAACTTCAATTTTTAATTCATTTTTGTAGCAAATCCATCACATAGAAACTCGAAAATGATACTGATGATGCTGCAGTCATCACCCTTATTATTTCCCAGTGACAATAGTGAAATCAATGCTAATTATTCTTTCAAAAAGTTTTCTTTTATTCATAAATCACTTTTATAAACCTTTTACTTATATAATTTTACTTCTTATATACATACATGCTTATCTTACAATTGTAAATCATCATTAATTATTATTTCATCTTATGATTCATTGGTTTATACCATTATTCTTTTTACAATAGTTGCTTTTATTAGCTTATTCAAACAACTTTTAATTATTTTATATATATATCATTTACAACAACCAAGCAATCAATTATATACACACTTCAATAATTCCTGAAAAATTATTTTCTTTATATATATAAAATATAATCGAGGTAAAATTATTTCATTTACCCAATTTAAAACAATATTGTGTCGAATTGTTCTATTCAAGTGTTTAGGAACCCCTTCGATTCAGTTTTCGAGGCTGCGCCGACGAAGGTTCATATACCACTCAATAAACCAATCATCACAATATAAAACAATTTTATATTCACTAACAAATACGCACTCATATCTATTATTACACTCACATTCATTCTAGAGTACTGCTGACTCTATCTCTAATGAGTAACACCCAACAGAGCAGGTTGTCGCTTAACCATAAGCTCTGATACCAAATGTAAAGAACCTCATTTCCGTCAGCAGTAACCGGTAGGCTTTTCAACCATCCCAGCCCCACCGTGGCTTACACTGGTACCCCAGACCTTGCTTTTACGGCCAGCCTCTCGACTGTCACGGCTTACGCCTAACCAACCCCGTAAAGAGGACGTGTAGGGGTAAGAGTCTCCCGTTCGCCACCTAACGCAAAGCGAGAACCCCCCATCACGTTTCACCTAGATAAGCAAGTCTGGTCCGGGTTCGAACAGAACCGAAGGCACTTCCAAAGAAGCCCTTGCAATCCGGGTATCCACAATCCCGATAAAATTTCCCATCACAAAGGAAATCTCCATATCGTAGCTAACGATGCGGAGACAATCGATAGGTCATCCTATCGTTTTCACAAATACCCGGTCTTCACACCGGTCTTCAAATGCTATCCATAACGACGTATCACATATTCGGAATGGGATATACGACACAAAGGTCCTCTCCCGGCTAAACCGAATAGCGAGCGCTTATTTTAAAAAAATAAGTGTGCATTCAATTCCAAACAAACACAATCAATACCATCCAAGGGTAAATATTGATAGTCGGTTATTTAACTATCAATAAAGATGCGCCACATCATCAGATTCCAAATAATTTTTCCAAAATTATTAAGTCCCAAAATATCTTTACAAGATATATATATATATATACACCATTTACAAATAATTGCCCCAGTTATTTGTTTTACCAAAACCACTTCACGATAAAATTTTCCACACTTAACCAATTTGAAAACCCATTTCAAATTAAACACCTTAACCATTTGAAAACAAATTTCAAATTACACAACTCAACCATTTGAAAACAAATTTCAAACCACCATTCATCCTTTATCCCTTTTTAAAACAAATTTCAAAACAACATATAAATCCTTACCGATTTATTTTTAAATTTTACGCTCCAAATTCGTGAATTTTATTTCCATCTTTAAAAATAAATCAACATTTATTTTTAAACCAATTTCCCTTCCTATATATAAATTCCAAAGTGGATTTAAATCCCAAACATCTACTAGCATACGATTCCCAAATCGATTTCAAGTTATTTGCTTTCAATTACCTTAAAGGTGAATTCACAAAAACCGTTCCATTTCATATTAGAAAACCATTCCCATGCTTATTTTAAAAATAAGTAATTCACAAATTTATTTATTTTCAACGATTTGAAAATATTCCATATACTTAAATCACAGTTAAGTATTTATTCCATTCTCTTTAAGAAAACATTCCTTTATTCACATTTATTTGGGTTAAAAACGAATGTTGCGTAAAACATCGTTACGACAACCCAAAAACACTAGTATATGGATTTGAAATAAAAAAAATAGATATATAAATCCAACACTATACAAATTATCCCCTTCTGTTTCTCGAAAACGTCTATTTCAACAATCAATGTTGAAATCTATGTTTTCAATACTCAATACATTTTAAAACACCTTTAATTCGTTTTAAATTCCATTTAAAACATTCCTTTCCCAAAAACAAACCCATTTTATTTAATAATCTATTCAATATTCAAAATAGTGAATATAGCCCACTTAACAAATTCCCATATTTCAATTTATCAAATTCAATGGATTTCAAATTTATAAACATAGTTTATAAGTTCCATTTCTATTATAAACCCCAATTTTATAAATCCCTTTATTAATCCGATGCAATTTACATAACCCAATTTCATACCCAAAAGCCATATTGTAAGTTAAATACTTATAATATTATTTATTTACCAAATCGTTCCTTTGAACTTCACCAATTTAAAATCTTATCACTTACAAGATTTCTTTATGGTTTATAATAATTTCAACTAATGAAATCTTCATTTATTAACAATTTCTATAAAATTCCCCTTTTTATGCCCCAAATTCATTTTTATAAGTGAATAACTTATAAACTTAAAATTTTCCAATAACCATTCGTTTTATAAATTTCACATTTATTAATCTATAAATCCTAGTGAAATGCATGTTATACATCAACTTAACACTTTATAAATTTATTCTATAACTTCAATAATTTTTTATTTAAAAACATCCATTTATAAAATCCTTTATATAAACCATTAATAATAATAACTCCCCAAAAAACCAAATTTAACTATTTTATAAAAACCTATTATTGTTAAAAATTTCTTTTAAGTTATATTTTATAAAAATATAAATTTTTAAAACATAAAATTTTATCCATCTATTTATTTTAAAATTTAATCAATTCAAAATTTTAATAAACCATATTCTTTGAAAAATCGATTTAAAACCCCTTTTTAAATTCAAAACCGTTATTTTAATTTTTAAAAATTTGAATCCGATGATGCAACGACATCAGATGGTCAATCACGGGAATAAGTGTCATATATCAATATGATTATCAACAATCAACATAATATTTATAAACAAATAAATATGTGAGGAATCCAGTTGGATCCCTCCAACCTGTTTCCCTGCACCCACAGACGTTAGCACAATACCAATTCCACTTCAAGGTGGAATATCGCGGTATATGGGATTTTATAAATATTCCGCTTAATAACGGCGCAATAGGGTCTCATCCGCTATACGAGGCGGGAAATCAAATCCAATATATACATATGCCAATATATATATATTGCTATATATAATATATATCCTACTATATCTACTAGCACAATCAAACAGCAATCATCAATCAACATTAACTACTTAAAATTTTAAACAAAACCTTTCGATTGAGTGAGGAGTTCTCACCTTGGTTTTATTTCCGGTTTTCGCGTTCGTTTCGAATAAAATTAAACGAACGTTTAATTTTACCCGAAATTCAAACGAGCTCCAATCGACTCCAAACTGGTTGCATTGCGAAGAGCACGACCATACGATTCCAACGCACTTTGATTCGCCCAAATCGGACCTCGCAGCAAAAAGATATTGATTTTTAAAGTTTGAATTGAATTTCGAAACAATTCCTTTTAAATTAATTTACAAATACCAACCCAACGGGCCCCGCGTCCCCCTTCTCCTTCACCGAGATCACGCACGCAACTCTCCCCAGGCTAAGAAACACGTACATGAACCCATATGCACAAATCTAGGGCTTGAATTCGCGACCACCACACTCGCCTATGCATCGATCAGAGAGCACCACCTCGTAGCCCACGACAAGAGCCACCTTCGGCCAGGAGCTTGCAGAGCTCGGTCAGCATATCCCCTAGGAAAACGTGCCAAACGCAAGCACGAACGCGGCTCCCCATGCCCTCCAAACGGCGATGATAGCTGAGATCCACCGTTGGATCTGTAGTCCACACCATGCTCTACAACTTTCATGTTGTAAGTTTCTCGATTCGATGAGCGGATTTGGAGATTTTGAGAGGGGAAAATGGGATGATTTCGGCCATTGGACCTATAGGAGGCGGCTGGTGATAGTGATTAGGGTTTTGGAAAAGAAGATAACATATATGTTAATATTATTTTAATAATAAAATGCCCAATTTAACACTTTTGCAAACGAACTCCAAACGACGCGTGCCGCCAGGCGATCCTAAGGTTTTTCCACGTTCCGGACACAATGGAACAAGTTTCGGAAGCTAATTCCATCATATGTGTGAGATACGGTAATAAACGCTCAATTTAAATTTAAACCGATTTAAGCGATTTCTAGGCGTTTTGGCTTGTACCGGACAAACGATAAATCCGATTGACTTGAAATTTGAAATCTTGCAATAATATCACATTACGGATCCGATGAAACTGGTTTCGTCGAAATCCGAGACCGTTTGAAAAATGGCTATTTTAACTCGCTAAATTAATATTGAAACGATATCGATGCGTTTGGAGCTGCCACGGTCACACGACAACTCCGATTGCTACGAAAATTGAAATCCGATAATAATTAACTATTACGGATCAAATGGAACTTGTTTCGTTCAATTCTGAGACTGTTCAAAAATTGGCTATTTTTCAGTTGATAATTAAATATTAAAATATTCAATTTTTACGAATTAACTCCAAATTCAATTTTACAAGTTCCAAAATATTTCTATAACCTTAATATGATAAAACAAAATTTTCCAAACCACTTTCAATCATATTTAACCCAATATCTAATTATTTGTGGAATTTCACTATTAAATAAATCGATTTAATTGCAAAATTAAATCCAAAATTCAAAATAAAATTTATTCGACTCCAAAAATTCACTTATTAATATTTAAAATTAATTAAATACTCAAATTCAAATTATTAAAAATTCTGGGTCGTTACAGTAAATAATGAAATTATAAGTGTGGATGTAATAAAATAAACAGAAATGTAAATGTATTCATAAGGTAATAATTATGTCAATAAAGAATGAATCTGAAATAATTAATTGGGACTTTAAATTTTAATTACTGTGCACATTTGACAAAATTTCAACATAAGTGGAAATATAGTAGTTAATTTAATTAAAGATGGAAATTGAAGCATAATAATGTAATGGAAGACAAACAACTATTAACTAGGTTAATTGAGTAATAATGGATTTATTATAAAGGTTGAAAATCAATTAAAGAAATTAATTGGAATTTAATTTTAATAAATTGGATTTGATTACAGGGAAATTGAACACTGTAATTAGTGTTATAACCAACATTGAACTGTCATATAAACTTGTATTAAGTCATGGTAAAAGTCCAAGTGATTAAAAAAAGATGAATTGGTTAGTTTATAAGTATTGAATAAAAAGTTGATTAATTAATTTAATATTAGTTTATTTAATTAACTGAAAAATAGCCATTTTGGCCACTGACTCAGATTTCGATGAAACTAGTTTCATCGAATCCATGATGGTGAATTATTGTAGGATTTCAAGTTTCGTAACGATCGGACTTGTCGTTTGATCGTATGGACTCGAAACGCATAGAAATCAATTAAATTCAATTCAATTGAAATCGATTTGAAATAAGCTGATTTTAACTTAACTTCTTCATACGATGGAAATGGACTTGAAACCTATTCCATTGAGTTTAAAATATTCAAAAACATCTATTGATATATGGGTTGACCCATTTTCGTTCCGGATGCAAAACGGGCATTTTGGGTCATTTATCGTTCCAATCCAAATCGATCTGATCCATTCTTTTCTATTTCAGCTTTGCCTATAAATTCCTCATTATGAACCCTAATTGTTTCTTATTCTTATTTGTCTATGCCTACATTTCAGTCTCCTCCTCCTTCTCAATGGTAGACAAACCAAACAAGCTTCTCAATTCAATTTGAAATCAAAAATCAAACTAAAAATCAAGCTCCTCAAACTATATCATATTATATATATCGATTTGAAGCTCTCGACGAGCGCAAGTCAAAACTGCGATTCGTTTTTTGATCTAGGTTTCTATATGCCCAAAAATCGACGAACAAACCGCGACCGTTCATTGGTAGTTGATCATCAGCGACGATGCCTCAATTTAGGGGTGCTGCAACGTGGAGTGGGTCGAGGTCAGGCCATCGCGGTGGGTCGTTTAGGTCGGCAGTGGCCAGATCGAGGGCTATAATTCAACTAGGGTTCGAAACCCTAGTTCAGAGGGTGGCGGCGCGCACCAAAGGTGGCGATCGGAGGGGGATTTGTGGCCATCGACTAGCGCATCTCGTCGAGGCCAGGAGGTTGAAGGCGGTCAGGGACCCTTTGGGGGCCTAAAGCGCGTGAATTTGGTGGTCAAAATCGGAGTTTGACCGCTTTGGTTGGGTTCGAGACAACGTCCAGGCGCGTGAAGATGGGTACGCATGGCGCTGTTTTGTTTGTCAACTTATTTATTTATTTATTTTTCCAAATTAAATTCCTATAAGTTCTAGCTCGCATATTTTTCACATACGAGGTCCGATTTACGCGCGATTTTCTCGCTAGGATCATGTTGAAATTCCTGGCATTTTGACGCTGGTTTGGACGAATTCTGAGACCGTTGGAATTTTAGGCTAAATTTGGATTTAAATTCAATTTAAATTCAAAGGTGAGTGTTTTAGACCACTCACAACTTCTAAAATTTCTTATGTTTGTTAAATTAAATTTATGATGTGATTAGAAATTTCTTATGGCTATCTAGTATATTTTAATCGTCATCTCAGTTAATTAGAATTTATTCGAATTAAATCGTTATTTAATTTATTATTGAATATAAACTACCAGTAAATACCTATTATCAATTATCAGTTCTATATTCATATTTATTGATTGATTTGGATGATGATTGTGATGGATGTTGATTATTGATATTGGATGAATGGATGTTGTATTTTATATTGTTATAAACTGCAAATTCAATGTGGGTTGAAATGATACATACCCGAATGATCTATAGATTAAGGAAAAATCATTATGGGTTGAAATAATAGACTCGAACGATTTTATGGATGTTTTTTATTTCGGGGTTGCGGTTTGAAATGTTATATAACCGTAATATTTTAAATTACGGATTGAAATGATAAATATCTGTATCACTTGACCCTAGGGTAGAGAATTATATACGGACACCGGATTGGTTAAATTAAATAATTTTAAGTCCTTAAATTTTGAACGGAATTAAATGAAATTTTGAAGAAAAAATTGATATATATAAATTGAAGTATTTTTGGAAAATCAAGTTTTGTGTTGAACCGTGAATTGGCTTAAAAGGGATTGTTTTAAGAAATTAAATGGAAATGGTCTGAATTTGGTGGAACGAAATATATAGTTTTAAATAGAAATAAATTCCAAATTCATGTTTTAAAATATAAACTGTTTTAAATTATATTATTCTAAGATTCTAAATTTTAATATTTTCAAATTTAATAACTATTTTAACCTATATTAACTATATTAAATCAATCTAACCAATTTTTAAACCATTTAATTTATTTTAAAAATTAATTAAACCATTTTAATTTATTTTAAATCTAATTAAACTATTTTAAAGCTATTTAATCTATTTTAATCGTATTTAGTCTATTTTAAATCTATATTAACTATATATAAGTATTTAAGACTATTTTCTTCTAAATTCCAAATTAAGTAAAATAGATGGGTTATATTCAAATCCTCGATTTTAAAGTGAATATGGTTAATGATGTTATAACCTAAGTTGGGATATAAATGTTGACTAATCGAAATGATGATTTTGAAGCAAGAACTTAACCTATTTTGGAAATAGGATTTTTGGAAGAAATATGATTTGAAAGTGGTATAGTTTTTTTGAGAACACGATATTTTGATATAAATTGTGAATTTGACTTTGAAAGGAAATATAATTATCAAACTGTGATATCTTAGAATTTTTGGCAATATCAATTTAATAATCTTTATTTAAAATTAAATTGATTTGATAATATTGATTAATAAAATATGAATTGGCTTAATAATCTAATTAAATAAATATTTAATTTGTGATTTTATCTTTTAAAAACTAAATAAATGTTTCTATTTATAATGTATGTATATATATATTTGTATATATATTATAGATAATCTTTGATTTGGAATTTAATAAATAAATAAGTCTTGTTTTCAAATTCTAATAATATATTTAATAATTTGGAAATTATGATTTAAATTAATATTAAGCTTTTCAAAGTTATTAAATTAATAACTATATGGTTTGTAAATACTTAAGATAAATATTATTGTTTAAAATTTTATCTTAGCTTAATTTTTAAATTTAAAAAAAAAAGTTTGTTTCATTTTTTTAAATATTATTTGATATATATGATTTGAAATAGAAGTTTAAAATACAATATGGCATATGGTCTTAATTCATTTAATAATAGAAGTGATTTATAATCTCTTTTATAAATCATTTAAAATTGTTAAATTTGTTATTTTCAATGATAATTATAATACTTAGGTTTTATAACCATAAATAATTTCGAATGAATATAGAATTGTTATTTTTAAATTTAATAGGTGGTTATATATTTATATATACAACTTGATATTTTAGAATTAGATTTTAGAATTTAATTTGAACTTGAATTTGAATTTAAAGTTTTAAAATTCAATGTATAGGTTTTATATTTGTTTGGATTTTTAAATATTTGTATAAACTTTTATTTATAAATATAATTGGTTTTTATTTCTTTTAAAGTTATTTATACATATATAAATACTAATTAACTAATTCATTAAGCTTGATTTTGTATTAATCTTTTATTAACATTTAAAAATATAACTAATTAAATCATGAGGCAAGTGTTAACATATTAAGTAATCAAACAACATGTGTTAATTTATGAATTAAATAATATGACAAGTGTCATGTTTGAATTATATTTTCTTTTTATTTTTTTAAAAATGAAATTCAGCCTTTATAAACATATTTTCTCCTTCATTCTTTTCTTTTCTATCTTTCAAAATCAAAGGCTAAGTGAACGAAAGAAAAAAATTTGAAAAAAAAAACTCAAAGCCACCTCAAAAAAAAAAATCTGAAACAAAAGGATCTGTAATTCATTCCTCAAGTAAAACCAGAAATCAAATACATTTTCAAATTTCAAATCTTCGCCTGTAGATCAGTGTCATAGTCAAAATCTGTGAATTATCTTCCTCTAAAACTAGATCAAATTCAAATTTATACCACTTCAACATACTGGAAATCATCAGCAAGCAAACAAACCTGTATTTTGTTCAAACCTGGAATTAAAGTAGAAATAATCAAAGCTTGAGCATTTCTTCAATCTGGAAGCCTGCATGCAAATGTATCTTTTCAAACTAAAGCAAGTATTCCAGTTTTTAAGATCAAAGCATTTTTATTTAAGCAAATCAAGTTTCAAGGGCATTTCAGTTTTAGTGGTATCAAAAGCTTTTCAAAATTAAAGAGGATGTCTCTGTTTTAAATCAGGTGAGTAACATTTTTGATAAATTACTTAAGTTAAAACATTGTTGCATGATTATTCCAGTGATAGGTATGATTTGTGTGGATATAGATAAGTAAGTTGTATATTTATATGTGGAATATCTGTGAATATTTGGATGAATGTGTGCATGTCTGCTTCAATTAAAAATACCTCTGTTCTTTGCTTTTTAGGACCCAGATTGCAAACATAATCCTTATCTTTTGATCTAAGATCTGTTAGAACTTAGAATATAGACAAATATTGTTTGTTTGATTATGAAGTAAGTTTTAAAATTTATTTAAGTTAAAATAAGTTTGAAAATCTCACTGGAAACCTTCAAGAACAGTGCAAGCTTGATTGATGTTGGCTTTCAAACATATTAATTCACTGATCTAAGTATAAAACATGAAAGCTTATTCAAAATCTTGATTTTTAAAACTAAAAACAAAATTTTTAGTTTGGGTATGGATGTGCATTACTGTTTTGACCAGAAATGGAGTTTTTGTTCATCTCTGGTGATCTGAATGATCTGCAGGTTCGAGATTTCTTCTGGTGATAGTAGGATGATTGGAGAATCATGGAAAAATGCTTGTATGGTGATCAAGTTAGTGCGGCGACGGCGTTGATCAATATAAACTTTTAACCCAAGTTGTGGTTTGCTCGACCAATTTGATCGACTCGGTTTCTCTTGTTGATCGAGTGCAGTAGAATTTTGGGTGATGGAAGTTGGTGAGCTATCGATCGAAGCTATAGCCGGAATTGCAGTCGCTACGGTGGTCGGAGTTGTGGTGATGGTGGTGTTTCAAGGTTTTGAAGTGAGTACCAGGTTTGGGTTCTGGTTCCTGTTTGGGTTTTTGTTACTCGATTTTTGATTCGAGTGGATGGTGAAGATTTGGTGATCGTAGATTGATCTGAAGATGGTCGTTGATTTGTAAAGTTCATCGTGGATGATCGGAGAGGGGAGGCTGGTCTGTGCATATGCACGGTGCATATCTGGTTTTGTGAAGTTTAGTGGATGGTTGGTATGGAGTTTTGTCTCGAGGGATTCTTGTGTAAATGATGAGTTTGATCGAGTTTGTATGGGGTTAGACTTGAAGTAAATTTTAGGTGGCTCGGGGAAGAGTTTGATAACAGGTTTTAGAAACCTGTTCTATTTTAAAATTTAAAACATGAGTTTTAAATTATAAAGGAAGGATTTAAACAAAGTTTTAATCTGAATTTTAAATCTGAATTCAAATTGAATTTGAATCTTAGGTTTTGAAAAGAAAATAAAGCTTACAAATTCAAATGTTAAAATTAAGTTTGAATGATAAGTATTTTATAATGTGGTTTTAAAATCTGAAAATGAGATTTAAACAGGATTTTAAATTTAAGTTTAAATCTGAACTCAAAGTTTGATTTGAATTATAGTTTGAAATAAAATAAAGTTTTTGAATTTAAAATGTTTTAAAACAACTTGGAATATTTAAAGTATATTTTAAATTGATTTAAATTGAATATGGGTTTAAAACTATTTTAAATTTCCCTTAGAGGATAAGTAATTCTTTAACATGTAATTAAAAGGTTTTGAATTGTTAAGCTTTGTTTAAGTTAAAATTGTTTTCATTTTAAATTTTAAATTTAAAATAGAATTTAAAGGTAAATTTAAAGCAAATTGTTTTTAAAATACTTGATAATGATAATTAAATCATGAATAAGATTAAGGTTTATCTTATAGTTAATTAGGACTTAATGATTTACAATTCATTAAATTATTAAGTTATTTAAGATGGATAATTAATTAATTAAATTAATTAATGATTTGAGATAATTAATTAAGTTACCAAGGATTTTATTTAATTAATTAAAGGATTAAATAAGTTAATTATAATTTATTAATTTGTAATTAAGAAATCATTAATTAGATAAGATCTGATTTTAAATTCATGATTTGAAATTTATTAATCAAGTAATTAAAAAAAGTTAATTTATAGGTTAATATTTAATTAATTAAATAATTAGAGATTAATTAATGGGTTTTATAGATAATTTAATTTGTAATTAATAATGATTAATCTCAGTTAATTACTTTAGAGAAGTAATTAAAGATCTGTTAATGATTAATGAAGATCATTAACATATGATTATTTAATAATTAATTAATATGATTAATTTTAATAATTAATTAGATTAATTAATTTAAAGATAATCATTTGTGAATTGTTTAAATGTAATTACTTAATGGAAGTAATTAAGTAATTAATTACTAACTGTAATTAATTAATTTTATTTTGATTAGTTTAAGTTAATTAATTAAGTTTAATTAATGTAAGATAATCACCGGTTAATTTAAGAAGTAATTACTCAATGTAATTAATAAATAATAATTACTTAGTGAAGTAATTAAGAAGATAAATTACTGGATGTAATTAAATTGAAGGATAATTAGATAATGGAAGAGATTTGTAAATTAATTACTTTGTGTAATTAATGTGTAATTAATATGTAAAATAATTACTTAGAGGAAGTAATTAATAATTAATTACTTAGTGTAATTAATTAAGAATAGATTAATAAAGTTATTTGAAGATAATTAAGTGGTGTAATTAATTAAGGGTAATTAATTACTTAATGAGATTAATCTAGGGTGATTAAGAAATATGATTAATTAAAGATTAATTATTAGAGGTAAGGAGTAATTAATTTATCTAATGAAGTAATTAAGGGTAGTTAATTACTGGATGTGATCAATCAAGAGTGATTAATCAATATGGTTTAATTGATGATTGATTACTTGATGTAATTAATTTAAACAGGGTAACTATAAATAAAAATAATTAAGGATCATTAATTTATATAATTAATGATGTAATTAAGGATTGATTAATTAAGAACAATTAATCAATGAAGGAATTAATTAATGTAATTAATTAAGGATTAATGTAATTAATTATAGTTAATTAATTAATGAAGTAATTAGAAGGTTAATTACTGAATTTGGTTTAGAATGATTAATTTGTGGAATTAATTAAAGGTTAATTACTTGAGTGTAATTAAAGGATAATTAATCAAGGGTGATTAATTAAGGTGATTTATTTTTGGGTAATTAATCAATTGATTTGTAGTTAATTAATGGATATGTAAGCGAGATTTATATGGATGAAGTAATTAATTTAATTTACTTTAAATTAATTAGAGAAGAAGTAATTAATTTAATTCAATTTAAATTAATTATAGAATGGTGATTAATAAGTCATTGCTTATGAATGCTGATTGATATTGATTGCCTTGAATAGTTGAGATCTCAGATATGAGATAAGTGATGTTGTGTGATATAGATGCTTTGGTTGCATTGTGATGATAATATGAATTATCTGTTCATGATGATAATATGGATTATCTGTTTATGATGATAATGTTGATTATCTATTGTGAGTTATCTATCTGTGTGTATATAGATAATGTTGAATTGAATTGTTTTAACTTTAAAACAACTTGGACTTAAAAGATGGCGTTTTGGATTTCGATGAGACCGGGATCAGGTTTCCATATTTGGATATCCGAAAACCACATCGTTCCAAATTAACGATAGGTCGTGAATCTCAAGTGAAGATGAAGATTCAGAGTGCAAGGGTTATCGTCATTAACTCTAAGGGTGATTCCAAAATGAGTGTAACGAGATAATGCGTTCGGTTTCGTTCGAACCCAAAACGAACTTGTATGGATTAAATGCTTTCAGAACATCGTCGGGTGGACGATGAGCATTCTAAGAGATGTGTTCTCTAAAGGTATTCGTAGCCTCAAGCCTCATCAACCGGGAATGGCTAAAACAGGGGAGGTGCAGAAAGGCTAGGTGGGTCATGTCTAAGTAGGACGAGATTTACCCCTATCTAGAAGTCCCTTTATATTCGGCTGTGTGGGGCAGTTGATTGCAACAACTGCCGGGGTTGTCTTGTTCGGGACTGTTCAGTAAGCAATGGTCCTGACCTTGTGTTGCAGAGGAGTTAGGGTGGCTCCTCGGTACGTTGATCTAGGCCACGTACTGTGACGGACGGTACCCCAGTAGCCCTGCCATTGTATGGAATCCAAAATCCAATAAGTGCCAACGGTTTTGATTGTATTACCCACTTTTGTGGCTAGTAGCTGGAATTTAATGAATGTGACAACTTCGGCTATTTCTTATTTATTTGAAAACCCTATACACTATTATAATATCACCGGATTTTCTATTAAATGTTTTGATTAGCGTAAGGTAAAATCTTTTCCATGATTATGTGTGGGAAGTCTTACGTGATACCTTTTCTTTTCAAAGGTTTTTAAAGTTAAGCAACCTTAACCTGTTACTCACACCAGACCCATGTCTGACCTAGAGTTTATCTTATGTTTTCTTAAACTCTTGGGTACTCAAATTTTTATGAGTAGCCAAGGGATTCAGGTTAGCTTTGACGAGTTATGGAGGAGCAATGGAGCAGGAGGCTTCGGCGTTAGATATATAGTTTCCGCTGTGTGTTCTCTATGTTGGTATCTCTTTGTTGAGTTGTATTGAGTTGTAATAACTATACAGGTGTTTATAAATGTCTAGTATGTGATGTATATGCTGTGTAACTTTGATTGATGTTGTATATTATGTAAATACTTATGAATTAATATAATTTATTCATTCCGCTGTTGAGATTCTGTAGTTGTTTCTTCTTTCTCTTCTTTCTTTTCTCTTTTCTATCCCTTTCTTTCTTAAAGATGATGCGACTTTCTGTGGAGAAAAAGTCTGATCGTCACAGTTGGTATCAGAGTGCTAGGTTGAGTGAATACCTAGGCTTTGGAGTGATTTCTTTCTTGAGAGAGCGTTTGTAATTTTGATATATATATAATTCTACCTATTTGTTGGGTTACCTGTATAGGTTTTCCAATATAAGTTATAAAGGTAGATAAGGTAGTGGTGTGTGTAATATGACTACTACCATTGGTTGGAGTTTGAATGTTTGAGGGTGGAAGTGTATTTGTCGAGACTGTAGACCTAATACCGTCTCGAGTGAGCCTTACAGTGGTATAAGGATTTCATCGATCTCTGAAGGTAACCTGTTAAGGTTCGGAGTCCATCTTTGAAGTTGGATGAGTAGAGTTTGGATCTGTCGGTTAGGCAGAAGCGAGTGATGGTATCTTGATACCTCAGGAAATAGTAGCTGCGTGATGAGATGCAGTGACTATGGATGTTTCCGAAGATGATTTCTTTGGAACAAGTTTAAGGAAGTAGGTATGCTTCGGTGTTGTGGCTGAGTTCAACAGGGTGTTTCTGTTTGGTTTGAAGTCCGAATTTCTCGAAGAGCTTTGGATTAGGTATTCTTTGGTACTTATGTCAGCATTGCAGCTCAGAGCGTTCTGTATGCGGTCAAGGAGATCTTCTAGTTTAGTAGTTTGTCTGAGAGATGGAGTTCAGAAGCAGTAGAGTGGATCCATTTCTTCGATGGATTGGCTAGACCAGCGTAAGCTGTTCTGATTGGTAAAGAGAGAACAGTTTTCTTTGGATGTTAGTTTGGATTGATCGCAAAATTGACTTGCGATAATTGAGTATTCTCTTGGATTGTTGGAGATTTTTCTGGATGTTTCAGGGAAGTCAGAGGTTGTCCGCATCTAGAGATTTAGTTTTCTTATCGACCAGGATTCCAAGAGTGGTACCGGTGGTTCAACTAGTTGAAGGTTGGTTCCTTGAGATGGAGTTTGGTGAAGCAGCTCAGGATTGGAGGAACTTCTGAGTTTTCTCTTGGTTATCAGAGATTTTATGGGTTGTGTTGTCCAGTTTGTGCTCGTGTTCTTCATTAGCATTCTTTTCTACTCCAGGTCAGAGTTGTGCAGCGGAAGCAGTTTAGAGTGCATCTGCTTTCTTTTTCGGATAGGAGAAGTTTATTTTCTTTTTATAATTGAGGAATAGAGTTTGTCCTTGATCTTGGTTGATCTTGGAGGATCATTCTGGTGGATTGGGTTTGGTCCAGTTGTTTATTGAGACATCAGCGAGGATTGAGCTAATCAGGAAGGTTGTAGGCAACCCAGGATCGTCTGAAGAGTTTTATGGATCTGAATTGGAGATCTGATCTTGGATAAGTTTTCTCCGGTTTTAGGATCTATAAGATTAGGTAAGGTTGGGAAGCTAGCTCCGAGGTGTATTCGGATCTTTTCTGTGTTCTGCTTTGAATAAGTGTTTGTTCTTTTGGATTGAATTGCCAGTTTGGACAACTGGAATTCGATGTGTTTCACGTATCTCTGGGGGGAGTACGTGTATGATATATCTTTGGTTGTGGAATCAGCTGTTCTGGGAAATTTGGTTGTTGAGTCAGACTTGTCTGTAGTCTGATATCATATTCAGTGGTAGATCTAGATGAGTAGGAGTTCTGTAGCCTAGTAGTGTGGACTGTTTGGGTTCTGTAGAGCGAGTATCCCGGTGTTTATATTTAGGAAACTCAAGAAAATTCTATTCAGAATTTTTGTCTCAATAGTTAAATTTGTTTATTTGGGTAAATTGGTTGCTATGATTGTTAGCATATGGTTGATAATGTATGCTTGTGTTTTAAAATTAAAATATTTAAAATAGATTATTAAATTACCTTTGTTTTAAATTTCGGGGACAAAATTCTTTTAAGGGGGAAGGAATGTGATATCCCGGAATTTTTGGCAATATCAATTTAACAATCTTTATTTAAAATTAAATTGATTTGATAATATTGATTAATAAAATATGAATTGGCTTAATAATCTAATTAAATAAATATTTAATTAGTAATTTTATCTTTTAAAAACTAAAATAAATGTTTCTATTTATAATGTGTATATATATTTGTATATATATTATAGATAATCTTTGATTTGGAATTTAATAAATAAATAAGTCTTGTTTTCAAATTCTAATAATATATTTAATAATTTGGGAATTATGATTTAAATTAATATTAAGCTTTTCAAAGTTATTAAATTAATAACTATATGGTTTGTAAATACTTAAGGTAAATATTATTGTTTAAAATTTTATCTTAGCTTAATTTTTAAATTTAAATAAAAATGTTTGTTTCATTTTTTTTGAAATATTATTTGATATATATGATTTGAAATAGAAGTTTAAAATACAATATGGCATATGGTCTTAATTCATTTAATAAGAGAAGTGATTATAATCTCTTTTATAAATCATTTAAAATTGTTAAATTTTTTATTTTCAATGATAATTATAATACTTAGATTTTGTAACCATAAATAATTTTTAATGAATATAGAATTGTTATTTTTAAATTTAATAGGTGGTTATATATGTATATATACAACTTGATATTTTAAAATTAGATTTTAGAATTTAATTTGAACTTGAATTTGAATTTAAAGTTTTGAAATTCAATTATAGGTTTTATATTTGTTTGGATTTTAAAATATTTGTATAAACTTTTATTTATAAATATAATTGGTTTTTATTTCTTTCAAAATTATTTATACATATATAAATACTAACAAACTAATTCATTAAGCTTGATTTTGAATTAATCTTTATTAACATTTAAAAATATAACTAACTAAATCATGAGACAAGTGTTAACATATTAAGTAATCAAACAACATGTGTTAATTTATGAATTAAACAATATGACAAGTGTCATGTTTGAATTATATTTTTTTTTATTTTTTTAAAAATGAAATTCATCCTTTATAAACATATTTTCTCCTTCATTCTTTTCTTTTCTATCTTTCAAAATCAAAGGCTAAGTGAACGAAAGAAAAAAATTTGAAAAAAAAAACTCAAAGCCACCTCAAAAACAAAATCTAAAATAAAAAGATCTGTAATTCATTCCTCAAGTAAAACCAGAAATCAAATACATTTTCAAATATCAAATCTTCGCATGTAGATCAGTGTCATATTTAAAATCTGTGAATTATCTTCCTCTAAAACCAGATCAAATTCAAATTTATACCACTTCAACATGCTGGAAATCATCAGCAAGCAAACAAACCTGTATTTTGTTCAAACCTGGAATTAAAGCAGAAATAATCAAAGCTTGAGCATTTCTTCAATCTGGAAGCCTGCATGCAACTGCATCTTTTCAAACTAAAGCAAGCATTCCAGTTTTTAAGATCAAAGCATTTTTATTTAAGCAACTTAAGTTTCAAGGGAATTTCAGTTTTAATGGTATCAAAAGCTTTTCAAAATTAAAGAGGTTGTCTCTGTTTTAAATCAGGTGAGTAACATTTTTGATAAATTACTAAAGTTAAAACATGGTTGCATGATTATTCCAGTGATAAGTATGATTTGTGTGAATATAGATAAGTAAGTTGTATATTTATATGTGGAATATCTGTGAATATTTGGATGAATGTGTGCATGCCTGCTTCAATTAAAAATACCTCTGTTCTTTGCTTTTTAGGACCCAGATTGCAAACATAATCCTTATCTTTTGATCTAAGATCTGTTAGAACTTAGAATATAGACAAATATTGTTTGTTTGATTATGAAGTAGTTTTAAAATTTATTTAAGTTAAAATAAGTTTGAAAATCTCACTGGAAACCTTCAAGAACAGTGCAAGCTTGATTGACGTTAACTTTCAAACATATTAATTCACTGATCTAAGTATAAAATCTGAAAGCTTATTCAAAATCTTTATTTTTAAAACTAAAAATAAAAATTTTAGTTTGAGTATGGATATACATTACTGTTTTGACCAGAAATGGAGTTTTGGTTCATCTCTGGTGATCTGAATGGTCTGGAGGTTCGAGTTTTCTTTTGGTGATAGTAGGATGATCGGAGAATCATGGAAAAATGCCTGTATGGTGATCAAGTTAGTGTTTTAAACCTAGTTGTGGTTTGCTCGACCAATTTGATCGACTCGGCTTCTCTTGTTGATCGAGTGCAGTAGAATTTTAGGTGATGGAAGTTGGTGAACTATCGAAGCTATGGCCGGAATTGCAGTCGCTATGATGGTCAGAGTTGTGGTGATGGTGGTGTTTCCAGGTTTTGAAGTGAGTAGCAGATTTGGGTTCTGGTTCCTGTTTGGGTTTCTGTTACTCGATTTTTGATTCGAGTGGATGGTGAAGATTCGGTGATCGTAGATTGATATGGAGATGGTCGTTGATTTGTAAAGTTCATGCTGGATGATCGGAGAGGGGAGGCCGGTTTGTGCTTATGGACAGTGCATATCTGGTTTTGGTGGAGTTTAGTGGATGGTTGGTATGGAGTTTTGTCTCGAGGGATTCTCGTGTAAATGATGAGTTTGCTCGAGTTTGTATGAGGTTAGACTCGAAGTAAATTTTAGGTGGCTCGGGGAAGAGTTTGATAACAGGTTTTAGAAACCTTTTCTATTTTAAAATTTAAAACAGAAGTTTTAAATTATAAAGGAAGGATTTAAACAAAGTTTTAATCTGAATTTTAAATCTGAATTCAAATTGAATTTGAATCTTAGGTTTTGAAAAGAAAATAAAGCTTATAAATTCAAATGTTATAATTCAGTTTGAATGATAAAGTATTTTATAATGTGGTTTTAAAATCTGAAAATGAGATTTAAACAAGATTTTAAATTTAAGTTTAAATCTGAATTCAAAGCTTGATTTGAATTCTAGTTTGAAATAAAATAAAGTTTTTGAATTTAAAATGTTTTAAAACAACTTGGAATATTTAAAGTATATTTTAAATTGATTTAAATTGAATATGGGTTTAAAACTATTTTAAATTTCCTTTAGAAGATAAGTAATTCTTTAACATGTAATTAAAAGGTTGTGAATTGTTAAGCTTTGTTTAAGTTAAAATTGTTTTCATTTTAAATTTAAAATTTAAAATGGAATTTAAAAGTAAATTTAAAGCAAATTGTTTTTAAAATACTTTGATAATGATGATTAAATCATGAATAAGATTAAGGTTTATCTTATAGTTAATTAGGACTTAATGATTTATAATTCATTAAATTATTAAGTTATTTAAGATGGATAATTAATTAATTAAATTAATTAATTAATGATTTGGGTTAATTAATTAAGCAACCAAGGATTTTATTTAATTAATTAAAGGATTAAATAAGTTTACTATAATTTATTAATTTGTAATTAAGAAATCAATAATTAGATAAGATTTTATTTTAAATTAATGATCTGAAATTTATTAATCAAGTAATTAAAAAAAGTTAATTTATAGATGAACATTTAATTAATTAAATAATTAGAGACTAATTAATGGGTTTTATAGATAATTAATTTATAATTAATAATGATTAATCTCAGTTAATTACCTTAGAGAAGTAATTAAAGATCTGTTAATGATTAATGAAGATCATTAACATAGGATTATTTAATAATTAATTAATGTGATTAATTTTAATAATTAATTAGATTAATTAATTTAAAGATAATCATTTGACAATTGTTTAAATGTAATTACTTAATGGAAGTAATTAAGAAATTAATTACTAATTGTAATTAATTAAGTTTATTTTGATTAGTTTAAGTTAATGAATTAAGTTTAATTAATTTAAGATAATCGCTGGTTAATTTAAGAAGTAATTACTCAATGTAATTAATAAAGCATAATTACTTAGTGAAGTAGTTAAGAAGATAAATTACTGGATGTAATTAAATTGAAGGATAATTAAATAATGGTAGAGGTTTGGAAACTAATTACTTTGTGTAATTAATATGTAAAATAATTACTTAGAGGAAGTAATTAATAATTAATTACTTAGTGTAATTAATTAAGAATAGATTAATAAAGTTATTCGAAGATAATTAAGAGGTGTAATTAATTAAGGGTAATAATTACTTAATGAGATTAATCTAGGGTGATTAAGAAATATGATTAATTAAAGATTAATTATTAGAGGTAATTAATTAAGGAGTAATTAATTTATCTAAAGAAGTAATTAAGGGTAGTTAATTACTGGATGTGATCAATTAAGATTGATTAATCAATATGGTTTAATTGATGATTAATTACTTAATGTAATTAATTTAAATAAGGTAATTATAAATAAAAATAATTAAGGATCATTAATTTATTTAATTAATGATGTAATTAAGGATTGATTAATTTAGAACAATTAATCAATGAAGGAATTAATTAATGTAATTAATTAAGGATTAATGTAATTAATTATAGTTAATTAATTAATGAAGTAATTAGAAGGTTATTACTGAATTTGGTTTAGAATAATTAATTTGTGAAATTAATTAAAGGCTAATTAGTTGACTCTAATTAAAGGATAATTAATCAAGGGTGATTAATTAAGGTGATTTATTTGAGGGTAACTAATTAATTGATTTGTAGTTAATTAATGGATATGTAAGGAAGATTTATATGGATGAAGTAATTAATTTAATTTACTTTAAATTAATTAGAGAAGAAGTAATTAATATAATTCATTTTAAATTAATTATAGAATGGTGATTAATAAGTCATTGCTTATGAATGCTGATTGATATTGATTGCCCTGAATAGTTGAGATCTCAGATTTAGATAAGTGATGTTGTGTGATATAGATGCTTTGGTTGCATTGTGATGATAATATGAATTATCTGTTGTGATGATAATAGGGATTATCTGATTATGATGATAATGTTGATTATCTATTGTGAGTTATTTATCTGTGTTTATATAGATAATATTGAATTGAATTGTTTTAACTTTAAAACAACTTGGACCTAAAAGATGGTGTTTTGGATTTCGATGAGGCCGGGATCGGGTTTCCATATTTGGATATCTGAAAACCACATCGATCCAAATTAACGATAGGTCATGAATCTCAAGTGAAGATGAAGATTCAGAGTGCAAGGGTTATCGTCGTTAACTCTGAGGGTGATTCCAAAATGAGTGTAACGAGATAATGCCTTCGGTTTCGTTCGAACCCGGAACGAACTTGTATGGATTGAATGCTTTCAGAACATCGTCAGGTGGACAATGAGCATTCTAAGGGATGTGTTCTCCAAAGGTAATCGTAGCCTCAAGCCTCATCAACCGGGAATGCCTAAAACAGGGGAGGTGCGGCAAGGCTAAGTGGGTCATGCCCAAGTAGGACGAGATTTACCCCTGTCTAGAAGTCCCTTTATATTCGGCTGTGTGGGGCAGTTGATTGCAACAACTGCCGGGGTTGTTTTGTTCGGAACTGTTCAGTAAGGAATGGTCCCGGCCTTGTGTTGCAGGGGAGTTAGGGTGGCACCTCGGTACGTTGATCTAGGACACATACTGTGACAGGAGGTACCCCAGTAGCCCTGCCATTGTATGGAATCCAAAATCCAATAAGTGCCAACGGTTTTGACTGTATTACCCACTTTTGTGGCTAGTAGCTGGAATTTAATGAATGTAATAATTTCGGCTATTTCTTATTTATGTGGAAACCCTAGACACTATTATAATATCACCGGATTTCCTATCAAATGTTTTGGTTAGCGTATGGTAAAAACTTTTCCATGATTATGTGTAGGAAGTCTTACGTGATACCTTTTCTTTTCCAAGATTTTTAAAGTTAAGCAACCTTTACATGTTACTTACACCAGACCCATGTCTGACTCGGAGTTTATCTTCTGTTTTCTTAAACTCTTGAGTACTCAAATTTTTACGAGTAGCCAAGGGATTTAGTTAGCTTTGACGAATTATGGAGGAGCAATGGAGCAGGAGGCTTCGTCATTAGATATATAGTTTCCACTGTGTGTTCTCTATGTTGGTATCTCTTTGTTGAGTTGTATTGAGTTGTAATAACTAGACAGGTGTTTATAACTGTCTAGTATGTGATGTATAACTCTGATTGATGTTGTATATTATGTAAATACTTATGAATTAATATAATTTTTTTATTACGCTGTTGAGATTCCGGTGTTGTTTCTTCTTTCTCTTCTTTCTTTTCTCTTTTCTATCCCTTTCTTTCATAAAGATGATGCGACTTTCTATGGAGAAAAAGTCTGATCGTCATACAAACTATGATCCCAAAGGCGAATATGATGTCGAAAGTAAGTAATAATTTCGAAAGTGATATGGTTTGAATTGAATAAGATATTTTGATATCAATTATGAAATGATTTCGGAAATATAAAAGAACCATCTATTTTGTAATAAGTGACTGGTTGTTAAAGAGACCGGGATCGGATGTTGTCGGACTCTCTGCCAATACCGAAAACCACTTTGACAACTGTGTATGCGGTAGAAATTCCAGAATAAAGTAGGACGGTGGCGACGATCCTATATGAGGTATATACGTGGATCTGACTCCCATGAGTTATCTTAAGATGGCTAAAACATGAGCAATTGACGGGCTAAGTGAGGTCATTTCTCTGATCGGGCACACTCCATCGATACTATATTCTGACTTTTGATTTATTTGGTGACCACCCTTTAATTTTTTGCTCAAGAGTATGTTTCGAGTTGGGCGGTAGTTGCGGCTATGCATTACTAATAGTCTGAAAGTGTAATTGGTATATTTACCCTAGCATTTCCTAGTTGTGCCGTGTCATCTACCCTAGCGCGCCTTCTACGAGTTTGTTTTGTATCATACTTAGGAGTGCCCTCTGACGGCGTCCAGTACGGGTGGAATTATGGTACTGTATAGACTATGGAAATATATAAAATGTGTTAAGGTGGAAAATGTAAAGCCTTAACGCTATTTTAATACCTTTACTTTACTATGGACATATTGTAATAGCTTATTATACTACATGGTAGATAGTTTAACGGATCCTTAGGAGAAGTGAATCCCGAACATCTCTTAAGTTATTGCACTCACGTTAGACACTGGATGTGAGATGTCAAACCCCATAAACTTCTCCAACGCCGTTTACACTTATATTTATTTACCATTGATTTATGTTACATAAGATTTTTTAGTTTTGACTCGAGTGTTTTGTCTTTTCAATTCACTCGGGTCAGCCTGAGCATTTTAGGATTTGAAGACCTTATTTCTAAAGGACGAAGACAAAGTCTGTATTATTATTATTTACTATATTATTCCACTGCATCACACTATTCCGCTGTATTTATTTATCTTCGATATGTGTAACTCTGATTCTGTGTTGTATAAGTATAATCAAATGTTTTGTAAACAGCTTCATGAACTGTTATTTGATTATTATATTTTGTCATTCTATTGCAAGATTCTGTTTTGTTTTTATTCTCTCTGTTTTTCTTATTTACCCCAATAATAATCCGCCCTTTTGTATAGTTTGAGTTGGCACATGTGTCTGCTTAAACTGTCTAGAAAGGTGGAATGTTACATTAGTGGTTGACTATTCTTGGTTAAGAGTCGAAAGGTTGTTCATTTTTGTTAGGCATTCTTTTTTGGGCAAGGCAAGCCAATTTTTATAGTAGTCTGTCCACTTTTTATAAATATTCAGTTAATATAGGTATGAGGTTGAATACCTCAACAACTACGGCACATACACTAAGTGACAACAAACACACTACAAAGTGAAATTACTGACTCAAACTTGTTGCTTGAAGCATTCACTCAAACTCTTACATATCACACAAATACTACCCACTATGACACTCGCCCTTATTGACAAGAGACATTACATTAACCAGATGCAACCTAGAACAAACTGTTATAACACCCAGAATCATACAAAGACCTACAACATCCAACAACTCCAAAACAGAAAAAAAAATCACTAGAAAAGAGAGATAGCCTAAGACAGAAACTTCAGGAGGACATTTATACAATCCAAAGCCACATTCTACACCTTGATCGAGAAGTATGACAAACACCAACATCAGACTAAACGCCATGTTGCAAAGCAGTCCCAAAGAGTAGAGATGTAGGGTTAAGAAAACAATGCTTCAGATATAGGTACACAGATACACAAACATCAAAGGACTGCCTAAATTATATTTTCAGAACCAAAATGTTGGAAATAGGAGCACTGTTCAAATCGAAAAACAATTCAAGCCAGCGTAAAAATCTGCCACTAAAAAGTGATGGACCAACAAAGGAACCAAGAAAACCCGAACTGAAGTGCAACAATTCAAAGCCAAATGCCTACACATATACCCGACATGGCATGAAGAAAGAATAGAGGTGATTAGAAAAGACACAAGAACCAAAAAATTCAATCTACATACATGTAACATCTTGGTATTTTCAACCATTCGCATCCATACATGTCAGATTTGAATTGCTCAAAATACCACATTGTTAATTTATATTTGGCAAAACTCAGCATATACAGTAAATAAAATAATCACAGAATCACAGACACAAAGTAATATAACAATAACAGCGGAAACAAACGAATAGTAGTTCATGAAGCTACTACATATAAACAGAGTTAAACAAGATACAACAGATGCCTCGAATAAAATACAAATACAAAATTATGAATACATCACTGGAATCAACTGAATAACTAAAAGCTGAATAGATAGATGGATCTCCAAGCGAAGCTCCAACTCCAAAGGCGAGCCTCAAATGTTATATCACTCAGTCTGACCTGAGCGTAAAGAAAAACACATAGCATTCGAGTCAGGATTAACATTCTTATATCAATAAATACAACTCAAGTGAAATATCAACTGAAATACAAGTAACTTAAAGGATGTTTGGGATACCCATCCTCTAAGGATCCGTTAAACTATCTACTATGTAGTAATATACACTATTATAATAATGTCTATAGTATAGTAAACTATTAAAGTAGCGTTAAGGCATTACCCATATCCCCCTTAACACATTTTATAGTGTCAATAGTTTATACAGTATTGTAATAGCTCCAAATCGGGAGGCTACCAGAGGATACTCCATAGGTACGACACAAAACAAACTCATAGTGGTCTCACTAGGGTAGGTGACACGGCACAACTAGGAAATTCCAGTGTAGATATATGTAACGACCCAGAATTTTTAGAAATTAAAATTTGAATATTTAATTTATTTTAAATATTAATAAGTGAAATTTATAAGTCAAATAAATTTTTATTTGAATTTTTGGATTTAATTGAATAATTAAATCGATAATTTAATATGTTAAATTATGGAAAATAATTGAAAATTGAGTTAAATATGATTGAAAATGATTTGTAAAATTTTATTTTATCATATTGAAGTTAGAACGATATTTTAGAACTTTTAAAATCGATTTAGAAGTTAATTTGTGAAAATTGAATATTTTAATATTTAATAATCGACTGTAAAATAGCCAATTTTTGAACAGTCTCAGAATTGAACGAAACCAGTTCCATTGGATCCGTAATAGTTAGTTATTACCGGATTTCAATTTTCGTGTCAATCGGAGCTATCGTTTGATCGTGGCAGCTCGAAACGCATCGATTTATTTTTAATTTAAATTTGGCGAGCTAAAATAGCCATTTTTCAAAAAGTCTCGGATTTCGACGAAACCAGTTTCATCGGATCCGTAATGTGATATTATTGTAAGGTTTCAAATTTCAAGTCAATTGGATTTACCGTTTGTCCTGTACAAATTAAAACGCCTAGAAATCGAGTTAAATCGGTTTAATTTAAATTGAGCGTTTATAGCCATAACTCGCACAGATGTCCGAATTAGCTTTCGAAACCTGTTCCATTGTGTCCGGAACGCGGGATAAACCCTAGAAACGCTGGTTACGGCGCGTAAATCGGAGTTTGGGATTTCCGGGTGAATAGTGTTCAAAAATCTTCTATAAATAGACCTAAATTTCTATAAAAAAAAAAAAAAAAAATATAAACCTAAACCCTAATTTTATAACCTAGCCGCCTCCACATCTATGCACGGCCAGAAATCACTCTCACTTCTTCATCAATCTCTCTCAATCCGTAAGGAATTACGCGAAGTGTTCAACACGGAAGTCGAAGAGCACGACGAGAGCTTTAATTTCATACGGAGATGATCGGAAACGGCGCGACGTGGAGGGAGCTATATGGGGCCGTTCATGGCCAGTCACGCACGTCGTTCGTGCAGCCTAAGGGGCCGAGCTCCACCATGGGGGGGGGCGAAGGAAGCTTTCTTCGAGGGCTACAGCATGGAGCAACCTGATCGTGTTAATATCGAGTGTGGTGTTAGCTAAATTTAACCCTAATTTTATATGATGGGTTCGGCCTCAAAATTGGTTTACTGGAGCAATTTGCGTGAGGGGGGAAGAGGGGTAGTGGACGGGCCTGATGAGGGTTTGCTTGGATCTAACGGTGATGTTTAATTTAGGTTATAAATTTGTTTGTTTAAGTTGTAATTAGTTATATAAAATTAGTACAAACTTCAAATATTCATAACTTTTTCATACGAGGTCGAAAAAATGCGAAACCAGTTGCGTTGGAATCGTATGGACGAGCACTACGCAATGGAGTTGGTTTGGAGTCGTTTGGAGTTAGTGAGAATTTTGGGTAAAATTAAACGCGCGTTTAATTTTATTCGAAATAAATCGCTAAAACGGAAAATGAAATCAAGGTAAGAATTTCTCACTCAATCGAATCAGTTTCGATTTTATTTTAAATAGTTAGATTTAAAATATTTGAATGCATGTTTGAATGTTGATTGTTATCTATTGATTGTTAAAATAGACATTATACGCCGTTAGTAAGCGGATGTTATTTAATAAAAACATATACCGCGAATATTTCATAAACAGTGAAATTGGTATTATATATAATATCAATATATATATATTGGCATATGTATATATTGCAGTTGTTGATTTCTCGTATTTTTTAGCGGATGAGACCCTATTACGCCGTTATTAAGCGGATAATATTTAATAAGAACATGTACCGCGATAATTTCGTACTGGAGCGAAATTGGTGTTGTGCTAATGTTTTTGGATGCAGGAAAACAGATTGGAGGGATCCAACTGGATTCCTCAATAGTATTTATTTGATTTCAGATATTTTGATATTTGATGGATTATCATATTGATATATGATATCGTTGTTGTCGTGATTGACTATTTGGTATGTAGCATCATTGGACCAAATTTTGGAATTTTAAAAATGATTTATAAAGTGATTTTTGAAATATACTATATTTTTGGAATTGATCCATTTTAAATAAATAAACGATATAATTTTTAAAGTTATAAAAATTATGATTTTTGAGAATATAGTTAAAAGCTGATTTTTGAGAAATATGAACTAATGATTTTATAAAATAGTTTAGATTGGATTTTTGAATATATTATAAAAGTTTGAATATAAGATTTATAAAAATTGATTATTTTATAAATCAGAATGGTGGGATTATAAAGGAATTTAAAGATGTTTTTAAAGAATAATATAAATTGATTTATATTAAGAGATTTATAAATGGATATTTATAAATTGAAATATTGACATTATAAAACGAGTTTTTATAAGTGTTTGAATGAAGTAAAAATGAATTTCATTAATGAATGAAATTTATAGGATTATAAACAGTGAAGTTATAAATGAAATTTTATAAACAGTAGGTTTATAAAATTTATAAAGTTATTGAAAGAATGGAGTTTTGATAAATAAACGAATCTTATAAGTTATAAGATTTATAATTATGAAGTTCAAAGGAACGATTTTTGTAACGAATAAATTATAAGTATTTAACTTATAATATGAACTTTTAGTTTATAATTGAGTTATAAACTGGAATAGGTTAATAAAAGAATTTATAAAAAGGAAGTTTTTATAAATAAATAGAAATGGAATTTATAAACGTTGTTTTATAAATTCGCAAATGACTTATTTTGACAAGAAAATTTGTTGAAACCTATAAATGGAGTTATATTCACATTTTTGAATAGTGAATAATCCTTTGAATTAAAATAAATAAAAGGATGAAATGTGTTAACAAAGAATATTCACGTTTTTGAATAGTGAATAATATGTTGAAGAAATTGTTTGAATGTGATGTTTTAAACAGAATTAAAACGATCTAACGATGTTTTAAAATGCGTTGAGATTCGAAACCATAGATTTCAACATTTATTGTTGAAATAGACGTTTTCGAGAAATAAAAGGAAATGATGGACTATAACACTGTTGTTATAGTAAATAATTTCCGAAAGGAAATGTTTTGAATAGTATTGGGATTTATATATCTATTTAATTTCGAATCCCTATACTAGTGATTTTGGGTTGTCGTAACAATGTTTTACGCAACATTCGTTTTGACCCAAATAAATATGTTTAAGTGAATGATTTCCTTAAAGAATGAAATATATACTTAATCTCGATTTAAGTATATTGAATATTTTCTAAGTGTTGAAAATAAATAAAATTTGTGAATTACTTATGAATAAATAAGTATGAAAATGTTTTCCAATAGGAAGTGAATATTTAGAATTTATCTTTTTGAAGATAAATTGAAAAGAATAATTGGAATCATATATGCATGAATATTTTGGAATATAAATTCACTAAGGAATTTATAAAAGAAAGTGGAATTTGTTAAAAATAAATATTGATTTATTTTTGAAGTGTTGAAATTTTATATCTTGTAAAGATATTTTGGAAGATAAATAATTTGGAAAATTATTTGGAATCTGGTGATGTGTGCATATCCATTGATAGTTCAATAACCGACTATCAATATTTCCCTTTGAATGGGTATTTGATGTGATTTGTTTGAATGTGAATGCTACACTTATTTTTGAATAAGCGCTCACTATTCGGGTTAACCGGGAAAGGACCATGGGGTCGTATAACCCATTCCGAATATGTGATACGTCGTTGTGAATTGCATTGAAGATCGGTGTTGAAGACCGAGTATTTGTGAAAGCGATAGGATGACCTATCGATTGTCTCTGCACTGGGTAGCTCCTGGTATAGAGATTCCTTAAGTGATGGGAAATTCGATCGGGATTGTGAATACCCGGATTGCAAGGGCTTCGTAAGAAGTGCCTTCGGTTCTGTTCGAGCCCGGAACAGACTTGTATGGATTGTATGTCTGACATTACAAGTTGAGATATAAAGCCGATTTCTTTCAAATATATTTCTGTTGGTGGCGGAGAATTTATTCTTTTAGCTTAACACCCTTCTCTGAGACGTACGAGCTCAGAGGTTATATAGTTGAATGTTATCAGCGATATATTCCCAATTTGGTAATGTGATATGCTGAGTGATGCTGAAATGATCTTCGTGTTGATTTTTGTGATAGGATCGTTTATTTGATCGTCTATCTTGATGATCATTGTGTTGATCATTTGTTGACCCAAAGAATGGCTTTTGTATAAAGTATGTTTTTGTGGACGTGACTTCGTCGAGCCTCACATCCCGGAATGGTCAAAACAGGAAAGATGCGGCAAGGTTATGAGGGGTAGCTCCCTTTAGGGTATGTGCATTTCCTTCTGGAAAGGGTGGTATCATGGTATGGAGCCCAGATACTTACTCATGTTGAAACACTATATTTTATTACTGTGTGGTGTTGTTGGTGACGAGCGCTCGGTTAAAAGGTCCAATGGGACCGGGGGATGCCATATTCGTGTAGTAGTTACCTAGTGATAAAGGTAACCCGGCCTTGTGTTGGCAGAGAGCTGGTTAAGTTCTCGGGGACGTCCAGCCAGAGGCGTTTCCATGTGGCAATGGGAAGTTCCTTGGCCTGACCATTTGTTGGAAATCCAAAGAAACAATACGAGACTTGTTACGGTATTAGTTGTATAACCTGCTATGGAATGTGGCGGTAACCTGCTATTGAACATAGTTAGCTATAGTAGGCATACGATAATGGTCGTATGTTGGCTAAGATTTATATTCTACTTCCGAAATAATTTTTCCTACATTATGCACTAGTAATAATATCAAATGTTATTTTAAATACGTATCAAGCATCTTTGACTATCATAAGGAGAAATCTCCTCCGATTCTGCGTTTGCATGTGTGTGTGTGCGGGAGGCCTTATGGTAGTCTCATTTTTAAAAGCATTGCGAATTGAATTTAAAAATATTCCTCTATTTTGATTTTAAAGTAAATAAACTGTTTTGAGTTCTCACACCAGTCACAAGACTGACTTGGAGTTTATTGTTTTCCTTCCTAAACTCTGGGTGCCCACCAATTTCCACATGGGCAGTTAAGAGTTAAGGTTTATCAGGATATTCTGGATATTCTGGAGTTGCTGGAGGCAAGATGGATGGCATGGCGTATTGCTTATATAGTATTTCTTTTTCCGCTGCACTGTTTGTTGTTGTTGTTGTATACTCTGATGATATGATGTAATGAAATGAAATGTATAAAATGTAATAACTGATATAGTTCTTTGTTTAAAGATTATTCATTTATTATTATATGTTGTTCCGCTGCGAATTGTGAGATTCTGATGTTGTTTTCTGTTCTGTTCCGTTCTATTCTCTTTTTCTTCTATTTTAAAATTTTCTGTTCTCTTTTCTAATTTCTCTTCTTCCTATTTTCTGTTTTCTTCTCTATCTGTTCCCTCTGTTTTCAAATTTTCTCTCTTCTTCTGTCTTTTTCTTTTCTTAAATTCTTCTTTCTTAAACGCATAACTATTCGGTTTTTCGGCAACGAAAATCTGTGCGTTACAATCTGGTATCAGAGCTTATGGTTAAGCGACAACCATGGTTCTGTTGGGTATAATTCATTAGAGATAGAGTCAGTAGTACTCTAGAATGAGTTTGAGTGTAATAATAGCTATGAGAGCGTATTTGTTAGTGAATATAAAATTGTTTTATATTGTGATGATTGGTTTATTGAGTGGCATATGAACTTTCGTCAGCGTGGTCCGCAAGACTATGCCGAAGGGGTTTCTAAACACTTGAATAGAACAATTCGACACAATATTGTTTAAAAAAAAATTGGGTAAATGAAATAATTTTACTTGAGTATATTTTTATATATAAAAGAAATAAATTTTCAGAATTATTAATGTATATAAGTTGATTGTTTGGTTGTTTGAATAATCTAAATTGAAGAATAATTGTATAAGCAAAAGAATTATAAGAGTTAAATTATAATTAAAGTAATTTGCAATTGTGAAATAAACTTATATATATATATATAAGAAGTGAAACTATATGAATATATTTATGAATTTGAGTTATGTAAATGAAATTCAACTTTAGAAATTGAATTGAATTGAATTAATGGATTAAATGTTAATCAATTGAATGTAAATTAAATTGATATGAAATAATGAATGTAAGTGTTAATTCATTAAAATCTAATGTTATTGGAAAGTTGAATAGTTGAATAAAAATCAATTTATTAAACCAATTGAAAGTGATGGTGTTAAACCAAATAGAATGAATATAAGCAAAGGAATTTGGTTGAAATTAATAAACATTGGTTGTTATATGATTGTTAGTTGATTGTATATAATTCATTAAGAGTTAATGAAATTGGAAGCTATGAAATTGAAATTCAAATTAGAAGTAAATAAATTTGAATAGAATTGAACGTGAATTGGATTTAATTAGTGAATGCAAACTAATTAAAATTGAGAATGAATGTTGATAAAATCCAATGTTAATGAATCAAATGTGATTTAAAGTGAAAACCAATTCATTGAATATTAATGAGAATATGAATGGTAGTTGGTTGATGTTGGCATTTGTTGTTTTACTACATTTGCTATGTGACATATATAGTTGTTATGGAGATATATGTGGTATATTGAGATTATTTCCATATATGCATGTTCTCATGTTGTTTGTTGAGTGATTAGTAGGTGCGGATCGCGTTTGCTTCGCATTTGGAGCTCGCTTTCGCGCTATATTAGCCGTATATGCTCGCTAATAAAATATAAGGTACATATCTCGGATTAAATATCGCACTTTTATACTTTTTTCCCTTCGGGATGCCTCATTACTTGATGAGATGTATATTTGTGATATATATACTGTCATTTTTTTTCGGATCGAGCCGCGCAAAGGAGACTATGGCGAATTTTTCCGAAAATATAAGGCGTTAGGAAAATTTGAAAGAAAATTGGAAAATTTTTGAAAACTTTAACTTTGATTTTGGAATTGAAAGTTAAACAATAGTAATTGTTTTTGAAAAGATAACTAAGTATGATTTGAAAACTTAGTAAAGTATTGTAAGAAGTTTAACTATGAATTTTGGAAAAGTTAATAAATTCTGTACTTTTCTTACTTGTTAATTTCGAGGACGAAATTCTTTTAAGTGGGGAAGATTGCAACGACCCAGAATTTTTAGAAATTAAAATTTGAATATTTAATTTATTTTAAATATTAATAAGTGAAATTTATAAGTCAAATAAATTTTTATTTGAATTTTTGGATTTAATTGAATAATTAAATCGATAATTTAATATGTTAAATTATGGAAAATAATTGAAAATTGAGTTAAATATGATTGAAAATGATTTGTAAAATTTTATTTTATCATATTGAAGTTAGAACGATATTTTAGAACTTTTAAAATCGATTTAGAAGTTAATTTGTGAAAATTGAATATTTTAATATTTAATAATCGACTGTAAAATAGCCAATTTTTGAACAGTCTCAGAATTGAACGAAACCAGTTCCATTGGATCCATAATAGTTAGTTATTACCGAATTTCAATTTTCGTGTCAATCGGAGCTATCGTTTGATCGTGGCAGCTCGAAACGCATCGATTTATTTTTAATTTAAATTTGGCGAGCTAAAATAGCCATTTTTCAAAAAGTCTCGGATTTCGACGAAACCAGTTTCATCGGATCCGTAATGTGATATTATTGTAAGGTTTCAAATTTCAAGCCAATTGGATTTACCGTTTGTCCTGTACAAATTAAAACGCCTAGAAATCGAGTTAAATCGGTTTAATTTAAATTGAGCGTTTATAGCCATAACTCGCACAGATGTCCGAATTAGCTTTCGAAACCTGTTCCATTGTGTCCGGAACGCGGGATAAACCGTAGAAACGCTGGTTACGGCGCGTAAATCGGAGTTCGGGATTTCCGGGTGAATAGTGTTCAAAAATCTTCTATAAATAGACCTAAATTTCTAAAAAAAAAAAAAAAAAAATTATAAACCTAAACCCTAATTTTATAACCTAGCCGCCTCCACATCTATGCACGGCCAGAAATCACTCTCACTTCTTCATCAATCTCTCTCAATCCGTAAGGAATTACGCGAAGTGTTCAACACGGAAGTCGAAGAGCACGACGAGAGCTTTAATTTCATACGGAGATGATCGGAAACGGCGCGACGTGGAGGGAGCTATATGGGGCCGTTCATGGCCAGTCATGCACGTCGTTCGTGCGGCCTAGGGGGCCGAGCTCCACCATGGGGGGGCGAAGGAAGCTTTCTTCGAGGGCTACAGCATGGAGCAACCTGATCGTGTTAATATCGAGTGTGGTGTTAGCTAAATTTAACCCTAATTTTATATGATGGGTTCGGCCTCAAAATTGGTTTACTGGAGCAATTTGCGTGAGGGGGGAAGAGGGGTAGTGGACGGGCCTGATGAGGGTTTGCTTGGATCTAACGGTGATGTTTAATTTAGGTTATAAATTTGTTTGTTTAAGTTGTAATTAGTTATATAAAATTAGTACAAACTTCAAATATTCATAACTTTTTCATACGAGGTCGAAAAAATGCGAAACTAGTTGCGTTGGAATCGTATGGACGGGCACTACGCAATGGTTTGGAGTCGTTTGGAGTTAGTGAGAATTTTGGGTAAAATTAAACGCGCGTTTAATTTTATTCGAAATAAATCGCTAAAACGGAAAATGAAATCAAGGTGAGAATTTCTCACTCAATCGAATCAGTTTCGATTTTATTTTAAATAGTTAGATTTAAAATATTTGAATACATGTTTGAATGTTGATTGTTATCTATTGATTGTTAAAATAGACATTATAAGCCGTTAGTAAGCGGATGTTATTTAATAAAAACATATACCGCGAATATTTCATAAACAGTGAAATTGGTATTATATATAATATCAATATATATATATATTGGCATATGTATATATTGCAGTTGTTGATTTCCCGTATATTTTAGCGGATGAGACCCTATTACGCCGTTATTAAGCGGATAATATTTAATAAGAACATGTACCGCGATAATTTCGTATTGGAGCGAAATTGGTCTTGTGCTAATGTTTTTGGATGCAGGAAAACAGATTGGAGGGATCCAACTGGATTCCTCAACAGTATTTATTTGATTTCAGATATTTTGATATTTGATGGATTATCATATTGATATATGATATCGTTGTTGTCGTGATTGACTATTTGGTATGTAGCATCATTGGACCAAATTTTGGAATTTTAAAAATGATTTATAAAGTGATTTTTGAAATATACTATATTTTTGGAATTGATCCATTTTAAATAAATAAACGATATAATTTTTAAAGTTATAAAAATTATGATTTTTGAGAATATAGTTAAAAGCTGATTTTTGAGAAATATGAACTAATGATTTTATAAAATAGTTTAGATTGGATTTTTGAATATATTATAAAAGTTTGAATATAAGATTTATAAAAATTGATTATTTTATAAATCAGAATGGTGGGATTATAAAGGAATTTAAAGATGTTTTTAAAGAATAATATAAATTGATTTATATTAAGAGATTTATAAATGGATATTTATAAATTGAAATATTGACATTATAAAACGAGTTTTTATAAGTGTTTGAATGAAGTAAAAATGAATTTCATTAATGAATGAAATTTATAGGATTATAAACAGTGAAGTTATAAATGAAATTTTATAAACAGTAGGTTTATAAAATTTATAAAGTTATTGAAAGAATGGAGTTTTGATAAATAAACGAATCTTATAAGTTATAAGATTTATAATTATGAAGTTCAAAGGAACGATTTTTGTAACGAATAAATTATAAGTATTTAACTTATAATATGAACTTTTAGTTTATAATTGAGTTATAAACTGGAATAGGTTAATAAAAGAATTTATAAAAAGGAAGTTTTTATAAATAAATAGAAATGGAATTTATAAACGTTGTTTTATAAATTCGCAAATGACTTATTTTGACAAGAAAATTTGTTGAAACCTATAAATGGAGTTATATTCACATTTTTGAATAGTGAATAATCCTTTGAATTAAAATAAATAAAAGGATGAAATGTGTTAACAAAGAATATTCACGTTTTTGAATAGTGAATAATATGTTGAAGAAATTGTTTGAATGTGATGTTTTAAACAGAATTAAAACGATCTAACGATGTTTTAAAATGCGTTGAGATTCGAAACCATAGATTTCAACATTTATTGTTGAAATAGACGTTTTCGAGAAATAAAAGGAAATGATGGACTATAACACTGTTGTTATAGTAAATAATTTCCGAAAGGAAATGTTTTGAATAGTATTGGGATTTATATATCTATTTAATTTCGAATCCCTATACTAGTGATTTTGGGTTGTCGTAACAATGTTTTACGCAACATTCGTTTTGACCCAAATAAATATGTTTAAGTGAATGATTTCCTTAAAGAATGAAATATATACTTAATCTCGATTTAAGTATATTGAATATTTTCTAAGTGTTGAAAATAAATAAAATTTGTGAATTACTTATGAATAAATAAGTATGAAAATGTTTTCCAATAGGAAGTGAATATTTAGAATTTATCTTTTTGAAGATAAATTGAAAAGAATAATTGGAATCATATATGCATGAATATTTTGGAATATAAATTCACTAAGGAATTTATAAAAGAAAGTGGAATTTGTTAAAAATAAATATTGATTTATTTTTGAAGTGTTGAAATTTTATATCTTGTAAAGATATTTTGGAAGATAAATAATTTGGAAAATTATTTGGAATCTGGTGATGTATGCATATCCATTGATAGTTCAATAACCGACTATCAATATTTCCCTTTGAATGGGTATTTGATGTGATTTGTTTGAATGTGAATGCTACACTTATTTTTGAATAAGCGCTCGCTATTCGGGTTAACCGGGAAAGGACCATGGGGTCGTATAACCCATTCCGAATATGTGATACGTCGTTGTGAATTGCATTGAAGATCGGTGTTGAAGACCGAGTATTTGTGAAAGCGATAGGATGACCTATCGATTGTCTCTGCACTGGGTAGCTCCTGGTATAGAGATTCCTTAAGTGATGGGAAATTCGATCGGGATTGTGAATACCCGGATTGCAAGGGCTTCGTAAGAAGTGCCTTCGGTTCTGTTCGAGCCCGGAACAGACTTGTATGGATTGTATGTATGACATTACAAGTTGAGATATAAAGCCGATTTCTTTCAAATATATTTCTGTTGGTGGCGGAGAATTTATTCTTTTAGCTTAACACCCTTCTCTGAGACGTACGAGCTCAGAGGTTATATAGTTGAATGTTATCAGCGATATATTCCCAATTTGGTAATGTGATATGCTGAGTGATGCTGAAATGATCTTCGTGTTGATTTTTGTGATAGGATCGTTTATTTGATCGTCTATCTTGATGATCATTGTGTTGATCATTTGTTGACCCAAAGCATGGCTTTTGTATAAAGTATGTTTTTGTGGACGTGACTTCGTCGAGCCTCACATCCCGGAATGGTCAAAACAGGAAAGATGCGGCAAGGTTATGAGGGGTAGCTCCCTTTAGGGTATGTGCATTTCCTTCTGGAAAGGGTGGTATCATGGTATGGAGCCCAGATACTTACTCATGTTGAAACACTATATTTTATTACTGTGTGGTGTTGTTGGTGACGAGCGCTCGGTTAAAAGGTCCAATGGGACCGGGGGATGCCATATTCGTGTAGTAGTTACCTAGTGATAAAGGTAACCCGGCCTTGTGTTGGCAGAGAGCTGGTTAAGTTCTCGGGGACGTCCAGCCAGAGGCGTTTCCATGTGGCAATGGGAAGTTCCTTGGCCTGACCATTTGTTGGAAATCCAAAGAAACAATACGAGACTTGTTACGGTATTAGTTGTATAACCTGCTATGGAATGTGGCGGTAACCTGCTATTGAACATAGTTAGCTATAGTAGGCATACGATAATGGTCGTATGTTGGCTAAGATTTATATTCTACTTCCGAAATAATTTTTCCTACATTATGCACTAGTAATAATATCAAATGTTATTTTAAATACGTATCAAGCATCTTTGACTATCATAAGGAGAAATCTCCTCCGATTCTGCGTTTGCATGTGTGTGTGTGCGGGAGGCCTTATGGTAGTCTCATTTTTAAAAGCATTGCGAATTGAATTTAAAAATATTCCTCTATTTTGATTTTAAAGTAAATAAACTGTTTTGAGTTCTCACACCAGTCACATGACTGACTCGGAGTTTATTGTTTTCCTTCCTAAACTCTGGGTGCCCACCAATTTCCACACGGGCAGTTAAGAGTTAAGGTTTATCAGGATATTCTGGATATTCTGGAGTTGCTGGAGGCAAGATGGATGGCATGGCGTATTACTTATATAGTATTTCTTTTTCCGCTGCACTGTTTGTTGTTGTTGTTGTATACTCTGATGATATGATGTAATGAAATGAAATGTATAAAATGTAATAACTGATATAGTTCTTTGTTTAAAGATTATTCATTTATTATTATATGTTGTTCCGCTGCGAATTGTGAGATTCTGATGTTGTTTTCTGTTCTGTTCCGTTCTATTCTCTTTTTCTTCTATTTTAAAATTTTCTGTTCTCTTTTCTAATTTCTCTTCTTCCTATTTTCTGTTTTCTTCTCTATCTTTTCCCTCTATTTTCTTTCTTCTTTCTTTTTCTTAAATTCTTTTTTAAAACCCATAACTATTCGGTTTTTCGGCAAAGAAAAATCCGCGTACGTTACAACATACCACTTACACTTTCGAACTAGTGATAACGCATAGCAGCTACTATCCCCACCTCGGAACACACTCCCAAATAAAAATCAAGGGTGGCCACCAAATCAATCACAATGTCAGAATATAGTATCGTAGGAATGTGCCCGATCGGAGGAATGACCTCACTTGGCCCGTTGATTGCTCCTGTTTTAGCCACCTTATGCCAACTCACAGGAGTTGGATCCATATATATATCTCAATAGGACGTTTCCACCATCTTACTTCATTCTGGAATCTCCACCGCATACACGGTTGCTAAAGTGGTTTCCGGTATTAGTAGAGAGTATGACAATATCTGATCCCGGTTTCTTTAACAACCAAACGTTATTATAACACCGTTGTCATTTCAAAATAGTTTATACTTCAAACCAAAATATCATTTCTATTTCAAAACCATATCGACACGATATCATTTTCCTCACATATATTCATTTCCAAAATCATAGCATTTTCAAAGATATAACACTTTCGAAACCAGAACACTATAACACTTTAGAACTCATAACACCTTGAAATTTTAATACTTTGAAATCATAATACTTTGGAAACCATAACACTTTCCTTTAAACAACTTGGATATTAATAATAGTATATATAATAAAATAGTTTATAAAATAAGATAGTTTATAACAAAATAGTTAGTATATTAAAATAGTTTATATTAAAAATAATTTACATTAAAAATGATTATATTAAAATAGTTTATATCAAAATAATTTATAAAGTAATATATATATACACATATACATATAGTTTTGAATATAATATAAAAATACTTTATATAATAAAATAGCTTCCTCAAATTTCACACATCGGTTCAAATAGACACGAATTCAAAATTTAAATTTAATTCGATCTCAATTCATCGATTTCAATTCAATTCAGTTTCTCAATAAGCCATTTCAAATTATAAATATTTCAAAGCTTTAAATATTCAACATTTTCAAAACTAATTATATATATCTAAATTTAACTTCATTATTATTTAGTTCTGAAATATTCACTTAATAAATCCAATACCATTTAAAGTAAAACCCCAAATCCCAAATCATTAAATATTTCCTTCAATTTATTTAAACTTGAAATACACATTTAATCACCTTAAACCAAAACCAAGTTATAAAATCATATCCTTTACAAATCTCAAATTCATTAAGTTTCAAATCGATTCAATTAAATAAAATTCTTAATTAAATACCATTTTAAATCTATCTTCCCGACCTTAAAAATCATTATAAACTCTATATTTAAAAATATAATTTTATAAATACTTAGACATATTATATATAAATTAAATCAAAATTTATTAAATTAAATCTTATTTATAAATCTATTTTATATTAAGACTTATTTATGTATATTTTAAAATAGTAAAATTGGAAGTAAATTCTTAAACTTAAAATTTCAAAACTAACTTACAATTTGAAATTTCCAAAACATATAATTTTAAAAATCAAGAATTTAACTATATGTAAAATAATACATATATATATATATATATATAATATTTAAAAATCAATATTTATATAAACCATATATATTTCTTTTAAAACTTTGAAAATCATTTCAATATATATATATATATATATATATATATAGACCATGGTGTCTGTATATAATTTTCTATCCTATGGTCAAGTGATACGGATATTTATCATTTCAATCCACAATTTAAATATATATATATATATGGGTTATATCATTTCAACCCGCAATCCCAAACTCAATTCCATGAAAATCGCTTGGTTTATCATTTCAACCCATAACGATTTTCTCATATTCTACAAATCATTCGAGTATGTATCATTTCAACCCATAGGGAATTATATACTAACAGGGAATTTGCAGAGTGACAACATATATGATAATTATATAACAGGCATATATCATCAATATAAATAACAGATAATGGTGTTAGATGTCATAGGTGAACAAATATAGATGATAGTATATATATATATAACAATGTAAATAACTAACAGCAGCATATTTCAATTGTCGTTTCAATTGAAATCAAATTTAATAAATATAAGAACGTTAATCATAAGTGATTGCTTACCTTTCAAGGCTAGAGACGAATGGGAATGACATGAGTTATGAATCCAAGCACGAATTCCAAATCAAAGCAAGATTGGCACGAATTAGATGGACAATGCTGGTAGTAAGGCATTGATGAAATGAATCAGAATCAGCTAGATATATGTATAGAAAATATATATCATATTTGTTATTTTAATTTCTTTGAGACCAATATTTTAATTTAAGAAAGACATTCAAATAAAATATTCACATAGTTTGAAACTGATATTAAATTTAAAACACGTATTAAAATAAAGCATCATCATATTGTATTGAAAAATCAATACTTAAATTTAAACACATATACATTTCAAAATGCAAACATTTATTAACCATATATAAACCAATATCTCTATATTATAAAATCAATACTAAAATCATACGTGTCCACATATAGAACTGTATATACACACATTATATATATAAATATATTTTAAAACCCATATAAAAAAATCAAACATATATTCAACTCATACGAATTCATATATATAACAACCCGACTTTTATTACTTATATAATCATACATATACAACTACTTTAAATAAGTATTACTATAATATATTTTTATAAAGTATGTGAGCATAAAATCAGGCTTGCAACTTAATAACTCTATTTCATATTATACAGAATACAAAGGCTTGAAACAGGTTATATACCACTCGTATACATTATTTTATGCAACAGATTACTATGTACACATTAAAACTCTACATATATCTAAATTACCTATATATTACAGAATAACTGACCTATACGAAATGCATATCATATATAAATATATATCCTATATATAATTTAATGTATATATATAAACTAATGTATATTTTTATATATATCACTAGACAGAACAAAACAAAATATATATATACTCCTTTATATATGTATACCGACATATAAAACTTATATACTATAACAACTTTATATCTTTTCATATATTATAAACACATATATCACACAGCTTATATAACATAACATAATACATAATATATAAGTACAATACCCTATAAAAGTATGCAAGCTGTGGGATAGGTGATTGGCTGCAATGGCCAGAGCTAGGCTAGAGGGAAATGCTAGCTCTGGGTGGAGTTGCTGGCGAGAGGCCGAAGGAAAGGCTGTGGTCAAACCGGTGATGGGTGAGCGAAGTGAGGCTTGCGCTCGACAGTTGGTTCTAAGGCATGGGAAGAGAGGGGCTACTGATCAAGAGAGATAGTGGAGAAAATGCAGGTGCGGATCTGGGGTCATGTGCTCGGCAATTCAAGAAGTGGAAAATGGCAGTCAAGGGTGCTCCGGTCGGTGTTTAGATGGATGGTCAGAGTTATGCTCGGTGGCTGTTTGGCAAGAGAATACGAGAGGAAAGGCGTTGTTACCCATATCAACTTTATAATATATAAAATTTTCCAGTGAATGACAGAACCAAGAAAGATGTTGGGAGATAGATACGAACCAACCAATAATAAATAGAACTAGGGAATAAGAAAGGCCAGTACATTGAATTTATGAAATATTAAAAGCAAATGAAAGTTGATTTTCAACCGAGGATAATGGATGGTCATCAGCAAACCAAAAGACTCTAAGATTGGTTACTGATACGGTTATCCGTTTTATGGTTTTCTTTACATAACGATCGCCGAAATACATAAACGAATATACTTCAGGAATTAGCACGACAAGACGATCAAACGGCATACAAATATCAGTATACGATCATTGTATCAAAAGTCAATAATCGGTACAGAAAATGCTACTAATCTGTCGAAAAATAAGGTAGATGGAGCAATAATAGTCCAAATTAAAAGAAACAAGTTAATACGACTCACTCAGAAGATGATTTACAAATTTATCGTATAAAAGTATTCAAGTTTGGAAAACAATTTATTATCATCACATATTAACCGATTTAAATTGAAATAGAATTACATAACAAAAATAACTTCCATATTATCAGATGAAAATTTACCATTTGTATATTTAAATATATGTAATACTATAATCAAATTTTCAATTCAAAATTTATTATTTAAACATTCATAAAATTTCAATTAATTAAATTAGTTAAAAATCGTTAAAATATCTGGGTTGTTACAACACAACTAGCAAAAGAGAGGCTTTACTTAGTGACTGCGGCCAAAAAGGAGCTCCAAACCACAACAGTTTTGATCGATGAGAAGCTCTTAAGCAGGAGATACCAAAAAATAAATCAACCAGAGAAGGGGCAGATCTGATTAGGCGACATCGATCGAAGTCGAGCCTTAAGTAAGAATGGACGGAAAGAGCGATAGAGCAAGGGGTCGCCAAAACCAAATAGTTTACAGCAATAAGGAAAGCTAGGTTTATTGGTCGAGAAGGGGACTGAAACACAAAAGAATGGAATTGGATTAGGTGAAATGTGTAGAAAGGGGATAAAATAAAGAGGCGGATGAAGGTGGAAACCTAGTCCCCATTGACGAAAAAACTCTTTATTTAGTTTTGTGGAAAGCTAGGTTTATTGAGGAGGAGAGTATTGTTACGCTTCCAATTCATTCCTTTTATAAGTTATTTTATATATTTTAAACCGATCTAATTTAACTTAATTATTCTTAGATGTTAAGTAACTATTGACATTAATTAATATTAATTAACACATTTATTTCCTTGATTACACATATAAAAATTTGATCCGAAACATTCAAATGTTGATAACTTTTCATTTGAACTTCGATCATAAAATTTAATATATGAAAATTGATTAGAAAATTTCCATGAATGCAGCGGTACAAGTTTCGTAGCCAAATTCTTATATTTGTGAAAATTCTATTTTCAACATTACTAATTGTAATGAACCGTAATTTCAAACACTTCCTATTTAAATATCTGAATTATTTAAATATTTGAATCCAAGATTTATTGTGATTAAATATGATTTTATAACCTTATTTAAAACTTTTTAATTAATGACTAATGTTAGAAAATTTATTTTTGAAATGTGTTTACAAAAATATACGCTCTGGATAAATACTGAAAATGCGAGCAGAAAACATTTTGTTAAAAATCAACTTTTTATTCAATACAAGTTGTGTAAATATGTTGCAACTTGAGTAGTTATCATATATAAACATATGACAAGAATTAAAACACTTCTCTTTACTAACTAAAGATTAATTAAACTAAAGAGTTAATTAGTAAAAGTAAGTGGAAACATTTAGTACAAAAGGACCCATAAATCAAGGCTTGATTTAAGGAAGTATGGTTGTGTAAGAGGTATGGATGCGTAAGGGTATGGTGTGCATGTTCTCATGCATGGAAGTGGAGGGGTTTTTGTAATCTTTTCCACAAAATTCCTAGCTCTATAAATACACACATATGCACTTTATTTCTACACAAATCCATATCTTCACTTCTTTCTCTTCTCTTCTATATGCCTTCTTCTTAATGGCCTTTCGCCGTGTGTGATTTAGGTGGTGGAAATGGCTTAGGCTGTGGGTTCTAAGGAGGAGGTGGATGGCTTGGCTCTTAGATATGTAGTGGAGGAAAGGTCGACCGTGAACAAGAGAGAAGGTGGTGATGATGTGTGTGTGTGCTAGGAAGGTGGAGAAAGGCCTTGGGCCATGAGACAAAGGGGAGAACACGTTATGTGAAATTTGTTTGAAGTAGAAGATGTTAGAGAAGTATAGTTGTGATTTAGTGTTAGTAGGAAGAGATTTGGATTGATAAAAGTGAGTTAATCTCACTTTGAATGAATTTATAAATTGAAAATTACATGTTGAATAAACATGTTAATATTGTTTGCTATTATTTATGATAATATACATTAACCACTTAAAGTTAAATCCTTGACCTTATACTTTAAAAAGTATATAAATTGCTAAAGCATTTGCCTTTGAAACCATTGAGAAATATGGTATAAAATAAGTGCATTCAAATGCTTAAAATGTATATGTTAACTTGTATATAGGTTAATACATGTCTAGCAGTGATATGATTTGAATTTGGAACAATATATGTGTATAAAATAGAATGACACTTAATATTGAATTGAATATGGAATTGTCCATATAGCGATAGTCGCTATAAACGTACTTTGAATCCCTTAAACTATAACTTATAAAAATGGTGATTTGATAACGTATCTTAATAATAAATTATTTGGTTATTTTTTACACTTCTGTAAGTGTTTAAAAGTTCAAATAATAGGTTTTGGAAAGTTATAGAAGAAGTAAATCAAAGTAACAAAAGATTGAAGTAAAAAGGTCACTATAGTGACCCTTTTGAAAATAGCCCGTCTTTGAAAATAACGCGTATTTTTGTGGAAACTTTCTTAAGGGTTTCTTTAGCAATTAATCAAGTAAATATTACATTATTCTTATTGAGAAATTTTAAAGGCCAAATTAATTTGATAGCTAGTTGAATAAAGTGCAAAAAGTTATAGCGAAATAGTTGCTATAAGTGTAGTTCGATAAAATACCCAATTTTTGCGAAATTATCTAAAATACATAGAGATATTCTTTTGGATTTTTCTTCATTGTTTCAAAGTACTCAAATTATACTAAATATTGTAAAAAGAATGGATTAAAATAATTTTTTAAGACATCGATATCTAGGTGCAAAGTTGTAGCAAATTCACATTAAACGACTGTCCAGGACTTTTAGCACCATTTCTGTAGTCCCGCCTTTGCTTCTGAGACACTTTTGAGGTGTTGCAAATTGTTTTGGTAGCATATGCAGAAATGCAGTCTTTTCCGTTTGAAACAATAATTTGCTTAAAAATGATATTTAATAATGTATTTTTCTCTAATCTTTTTAGGGTTGTTTTCTAACATATAAAAGAGTTCTTTAAAATTAGTTTCAAGTTTAAATATAATTTTAACAATTAATTATGAATTTCTAAACAAAGTGGCTTTTAAAAATAAATTTTGTTTAATTTTGTTTTTCTCTTTATTTCAAAATTCCTTATTTTTACACAATATTCTATATAAATAATTATCACGTATTTTACGTAGTTCTAAAGTATTTTAGCATATTAATACGTATTTTAAAGATATTTCTCTATGTATATATGTTTTAAATATTAAATTAAGTACTTTATAAATATAATAAAGGAAGTTTGGATTTTAACACTTAAAGTGAAATAAATTGTTTTTTGGAATCAACTAAAAGTGTATTGCCTTAATTATTAAATGTGGATATGCTTTGATCTTTAAGCTTAAAGTTGTTAAAGGATAAGTAAATACTTTTGGGTTGTTATAAACAGTGTTTTTTTGCAAACACATGTTTTTAATCCTTATTATTAATTATACTTAGGAATATAATTAGATATTTACTAATGGATATTTAGTAGAAAAATACAAGTAAATGGTTTTGGGTTTGTTGTGACAAATGCTTTGAGCAACACTTGTCTTTAACCCTTAGATATAAATAAATCTTTAAAAGGGAGTTTTAATGAGGAATGTTTTCATAGTATAAAATGTTTGGGTTGTTGTGATAATTTTTTTAGCAACACCTATCTTTAACCCGTAAATGAAATTAAACCTTTAAAAGGAGAGTTTTAAAGATAATGATTAAATGGAAAAAAAATTTTAGCGCCATTTGTTTTTAAACCCTTGAAATATTTTTTGGAAGAAATATTGTAAATCTTTAACAATGAAATTTTTAAGATAATAAAAAGTATTTAAATCTTTTATAAAGAGATAGAAAATGTTACATGATTAATTTATAAAAGGAAAGGAGTTTAATATAACAATGTTTTGGTAGTAATCGTTTTAATCTCTTTGATTATATTTTAAGTAAGCAAAACTCGTTAAACGATCTGTGTATACACCTGTACCATTGGAATGAGTATATGAATACCTTTTAAGTACTAAAAGAATAGATGAATAGTTAAATTTATAAAGATAAGTATATATCTTTTATAAAGAGAAATCCAATATATTTATACAAGTATATAAATGAAGTTTTAATTAATAAAAGAGTACTAATTAATAAAGGAAGTCTTGATTTATAGAAGAAGTTTCATTAGATAAAAAGATATTTTACTAATAAAAAGGGTTTTTAATTAATAAAGGTTAAATTTATTGTAAAGGGATTAAAAGTTATTATGTGACTTGATTATACTGGATGATGAGTAACAACTATGTAATGACCTTAGTTTGATTGTTTGTTGGATGTTAGTACCAATATGCTTAACATTAAAAGTAGAACGAGTAAGCTTCTCTATTTGTGAGAGTCAAGACTAATATTTAGGTAAGGACGGAGCAATAGAGCTCTAACCTACCGGCATTCTTCTAGGTCGAGAAATAGTTAAGCAAAAAGGTCAAAAACATGTAAAGTATGGAACCTTGATTCCCGTTAGCAAGCGTTTAAGATTTGATAGTCGATTAGTCGACAATCGATCTTGACCAAACTTAACTTAGGAAGTATACAGAATGCTTCGTGGATTTATACCAACAAGAACCCCCAGGAAGAGTATTGGAATGAAGCGCCTCTAGCTTTCGATTACTTCTAAAAGAACTGAAATTGAGTTAACCAAAAATTCATCGATTGTTTTTATTGAGTCGAGTCGAGGATAGGTAAGTGTTTTACTTATCGAATACCACTTCAAAAACTATCATATGGGTTCAATGTTTTGGAAGTGAATAATGAAACCATGTGTAGTTCTAGAAATCTATTGAGATGATGGAATCCATGTGAGATTCATTACTTAATCGAGTTTTGTTGAAAACTCATGTGAGGATGCCGAACGTAGACTCTACATCAGAAAATGACTAAAAACATAGTAGGATGCATGATCCTGGTTTCATCTAACCCAAAGAGGGGGTACATCAACTCCATTATCTAGAGTATGCTTATTAATTTGTTGTGCACTAGGAGTTGATGATATTCGGTTTACGTCTTAGGGCGTGGGCTAGTTGTGTTCAACTTATGGTATATTTTATCTAGAGATATACGGTGCCCGAAAGGTAGTTTTTGACCCTTGTCATAGGTGATCAGTCTCAGTATGGCTTACGAGTATACTGGGGAGGTATTTGTGGAAAAACCATTTATACGAACGTACCTTAGTGGTTTTGTTTGTATACCCAAATATATTGTCAAATGTAATCAATGTAACCATTTCATCTATGTTATATTTATATTAAACACTTAGACATTATTATAAAATCACAGGATTTTATATATAAATGTTTTGGTCATCGTAAGGTAAAAACCCATCCGTTTTTAATGGCAGTGTGGCCTTACGGCTTTAAAGGGTTTTACAAATATAGTAGTTCAAATTACTCGAGTTTTCTCACGCTGGCTTACCAGACTGATCCAGATGTTATTCTACTTATAATGCTCGGGTCAGCCTCGTGTATATTCCAGATTTTATTCATGATCATTGGAGCTCTTGGTGAAAGGAGATGGATGGTTCCCTATCGTGGATTTTATTTCCACTATATTACTTTGTTTATATTTATATTAGCAATTGTGAGAACAGGTTGTCATAACTGTCAAGACTGATGATAGGTAAGTTTACTCTGATTATTATATCTATACAGTTTCCTATGTAAAAGTATCACTTTGGTATTATATGTTATCGTTCCGTTGTGAGATTCTGATATTGTGTTCTCTTCTTCCATGTTCTTTCTTCTTTTATTTTACCCTAATGTTCTACCTTTCCGGCACTTAGGTGCTCGGCACGTGAATATTGTAGATTTATTAGTGTCGACATTTGGGGCTCAAAATGGCATTTCGTTGCACTATTTATTAACTAATTTCTTTTTAATTAATTATCATTCAATTTTGGAGTGTTACAAAGACATCCTTTGGGTTTTCTTTTCTATTTTAATATGTACTATATACGTAGTACCTACTATAAAAAATTAGAGTTTTAATCAATTTAAAAATGGTTGAACGAAGTTACAAAAGATAGGAGCGAAAAGGTCGCTATATGAGCACTTCGTAAAATGACTTATTTTTGGGAAATTTTTGTAGGATTCTGTAAAGATATCCTTAGGGATTTTTTTGCACGGTTTTTAAATACTACAAGTAAAGTAGTTATTGTAAAAAATTGGACTCTAAATCAATTGTTAACATGTCGAAAACTGGTCCAACGTTTAATGGTTCAAAACTAATTTTATGGAAAAAACATGAAACTGCAACATTTAGCAACTAAAACACTTTTTGGGTGTTTCAGAACTTTTGACAACATTTTTGTTAAATGTTATAGTATGTTGTTTTAGATTTTAATAGGTATAAAAATGGTATTTAAATAGAGTATTTTCTACAACCATTTTAGGGATAGTTAATAACATATATTAGAGTATTTTAAAATTGGTTTCAAGTTAAATATATTTTTATCAATTATTTATGAATTTTTAAAGTCAAGGGTTTTAAATATAAAACATGCTTTTTTATTAATTTTTGTTAATTATAAAATTTTTATTTTTAAATAATATTGTCCATAGATATTTAAAACCTATTTACAAGTATTATTAAAGTATTTTTATACATATAAGTTTTAGAAAAGCAAGTTAAGTATTTTATAAAAGTTAAAATTGGTTTTGTTATAAATTAAGTTATAATGAATGGTTTTAAGAAGTTAATTAAAAGTATATTATCCTTATTCAGATCATTAAAAAGAATTTTTCTAAAGATGATGGTAAGTATAAATGGTTTTAGATTTATAGTGACAATGTTCAAGTAATATTGTCATTAACCCATTTGAATATACTTCGAAAATATGTGGATCTTCAAAATGAATATTTTAAAGACAATGCCAAGTACAAATGGTTTTAGGTTTATAGTGACGATGTAACATCCTGCCTTTTGTACGCTTTAAATCGACGAAAAACCACACATGTCTGACTTAAACCATACAGAATGGCGGATTGTTATGGGGTAAATAAGAAAAAACAGGGAAAGAAAAGAACAAACCAGAATCTTGCAGCGGAACGAAAAAATATAATAATCAAATATACAGTTCATGAAGCTATTTTACAAAATATTCTATTATACTTATACAATACATATCAGAGTTACACATACCAGAGAACAATAAATAATGCGGCGGAACAGTATGAATGCAGTGGAACAATATAGTGTATAATAATAATACAATCTTCGTCTTCATCCTACAAAAATAAGATCTTCAAACCCTGAAATGCTCAGACTGACCCGAGCAAATTGAAAAGAGAAAACACTCGAGTCAGAACTAAAAGATCTTATGTAAGTTAAATCAACTGTAAATATGAGTGGAACAGCGTCAGAGATGATTACGAGATTTGACATCTCCTATACAGTGTCAAACGTGAGTGCACTAACTTAAAAGATGTTCGGGATTCACATCTCCTAAGGATCCGTTAAAATATTTACTACGTATTAATATACGCTATTATAATAATGTCTATTAGTAAAATAAACCAGCTTCAAAATAGCGTTAAGGAGTGACCTAATATTCCCTTAACACAATAATAGTCCCAGTAGTCCATCCAGTATCAGCGCATCTCCAGATCGGGAGACTACCCTAAATACTCCACGGGCTACGGAAGAAATCCGAAATCGTACAAGGCGCGCTAATGTAGGTGACACGACACAACTAGGCAATACCAGGGTAGATATACCAATTACGCTTCCGGGCCGGTGGTAACGTGTAGCGCGCAGCTACCGCCCACCTCGAGCCACACCCCCAAATAAAAAAGTCAAAAGTGGTCATCGAATCAATCCAAAAGTCAGAGTATAATATCGAAGGGATGTGTCCGATCAAAGATGCTATCTCATTAGCCCGTCAATCGCTCCTATTTTAGCCACCTTATGCCAACACATAGGAGTCGGGTCCACGTACATACCTCAAAGGGCGTCGCCACCATCCTTTCATTTTGGAATCTCCACCGCGTACACGGTTGTTAAAGTGGTTTTCGGAGTTGGCAAAATAGTTTATACTTTTAAAAGCAGAATATAATATCCATTTCAAAACCATATAAATACGATATCATTTCCGTTTCAAAAACCCATCAATATGATATCGTTTTATTAAAACCCAAATCAGTATAATATCATTTTATTTCGAATATATCCTTTCTAAAATCATAGCACTTTCAAAATAATAATATTTCGAAACCCAATGCTTGAAATATAACCTTTCAAAACATAATACTTCGAATTTCATAGCTTCTAAACCATAACTTCGAATTTCATTATACACTCTATATTAAAATAAAATTTAAATACTTACTCACATTTATTTTAATAAAAATCAAACTCTATTATTAAACTTAAATTTTTATTTAACAAACTTATACATAGCTTAAATTCAAGCATTTAACTATATATAAAATAATATTTATATAATATCAAAAAAAATCAATATTCATTAAACCATATATTTCTTTCCAAAACCATAGAAATCATTTTCAAAATATTTTATATATAGACCACGGTGTCTGTATATAATTTTCTACCCTATGGTCAAGTGATACAGATATTTATCATTTCAGTCCGTAACTAAAATAAAAATACGGTTATATATCATTTCAAACCGCAATCCCGAATGAAATAAAAATGTATAACAACTTGCAGTTTATAACAATATAAATACAACATCCATTCATCCAATATCAATCATCAACCATTTATCACAATCATCATCCAATTCAAATAATAACATCAATATAGAACAGATAATAAATAACAGGTATTTACTGGTAGTTTATATTCAATAATAAATTAAATAACAATTTAACTAACAGTTTATGTGCAATAATAAATTAAATAATAATTTAATTCAATAAATTTCAATTTAACTGGAGTGATGATAAAAATGTACCAAACAGCCATAAATAAATTTCTAATCACATCAGAAATTAATTTAACACACATAAGAAATTTTAGAAGTTGTGAGTGGGTTAAAACACTCACCTTTTGAATTTAAATTGAATTTAAATCCAATTAAACCCAAAATTTAAACCATCTTAGAATTCCTCCAAACCAGCGCTAAAATAACAGAAATTCTAGTACGAATCTAGCGGAGAAAGCCGCGTGTAATTCCGACCTCGTATGCAAAAGTTATGGATATTTGAATATTTGAATTTAACGTTTAAAAATGAATTAAATAAAATAAAATAAGAACACGCACAGATGCCATGTCACCTCGCTTCATCGTTCGCACGCATAGGAAACCGAACCCATCCAACAGCCGTTGACCAGACTTTTGACCACCTGCGCATGCCACTAGAGGCCACGATTGGTCGCTCCACCACTGTCGACGAACTCCTCGTCGTTCCCTCCTCCGGCCGGCACAACAGGGGCCCCCCAGAGTAGCGCCGCCGCCACCATAAAATTAGGGTTTTCGAAACCCTAATTAAAAAAAATTTGTCCGCCTCAGGCTAAGCTACGTCAAACGACCACCAGCCTCGACATCCTGGAGCCAAGCACTACAAAACCCCTCTATCAATTTCGTCGAATGAAGCTTCAATTAAAACCCCTAAATTTAATTTTGACCACGATTTTTCGTTAAATCGAGCATCAATTCTGGAAACGAACACTTGACGCAAATTCGTTTGTCTAGATATTCAATATATAATTTTTTTGATTTTTTTTGAGGAGTTTAAAATTTTGGGCTTTGAATTTGATTCGAAATTGCAATTGGAAATTTTGGTTTGTCTGCCACTGAAGAGGGGAGATAGCTGAACTGTACGTACATAAAAATGAACATAAGAAATAGGCTAGGGTTTATAACCGGATATATATAGGCAAGTCAGAAATGGAGATGAATGGACAAGATTGGTTCAAATGTTGAACGATAAATGGCCGGAAAAGCCTGTTCTAACTCCGGAAGGAAATTGGTCAACCCATATATCAAATAGATGTTTTTAAATATTTTAAAATCAATGGAACAGGTTCAGGTCCAAATTCTATCGTATGAAGGAGTCATCCTAAAATCAACTTATTTCAAATTGATTTCAACTTAATTGATTTCAAGGCGTTTTGAGCCTGTACGATCAAACGACAAGTCCGATCGTTACGAAACTTGAAATCCTACAATAATTCACCGCTACGGATCAGATGGAATTGTTTTTGTCAAAATCTGAGTCAGTAGCCAAAATGGCTATTTTTCAGGTTAATTAAATAAATTAATATTAAATTAATTAAGTCGAATTTCTAATGTAAATTTTATGGTTAACCAATTTCACCATTTTTGATTTCTCTAACATTTACAATAATTTGAAGAAGTTAAGATACCAAATTAAATTTAATTAATTCACCAATTTCAGTGTTTAATTCAATTGTAATCAAATCCAGTTATTTATAATTACTTACAATACATGGATTTAAACCTGATTTCAATCCTTCCATTAAATCTATTATTCCTTTCTATAAACATAGTTAATATTTGTTTTACATCCATTACATTAGTGCTCCCATTCCATCCTTTATTTATTGACTACCATATTTCCGTTTACTATATTTTGGTCAATTTCACACGTTATTTGTAATTAAAGTCTCAATTAATTAATTTATCTTGATTTCGTTCCTTTATTACATCACTTATTACTTTACAAATAAACTAACATTTCAATTCATCTTATTACATTCAAATCTTGTAATTATTGTCTTAAACTCATAAATGTAATATAAGTTTCATTTTAATTTCAATTAACATAATAATTAAATATTAAATTTCATTTAATTGCAATTAATCCAATTATTAAATATAAATTCCAATAAATTAATAAATCTTGATTTTCCATTCTTTTTATTCAACCTATTATTGTATTATGAATAAAATTAACATTGTTACATCTCATTCCCGTTATTAATTCATTAACAAATTTCAAATTTTTATTTATTTCATATTTAATTGCCAAAATCTTATCAAATTAACAAAATTTAATTATCGAAAATTCGCGGGCCGTTACACTTTCCCCCACTCAAAACTTTTCGTCCTCGAAAAGGAAAAAGGAGGGAAAGAAGGAATTAAGTAAACAATATATCTTATTCAAAAATACTAACTTTATAAACAAGTAAATTTACAAAATTAATTAATTTGAATAAAATATGCCAATTTATAACCACTAAATCTTTTTATACTCAAATTAATAAAGTTTGGAAAACATTTTTCAAAAATTTTCTAAGTCCAAAATTTACGGAAAATTTCGGCAGAGTCTCCTTCGTACGGAGATGCTCGGGAGAAAATATAATATTAAATATAACAATATACAACATATATTTTCCAAAATAATATATATCCCAACATGGGAAAAACAATATAATAACGCTATAAACCGTAATCCGAAAACCTTCCTATTTATTGGGCAATTTACCCTTATTTTATGAAACCAAAAGCAGCAACAATTGCTTCCATAATCACTTATATAATCCAAAGAGATTAATAATTATATAAATTGAAATATTAATTTTGTTTCATCCACTAATCAAACAAAACGATGTCAAACACAAAAATCACTTGCAATCACAACATACGACCATCATATGAAGTCAATAAAATCAACCACCCACATATCCATAGTAAACAAAACAAATAGTTGTTTGGGTTCAAAAATTTTAAATCGTACAGAATGGAGAGTAAACTATTAAGTGCACCATTTACTCAACAGTCTTAGATGAAACTAAATAGATTGTTCATACATCCAAACAAATTTTAAAGTATCCTTACCCAAACACCATAAACCAAAACAAACACCAAATCCGAACAATAAATTAAGTTCATTCTTATTAATTTCATTTCATGATATTTGTTGTTTGATTTCTTTTCTTTCATATAATGATTTATCTTTTTAATTTACATTTATTTCTTGCAAATTTTCATTTCCATCCATTGATTTAGTGTTTATTTCACTTATTTGCACTTATACTTACAAAATTTCATTTTTATTTATTCATATCATATAAATTTTCTTTTCATTGAATTGCATTCATTCATTTCTCAATTTCATTTATTTCATTCATTTATTACTTAATTTCGTTTATTGATTTATTTATAATACTTACCTTTCCATTTATTTAATTAGTAGCCTTTCAATTTTACTTAAGTTTATAACAACTACAACATCAAATTCTTATCTACAAAAGAAATTCATTGAACACTTTCATTTATAAGTTTACTTGTACAATTTCCATTACATTTTCTTATTAAACATTACAACTTTTAACATTTGGTAAGTTATATATATGCTTTTAAGGATGTAATTGAAAGTTATACAAGTTTTTCTCATTTCTTTTAATAAATTTAATGTTCAATAATCATATCATCTGTTTATAGGTTACTAATTTCAACATCTGGAAATTTCATTTATAACCTAGCATTTAATCTCTTGTTTTAATTAGTGGTTCCAATTATTAATTAGTTACAACCCATTTCACTACAATAATTGAAACTATTAATTAATGAAAACTTAAGAACTAATACCGGGTTAAGTTTCAAATTACTTTAAAAATAATAGATAAAGGTATATACTTACAATTTATATATCCAATTATCTTTAAAATAATTTAAAATTTATATTCGTTTATCCAAAATAAATCTGCAGTAAAACTACTACAGTGGCCTTCCCACTTTGAAACTCGAAAATGAATGTCGGTGATGCATGCACTCATCACAGAAATTATTTTCCAACGATAGAGAGGGGAGTATAGAACTTATTTCTTCCAAAATATCTTTAAAGCAATTCTTTAAAATCATATTGAAATACTTATATCAAAATTTCTAAATAATATCATTATTATATTCTAAAATCATTCGAAAGAAAGTTTCAAAACCCCAGAACTTAAGTTCTAAATTCCCAATTTTTATTTATTTTATTTTGAATCTCATTTCAACTATTATTTAAAAAATTTATTACCTAACAACCAATATATTGCAACCAAATATATATATCATTTATAAAAATTAATTTATATATATATATAGAAAATATAATAGGCAAAATTATTTCATTCACCTATATTCAAAAGAAATATTGTGTTGGTCTGTCTTATTAAGTGTTTAGAATTCCCTATTGATGTCATAGCGCCCTATGCACCAACCAAAATTTATAAATACAAAACGGAACAAACTAATGCAATACAAAATCTTTTTATAACACTAACAAATACGTTCTCACATATATATACACTCAGTGACTCATCACAGGGTATTACTACCCTATTAATAAAGAGTCAGACATCACAAAGCTAAGGTTCATCGCTAAACCAAAGCTCTGATACCAGATGCAACGTCCCGCCTTTTTGTACACTTTAAATCGACGATAAACCACACACGTTAGACTTAAACCATACCGAAGGGTGGATTGTTATGGGGTAAATAAGAAAAATCAGGGAAAGAAAAGAACAAAACAGAATCTTGCAGCTGAACGATAAAATATAATAATCAAATATACAGTTCATGAAGCTGTTTTACAAAATATTCGATTATACTTATACAATACATATCAGAGTTACACATACCAGAGAACAATAAATAATGCAGCGGAACAGTATGAATGCAGTGGAACAATATAGTATATAATAATAATAATACAATCTTCATCTTCGTCCTTCAGAAATAAGATCTTCAAACCCAGAAATGCTCAGACTGACCCGAGCGAATTGAAAAGACAAAACACTCGAGTCGGAACAAAAAAATCTTATGTAAGTTAAATCAATGGTAAATATGAGTGGAACGGCGTCAGATGATTAGGGAATTTGACATCTCCTATCTAGTGTCAAACGTGAGTGCAGTAACTTAAGAGATGTTGGGGATTCACATCTCCTAAGGATCCGTTAAACTATTTACAACGTAGCAATATACGTTATTATAATAATGTCTATTAGTAAAATAAACTTACTTTAAAATAGCGTTAAGGGGTGACCCAATATTCCCCTTAACACAATAATAGTCCCAGTAGTCCATCCAGTATCAGCGCATCTCCAGATCGGAAGACTACCCTAAATACTCCACGGGCTATGGGAGAAATCCAAAATCGTACAAGGCATGCTAGGGTAGGTGACACGACACAACTAGGCAATGCCAGGGTAGATATACCAATTACGCTTCCGGGCCGGTGGTAACGCGTAGCACGCAGCTACCGCCCACCTCGAGCCACACCCCCAAATAAAAAAAAATCAAAAGTGGCCATCGAATCAATCCAAAAGTCAGAGTATAATATCGAAGGGATATGTCCGATCAAATGTGAACCTCAGTAGCCTGTCAATCGCTCCTGTTTTAGCCACCTTATGCCAACTCACGGGAGTCGGGTCCACGTACATACCACAAAGGACGTCGCCACCATCCTACTTCATTCTGGAATCTCCACCACGTACACAGTTGTAAAGTGGTTTTCGGAGTTGGCAGAGAGTATGAAAACTTCCGATCCCGGTCTCTTTAACAAACAAATGTTATTATAACACCGCGGTCTTTTCAAAATAGTTTATACTTTTAAAACCAGAACATAATAAAAATTTCAAAACCATATAAATACAATATCATTTCTGTTTCAAAAACCCATCAATACGATATCGTTTTATTAAAACCTAAATCAATATAATATCATTTTATTTTGAATATATCCTTTCGAAAATCATAGCACTTTCAAAATAATAATATTTAGAAACCAAACGCTTGAAGTGTAACCTTTCAAAACATAATACTACGGATTTCATAGCTTCTAAACCATAACTTCCAAACTTAAATGGTTTGGATATTCAAACAATATATAAAATAAAATAGTTTGAATTTGAAATCACTTTATAAAGTAAAATAATTTCCTCGACTTCACAATTTTATTCACTTTAAATTAAATCTCAATTCATAACTTTCAACTCACTTTCAGTTTCAATAAACCATTTCAATTTCAATACATTTCAAACTTTGAGTATTAAATAATTTCAAGACTAAGGTTGATAATTACGATTCAACAATTCAATGTTCTATTATTTAGTTTTGAAATATTTGCATAATAAATCCATTATCCTTGAAAAACTCAAATTACAAATAACTAAATATTTCCTTCAATTTAGTTATACTTGAAATGCTCATTTAATTCACCTTGACCCCAAAATCAAGTTATAATAATTATACCTTTTAAAATTTCCAGTTTAATAAATTTCACATCAACCCTTTAGAGTTTAATTCTTAAATAAATTAATTTCAAATAAATCTCATTATACACTCTATATTAAAATAAAATTTAAATACTTACTCACATATATTTTAATAAAAATCAAACTCTATTATTAAACTTAAATTTTTATTTAACAAACTTCTACATAGCTTAAATTCAAGCATTTAACTATATATAAAATAATATTTATATAATATCCCAAAAAAAATCAATATTCATTAAACCATATATTTCTTTCCAAAACCATAGAAGTCAATTTCAAAATATTTTATATATAGACCATGGTGTCTGTATATAATTTTCTACCCTATGGTTAAGTGATACATATTTATCATTTCAATCCTAATTTAAAATAAAAATACGGTTATATATTATTTCAAACCGCAATCCCGAATGAAATAAAAATGCATAACAACTTGCAGTTTATAACAATATAAATATAACATCCATTCATCCAATATCAATTATCAACCATTTATCACAATCATCATCCAATTCAAATAATAACATCAATATAGAACAGACAATAAATAACAGGTATTTACTGGTAGTTTATATTCAATAATAAATTAAATAACAATTTAACTAACAGCTTATGTGTAGCAACCCAACTTTCCACTCCTGGAAAATCGCATCACTAATTAAGAAAGAAAGGGATAGAAGAAGAAAAGAAAGAGAAGAAAGAGAAAACAACACATCTGAATCTCACAGCGGAACGATTTAAATATAATATAGAACATATATATAGTATCATATACATCAGAGTACACAACTAAACATCTCAATTTAGACAGTTATAACATTTCTTTCTAATACAATACAAGAACAGCAACACAGAAACACACACAGCGGAAACTCTAACCATATATCTACACGCTGAAGCCTCCTGCTCCAAAGCTCCTCCAGATTCGTCAAGAGATAACCTGAATCACTTGACTACTCATATATAATATGAGTACCCAAGAGTTTAATAAAACAGAAAATAAATACTCGGGTCAGACAGGAGTCTGGTGTGAGTAAACGGTTTAAGATTGCTTAACTTTAGAAAAATCCTTTGAAAAGAAAGGTATCACGTAAGACTTCCCACACATAAACATGGAAAAGTTTTTACCTTACGCTAACCAAAACATTTGATAGGAAATCCAGTGATATTATAATAGTGTCTAGGGTTTTCAAGTAAATAAGAAAATAGCCGAAATTGTTACATGATTAAATTCCAGCTACTAGCCACAAAAGTGGGTAATACAAACAAAACCGTAGGGTCTCGTAGGGAAAATGAGTTTCCATCAATGGCAGGGCTACTGGGGTACCGCCCGTCACAGTACGTGGCCTAGATCACCGTACTGAGGAGCCACCCTAACTCCCCTGCAACACAAGGCCGGGACCATTCCTTACTGAACAGTCCCGAACAAGACCACCCCGCAGTTGGCTGCAGACCAACTGCCCACACAGCCGAAATATAAAGGGACTTCTAGACAGGGATGTATCTTGCTCTCCAGTGGGAGCGACCCACGAAGCCTTGCTGCACCTCCCCTGTTTTAGCCATTCCCGGTTGATGAGGCTTGAGGCTGCGATTACCTTTATAGGACCAATTATCTTAGAATGCTCATCGTCCACCTGACGATGTGCTAAAAGCATTCAATCCATACAAGTTCGTTCCGGGTTCGAACGAAACCGAAGGCACTATCTCGTTGCACTCATTTTGGAATCACCCTCAGAGTCAACGACCATAGCCCTTGCATTCTGATTCACCATCTCGAATCTATAAGCACTATTTCGTCAAACTCATTACGGAATCACCCACAGAGTTATACTGACGTATAGTCCTTACACCTCGAGTCTTCACTTGCTCCACTTGGATTAACGACCTAACGTTTAATTGGAATCGATGTGGTTTTCGGATATCCAAATACGGAAACCCGATCCCGGTCTCATCGAAACCAAACGCCATTTTGATGTCCAAGTTGTACTTAAGGGATTTTAAACAATAGATATTTTAGATAATATCACTTAACATAAATGGATGTATTCACAACACAGATAGATAATCTATCATTATCTCATTCATCCATACATATCACAAAACAACATATATATCACATCTTAGATATATCACATTCATATCATTACATATCAACTAATGACATCCAATAACATCCAATATCATTAACTCAATCAATGATTCTTATCAACCAATCATTAATCTTTCATAAACAAGTTTGATTTCAAACTTGATTAATTTAATTAATCCTTAAATTAAATACTTGGATTAACTTCAATCCATTTACTATTCATTAATTAATTACAAAATTAATTAATTAACTCACATTACTTAATTCCATTTCAATTAACCTTTCCTGATAAATTATCACTTAATTACTTTAAGTAATTCTTACTTAATTACCATATTAATTAATCATCCTGATTAATTACTTACAAATTATTCTAAGTAATTACCTCTTAATTACCTTTAAAAATTAATCAACCTTGATTAATTATTCTCTAATTATTTTGATAATTATTCCTTAATTATCCTTTAATCAATCACACTTGATTAATCACTTTTAATTAATCACATTTGATTAATTTCTCTTAATTAATCATACTTAATTAATTACTTTTAGTTAATCACCTTTGATTAATTACTTTAATTACATTTAGTAATTAAAACTTAATTATAAATTAATTATTCTTTAAATTAATAATTAATAATTAATTAATTGTTTTCATTAATTAATGATTACTTCATTAATTAAATTTCCTCATTAATAGATTACTTTAACAAGTAATTAATCACTTAATTAATTACTCTTAATACTTTTATTAATTAATCATAAATCAAATAATTTAAACCTTTAATTAATTAATACTTTAATTAATAACTCAAGTGATTAATTCTTAATCACATCTACTTAATTACCTTTAATAAAGTAATTATCCTTTATTTAATTACCTTTAGTAATTAACCACTTAATTACTTAAATCACATTTCCAAGTAATTATATTAAATTAACTCATAAGTGATTATTTTAATATATCACAATTTAATTACTTAATTAATTATTTAAAATTAATTAGATGATTCTTAACTTCTAAAAGATTCTTAATTAAGAAACCATTATCTTAATTAAATAATTTATTATCAAATAAACTCGATAATTAAAAATAATTTAATTATCTCAATTATCTTTACAAATGTATTTATCTTTAATTAAATTAAATTCAAAATAACTAAAGATAAATCTTTATTACAATTGATTATCAAATTCTAAATCATTAAACTTTATTTAAAATAAAATATAATATTTGGAAACCAATTATAATTTAAACATATTTTAAGATTTGAACTTTTAAATCTTTGAAACCTTTCCAAATTTATTTAATAAAGTTTAAATACAAACTTTATTTTAAAATCCACTCATTTTATTTAAAACTCCATATTTTAAAATATATAAATTTGTTTTTAAAACATAACTTTGAAACAAATTAAATTTTGAAGCTTGTTCAACCTTTGTTTTAAGGTCTTTATTTCTAAAAACAAATATTCTTGGTAATAATCATATTTAACTTCTGTACTAAAACCTGAATACCTAAAACTCGAGTAAACCCTGCTAATAACCCGTACCTACCCCGAGTAAAACTAGCAAACAACCCGAGATCCTCCCCTACCAAAGCCTGCTTCGAGTCAGCACGCCATAAACCCGATGCCATCTTCGAGTCCTACCCCTCCATCTACCCAGAACCCAAAAACAAACACACGTTCGTGCACGTAAACGTGCACGACGCCGATGATCGCTGGCGAACTCCACGCCGGTCATCCCCAAGTCGCCCTCAACCCCAACATCTAGTTTCCCAACCCAGAAAACCCAAACTCGATCGAACACGCGATTTCGACCCTCAACCCCAAAACTGCTCGAAAACCCATCATCAAAATCAACCACCTCCGACCATCCCCTTCACCGGAGACCATGCCACCACCTCCATAGCTTCCCCACAATCCCTTGGATCCTTGCCAACGCTCGCGATAACCTCCAGTAACAACATGATGACGTAGTAAACCAATGAACATCATCGGCATCTTCAGCAACCAAAACCCTACTTACTCAATTCATGGCCATCCCACTCAATTAAAAATTCATAAATCAATTTTCGCATGATCTCTAAACCCTCCTCGATCTTCGAGTTCAACGGCAATGTCCTCCTCACCGTGGTTTGCCGTAATTTGGCAGAAAACCCCAAAACAGAAAATCCCAAAATACTCACAAATTAATTCATTAAAAATTTTGATTCAAGTACTAAAAATCATTATTTTCCATTCTCAATCCAATTATGAATCCAAAATTTAAAATTGAATTCATGAATTTCTGACCAAATTTGACATGCACTGTAAATTAAACTTTTTATAATAAATTATTCAATTCAAAATTTTGTTATTATTTTTAGATGATAGATTATGTGATTTCAATCAACATTAGTAAACAAAACATAAGCAGATTCGAATTCAAATCCAAGTTATTGAATTTATTTGAAAACCTGCTATGGTTTTACAGAACATATTCATGATTACATACATCCCAATATTCTCAATTATTCATACTCAATCATGCAACAATTAAATTCAAGAATCAAATCAATTCATCAAGATTCCATGCATAAGAACAAGAGAAATTTTAAAATTTAAAACTGTTTTTAAAATTACACTTACTCACCTGTAAATTTGCAGTAAACAGAGAGTAGATAAGAAAACTATTTTCCAGGCTTTCAATCCCCTTTTGCATGTTGAAGGGATGATTGATTTTCAGCTTGCATGATGAAATCAATCCTCTTGCAGTTGATTTCTGAGTTGGTTGTTAAATTTGAAGATGATCTTTGATTCGAATATCCAGATTTACATATTCTTCTTCTTCTTTTTTCTGAACTTTGTTTTTGATTTACATTTCTTTTCAGATTTGCATTCATCTTGTTTTTGATTCACATTTTAGTTGAGAAGAAGAAAATCTTTTGCTGAAGAATAAAACCATCTTTTTATTTACAATTAGATTTTAAATTTTTATTTTACAAAAGAAAGACATTTGTCAATCTTATGTTCTAATTAGCTTACACCTATACATATATGATTACAAGTGTTCTTAATGTACATTAATATTCTTACATGTGTTATATAAGTGTTATTTAAATGTTTTATTAATGTTTTACAAATGTTCTTTTATCTTTAATAATTTATTTAAGCCTTATATATATGTTTATGTAATGTTAGATAAAATGTTTTCATCATGTAAAAATAAACTTTAGGCTTCATTATCTTAAAAACAATTTCATATAGGCATTTTAAATAACTTGTATTTTAGTCAATTAAATTTTACTTTATCATTTGTCTATAACTTGAGAAACTTAGTTTAACTTCTTATATAAATTTTTAAAACTATTTTATCTTATTAAAACAAAAGCTAAAATATATGTTTATAAAATAAGAAATTAACTTTATTATTAAAAATTTAAATTTCAAATATCATTTCAAAGGCATTAAATCAAATTAACATTTCAAATTTCAAAACTAAATATATTCAAGTTTGAAAACTCTTATTAAATTCAAATTAATAAAGTTCCTATTTAAAACATATATATACAAATATATATACACATTTCAAATAGAAAAATTCTAATATTAAATTTATTAATTTCCATATTAAATTTTAAAACAAATATCAAATCACAATATATACATTCATATATATTACAATTTGAATATAAAATTTTATTACATTAAAAACTTCTTATTTACCAAAATAAATATTTTCAAATCAAAATATTATTAGCTTCAAAAGAATTTAATCTTGCTTATTTATATTGTCAGAAAAATATTAATAGATATTACCAAATTGTTATCATTAACCTTTAAAATAAATCTAACTTGTCAATTTATAATATAAAATGATCAAATCAATTTAATTATTAACAAAGATTATTAAATTGGTATTGCTTAAAATTCTGGGTCGTCACATTATGTGCAATAATAAATTAAATCATAATTTAATTCAATAAATTTCAATTTAACTGGAGTGATGATAAAAATGTACCAAACAGCCATAAATAAATTTCTAATTACCTCAGAAATTAATTTAACACACATAAGAAATTTTAGAAGTTGTGAGTGGGTTAAAACACTCACCTTTTGAATTTAAATTGAATTTAAATCCAATTAAACCCAAAATTTAAACCATCTTAGAATTCCTCCAAACCAGCGCTAAAATATCAGAAATTCTAGTACGAATCTAGCGGAGAAAGCCGCGTGTAATTCCGACCTCGTATGCAAAAGTTATGGATATTTGAATATTTGAATTTAACGTTTAAAAATGAATTAAATAAAATAAAATAAGAACACGCACAGATGCCACGTCGCCTCGCTTCATCGTTCGCACGCATAGGAAACCGAACCCATCCAACAGCCGTTGACCAGACTTTTGACCACCTGCGCATGCCACCAGAGGCCACGATTGGTCGCTCCACCAATGTCGACGAACTCCTCGTCGTTCCCTCCTCCGGCCGGCACAACAGGTGCCCCCCAGAGTAGCGCCGCCGCCACCATAAAATTAGGGTTTTCGAAACCCTAATTAAAGACTTTCGGCCGCTACAGGCCAAGCTACGCCAAACGACCACCAGCCCCGACATCCTGGAGCCAAGCACTACAAAACCCCTCTATCAATTTCGTCGATTGAAGCTTCGATTAAAACCCCTAAATTTAATTTTGACCATGATTTGTCGTTAAATCGAGCATCAATTCTGAAAACGAACACTTGATGCAGATTCGTATTGTCGAGATATTCAATATATATATTTTCTGAATTTTTTTGGAGGAGTTTGAAATTTTGGGCTTTGAATTTGATTTGAAATTGCAATTGGAAATTTTGGTTTGTCTTCCATTGAGAAGGGGAGATAGCTGAATTTTACGTACAGAAAAATGAACATAAGAAATAGGCTAGGGTTTATAAGCGGATATATATAGGCAGGTCATAAATGGAGATGAATGGACAAGGTTGGTTCACACGCTGAACGATAAATGGCCCGAAAAGCCCGTTCTGACTCCAGAACGAAATTGGGTCAACCCATATATCAAAATAGATGTTTTTAAATATTTTAAAATCAATGGAACAAGTTTCAGGTCCAAATTCCATCATATGAAGGAGTCATGCTAAAATCAGTTTATTTTCAAATTGATTTCAACTTAATTGATTTCAAGGCGTTTCGAGCCCGTACGATCAAACGGCAAGTCCGATCGTTACGAAACTTGAAATCCTACAATAATTCACCATTACGGATCCGATAAAATTGGTTTCGTCGAAATCCGAGTCAGTGGACAAAATGGCTATTTTTCAGGATAATTAAATAAATTATTATTAAATTAATTAAGTCGAATTTCTAATGTAAATTTTATGGTTAACCAATTTGACCATTTTTGATTTCTATGACATTTACAATAATTTAAAGAAGTTAAGATACCAAATTAAAGTTAATTAATTCACCAATTTCAGTGTTTAGCTTCAATTGTAATTAAATCCAGTTATTTATAATTACTTACAATACATTGATTTAAACCTGATTTCAATCCTTCCATTAAAACTATTATCCCTTTCTATAAACATGGTTAATATTTATTTTACATTCATTACGTTAGTGCTCCTATTCCATCCTTTATTTGTTGACTATTATATTTCCATTTACTATATTTTGGTCAATTTCACACATTATTTGTAATTAAAGTCTCAATTAATTTATTTATCTTGATTTCATTCCTTTATTACATCACTTATTACTTTACAAATAAATTAACATTTCAGTTCATCTTATTACATTCATATCTTGTAATTATTGTCTAAAACTCATAAATGTAATACTAAGTTTCATTTTAATTTCAATTAACGTAATAATTAAATATTAAATTTCATTTAATTGCAACTAATCCAATTATTAAATTTAAATTCCAATAAATTAATAAATCTTGAATTTCCATTCTTTTTATTCAACCTATTATTATATTATGAATAAAATTAACATCATTACATCTCATTCCCGTTATTAATTCATTAACAAATTTCGAATTTTTATTTATTCCAGATTTAATTGCCAAAATCTTATTAAATTAAAAAAATTTAATTATCAAAAATTCGTGGGTCGTTACAAACGATTTTTAAGCAACATTTTTCCTTAACCCATTTGAATATACTTTTCAATATAAGTAGATCTTTAAAATTAATATTTTAATGATAATGTTAAAGTATAAACGGTTTTGGATTTATAGTGATAATGTTTAAGCAACATTAGTCTTTAACCTATTTGAATATATTTTTGAATATAAGTGGATCTTTAAAATAAATATTTTAAAGATAATGTTAAGTGAAATAGTTTTGGGTTTATAATGACAATGTTAAGGTAATATTTGTCTTAACCTGGCTCTTAAAAAAAATGAATATTTTAAAAATAATGTTAAGTGAAGTGGTTTTGGATTTGTGGTGACAATGTTTAAGTAACATTTATCTTTAACCCAATTAGATATACTGGTGAATGTAATTAGATCTTTGAAAAGAATGTTTTATAAAGATCATGGAAAGTACAATGTGTTTGTATTCATTGTAAACAATGTTTTAGCAAAATTGGTTTTTAGCCCTTTTGTTTATACTTCCAAAGTGGAAAATCTTTGTAACGACCCAGAATTTTTATTAATTAAAATTTGTATATTTAATTAATTTTAAAAATTAATAAGTGAAATTTATAAGTCGAATAAATTTTATTTCGAATAATTGGATTTAATTGGATAATTGGATCGATAATTTAATATGTGAAAATACAGAAATAATTATAAATTGGGTTAACTATGATTGAAAATGATTTGTAAAATTTTATTTAATCATATTGGAGTTATAATTATGTTATGGAACTTTTAAAATTGAATTTAGAGTTTATTTGTGAAAATTGAATATTTTAAAATTTAAATCGACTAGTGAAATTAGCCATTTTTCGAACAGTCTTAGAATTGGACGAAACTAGTTCCATTGGATCTATAATAGTTTGTTATTATCGGATTTCAATTTTCGTAGCAATCGGAGTTTTCGTTTGACAGTGGCAGCTCGAAACGCATCGAAATTGTTTTAATATTTATTTGGCGAGTTAAAATGGTCATTTTTCAAACAGTCTCGGATTTCGATGAAACCAGTTTCATCGGATCCATAATGTGATATTATAGTATGGTTTCGAATTTCGTACCAATCGGATTTACCGTTTGTCTGGGCAAGCTAAAACGCCTAGAAATTTGATTTACCGATTTAATTTTAAATTGATCGTTTATTGCCATAACTCGCACAGATGATCGAATTGGCCTTCAAAACATGTTCCATTGTGTTCGGAATGCAGGGTAAACCTTAGGAACGCCAACCGGCACGCTTCGTTTGGAGTTCGGAAAATTCGGGATAAATAGTGTTCGTTATATTTTCTATAAAAGCCCATTTACAATTCACTTTTGCAAAAATTCTAAAACCCTAGGGTTAAACTTCAGAGCCGCCGGCCTTATAATTCAATGGCCAAAAATCTCCTATCTTTCTCCTCAATTATCTTCAAATCTACGCATCTATTCAAGAATTTTTCAACTAAAGAATGGTAGAGGGCATCGAGATCTATAATGTGAACGGGTATGATCGTAATTGGAGCACAGATTCAATGGCAAATCTCGTGTAAATGTTGCGCATTCGTCCTCGATTTTCATGAAGAGGAGGAGGCCGAGCTCCAAGCTTTTGCAGCCGAGTGTAGAGTAGGTGATGGCGCATGGAATGGTGTATCCTGATCGTCCTGAAAGTTGAAGATGAAGGTCGCGTTAATTAGGGTTGCACGACAATTTTGGGTTCGTTCGTGATTTTCGTTTACTGGAGCTTGTGAACGCGTGAGGAGAAGCTCCAGGGAGCGGCCGTGATTTGCAGGTGATGGGATCAACGGCTATGATGCAAATTAGGTTTAGAAAATATAAAAGAATTTGTAAATTTATATGTTTTAAATTCGTGTAACTTTAAAAATTCATATCTTTTTCATACGAGGTCAAAAACGCACGAAACAAGTTGCGTTGGGTTCGTATGGACGAACACTACGCTATGGAACTAGATTGGGGTTGTTTGGAGCTAGTGAGAATTTCGGGTAAAATTAAACGTTCGTTTAATTTTATTCGAAATAAAAGCTGAAAATGAAATTGAAATCAAGGTGAGAACTTCTCACTCAATCGAATCGGTTTCGATTTTAATTTTAAATAGTTATATTTAAAATTCTTAATTGTATGTTTGAATGATGGTTGTTATCTATTGATTGTTAGAATAGACATTATACGCCGTTAGTAAGCGGAGGTTATTTATTAAAAACATATACCGCGAATATTTCACAGTACAATGAAATTGGTATTATTTATGTACTTGGAGTTGATTTCCCGCATTATATAACGGATGGGACCCTATTGCGCCGCCTATTAAGCGGATAATATTTTATAAATCTCATATACCGCGATATTCCGCTTTGAACGGAATTGGTATTGTGCTAATGTCTGTGGATGCAGGGAAACAGGTTGGAGGGATCCAACTGGATTCCTCACCAGTATTTAATTTATTTAAGATATTGTGATATTTGATTGATTATCATATCGATATATGATGTTTGAATGTCATTGATTGACTATTCGGTGTGTTGCATCATCGGATCCATTTTTGGAGTTTTAAAAATATTTAAATAACGATTTTGGAATTTTAAAAGGATTTTTAAAGTGATTTTTGAAAGTATACGTTATAGAATATTTTTGGAATTGATTCATTTTAAATAAATAAACGTTATAATTTTAATGTTATAAAAATTATGATTTTTGAGAAATATAGTTAAAAGTTGATTTTTGAAAATATGGGCTTAATGATTTTATAAAATAGTTTAAATCGAGATTTTTGAATTTATTGTAAAAAGTTTAAATATAGGATTTATAAAATCTGATTATTTTATAAATCAAAATGATGAAATTATAAAGGAGTTTAAAGACGTTTTTAAATAATAATACCAATTGATTTACATAAAAGATTTATAAATTGATATTTATAAATTGAAATATTTGAATTATAAAACGAGTTTTTATAAGTGTTAGAATGAAGTGTAAATGAACTTCATAAATGAATGAAATTTATAGAATTATAAACGGTGAAGTTATAAATGGAATTTTATAAGCAGTGGGTTTATAAAATTTGTAAAGTTATTAAAAGAATAGTTTTGGTAAATAAATGAATCTTATAAGTTATAAGATTTATAATTTTGGGAAGTCTTAAAAAGAACGATTTTGTAAACAAATAAATTATAAGCATTTAACTTATAATATGGACCTTTAGTATATCATTGAGATATAAATTGAGATAGGTTAATAAAGGAGATTTATAAAAGGAAGTTGTTATAAAATAAATAGAAATGGAATTTATAAATATTGTTTTATAAATCTGCAAATGGCTTATTTTGATAAGTAAATTGTTATAACTTATTAATGGAGTTATATTCACGTTTTAGACAGTGAACAATCCTTTAAAATAAAATGTATATAAAGGATGAAATTGGTTAACGAAGTATATTCACATTTTTGGATAGTGAATGATATGTTAAAGAAAATGTTTTGGATGTGATGTTTTAAATAGAATTAAAACGATTTAGCGATGTTTTAAAATGTATTATGAATCGAAACCATAGATTTCAACATTCATTGTTGAAATAGACGTTTTCAAGAAATAGAAGGAAATGGTGGACTATAACACTGTTGTTATAGTGAATGATTTCCGAAAGAAAATGTTTTGTATAGTATTGGGATTTATATATCTATTTTAATTTCGAATCCCTATACTAGTGATTTTGGGGTTGTCGTAACGATGTTTTACGCAACATTCATTTTGGCCCAAATAAATATGTTTAAGAGAATGATTTCCTTAAAGAATGAAATATATACTTAATTTCGATTTAAGTATATTGAATATTTTCCAAGTGTAGAAAATAAAAGGATTTGTGAATTACTTATTAAATAAGTATGGGAATGTTTTCCAATATGAAGTGAATATTTTAAGATTTTATCTTTTAAAGATAAATTGAAAATGAATATTAGAAATCAATTTGGACATCGTATTTTCATAGATATTTTGGAATTGTAAATTCACTATGGAATTTATAAAAGGAAGGGAAATTTGTTTAAAAATAAACGTTGATTTATTTTTGAAGTGTGGGAATTAATTTGCGGATTTGGAACGTAAATATAAAGTAAATCGGTAAGGATTTAAGATAAATGGTTTAAATGAACTATTTTGAAATGAAAATGAATAAAGATTTGTGGGTATATCCCGTATAGGGAAATGATTTGAAATTTGTTTTTCAAAAGTGGTAAAGATGAAAAGTGATTTGAAAATTGTTTTCAAATGGTTGAAGTGTAGAAAATATATATCTTGTAAAGATATTTTTGGAAAATAAATAATTTGGAAAATTATTTGGAATCTGGTGATGTTGTGCATATCCATTGATAGTTCAATAACCGACTATCCGTATTTACCTTTGAATGGGTATTTGTTGCGATTTGCTTGAATTTGAATGCCACGCGTATTTTTGAATAAGCGCTCACTATTCGGGTTAGCCGGGAAAGGACCTTGGGGTCGTATAACCCATTCCGAATATGTGATACGTCGTTATGAATTGCATTTGAAGACCGGTGTTGAAGACCAGATATTTTTGAAAATGGAAGGATTACCGTCGAATGTCTCTGCACCGAATGGCCCCGGTATAGAGATTCCATATGTGATGGGAAGTCCGGACGTGATTAGTGAATATGCGGATTGCAAGGAATTCTTTGTAAGTGCCTTCGGTTCTGTTCGATCCCGGAACAGACTTGTATGGATAGTATGTCTGACATTACAAATTGAGATATAAAGCTGATTTCTTTCAAATACATATCTGTTGGTGGCGGAGAATTTATTCTCTTAGCATTAACACCCTTCTCTGAGACGTACGAGCTCAAAGGTTATGTAGTTGAAGGTTATTAGTAATATACTCCCAATTTGGTAGTGTGATATGCTAAGTGTTGTTGAGCATTTGTTGAATCAAAGCACAACTTTGTATAAAGCGTAGCTTTGTGGACGAGACTGCGTCGGACCTCACACCCTGGAAATGGTCAAAACAGAAAGGATGCGGCAAGGTTATTAGGGGGTAGCGCCCCTTTAGTGTATGTCATTCCTTCTGGATAGAGGTGGTATCATGGTATGGAGCCCAGATATTTAACCTGTGTTGTTGCTACAAACTTATTACTTTGTGGTTGTTGGAAATCGAGGATCCTCGGATGTAGATCGATTACGATCGAGGGATGGCATATTCGTGTCAGTAGTTACCCAGTTAGGGGTGACCCGGCCTTGTGTTGGCAGAGATCCGGTTAGGTTCTCGGGACGTCATTCCAGAGGCGTTTCCATGTGGCAATGGGAAGTTCCTTGGCCTGACCATTTGTTGGAAATCCAAATAAACAATACGAGCCTTGTACGGTTTTAGTTGTAGAACCTGCCATTTACTTATGGTGGTCACCACTGTTTAGATGGTAGCTATAGTAGGCATACGATAATGGTCGTATGTTGGCTAAGATTTATATCTTTACTTTCGAAATGATTTTGCCTACACTATGCACTAGTAATAATATCAAATGTTTCTTTTTAATGCGTATCAAGCATCTTTGACTATCATAAGGAGAAATCTCCTCCGATTCTGCATTTGCATTGTGTGCGTGTGCGGGAGGCCTTATGGTAGTCTCATTTTCTAAAAAGCATTGCGAATCTATTTTAAAATTATCATGTACTTTGTTTTAAAAATAATCTGTTTTAGTTCTCACACCAGTCACATAACTGACTCGGAGTTTATTGTTTTCTTTCCTAAACTTTGGGTGCCCATCAATTTCCACACGAGCAGTCAAGAGTCAAGTTTATCAGGATATTCTGGAATTCAGGAGTTGCTGGAGGCAAGTTGGGTGGCATGGCGTATTCACTAGTATATAGTATTTCTTTTCCGATGTTTGTTGTTGTTGTTGTTTGTTGTTGTAAACTCTGATAATGTAATGTAATATGATGAATGTAATAACTGATATAGTTCTTTGTTTAAAGATGATTCATTTATCTATTATATGTTGTTCCGCTGCGATTGTGAGATTCTGATATTATTCTGCTGTTTCCTTTCTGTTCTGTTCTATCTTTTCTCTCTTCTTCTATCTTTTTTTTAAAACCCTAAGAATTCGTATTTCCTTTCATCTTGAGTTAATCAATGGAGATTAGTGTCTATTCAAGGAGTACGGATTTGCGGGTCCTTACATCTGGTATCAGAGCATATGGTTAAGCGACAACCATGGCTCTGTTGGGTATTACTCATTAGAGATAGAGTCAGTAGTACTCTAGAATGAGTTTGAGTGTAATAATAGTATGAGCACGTATTTGTTAGTGAATATAAATTGTTTTGTATTGTGTTGACTTACCGGTTGATTGTTTATAGATTCCGGTCGATGTAGTCTGGCTAACTATGGTAGATAGGGGTTTCTAAACTCTTAAACAAGATAAACCGACACGATATTGTTTTAAATTGGGTAAATGAAATAATTTTACCATGATTATATTTTATATATAAAGGAATAATTTTTCAGAATTATTAAAGTGTATATAAGTTGATTGTTTGGTTGTTGAAAATGAAAGAATATATCTAAGTAAATTTAAAAGTTGTTTGAATAATCTAAATAAAAGAATAATTGTATAAGCAAATGAATTATAAGTAGGAAATTATAATTAAAGTGATTTGCAATTGTGAAATAAACTTATATATATAAGAAGTGAAACTATATGAATATAGTTATGAATATGAGTTGCAAATAAAAATGAGTTTGAATAAGTGATGAAATTTGACTTTGGTAAAGGTTAAATAAAATTTACTTTAGAATGGGAATCTGAATTGATTTATAAGTGGGAATTTAAGTTAAGTAAAACCAAATAATGTTTAAATGGAATATAACTTAATAGATGTTGAATGAAGTTGATTTTGGTATCAAAGTAAATTAATAAAGTTAAGTGACAAATGTGAACTTGAGTTATGTAATGAAATTCAACTTTAGTAATTGAATTGAATGAATGGATTGAATGTTAATCAATTAAATTTAAATAACTGATATGGAATAATGAATGTAGGTGTTAATTCATTAAAATCTAATGTTATTGGAAATTTAATAATTGAATGAAAATCAATTTAATTAAACCAATTGAAAGTAAAGGTGTTAAACCAAATTGAATGAATATAAGCAAAGGAATTTGGTTGTAATTAGTATACATTGGTTGTTATATGATTATAAATTGATTATGTATATAAATTCATTAAGTACTAATGCAATTGAGTTAATGAAATTGAAAGCTAAAGTAATTGAAATCAAATTGGAAGTTAAGTGAATCTTAAACAGAATCGAATTTGATTTGGAAGTGAACCAACTTGAATATGAATTAGTGAATATAAACTAATTGAAAATGAATGTTAGTAAAAACATCCATTGTTAATGAATTAAATGTGATTAAATTGAAAACCCATTTCATTGAATATTAATGAGAATATGAATGAATATTTATTGGTTATGGATGTTAGTTGAATGATAGTTGGTTGATGGTTGAATATATTACTTTTACTGCATTTGCTATATTGGCATATATAGTTATTATGTTACTATATGTTGTATATCGATATTATTGTCTATATACATGTTTCTCATCTGTTTGTTGGGTGTTTAGTAGGTGCGGATCGTGTTTACTTTGCATTTGGAGCTCGCTTTCGCGCTATATTAGCCGTATATGCTCGCTAATAAAATATAAGGTACATATCTCGGATTAAATATCGTACTTTTACACTTTTTTCCCTGCGAGATGCCTCATCACTAGATGAGATGTATATTTGTGATATATATACTATCATTTTTTTCGGATCGAGCCGCGCAAAGGAGGCTATGGCGAATTTTTTCGAAAATTTAAGGCGTTAGAATATTTTTGAGAAAAATTGGAAAATTTTGAAAACTATAACTTTGATTTGGAGTTGAAAGTTAAACAATATAGTTTGGTTTGAAAAGATAACTAAGTTGGATTTGAAAACTTAGTAAAGTTATTGTAAGAAGTTTAACTATGGATTTTGGGAAAGTTAATGGATTCTGTAACTTTTTTCTAACTTGGTAATTTCGAGGACGAAATTCTTTTAAGGGGGGAAGTTTGTAACGACCCAGAATTTTTATTAATTAAAATTTGTATATTTAATTAATTTTAAATATTAATAAGTGAAATTTATAAGTCGAATAAATTTTATTTTGAATAATTGGATTTAATTGGATAATTAAATCGATAATTTAATATGTGAAAATACATAAATAATTATAAATTGGGTTAACTATGATTGAAAATGATTTGTAAAATTTTGTTTAATCATATTGGAGTTATAATGATGTTATGGAACTTTTAAAATTGAATTTAGAGTTTATTTGTGAAAATTGAATATTTTAATATTTAAATCGACTAGTGAAATTAGCCATTTTTCGAACAGTCTTAGAATTGGACGAAACTAGTTCCATTGGATCCGTAATAGTTTGTTATTATCGGATTTCAATTTTCGTAGCAATCGGAGTTTTTGTTTGACCGTGGCAGCTCGAAACGCATCGAAATTGTTTTAATATTTATTTGGCGAGTTAAAATGGTCATTTTTCAAACAGTCTCGGATTTCAACGAAACTAGTTTCATCGGATCCGTAATGTGATATTATAGTATGATTTCGAATTTTGTGTCAATCGGATTTACCGTTTGTCCGGGGCAAGCTAAAACGCCTAGAAATTTGATTTACCGATTTAATTTTAAATTGATCGTTTATTGCCATAACTCGCACAGATGATTGAATTGGCCTCCGAAACATGTTCCATAGTGTTCGGAACATGGGGTAAACCTTAGGAATGCCAACCGGCACGCTTCGTTTGGAGTTCGGAAAATTCGGGATAAATAGTGTTCGTTATATTTTCTATAAAAGCCCATTTACAATTCACTTTTGCAAAAATTCTAAAACCCTAGGGTTAAACTTCGGAGCCGCTGGCCTTATAATTCAATGGCCGAAAATCTCCTATCTTTCTCCTCAATTATCTTCAAATCTACGCATCTATTCAAGAATTTTTCAACTAGAGAATGGTTGAGGGCATCGAGATCTATAATGTGAACGGGTATGATCGTAATTGGAGCAGAGATTCAACGGCAAATCTCGTGTAAATGTCACGCGTTCGTCCTCGATTTTCGTGAAGAGGAGGAGGCCGAGCTCCAAGCTTTTGCAGCCGAGTGTAGAGTAGGTGATGGCGCATGGAATGGTGTATCCTGATCGTCCTGAAAGTTGAAGATGAAGGTCGCGTTAATTAGGGTTGCACGGCAATTTTGGGTTCGTTCGTGATTTTTGTTTACTGGAGCTTGTGAACGCGTGAGGGAGAAGCTCCAGGGAGCGGCCGTGATTTGCAGGTGATGGGATCAACGGCTATGATGCAAATTAGGTTTAGAAAATATAAAAGAATTTGTAAATTTATATGTTTTAAATTCGTGTAACTTTAAAAATTCATATCTTTTTCATACGAGGTCAAAAACGCACGAAACAAGTTGCGTTGGGTTCGTATGGACGAACACTATACTATGGAACTGGATTGGAGTCGTCTGGAGCTAGTGAGAATTTCGGGTAAAATTAAACGCTCGTTTAATTTTATTCGAAATAAAAGCTGAAAACAAAATTGAAATCAAGGTGAGAACTTCTCACTCAATCGAATCGGTTTCGATTTTAATTTTAAATTGTTATATTTAAAATTCTTGATTGTATATTTGAATGATGGTTGTTATCTATTGATTGTTAGAATAGACATTATACGCCGTTGGTAAGCGGAGGTTATTTATTAAAAACATATACCGTGAATATTTCACAGTACAGTGAAATTGGTATTATTTATGTACTTGGAGTTGATTTTCCGCATTATATAGCGGATGAGACCCTATTGCGCCGCCTATTAAGCGGATAATATTTTATAAATCCCGTATACCGCGATATTCCGCTTTGAACGAAATTGGTATTGTTCTAATGTCTATGGATGCAGGGAAACAGGTTGGAGGGATCCAACTAGATTCCTCACCAGTATTTAATTTATTTCAGATATTATGATATTTGATTGATTATCATATCGATATATGACGTTTGGATGTCATTGATTGACTATTTGGTGTGTTGCATCATCGGATCCATTTTTGGAGTTTTAAAAATATTAAAATAACGATTTTAGAATTTTAAAAGGATTTTTAAAGTGATTTTTGGAAGTATACGTTATAGAATATTTTTGGAATTGATTCATTTTAAATAAATAAATGTTATAATTTTAATGTTATAAAAATTATGATTTTTGAGAAATATAGTTAAAAGTTGATTTTTGAAAATATGGGGTTAATGATTTTATAAAATAGTTTGAATCGAGATTTTTGAATTTATTGTAAAAAGTTTAAATATAGGATTTATAAAATATGATTATTTTATAAATCAAAATGATGAAATTATAAAGGAGTTTAAAGACGTTTTTAAATAATAATACCAATTGATTTATATAAAAGATTTATAAATTGATATTTATAAATTGAAATATTTGAATTATAAAACGAGTTTTTATAAGTGTTAGAATGAAGTGTAAATGAACTTCATAAATGAATGAAATTTATAGAATTATAAACGGTGAAGTTATAAACGGAATTTTATAAGCAGTAGGTTTATAAAATTTGTAAAGTTATTAAAAGAATAGTTTTGGGTAAATAAATGAATCTTATAAGTTATAAGATTTATAATTTGGGAAGTCTTAAAAAGAACGATTTTGTAAACAAATAAATTATAAGCATTTAACTTATAATATGGACCTTTAGTATATCATTGAGATATATATTGAGATAGGTTAATAAAGGAGATTTATAAAAGGAAGTTGTTATAAAATAAATAGAAATGGAATTTATAAACATTGTTTTATAAATCCGCAAATGGTTTATTTTGATAAGTAAATTGTTATAACTTATTAATGGAGTTATATTCATGTTTTAGACAGTGAACAATCCTTTAAAATAAAATGTATAGAAAGGATGAAATTGGTTAACGAAGTATATTCACGTTTTTGGATAGTGAATGATATGTTAAAGAAAATGTATTGGATGTGATGTTTTAAATAGAGTTAAAACGATTTAGCGATGTTTTAAAATGTATTATGAATCGAAACCATAGATTTCAACATTCATTGTTGAAATAGACGTTTTCGAGAAATAGAAGGAAATGGTGGACTATAACACTGTTGTTATAGTAAATGATTTCCGAAAGGAAATGTTTTGTATAGTATTGGGATTTATATATCTATTTTAATTTCGAATCCCTATACTAGTGATTTTGGGGTTGTCGTAATGATGTTTTACGCAACATTCGTTTTGACCCAAATAAATATGTTTAAGAGAATGATTTCCTTAAAGAATGAAATATATACTTAATTTCGATTTAAGTATATTGAATATTTTCCAAGTGTAGAAAATAAAAAGATTTGTGAATTACTTATTAAATAAGTATGGGACTGTTTTCCAATATGAAGTGAATATTTTGAGATTTTATCTTTTAAAGATAAATTGAAAATGAATATTAGAAATCGATTTGGACATCGTATATTCATAGATATTTTGGAATTGTAAATTCACTATGGAATTTATAAAAGGAAGGGAAATTTGTTTAAAAATAAACGTTGATTTATTTTTGAAGTGTGAGAATTAATTTACGGATTTGGAACGTAAATATAAAGTAAATCGGTAAGGATTTAAGAAAAATGGTTTAAATGAACCATTTTGAAATGAAAATGAATAAAGATTTGTGAATATATCCCGTATAGGGGAATGATTTGAAATTTGTTTTTCAAAAGTGGTAAAGATGAAAAGTGATTTGAAAATTGTTTTCAAATGGTTGAAGTGTGGAAAATATATATCTTGTAAAGATATTTTTGGAAAATAAATAATTTGGAAAATTATTTGGAATCTGGTGATGTTGGGCATATCCATTGATAGTTCAATAACCGACTATCAGTATTTACCTTTGAATGGGTATTTGTTGTGATTTGCTTGAATTTGAATGCCACACTTATTTTTGAATAAGCGCTCACTATTTGGGTTAGCCGAGAAAGGACCTTGGGGTCGTATAACCCATTCCGAATATGTGATACGTCGTTATGAATTGCATTTGAAGACCGGTGTTGAAGACCGGATATTTTTGAAAACGGAAGGATTACCGTCGAATGTCTCTGCACCGAATGGCCCCGGTATAGAGATTCCATATGTGATGGGAAGTCCGGACGTGATTAGTGAATATCCGAATTGCAAGGACTTCTTTGTAAGTGCCTTCGGTTCTGTTCGATCCCGGAACAGACTTGTATGGATAGTATGTCTGACATTACAAATTGAGATATAAAGCTGATTTCTTTCAAATACATATCTGTTAGTGGCGGAGAATTTATTCTCTTAGCATTAACACCCTTCTCTGAGACGTACGAGCTCAGAGGTTATGTAGTTGAAGGTTATTAGTAATATACTCCCAATTTGGTAGTGTGATATGCTAAGTGTTGTTGAGCATTTGTTGAATCAAAGCACAGCTTTGTATAAAGCGTAGCTTTGTGGACGAGACTGCGTCGGACCTCACACCCCGGAAATGGTCAAAACAGGAAGGATGCGGCAAGGTTATTAGGGAGTAGCGCCCCTTTAGTGTATGTCATTCCTTCTGGATAGAGGTGGTATCATGGTATGGAGCCCAGATATTTAACCTATGTTGTTGCTGCAAACTTATTACTTTGTGGTTGTTGGAAATCGAGGATCCTCGGATGTAGATCGGTTACGATCGGGGGATGGCATATTCGTGTCAGTAGTTACCCAGTTAGGGGTAACCCGGCCTTGTGTTGGCAGAGATCCAGTTAGGTTCTCGGGACGTCATTCCAGAGGCGTTTTCATGTGGCAATGGGAAGTTTCTTGGCCTGACCATTTGTTGGAAATCCAAAGAAACAATACGAGTCTTGTACGGTTTTAGTTGTAGAACCTGCCATTTACTTATGGTGGCCACCACTGTTTAGATGGTAGCTATAGTAGGCATACGATAATGGTTGTATGTTGGCTAAGATTTATATCTTTACTTTCGAAATGATTTTGCCTACACTATGCACTAGTAATAATATCAAATGTTTCTTTTTAATGCGTATCAAGCATCTTTGACTATCATAAGGAGAAATCTCCTCCGATTCTGCGTTTGCATTGTGTGTGTGTGCGGGAGGCCTTATGGTAGTCTCATTTTTTAAAAAGCATTGCGAATCTATTTTAAAATTATCCTGTACTTTATTTTAAAAATAAATTGTTTTAGTTCGCACACCAGTCACATGAATGACTCGGAGTTTATTGTTTTCTTTCCTAAACTCTGGGTGCCCACCAATTTCCACACGGGCAGTCAAGAGCCAGGTTTATCAGGATATTCTGGAATTCAGGAGTTGCTGGAGGCAAGTTGGATGGCATGGCGTATTCACTAGTATATAGTATTTCTTTTCCGATGTTTGTTGTTGTTGTTGTTTGTTGTTGTAAACTCTGATAATGTAATGTAATATGATGTAATGTAATAACTGATATAGTTCTTTGTTTAAAGATTATTCATTTATCTATTATATGTTGTTCCGCTGCGATTGTGAGATTCTGATATTGTTCTGCTGTTTTCTTTCTGTTCTATTCTATCTTTTCTCTCTTCTTCTATCTTTTTTTTAAGCCCTAAGAATTCGTATTTCTGTTCATCTTGAGTTAATCAATGGAGATTAGTGTCTATTCAAGGAGTACGGATTTGCGGGTCCTTACATTCTTGTTAAAGGGTTTAAGAATATTTTATACCATTTGAGATAAGTATACGAATATATATATTTTCAAGTATTGAAAAGAGTACAAATGAATAGAGGAATAATGGAGTACATGTATACATCTTTTATAAAAGTATGTTAAATATATATATACCAGTAGAAAAAAGAAGTCAAGAGAAGCATCACCTATTTATATAGTTTGAGATCTCCCGAAGGAGGACTCATTAGTCTAAATTGTAACTTGCTTTAGAACGTATGTATCTGAGATAGAGATCCCACGGGGAGGACTCCTATATATCATTCGCTTACTTCTGAAGGAACTAATTATTTGATAAAAGAAGTTTCAAATGATAAAAGAATTTTTATTTTAAAAAAAGGGACTAAAAGTTTCTTGTGTGACTTAATCGTGCTTTATGTGTTTACTTGTCTATGGAAAGTATTTAGTCATATACTTAGCACTAAAATCAATAAAGTAGGCTTGCTCTACCTGTGAGAGTTAAGAATGATGATTCGAGTAGATCTTAAAAGCAACAGTGCTCTAGCCTACCAGGCTTTACTTTTGACTGACAGATAATGTAAGTTGAGAAGGTTGGAAACATGATAAGTATATGAGACTTGGTTTCTATATGTGATCACTCATTGTTATAGAATTTGACCAAAATCAATTTAGGAAATATCTAGAGGAAACACAAGAATTAACAGTAGGTTATCTTCGGTGATGCTATACCCTATGCATAAACTCATCTTTCTCTTCTAGGATAAAAGGTAAGGAAACCCACCCAGACATGAGGTGATCTTCACCTTTATGCATTGTCTATTTATTTCTAAAAGAACCATAGTTAAGTTAACAGGAAATCTATCGATTGGTTTTGAAGCGTTGGGTAAGTGAGGGAGTATACTTATATAAGATGACTCGAAACCATAACCACTTCAAAACTAATATACATGTTCAATGTTTGGAAACGACTGTGAAGAGAATGTTATAGAGCTGCACTATCTATCCTAAGGTTAAACCCAAGGTAGAGGTCAACGTTAAGATTTTAAATGATGCGAACATGTGGTACTATCTACCTTAAGGGTCATCCCAAGAGAGAGGACAAAGTTAGAATTCATTGGAGGATTTATGTTGGAATCCATGGAGAGATTCATGAATTATTCAAGATGCTAGAATCCTTATAAAGATTTGAGATCTTCTCGAGATGCTAGAATCTAGGGAGAGATTCGAAATCCGTTTGAGTGATGAAGACTCAAGTGTTAAGATGCCAATCATGAATTCACCATCGAAAATGACATAAATCAGAGTAGGATGCATAGCCAAAGGGTTTAGCTAATCCAAGGGTACATTAGCTTAATTCTAGAGATGCTTTCAAATTGTTAATGAGAGTGGTGATACTCAATGCCACGTATTGGGGCAGGGACTAGCTATGTTTACCTATGATATATTTGATCTAGAGATAGACGCTGCTCAAAAGGATATTTCTTACACTTGTCAGGATGTTTTTGTTGACGTACTGAGGGCACCTCCACTGGAAATCCATATGCAAACGAACCTTAGTGGTTTTGATTATTACTTTATATTCTTGTGTTGTACATGCAGCACAGTTATTTTCTAATTTATATTCTATACCTTAGACATTATCTATTATATTGCAATATATACTTATTAGATGGTTTGTCTCTTTTTGAGGCGAAAACCGTTACGGTGATTCAGTTTGTCTGACTTGTGGTTTTATTTTTCCCTTTATTCCTCAAATTCTCTTTTGAGTAGTTTGAGAAAGGCAAGTTTTAGTTGGATATTTTTTGGAGCTCAAGGAGACGAGCTGGATGTTTCATCTACCGCGGTTTTCTTATTTTCACAACACTGCTAGTATGTATTATCAACAATCGTGAGGACAGGCTGCTATAACTGTCCAGGACAATGATAGTACTCAGACTTGTGACTTCGAAATGTTGTGTATCTTAGAGTAACACTTTGTTCTGTCTTTTTTGATATTATATATTATCTTTCCACTATGTGATTCTAATGTTGTGTTCTTTATTTCTTGTTCTGTTTTCTTTTATTTACTCTAATAATCTGTCTTTCCAACACTTAAGTGCTCGACACGTAAATACCGTAGATGGATTAGTGTCGATATTTGAGGGTCAAAAAGATGGTCATTATAGCTTTTGTAGAGAAGTGAAGATAAGTAAAGATAAAAAGGAGCTAGCTTCTCATTTTTAGCTAAGGATTTAGGCTCTTGGGCCACATAACAAATTATTCTCCACTTAGTCCATATATTTAATTCACAAAACAATATTCTTCCCAAATAAAGTATCTCCAAATCCTAATTAAAAGTCACATTAATAATAGTGTTTTACCAACATTGTATATTTTTATAAAATTATTTTCCCTTAATGTCCCCACCAAGAAAATAACCTTAAATCACACTAGTTAACATATTATAATACAATTATTCGTTAATATAAATAATCGACTAAAAATTCATTCTTCGCCATGATAAATTCCAAAACTCTTTCATTTATCGTTATTTAAATTTATAAAATCATTAGACCACTTCTAATTTATTTTTAAAATCATCTTGAGTTTAAAACGTCAATACTACCTCGAAATATATAAAATTTCTATTCAATGATAATTTGTAGCTTCAAAAATATTTAGTATCGAAATACTTCATTTAATAATTACTTTATCAAATTTTTATTTTAATATAAATAAATATCACTAATCAAATCATCCCTTTTCTCAAATATCAACTACAATTATTTTACTGTCACGATAATTCATTTAATAACCTTTTCTTTCAAAAAAATCTTCGTAATTAAATTCTCCGAACTAGTTTTCACTTTTACAAATCTCAAGAAAAAAATTAGTACTTGTTTTCCAAACTTCAAAATTTTCACCACTTAATTCTGAATAAATTTCTGGTACGACCCACCTTTCTGACCCTTGAGAACGACACTTAATACATCCATGGTATTCATGTGTCGTTGCCCAAGTATTTGAAAGATGAGTCGTCATGGGGTAAAATATAAGAACGAAACAATAATCTCACAATGGAACGGTTAAATATAACATAAAAATAAGACAATACATAAGGTTACTCTCTAACATGGAGTTATCAGAGTTACAACAAAAGTACTACTATCAGTCTAAGCAGTTATAACAACCTCCGTTAAATATACATATATAGAGCCAACATCTGATAATAGAGGAAATAAATAGCTAGATAGATAAGGAGCCTCCTGCTCGTCCACCATCTTCAAAAGAGCCGAAAGAACCTGTCATTTTTAGACTACTCAAATATAAATGAGTATCCGAAAGGTTAGGGAAAAACAAACAATGTGGGTCAGACAATAAGTCTGGTATGAGAAAACTCCAAAAATAGAACACACAAAATAATTAATGAGACCACATCGCAAAAATTCAGAATGGGTTTTTTCCTCACAAGGACAACATCCAAGTATAAAAGAATGACACAAATAATTAAACATCACGAAGAGTACAAGACGCTTCCCAATGTAATTAAGAAAGAATCTATCCAAAGATTTGAATCAAAAATAAGGAAAGGAAAATTTTCCAAAATGACTAGGAAGGTGCGCCCCTTATCAGAAGTATACCTCTAGAAAATATACTTGAGAACTACGATGGCTCTTGGAAACCTCCAAGCCGGACCCCGCCAACCTTACCGAGTATCTGAGTATTTCACATCTCTATGCGCATACAATCGAAACCAATCTAGAGTAGATATGAAAATACCCTAATGGAGCAACCCCACATAGCTTGGCCCCCACACTACAACAAAACAGCCATTTTACAACGGGCAATACCCATTGTAATATGTATTTCGCAACGGGCATGAGACCGTTGTATTAGGCCTCGTTGTAATAGGTCGACCATATTTTACAACGAGCAGTGCCCGTTGTAATACACCTTTTTACAACGGGTGATGCCCGTTGTAATACATGATATTGCAACGGTTTCTGATCATTGCAAAATAAATGCAAACTTAAAAAAAATTACAGCAGCATACATCCATACCAATAATGAATAATTTAACGAGTAATAAATATTATCATAAAACAACCAAAATCAACTAAAAGCTAGAGTCATAAAATTCCAACACATTCCAAAAAGTTAGATAAGTTTACATCACATTCACATTTGCACTTCTGTTTTGCACAAAACTGTTATAGTGAATTCACAAAACATAAACAAAAAAACAACTCCTCCAACCATCATTGACTACTACAAAATAGAAACCAAGTCATCGCCACTGTACTTCCACCTCCCTCGCCTCAAACTGCTACAAGCTATCATATGCCTCCATAAACCATCCGTAACATTGGCTGACAGCTAGTTGCTTCCTCAACCTCACCAGACTGCAATTTCCATGTGATTAAGATAAAATCATTAGAAGCTAGCAAAATCTCATTAGAGTTTACAAAGTTACAATTTTAGTACACGTTACTATGATGAGAATTAAAGTGAGGAATTAACCAACAAAACAAGAATGTATTTAGTTACATTATTTTAATCAAATTGTCAGATAGTGAAGCAAATCCATATGTCGATTCAATCATACAGTAGACATGACATATAACAAAGATAATAAATAACGACTAATATAAGTGATACCCACAAAATAGAAAATACCTTCTTAAAGAATAAATCATGTAATTTTTGTAGAGATGGTAAATTCGCCCAACCGATGTAGAATGTTGATTCCACAAAGAACGAAAATATACCAACTCCAAGCATGAAATCTGACTACATTTTTGTCCAAAAATTTCGATTTCCTCAATTGTATATTGTAATATAAAATGAACTCATTATTGACTGAGCACCCACGGTTAAAGTACTATGAATTTCATTTGGTTCTCTAGGCATAAATTATACGGAGCAAAAGGAACATAGATCTGTAGCCAGTCTACTAAAAGAGGATCTGACATGAGTAACATTACTGTACTTATTTAAAATGGAAATTATCTTAAACTTGCGGACATTTTCATAGTATAATGTACATGTTCGCTCTGTGCTTTTACTCATCTTAGACATTCATTCATGGTGGGTAGTATCAGCAATTGTAGTATGCAGAAGATTGGGTTAATGCCACCAAATTATACGTGCGCGCACGGAGGTTGCGATCCATGCATGGGTGCCCAAGTGCCTGCAATAACTAACAATTTAAAAAGCTAATAAATATACTAACCATGAAGCTAAAGGCTGAAAATGAAAGTCTCGTGCCATTGTCTACAATCCGTAAGTTTTATCTAATTGTTAATTTTATTAGTATTGTAACATAAACTGTACTGCATGGCATATTTTATTTTGGCAAAGCTAGAAGTTGACTATGTCACTTCACATTGTGTTTGAGTTTTATGGGCTTGCATAATTAGCCAAGAAAAAAGTGAGTGTATCACCTTGCAGTGGGTTTATCAAAACTAATGCTATTAAAAAGAGTAGAACTAAAAATGTATATAGTTATTCACTGATATAGATTATTTGTCTATCTTAGGTGATTATTTTGGTGAATACCAACAATCCTGCACCATTATAAACATACATACATTCGTCTACAAAATCCATTTCAAAATTTTGAATTGGTTGAAAATAAACCACATACCAATGGTTGTGGTATGTCTGTAGTGAATCACTCAATTCAGTAGCCAAACTTTCATGAAAGAATAATTTTTTGTTTAACACGCCATTGCTGCCTCTACTACCCATGCTTCAGTACTCGTATTCTTCGCCACTGGAACTCATTTGTATAGAGTGGACTTTGTTATCTGTGTCAGTATATGACTTGGATGCACGTAGGTCCTACTCATATATGCTAATTTTGTATTTCTTTTCACTCAAGTTTGCTATTAGGAGACATCGTTACAATTCAAATCTCCATGAATGTTAAATTTATGAGAGCATGAGATAGCTGTGATGCCAAATTGTAGATTGTAATTCATACTTCATGCGCACTCTAAATACACTATTTGATGGAAAATGGTATTCTAAACAAATAGTTCATAGCTACGTTTTGGTTTCTAGACATGGTTTATATAAGCTCTAAAATGTAAATAATATGGTCTATTTTTAGAAACATATACTGTTAAAGAATTACCCCATTTCCGTAACTCGAGGCTTCTGTATATGAACATGGTAACACTGGTTTGAGCAAAACGGGTTTCAAATAGACACATGCTCCAAGCTGAATTTACTAAGAAAAGACTAACATACCTCTAGTTCAGGAACCATGGAAACTGAAATGAAAAGGATGAACAAGTACAAAATTAAAAAACACGATATTACCCTCAAATATTAATTTTGAATAAAAATTAGTCGCAGGATAATTTGTTTCGATTCAAACTTTTGCACTAAATTTATGTAAAATCGCTCTTTTTTATCAAATTCAAGGGCTCCGTAAACGTAATGCAAGGTAGTGCTGATTTTGACGACGAAGCTGGAAAATATAGCTTGCAACGCTACTTACCACATTTTACGATAATCTCCTCACGCACACAACATCAGCCGCCAACTACCATCGCTAGCCTTAGCCGCCTGCTCCATCGTCGTTTAGGCATCCAGCCTCCATCTCGCCCTACCACGTCGTGAGCTCCCAGCCCTTCGTGACGTCACCGTCATCTTCTGCCATCGCGTTGCCCTCCTCTGGCCGCGATGTTATTCGCGTATTTTTATACATCGATCATTTGTTTAGTTTTTTTATAGATCGATTCAGATCTGAGATGGAAGAAATAAAAAGGGGGTAGGGTTCGATATAAATGATTTTGGGGGCGACGTGTATGAGATAAAGGGTTTGATTTTACAACGGGCAGCAAAGAACCGTTGTAAAACAGGCATATATTACAACGGGCCTGAACGGACCGTTGTAATAGCCTTCTATACAATGGGCAACCAATGTCCGTTGTAAAAAGGACGTTATATATGACATTTTTTACAACGGGCATAAATGGACCGTTGTAATAGCCTTTTATTACAATGGACAACCAATGCCCGTTGTAAAAATGACGTTGTAATAGGGTATTTTTGTTGTAGTGCCACTCGCTCTTTATCTAGTCATTTTCGATAAAGGGTATCAATGCTGTAAATGAGCAACATATCATCTTAGATTGATGAAAAAAATAAAAGGAAGAAGGGTATCGAAATTGACAGTCAAGATATCAACTATCCGGGATAACAAAACAATCGTATATGGAAATTAAATCTTATACCTTTTAAATGCTTGGAAAATATTCATATACTTATCCCATCGGCATAAGTATATTCACAAAACAATTAAGAGGATTTCATATTTCAAAAGCATATTTAAATGGGTCAAAAATAATTGTCTACAAGAAATGTGAATGTTTTCCATTATAATTATAAAGATCATTTATATAAATTTTGAAGCTCCTTTAAAATACTTTAAACAAAGATTTAAAACTTCCATTCAAAACATAACTTAAACCCATCATCTTTAAAGAATAATACGACCAAGAGGGGTGAAGCTCCCTCTTAATCAAATAAGATAGCTAAAAAGGGTGTTATTTCCTTTTAACCAAAAAGTCACCAAATGTCAATCCTAAGTTAAAAGGTGGTGTAAGTTCCCTTTAACTAAACATCAAAATTATTGCTCATAAACTGGCCGAGCACAAATCAAACAAGCAAACAAGAAAAATAACAAGAAAAATAACAGACTCGTTATTATTAACAACTTGCAATCAATAGTTAACACAATATTTGTTAAAATGTGAATGAGTCAAAGGAAAGAGATTAAGATTACACTAACTGTAAAATAATAAAATTATACTCATAGAATAAGTTATACCCACTAAACTATGAAAACAAGGAATATACTCATAGAATAAGTTATACTCGCTAAACTATGAAAGCGAGGAATATACTCATTAAATTGTGAAAATAAGGAATATACTCACTAAACTATGAAAAATAGGAATATACTCACTAAACTATGAAAACAAGGATATACTCACTAAATAAGTTACACCCACTAAACTATAAAAACAAGGAACATACTCACATCCTATTTGCTTTGATGGAGACTTGGAATACTTCACCTCTAATAATGAATTTTTAGTTCTTTTCTTTAGTTTGTGAATGAATTAATATGAGATATGGACTTGGATATTTATAGGTGAAGAGAAGGGTAATTTAGTCATTTCGTATAGCCTAACCAGATTCGACCAGATTTTGGTCCAATAGAAACTAACCTTATGGCCAAATTTAATTCGATCACATTTTGGTCCAATAGATAACATCTTAATGGCCTAATTTGATTCGTCCACATTTTGGTCCAATAGAAACATCTTGATGGCTTAATTTGATTCGATCACATTTTGGTCCAATATGAATCCTCCTTATCAACTATGGTATAACATGATCCGACCAGATTTTGGTCCAATGGCAACCATCCACATGGCAGAACCTGATTCGACCAGATTTTGGTCCATTGGAAACCATCCGCATGGAATGTAATAATTATTATGCTATTTTGTTTCTTTAGGTAAGTAATTATACTATTATGTTTTATTAAGCAAGTAATTATACTATTCTGTTTTATTATGCAAGGTTAGTAATTCTCTCTTGCTTCATTAGGCAAGCAATTATACTATTCTGTTTTATTAGGCATGGTTAATAATTTTTTCTTATTTTATTAGGTAAGTAATTATACTATTCTATTTTATAAGGCAGGTTTAATAATTCTTTCTTTTTTTATTAGGCAAGTAATTATACTATTATGTTTTATTAGGTAAATTCATTCTTTAAATAAATTGGTACTCCTAACAGACCTATAACTCGAACCGTCTTTAAAATAACATTTTACATCAGTAAAAAAATCCATTCGAGACGTTATATCCAAATTGTATTCTAGATATAAAATCCATTACTTAATCATTTAAAAACATACTAACTATTCAAGTTCAAAGTGATTAAATTATGGGTCATTACATCCTCCCCTCCTTAAAGGAAAATGTCCTCGAAATTAATCAAATAAACTCTAGATATCAAAGAAACCCAAAGGATATCATATATACCACACAAAGATACAAGGAAAGTGACCTCAACACAACTGGTGAGTACACTAAAAAGAAACAAAATACAAACAACAACTATATCAACTCGGGATAAGAATCCCTAATATAGTCATCAGTTTCCTAAGTACAATCTCTAACATCTCCACTCCACTGAACCTTAACAAGATTCACAACCTTCTTCCTTAATCGCTTTATATCACAAGCAACAATATGAATAGGCCGCCTAAGAACGGTTAGGTTAGGCTGAACCTCCAAATCAACTTGTTGTCCCGGTTCTACTATCATCGAAGGGTCGTGTACATACATACGTAAATGAGATACGTGAAATATGTTGTGCACATCTGATAGTCAATCTGGTAACTCCACTTTATATGCAAGTTTACCAATCCGGTTCAATATGGGAAAAGGGCCAATATATCGAGGGGCTAACTTCCCTATCTTACCAAACCTCACGACACTTCTTAGAGGAGAGACTTTTACAAATACCAAGTCTCCGACTAAGAACTCTAGATCCCTACGCCTTTGATCTGCATAACATATTTGTTGATCTTGCGCTTCCTTCATCTTTCTTCTAATATTAGCACCTTCTCATTGGCTTCTAAGATTATGTTGGGTCCAAGAACAAGTCTATCTCCAGATTCAACCCAACATGAAGAAGAACGACATGGACGACCATAAAGAGCTTCGAAAGGGGAAATACCGATGTTTTCTTGATAGCTGTTGTCGTAAGTGAATTCGACTAAGGGTAATGATCTTCCCAAGAACCCCTGAAGTCTAGAATGCATGCTCGCAATAAATCTTCCAAGATCTGGTTCACTCTCTCTGTTTTCCCATCTGTTTGGGGATGGTAAGCTGTACTTAGGCTTAGCTCGGTCCCTAAAGCAGTCATAGTCCCTCCCAGAACCTACTAGGGAATATTTTTGGGTCTCGGTCACTTACAATACTACGAGGAATTCCATGGAGTCTCACAATCTCCTTTACATAAAAACTCGCCAAAATAGTAGTAGTTCTAGTCAGCTTAACAGGAATGAAATGGGTACTCTTGGTCAGTCGATCGACTATAACCCAAATGCTATTGTTACCTCTTCTTGACCTAGGAAGCCCATCAATAAAGTCCATAGAGATCTGCTCCCACTTCCACTTTGGGATCTCAAGTGGTTGAAGCAATCCAGCTGTCTTCTGCTGGTCATTCTTAATCTGTTGGAAATTTGCACAATGACTCACAAAGATTGAAATATCTCGCTTCATCCCCTTCCACCAGAATACCCACTTCATATCTTTGAATATCTTTGTTACTCCTGGATGAAAAGATAACTTTGAATGGTGGCATTCGGCTAACACTTCTTGCCTAAGTCCATCAAAGTCCGAAACACAAATACGCCCATTCATTTTCAATATGCCCCAAGATCAATCTCAAAGCTAGAAACAACACCTTCTTTAACATCCTTCTTAAGTCGAGCCAAAATAGGATCTGCCTCTTGACTGGATGAAAATCTCTCTAATAATACCGGCTTAACTTCTAGATTTGCAACCATTGCTACATTCCTACTCAGTGCATCAGCAATGGCATTTGCTTTTCCAGGGGTATAAAGAACCTCTAGATCATAAGAAGCGAGAAACTCCAGCCATCTCTGTTGCCTCAAATTCAAATCTTTCTAGGTAAAAGGATATTTTAAGGATTTGTGGTCTATGTATAACTTGAACCTTTTACCCAAAAGATAATGCCTCCACATCTTTAGTGCGAAGACAACAGCCAAAAGCTCTATATCATGCGTAGCATAATTTTTCTTATGCGACTTTAGCTGTCTACTCGCATAGGCAATAACTTTTCCACGCTACATCAGAATTGCTCCCAATCCGGTTCCAAAAGCATCTGTATATACGGTTAAACCATCGCTCCCATCTGGAATGGTTAAAGCAGAAGCGCTGGTCAACTTCTCTTTCAATTTATTGAATGTTTGATCACACTTAGAAGTCCAAACAAACTTAACATCTTTCTTTGTTAACTTCGTCAGATGAGAAGCAATCTTCGAGAAGTCCTTGATAAACCTACGGTAAAAACCGACCAATCCCAAGAAATTTCCGTCGCACTTTCAGGCTTCTTCCAGTCTTGAACCGCAACAACTTTAGCTGGGTCCATCGATATGCCTTCTCCCGAAATAACATGCCCTAGAAATCTAACTTCGAATTTCTAGAAATGGCACTTGAAAAACTTAGCCTTCAGTTTATGGTTCCTTAAGCTATCGAGTACGACACGGGGATGATATTTGTGTTCCTCCTTTTCCTTTAAATAGATAAGAACGTCATCAATAAAGACGAGAGCAAATTCATTGAGAATATCTCGAAATACTTGATTCATTAAGCCCACAAAATAAGCGGGTGCATTAGTCAATCCAAACGGCATAACTAACCACTCATAGAAATTTTCTGGAGTCTGAAAAGCTGTTAAAGGAACACTCTCCTCTACTACCCTTAATTGGTGGAAACCGGTGGCAAGATCTAATTAAGAAGATACCCGAGCACCATGGAGTTGATCAAACATATCGTCAATTCTTGGCAAAGGATATTTATTCTTGATAGTCCTTTTGTTCAACTCTGGATACTCTACACATAACTTTAGAGAACCATCCACCTTTGTAACAAAGACGACTGGCGATCCCCATCTCAAGGTACTACATCGGATCAAGCCCTTCTACAATAAGTCATAAGTCTGCCTTTCTAACTCCCTCTTCTCTTTTGGAGCCATCCTACGAAAGGGTTGTATAGTAGGTCTAGTTTCCAGAACCAAATCAATATAGAACTCGACTTCATGGTGAAGAGGTAAACCTTGCACTTCATTAAAAATATCTATGAAATCTCGAACAATCGGCACATCTCCTAGCTCCTCTTTAGCCACTTAGAGTGAATAGAGAAAACTGCTCATTAACTTCTTAGGCTCTTCACAACTAATATCAACACCAACACCTTCTACATCACTAACTCTAACGAGCCTTCTGCCACAATACAAGATAGCTTTAAACTTAGATAACCAGTCCGTTCCCAACAACAATCCAAAACCCATAAACCCAAGAACAAACAAATAAAAAGGAAAGATATTATTTCGAAAAGAAATAGGTACACTTAGACACACGGTGTCAAGATTTGTCGGACCTCCAATTGGGTTTGGCACACAAAGTGGATTACTTATGATAACATATTTAAGGTTTAATTTGCCTATTAAATCATAAGAAATAAAACTATGGGAAGCTCCTGTATCAAATAGCACCCTTCCAGGAATATCATAGATGGATAATGTACCTTGCAATAGTTGCTTCCCTTTTTGATCCGAAGAAGTGGATGGCATCTCTTCAACGGTAAAAGTCTGTCCTTGAGATCCCTTTTTTGGAAAAGGGCACTCATTCTTCATATGTCCTGGCAAGCTGCAATTAAAACGTGTGGCAATTGGGCAATGGTTTGCAAAGTAGCCCATATTATTGCACTTGAAACAAAGAATGTTGGCCAAGTTGGTCTGCTTCTTCTGTGCTGGAGCGCGGCCTTCGATTTTCTTCCCTGCACCCTGCTTCTTTCCCTTAAACTTATGTTTGAAGTTTAGTTTTCCTTCACAGTATAACTGATAAAGGCTTGGCACTTACTGCTGGTACCACACCCTTCTGGACTCCTTCCTTAATATCAAGAGCCTTAAACCTCAAAGCCATGCTAATAATGTTGGTGAACGTACCCATAAGATGATTGGTCATTTCACGATGGAACTTTCGTTGCATTCCATTCACAAACATTTCAATTTTCTTAAGAGGTGTGTCTATCAATCCAAGTCCAAAACCAGACAAAGCATTGAACTTATGCTCATACTACGATACAGTCATATCACCCTGCTTTAAGTCAATGAAACTTATAAATAAGTGTGTTCTCCCAGCTTCTGGAATAAACTGTGTTTCAAAAACTTCCTTGAACTGGTCCGAAGAAAACTTCCCCTCCGGAGTACTAGTTGTTTCTGAATCCTACCAATCCATCGCCGACTTTTGAAGTTGTCGTGATACCAACAGCCGTTTCTCTGCATCCTCCAACTGAAGATATCCAAATATTCTTTCACAGGTTCAAAGCCACATTTGCATTCCAAGAATATCTTCAGTCCCATAGAATGGTTTCCCACCCAAAGTGGTAAAATTCTTACACAAAACTGCAAAGTTCATAGGTGTCTAAACTTGCATTACCATTTCCTTTACCGAATCTATAACTGACATAGTAGCATTTCTAGGCACCCTGCCATTTGTAGCCGTGCTAGTTCCAGATCCCCTCCTTCCTCTTCTTTCTATATTCATTTTCTATTATCTGAACAAATAACAGGTATCTTTAGAATACAAAAATAGGATTATAACGGTTTAAGGATGTAACACCAAAGGATATAAAACTAGAATTTAGAGGATAAATATTATTATTATAAAAATTACAAATACGCTCTCTCATAATTAACTCATTCTAGGGCATCACTTACCCTATCTTTAATGAGTTGTACCCCAATCAGGCTAAGGTGTTCGCTCAGCCAAAAGCTCTGATACCAACTGTGACGACCCACCTTTTTGACCCTTGAGGACGACACTTGATACATCCATGGTATTCATGTGTCATTGCCAAGTATCTGAAAGACGAGACGTTATGGGGTAAAATATAAGAACATAACAATAATCTCACAATGGAACAGTTAAATATAACATAAAAATAAGACGGTACATAAGATTACTCCCTAACATGGAGTTACTAGAGTTACAACAAAAGTACAACTATCAATCTAGGCAGTATTAAAAACCTGCCGTTAAATATAAATGCATAGAGCCAACATCCCATAACAACGGAAATAAATAGCTCGATAGATAAGGAGCCTTCTGTTCATCCACCATGTTCAAAAGAGCCCGAAGAAACTTGACATTTTAAAACTACTCAAATATAAATGAGTACCTGAAAGTTTAAGGGAAAACAAACAATGCGGGTCAGACAATAAGTCTGGTATGAGTAAACTCAAAAAATAGCACACACAAAATAACTAATGAGACCATGTTGCAAAAATGCAGAACAGGTTTTTTCCTCACAAGTACAACATCCAAGTATAAAAGAATGGACACAAATAATCAAACATCACGAAAAATGTAAGATGCTTCCCAATGCAATTAAGAAAGAATCAATCCAAAGATTTGAATCAAAAATAAAGCAAGGGAATTTTTCCAACAATAAGTAGGAGGGTGTGCCCCCCTTATTGAAAGTATACCTCTAGAAAATATACTTAAGAACTACAATGGCTCTTGGAAACCTCCAAGCTAGACCATGCCAACCTTACCAAGTATCCGAGTATTTGACATCTTCGTGCGTATACAACCGAAACCAATCTAGTTGTGAAAATACCCTAATGGGAGCAACCCCACATAGCTTTGCCCCCACTCGCTCTTTATCTAGTCACTTTCGATAAAGGATATCAATGCTCTAAATAAGCAACAAATCGTCTTAGATTGATGAAACAAAAATAAAAGGAAGAAGGGTATTGAAATTGATAGTCAAGATATCAACAATCGGGGATAATAAAACGATCGTATATGGAAATTAAATCTTATACCTTTTCAATGCTTGGATACCATATACTTATACCATCGGTATAAGTATATTCACAAAACAATTAAGAGGATTTCATATTTCAAAAGCATACTTAAATGGGTCAAAAATAATTGTCTACAAGAAATGTGAATGTTTTCCATTATAATTATAAAGATCATTTATATAAATTTTGAAACTCCTTTAAAATACTTTAAACAAAGATTTAAAACTTCCATTCAAATCATAACTTAAACCAATCATCTTTAAAGAATAATACGACCAAGAGGGATGAAGCTCCCTCTTAATCAAATGAGATAGCTAAAAGGGGTGTTATTTCCTTTTAACCAAAAAGTCATTAAATGACAATCCTAAGTTAAAAGGTGGTGTAAGTTCCCTTCAACTAAACATCAAAGTTATTTCTCATAAACTGGCCGAGCACAAATCAAACAGGCAAACAAGAATAATAACAAGAATAATAACAGACTCATTATTATTAACAATTTACAATCAATAGTTAACACAACATTTGTTAAAATGTGAATGAGTCAAAGGAAAGAGATTAAGATTACACTGACTGTAAAATAATTAAATTATACTCATAGAATAAGTTATACTCACTAAACTATGAAAACAAGGAATATACTCATAGAATAAGTTATACACGCGAAACTATGAAAGCAAGGAATATACTCACTAAACTGTGAAAACAAGGAATATACTCACTAAACTATGAAAACAAGGAATTTACTCACAGAATAAGTTACACCAACTAAACTATAAAAACAAGGAATGTACTCACGTCTTATTTTCTTTGATGGAGACTTCACCTCTGAGAATGAATTTTTAGTTCTTTTCTTTAGTTTGTGAATGAATTAAAATGAGATATGGACTTGGCTATTTAGAGGTGAAGAGAAGGGTAATGTAGTAATTTCCTACAGCCTAACCAGATTCGACCAGATTTTGGTCCAATAGAAATCAGCCTTATGGTCAAATTTGATTCGACCACATTTTGGTCCAAAAGAAAACATCTTGATGGCCTAATTTGATTCGACCACATTTTGGTCTAATACAAAAATATTGATGGCTTAATTTGATTCGATCACATTTTGGTCTAATAGGAATCCTCCTTATCAACTATGGTATAACATGATTCGACCAGATTTTGGTCCAATGGCAACCATCCACATGGCAGAACCTGATTCGACCAGATTTTGGTCCAATGGCAGCCATCCGCACGGAATATAATAATTATTATGCTATTTTGTTTCATTAGACAAGTAATTGTACTGTTATGTTTTATTAAGCAAGTAATTATACTATTCTGTTTATTAGGCAAGGTTAATAATTCGCTCTTGTTTTATTAGGCAAACAATTATACTATTATGTTTTATTAGGCATGGTTAATAATTCTTTCTTATTTTATTAGGCAAGTAATTATACTATTCTATTTTATGAGGCAGGGTTAATAATTCTTTCTTTTTTTATTACGCAAGTAATTATACTATTCTTTTTTATTAGGCAAACTCATTTTTTAAATGAACTGTTACCCCTAACCGCCTTATAACTCGAAACATCTTTAAACTAACATTTTACATCAGTAAGAAAAATCCATTCGAGACATTTTATCCAAATTGTATTCTAGATATAAATTTCATTATTTAATCATTTAAAAACATATTAACTATTCAAGTTCAAAGTGATTAAATTATCGGTCATTACAATTTCTATATTTTCAAATAATCTCCAATTCCCTATATTTATAATTTAATCCCAAATTATTCATATTTTATTATTTAAACACATTTAATTATTTAAAAATCTATTACTACTTTTAATTAATTGCTTCTCAAGAACGGATTGTTACAATATTCATCAATATTGCTAATCTCTTTTAATGTTGTGGATCATTTTAATGTAAATAAGTCATTGTAAGAATTTATATCTTTTTGTGCAACTTTTTCAAATGAAAACATACTCAAGTGATGTAAAAACACATATTGATAAAAATTAGAAATACAGACACATAGTTGTCAACACCCAAAACAAAGACAATAATTCCCCAAAACTATTATTAATTACATTTGTCAAGTTATCGCTCTAATTTTCCCCTTGCCGTTTTCAATTCATATGCATACTCTCTGCCCCTTCTACAAAGTTGGGGTATATCCATTGTAAATATCCACGCGTGTAAGCCAGCTATCGAAGTATGTAATTACACTAATATTAGAAACACTTATTGGATCCACACAATTATCCAAATAGTACTGATTATACAAATATTAAACGGTAATATAGATTTAGCAAAGAGTGTAAGCCAGCTATACCAAAGTTCAAATGCCTCAATGGCCAATGAAATATATGTGATATTCCCATATGTACTGAGAATAAAAAATTAGTTGATGTTCCTTAAAACAAGTTTTTGGCTTCAACTTCTTTAATTATTTTGCAATATCAATAGCGAGTCATAGTAGATTCATAGTTCGCCGTTATGGTCTCCATGACAGTGCGTCTAACTCTACTCTATATGGTTGTTGTATACCTCATCCACTAATTTCCAATGCCCTTTATAACTAACATTCATACTTTGACCCAAAAGAAACTTATACCTACTGTAACGACCCCCACTTGAAATCCGAAGATGAACGCCAATGATGCTACAGTCATCACTAGAATTATCTTCTGTCAGCTAAAGCGAGTTCAGTATAATATGCATAAAAAGTTAAATAAACATAGTAACTAAGTGATTCTATTACACAATAAATTCTTCACAGCACTTCGGTTAATATTTTTCCTCCAAAAACGTGCCCACGTAGGGGTCAAAATATAATAAACAAATAACATAATAAAGAGTCGAGTCCATATGTGAAGATGTGACCCGCACTCCTTTGTACAACGGAAATAAAATCTTTTTTCGCTAGAGAGTCTCCTACTCCGTCTTCAGTCCTTGTATTGCGGCTATTATCCCACTTGCCAAAGCCCATAAACTCAGCCTACTCACGGGTCGGATATAAAGTCTGGTGTGAACAATACTATCCCCAAAAACAAACATATAGTGAGGCCAACCTACATTACACAGGTTAGGTTTCTATTCAATTATTCATGAGTGAAACATTTTAAACTACTGATGTAATTATTTCCTATTTACATCTTCAATTAAATGCTTCCTTAAGCATATTTTTCTTTACTACTACGCACCCTGCGCCGAACCCATCTGAGTCCTGATTTAGATTGGTTTAAAATCTAAGTATGAAATTCTATGCTCCTTGCACAGACCCACCTTGGTTTCCTTTATAGACTCCTTGTTACTTGTTAATTTACTCCTGCACCCCTGTGCTTTACTTTTTCATTCTTTATTGAGTTCATACTATGCCCCTTGCAGTGCTTACTTAGCCTCCTATAAAGGTTTGGTTCTTAACTATTACTGCTTGGATCCACCTACCGTAGTTCTCTTTTAGAGTCGTTCTTTAGAAGTTTATCTTTTGTCTAATACTGCTTGGAATCCCTCACCCCAATATACTTTTAAATTCATTATTTAATTCGAAATGCGAAACCTAGCCTCCCGCAGTAATTAACTATTTAGTTAGTTAATCTTTGGGCTATAAAAAAATAACCACTATAATCCTACATTTATTTACTAAACTTCTACTTACTTGGAATTACCCCACCATAGTAATTCATTTATTTATTTTTCTTCAAACTTCTTGGAATCACCCACTACAATAGAATACAAAGAAACTCGCATTTAGTCTTTGTACTACTTAGCACTCACCACAACAGATCCTGGTGGCTCTCCTCATCCTTCCTTGGTGTGGGTTCGAGTGAGCGTCCACACCCGACATCAATAGCCCTTCCAACTCCTTCCCTTTATTTAATTAACGCAAGGTCCCCTCCCCCATTACACTCCGACTTTTTCCTGAGTCCCTTTGACTTCTCATTTATAAGTCTTATATATACCTATCTTTATAGCATAAAGTCCACCCAACCAACGTAGCACGCTTTACACTTTACTTGTTAAGTGTTCCTTTCTTTCTAGATCTTAGCTCGGTGTATCTAGAGCAACTCTCTTTTTTACTAACAGAGCTACCGCCCCAATGTAATTCCCTGCCAACCCCGACATCTCTGACAATGTCTACATGCGTGTCGATTTTCCACTCGTTCCTATTATACTTTCAGTTATTCGTAGTGTTCTTTTCAGCAATTTTTTTGGATCTTGTCTCCTTTTTACCAACCCAGGTTAATATATTTTTACATGGAGTTTATTTTACTACGTCCCATGCAGTACCCATCTACCCCAGCGCAGTAATAAGCGGATTTTAGTTTTACTTCATTGTAGATAATTCTGATAAATTCCCTATATTGCCCAAACACCGGTTCTTTCCATGTTTAACTCTGTTTGCCTTTTAGGGGATTCTCCTTTTGTTTTATAGGTTGAACAACTTCAAAAATTGATATAAGATTATGAATTCTCTAAAGTTGAGAACCCACTTCAAAAATCTGCTTATAAACATCATGTTAAACTTTCATTAGGTTTTGAAACTATTTAAATGGGGAAAACCCATGAAAACACCTTATATATACCCATCCTTCCTAAAACAGTCATTAAAACCTTTTATACTTTTTCATGTAACCCCGTGCGAACCTCATCATACATAAAACATGTTGATCTAAACTGATCTATGCATAAGAAATCGAATTAAAAGGGTTAGGTATTACCCACCTAGATCTTTTAGATGTATAGCTTTAGTCTTCCTTAGCCTTTTCTAGCTTGCATTTTAGTATCTTCTTCTTATTTACCTTCTTATGCTTCCACTATTAATGAGTTTCTCTAGCTTTTGTTTCTAGTTTGAGTAGAATGAAATGAATGAATAGAAATGAGTAACGTATATTGTCCCACAATAAGTTGAGCCTAGTCCCTATACCCCCTTTTACTGATTCATATCCTTTTAACCAATTTATTAACCCACCATTTTCTCCTTAATTAATTTAATTAATTGTTAATTTTAGTATTATTACAGTCTCTCCTTCTTAAAGGAATTTCACTCCGAAATTCAATTAAGGTCAACTAGAGACTAATCTTCTCTTTTATGCTTACCCTAAGCATTCCTATGAATTCCCCATCCATGCATATATAAAAGTACTAGTACGACCTACTAATACGACAAATAATCATAATATCATATATATATGCGGTCTGCATCAGTATAATTAAATACATAGCATATATGCTAATTAGTGACAAACAACTCTAGATAGGTCATCCTAACCTTATCCTCTGTTTCCCATGTGCAGTCTTCTCGATCTGCGCTCCAATGAACACACACATGATTCACTACCTTATTCCAAAGCCATTTCTCATCTCGATCCACTATTCGAAGTGGTCCACTCTCATAAGTCATATTTGGTTTAATAACCAAGTCTTCTACTACCCTCTGGCCTACTACTATGTCTAGATTCCTAATGCATTTCTGTAAACATGATACATGAAACACTATATGAATCCCTGCAAAAGTACTAGGCAAATCCACCTTATACGCCACCTTCCTAATCCTTCCTATGATCAGAAAGGGTCCTACATATCTAGGTGCTAACTTCCTAGCTTTCTTGAAACACATTAGGCCTGTCATTGGAGAAACCTTCATGAAAACTTGATCGCCTTTTGCGAACTCTAGTTCCTTTATCCTTGTAACAGCATAACCCTTTTGCCTAGACTGTGCTGCTCTCATCCTAGCTCAGATCAGTTCTACCTTCTCAGTAGCATCCTTCACCACATTTGGTCCTAACACAACTCTATCTCCTGCTCCCAACCAACGTGCAGGCAACTTAAATGGCCTTCCATACAAAGCCTCAAATGGAGCCATCCTAATACTGCTCTAAAGTCTTAAATACATGCTTTTAGCAGATCTTTTAGGGCCTTGTTGAGCCTTTAAGTCCGCCTACATGTCTGTAAATGGTATGTAGTACTCATATATAGCTTTGTACCTAATACTTTATGCAGACTACTTTAAAACACGCTAGTGAACAACGAATCCCGATCATTAATAATGGTGCTTAGCATCGCGTGCAGTCTCACTATCATCTTCATGTATATTTTTGCTAACTTTGGTGTAGTCCGCTTAGCCTTCATTGAAGTGAAATGGGCACACTTAGTTAGTCGATCAACTATAACCTAAGTGTCTTCATTCCTTACCCTTATCCTTGGTAGCCATCTATAAAGTTCATAGATACGGAATCTCATTTTCACACTGGAACCTCTAAAGGTTGCACGAGTCCACTTGGCTTCCGATGTTTCGCCTTCACTTGCTGGCATGTGAGACATCTTCTCACCTACTCTCCTACACCCTTTTTCATTCCTTCCCATAAGAAACTCTTCTTCATATCTCGGTAATTCTTCGTACCTCCAAGATGGATAGTAACTTTGAATGATAACATTTGTCCAGTACTTCCTTCCGTAATTCTCATGTACTCGAAATATACAACCTGCCATTCTTACGTAATGCTCTTTTCTCATCCACACCAAACCCTTGCAGTTCTACTGCCTTGACTCTTGAGTCCAAACTCCTTGTTGCATCTGCACAGAACTTATCATTCTTCTACAATTCAGCTATCCTTTCTACCATCATAGGTCAGACTTCTAAATATGCTAATGTCCATCCTTCTAACATTACAAAAAACAACTTTTCCGTCTCCGGCTCAAGGCATTAGCTACTTTGTCGCCTTTGCCTAGGGTATATTCTATCTCAAAATCATATGATGCTAGAAAATCCAACCATCTTCGCTGTCTCATGTTCAGCTCCTTCCGAAAGAACAAATATCTCAAAGACTTATGGTCGGCATATAACTCAAACCTCCCCCCAAGAGTTAATGTCTCCAATTATTCAATGCAAAGACCACCACAGCCAACTCAAAATCATGCGTTAGATACCTAACTTCATGGGGTCGTAACTACCTAGATACATAAGCAATTACTCTGCCCTTCTGCATCAATTTACGCCTAACCCTAAACCTGACATATTAGTATACACGATCATACCAAAATTCCCTTTTGGAATTACTAATGCAGGTGTGTTTGTTATCTATACTTTAGCTCCTAGAATGCCTTCTTACACACCCGCACATAAACAAACTGCTCACCCTTCCTGTCAGCCTAGTCATCAGTGCTGCTATATGAGAGAAATACTTAATGAATCTCTTATAATAACTAGCCAACCCTAGAAAACTTCACACCTCAGTCACAGTCACATGACTTTTACACCCATTCACGGCTTCCACCTTTTCTGGATCTATAGCTAATCCTTCCTCCGAAATCCCATGGCTTAGGAAATCAATTCCCTTCTCCAAAAATGATGCTTAGAAAATTTTGGTCTCAACATCTCCAGGATAAGCATTAGGTGAACTGCGTGCTCCTCCTCATCCTTAGAGTACACTAAAGGACGTTTATGAACACCAACACATATCTTCCAAGCTTATCTCAAAAGATCATATTCATCAAGTCTACAAAGAATGCAGATGCATTGGTTAGCCTAAATGGCATAACCAACCACTCATAAGAACCATACCTAGTTCTAAATGCAATCAAAGGAATACTTTTCTCTACAACTGTTAATTGATGGAACCCTGCGACCAAATCCAACCGTGAAAACACCCTAGCTCCACTTAATTAATCAAACAGATCATCAATTCTCGGTAAAGGGTATCTATTCTTTACCTTCCGCTCATTCTGATTCTAATCGACCGTACATAGTCTCAAAGACTCCTTTGACTTCTTAACAGACACTGCTACTACTCCCCATGGTAAGCTATTTGGTATTATGAAGCTCTTCCCTTCTAACTTTACCAATTACTCACTCAGCTCCTCTATCTCCCTTGGTGGCATTCTACTAGAAGATCACTAAACAGTTCAGTCCTTAGTAGTAAATTGATGCAAAAATCTACCGCTCACGAGGGTGGCAACCCCAAACTCGGTTTAAACACATTCCTGAACTCCTTCACTACTCGTACTATTCTAAGCTCCTTCTTCCCAAAAGCTAACACAAATAAAGTACTCCTGTGTAGCTCTCCACATTTTTCCAATACAACTAGCACCTTATCTTTACGGTCAGGATGACTCAAAGCAATTATCCTTTCAATGCAGTGCACCATAGCATCATACCTCTCCAACTAATTCATCTCTAAAATAACTCCAAATCCTATGTAGTCAAACAAATAAGGAACACAAAAAAACTTACACCCACCTAACTCAATATCTAGATCAATGCATCTCAATCCAAGAGTGACATACCCTCCTATCAAATTAGCTACACGTATGGAAGTGACCAAATAGGTAGTCCTTAACCCAGGATAATCAACCAAATCTTTAGCTATAGACGAATGTGTATCTCTAGTATTATACAATACTCTAACTGAAATACCAGAAATCAAAGCCATGTCTTCTATTATTTTCCCTTTTCCATTATCCTTGGCAGGCGATCCTTCTCTTGGTCCCTTTAAATCATACACATGCCCTTTAAGCTATGGACGGTCCTCTTCAGATGTCCTATCTTCTCACACTTAAAGCACTTCACCCTTGCAACATTCTTAGGAATAGGGCACTTCGTAGCATAGTGTCCCTTGTGTTTATAGTTATAGCGGACTTACTTCCACAATGGCAACTTCAGTATTAGCAACTGCACCCTTCCTCTTCAGCACTTCTTTCTTGCCTTTAGTGTATGGGGTGAACTTCATTTTCTGTTCAGCCTTAGAATTTGTCTCCACCCTTCTCTTTTCCTAATACATTATATCATATCTCCTGGACATATCAACCACAAACTCGAAAGGAGATGTTAGACGAGCCATCACCTTATGATCAAGCACTTGCTTCAAGCCTCGAGTGAACTTCTCATTCTTCTTTATAGGGGTATTAATGATCTCTCTACCATATTTGACTAATGCATTAAAACTTTGGATGTACCCTTCTATAGTAAGGTCACCCTATCATAAATCGATGAACTCCCTCAACAGTACACCATTGAGATTCAAAAATAAACTATGCTTCAAATGATTCCCTTATTTGGGGTCTCGGCAATAATATTATACTACCAATCTAACTCATCATCTTGTAGTTGCCTTGCTGTCAGTCTCCTCTTCTACGCATCATTGAATCCTAGATTACAAAAGATGCGTTAACATCTCCTCAACCAGTTTAGTGCTTCTACTGTAGGTTCTTTTCCAATAAACGCCTTTCCTCCCAGATTTCTATAATCCTTGCTGATCATGGGTAAATCCCTCGCAACCACAACTCTAGGCTGTGCTGCCTCCAATGCACCCTCCCTCAACTTTTGAGCCATAAATTCTCTAAACAACCTGAGTTTCTTCATTCTCTCTTCTTGCACATGCCCCTCCTATTATGATCCATCCACTTCTTAAGTCCATCCTGGTTTTTCTATTAAGTAATTATTCATCAGAAACAAAAAGATAGCGAGTGAAACAACAATAAAAGAATAGATATATCTTCCTACATATCTATATAGCAACATACAAGTACGTTATATATACATACTTATATAGTGCATCCCTTCCTCGGAGTGTTTATTTTAATTTTAATTACTACTCTTACCTTTTATTAGCTTTGTTTTATTTAGGTGTTCGTAACTTTGCTCGGGTACTAACTCTGTAACATCCCCAACTTCAAACCCGAAGATGAACGCCGATGATGCTGTAGCCATCACCAGAATTATCTTCCGGCGATTAAAGCAAGTTCAGTATAATACGAATACACGGTTAAATAAATAGAGCAACTAAGTAATTCCATTACACAACAGATTCTTTACAACATTCCGATTAATATTTTTCCTCCAAAAAAATTTCCACGCAGGGGTCAAAATATAATAGATAGATAACATAATAAAGAATTGGGTCCATATATGAAGATGTGGCCCGCGCTCCTTTATACAGCAGAAACAAAATCTTTACTAGCTAGAGAGCCTCCTGCTCCTTCTTCAGTCCTCATACTACGACCATTATCCCACCTGCCTAAGCCTACAAACCCAGCCTATTCAAATCAGTATTTGTGAGTTTAAGAGGAAAAAATAATAAAATCATGGGCCAGACATAAAGTTTGGTGTGAATAATATTGTTCTAAAAAAACATAGCGAGACCATCCTACACTGCACAGGTTAGGTTTTCCCCTCACTATTCAGTCAATCATGAGTGAAACATTTTAAACTACTGACACAATTGTTTCTTATTTACGTCTTCAATTAATGCTTCCTTAAGTAGATTTTTCTTTCCTACTATGCACCTTGCGTTGACCCCATCCGAGTCCTGATTTTGATTGGTTAAAATCTAAGTATGAAATATTATGCTCCTTAAGCAGATCCACCTTGTTTTCCTTTATAGACTCTTCATTGCTTGTCCATTTACTCATACGCCTCTATGCATTACTTTTTCATTCTTTATTGAGTTCATACCGTGCCCCTTGTAGTGCTTACTTAGCCTCCTATTGAGGTTTGATTCTTAACTATTATGCTTGGAACCACCTACCACGGTTCACTTTTAGAGTCATTCTTTAGAAGCTTGTCTTTTGTCTAATATTGCTTGGAATCTCCCACCCCAGTATACTTTTAAATTCATTTTTTAACTCAAAGTGCATAAACCTAGCCTTTCACTGTATTTAACCATTTATTTAGTTAATCTTTGGACTACAAAGAAACGACCACCTGTAGTCCTATATTTATTTACTGAATTTTCTAACTACTTGGAATACCCCAATATAGTAATTCGTTTACTTATTTTTCTTCAAACTGCTTGAAATCACCAATTGTAGTGGACTTCTAAGAAATACACATGTAGCCTTTAAACACTCTTTTGTTTAATTTGGAACTACTTGGCCCTCACACCGCACTTCTTGAAAGTTTAATTCCCCTCCTCACTTTTCTAGTGAGTGTTCTTATCATGTGTCAATAGCCCATCCAACTCCTTCCCTTTCTTTAACTAATATAGGTTCCCTTCCCTTATTCCTCCTAAATCACTCCCCGAGTCCCCTTGACTTCTCCTTTTTAGGTCTTATATATACCTATCTTTATAGCATAGAATCCGCACGATCCACGTAGTATGCTTTACAATTTACTTGTTAAGTGTTCCTTTCTTTCTAAATTTTAGCGGAGTATGATCGTCTCATATCTAGCACAGTTCTCTTACTTACAAATGGAGTCGTCGCCCCAGTGCCTTTCCCCGACAAGCCTGGCATCCTTGACAAACTTTACACATGTCGATTTTCTACTCGTTTCTATTATACTTTCTATTATTTGTAGTGTCCTTTTCAGCAAGTAATTTGAACCTTACCCCCCTTTTTATCAATCAATGTTAATATATTTTTACAGAGTTTATTTTAGTATGTCCCATGTAGTACCCATCTACCAAAACACGGTATTAAGTTAGTATAAGTTCTATTCCGTTATAGAAATTTTAATAAATTCCATAAATCTCTGAATCCTAGTTCTTTCCTTGTTTAATTTTATTTGCCTTTTTAAAAGATTCTCCTTATTATTTTATAGGTTGAACAACTTCAAAAATCATATAAATTCAAATAAGCTTATGAAATCTCTAAAATTGAGAACCTACTTCATAAATCTAGTTACAAACATCATATGAAACTCCCTTTAGGTTTTAAATCTATTTAAATAGGGAAAACCCATAAAAATGCCCCATGTATACCTATCCTTCCTAAAACATTCATTAAACACTTTTATACTTTTGCATATAACCCCGTATGAATCCCGTCATACATAAAACATATAGATCTAAATTGATCCCATGCATATAAGAAATCAGATTAAAAGAGTTAAGTATTACTCACATAGATCTTTTAGATGTATAGCTTTAGTCTTCCTTAGCCTCTTCTGGCTTGCGTTTTTGTATCTTCTTATTTGTTTCTTATGCTTCCACAATTAATGAGTTTCTCTAACTTTTTTTTTAGTTTGAGTAGAATGAAATGAATGAATAGAAATGAGTAACGTATAATGTTCCATAATAAGTTAGGTCTAGGCCCTATACCCACTTCTATTGATTCATATCCTTTTACCCATTTTATTAACCTACCATTTTCCTCTTAAGTAAATTATTTAAAATATTATTAATTTTAGGGTTATTATACTTATGATACGCCTTTACGTAAGATTTCACCTGAACAAGCAGGTCCACCGCTCACAAAGAAGCATTAGACATTATTTAGTATTTAACTTTTGTTCTTGTTATAAATGTTTGGTTCAAAATATTATAGTTGAAAGAGATCAGTTAGGACATTCTAATTCAACCGTTAACTAGACCAATATACTATATAATTAATTGACAAGACCAAGAGTATTGACACTAATTGAGAAAAATTTAATTATTCTCATTTAGTGAAGGATAATAATTTAAGACATAACCGGACTGTGATATCCCGAAATTTCAAGCAATTATATGTGATAATCTTCTTTTATAAATTATTTAAAATTGGCAAATAATTTATTTTCAAACAAATAAATTATGTGTTTGTTATATGTATATATGTGAGTTGATTTTAAAGTGAATTTGAATTTGAAATTGAAATTCAAAGATAAATATTTTAAAAATAAATTGGGATTAAAAACTCTATATTTTATAAACTAGTATATATACATATATAATTATTTATTAATGTATAATTTGTTTTAAAATCATTTTTTTAAGTTTTATAAATATTAACATAAGGGAAAAGTTTAGATATTAAAGCATAAAAACATATTTAAATATAAGAACAAATTGATGATATGATATAAATATATATTAAATCATATTAATACATGGAAATTACAAATGTAAGTTAAATATATACAATTTAACAAATGTAAGCTTAAGAATTCATGAAAGTAACAAGTGTATAGAAGTGACACATTTATTCATTTTCTTTTATTTTTTAAAAATTAGGAAATCAAGCTATAAATATATCTACACTCCTCTCTTTCATTTCTTTTATATCTTCATTTTTTTAAACTAAGAATCAAAAGCCTGTAAACATACTTAAAACCAAAAAATTCAAAAAGCAACAACAGCTGTATCATCTATCTCTACCTCAAATCATCAGCAAACTCAACTAGATCAAGCAAATTCATCTCAGTATTAAAGCAAGATATTAACTCAACTAAGCAACACAACTAAGTTTCAAATCATCTCAATCTAATTTCAAGTTTCTAGTTCAAAACATCTAGCATTTCTAGTTTAAAGCTTTCCGTCGAAACATCTTAACAGTAAGTAAACTCATCTGTTGAAAGTTAAACCTTCTTATATATGTGTGCATGTAAGAATTGATAGTAGAATGCTTTGATTTCTGCTTATATGGATGAAATAAATTGCCTGGTATAAAAGTTTGACTTATTGTGTATATGTATATTGCATGTCCCTGTTTTTGGTTTACAGCCTCGAACCCTTTCAAAAATTTATACCTCTTCACTCAATCGATTTCAAGCTTTGTTGATTTAAGAGATTGTGATCTTAAACATGAAATCTTATTTTTAAAAAGGAAGGCAAGTGAATTTATTGAGAAATTATTTGAAAAACAATAATTTACAGTGAAAGTCTAATTCAAGTCAGAAATGAATTGTTTGAATTTCATGGTTGATTATATAAACCTGATTCATTTTTAAAAACGATGATTTTTGGTTATAAAATTATAATTTTTAAGCTTGTAAATTTAGTGAAACTTTAGGTTGAACAAATTTGGGCAGATTGGCAAATTCAAATGGCTGGGTTTATTTGAAGGCGTGGCAAGAGGAGTAAAGGATGGGAAGCTCTGGAAAATTAGAGCGGTGGTTATTAGATGGCCATGGAGCTTTGTCGTGGGAAGTGTAGGGTTTCATGGACAGTTGTTAGTAGGTTGGGTTTCAAAGAAAAGATGGCAACGTGGGTAGGTTACAGGCGTGCACATGGGAGGGTTGGTTCGAGGAGAAGGTGACGAGGTTATAGGCAAGATGCGGAGGTGGATTTAGGTCTGAGTCGTTGTCGCGAGGTGGTGCAATGCCAGGCATAGCTCTAGATTTTGGTTTGGATGACGACTTTTCAATCGGCCATTTCGATTGTGATTCTAGGTGGAGGAATGGGGGAATCGGCAACAACTTGCGGAGTCGGACGACGATGCAGTCGATGGTCGGAAATGGTTGTGCATGTGCACGGTGTTATCATGTGCACGAGCTATTTGATGAACAGAGGAAGAAAGGTACCTGGAAGTAGAGGGAAGAAGAAGATAGAAATGGGTAGGTTGATCGAGTTTTACTCGGGTAATTTGTGGTTTTAGCTCGGGAAACTAGAGCGTGGGCTTGGGTTTTTGGTTTGTGTTTCGTAACCAGGTTTAAAATTGAAGTATGATCAAGTTTAAAGTTTTATAAAAATTGTATGACCAGATTTGGAAGGTTATAAAATATGGCTGGTTATAGAAAAGTGTTTAACCAGGTTTAAAGTTTAAATAAGTGAATAAGGTTTCCATGGAATATAAACTAAGTTTCAAAGATTAATTTTTTTAAAAGTTTGTTTTAGTATAAATACGATTTTAGGTTAATTATCTTGTTAAATCTGTAATTGTGTTCAAAATAAAATGAGGTAATTAAGAAGTAATTATGGCAAGTGTATTAATCTTTAATTAATAAAACATCCTCAAAGATTTTGTATAAATTGATTTTCAAATATCTAATTTGAATAAGATACAAATGACAAGTAGGTAATTAATTAAGATAAATGATTTATTTTTAATTAATTAAGAACTTAATTAATTAAAGGATAATTACTAAATGGAAGTAATTAAGAGGATAATTACTCAATATAATTAATTAAGGATAACCCAAGAATGTTAGTAATTAAGGATAATTAATTAAATTAAAGTAATTTAGGATAATCAATCAAGGTAGATAATTATAGGACGAATAATTAAACTCATTAGTTATTAATTAAATGGTTTAATTAATGTTAAATAAGCATGATTTAAAGGTAATTAATTTATTTTAGTTAAATTATTTAGATTGGGTGACATAATTTGTCTTGTTTATTGATGATTAAATCATATTGAATGTTTGGATTAATGTCTCTAGTCTAATAATTTGTGATGTTCTGAGGTATGATATGTTGGATTGAACTGTGATGTTGTGGATTATCTATTGATAATGAATTGAGTGTAAATGTAACACCCTGTATTTGGAATCAAATTATATTCACTTTAACAACTTGGATTAATAATGACACTGGATTCGAAGAGAACGGGGTCGGGTATCAGCAAATACCCGAAACCACTTTGGTTTATAATCTACAATAATTCTTTATAGATTTGATATGTGCAATCAATAATCTGGAATGGAATAATTTAAGTAAACCGGACCACTGAAACTAAGTAAGGGTACTTAGGGATGGATTTGTGAAATAAGTGTTGACTATAACAAGTTAAGAACTCGTAGTATGGTGCGAGTTACCCCGGATTTTCGGTTATGTTTTTAAAAATTAGTATTTTAGATTATATGGGTTTACTCATGATGGTTTCCTGCCTGATCCGGGTGTTACTTGATTGTAATGCTCGGGTCAGATCGAGTATTACAGATTTTCAGGTTAGGACTTCTGAAGCTCAGGAGGCGAGCTGGATGGCAGAAACATATGGAGTTTACCGCTGTGTATTTGAGTTTGATTTGATTGTAGTCTGGGACAAGTTGATTATAACTGTCCAGTTTATTTGTAAATGGTTGTACTCTGATATATTGAATGTAACCTGACAATTACTGCTTATCTTTGTATAAATGCTGTTGTTTGATATTATATTTTAATCCACCGCGAATGTGAGATTCTATATTTTGTTTCCACTTTCTTCTTTACCCTAACAATCTGGAATTTCTGGTGTTCTATTGCTCGGCACTTCTATAGTGAACGTATTTGTCTCGAGTTTTCAAGGTCGAAAATTTCAAGTCGTTACACGGACCGTTGAACTATTCATTGAATTGTCGGTACGCTTTATTTTGTAAAATACGACAACTTCACTGTTTTACAACTAATGGATGATAAATAATAAGTTCAAATAGGAAAATTCATCAGTTAATAACAAACTTATCTTTTAAATAAAAATAGAAATATAACGGTTTGAAATACAATACAGTATAATAAAAGACTAATGAGTAGAAAGTTACCCTAAAAGTTGGAAAACCCCATCCTGGGTCGCACAGTATTCTCCATTTTCTCTTTGAAATTCTTCACTTTGGTCAGGTTCTAGCTTGGAAATGTCACAACTTAACATAGCATAATGGCTGATTCTTCCTTGAATCACATTTTATTCTTTGGAGTTCCATGAACTCGCCATGAGGACATCTCTCTTCTCTCATTACCTCTTCCCATTCACATTGCTATCATTGTTTCTTAATCTTTCACTCTAACCATTTCTACGTTTCTCTTCTCCTCTTTTTCATCATCCATCACTTTTGAACGAAGTAATCGATTCTGTTTTTTACTATTCGTTTTCTCCTAGCATCATTACTACAAAATTGAGTGGGATCATGATCTTCAACTGCTTTTGGGCCATCTGAATCATTAGTGCTTGAATCAACATTCAGTCTCCTTGGAGTAAACTAAAAGGCAGTGTGTTTCTTGTTAATTTTTCTCCATTTGTCCTTCCTTGAAGTAAGTGTAGATGTGCAAAAGACCGAAGGTAACTCCCTTATTTTCTTTGACACACCATGAGCCTATCAAAGCTAAAAATTATAAATTATTAGATGTTTGATATACTATAGTTGATTATGAAACTTTTTGCTGATAAAAAACTTACCAAATTTACATCTATGGCCTTGCTTTGTTGTCTGCAGATCAAAAGTGACGTTATCTCATTTCATTGTTGACATGCCTTGTTAATCATTCTTTACCGGTTCAGTGTGTCATCACTTTTAGGAAGACAATTAGGAAGGTGAGAACAAAACAGGTTGAATAAATATTCTAAAAAAACTCGATTTAGGATGTATATTGAAACTTTCAAACACTTTATCCAGTAAACGATAAGTTATTCTTGTTCATTATTCAACCATCTTCTTTGGTATGAATTTTTAGACGGTTGCTCGCTATTTTTTAGAATTGATGACTCGTTCATGTTAGCCCCTTTGTAATCGCTTTCTTTGAGTCCATTGATATTCTTGACCAAAATCATTGTTTCCATTCTATAAATTTTCATCTTCTACGTAGTCTCTAAAAATCATTTTGCATTGGACTAAGACCCCCTCAAAAGAATCAATTGATAATTCAAGTTTTTACTTGAGTTGGGATTAGGTTTTAAGTTACCTCATGAATTAGTCATAAAGTTCTAGGATCGATATTATGGATTAATGTTGGATTGTTGGTTGGTTGATCATTATATCCATATTTGATTTGTTGCAATTGTTGACGAGAACATCCATGAGACCTTTGCTAAGAACTTTGTTGATAATTTTGAGAATCTAACGATTTTTTGTTGTTGAAATTATGTCAATTGTTTGAGAATGAATGTATATAGAGATGTCATGTTTATAATATTTAAAAAAAGAAATATAAATAGTAGAATGTGCAATAATCAAAAATACCATTGTTACCTCATCTAACATCAATAATACAGAATGAATATACAATAGTATATTTTTGACCATTGCATACAGACCCGATATTATTAATGTTCGTTAACTTATCAAACATTAATAATGTTGGATGAATAAGGTCAAGAACCTCTAACTTAACTGATTAGAGGTATGACTTTTAGACAAAAATTCTAGAGGTCATGTGTTCGAGCCACCGAGGCATCATAATAAGTGTTCTGCTTGAATAAAGTATCACTCTTGTTATAAAAAAATATATCGGATAAATGAGTGGTCAGCTTGAATAAAGTAAAAAATTTATTATAAAAAAGAATAACGTCGAATAAATATGCAACGATAATATTTTTGACGGTACATACAAACTTATCTGACTTTATTAGCGCCAGCTAACTTATGGTGAACACAATGAGACCAAGACTGCTCAAACAACCTAGGAGATTTTTGTTGGTCAAATTTTCTTAAATAAAAAGGGTGTTACTATTTAGACCAACCTAAACACTTACTAATGTCACTTAAACATTAATTAAATTAAATCATGAAATCTACTTCAAAAACCCACCTTAAATATAAAATGATTTGGAAATAAACGATAATCAAACAACGCATAAATAATAAAATCTAATACTCGAATATAATTATTTTCAATCATATTAATCATTTATGACAAAAGAAAATGAGATGAAAAATGTAAATAAATTTTCTTTTATGAATTTCAGATTAGAGGTTGATTCTTTAAGCTATTTAATTCTATCTAGAATATGAATGTAAATCAATATTTTGTAAACATGTTGATTTTCTAATGAATGAATAATCATAATTAAATATATTCGACTATATCATATTATTTCTACTATAATTGGTTTCATTATTATAATACCCCGCAATTTTATATAGTTAAAAGTATAATGATGAATAGTGAAAATAAACATTTTTGAAATCGTCAGAATATGGCCTCGAAACTTATACTATTGTGTCCGTGGCGATTTTCTGATTAATTTTCATATATAACTTGTCAAAATCCAAGTTAGTATGGAGAAATTACGAAAAGAAACAAAAAGCGGAGAAATAAAAAAAGAAAAATATATATAAATACATGGGTCAACTCATAGGTCGACCCAGAGCACTCCAAGGTCGAACGCCAGGTCAACCCAACGAGAACACAAGTCGACCCTAGGGTCGACCCACATTGTTACTGGGACGTAGTTTCGTCCAGGTACGTGCCAAACCGACTAAAATTTGATTTTTGCGCAATCTGAGCCATATGTTGATTAATCTGATGGCCCCTAACGACCCTGCTACGTGGTGGCCCTAGATTCAATCCACGGATCTAATGGTCTGAAATCCCCAAACTCCATTATAAACAAAACCATAAGCCTAGCTATTTTCTCATAATCAGATTTTCTCCCAATGGGTTCATTGCCTGAGGCTTGACCCTAAAAAAAGAAAACATTCTTAGGAAGGAGATCTTCTCAATAAAAATATTGTACACCTTAGAAGGGGATCCAAAAGGACCATATAGCCAAGCTGAGCACAAGCAAAGCTAAGGACAACAAGTGAGTGTATTTAATTATATATCTTTTACGTTTATGATATATTATCGTTAGATTCCTGTTTAATAATTTTACTCGGTATTTATTTCAGTAACTAATTATGTTAATTAGTTATACTGAGAATGTAAATTGTACAAGAGAGCTTATATTTAATTATTATTTTTATGGAAAAAGAAAATAGTAATCCAATTAAATATAAATAACATTAGGCTTGACAGTTAGAGAAAGATATAAGTCCAAAAGTAAGAAATTTACAGTTATTTATATCTATTTTAAAAGTTGAAATTTAGTCTGTAAATGTTAGCTTCTTTTTATTCCTTTTTACGCGAATAGAATAGTAAAGAGAAGAATTCACAAATATGGACCAAAATAAAAGAATACTAGATTTACAGAAATTAGATGTAAAATAAGAAAAGCTGAAATAAAAAGAGCAAAATAGAATTTTGTAGTAAATTATGCTAAAACAGGAAAAAATAAATTAAAAGGTAAAATCTAATAACTTGATTTGGAAGTAAGTGATAAATTAATTATTTGGTTTAGAAAAGAGAATACATTTCCATAGTTTAATATTTAAAAGAGAACGATAAATGTAATTGGAAGAATAAAAGAAAAGGAAAGGGAATTAGTGTAAAATAGAGAAATCACTGTATTTTGCACTATCCAAAAAGTAAAGAAATAATAAAAGAAATATCTTATAGTCACGGATTATTGTTTATAGCATTATTTAATATTAAAATATGGAAATGAATTTTTAGTACAGTTTTCGTAAGCAACCAAATAGAATAGAACTACTTCCTAGAATATAAGAAAATAAAGTAAAGAATTAAAGGAATCAAGATAATTATTAGATAACGCTACAAGCTATAAACAGAAATGTACCTAGATCTGCATTTATTGCGCAGATAAAAGAATAAAAGTAAAGCAATTATTATGATAAGTAAATTTGTGACAGTCGGACGTAGTCCCAAACCAAGATTGTCATATAATATAAGAGAATTAAAGAGACTTCAATATCATAATAAAAAAAGACAGACTGTAATAGAAAAGTGACGCTTGTAATTATATTTATAATATATAGATTATAAAAGAGAATAAAAGTGACAATTACAAGTAAAATTATAACATAGGTTATAATTAAGTAGAAAGAACAGAAAAAACTTATTTTAAGACTTAAATTAAGTTAATAAGCAAATAGAGCAGAAATAACAGAAGTGGCTTTTTTTTAATAAACTTAGATCTTGGATTAAGTTAATAAGCAAGATAATAGAAGTGGTCCATACCAACAGCATTCCCTTTCAGTCAGGAACTGATGGTCTCATAATAGTTAGGTAAGGCTGGGATAAGATTATGCTAATTAGGGTAAATAAGTAGCCAACAGAATAAGAAAAGTAAACTAAACGCAAAATATAAGATTAGACTTAGGGTCTAATAAAAGAGTGAAATGAGTTTGAAGCAACCCAAAGGATGAAGAGCCTAACGAAGTAGTTCATCACAGATTTCAGCACAAAAGGAGCACGTCCAACTTAGATATTTTGTGCTAGAGGAAGTACGAGACTTCAACGGCATGTGAGAGTACTCCAGGATGGCCCTCTGGAGGTAGGCATAACGAAGCAGTTCCCCGGAGGCAGGTCTGTAGATGTTCCATCAAAAGAGTATGTCTTGACTGCTTTTTGCATGGCAGGATCATCGTAGGCAGTCAAAAGTGGTTGATTTTTGGTGTAGGATATTCGTATGTCTCAGTACTTGTAAGTAAATTTTAGTGGGTAGGACCCAAAAAGATAGTCGCATGCGGATATTGGGCCAACATCAAAACCAAGAAGCGAGTTTGGGAAAGACTAGAGTCAAACCAGCAGTTCAATGAACCTTTCACTATTGAGACATTGGATGTGGGGCGCCGCCAATTGGATGTTTAGATTGTTTGCAGTAGGGCACAACCACTTAGCTCTTTAGAGGTCTTTCGATTAGTGAGGGGTAGCTGCATGGGGGCCATAGCCACCATAAGAAAATGGATAGACCAATTAGAGTATCTGTATTGTAAGCTTAACGAGGCAGTCCTTTACAGATATAGAAAATCCTCGATCGAGTTTCATACAAGGTAGACCTTGTTTAGCGGGATTCAGGGAGTATGCAGAACGATTACGTATAGTTCTCAAGGTACGCACTGTGTGGTACATTGTGGATGTCCGAGCATTAGTATAGGCTAGTGCGGACGCGATTTTATGTTTTCAAAGCAGACGACGGAACATCTATATTGTAGGCCTTATGAGGCAGTACTTTACAGATGTAGTCACAGCACGCCCTAGCAGCAATACGATGGAGTCCTTTGCGAGGAGGATATAGAAGGTACTATGGTAGTATCTAGGACCAATGTGGTCATTGGGCAAATAGCTACATATATTAGTTATTAGGTTTTGATCTACTAGGGAGTAGATGGGTACGATTCACGTGTAAAGGCGGGAGTGTTATAAACCCAATAAACCTAATATAACAAAAAAGGGAAATAAAACAATATATGTAGAATTAAACTTAGAAGTATATAATTTGTCCATTCACTAGAACTTTAGTTATGACCCCCTCCTCATAACATCCTACAGGTTAGTTAGATGGAGAGACTTTCAAACTTTGAGACAGTTGTTTAGAAAGTGTAATTATTTTGGTGAATATTTACTTACTATTATATTTTAGTCAGTTCCGCTGTGAGATGTTTACTTGAGCTCTAATATATTTGTCTTTGTCCATTTGTACGATACCAGAAACCCAATTCGGGCTTCAGTGCGTTTGGATTCTAACATTTTTATGAAAAATCTGGACCCACTGAAGTTCAAGTTGTTACAATTATTTTTTCGTTTTTTTGTCAACTAGCAAAAAACAATAATAATTATATATCTTCATCGAAGTAGTAATGAATGTTGTTTAATATGTTATACCGTGACATCTGATTTGAAATGCAAATTATTCTTTACTGTGTTAATCTTAGTTATGGTTACACAGTTAAAAAAAATGAAATTTTTAATTACAATTAAGGCCGATAAAAACTTAATTCTAATAAAATTAGTTAGATTTATATATCCAGTTAAACATTAAATTAAGAAAAGATCGACTATGAACAAATTGGATGGAAAATTTTTGATTTTGTTGTTTGAAGAAAGGTTGAGAGGAGAATTTAAGTTATGCTTTTGAGAAAACAAAAAGTTATGAAAAAGTTGGTATAGATGGGTGAATAAATACGATAAGAGGGTGAAAGTATAAGGGGACAGAAGAGTTCAATCGATCAAGAAAAAAAACAAAATTGGGATTGGATGCACTTAAAGCCTTAACGTTTGGAAGTCAACAAAGGAGTCTCTGTCACAAGATCAGACAAACCCAGTAAAACTCCGTATAATATCCAAGCTTTGAAAAATCTGCACCCCTCCAAAACGATCAGAAAAACCGTAGCCTCAAACGACTCATGAAACTGCTCTGCCCACCGTCGTCACGTCTTGTAACCTCTGACAATCGGTCGCCGGTGATTTTACACGTGGCAGTCGGAAGATCGAGGGCTAAAACTGTAGCTTTGATTAATTGGACTTTTCGACAATTTGGTTGCAAAGAAGTAGTGCTAGTCCATGTTCATCAGCCTTCTTTAACTATCCCTACCCTATGTATGTATTTTGTACTTTTAGTACTATAGCTTGATATTATTGAAATTAAGGGGCGTTATGGTATAACGGTGTAATCTACTCTCTAGTTTAAGGAATAGTTATTGATTTTGTAACTTTGTAGTAGGAAAGCTACCCGTTGATGGAGCAAGCGAAAAAATAGTGAAGGAATATCGAAAAGAGGAGAGAAGGGAAATGGAGATTATTTTGGACGGTTATGTTAAATTTTGCAACAAAGCGCAGGTAAAAAAAAAAACATCAAAACTTCTTCCTTTTTTATCAATTTCAAAGGCGTTGTATTTCTTCCAGTTAAGCGACGTTTTTGTTATCATCATGGTCATGTTAGTTGATTGAACAATAAAAGCTTTTCTCTTACTGGCTCCATTAGGCATTTATTTACAAGTGTTTGGCAGATTCTATTACACCCTATGATTCTCTTTTCACCCTTAGCAAAGCAAATGGATTTTAATTGGAGGAATTGAGGTAAAGGACAAAAATTTGTATATTTTTGCCTCAAGGACACGACCTCAATATTTTAAACATCAAAACTGCTACCGAACTAAAAACTGATACCTAAAAACAGCTACCGATAACTACAAACTGATACGTAAAAGACTGCTATCAGTAACTAAAAACTGATACCTAAAGAAAGTTGTCCTTTAGACTAAAACACTGAAGGCCTCAAAACGTTGAGAAAATTTGTCCTTGACGAAAAATTCCTGATTTTAATTTACCTTTTTAGGCTACATCCATTTACACCCCCACCAATACCTGTCCCCACAGTGCATTCTTCTCTCATCCTAACTTATTCCCAGAGGTGAATATACATATAGAAGGGACGTCAAAATTGAAAATTAGACCTCTCTCAATTTATTGAAATGACAAGGTTTTATTAGTAAAATTACAATCCTGCTCTTTCTAGTACAATTGTAGGCATCCAATTCGTCCGAGGAAGCTTATTCCACCCTTCAAAAAGCAAATAGCCAAACTCATAAACCCTAGTTCCCTTTTTCAAAATCATTCCACTGCTTTGCAATTCTCCTTTGGTGCTTTAATTGTTGTTGCTACTCTCAAGTAGATATGAATATCGAATCTAATTTCCTAATAGATAATATAATGGGGTTTTTAGGCTCAAGAAAAAAGTTAGAGAAAAATTTAGTTTCAGGGACAACAAGTTTCTTTTTTAGGCTGAAGGACACTTTTTAGTGTAATTCACAGAATGATAGTTGTAACTATCATTTTCAGTTTAAATTAAAAAGTGTCCTTCAAACTAAAAAAAACTTGTCCCTGAGACTAATTTTTTTTGCTACTTCTTCCTTATGCCTATTTACCCGTTAATTTTGTGTAAGTTGTTTCAATTGACATGTTGACAAATCTTTAATCTTTATTGACGGGTCTGCATAGTGTTATGCATACAAACAGAGGCAGTAATGCAGTAACTGATAAAAGTAAAATTAACAATAGAGTTTGCTACTTATATAGTTTTGTAATTATTGTTCTAATTGTAAAATATAGTTTTGTAAAATCTTCAATGCTCTAATTGTTGTTGCTAACTTTTTCGTGAACTATTTTTAACAAGTTTTGGAATGAACAAATATTGTCATAAAATTTGATATTGTTACTTATAAATTATTGCAGTTTCATTATAATATTCTCAACGGACAAATTTGTCACTAGAATGAAACGCATGATAAATGAATTAGTTTAATCCTTGATCAAATATGCACACGATAATATAGTGAAAAGAGATTGTGTTGGGATCGACTATGAAAATTTTCCTTCGGACCTGTGTTTACGATGTTCTATATAGAATTATGATCCAAACGATAGAGATTATGTTCGACGATCATACTTATAAAAAGTTCCTTGTCAACCTTTCCATCATGTTTCCCCTCAAATAGTCATGATGGATGAATCGAGAAGATTCAATAATGTTGGTTCTCAAAATTGAAAAAAAAAAACTTGATCTGCATGTTGGAAAACATAATAGTGCCCGTGATCAAACAAAAAACCAATGTTAGGATCTCATGAGTCAAATGCTTACAACAAATATTTCATCTTTACTTACCGGTAATACAAGTAAATGCAAAATTGCATATAGAACTTGATTGATTGCTGCTATAAATTTTGTTTGATTCCTATTGCAACAAGATTTGCCATTTCGTGGTCATGATGAATCTGAATCATCAACCAATAGAGAAAATTACTTGGAGTTATTTCACTTTCTTGTTGACCATAACCAAGAAATGAAGAGCATCATTTGAAAATGCTCCCGGAAACTCTCAATTGATTTCATCAAATATTCAGAAAGACCTATATATTGTTGCTGCTAATGAAACAACTAATACTATTATCATGGACATTGACGAATCATCAATTATTCTACTGGTTGATAAATCCCATGACATATCAATAAAGGAACAAACGACCGTTGTTTTGAGATATGTAAACAAAAAAAGAGTGATAGTTTTCCATCAAAAAAGGAATGATAGTTGAGCGCTTCATTGGGATTGAACTGTAACTATTAAGAATATATTATCTCGTCATAAGTGAAGCATATAATGCGTGGTCAATGCTATGATGGAGCTGTTGACATGAAAGGTGAACTTGCAGGTTTAAAAACACTTATTTTAAATGAGAATCATTTTGCTTTTTAGTTTTTATGTCCATTGTTTCAACTTCAATTGGCGCTTATTTGTGTTGTAAGGAATCATGCTCAAGTAGAGTTTCTTTTTGAAATAACTTTAATAATGAATACCGTTGGAACTTCTTACATAAGAAAAATTATTCTCTTGGCTAAACGATATAAAAAGGTACATGAAGCATTGACTAAAGGAGAGATTTTTATTGGGAAATGGCCGAGTCAAGAAACAAGTTTACAACGGTCAGGCGATACTCGATGAGGATCACACTATGTAACACTTATTAGACTTATTACCATGTTCTCTTCTATATGTGAGGTGTTAGAAATTATTATGGATGATAGTATAGTATTAGTTTAGTACACAAGTTTTGGTAGAGATAATGCACTCATATGATTTTGTGTTTTTTTTTGAGACAAAAGGATGGGATAATCCCAGCCTATAAATATCATCTCTTTCTAATCAAATAATGAAATCAATATTTCTCCATTCAGTTTATCTATGACCAATTTTTTTCCTCATCTAATGCTTCATTAATACATATGAATCCAACTAATTAGGTTCTGATTAGGCTGTTATCAACTTTAATTGTATATAGATTTTCCAATTTTTTTTAAAAAAATTTGTGTAACGCTAGCTAATAATAACGTAGTAAAAAATAATTTGTTCTTAAATTGGTACAATGATAGAACATAGTAAAAAATCTTCATTATTGCTGATTAAAAATATCCAATCATTATTACTTTTGGTATTGTTTCAAAAAAAAAAAAAAACAACGAAACCAATTGTATTATGAAACAATATCATATATGCAAATATAATCAATTATCATTATCATTTCCTTACAAAATCAACAAGATTACAAAAATACATGCATATTCTAAATGTAATTAAATATTTTAACTCATCAACCTCTAATCTGAAATTGATAAACTATTTCTATTTACGTTGTTCATCTCATTTTCTTCTTTCATCAATGGTGGGTTGGCCTGAAAATAATTATGTTTGGGAATCAAATTTTATTCCATTTCTACATTGCTCGATGATTATGCATGTATTTACTTTCAAATCTTTTTAAATTTTAAGATGGGTTTTGTAGTAAGCTTTATAATTTAATTTAATTAGATGTTTAGGTGACATTAATTGTTTAGATGAGTATAAATAGTTACATTTATTTTATTATTTTTAACAGAGTGTCTAAGGTAAATAACGGGGACTTAATATTTCGAAAAGAACAACGCCTCTCTCATATTTCCATTCACTTCACTTACCATTTAATATTTTGTATTGATGCAAAATGTTGATAAAATCCACTATAAGTCAACTAATGTTTCGAAGTTTAAACCTATTTCCGCTTAATGGAGCACAAATAAAAAAACTAACTTAATTGAGCCCACCGAAATTTAACTCGGTTTTAGTAATTTGATAAATTAATAATTAACTACATGATTTGATCGGCAAACAAATCAATCAAAAAATAAAATGAAACAACTTATTAGCAAATCAAATTCAATGGGTCCGGAGAAATTACTTAAACAAAAATAAAATAGAAAGAAAGGTGGAAAAGAGTAATAATCGAAAAGAGGAAGAAGTGAAAAGGTATAATCGTCATTATTGGATGCTACCAATATTTTGCAAGGTGCATTATTTTTAGTGGTAATGATGGGGTTGTAAATAAAATGATGGGCTGAGAATAAAATAAACCTGGGTGTTCTATAATTAAGCATTTTTGTCGTGTTTACTAATTTATGCGATCACCGAAGGGACTTCATTTTTGGATAAAGAATGAATAATTTTTAGGGATCCAACCGAAATAAAATTGTTTAATACTCACCTGCATTCGTCAAGCAAACATTTAAAGCAAACACAACCATAACTATGGAAAAGTTTATATATCTGTCATTAAAATAGTTATTTTGTCACGTGGGACACACATGCATGTTAAAAATAAGAAAGCAATAGTTTAAAATTTTAATTAAGAATCATTCATACATATCTTTAGATTTTTAGAGCATACACAATATAGTCTCTTAGGATTATGAACTTAATTTGTCTTGATGTTCCCCTCTTGCATCTATAAGCCATTCATGTCAGTTAATACAAATTTGAATGATGTATCACCAAATGAAAATGAAAACATAAAAATACAACAAAAGATAATAAAAAATATATAAAAGATAGTCTAACTTATGAATGGAGAGCTTTGATGAATGATATAAATAAGACGTGAGGTGTCTTTATGATTGTTCAAGTAGGCTGACCACTATTTTATTATGGAAGAGAAAATAAGGGGATTTTTCCCTTTCTTCCCTTCTTTTTTAAATGAAAATAATTTAAAGGGCTTAACTTGTACGGTAAATGAATGAAAAAATTAATGAATGTTAAACCATATAGCTGTAATTGATCAACATTTGATTTCTAACAAGCAACCATGTAATGTTATTTTGGATGTTTAATGTTTTATTGTCTCCTTCTTTATAGTATGTTTACTTTAACATATTCTTTGTATATATTATACTAATTTTCCCCTTTCGTCTCTCTCAAACATATAAGCGAAAAGTCCAATCAACCTTTTAAACATTATCTAAGCATACTCCCTATAGTATAATAATGTATGAAAATAACACGTGTTTGCTTTAACTTCATTTATGGCATTCTGTTAACAACAATAACCATCATCTTGTATATTATTATAACTTGAAACAGCTAGCATTGAAAAATAAACAGATGACACACACACACACGCCAGCAACCACTTTCTTAGGTGGTAAGACTAATAGTTTGAATTAATGCTAGAGGTCTTGGATTTTTCATGGATATGCACACATAGGTTCAAAATACTCCATCAATTAGTATGATAATTAAAGTTCGACAAAAATATATAAAGAACAACAAACTAAGATTAAATCTTACATAAGTTCATGGTATACGTATAAGGACATATATATTGAAAGCCAACAAATCTTTCAACATGCATTTTTCATACAGAGAGCATAGGTTTAAAAAACAATTCCATTGGCAATATTAAGCTAATCAATCTATCTGAAGTATGATAACATTACCAAAAAAAACTAAAATAAGAAAATTTGTGAAAACACATATAACAATTAAAGAATAAAGTGAGTAATTACCAAAGAGAGAGGGTGGTTTCCTTGTTCTCTTCTTGTTGAATTTCTTTTTTTTTAGTCAATAATCAAATGAAATGTAATGGGATTGAAAACTTTTGAAAGAAGAAAAAAAAGAAACAAAATTGCAACATAGAGATCACGGTTCAGATTTTGGAAGAAAAAAATTGTCCTTCTTTAACTTGTGAGAGTGTGAGAATTAGAATAAAATTAAGGGTGGAGACTAACATTTGAAATAAGTCCCATATTACATATAAAACTTTGATTTTATAGTTAATTCGATAAGGGAAATAGAAATAGACTGCCTGATAAATGTAATCTGCAATTTGTACCGTTATGCATTTATGTAAGATGATTTGGTGCAATATTAAAAATAGGGTGTAAGCAGGTCGGAGCGGACTAGACAAAGGTGTCCTAGTCCCGTTCTATAAGATATTCGGACGGAAACGGACCGGACAAGTGTTAAGTTCGGACATTGTTCGTACGAGCCAGACAACGAACGGACAACGTTCGGATAATAGAAAAACATCGGACATTTTCGAACGAATATTTTTTCGTACATTTTTTTTGTCCTAATTCGTGTCCTAGATGAGAATTGTATGGACACAGACCGGACGTTTTACAGTCTCGGACCGAGTCGAACGTCGGACAATCGTACAAAATTTACAGCCCTAGTTAAGAAGTATCTATAGTAGTGTTACCAAATCCACGCATTCTTTCCATGTGTGCTACTCTTAAATGGAAATTAACATCGTACTTAGTATTGCTATTATAGTTTCATTCATTCTTAACTAATGAGAATCGATTTTTTTAAAGATAATCAAAATGGTATCGTGTGGGGTGCTTTTGAACAGGCATCGAAGTTTATTTAAACTATTTACAAATATATGTTACTTTTTACCAACATGATAAAAGTAACCATTTGTACTGACGTGGTTCGTAATAATGTCATCTCTTGAAATATTTTTTTGTCTTACATCCATATCAAGTTTCAAAATAGATTAAGCCTCCCTTCTAACCACAAAATAAAAATAAAAATCATATTTTAGGATTTACTATAACATACAATGTTATATGCATACCATTATTTTTTTAGACAAAAACTCATATCTTTCGTAGTTTATTCAAATCTAAATTTTGTTTTTATCTTGAAGTCTTAAATTTTTGTTCTTATTGGTAGGGTCCATGTATCATAAAGAAATTAGTCAAAAATAATATTTGTGTGTGTGTGTTTACTGATGCACATATTTGCATATGTACCATGGAATTAACATTTTAAATCAATGTAGATGTTGGCACTTGCACTTTCAAATCGATCAAGTATCAAATCTTGATTACGGATAACTAATGGGAAACTAAGTTTTGGGCTTGATCAAATCATGATTACGGATAACTAATGAGAAACTAAGTTTTGGGTTGCCGTAAAAATAAAAACAATTGTGAAATAAAAGAGAAGTAGTTTTGCATGATTAGAAAATTTGTGTTGTTTATGTGTATGAAGCATATTTCATTGTTAGTTGACGTTTTAAGTTGTTTTTACATTTTGTATACCAATGGTTAAGTGCAAATATTTACACCTAAGATATAACATATTAAAATGTCTCAAAAAGTTCAAACATTTACAGCATATATGAACATAATTGTTCTACTATCATGAAATGCAAACATTTCCATTGAAGAACTAAAATTTTGCACAATCTATTTCAAAGCGCTGGTAAGGGTAAATATATGCCTTTGTTTAAAGGATAGGTAGTGGAAATATTTGCATCGAGTGACTAAGAAATTTGTATTGTCTAACTGAAAATGTTGCTAAGTGCTAATGGTTGCACTACATAACCAAAATTTTGCATTGTCTACTTCAAAGCGCAAGTAAAAATATTTGTACTTTGTCTTTAAAAATGCCAGTGTATGGAAAAGATTATATTATTTTCTTCAAATACAAATATTGGTACCAATAAAATTTTACGAAAGTATATGACATATGGATCTGACTATAAAATTTGTGATTTAATGGTGAAAAAAAATTCTTCGGTTGAGAGATATTGTCTTTTATGTTTGAATTAAATTAGGTGCAAGTTAAATAAGGGATGATTATATCAAAATAAGGACCGCATTTTCGTTTGTTGTTTAGGAATAAGTTTGGAACTAAGGATGTGTCCTTGTTACCCTCTTTGAAATAAGCATCAAAAAACAATACTAGTGATAAACATTAAGTGTAATGTCTCTTTTTTTAAGAGCGTTGATATAGTTTTTAACAATCAAACCAATGCTATTTAGAAAATACACCGATAGGAAAATTATGCTGAAAAAGGCAATTGTTGCATATATGCGCATTTATTCATGCATCCGTGCATTGATTAATGCATTTATACGTACATTTTCAGTTGTCAAATTTAAAATTTTCGTCAAATTCCAAACAATTGCAAAAGCACCGAACTAAAAAGATAATTAAAATGTATTCATACAACTCAAATATCATTGGCATGTTTCTTTTCTTCTTCTTTTGCATGAGAATTCATTAAGAAGATTCATCTTAATCTTCTAATTGCACATGTGGAGGTTGTGGAGGTCTGAGGACTTTATGATCTCATGCGCCTTCTTGTACTTTGTTCTCTTTTTGTTGATATGGTCTCTTTTCATGTACTTCATGGCTTTGGAATCTTTTATGGTAAGTAACACCATACGTTCTTCGAGGAGATCGTGGTTGTGGCATCTTATTCTTTCATTCTATATTAAAAAAATTTAATAGTTAGACATTTTATTTTTGTTTGTACTTCCCAACAACTTCAACAGTTTTCAGACCATGAAATATGGCATTGACCTACAAAAAAGAATCAATATTTAAAAATAAAAAATAAAGAAGACGCCAATGCGTGATACATATTTATAAAAGAAAAATACTACTAATCATGTTCTTTCTAAGTGGTGCACAAGATAACAGATCAACGATAAATAATCCAATACCAGCTCAGTACTTGTCAGTTGAAATGGATGATTTTCATGCAGTTTGAATGTATGAATATCTGATTTCTAACACACCACTGCATTCGTTGATTATTCGACGAATTCCGTTAGTGCAACATTCACAATGATTTGGAAAAAAGGTGGCAATTCAACTTGTTGTGTCGTATTCAGATCCAACCTGCCGGTTTTTGGCTCTAGTTGGGTCGGGTCTTGTCGGATTCGAATCTATGCATTTTAAAACCTAGGCTCAACCTAAGATTTGGTTCAGTTCTGGTTGGATAATAACACTATAAATGTGTATATCCTTATGTTTTTTGGGGGATTGTTCCGATTGGTTTGGTTTGGTTTGGTATAGGTTTGATTATGTCTTTATGATTTTTGGTCATTCACATCCGACCTAAGACCCATTTGCTTGTCGGTTTCGATTCATGTTGGCTCTGTTTGGGTTTGCAGATCTTGATTCTATTTGTCATCCCTAGTTTCAAGTATGTACCTAGGTAGCCTGAACTGATGCTTCAAACTGGGTAAAATAAAAAATATATGTAAGCATATGAAATATTAATTAGCTGCTAAATTGTGGGAAAAAAAAGAATCAAAATGGTTTAAAATTCGATGTATACGATGAATAACTTATGTGCATATGAGATAACAATGTTTGAGAAGTATTCACTTAAATATAACATCATCTTCATTGTTATTTGCTTCTTCTCTTTATCGGGAGTCAATGGTCCCGTTACATACCAATCCATATCAAACCCTTTCAGATTGACTTTCATTAGTTTGTATACCATTTCTTTTAGTTTTTTGTTTACGTTTTTCTTCAACATATCTTGAATCATATGTTCATCAGTCAAAACATGACTATCAAAATAACATTCGGATAATACTTAGTAAAATGAAGTAGTTCGTATGCAACCAGAGATATAACATCTTTTATATTTATTATTTGATTAGGCTGAAGTCTACTGGGCCAAACATAAAGCTCATTATTTTCTGTTTTGTTTATATAATGTCAATATTCAGTTGTAAATTGCATTGTATCATTTTGTATCAGAAAGCATCAAACAGTTTCACCAATAAAGATCAAAATATATTTGTTTCTTCATCAATATATCATTGAAATCATCTGAGAATAATTTCTTTCTTGGTATCAGAGCCAGAGATTCACAAGCTTAACAGCAATTCAAAAAAAAAAAAACTGATCCATCAGAGAAATCTCATCATTTAGATCAGTTTACCCATCAGAATCAAATATCATCATTTGGGTAAGAATCTGTTCAAGAACTTACTGCCTTGCCAAGGTTTGCAATCGGCTGCAGTCATATCTCAAGAGCAGATTCAAGAATCAAGAAGATAATTCAAAAATCCAGATAGAAGAAGAAAACAGAAACTCATCACTTAAAGACAGTAAGTGCCATACCAGAAGCAATCAGAGAAGCCTCATCATATTGCTTGGTTGCAACATACCTGTTGAACGAAGAATCTCTTGATCCCTTCACAACTTTTTTTCTGATTTCATTCTCAATTCTATTTCTTGAAGAATTTTCTTCATGGCTGAAGGAAGCAGTGCTACATCAGGTAATGATACCAGCACTTCATTACAATCCATGAATGTCACTGACAGTTTGATCAAAACCATAATTAGCCCACACTCCAATCTCATCACTGCACAACTTGAAGATGACAACTATCTACTCTGGAAAGTGCAAGTTGAAACTGTTGCCAGAGGATACGGTCTTGATGGATACATTCTTGGCATGATAGTCACTCCACCCACGTTCATCACTAATCAAGAAAATAAAACTGTGAGCAATGAGGAATATGTTAAATTTCAAAGGCAAGACAGTTCAATAAGTTCTTGGCTACTTTCCTCCATCAGTGTAAAACTTCTACCACAAGTTATAGGGTGCAAAACAGCAAATGAAATATGGACTACAGTAGAAAGAATCTTCAATACACAGTCAGCCGCCAAAATAATGTATTACAAAAGGCAGTTACACAATATAAGGAAAGATAATCAATCTATGAAAGAATATCTCTCCAAAATCAAGAACACTTGTGATCTACTTGAGGCAGCAGGACACAAGATGTCCAATACAGAACATGTTTTAACAATATTAAGTGGATTAAGTGATGAATATGAGACAGTAGTGGCAGTTATTGCATCACAAGAAACTCTGCCTTCCATTGACTATGTTCATTCTATTCTCTTGGCTCATGAAGGAAGGTTAGACTACAAGAAAACCCCAGAAACAGACATGTCCATTAATTATGCTTCAAATAATAAAAACAGAAATCAGAATTATGGAAGGACAGATCAACAGTCACAGAGGGGAGGTCAGATTGCCAGGGGAAGAGGCAAAGGAAGATTCAATGGCAATAACAAGCCAAAATGTCAGATATGTGAAAAAGTTGGTTACACTGCAGTAAAATGCTACTTCAGATTTAATGCAAACTATGTGCCAGGTCAGAGATCAAACAACCAAAGAAATGGCAATTACAGTGCAAACTTGGCACAAGTACAGCAAAATTCAGGCAAACAACTCAGTGAAAACAGAAACCAGAATCTGGATGAAATTGCTAAGGCAGATCACATTCAAGATGGGTCATGGTATCCAGATTCAGGGCAACAAATCATTTAACAAACAATTTAGAAAATCTAAATCTGGGCAGCAGAGAATACAAAGGTAAACAATCTATTTTTATGGAAAATGACAAAGCAATTGAGATCACACACACTGGTAATGCCTATATCAAAGGTAAAAGACAATTATATCTTAATAATCTATTAGGAGTACCCAGTATTAAGAAAAACCTTTTGAGTGTATCTCAATTTGCTCATGATAATAATGTTTACTTTAAATTCTACCCAATTTATTGTTTAGTTAAAGATATTCTGACTAAGGATATACTCTTGCAGGGTAATGCAGTAAATGGTCTATACAAGTTCGCTCTGACTAATAGGAAAGCTTCAAATCAAAGAATGACAAATTGTAATAACAATGAATTGGAGGCATGTGAAACCAGTAAAAACATTTTTGATTTGTGGCACTGCAAATTAGGTCATCCATGTACAAATGTTGTAAAACAAGTTCTTAAAGAAAATAAAATTTTCTTTGATAATATAACTTTGCCTTACATATGTTCTTATTGCCAAATGGGCAAAAGTCACAAATTAGCTTTTGCAGATTCTGTAACAGAATACAAAGCACCTCTTAAATTAATTTCTACAGATTTGTGGGGTCCAGCACCTATCTGCTCAGATTATGGATATAAATACTACATATCCTTTGTTGATGCATGTACAAGGTACACATGGATCTATTTTTTAAAAACCAAGACAGAAACTTATAATGCTGTAATATATTTTATCACTCAAGTTGAGAGGCAGACCAACCATAAAGTTAAGATTATTCAAAGTGATGGGGGGACAGAATACAAGCTTCTTAGTAAATATTTTCTAGATAATGGTATAATTCATAGAATTACATGTCCCTACACCTCTGAACAAAATGGTTTGGTAGAAAGAAAACACAGGCACATTGTTGAGACTGGCCCGACATTACTAGCTCAAGCATCTTTAACTTTAAAATTTTCGCCAGATTCCTTCAGTACTGCTGTTTACTTAATTAATAGACATCCAACAACAGTACTGAATGGAATAAGCCCTTTAAAAAAAAAATTAGGTGTCAAGCCAGACTATCAACATCTAAAAACTTTTGGATGCTTATGTTTCCCCTATTTAAGACCATACAACAACCATAAATTAAATTTTAGATCTCAATCATGTACATTTATAGGCTACCCAACCAAACAGAAAGGATACAAGTGTTTGGATGAAACAGAAAAAATATTCATAAGTAGACATGTAATTTTTAATGAGAGAATATTTCCTTTTGCCAATGCAAGTATTAGAACTACACATAAAGTTTATAATCCAAAGGTTTCCTTACCAAACATACCAGTTATGCCGCATATATGGCATGCTGATGAAACTGAGAAAAGAACATGAGCCACTGGATCACAACACACAGTGTCATCTGGACCATGTCATGATGCAGTTGGTCAGCCTGTTACACATCCTCGGTTGCTTGAAGAATCAAGCAATGAAAATCAAAATAGACATGAAAATCAACAGAATGACACTGCAGATCAGGACAACAGTTCAGAGTCATCTGATACTGATCAACAGACAAGAACTGGTCATCACATGATCACCAGATCAAAGAGTGGAATATATAAGCCAAAGGTTTATACTGCTACTGCAAATATCACAGAGACACAAACATTTGAACAAGCATTTAAAGACAAAGACTGGAAAACAACAATGGAAGAAGAGTACCAAGCATTAATGAAAAACAACACATGGAGTCTTGTTCACCCACCAAGCAACAAAAACATTATAGGAGGCAAATGGACTTATAAAGTGAAAAGAAATCCAAATGGAACTGTGTCCAGATATAAAACAAGGCTTGTGGCCAAAGGGTATACACAAGAATATGTGTTTGATTTCAATGAGACCTTCTCACCAGTGGTGAAACCAACTACCATAAGAATAGTTCTTACAATTGCCTTAAATAACAACTAGAACTTGAGGCAGTTAGATGTAAACAATGCATTTCTAAATGGTGTTTTGCAGGAAGAAATTTACATGAAACAACCACATGGATATGAGCAAGGCACTAATCTAGTGTGCAAGCTAAATAAAGCCATATATGGGTTAAAACAGGCTCCCAGAGTATGGTTTGATAGATTGAAAGCTACATTAACTCATCTGGGCTATCAATCTACCAAATCAGACAATTTCTTGTTTATCAAAATTAATAATAATCTTATTGTTTACATACTGATTTATTTTGATGATTTAATTATAACGGGTAATGATGAGAATGAAATCAAAGGCATAATACAATATCCGGACAAGCAATTCTCAATCAAAGATCTGGGTGAATTAAATTACTTTCTAGGATTAGAAGTAAAGAAAAAGTCAGATTCAGAAATATTTTTAAGCCAGAAGAAGTATATCAAGGAGTTGCTGATTAAAGCAAAAATGGACAGTGCTAAATCTCAACCTACTCCTATGATCAGCCATCAACAATTATCCAAATACAAGGGGGAACCAATATGAAATATTAAACAATATAGAAGTATTGTAGGAGCCCTACAATACTCCACTATAACAAGACCAGACATATGTTTCAGTGTTAACAAAGTTTCACAATTCATGCAGGAACCACATGAAGAACATTGGAAAGCAGTAAAAAGGATACTCAGATATCTCAATGGCACAACAGATTATGACATTATGCTAAAGAAGTGCAAACAACTAAGCGTCACAGCATATGCAGATGCGGACTGGGCAACAGATATAGATGACGGGAAATCAGTGACAGATTACTATATATACTTAGGCAACAATCCAATTTCTTGGTGCTCAAAGAAGCAGACCACTATTTCGAAATCCAGCACGGAGGCCGAATACCGAAATATAGCTAGTGCTGCCGCAGAAATCACTTGGATTCAATCACTACTTTCAGAAATGAACATCAAAACAGAAATAAAACCAACATTGTGGTGTGATAATTAAAGTACGGTCTACATGGTAGCTAATCCAATCATGCACTCAAGAACAAAGCATATAGAGATTGACTTATATTTTCTTCGTGAATTGATACAAAGAGGAAAGCTTCAGGTGAATCACTTACCATCAACTTACCAACGAGCAGACATACTTACAAAGGCACTATCTGCAAAGAATTTTCATCGATTCAGACAGGAGCTGAAGGTCGAATCTTTCAGTGAAGAATGAAGCAAAGACTTCGCCTTTCTGCTCATCAGTAGAGATCTATGGTAGTATCAGCCCTTAAATCAAGTCTCGAAGACAAATCGAAGCCGGAAAAGACAAGACGTCTCTGTTTTATCACTTTCACTTCAGATCTACAAAGCAAAGCAATTTGGATGTTAATCTGAGCACAATAATATGATGTATTATTTTTGAAGAAGATGAAGGAGTTTAAAATTGAATCATCTCAGCCAAACATCCAGATCGCTCTTGGAAGATAAAGAAACCCTAACCCTAGCATCTGGTTGAGGGGGGGGGGGGGGGGGGGGGGGAGTAAAATGAAGTAGTTTGTATGCAACCAGAGATATAACATCTTTTGTATTTATTATTTGATTAGGCTGAAGTCTACTGGGCCAAACATAAAGCCCATTATTTGCTGTTTTGTTTATATAATGTCAATACTCAGCTGTAAATTGTATTGTATCATTTTGTATCAGAAAGCATCTAAAAGTTTCATCAATAAAGATCAAAATACATTTGTTTCTTCATCAATATATCATTGAAATCATCTGAGAATAATTTCTTTCTTTTGACATTCTGCAATGAATACAACAAAAAAACATTTTGTTCAAAATTAATAATATCTTTGACAATATGACCTTGAGGTACAGTAAACATTTAAAGAGAGATTATATATTTATCACTATAGTAGCAAGTCTTTTGCTAAATTTGAGTTATGGATGATTTGAAATGAGATTTGAGCCCATCTGGTGAGGTGTTTTTGAGTTTGAAAGAAAAGGTTTGGTGTTAGAGGAAGAAATTATTTAGCTGTTTTTGGCGGGAGAATTGGTTACAACAATTTAACTAATTTTCTATTTCATTTCCTTTTCTGATTTTTTTGGAATTATGTTACTTCTTGTTGTAAGCTTAGCTGTAGTTAGCAGTAGCTATAAGTATCATGTTTTAGAGTTGTAATGATACATCAACTAAATCAATAAAAATCTCTCACTCTAAAATTTTCTGAAAATTCTCTCTTTTTCTTCGTCATTTTTTCTGCGGTTCTTTAGCCAAATTCTTTGGCATTTCTTGCAGTGATTTTCATCCTGCAACATTGGTATCAGAGCACACCGCCTGTTTGATAGTTTGCTTGAAAGAAAATCTCAGAAAAAAGAATAAAAGAAAAAAAACCAGAAAATTTCTTCAAATTTTTTGCAGTTTCTTGAGGAAATTGAGTTCTTGGTAGAAGATCCTTAACTCAAAATTGTGAAATCCTGGCACCAATTCCTAAAGTAGCTGTTCAGAGATTTGCAGCCATGGAAGATCAAGTTAAGGTGTTGGAAAAGAGGCTTGAAGAACAAGCCAACAACATGCAGTTGTTGATGCAGATGGTTAAGGAGATGAAGGATAATAGCAGTAATGCAGAGTCTCCAAGAAACTCTTCTAATAGGGTCAATTCCACCAGACCTCAAGATATGGTACCTAAAATGCAATTTCCTACATTTGATGGACAAACCCCAGAATTTGGATTAAGAAATGCAGTAGATACTTTGCTTTGTGCAAGATTGTTGATGAATGTAGAGTTGATTTAGCTTCATTGTACATGACTGGTATGGCTGAGAGTTGGGTTTCTAGCTATCTTGCTGTTAGGAAAAATGTAGATTGGGATGACTTTATCATTGATCTAACTGTAAGATTTAAGGATGAAAAGGGTATAAATGTTGTTGAACACTTTAATAAACTGGTGCAGAATGATTCTTTAGAAGAATATATTGATGAATTTGAACACTTGAGATCTGTTTTATTGCAAAATGGACATATGTTGCCTGAAGAATATGTGTTGGATAGCTTCATTGGAGGATTGAAACCCACCATCAAACCTTTTGTAAGGGCCTTTAATCCCAAAAATATCACTGAGGCTGTGAGATATGCAAGATTACAAGAAGAACAGTTGCTTGCTTGCTCTCTGAAATCTACAGCAAAACCATCTTCATCTTTCACATACCCTCCACCTAAACCATTACAAGTTGTACCTTATAACCCAAAAACAAACAAACCCCCAATTCTTCCAACTCCACAAAATAAACCATGCCAAGCCTTAACCAAAATTCATCCCAGACCCTTTAAACACATTCCTGCTGATGTTAGAGCTAAGAAAATAGCAAAAGGACTTTGCTATTATTGTGATCAGAAGTATGAAAATATGAAAAGAATCACTATGTCAGTTCAAAGAACCCTAACTGTTTACAGTTGAAATACCTTGTGATGAAGCTGAAATAAGTGAAGCTGATAGCGAGGAGTTTGGGGAGGAAGCGACTGTAGTGGAGCCTTGTATTTCTGTTCATGCTTTGTCAGGAAATCAAAGTTTTCATACAATGAGAGTGATAGGTTGGGTAGCAGGTGGCAAACCTTTACACATTCTGATTGACTCTGGTAGCACCCATGATTTCTTGGTTCTGTCCTTGACTAAGAAATTAGGTTGCAAGATGGAGAATATGGATCCTCAAGCAGTTACAGCGGCTGATGGAAACCTCATAGCATGCCATCATAGGTGTAGAGAGTTTTCTTGGGAGATGAATAAGAAGAAATTCAGTGCTGAGTTTATGTTAATCTTTTTAGGCAGTTGTGATATGGTTCTTGGAGTTCAGTGGTTGAGTACTTAGGACAGATAAGTTGGGATTTTAAGAAGTTGCTTATGCAGTTCAGTTTGGAAGGAGAACAGTTCACTTTGAGAGGTATTCCTCCAAAGTAGTTGAAGGTGATTGAGAAAGAACCAACTAGTAAAATGTTGGAGAATGCAGCTCAGTTGTGTTTAATGCAGGTAATGGAGATTACAACTGTGAATGAGGCCGAAAGTAATGGGAATGAGATGAATGACGAAGCAAAATTCCAGGAGTTGAAACAGAAACTCAGTATGATTTTTGAAGATCCCACTGAATTACCTCCTCACAGGGAAGTGTTTGATCACAAAATCCCTTTGCAACCTTACATGAGACCTGTGAACATCAGACCTTATAGATATCCTTTGAAACAAAGGGATATCACAGAGCAATTGGTACAGGAAATGCTCGACGGAGGCATTATCCAAAATAGCTCTAGTCCTTTTGCATCTCCTGTTGTGTTGGTGGGGAAGAAAGATGGAACTTGGAGGCTTTGTGTGGATTATAGAGAGTTGAATAGAGGGACGGTGAATGATAAATTCCCTATACCAGTGGTGGAGAGCTTATTGATGAATTAACTGGTGCAGCGGTCTTTTCTAAGTTGGATTTAAGGGCAGGATATCACCAACTAAGAATACATTCTGATAATGTATTCAAAACTGCATTCAAGACTCATCCAGGCCACTTTGAATTCTTAGTGATGCCCTTTGGCCTCACAAATGCCCCTGCCTCTTTCCAAAGATTGATGGACCAAGTGTTTAAGCCAATGCTAAGGAAATGTGTACTAGTATTTTTTGATGATATACTAGTATATAGCAGAAACAAGGCTGATCATTGGAGAGATTTGGAAATGGTGTTTGAATTGATGAAACGGAACAAATGTTTGCTAAGGAAAGCAAATGTTCTTTTGGCATGAGCAAGGTAGAATATTTGGGACATTTTATATCTGCAGGTGTACAAACTGATCCTAAGAAGATTGAAGCAGTAGCAAGACGGCATACTCCCACTTCTTTGAAAGAATTGAGAAGTTTTCTTGGGTTTGACTGGATATTACAGGAAATTTGTGAGAAATTATGCTGTAATTTGCAAACCATTGAATGATTTATTGAAGAAAGGAGGGTTTGCATGGAATGAAAAATCTCAAGAAGCTTTTCGGCAACTTAAAGATGCATTGGTATCTTTTCCTGTTTTGGCTGTACCAGATCTCTCAAAACAATTTGTTGTTGAGACTGATGCTTCTAATTTGGGCATTGGAGCTGTGTTAATGCAAGGAGGACATCCCATAGCTTATATTAGCAGAACTTTGGGTCCTAAATGGCAGAAATTATCAGTATATGAAACGGAACTTTTGGCTATTGTGTTTGCAGTACAGAAATGGGAACAATATCTGACCGGTAACCATTTCTTAATAAAGACTGATAAAAAAAGTTTGAAGTGGTTGGTACAACAGAAAATTTCAACACCATTTCAGCGATTTTGGTTGTCTAAATTGATGGGATTTGATTATGAAATCATATACAAAAGTGGAAGAGAAAATCTTGCAGCTGATGCCTTATCTAGGATTCAAGGTTCTGAAATTATGTGTTTGGCAATATCCGTGATCTCAACTAATTTGGTTCATCAAACCAAGCTTAGTTATCATTTGGATAATAATTTGGTGGATATAATTGAAAAGTTGCAGGACTGTCAGACCTTTAATGGATTCATGCTGAAAGATGGGTTATTAAGGAAGAAAGGAAGAATTGTAGTAGGTCCAGATCATCAGCTAAAGCTCAAAATCATTCAATTGCAGCATTCATCTCCTGAAGGTGGTCATTCTGGAAGGATCTGACTTCAAAGAAATTAGTTAGCTGTTTTTGGCGGGAGAATTGTTTACAACAATTTAACTAATTTTCTATTTCATTTCCTTTTCTGATTTTTCTGGAATTATGTTACTTCTTTGTTGTAAGCTTAGCTGTAATTAGCAGTAGCTATAAGTATCATGTTTCAGAGTTGTAATGATACATCAACTAAATCGATAAAAATCTCTCTCTAAAATTTTCTGAAAATTCTGCCTCTTTTTCTTCGTCATTTTTTCTGTGGTTCTTTAGCTAAATTCTATGGCATATCTTGCAGTGATTTTCGTCCTGCAACATTTGGTTAAGGCATCGATCGTGATTGAATTTCCCAAAAGTCCGGTTTCGCACTAAACTATAAAAAAGTCATTGCCTAAAATCATGCAAGAAGTAATCCATAGGAACGAATTCCAGAGAATTTAAGTATGAAATAATCTAGAGAGTTATAATCCTGAAATAGTTGAATAACACACTAAAAAAACCTATCTTCAAATCGAGTAAGAAACAACAGCTTCATTGAATTTGAGCATGTATTCTCATTTTCAAAATAATTATAATGAAATTAGGGCATAGAATTTGATGTAATGGATGCGGTTTCATGGAGAATGAAAGTGAAGTGAAGTAGTTTGATCAATATTTTGATAAATATTAGGTTCTAGAGATTAGAAAAAGTGGTCTATTTTGATACAATATTTCAAAACCAAATGTTAACTAGTGGTCCCTCACACGAATTGTTATTAACTGAATTATTTATATAAGGTTGTTTCTATCAGCGTGATAAGACAGAGTACAAACAGCCCACATTATTTAATATATCCCATTTATATATTTATCTTTCAAAATGTCTATACAGGCACAAGCAAAAATAATTATGATGGAAGTTGGGGATGTTCAGAAGGGAATTGTGGAGTTGATAACCAAATATGGCATCCAGAAACTAGTCATGGGAGCAAAATCAGATATGTCTGTCAACCGAATTTTGTGATTTAATACACAGGATTTATCCTTAATTACGATGCATGTGACATAAATTTGCTTGCTCAGATTTTCGATTACATTTGAATAACAAGATGAATTAAAATGTTGAATAGAAACTGAATTTTAGCCTTCTGTGAAAGCACACTATTTTTAGTACATGTACTAATTCCTGTATTCCCTTTCTGTACCCAAACTAATTGAATATTTTTGTAAAAAGATGCCAACTAAAAATATAATGCATGCTACAATTCATTTTTGAGCAAAATCAGATATGTCTGTCAACCGAATTTTGTGATTTAATACACAGGATTTATCCTAACACTTAATTACAATGCATGTGATATAAATTTGCTTGCTCCGATTTTCGATTACATTTGAATAACAAGATGAATTAAAATGTTGAATAGAAACTGAATTTTAGCCTTCTGTGAAAGCACACTATTTTTAGTACATTTACTAATTCCTGTATTCCCTTTCTGTACCTAAACTAATTCCTGTATTCCCTTTCTGTACCTAAACTAATTGACTATTTTGTAAAAAGATGCCAACTAAAAATATAATGCATGCTACAATTCATTTTTCTGCTATAAATGTTTCGATAACATAGCACCCATCATTATAAAGCGAAATCGTTGCTTGGATGGCATTCATCCTTTTAACCGGTAACATACAATGCAGAATGCACTCTCGTAGTTGCAGAACTCTAGCTCTTTCAATTATTAATTTCATAATTCTACATGCATAGGTAAAAATATACTACTATATAATATGTTATATAAGTGGATGTGATAGATATGTTCTTTTTAGTATGTCAATTTATATCCATATTTGTATATTGTCATTTATGTAGCCACTAGCTATATTTAGCTATTCCAATTATGAACTGAGTGATGTAGCGTAGTTCTGATAATATGGATAAATTATTTGGGGAAATATATTCGTTTCACCTTGTTGCTTCAGTTCAGACTAAGATCTGAACAAAACTAGGTCACATATGATATAAAGTATAGATGTCTAAACAAATTTTAGTTGTCCCTATATTTTGTCTTAGTTGTAAGTATTACCAATCAAACAGTCATAGTATTGATATCCAGAGCTGGATGAAGGTTCTGTGTAGCAAACCTCTCAAGTGATACTGTCTTTATCTAATTTTTTAATAGAAGTAACAACGTTAATGTAAAAATGCAGTTATTTTTTTAGTAAACCTGTTATCTGATGCTGTAACTAAATGTAAATATGTAGGTATTTTAATGCCAGAGATAAGTCAAACAAAGCAATTTTAAATGCTCCTTTATTCTGTGAAATATTGTTCGTAAGAAACGGCAAACAAGTATGGACAAGGGAGGCATCTGAAGGCACAGATGGAACTGAGAATGTTCTAAGAGAAAAAGTATGGTCAAACTCATTACAAAATATAATCAGTTAACTTCCCTGTAATACAGAGGTCACAAGCTCAGTCCCCATTTGGTTTTCCATTTTTAGTTTGGGTTTTCGTCCAAACAAAAAAAAAAAAGGACGACGTATGTATTTTTTTAAAAACAACCAATTTGAAAAATGAAGTTAACGTACAAAATGAAAAATAAAATTATTTTGTTTTCCGTATTTTGAGAAATAACAAAAGCATGAGAAACGATCCATTCCTCCGTCGTCCCTCCATCCACTTCGCCGTCTTCCACCGTCCCTTCATCCCCTCCATCATCGTCGTAATAACTTAAAATTTTAAATATTTTCCTCCGCTCTTTCCATATTTTGTAATGAATTTTGAAAACGCAAATCACAAAACTTCCTTTTTTTTTACCATGGATACATGTGAATGAAAATCATTATGTATCTTCTCAAGTGGTGGTGTTAGATAATCTTAAGATACCTAGAAATGAAAAACAACCTTTATCACTTTCAGGATGAAGAGACTAAACTAATAGGTTTCAATTACCAAGTTCAAGAAATAGAGGAGGAGGAAATTGGAACGTCAAGGCAAGTAGCTGTTAAAAAGCCTGAAGACTGCAAAAACTTGAAGTCAAGTGTCTCTGAAGCATTAGATCAAGTATACATCTATATGATTGATTAGTTGTCATGTAGTAATATCATTCTGATGTCATTATATTCTTCGTCAACCTTTAGGCAAAGGCTTGTGAAGCTGCCATGAAAAAAGAAGTCAAAGCTAGAGAACATCTTCAAGACATTTTGCATACTACCAAAAGGCAACAGGAAGAGATTATCAAAAATAATTTAGAAGCCATGAGAGAGCTCAAAAATGTGAATATATCTTTAGCTATCCTTGATTTCCAAGCTAAAAAATTAGCTCATAATTGTGAGGTGGCAGCCAGAGAACTGGAGCACATGTATTCATCTATAAAATATCTAAATGAAGTGAAAGAGACACATGAACGAGAGAAAAAACTTAGAAAATTTGTTAATCATGCTCAATCTCCAAATAACTACAAGTTACTTGGCGATCATTCTGACATTTTTTTTGAGTTTTCTGCCATAGACATAAAAACTGCCACCTGTGATTTCTCAGAAAGTTTCAAACTAGGGGAAGGAGGATATAAATGTATCTATAAAGGGGAAATTTTGGATAGAACCGTAGTGATAAAGAAATTGCATCAACAAAATGGTCAAGGGCAGAAAGAATTTCAGCAAGAGGTATTCTACTACTTACCTAAGATCAGTTCCCCAGAATTGGTTGAGTTTATCAAGTTCTAATATTTGAACCATGAAAATAATTTTAATTTCCATTAAACTATGTTAAAAACCGGACCATTTGCTTTAAAGTTATCACTTTATGTATTAAACCATTAATTAACTGGTTTATCAGCTACATATGCCTTGAGGCTGGATGACCACAATTGAGAGTGATCTGCTGAATTTTTTTTCTAGGAACATGTAAATCGTTAGTTTTTTTTTTTTTTTTTAATTAGACATTCTACCTTGCGAATAATGAACAAGCGTGTGTTATTATAAAGTATTTCCAGCGACAAATCAATTATTGTCTCCAAAATTCTATGCTTATATATATACACGTGAGAGAGAGAGGGAGAAAGAGAGAGGTGGGTTTGATGGCACCCCAAACAATGCAGCATCCCGTTGCCCCTTGGTTTCCACCACACAATCCGGATTTGGCATACTAATGTCTAATGCATTAGTGCACAACCATGCAACCGGTATCCATATTCCTAAATGAAATGCCACATCGTCACATTTTCTGGGGACATTTTATAAGAATTTTCATGGGTATTGCATTAGAAATAATAGACTTATATCGCTATCACACATGATATGCACTTAGCTGAAATAAATCTCTGGTTTCTCATTACAAGGAACCAACTAAATCTTTATCTTCATTTTTTTACATAATAAAATTGATATGTTCCGTCAACACAGGTTGACGCCTTCAGCAAACTTAATCACCCCCATATAATGGGTCTTATTGGTTCATGCCCAGAACTCTTATCTTTAGTTTATGAATATCTACCAAATGGAACTCTTTGTCGCCGTCTCTCTAATAAAGCCGCAGCACCTCTTGATTGGAAAACACGCATCAGGATCATATTTGAAATATCAAGTGCACTCCTCTTTCTGAACTCCTCAAAACCCGAAAGGATCATTCATGGAAATCTAAATCTTGACAACATCTTTCTTGATTCCAATCTAAACTGCAAAATAGGCAATTTCAGTAAATGTAGCTTTGTTTCAGAAGATGTAAAAAATCATGCATTATCATATCATGAAATGGAACCTCAAGGAGATTTTTGGTATAGGGATCCTGTGTATCAGAGGACATGGGTTTTGACAACAAAGTCAGATGTTTATTCATTTGGAGTGATCATTTTGCAAATGATCACAGGGAAATCAGCGATAGGTTTGGTCAATGAGGTGCGAAGAAGTGTTTTATGTGATAAGTTGTATACGATGCTCGATACAAGCGCAGGGGAGTGGCCTCTTAGTATAGTGAAGAAGCTTGTAGATTTTGGATTACGATGCACTGAGATGAATGATCAGGAGAGACTGGAACTGACACCAGAGCTTGTGAGAGGGTTGAAACAGTTGTATTTGGCTGAAGAGCTGCACGCTCCACCATTCTTTTCGTGCCCCATACTTCAGGTATGATAAATAGTTCGGGTTTTCTTGATTTTGCATGTTAATATTTCGAAAATATAAACTAAATTTATGCTATGAAAATATGCATTTTTGTTTGACTAAAGCTAACTATAATCGACTTTTTTTAAGCTCAAATCAGTGAGATCTAGCCATTTTAAATTTATCAGTTTTAAATTTAGAACACATTAATTTTTGGTAAAAGCCACATTTTAGATGTTAATATCATTAGTCAACTAAACAGCCATTTGGTTATTGAGAGAATATTAATATTGAGTAGCCAATTAATTGATTTTTAATATTTGTTTCTAACCTTGTTATTCTTGAAACTATAAATCTATATTAATAAGAATGAGATTGAAGCATGCAGTAAAGAGCCATCAATTTAATTCATTAGATTTAAACTAAGCTAAAAATTTAAAGTGTTGAAACTTTATAGACAAATAAATCAGGTAATTAAACTTTAATGAATAGTAAATTAGATAAAGTGCGAGAAAAATGAATTGACCGAGCAATTGATCTGTCAATTGCTGAATTGCGTTTTGTTGATGTACACGTATGAATGGTGACAATTTGGTTGATTATTGAAGAAAGTAATGCAAAGTGTCTAATGCAAACATGAAACTAGTCAATACAACAGCTACTTTTTAAGATGTATAATTTTATGGAAAATAAAAATAAAAATAAATAAATAATAGAGAGAGAGAGAGAAAGAGAGAGAGAGAGAGAGATTAACGTCTTTGTCTAAACGGTACAGTTTTTCATCTTTCTGTCATGAACTAGTTTGTGTAGTAGAATACAAGTTAAAGGATGATTTCTCAAATGTTGCAGGAAATAATGCATGATCCGCAAGTAGCAGCAGACGGGTTCACATATGAAGGCAGTGCAATAAAGGAATGGCTATTAAATGGAAGATCAACTTCTCCAATGACCAATATTGAACTTAGCCACCTCAATCTTGTACCAAATCATGCACTTAGGTTTGCAATTCAAGATTGGCTTTGTCAAACTTATCAGTCTTGATACTTGTGACCTACATTTTTTGTACGTTGTGCTCATTCTTTTTTGTAAATTGTATGTGATGAACACTATTATGTGTTTGCCACTGCACTGTATATGTATGTATTCTGACGAAAATAGTCTGTATTCATCAAACTACATATTGAAAATATTGAGCACAGTAAATACTTTGTATCCAATAAATGATGCCATCTGTGCATACACTATATTGGCAACGCACAACGATGGAAAAACCGACCGTCCATTGTATAATTTCAAACTAAAAAGATATTGCACTTTTTTTAATTTCAGTTGAACACATAATAATGATAATATATTTAACAAAAGTTATTTTCATTGTTAAAATCATTATATGTGTACAATACTTGTGCGGAAGTCGCACGTTCATATAATAGTAAATATTAACATCATAAAATAGAATTGAAGGTTTCTTAATAAGATGCAAAATGCAATTTAAACATTTTAATTTTTAGCAAATATAATTAAAATATAAAATAAATTTGATCAATATTAAATAAAGGATGAAAAGAGAATTAAGTTAAAATATGATTTTCACCTTTCATTTAACTAATAACAAACTAACTCACGTGCGTGCGTGCGCGTGTCTATGTGTGTATGTGATCAATATTAAATAAAGGATGACAAAGAAAACTGAGTTAAAATACGATCTTCCTCTTTTATTTAATAACAAATTAATTGACATATGTATATATGTGTATGTGTGCGCGCGTACGCGGTTATGTGGATGCATTTGCATAACTCCTCAAATTAAACATAAATCTTATAATTGTTTGAAATTGTTAAAAACTAAAAACATAATAATCCCAATTTTAAACTTAAATAAAATTACATCAATGTAATTATATGGAGATTGAAACAAATTCAAAGTTAGACATAGAATTGTTTTGGAAGTTAATTTAACCAATTATATAATCTACAATAGCTAAGTGCAACATCATTTTGACTTTTCTCAATAAATTTATATAATGAAGATCAACGTAGAATATGATAAGATACTTTATTAAACTTCATTAAAACTCTAGTGTAAAACATCAAGACATCATCATATAACTCTTGATAAATGTTTGTCAAGTGACTTGAGATCCCACTCTTCCAAGAGTTCTCATGACCATGATACCTATAAGATGCTACTCGTAAGATGCAACTAAAAAAAATCAAAAGCTATAGCACGTTACATGCATTTTCACCAACTGTATAAACATACCCTAATAGAACTACTATATTTTGCTTGAATAAGAAGACGACAAGTTCTAATTGGTTTTTCATGATATCATAATACGGTAGGACATTAATATTTTCTTTTTTCTTTTAGTTTAATCTTATGATTTTGCAAATTCTTTTACCTAAGCCAAGTGCTTAAATTCTCCCCATTCTTGATATCCACATAATAAATTTGCGTTAAGCATAAAGCATATGTAAATAAGTAGCGACTTAGCAAGGAAATAGCATTGGGGGTCAAAGTTTGAAAACAGCATGGGGTTTTGAGAGACGGCCTCAAAGTTTTTTGACGGCTTGAACTAGACCCATGTCAAGAGGAGAAGATCCCAACCTAGACATTGTCGACAGCTGTCAAAGCAAGGGGATAGAACCGATAGAGCTAGGGGTATGTCCTATGGGCAATTATGTAATTGTTATATATATCTAACTCGATAACCAACTTTGTTCGAAATAAAAGGTGTTTTCTTTCTATTATATACTTGATATGATGTGTTATATAAATTAATTAATTTAATTAAAAGTATATTTAATAGAAAATCCATAAATGATATGTTTTATGATAGTAGTTACAATGTGTTATAATCATGAGTGATTTAACCCAATTAAATAGACATAACATCTTAAATATTCATAGTCAAGATGTATCGAGACTAGATATTGATACTTTCATTGAGACTAGAGTACGTGACGCTATCTAAATATTGATCAGTGTATTACTCATAGCTACTGGGGGTGCCGAGAGGTTACGTACTGATACTTATTGGATAACTATGGAATAAATCGCTTAATAGTTTTCTGTTAGTTAATATAACTAAGGTCAAACATAAAATATCGATGTAATAATATTGTATAATTCCCTCGACTTGAGAATAATGTCGAGCTTCAATGTGGAGACTCCGCTTGATTATAGTTAAATTGTGGTACAATGTCTATCGAACGGCTATAGTTAGGTCAAGTGGAAACTTTGAAAATGAGACACTATTCAAGAGAGAATTCGTCTCCTTTGTTATATGATGTTATTATCACAGTCAACTGAAGTCAATTTAAAGTCAAAGTCTTTGGCCAGAGCAGTGCAGTTAATAATAATTATTATTATTAAACCAAAGACTTTGCTTTTGGACTATAAAGATGAACATGGACAATAATGGAATTTTGACAATTATCAAATTCTGTAAGTCTATAACGTGATATAGTTTTGATAAAGTGAAATAGTGTAAATAATTATCACTACTGGGTGACGCTTAAATAAAGTAAAATTGGATTTTACCAAAACTATGTAAGTGATAAATTTGTCCATAATGTCACACTACCTGTTAAACGACATGTGAACGTCCATATTCAAATTGTTCGATATTAATCGTTGATCGAATTACCTAAGAGTCACATCATCGGAATGTTGAATACTTATATCACCACCTAATTAAATTAATATTAGTTGCTATAAATTAATTAATATTTATGAAATATCAGTAATAAAATTTTGTTTAGTTTGAGTTCATCAATATTAAATAGCGTGTATATAATAGCCATAAACACGCGTATAGATATACAATATTGATATGCATTTGGCATTTTTTATTGATCAAACTTTAAGCGGTTTTGAGGTCCATATAGGAGCCTAGGATGGCCAACCACATTAGGGAGTTATGAGGGGATTTTGATTCAAAAAGAGGTGAATTGCTAAGAGTAAAAGGTGGATCTGGATCCCTTTCCACAACTTAGACTCTTGCCTATTTATTCATCTCTAAGCCCCCATCTTTTAGCTCGCTCTCTCTCTCTCTCTCTCTCTCTCTCTCTCTCTCTCTCTCTCTCTTGTTCCTTAATGACCAATTAAGGCCGACCATTATAGTATCCCTCCTTTTCAATTTCAACCCTCCAAATGCATAAATTAAATCAAATTCAAAGACCGATGGTTGCTGCATTCAGTTTGGTAGTCTCTCTCTGAAGGATTGGATACTAATTAAAGGAGTGATCGGTTTCAACATTGCAAGGTATTACTTACAGGCCATAGAAAGTAATAATATAATTTATATTCATATATTTTTTTATCATGTCAATATGCAGCCTCTAGTCATATATATATATACATACATACATACATACATACATACATACATACATACATATATATATAATCACGAACCATATATTGGATGAATATGTTTGTTTATATGTGCATTGCTTAAAAACTAAATTTGTGTATGTATGTGTATACATATATTCATATATCATTTTGCAATTAAAAAAAAATTAATTTTTGTTATTTTAATTTTTGAAAATAATAATTTAATAATATTTAAACAATTGTGATTTTAATATATATATATATATATATATGTATGTATGTATGTATATATGTATGTATATTTAATATGCATATAAATTTTATTAATGTATACACGTAATATGTTTTTGAAATTTTTGTAAGGTCATGTGTGCGTGTCTATATATTTGATATAATTTATTTAACATAAAACCAAGGTTTTACAATATTTACATATCTAATATATATATATATATATATATAATATGAAAGATTTACTTGATAAAATTTATGCATGTTTTAAATTTCTTTATATATATATATTTGTATGTTTATATGTATCTAAATGATTTCCATCTAAATGATTTCCATGCGGAAATCAATAATAATAATAATAGTAATCATTTTTTTTAGCAAAGCTAGCCGGCTTTAAAGTGGGTCATGCCACTATATAAATAATGGAAAAACCAGTGTTCCGCACATGCACAGAACAACTAAAGGGGAAAGGCCCATAAAACAAAGGAAAAAGGCACAGGAACTAGACAAGGAGCCTAAACTACTATAAAAACATGACTAGGCTCCCTCGGAAGAGGAAGGACAATCATGGCCATCAACCGACGATGGACCAATAACTTGGGAGAAACCTGAGAAGAGAGAAGCCAGATGAGGATCATAACCTTCTGAATCAGGAGAGTATATAGATTTCCTATCCCAAGTGGCATCATAAAAATTACTCTTATTCTCCTCACCAATCTCGCCAACCCTAGTAAGGCACAAACCATCTTCGTCAATATGGTAGATAAGAAAACGACTCTCACCCCCATTATCACTGATGAAAGCATAAAAGGTGTTAGTCTTAGGCGAATATCTCATATCAGAAGGAGCATGAACCCAAGCCCGCTCGACAGAATTCCAAGTAATAACATAAGATGTAGAAGGGACCACTTCCAGGGCCATAGGAGGAGAACTGACAAGTGTAGCTACACAAACTAGAGCGATGTCAATGGAGCCACAGGAGAATCAACAATGGGGGCAACAGGAGTATCACCAATGGGAGCAAAAAGAGCATTAACAACGGGGGCAATAGGAGCACCAATAAGTGGGGCAATAGGAGTATCAAAAATGGGAGCCACAGGAGGAACCTTCGGACAGAAGGATGAGGTAGAGGGGTTCGATCAGCTAGGGGAACAAAGCCTACAACTGTCGATCTAGAACATGTATCCGAAAGAAGCCCAAAAGACTAATAGGACGTGCATATATCAGGTTTCAACTGTAGCTTACTCTGACCTCAACAAACTGGCTCTCATCTAGTCTGACCTTTAACACCGAAGGTAAAGGTTGATAGGAGTAATCTTGATCAGAGCTTTGGTATAGACTAATTTCTTTCTGGCCACTGTGTTAGCATCATAACATGTCACCTTACCAACTAGCTCTGCTAGCCAGTCAATCCCAATAAGAGGCCGAAGAACAGAAGAAATGTGAGAAAAGTGGGCCAGATAGGAATAGATAAAGCTTGATCTTTCACCCGATACACAGATGAACTCCAAGTAGTGATAATGAAAGGTTTCCCATCAATAAGAATTGGGTCAGCTTCCAGAATACGCTGTCTTTCATCACTATGCAAGAATTTAAAATAGAACATTTCATCATCGAAATGAACACTCAAGCCTCCATTAGGCTTCCACACCTGGTTGCATTTCGCTTTAAATAAATGATAGGGAGGGTTGGAGCCTAGGAAGAAACCCACCAAGTGCTCTATCCAAGAAACCACGCTGGCCTCAATCACTTCCTTCAGTGGGATCATTACACCTTAAATCTCAACTATATCAAGTGACGCGAAGAATGCTCACCTGCATCATTTGGCAATTTGGAAAACAAAGATGTCCACTTTGTAGCTGCCCGAGGCGAAGGAGGGTCCAACGGACCAATGAGAGAGGTATTAGACATCGGAGCAGAAGGCGATGAATTGGCATTAGAAATGTTGTAATCAGCGTTTCGACAAGCACGTTGAGCGCAACCACAAGATAACCCACTGTCTGCAATATTGAACATAATATCCTCATCCACAGATACTCGCTCATCACGGCCCAAACCACCATCAGCCTTAGGCATGATATTATGATCGACTTTCCCACAATCAGCTTCACCCAATATGGAACCACTGTTCAACCCAACAGCAGATTTGGACCAGGATGTATGACCTTCATTAGCTAATAAAGGAGTCAACGGATTCGAGCCAACAAGCAAGGGCGTGACAGGAGGTTGTGAAACAGCTATTTTTGGGGAGTTCAAGTTGTTCAGAAGAGCCGAAAGGTGGTTGGAATGCGCATAATCAGACACAACAGGCACGCAACCAATTTTCTAAGCTGAGAAGCAAGATTCAACAACAGTAGGTGCCTCTAAACCACTAGCCTCGCCAATCGAAAGAGGAGCCTCTCCATTCAGATCTGGATCGGAGGAGGCGGCCAGGGAGAGAGAATTCTTCTGCTTCGGCATAGGAGAGACGAAGCATATGAAATAAACGAAAGCAGGTAGCGTACAGGGAAACACCGAAACAAGCAGTCGGCATACCAGTCGTTGAAACAGTCGCCATACCATTCATTCAAGCAGATAACCGATTTTTATACCATAAAACTGAAATAAAAAAAATATTATTATGTTGGTCCGTATGCGTGTGCATATATATAAAAAAACTATTTATTTACATCAAAGTGTATATATATCTTATTGCATATGGAATTCTTAATAATCTAATATACTTATATATATATGATTATGTATGAATGTTTGTGTATTAATATTTTTAAGGTTTTGAAATATATATATATATATATATATATAATTAGTATAGTAATTTAATTTTAATTATTAGATATCTTCAATGAAGATCTGGATCAAAGATTTAGAATCTGAATTTATAATTTCAATTTCAGTTTACAGTTATTTATATTAAATTTATTTCAAATTACAGAATCAAAATGATACGTGTTAATGGCTTCCTGCTCTATTAATCCAATTGCGAATTTTCTACGCTTCCATGCTCTCTCCCCCTATCCTCCATTGTCTTCCTACGTCTCCTTCTCTAGCATACCTTCTCTATCTTCCATGTCCCCAGCATGAGGTATTGATTCCGCCCGATCATTCTGGGTTAAAAACAAGATATAAGGGATCTTTCTGCGCTTTGTCCTTTCCTAGTCTGGCTTTTGCTTCTATGATTGCCCATTCGACATTGGGTTCTCCACCATCCAGGCCTTCTCATCCGAGCCCTACCTCTCCTTTGCAAGCGTTGGTATCTAAGATTGATAACTCGAAGTCTTCGACTCTTGTAACACCTTTATCTAGCGTAGCTATCAACCACTTTCAAGGTATGTCTCACTTTCGCCTTTAATTCTAGATGGTATCTCTGGTGATGTTGGTCAGTAGTCTGAATTGGATAGGCTCCATTTTAGTGCTCATAGTTCTAATAATGAGAATGATGTTGGAGCTGATAAGTTATTGGGCTTGATTATATGCACGGTAATGTTGATACTGCACTTAAAGATGGAGATATTGCATGCACTAGAGATGGTTGTGGAAATGCCGAACATATCATTTATGCCTAGGTTCCCTCGGTCATTTCTATAGTCCCGACCTCCTTTGTTGAGGCTCCTAAATGGTCATCGTTATTTTCCAAATTACCGAAAAATGTTGGGGTCTATTCTCCCCTTACATTTGATAAAGTTGAGATCAATGGAGTGATGGTTCCTCCTATCGAAATTTTGCAAGCTGGCATTGATTATTGGTCTAAGTATTTGGTTGGTTTTTTCTTGGGCTCTAACCCTCCCTGTCATCTGGTTAAAAAGCATTGTAGTCAAATTTGGAAGTCGAGAGGTGGACTTAGTGTGCATTTTGACAATGCTATGTTTTATTTCAAATTTTCAAGAAGTAAAGAAAGACAACGTGTCCTAGAAGATGATCCGATAATTATAGATGGGAAGCCTTTCATTATCGCTACCTAGAGTCCATTGGTAGACAAGACAAAGGCTCAAGTATTATCTATTCCTGTTTGGGTGTACTTTTCTCACATCCCTTTTATTCTTCAACCCATGGTTGGGCTTGACTGGCTTGCTGGCCTTATTGGCAAGGTAATTTGTTTTGATTATAATGCAATGGCTAGGAAAAGATTGGTGTATGCCAAAGCCTTTGTTGAAATCAGTCCTAAGAAGCCCGTGCGCTCTATGCTTAAGGCCAGAATTGTAACACCCCTAATTTTTAATAACATTATTCAAGAGATATAATTAGATAAAGTAAATAGAATATTGTAAATATTAGAGTGATAAGGGGATTGAGATTTGAAAATAAACTAGAGGTAGAGCTTAATCAAATAAATAGGTTTTGAATGGTTTTATTTGTTAATCAATTAACGTAAGTGTATTATAGGGTAATTGCCACACCTTATAATCTCGTTTCCACTTTCTTTCTCATATTCATTTTCTCAAAATACAAAACCTAAACAAAAAGAAGAGCAAAGCCGACCATTACTCGGGAAGAAAAGGAGATAAATCAAAGTTAAGCTAAGAAATCAAGCTAGGGGAATTAATCAAGGATCAAATCTCAAAGTCCTTATCCTAATCAAGGTGAATAATAATCAAAACCATCTCTATTTTTGTTTTTATGATCATTTTATTTTCAAGTTTAAGTTTAAATATAATATGGTAATTTTTGATGAGGATATGCTTGGATTTTATGGTATGTTTGATTAAAACAAGATTGTTTGATAATTGTTCTATGCGGTTTTTAAGGAAAAATCATGTTTTTGGGTTTCTAATTGCCATGAATAATTTATATGTTGTGTAAAACATTATTTAGATATGGGTTTAATTTTTATAATTTTCCAAGCTATGGAAAATTTATTATGAATTTTCAAAGGAAAATATGAACAATTGGGTTTATAAATGAATTTCGAAAATTATATGAAGAATTTGGATCTGAAATTTATATATGTTAGATAACATGTTAAAAATGAATTTCTGTCATTTTGGGGATTTTTCTATGTAATTTACTATGGGAATTAAATTATTTTAGAAGGAGGACTTAAATGATTTAATTTTTTGCTTAATGGAAGGGCTTGTTTGTTAAATTAATCTTTGTTTAGATCTGAAATTATGTAAGAGTTTTATTTGGAAAAGAATTTGAAAAGTTATGGAAACCAATTAAATGTTTACAAATAGGCAGGTTAGTTAAAAAGTAATTACTCTAAAAGGCATTAAATCGGTCTTTATCCAAAAATTGTGTGCCGCCTCTTTCAGAAGCAACCTTTCAACCTCATGCTTTCGCCTTAACCAAGTCAAAACCAACCAAGTCGAAACCAATACACAAGGTATCGACGTGATTAGTAAGTAGTGGATTGGAGAAAGGCGACAGGCATGGTGTCGAAACATAGCTTTCGATGAGGTCGAAACATCTGCTTTAATATCAAAAGGTAAGCGCCTGCCTTGTTTACAAAAGAATCCTTTCAACCAATTCAAAACCTTTTTAATCTTTTGAAGAAGTTGCTTTTGAATATGTTGCCGCTTTTTTTTAAAGAAGCTTTCGAAGATGTTACTTTGTTTTAAACTAATGCTTTCGAAAGGGTAGTTTCAACCCAATCGAAAACATACTGTTGACCCTAAGCCTTTCGAATGTATTGAAGTCATCAATGCTTTTAAAAGGTAGCTTTTGTATGTTATATTATGCCACTTCCTAAAGTTTTCGAAAGGGGTAATGGTTTCAAAGGCAGTGGCTTTGAAAGGGGTTTCAAAGCTAACCTTCAAATGTTTTTAAAAATGATAAATGCTTTTGTTTGCACAAAAAATGGGCAAACACCTCCAAGTCGTATTATTTAGTCGATTTTATATGGTTTTCAATGATTTGGGTGACTTATGCAAATATGTAAAAAGCAGGGACTAAACTGTAAAAGACACAAAGATTTATAGTGGTTCGGTCAGAACGTGCCTACATCCACTTTATATGTTATTATCCTTTTTCTTTCAGATTACAAGTACAAAGCTTTGTATACAAGTATATGAAAGTTGTTTGAAAGTTCCTTCCATGCTTGAGCTCTCAAACTTGTCTGCCATTGTTGTACCCCTGCCCCTCTATTTATAGAGTGTGGCTGGGGGCAGTGATCTTGGATGTATATAGCTGCTGGTGGGCCTGGGCTGAAGCAATCTGGCCTGGCAGCGTTTTGGTTCGGCGAAGCTTTGGTTCGGCCGTGCTTGGAGAAGGTTGGGGTTTGGTCCGGTAGGGAAGAGATGTTTGGGCTCGGTAGGGATGTGGTCCGGTGGTAGGTTGGTTCGGCATAGAGGTGTAAGGCAGTTGGTTCGGTGGTGATGAGATGTGGATCGGTGTTAGTTGGTTTGGAGGTTCATTCGGTAGTGGATTTAGAGGTGTTGGTTCGGCATGAAGGCGGTGTTGGTTCGGCATTGTTGGGAGGAACGGTGGTTCGACATTGCTTGAAAAATGTTTTGGATCGGTGGTGGGAATTCGCCCAACATTTGCCCCCCAAAGTGGGGCACATGCCTGCATGTGTCGCGCTTTGTTTTCTTGCAGTTGGGATGGCTTTATTCGGTTCCAAGTGCTGAATCATCCGGTCCGGTTATCCTGTGCTCGCCTATAAGTAGGGGCATCATACTACTGTTATCCCTTTACCGTTTGATATAGCCGAATCACTTGAGTGCCGAATCAAACTCTTTTGTTCGAAACAGCCGAATCAACCAAGTACTGCGTCGATCCTAACTGCCGCTCCAGGTGAGGTTGCTTCTGCCGAATGAACTTGTGCTTGTATTGCCTAATGAGATTTGGAGTTTTAAATGCCGAATGAGATTTTAAGTTTGAATGCCGAATGGGCTCTAGGTTGGGCCTTGCTGAATGAACTCGGGGATTCCGAGTGTTGAATGAACTCCTTACCGGATGGACTTTTATATTTGCTTTACCGAATGAAACCAGGAGTTCGGGCGAAATTTCAGACTATGATACTTGCATGTTTATACCTTCCGTTTTAATGATGTACTTTCTTGAGTTGCAGATAAATGTCCCATAAAGTGGAAACTCGATCAGATAAGAGGAAATTTAAGGATAGAAGAGAGTCCCCTGTTGTGCCCCCAGCCCAGCCAGGACCGGGACGACCGGGACCCATCCCGAGATTACTAGTGGATGGATATGGCCCAGTTTACTGAGGAGGAGAAAATGGCGGTGAAGGAGGGCTTGCGGATGCTTGCTGCTGAGGAGGTTGGCGCGCAGTTGGAGGATGAGGACCAAGGAGCGGATGCTGGTGAGTTTTGCCTTCTCAGCTTTTCATAACTTGGTCGTTTATTGTTTGTTTAATGAACTCCTCTTCTGAATTGGATAGGTGGGGCTTCCGATCAACATGCTGGGAGCTCCGACCCTGTGGCCCAGTAGGCTTGGAGAGTTGGTAGGATGAGGGCGAAGCGTGGACGCGGCTGGTTCCTTGTCCGGATTCAGCCACCTTTTGATTTCCTTTTATCGCTGTTTATGTTAGTCCAAAACATTGATGTGACTGTAATAATATTGTTTGTGGTGAATGACTTTATGTAATTTCATAACATAAGCTGATTCCTTTATGTTGGAATGTTATCGCTATTTTGTTGTGCTGTGTAAGTGATGTAACTATGCATGTTACTAGTGACTTGACTGTGCCTGATGCCAAGTTTTTTGCTTAAAGTATAATTTTCTCATTTTGCAACGTAAATGTGATGTGTGAATATGAACTGCAGCTATGCATTAATGTATAAAAGTAGAAGGTACCGCCCTTCCTGTTTCGGCTGTGGACGGCAACTTCGTGCGCCCTGTAAGACTAAGCACGGAATGCTGTTGAGTGTCTCGTCATCCGATCGTAAGTTTCTGTTCCCATTAGCGAGCGTTCCCTATTTCATGTCCTGTACTTTCAAGCACCGTTACGGAGAATAGGAGAAAAGTTTTAAATGAAATGGAAATATAGGAAAAGTAAAACTTCCAGTCACGGAAGGCCGTCGATGTGCTTAAGTTCGTGGCAAACGGGTTTTGTAGTCACTTTCCCTAGCTGTGTGTCTTGGAGACATTTGTCACCCATCTTACGCCTCTGCGGGGAGTTTTCTTTTTTACCACAGCCGCACTTAAGACACATCGGAGCCGATCGCGCACAGTAACTACCCGGGCCATTATGGCCCGTAATTGCGGGTATTATTCGATTTACTGTGGTCGGCTAGCGTGGGGGCCGATCGTCAACTGTGAACTGCCCCTGGCTGGCCACACCTTATGTTGGGGCTTATGGTCGGTTCACAGTTGCCGGCGAGCCGAATCGCTGTAATGAGCTGCCATGGCATAATCGGCCTTCTCGGTGGCTTATACTCGGCTTATTACAGTCGGCTTTAAGGGCCGACGCAAACAATGAGTTAACTCGCGGTAGAAGGATACTGGAGCAAAGTGTCTCATTGGCGAGGGCATAGGATCGTAGCGTACCTGTTAGATTTTGTCCAGGTGGAGTTGTGTTGTGAAGCTCTGAATTGAAATGTCATCTGCAAAGGATTTTGTTCAACAGCAAAGGATAAAGCTTAACAAGTAGCCAAGATATAAAGGAACAAGTTAACAAGAGCCAAGTTTTTAAAGTGGTTCGGCACGAAAATGCCTACGTCCACTGATTCTCTTTGTTAATTCACTTCATATGGGCAGTACAAGTTAAGAAAAGTATCGACGGAGGTGTCGGATGTTCCATGCCCTCTGGAACACCTCTCCGTCCACTGTTGACAAAATATAAGCTCCGTTGTGGAGATCTTTATGAATTACATATGGTCCGTCCCAGATGGGGTCCAGTGCCCCGGGGCGCGGAAAGATTCGCTTGAGGACAAGATCTCCTTCTTGTAAGCTGCGATGCTTGACTTTGGAGTTGAATAGTGCTGCCACTTTTTGTTTGTGAGCTTCTACTTTGAGTGTTGCATCATTTCTTCTCTCCTCAATCAGATCCAAAGACATGAGGAGGAGTTCTTCGTTTTCTTCTGGGTCGTAGTGGATCCTACGGTGGGAAGGCACAACAGTCTCAACTGGGAGCATTGCCTCCGATCTGTATGCCAAAGAGAAAGGAGTATGCCCTGTTGATGTTCTGAAAGATGTGCGGTAGGCCTAAAGTGCCGTAGGAAGTTGATCCACCCAAGCGCCCTTTGACTTTTCAAGTTTCTTCTTGATCAGTGTTTTGAGAATTTTGTTGACAACTTCGACTTGGCCGTTTGCCTGGGGATAAGCCACGGATGAGAAGCTTTTGTGAATCCCGTGCTCTTGGCACCAGTTGGTGAATTCCTTGCTGTCAAACTGAAGTCCATTGTCTGATATGATTTTGAGTGGTACTCCGTACCTGCACAGAACATTTTTGATCAAGAAGTTAATGATTTTTGTCGAAGATATTTTATTCAGAGGTTCTGCTTCCACCCATTTGGTGAAATAGTCGACTGCTACTATAGCATATTTAGCTCCACCTCGGCCCATTGGCAGTTCACCAATCAAGTCAATTCCCCATACTGCAAAGGGCCAAGGGCTAGTCATTTGAGTGATCTCATTTGTTGGTAGTCGAGTAATTTTGGCAAATTTCTGACATCTGTCACATTTTCTGACGAAGTCTAAGGCGTCTTTGTTCAAGATGGGCCAGAAATATCCATATCGGAGTATCTTCTTTGCCAGAGTCTGCCCTCCAGTGTGATCTCCACAGCTTCCCTGGTGGATGTTGGATAAGATTTCCTTGGCTTCCCTTCCAGCGACACATCGTAATAAGGGGTTAGAGAAGCCACGCCGGTAGAGGATTCCTTCTTGCAGTGTGTAGTGGGAGGCTTTCCTCAAGATTTTCCTGACTTCGCTACGCTCACTGGGCAATGCGCCATCTTGTAAGTATTTCCGGATAGGAGCCATCCAAGTTTCTTCTTCAATCGCAGCTATCAGATCCTCCCGTTCGAAGCTCGGGGCTAGTTGTTTTGAGATGGTTAATGCTCCGAAAATAGTGATGTTCTTCATGCTAGCTTGTTTTGCTAGTTCGTCGGCCTCTTGATTCTCTTCTCGGGGAATGTGTTTGATTAAATAGTGATCTAATTGATTAAGCAGTAGCTTGGTCTTCTTTAGATACGCTGTGAGTCGTTCTCCTCGAGTCTGGAATTCTCCCAGTATTTGATTTACAATAAGTTGAGAATCACTATGAAGACATAAAGAACTGACTCCAATTTCCAGTGCAAGTTCTAATCCGGCTATCACTACTTTGTATTCTGCGTCATTGTTGGTGGCAGCGAATTCCAATCTTAGGGCGTAGTGCAGCTTCTTTCCCCTGGAGGTGATTATCACAACACCTGCCCCCGAGCCTTATTCGTTCGACGCTCCATCTACGAAGAGATTCCACTTGATATCTTCTGCTATTTCAGATTGGTCCTTACCTTCGCTAGTAGTGAATTCGGCAATGAAATCAGCTATGGCTTGCCCCTTGATAGCGGTGCGAGGATGGTAAGTGATATCATATTGACTTAGTTCGATGCACCACTTAAGTAATCGCCCAGAAGTGTCGGGGCGATGGAGCACTTGCCTTAGCGGTTGATCGGTTAAAACTCTGATGGAATGAGACTGGAAATAGTGTCGCAGTTTCTGCGACGTGATAAGCAAACAGTATGCTAGCTTTTCAAGTTTAGGGTATCTGACTTCTGCCCCTGTGAATCTCTTGCTTACAAAGTATACGGGTCGCTGCGCGCAGCTGTCTTCTCTCACCAAAGCTTCGCTCAAAGCGTGGGATGATACAGCAAGGTATAGGTATAGTTCCTCGCCTTCATTTGAAATTGAAAGTACCGGTGGTCTCTGGAGGTGTCCGATTAAGTTAAGGAAGGCTGTCGAGCATTCGTCATTCCATTCGAACTTTTCTTTGTCTTTCTTTAGAGCTTCGAAGAAAGAGATGCATTTGTCGGTTGCTTTAGAGATGAACCTACTCAGGGCGGCCACTTTCCCGTTTAGGCTTTGCATCTCTCTTCGAGTAGATGGTGTCTTGATATCTTGTAAAGCTCGGACTTGTTCGGGGTTTGCTTCAATCCCCCTGGCATGAACGATGAATCCCAAGAACTTTTCCGATGATACTCTGAAGGAGCACTTTAGAGGGTTCAGCTTCATTCCATATTGGCGAAGTACTTGAAACATCTCGTCCAGGTGGTTTATATGGTCGTTGGCTTTCCTTGATTTTACCAGCATGTCATCCACATAAACTTCCATAGTTCGTCCTATCAGTTCTGCAAACATCTTGTTGACGAGGCGCTGATAAGTAGCTCTGGCGTTTTTAAGTGGCATTACCTTGTAGCAGTACAATCCTCGGTCAGTGATGAAGCTAGTGTGGTCTTGATCGGGGGCGTGCATAGGGATCTGGTTATATCCTGAGTATGCGTCCATAAAGGATAAGAGTTCGTGTCCGGCAGTACTGTCCACGAGTTGGTCGATTCGGGGGAGTGGGAAGCAGTCTTTCGGGCAAGCGTCATTTAAGTTGGAGAAATCGATGCATGTTCGCCACTTCCCATTAGCTTTCTTTACCAGTACCGAGTTGGCGATCCATTCCGGGTAGATGGCTTCACGTATGAAGTCATTGGCAAGTAAGCTCTTTACTTCTTCCTCGAGGGCTGCTGATCGTTCTGCCCCCATACTTCTCTTCTTTTGCTTTACCGGTACCTTGGTAGGATCGATGTTTAGTGCGTGGCATGCTATGTCCGGGGAGATTCCAGTCATATCAGCGTGCGTCCATGCAAATACATCCATGTTGTGGCGAAGAAAATCGATGAGTTGATTCTTTAATTCTCTTTTTAACTGAGATCCGACTCTCAGCAGTTTACTTGGGTCGCGTTTGTCTACAGATACGAATTCCATAGCCTCTGCAGGCTCGGCGGTGGCCCCCTCCTCTTTGTCCCTGGGGTCTAATTCATTGAAAGGATCACTGGTATACCGAAGAGGAGGGGCTTTCTTTAGCTGCTATGCTTCCAAGCTTTTCATGCAGAGAATAGTCTCTGCATTTTTCCCTTTATCTCTCCTGCGATTGCGAAGTTCGGTTACATAGCAGTCCCGAGCGGCGTCTTGATCCCCTTCTACTTCTCCCACTCCATTATTCGTTGGGAACTTCATCTTTAGGCACCATGGGGCAAGGACAATTTGGAAGTCGGACAAGGCTGGTCTTCCTAAAAAGGCATTGTAGGCCGAGTGGTTGTCTATTAGCACGAATGTTTGTTTCCGAACGGCGGAGCGGGGATGACTTCCCAATTCAACAAAGAGATCCAATTGTCCGAGGGGCATCTTTGCTTCTCCAGTGAAACCGTGTAGCGGTTTGTTGCAGGGAGACACGTCCTTCATTGACAGCTTCATTTTGTCGAAAGCATGCTTGAACAGAATATTCACTGAGCTTCCAGTGTCTACTAGGATTCGAAAAACTTCAACTGGGCCGAACCAGGCAGAGATGACCATCGGATCCATGTGAGGGTATTGCCTTCCTTCTAGGTCACGCCCACTGAATGTGATGTCATTATTTTCCTTTCGCTTCGGGTGACGTTCTTCCATAACAGAATTGACGCAGTCTCCATCGTTTCTGAGTGAGTTTCCATATCTTTCCATTTCTGCGCAGCTCTTGTCGGCGATGTGTGGCCCTCCTGATATTGTATGGACCACTATCTTCTCTTGGCTGGAACCGCTGGTGTTGCGATTTCCTCCGCCTGTCTCTGGGTGGAGCTGCCCTGGGTTTTCCTTGGTAGGAGCTGGGGTCCTGTCCTGTCCCCTTACATAGCGTTCTAATCTCTTCCTTCTGATGTGTTCTTCGATTAGGTCGCGGAGGTGGCGACATTCATTGGTATCATGTCCATAAGATTCGTGGAAACGACAGAACTTTCTGGACTGGATTGCGTGATCTGACTCCTTCTTGTACGGGGGGCGCTTGTATGTAAGTTCGTCCTGGGTGGCCAGGAAGATGTTCTCGACTGTTTCATTCAAGGGAGTGTAAGCGTCGATTGTCGGTCCTGGTCGGTACAAGCGCTTTTCTCCCTTCTTGCCCCCTGCATTGTCTCTGGAGTCGTTTCTCCGAATGTCCTTCGCTGCAGCTGGGGCGTTTCCATGAGCCACCTTAGCCTGTGGTCCTGTCTGCCTTTCAGTGGCAGCCTCTTCGAGTCTCATGTACTTCCCAGCTTCATGGAAGAAATCGGGCAAGGTAGCTGGTTTTTCTTTAGTTAGTCTTCTAGCAAACTTGGTATCTGGGTGCACACCACTACAGAGGGCCATTAGGGTGAGTTTCTCATCGGCATCTTGGACTGCGGCCGCTGCGGCGTTGAACCGGGTTAGATATTATTGCAGTGTCTCTCCGGATTTCTGTTTGACAGTAGATAGAGAATAAGCATCCTTGGGTTGTTCCACATAAATGCGGAACTGACTAATGAACTTTTCTTTCAACATCTCCCATGAGCTGATAGATTCTTGGGGTAGATGGCAGAACCAGGAGGTAGCTAGGTCTACTAGGAATAGCGGAAAGCATTTACACAACACTCCTTCCGTTGCTCCGCTCATGAGCATATGCTGTGTGTATCTCTGCAGGTGTACAACGGGGTCGGAAGTTCCCTTGTACGGTTCCATTGTTGGCATTTTCCATTCTCGAGGGGTGATGGCAGTTTCGATGTCGCGGGTGAAAGGGCTGGTTACCCTAGCGCCTATCCCTCGATCCCTTTGCTCCCGTCGGATGCATTCCCTGAATAATCGTGCCATTCTTTCATCAGAATTTGGAGCGGACAAAAATAAGCTTGGTTCTTCCCTGCGGGATCGATCTCGTCCAGATGACCTGTAGGGATGGTATAGTCTATCACTCCTAGCGTTTCCCAGTGGCTGTCTTTGGCTGTCCGGATGCATGCTAGGTTCAGCTATAGTTGGCCCTTGCCTTGATCTTCCCCTGTGGGGTTCTGTTTCAAGCATTTCCTCGGGGTCAACTTTGGGCTGGGTTCTAGCTCGGCTCCGTTCATTGGTGTTTCTCTGGTTAGGCAGCATGACCGGCTCAGCTACATCCGATCCTTGCCTGGTACCTCCCCTGCGGGGTTCGGTTCCAAGCGTTTCCTCGGGTCGGAGTTCGGGCTGAGTTCGGGCTCGGCTCCTACCATTGTTGTTTCTATCGATAGTTTCTTCGAAGAAGGAAGACCTTTGTCGCCCCCCAGATCCTCCGGATTGGGATTCACCCCATGATTCAGTGTCGCGGTTGGATTCTTCAGCATCCCTTAAGCATGACATGATTTGGTCCACCAAAGCTTCTTGTTGGGATGTGAAGCGGTTAGTTACTTCAGCCACAACTCTGTCTAGATCTGCCCTAGTAATTGCTGCCGGTTGTTCCGTGGCAGGGGCTGTCGGGTTTGTCTGATCCTCGTTCGGTACTGCTGTTGGAATGGGATGATTCTCTTGATCTGTGATTACTGGATCCGGAATGCTGCTAGTTGCGATGTTCTTTCCCTTTCTCTGCCTGGAAGTCATGTTGTCCAGGCACCAAGTGACGCTGTTAGGAAGAAGGCTGAGTGGGGGAAGCTTGAAGCTTCGGGTTCGAAGTTCTCAGTGAAAGCACCAAAAATGTTTGCACAAGAAATGGGCAAACACCTCCAAGTCGTATTATTTAGTCGATTTTATATGGTTTTCAATGATTTGGGTGACTTATGCAAATATGTAAAAAGCAGGGACTAAACTGTAAAAGACACACAGATTTATAGTGGTTCGGCCAGAACGTGCCTACATCCACTTTATATGTTATTATCCTTTTTCTTTCAGATTACAAGTACAAAGCTTTGTATACAAGTATATGAAAGTTGTTTGAAAGTTCCTTCCATGCTTGAGCTCTCAAACTTGTCTGCCATTGTTGTATCCCTTCCCCTCTATTTATAGAGCGAGGCTGGGGGCAGGGGTCTTAGATGTATATAGCTGCTGGTGGGCCTGGGCTGAAGCAATCTGGCCTGGCAGCGTTCTGGTTCGGCGAAGCTTTGGTTCGGCCGTGCTTGGAGAAGGTTGGGGTTTGGTCCGGTAGGGAAGAGATGTTTGGGCTCGGTAGGGATGTGGTCCGGTGGTAGGTTGGTTCGGCATAGGGGTGTAAGGCAGTTGGTTCAGTGGTGATGAGATGTGGATCGGTGTTAGTTGGTTTGGAGATTCATTCGGTAGTGGATTTAGAGGTGTTGGTTCGGCATGAAGGCGGTGTTGGTTCGGCATTGTTGGGAGGAACGGTGGTTCGGCATTGCTTGAAACATGTTTTGGTTCGGTGGTGGGAATTCGCCCAACAGCTTTCGAAGAGATGGTTCCAAAGCCATCAGTTTTTCCCCCAATCATTTAAAGGTTTATGGTTTCGAAAGAGGTACTTCCATATATATATATATATATATATATATATATATATATATATATATATATATATATATATATATATATTCACTTTGACACAAAAAATATTTTTAAAGGTAAACCCAATGGTTTCAAAAAGGGTACTTTTAGATGGTTTCGAAGCTATGCTTCTAAGAGTTAATAAATGATGCTTTAATACTTTCGAAAGAAATATTTTAAAAGTGTTTCGAAAGGCATATGCTAGTGTTTTGAAAAGGAGATTTTAATGCTTTCAAAGGAGGTTATCCACTAGGTTTCGAAAGTAAAAGTTTAAGGTTTCGAAAGCCTTAGTTTTCAAACTAAAGGACCAAATCACCTCTTTTAAAGGAAAACCCATGGCTAAAATAAAGGAGTTTTGAAATGGTTTTAACTATGAAGTTTTCGAAGAAGCTTTCCTTGATACAATATTGGTTAAGAGATTAACCATGTTTCATATGTTTATAATTTCAAGGATATTAAACCACGGGTGCTGGTATTATTATATTATTATGTTTGCTTCTTCTAATATACATATTCACTTTAATATGGACCCATAAATGTATTTTGGGGAAAAAGGGCAGAATAACCGGCTAGGTTGACCCAATAGTGAATATAAATTGAGTTATGTGATGCCCTACCACTATACTTACGCTAGCCAAGGACACTACGGGATAATGCCATCGACTAGCACGAAGAATAAGGCTATTGAGGAGCGACCGTCCATGTAATTGCTTTGTGCAAGTACCGACATGTCAGATAGTATGTCACGCGTTTCATTTCAAGTAGAAATCCGACATATCAAATACAAACTCAAAATTAATACACAGTGACTATGTGGTCTTCGAAAACAAATATAGAAATAAGCATAACACAAATCAGTCACATATGTCTATATCACAAAGGCGGAAACATATGTGAATATATCACATAAAGTGTACATCAAAGTAGTGGTCATACAAGATCCACATCTTCACAAAAGAATAGGTACAAGTGCTAGACAAAAGAATAAATATACATCAAGTAGTCTCTATTTCAGATGTATAATGACAAAAACTACTAAACTAAGTAGTTAGACAAAAGTCAGATGATGGTCCCAGATAAGGAGTCAAACAGAAGCACCTGTAACATCTAGGTCTGACCCGAGTATTATTTAATAAGAAAATAATAAACGGATCAGTCTAGCTATAAAAATCAGATAAAAATAAGATAGGATAAGAGATATAAAAAACATATGATAACAATAATGTCATACTATGAAAGTATACATTTAACAACAACAAAAATATTACAATATCTCAAGAATATCAAAGATAAAAAAGAATGTCATATTCTTTATTTTATTCACCAAACCAGAAATATTGACACATATATCATTGCCAATCGCAAAATTGGTGAAACACAAATTCTAGAAATCATCAATTAGAAATCCAGAAATCACAAAGAGGGAGGCCTATCACAAACAGGAGCATGAAAAACTCACCAACACATGCATCACAAACGGGTCGCTAACCCATGGCCGCTAGACATAGAGCCGATGCAACGATGTAGTATAATAATGGTATGCCCGAGGAACCTGAAACTCAAATATTTAAAACAACGACGTAGTACAACGGTACCCCGGATGAACCTGATAAGCCGATACAATGACGTAGTACAACGGTACGTCCGATGAACCGAACTCCATAAAAGATCATGGGTCGCTAGCCCACAAAAATGAGTCGAAACTCCAAAGAACCCATAGGTCGTTAGCCTATAAAAGAAATGAGACGAAACTCAATAAAACGAGGTACAGTCCCCCACGTGGACAAAGAGACATAGCATATCGCTAGTCTAAATCACAAAATGATCATCATTGATCAATAAAAAGTGTGAATTACACTAAGCTAGTAAATAAATGAGTTTAGATTCATGTCCCATAACCACTGGCTTAACTTAAATATTTAAGAACGAATTGTAGATCTCCACTCGAAAATTGTTACAAGAGATTCTATCGAACAAGTCCAAAAACTAACCGACGAAGTAAACGCAAGCGTTTCATACCACTTGTTTTGCTAAGTCGTTTAATTAGATTTTCTCATACGAACGAGGTAAAGGTTTGTATATACTAATAGGTTGGAAAACGGTTTGAATAAAAGAGCTTTGTATTAAAATAGTGTTGAAATCGTTTTGATGAAAGGGTTTTGATATTTACTACTAGTATAGAAACCTTTGCATTTTAAAGTGACAAACCAGAGAAATGATTATAGGAGCAATCAATCATCAGAAATTCACATTCGAAGACGTGAATTAAATCCAAAGCTATAAGGCAAGACAAGAACAACCACTCTTCAATTTTAACCCAAGAAGCTTCAATCTAAGCTCATAAGAAAGGCATTTCCTAAGTTAGGGTTTAGGAAATTTCTGAAATTGAAGAGGAATTATGATGGAGAATATGAAGAGAATGCTTACCAAAGCTTCTCCTTGATTTCTAGCTTGGAGTTGAAAATTCCTAGGAGATGTAGGACTTAGGAATTCCTAATTTCGTTTCTCTTCCTCCATTTTTACTAAAGCTTGAGTATTAGGAAATATTATGAAGGAATGAAGAGGAGTGGAGTGGAGTTGGGTTCATATGTTGGGTAAGTGGGCTGAAACCCAAACCCAAAGCCCTAAATGAAAACTTCAAAATTCTAATGAACTCCAAACATATTGATGTTTATACTAAAAAAGATCACAAACGCCATTTTGAACTCAATGGAAGTGGTCTCGAGTCCTAATTCGACTGTTTGCAAAAATTAGCATTTCGGGCTTAAATCCGACTAACGGTGCTATACTTACATAAAATATTTAAATATACGATCGTAAAATATGCGTGTTGTTACAAGTTAACTCCTGAATGAGTTGAATTGCATCCATGAGATTAGATGGACCAGAATATAGGATGCCTAAACAGTGATTAAAGAAGTTGTCAAATAGATAAATTCATGGTAAACCCATGAAAACATTTTAGACGAAAGGTTATTGGCAGGGGTCAATAAATTCATAGTAACCCATGAAAACTATGATTACAAAGAGTTATTGGCACGGGCCAATAATTTTATAGTGAACCTATGAAAACAATATTCGGATTAAGTTATTGAGAGAAGTCAATAGGTTCCTAGTCAACCCTTGAAAACTAGGATAAGAAGGAAGTTATTAGAGATATCAATAGGTTTCAGAGAACGTGTAAATAAGGAAGTTATTGGCAGGGCCCAATAGGTTCTTAGTAATCCTATGAAAACTATAAAACTGGATAGAGAGTTCATAAACATTAAATAGGTTATTAGTCAGCCCATGAAAACTATTAGGTTAATAGTGACCCTAAAAATTATGAATGAAATAGCTAGTCAAATTGAATGAGGATGGGTAATCCAGAATTTATTTACTTGTTTGCATATCATCATAATATTTTGATTTGTTATGTTTTAACCATTGTGGATGCAGGAGCACCATATATGGTTTTATAAAGTTTTGGATAAGATACTAGTTAGGGGAAAATCCATTTCGCTAAGCGGCGTGGTCTCACTAGATATCTAAATGGTTTGAGATGGTAGATCATTATTCATAACAGGCTTCATGTCTGACTCGAAGTTTATGTTTTTCCCTTAAACTCTCTAGTGCTCAATTGATTTTGAATAGTTTAAGAGTTGAGGTTTTCATGTACCTCGTTAGACAAATATGCTTCCGAAGACGTGGAGGAGGTATGATAGCTATTTCGAGTTCTTTTCTATTTTTGATTCCGCTATGTTGTTGTAAAGTCAAAGTTAGTTAATTGCCTTATACTCCGATCATCCATGGGGGCATCTTCATATGTCGCTCTTGGCGTATGTTATAATATTTATATTTTCTTTGAATGTGGTTCTCAATTATGGGATCATGTAATGAATGTTGATATGATTTGAAATGGAATGTGAAAGTTGTTTAATGATTTTAAATTTTTTCCATATCCATGTGTTTCTGTTATATCAATGTATCTAACATTACCGTATTTGATCGTCGAGCATTAATAACTATGGATGACTGCAGCATCCGTAGTCACTAGTTTTGGGCCTCTAAGTGGAGGATGTTACAAATTGGTATCAGAGCAAAGTTTATGAAAACATGAAAGAAATTTAAACCTAAAAGATTTTTCAAAACATAATCCAATGAATCAAAAAATAAGATCAGGGTTTGAGTTAACGTTATAGTAATGTACTTGTATTTAATATATATAAGTAGGTACTCCCCTCTCTCTTAGACCATTCTTTTGTATCTTACTAAGGCGTGTATGTAGATTTACGAGAAAGAAGATATGGAGGCTGGAAATGGAAGAGGAAATCTTGGTGGAGGAAGCACCACAACCGACGGAAATGCTTGACCGCCAGGAGGAACACGGGTTGACAGGCTAATGCTAACCACAATGCAGATGCCATTGTGGGTAATGGAAATCCCTAGTAGATAAAGGGACGATGTATCGGTTCTTTGTCAGTACGATGCAAGCAGGAGTTGCTGTTGGAGTTTCTGAGAATGTTGGAGGAGCTAATCCTATAGTTTCAATTGGGAATAACTATGCTAAGTTAAGCATAGACTACACTATTCTTGGTGGGATGCCGTTTATGGGGACGGAGGATGCCATAGAAGTTGAGAATTGGCTGCTGCATTTGAGAGAATCTTCGCTGATTTGGGTTTAGATGATGAGCAGACAAGGAGGCTGGCCTCTAGGTAGTTGCAAGAGGCAACACTTCAATGGTGGAATAGTGTTACAATTGGTGTTCCAGAGAAAGAGGGTACTTGGGCTGAATTATGAAAGAGATTTGCATAGAGGTTATTGTCCGAATTTGCTAAGTCAACGTTGTTGAGAAAGTTTATGGATTTGGTGTAGGGAGAGATGTTGGTAATCGAATATGCTACTAAGTTTGATGAGTTGTACCGATATGGGTATGCTACTATAGACGCCGTCATCAGAAGGAATGAGAGGTTCATTTGGGGATTGAGGCCTAAGATTGCTAGGGCGACCTTGATACATCTCTTTGATCCTTGTAATGTAGTTGTGGAGATGGTAATTCGACATGAGGAGATGCTTGCTATTTATGCGAGAGAAAACCGGTTGAAACCCAGGGTTCTTGGGGAAAGAAAAGGAAGTTCTTTAAGAAGAAGGGAACCTAGAAGGGAAAGGCAGCGAAGAAGGCAAAGACTGATTTAGTTTTCTACAAGTGTGACAAGAAGGTCAATATTCTCATGAGTGTCGATCAGGAAAAGGGAAGAAGGCTTTTGAAAAGAAAGGTGTGAAATGCTTCAACTGTGGCCAAGTTGGGCATTATAAGAATCAATGTTCTGAACGAGTCAGGGCGGATAGAGGAAATGTCTTTGCTATTGGACCATCGTCTGCTAAGCCAACTGCAGCTGAAAAAAGGAAGACTGTGATAGAAGGTACGCTTTTGATTCAGAGTATGCCTATTAGGGTACTATTTGATACCATTCATTTATATCTCAGTGTTTGGTAGATAGGTTATGCTTAGAACCCACATACCTTATTATTTCCTTAAGGATTGCGAATCCAATAAGAGGGTATGCAACTCTAGGGATAAGATGTGACTAGTTAAAACTTGATTTGTTTGGTCATAAGTTTTCATGCAATCTGCATGTTTTTGATTTCGTAGATTTCGAGATCATTTTGGGTACGGATTGGTTAGGTAAGTATAAGGCTAGGATATTTTTCCAGGTAGGGAGATATCACTAAAACATCCAGATAGTCATAATCGAATCATATTCTCACTGGAGAATTCTAACCGGGGTGTATGTGCTATGATAAGTGCTATGGAAGTGAGAGAAGAGTTAAGTTAGGTTCGTGTAGCAAGAGAGTTTGCATATGTCTTTAAGTTGGTTATATGACTACCACTGAAATGAGCTGTTGATTTTCGAATAGATCTTATGCTAGGAGCTGAACCTGTAAGTAGACCACCTAGCAGGATGACACTGACATAGATGAAGGAATTGAAGGTGCAGCTAGTGGATCTAGAAGGAAGAATTTTATAAGACCAAGAAGTTCGCCTTAGGGAGCGGACTGCGGTATTCATGAAGAAACTAGATGTGTTGTTGAGGTTGTGTATCGACTATCATAAGTTGAACGAGAGGACGATTAAGAACAAGTATCCTTTTCCAAGAACTAATGATCTATTTGATCAATTGTGTGGAGCCAGAGTGTTTTTCCAATTGGATTTGGCGATAGGTTTCCATTAGTTCAGGGTGGTAGAGGACAGTGTTCCATTGACAACATTTCAGACTTAACAGCATCTCATACTATATATGGTTTTTATGAGTGGTTAGTAATTTCATTCATGTTAACGAATGCACCTGCTTTCTTCGTGGATTGGATGAAATGAGTTTTCCGAGAGAACTTGGATAGGTTCATGTTAGTATTTATAGATAATATTTTATTATTCTCTAAGGATGAGAGTGAGCATGAGGATTATCTTAGAGCAGTGCCTGAGACGCTGAGGCAGAATCAGCTGAAGGCGAAGTTTTTCAAGTGTCATTTTTGAAAGAAAGACGTTAAGTTTCTTGGTCACGTGGTTCCAAAGAAAGGCTTATTAGTCGATCCACATAAGATCAAAGTTGTTAATAATTGGAAGATACCAGAGACAGTAACTAAGATTACAAGTTTTCTTAGACTGGATGGCTATTACTGGAAATTCATCAAGGATTTCTTGCGGATAGCAACACCGTTGACTAAGTTAAGCAGGAAGGATGTGAAGTTTGTCTGGTCCGACAAATATGAGGAAGCATTCCTTAAGTTAAAGCATTTGTTGACCAATTCCCTTTTTTAATAGTTTCAGACGAAAACCAAGGGTTGGTGGTGTATACCGATGCGAAACTGGATTGGGAGCTGCGTTGATGCAGAAGGGTGAAGTTATTGCTTACGCTGCAGGACATCTTAGACTGCATGAAGTGAGATATTCTACTCATGATTTGGAGTTGGCTGTGGCGATTTTTGCATTGAAGATTTGAAGACATTATCTCTTAGGGGAGAGATTTCAGCTATACATAGATTATAAGTCCTTAAGATATTTATTCTCTCAGAAGGAGTTGAATATGAGATAGCTGAGGTGGCTGGAGTTTATAGCAGCTTTTGATTTGGTATAGAATATGCACCTAGGAAAGGAAATAAAGTAGCGGATGCTCTTAGCAGAAGACATCAAAATGTGGTGTTAGCTGTGTTGGCAGCATGGAAGGATTTAGAAGCTTTGACTACTTGTAGTGTGCAATTAAGATCGACTGCTAGTTCTAGTCAGAGTACCGCTATGTTGTCATGTTTAAAAGTTCAACCATTATTGATCGAAAGGATAGCTTCTAAGAAGAAAGAGGATTTAATGTTAGCCGAGAGGATTAGAAGGCTTGAGGTTGGAACCGACATTGATGATTTAAAGGATTTTATTCTTGACCAGAGAAGATGGCTAAGAAAGAATGGATGGTTGTGTGTTTCAAATGTAGAAGACTTAAGGAAAGAAGTTCTTGCGAAATGTCATGGATCCAAATTTACGATTAATCCTAGAGGGACCAAGATGTATCAAGATATGAAGAGGAGCTTCTATTGGGAAGGTAAGAAGAGGGGCGTTGGCTTGTGGGTTTGGCAATGTGCAAACTGTCAACAAGTGAAAGCCGAACTTCAGAAGCCGAGTGGATTGCTTCAGTCTTTAGAGATTCTGGTTTGGAAATTGGATTCTATATCCATGGATTTTATAGGCGGGTTTCCAAGGTCAAATAGAGGAAATGAAAGTACATGAGTCATAGTGGACAGGTTGACTGGGAGTGCCCATTTCATTCTAGTTAGGTCAAGCAGGACGACACCTGTTTTAAATAAGTTGTTCATGAAGAATATAATTAGACTGCATGGAATTCCTAGTAGTATAGTCAGTGACAAAGATGCTTTGTTTACTAGTGAATTCTGGAAGAGTCTACAGGATGTGTTAGGTACCAAGCTTAAGATGAGTACTACATATCATCCTTCGACGGACGGGCAGACAAAGAGAGTTAATAAGGTACTCGAGGGTTTTTTAAGTGCTTGTGTATTGGACTTTGGTGGATCTTGAAAGATCATCTACATTTGGTTGAGTTTTCCTATAATAATAGTTGTTAGACTAGTATAGGAATTGCGCCTTTTGAAGCTTTATATGGAAGGCCATGCAAATCACTAGCGTGTTGGCTGGAGACTGGAAACAGATTAGTCTTAGGTCTAGATCTGATTAGAGAGGCGATAGAGAAGATTGAGTTGGTCTGAGAAAGGATGAAGGAAGCTTAGTCCAGACAGAAGGGTTATGAAGATAAGAGGCGTAAAGACCTAGAATTCTCGGTTGGAGATAGGGTTTTCATTAAGGTATCACCAATGAAGGTTGTGGTACGATTTGGAAAGTCCGAGAAACTAGCCCCGAGATATGTTGGTCTATTGTTAGTTATAGAGAGGATCGGGAAGCTCGTATACAAAGTAGAGTTGTCGAGCAGTATGGCAAGTGTCCATATGTGTTTCATACGTCTCATCTTAGCAAGTATATGCATGATCTAGAAACTACTATTCCTCTGAAAAGGTTAGAAATTTTGATAGTAGAGCCTAATTTGACTTTTATTAGACAACCAGTTCAGGTTATAGTGAGAGATGAGAAAAGGTTGAGGAATAAGATAGTTAGGTTGGTGAAAGTTCAGTGGAGCGGCCACAGAAAGGATTGTACTTGGGAGACATAAGGTAGGATTAAAGATACTTATCTTGATCTGCTTTGAGGGTATGTCTATATTAGCTTTATATAGATAGTTGCTAGCAGGTAGGCTATTCTGGTTGTTAGGAGTTGTTACAGATGATTGCTATGTTTAGTATTTAGTCCTTACTGAATTTCGAGGACGAAATTATTTAAGGAGGGGAGCCTGTGACACCCTTAATTTTTAATAATATTATTCAGGAGATTTAATTAGATAAATTAAATATAATAATGTCTATAAGGGGATTGAGATTTAAAAATAAAGTAGAGGCCGAGCTGAATTAAATAAATGGTCTTATGAATCGTTTTATTTGTTAATTAATTAACGTAAGGGTAATGTATTGTGTGTTTGGTTGTAAATCCATGTTGTTTTATGTATGCATATTTGTAATGTTAGTTGTAGTTTGAATTTGACTTGTTAAATGTAGTTTAGAAGTTTGGTTTGTTGTTAAAGTTGTCATTTTGCTTATATACGTGATTGTATATATAAATTTGGATGTGTAAACTTAGTTGTTTGGTCATGTGTTATGAAAGTTAATAACTTGTATGCTAATGAGATGGGAGATCACTTGGAAAAGATCAAAAGTGGTTTATTTGTTTTCGAGTTACTAAAAGATTAAAACTTTAACTAGTTTTCAAGATAAAAACTTTTATTTATGTTTCAAAGAGAAGAAAGTTAATAGTGAAGTTAGAAATGAAGTTACAATTAGATCTAAACTAAATCTAACTTTGATGAGTTGCATTCATAACGATAGTTGCTCTGAATGAAGTTCGGGAAAAGTTAATGTTTTGATTTTAAAAATGATTCTTTTAGAATTGGTTTGGAAATCTTTTCAAAATATTAATTAAGTATAAAAGTTAATTACTTTGGTAACTGAATAAGAGTTTGAAAATTAATTGATTAAATAATTTTTTAATTAAGAATATTATTAATTAATTAATTGTAATTAACTTAATTAATTAGGGTTTAATTAAGGGTTAAAGTTAATTAATCTTAATTAATCGATCGAGGAACTTTAATAATGATTAATTAAGTTAAAAGTTAATTAATAATTAATTTTATTTAATTAAGTGTAATTAAGTTTAATTAATTGTAATTAAGTTAACTAATTAGGTAGGGTTTAATTAATTAATCTAATTAGATTTAATTAAGATACAATTTCAATTAATATTTTAACTATAGTTAATTAACATTTAATTAGTACTTGTGTAATGATTTAATAGGTAATTAAAATAAGAATTGATTATTATTTAATTAAGGTTTAACATCAAAGTAAATTAATTATTTTTAAGCCAACTTTCTTTTATAAATAAATTGATTTAAACCAAGGGATGTATTGTCTGTAACATTAAATAGTTAAACAACTATGAATAAGTTATATAGGTTAAAATGAATAGATTGTTTGAACATCTGTTTGCAGAATAAAACCCTGTTCTGATATAACTTAATTGAATTGATTGTTTGGACACCTTTTAGTAGAATAAATCACCGTTCTAATATAAATATGCTTAATAAATTCTTTGGACATCTATTTAGCAGGATAATTCACCATCATACTATTATGATATTTGGACCTGTATTTTCCAGTTGGTTTATTTTGTCACGTTATTCCCTAATTTGTTTTATGGATTGTATTTACATATATGATGACTTATGTAAGGGAATATTATGTGATTTGGAAGACAATAATTAAATAAATAATAACTTGATTTAGTACCATTGTGGTCACTAAGCCTCCTTTCAAATTTGTAACATTATGGTTTTCAAAGTGACTTCAATACTGTATCAATTTAGGGTGAAGTGTTTTAATGTTTTTGGATATTTATAAAGACTTTTATAAATGATTTTAAATATTCATAAAGAATTTTATAAATGATTTTGAAGACTATAAAAGAGTTTAGAATTTAAGCAAAAGAGATTTCATAAATGGAAATGATTTATTAAATGGATTTATTGAAGAAAATTATAAAATGAATCTGAGATGGTGTTTTCTTTAATTGACCTTCTTAATTATGGTGGTGTGGAACTTCCGTTTCTTGCTTAACACCGAAGGAATAATGCTTGGGGTTATTCTTTTCTCAAATTTAAATTACATTTTTTTGATCCTTTTAATATGATTTTGAAATGAGAAATCTTTCACAATGTTTTGTGAATATGCTTATGCCATTAGGATAAGTATATGAATAATTAATAAATATTCTAAATGGGATTTAATAAATGAAAGATTTATTTACATGAGGCTTAGTGGATGCTATGGGTAGTTAAACTTCTGAATTGATGTTTTTTGTATTTGATAGTCAAATAACCAACTATCAAATCTTGACCTAATTTAACTCAGGAAGTATATTGTGTATTTTCAGGTTCCCCGTTGAGGACTCGAGTACTTAATGCATACTTCCAAAAGAACCGAAATTTAGTTAGCCAGAAATTATCGCTTAGTTTTGGAGACATTGGTTTAAGATAAGGACGATTTATCCGAACCACTCTAAACTAATAACGTTCGTGATAAATCGTTGTGAAGTATGCTATGGAGTTGTACTATTGTTTCTGAGGGTGATTCCAAAATGAAAGATAGTAACCAATGAATGTTTGTATGATCTCAGAATAACTTGTATGGATGAATGCTGACATTGCATTTCCACCTAGAGGGCAATGTTAAAATTCCAAGATGGTGTGCTATGATGGAAAAGATAATCATGGCCTCTCAAGCCTCATACTCGGAGAATGGAAAAATCATGGTAGATGCAGCAGGGCAATGTGGGTCGCTCGCATTAAGGTATCATCCCAAGATCTAGTGTCGATATTTCTATGTATGCTTCGAGGCCCATTATGGTTGTTGATTACAACCAAGGGGTTATCATGTTTGGTACTACACAGTTAGAGGTAGGCCAGTTTTGTGGTAGCAGTGGTCGTAAGGTTTTCGATCTCACTATACATTTTATCTAGAGGTGTACAAATTTTAGGAAGGTAGGCCCTTACCTTGCTATTTGATGGATATCCATTCTCCAATAAGTACCTTCGGTTTTTGATTATATACCTATTATTGCTGTCATACACACGTATCACAGCTACTTTGCTATTAAATACTTTGCAACTTAGACATTATGATAATATCACTAGTTTTCATATAAAAATGTTTTGGTTACCTAAGGTAAAACTCGTCCTTGCTTATGTGCGACGTGGTCTTACGAGATACCTTTGATTTTAAAGGGTTTTACAAGTTATAAATAAACTCCTTGTGAATTGAGTTTCTCACGCTGGGTTTACTAGACTGATCCGTGCACTGTTTTCTTAGAATGCTCGAGTCGGATCGAGCATATTTTGCAAATTTGCTTTGGATGCATTAGAGCTTAGGAGACGAGTTAGAGGCCAAGACGTATCTACATATTTATTAATTTTCCACTGCATGGTTTGTTGTACTTATCAGAAATTATAAGCACATGCGTTACAACTGTCTAGGTGGATGATATGTTGGTACGCTTATAGATGTAAGTATATAAAAGTTCAGATATTTTTTGTAAACATCATTGCTATATCATAGATTATTCATTATGATGTGAGGTTCTATGTTGTTTAATTTCTTCTTGTATTATTTCTACTTCTTTTCCCCAACCATCTGTCTTTTCGGCACTAGGTTGTTTGGCATGCGAATACCATAGATGTATTAGTGTCGACATCTGAGGGTCGAAAAGGCATATCATTACACTTGGTATTAGAGAGAAATGTTGAGCAAGAACCTTGTATATAGCGGGGTAAACTCATTAGAGATATGGTTAGTAACACCCTAGAATGAGTTTGAGTATGTGTGTGTGTGTGTGTTAGAGTACGTATTTGTTAGTGTTATCAAAAGTCTTTTATTTGTGTTAATTGATCTATTGAGTAGCATATGGATTATGGTCAATACGAGTAGCTTACGTTACTGATAGGGATCCCTAAACACTTGAACTACATCAACTGACAAAGTACTGTTTTAAAATGGGTAAATGAAATAATTTTACTTAGGATTAGATTTCATGTATAAAAGAATGATTTTCAAAAAAATATAGTATAGTTGTTTTTTATGTATTGTTTATTAAAGAATGATAATATTCTATTATTATCATTTAGGGTTGTATTAGTTATGCTCATCCAGTTGAGCATCGGCTAGGGTTGAGTGTTTATATAGATAGTTTTCCTTTTGAAAATATGGGTTGAGAAAATAGGAAATTGGGGCAATACTAAAACGAACACCTTGTGAATTAAGTTTCACAATTTGACTATAAGACGTTTTATGTTAATGTTGGACTAAGGATTTGGTTTAATAAAAAATGTTTATTAAAGTAAGAATATTTTGGAATGATTTTATAGAAGAAAAGTGACTTTATAAAGATCGAGTTATAAGATGGGCCATTAAAATAAAAAGATTTAAGTAAGAAACTTAAGGACTTAAATCTCGATGTTTCTGAAAATGGTTTTTAAGATTTTGGAAAGTAATAATAGTACTATTCAAAATCATTTTGGTTTAAGTATAAATTTTTTGAGTAAGAAGTATTTTGTTTGGATTGGTTCAGGTAACGAGTCTGATTTTTTGTGTGATAATCTGAATAATTTTCTAAGCGACGATTAGATGTTTGCCTAGGCGAATGTTGTAGGGCACTTAGTAAATTATTCTTTTTACCATGGAAACAAGTTCAAATCTAAACAAACGCAAAGCATGTTGGCAATAGATATTTTGGAAATAAATATGGTATTATTTTAAAAGAGGTATTTGAAAGAGAAAAGTATTTTTATGTTAACTAGTTCGAGTGGCCCGAAAATAACTTGTAATGAGGAAGAGACGTGTTCAGATGGTAGACACTTCTTTTGAGTATTTCCCTTTTTGGTAAGGGGATGTATGATACTGTTTGGTATACCCAGTTCCCTAATATCATTTTGGGGTTACTCGAGCTATATGTATATTTTTGATGGATCAAATATAAAGTATCATTTCAAAAAGATTTTTGAAATCAAAAACGGGTATTTATCTCCTAAGTTTTCAAAATGTAAAGGTATCTTGATTTAAAATGGGTTAATAGATGGGGTTTTAAAATGGAATTAATTTAATCAAAAAGTTTAATAAACTTGGTTTTATTAAAAGTGTCTTTTGGATTATAATACTTAGAAGGTTAAATATTATTTAATGTTATCGGACTGGCTAATAAATACCGTTACCTTGGTGGTGTCCAAGAAAAGTATAGTCTAGGACTGAGTTTGAATAACAACATCCTACTCTTCTTTGCTACTTGCCATACCAAATGGTAAAGAGATTATATTGGTCGACTCGGTTCTAAGACCAAAATTATTTAGGCCTACATCTGAATAGTTAAAAGTTAACAGAATTAAAAATCAAATGTTTGTGTATATATATACACTCTTAGGATATAGGAGGGTATTATCCAAGTTAATATATTTAGATGATTTTGTGAAAGGCAGCATAAATAAGTTGTGTCATTTTAAAACATTGGACCTAAATTTGGATGTGGTGAAATGTACCATAAATATTTTTGAAGGATTAAATGTTATTTGGGTAGATAACTACATTTATGGGAGTGTGTATGTTGCACGTAGATCATTTCCCTTTCTCATAATGTTCTCGATCCAAGATTTGAGTACATGACTTGAGGTAATTTACACCATTTCATATTAGGGTTTATAACTCGATTCTTGACGGCGAGCACTTGATGAGGGTTCTTGATAGGGAACTAAAGTTTTCTATCATAGTATATGGTTATGCAAGGAGAACAGAGACTGACCGGAGTCCGCACTAGAGAATCGGCTGAGCGATACTAGTTCAGGAGTGAAGTTATGTATTTGAGTAGGGATTGAATTTGATTTTTGTATATGAATGATCTGTAAAAATCATGCAGACTTATGAATAGTATGATTCATTCATGTGGTGAAATTTCGAGGATGAAATTCTTTAAGCGGGAAGAATGTAATGACTTAAAATTTATCATTTTGATGTGAGTATTTAATTATTATTGAATATTCAAAATTAAGGATTTTTAATAGTTAAATAGATCTATCTTAAAAATAACTAATGATGGTGAAATCATTTTAAAATGTGTTTACAAAAATAAATAATTTAAAGGAAATTAAAAAATGTGACCGAAAAGCATTGTCAAAATTTTCTATTTTTCACCAAGAAAAAGTTGTAAGCACCTTAGTTAACATATTTACACATTTTAAATAATATAAACATAGATTAGAAATTAGAATGATGATTAATAACATAAGTGTACATATGTAAGAAAGATGTGACAAATTTTTAAGTTTAAAAATTAAATAAATAAGAAATTATGACATGTCCTTATCACTCTTACACATTAGTACTAATTCATACATTACACATTAGGAAAAAGGAGGAGGCCCTTGGTTCTAGGCATGTGGATCATGATGGAGGGATAAGATGGTGTTGGCGTCAAAATTAGCCATTAACACCCAATTATGTAAAAGTACTAATCTCCAATCCAATTATAGAAATATGAAGAGTAATAAATAAAGAACAAAATTAAAACAATCAGAAAGCAAGTAAAAAGAGATAAGATTTATAGTGGTTCGGCTAACTCTGGCCTACGTCCACTCCTAAATAATCCTTTTTATTATACTGAAGTTTGTTTATAGTTACAATCTGAAATCAAGAATAAAATTGACAAAGTGTAGCCTAGGTTGAGGATCAAGAGAAGTAGAAAGAAGATCCTACTTCTGACGCCTACAGTATTTATAGGGGATGGCTTGCAAGGATCAGGCTGAGATTTGAACAGAAGGTTCGAGAGACCAAGTAGAGGCCACTCAAAAATTTCCAGGCCCATTAGGGCCCATAATAGGGATCGGTACCATTCCCTATTAGTGTGTGTGTCCAAATGGGCTGTGATCCCTGTGAGGGGTGCCCTATGATGTTAGCTACTTGCCCTCCAAATTTCACGCCATTTCGACTTCCAGTTTGTGAGATATCGATTTTCCATGAAGTGGTGTTGCTTGGATTTTAATTTTTGTCGATCCCTCCAATCTCTTCCAAATGCCATGTGATCCCTAGGAAGCTTCTCCATATTGTATTATGCTTAGACTCTAAGTTTCTTGCCAACTGGATCGGTAGAACTCAAGTTATTGATCAATCTTTGTTGCAATAAGTTGTGAAGGCTGATTATAGCCGATCCCTATGGAGGGATAGGTACTGATCCCTTCAACTTGCTCCAAATGATATGCGATCCCTATGGGGTGTTCGATATTCCATACTTTGGACATTCTGCCTTGCATATCTACCAATTTCATTCAATCTCGACTTCATGTTATTATATGTACTTGATTTGTGGGTCTCACAATCATCATTTCAGACTCATCGGCCTCGATAATCATGAAGTCTGTTGGGTTAAATCTGCCTATATACTACTTCGGCAAACTGTGGGTTAACAGATGGTGATGTGTTCAAATTTGAATGGAGGGTATTTGTACTAAGGGCATTTAGCTAATTTTATGTTTTATAAAACCAATTTTAAATGTCTCTCTCCATTCTTACTTTATTTTTCACTTTTTTAAAATTTTTATATCTTCCTTCCAAAGCTTCAAACTCTCGTTAATAGCTTCCAAAATATTTTCAAAGTTTTAAAAATCAAAATTTTCTACTTTAAATCTTTTTAAATCTTGTTTAAACTCTTGTTTTCCTTTCTACTTCTCTTCCTTTTTCTAATTTTAGCCTTACCTCCCCTTTATATCATAGTCGTGCCCACCTAGACCTATGGCCGAGCCCAAAAGTGTCTAGGCCGAGCCCATCTTGCTTTGTATTGGTCAAAAATCACTTTTTGCTTAAGGTTTTTCGAAAGTTCTAGTCTATTTCAAAGTTTGAAGAGATTTGAAGAGATTTTGGTGAGAAAACTATTTTATATTTTGAAAAAAATTATCTTTTTGTTTCCATGTTTATTTTTGTAATTTATTGTATGTTTGGGTATAAATCCATGTTGTTTTGTGTATATATATGTGTAATGTTAGTTGTTGTTTGAATTTGACTTGTTAAATGTAGCTTAAAAGTTTGGTTGGTGTTAAAGAGCTCATTTTGCTTATATATGTGATTGTACATATATAAATTTGGATATGTAAACTTGGTTTTTTGGTCATGTATTATGAAAGTTAGTAACTTATAAGCAAATGAGATCGAAGATCACTTGGAAAAGATCAATGGTTTCTTTGTTTTAAAGTTACTAAAAGATTAAAACTTTAACTAGTTTTCAAAATAAATTTTTAATTTACGTTTCATAGAGAAGAAAGTTTAGAGTGAATTCAGAAATAAAGTTGGAATTAGATCTAAACTAAATCTTACTTTGATGAGTTGCATTCATAGCGATAGTTGCTATGAATGTAGTTCGGGAAAAGTTAGTGTTTTGATTTTAAAAATGATTCTTTTAGAAATGGTTTGAAAATCTTTTCAAGATATTAATTAAGTACAAAATTTAATTACTTGTAATTAAATAAGAGTTTGATAATTAATTAATTAATTTTTTAATTAAGAATATTATTAATTAATTGTAATTAAGTTAATTAATTTGGGTTTAATTAAGGATTAAAGTTAATTAATCTTAATTAATTAATCAAGGAAGTTTAAACATTGATTAATTAAGTTAATTTAAGTAATAAATAATTTTATTTAATTAAGCATAATTAATTTTAATTAATAATTATTTAATTAGGATTAATTAACAATTAGTTACTAGTTAGGTAGGATTAATTAATTAATCTAATTGGATTTAATTGAGGTTAAAATTAGGAATTAATTAAGTTTAATTAATATTTTAATTATATTTAATTAATATTTAAGTAGTAATTAAATAATGGTTTAATATGTAATTAAAATAAGAATTGGTTATTATTCAGCAGAGGTTTAATATTAAAATAAAGCAATTATTTTTAAGCCAACTCTCGTTTATAATTAAGTTGATTTTAAACCGACGGATGTCTTATCTATACCATTAAATAGGCAAACAACTATAAATAAGTTATATATGTTAAGCTGAATAGGTTGTTTGAACATGTGTTAGTAGAACAAAACACCGTTCTACCGTGACTTAATTAAGTTGATTTTTTGGACACCTTTTAATAGAATAAATCACCGTTCTACTTTCACCAAACTTAATAGATTGTTTGGGCATCTATTTCGTAGGACAAATCACTATCCTGCTATTATGTTATTTGGACATGTATTTGCCAGTTGGTTTATATTTTCATGTTATTCCCTGATTTGTTTTATGGATTGTATTAACATATATAATGACTTATGTGAGGGACTATTAGGAGATTTGGAAGACAAAAATTAAATAAATGGTAACCTGATTTAGTATCATTGTGGTCACTAAGCCTCTTTTCAAATTTGTAACATCATGGATTTTAAAGTGACTTTGATTCTATATCCATTTAATGTGAAGTGCTTTGAATGTTTTTAGATATTTAAAAAGAGTTTCAAAAGTTATCATGGATATTCACAAAGAGTTTTATAAATGATTTCATAGAATATAAAAGAGTTTATAAATGATTTAGAATTTAAGCAAAGGAGATTTCATAATGGAAATGAATTATTAAAAGGATTTATTGAAGAAATTTATAAAAGGAATTTGAGATCAAGTTTCCCTTAACCGACCTTCTTAATTATGGTGATATGGATCCTTTTAATATGATTTTGAAATGAGAAATCTTTCACAATATTTTTGAATATGCTTATGCCAGAGGGATAAGTATATGAATATTTAATAAATATTTTGAAAAGAGGTTCAATAAAGAAACATTTTTTAAAATGAGACTTAGTGGATGCTATGGGCAGTCAAACTTCTGAATTGCTGTTGTTTGTGTGTTTGATAGTTAAAGAGCCAACCATCAAATCTTGACCTGATTTAACTCAGGAAGTATGTTGTGTATTTTTAAGTTCCCATCGAGGACTTAAGTACTTAATGCATGCTTCGAAAAGAATCGAAATTGAGTTAGCCAGAAATTACCGTTTAGTTTTAGAGACACGGTTTTGGATAAGGACAATTTATCCGAAGCACTCCGAACTAAAAATGTTCGTGATAGATCATTATGAAGTGTGCTATGGAATCGTACTATTCTTCCTGAGGGTGATTCCAAAATGAAAGATAGTAATTGAAGAATGTTTGTTTGATCCCCGAGCAATTTGTATGGATGAATGCTAGCATTGCATTTCCATCGGGAGGACAATGTTAGCATTCCAAGATGGCTGTTATGAGGAAAAAAGTAATTGTGGCCTCTCAAACTTCACACCTCAAAATTGGCAAAAATGTGGTAGATGTAGTAGGGCTATGTAGGTCACTCCCATTAGGGTATGGTCATCCCAAGATCTAGTGTCGATATTTCTATTTATGCTTTGTGGCCCATTATGGTTGTTGATCATAACCCAGGGGTGATCATATTCGACACTATCTAGTCAGGGATAGGCTAGTTCTATGGTGATAGAGGTCGAAAGGTTTTTGATCTCATTATACATTTTATCTAGAGGTGTATAGATTTTCGCAAGGTAGTGGCTACCTTGCCATTTGATGGAAATCCATTCTCCAATAAGCACCTTTGGTTTTTAATTACGTGCCTATTATTGTTGTCATGCACACGCATCACAGCTTCTTGGCCATTAAATAATTTAAACCTTAGGCATTATGACAACATCATTGGTTTTTATATAAAAAGGTTTTGGTTGCCATAAGGTGAAACCCGTCCTTATTTATGTGTGGCGTGGTCTTACAAGTTACCTTTGATTTTAAAGGGTTTTATAAGTTATAAATAAACTCCTTGTGATTTGATTTTCTCACGCTGGTTTTACCAAACTAATCCAGATATTGATTTCTTATAACGCTGTGGTCAGATCAAGCATATTTTCCAGATCATATTTGGATGCATTGGAGCTCCAGAGACAAGCTAGAGGCCAAGACGTATCTGCATATTTATTTAGGTTCCGTTGCATGGTTTGCCGTATTTATCAGAAATGGTAAGGACAGGTGTTATAACTGTCTAGGTGGATCGTAGGCTAGCACTCTGATGGATGTATGTATATAAAAGTTCAAAATTTTCTTTTGTAAAGATCATTGCTATATTATAGATTATCCTTCATGATGTGAGATTCTGCGTTATTTAGTTTTCCTTTTTTTCTTTCTTTTTCTTTCCCCTAAATATTTGTCTTTTCGACACTTGGTTTTTCGGTACGTGAATACCGTGGATGTATTAGTGTCGACGTCTAAGGGACAAAAATGCGGATTGTTACAGATCTCTTTTGAACAATTGGGATTCTTTTTGCCTTTTGAAATGCATGCGATTAAAGGCAAGGGTATATAAATACTCCTTTTTCTTCTCTAAGCCCACAGATTCACTCTTTGTGAAAAAATTTAAAGCTTAGGAATTTTCCACAATTCTTTACTGATAAAAGGCCACTAGATTTATTATTTATTTCCTTTCCAAACTCATTTGCATGCATGTCCTTTTATTAAATTTAGATGGGATGTTGAGAAAGGAGAAAGTTATTTGGTGCTTGAACCGTTGCTTGTTGATTTTAACTCAAACTTTTGGCTGGAAACTTCGACTTAGGGTGGACTACGCCTTACCGCTTGGCTTGGACCCTTGTCTTCCAATCAAGGTTCTGATGTTGGTCGACGTTAAGTTGGAACTAATGATCTAGGTGAAGCTAGAGCGCTTCCTTATTTTGAGGCTCTAACGCTCCCAACCTCAAGTCAGTTTGGGTAGTTTTGTTCTTCTTTTGAAGGAGTAAGGGTTGTATTCTCTACTTCTTTGGTCGGGGCTAAAACCTTGGTATGCTTCTTGGCGAGGTTACCTAGAAGCTTTGCAGGTCTCTTACGAGACTCGATGAAGGAGCTGGATTTGGTAGCACACTCTCCCTTCTTCAATAATTTTTGGATTGATCGAAGTATCTGAAGTGCTTTGAAGATGGGAGCTTTCTTAGTTTTCTTCAGTAAGTTATTGATTGCTTAAAGTGCTTCTCCGATGAAGCCAGGGGCTTTCTAGGAGGTGATAAGAGTATGGGCTGGCCTGCCTCAGAAGAACTATTGGCGCGCTTCTTCTTCTCTGCTCTTTTTCATATTTTCAACTAAGTGATAAGAATATAATTGCAAGCCTAGTGGGGCAGGCATTGCGCCCCCATTCTCTTTTGAATTGAATGAAATAGAACTTATAATGCAAAGTCTGATTTGAGAAATTTTTCTGCTGCCTGAACATTTGTGCAACTTTGTGAGTGGAATGCCTGGAGTATCCGATGGTCCCTGTATTTATTGTGTAGTAATTTTTTCTCTTTATAATTATGAAAACTATCAATGTAATAATAATACGGGCTAGATATAATGGTTAATGCAATAAGTGACGACCGAATGTAGAGTGGCGGTTTGTCTAGCATGAGCTAAAACATAAATCTGCTCATGGGTTCTCTTGGGCGACAAGTGGCTGAGCATTGTGTGGTTGACGAGTATAGGAACGAAGCACGTGGAGCTATGAGGTTAAGCTCGGTGACATGTTACCTATCATGAGGCAACCATTGATCTCGAACAAAACCGAAGCGCATTTGCTTAGCTCAGACACTCTAGTTCATGTGAGTCGCATGATGGTGAAGCAGGCTAAATACAGCTCGTTCACAAGGACTTGATGATGAGATAGGCTATATACAACCCGCTCATAAGGAATATATAGATGAAAAAGTATACATAATAAGCTTTTTTTAAAGCACTTTTCTGTAATGATGAGTCTGGCCCAAGGTTATGATGCCCCCGGCTTTCATATGAGATAGCCAGTTATGAGAGAGTAAGGGCTGCCGCCAATGCCTTGGGATTAGGGGCAGTCTTGGAATGAATCAGGGCGTTGACTAGCTTGCTGAACATGTTGAGAAACTATCCATTAGCGGTGGAGTGTTCTTGCAGCTACATGAGAACACCTTTCTTTGCTTTCTTAAGGGAAGTTCCATAACATTTCCTTTTTTTGTTGGTTCCCCCTGATTTAGCCCACCCTTTCTGGACGTGGAACTTCATGATGAGGCGATTGTAGGAGACTTTGTCATCCATCTTGAAAAGCACCAGCTGTCCTATCAATAGGATATAAGTAGACAGGCAATTAACTTCTACAAAGTTTACCTCGATCTTTACAGCGAAGGCCTCTTAGCCGAATGTTGTTACGGGGAAGGTTGTGCCCATTGGGACAATGCTCATACTCCAGAGCTATAAATTGGCAACGCGCATGGGATAAGGCTGGAGGTAGAAAGCCTAAGAGCTTTAAAGACATTCTTGAATATTACATTGACCTAAATGCCTCCATCCATGAAGATTTGATACATATTGGAATTGGCCAAGGCAAGAGCAATGAACATGAGATCGTGACTGGGGTATGACAATGCTTCCTTATCCTGGGCCGTAAAGATGATCGACCACTCTATTTGCATTTGGGGTGCTTAGATGTGCTAGACTCTAATGAGTAACCCTGCCTGGAAGTGTCCACTTCTCTTTGATACCACTGGACTCTCCGGATGCTACCGGCCATATGCGGTCCCTCATATGGTTAGGACCTTAGCGGTAGCTTGAACCATAGGAATATTGGGCTAAAGTGGATGATTTTTCCACTCTTCACAGTTTTTGTCTCGACCTAATTTCAAAAAAATTCTAGGAGTAATCCTTCATAGATGAGCATTTTAATCTCATCCTTCGAAAAATGGCATCTATTGTGGAATGGTTAGTGATTCAATGGAACTCGCTGTACTTGGCATTGCGGTGAGGTTCCTTCTTCTTTCCGTCTATGATGGTGGCGGGCTTGTGATAACACACTTGGTTCCTAGTGGCAATGTCCTTATTCAAGGGTGAATAATTATGTTGCCTGGGCTAGTACGGAGGGCCGACCTTTAGATGACTTCTGCAATTGGCTATACGACAGGCATTGATGTGATCGTTGTTGCTACGAGGGTCGGTTTAGGTAGGGTGCTTTGCCTAGCTGTCACTATTTGGAAGATCTATATCTTCCTTCCTCATTATGCCATTTTCCCATTGACTGAAATCAGTTAGTGACAAAGCCAACTGTTTCTAGTGCTTTCTCCATATCCTAAACTTGTAACTAACCCTGAGCATATGGCCACAACCAAGCTACTTATATCCTTACCCATAGCCTAAGTAGACTCTTTGTTAAAGTGACTAACATACGAATATAAGTTTCCAAAAGGACCTTGCTCGATATAGCCTGGCTCAATGACCAAAGTAACTTGGGTAAGTGACATGAAGAAATGAGTTTTAAAGTCCATGCATAGTTGGGAACAAGAGCGGATATTTCTCGATTACATGTGAAAGAACTAGTGGGAGGTCGATCCTACAATGGTAGAGGGGAAGAGCAAGCACTTTGTCGAGCTGGAGTGTTGTGCAGCATGATTGATGTAGTTAAATGCCATGATGTGGTTGGATTATTCCACACTCCCATCATACTAGATAATTGATAGTAAGGCATATTACTGAATGATGTAAGTATCTAGGATTTTTTTTAGAGAATGGTTCACCATTCTTATCATCCGAGAATGCCTCACCTCCAGCATTACTGGCTTGCATTCTGTTAAGCTGTTGGTGAAAGATGTGTATTTATTCCCTAAGATTGGCATCGACATGTTGGTGGATGTCTTGGCCAACCACAGGATGAGGTCTCAGCTTGTACCAAGGTGGTGTAGGAGATCGATGATGAGGTAAAGAATGACGAGGACGAGCTAGAGATCTCCACATATGCATTGAGGTGGATCTAGAATGCTTGACTCGCTATCCACTTTGCCTTTTCTCATCCACATCCCTAAAGGATCAAAAGTGCACCGAGAGAGCCATGTGTTCCCTGCTGATGGTAGGGGGACTCCTATTGAGAAGTTCAAATATAGAAGTTTAGGGACGATTAGGAACTAGCAGTCATTCCGCTGAAGGGGTACGATAGTGGGCTGGCCACACAGGCGAAGTCATGTCCAGGCACGATCAATTCGGCTAAGCATGCATGTGACGTACCTTCCAAGATGGACATGGATGTCCATCAATGGATTTATAGAACCTCCCTCTCTTGGTCCTCGATCGTGTTCATGAGATCGTATCCGCCGGGAGGCATTGGCCTGCAAGTGGACAGATCGACTGGGTCGATTTTAGGAGGAGCTGGTGGGGAAAAGTTTATGGTGGCTTGAGCATCCATCTGCATACTCAAGGCAATTACTTTGCGGACTAGCTAACCCATGTTTGACAAATTTAGTAGTATAACATGTTATATTTCTTTGTTGGAGCTAAGATTGGGCTGGGCAGCACCGATGAAAGTCTTGGTGTTGGTTTAGTGCTCATTAGAGTTGTTACCTTCAAATGGTAAAGGGTTGTCCATGGTAACAAGTCAGATCAAGTCATGCGAAGTTGAGAGGTATGGAATGGGAGAGCTTTTAAGGGGAAGCCCTCATTCTAGCACCAAAACGTAACCAGTTTTCTAGACAACCTCAGAATGATATGAGTGCGTTAGGGAAAAACAAAGGTTAGTTGCTAATCACTATGCTTGGAAAAAGGTAAAATGAGGAGTTATATACACAGCTGAAATGTAAATAACAGAAGTTACAAGGCGGTTCAGCAAAGTTGTCTATGTCCGCAATGAAGTTATCTTGCTGTATATTTCTCTTACAACTACAGGTAATTACATGAAAATTGTAAGAAAATAGGGCACTCCAGAGTAACAAAGCTATGTGATCTTAAGGACTTATGCGGTATCAAGAGCGCTGAATTATGTGTAGCATTCAAGATTCTTGAATGTTTCAACCAGAGTTCAATGCCTTTGAACTTTCAAAGTAAGGGGTAATTATAGTAGCTGAAGTGGATGATGGATGGTCGAGATCATGCTGCAGAGCTAGCAAAAAAAGTGTTTGACCATTAATCTGACTATAGAGGTAGATGGTCAACAACTGTAAAGTGTGCCAGAAGATGTGTGATAAATGAGAATGTAATCGTTCTCTCTATATTAGGCGTGGGCTTGCATTAAATGCACATTTAATGCCGATGGTAGGCAACATCAATTATGCTACCCAACTATAGCGCTTAGGATGGATGCATGGACAGCTTTGTTGTTCAATTGAGTGTTCAAATGGCTAAGCTAGCCGACCGGCTGTCGAAAACATGGAAGAGACTCAGAATCTTGTAGAGGACCAAGGAGGAAGATGGTTATTCACCAGGCATGAGGTGGCTGGGAGGCAGGCCTGATACCATTTGGATTGGATGTACTGAAGCCATGTTAAAGACAGGCCATGCTAGGGCCACTCTTGCTTGATGTCGTGTCTACTAAGGCGGGCTTGGATAGAAGTCGATTGTCGATTGATGTGATGGTGACCGAATTGTGTTGGCTTTTAGCTCTTCCAGAAATAGTTTGATATAGAGGAACCGATCAAGACTGAGGCAGAACTGGCCTATATCTTGTCTAAATATGAATGTTACTTTTGGGATGAGATATTGGGCCTCATCATGGTACTTTGCTGAGCTGAAAGGTTGGTTTGAGATCAACATTGGCTTAGGCCAGCCTTTACGGGCTAGTGGCAGATCAATTGGGCTGGCTCTGATTAGGCTAAGCTGTCTTCACATGGTGCGCTAATACTTGTGAGAAAATTGAGCAACATAAGTCCTTATTTAACATATATGAGGAATGATATGTAGAGAAGGTCCTCAAGACTTAAATTCTAAGCCGATGTCCTAAGATCCAAAAAACTTTGGAAGTTTGTCCTTTATCCTCATTCCACGTGCTTATTATATATAAGAAATGGTCATAAATCCTTCTTAATAGCACTACAATACAAAATGGTTAAAGGTCATAGGTATGTTAGTCCTTATTTAATGTTATTTTATTCCATTTTTGTTCTTCCTTTTTTTCATGAGTGTCTTTTTTTGATGACCGCCCTACACCGTCGATACCCAGTAAACCTGTATACTGTGTTGTAGTAGTGCTTGGTCGATGTGCGACGATCACCAATGAGTTGTAAAGTAAATAAGCAACATAGACCCTGCCGTATATCTCACAGCTTATCAAACAAAGTATAATAATAAACACCTCAAATATAAAATAGGCAAGACAGTAAATAACTGAATGAATCACATACACGGAGTATATAGATCAATACATTAAATAGCATAAGTGATAGAGTTATACATGAATAATAACTCATAAAAAACTGTCTCTGAATAATAAGGCACTAGTAAGCTCCATAGTGCTGTGCGGCGTAATAGAAAATAATTACATATAATAATATGAGAATAACCCCCGCTTGCCATCTGTCCAGCTCCACATGCTCACTAGACCTGATATCCCTAATCTACTCATTTAAGATTACCCAAAGTAATAGGAAGCAACCCTAGGTAAGACAATAGTCTGGTGTAAGAGGCAGAAATCTCAAATACTGTAAAGTCAATAAACTAGGACAAATGGTATGGAAAGTCATATCTGACATGTCCCTGCATCCATAGAGTTAGCATATACAAAAGATATACGCTACTTTATGATTGTCATCATGGGTGTGTTATATGTCAAATACTAAGGGTGTCTAAATTTCTGCATCTATAATATCTACATCATGTGACATCCCTGAGGTGATAGAAATAATAAAACAAACATGGCGTCTATCATCCATTCTCACATTCATCCACTCAGTGCTTGGATATATGATACTCGCATGACCCCATCGTATAGTCAAGGACCACTCAACGTCCCGGTTTCTTAGTACTCAAATCCATGCCACTCAAAAGGCCAGGAACTAGATTTATATCATAACAGTCATTTGATCCAGGGCACATCGTAACCCAATTGAGCATCCTCACATACCCCTGCTTTACGAGTATACATTGAAACCTACGAACATCAACGATTTCTTTGCATACGTTGTCCATAGCAAAGCCCATCCTGAAGCTTTCCTTACGACTCTCATCTAAAGTCGTTGTAGTAAGGAACTATTCTAGACAACCATTGTCAAATATAGAATATCATCATGCATCCTATAACCTTCCACTAACAGATCCTTCAATTCGGCTACTCTACATCTCGAAGTATAGTTATCCATCTTTATACGATCATAACTCGAGTATACGAACTCCAAACGATATGAAACTCGGAATGTAGGGGCCTTTCTTGTCACCACATATTGATTTCATAAAGTTTGGAATAAATATCATGGATCGCCACCTATCCATGACCATCGAACCATTCCCATCGATTATGGCCATCGAACCTTCACCACCTATCCTACATTTCACACATGAGCTCGAACACACCTCCTCATGCCCCCACCACCGATCGTTCCTACTGATCCTATACTTAACCAAATTCATACGAATTTCACTCCACTTCATTCCCATCATTCTACTTGCTCCAATCCGTAGCTCCTGATTCCATACTGTCTTCATAGATCAATGCCTTTGAATTCTCGCTGATCCATGCCTCTGAGCCTCTATCGATTGATGCTTTAAATCTCCATATCTTAACCATACAAACTCCAAATTGATGTGCAGCTTTTTAAGGCCTTTTTTATTGCCCCACATCGATCGCGCCTACTTTGGAATAGAATCTATGGATCGCCACCGATCCATTGGGATCACCACCGACCCATAGCTTCTTCATAACTAAGTTGCCATTCAATTGGCGTTTTCAACCATTCAAACATAGATCAATCATTCATTTATCATATATAAGCATTAACAATAATAAAATATTCAAATATACCATTTTAAAGAGATCCAAATCTAAGGAGTAGGGATCCATAAGAACATGGTTAGGGATCCATAAGAATATATTTTTCTACAAATCAAGTCCAAATCATCTATAATTCGTATATATGGCCTAATATGGTCTAAAAGTATTTTTAGTATTTTAAAATAATTTTTAAAAAATCATTTAGGGTGTATAATGACCTAATTAATGAGTAAGAGATCTAATCACTCACCTTAATCCAAAGCAAAATCCAAATCTCTAAATAAACGGTAGAAGGCACAAATTCCAAGGCTCCTCTAATAGAAAATCTATTGCCCCAAGTTATAATATACTAACATCCTTTAAATAATGTAATTTGGCTAATTAAAGTAGGTTTTGTTAGAAAATCAAATCTACGGTTTCGATGACAACAACTATACATTGGAAATCGAATGTGCATATATATTTCTATATGTACAGGTACTTGCTAGAGAAACATCACTAGAAAGACCAGAACAAGGCTCAAAGAACACTACAAGAGACTACAAGTCACAAAGAAGCAACAGAAAAGATGCACAAAACAGACATGCACAGGTATCAAACGTCTGGGTACACAAGCCAGACGTCTGGAAAAGTCCTCTGAAACAACAAACAGACTAAACCAGACGTCTGGTAATAGCACTCAGACGACTGAGAATTTACTATGTACAAAAAAAGTGTACTATCAGACGTATGATACAAATACCAGACGTCTTAATTCGAACTCGGATTTCAAATATGAACTTCAACTGCCATATACGAATGGACAACTCCGCTTATCTTCGCCACAACTCTTCATCATCAACAGAAGCAACTTCAGAGTGTTTGCTAATGGATGCAACTACTCCAGATACCTATCTACAACTATATATGGTGCCAAAAATCAAAAGGACAAACTCACCTTACTTACGCTCTCTAATCACATACTCTATCATATATTCTCGATCTCTAGCAATCTATACTTGTATTCCACTCTTTCAAATATTCAGTTCTTCATAGACAATACTCTCTAGATATATATTGGAAGCATTTGTACCAATTAGTCAATATCTGTGTTATAGAACACACATTTGAAAAAAACAATTCATTGTAACCAAACCTATTCCTCCGGGAGAAGCGAGGGTGTTTGATAGTCGAATTCCGAAGGGCAGCTTCGGGACTGGACGTAGGACGGGAGGTCCGAACCAGTATAAAATCCTGGTGTGCTTATTCTATATTTACTTAGATTAATATTGCTTTTAGTTGCATCATATATTTTGTCATATATACTTGCATATACACTACACGATCCACTTTGTAGACTTTCAATTGGTATCAGAGCAAGGTTTGATCAAAGTACAGTGACACGTTTTTGAATCACTTTAATATGGCAAGTATTTTTCAAGAAGGTCAATCCATAGCACGATCCCCACTTTTTAATGGTTCTAACTATGCATATTGGTCAACACGTATGAGAAAGTTTATGGAAGCTAATGGATTAGAAAATTGGTCAGCCACTCAAAATAAATATGAAGCACCTGACACTGCTATGAACACATGGAACGATGCACAAATAACCACAGCCTCTAATAATGCCGAAGCTATGAATGTTTTATTTTGTTTATTAGATAAAAATGAATTTTCACGTGTCACGTTATGTAATATTGCATATGATATTTGGCGTACCTTACAAGTTACACATGAAGGCACATACAAAGTTAAACAAACTAAGATTTCAATTTTACAAAATCTATTTTCATCATTTAAAATGAAACAAAATGAATCTATAGTAGACAAGTACTCTAGATTCCAAACCATTCGACACGATTTAATGGCACTTTGAGTCAAATTCACAAATTTTGATTTAATATCTAGAATACTCGGTTCTTGAACTCCAGAGTGGGAAAGAAAAGTATTAGCTATCAAAGAAGCTTATGATCTCTCAAAACTCTTAGTTGAAGAATTGACAGGAAATTTAATGTCCTAAGAAGCTAATTTGCAGGCTAGAAAAGAACAAAATTCGGAGTAGAAAAACATAGCATTCCCAGCAATAAATGAAGACTCTGACTTAGATAAAGAAGAAATCATATTTATTGCCAAAATTTACAACACATTAAAGAAATGTAGGAAAATGACTAGATTTCAAAAAGGAGGAAAATCAAACTCTACAAATTAAGCATCAATCAAATGCTATGAATGCGACCAATTCAGACATATGAAGAAAGATTGTCCTAAGCTCAACAATGATAAAAAGAAGAAGAAATTTGAAAAATTCAAAAAGAAGAAAGCTTTCAAAGTAATATGGGATGACTCAGATTCTTCATCATCATCATCAAACAGTGACAATGATAGCGATGGAGAACAAACTAATATATGCTTTATGGCACAAACTGGTGAGGTATGTCCCATACTTAGCTATGATGAATTATTAGAACTTAGCATGAAATTAGATGATAAATTTAGACAAATTAAAAAATTGAATAAAGAGCATACAGCCCAAATAAATGGATTAGAACTTGAAGTAGGAATGTTAAAAGATGAAAAAATTATTTTAGAAGAGGAACTAGAATTATCTCAAGAAAAAATTAAAAATAGTTTGGTTGAAAATGAGACTATGGCTATTAATTTTGGAAAAACTAGACTAGAAAAAGATAACTTGCTGAAAGAAAATATCAACTTGAAGAGTAATATAGAAACATTGAAAACATAAAAAATTAGAATTAGAAGAAAATTTTGATAAAATTACAAATAATGTTTCAAAATTTAATAAAGAAAAACAAGATTTGAAAAATCATATCAAAACTTCAAAACCATCAGGTAATAGAAAAGGAATAGGATTTAAAAATATTCCTAAACAAAAAAGGAATAATATTAAGAAATGTAGTTGTATTTATCAAAAGACTAGAAGATCACCTAAGTCTAATACAAATACCAAAATATAAAAATTTGGATTCCTAAGACAAATAATAATTTGATTAGACAAAAACATATTAATGATTTTTTAGATAATGTAGTCTATAATAAAAATTATATTCATAAAGGTACCAAACCGTCTTGGGTATGGCTACCTGCTCCTCCTGACGTCTAGGACCCTAACAAAGTATATGGGTACCAATTAAATCATCTTTTGTTTTGCAGGTACCCAAAATAAAAAATAAGGAGAAATGGATACTTGATAGTGGATGCTCTAAGCATATGGCCGGTAACTCAAAAATATTATCAAATATAACATACATCGATTATGGAATGGTAACTTTTGGAGATAACTCAACAGGATACGTCATTGGCATTGGAAAAGTCATCAACTCTGGTATTTCTAACTCTCTTATTATTACAAATGCTTTGTTAATAGAAAATTTAAAACACAACCTACTTAGCATTAGTCAATTAAGCGATAAAGGTTTTCAAATTAGTTTTCGAAAAAGATAGATGTAATATTTTCGAAAATAACAAACAACTTATCTTTGTCGGTTTTAGAAACAAAAATATTTATGTCATAAATATGAATATAAATTGAAATTCAAATTTATGTTTAACCGCCGAACACGACGATCCATGGTTATGGCATAAACGATTTTTTCATATTAATTTTAAATATATTAATGAATTAGCAAAATATGAGCTAGTTAGAGGTTTACCAAAAATAAATTACAAAGTAGAAAATTTATGCGATGATTGTCAAATTGAAAAATTAAAGAAAAGCTCTTTTAAGTCTAAAAATAATATTTCTACAAAACAACCATTAGAATTATTACATTCAGATTTATTTGGTCCAACCCAAGTACGATATATAAATCATAACAAATATGTTTTCGTAATAGTTGATGATTTTTCCAGATATACATGGACTATTTTTAAAACATAAAAGTGACATCTTTGGAATGTTTAAATTTTTTTTTAAAAGAATTAAAACTCAAATGGATTTGAAAATTAAAAATATTCGAAGTGATCACGGTGGAGAATTTGAAAATGATCTTTTTACCATTTTTTGTAATAAAAAAGGCATAACTCATAATTTTTCTTTCCTCCGCACACCTCAACAAAATGGTGTGGTAGAAAGAAAAAATCATACGTTATAAGAATGTGCACGAACACTATTAAATTGTAGTGGTCTACCAAAACATTTTTGAGCAAAAGCTATTGCTACTGCTTATTATGTTTTGAATCGAGTAACCATACGACCTATGACTAAATATACTTGTTTTGAAATATTATTTGGAAGAAAACCTAAAGTATCATACTTTAAAATTTTTGGATGTTTATACCAAATACAAAAGATAATTTAGGAAAATTCGACCCGAAGGCCGATGAAGGAATCTTTGCTGGATATTTGGATCGTAGTAATGCATATAGAATTTTTAATAAACGAATTAACACAATTGAAGAAAGTTTACATGTTTCATTTGACGAAAATTTTCTTAACCATCATACTAATGACGATGAAGAAATAATTCTAATAACAAATACAACAAATTCTTTTAATAATGAGACAAATGCATAAAATAATAATTTAGTATCATCTCCTAGAATTCTAAAAGATCATCCAAAAGATAATATTATTAGAGATCTCAATTCAAGAGTAACTAGCAATCAACTTAACCAAATAAGTCGTATTGCATTTAAATTTTGAACCAAAAAATTATAAAGAAGCTTCAAACGATAATTTTTGGATAATTGCCATGCAAAAGAATTAAATCAATTTGTACGTAATAATGTTTGGGAATTAGTACCAAGACCATAAAATCAATCAGTTACTGGAACAAAATGGATATTTAAAAACAAATCAAATGGAAATGGAAATATAGTTAGAAATAAAGCCGTCTAGTCGTTCAAGGTTATAATCAAGAAGAAGGTATCGACTACGATGAAACTTTTTCTCCAGTAAGAAGACTCGAGGCCATACGTATATTACTTGCTTTTGCAAATCATCACAATTTTAAATTATTTCAAATGGATGTCAAGAGTGCCTTTTTAAATGGTTTTATTAAAGAAAACGTATATGTTGAACAACCTCCATTGTTTGTTCATGAAAAATATCTCGATCATTTTTTAAAATTACAAAATGCCTTATATGGTTTAAAACAAGCCCCTCGTGCCTGATATGAACGTCTTAATAATCATTTAATTACATCTGGTTCTCAAATAGGTAAAATCAATACGACTTTATTTACTAAACGAGAAAATAACGACATTTTAGTTGTACAAATTTACGTAGACGATATTATTTTTGGCTCAACTAACGAAAATCTTTATAATCAATTTTCAAATATTATGAAAAATGAATTTGAAATGTCTCACATAGGAGAGTTAAATTTCTTTTTAGGTTTACAACTTGAAAATGGTACCTTTGTTCATCAAAAAAAACATTGTAACGATCTATTAGGTTGTTTTGAAATGGATAAAACTTCAAGCAAACCAACACCAACGAGTACTAATGTTCACTTGGCGAAAGATGATAATGGAAAAGATTTTGATGAAAAATTATTGTTAGTCCGTAAGATGATGGTTTTGATGACAACAAACTTAGAATAGAATTATAAAATATAAATACTAACATTATAGTTTAGAAATATATGTATATGCAGGATTTAACCATGCAGGCACAAAGAATGAAGACTGTACAGTATAGAGATTCGAGATATCAAGAATGAAGACTCATGAGTATCAAGAATATCAAGACTATCAAGAGTTCAAGATTTCAAGTAATTTACTTTTTAATTAATTAGGAATTTTTTTAAAACTCCTAGAAAAGCACTGGCATCTTAAAATCTAATTTATTCGTGGAATGGAACCCACTTCGAACCCGTTAAAGGGATGGAACCCTAAGTAGGATGGAACCTACGAAAAATCTAATGGAACATTGTTTTGTATCCGCTAATTTTTATTCAAAATGATTTTACAAAATTATATCTTGTTTTCAAAATGTTTTTGAAAACCTTCCTTTTAAAAGAATCAAAATTATCTGTCCTGATTTTAAATACTTTTAGCCTCAAAATAATCTCTAATTTCAAAATCAAATTATCCTTAGTTTTAAACTATCTTTTAATAATAGTATATTTAACTTTTAATATTTATACTTAGATTCAAATATAAAATTATAGGAAATTTTTTATATATACCAAAATATTATTCTCTATATTTGTTTATGTATTTTAACTATAGTTAAGTATATTTATAAAAGTTTAAAATAGTTTTAATATAAGATAAAAGTTATTTTCAAAGAAAAACAAAACACCAAAATTTCCTTTGGGATGTCGACATGCTCAATACACCCATATCGACATAGTGTCAGTTAATTTCAAAATTTAAATTTCAAAAGAAGTTTCTATTCGTCATATCTCTTCACGAATGGACATGGCTATTGTTCTTCTATAAATAGGGGTTGTTTTCAACGAATATATATATATATATATATATATATATATATATATATATATATATATTTCTGGTTTTCATTTCTCTTCTTCTTCCATATTTTCTCTGTACATATTCCTACCATTACTCTGCCGAAATCAACATTGAATCTAACTAGATTATCTCTGGTTTGATTCTCTATCACCATCTCAACAAGATCCTCAGTGCTACTCAGAGCTATAGGCTTCTTTATAACCAATTAAACGAGAAAAGGTGTGACTGTGGCCTTGGAAATCAATCAAGCGAGAAAAGGTGTGATTGTAGCCTTGGAAATCAATTGGGTGAACTTGTTGCCCGTAAAATCAAGTATCTCTACCCAGAGGATTTTGAATCTGGAGGGTGTACCTCGTAGCCTTGAAATCGAGGGTGTAATTGTACAATTGCTTTTGAAAGGAAATCTGTACTTGTGTGTGGGACTGGATGTAGGGTAACTCCGAACCAGTATAAAATCCGATGTGTTCTTTACTTTACTGCTTTTATTTTATTTCTACATCTGTGATTTGATTCTGTGATCCTATCTGTGTCTGAATATTGCATACATTTGTGTTCAAATCAACAAAAACTCAAAAAAGATTAATAATTTCTTAAAACACTATTCACCCCCCTCTGGTGTTTATCCTAGCCTTAAGATCCGTAATTCGCATTTCTCACAATTATATCGTAGTATAATTGGCTTCTTACTTTATTTAACGGCTAGTCGACCTGACATTATGATGAGCGTATGTCTTTGTCCTCGATTTCAAGAAAAAACCAAAAGAATCTCACCAAAGGGCTGTTAAACGTATCTTACGATATCTATCGAGTACTAGAGATTACGGTTTGTTTTACCCTAAGGGATCATCGTTTGAGCTAGTTTCATATGGTGACGTGGATTTCGGTTGATGTAAAACAGATCGTAAGTGTACTAGCGGAATGTGTCACTTTATCGTGCAATCATTAGTCTCGTGGTTTAGAAAAAAGCAAAATTATGTCTCCTTATATACTTGCGAAGCCGAATATATTTCAACAGCTCTAGCATGTGCACAAGTGATATACATGCAACGAATACTTACGGATTTCGGCAAAGTTGTCAATAAATCGCCAATATATTGCGATTATACGAGTGCAATAAATCTATCAAAAAACCCTATAAATCACTCGCATGCTGAACACACACATATATATATATATATATACGACATCATTTTTTACGTGACAATGTAGAAAAAGGAATTATTACATTAGAATACGTAAATACCGAGAATCAAATAGCGGATATTTTCACAAAACCACTAAATGAACAAACATTTGTTAGATTGCGACGCGATTTAAGAATATGCTCTCTTAATGATCTTCTAAACAATACTACATTTCTCATTTATTCTATTTTTAGCTAAAAACATTTATCCACAAATTAAAATTGTTAACTTCTTCACCTTAAATCTTTTAGGTGGTTATTTTACCTATGAATAACCTTTAAAATCATATATAAATAACTTTTTACAAACCAAAAAGTAAAGAATATATAGATTTCATATTTTTGCAACCGAAAATATAAGCATATCTTCCGACAACTCTCATCTCTCCTTCTCGACGTCAATAATGGATAGCTCAGCGGATACACCTCATCGCCTTCCTACTCCTACATCAAATCAGGAACCAACATATAGGTGGTCTTCCTACCGCACGGGATTCACTCCCAATAAAAAGAAGTCCAAAGGATCTCTATTTGTCTTTCTTAACATCAAGGAGAAAAATCGATGAGATACATCATTTTCAAAAGCAACAAATAGATTTACAATGAGAATTATACTTCGAGCAAAAGGTGACTGCGCGACGACTAAGTTTTCTGGAGCAATTAGCGATAAAATTTTGTAATTCACGAAAGAAGGATGTACATGAACCACTTCCGATTCCTTGCAATCCTTTGGATCCCTCTGCCTCGTATCGTACACCTTTGGATCCTTCACCTAGACGATTCTCTGGTTCCCCAAGAACCCACGAGCGTGGAAATATGGGGTCTCTACTCAAGCCATGGAGGGACGACAAGACGGAATATCGAGATGCTCCTTCGTCATCTAAATAAATTTAATTATTCTCATTTTATTTTTATTTACGTATATTTGTATTCTATTTCACAAATAATAATACCATGTTTTATTAAAATTAAACTCTCGAAAAATAAGCAACGCCCTTCAAAATTAGGCTATTTTAAGACTAATTGATCATTTCAAACGTCTGAACTTTGCCATTAGACGTCTGACACTCTGTTATCATACAAATTTTTAACCATTGAGCATGTATCAAACGTCTGATATAACCTTCCAGATGTCTGAAAATTAACTCTGCTTCATAAAATATACAAAACAGTCTATTTCAGATGTTTGAACTATTGATCAGACGTCTGAACAACGTCTCTATCTCCATAAGATAAAAACTCAGACCATTTTCAGACGTTTGATAGTATATCCAGATGTCTGAGAAAACTATCTGTCTCACAACAATAACACTTCGACCTCTTCAAACGTCTGATTCTACAACCAGACGTCTGATTATTCTCTTGCCTTTCAAAAATTTCAAATCGATCAATTTTGGACGTCTGCCTCCAACAACCAGACGTCTGATTCTATTTACTGTCTTCAAACTAGGTTAAATCAGACGTTTGAATAACTTTCCAGACGTCTGAAACTCAATCGACGCTCTAAATTAGCCTGCTAACGTCTATTTTTTCATTTTTTCTCACTTACATTTTACTTTGTTTCTACAACAAGATCATTTTTAAATTCTCAAAATTACTTTCTCTTCCACACTCACTCGAATTCAATGACTCCTAAAACAAAAAACCCTAAGATCTCTAAGCGAAAGCAAGATCAAGCCACTTCATCCAACCTCTAAGTTTGCTCTGATGATTAAATTGAACGATGGATGAATCATGTACCGCATTCACTCAAGAGATATGAGGATATTCAAAAGAAGAAACTCCATACATGTCCATTCTATAATTTGCTAAAGTTTCCAATGTATGATTTAGACGAAATGTGTCAGAGTGCTGGTTTGGAAACATTAATATCCTTTAATCCCAATAACATCCAAATAGATCAGCTAGCCGAATTTCTTTTCTATGCTAATTTGGATAGCACAGTAGTTTGAAACACATACAACGATGATAATTGGCTATGGTCTAGTGTTTATGGCAACACAATTAGGCTTACTCGAGGGATCATAGGCCGAACACTCGGATATTCTGACACCGGAGAAGATTTATATAATATTTCGGATATGCGTCTGAAACCAAGAGTTAATATAACACATCAAATATGGGAAGATGAAATGCCTAGATTTGCACCCAAATACCTACGACCTAAGGTAAGACTTCTCACTAGAATGATTATCGATATTATCATTCTCGCCTTGGTAGTCGTGAGCACGGAACTAGAGCACAAGGCCCTGTATGCTATATTCAGTGGAACAAGTGTCAATTGGGCAAAATTTATATTCGACGAGCTCAAACATTTTTGGACTCGATCACGCTCATCCATCATCTATCCTATATATATCATGGTACTTCTACGAGCTCACAACATCCCACATATTTATCCACTTTTGAAGGAATTTCTCTGAAATATGCATCCATAAAATTTTTCTCCTTGATGCACTTATCGAAAAATCCTCCGGATTTTATACCATTTGAAGAGTGTGCGCAACGTCATCAAGCCAGACAAGTTAGGCCTCCACCTCAAACACAACCTGAACCATTACAAGAGGTAGAGCAACATCACGATACTATCCTCCTCCTCCTGCACCATTCGATTATACATGCCAAGATGATATTTTGGAGACTCGCATTAAGATGAATCCAAATGAGAGTATTCGCGACTTAACTCTCCAAAATCAGCTTATTTTATCTTGGAATCAAAAATTATTGGCTAAGCGCATTGATAGTTTTGAAACATCCTTTGCTTCTCGCCTAGCCATAGTTGAAACATTACTTTCAACTATATTATCCGTTCTAAAGGAGGTTCTTCAATGGGTTCGTTGTCCTACACCATCTTCAGAAGATTGGCCAACTCCAGTGTCTTCTCCTCCTCCTTCGAAACATTCCAAACTTTTTAACGAGGAGAAAGAACCTTTCGAAAATACTCCGACATCTCCTAAAAAGCAAGTGAGCTCTTCCAAGGATGAAGATAAAGGAGATGACCAAGACAAATCTTCCCCAAAAGATCCTTAAATTTCTGAAGATTCCATCATTTGTGTCAAAGTGATAAAAATCTATGAATGTAATCGATTAATGTGATTAACGAAATTTCCTTTTTGGTGTGTAATTTCTGTGTATATTTTTTGTTTTCTTATAACGGTTGATAAATACTTAATGGAATGAAAATTATGTCAACAATTTAAACAGTTATAAATCCTTTTTGATAATGCCAAAGGGGGAGAAATATTAAAAATCACAATAAATGATGGAAAGCATATATTCATGGGGAGAAATATATATATATATATATATATATATATATATATATATATAAGTACATTGTATAGTTGTCATGATCAAAAAGGGGGAGATTGTTAGGAAATCAAATCTACGGTTTCGATGACAACTATACAATGGAAATCGAATATGCATATATATTTCTATATATACAGGTACTTGCTAGAAAAACATCACTAGAAAGACAAGAACAAGCTTAAAGAACACTACAAGAAACTACAAGTCGATAGGTACAAAGGAGCAGCAGAAAAGATGCACAAAACAGACATGCACAAGTATCAGATGTCTGGATGTTTAAGCCAGACGTCTGGAAAAGTCCTCTGGAACAACAAACAGACTAAACCGGACGTTTGGTAATAGCACTCAGACGTCTGAAAATCTACTATGTACAAAAAATATATACCATCAGACGTCTGATACAAATACTAGATGTCTGAATTCAAAATTGGATTTCAGATATGAACTTCAACTGCCACATATGAATGGACATCTCCGCTTCTATTCGCCGCAACTCTTCATCATCAACAGAAGCAACTTTAGAGTGTTCGTTAATGGATGCAATTACTTCAGATATCTATCTACGACTATATATGGCATCAAGAATCAAAAGAACAAACTCACCTTACTTACTTATGCTCTCTAATCACATACTCTATCATATATTCTTGATCTCTAGCAATCTATACTTGTATTTCACTCTTCCAAATATTCAGTTCTTCATAGACAATACTCTCTAGATATATATTGGAAGCATTTGTACTAATTAGTCGATATCTATGTTATTGAACACACATTTGACAAGAATAATTCATTATAACCAAGCCTATTCCTTCGGACGAAGCGAGGGTGTTTGATAGTTGAATTCTGAAGGGGAGCTTCGAGACTGGACGTACGACGGGAGGTTCGAACCAGTATAAAATCCTGATGTGCTTATTCTATATTTACTTAGATTAATATTGTTTTTAGTTGCATCATATATTTTGTCACACATATTTGCATGTACACTACACGGTCCACCCTGTAGACTTTCTAGTTTAAAGGTTACTTTTTGGTCAATGGAGGCCAATGGAGGTTTCTAACTATTTTAGGAATAGTGAAATGATGGAGATGAGGTCCCATTAGCCTCCACTTGATCTAAACTCGAAGTGAGTCACGAGCCTTAACACTAATGACCCTAATTACCTACTTAAGCTATTTGAAATCAAATAAAACAAATAGCTAACTCTCAAATAGTTAGTCCATTTTCCTAATATGACCACTCTATGGAAGGGGAAACCATCATTCGAACCAATGGAAGTGGTTTCAGACCCTAACTTAACACCTATCAAAAGTTATAGTCCACACAAGATTTACAAGGTCAAAATGTTCACATAGAAATATGCCAAAAATCATGGATGCGAGAAATGTCCCTAAGAGTCTTTTCCCAAATTATAGAATTGTACGACCTCATTTGTAAATAGGATAATTATTCTATAATCCTCCGGTATGTAGAATATGGATCGTTACATTCTCTCCACTTTAGGAATTTCATCCTTAAAATTCCATAATCAAGTCAATAGGGTCATCCTGCATGCCTAACAATCATATACGGCGACTATCACACATCAAACATGCATACATAGCAACAAGTGAAACGAAAAATATCTACGCCTATCCCAGCATGCAAGATACCATGTCATGGTACATATCATGATATCATAAGCGAAAGTAAAAGCGATAAATGAGAAGTCTCCCCAAGTACAGTGCTCTGGATATGCTGTCCTCATGCTATCCTCGTTCTTCCAAGTGCAATCATTTTCATTATCACTCCACTGAACCTTTACCAGTTTCACCGTCTTCATCCTAAGTTGCTTTGTATCATGTCTGATGGTACAAATTGGCCTATGAAGTCTCAAAGTCTGTGGTTCAATCTCGATATCATCTAGCTAATCAGGTGCGATAGTTACGCCTAAGTCGTGCACAAATTTCTACAAATGAGAGACATGGAAGATATTGTGCACTCCTACTATTCTTTGAGGTAAGTCGACTCTATAAGCTAGGTTTCCAATCCTCTCTATCGACAAAGGACCAACAAATCATGATGCCAGCTTCCCTCTACTATCGGACCGAATGACATTCTTCAATGGAGAGATCTTTGACAAATACCATGTCGCCAATAGAGAGATCTAAATCTCGAACCTCTTATTAGCGCCGCTTCTCTGTCTGTCTTTGGTAGCTTTGATCTGTTGTTGGATGATCCCGATCTTCTCTGATGTTTCCCTGATCATATCTAGCCCTAGTATCGGTTTCTCCCCGCTTCCCGCCAATATGAAGGAGCTGAACAGTTGGCCATATAACATCTTGAAAGGTGATGCTATATTGATAATTGTTGTTGTATAAGAATTCGACAAGATGTAAGTGATCATCCCATGAGCCTCCAAAGTCTAACATGCAAGACCGTAAGAGATCCTCTAAGATACGATTCACTCTCTCAGTTTGGCCATTATTTTGAGGGTGATAAGCTGTGATGAGGTGTAGCACTGTCCTTAACCTCTCCTGTAAGCTCTTTCGAAACCCTGTAGTGAACAATGAGTATCGGTCACTCACAGTGCTCTTCTACACACCATGGAATCGTACTACCCACTTCACGCACAAGTCGACCAGTTTGGCTGGCGTTCTATTTGACTTGACGGGAGCAAATCAGGCACTCTTGGTCAATCGATCGATTATGACCCAAATATTGTCGTACTTTGATCAATTTCTAAACAGTCCATTGATACTTGTTCCCATTTCCACTCGAGAACTTCTAGCGTTTGCATCAAACCACTAGGCTTCTTCTGCTTTGCCTTAACCAATTGGAAGTTCATGCATTTTGAGATGAATGTTCCAACATCTTTCTTCATCCCTTCCCAGTAGTTGGTCTGCCTCATATCATGGTACATTTTATTACCACCGAGATGCATAGTCAATCTCAAATGGTGGCACTCTTTGAGCACCTCATCCCTCAACCCATTGATATTAGGAACAAACAATCTCCTGTCTTTATGGAACCAACCATCTCAGTTGGGTCCATACTATCTCATATCCTCAATCTCTAATCTCGCTTCAATCTTATAAATGATCTCAGCTAATCTGGCATCACGCCCCTAACTAGTACCAATTCGCTTAATAATAGTAGGTTTGATAATCAGGCTCTCCAACTCTACATCTAGCTCGTGTCTTGGTCGAAAATCATAACCAGCAATATAACTCCAATCGTGTCTATTCTAGGAACATAGCTCCTAAGCTGGCATGTCTCCTACTCAAGGGATCAACAACTGTATTACCTTTGCCTGGTGTATATGCAATATCAAAGTCATTGGAGGCTAGAAACTCTAAACATTACTTTCGACGAAGGTCGGGAAACTTCTGCGAAAAGAGGTAATTCAATGATTTATGGTCGGTGAACAGCTTGAACCATTATCCTAAATGACACTGCCTCCAAATCTTCAGTGCAAACACAATTCCTGCTAACTAAATCATGGGTCAGGTATTTCTTCTCATGTGGATTCAGTTCTCGACTAGCATATGCAGCAACTTTGCCTCTCTGCATCGATATCGCACCCAGTCCGATACCACAAGCATTAGTGTATACCATCATCTCTTTATTCCCACTTGGAGTAGTTTATACTGGTGCACTCATCAACTTCTCCTTCAGACTCACAAATGTATGCTCACATCTCGCATCCCAAATAAAAGTCTGATTCTTTTCGCCAAGTGAATCAATGGCGCTGCTATATTAAAGAAGTCCTAGATTAATCGTTTATGATATCCAGCTAACCCTAAGAAACTTCTCACACTCATAGTGCTTTTGGGTCTAATCCAATTTTGGACTGCTACAACTTTTGCATGATCAACAGCAATGCTTTGCTCAGAAATAACGTGACCCAAAAATGTCATTTCCCTCCTTCAGAAGTGACATTTAGAAAACTTCGCCTTCAGTTGGTGTTTTCTCAACACCTCTAGTACAATCCTCAAATGTGTCTTGTTTCTTCCTCTGTCCATGAATAGACAAGAATATCGTCAATGAACACAAGAATGAATTTATTTATCCGACTCTTGAAGACACGATTCACGAGATCGACAAAGCATGCAGTACATTGGTTATCCCGAACGGCATAAACAACCAATCGTAAAATCCAAATGGCGTATGAAATGCGGTAATCGACACACTCATTTTTTCTACTCTCAGCTGATGAAATCCCTTTGCAAGATCCAACTAAGAAAATACTCTAGCACCATGAAGTTGATCGAATAAGTCATTAATACGTGGGAGTGGTTACTCGTTCTTCTTTGTCATTATATTCAACTCGTGGTAATCAACGCATAATCTAAGGGAGCCATTTGCATTTATGGAAAATACTACTGACGCTTCCAACTCATATATACTCATGCGAATGAACCCATTTCGCAAAAGGTCATTCACTTGCACCTCAAGCTCTTTTTGCTCTCTAGGTGTTATCCTCCTTAAAGGCACCACTATCGGTCTAGCATCTTTAACTAAAACTATGCGGAACTTGTAACGACCCAGAATTTATGTCATTTGAAATTCGTATATTTAATTAACTTTTAATATGTAAAAGTTCAATTTATAAGCTGAACAAAATTTTATTTCGACTATCTGGATTTAATTGGATAATTAAATCGATAATTTAATATATGAAATTACAGAAATAATTGGAAATTTGGTTTAATGTGATTAAAAAAATGATTTGTAAAGTTGTATTAAACCATATTGGAGTTAGAATGATGTTATAGAACTTTTAAAATTGAATTAAAAGTTAATTTGTGAAAATTGAATATTTTAATATTTAAATTGACGAGTAAAAATAGCCATTTTTCAAACAGTCTCGGATTTCGACGAAACCAGTTTCATCGGATCTGTAATGTTATATTATTATAAGATTTCAAATTTCGTGTCAAGCAGATTTACGGTTTGTCCGGGGCAAGCTAAAACACACTGAAATCGGTTTAAATGAATTTTTAAATTTAAATAATTCGATTCGAAAACTTATCTTCCAAATATGATCGAATTGGCTCCCGATATATATATTCCATTGCATTCAGGATGGGGGTAAAACATTAAAAATGCCAGGTGGCATGCTTCGTTTGGAGTTCGGAAAATTTCGGGATGAATAGTGTTTCGATATTTTCTATAGAAGGCCTCCATATTTCACAATTTGCATCAAACCCTAATTTCTTAACCTAGGCGCCAGTTAGATAGTTAATGGCCGAAAATTTCGATTCTTCCCTCCTTAATCTCTTCTAATCCACGCATCAATTCAAGAAACTTTCAACTAGGAACTTGTAGAGGATCGTGAGAGCTACAAATCCATACGGTGATGATCGTGATCGACGCAATGATGAAGGAGAATTTTACTCGCGTTTGTATGAAGTTTCGGCTCGATTTTCTGGGCATGCGTACGATCGAGTGGGGCCGGCCTCTGGCCGCTGGGGTGTCGCGCGAAGCTCTTCGAGATGGCGGCATTTGATCATCGTGGAGTGGCTCGTATTGGTCGCGTTAATTGAAGCGTGGACGGCGGCTATGGGTTTTGTCGCGCGTGAAGGTAACTGGAGATGGAAGAAAGGGTTGTGCAGCTGAGATCAGGGGGGTTGGAAACGAATGGCCCAGATGTTAATTAGGTTAAGAAATAAAAAGAAAATAGTAATTAATTTATTTAAAATTCGTGTAATCTTTGGAACGCGATATCTTTTTCATACGAGGTCTGTTTTGGACGAAACGAATTGCATTCGAATCGTATTGACGAAGACTACGCGATGGAGCTAGATTGGAATTGATTGGAGCTAGTGAGAATTTTAGGTAAAATTAAACGCACGTTTAATTTTATTCGAAATAAAACACTGCGACAGTTATTGAAAGCAAGGTGAGAACTTCTCACTCAATCGAATTGTTTCGATTTAAATTTTAAATAGTTAGATTTAAAATTGCTTGATTGTGTGATTGAATGATAAATTGCTATATGTTGTATTGAAATAGACCTTATACGCCATATATTAAGCGGATGTTATTTATTAAAAACATATACCGCGATATTTCATCTTGAAGTGGAATTGGTATTATATATGTACTTGGAGTTGATTTTCCCGCATTATATAGCGAACGAGACCCTATTGCGCCGCATAATAGCGGATAATATTTTACATAAACCCATATACCGCGATATTCCATCTTAAAACGGGATTGGTATTGTGCTAACATCTGTGGATGCAGGGAAACAGGTTGGAGGGATCCAACTGGATTCCTCAACAGTATTGACTAATTTACAGATATTTGCAATATATATTCTGTTATCATATTGATATATAATGTTTGGATGCCGTGGTTGATTTATTAGTGCTGTTGCAGCATTGGGCCTATTTTTAGAGTTTTAAAAATGTTAAAGTAACGATTTTGAATTTAAAAGGATTTTCAAGTGATTTTTTGAAAGTACATATTTTATTGAATTTTGGAATTGATTCATTTTAAATAAATAAACGTTATAAATTTTATGTTATAAAAATTATGATTTTTGTGAAATATAACCGAAATGTGATTTTCGAAATAAGTTGTTGATTAATTTGTAAAATGGTTTAAATTGGGATTTTTGAATTATTATAAACGGTTCATATAAAAGATTTATAAAATTGATATTTATAAATAAAAATATTGGAATTATAAAACGAGTTTTTATAAGTGTTAAAATGAAGTATAAATGGATTTCGTAAGAGAGTGAAATTTATGAATTTATAAATTGTGAAGTTATATAATGAATAGATTTTGTAAAATAAAAGATGTATAAGTAATTAACTTATAAATTGGATTTTGGAATTTAAATGAGATTTAAATAGAATTTTTTAATTAAGGGATTTTACAAGTCAAGGTTTTTATAAAATTTATATAGATGTGAATTTATAAACGTTGTTTTATAAATCCAAAACCAATTGAAATTGATAAGTAAATATGAAAGCTTATTAAAGGAGATACATCCACGATTTTGGACGGTGGATAATCCTTTAATTAAATATGTAGAAGTGTTGAATTTGGTAAACGATTTATATTCACGATTTTGGACAGTGAATGATATATTAAAGAAATGTTTTAGGGAGTGATCTTTTAAATAGAATTAAAACGATTTGAAGTTGTTTTAAAAATGTGTTAAGGATCGAAATCATAGATTTCAACATTCATTGTTGAAATAGACGTTTTCGAGAAATAAGGAAATGGTGGACTATAACACTGTTGTTATAGTAAATGATTTCGAAAGGAAATATTTTGTATAGTATTGGGATTTATATATCTATCTAAATTTTGAATCCCTATACTATTGATTTTGGGTTGTCGTAACGATGTTTTACGCAACATTCGTTTTGACTCAAATGAATGTGTTTAAGAGAATGTTTTCCTTAAAGAATAAAATATATACTTAATTGTGATTTAAGTATATTGAATATTTTCTAGATGTTGAAAATAAATAGATTTGTGGATTACTTATGATTAAATAAGTATGGAAATGTTTTCCAATATGAAGTGAAATGTTTTGAGATTTTATCTTTTAAAGATAAATTGAAAGTGAATATTTGAAATAGATTTGAAAATCATATATCAGTGGATATTTGGAAATTTAAATTCACCATGGAATTTATAAAGGGAAGGGAAATTTGTTTGAAAATAAACATTGATTTATTTTGAAGTGTGGAAAATATATCTTGTACATATATTTTTGAAAAATAAATAATTTGAGAAATTATTTGGAATCTGGTGATGTTGTGCATATCTATTGATAGTTAAATAACCGACTATCAATATTTACCTTTAAATGGGTATTTGTTGTGATTTGCTTGAATCTGAATGAACACTTATTTTTATAAATAAGTGCTCGCTATTCGGTTTAACCGGGAGAGGACCTTTGGGTCATAAATCCCATTCCGAATAGTGATTCGTCGTAATGGATAGCATTTGAAGACCGGTGTTGAAGACCGGGTATTTGCGAGAATGATAGGATGACCTATCGATTGTCTCTGCACCGATAGCTACGGTATGGAGATTTCCTTTGTGATGGGAAGTTCGATCGAGATTGTGAATACCCGAATTTGCAAGGGCTTTTTTGGAAGTGCCTTCGGTTCTGTTCGAACCCAGAACAAACTTGTATGGATTGTATGTCTGACATTACATTTTGAGATATAAAGCAGATTGCTTTCAAATACATTTCTGTTGGTGGCGGAGAATTTATTCTCTTAGCTTAACACCCTTCTCTGAGACGTACGAGCTCAGAGGTTATGTAGTTGATGGTTATCAGTGATATACTCCCAATTTGGTAATGTGGCATGTTGAGTGCTGCTGATCATTTGTTGATCAAAGCGTGGCTTTTGTGAAAAGCATAGCTTTGTGGACGAGACTTCGTCAAACCTCACCACCCAGTTATGGTCGAAACAGGAATCGTAGCAGCAAGGTTATTTGAGGATAGCGCCCTCTGAGGGTATGTCATTTCCTTTTGGATTATGAGTGGTATCATGGTATGGAGCCCAGATACTTACTTTATGGTTGCTGCAAACTTATTATTTTATGGTTGTTGGTTGAGAGCATCCTCGGATAAAGGTTGTTTACAACCGAGGGATGGCATACTCGTGTGAGTTTTTACCCAGCTAGGGGTAACCCGGCCTTGTCTAGCAGAGATCCGGTTAGGATCCGAGGACGTCCTTCCAGAGGCGTTCCATTTTACTTGGGAAGTTCCTTTGCCCGACCATTTGTTGGAAATCCAAACAAAACAATACGAGCCCTGTACGGTTTTAGTTGTAGAACCTGCCATTTAATATGGTAGCTATAGTAGGCAAACTATAATGGTATGTATGCTGGCTAAGATTTATATTATACTTTCGAAAGGTTTTCAACTTCGCACTTATAGTAATAATATCAAAGAAAATTTGCGTATCAAGCATGTTTGACTATCATAAGGAGAAATCTCCTCCAAGTTCTGCGTTTGCATTGTGTGTGGGGGGGGAGGCCTTATGGTAGTTACATTTTCTAAAAGCATTGTGAATCCATTTAAAAATATATTTCTTTGTTTGTTTTTAAAAATAAACTGTTTTAAGTTCTCACACCAGTCCCATGACCGACCTGGAGTTTATTGTTTCCTTCCTAAACTCTGGGTGCCCACCAATTTCCACACGGGCAATCTAGAGTCAGGTTATCAGGTCATTCTGGAATTCAGGAGTTGCTGTAGAGATCTGGAGGCAAGCTGGATGGCTTGGCGTATCAACTAGTATATAGTACTTCTTTTCCACTGTTTTTTGTTGTAAACTTTGATAATGTAATGTAATGTGATGGAATGTATAATGTACAGTTCTTTTGATATAAAGATTATTCATTTATCTATTGTATGTTGATCCGCTGCGATTATGAGATTCTGATATTGTTTCTGATGCTTTTTCTTTCTTCTTTTATCTTCTACCTCTTCTTTAACCCTAACAGTACAGTTTTCCTGCCTTCGATTTCTCGGCAGTTGATACAATGGACGTATTAATGTCGACTTTCGTGAGTCGAAGAATCGGCTCCTGACATTTGGTATCAGAGCATTTGTTTAAGAGACAACCTTGGCTCCGTTGGGAATAACTCATTAGAGATAGAGTCAGTAGTACTCTAGAATGAGTTTGAGTGTAATAATAGCTATGAGCGCGTATTTGTTAATGAATATAAAAATTGTTTTGTATTGTCTTGACTTATCGGCCGATTGTTTATAGATTCTGGTCGGTGCAGTCTGGCCAACCGTATCGATAGGGGTTTCTAAACTCTTAAACGAGATAAACCGACATAGTATCATTTTAAATTGGGTAAATGAAATAATTTTACCTTGATTATATTTTATATATAAAGAAATTATTTTTCAGAATTATTAAAGTGTATATAAATTGATTGTTTGGTTGTTGAAAATGTAAGTATATATATAAGTTAATTAAAAGATGTTTGAATAATCTAAATAAAAGAATAAATTGTATGAGCAAATGAATTATTAAGTATGGAATTATAATTAATGTGATTTACAATTATGAAATAATCTTATATATAAGAAGTGAAACCATATGAATATATTTATATATATGAGTTGTAAATAAAAATGAATTTGGACTATGAATTCGAAAGTTGTTTTTTAAAGTTAAAACGTTATATTATTAAGTAAGATAAATCAATTTGGAATAATCTTATGAAAGTGAAGTGGAATAGTGGAATTCTATAAGAAAAAGACTTATAAATGTGAGTTGTAAGTAAAAGAAATTTTTTTGAAAGAATATTAAGCACTGAATTCACTACTGTTGCTGGGAAATAGTAAGGATGATGACTGCAGCATCATCAGTATCATTTTCAAGTTTCTGTGTGATGGATTTGTTACCATAGTAATTGAAAATTTAAGTTTGGTTGTGATAAACAAATTTGAAATTAAAATCCAAGTTGTAATTGTTGAATATAAGAAAAATGAGATATGAATTTGAATAAGTGATGAAATTTGACTTTGGTAAAAGTTAAATAGAATTTACTTTAGAAGTGGAATCTGAATTGGATTTATACGTGGAAATTTAAGTTAAGGTAAACAAATGATGTTTGAAATGGAATATAACTTAAGTGGTGTTGGATGAAGTTGATTTTGGTATCGAAGTAAATTAATAAAGTGAAGTGATGAATATAAACTTGAGTTATATAAATGAAATTCAACCTTATATGGTAAAATGAATTAGCAATTGAATTAATGAATGAATTGAATGTAAATCAATTGAGTGTAAATAAATTGATATGAAATAATGGATGTAAGTGTTAATTCATTAAAGCTAATTAAAAATGATGAACCAAATTGAATGAATGTAAGCGAATTAAATAAATTTGGTTAAGTTGGTTATACGTTGGTTGTTAGTAGATTGTATAGAAAATTCATATGAAATTCAATAAATGAATGTTAGTAAAAACATCCAATGTTAATGAATCAAATGTGATTTAAATTGGAAAACCGATTCATTGAATATTAATGAGAAATGAAAGTGTATCGATTTGGTTATGGATGTTAGTTGAATGCTAGTTGGTTGATGGTTGAATTTATTGCTTTTGATTGCATTTGCTATATTGGCATGTGTAGTTGTTGTACTAGTATATGTTGTATATCGATATTATTTTCTATATACATGTTTCTCATTGTTGTTGAGTGTTTAGTAGGTGCGGATTGCGCTTGCTTCGCTTTTGGAGCTCGCTTTCACGCTATATTAGCCGTATATGCTTGATAATAATATATAAGGTACATATCTCGGATTACATATCGTACTTTTACACTTTTTTCCCTGCGGGATGCCTCATTACATGATGAGATGTATATTTGTGATATATATATATATATATATATATATATATATATATTGCCATTTTTTCGGATCGAGCCGCGCAAAGTAGGTTATGGCGAAATTTTTTGAAAATTTAAGGTGTTAGAATATTTTTGACAAAATTGGAAAATTTTGAAAACTATAACTTTGATTTTGGGGTGAAAAGTTAAACGATATAGTTGGTTTTGAAAAGATAACTAAGTATGATTTGAAAACTTAGTAAAGTTATTGTAATAAGTTTAGCTATTGGATTTTGAAAAAGTTAAAATGTTTAAATGAATTTGAAATTTAATTTGAAAGAATGGTTTTAAAAAGTTAATGGATTCTGTAACTTTTCTTACTTGGTAATTTCGAGGACGAAATTCTTTAAAGGGGGAAGTTCGTAACGACCCAGAATTTCTGTCGTTTGAAATTCGTATATTTAATTAATTTTTAATATGCAAAAGTTAAATTTATAAGCTGAATAAATTTTATTTCGACTATCTGGATTTAATTGGATAATTAAATCGATAATTTAATATATGAAATTACAGAAATAATTGGAAATTTGGTTTAATGTGAATAAAAAAATGATTTGTAAAGTTGTATTAAATCATGTTGAAGTTAGAATGATGTTATTGAACTTTTAAAATTGAATTAATAGTTAATTTGTGAAAATTGAATAATATTTTAATATTTAAATTGACGAGTAAAAATAGCCATTTTTCAAACAGTCTCGGATTTCGACGAAACCAGTTTCATCGGATCTGTAATGTTGTATTATTATAAGATTTCAAATTCCGTGTCAAGCAGATTTACGGTTTGTCCGGGGCAAGCTAAAACGCACTGAAATCGGTTTAAGTGAATTTTTAAATTTAAATAATTCGATTCGAAAACTTATCTTCCAAATATGATCGAATTGGCTCCCGATATATATTCCATTGCGTTCGGAATGGGGGTAAAACATTATAAACGCCAGGCGGCACGCTTCATTTGGAGTTTGGAAAATTTCGGGATGAATAGTGTTTCGATATTTTCTATAAAAGGCCACCATATTTCACAATTTGCATCAAACCCTAATTTCTTAACCTAGCCGCCAGTTAGATAGTTAATGGCCGAAAATTTCGATTCTTCCCTCCTTAATATCTTCTAATCCATGCATCAATTCAAGAAACTTTCAACTAGGAACTTGTAGAGGATCGTGAGAGCTACAAATCCATACGGTGATGATCGTGATCGACGCAACGATGAAGGAGAATTTTACTCGCATTTGTATGAGATTTCGGGTCGATTTTCAAGGCATGCGAATGACCGAGTGGGGCCAGCGTCTGGCCGTTGGGGTGTCGCACGAAGCTCTTCGAGATGGCAGCCTTTGATCGTCGTGGAGTGGCTCCTATTGGTCGCGTTAATTGAAGCATGGACGGAGGCTATGGGTTTTGTCGCGCGTGAAGGTAACTGGAGATGAAAGAAAGGGTTGTGCGGCCGAGATCAGGGGGGATGGAAATGAACGGCCCAGATGTAAATTAGGTTAAGAAATAAAAAGAAAATAGTAATTAATTTATTTAAAATTCGTGTAATCTTTGTAACGCGATATCTTTTTCATACGAGGTCCGTTTTTGGACAAAACGAATTGCGTTGGAATCGTATTGACGAACACTACGCGAAGGAGCTGGATTGGAATTGATTGGAGCTAGTGTTTTATTTCGAATAAAATTAAACGCACGTTTAATTTTATTCGAAATAAAACACTGCGACAGTTATTGAAAGCAAGGTGAGAACTTCTCACTCAATCGAATTGTTTCGATTTAAATTTTAAATAGTTAGATTTAAAATTGCTTGATTGTGTGATTGAATGATAAATTGCTATATGTTGTATTGAAATAGACCTTATACGCCATATATTAAGCGGATGTTATTTATTAAAAACATATACCGCGATATTTCATCTTGAAGTGGAATTGGTATTATATATGTACTTGGAGTTGATTTTCCCGCATTATATAGCGAACGAGACCCTATTGCGCCGCATAATAGCGGATAATATTTTACATAAACCCATATACCGTGATATTCCATCTTAAAACGGGATTGGTATTGTGCTAACATCTGTGGATGCAGGGAAACAGGTTGGAGGGATCCAACTGGATTCCTCAACAGTATTGACTAATTTACAGATATTTGCAATATATATTCTGTTATCATATTGATATATAATGTTTGGATGCCGTGGTTGATTTATTAGTGCTGTTGCAGCATTGGGCCTATTTTTAGAGTTTTAAAAATGTTAAAGTAACGATTTTGAATTTAAAAGGATTTTCAAGTGATTTTTTGAAAGTACATATTTTATTGAATTTTGGAATTGATTCATTTTAAATAAATAAACGTTATAAATTTTATGTTATAAAAATTATGATTTTTGTGAAATATAACCGAAATGTGATTTTCGAAATAAGTAGTTGATTAATTTTTAAAATGGTTTAAATTGGGATTTTTGAATTATTATAAACGGTTTATACAAAAGATTTATAAAATTGATATTTATAAATAAAAATATTGGAATTATAAAAGGAGTTTTTATAAGTGTTAAAATGAAGTATAAATGGATTTCATAAGTGAATGAAATTTATGAATTTATAAATTGTGAAGTTATAAAATGAATAGATTTTGTAAAATAAAAGATTTATAAGTAATTAACTTATAAATTGGATTTTGGCATTTAAATGAGATTTAAATAGAATTTGTTAATTAAGGGATTTTATAAGTTGAAGTTTTTGTAAAATTTATATAGATGTGAATTTATAAACGTTGTTTTATAAATCCAAAACCAATTGAAATTGATAAGTAAATATGGAAGTTTATTAAAGGAGATATATCCACGATTTTGGACGGTGGATAATCCTTTAATTAAATATGTAGAAGTGTTGAATCTGGTAAACGATTTATATTCACGATTTCGGACAGTGAATAATATATTAAAGAAATGTTTTAGGGAGTGATCTTTAAATAGAACTAAAACGATTTGAAGTTGTTTTAATAAATGTGTTAAGGATCAAAATCATAGATTTCAACATTCATTGTTGAAATAGACGTTTTCGAGAAATAAGGAAATGGTTGACTATAACACTGTTGTTATAGTAAATGATTTCGAAAGGAAATGTTTTGTATAGTATTGGGATTTATATATCTATCTAAATTTCGAATCCCTATACTATTGATTTTGGGTTGTCGTAACGATGTTTTACGCAACATTCGTTTTGACTCAAATGAATGTGTTTAAGAGAATGTTTTCCTTAAAGAATAAAATATATACTTAATTGCGATTTAATTATATTGAATATTTTCCAGATGTTGAAAATAAATAGATTTGTGGATTACTTATGATTAAATAAGTATGGAAATGTTTTCCAATATGAAGTGAAATGTTTTGAGATTTTATCTTTTAAAGATAAATTGAAAGTGAATATTTGAAATAGATTTGAAAATCATATATCAGTGGATATTTGGAAATTTAAATTCACCATGGAATTTATAAAGGGAAGGGAAATTTGTTTGAAAATAAACATTGATTTATTTTGAAGTGTGGAAAATATATCTTGTACATATATTTTTGAAAAATAAATGATTTGAGAAATTATTTGGAATCTGGTGATGTTGTGCATATCTATTGATAGTTAAATAACCGTCTATCAATATTTACCTTTAAATGGGTATTTGTTGTGATTTGCTTGAATCTGAATGAACAGTTATTTTTATAAATAAGCGCTCGTTATTCGGTTTAGCCGGAAGAGGACCTTTGGGTCATAAATCTCATTCCGAATAGTGATTCGTCGTAATGGATAGCATTTGAAGACCGGTGTTGAAGACCGGGTATTTGCGAGAATGATAGGATGACCTATCGATTGTCTCTGCATCGATAGCTACGGTATGGAGATTTCCTTTATGATGGGAAGTTCGATTGGGATTGTGAATACCCGAATTTGCAAGGGCTTCTTTGGAAGTGCCTTCGGTTCTGTTCGAACCCATAACAGACTTGTATGGATTGTATGTTTGGCATTACATTTTGAGATATAAAGCAGATTGCTTTCAAATACATTTCTGTTGGTGGCGGAGAATTTATTCTCTTAGCTTAACACCCTTCTCTGAGACGTACGAGCTCAGAGGTTATGTAGTTGATGGTTATCAGTGATACACTCCCAATTTGGTGATGTGGCATGCTGAGTGCTGCTGATCATTTGTTGATCAAAGCGTGGCTTTTGTGAAAAGCGTAGCTTTGTGGACGAGACTTCGTCAAACCTCACAACCCGGTTATGGTCGAAACAGGAATCGCAGCAGCAAGGTTATTTGAGGATAGCGCCCTCTGAGGGTATGTCATTTCCTTCTGGATTATAAGTGGTATCATGGTATGGAGCCCAGATTCTTACTTTGTGGTTGCTGCAAACTTTTTATTTTGTGGTTGTTGGTTGAGAGGATTCTCGGATAAAGGTTGTTTACAACCGGGGGATGGCATACTCGTGTGAGTTGTTACCCAGCTAGGGGTAACCCGGCCTTGTCAAGCAGAGATCCGTTTAGGATCCGGGGACGTCCCTCCAAAGGCGTTCCATTTTACTTGGGAAGTTCCTTTGCCTGACCATTTCTTGGAAATCCAAACAAAACAATATGAGCCCTGTACGGTTTTAGTTGTAGAACCTGCCATTTAATATGGTAGCTATAGTAGGCATACTAATGGTACGTATGCTGGCTAAGATTTATATTATACTTCCGAAAGGTTTTCCACTTCGCACTTATAGTAATAATATCAAAGAAAATTTGCATATCAAGCATGTTTGACTATCATAAGGAGAAATCTCCTCTAAGTTCTGCGTTTGCATTGTGTGTGTGGCGGGAGGCCTTATGGTAGTTACATTTTCTAAAAGCATTGGGAATCCATTTAAAAAATTATTTCTTTGTTTGTTTTTAAAAATAACTGTTTTAAGTTCTCACACCAGTCACATGACTGACCTGGAGTTTATTGTTTCATTCCTAAACTCTGGGTGCCCACCAATTTCCACACGGACAGTTTAGAGTCAGGTTATCAGGTCATTCTAGAATTCAAGAGTTGCTGTAGAGATCTGGAGGCAAGCTGGATGGCATGGCGTATCAACTAGTATATAGTATTTTGTTTCCGCTGTTTGTTGTTGTAAATTCTGATAATGTAATGTGATGTGATGGAATGTATAAAATGTATAGTTCTTTTGATTTAAAGATTATTCATTTTCTATTGTATGTTGTTCCGCTGCAATTGTGAGATTCTGATATTGTTTCTGCTGCTTTTTCTTTCTTCTTCCATCTTCTACCTCTTCTTTAACCATAACGGTACGGTTTTCCGACCTTCGATTGCTCGGCAGTTGATACAATGGACGTATTAATGTCGACTTTCGTGAGTCGAAGAATTGATTCCTGACAGAACTCAATCTCTCGGTGTGGCGAAAGTCCTATCACCACCTCAAATATGTACGGATACTCCCTAGCAATAGGAACTAATGGAAACTTGTCAAGTGGGGAGTCAGGCGAATATAGAAAACTGACCATCACAACATCATCTAGAAGGCAGCCTAATACTACCATCCGCCCATTATCTACCCCTATCGCCACTAATGACTTTTCACAATCCACAATCACTCCATATCTATAAAGCCAATCCATCTTCAAAATGATATCAAACCCAACAAAACCCAAAAGAAACAATCACAATCAGAAGAGCATTCATGATTCGATAAGGCGAAACCACGATAAACCATACACAGGCTAGTGGAGGCTCCAACATGGTTCACCACAACCATTTCATGTCTCAATCCCAATCTATCTACTAAGTCACTAAATATAAAGGAATGTAAAGCCTTGATATTAAATAAAACCTGTATTAGAACATCAAAAATGGAAATCATACCTTGAATAACGGTGTCATTTCCCTTCTCTTTTGCCATGGAGCATTCGACGAAGTTGGAATGATATTGATAGCATGTGCTTTCACCACTTAGTTTTTCTTAGGAAACCCGGGACAGTCCTTCTTGATATGTCCAAGCTTGTTGTAGTTGTAGCATTTCTATCCCTTAGCTTTGCAGTCTCTAACATAGTGACTTTTCTCTCCGCAATTGTAGCAAGTCAGTCCCAGTTTGACTTTCTTCTTTTAGCTATCTTTGTTCTAAAACCGCTTCCTCTTGTTGTTCCTTATCTTCTTACCTCCCCCACCCGATTGCTTAGTTCTTCTTTAGGAACAATAGCTTTCGATTTTGGATAAGACTTTCATACCTCAAGGCCTTCTTGACTATCATCTCAAAAGTCTCATTAATATAGCCTATGAGTCGCTCCCCCAAGTAGTCTTCCAAGCCAATGATAAATTTCTCATTTTTTTAATGGAGTGTCGATGAAGGATATCCCATATTTTGATAGAGCATCGAACTCAACAACAGATTCAGATGCAGTCATATCTCGTTGCCTTAGATCCACAAACTTACAAAACAGAACAGACTTCTGAGCTGTAGGAATAAATTCTCCTTAGATCTATCTTTGAACTTGTCCTAAGTGAACTGATCCTCAGAAGTAGCAGCCCTTACTACATTCCACCAGTTCATGGCTTGCATTGAACCAAACATAGTCTATTCATGCACTCTATTTTCATCAAAAATCCTTTCGCATGTATCAAGCCAATCCTGCACTTCCATTGTTGACTTTTTTCCTTGGAACGGTTTGCTATCAAGACAAGCGAAATCATTGTTCAACTTAGCAAAATCAGCTTTCGGTGCTTGCATTGGAGCAACCCCACCAACAGCAGCATTCGAAGTGGCTACTTGAGCATTTTCCAGCATGATCCTCATCATAGCACTAAACATAGTCTACAAATCAGGATTTACAACTCCCAAGCCAGCACCTTCCTCGACTCCAGAGATAGAGTTCCTAGCAATGTTTCTTGTTTGGCGGCTCATCATTCAATTTATAATAAGGATGATCAATCTATCTATAAGGAATTCTGCATAATTAGTACTCGTGTGTGAAGTGAGACTTATATACTATATATACTACTATATAGTTTTGAAAACCAAAATTTATAACAAGTACGCGCTCTCGTATACACACACACTCTCGATCTAGTATAGGGTGAGAACTCCTACCCTATCTCTACTGGATCATGTATCCCTTAAGTTAAACAATGCAACCTAAGATCTAATACCAAATGTGATGATCGCCCTACACCGCCAACACCCAATGAACCTGTATAGTGCACTATAGCGATGCTTGGTCAATGCGGGATGATCATCAATTGGTGGTAAAGTAAATAAGCGATACAAAACCTATCACATATCTTATAATACATCGAACAAAGTATAATAAACACCTCAGATATAAAATAGGCAAGACAGTAAATAACTAAATGAATCATAACATCAGAGTATATAGATCCATATAGTAAATAGCATAAGTGATAGAGTTATACATCGAATAATAACTCATAAATAACCGTCTCTAAACAATAAGGCACTAGTAAGCTCTATAGTGATATGCAACGGAATGGCAAATGAGCACATATAATAATACGAGAATAGCCTACTGCTTGCCACATGTCTAGCTTCACGTGCTCACTAGGCCTTATATCCGTAATCTACTCATTTAAAAGTACTTAGAGCAATAGGAATAAAAGCATAAAACACCAGGTCATACAACAGTCAGGTGTGAGCCATAGAAATCTCAAGTACTATAAAGTCAATAAACTAGGACAAATGGTATGGAAAATCATATCTGACCTATCCATACATCCATATGTTAGTATATACAAAAGATATACGCCACTCTATGATAGTCATCATGGGTGTGCTATATGTCAAAGTACTAAAGGTCTCTAGATATCTGCATTGGTAATATCTACATTGTGAGACATCTGTAAGGTCGTAGAAACAAAAAATACAAACATGGCATCCATCATCCATCCACACGTCCACTCACTCAGTGCATTGGAGATATGATACTCGTATAACCCAATCGTATAGTCAAGGATTACTCAACATCCTGATTTCTCAGTACTCGAATTCATGCCAGGAACTAAACTACACATTGTAACAATCCAAGGTAAATGGATTGGGTCATCGTTTGATCCAAGGCACATGTAACCCATGTGATCATCCTCACATACCCCTGCTTTACTAGTAAAGTATGAAACCTATGACTATCAGTGATCCCTTTGTACACATCGTCCATAGCAAAGCTCATTATGGAACTGTCCTTACAAGTCTCATCTGAAGTCATCATAGTTAGGAATTATTCAAGATAGCCATCGTTAGTAATAGAATGTCATCATGCATCCCATAACCTTCCTTCAATAGTTCCTTCAATCCAGCTGCATCTCAAGTATAGCTATCCATCTTCAAACGTTTATAACTCGAGCATACGAACTCTAAACAATCTAAAACTTAGAACGTATCTTATGGGGCCTTTCTTGTCACCCCACATCGATTTCATCAAGTTTGGAATAAAACTCATGGATCACCACTAATCCATGACCACCGAACCATCCCCATTGATCCATAATCACAGAACCATCACCATTGATCCCATAATTTACACATGAGCTCCAGCATACCTCCCCATGCCCCACCATCAATCGCGCCTTGATTGGGTCAATCTCTATGGATCGGTACCGCTTCATGGGGACTGATCCCATACTTGGCCAAACTCATATGAATTTGTCTCCACCTCGTTCCCACCATTCTTCTTGCTCTAATCCATAGCCCATGTCTTGATTCCATACTTCAAGCTACTCTATCTATCCATGCCTTTGACTCCTACCGATCCATGCCTTTGAATTCCCATCGATTCATGCCTCTGAGCCTCCATCGACCCATGCTTTGAATGCTCATATCTTGAGCATACAAATTCAAAATGCCTTGAAACTTGGTATGCAACCTTATGAGGCCTTCTTTATTGCCCTACATCAATCGCACTTGCTTCAAAATAGAATCAGTGGATTGCCACCGATCCATAGGGATCACCATCGGTTCATTTTGCTTATTCATAATTGAATCGTCATTCGATTTGTGTTTTCAACCATTCAAACATAGAGTAATCATTCATTCATCATATATAAGCATCAACAATGGCCAAACATCAAAAAATATCATTTTAAAGAGATCTAGATCTAAGGTGAATGTTAGGGATCCATAAGAACATGGTTAAGGATCCATAAGAACATATTTGTTAAAAATCAGTTCCAAATCATCTAAAATTCATATAAATGGTGTAATATGGTCTAAAAATATTTTTAGTATTTTTAGATAATTTTTAAAACATTGTTTAGGGTGTATAATGACCGAATTAGTAAGTGGAAAATTTAATCATTCACCCTAATCCAAAGCAAAACCTAAATCCCTAAATAAACTATAAAAGGTATGAAATCCAAGGCGCATCCAACATCAAATCTCCAATACCAAGTGCTAATCATGCTAATCTCCTTTTAATGATGTAATTTGGTTTATTAAAGTTGGTTTAAGTGTTGCTTTTTTGTTAGTAGAGGTTTCTAACTAATTTTAGAATAGTGAAATGATAGGGATGACATTCCATTAGCCTCCACTTGCTTCAAACCCAAAATGGGTCACGGGCATTAACACCAATGACCCTTATTACCCATTCAAGCTGTTCGAAATCAAATAAAACATCAAACAGCCATAACTCTAAAATGGTTAGTATGTTCTCTTACTATGACCATTTTACGAAAAGGGAAACCATCATTCAGATCCAATAGAAGCGGTTTCACACCCTAACTTGGCTCCATTCAATAGTTATAATCTTTACATGATTACAGGGTCAAAATTGTCACATAGAAATTCGCCAAAAATCATAGATGTGGGAAATGTCCTTAAGAGTCATTTCTTAAAATTATAGAATCATACGACCTCATATGAAAATAATATAAATATTCTACGATCCTTTGATACGTAGAATACGGGTCGTTATAGTTTTCTTATTTTGATTTCCTCATGTTAATTCATGTTCTTCAAATCAAATTTGTTTCTCCTTTTCGTACCTCATCTAATGAATCTAGTTAGTGGTAGTAATCGATTTCATTTGTGTCATATCTAAATTTGATTTTACTACTAAGTTCATATCTCATTTAGGTTTATTGATTTGATATCTTGTTGAATTAATTCTTTATGTTTTATGCAAGTGCTATTGATTCTGATTCTAACATAATTATCTTGATTTTATCTTTCAAAATTGAAGATTCTTACCCGGTATTAATTTGTTTCAAGGTTTTCTTGTTGTTTTAGTTTCTTAGTCTAAAGTTGATTACAGAATTATATTGAATCTCCTTTGTAACTTCTTTTAATTTGTATTTATTTATCTGTTTATTTTACAAGTTTTGATCTTACTCTTCATCAATGGTAATCAGATCATAGCTTTTACGGATTTGAATATTCTTATTACAAAGGGTGACCTTCTTTAATTTTTTTGGTATTTTTGGTTCTGCATGTTAGAGTTATAAAAGTTGATTTTCAATAGTTTAATTTAAATTACAACGCATCCTCGAATTTATTCCTAAATTGTTTTTATATTTCATATTTCTTAAAGTGTATAGTTGTGGCATTTGCATTGAAGTTTGACCTATCATATTATAATATTTTGTAACCCCTGCAACCAATAGTGGTTATGTGTAATTTTTCCCCTCTTATGCATAAACTTTTAAATAGAACATATTATATAATTTAGATTTTCAAACAGCAATGTGTCTTACAGTTTGATCTAAATCTATCATAGATATTTTATATTCTCAATTTGATGTTTAAAAAGTTAAACTAAGACGTGGGTTTTTAATTTTATAATTTTACTATATGTAGATTAATTATTATGATTTTATAAGGTAAAAATAAATAGTTTTTATTATAAAACCAAACATTAATAAATATGAAAAGTTAACCTTTTGATTTGAAATTGTTACAGAAGAAGTAAGAACGTGCGTATGAATTTTGTTGAATTGTGGGAATTTTTCGATAATTTTTCTAAATACTATGAATTAAATAGTAAGAAAATGAAATATATTAACTAAAGAGTCAACTAAGGATTAATGAATTCAATGAGAAATTAAATATAATGACTCGTATTTTACGTATCGGAGGACCATAAAATATTATTATTCAATTCATACGAGTTCATATGACTCTATAATTTTGGAAAATGACTACTAAGGACATTTTCCATCGTTGTAATTTTTATGGACAGTTCTGACCCAAGAAATCTTGTAAAGCATATAACTTTTGATGGGGGCTAAACTAGGATTTAAAACCACTTCCATCAGATCAGGATAATGGTTTCTCTTTCCGTAGAGTGGTCATAGTTGAAAAAAACTTACTATTAGGAGATATGACCATTTTAAGTTTGGATGGCCATTGGTCAGATTAGTGGGTAATTAGTTAAGCCCGTATTTTAGCCCACTAACCCATTTCAAGATTTTTTTCCTAATAGGAGATGATGAGACAGATCTATTCACTTTTTCTACTTCCCAAAGCAAGTCTATACTTCCATTAACCTAATTTTTGTTCAAAAGCTCTTTGTTTTCAGATTTCATCTAGCATGAATCATCATTAAAGTGTAATTAGCATAGGGGGAAAACCAGGTCTTTCATTTAGCTCTCTTAGAATGCATGCATTAGTTGTCAATTTCAGATTTGGCGATAAAGTTGGATAATTTTGGTACCATGCGAGTGATTTGACATCGCTCACTACCCTATATAGGTTTATATAGTTAAAAATGTTGTTTTTAGGATGACTTTGATGTTACAACATTTTCAAACTTTAATCTAACCTTAATGACATATTTACGGATGAATTTTAAAAGATAAGAATGGATTTTAAATGGTTTTGCACCCTTCTATGAATCTTATTGTAATTTTAGCATGAAACGATATATAGGAAAAATCATATATGTTATTCATGTTCAGATGAATTGAATTTTTTTCTTGGATGTTAATGAATGATATTTTCTCTTGTATTAATTGTTTTGATATGTTTGCAAGTGATTTTAGTGTAATAGGAAAGCGGTTGTTGATTTGGGAAAAACGATGTCAAAAATGCTCAAAATGTGATGCAACTTGTCAATAGGGTTCTTGAAGAGTAGAGAAGCCTGTAGTTCAGGTCGCATAAAGGTTGGAGGTGATTTGGGTATTCTAATTCATGTCGGTAGAGGCTAGAAATCAGGTTAGTGTTTATTACTTTTAAGGTTGGCGGTGGAGCTATTTGGGCCTTAGGCCACAAACTTCAGGGTAGGCTTGGATAAGGCAAAATGGAGTTCTATGGACTTAGCTTCAAATTTTGAGAAGCAAAATCAACTTGGTATCGAGCACTTCTTTCAGTACTGACATCTTTTTAAGCAAGCATGTGGTGCAAGGACTTTAGGGGTTGTGGAAGAAAGGTCTCCAAGCAAGTGAAGGAAGGAAAAAGTTAGGTAAAAGGTTCTTGCTAATTTTGGAAAAGTAATTCATGTCGACATCGACATATATGGAGGTTGGCCAATTCAGGCCAAACTCCTAGGGTGTATTATGGAGGTCCCGTGGGTCGTGTTAGAGTTGTTTGTTCGTTTGATGTTTGGTTGCAACGTGGAAGCGCAATGAAGGATGACGATTGATGGATGAAGCAATGTTAGGATGCTTTGATGTGATGGCTTCAAGACTTTGAGGTGATGTTTCTATAACCGATGTGGATGTGTAAAAGTGTTCTGAAGAGGAAAAATTGATCGATGGAGTCATGATGATGATTATCCCCAATAGGGGGTTCAAGGAAGTGAACTTGTTGATAGAATGTTGAAAGGCTCTATCATGGAAAGTACGAACGTTGAAGAGTTCCATTATGAAGAATGGAAAGTAGATGGAGTGAGGAAGGGCTTAGATATGCATGTTAATAGATTGTTGATACTCCAAGCATTTTATGATGTACTCTTAAGAATGGGTATTGTGAAGATGCTCATTGGGTACCTGGAAAAACCACATTAGATCATTGAAGGGATCCGTATACCTTGGATCGAGGAAGGGATCTAATGTCAACTATGGTTGGTGTTTGGTTACATAGAAAATTGGGATTTTTTCCATTAATCCTCGGCAGAAGAATGGCCATATGAGTTATCATATATCTAAGGCATAATGCATCGAAGTAATGATTATTTGATGGATGCTATGTTTGCCATGATTGCTATAGTTGATGTTTGTTACCTTAGGGATGTCACATGACGTAGATATTTAGGAGATTGATATCTTGATACCTGTAGTACACCATGATGTTTGTATACTTTATGATGATAGTAGAGTAGCATATTATCGTTGTTATGTGCATACTCTTTGGCTATAGGGACATGTCAGGCATGATTCTTATACCTTTGTTCCTTGCTATATCAATTTGTATAGTATTTTGAGATTTTCTTATCTCTCATACAAGACTATTGTCTGCTCGAGATTTTATAATTTTATTCTTGTTAAGCCGAGTGCTCTTAAATGAGTCGATTAGATAGCAGGTTTGGGTGATATGTAGTGTTATGTAGAGGATGAGCAAAAGTTGGCACTTTCTTGTATTATACTTGGGTTTACTATTGCTTATCTGTTGTGCGACACCGTGGAGGCTAGAAAATTTTAGCTATTTGTTTAGAGATAGTTTATGTTGAGTTTATTTCTACTTGTATAAACTCTGTTTCTACTTTATATGACTCTGTGAACATATGCACTCTAATATTTATGGTTCATTCAATTATTACTATCAAGGTTTTAAATCTTAGATTTCTGTCGCATTTCATCTTAATAATTTTACGAACGATATCTCATACTGGATGAGATCTCGGATGAGATGAGTGTATCTCGGGTGTACATCTCAAATTGATATATCGGATCTTTAAGTCTATCATGGGTTTATCTTGGAGTAGTTTAACCATCTAAAGTTGACATTTTAAAGATTTTTATATTAATTGCTATGAAAATTTAAACTTTTAAAATACATAATTTGTATAAAATGATAATATTAATTTTCCTTTCTAGAGTAGAGTGGTAACATGATTGGTTATATTGATTGAATGAATTCTACTAATATGAATATTTGAATTAAAGAATGTAAAACAATATTTTTTTTGTTTACTTTTTAAATAATGAAACACAAATTAGAGGGTTACTAAACTGTCATTAGAGCGTGATTTCTTTTTAATCAACATAAGAAGTAAAAGATATAAGTAAATGAAAAAATATACTTTGTACAAGATCTTATATTGAAATCTCACTCCAAAACTTCACTTGAGATCTCAATATCATGAATGAGATGAGTGTCAAGTAAGATACAAACAAAATTTAATGTCTTATTTCACTAAATCCCATAAGTTTGAAAATGAGATCTCAAGCGAGATCTCAGACAAGATAAACAAGATTTGAAACAGTGATTACTATCTCTTCCATTTTATATCTGTAATTATTATTATTATATTTTATTGGATGTGCTATGAGTTATACGATAGGTTATATAATGTTTTGTCAACTTTTTCAACCTCGACTATTGTCCTACATCGGCCAGACATTGTAGCAGCGCACCCTTTAGATGTACTCGGGTACTTATGGTGTAGGGCGATCATCTCATTTGGTATCAAAGCTTTGGTTGCATAATTAATCTGAAATGATACTGTAATCCAATAGAGATAACGTAGGAGTTATCACCCTAGACTGGATCGAGAGAGAGAGAGTGTGTGTGTGTGTGTGTATACACACGAGAGAGTGTGTACTTGTTATATTATTATTTTTCAAAACTAAATAGCAGTATATGTATATTGTATAAGTCACATTGTGCACACATGATGACTATTGATGCAGTTCTTTGTAAGAAACCTATCATTCTTATTATACATCAAGAATGGGTCGGCATATCAGAAATGCTGCAAGAAACACCATCTCTAGAGTCAAAGAAGGGGCATGCTTGGGAACTACTAGCCCTAATTTGCGAGCAATATTCAAAGCAATGATGGCAAATATGCTGCAAGATGCCTAATTTTAGCTGCTCTGAATGTCATTGTAGGTGGTAGTGCTCAAGTGCAGGCATCTAGAATCGATTTTGGAAAGTTGAATAAGGATTTTCCAAGTCTTGGTGGCAAACCATTCTAGGGAATGGAATCAACCATGAAAGTACTGGATTGGTTGGATACTTCTTAAAGGATTTTCTATGACTTGGAATTTGATGATGCGATGAGGAAGAGGTTGGCTTCTTGACAGCTCCAAGATAGATTTGAAGAGAGTTTATATCAGCTGCCTAGAAATTGACGTTGTTTAGAAATTTTTTCAAGCTGAAGGAGCGAGATATGTATGTCTCTAAATATATGATGGAGTTTGATGCTTTATCGAAGTACATAATGTCTTTCATCAACACTCTGCTGAAGAAGAATGAAAAGCTTACTATGGGTTTGGATGATTACTTTAGGGAGAAGCTCATGAGGCACATTGATGAGCCATTTGAGAAGGTAGTTGAGAAAGCCCTTTGGCTTGAGAGTTTGTACCCTAAACCTAAGTCCATTGTTGTTAAGGAAGAACCAAAGCCACAGCGAGGCGATGCAGACAAGAAGAAATGGAACGATAAAAGGAAGCAGTCCCGGGGGAAAGATGCTCGAAAGAAGGTGAAGTGGAACCCTATTTGCTATAGTCATGGTGATCGAGGTCATCTAAGTAGATACTGCAAATCTGAAGGAAAGAAGTATTATAATTGTAGCAAGACTGGACATATTAAGAAGAGTTGTCTTGAACCAGTGAAACAGAGGCAGGTGGTGAAAGCATATGCTTTGCATCCTGTCCTAACTTCATCGAATGCTTGCTCATGAAGGAGAAGGGGAAAGTATCACTATTAAGGTATGTTTTCTATTTATTGTGTTTAAAATGTGTTTTGTTCAATACTAGGGCTTCACGTTCTTTTATATATAGTGACCTGGTAGATATATTGAGATTGAGACCCGAAATATTTGACCGACCTTTAGTAGTGACAAACCCTATTGGAGGCCCTACTATTCTTTGCATCGTTTGTCTTGGTTTTCTCTTATTGATTCAAGTATGCTCTTTTATTTTTTATTGCTTTGTTCTAATTTTCGTTAAGTTTGGTATTATCTTGAGGATGGACCGGTCAAGGAACTACGCGGTACTAGTGGATTGCGAGAAATTTTTGGTGATATTTGTGGCTGAGGAGGGTTGGAAGGTAGAGATTTGTTACCTACCAAAGGATGAGGTAATGGTTAGCTTTCTTATTTGCTAGAGGTCCCATAGGACGAGTTATCATCTATGCTTATTGTTAGAGAGTATCCGAACGTATCGAGGAGGTAACCAGATTACCACTACACCAAGAGATTGAGTTCCACATAGACTTAATGAAGGAAGCCAGACTGATAGTTATACCTTTAAGGCATATGACAACAACAGAGTAGAAGGAGTTGGAGGTGTAAGTCAATGACCTATTGTGGCGAGGGTTCATTTGTAAGAGTATATCTGAATAGGATGAACCCGTAGTATTTGCAACAAAAGAAGATGGCTCTCCGAGGTTGTGTAGACTACCGTAAGTTGAATATAGTGATGAGGAAGAACAAGTATCCACTTCCATGTATTGATGATTTATTTGATCATCTCCACGATGCGAAGGTATTCTCCTAGTTGGATCTTGCAATAAGGGTTCACCAGCTGAGAGTAGCGATTAGGAGTATGCCGATCACTGCAATTCGTATGCTGTATGGTTTTTATGAGTGGTTGGTTATGCGATTCAGGCTAACCAATGCTCCAGCATACTTTGTTGATATCATGAACCATATCTTAGGGGATCAGCTAAATAAGTTTGTGCTTATGTTCATGGATGATATTTTGGTTTATTCTACGATAGAGGAGAAACGCAAACACATTTAAGGATTGTGCTTAAAGTGTTGAGGAAGTACAAGCTTAAAATGAAGTTTTTAAAGTGTCACTTCTCGAAGTGAGAAGTGAGATTCTTTGGTCATGTCATCTTTTCATAGGGAATCGCACTAGATTCTATGAAGGTGGCAATGGTTCAAGGTTGGAACTAACCTAAGAATGCTATTGAGGCGAGGAGTTTTATTGGACCGACGGGATATTATAGACGTTTCATCAAGGACTTGTCGAAGGTAGCGGCATTGTTAACCTATCTGATGAAGAAGAATCAGACCTTTGTTAGGGACATGACATGTGAACATGCGTTTGTGATTTTGAAGGAGAGGTTAATAAGTGCACTAGTGTTGACAATTCCAAGTGCGAATGAGGAGATGATGGTATACATTAATGCTACTGGTACTATATTGGGTGCGGCACTGATGTATGGAGGTAAGGTTGTCGTCTATGCTAGTCGATAGTTGAAGCCGCATGGAAGGAAGTACCCAACCCATAATTTGGAGTTGGTGATGATAGTGTTTGATTTGCAGATATGGAGGCATTATCTATTTATAGAATGGTTCAAGCTGTTCACAGACCATAAATCCCTAAAATACATTTTCCCTAACCTTCGTAAGCGATAATAGTTAGAGTTCTTAGCCTCTTATGACTTTAGCATTTCTCATTGGCCTGGTAAGGGAAATGCAGTCGTCGAAGCTTTGAGTAGAAGACATGCTAGTTTAGTAGTGATGTTCCTAGAATGGAAGCAGTCGGAGTATATTTAACTATGATTTCATATCTCATTGTGAGTTAGAGTAGAGATATTGGCAAGTTTGACCATCGGACCTACTTTAATCGAGAAGATTGGTGCTAGTCAAAAGCGAGATGTTAGACTAATAAGATCTAAAAAAGTAAAAGGAGGAGTAGAATCTGATGAGATGAGGTAGTACAGACTGGATTGAAATAGTTGGATCTATAAGGATGGGAGATTATTTGTTCCCGATGTTAATGGATTACGAGATGAGATTCTATGAGAGTGCCATCATTCTAGGTTGACCATTCATCCTGGTGGTGATAAGATGTATCATGTTACGAAGCAAAGGTATTATTGGGAGGGGATGAAGAAGGATATTAGGAAAATCATCTCGAAGTCGTAGCCTCTGGGTTAATTCAACCACTAGAAGTTCTTGAGTGGAAATGGAACATGTCATTAATGGACTGCCAATGACCAAAGGAGAGTACAATAACATCTGGGTCATAGTCCATAAATCGACTAAGAATGCCTAGTTCATACCTGTAAAGTCTAGTAAAATGACATCCAAATTGGCTGAGTTGTATGTGAAATGGATTATACGACTCAATGGTGTGTCAAAGAGCAATATGAGAGACCAAGACCCTTTATTCACAAGTGGGTTTCAGAAAAGATTAAAAGAGGCATTGGGGACGGAGCTGCATCTCAGCACAGCTTATAACCTACAAAGCGGTGGGCAGACCGAGACAGTGAATTGTATATTGGAGGTTCTCTTGCAATCTTTCATGCTCAATTTTGGAGGCTCATGGAATTATCGTCGGCATTATTTATAAATGTAGTATTGGTATGGCACCATTCGAAGCATTGTATGGCCAACCATGCAACGTTCGTTAATGTTAGTGGAAAGCGGGCGAGAAATTGGTACTTCGGCCAGATAGGATCAGAGTGACCTCATAGAAGACTAAAATCATTTGACAATAAATGAAGGCTGCTTAGGATAGGCAGAAGAGCTATGATGATAAGAGACGTAGGGATTTGAACTACTTTGTCGACGACATGGTATTTTTGAAGATTTCTTCATTATAGAATGTTGTTAGATTGGGTAGTAAGAGGAAGTTGGCATCAGGATTCGTATGTCCTTATATGATAGTAGAGAGGATTGGGAACCGAGCATATAGGGTTGACTTACCTCAGAAGATGGCAGGTGTGCACGGCGTATTCTATGTCTCTCACTTGCGGAAGTTTGTGCATGACTCAGACATGAAGGTCACACCGGATCAACTTAACGATATCAAAATTAAACCAGAAGTTTTGAGACCTCACAGGTTGATACATACTATCAGGCGTGATACAAAATAGCTTAAGAGGAAGATGGTGGAGTTAATGAAGGGACAATGGGGTGAAAGTGAAGTCGACTGCACATAGAAAACCCAGTCGAGTATAAAGGCTGCATACCTAGCGTTCTTTGCATGGTAAGGTTTATTGTTTATCATATTTTTCTTCACTTTTGATTTCATAAAAGATAATTTAGTGTCTCATATAATAGGATAGGTTTACATGTTCCTGTTTTATATGGGATGATGGTTTCTCTTTACATAGAGTTGTCAACATAGAAAATTGGACTTACTGTTTAGGAGATATGGTCGTTTTAAGTTTGGATTACCACATTCCAAATTAGTGGGCAATTTGTTAACCCATACTTAAGCCCACTTACCCATTTTGGGATTTGTGCGTAACAGAAGATATGGTCATTTTAAGTGAGTGATTTGACACCTCTCACCATCCTATGCATGTTTATATAGTTGAAAATGGTGTACGTAGGGTGATTTTGATGTCAAAACATTTTCAAGCTTTAATCTGACTTTAAAGACATATTTATGACCGAATTTAAAGAGATAAGAATGGAGTTTTAATGGTTCATACCCTTTTATGAATCATGATATCATTTTAGCATTAAACTAGAACTAGGAAAAATCATATATGTTGATCTTGTTTGGGCGAATTGAATATGTTGCTTGGATGTTAACAAATGATGCTTGCACTTGTGTGAATTGTTTTGATATGTTTGTTAGTGATTTTAGTGTAGTTGGAACGTGGTTGTCTCTTTAGGCGAAATGGTGTCAAAATGCTCAAAACATGATGCAATTTGAAGATAGGGTTTTTGAGGAGTAGAGAAGCTCACGGTTCAGGTCATATGAAGGTTGGAGGTGATTTGGGTTGTCAAATTCATGTCAGTATAGGCTGGAAATCAGGTCAGTGGTGATTGCTTTTAAGGTTGGTGGTGGACCTACATCGGAACTTAGGCCATAAAACTTCAAGGCAGGCTCGAGGTAAGGCAAAGACGGAGCTTGGGGTACTTAGCTTCAAAATTTGAGAAGCAAAATCAACTCAGTATTGAACATTTCTTCTTAATATCGACATCTTTTTGCGCAAGCACATACAGCAAGGATTTTAGGGTAGTGGAAGAAGTGGCCCCAAGCAAGCAAATGAGAAGTTAGGGTATGAGGTACTTAGCTAATTTTGGCTAAGTAATTCACGTATGCACTGACATGAATGGAATCATGTCAGTACCGACATGAATGGAGGTTAGCCAATTTTATCCAAACTCCCAAGGTGCATGGTGGAGGTCCTATGGATCACGCTAGATGTATTCGTTCATTTATTTCACATTTGATTGTTACGTGAAAGCGCGATAAAGGATGATGATCGATGGATGAAGTAATGTTGGAATGCTTTGATGTGATGGTTTTAGGACTTTGTGGGGTTGACTCTATGATTTATGTGGACGTCTAGAAGTGTTTCGAAGGGGATGGCTCGATCGATGGAGTTGTGATGATGATATTCACTAAGGTGGTTTCAATGAAGAGACTTGTGCATAGAACGTTGAAAGGTTATATCGTGGAAAGAAAGAATGTTGAAGGGTTCCATGATAACGAATGAAAACTAGATGGAACGAGGAAGCACTCGGATACGCATCTTAAGGGGGTCATTGATATTCAAAGTGTTTACTGATGTATTTATAAGAAAGGGTATTATAAGGACGCTCATTGGGTACTAGAAACGACTACCCTGGATTGTTGAAGGGATCCTTATCTTTGGATCGAGGAAGGGATCTAGTTTCAACTATAGGCTGGTGTTTGAGTACATATAAAACCGAGATTTTACTATTAATCCGTGGTGGAGGATTGGTCATACGAGTTATCATATATCCAATGCAAATTGAGTGGTAGTGATGATTGTGTGACAGATACTATGTTTGTCGTGATTTCTATAGTTGTTGTTTATCTCCCTTAGGATTTCACATGATGTAGGTATTGAGGAGATCAATATCTAGACACTCTATAGTATACTAGGATGTTTGTATACTTTACGATGATAGTAGAGTAGCATATTATTGTAGTTATATGATAACTTTTTGGATGCAGGGACATGTCAGGTATGATTCTTATATCTTTGTTCCTTACTATATCAACTTGTAAAGTATTCTATATTTGCTTATTGCTCACACCAGATTGTTATCTGGCTCGAGGTTTATGCTTTTCTTCCTATTATTTTGGGTACTCTTAAATGAGTAGACTAGATAGGACAATTGAGTGATGCGCGGCGATGTGTAGAGGACGAGCAAGAGAAGGCGCTTTCACGTATTATATTTGTGTTTACTATTGCTCATTCCACTATATGACACTATAGGGCCTAGATAATGTTACTTATTTGTTTAGAGATATTTTTGTTGAGTTTATTTCTAGCTGTATAAATTTTATTTCTACTTTATATAACTCTATGAACTTGTGCACTCTATTATTTATGCTTCAGTTAGTTAATATTGTCCCTCATGTCTTATATTTATGATGAATATTATATTTCACTCGATGTGCTCTGAGATATACGATAGGTTCCATAATTTTTTATTTACTTTTCAACATTGACTATTGTCCTATATCGGCCGGACACGGTAGCAGCGCTCCCTTCAGATATACATGGGTGTTGGAGGTGCACGGTGTCGTCACATTAAAGGAGACAACTATTAGCTACATTAGGCTTTTGCTTCTATAATTTTCAAAGTAACAAATAAGAATATGGCAAGTGAAATAATTTGTCAAAAGGATATTACTTTGTTAAGTAATAGATTAGTTTTATACCTGTTAACAGTTTCACTACGAAAAACTGTATTTTCCAATAGCATGCTACTCATATATTTAATAAATTCAAGACTGTATTTCTAGAAGCTTGTAAATGATATTTCTGATAGCTTATTAACTTTTGATAGCAAGTTACTTCATATTTTTGAATGTGGTTTACCTTATATTGTCAATAACAAGTTACTTCATATTTTAGCCAACAAGTGGCTTTATATTTTCAATACCATGTGGCTTAATATTAACAATAATAAGTGGCTTTATATTTCTGATTACAACTTACTTCATATTTTCGATAGCAAGTTACTTCATAATTTCGACGGCAAGTTACGATAGCAAGTGACTTGATATATTTGATAGAAAGTTACTTTATATTTTTGATAGCAAATTATCCTATGCTTTTGATACCATGCTACGAAATACTTCTAATAGCTAATTATGGCATATTTTGATAATTATAATATCATGTTTTCAATAGCCATGACTTCATTTTTTTTATTGCAACACAAGTGATATATTTGATAGCTATATTAGCATCTTTTCAGTAGCACGAAATCGCATTTTCGATATACGCAATGACATGCATTTGATAACTATGGTATCATGCGTTCAACAATGTTAATGCTATGTTTTCAATAGCATGAATATTATGTTTTTGCTAGCCCTTGTCGACGTTGCTTTTGTGCAAAAAAAGTAAAATCAAATGTTTTCAATAAGTGATATTTGATGAAGAACTAATTAAATAGCAAGTGAATGTCTCCCCATTGATTTTGGTAATACGCATGAGATTGGTCTTGTATTTTATAAGTTTGATGTGATTAACATGAGATAATTGTGCCTCATCAGGATATGTATAAATAATTATAGGAATTACCTGAATATATGTTTATACTCACCTAAACCGCAAATTACTAGATAGGGCACCTTTGATGTTTTGATTAAGTACGAAATAATGTTATTAAAATGGTTAATATAACAGGTATGACTTTTGAGTGAGTATGATTGCATCCAAAAGATTAGATAGGATATGGGTAGATGTAACAACCTATTATTAATGAATACCAATAATAAACTAAATTTTTGTAGGATCGGGAGTAGCTAAAAAGGTTTTAGTGGCTATTCTCACAAGAATGTGATAGTTAGTTAACATTCGACTCCCGAGATGGTAGTTAGACCTAGCAAGTTAGAGAGGCTAAGTGAACGGGATAGTGATCACTATCGTCATTGCATAAACTAAAAGAGTTAATGATAAGGAATGAAAGAAGGATACTAATCCTCAATTATAAGTACGTTTAACATTTGCATGTTCTGATTTAAATAGTTGAGAATGAATAAAATTGTTAAGAATGAATAAAAATGTTAAGATTAAATTGTTTTGATTTAAACACTTAAAAATGAACGTAGTTGTTGTAGGGCCCCGTCTCTAGTAATCGAATTATCAGAGAGTTTACCGCCCGATAGCTCGGATCAAAGGGCACGGATGGAGCGATCTCTTATATACACTATTTTGAGTCTAACACGAATATGTTCCAATATAAGAAATACATATGAAATAATATGTATCTCATCTTGATGTAGAGTAATATGCTAAAGTTCTAGAATTGAATAACTCATATATCAGAAACACATACAAATAAACGATAACACGGGTATTGATATAACAATTGAAATGGTATCGTATATACACACACAAACACACACACACACACACATATATAAACTCAAAATATGTCTGATAAATGGATTTATCAAATATATCTCTTAAAACTCAATAAACTATATACAACCCAAAATAATACCTTCTTCTAATGTCCATGTAAAGAATCATCCTACAACCCATCTTTAAACATGTACACTGCTTGTTGAATCATCTCGACTCCATCATATCTTTGGATAAGCCGGATAGTGCTATAGATCTTAACTTCGAGGTAATGGTTGCTAAACTCGTATGTAATTGTACTCCAAACTTAATATACATTTCCTATGGACTACTTAATTAAGAAAACAGATTAATGTCCACAGATAGCTATCTTGAAAACACAACACCTCAGTCTAGCCCGATTCATTTTCATATGCATAACAAACCTTGAGTCAAACTAGAAATCTAGATGTAAGTATAATCAAAATAATAAATAGTAAATGTGTAGTGCCAAGTTTCAAGGTGATTTTTTAAACATAAAAATGTCACTCACACTATACCAAATCCCACGCACAATTCATCAAAATAGTTTCAACACACCTTTCTGACTCACTGCTACAACTCTAATCAATTGGGATATCACAATCAATCCATATTATATGAGTTGCTACCAATTTAAATTCAAGTACACTGTTTTCATATTTCATAAATCTAATTTCATTCTTTACCATTATATGATCTTTTTCAACCGCATATTTAAACGATTAACAATTGCATAAATATTTTTACGAGGTCGATATATATGCAGAAGAGAGTTATATCATAACTCTCTTCCACAATTCATAAACAAATTCACCCTCTTCATAGACCAACTGCCTTGACAAGACTGTGCGACCTTTTTCACTCGCTTCTTATGACCAGTTGTCACTTCACGCGATCCCTTAGTTGCATTGCCTCTCCATCTTCTAAAGACATACATTTTCTATTGTAATCACGTACCATGTTCCTTGTTGATGCACTAGCTCTCATTGCACTACGTCTTCGATATCTTACTATTCATCATATTATCCATACAACATATTATTGGACTTGTTGATAAGGAACAAAGACATCATAATTCGAGTTGTTATCCTCGAATCTATCCACTAGAATGGATTCTAGCAATCTATTAGTCAATACCTTGTATCGTCCTAGCCAAATGTTGATCCTTCGGCGGATCTTTTCTGGAAATGTTGGTGATCGGAGGACCAATAATTTATGACCGATGGCTCGTCTTATAGTGTGTGTCATTAAACACAACATCATTTCGAAGACGGCGAGCCTTGACCAGATCTATACCTCAGTGTGGAAATCTGCCTATGCTACAATTGGTGGCATAGCCGTCAATTAGAATCATGGCTTGATGCTCCATATGGTCAATCAGGGTGTTGGTACCCCAAGGACTCACTTCACATATTGCCACTTACTCACTCAAGTGTTTAGGCATTACGAGGAAAATTTTGAGCGGAGAGCCAGTAGTAAGGAAGGTCCCTCCTGCCATTGATCGGACCACCATTGAGAGGATGAACGTTCCTTTACCGCCTGCCGCACCACCTGTACCGCCACCAGAGCCGAAGCATAGTAGCAGGGGATAGTGCAGGGCTCCAAGGGATACATGAGTCCTGATCTTGTCGTTATCCGTCAGGTTCAAGTAGAGCTTCGAGTGATTAGGACGGAGCAGCAGTGCCAAAGGCGTGAGATTGGGTGCATAGCCACTGGCTAAGATCCTTCCGCGGTCGCGGCAATGACTCGAGCTCCAGCCGTGGAGCGAGACCTTCCCATAGTTCTTAGGCGATCTTTTTTTAGGGTCTTTGTATCTTTCTACTCCCAGCATTTGTTCTTTACTTTTGCTTTGTTGTATTAGTTGTCTCTTATAAAGGCACACACGATTATGATTTTCTATTCATTTTCTATGTTATTATTTCTGGATATGAGAACCGCTCCTATATATATGTATAATAGATAAACAATATAAATGTGGGAATCTCATAAAGACACTTAATAAACAGTAAAAACAACATAAGATTAAAAGTTTAGAATAGTTGGAAATTTTAGCAAAGGACATGACAAAGTTGTTTCGATAGCATGGGTCATTATTCGTGTTCCTTAAAAGCTGATTTTTTTTTGAATAATAGACGTGTTGCTAAATAAAATGTCAAATTCTTGGGTAGAGGTTAGTTATAGAATTTTGGAATTTGGTTTGTGTGCCTAGCGCATAACCGACTTTCAACTACGCTGAAAGTGTGGCTCGATTTATCAAAATTATTTAGAAGGAAAATATTTTGCAAAATTACTGCTTAATTTGAAAAGTTATCTTAAAAAAGTAAGAAATTTTTTTGTATTTTAGTTATTTTTGACACTTAAATTATTTTTAGAGTTTTGTTCAAATTTTTATTTAAAGGGAAAATATGCATCTAAATTTTTTGGGATTTTATTTTCCATATGACGCAAAAATTTGAAAAGTGAGAAAGATTTGTATGAAAACATTAATTTTGAAGGCCACATGTTAGGCATAGCAAAGACAAATAGAGTTAGAAATTACAAATTTAGCGGTGTGCTACGGTCGACGATGAGATAAATGCAAGTGGTAACAGGGGAAAAGCTATTTTAGCCTTGGAATTTCTATTTCCATACCTTATCGACGACGGGCGCAAGTCTACTTTTAGACTTAATTCTGTTTTAGAGTTTGAAAATAAGTCTCATTATATGTCTCGTACATGGAAAATTTGGAGTACATCCGAGGAAACAAAGAAATTTCCACTGTACTACGGGAATGGAAAGATTAAAGTGTGGTAAGAATGTTAAATTCTCTTCCAAATTCCTTTTTCCAGTATATGAGCAAAGTTTAGGAAGCAATTTTTCTATGTATTAGATTATTGGATGATAAGAAGTGGATGCAAAACCGGTTGCTTCATACTTTTATTCGTAGAAATATGGGGGTTGCTTGAAAAGATTTTTCAAAAAGCTGTATACATGTAGAAAGTATATATGTAGGTTGTTTGCAACATATTTCTCAAAAATGTTTTCAAAAGAAATACATTCATATAGAAGGATCCGATTTAGAGTCATTCTGCATACATATTTTCTTCGTGGTGATACTGTTCTACACAATGCACTTATGCTGTTTGGTTGCAAAACTGGTACACTCATTGGTTGTGTAGTTTACGATAATTAGTAGTCAAAACCTTAATTTAGTCATTGGTGAAATTTCAGGAAAGAAATTGTTTTTAAAGGGTGAAGAATGTAACACCCCGTAATTAGTATTTGTTATTTAATTAGTTAGTTAGTTGGTTAATTAGGCTCCGAAAATGGAATTTGTGCAAATGGTAGAATTTTACCATAAAACGTGCATCGTTGCGATTGTGGCGAACTTCTGATCAACTTTCATATATGGAGTTTTGCGATGGAGTCCAAATGAAGACGTTACGGACCAAAAATGAATTCAAAACAAGAATAATTAAATAAAAAAATAATTAAAAAATAATTAACGTTTATATATTAATTACCGGGCCTACAGGCCTACCCATCATTGGAAACGGTCAACCCCTAGCGGTCGATGGTCACCTAAGGGCGGTTTACCAGTGTTGACCTTGCGGCTCTAGCAAACCTAGACCGCAAGGCCCGGATTTAATATAATTCGATCTAACGGTTCTGGTTGATTCTAGCGCTTATAAATTCAGGCCCAGCCCTCCTTCTCTTCTCACATTTTTATGGTGGTAATAGCGCAACTCTGCCATTTCTTCTTCTCTACTTTCTTTCTAAACTATAGAGACAAGAAATTTGTAACTATATTTATACAAATCGGAGAAGAGTAGAAACCTAATAAAAAGAAGAATGGAAGAGAATCAACCACATGTATATTTGAGGTAATTTGTATATTTATATATAATTGTATCTATTTTCTCTTCTTATCCCAAATCTCTTCTTAGATCTGTAATTCTAACGTATGTATATACCATTTTATACCTTTGATTAAAAAGGATATGGAGATAAATCAAAGGTTCTATTTCAGATCTAGAGATTTGGACCGCTTTTAAAAGGTGAGTGGAAAATTTTGTAGATTGTTATAACATGAAAATTATCCTATTGGTGTTTAGTTGAATTTTATGCCTAATTGAAAATTTGTATATGAGTTGTAGGCAACGAATTGAATATAATCCGAGTATAATAAATATCGCCAACATATTTTTATTTATGAATTGATTTAGCATTGTATACAATCTGATCTGGAAATCAGTCCCCAAAATATGAATTTAGAATATTGATTTAAATTAAATTTATTCAAGGTCTGAAATAGGTTGTATAATAATGTTATAAATTTGGATTATTACCTTGATATTTTTAGAATATAAACTTTCTACGTTTGGAATTGTTGGAATTTTGATCCGCTTAATATTTGTAAATTAGTTTGAATTCTTTACCATTTAGAAAGATAAAGCGTTTGATCTAATAAGGAATAGATGCAAATAGAAAGAGAAAAAGATTGTAAAGTATGATTCATTGTATTTTACACTGTCTATTTCAGTAACAAAAAGAAATTAGTATTCCTTGTAATTTCAAATGATGAGATCTTTATATTTGTATGTAATTACCGTGCTTATAATAATTAAATAAAAAGCTAATAACGATGCTTGCATGTAATATTCGCATTTAGGATAATTAACTATTGAGAAAAGAATTGAAAATGTCGTAACTCTAATAAATGTAGGAGTTGTAATAAATTAATGGGGTAAGTGGATTAAAGGGAATGATAAAAATAAAATAGATATAAAAGGTAACTAATTTGAAACTAATAATCATATATAAATGTCTTAGGAAATGTCTGTTAGGATTTTTTGGACAAAGTGACATTTATGAGAAACTAACCAGGGATTTATGGGTAGATAAGTATTTAAGGTAAATCTTATTGCCTTCAATAAAAAGGGAATTAGTAAGCTAAGTCAAATGTCTACCTAAGCTAATATAAATAGACGTAGAAGTTAATTGGACTTAGTAGGTTAGTGATGCGAGGTCGGTAGAGTAACCTGATGGAAGACTGTCCATCACTTTGAGGCTACTAGTAGTCGGGTGTACTTATTACTAATATGAGAATCACTAATCCAATGTCCCATAGCAACGTGATAGATTGGTATTGCTTTCTTAACTGGAAAGTATTAAATGGTCCATTAGGAATGGTGAGGGATATCTCCATGGGGATTCGCTTCTGGTTTGAGGTGTTAAGTGACTAAAGGGTTCGCCTCTCTCCTAAATGGAAGTATTAAGAAACCTAGTGAGATTCCAAATAAATGAATAAGAATGCCTCTAAAATGGGTTTACTTCAATGTTGAGGCCTTAAGTTGCTGAAGGGTCTGCCTCCCTACCGAAAGAAGTAACCTAATGAGATGCCATATTTATAATTAAATAGTGAGAGTGGATATCTTGGGAAGGGTTCGCTTCAGATTTGAGGTCTTAAGGGACTATAAAGTCCTCCTCTTTCCTATAAAAGAAATATTAAGTAGCCTAATGAGATTTCCAAGCAATGATAGCTAGATAGTACCATTGAGGAGCACGCTTCTGGAAGTAGGCCTTAAATGACGTGGTCTGCCTATTTTCCATTGGGTAATATTAAGTGGCTTGGATATAGTCTCTTACATTGCTAAAGCCGAAATGATAATATTACCATTCAGGAGCACGCCTTGCTGATAGGTCTTAAATGATGGGGTTTTCCTCAGTTAAGGTCTTAAATGACCCAAGCCTGCATATTTTCTAATAAAAGGTATTAAGTGGCTTGGGTGCTGTTTATTACTTGACTACGATTTTATAAGCGATAGATACGATAATAGTTGGACATTAAATGTTAGAAGCCTCAAGTAGTGGTTACAGGTCTTATGGCTAGGACCCACTGACCATTGACAACATTGTTAGGAAACCACCTTGGGAATGAGTCTTAAATGATAGGGTCTACCTCAATTAACGTTGTAAAATAAAGAGTCTACCTATTTCTCTTTTAAAAATATTATAGAAGCCTGCTTCATATTTAGAAGTACTAATTAAGTGGTTAATGGGTTTGGAAATATTGGGTGGTTGATATGGCTTCATTAGTATTTCATACCTTGGGAAGGGGTAAGTAAGAAATTGTGTATGCGATGGAAGGAATTGAATTAGAATTACTAACCTTATTGGACATAAGAATTAAATGGAAACCTATCGGTATAAGTTTATGTTATGGACAGTTTATATTTTTCCAATCGCTAGAACGTTGTTCTGACCCCCCCCCCCCCCCACAACCCATAGGATAGAAATTGGAGGAATAGGTCACTGAAGCTGGATGTACTCTTTTATTGGAGAGTCTTCTTTCTCTCATGCTCGATGTTCATGTGACAATCTGCTATCCGAGGAACGCCCATAGTTCCAAGATAGTAGTCATAGTCAGTATTCTTATCATATTATTGTTTCTGCTATGAGTTTAGATTTCTATAAATCTTTGATAATGCTCATGCTTATTTGCACATACCATATCCAACGGTCCATGCTTTGAAGGACTTGGATTTCGATTCTTGTCGAAATTTAGGCCCATTAAGTGCACGTTGTTACACCTTTCATGGCACTCAACGTTACACAGACGTCAAAACTCGGCTCTTCAAATGATTATATAGTTCGGTCACAGCAATAAGGGTGTTTCAAGGATATAACCTTATCTCTAAAAAATATCATAGCTTCATATCAACCCAACTAATCCATAACCTAAATTATCTCAAAACCCAAAAATTCAAACGCATGCCAATTTTAGGAAAATAAATGACCTAACAATTCAAACTCCACATGGTCACATCTTATTCCAAGAATTACATAGCTGCTTACTGGATTCGCACCCTCGAAGAGGTAATAAGGTATGTCGGTTCAAAGTTTAATTTATCTACCAAACATCTAGAGATAAATGAATATGATGCTCTAGTATCGAACAACACACTAATAGGAATGCTATGAATAAGAAGTGTACCTTCTAATATGGCCTTTTCCTTCTTTTCTGTAGTCGGTCCAAAAGCTATAGGTTCTAAAGCGAAAACCTTCCCTTTCCGAACTTTGACTGGTTCAGGACACTCATTCTTAATATGGCCCATCTTATTGCAGTTATAACACCTTGCTTACCAACAACTTTCTTGTTTTCACCAAACGATACTCATTTGCAAAGTGCCCCTCCTTATCACATGTATAGAAAGTCACTTCAACTTTTCCCTTTTTCGGACTTTTTTTCTAAGCTCCTTTCTTGCCAAAGAACTTCCTCTTCTTGCCTTGGAAACCATAGTCTACATGGACTTGTTCTTCGTCAAAGATGGTGGTAAATATTCATTCCTTATAGCCATATCTACAACAACCTTAAGCAAATCTCTAAGGTGTAGCATTATTGCCCTAGCAATCTCCAGCTTTAACCCTCTTATGAACTTCTTGTTCTTCTTAAGCTGGGCATTTATGATAGCTTGTCCATGTCTTGACAGCTCATCAAAGTTTATGACATACTCCAACATAGTCATATCACCCCGTTCTAATTCTAGAAACTTCATGAACAAAGTCAAGTAGCTGCTTTAGATGGAAAATTCTCTTCAAACCTCTCTCTAAAGCTAGCCCAAGTAAGCTCCTCCTTTGGAACTCCTATAGTAACACTATTCCACAAGTATAAAGCAGCTTCTTGCGACTGACTCGATGCTAATCTTCTTTTCTGATCATTATTCAACCCCAAATCAATGAAAATTCTTTAACACTAAAGAAGGCAATTCTCCACTTCAATGGCATTCACCATCCCTAAGAATGGTTGTCCTTCTAAGTTTAATCTTCCACTTTTGGTATCCATTTCTCATAATCCACATACGAGCCGTCATAAGATATAGAATAATGGTCTAGGATAGAGGGAAGAGTATAGACAAATATACATACATATGTGTCTACGTGTGTATAACAAAGAATAAGTACTTTATTATATAACTATCCCATACCCAAAATTTTATTTCTAGGTTCTTTAGGTTATGTTATTTCAAAATGTTATTAAGTTTTATGTAATCCTATGCTGTGACACCAAGTTGTAACATCTTCCATTTCGATGCTTGGATATAGATAATAATGATGTTGTAGCCATTCTTAGCATTTTCCCAATGACACAATGAAATCTGAAATTGAACCATTAACACAGAGAGCAATAGAATCTATAAATTTTTAACAAAACATTTTCATTCATTAATTTGCAAATTGTTGAATATGCGGTTATATGATTTTTGCTTGATGATAATAAACATATATATATATATATATATATATTCGTGTAAATGTACTTGTTAATGTACTATTTTATTTTTCATAGATTAAATAAATATTTGCTGAATAATAATAAATAACACAGAATTTGAATTCAAACAGAATTTTTATTCAAAGAAATATTTATTACAATCGTTGAATAGTACAAATTCACGCTCTCACTATACATACACAATTTTGATTACAATATAAATTCAATTAAATCACAATTTCACATTTACAAATCTCCTCACTACATATCGCTCATTCACTCATGATTTATCTTCAACTTCATTCCAGATTGAATCCAGCATCTGAGCAATCTGCAAAAATAAATTTTGACGTGGTAAAATTGAAAAGGAAATATTTTACTTTGCAGTATAAAATAAAATGTGAATTTTGAAAATAATATTTGCCTTAGTTATTTGGGTTGTTCGTCATCATTTAATTTTGAATCCATCATACACGAAAAGCTTGTGACATACACAGTGTATCACTGTATATGCCACAAGGCTGTGCACACCGATATATATACACTTGATAAATTTTTCAGGGACAAGTAAGCACAGGTCAAACCCAAATTATCGGATTCAACTCAAGTGCAATAAAATAATGTCACAACTTTCAGCACAAGGTCAAATCCGAGCTACAAGCTAGATTCAACTCAAGTGATACAAGTTCGAACAATGCTCAATGCACAGCAATGCAATGCCACCAACATAACAGCAAACAAATGCCACCAAAAAAACCAAACAAGAGTCAAACTACAAATGCTAAAAGACTCGGCAATCAAGTGACACAAATCAAAAATTCAACAATTCACATTGCAGTGACAACATACAAAAATGAATCAGTACAGTTTCAATGCTAAAAGCTCAAGTACACAACCAAGTGAATAAACAACGGCAGTGTGCAACTTGAGCTTCAGAAGAGTCAAGTAGAGCAACAATGCACAAGTGACACAAGCAAGTGAAGTATAACCATCATGACCAGAGAGAGGCCGAATAAAGTGAAAATTGAATCGAGCAAGTGCAGACACAAGTGGTGATACAGCAGTAAAAATGGAACAACGGTGAACCAGATTTCATGTAATCAAAATGAATACATCATGAATTATATCAGTGAACATCAATGGCAAGGTCAAATACAAGTTAAAGCCAAAATCGTCACAGTATAACCATCAAAGCCATATAAATGAACAGCCGTAAGTTACTGACCGGAGTCACATTAAACACAGAACATCAACGGGCGCATGAAGACCACTTGGTAATATCCACAACAAATAAACTGCAACGACTGAAATGAGCACGGTGCAGACTCGAATGTATAGATCAAGTGAAGTATACAAGAGAAGCCTGTAGACTATCATGAAGCAAAACCAAGTTCAGTGACACAGCGAACATGGAAAATCAAGAAACAATTTCACAGAAACCAAAATGCATAACCTAGTCAAAGCCGAGGTATACAAGTCAAGTCAACAGCAGTATAATCGGACATGAAGCCGAGATGACCAATGTAAGTGTCGAAGTCGTGGAAGCATACCGAAGTCAAAGAGAAAGTCACGGAACCAAAAATCAAGTTCAAGCTCATACCGCTATAATCAAGCCAAGAATTCTACCATGTCAATCGAGGAATCAAGTGCATACGATTATGAATTAGTCAAAGAGAAATCTCAATCATCAAAGTAACATCAATCGGCTGATCAAATAAAATTGAAAAATTCAAATATATTTGTATGAACGAAAATCAAGGGTTACAAACCTTATATAAACAAATCATCATCGACAAATTAAAGCATACGAGTTCGAATACGAAAATCATTAAAAGCACAAAGCATAAATTCTTACCCAGCAAGAATCGAACTCGTCGAAGCAGCCAAAGTGAGCAACAAGGAAAAGATCGATCAAAGCTACTCGCGAATTATCCACGCGAATCGATCAACATAAAGTTGGCTCTTCGGAAAGCCCTAATTTGGATCGAAGGACGAAAGCCCTAATTGTAACCAAAAAAAGAAACCGCCATTATCTCAAAAGGAACGGAGCAAATTAAAAAAAAGGATCGGGTCGAATTACAAAAAGGGGTCAGCTTATTTTTTCTAAAGAGCTTTCTCTTTTATATTATATAAGGGCTTTTAATTTTTAATTAGGTTTATTTTTTAAATTGTTTTGTAACTTCTTTTTAAACCGTTGAAATTTTTAGCCGTGTGACTAGGGGACAAACTACGTGGCGTAGTTTGAGAATTCGCAACTCAGTGGCTGAGTTGTGGCGGGGTTTTGAGCGTAGAGTTAGGTTTAGTCGGTAGCGGGTGTCGCGAGTTTACGTGTGTAAGCGTCTGAATAACTAATTTCTAGTAGAAACCTTGGGGGCAGCACGTAGGCAGGGTTTTGCCGAAACTGGGTAAATTCTGTGTTGTTCTGTTTCTGTTATTCTGCGATATCTGTGCTGCTATTATTCTGCTGTGAACTGTGTTGAAATCTGAATTGAATATTTTATAAGCTTCCGCAATAAATTTTTATAATTAATAGTATCACCCTATTCACCCCCCTCTAGGGTGAAATCGATCCTACAAGTGGTATCAGAGCTAGGAACAAAAGCCCTTTTTGTTTCAAAAAATTGATTTTACAAAAACCAATTTTTGTTTTAAAAAGTTGAATTTTTAAAATGGCTTCTTTTAATACTGCTTTTGCTGAGGGTCAATCCATAGTTAAACCACCAATGTTCAATGGTGAATATGCTTATTGGAAAAATAGGATGGAAATTTTTCTAAAACCCATTGACGCTTGGAATATTGTTGAGACAGGTTATAGAGCACCGACTATTACTGTAGATAATCAAGAAACAGATAAACCAAAGAAACAATGGACAGAACTAGAAAATAAATTACAAAATACTAATGCTAAAGCTATGAATTCTATTATCTGTTCACTGGATCAATTTGAATTTAATCATGTCTCACATTGTCTAACTGCGCAGGAAATATGGCACACACTAGAAGTGACTCACGAAGGAACATCTCAAGTCAAAGAATCTCGCCTTGCCATGCTAAGTAGGAAATACGAGAACTTCACAATGGAGAAGGAAGAAAATGTCAAAGAGATGCATGGACGACTTTCCAATATCGTATACATATCAAAAGCTCTTGGAAAATCATATACAGAGTTGGAGATAGTCCGAAAAATCCTCAGAGTCCTTCCACGAAGTTTTGAAGCCAAAGTGACTGCCATTCAAGAATCAAAAGATTTGAAACAAATGAAAGTCGAAGAACTCATCGAAAATCTCACCAATTATGAGCTAGAAATGAAATTCAAGGAAGAGCGTGAAGGAGGAGATACTCGAAAGAAATCAATAGCTCTTAAAGGAACAACTGAAAGTGATGACGATGACGATGATGATGCAGCAGCAGAATTTGAGCCATTAATAAAGAAATTCAAAAAGTGGAATTACAAATATGGAAATTCAGCTCGAATTCAAAAAGAGAAAAGCAAATTAGCCAAAGCACTAGACTACTCTAAAGAACAAAAGATCATTTGTCACAAGTGTAACCAACCCGGACACATCAATCCCAATTGTCCTCAAAATCAACGCGACTTTAAAAAAAATCAAAAAGAAAAAGTTTTGCAGCCACGTGGAATACAAGTGATGAAGATAATCAAAGTTCTAGCAGTGAGAGTGAGAAAGCAGATATGTGCCTTCATGGAAATATAACCGATAGCGACGATGACGAGCCAAGCGAGGTATCAAAACTTACTCACTCTGAATTACTTATTTATTTCCACGAAGTAAATGGCTGTTTTGAACGACTTAGGGAAAAATACTCTAAACTTGAATCACAAAAAGACATTTTGATAGAATTAAATGAACAACTTGACCAATTAGTTAAAACCTATCAAAGTAGGAACCCTAAGTGTGATAAGTGTCCAACATTTGATGAAGAAATTAAAAAATCAGAAATTAAAATGAAATCGCTTGAAAATGAAATTCTAATTTTAAAAGAGAATGAAAATACTAGAAGAGAGAATTCTATTAAAAAGTGCACACAATTATTAAACGAAAATGAGTCTCTCAAAATACAAGTCCAACAATTGTCAATGACTTTAGATAAATTTTCAAAAAGTGAAAAATCGTTGAATATGCTATTAGGAAAGCAAACTGTTAATACGGTAAGACAAGGACTTGGATATAATCATTCTGAAAATGTTGAAAGAAATATTAATCAAGTTAATTCTATGTGCACGATTTGTAGAAAATATGGACACGCTCAAAATAGTTGTTGGTATAGACCCAAACATGTGAAAACTATACCGATTTGGTTCCAAAATGCACAAATATAAAATCTCTCAAAGTTAAACAACTTTGGGTGCCGAAAGGAACATATATAAATAGTTTTGGGTATCCACAAAATTATTTTTCAAAATATTCTGCCACTAACAACCATGGACCTATAAAAACAAATAGGTCACAAAAATCTTTCATCGTGTAGGTGTGGTGGTAGGCTAAGGAACAACAATAGTGCTACTTGGATTTTGGCTGTTCCGAGAGCACACCGAGCAACAAAGCAAAGTTGCTTAGCCTAGTATAAAGGTGACAGAATCATAATGGATAACAACAAAAAATATCGTAAAGGTAAAACAGGTAATGGTATATTTATTTGAACGATATATTAAATGTGATAATCTGCATCATATTCTGAATTAAATCAGCCAATAATGAGATGATGAAAAAATGATGATTTTGACTCTGACTTATTCAACATAGTTGGCCAAATTATATTATTATGCCAAAAACACTATAAAATTCTCTAGATTCTTTGAATTACTTCATATATATATTAGTTTGGATTAAAAATAGTGTTTTGTTGGATAATACATTTGGTTATAATACGGCTAACTCTATATTCACGGTTTTTGATTATTAACACAGCTTCAATTCAAATTCAAGAGAATGTCATTTAAATTGCTGTTAAAATTGAGTTTGAGATTTTTGGTGCACACTTCATGGTTTGGTCGATCAAATTCAATTAATGATTATTTTGAGTGAAAGAGAAATTCAGATGCAGATTACAGTGGTAATCTAGTTGATAGAAAAATTACTAGTTGAATGTTATTTTTGTTGAGACATTTAGTAACTGCATCGTTTTTCAAAGAAAATATTTGCATATTTTTCATTTCAAATAATTTTCCAATAGCAGAAATTTTTCTCATATAACCCCCTCGTGAAAATCATTTTTGACCATATTTTCAGATTAGACATTTTTGAAAAATTAATTTCATAATTATTTTTGAATTTGATTTTAAATGACTATTTTGACTAATCTGACTCCTAATTATTATCAAAAAGATAAATAATGATTGAAAAAGTGGTGAGTGTTGATATTTATCATATATTATGACTCGATACGGTATAATTAGTAAATTTCTTTAGAAATTTAAACAAGATTTATGAAACTTTTGTTGGTAAAAATTCCATGACCATCTCTATTTCTATCATATTTCTAACGACCATCACTCATCAAAATCCAATATAGTTTGTCGATATGTGGTACCTTAAACAGGAACCGTTCGTTTTTCATTTTATATTTTTTTAAATAATAATAATAATAATAATAAATACCAAAGTATTCACTCTCATTTAAAAGTCCTCACGGTTATGCATGGGTGAATTACTTGGAATTTGTTATGTGCTTCCATGCTCATTTAAAAGTCCTCATGGTTATGCATGTATGGAATGCATATCAAAAGTTGATTTTTAAAATAAACAAGTTGATTCTAATCCCATTTAAAAGTCCTCACGGTTATGCGTGGTTAGAAGATACTTGAATTCATTTTTTAAAAAAAAAAATTGGAATACTACTAATCTCATTTAAAAGTCCTAACGGTTATGCACGGTTAGTAGATATTCAAATTCCTGATATAAATATACCACAAATAGACACAGCTGTATGGTTTTATATAATGACATAATTCCCATCATTCTAAAAGTGGAATATGCGCCTAACAAAATATTTATGATTTTTGTTTGATTTTTTATTGAAATTTAATATTTATATTCAATTGAATTTAATATTGGATTAATATCGATCACTTTATCTCTATTTTCTCTAACATTATTACTCTTTTACTGATAACAAAAGGGGGAGAGAAAAGTTAAGATTTTGTCAAATAAAATCAAGCAAAGGTCAAATAATTTTCTATTTGCATCTAGGTTCATTTGCATATTTTTATTTGTATGCATATATGTAGGGGGAGCTTTGTGTAGAGAGGAAGCATTTAAATAGGGGGAGCAAATTAGAGCATATCAATGATCAAATACATTTAACATATTCAAAATCTTAAATATATGTTTGTTATCATCAAAAGGGGGAGATTGTTGAATATGCGGTTATATGATTTTTGTTTGATGATAATAAACATATATATATTCGTGTAAATGTACTTGTTAATGTACTATTTTATTTTTCATAGATTAAATAAATATTTGCTGAATAATAATAAATAACACAGAATTTGAATTCAAACAGAATTTTTATTCAAACAAATATTTATTACAATCTTTGAATAGTACAAATTCACGCTCTCACTATACATACACAATTTTGATTATAATATAAATTCAATTACATCACAACTTCACATTTACAAACGTCCTCACTACATATCGCTCATTCACTCATGATTTATCTTCAACTTCATTCCAGATTGAATCCAACATCTGAGCAATCTGCAAAAATAAATTTTGACGTAGTAAAATTGAAAAGGAAATATTTTAATTTGCAGTATAAAATAAAATGTGAATTTTGAAAATAATATTTGCCTCGGTTATTTGGGTTGTTCTTCATCATTTAATTTTGAATCCATCATACACGAACAGCTTGTGACATACACAGTGTATCACTGTATATGCCACAAGGCCGTGCACACCGATATATATACACTTGATAAATTTTTCAGGGACCGGTAAGCACAGGTCAAACCCAAATTATCGGATTTAACTCAAGTGCAATAAAATAATGTCACAACTATTACCACAAGGTCAAATCCAAGCTACAAGCTGGATTCAACTCAAGTGATACAAGTTCGAACAATGCTCAATGCACAGCAATGCAATGCCACCAACATAACAGCAAACAAATGCCACCAAGAAAACCAAACAAGAGTCAAACTACAAATTCTCAAAGACTCGACAATCAAGTGACACAAATAAAAAACTCAACAGTGCACATTGCAGTGACAACATACAAAAATGAATCAGTACAGTTTCAATGCTAAAAGCTCAAGTACACAACCAAGTGAATAAACACAGCAGGGTGCAACTCAAGCTTCAGAAGAGTCAAGTAGAGCAACAATGCACAAGTGACACAAGCAAGTGAAGTATAACCATCATGACCAGAGAGAGGCCGAATAAAGTGAAAATTGGATCGAGCAAGTGCAGACACAAGTGATGATACAGCAGTAAAAATGGAACAACGGTGAACCAGATTTCATGTAATCAAAATGAATACATCATGAATTATATCAGTGAACATCAGTGGCAAGGTCAATTACAAGTTAAAGCCAAAATCGTCACAGTATAACCATCAAAGCCGTATAAATGAACAGCCGTAAGTTACTGACCGAAGTCACAGAAAACACAGAACATTAACTGGGCACATGAAGACCACTCAGTAATATCCACAACAAATAAACTGCAACGACTGAAATGAGCACGGTGCAGACTCGAATGTATAGATCAAGTGAAGTATACAAGAGAAGCCTGTAGACTATCATGAAGCAAAACCAAGTTCAGTGACACAGCGAACATGGAAAATCAAGCAACAATTTCACAGAAACCAAAATGCATAACCTAGTCAAAGCCGAGGTATACAAGTCAAGTCAACAGCAGTATAATCGGACATGAAGCCGAGATGAACAATGTAAGTGTCGAAGTCGTGGAAGCATACCGAAGTCAAAGAGAAAGTCACAGAACCAAAAATCAAGTTCAAGTTCATACCGCTATAATCAAGCCAAGAATTCTACCGTGTCAATCAAGGAATCAAGTGCATACGATTATGAATTAGTCAAAGAGAAATCTCAATCATCCAACTAACATCAATCGGCCGATCAAATAAAATTGAATAATTCAAATATATTTGTACGAACGAAAATCAAGGGTTACAAACCCTATATAAACAAATCATCATCGGCTAATTAAATCATATGAGTTCGAATACAAAAATCATTAAAAGCACAAAGCATAAATTCTTACCCAGCAAGAATCGAACTCGTCGAAGCAGCCAAAGTGAGCAACAAGGAAAAGATCGATCAAAGCTACTCACGAATTATCCACGCGAATCGATCAACATAAAGTCGGCTCTTCAGAAAGCCTTAATTTGGATCGAAGGACAAAAGCCCTAATTGTAATAAAAAAAGAAGCCGCCATTATCTCAAAAGGAATGGAGCAAATAAAAAAATAGGGATTGGGTCGAATTACAAAAAAGGGCCGGCTTATTTTTTCTAAAGAGCTTTCTCTTTTATATTATATATGGGCTTTTAATTTTTAATTAAGGTTATTTTTTAAATTGTTTTGTAACTTCTTTTTAAACCGTTGAAATTTCTAGTCGTGTGACTAGGGGACAAACTATGTGGCGTAGTTTGAGAATTCGCAACTCAGCGGCTGAGTTGTGGCACGGTTTTGAGCGTAGAGTTAGGTTTAGTCGATAGCGGGTATCGCGAGTTTACGTGTGTAAGCGTCTGACTAACTAATTTCTAGTAGAAACCTTAGGAGCAGCACGTAGGCAGGGTTTTGCCGAAGCTGGGTAAATTCTGTGTTGTTCTGTCTGTTATTCTGTGATATCTGTGCTGCTATTATTCTGCTGTGAACTGTGTTGAAATCTGAATTGAATATTTTATAAGATTCCGCAATAAATTTTTATAGTTAATAATATCACCCTATTCACCCCCCTCTAGGGTGAAATCGATCCTACACAAATTCATTACATTTCATTTCCATAACCCTACGAATACATCTTTCGGATAAAATATAGTAATTACATATAGTTTCAAGAGAGAAATATGATGCCCCTTGAATGATCAGAGTTTTTAACTACTTAGATGGTTACAGTACCCTTCATTACATACATTCAACAAATCAAAAGTAGTTAAACTACTACACAGTGGAAATATAATCTTCTTTATAGTAGCTTGCCTCCTGCACGTCTCTAGAATCTTATTCGCCTAAACCTAAAAAAACCCTACTCTCAGCCTACCTAACGCAATATTAGTACCCGAGAGTTCAGGGTGAAATCGAAAACTTCGGGTCGGATAAAAATTCTAGTGTGGATAATATTATTCCATCTTCAGCCAAAAATTTGGGTACTTAGTGAGACCACGTCACAGAGTGGAACGAGTTTCCCCTCACTAATACACTATCAATCAATATGCCATCCATAACATATTTTGCATCCAAAATGATTAGCACATAATCATAATAACATATCATATCATACATGCGGGTGTTCAACTGAACATTTCGTCATTCTTAAGGTTAAGGGTTACAAATTCCCAAAACTACCCAATCCCATATATGCTTCATTCAACGGCATAGTTTTTCAAGATTAATATGAACCTAATTTAGTTTTCTTGGACAAAATAAAAACCTATCTGTTGGCTTAGACCAAGATTTACCAGATAATTCAACGATCTTCCAATACAGTCAAAAGAAATATCAACTATCTCCCAAGATCAGTAGGAAAAAATAACAACGGTCTCCTAGAAAAGGTAGGATAAAAATATAGGTGAGCAAATTGCTACGAGTTCCCTGCTTTGTGTAACCCAAATTTTTCCTATCCTTCGGCTAAACCCTATGCAAAGGAATCCGCAGACCTAACCAAACGAAGGTAATAATTGGAGCATAGAAAATGACCTTACACCAAGCTTTACTCTTAAATCTTAAATTTGGTAAAAATGTCCATGAGTCATGTCTTTTGATCAGTTTAGGCGTCCTAACACAATTCGATCTTCATGATTTCTTGGATCTAATTCTACTCACTTAGGAGTTTAAGTCCGACCATACCCACTAATGGAACAATTCTAACAGGTCATTAATTCCCAAATTCCCAAGGTCAAAACATTGGGTGATAATATTCATCAAACGTGAGAGTATGTTCATATGCAATAACAAACGATCAGCAAACTAAACGAACATATAACATATCAACAATTAATTAAATATATGTCAAACATGATAGCCAATTTATACACGAATTACTTTTCCAAAGTAATAGCCTCTTATACACATAACTCTTTAAATATAGGCAAAATATCTTTTCTTTCATTCGAATTTTTTATAAATACTTAACAGAATCATCTTTTTTGTTTAAGTAAATATTTTCCTAATATAAATTTAAATTCCTTACCATGTTACAAAATATTGCTATCACTACTTTCAAAATAAGTGTCATCGTGCCTTGTTAAATCTTAAGCTTTTATGGGTTAAAATTAAAGGCTATCATGCCTTATCAATGTTACACCCTTTCTTACCATGAACAATAGCAAAAAGAAATAGATAGACTTAAAGCTAAGAAAGCTGCTCTCATAGCAATAGGGATGAACAGGAAACAGAGTTAAGGCCACGACGTCTAACCAGACATAAGCCTTGACAACAAGGAGAATGCTGCAAAAAGCAACCATCGCACATAATAAAAAATAAAGCATAATACATTGGCTATATCCAGGATCAAGGCCAAACTAGAATACCGAGTCTTGGTACCAAAACTAACACATGATGTTTTGAATTAACCATACTTCTAAAACTTACATTTTGTCAAACGTTACAAAACAAGTTTGCATAGGCACATACCGGAAGCAACCTTGACATCGCCATACAGAGCGGAAAGCACTCCAAAGGGGCTATATACAAGGTCACTCGAGATATGCTTCAACTCAGATTCAACCCTACAGACAAACAACAAATGTGAAGCTATCCCTCTATCACATCGGCAATATCAAAAGGAACAACTCAACTCATAAATAAACCTTGGTCGCATCCCAGACGCATTCCAAACCAATCCTCGTAACGAAATAGGAAGTGTTATTCCATTCCTACCTAACATAATGACAAATTAAACAAAGATAACAAAAGCATCAGCAGGGAAGTACGATCTGAATGATAGGTAATGATTCACCACTGACCTCTCCGCATACGCCAATCACATACTAATGCCTCTTAGCAGCCTCTTTATCATCCCCCTTAAAGAAACTTGCCATTCCAAGAGAGAAGAGGCTAGCATGTACAGACCCGGGCATTCCACAAAATTTTCAAGTATCTCATTTCAAATTTCTAAGATCCCACCAATGTCAGGATTTCCTTCCAAACATCCATCATTAATCTAGGCATAAAGAACAAGCATTATGGATAAGCGACAAAGTGGCAAAATACGAGGGTGGATATTGAAGGAAAAAATCAAAAGCGATTACATCCACCAGCAGTGTATTCTTCATGCTATAAAAAGAAACACTAGAAGACGGAGATGGGGATCTTCTTTATCTTGGAACCTCTTCTTCTCAAAATTAAAGAGGTATTATATGCCTTAGAGGCCATTGTAATCATCTTATATAATGAAGATATAATAAAAAACCCATGGATGTAGGATTAAAATTAATCCGAACCATGTAAAAATCTTTGGTCCTTTACTTTCATTTTTCTACTATTTAGCTTTTTATTGCTTATTGCTTGCAAAAACGTCTTCAACATTTCAACAAATAGTTGAAGTGCAACTACTTGGATATGTAAGCATTCAGCAACACAGTCGCTTCTCATGGGTCAATTTAACGAAGCTTAAATTCGTTGATTCCTAATCATGGGGATGAGTAGTCATAAGGTCACCTCATGATCAAGTTGAGCGTGATGAAGCAGAAAAACTTCAGTAACATTTTTGATGCTAGAAAGAGGGCCAAACCTCTGTCCCTCGGTTGCTCTCTTCTCAATTTCCAGCAAAACTTCCAATTCCATCTTCCATTTTCCCACCACCTACGGCTCATCGCCCTCGCTTGTCTGCTACATGTTTCATGCAACAGATAAGCAGCCACTGCATTCTCAAGAATGAGAATGGTGAGATCGATCACAATTACTTGGTAAAGGAACTCAATAATCCATGGTATGTTGAATTACGTTCAACAACATCTACCAGCTTTCCTTTGCTCCCTTTGTTGATCAATGACTACTGGGAAAACATAGACACAGGTAAATTTTTGATCTGGACAGTGATTCTGGTTATGGCATGGAACCCAAAGCTCGAATCCAGGAACTCTAGTCACAATAACATGGAGATTTCATAGTCATAACCTATAACACGCATTAATCATTTCAATAAGCAGTAAGTCGAAGTAATTGAAATGCACATGGATTTGAAAGAAACTACTACCCTCTTCCCACTGGAGCCGAATTCAGATGCCTGCATATGGATTTTTATGATCCTCTCCCCAAACTAAGGAGGAAGCTATGTCGGATAGATAGCTGAGGTCGAAGGCGGGATGGATTCAAATTTTGAGAGAGAAGTTGGCGCTGGAGTCGCAAGTGCAAAGACACGCCCGACACTCCACTGAAGAGCTTGGATTGAAAGTAACACATCCTGTGCCACCTATGTGGCAAGATTTGTAATAATAATAATAATAATCGATGTATCGAACTGGCCATAGGGATATTAGACAGCCTAAACCAGTATAAAATCTTTGTATTATTTCTTTGTAAAAAGAAGTTATATACGCACCTTCACACTTCATCACCAATATTTGCTGATTATGCTTAATGCAAGGTCGGTAGTAAAGCGACAATCTCAACACTGAGAATGGTGATACCGGCCTTACACATTGGACTTGCATTAACGCGAGTCTGACTACTCAGCTAAAACATTTTGCTGGACAAGATGAAAATTTTCCCTAATCCGGTAGTGAACAATCATAAAGATTGGTCGTAAGGATATTAGACTGTTTGAACCAATATAAAAAAATATTTATGCCAGTTAATTCAACATACCACACTAGACATATGGATATTAGATGGTTAGAACCAGTTCAAATAAACCATGCACATGCGATAAATGGGTTGTACATGCATGACCTGACTTCTTAGTCAAATTCACTCCCTCAACAGGAAAGATAATGTACGACCCGTATTTCTAATCGTTGGATATTTAAATATTTTATTTAAATATTTAATTATTAATTAAACAAAGGCCCAATAATGTGATTTTTCGAATACAGCCGGATTAGGACCCGAGAAAACTTCCTTTGAGTTAGAATTGATGTTATGAATTAGAATGAGTATAAGGATCACTATATTTTGAGATTGGATGATCTGATGGCCAAAATGATCTCGAAATGCATGAAATTAGTATTCTAGAGTGCAGTCTTAGATGATGACGAGGTTAGTACTGATTGGATCTGAAAAAATGGGTTGATGTATGCAAATGACTTTAATAACGATAGGATGCATTGTGTGATCGTACGGACTCAAAAGGTACAGCTATTTATTTGAGAAATTGAATAAACGGGATACTAAAATATTATTATAAATATACAAATCAAACTCTCCCCTCCAAAATCATTTCCTCTTTACTGTTCACATCTGAGATTGAATTTCCATGGCTGAACTATCATTTTGCACTTCAAAAATTGAATTCTCCTAATCTACTCCACTAAAAATTATGGAACCAATTCCTTCATGTTTATCGACGATTACTTTGATCTTACACTCTTGATTTGATGTTCAATCGCTATAGGCGAAGTCGACTATATGGCAATGGATCAAAAGTTTGAGTTCTATGGAGGTTGGATCGACGATATGCGAATTGGAGATTACAACTGCGTTTCTCCTATCGAGATGCATCTCTCCGCAAAATTAGGGTGACTCTGATGCTTGGATGTAGATCGCAACCATGGCCATGTCACTATAGGAGGAGGAAGTCACAATCTACATGGAGGTGCCGATCTTGGTGATCTCGATGTGAATAAGACAAGAGAGTGAAGGGAAGAATGATGGCACAGACAGACTACAATTTCATCAAGTATTGCTTCATATCACTTAAGATCGTGCACAACCATTTCTTTGAATGTGTGCAGGCAATTTTAGGTTGATGAGGAAGAAGGATTAAGGAATAATTAAGGTAATTAGTTATTTAATTTAGTTAATTAATGATTAAAATAATATTGATTCTTATTTCGGCCATATCTTTTGCATACGAGGTTCATTTTGGATGTGGTTTCTTGGGTTGGGACCATATTGGCGAGATCAATATTCCGGCATTGGTTTAGATAGAATTGGATGAGGTGAGTGATATTGTCTCTCATTTTACTATGGTTGATTATTTAGTGTTATATTGACGTTCAGGAATGATTTTGGTTTTTAAACATGATATTATTATTATACAGCAGCTACATTTTTATAAAAAATATAATTATTTTAAATTGATTTATAAAGAATATCGCGTATTCCCATCATCGTGCCATATTTAGTGGATTATTAGATTAGATCTATAATTGATGTTATTTCCCACATTAATTGATATAGATGGATTATTTACGTTGTATGCGTGTTGTATTGGATGTTTGTTTGATTATTTGGCATATTTGTTATTTGGTTGTTTTGGTTGAAAATGGTGATTAGAAGTGATTTGATTTTAGGTAGCATCTTGTACATTGGAGTTTCACACACACGGAAATCTAATGAACGAGATGAGCAGTAGAAGAGGGTTTGGGATATATGCCAACGGATCGGGGTTTCAGAGTGGATGTCGAATGTTTTCGTTTGGTCTTTATTTAACAGATTGGTTAAGTACAAGACCAAGGTGGATGGCATTGACCATTGTAGAGTGGTCAATGTACATCGTTGTTGTCAATTGGCGATTTGGTCAATATGTGGCTTAGTGATGGTTGGTTCGTGCGATCGGTTTAGAGATTGGGTGTTATTAACCTATGACAAGTGATATTGATGGTGAGGCAGTAATGTGGTGCTTTGACCTGGTGATTTTGATGGTGAGGCAGGGATGTGATGCTTCAACCTGGTAGTCTGATACTAAGGATAGTGACTCGATAATGTATGGAGTATGCTTCGGGTTGATAGTATCAGAACTGTATGGATCATGCTAGACCTCAGGCTTTGGATGCATGATAGTAGGTTCTTCGATTGAGAGCTTAGGAGGAGCGCAGGATCGAGGATGGCAGCTCAGATTAGAGTGAGGCTGTGGATAGTGGACTGGGTTGAGTGTTAGCACTCATGCCTAGAAACTGTAGTGAGCTAGTACGGTTTGGATCCATACCGACTGAGTAGGACTCGATGGATGTGTTTGTCCCTGGGGATTGTTGATGACTCGAAGTGTTTTCTATCGTGCTTGGAGCAGGGGTACAATATGCTGGTGATACCCGAGGGCTGGTAGCGATATTAGTGTATCCTAGACCGCCCCGAGGGGGTCTAGTGTCAATAAGTTACAGGAGAGTACTAGGCCGTGGCAGCATACTAGGGTTGAAACAGACCCGTTTGCATGTGAGTACGACAGAGAAGCAGAATTTCCACTAGGCCTTGACAGTTGCAGAGGGTCATATGAGTCATTATATATCTGGCACATTAGGGGACGGTTAGTATTGTTAATGGATGTTATATTTGTTATGGTTGCTCACTAGTCACCCGTTACCCTAGGGATGTCACACTAGGTAAGTATTGTGGTAAGGGTACTTAAATACTCTGACTTGACTTAGTGTGGAGTAAGTATGGATGGAGATACTTAGATACCTAAATTTTACTTAGTATAGAGTAGGGACTATAGGTGGAGCCACCTGGGCACCTTGACAAATACTGAGTATGGTATACCCTTTTTACGATGTTATAGAGTAGCATATTACTTATGTTTATGTGTTGACTCTATGGTTGCAGGGACAGGTCATGTATGGTTTATATACCCTTTTTCCATATATTATAAAGTTATATAGCATTTTGAGATTTAATATCACTTACACCAGACTAATGTCTGACTCGAGGATTTATGCTTTTCTTCTTATTATCTCGGGTAATCTTAAATGAGTAGATTGAGAGTAGATGTATGATTATGGAGTTCTATAGGTGGACCGACATTAGGTAATGGTTATCTACACTTATATGTGCATTTTTTATTATGTTTCCATTGTGTGACACTATGGAACCTTGACGGTGTTGATTTGCTATTATGAGACAGTGTACCAGTTGAGTTTACTTTCCCATTGTATAAACTCTATTATGGTGTTGTATAACTTTGTGGATCTTTATTCAGATGATTTTTTCACATTGTTATTACTGTCTCTATTGTTTTATACCTGTATTGATTATTACATTTATCCTGATGTGATATGAGATATGCGATAGGTAATTTGATTATTTGATGCTTCCTTTTTCTTCTTTTACCATTTATTTCTCTTCTATTTCTTCATCTTTTTTTCTTTCCTTTGACTACAGTTCTGCACGGTGGGTGTAGGCCTGTCGTTACATTTGATATCAGAGCAAAGATTACATGATTAACCTTAGTTGATACCGCGATCCAGTAGAGATAGGGTAGGAGTTGTCGCCTTAGACTGGATCTAGAATATGTGTATATACGATTCGTATTTTTTTATATATTTTGGTTTTCAAAACTATATAGTAGTATATATAGTATATAGTTGTGTACATACATGAGCACTAATGATGCAGTTTTCTTTGTGAGAGATGGATCATCCTCATTATAGAATAGGAATGATCTGGCATGAAAGAAAAAAATTTATTGGCTCTATCTTTAAAGTTGAGTATTAGGAAGGATTAGGGCCGATATCCTTGATTTATAGGATATGTTCGTAGAATTAGTGTGGATCATTTCCCAGATGCCCAGTTTGTTCTGGATGGTTATGGTGCTCAAGTGCAATTGGCTAGAGTCGACTTTGCCGAGCAATAAATAGAGCGTGAGAGTATAGGGTCGTTCCTTAAAATGGAGTCGCCTATTTGGAGATAAGTTTGGTTTGTTGCTTGTAGAAGGATCTTCGATGACTTGGAGTTAGATGATGCATGAGGTAGAAGTTAGCCTCTGGATGACTCCAAGGATGGACAATGAACTAGTGGAGTGTTTGTGTAGCTCTGATTCTCGATGACCGATTTCCTTAGGACTAGTTCATAGTTCGCTTCGAAGAAGATTTGTCTCAACTTTTCTAAAGTCGGGGATGGTTAGAAAGTTTGCCAATTTGAAGTATAGCGATATGTCTATGTTGGAGTATGTGGTCGGATTAGATATGACATCGAGGTACCTTCTACTGCTATTGATACTCCATACAGAAAGGATTGGATTTTATCATTAGGTAGAGAGATCATCTTGGGGGTCGGTAGATTCGTCACATTGACGAGGGTTTCAAGAGGATGATCGAGAAGTACCTAGTATTAAAGAGCTATCTCATATCGTTTGTGTAAGGATAAATTGGAAAGCATATGTATTGATCGTCGTTCTGGTTTCATTGATTGCTCCATCGACGAAAGAAATGGAAAATGGCATCACCATTTGAGATATGCCTTCCAAAAATGGTGGTTCTAAACGTGTTTTAATTGACGTCAAGGTTTTGTATTCCTTTATATCTAGATCTGATGGCTAGATATTGGGATAGAGACTCGAGATAATTACCAATCATTGATCGTGACAGACCTAACTAAGGGCTAAGCCAACCTACACGTGGTTTGTCGAGACCGTGCCCCATCGAGTCGTGATTGTTTATTTTTAGACATTGATTGTTTGGGGTTTAATTGGATTGAAATTATAGTTTAAGAATAGACTGGCTGAAAGGTATATGGAACAGTGGTGGATCGAGAGAGTCCATTGATGACGATCAGGGTTGTGGAGGAGCGAACGGTAGTGATTGGCTGCTAGTAGAGGGGCCTTATGTATTCGCTCGATATTCCAAATGATAGGATGTCATTTGTGCGTATAGCTGGAGAGTATCTGGACATATCCAAGGAGGTGATCGGATTACCACCATAGTTCTGTATCAATTTGGTCAGAGGAGTCGAACTGGTAGATGTACCTTTAAGGCATAGGGTGTCCAAAGAACTTAGGATATTAGAGGTGTGAGTGGATGACCTGATTAGATGACGGTTCATCCATGGGTGTATATTTTAGGTAGGATGCACCTGTTGTGTTCGTCGGTAGGATGGATGGCTCTTTGGAGTTGTTTGTTGGTTGTTGTGAGCTGGATGAGATGACAAACATATATGTACTCCCACTGTTGATGATTTGTTCGATCAGCTCTATAGCATGAGGATGTTCTCTTAGTTGGACCCTACGGTGAGGTTGCACCATCTGAGAGTAATTTGGGTGAGTGTGTCGATTATAATGTTTCACACACTACCTTTATTTTAGGTTAGTTATGCCATTCAGGCTAACTAGTGTGTCGACATTTATTATGGATCTCATGGACTGTAAATAGAATGGTCACTTGAGTAAGTTATGCTTATGTTCGTTGATGGTACTTCCATCTACCCATGGACAGAAGAGGAGCATAAGATATGATTAGTGATGAGATTTTGATGGTATCACTCTTGAAGGAGGGGAGTGAGATGCTTGGGTCATGTTGTTTCGGAGTAGGACGTCGCTATAGATCTTGTAGTTACAGTAGTATGGAATTTGGATGGACCCAATGTAGTAGCGTTGTTAACCAATTAGGTGGGAGAGGATCAGACTTTTATTTGATACGAGAGGTTCAGACACGTGTTAGTAAGTCTGACTGAGAGGTTGATGAGTACACTGATGTTACTCATTCCGAGCAGGAATGAGGAGGCGATAGTATGCACTTGCCTGTGGTACTTAACTGGGTGTAGTATTGGTATTGAAAGGTAAGATCGTCGCATGTTGATTGACAGCTGAAACCGTATGAGTGGTAGTCTCCGTCTCTTGATTCGGAGTTGGAGGCGATAGAATTCTAGTTAGGGATTTGGAGGCTTTATTTGTTGGTTGAGGGTTAGTTGTTAGGTGAAATCACATCATTGGAGCAAGTCTTCTCCGAGAAAGATCTTGAAACCTTCGCCAGCTGCAATATTTGAGGCTCTTAGCCTCCTATGGATTTGACATTTCCTAGACGTCCATAAAGGAATGTAGTTGTTGGTGTTTCGAGTGGAAGACATACCAGTTTGGGAGTGACATTCCTAGAGTGGGAATTGCTCAAGCTTACCATTGGTCATGACTTCAGAACCCGATAAGCAAAGGCCAAGTGTGATGGCTATTTTGACCATCATGCCTACTTTGATTTATCAGATTGGTAATTAGTCAGAGGCGATAGGCTAGACTAATGGAGATCATGGCTAAATTAGAGGAGTAAGTAGTGTCTATGGAGGTGATGCAGTGTGGACCTGATCGAGATTATTGGTTCTGTGGGGATGAGAGAAGTTTGTTCATGAGTAGTGGGAACATATATTTATAGACTGCGTCGAAGGATTGCCAATGACTGTGGATAGTATGATTGCATATAGCATTTGAGTCATAGTCAATTGGTTGATGAATAATGCTAGATTGGTATTTCTTAAGTCTTGTAGAATGGCATCTGTGTTTGATGAGTTGTATGGGATGGATAGGGTAATTCCATTATGTGCTAAAAGCATTGTAAGTAGCCAAAACTCTTTGTTCGATAGTGGGTTTAGGGAGAACTTACAAGTGACATTTGGATATTTGGCACCAATTGGAGTAGATGATATCAATACTGAACAATAAACTTTGAGACCTCATAGGCCTATTCGTACCGATATATCTGATACGAATAAGGTCAGGAGGAGTACAATGGAGTAGTAGAGGTTTAGTACAGTGAAAGCGAAGACGATTGTATACGGTAGACCATAGGGAGCATGAGGACTGCATGTTCGGAGCTCTTTAGACGATGGGATTTTATTTTTATTGTCAGCTTTCATATCTGATATCATATTGGATGTCTTATACTAGATAGTGTAGTATTCCGCATACGAGGATAGGCATGGATGTTACTTTTGTATGATATGTCTCATGTATGCATGTTTAATTGGATTGTTAGCATTTGAGATGATAGCCTATGTTTGTATGATTGTCAGGCATGCGAGATAGTTATGGTTTTTCATCACATACTTATTTGAGATGACTGCTATGTGCAATCTAGTATAGTTAAAGATATGAGTTGTTTACATATTTTTGTCGTATTGGGAATTTTCCTGGACCTAGCACTACAAAGGAGGTTTTACCAAATTGTTCCAGACTCTGAGAGACTTTTTAGGGCCTAGGGGTTAGGATATGTTCTCGTTAGTTTGTGATTTCGAGGAAATCTTTTTAAGGATGAAAGAATGCAATGACCCGTATTGTTAATGGTTGGATATTTAAATATTTAATCGTTAATTAAACGAAGGCCCAAAAATGTGATTTTTCGACTACGGTGAATAAGGACTCGAGACCACTTTTGTTGAGTTCATATTTATGTTGCGAATTGGAATGAGTAAATGGAACACTATATTTTGAGATTGAACGATCCGATGGCCGAAATGATCTTGAAATATGCGAAATAAGCAATCTAGGGTGCAGTCTAGGATGGTGATGAAATTAGTACTGTTGGATCCGGGAAAATGAGTTGATGTACACGGACAGTTATAATGCCAATCAGACGCATTATAATGCCGGGAAATGGTGATGAGATTAGTATTGTTCACATCTGAGACTGAATTTCCATAGCCGAACTATCATTTTGCACTTCAAAAATAGAATTATCCTAATTTACTCCACCAAAAATCATGAAACCAATTCCAGCATGTTCGTATCGACGATAGCTTCGATCCTATACCCCTTATTTAATGTTCGATCACTGTAGGCCGAAGTCGAACCATGTGGTCATGGATCTAGGGTTTGAGATCTATGGAGGTTGTATCGGTAGTATGCGAATTGGAGATCACCACTGCATTTCACCTATTGAGATGCATCTCTCAACAAAATTAGAGTGTCTCCGCCACTTGGATGTAGATCGCATTCGTGGCTATGAGACTATACCAAAAGTATAACAACATACTCTTCATAGCTCACCGCCATAGTTCAGAGGAATGATTTCACCTTAAACAATAGCGACAATCTCTTAAATGATAATGGTGATACTAGAGAAGAATGCAGCTCAGTATACGTACAACATTACACCCCCAACTGAGGGGGCAGGTTGTACCAAGCATGTAGCTAAGGACAGTGTGCCCCCAAAAGAGGAGGCGGGTCAAAACAAATACACGACCAAGCATATGGCTAAGGAGTTACACCTGAGAATATGGGACAGGTTATATTAAGCATATATCCATGCACATGGCTAAGGATAGTTCGCTTCCAGAATAGAGGGCTGGTCATATTAGGCATACGACCAAGCATACAGCTAAGGATAGTTCACCTCCAGAATAGGGGTAGGTCATATTGGGCATGCAACCAAGCATACGGTTAAGGACAGTCTACCTCAAAAACAGGAGGCAGGTCATATTAGGCGTACGACCAAGCATACAACTATGGATACCCCTCTCCAAGCATTAAGGTAATTCATGCACAATCCATGGCTAAGTCAACAAAAGATGCTGCACCCCGAAAGGCCATTGGACCGCATTAAGAATAAAAGGAAAGTTGCAACCTATCTAGTCATGAACAGGAGGTATACGCTATTCCGGGTGCTCACCTAGACTTGGCAAGAGAGCACAATACATCATGTATACCAAAGGAAGCTGTCAATCGGGTACAAATCTTGTTGCTACTCAAACCTCACCAGGTTTACATCAAAAAACTGTGTTATCAATACTTATTTATGAATCTTATATGTTATTCATTACATACTCTCAAATAATCTACAAAACATTACAATCTAGGTCATATTACAAAAATAGTGTTCCTCAAAAATTAAATTATGAGTCTGGTACAAAACTAAGAATGATCGTTTATGTTATCACTACCTGCAGAAGTGCTATCTGTGAGCTGAGAAGGAAATTAGTTCTCTACCTCAGTAATCACCACTAACGATTGAGAATGAGAGCTCGTACCATGAGCCGATTTTCGGTAGGCAACGTGGGGGTCGTACTTAGCACCAGCCTAGCTATTTTCATAATTTGAAGACCTATACTTGTAACCAGCCTGGTTATACAAAAGGACAAATTAAGTCCAGGTCAGAAACCTCTGAAAACATTAATTGCATGTTGTTGGTCAATTTCTTCTATTTTGGTTTTCACTTTCTCTTCATGAAGTTCTTCCAAAAGAGATGCCATATCCATCCTACCTTGGGAAACTACGATGGAGTCCAATTGGGCTTCACACTCCATATTATATAAATCTTGTTATCTGGGGAATTTATCCACCTCATAGCTACTTTCCAAACCTTCTCAAGTTCGCCCAAGTGGTGCTCCCTCGTTTGTTCAACACCTCTAGAGAAAGGACCAAAGAACTCATCTTCGGTGGACAAGAACGGGGAAACCAGAGTACCTAGCATCCCTAACTCTCCATTAAAGTATTCTCTAATTCTTTAATCTTGGCCTCATAATTAGTCTTCATATCATTCTCCTACTTAAGAATCTCGGTTGGGTAAGCCCAAAACAGGAGCATAGGGAATGCATCTGAACTGAGAGCGACACATGAAGCTGGAGTCACTGAAGGGCTTTCCTCTACACTCATACACAACGCCATCTCTCTGTCCATCTCCACAATCCTTTTTATCAGCTTCTTAGTTTCATCTGTATTTATGGCCCTGTATATATTCTTAGCATTCTTTAGTAAGTCTTCCAGATCCACTATTCTAAGCTGAGCATAATCTAACTTCTTTTGCAAAGCGGCTATCTTTGAATTCTAAACGAAATAAATGAGCCAGAGAAGGACGAATAAGTCCACAAACACCAAAATCAAATAACAATGCAAAGTATGTAAAATAGGACTACTAAAAAGTTCGTAGATTTTCCACAAAGAAATATTATACAGAAATTTAATTTCTCAGTTAAGTGTTACAAAAGTGTTTTCTTTATGATAAAATCTTAACAATAGAATATTAAAACTATGCAGCGTTAGGGAGAGGTGGAGCTAGTTAGTATAAAGGTCCATCGAGGATCATAACGGGCTCCTGCCCAATGATCCTTAGGCATGTCAACTGTCACGCCAAAGCCCTCTTTTCCATATAGAAAATTTTGATCCAATGTAGCGTAGAAAAATCCTAGAATGTCTCGAAATCGTTGCAATAACGCCTCAGCCTTCTTACTCTTAGCTTTCTCTTAGTCAAGCTTATTCGAGTAAGAATCAACTATACCCTATAAGGACAATAATTCACTCTCGAGCTCGCACACCTTTGATACTACCTTCCTTCTTGTATCATATAAGGCCTCTATTAGTTAAACCTTCATTTTCGTATTCCCATTTGAAAAAACACCAAATAATCTCCTACCAATAATCTTCCAACCATCACCATGATGAAGGGATGGATAGCCCACCTCTAAAACAGGGGGCAGGTCATACTAGGCGTACAACCAAGCATACAACTATGGATACCCCGCTCCAAGCAGTGAGGTAATTCATGCACAATCCATGGCTAAGTCAACAAAAGATGCTACACTCCAAAAGGCCATTGGACCGCATTTAATAAAAGGAAAGTTGCAACCTATCTAGTCATGAACATGAGGTATATGCTATTTCGGGGGTTCACCTAGACTTGGCAAGAGAGCACAATACATCATCTATACCAAAGGAAGCTATCAATCGGGTACAAATCTTGTCGCTATTCAAACCTCACCAGGTTTACATCAAAAAACTGTGTTATCAATACATAGTTATGAATCTTATATGTTATTCATTACATACTCTCAAATAATCTACAAGACATTACAATTTGGGTCATATTACAAAAATAGCATTCCTCAAAAATTAAATAATGAGTCTGGTACAGAACTAAGAATGATCGGTTTATCCCGTCACGACCTACAGAAGTGCTATCTGTGAGCTAAGAAGGAAATAGCTCTCCATCTCAGTAGTCACTACTAACGATTGAGAATGAGAGCCCGTACCATGAGCCGATTTACGGTAGGCAACATGGAGGTCGTAGTTAGCACCAGCCCAGATATTTTCATAATTTGAAGACCTATACTCGTAATCAGCCTGGTTATACAAATGGACAAATTAAGTCTAAGTCGAAAACCTCTAAAAACATTAATTGCATGTTATTGGTCAATTTCTGCTATTTTGGTTCTCACTTTCTCTTCATGAAGTTCTTCCAAAAGAGATGCCATATCCATCCTACCTTGGGAAACTACGATGGAGTCTAACTGGGCTTCACACTCCAGATTATATATATCTTGTTCTCTGGGGCATTTATCCACCTCATAGCTACTTTCTGAACCTTCCCAAATTCGCCCAAGTGGTGCTTCCTCGTTTGTTCAATACCTCTAGAGAAAGGACCAAAGAACTCATCTTCAGTGGACAAGAACGGGGAAACCAGAGTACTTAGCATCCCTAACTCTCCATTAAAGTATTCTCTAACTCTTTAATCTTGGCCTCACAGTGAGTCTTCACATCATTCTCCTACTTAAGAATCTCGGTTGGGTCAGCCCAAAACAGGAGCACAGGGAATGCATCTGACCTGAGAGCGACACATGAAGCTGGAGTCACTGAAGGGCTTTCCTCTGCACTCATACGCAACGCCATCTCTCTGTCCGTCTCCACAATCCTTTTTCTCAGCTTCTTAGTTTCATCTGTATATATGGCCTTGTATAAGTTCTTAGTATTCTTTAGTAAGTGTTCCAGCTCCACTATTCTAAGTTGAGAAGAATCTAACTACTTTTGCAGAGCAGCTATCCTTGAATTCTAAACGAAATAAATGAGCCAGAGAAGGACGAATATGTCCACAAATACCAAAATCAAATAACAATGTAAAGTAAGTAAAATAGGACTGCTAAAAAGTTCGTAGATTTTCCATAAAGAAATATTATATAGAAATTTAATTTATCAGTTAAGTGTTACAAAAGTGTTTTCTTTATGATAAAATCTTAACAATAGAATATTAAAACTGTGCAGCGTTAGGGAGAGGTGGAGCTAGTTAGTATAAAGGTCCATCGGGGATCATAACGGGCTCCTGCCCAATGATCCTCAGTCAGGTCAACTGTCACGCCAAAGCCCTCTTTGCCATGTAGAAAATTTTGATTCAATGCAGCGTAGAAAAATCCTAGAATGTCTCGAAATCATTGCAGCAACGCCTCAGCCTTCTTACTCTTTCTCTTAGTCGAGCTTATTCGAGTAAGAATCGACTATACTCTAAAAGGCCAATAATTGATTCTCGAGCTCGCACACCTTTGATACTACCTTCCTTCTTGTATCATATAAGGCCTTTATTAGTTAAACCTTCATTTTCCTATTCCCATTTGAAAAATCACCAAATAATCTCCTAGCAATAATCTTCCAACCATCACCATGAAGAAGGGAAGACCTAGAATCCGAGAGAGGAAAAGAAGCAATATCTAAGTGAGACACCTCGGTCATCTTCTTATGTTCTACAGCCTATAGCTCACCTATCTAGCAATCTTGAAATCTCCATAGACATATCCCTCACTTGCTTCTTATACTGTACAATTTCCTCTCTGTAAACAAAACCATAAAGTTCTTCTCTCACCTTTATGGTCTCCTTTATCCGATCAAGCTCTGATGCAGCATCTCCTGACCATGCTCGATGTCTCCTATTGTAATCATATTGGCGTTCGAGCATGCTTTGAGACCTTTCAAGCTCTACATGGTTAAACTTTAGCTTTGTCCCAAGCCTCTCAATGTTATATCTAAGTTGACCAACATCATCCTTAGACAAGTCCTAACGACAAGTACAATCAGTATTGAACATAGCTCAAAGAGAACTGATTCAAATCACTATTAAATTAAAGCTTAGTCACTTAATCAAAAATAAATAAAGATTCGGCACTTAAACATCTATTACTAATTACATCATTGCTGCGTGTCTACATGATCAAAGGTTGTATATAAATTAACAAAGACATAAAAAAAGTCATGGCTTAGTCAAAATCCTAAGTTTAAGCCTAAAACACTCAAGATCAGGGCTATTAGGTGGAAAAGAACCACTCTCTATCACGTGTCACCATCGACGCAACACAAAATCACTAAGGGCTGCCTTTTCCCAAACTACTTGACCTATTTGCGCTAATAAATCCTTGGTCTTGTTCTTAAGATCGGCTTAATTCTCGACTAAATCCATTTCAGGACTAGTCATAGCTACAACACTTAATCCAAGGCTATCTAAAGAATGTTCTTCAAGCCTAGCCATATCTTTCTTAACAGTCTCGTGAAGATGTTCTCTCCAGAATACTAAACAAAACAATGAGAAAAGCATAATTACTCCTCCTTCCACCTACCTTGAAAGTACGCAAAATTAACACAACCACGGACTTTTTCTTTAGAAAGTTGGGCTTAACTTCTACCCTGAATTGGCGCTTGGTTAAAGCATAAAAATATAAGTCACATCTAAGGTGACAGTGTGGAGTTCCTCCTTTGTTTGAGCCAACTATTTCTCAACCTTGGCTAGAACTTCATCCTTCTCTTTTAATTCATGCTCCTTCGAAACCCGGGCATCCTTAGCAACCTTAACCTCCCTCGTTGCCTTTTCAGCATGTTCATGAAGCATTCTGGCTTCCTCCTCTACCTTAACCTTAGTAGAAGCCAATGTACCCTTTTTAGTGTTGGCAAAGGCAAGAGCAGCTTTAAGTTTGGCCACCCGGCTCGAAAGTAAGGCATGTGCACTCCCAGATTCACATGACTTCATCAACAAGGCCGTAGACTACAAGAAGGGAAAGCATAAAACAATATGAGTAACTAGCGAACATTATGTAAAGGAGAAATTGAAAAGAGAACATGACGACTCACATAAGACCAGAGATTCTTAAATTTCGATAGGATACCGGCGTGGGACATCTCAGAGGCTAAGGTAGAATGAACAAAAGGACAATGTGCAATTCTCCCTACCTTCTCCGTCAAGGCAAGAACATTAGCTTCAGATGTAGCTGGAATGCTCGCACCAAGTACAGGATCACCCAGCGGAGAAGATCTAATCAACCTAGTAAGTGAATGAATCGGAAGAGGAAGAACTCCCACATCATAAAAGGATGGAACTTCGAACGGAGGAGAAAAAACCACTCTTTTGGAAGGAGGAGGAGAACAATCAGACCTTCCAAGCAGTCTCTTCAAAGATTTCTTTTTTTCTCTTCTCCTTTCTCTCCTCCTCCAGGGCCTAATGAAGCTCGGCAATAACATCGTCATCCATATTATCTACAAAAAAGATAAGATAATGAAACCGGAATCATAGATATAGCAATTCTAAAATTTGGTACAAGCTACTAATACCCTCAGTTTTAGATGGGGAAGGAGTAGGCTTAAATCAGCTTCGGGAAAGTATATGATAGGAACGCAGTAAACCACAATCTTTTAGCTTTAATTCAATAAACAACTTTGTTATTTTCCTAACCTTTACCGACGATCCCCGAATTTGTTGCTTGTGATACTCATATAACTTCTCATCATCCTCTAAAGAGATGGTATGGATGGAATAATATTGAGAAAAAGAAGGAAATCCATTATAATTCAGAATAAAGAAATAAAAGTTGGTCTATTTTTCGATCCTACTAGAACACCCGTAAGAAATGATTTTTTAGCCTGAATATAAAAGAAACCTGCATTAACCTTTCCAGTACTTTTTTTAACCTAAAAAGAAATCAGAGTTCCTCGGTAGAAAGATCAATGCCATTTTCAACATAAAGAATGAAAGTGACTAAAGCTAAGGTATACGAATGGGGTGCAAGTTGAACCAAAGCAACACCTAAGGTTGCAAGTAGTTGATGGATTATGATGCGTCAGAAGAAAAAACCAGACCGAATATGCTCGGGAGTGATAACGATATATCCCTCTAACGAGGTCTCAATGCATTCATAGGGCTTCAGAACCCTAAGTGCATATCTAGAAACCCGAATTGGTTAAGGACACCTGTAGCATCCCCCGTGCAAGTACTTTCAGAAGGAGGAAGTGTAGAAGAAGAAGGTGAAGAGTCCATATTAAAACCATCGATATTATTTCAAAGAAAGGTTAAATAAGAATCAAAATGGCTTATCATATTCTTGATCCATAGAGTTACCCCCAAAGCTAGAAATTAATTCACTAGCGGTTCTTCGCAAACAAAAAGATAAAGAAATTTTGGGGAAGATGGAGAAGGAAAATACATACCTGAGTTTGAATTATGTCCATATGGTTGAAGTAATCAAGGAGTTTGTAAAATGTAGATTTGCTGCAGAAATAATGAGCATAAAAGAATTATGGAAATTTTCCTAGAAAAACAAAAAGGCAGATTAAACAGTTGTTAAAAGATGGTCCATTAAAACATTGACATGCGTACTAGAGCATTAAACACACATATAGCTGAAAAGAATAATTCCCAACGCGAAAAAGATAGACTAGGACCGGACTGAATAAATATACAGACCGGATGCATAAGACAACAAGTCTAGCCTAACCTACAGTCTCCGTAGACTTGGAAGGCAAGTGTTACACTCGTTCTTACTACGAACCATAGTAAAAGTAAATAGATAGTCCTTGAAGTCAATAAACCTACTTGTAACACCCCTAATTTTAAAAAACTTTATTCAAGAAATTTAATTAGATAAATTAAATAGAATAATGTAAAGATTGGAGTGATAAGAGGATTGAGATTTGAAAACTAAATAGAGGCCATGCTTAATTAAATAAAATTTAAAAGAATGAGTTTATGAAAATGGTTTCATAAGTTAACTAATAAGAGAATAAGGCAAGGGAATTATGTGAAATAGCCGTCCACCATAACCCTTAACCCCTAAACCCTTATTCCCGAATCATTTTCACAAGTTCATAACTTTGAAACATAAACCAAGGAGCCCAAGCCGGCCATATTCTAAGGGAAAAGAGGATCAAAAATCAAGTAAAAGCTAAGGAATCAAGTAAGGAGAATTCGGCAAGATCAAATCTCAAGTTACTTATCCAAAGTAAGGTGAATATTAATCAAAACCATCTCATTTTCGTTTTTAAAGAGCATTTGATTTCGTGTTTTGAGTTTAAAACCTTTATGATGATTTTAATGATGATATGCTTGGATTACATGATATGTTTGATTCAAATAAGTATATTTGATAAATGTTTTATTCGATTTTAAGGCCAAAATCATATATATTGAGTTTCAAATGCCATAAGGATTTAATATTTTATGTATAACATTATTTTGAAAATGGATTTAAATTTTCATAATTATCCAAGTTATGGATAATTTGTTATGAATTTATGAAGGAAGAAATAATTAATTGGGTAAAAATTTATTTCGGCTATTATATAAAGGATTTTGGGTCTGAAATTTATATATGGTAGTGTTACCACCAATTCTCACTTCAACCTTATCGACACCAAAATGAATAGAAGAGAAGGAAAAAAAGAGATGATCGCACCAACAAAGCTTTTCGAAGGAGTTGAAGGGATGCTATACCAAAAGTCAGATATGTTATAAGCTTTCGAAGGGGTCGAAAGCACCCTTTTGCTTCGATTGCTTCCTTTTGAATAGATGCTTTCACCTACATGAAGACGTTCCGAATAAGTGAAGGAATACCTTTCGAAGGCAATAAATAACAACCACTCACATGCGCGCCAAATCTTTCGAAACCGAAGGTTTCGTCTTCATTCAAATTTCCAAGAAAGATGCTTTGTTGGGAGAACCCCTTCAAAATCATAACTAAGCCTTTCGAAACAGTCGAAACCTTTCACAACTAAGAAAGGTTCTATATTAAGCCACAAGTATATTTCCGGAAGTTTCCTTCCGCGTCGAAACCCTTAACTTTTAAACACCTTCGAAACCCTAAAGAATTACCCGTTGACAGAGTCGAAAGCTCATGCCTCTTCTTACTTGCAATAAAAAAGCAACACAAGGCAAAAAGGTGCACCTACCCCTTACGACGAAGATGGAAGCGTTCAAATCCATTCAAATGCGATGCAGAAGGATGCGTAAATGTTAAAGGCGATGAATGGTCTATAAGTCCACCTTTTGACCAGGTCGAAAGCACTGATTCGAAAGGTGTCAAGCCACACCTATAAATAAGACTCTAGGGGTATAGTTTTGGGATCCAAATTCTTTCACTCTTCTCTTGTATTTTCTAACAGTTGTAAACCCTAATTTCCAAATTATATTGGGAATTTGATCAGTTTGTACTATTTGAGTTTAATGAAAGCAAGCTTACGGATTTTTGGGATGTTTGGCTGATTTAATATCTCTGGTTAGATTTTGTTCATAAATTTTCTTGTGTCAACTTGATTGAAGGGTCACTATTGAAGTGTGTCGAAACCATTAGTTTATCCAACAACATTCGAGCCTTACCTCCAAATTTCAGATTGTCGAAAGGTTAGCTTCCAAAGAAGTCGAAACCAATTTATCTAACCCAAGTCCTAACTCATTAAAACCAACCCTAGAGCCTCTCCAACCGATTCAAAAGGGGAGTTTCAATGGAATACTAAGTTAGATTAACTGGTTCGAAAGGCAATATAAGAAGGATTTTCAGTGTTTCGTCTAAATCAAAAAGTCCAACAAAAAGGAGATTCTACCACAATAATCTACATGGAAGGAAAATTGAAAAGAATAAAATGGATTATAACCATCTTAACTTGACTAAAAAGTGTTGACTACCTTCATCTATTTGAAAGAAGGTTTTGAAAAGGTTACTTCCACTTTAGATTCAGCTTTAGGGTGTTGACAAGTTTTCTTGTTAACATTTTGGCGCTAGAAGGACGGCTTAAACCTCCGAACTTGTTGAACTTTCAACTCCACTTACCATTAACCTGATCTTATTCCAAGCCTACCTACTTCAAACTTTACATCATCATGTTTAGCAAAGCCAAAAGATCCGAGCAGGGATCCTCGGAACCACAACTAATTGGATTCTCCTATGGAACAATTAATGATTTAAATCTACATGAAGAACAAATGTTAAGAATGGAGGCCTTAAGGATCATGAAGAAAAAGATAGTTAGACTCTATGATCCAAAAAAATGGACATATTGGTTCCATGCCTATCTTTGCCTTAGGAGAAAAGAAAAATGAAAGTGACAACATAATTGATCAAATGAGGAAAAAAAATTCAATATTACACCAAAGGCACAATCTTTGAAGAAGGAATGATGGCTGACTACAATGCCTTTGCACACAAATGGCATGAAGCAACAAGTGGGCACTACCAACACGGGAACTTCAAAGGGCTTTAAAAGATAAGTAGTTGTTGAGAGTGAAACTCCAGAACTAAATAATAAAAGATCCAGAAACCATCCTCAAAAGACAAGCTTCAAGTCAAGACTTCCTAAGAATGCAATTTGACAACATCAATCGAGAATGTATATCTATTAACCAAGGATGAGCCCAAGTATTGTCCATTACAAAAGAAAAAACATAAATATGAAAGGGATCTGGGAGGATCCTATTATCACTACCATATGATGAATGGTCATGAAACAAATCAATGCAGAGCACTTGAAGGGATGATAATCAACTTTTTCAGACAAGGAAAAATTAATAAGTTTGTAAAGAGATCCTAAATGAAGTCAATAAAGAACTACTTTACTATGAAAAATATACGTGGTTGGGAGTATAGTTCTCCTTACACTTGGATATTACCTTAAACGGTCAAAGTTTTTGTCCGCACTAAGTTGGCCAGGTCAAAGCGCGTCTTGGAGAGAGATTAGAGTAAGCCTTTATCTGTGCCATACTATGGCCAGGATAAAGCATCGATAAGCCCTTGACCGTACCACACTATGTCTAGGTCAAGGAACCTCCTGGAGGGAAGATGAAGTAAGCCCTTAGTCCCGCTACGCTATGGCCTGGCCAAGGCACTATACAAGCCCTTGATCGCGGCACGCTATGGCCAGGTTAAGGCACCTCCTAGAGGGAGGACGGAGTAAGCTCTTAGTCCCGCCACATTATGGCTTGGCCAAGGCACCGAACAAGCCCTTGATCATGCCACACTATGGCCAGGTTAAGGCGCCTCCTAGAGAGCAGTTGGGTAAGTCCTTAGGTCTTGCTTATGGATAAGCTAACCAAGCTCACCGGACAACAATGGACTAAGACGTCCAAGCCTGAGAAGCGGCATATCAAATAACAGACTAAGACGTCATCGAGAAGCGACATATCAAACGATGGATTATGACATCCAAGTTCGAGAAGCAGCAAGTCAAACAATGATAACTTGTAAAGCCTAAAGGGTAACACATGCCAAAAGAGTCAAACCCAAGGAGCGGTACAGAACATAGAGCTTAAATAAGAATCTGCAGCCTCCAACTAATCATCAAAAAAGAATTTCTAAACTTTACTTATTAATACTCAAATCAGGGTTTCGGGTCTTTTAATAAATGATCTTCATCATACCCAAGTCTGGGTTTCGGGGCTATTACTATTAATTACTAAAATTCACTCATTAATGCCCGTATATGTGCTAAAGATCACTATTAAGAAGATTATCATTATGGACTTCCGGTTATCATCCACAAATACTTGAATTTGGGTTTTAGATTCATTAACTTTAAAATTTCATTCATTAATACCCGAATCTGGGTCATCAGATTTCTACTACAAACTTTCAGACAATGATTTATGGACTTTTATTAAACAATCGTTATTTATTTTCCATTAGTTATCTCTAGAAGATGAATTTCTAAACATTCATAGTTAAAGCTTGGTTGAATTTATGGTTTTCTACCATTGGATTTATAATATTCCAATAATATAATTGAAGTTGAATTTTTAGTTATCTCTCATCATTACAAATGATAAGTTTCAAGACATGTAATCACATTCATTTTGGAATTACTTTTCACTTATTATCATATGTTGACATAATGATTCGTTAATCTCCATAAATGATATGGATAAACTTCTATATATATTTCAAGCTAACGATAAGGAATATTGTTTACTTTGTGCTTTTCAAGAAAAGGAGATCGATAAAGGAGACTAAATGGATCAGTAAATACAAAAACCAGAGATCAAGTTACCAGAAAGTTGATTCAGAAATAGCGTTACAGGAAAGGACCACAAACCAGGTGATATTTACAAAATTTTCATAATTTACATAATTTTGGAAATTATTTACAAGTATATGGAATATGTGTGTGTGTGTGTATGTTTTTCACAAAACTTGAATAGCCTTATCTAGATTCTCGGTAATTAAAGGATCAATGATGTGACGAATCGCAATACGAATAATTTCCTTAAGCTTCTTCTCTTTTTTCCTTATCTTATTGGCATCATCAATAGATTCAACGTTGGTCTTTAAAGCATGACTAAAGGTTTTGTTTGCACCTTTGAGAGTTCCATTTTCCCTTTCTAAATCAGCAATATGCTTCTGAAGAAGATACTTTTCGCGTTCAAGTTTCTGAATCTCTCTGTTGTTCATTAAAATATTTCATCATCTCAAATTTGATTTTCCTACACGATTCTCCTGCTACCCTCTCGTCTAAGCCAAGAGGAGGATTAGTCATAGCAGTAAACTTTTAGGTGTCAAGGGAAGTAGACCTTGTTGATTTTGCAACAGATGGAATAATGGAAGGAGCCGGTGAATCAATGTTTGAAATGTTTTTTCCCATAATGAATTCTAACGATTCACACTAAGCTTGACTATCATTTAACTTAATCTCCAAATCACTAATTTGTTGGAGAAGTTCGAACATCTTATGATCAAAATTAATTGAAGGATTTGATTTAATTTGACGCTTTAATATGGAAATATTTTCATTCTTGCTCTTAATGTCCGCTTTTAGATTGGCGATTTGATCATTGAGATTTCTAACTATTGTCTTTTGAAGCAAATATCTTCTATGTCATTCAAGAGTTTTAGCATTGTTTTGAAAGCGAGTAGACAAAGGATCGCTAATAAGCTTCCTCTTTCCAATATCTGCTAGTAACCTCTCTCTAATAATTATAAAGTGTAACAGCCCGCAAATCCGTACCCCATGAGTCAACACTATTCTACGTTAATCAACTCAAGTTGTACAGAAATACGAACCATTTGGGTTAAAGAAGAAGAGGTAGAAGAAGAAAATAGAAATCAACATCAGAATCTAACCATCACAGCGGAACAAAATATAATAGATAATAAACAAACTTTACTTAAGCAAATACATCTGTTTACATATTACATCATCAGAGTACATCAATCACAGCTCAACAATATCATACACTGGATACACAACTACTCAACACAGCGGAATATATACATAAACAAATACGAGAGTACGTATCGTCATCCTGCTCGTCTACTGAGCTTCACAGCATTTCCTGTATCCTATAATACTCGGTCTGACCCGAGCATTATAGTTAAATAATACCCGAGTCGGTCTGGAATACCAGCGTGAGAAAATCACACCCAATTGATTATTAAAGTTTCAAAAATGTCATTTGAAAACAAAAGCATCTCGTAAGACCATGCCACAAATAAACATGTTGGGTTTTTACCTTACGATAGCTAAGACATTTTTATCAAAATCCTCTGATATTATAATAGTGTCTATAGAAAGTAAAATAGAATCTAGTTGAAATGCTTGCATCTCACGTTTCAGCAATAGTTGGGCACAATCAAAACCGTACGGGTGCGTAGGGAAAATGGATTCCAACTAATGGTTAGGCACTGGGGTACCACCTATCATAGTACCAGGTCTAGATCAGCGTACCGAAGAGCCATCCTAACTCCCCTGCAACATAAGACCGGAACCATACCTTACTCGACAGTCTCGAGCAAGATCACCCCGTGGTTGGGATCAGCAACCGCCCACTAAGCCGAAATAAAAGGGACATCTAGACAGGGATGACCTCACCCTCTTGTGGGGGCTACCCACTAAGCCTTGTTGCATAACCCCTGATTTTCAGCCATTCTCATTTAATGAGGCTTGAGGCTAAGCGTTACCTTTTTAGAACATATCCCTTAGAGTGCCCATCGTCCACTTGACGATGTTTCGCAAGTATTCATCCATACAAGTCCGTCCCGGGTTCGAACGGAACTGAAGGCACTATTCCTACTACATCCATTTTGGAAATATCCTCAAGATTAGTAGCGACTAGCCCTTGCACTTCACTGCTCCATCTTCGAATCCAAAATCGTTTTCCACGAAAACGTACAAACCGAATCGAAGTGGTTTTCGAGAAATAAATCCCGATCCCGGTCTCTTCGAAACGATCAACGCATTAGTCCAATATTGATAGTCGGTGATTTAACTATCAATTAATTTGCACAAACATCCATCAACCAATAAATAATTTTCCAAATTATTTATTAGTCTCAAAAATATCTTCACAAGATATATTTTCACTTTTCAAACTCCTTGGAAACAGTTTTCAAAAACTATCTTCCTTTCTCAGAATAAATTCCAAATATTTCTATTTCCACTGAAATCACCAAGCACAAGATTTTAGATTTTTAAAATAATTCCAGAACACTTTAATTGTAAAGTATGTTTAATATTTAATTTAGAAAACTTTACTTTAGTACTTAATTTAAAATAATACTTTAGAAAAAAATTAAAATAAGTTAACTTTATAAATATAACTAGATTTTCTTCTCTAAAAAAATACTAAATCATTCTTAAAATAATTATTACGATAATAGATTAACAGTTTACTTACTTTAGAATTTACTTTAAAATAATTAAATTAAAACTACTTCAACAATTGATTAAAAATATATACTATATGAATATTTGAAAATAAGGTTACTTTATAAATATAAACTAGGTTTTCACCTTTAAGACAGAATTACTAAGTCCCTCTTTATAAATTATTATTACGGTAATATATTTGAATAAATATTTACTTTAGAATTTTAAACATTTAGAAATAATAAATTTTCCAAGAACATACTTTATAAAACAACATTAAAACCTTTATTTTATTTAAAAACTTACTTTGAAAACGTACTTGGCTATCCAGAGAAATATACTTCTCTTCACAACCTTTAAAAATAAATCACTATTTATTTTAAACAATTTTTTTTCTCATTCCTTTAATAAATTCCCATCTTGAATTTATTCTTCCAAATATCCAATTTCAACACTTAAATCAATTCCAAATTGATTTCCAATTTACTTCATTTATTTAAAAATTCTTTAATTTCAGATTTTATTCCTTAATTATGATTTAAAATACCTTTAATTGAAATACCAATTTAGATTTCTTATTTTACTTCTTAATTCCTTTAAATAATTTTAAACTTTAAGTTTTAAAATGATTCTTTATTCCTTTAGATTAATATCACATAATTTTACAATTCATTAATTACTGTTTATTCAAATCATTTTCTTTTCATATTCGAAGTTATTTATTAGTGTTTAACATACTTCCATTTCCTTTTCAATTCATTCTTAATTTATTCAAATTTTCTATAATTATTTCATTTACAAATTCACTTTATACACTTTTGGTATTTCATTATATCCAAAAATATCCAATCAAGCCATAACATTCAATATTCCCTCATAATTCATTAATGAATATCAAATAACCACAACAGAGAATATTAAATAATTTAAATAAAAGTTGAGGGGTCCAGTTGGATCCCTCCAACCTGTTTTTCCTACATCCACAGACGTTCGCACAATATAAATATCAATCCCAAAATATACCATACTGTAACACGTCAATCAATTCAACCATTCAAACAATTATTTAAATTTAATCATTTAAATTTAAATTTAACTGAGTGAGATTAACTCACCTTTGATTTTTGTTCGTAATCCATTTTCATCTCGACCTTTTCTTCATGGTTATAGACCTTGTATAAACATTTTACGGTTTTATTAACACTTGAAATAAATCAAACAATCAATTATCAACTTAATAAATTTACTTAACTAACTTGTTAACTCATAATTTCTATATTTAAAAATCTTTCATGTATATATATATTCACTGTTTATCTATGTGTATTTAATTAGAATAGATATGTGTATCTTTTATATAGATATATTTTATTTATATATTTGTCTATAAATGCACACAGGAAATTTCTTTACTGTGAAAATTCCCATAAAAAAATTACAATTTCATTATATTATTACTTATTTTACATATCAAACCTTACTTCGTAAGATAAGTCAAGTTAACTTGAATACCTAACTGTAAGAAATATAGTTTATTGTTTTCAGTTAAAATGGTTAATAAGATAAAATAAACAGAAATTCCTCACCTTCGAAACCATGCACACCACGCGAGCATCTACCCGAGAGTAATCAGTCATGCTTCTGAAGTCGTGCCCGAAAATCGAATGCCAACGAAAAAATACTCACGACCCTAATCTCGACTTCGAGCACACGCGCCACCCTCAACGATCATCGCCTCGACAGTAACCCCGCACCCGCCTTCCATCTCCCTCTCGCCCCCACACTGCCGCGAACCGCCTGACACGAAAACGACAACATCGTCGTTCAAGCCCCTGGCTCGAGCTTGAATCGTGTTACGCGATGTCTTATCCACCATAGCCGATGAAGTCGCCTCCCACTATCGAGCTTGCGAGCTTCCATGCCCTAGAATCGAGAGTTGCAATTCGCGACCTTACTCCCTCGTCTTCGAAGCGCCGGCCATTTTTTTTTAGCTTTCGATTTAAAAGTATAGAAAGGGGAAAAAACTAGGTTTCATTTCTCTTATTATTATTATTATTACTTGATTTGATTCGGCTATACAAGGAGAAGGGGAACGAGATGATTATGTTTTCTGACAATCTCGTGATGTTTATAAAAGAGGGAGCACGATGGAAAGGGAGTCGGCGTGAATTAGAAGGACAATAGTGTTTTGAAATGAGTGGGAAAGAAAAGTGATGAAGTGAAATATTTCAGCTGAGGTTTGACTAAATTATGTAAATATAGATCAATGCGTTTAAATATCGTATGCTCACACAACAACCCCAAACGCTATGAAATTCGAAATCCGATAATAATACAATATTACGGATCCAATGAAACAGGTTTCGTCGAATTCCGAGACTGTGCCCCGGAAAGCTATTTTTAAATTCAATTTAAACAATAAAATTTTAAAACTGAACAAACCATTTTTAAATTTGATTTCGACACTTCTATTCTCTTCAGTAGTATCAATATAAATTTTACAAGCCTTCAAATTATTTTTAACAGGCTTAAAATCCCAGATTTCATATTTTACTCAATTTTAAATTATTTAATTCAATAATTTAATTAAAAATTAATAATGAACGAACGCGAGAAAGGGGACAGGGTATGTTCGTTATACCCTTCATGACTCGTTTAGGAATAACCAATTCATGGGGTGGTTGGAGTATTTCAGGAGGAACTGTAACGAATTCGGGTCTAATTTTAAAAGCTTAAAAATTCCGAGTCGTCACATTCCTCCCCCCTTAAAAGAATTTCGTCCCCGAAATTACTAGTTAGAAAGAATGGTCAAATACCCGTTACTATTTTCCAAAACCAAACAGTTCAACATTCTATCCACTATCTTTTTATAAAAGACCCACTACCATTTTTACTAATCTTTCCCAACTTTCCCATAGTTTCTAACAATATTACTTACTTAATCCTACAAATTTAAATTTTAAATCAAATTTTAATTATCAGAATTTTCTCAAAAATTTTCTAACTCTCTAAATTTCCAAAAAAATTTGCCAGCGTCTCCTTTGCGCGGCTAGCTCGGTACAACTACAAAATGGCTCTACGGCCTCCCAAATCCAAAAAGAAAACAAAAGGCCAAGTAGCTAGATCCAAAAACCCAATCAAATTCCATACAGAAATTTAAACACATACCTTTTTAGTCAGGCAATTCAATTTATCTTCTGAACATCAAAAACAATTTTCCTTTTCCTTTATAGTACCTGTGAATCCTATTTAGCAATATTATCCGATCACAACATTCAAAAACATTTTATTGACTTCTATCCAAAATTTCAATGTTCATTCCATTTAAGCCCGTACGATGTACCTATATTATTCGTACGCAATACCGAATCCGATCGCCTACTCGATAACACAATTTCACTTCCGAACTAGTATCGTCCACCCGACTTCCTAGTGCGGACTCAGATCTGGTTTCCTGAGTAGAAACCGTCATTCTCCTTGCATAGTCATAACTATGATAGAGAATTTCCAGAATCAATCAAAATTCCATATCCAGGGTCCGTCGTCGAAAATCGAGTGAAAAATCCTAACTCGGATCGATATGACTATCTCGAAATTCTGTACCCGAATCTGGATCAAATAGTTATGCGAATAAAATAATATATGTACATCCTACGTATTTTCCCTAATTGATTATCAATTATATCCATTTCTTTTTTATTCACATTCATTTTGATTGTTATTCCCTTATTCACAATTCCCACAGTCACAAATATCGGTTTCAACCTTAATTCAATTATTCACTTAGCATACTTTCAATACCAAATTTACTTAAGAATTCATTATTCTCTTCTTAAGTTCAATATAAATATTTTACATACTTCTTACATTTATTTTCACTTTACCATTGAAGTTTATATTCATTACCATTCACTTTGCCCTTACAATTCCATTTAAATTCAATTTGACTTCCACTTTGAATATCGAATTAGTTTCCCTTACTAATTAATTTAAATCTCACACTAATTGTTTATTTGCAAACTTTACTTTCTTTAGTCCCTTCGATTCCACTTACTTTACATTCACAGTTAAAATAGATTTCAATATTCAGTGTCAAATTCTATTTGCTTAGCAAATTTCAATCATTTGTCGTTAATGAAAATTTTCAAAATTTTCAAAAAATTTCTAACTCCCAAAATTTTCGAAATTTTTTGGCAGTCTCCTTTGTACGGAGGAGATTTTGCAATTTGACGAGAGATATAAATATATATACATCGACCCACACGGTCGGAAAACAGAAAAACAGTTCATATTTCCTATTTGTATTGCGTAGGCGTACCTTATTTAGCATTTTTAAGCAAGCAGCTATTTATTTAAGCAATTAACGCAGTCAAAACCAGTCAAACGGCTTCCAAAAACCTGTACTTACTCAATTTAAACATGTCAGTGTCAAATATACAAAGTTTATTAACATTTCACTTTATTATAAATAACTAAAACATGGATTCTATAAACAGTGCATATTATATATTTCCATAAGCACATATGAAATATTTCGACACTTCTTTTGAATGCTTCCAAACAATATTCAAACCATCCCATTCAATTTAAATAATTTCACAACTCTCTTACTTAACTTAAATTCATTTTAAGTCCAAACAAACTCATTTAAATTGAATTGATTTCCAAAAGCAATCTAACTCCCATTTTTATTCGAAGTCAAGTTCTCATTAATATAACTTAAGTTAATAAACTCAATTACTAATTTCATTTACCAAACAAGTTTTATTTAAAATCATTTCACATAACTCGACACAACTATGTCACAATTTTTACTTAAATCAAGCTTATGTTTAAATATTACTTAAGTTATTTTATTTTCCTTCAACATATTTCAATTTCAAAACTCAAGTTATATTTTGTTTTTATAAGCACTTCCCAATTTAAATCCTTAATTTGATTTTCAATTATCAACCAATTTCATCTACTAACTAATTTAAATTAGTTTATTCAGTCAGCCATTTTGAATTTCATATTTTCAGTTATATTCAATTCACCAACAATCCAAGCTAAACTCATTTACCACTCAAACCATCACTATTTCAACTCTATTTTGTTTAATTTGAGTTCACTGCCAGCTCCATTCGTTTAAATTAAATTAATATATTTCATTGAATCAATATGAATTCCAATTCACATTCGATAATTTATTTCTGAATTCCTCTCATTTTATAATGTGGCCATTTCCAATTTATCTCTACTTAGATTTTTTTTATTTGCAATATAAATCATTTTATGTTACTTCAATTCCATTCAACTTCAACTCAAATTTAATTCACTTACAATTTCAAGTTGAATTTCTATTAATAACTCAAGCTTCACCTTCAAATTCTATCATTTATTCACAACTCAAATTTTATTAACCAATTCGAGTTCCATTTCCATTTCCTTTAACTAATTTATTACCAATTAGTTTATTCAAATTTTATACCCAATATTTGTTTTCATCTCAAAAAGCACTCTAACCGTTTTACTTGAGTTCAATCTATTTTATATTTTAAATTTTGGATTATATTCATTATCATTACAAACAATTTTATTTGGCCTATTTATTTTACTTCCAAACTTTATAAGTCACAACTTATTTATATTCATATTTCATCTATTTACAATCAATCTCATTCACATTTTACTTTTTAACTCGAAATTATACCTTTTATTTAGCCAATATATTTTTATTGTTCCATAAACATTTTAAACAAGATTCCAGAGGTTAAACAATTTTCCAAAATTTCAATATCACCTTAGAATTCAACTATATCCAAAATTCTTTGGCAAATTCAATGATCCCTTTGAATTTCAAAACCAAACCCAGTTCGCAAACAATTCCAATTTAAAATATTCAGGTAGCAATTCCTCTCTTGGAAATTCGAAAATGAACACCGATGATGTCGCGATCATCATCGGAATTATTTTCCAGCGACCGAAAGAGTTTAAATGCTTTTATCTCTTTAAAATCCCTTTCAAATATTTTTTAACTCCAAATCTCTCCAAATTCAATTCCAATTCAAAAATATTCCCGAAATAACTCCACTATTATTTCCCCAAACCTTTGAAAACCACTTTCAAATCCAAGGAATTTAAATTTTTCCCAAAAATTCCAAATTGCAATTCCTTTAAATCTATATTCAAACATTCTCTGGAATTTCATCTCATTTTTAATTTCACATGTTTCTCTGGAATTCTATTTTCAAAAATTATAATCACGTTTACAGTTTACATTTGCAAATCTAATTTGTATATGAAGTTTATTTCAATTTATAAATTAAACTTATAATCTATATTCCAAATTCCATTTTATTATATAAATTTATTCTTCGACTTTGTTTATAAGCTTTCAATTTCTTACCCAATTCTATTTAATATTATCATTCCTTAACAAATCAAGCATCCAAATACTGTAATACTTTACAAAAATTTATATCTTTTATATACAAAAATAATTTGGGTAAAATTATTTCATTTACCTTACTTTAAAACAATACCGTGTCGAATTATTCTATTCAAGTGTTTAGAGATCCCTATCAATAACGTTAATTACTCGTATTGACCAGAATTCATAAATTACTCAATAAACCAATCAACATAATATAAAATCATTTTATATTCACTAACAAATACGCGCTCATATCTATTAATACACTCAAACTCATTCTAGAGTACTACGGACTCTATTTAATGAGAAATTTCCACCAGAGCCAAGGTTATTGCTAGCATAAGCTCTGATACCAAGTGTAACAGCCCACAAATCCGTACCCCTTGAGTCAACACTATTCTACGTCAATCAACTCAAGTTGTACAGAAATGCGAACCATTTGGGTTAAATAAGAAGAGGTAGAAGAAGAAGAAAATAGAAATCAACATCAGAATCTAACCATCGCAGCGGAACAAAATATAATAGATAATAAACAAACTTTACTCAAAAGCAAATACATCTGTTTACATATTACATCATCAGAGTACATCAATCACAGCTCAACAATATCATACACTGGATACACAACTACTCAACACAGCGGAATATATACATAAACAAATACGAGAGTACGTATCGTCATCCTGCTCGTCTCCTGAGCTTCACAGCATTTCCTGTATCCTATAATACTCGGTCTGACCCGAGCATTACAGTTAAATAATACCTGAGTCAGTCTGGAATACCAGCGTGAGAAAATCACATCCAATTGATTATTAAAGTCTCAAAAATGTCCTTTGAAAACAAAAGCATCTCGTAAGACCACGCCACAAACAAACATATCGCTTACGATAGCTAAAACATTTTTATCAAAATCCTCTGATATTATAATAGTGTCTATAGAAAGTAAAATAGAATCTAGCTGAAATACTTGCATCTCACGTTTCAGCAATAGTTGGGCACAATCAAAACCGTACGGGCGCGTAGGGAAAATGGATTCCAACTAATGGCTAGGCACTGGGGTACCACCTGTCATAGTACATGGTCTAGATCAGCGTACCGAGGAGCCACTCTAACTCCCCTGCAACACAAGACCGGAACCATCCCTTACTGGACAGTCCCGAGCAAGATCACCCCGCGGTTGGGATCAGCAACCGTCCACTAAGCCGAAATAAAAGGGACATCTAGACAGGGATGACCTCACCCTCCAGTGGGGGCTACCCACGAAGCTTTGCTGCATAACTCTTGATTTTCAGCCATTCCTATTTGATGAGGCTTGAGGCTAAGCGTTACCTTTTTAGAACATATCCCTTAGAATGCCCATCGTCCACTTGACGATGTTTCGCAAGCATTCATCCATACAAGTCCGTCCCGGGTTCGAACGGAACCGAAGGCACTATTCCTACTACATCCATTTTGGAAATATCCTCAAGATTAGTAGCGACTAGCCCTTGCACTTCACTGCTCCATCTTCGAATCCAAAATCGTTTTCCACGAAAACGTACAAACCGGATCGAAGTGGTTTTCGAGAAATAAATCTCGATCCCGGTCTCTTCGAAACGATCAACGCATTAGTCTAATATTGATAGTCGGTGATTTAACTATCAATTAATTTGCACAAACATCCATCAACCAATAAATAATTTTCCAAATTATTTATTAATCTCAAAAATATCTTCACAAGATATATTTTCACTTTTCAAACTCCTTGGAAACAGTTTTCAAAAACTATCTTCCTTTCTCAGAATAAATTCCAAATATTTCTATTTCCACTGAAATCACCAAGCACAAGATTTTAGATTTTTAAAATAATTTCAAAACACTTTAATTGTAAAGTATGTTTAATATTTAATTTAGAAAACTTTACTTTAGTACTTAATTTAAAATAATACTTTAGAAACAAGTTAAAATAAGTTAACTTTATAAATATAACTAGATTTTCTTCTCTAAACAAAAAACTAAATCATTCTTAAAATAATTATTATGATAATAGATTAACAGTTTACTTACTTTAGAATTTACTTTAAAACAATTAAATTAAAACTACTTCAACAATTGATTAAAAATATATACTATATGAATATTTGAAAATAAGGTTACTTTATAAATATAAACTAGGTTTTCACCTTTAAAACAGAATTACTAAGTCCCTCTTTATAAATTATTATTACGGTAATAGATTTGAATAAATATTTACTTTAGAATTTTAAACATTTAGAAATAATAAATTTTCCAAGAACATACTTTATAAAACAACATTAAAACCTTTATTTTATTTAAAAACTTACTTTGAAAACGTACTTGGCTATCCAGAGAAATATACTTCTCTTCACAACCTTTAAAAATAAATCACTATTTATTTTTAAACAATTTTTTTTCTCATTCCTTTAATAAATTCCCATCTTGAATTTATTCTTCCAAATATCCAATTTCAACACTTAAATCAATTCCAAATTGATTTCCAATTTACTTCATTTATTTAAAAATTCTTTAATTTCAGATTTTATTCCTTAATTATGATTTAAAATACCTTTAATTGAAATACCAATTTAGATTTCTTATTTTACTTCTTAATTCCTTTAAATAATTTTAAACTTTAAGTTTTAAAATGATTCTTTATTCCTTTAGATTAATATCACATAATTTTACAATTCATTAATTACTGTTTATTCAAATCATTTTCTTTTCATATTCGAAGTTATTTATTAGTGTTTAACATACTTCCATTTCCTTTTCAATCCATTCTTAATTTATTCAAATTTTCTACAATTATTTCATTTACAAATTCACTTTATACACTTTTGGTATTTCATTATATCCAAATATATCCAATCAAGCCATAACATTCAATATTCCCTCATAATTCATTATGGAATATCAAATAACCACAACATAGATATTAAAAAATTTAAATAAAAGTTGAGGGGTCCAGTTGGATCCCTCCAACCTGTTTTTCCTGCATCCACAGACGTTGGCACAATATAAATATCAATCCCAAAATATACCATACTGTAACACATCAATCAATTCAACCATTCAAACAATTATTTAAATTTAATCATTTAAATTTAAATTTAACTGAGTGAGATTAACTCACCTTTGATTTTTGTTCGTAATCCATTTTCATCTCGACCCTTTCTTCATGGTTATAGACCTTGTATAAACATTTTACGGTTTTATTAACACTTGAAATAAATCAAACAATCAATTATCAACTTAATAAATTTACTTAACTAACTTGTTAACTCATAATTTCTATATTTAAAAATCTTTCATGTATATATATATTCACTGTTTATCTATGCGTATTTAATTAGAATAGATATGTGTATCTTTTATATAGATATATTTTATTTATATATTTGTCTATAAATGCATACAGGAAATTTCTTTACTGTGAAAATTCCCATAAAAAAAATTATAATTTCATTATATTATTACTTATTTTACATATCAAACCTTACTCCGTAAGATAAGTCAAGTTAACTTGAATACCTAACTGTAAGAAATATAGTTTATTGTTTTCAGTTAAAATGGTTAATAAGATAAAATAAACAGAAATTCCTCACCTTCGAAACCTTGCACACCACGCGAGCATCTACCCGAGAGTAATCAGTCATGCTCCTGAAGTCGTGGCCGAAAATCAAATGCCAACGAAAAAATACTCGCGACCCTAATCTCGACTTCGAGCACACGCGCCACCCTCAACGATCACCGCCTCAATAGTAACCCCGCACCCGCCTTCCATCTCCCTCTCGCCCCCACACTGCCGCAAACCGCCTGACACGAAAACGACAACGTCGTCGGTCAAGCCCCTGGCTCGAGCTCGAATCTTGTTACGCGATGTCTTTTCCACCATAGCCGATGAAGTCGCCTCCCACTATCGAGCTTGCGAGCTTCCATGCCCTAGAATCGAGAGTTGCAATTCGCGACCTAACTCCCTCGTCTTCGAAGCACCGGCCATTTTTTTTAGCTCTCGATTTAAAAGTATAGAAAGGGGAAAACAGGGTTTCATTTCTCTTATTATTATTATTTTTAATTGATTTGATTCGGCTGTACAAGGAGAAGGGGAACGCGATGATTATGTTTGCTGACAATCTCGTGATGTTTATAAAAGAGGGAGCACGATGGAAAGGGAGTCCGCGTGAATCAGAAGGACAATAGTGTTTTGAAATGAGTGGGAAAGAAAAGTGCTGAAGTGAAATATTTCAGCTGAGGTTTGAACTAAACTATGTAAATATATATCAATGCGTTTAAATATCGTATGCTCACACAACAACCCCAAACGCTACAAAATTCGAAATCCGATAATAATACAATATTACGGATCCAATGAAACAGGATTCATCGAATTCCGAGACTGTGCCCCGGAAAGCTATTTTTAAATTCAATTTAAACAATAAAATTTTAAAACTGAACAAACCATTTTTAAATTTGATTTCGACACCTCTATTCTCTTCAGTAGTATCAATATAATTTTACAAGCCTTCAAATTATTTTTAACAGGCTTAAAATCCCAGATTTCATATTTTACTCAATTTTAAATTATTTAATTCAATAATTTAATTAACAATTAATAGTGATATTTGAATTCAAGTTAAAATTATTCCATTGAATATTTAAGTCAATTAAATATTCTAATTTTAAAAGCTTAAAAATTCCGGGTTGTCACATAAAGAGAGTAGTTGAATCTAGAGTGAGTGGCATTGAAGATAACTGTAACTCCTGTTTAAATAAATAAAATGAAAATAAAGTCAAGACCCGAATAATCAATCTCTTGTACTATAACAATAAAATATTACAACTTAAGTAGAAATGAAACATAAAGGTAAAATTAGATATTTGTTTCATACTTAAAGTTGAGAAACGCTGTTTCTAACTTTACTCAAGGAATTAGCTGAAAGAATAACTGTTGAGTCAAAAGGAGCATTAAATCCTTCTCGGGTAATAACCGGAGGATTTTTGCTATAGTTCAACTCCTCGGCACGAGGACTATCATGACCACATATCAATTTGGTATGATATGTCCAGATTTCCTCTAGAATTTTTTCTTTTTATTCACCAAGAAAATCGAAATGAAGAGGAGGATGTTCCAAGTAAAGTATTTGCAAATCCCTAAAAAAGCAATATCTGGCTAGTTATGAAGATTTCAAAAGTGAAGCCTTTTCTAGATAATCTCTTCTTAGTTTAACATACTTGCTTAAATAATCTCTAGAAACTAGAGCAAAAAATGCACAAACCAATATTATTACATAATTATGAATGTTCATCTAGTTCATACAAAATCGACTTTGTAAATAACTCTGAAACAAATTTGTCCTTGTAGTATTTAAGTTTTTCAGGAGGCAACTCTTGGGGAATCGATTTAACTCGTGGTAAGTTCCAGCAGGTTCCAGGATGTGGATCTGATCTAACTCGTCCAAATATCTCTTGTGTAAATGTCTAAGTACTTGGACCCTCACTAAAATCACCTAGGTATGAAAAATCTATAGTTGAGTGTCTGCAGTATGATTTGTGTAGAAAATCTACAAGGATGTTCCTCTCTTCAACCAACATCTGAAAAACTGTAATTAACTCGAGATTCTCTTTCAAAAGGTTATCATATCGAAGTTGTGCCCTCCTTAGTCGTGGGGTAACTTCTTGACTTTTGAAAGACGCTAGCACTATCGCACATCTACAAAGCCTATGATATTTATCGGAGAGGGCATTGTGTTCTTTTAACTGCTTATCTAACTTTCTGTACAAGCTATTTATTTCTGCTTGTTTTGTTTCAAGCTTGGTTTTATAAGGGTGAATGAATTTCCTCCTTATCCAAAACAAAAGATGTAAACTATTATTATCTCGGATGAGAAAGCCATTTAAATAAGGAATTCCATACCTGAAAAGTGGGAATAGTAGTATGATAGACCTGCTTTTTCTCTCTTTGTTCATCGACATCAATGTTCGCAGTCTCTTTTGGAAGGTCTGAAGGCTTTGAGAATTCAGGTTGGCTTGATTCATGGATGATTGGATTGGGGTTGATCTTTTCTGAAGCCCTAATATTGTAATTATCATCTTTCTTATGAACATCAAAGTGACCACCCCTATCGCCACCTGAACCTTGGCCTCCATCTCCATTATCATCATTATCGTCGTCGTCGTCATCGTTATCATTATCATCACCTTCATTACCGCCTTCTTCCTCGACGGCTTCATCTTTATCACCTTTATCCTTTGAATCAGAATCTACTTTGAAGGATAAATTTTGGCGGCATCAATCTCCTCTCTTTCACGACCCCATGTTCCACCTCTTTGACTTTAGCCATAAATCTATTAACAAGAGCAGGGTTGAGAGAGGGAAAGCTCAAATGTGGGCATCTTTCTATGTTGTCGCATAAGCAAGCACCAGGGCGTATTCGTAGGAGCTAATAATGATGTCATCGAGGGAAGTATTTAGGAATTGTGACACCCATTGCTTAGCATCAGAGATGACATTGACAACCAACGTTAGAGGATTTTTCTTTTTCCCCAACTTTTCCATGAAGGAGGACTGTCTGGCTGCCATTTGAGCCTTTTCATCTTCAGACTCTTTCAAAGACATTTTCAAAGCTGGATTTTTGTTAGCCAAAAGTTGACGTGGTTTTCTTCCCTCAAAGATAATAGACTCTAATTGAGCAAGAGAGGCTCTCAACCTCTCCAGTTCCATTATAGCTTCATTTTTACCAATGGACAAGGAGATGAATTGGCTATTCAAGTTAGAAATTTCCTCTCAAAGCTTAATGTTTCAACGGAGGATTTTAATGCATTTTATTGCAATGAGAGCCAGCTTTTAGAAATCTAAAAGGAAAAGCATGATGGATATTAGTATTCAAAGAGAAATAATGATAATGAGGATAAATAATATGAAATGTACTAGGAGTTATTGTTCTATAAGAAACCGACAATGACCAGCTGGCTCAGTAACAAAAGAAGGTGGGTGAATAGAGGCAAAAAATGAAAAACTCAAGCTAGACCGAACTATCTTTTCAAAATCTCTTATGGACATGGGAGACGTGGGTCCAGTGGGAGTTGAAGTTTCCAAGTACTTCTGCATTTTCTCAATGACGCGAGGAGAGCAGGAAATGACAATGCGAGACAAAGGATCTTCCTTTGATGGAGTCATCTTGGGACGATCAATAGAAGCTTAAACTAGTGAACTCCCTAAAGTTTTACTCATATCAACGGCCTCGCCCTCTTCTAGTGGCAGAGAATCTGAAACTTCAATAATTTTGGCTTTCTTTGGGGATGGTTCTGTCTTGGCCACTTTACCTAGTTTCCTTTTAACAGCCATCTTTGACCTAGCAATAGACTGAGTCAAAGATATGGCATGGGATGTAGAAGTTGGAAAGCCTGATCACTTATGATTGGTTCAACCTGAGGAGTTGTTCCTGAAGATTTAAAAAATTACAAGTCAGTGGAGTAATTTAAAAAGTAAACACAACAACAAACTATAAGTACTAAGTTAAAATCTACTGGAGTGATCGGGGGAAATTGGAGACATTGGGGAGAAGTTCTTCGGATCACCTAAAGATAGAAAGCGTTTGCTCCAAGAAGTGTGTTGAACTAGAGGAGGTTGACCAAGTAACCTTTGACCTACTGGAAGGAGGGAGTGCTTTTGAAGGTTTGAGGGGTTAAGTAAGCGTATTCCCAATGCTACTCGAAGCAACAATTAATAGATTGACAGTTCTTTTATCCTCGTCATTTAGATCTTTAGTGGAAGGACCTGGTAAGGAAGCATAGATTAGCAAAACAAAGTAACTGGATAAAAGTAAAGATTGTGATCAACTTACAAGGGGAAGAGAAGGCTCCACTAATATTGGGAAAGCATTCAACAAAAAAGAATTGCATTTTCCAATCTCTGAATTTGTTCTCACACTCGAAATTAGTTTTTTGTAGGGATTGGCTCTAAAAATTTGATTGTCAAAATTACCGAGTTTAATTAATCGAACAAGGTAGTTCAAAACTTTAACTTCTAATGATAGAATCCCTGACTCCAGAGCCATAAGTTCTAGAGATAGAAGATAAGTATATATATTTAGAGATAGCTGGATGGGAGCGATGCCCAAGTGGGTCAGGAATTTCGCCAAGAAACCCAAAAAGGGCAGGAAGCCACCGTGCCAAGTATGGATAGCAGTGTAGGCAAAATATCCTTCGGGAAGGCTTTAGATGGTGTCACTATCACTTAGGGGAATAACTTCTACCCCAATAATGCCAAAATCATTTAAATTGCATCCACCTCATCCTGTGAGGATATTAAAGAGTGTGTAGAAGCTACTTCAATCTTTTTTGGAGAAGATTCCATCATCGGTGCTGTATCTTTTTCTAGTTTTTGAGAAGTCTTTTCATGCCCATGATCCTGCCAGGTGAAGCCATTTTATAAGAAGTTATAGTTTGTTACGTAATCAACATTTTTCAAGGATATCGAAAACCTATTACAGCAATTCAAATATCAACCAAAACATGAAATTTCATATCCTTCAAAGAATGTTAAAGCTAATTTTTGAAAATGAAATTTGTTAAGCTTTCGACAGTGTCAAAAGGGAAAATGGAAGTGGACCTCCAACAAACACTCTTTAACAATGTCGAAAGCTCAAGGAAAACTTTATTGTTGAAAGGAGTAATGAAAGCCTACACAACTAATTTAGATATAAATATACACTGACAACATTCAAAACAACAAGACAAATAAGCCTTTCGACACTGTCGATACCTATGATTTTTGTTTTACCAAGGGAATATGAATGCTATCGAAACCCTATATGACGACCGAGTTAAAAGGTTTGGGTTTGAGTAACACTAGTATAAATGAAAACGCTTTGAGATGTTTCGACAACATTTGTATAAAATAATGATCGAATCCTAAATAGTTACAAGGGCTGTCGAGAAAGTCAAAAGGAGTATATAGTTTCAAAAGCATACCAACAATCGAACTAGATTCGATACAGTAGGTTTTAATCAAGTCGAAGGGTTTGATTTGATTTACAAAATTTGTTTTTCTCAGTCCAATTTATAAAAAAATGATGAATCTCTAACTCCACACATCTCCTAAGATAAATTGGAAGCAAACATGTACTGGAGGTTTTGAAACCTATAAAACAAAGATTATGCTTTCGAAAGTATGTACTAGGTAATCATTTAGTAAGGCACATTAGGCAACTTTATCAAAAGGTATCATAATATACTAAAGTATAATTATACTTTCGAAGAAGTCCACTTCATAATAACTACATCAACCTTTTGATGAGATCAATTAAGAGACAGGCGTTAGACTTCCTTTCGACCCCATCGAAAGAGGTTGAAGAAGTAAAACAAAGTTAGCCGGCTCAAACCCTTTCGAAGAGGTAGGAAGTTAAAATTACTGCGTCAATTTTTACCTAGTACTTTAAAAAAAATTCAAATTAAGAGTAAAATTGATTAGACCGTGGATTAACAATCACTAATCATAAAAATCCCCAAAATTGTAAATTCAAATTAAAAAAACAAACCAAATCAGTTAAATTTTAGGTATAGATTGATATAGAAATGGAACAAAATAAATTATAGAAAGAAATCGAACGATACTTTCATATGAACGAAAAACTCAAATTATAAGATTAAAACAACGATTCGAATTAAAACTAAATGAACTTATCATGGAAAGTAACTTTGAAAAGCAAGATAACAAGAACTTACTTTGAATTTAAGCTTCTATTTACTGGAAACAGGAAATTATTTAAGAAATTGAGAATTTGATCTTTACTGGAGTTTACTTTTATCGTAGGTAAATGAAAGGGGTAAGAAAGGAGAGCAATTTATAGGATAAGTCAGCATGAGGAATAGACTGTACGCTCAAATTTAAATGAATGGCAAGGATTTATGAAAGAATATGAAAAGGCGAGAAATTTTGTGGATTTCGAAATGGTTGACTTGGAAAGCATCCCTTCGCGAGGGGGGGCAAGTGTTACCACCAATTCTCACTTCAACCTTGTTGAAACCAAAATAAATAGAAAGGAAGGAAGAACAAGAGATGATAACACCAACAAAGCCATTTGAAGGATTCGAAGGGATGCTACCTCCAAAAGTCAGATATATTATAAGCTTTTGAAGGGGTCGAAAGCACCTTTTTGCATTGATTGCTTCCTTTCGAAACAAATGCTTTCGCCTACAAGAAAACATTCCGAATAAGTGAAGGAATAACTTTCGAAGGCAGCAAATAACAACCATTCACATGCGCACCAAACCTTTTGAAACCGAAGGTTTCGCCTTCATTCAAATTGCCCAAAAAGATGCTTTGTTGAGACAACCCATTCTAAAGCGTAACTAAGCCTTTTGAACTAGTCGAAGCCTTTCACAACTAAGAGGGATTCTGCATCAAGCCACAAGTATATTTTTGGAAGTTGCATTCCACGTCGAAACCCTCAACGTTCAACACCTTCGAAACCCCAAAGAATTACCCGTTGACAGAGTCGAAAGCTCATGCCTCTTCTTACTTGCAAAAACAAAGCAACACAAGGTGAAAAGGTGCACCTACCCTTTTTGATGAAGACGGAAGGGTTCAAATCCATTCAAATGCAATGTAGAAGGATGCATAAATGTTAAAGGTGACAAAAGGTCTACAACGCCACCTTACGACCTGGTCAAAAGCACTGATTCGACCCGCACCTGTAAATAAGACCCTAGAGGTCTAGTTTTGGGGATCCGAATTCTTTCACTTTGCTTCTGTATTTTCTAACAGTTGTAAACCCTAATTTTCAAATTATATTGGGAATTTGATCAATTTATACTACTTGAGTTTAATGAAAGCAAGCTTATGGAATTTTAGGATGTTTGGCTGATTTGATATCTCTGATTAGATTATGTTCATAAATTTTCTTATGTCAACTTGATTGAAGGGCCACTTGAAGTGAGTCAAAACCATTAGTTTATTCAATAACCTTAGAGCCTTAACTCCAACTCTTAAATTATCGAAAGGTTAGCTTCCGAAGAAGTCAAAACCAATTTATCCAACCCAAATCCTAACTCATCAAAACCAACCCTAGGGCCTCTCCAACTGATTCGAAAGGGGGGTTTCGACGGAGTGCTAAGCAAGTTGACCGGTTTGAATGGCAATATAAGAAGGGTTTTCAGTGTTTCATCTAAATCGAAAGGTCTAATAAGAAGGAGTTTATACCACAATAATCAACACGAAAGGAAAATTGAAGAGAATAAAATGGATTACAACCACCTTAACTTAATTAAGAAGTGTCGGCTACCCTCATCTATTTGAAAGAAGGTTTCAAAAAGGTTAGTTATAGTTTGGATTCAACTTTGGGGCATTGACAAGTTTTCTTGTTAACAGTTAGATAACATATTAAAAGTGAATTTTGATGATTTCTGGGTATTTTTCCCAAGTGATTTATTGTGGAAATTAAATTAATTTACTATGGAAGGGCTTCTTTGCTAATTATTTTTAATTAATTCTAGATGAATTCTGTAGTCTTTTAGAAAAGATTTTTGTAAAGGTTATGACAACCAATCATATTTTTACAAAAAGGCAAGTTAGCTGAAAAGCATTTACTTAAAAAGGCAACAAAATAGTTTTGCATAGATTTATTGTATCGCCACTTCCAATCGCAATCTTTCAATCTCATACCTCCGTCCCTAACCAAGTCAAAATCAATACTCATAGCATCAATGCTTTGGTACGTAGTGGATTGGAGAAAGGCGGAAGGTATAGAGTTGAAACCAAGCTTTCGAAGGGTCGAGGCCATTTTAAATAGCTTTCGAAGGTCTTTGCTTTGCTTTCAAAAGAGGTGTCGCTTGTCCGGCTTTTAATGGATGCTTTCAAAAAGGTTGAGTTACTTTTATATAGCTTTCGAAGGGGTTGCCACTTCTTTTAAAAGGTAGATTTAGAACGAATTATTGCATATTATGTTTTAAAGAGAAGCTTTCGAAAGGGAAGTTTTGAACCAAGTCGAAGCCTTGCTGCCATCTTCATACCTTTTGAATAGGTCGAAAGTTTTCACTGTGTTTGAAAGGCAAGCTTTTGTTTTATAAATATAACAAGCCACTTCCTAATACTTTCTAAAGGGCTCCAATAGCCATCTAAACTAAAGGTTTCGAAGGCAATGGCTTCGAAAGGTGTTTCGAAGCTATCCTCCAATTGTTTTCCTTAAAGAGTAAAGCTTTCGAAGGGACGGTTTCGAAGCCATCTATTTTTTCCAAACTCTTTTATTTGAAGGTTAATGGTTTCGAAAGGGTTACTTTAGCTTATGTTCACTTTGACCCAAAATTTATATTTAAGTTTAAACCCAATGGTTTTGAAAGAGGTACTTTCAAATGGTTTCAAAGCTATGCTTCTATAAGTTGGAAAGATATTCTTTAATACTTTCGAAAGGAAGGTTTTGATGCTTTCGAAAGAGGTATTTTAAAGTATTTTGAAAGGCATATGTTTAAATGTTTTTGAAAAGAATATTTGAATGCTTTTGAAAGAGATATTCTAATGGTTTCGGAAGTAAAGGTCTAAGCTTTCGAAACCCTTAGTTTTGAAAACAAAGAACCCAATCTTATTTTTAAAGTTGGCAATATAAAAGAGCTTTGAAATGGTTTTTAATTTTGGATTATTTGAAGAAGCTTTCCTTGATAAAAATAATTTCAAGGATATTGAAACATAATGTTGGTATTATTATGTTATGACTAGTTATTTTATATGCTTTTTCTATAAACATATTCACTATATAATGGACCCATAACTATATTTTAGGGAGTAAAGGCATAATAACCAGCTAGGTTGACCCAATAAGGAATATAAATTGAGTTAGCTCCCGAATGAGTAGAATTGCATCCAGAAGGTAAAGTAGACAAGAACAAAGGATGTCTAAAGAATGATCAAGAAGTTGTTAATTTAGAGAGGTTCATAGTAAACCGATAAAACTATGTTGGAAGAGAGCTGTTGGCAGAGGTCAATTGGTTTGTAGTGATCCCATGAAAACTATATCCGGATAAAGTTATTGACCGAAGTCAGTACGTTCATAGTCAATCCATGAAAACTATGATGTAAGAGAGGTTACTGGGGATACTAATAGGTTCGAACCCATGAAATAATTGAATGAAGTTATTGACCGGGGCCAATAGGTTCTTAATGATTCCATGAAAACTATAGATCAGACAGATAATCATAAGCTTTAAATAGGTAATTAGTCAGCCCATGAAAACTAATAGGTTAATAGTGATCCTAGAAATTATAACCATGACAAATACTCAAATAAATGGAGATGGGGAATCCAGGATATTTTTCTCGCTTGCATATCATCATGATATTTTAAATTACTATGTTCTTAACCATTGTGGATGTAGGAGCACGGTATATGGTTATTATAAATTTTTGTGTAAGATACCAGTAAAGGGAAAACCCCTTCCGCTAAGCGGCGTGGTCTTACTAGATATTTAAATGGTTCAAGATGGTAGGTCACACCATGCTTTATGTCTGACTCAAAGTTTATATTTTTCCCTTAAACTCTCGGGTGCTCAATTGATTTTAAGTAGTTTGAGAGTTGAGGTTTTTAGGTTCTCCTTTAGACGAATAAGCTTCCAGAGACATGCAGAAGGCAAGCTAGCTAATAGGAGTTCTTTTCTACTTAATTCCGCCGTGTTTTGTTGTAAAGGAAAATTTGTTTAATTGCCTATGTTTAGACTCTGATCATCCAAGGAGGCATCTTCACATGTCGCTCTTGGCGTAGTTTGTAATAGTTATATTTTCTCTGAACGTGGTTCTCGAGTATGGGATTATGTAATGAATTTGAGATATGATTAAAATGGAATGAGAAATTTGTTTAATGGTTTTAATTTTTTTTTCATATCCATGTGTTTCTATTATATTGGTGTATCTAACATTACTGCATTTGGTCATGGAGGATTAATAACTATGGATGACTGCAGCATCCATAGCCGTTAGTTTTGGACCTCCAGGTGGGGGATGTTACACTACTCTCATAGCAATAGGGTTGAGCAGGAAATAGACCTAAGGTCACGATGTCTAACCAGACCTAAGCCCTATCAACAAGGGGAAGCTGCAAAAGGTAACTACCGCACACATTAGGAAAATGAAGCAGAACACATTGGCTATATCCAGGAACAAAGGCAAAACTAGAATACCGGGTCATGGCATTAGAATTAACGCACGATGCTCTGAATTAACCATACTTCTAAAGCATAAATTTTTTCAAACGTCTATAGGAACAGGTCTACGTAGACATATACTGGGGGAAACCTAGACATTGCCATAGAGAGCCGAAAGCACTTCGAAGGGGTTGTATACAAGGTCACTCGAGATAGGCATCAACGTAGACTCAACCTTACAAATAAACGACAACTGTGAAGAGCTCTCTCTATTGCAATGACGATAGCAAAGGGGAAAAAATAAATCATTAATAAACCTCGGTCACATCCCAAACGCATGCCAAACCAATCTTCGGAACGAAATAGGAAGTGCTACTCCATTCCGACCCGACATAACAACAAATTAAACAAACACAACAAGAGAATCAGTAAAGCAGTAAGATCTGAACAACAGGCAATGATTCACCACTGAACCTCTCCACATACGCCAATCACATACCAATGCCCCTTGCCGACCTCTTTATCATTCCTCTTAAAGAAACTTGCCATTCCAAGAGAGAAGAGGTTAGCCTGTACAGAATCGGACTTCCCGCCAATTTTTCAAGCATTCTGCTTCGAATTTATAAGACCTCATCAATATCAGGAATTCCTGCCAAAAGTCTGCCATCAATCCAGGTACAAAGAACAAGCATCATGGATAAGCGATAAGTGGCAAAATCCAAGGGTGGAGATTGAAGGAAAGAATCAAAAGTGATTACAACCACTAGTAGTGTACTCTTCATACTATAAAAGGAAACACTAGAAGATAAAGAGGAGGATCTTTTTTTGGAACCTTTTCTTCTCAAAATCAAAGAGATATTATATGCCTTAGAGGCCACTGTAATCATTTTGCATAAAATCACGAAGATATAACAAAAAACCCTATGGACGTAGAATTAAAATCAATCCGAACCACATAAAAAATCTCTATGTCCTTTACTTTCAATTTTCTACTCTTTAGTTTTTTAATCACTTATCGCTCGCAAAAACCTCTACGACATTTCAACTAACAGTTGAAGTGCAACTACTTGGATGTGTAAGCATTCAGCAACATAATCGTTTCTCAAATTTAACGAGGCTTAAATTCTCTGATTCCTAATCATGGGGACGACTAGTCATAAGGTCACCTCACGATTTAAGTTGAGTGTGGTGAAGCCGAAAAAATTCACTAACCATCAAATTCAAGACTTTATAGGTTAATAAAACAAAGCCATCGCACCCTAAAAATGTATCCATTGTGCCATATAAAAAACTTAGCTTTCTTTGCTAAAAAAATAGTCATCATCACTAAGTGAAACGAAGCTTTATGCCTTTAAAAATATAGCCTTCGTGCCTTATAAAATGATAGCCATCGTGACATATCATGGCCATTGTGACTTATCAAAATCGTAGCTTTCATTTAAGAAAACATATTCTTCGTAACTAAATAAAGGCATAGTCTTGACGACCTTTTTATAAAACAAAGCATTCACGAATAAACATGACAGATGGCTTTCATGTATAATAGAAAATAATGCCTTGTGTAAAGATATAGCTTTCACGACTTATAATGGTAGATATCCATTGTGAATAAAAAAAGGGTATAACCTTCATGGGCAAATAAAACATTGTTTTCTATCTTAATAAAACACAGTCCTCATGATATATCACGATAGATATCTTTTGTAGGTAAATTAAAATATGCTTTTGAAGGCTAGAAAAACAGAGCTATTGTCGGTAATAGCTATCGTGAGTTAAATGATGTCTTTCATAGGCAATCAACGACATTTCTATAATTCTTTTTTAAAACGACTCTTTGCCTTAAAAAGTATAAACTTTTCGCCAAACCAATATTATCTATCAAAATTTCATTAGCTAAAAATTATCTTTTTAGAATTCCTTTAGAAATCAAAGTGGAAAATTTACTTTCATTTTTCGAAAATATAATTTTCCTCAAATTTATATTATTATCATATTTTGCAAACAAGTCCAATATGCACAAACCAATCTATATTAAATCGTAAACATTTGGAAAAAATTCATAAAAATTTCCAAAAGTCAATATTTACATCCTTAACATCATATTAAAATTTCAGACCAAAATAATTATTCTTCCTATTTTAATTAAATTCAAAAATTAACCATTTTCTTCCTTATAAAAGTCAAAATAAATTTATATAAATTCCAAAAATTATGAAATTTAAAATTTATCTCTAAAATAATAATTCGAATGTAATATCAAAAAATAAGCTCATTTTGAGAACAAATTTTTTTTAAATAAACACCCTTTAGAAAATTCTAAAATTGTTAAATAACAACTATTCAATCATATACATGATTATACATTCAATAAACATGATGAACATTCAATAAAATTCAGGTTTACACTTAGACCCGAATCAACGTACATCAAACAAATGAGATGACAATATCATCCGCCTTTTAATCCTTGTTGAAATGATGAAGTTTTCTTATTTAGCTTCTCTTTAATTTTCTTTCTTCTTCTTCCTTAATAACAGCGGCTGACCTTAGTGTATATTCTTTGTTTTGTAGAATGAATATGAATGTAGGGGAAGGGAGAGTGTATATAACTTCACTCTTCCTCTTTTTCCCCTTCCGTACTTATGATTATGAAACCTTATTTCCTTAACCATTTTCTTTAGTTATATTTATTAAGTCCACTCAGGTTAATTGATAAACAAAATTCCATATTAACAACTTCACATTTAATTATCCATAATAATTAAATATTTAATTTATATGCAATGAAATTAAGGGTGTTATATTTTGGTTGGAAGTTGGCTAGTTAACCCTTAAATGAATCGTTTGAAATGCGTTAGTAGCACAGCTGGTTAAAATTATAAAGCCATATTTAGGAGTCATCGGTATTCGTAGTTAGGGCCGGTTGACCATCGATTATGTTATGCAGTTTCTTTTTTTAGGGAGAATAGTGATGCTCGTATACACACACACCCATATATATATGTATGTATGTATGTATGTATGTTTACCTTAGAGTTGATTAGACATATCATACGCATATATGAAGTTAAAACCTCCAATCCATAAATAGGAGAGATAACACCCAAATGGAAAGAAATCGCCACAAACTAGTGTTGTGATAAAAGCATGTAGTTTACCAGTCATCAGAACGTTGTTATGACCCCCTTCTCATTATAACCAACATAATAGATTTAGAGGGATATGATACTAGTACAAGATGGAAGCAGTTTATGGATAGGTCTTCTCACTCATGCTCTACACCGACAAGGCAAACAAATATCCAAGGAGTAGTATTAGTTCTATGGTAGTAGCCTTAGTCGGTATATATGTTTTATTATATTTTGCTATTCCATTATGAGTTCGCATATAAAACTCTTTGATATACATATGTTTATTACATCTTACCAATACCAATGATCCATAGCCTAATGGACTCGGGTTTTCGATTTAATCGAAATTTAGGCCCATTAAAATGCAAGTTGTTACATATATTTTTTTTAAAAAAAATTTCTAAGCTATGGACCATATATTTGAGTTATGATGTATTCTTAATAAATAGTAAAAATATTCATATAATTTTGAAAAATCGAAAATGTAGCTCTCAATTATCTGAAAATATTTTAACTAAATTTTCAACCATAGCTTGATTTGTTAATATAATTGAATAGTCCAGAAGAGCCCATATAATATTACCAAATAGTACATATATTTTCATTCAAAATGCATTATATTCAAGAAATTTAAAAGAAATCTGCTTTAGGATAAATGTTACTAGATTGAAATTATAATTAAAAACAAAGGATATCTTTGTGTTATTTCTAGAGCTGAAAGCTAGAAGCTGATTTTATAAAATTTTGATTCAATTTCAACTATATTAAATTTCATGAAAATTGGCATAGTTGAATCTTGCTCTATAAACACGAGACAAAAGCCCATAAATATAAAAGACACTAATCCTTTGGCATGATCGCTTGGGTCATAGTGGGTCAACTATGATGCGTAAAATCACTAAAAACTCAAATCGGCATGATTTATCAAACCAATTGAATTTACCAAGTGATTGCTTATGTTTCCTATGTGCATAAGGAAAATTAATCACTCGACCTTCGTATAGTAAAATCATTTCTGAATCTTCAACATTTCTATAAAGAATTCAAGGTGATATATGTTGTTTAATCCACCCTAAAGTGGACCATTTAAATATTTTATGGTATTAATTAATGTGTCAATTTTTGGTCACGTGTATGTTTTCTCTCTAGAAGAAATATGGCATTTGCCAAATTAATTGCTTAAATAATCAAGCCGAGAGCACATTTTTCTTGATTATCCAACTAAATCAATTCGACTAGATAATATAAGAGAATTTACTTCTCTAGTATACGATGATTATTGCTTATCATTGGGAGTTGAAGTTGAACATCCACTAGTTCATGTTCACACGCAAAATGGTCTAGTAGAATAATCAGTTAAGCACATGCAACTTATTGCAAGGCTGTTGTTTATTTAATTAAAGTTACATGCTTCAGCTTGAGGACATGTAATTTTGCATACATCAAAATTGGTGGAAATTAGACCAATGACTTATCATCATTTTTACCATCACAGCTTCACTACACTAAAAGGTATTTTGAAGGTGCATAAAAAACGCTACAATAACTTACGGTAGCGTTTTAGAGAACGCCGTTAAAAAACATGCAACTAAAAATCCAAGATTTTCTATTGCGTTTTAGTAAACGACACTATAAATGCTACTACAAATCTTCATGTAGCGTTTGGAAAACGTTACTAAAAAGTACCGTCCACTACAATAAAATATTTTATAGCATTTTTTGTTTGCCACCATATATATCTTGATATCATTTAATAAATGCTGCTTAAAATTGTTGATTTTTGTGTGCAGGTTTTCCTCGCTGTGGTGGCTTGTTTAGTTTCCACTTCATTTTATTCACAACATATATATTATAGCAATTAACATATTTCAGTATGAAACCAGCAACCACTCATATAATTATCACATTCAAACAACCGAAAACACGTTAATCACATAATGAAATACGATAAACAAACACCTAGATACGAAATATTTTAAATAGAATAACCACATTTACATAAAATCCATAATCAAAACAAATCATTGTGCACTTAAAGAGAGAGACAGAACTCTTTATCCTCTTACAAAATAATTACGTTTACATAAAAGAAGCGTGGAAGTTATATATAATAGTTGTTAGCTTGTAACTAACCTGTGGCTGAAACGGTTGTTAATTAGAAAACCTACACGGTTAAAATATTGATATGAATATCACTTACAAAAAAGGCAACATGATCTATACATATTTATCATCGAACTTTCAAAAAGACTGATAAACTCGTACTCAAGATTACTTATTCCCTGCAATTGATTTGGAATCCATCCAGCAAAATGGTTCGCTGCAACATTCCTAGCAACAAATTAGAACGTTATTATAAAACCATAAATGGTATTATTTAACATATTGTATGAAGACAAGCACAATTGTCTCAGTGGTTATGTGATTTGGCTTTGGTGCGAGAGGTCACAAGTTCGAAACTTGCGTAGCGTGATTCGAACGTTTATTGACATATGATATGTTGTCACGGTGATTTGTTGCATATAAAGTACCATTTCAAAAAAAAAACATATTGTATGAAATGAAAAGAAAAACCAAAATGTAACACTTACGAGTTTGAAAGAGTGAGGTCTGATCTGCAAGGACATGTGCCAGTAAACTGATTATTTTGCATGTATCTGAATTAAATTGAAACAACTCACGCTTATAATCTGATTTTAACACATTCAAAGAAGAAATGCATTTCGTCCAAACTACCATATCAATCATATACAACTACATTTAAATCACTTGCCCCCGACATATCATTCTCATATGAACCATCATCCAACCCGTCTAAATTAACATCTTCTTCAACACTTGGAACATAAATTTAATAAAAATTTGTCATCATCATCATCATTATTAAAACTCGGTTAACTTTATTATTATTATTATTATTATTATTATATATTATTATAAACTTAGTTAATTTTTGTAAACTTAGTTAATTCATCATCTTCATCATCATTATTATTTATAAAACTTTGTTAAATTAGTTATATTATTATTATTTATAAAATTTAGTTAACTTAAACTTAGTTAATTTTATAAAATTGTTTAATTTTAACAAAACTTTGTTAATTTTTATTAACGTGGTTAACTTAATTTATTATTATTATTATTTGTATTATAAAACTCGGTTAACTTAGTTAATTTATTATTACAAGGAATAGCCGCCTAGTCTCCAGAATTGAAAGACGATGGAAGAAAAATCCCTCCCGAAAAAGTTATGAAAATTAGGTCTCTATTTTTAGTTTTTAGCTAATTTATACTACATTTGCCCTTGATTTCGATGTTAACCGATTTTCTAGGAGGGGGCGTTTTGGTAAAAAAAACAGCAAAATATGGATCTAATTTACATGGGTTTATAAGTAGGGGCTTTTTGTGCATAAGCTTTGAAAATAGGAGCATTTGGTCCAAAACCTGTTATTATTATTAAAAATCAGTTAATTTAATTTTTATTATTATTATAAACTTACTTAATTTTTTATAAACTTAGTTAATTCATCATCATCGTTATTATTTATAAAACTTTGTTAAATTAGTTATATTATTATTATTTATAAAATTTAGTTAACTTAAAACTTAGTTAATTTTATAAAACTTGTTTAATTTTAACATAACTTAGTTAACTTTTATTAACTTAGTTAACTTAGTTAATTTATTATTATTGTTGTTGCTGTTGTTAATATTATTATTATAATTATTTATAAAACTCGGTTAAGTTAGTTAATTTATTATTATTATTATTTAGAAAACTCGGTTAACTTAGTTAATTTATTATTATTATTATTATTATTATTATTATAGCTCGGTTAACTTTATTATTATTATTATTATTATTATTATTATTATAAACTTAGTTAACTCATCATTATCATCATTATTATTTATAAAAATTTGTTGAAGTAGTTATAGTATTATTATTATTATTATTCATAAAGTTTAGTTAACTTAAACTAGGTTAATTTTATAAAACTTGTTTAATTTTAACAAACTTAGTTAATTTTAACTTCAGATTTTGGATATCTAGATTATAATACAAGCAAATATTTTTAACTTCAGATTTTGGATACATACTTACAGGTTTGAATCAACATAATACTAAGATATCAAGAAATACTAATAAAATGGCGTAAAAAGATGATAATACATATAAAGCACACCTGATAAAATTATTGTGGTGGCGGCTGGCATACCAGAGGTGGTGGCCAATTTGGTAGAAGTGGTTGTCCTTATGGGAATGAACTACCATTGCTACCTGCCTGAACAGTTTACTATTTTTGTAATAAGATACAATGGTGTTTAACATACAAAAAACATATAATAGTTTTGTTAAACATACATGAAACATAGGTTGTTAAAAATGTTGCTACTGAGGCACACCATCTTGCAAAATAATCAAAACACCAAGGTATAACATAGCTGTAACAGTGGTTTAAATTTTGGAATTTTAAGTATACATGTTGCAAAGTCCCAAGATGTAGATGTTTTAACTTTGCTAAGTTATCGGACAAAAGGCATTAATGTGACTAAAATAATAAGATGGAAACCTTGCACTTTTATATGTCCATTTGTCATCGGCTTCTGCCTCATCACTTGAGCTTCCAAACAAGAAGAACTTATCTCTACTTATATCCAGTGCATCATCATCGCTTGTAATTTCTGTCACCCAATAAGAAAATTTCAAAAAGTGAACGATATAAAAGAAAGTCCAGTGTGTAATGTTTTGCTGTAATTTAAGTTAAACTATGGGGGTATTTTTGTGCAGTAAATTCAAACGAACAACAACTGTATAATGTTTCATTATTACTCCAAGTATCTTGCGAACACTTTCTAATGTGCTGTATTTGAGATTAAAATAAAATTAGCATATATTTCCACGCCAATATACAATATTACCATAAATGCTTTTTAAATCTATATGTTGTAGGTGCACGTTTGATATTTGAAGTTGAATAACTACTAATTACTTGGACAATAGTTGTAGACAAACGTCAAACTATTAGACGCAGTTCATATTTAAACTAAAAATCAGTGTGTATATAATCTCTAACATGTTCATTCTCCTCTTTACTCATGTGGAGATATGTTTGTCCAGTTTATACAAGTAAATTAACACTTTGTTTTTGTTGTATTTCAATCAGCGAGATCATTATATTTCGATGATTAAATTAATTTTGACTACACAGTTACATATATTTTGTTTTGTTTGGGCAATCAAGGATTGGAACCGATACAACGTCACGCGCATAATTGATTAACAAAAGGGTCATGTTATTTTATCAGCATTCAACAATTAGACTTTATTTAAAACAAAATATAACCTTAAAGTTGAACGAAAGGTATTTTAATCTTTAGCTTAGCCAAACATATTCAAGATCCTTTTTAAGTTGGATAAGCTGATTTGAAATATTCTCATCAGAGGATGTAAGTTGTTGCTTCTCCAGACATCTTATCATCCTCTCAATTTTCTGCCTCTCTGAAACATTAAACATTAAGTCAAAAAGATAAAATAACACTCAAAATGTACCATTAACGTATTGTTGGTTTTTATCATAGATGTGTGCATATAACTCTTACTAAAAAATTTAATACTCAAACTGTCTTTTCCGTTCTTTCACCAATCGAGATTGAAGCTCAAGTTGCTTCTTGAGCCCTTCCAGTTTACTTTCTTGAGCCTCCCTGATTTCAGAAGGCAGGTTCTATGCAATTTCAAAAGAAAAACTGAAGCCAACAGAGACATGATTGGTGAAAATTTCAATTCGCTTAAAAATCCAAAAGGAACTATTATCCCAACGGAAATAATAGATGCTCCTAGAAGTAAAATGATACCCAATAATAATACGGTCTCAACATTCTATACGAACTATGGAGAAATGTGGCATCGAAATTAAGGAATCATTGATGATGTTTTTTCATTCCCATTAGCTGCTAAAATAACTGAAAGTCATGACTATAATGAGAATAATGATACTAAGCCAACTAGCATGAATGAATGTCAAAAAAGACATGATTGACCAAAATGGAAAGATGCTATTCAAGTTGAACGAGATTTGCTTGAAAAACATGGTGTATTTAGAACGATAGAGAAAACACCAGAAAATGTTAATTTAGTAGGTTATAAATGAGTTTTCATTAGAATACGAAATGATAAAAATGAAATCGTGAGATACAAAGCATGACTTATCGCGCATTGTTCCTGCAAAGGCTAGATTTTGACTTTAAAGAAACACACTCTTCTGTTATGGATGTCATACAATTTTGATATTCGATAAGTCTTGTAGTTTCTAAAAAACTAGATATAAGACTAATCGATGTTGTGACAACTTATCTTTACGATAAATTAGATACTGATATTTACATGAAAAATCCCAAGTGAATATAAATTGCCCGAAGCAAAGTCAATGTCGATATACTCTCTAAAACTAAGACGATCACTGTATGGTTTGAAATAATATGGAAGAATGTCGTATAATTCCTTAGTGAATATTTGGTAAAAGCCAGATATAAAAATGATATCATTTGTCCATATGTCTTTATAAAGAAATTGGTAAATTGATTTGCTATTTTAGTAATTTACATCGATGATATAAATTTGATTGGAACTCTCAAAGAGATTGATGAAACGGTATAGTATTTAAAGAAAAAATTTGAAATGAAAGATTTTCGAAAAACTAAAGATTGTCCTGGCTTACAGATTGAGCATAGTACTAATTGATATATTGGTCTATCAATCAAACTATATTAAGAAAATCCAAAAGCAATTTCATATGGAAAAAACATATCTGCTTAGTACGTTCCTGGTTGTCAAATCTTTAGATATTAAGAAAGACCCTTTCCACTCAAAAGAAAAATGATGAAAATGTATCAGGTCCGAAAGTATCATATCTCGCCATTAATGCATTATTATATTTAGCACAATGCACGAGACCATATATTGCATTCTCGGCAATCTTCTAGCAAGATATAGTTCTGCACCAATGAAAAGACACCGGAAGGTTATAAAATACATCATGAGACAACTTCATGGAACGACAAATTTAGGCTCGTTTTATTCTAACATGGGCAATAATCCAAATCTAGTTGGCTATGCTGATGTAGGTTACCTTTTTAACCCACATAAAGCAATACCGCAAACTAGGTATGTGTGTAGTAACCGTAGTGCAGCTATTTCATGGATATCTACAAAGCAAACGCTGGTAGCAATATTATCCAATCACTTAGAAATATTAGCACTGCATGAAGCATGTTGAGAATGCATTTGGTTAAGATCATTAATCAAGCACATTCAAAAGACATGTTAAGTCTTCTCAACTATAGAAGCATCAACTATTATTTATGAAGTTAATGAAGCTTGTGTAGTTCAAATCTAAGCATGTTACATCAAAAGTGATAGAATCAAACACATCTTTTTTTAATTTTTTCTTTACATATGAATTACAAAAATATAATAAGATAGGTGTGAAACATATATAGTTCCAAGAAAATCCGACAGATCTATTCACAAAGGAACTTCCAAAATCAATATTTCATAAGATGTAGTACAAAATTAATATGTGTAGGCTGCATCAATAGAAAAATTGAATAACGCGTTATAAATCAGGGAGAGAACCTAAAAATATGTTATAATATATTCGTTTTTCTTTAATAATATATTTCCACTGAGTTTTTGTTAGTAAGGCTTTAATGAGACACTATCTTGATTCAGAAGTATCAACTATCGTGATAACATTGCGAAATATGTTATCTAAAGATGAAACAAAATTGCAATCTTTTTCTTGCTTATGATTTTTCTCATTAGATTTTTTATAACATAGGTTTTTATTGAGAAAATTATTCATATTATCTTCATACACGCATATTCATGAGTTTGTAATTAACACACACTCACATAGATATATAATAAAGATGAATATGCTAAATTTTAAATGGCATTATTGTAATCTTCATTTTTCATTATCGAGTCTAAAATATACCTCATTTCTATTATGTGATGTAAACATTAATATGAATTAAACATTTTCTCTCTAATAACTTTTAATATTGTTAATTTTTTAACAATAATCAGATTTTCGTATTATATTGGTCATTCGGACACAAAATAAAACAAAATTGATAATCGACTGAATTGTGGTGGAATACAAAGTTATTCCGTCGCCAATTGTCGCCACACTTTCACCTTAATCGCTCGTTTTTCCCCCAACCAAACAACACCTAACGTAACTAGCAATCAGCGGACTTTAGCAGATCATTCTTCTGATCGGGACCCCTCTCGTTCCCAAACTTCTGTACGCTGGACAAAGTTCTCTATTATTCTTCCGACTGATTCAAAAATCAACAGAATATATATTCAAAATAATACCAGTATTCACAATCGTTGCGTTTCAGCTAAAACAAGTCGACTGTAACCGAATAATTCTTCGATAAGTAAATAAGCATGACGATAGAGTCGGGGATCTACCACCGTCTACGTGTGTGGTGGTTCCGTCGCGGCCTCCGCCTCATCATCATCATTTCCGGCGCCGTCCTTCTAATTTCATTAATAATCATTCTAAACCCTATGTCTTCTGTGTCATTGGAAGCAAATAATGATGATATGGTTGATCTCACTCTTGTTCGTAATGCCACACTGAAAGGCGCTCGTAAGATTAGTTAAACTTTTATTATTTCCGTTTCTATAAAAATTATTTGGTTTTGGTGCAAATATTGAAATATTGTTCATAGATATTGTTGGTTTTTGCAATTTTGGTAGTTTGTTTGGATGGGAGTAGACCAGGGTATCACATACAGGATGGGTTTGGAGCTGGTGTAAATAGTTGGCTACTTCACATAGAGGTAATAGATGGTAATGTATCAAATTTGAGTTTATATTTAAAGGAAAATTTTACTTGGAAACACTACGGTGACATAAAATACACAAGATATCTTAACCATTTGATCTTCTCTGATGTCCACCTTCCATTTAAAGACAAGAAGATCTAGTGATTAGTACTTGTGTCAAATTTTGTGTTTTATCTTGTGTTCTAATAGTCACTCCCATATATAGAGGTCACAATGTAATAACTTATAAATTATAATTAGCACAGTTCATTTTGTGATTTATCAGCAATAAATTTTACTTTTTTCTGACAAAATACTTGTGTGGAAATAAGGATCAACCCCTTATTTTCAAACTTAATACGCAAAAAACCCTTATTAAAAACAAGTCTCAAGTAGCATTCCTAATTTTTAACAATGTTTTTTTTTTTTGAAAATCAAATTTGCACTTAATCGAAGGTTAATGTGACCAAATTATTATTATTTTTTGATTCTTTTGCAAAAGCATAAATGTTTGCATTCTCGATGATATTTGCAGCTTACGTTAATGCAAATATTTGCTGTTTGGCTGAAATCAAAAGTAGGGTTGTTATTCAAAATCTATTTTTGGGAGGAATGACTTTGTTTGTTGAAACTTAAAGCGTAGATGTTTTACCAAAGTTCTCTGTACTTCTTGCACCTTCTCATCAATATGAGCTTTTTGTCTAAATCACATGAAAAGTGAAATCTTGTCCATTTTGCTTCCCCTTTACAAAATTTCCTCCCCTTTTCCTTATATATACATAGATACATACATACATACATGTGTGTGTATATAATAGATATATATGTATATATGTATGTATATACACACATACATACATATACATATACATACATGTGTATAATAGATATATATATGTATATATGTATGTATATACACACATACATACATATACACATACATACATATACATATACATATACATATACATATACATATACATATACATATACACATACATATACATATACGTATACATATACGTATACATATACATACATGTGTATATGTATGTATATGTATATGTATATGTATATGTATGTGTATACACACACATGTGTGTGTATGTACGTATGTATGTACGAACATAAGTATGTAAGTGTATATGCACACACACACATGTATGTGTGTGTGTTTACTGTTGCATTACATCAAATCGGGATTGAGTTAAGAGTTCGACGAGAACTTATTGTAATAAATATTTATTTCTGTGTATGGCAGTTCTCAATTATATTGTCAACCTGATAGGTCATGGCATAGCAGGAGACTTGTGCATTGAGGTTTACTTTATTTATATGTATACCAAAAATAATGTACATATAATGATGTATAAATCGGCAAACAATAAATTCTTGGAACATCGTAAATATGTGAATCTGCCTCTATGTTGATTCATTATTTGACATGTAGAAGGCTTGTTAATGATTCTGACCTCTGGCAAATCATAGTAAAGCAAAATACATTAATAGAAAAGTAGCAGTATGTAACAAAATTTAGCATCATATTACCACTATCAGCCTCCACCCGTTATTCGTTGGTATTTTGTTGATTCCAATCAAAAACCATCCAGACTGCTGTGGACTAAACATGCTCAACCAATCGTTTAGCTTGTGTGAAATTATGTTGTATAATTTTGAAGATCAGTGATGGTAATTATCAAGTTGGGGGGGGGGGGGGGGGGGAGGGGGTGTCCATTCATTCTGATTTTAACTATGTGTTTGTGTTTTAGGGTGGAGGGTGGTGCAACAGTCTAGATTCATGTTCAGCTCGTGCAGGCACTGCATTAGGGTCGTCACACTTCATGGGACAGGCTCCATTTGTTGGCATTTTAAGCCGAACCCAACCTGAAAATCCTGGTATAATGGTTTTGCTACATACATTCCATTGTAGTTAGATATTTTGTAGTTTAAAATATATTTCTATTTCTTCTACTTTCAGATTTTTACAACTGGAATAGAGTCAAGATAAGATATTGTGATGGTGGATCTTTTTCTGGGGATACTGAATTACAAACTATGGTAGTATTATAAATAAATTTCTCGATACATTATCGAAAAATGAAAAAATACTGCATGTTCATAACTTAAGTCTCGTTTTCTTTGATGCATAGAATGGGCAAAGGCTACTTTTCAGAGGTCAGCGCATCTGGGAAGCAATAGTGGACGAACTCTTATCTCTAGGGCTCAAAAATGCTCAGCAGGTAATCTCATTGAAACCTAAAGTTTAATCCTTTTATATTAAATATACATGTTTATGTACTACGTACATATAGAGCTAGAGATAGTGGTTCTGGAATCTATATTGGTGATACCCTGATGTCCTGATGATTTCGTGATAAACTCCAAAATCAATAAATTACATGTTTAGTCGATCCTCCAAAACAGAAGTTGTGCCCAACGTTTTTGGGGACTAATATGTGATAGTGAGCGTTTATGGGCTCTTTTAGATGCTCATTTTGGTTTTTGTTGAGCATGTGCAGTATTTGATATGTTTATGTGTTTAGGCTATGCTATATATTCACCTTGTTGTCAATGTGATTACGTGCTTGAATATTAGTGTGTCTAAATTTTGGATAATTAAATCGTATATAGTTTGTAATTATTGGTAATATTTATTTGGTTAATTTGTCATTAATTTTATGAAAGAGTGGAGCTTGGCCTACAGTCTTGAGCAACGCTGTAGTTGTAAATAATTACAAATACAGTATGTGCTTGCCATAATATCAAATTTGTCAGCAATATAGAATATAAAATGACTTCATGAATCCGCTCTAAGGCATCAATGAAGATAAAAGTTGGCTTACTTTCATTTGACTGGGGACTTCGGAGTTACATTGCCAACTCCTCTTTGTTTCAAATTGACACACGTAATCAACAATATGCCTTGAACTGTTAGACAATTTTTGACGTGGCATATCTTTACAAAAAATTTAGCCAACTTTGGAATTATAATCATAGGGTGAGGCTAACGAAGGTTACTTGCTAGTATCTTGGTTAAAAGTGTAAAATAAGGAATAAGGTGCGAAAAATGTAAAGGAACACATATTAAAGTGGTTCGACTAAGCTTGCTTATGTCCACTGTAAGGAATGCATTACTACTTTGTTTCTCTTACAATAGATGATTGCAAAAGATAATAATAAGAAAATACAATGCTTGAGAGCTTGCTTTGTTCAGCCCTTGTAAAGCTGAAGATCTTTATGTACTTATAAATGCTACAAACTGTATTAAATGGCAAGGTTGCACAGTTGAGACCCAAAAATTGCTCTGAACCGTTGATGTGTGCTTGCCAGCTAGGAGACCAACTGGACTGTGTAGTTGAGATGACGCCAGCTGGTGGCCCGTACCTTAAGCATGTTTGTGCAAAAGCAGATGATATGAGTTTAGGGAGTGGTTGTTGTACTTTTATCGGATGAGCGGTGTTGTTTGTCAGTCTTTGCAGAGAAAAAATGCCGATGAAGTTTCCTTATGTAGAGGTAGATGGAGGTGGTGGTCGAAGCCTGTCGACACAAGGCGAGAGATCCCCAGAATGGACGGTCGATGAAGGGAGCGAGCTAGGGAGTGAGTTGTTGACCGGGCTGCTCAATAGGCTGGAGGCCTATTGCATGCCGGACTGCCATCTGCTGCCGTACCCGCTTGTAGTCGTTATGAGCTTTGTCTTATCTCATGGGGACATTCCCGGTCGTTAAGGTGGTAACCGAGCTCGTATGTCGAGCTGCTATCTGTCTTTGTCTCGTTTTTTGTTGTCTGGACGGTCGATGTTGGGACAATCGATGCTTGAGTCGCACTCTGCTTGTTGGATGGGACAATTGGTGCTTGAGCCAAGGCTGACCATGCCTATCCGAGCAAGCTAGGGTGCCGGACCCTGGAAGTACACGGGCCAAGATTAAAAAATGGCTGTAATTACACAGGTTGGTTGGACACTGTGGGACCGGTCTATTTTATACTTGTGAGAAATTTGAGCAACATTTCGCCCCAAAAGCCGGTTCTTATGCGGGTGTAGGCTTGTTATTCGCGCATTTAATGCTGCATTAAATGCAATGTTGTCAAGGCGAAAAAGCCCCATGCCCTCGCCTAGCGCTTTTTGGTGCCTAGGGCTTTTTTGTGTGCCTTGAGCACCAGTTTTGCTGTTTCACAGCCAAAAAACCTGCACCTTAAAAATGCATTAAAATTCAAATTTTGGCTTCAACAAATTGTTTATACATGCAATATTGAGAATAAAACTCCTTCCAAAACATAATCAAAATTAGCATCATCTTCATTCCTAATGCATGTAGTGCTTGAGGCTTTTTCTTTTCCTTTTGACTTGGTCACATGGTGATGTTGTTGATGTTGTCTAATTAAGTGTGCTCTTTCTCCAGCTTCAAATGCATGTTGCACAACACTCCATGTTAATGTATCATCTTCAAAAACCAAATCATCTTCCGCATCGGAATTATTTTCCACAAGATCCGTCATCCACTCGTTTGAATCATCAATACCATCCAAAGAAATAGGATCAATCAAATCCTTCCGTTGAAGCGGTTCTTTAACTTTGATTATATTTAATAAACACAAGTTTTTGCAACCTTTCATGCTTAAGCTTGTTCCGCTTCTTGCTATGAATCTAGTAACAAAAATATAACATGTTACTGTTAACCTGTCTTTTGGCAAGGCCCAATACAGACGGATTTAACTAAATCGACTGTTCGTTTGTCGAGACTGGAGTACGATGGTATTATTCAATTGGATGGATAGACGGTCAATCGCGGATGATAATCGTGATTATGAAGTCGGGGTTCGGCATAGTCGATGGACAAAAATCATTGAATACTCGAAATATGGGTTTCTACAAAAGTCGAGTTGTCGCGAGTCACCCGCGGTTTACTTCGAGTTGTTTCTAGGTTTGCTTCGAGTTTTCATAGAGTTTGGTTCGAGTTTTCATGGAGTTTGCTTCGCGTCGCACTGAGTTGTGCTTCGAGTTGCTCTGGGTCAGTAGGAGTTCATGAGTGGGTCGGTGCTGTGAAGGTTTTGGATCGGCAAGAAGGTGGTTCGGTCATGATGAAGTGGGTTGGTAGTGGTATCAATCGGTAGTGGTGTGAATCGGTGATTGGAGTGGACCAGTGATTGGAGTGAGTCGGCGTTGAAGGTTGTTCGGCATTTGAATGGGTTGGTAGGAAGGTGGTCCGGTCATGATGAAGTGAGTTGGTAGTGGTATGGTTCGGTAGTGGTGTGGATCGGTGATTGGAATGGATCAGTGATTGGAGTGGGTCGGCATTGAATGTGGTTCGGCATTTGGATGGGTCGGTGCTTGCTTGGCTTGGAGATGGACCCGGGTCGGTGTATGGAAATCCTCGAGTCGGCTATAGAGATGGATTGTGGGTCGGCATGTTTTAGATCACCCCGGGTCGGCAACATCACAAGCTTGGATCGACATCTCTGGGTCGGTCCAAGGGAGTGGGTCGGCAACACATGGGGATCGACATATTTGGAGTGGTCGGCTACTTCGGGTCGTGGTATGAGTTTCTTCGGACCAACTGTGGAAAAGAGAGTGGATCAACATAGAGGAAATGGCATGGGTCGGCAATGTTTTGCTCCGAGTCGTGACACGTATGCTTCGAGTCAAGCATAAGGCAGCTTCGGGTCATTACCTAGGAAAACTCAGGTTGGCATACCCAGAATCAAAGTCGGTCGTAGTGAGGGATTGTGGATCAGCTATATAATTGATGGGCCTAGATCATCCAGGTTGCCCAGTAACTCAGGTTTTGCCTATAAATACAGCATGTGGGGATTCGGAAAATGGGATCTTGACTCTGATTCTCTTCTTCTTCATTAAGGCTACTCTGTCATCGTCGTTTTACAAACTTTGGATTGTAACTGTAATTGATTCTCATATCAATAAAAAAGGAAATTTCTGAAGTCGACGTAGGCCAGAGTCAGCCGAACCACTATAAATCCTATGTTGTACTGCCTTTTTTTATTCTTGCTGTTCTTCATATTTATACTCGTTACATACACTCTATCAGTGATCTGTGACTGTTAGTTGGTGCTTTCATTTACGTTTGAGTGTTAGTGATCAATTTTGGCGCTAACATTTTGGTGCTTTCACTGAGAAAGCTAGCACTTAGAGATTCTAAAGCTTGGATTTTGGATTTAAAGGTTTAGGAACCCGAATTCTGGAAAGCAGTGGTTAGGCCATCGACAAGGAGACAAGTGACAGAAAGGAGGAATCAAAAGGGAAGTCAGGAGGCTTTTTCTGGAGCTGGGTCAGATCAGGCATCCATCTACATAACTAGGGACGAAATGTAGATTACGATGGATTTCATGCAGGAGCAATTGATGAAAAGACAAGAGGAAATGATGCACACTTTTCAGACAATTTGGACAAGTAGGAACTGCAGGAGTTCAGATTAATGGAGCTGGATCAGAAGGACTCAACAGGTAAGAAGATAGAGTGGTTCAGCAAGGGGGTAGACCTCAATCAGCAAACAACTATCAATCTGGATGGACCTAGACTCGGGGGCACACCACCAGGTAATGCTGGACCGATCCATGGATGGATACCAAATGACGCTGCGCAGTCCGGCTCCAACAGGAATAGAAGAGTGCGTGACGAGGAGTATGTACCAGAATTCCCCCGAGGGCTTGGAGGGCAGTTAGGAATATGGATGAGGGCCAACCCTTAGTAGGTAACACTGGATTAGGTGATATTATCAGACGAACTATTTGCGGAGGCCTGACAAACAGAGATATGGAGGGAGTAAACAAAAGTCTGTTTACTCGTAACATCAGGATGGCTAGAAATCCACCCAATTTCAAGTTGCCCACTCTGAAAGTATACAACGGTAAGAAGGATCCCACTGACTACTTGATGAGGTTCACAAGACATGTGGAGGTGCTGGGGGCATCAAAGGAGGTTATATCCCAGTGTTTCCCCCCGTACTTGATCGATATAGCTGCTATGTGGTTCATACAGCTGGAAGATGGATTTATTGGAACATGGACAGACCTGGTGGATAGGTTTTTGAAACAGTTTCGAGTTCACATAAAAAGACCGAAGAATGTGTGACACTGATGTTAGTTAAGCAGAGGCCGGATGAACCGCTCAGGACTTTTTTAACTCGGTTTAAGGCAACAGTTGCTTCGGTCGATCGGCTAGATCCATCAATGTTTTTGATGGCGGCGGTATCAGGAGTCAGAGATAATTTGGATTTCAAAGTATCGTTGATACGAGATCCACCAATGGATATCAGGGAATTCTTTCACGTAGCTGATAGGTTTCTTCGACAAGAGGATGCATGTTTGGATATGAGGCCAAATGAAGTAAACATGGTTAAGGATGGAGAACCATCCATTGAAAGCTTGGGTAAAGACAAGGATAAAGGAAGAGGAAGCGCCGAGGAGAACTAAAATTCTCCGCTTACACAAGACTGAATGAGACATTAAAACGGATATACTTAGATACTTGGGATTGTCTTCCTTTTCGAAGGCCGACAAAGAGGGAACCCTCAGAACGCGAAAATGCATCAGGAAGACATTGTCTCTTTCATGACCTGGACGGACATGATATTAACAGCTGCAGACATCTAAAGGATATAATCGAGAAGCATGTAAGGAATGGGCATTGCGGCAATATGCCGAAACTTGAAATACGGTGGTGGAACAGAAGCAACCACCGCCTACCTTGAATAACGATGGCGCAAGGCCTAGGAATGGTGGTCGGTCGGTCATCAATTAATCGTGATGGTTTGGAATAAGTAACAAACTCATGGAAAACGGCTAAATCACTTACTCATGTACGGGGACAGAGATAATCCTTAGGCATACTCTGAGATGATGATAGACCGTGACGCTCTGGTTTGTGAAATCTATTTTTTCTTTTTGACTTGGACACTTGTTGTTTTGCTTTCGTTTTGAAGTTCGGTTTGAACTCCTGGTTTTGTTGGTTTTCTGGTTTGGATTTTGGTTTGGATGCTTGATTTTTGATTTGGACTTTTGATATGGATTTCTGGTTTGAATCTGGATCTCAGATTGGATTTTGATTGACTTTTTATCTGGTTTTTAGCTAAAAGGTCGTCGGATATGGATTATGCTCGGCAAGGATGCGGAGAGATCAGGATTCGGCTTAGGACTTAGGCCCCGTATTATCTATCGGTTATTAAACAGGCCGTCAAGTATGGACTATGCTCGGCAAGGATCTGGAGCGACCATGATTCGGCTTAGGACTTAAGCCATGGTATCACGCAGCGTTCGGGGACACTGAATCAAGAACACCAAAGGATTGATTAACACAGGTCGCCAAGCAAGGATTGCGCTTAGCAAGAACCCGAAGAGGTTACAAATTTGGATAATGGCTATGAACATCTAACGATTTGGGCATGGATCCGGTGAGGTCCTATTATGGATTTTAGGACTCGGTGAGGTCCCGGCAAGGTCCTCGATTTGGATTACCGAACTCGGAAAGGTCTTGGACTCGAATTAAATGATCCGGAGAGATCGTGAATTCGGTTAATGGATTTGGGATGGATTCGGAATTAAATAACGACTCGGAACAGTCGCGAAATAGACTATCGGATGTGGACGGAATTGCTTGATAATGAGTGGAACAATGACTTCGAATATCGGATTTGAGACTATTCAACATACCTTCCAATAGCAAAGCATGTTTTGGGGGCAAATGTTAACCTGCGTTTGGCAAGGCCATATACATGAGGTTTTAACTAAATCGACTGCTCGTTTGTCGAGACTGGAGTATGATGGTTTTATTTAACTGGATGGATTGATGGTCAATCGCGGATGATAATCGTGATTATGGAGCCGGGGTTCGACATAGTCGATGGACAAAAATCACGGGATACTTGAAATATGGGTTTCGACAAAAGTTGAGTTGTCGCGAGTCATCCGGGGTTTACTTCGAGTCGTTCCTAGGTTTGCTTCGAGTTTTCATGGAGTTTGGTTCGGTCACATTGAGTTGTGCTACGAGTTGCTCTGGGTCGGTAGGAGTTCACGGGTGGGTCGGTGTTGTGAAGGTTTTGGGTCGGTAGGAGTTCACGGGTGGGTCGGTGTTGTGAAGGTTTTGGGTCGGTAAGAAGGTGGTTCAGTTATGATGAAGTGGGTCGGTAGTGGTACGGTTCGGTGGTGGAGTGGATCGGTGATTGGAGTGAGTCGGCATTGTAGGTGGTTTGACATTTGGATGGATCGGTATTTGCTTGGCTCCGAGATGGACCCGGGTCGGTGAATGGCGATCCTCGAGTCGGCTATAGAGATGGATTTTGGGTCGGCATGTTTTAGATCTCCCCAAGTCGGCATCATCACAAGCTTGGATCGGCATCTCTGGGTCAGTCCAAGGGAGTGGGTCGGCAACACATGGGGATCGACATATTTGGAGTGGTCGGCTACTTCGGGTCGTGGTATGAGTTTCTTCGGGCCAGCTGTGAAAAGGGGGTGGATCGGCATAGAGGAATTAGCATGGGCCGGCAATGTTTTACTCCGAGTCGTGACAGAGTTTGCTTCGAGTTAAGCATAAGGCTGCTTCGGGTCATTACCTAGGAAACTCAGGTTGGCATACCCAGAATCAGAGTCGGTCGTAGTGAGAGATTGTGGATCGGCTATGGAGTTGATGGGCCTATATCAGCATGTGGGTCTTCGGAAAAGAGGATCTTGACTCTGCTTCCTTTCTTCTTCTTCAGTAAGGCTACTCTGCCATTATCGTTTTAAAAACTCTGAATTGTAACTGTAATTGATTCTCATATCAATAAAAATAAAATTTCTGGAGTGGACGTATGCTAGAGTCAGCCGAACCACTATAAATTCTTTGTTGTTACTGCTTTCCTTTTAATTCTTACCGTTCTTCATATTTATACTTTCTATATACACTTTATCTATGATCTATGACGTTGGTTGGTGCTTTCATTTACGTTTGGGTGTTAGTGATCAATTTCGACGCTAACAGTTACCATTTACGTCAATGTTTGAATAGGTTTATGTCAAACATGAATATAAAAGACAATTCTTACATGCTCAAAGATACTCCAGTTTCTCTCGCAATCTGATGCACTACAAGTAAGGCTTAAAAATTTGATTGCAAATTTTTGCAATGTAGAGGCCGAATTGCCATATAAACTCTACCATTCGGCTAAGAAAAATAATATAACAATTCAATTTTCAAATATCAATAAATTTGAACTTTGAATGTAACATAGAATTAGACGTTTAATAATAATTTTTAAATTCTTATTAGTGAAACATACATATGACTTACCCAGTGATTTTGTGTCTCTTGGATAATTGCCAAGTTAATACCAAATTGTCCTTCCGCTTTCGTATACAATGACAATTCATTCATAGTTTTCACTTGATCATTTTATGAAAAAAGTTTTTCAACACATTTATACAGTCCACATGTAACTTCTTCATCATGCTCAATGGTGTGATCTTTGTAAAAGAACCGTGGATCCAAAAAATATCCCGCCGCATGCAATGGTTGATGGAGTTGACATTCCCATCTTTTGTCAATAATAGCAAAATATCTTTGTACTTTATCTTCATTTCCGTCAAATGATTTTTCTATAGCTTCTTGTGCTCTATCCATTGCCTCACACACACACAGCCCATAGCAGGTCTTCTATCACCATCAACAAGTCGAAGGACTCGAACCAATGGACCCATCACTCTAAGTGTGTAAGAAACGTTATTCCAAAAAGATGACATTAAAACTGTATCACGAGTTTTTTTTCCTTTTGCTTCCTTTGCACACCTACTTCTCACTCACTCCTCTGATGTGAACATGGTTCGAAGGTAATTTTTTGCTTGTACAAATTTTGCAAGCATAGAAAACTAGTTGCAAATCGAGTGACGCGAAATCGAACAAGCTCCTTATTTCCATTGAACTTCCTCATTATGCTCATAATACCACTATGATTATATATAAATCCAGAAAGAGGATACTCCTTTCTTTATTGTGTTTCCCACTTTCGTTATTTTTTCAATGTCTTCAAGTATAAGATCAATGCAATGAGCGACGCAAGGAGTCCAATATATAGATTTTCTTTTAGCTATAGGCAATTCTCCTATTTAAGAAAAATAGCTAATGAATAGGTAAGGATAAATAGTTAAACACGTACTAGTATAGCAAATAAATTTTAAAGAACAACTATTTTATAAACTCACCTGTAATCTTAAAATTACTTCCATTGTCCGTTATGACTTGAACAACATTGTCTATTCTAACTCTTTCCACAAATTTATCAAGCAACTCAAAAAATTTCTCCCCCATTTTCACATAAGAAAGAAGCATCGACGTATTCTACAAACATCGTCCCTAAAGAGCAATTGACTCAAAAATTAATTAATGTTCTTCCTCTTCTATCCGTCCACCCATCCGACATAATAGAGCAACCATATCTTGCCCATTGCTCTTTGTGACCCTTCGTTAGATCATGTGTATACTCCAACTCCTTGTTCAACAATGGAACTCTCAACTCATGGTAAATAGGTGGCTTCAAATTAGGTTCATATCTACCAATAGACTCTAACATATCTTTAAATGCATCCATACGGGCCACATTGAATGCAATACTAGCTTGGTAAAAAAAGAGCAATGTATTGGTTTGTTCTATCTCTAAGTTCTTTATCACAAGCATCGTTTATACTTGTTTGTCTCATTGTTGATCCTCCACTTCGATTACTTGATCTCATGCTCATATTGCCTATATATACATCCTTGGGACCTTTTGGATTTTTTGATGTCTTCTTTCCCACATTCTTTTCGCTTCCACCGAGGTTCACTCTCTTGTTACTTGTTCAACTTCATTATTATCATCTCCCAAACTATAATTTCCTAAATTGTTGCTTGCATTAGCTTCAAAAGCATCCACCTTTCTAATTTGTTTCTTATTCATTGCCTCCGTTAACTCGTCTTTAATATTGGGTGGAATTTTAGGACAAGCACTTGCATTTTTGAATCCTCCAATTTGATGTTGCTTTGCTCTATGTATTCCTCCCGTTGTCACTTTCAAACAAAACATACAAGACACACTATTGGGGTTATTTTCATCTGCTAAGTAGTTATAATTCCAACCAGTATCAACTCTACGGTTTCTATGTATAGCCATGGCAGCAGAAGAATCTCCTACCTTTGCATTAGGTTGGTTTGTATCCATGACCTAAAAAGATAAGAAAAACATTCGTCTTGAGCGTCGCCTTTTTTACTTTAGCAAAAAATAATAACAAAAACTGCACTTCAAATTTCAAAAATTGAACTTTAATAAAAACCACACTTCAAAAACCGCAGTTCAAGAAAACAAAAACCGCACTTCAAATAACTGCAATTATAAAAGAAACTGCACTTTAAATTAAATGAAACTGCACTTTTAATTTAAAACTTCAAAACTAAAATTCAGTTTGAAATTATAACTTTAAATTCAATTTTAAAGTTTAACATAAAACTTTAAACTTCAAAATTAAAATTCAATTTAAAATTAGAACTTTAAATTCAATTTAAAATCAAAACATTAAAACTTTAGACTTCAAACTTAAAATTCAATTTAATATTAACACAAAACTTTATACTCAATTTAAAATTAAATTTTAAATTCTAAAACTTTAAACTTTAACATTTTGAAATCAAAATTCAACTTAAAATTAAAACTTAAAACTTTAAATTCAATTTTAAATTTTAATTTAAAACTTCAAAATTAAAATTCAATTTAAAATTAAAACTTTAAATTCAATTTTAAATTTTAACATTAAACTTTAAACTTCAAAATTAAAATTCAATTTAAAATTAGAACTTTAAATTCAATTTAAAATCAAAACATTAAAACTTTAGACTTCAAACTTAAAATTCAATTTAATATTAAAACAAAACTTTATATTCAGTTTAAAATTAAAATTTTAAACTCTAAAACTTTTAACTTTAAATTTAAATTTAAACTAAACCAAACTTTAGTAACATAACAATACTAAATTTTAGACTTTAAACAAAACTTTAAACTAACTTAAGTTTAATCACTTTATAAATTTAAATTTAAACAAAATTTTATAACTTAAACTAAGTTTATAACTTAAATTAAATCAGTTTATTACTTTGTATTTAAACCAAACTTTAAACAAAACTTTATAACTTAAACCAAGTTTATAACTTTAAACAAAACCTTAAACTAAATTAAATTTAAGTTTATAACTTTAAACAAAACCATAAAATTAAATTTAAGTTTATAAATCAGTTTATAGCTTAAACTACAATAAAAAAACATATCTGATCAACATGAGATTGCAGATCGAGCCCGACGACGGTGGAGGAACTGGATCGGCGGCGGCGATCTGGATTGGCAATGACAGTGCTTTTGGATCGACGACGGCTGATCGAGATTGTGTTTTTTTTAATGTCGAGACTCAAGACTGGAGTATCGATGCCCTAAATGTTCGATATTTTCTCAATTTCGGGGTTGGTTTTGGGCTGAAGCCCTAAATTATTCGACTACACAGAAGTGATCTTTTCCAAGGGTTTCGCTTCGCTGTCGCTTCACTGCCTCGAGCGCCTTGAGCATCGACAACGCCTTGCCGAAGTGAAAAGCCATAGGTCGGCGCCTAGGGCTTTTAGGCACCTAGGCGAGCGCTTCGATAACACAAATTAATTGTTGCTACACATGTCACTATGCTCTTGGCGGTTACTTCCCAGATGCCACGGAGATAATGCGCCAGGTCCATTCTCGTCACCAATATATTTCTCTCATCTCCTTCTTTACTGAGAACTCAATATATTTCTGCCATTAAACAGAGAAACAACAGAAGCTTTCTTCATCTTTACCACGTTCAATCAACAACTTTCATCTTGAATCAGTAAGCGTTTCTAATATCAATTTGTTGTGCTTTTTCATCATGCTTTTATCAAACATTCGATTGTTTTTTGGTATTGAATAACTTCAGGTTTATTGTGCCATTGCTTTTCCTCTTTTCATTTCCATGTCTTTTTGCACTTTACCCACTGTCATTGTGATGCTAACCCTGAATGTTACCATCGTCCGACGATCACCGTTTTTCATCAACGGTGGTCGTTTGACGTCGGGAACTTGGACAAGTTATACTAGGACTCTTGAGTTTGTTGATATTACTGAACTGTCCCTATCCTGATTAGAATAGGAAGATGATACACTATGTGTGACCCACAAATATGGTTGAGCTACAGGTTGATAAAGATGCGGACCACACGGCCAGTCTTGAGTCTTAGATTAAGGCTTGGCCGACATTGTTGTATGATTGCGTGTTGTTTGCATTAGTTGGCCGAGGAAAATCTGCCTCTGAGCTTAGTCAGTGTTTAAGCGGGTTGGGGTGGTTCAATAACCTAGGTTACTTGTTTGTTCATTATCAATATCGCATCGGTGGGCTGCATTGATATCTCCAAGGTACGGCATTGGTAGAAAACCGTATTAGAAATGAGGCAACATTGATGACAAGCAACATTGCTTATCAACGACGTTGATTGATGACGTTACTAACTAGGGCGATATTAATCTTAGCTCTATTGACACGCGGTAATGCTTGAGAGGTGGCATTGAGGAGTGACGACATGAGGTAGAGACGATACCAACATGCGTTATTGTTCATATGCAGAATGGCTTTGATAAAGTGTGGCATAGGCGGCGTGAGATATCCATGAAAAAGGGTATCAATGAGAAGCGATATCAACATGAAGCAGTATCAACATGGAGCGGTATCAATCTGAAGTGGTATTAATCTTTGTGATATTCCTCTTTTCTTTTGACGGTACCGATTTATTAATGTCATGCAACACTAGCGAGGTTCGGTATTTATGATACACTATGCCCCTACCACACTGATGACTTACGACCTGCCATCTAGGGTAAGTTTCTAGGCTGATGAAGTGCAATATCGATATGCAGTGTCAACGGGATGCATCATTGATAAAGCGCGGCATCATGCTATAATCCTTTAATACCAACTATTCATCTTGCACATTTTCTTGCCTTTTCTTCGATATAAATCTTTAGTTTCTACACAGCTTCTTCTACTTATATCCTTTAGAAAATATATGGATAACACCAATAGTTTAGTTTAGGGAAATGCATAAATTAAGATAATTTGTTGGAGCAAACAGTGGTTGGACACGTCAGCGTTAAGTGTTGTAGACTTCTGACAATGGTTTTATACTTAGCTAGATGAGATAATGATGAACCATATTGAAGTATCAAAATGAGATTTAAATCATAAATTGTAATATTCAAACACTAAACCGAAACAGGAATTAAATCGTAAATCGTTGATTCAAAAGATTCATAGTCTAAGGTTTTTACAAGCTTTGAAATTGATTTTAATGTTTGAATTTCTGCATTTAAACTTAAAACTCAAATTTATCCCTTGTTCAAAATTTATTTTATTTTGAAAACATTTGAATTAAAATTGTACATCCAAATAAGTATATTGAATAAATTAGCATGGACTAAATGATTTTTCCAAAATGTATTTTTAACCAAGTTTAAATCGAAATGTAAATGGAATCGCAAAGAGAGATCTAATTTGAAATGAGATTTAAATCGTAAGATTTGAAGATTTTTTATAAGGTGGAGTGTAAGGGTTGGAGTAGTACAAGTGGCATAGAATCGGACTTGGCATTAGAAATATTACTGTGAGTTAAAAGATCGTATATGTATCACCGTCGAGAAAGAAAATGTCTAGTGAGTGATAGACGACTTCAACTTCAAGAAAATATACGAAAGTGAACCAAGATCTTTAAGAGATATCTAGTAGAAAGTAGATGGATGAACTTTTGTGTGGTTTTTCTTATTATTTCATGTGATTATAATGTCATCAACATAGATCCAATTTTATATTGATGTACCAAAAGCATTACAAATAAATAGTGATGAATCAACGTGAGATTTTATGAAGTCATAAGCAATGAGAAACCAAAATAGTTTACGGTACCATGTATGTGAAGTTTGTTTATGATCATACATATACATACATACATACATATATATATATATATATATATATAGTTTACAAACATGATGATAATGTTCTTTGTCAACTAACCCTTGTGATTGCATCATAAGCACATCATTTGAGAGATTCACTTGGAGAAAGGTATTATTGATATCAAGCTGTCGTAATAACCAACCATTAGTTAGTGCATGTAGACATGTCAAGAGATATTTTCGGATGTGTATTATGTCATATCCGCATCCGCATCTGACTTTATTTTTGAATATCAAATATCTATATCCACAGATATAGACGGATATCAGATAATTATCATATCCGCTAACGAACGATAAATCAAAAAACATAAATATAGTATTTTGATTAATATAATTCTTTTCTTCAATTACATCGATTATTAGTGTATGCAAAATCAACAAATATTATGATAAAAAATATCTTTTATTAAATGCATATGATATAAACTGTTAACATAATAAAACAATAAACACATATATTTTATTATACTAAAATTCATGTAAAATAAACTATAATCCTGAAATAAACCGGTCAAATAATTTTCGAATGCAAATGTTTTTGTATCTGCATCTGTATCCGTTTTTGGAATATCAGATATTTATCTAATTTTCGGATATGGATGCAGACAGATTTTCGAGTATCCGTTGACAGCCTTAACTGCAGGAGGCAAAACAAGTTGTAATTTTGCTAGTTGACAAGGCGTTGGTGGAACCCTCTGGCAACCAACTTTTCTTTATACTTGTCAACTAAATTGTCAGGTAGACGCTTAATTTGGAAAATCCAGTTGCAACCAACTACATTCTGTGATGGACGAAATGACACACGATCTCATGTCCCATTTCGAACAATAGCATCATACTCGTCAGATATGACATGTCATTTAGGGTCTTTAATAGATTGTGTCACTGCAGTAGGTTCAAGGTCGTGATATTTATTTTGGTTAAGTATTTGTGGATGTTGTTTTTCCTTCCAATGGTCATGGGATGAGAATTTTGGTGAGTGGGTTGATATGTGGTTAAAGCGGTTAAGGTTTTAAATCATTGGCTTGATGTTGATTGTTGAACATTGCGACTTGAAGAAGGTGGAGTAATGGTATCGAGTCATGAGTTCTGTGGAGAAGGAATATGTGATATTTGTAAATTGTGATGATCGAGTTATATGTGAGCGGAGAAGGAATACTATGATCAATCAACAAATCAAACATCAAATTCCTCTTTTATTACATCTCCTGTTCTCAAATCCATGCATAAGTCCAATAATGATAATACACAATTTCTGAAAATTTGGTATCAATCTCCCTTAAAACTTTTCTTCCTGATATTGATGTGCACGTGCACACTGATACATGCACACATTCTCATGAAACCTTTCTAACCATTGGCAAATATTCTTTATTTGATTCATCTTCTTAAGTTCAATCATGTAAAACTCCTAAATCCAATTGCACCTCTTCTATAACATGTCAACCATCCACTCCACCATCTAACTTGACTTCTGATCCCAATCTCTCTGATCAAATGAACTCCACCAGCAAGCCTGTCTTCAATAAAGCAAATAAGAAGAAGCAAAAGCAAAAGAAAAACTCACGCTCAAAGTCAAAAACAGATCATTACAAAAATCTGCTTCTACCTCAAAGTCAAGCATGTCTATCTTTGCATTTATTTCAGATGATGATGATACTCTCTTACCTCTAAATAATACCCCAGAAAACACCAACCCCGCTTCTCATAGAAGTACAAGAAACTCATAAAAAAAAAACCCTACACTATCCAATGATACACAATATTGCTGCTTGGAACATTTAGGATGCTCACTTAGACATAAAGCTAGATCAAATCAAGCTTCTCTTTCTTGAACACAAATTATCTCTTATCTCTATATCTGAAATTTAATTGAACCCATCTCTCTCTCTAGAAGAGCTTCCTTCTACATGAACCCTTCTTGGTCATTCATTGACAATTTGAATGTTGTCCTATATGGGAGATTGTTGATCATTTATGATCCTTCTATCTTCCTCATTTCCCTTATTCTCTCAAACAATTTGCTTATTCATTCACATGTCATTCATATCCCTTCATCAACCTCTATGTACCTCACCTTTATTTATGCAGATAACACATCTTCTCAAAGGAACAACATGCTCAACCTCCTTCCATATTTTAGACAGGAGACTCATCCCTTGATTGTGTTTGGTGATTTTAATTGCTCCTTTCTTTTCTTGCATAAATCTGGTGGAATTCCTTTATCTGCTAGAGACATTTCTCATTTGAATATTGCCCTTCAAATGTCCTCTCTAATTGGTATTTCATCTATTGGTTCACCTTTCACTTGGTCCAATAAAAGTAGACATGGAGTGAAAACTCAACTAGAATTGATCTTGCTTTCTCAAATTTTAAATCCCTATCAAACTGGCCTAATGCTCAAATTCATGTCCCAATGCCAATTCCATCTGACCATTGTCCTCTTATTCTCTCCTTTGGGGACGGTGACATTAAAACCAAAACAAATTTTAAATTTTTTGACCCTTAGATTAATGAAATTATGAAACTGATTTCTTGCGGATCATTCAACAAACATGGAGCATCAAAACATATGGGAATCTAATGCTCAGACTTAAAATGAAGCTAAAGAACACTAAGAATATCCTTAAGGCTTGGGACAAGAACAAATATGGAAATGGATCAAAATTATCCACCTCCATCGGGGATGAGCTTGTCTTAGTTCAGCAGGAAATCATGAATAATTCTTCAGATCCCGCCTTGAGTCTCCTTGAAAGTGAGCTCTCCTCCAACCTTGCTGGTGCTTTAACTTCAGAGTTAAGTATGCTGAAACAAAAAACAAGAGAACGGTGGAACATTGATGGAGATGAGAATACCAAATATTATCATGCTTCCTTTAACATCAAACAAACCAAATCCTACATTTCTATAATAAATGATCAATATGGCACTCCTCAAACTTCCTCTGATAATATTGATTCTGCCGTCCTTAATTACTACACCACTCTTCCCGGCAGCCAAGAAGCTTCCCATTTCGATGATACATTTATTTCCCTTCTTAACTTGTCCAAGTTAAATTCTTCTCATCATCAATCCTGCAACTGATGAAGAAATTAAGAACACTGTTTTCAGTACCAGGAAAGATGCTTGTGGAGGTCCTAATGGGTTTAATGCCCTATTTTTTACTAATTGTTGACGGATAATAAATAAGGATTTCTTTAGTGCAGTTCACAATTTCTTTTCCAAGTGCAAGATGATCAACGCAATCGACTCCACGAATCTAGCATTAATTCCTAAGGTCAGTAACCCTTCAGTTGTCTCTCAATTTAGACTTATTGCCTGATGTATACAAAGTCGTATCTAAGATCCTAGCACTAGGCTCAAGCATGTGCTCACTTCCCTCTTCTCACCTAACCAATCTGTTTTTCTCCCTCATAGAAGCATCCTTGCTAATGTATTGTTAGATCATGAACTTCTCAATGGATACATTACAGTCAACACTTCTCCTAGAGCTATGCTCAAAATTGATATAAAAAACATTTGACTTGGTTAAATGGTATGCCCTCATCTCCATCATGAAAGTCATGGATTTTCCTGCTAGCTTCATTGCTTTGATTCACAAATGCATCTCAACTGTTAGCCATTCTTTCTTGATTAACTCTCATTCAGTGGACTACTTTAAAGGAGCTAAAAGCTTCAGACAGGGAGATCCTATCTCTGTCTATTTATTCATCATAATCATGAAATCTCTCACACAAGCATTGCTTCTTCAGGTTAAGCAAAAGAACTTCTCTCTCCACCCTAAATGCAGGAGTCCTCTTATCACCTCTCTTGCTTTTGCAGACGACCTCATCATATTTACCAAACCAACTCCCTCATCCCTATCATGCATCATGCATACTCTTAAATCCTTTGCAGATTTCACTGGCCTACACATTAATCCCTCTAAATCACACATTTTGCTTGTTGGTCTTAATTGTCCTCAGACTGACCATTGCCTCTCAATCATTAACATGCAACCCCTTCAAAATGATATGAGCTACCTTGGGATTCCACTAGCAACAAAAGCCATTACAACAGCTCTGTGTACTCCATCATATGAGAAGATAACTTCCACCATGAATAGATGACAAAACAAATTTCTGAGTCAACCGGGTAGGCTTACCATAATAAACTCCATAATCTTCTTTATAAATGGCTACTGAGGCAGATCATTCCTATTTCCTTCAAAGCTCACCAGCATGATTAAGAGTGCAATGATCAGATTTTTATGGTCTGGTTCCATCTTCACAAAGAAACTTGCTCCAACTGCATTCAATAAACTTGAAAGGCCTATGACAACTTGTAGGGCTGCGCATTAAAAATCTCTCAATATGGAACACATGCCTTTTCCAAACATTTAGATGCTCTTCTTAATAACTCTAGTTCAGTCTGGGTTGAATGGGCAAATAAATACAATCTTAAGAATGTACTTTTGGCTTATGGAAGCTAAGCCCTTCTATAGTTGGATATGGAAGGCAATTCTGAAAATTAAGGCAGCATCTTCTTCCTCGTGCTACCCTTTATCTTGCCAGGAACAACGGAGCCAAGTTCTATAGGGTACCTTGGATTGCTAAAGGTGTTATTCTCCAAAACTATCTTAACTATGGGGAAATTGTTCTCTTTGGCATTTCTCTTCAAGCAAAAGCAGTAGATTATATTTGAGATGACAATATCAGCCGCCCTAGGTCTAGCTGTAGTAACATAACTGCCGTGTAGACCCTTTATACAAATACACCACAAAATATTGTTGATAAAGAAGAGCATGTCTGGTGTTCCAGCAAGAAGAATCACTCCTCTGTCCTTATTTACAAGCTATATCTGATCAACAATCCAACCTCAAATTTCCATGGTATAGAAGAGTTTGGAACTCTTATCTACCTCTAAGAAGCTTAATTTTTCTCTCTGGAAGATACTGAAGAATGCTGATAATACGTTATGCAACCTTAACATCAGAGTTTTGCCAATCGCTACTGACTTCCTTTTCTGCAGAAGGGCCCCTAAGAATAATCTCCACCTGTTCTTCAGTTGTTCCTTTACTCTTTTCCTCTGGGACATTATCAAAACCAAGGAAGGATTTGTTCTTCCAGTTCATGACAGCTTATTGGAGTGAGAAAGCTTATACAAGGAAACATAATGGAAGGTTCCATATTCTTACGAGCTTCTGTTAATTTTAAAGTTTTTGCTGCGAGCATATGGAAGGAGAGAAACCAGAGGGTTTTCAATGCAAAAATCAGGAATAGATTGGATATGTGCCATGAAATCATCAAAGGAATTCACTTTGCAATGCTTATTTCACCTTATCACTTTCCTACGATGATGGTGGAGAAATGACACATATTTAAAATTTTCTGCTATTTATTTCCTGCTTGTTTACCTTTTTTTGGTTTGTTTATTAGTTGCTTGTACGTTTCAAGTAATTAATAAAATGGTAAGGGTCCATTTAACCTCACTAGTCTTGCTACAAAAAAATTTGGTTTTGTGGTGGCTATTGAATACTGTAATTTGGTGAAGTCGGGATCAGTCTCAGGTTCTGGGTCTCGTGGAAGAGAGCACGTGAATAATAGCATACGTGCATTTGTTATGGAGGTTTGAGTAGATTCTGCTTGATGGACATGTTTCAGAGTGACAGATGATGTGATGATGCACGAAGATGACGACTATATGGGGATCCATACATATGATGTGGAGGATGAAAGACAAAGTAGATCATATTGAATGGTTTTGAAGGGCATAATAGACTCGATAAATTTGACAGAGGCGTAAGGTTGTGGGATCAAGGTAAAGAAATGCACTTTGGTTGGACGAATGACCAAGAAAACATAGGGGAGGAACGAGGATAGTTTGTGAGATGAATATAAAACCAACCAAGAATAGCATAAACAACCAAATGAGCAGTTGAATGGTTGCCAAAGAGCTTTTCGTATGGTTATAATAGTTGGAGCGTGGGAGTGAGTTACTAATAAGGTAAACACCGTGGAAAATGCATATGATAACATGACAAAGACATGGAAACATGTGAGAGGAGTGATAAGGTTGTTTCTGCTATATGACAATGATGGTATTCACCCATCATGCTCTAAGGTGTGAATGTGAGATTACGTGAGGTATTCTATTAGAAATAAGATATGATGAAACAGTTTGATATTCCATTCCATTATCAAAGTCACATGTAATGGTATTTGGATTGAAGTATTTTTTTTCCAGAAGTGCTTTGAAGCAAACAAAAATATCATAAAGACAGATTTTCTTTCTAATGGATAAAACCATATGTATTTTGTAAAATGATCAACAAAATTGATTTAATATTTCAGATTATCAATAGAGTAAACAAGAGAATTTCACACAGTTGAAAATACAATTTCAAGTCGTGAAGTTGAAACAAGAGTGGAAGTGGAGATGACTTTCATTACATTAATATGCATTACATTTTAAATTAAACGACGATGGATTTGAGACTTCTTTAATTTAAAGGAAGAAACAATATGACTAAAAATTGACTGTGGTAGATCACACAAATGATGATACCACTCAAATTGAGCGGTCTTAACACCTAAAAAAGCAACCAATGGAGAATATTTGGTAGAGCGGTTCAGTCATTCATACACAACGCCCTTAGTATAAACTTGTAGAAGCATGCCTCCATTCAAAGATCCTTCACACAAAAAGAAGATAAAAATTCGATGGATACATTGTTATTCTAAAAAACCGAAAAACAGAACATGTTTTTGTTTATATTGGGAACATAAACATTACGGGTGAAGGTATGCAAGGGAGTACATAGAGGTATAGAACCAATGTGTGAAATAAGTGGACTCTTGTCATTGTCAATCACTATGTCATCAGTTCCAATTTAGAAGTCCGGGTAGAGAAATTACTGAAATCAGTAGTAACATGATGTGATGCTCCACAATATAGACTTAATTTGAGTCTATTTAAATATTTTCATTAGCTTGATTGAAAAAAAATGGTTCTGACACCATATTAAAATTTTGAAGAAATGCGAAGAATAAAAGGCAATAGAAATATTGAATGATGTTTATTGAGAAAATATATATACATATATATACATACATATACATACATATACATACATATATATATTCTCTCAAGAAATATTGAATAAAGTTCACCTTTCCATATTTACATGTTTTTCAATACACAATTTACATGATTTGAAATTTGCAAATAAATATTTATTGTAATCACAATAAACACTAATAAATTCATTAATTAAATTCAAATTTGATTGTGATTGATTATATTTAATGCTAATTTTAATTCAAATTTTTTGCCTTAAATATAGTTTAATGAGGGGGGATGGTAAGCTTATACTTGCCACATGATTGTTAGTGTGTGGGGGTTCATCAATTATTAGCTACATGTTGTCAATGTTTGTCTACAACTTTCCATCAATCATGTGGCAAGTACAAGCACGCTCTCTAGAGTGTGCTTAGCATTACACTTTAATGAGAATTAATGAAGATGAAGAAGCATTAATGAGAATTAATGCAAATTTGGTTAAATAGATGTATATGCCGCAAATGGATATACATGTATATGTATATATGTATTGTATATGTATTTGTGTGTGCACACACACATGTAGAGGGACGATAACTTGGGGATCAACCATGATGACTTGAATTTAATGCTACACTATAGAGATATAGTTAATAGCTTTAGACCTAACGTGTGTGGAAGCAGAGTGTTTAGAAATCTGCTTGTATATTATTTTTTTGACTGAAACGACCAATGTCTTCAATGGCCATTCATTGTGATAGAAAAGCTGCAACGTATTGAACCACATCTAATATCTATAATGGGAAATTCAAAACATCCATTTGAGGCATACTGTATTTTCTGGATGGTATACTGTTGATTCACAATGATAAGGCTAAATTCAAACTCCGTATATTCTCGTATCCGAAGTAAATGTGGAGAGTTGATTGTAGAATTGTCTACTTTTGTAAGAACCGGGCCAATGTTTTAATGCATTCAAAGAGCTATGCAATGGTCAAATTATGCTATCCTGATCCCTATAGCAAATAATATCCAGTATTGCGTGTGCTTGATTTAAGCTGGTTTAATATTTAAACTTTAAAATTTTGATTACTTTCCCCTTACATTAATAAAGCTTATAGGTAAAGGTTCGTATCTAGAAAGCATCTTTCACCTTATGCATAATGCATTTTCCCAATTTATTCCTGGATTGCAAACATTTATTTTACATTGTTCGAAGCTGCCATTTTTACCCAATATTGAACATATTGGAATATGATGATATTTTAATATTTTCTATTAATTATGTTAATTGCACCAACATATGCACATCCACAACACTCTGACACATGCTCATGCATACCCCCTGCACAGAGTAGACACACATGCACACAAGTCTCCATGCCCATACACCCCTGAAACAGCACATATACAAAATTACTCATTCTGTTGTTTGAACTGATTCAGCAAACTAGAACTTAACATGATATATTATTTTACAGGTTTTTCTTACAGGATGTTCTGCAGGTGGTCTTGCAACTTTTATACACTGCGACAGTTTTCGTGCATTATTTCCAGAAGATGCTAATATCAAATGTCTTGCAGATGCTGGGTTTTTTCTTAATGAGTATGTCGTCAAGGATGTTGCTAAGATATTAATACCCATTGCTTATTGACGACCTCGTTACTAATGAAATTATGGACCTAGTCTTCATTTTAGTTTTTACCAATTATCTCCATTATCAATCACCCATTTTTTGATCATGTTCTTACTCTTTCTCTTTTATTCATCCTATTCTTGTTCTTCTTCCTTTCTCTCTTCTTATTTTCATTTCATGCTACTTATTATGTTTAAGCCCAATTATCTAGCTTAACTTTTTTTCATAGATGTTTACCTTTTCAGTTTTACACCATCAAATTACATTTCATCTTGACCAAATTTTGAGTGCTAATATTGATTGGTTAATAAATTATACTATTAAGTTGGACATAACAGTCTAGAGTCGATTGCATATTTGCATCAACCCATTTGACCTCTCTCACGCATAAATTGCATAATTTCAGAGTGAAATTTGGAGAATAACTTGATTCATTAAGACACTGTGTATAATGATTGACAGAGTAAAATACCACCATTCATAATAATTGCTATTTATCACAATAATGGAAAATCATAATAAATACCTTTCTGTTACTTTATGCCGAATCCCTTATCAAAAACATGATATATAGTGATTAAATGCATTAAATAGCCACCAAACGTCGTTACTATCTTACATCTCCAATATAGAAACATAGATTTGTTTGGATTGTCCTCTACCAATATTGTTTACTAGACTTGGTGTGTGACACACTGCTACTCCAGTCCAAATGAGTAATTTTACCAACTTATACTACTACACTCTATTTCTATAAATCTTGAAACACTGACCATGCAAGTTTCTAGACCTGCTTCTCTTGTGTTTTGGGAAGAAGCGGAAACTACATATGCAAGATTCTTTTTTTTTTTTCCGGAAATTATCAATTTATGACAGTGATCATTATCATATATTTCAAATCGTCGGTGTCAGCAGATAAGCTCTCTCGCTCCCCACCTCCCCCCCCCCCCCCCCCCTTAAATATAGGTATTTTTGCCAGAACTCACTGTTTCTTTTACTAACTCGTCCTATGAGTTTCATTTATTAGATGCGACTTGATGTTTTATTTTGCTTTTTTAACTTTCTCTTTTCTTGTTATGTTTATTAATTGCAGAAAGGATATTTCTGGGAAAAGAACGATACAATCTTTCTACAAGGAAGTAGTTCATCTTCAGGTAAGTTCTGGCATCCTCTTTTTGTTGACTACCCTGACAAATTCCAAATCACATTATGCCTTCGTATACTTAATACTACGAGGGGAACAATCCAACTTCCATTAGGCATGTTCATCTAAGAACTCTCTAATTATACAACTGGGAAGAAAATAGATGATGAATAACAACCAATTCTTCCATCTATGGTTATTGTGACAAAATTCCTCAGTTGACCAAGTTTATCTAACATTTCCATCCATATACATATTTGTAATCTAAACACTGGGAATATCAACCTTTTAATTCTTTCACCTCAACCTATATCGTTCATGTTTGACAATCAGAATCTTCACCGTAGTCCTATTTTGTTTGTTTGCTGTGCATACAGGCTTTTCCGTTATTATTTATACGGGTAGACATAGTTGCATCAGTGTTAATGTGAAATTTATATCGATTAGTTGGTTCATGTTTGCATTAGTGGTTCATGTTTAATACGCCACAGTTTGCTTCAAACATTTGAGTCTACTGTGAGCCTTTATTCATGCACTGTCGGTTTCGGTTTCTATGAGTGCTTGATTCCATGATCAAGTCTCGGAAATAGTCTCTCTTGTAAGGGGGTAGGGCTGTGTACAAATTGCAGACCCTACCCCTGCTCTTATGCACTGGTTAGAAAGTGATGATATAGTTTACTTTTGTTCAGTATATCCACATACAGACATTTCACCTTTTGCATTTTTAGTCAAAATTGTGGTCCCAATTATATTGTGTTTGCCCCAGGACATAGGGAAATTTTTACCAAAAGATTGTACAAATGAGATAGAACCTTCTCAGGTAACTTTCAAATTTGTTTTTTGTATGCTGTTGAGCTCAATTCAGATATTATATCTCAGTAATGTTTGTGATTTTAGTGTTTCTTCCCTCACGAACTTATGAAGGGAATAAAGACACCATTTTTCATCCTTAACCCAGCTTATGATTGGTGGCAGGTATATGGTCATCCTATTTAACTCGTTATTATTTCATCTTTGCATATATTTTATAATAAACAGGTAAATAGGCACAAGGAAGAAGTTGCAAAAAAATTTAGTCTAAGGGACAATAAGTTTGCTTTTTAGCCTGAAGGACACTTTTTAGTGTAAACTGAAAATGATAGTTACAACTATCATTCTGTGGTTTACACTAAAAAGTGTCCTTCAGCCTAAAAAACAAACTTCTTGTCCCTGAAGCTAAATTTTTTTCTAAGTTTTTCCTTTAGCCTAAAAACCCCTTTTATAAAAGTTTGATAGTTTCAATTACCATTTTTCATATTTCAGATAAAAAATATTTTGGTACCAAAGTCATCTGATCCTCAAGGAAAATGGAAAAGGTGTAGGAACAACCTATTCAACTGTGACTCGAAACAGCTTAAAGTGTTGCATGGTTGGAACCATAAACTTTTGTTAATATTTATATTATTTTGCATATATTCTGGAAAAAACTGTAGACTTGATTCTCATATAATGGCAGAAAGTATGATTTTTGGACAGATTATAGGTCATCCATGCTTAAAACTATAAGTAAATCTCTGCACAAGAAGGATGATGGAATGTTTATAAATTCCTGCTTTGTACACTGCCAGACAATGAATATTCGCACATGGCACTCTCCAAATTCCCCAAGAATTAATAATAAGGTAAATATTATTCCCTCCAATTTCTTTGTTGTGACATAAGCAGAGCATTGTTCAATCATAGGCAAGTAATGAGCTAAAATACCTCAGGAATAACATGAGATTAATGCCTATAATTTTCTTACAAAGCAGTATGTATCCTCTAGTATGGTTTATAATGTACCTGACTCTGGAATAATTGATCATAAGCAGACGATTGCACAAGCTGTTGGAGATTGGTATTTTGGCAGGAGAGACGCGAAAGACATTGATTGTCCATTTCCATGCAACCCTACCTGTTACAATGTTATTTTTAACTAGCACAGATGGGATAATTCTTTGTGCATTGGAGTTCAGCGAATAGGAATCTAAATTGGCTTCTGAAATCTGTGTTTTATGTTTTATGATGCTGGAGAAATGTGTTATCGTATGTTTTAAATTCATTAAAGCTTAAAAGCAATATTTTGTAAAGTCAATTTGCATTAGAAATATGATTAAATAGTTTATACAAATGTGCGTCCCTTTTTTGTGTACCATATTTTTTTTTTAATTTCTCATAATGCCGATATAATTCATTTACACGGTTGTCTTTTTCACAAATTGTTTTCATAGGTATACTTTTTTTTATTGACTTTGTGTAATAACCTGCAGTTTTGTTAACTAGGGTAATGTATCCCTTTTCAGTGAATGGTGTACCAAGCTCAAATGTAGAAGATGATGCAGGTATGAATTAATTATGATTAATCTTTTTAAAGCTGCAAGCAATGAATATAAAGCTGATTTTCTTAACAGAATATGCTACATCTATTATTATGTCCTCAAATAACTATGCAAAGGAAGTCCCACGATGAGGCTTCTCATATTATATTTAACCAAGTGGCCCTGTATCTGATGGAAGATGCATCATGAATATTGAATGATAAATAGAAAAATAAAAGAAAAAGATTTCTAGTACTATGTATGATTACAAGACACGAGGAGCTAAAGTTGTTTTAGTTGGAGAAGAGTTATTTAAGTACTGTAATGAGATGATTACTAAACATGTGATGATTGATCTTGTTGATGCACAACTTGGGAACATGATAATTCATATATGTGGTTTACAACAACATATATAACAGACGCTGCAATGGGCGATGTTGATATTAGTGCTTCTTGATCATAAGATTTTTCAGGGAATGGGTAATGTATTTTCTGTGGATTTAAGTGAAACAGCAGTTGAACCTACAGGTTAGCAAACATCATAGGTTAGAATTTATTTCTACAGTATTTTGAATATCCTTTCATTTAGTTGGAAAAGTGGTTAAACAACCTACTCAATCATTTGTGCTTATTAGGTACATACATTATATGCAGGAAATTATTAGGTAAGCTACTTGGTTATAATATTAAACTAATCTCTTTTGTTTGTGGGAACGTCCATATCTCAGTTCAAATCCTTTTAGGCAAATTCTATTTAAACATCAACAGTTGGTGAACATGCACCTTCCATGTTTCAAATTTTCTAACACTAAATTGTTCTTTTTTGTTACATTAGAAACATGTTATAATCCACTGAATAAAAATCCTAAATAATGAAAAAAAGAAAGTTATACAATGAAAAGACCCATAGGTATGGTAACTGAGCTCAGTTAACTACTGAAACTGAACATACTCAAACTAAAGTTGTACTGATCAACAAAATCAAAGTGAAGCACAAAATGTTATTTCCTGGAGGGAAAGTCATTTTTGATGAAGGAAATGATAATGAATGGTTTTTTAGAACATAAAATTGTTACAGGAAGAAACAGATGTTTTCTGTTCTTTTAATAAAAACTAATTAAATACTTTTTGTGCCCTTTTGTCTTTTAAAAATATCAATTTATTTTCTTTTGCATTATCCGAAAGTTATTCTTCATCAATTTTTTAATTTTTGACTTATATTGTCAATTTTGAATTTCAAAATAAAGAGTTCGAATTTTAGTTTTAAATTTTAAATTTTGAAATAATCTAATATTTGAAAATACTTAAGGATATTAAATTTCAATTTGAAAAAAAAATGTAACATCGAGAAGTCTGAATCATAAAATTCCTTGATTTTGAAAATCCACTTCAAAGCAATTTGAATTTTGAAAATTTGAGCTTTCAAAAATTAAGCTTTGATAATTTAAGGTAGTGTTTGACTTGAAAACGAGTTGTGTGTTTTGCTTTTTTTCATTGTGTATGGAGAATGATGTGATAGAGGAGGAGAAGTTGGAAAATCCTAATCCTTATCCTAATCATTTTGAATAAGATAGTTTTTTACATTTTCCAAAAGACATCAAACAAGGTCATTTTAAATTTACAAGTTAAACTATTTTCCAAATCAATAGTTTTCCATCCTCATTTCCTTTTCTATGCATTATAAGCACATGTTGAAAACGAAAAACAAAAAACTCGTTTTTAAACAAAACAAAACTTTGAGAATCAAAAGATTGAAAAGTGGAGTATTTTTATTTATTTTTAAATTTAGACAATTTTTGGTTTGAAAGATAATCAGTATTAGGGAAAAATGAAAAGACATTTTTGTCACTGAAACCATGAGTGTACAATTTTCAAATAGATACTTTTGTGACATTAGTTATTGGTTTAATGTTTATGGAGTTGATAAGGGGTAATGAACGCACACATGGCATAAAAGAGAAAATGGAGCACATTTTTCTGAGCTCAAATGGACGTAATTCTTCTACAAGAACTATGGCCATGCCAAGATCTCATTTGACAGGAAAATAACATAGGTATGACATCTGAATTATTGCTTAGTTTTTATATTCCATGATAAAAAAGTTTGTACACCAAATACACTGAGTTCACAAACATACGATTACAAAATGCCAACCCAAAAATATATAACCCAATTAATAGTAGTACGAATTGGAGATTTTGTATCAGTATAATGCATGAGAGATGTGTCATGTGGAGGTTGGATTCATGCTTGATGCTCTGGTAGATCAAAGATATTAATTAACAATCTTTCACTTCTCTAAAGAATCTACCTTTTTTGTTCGTATTATATTAAGTAAAGTATATGTTATATGTACATGATAATTAAATATTATTTCGCTAGTGTGGTGGTTGAATAATGATGATGCAATAGATAGAAGAATGAACTGCAGCATGAACATCACAATTATTTTGAGATAACATAAACTACATATCAAAGCAATAATTTGACAAGACTTGTACTGATGGACATGCACTAGTTGGTGCAATTTGGTTAATCTGATATAGAAGCTTCATGTTTTTGTTTGGGTCTGAATATTTATACTTTCCGATTCTGATCTAATAGACCAATAATATGTATATCTTATTCCAACAAATTTGTTGCAGGTTTCATATGAGTTTGCCTAATTTTATCATCTATTCTGGATGAATTCTCATTTCATAAAGTACGTACGTAAAACTTCTTAATATGATATTAGGTAATATATACGTACGTAAAACTTCTTAATACGTATGCTTTCTCAGGACAATACATGAAAAACTATTATTTTGCTGAGGTTGGCTGAACGTTAAAAATTAATAAGGATTAGGCGCAGTATCAAACTGTAGTCCTTGAATATCAACTGTGTATGACTATATACACCCCAGTTTGTTATTCCTAATACCACGATGTGGTGACCAAAAACACAAAACGGGGTGTGTTTAACATTGCTTCCCGTGGAGCTAAATGGACTCCGTTTTGTGCTTTTGGCCACCATATCATGATGTTGGAAAGAACAAAGTGAGGTGCATACGGTAGCACACTATCAATTTAAATGCAATTACTAACGTATATGAGCTTTGGCTCTCAATTTAGACTGCTAGGAACTTTTTGGTTTATGAGGCCGGCTCATATTTGGACTTCGTAATTGTTTTTTAGCTTTTTTTTCACGGAGAATACCAACTTTGCCCCTGAATTTCAGCTATGATCAATTAAATCATAGACATTTGGACTCTAATTGTATTTTGGCTTCAATTCACCTTCTTGGTTTCAAATATCTTTAATAAGAGTCATAAATGTAAACTCGAAAAATGTTCTCTGTTAATGTAATAGTATATGTTTGTGACATAGAGCTAATAAATACCAGAGTTTGTACCTTTGGTACAAAGATCCCACCAGTATAGACTCGTATTTTACTATAAAAAATTGTCAAGTAAATTCAAATATTTATTGCATGATTGCTACAATTTCTTATTAAATAATTCCAAATATTTGATATGAGCGTTACGGCACGCGCTTCGCGCATGAGTTGTTTTTCTATAAATTATATATGTTTCAACACATTCAAAAAAAAAAAACACAAATGTTTAATCATTTTTTTTGTTGAAATAATATGTAGTTTGTTTGAATTTTTATTTCTAAGTTTCAGTATCTATTTTTTTATAGTTTGAATTTTTATTCCTATTGTTATTAATAGACAACGAATTTGTAAAAGAAATTTATTTGTTATATCATATTTAAAATGATTAAGATTTCATAATATTTGTAGAGAATGTTTTGTTTGTAAAAATAATAATTATTTATTAGATTCTATTTTATGTGATATTAAAATTTGTAGAGGACAATTTTAATATGTGAAGTGGGTTTATTCGTTGGATTCTAATTTTAAGAATTTGATAATATTTGCTGAAGGGCATTTTTGTTAGTTCACGCTGACAAAAAAAAAGTGTGACGCCAAATGTATTACAACTATTATTAAAGATAGTGTTCATCCAAGAAAAAAAATCATAATATAAAGGAAGTGTAATTCGGATAATATATCAGTGAAATTATAATCCTATCAAATTACAAATATAAATACATATCAATTTTCTAGAATAAACCGGTAACAAATATTCTATAATTAAAGTAAGATAAAAATTTATGAGTTCTAACATTGACTTTAATTCTTGTACTAAACAAATATATTCCAACAAACTTAAAATGCAATCTTTTACTTAACGGGAAATTATTGTCTAAAACAAAATTTCTTAGTGTTTTAGCCTCAAGGAAAGACCTTCAGTATTTTAGTATGAAGGACAACTTTCTTTAGGTATCAGTTTTTAGTCCTTGAGGCTAAAAATATACAAATTTTTGTACTTTAAATTAATTTTCTCTTTTCTTAAATACTTGCATTTATTTTTATAGGTTAAACTATATTTAAAAAAATATGGAATATTTGGCCTTTGTTCATAAATTCAATTTATATATATATATTTTTTTTTTTTGCATATAATTTCATGTTTTATTTAAAATACAATGTTACTATAAAAAAACATTAAATCATCTTTTTTGTTTATCAAATTTCCCAATTTTGTTATAGTAATTAAGTTTTTTGTTTATAATCATAATTTGGATGCCGGAAGTTTGTTGAGCAAGTTATTGAGGAGTACAAACAGATTAATTCTATTAGTAAAAAACTAATTTGGACCAAAATTAAGTAATATCTTTAATACCAGTGCTAGGACTTAACATCAATCTTAATGTCTGTGTTCAAAATATGTATTACAAGTTTATAAACTAACAAATGCTTACATATTTTTTATGCACACTTATACATACTCGTAAATAAATTTAAAAAATTTGCTAATTTTTAAATATTTCAAGAATGTTGTATGTAATTGGACTTCATACATAAATCAATTATTAGGTGGTATGAATATCAGAGTTGACAAATATTATTGCAACAAAACGGAAGTCTCTAATGTTATATGTTTAGCAACTATTATTTATAAATCAGATACTTAAACTTGTTGATGGACTGCAAAGAATAAATGTATTCAGTGTTGTAATGAATGATGATGCAAAATAAGATTGAAAGTGTATGGTATCACGTTTTCGAAAAGGTGCAAAGTACAATCAGCATTAGGTGTGGAGGATATTGCATTCGGGAAAACCAAAAGTTTAATTTATGAATCACATTTAGACATATTCTTATTTCCACTTTTTATTAAAAACATGGACCCGCAGCTAGTGTCTACTCGAGTCATATAAAATACAATTACCAATTAACCCTTGAATATCAATAAATTGCAAACCTTATATAATTTAATAGTAGGTCCACAATTGAAACCCTGCCTTATTTATTATGAGTCTACTTGAGTTTGCTACGGGTAGATCCCAACAAAGCGTCGATTAATTTCAAGCCTTACATTATAATCAGTCAGAGATGCATACAAACCTTGTTCTTTAACCTTCCTGTTATACTTCCTTTTTCTTAACCCTTTAAACTCTCCTATTACTTATAATAATGTCTTCACAACTAGACACGTTTATCATGGAGGAAGCCGATTATGTAGCCATCCCAAAGTTGTTAGCCTTTTCAAGCACTAAGGAAAATGCTTGCAACGAAGAAAAAGAAGAAGAAGGCAAGGAGAAAGAATCGAGCAATAAACAATTAGAAGTAGTAGTAAAAGGAGGTCATGAAGTGGAAGATACCGATGATGGATATCATACACCAACTTCACCAAGGCATAGAATTGCTGCACCCAAGTGCCCAAGAGCTCCTATGAAGCGAAAAAGTAGGAAAACAGATGGCGTGTATTGGAGGTTCAACGAGCTTATTGGTTTTGTAGATGGTGATGGCATCAAGCTGATGATAAGTAAAAAGAAGACCACTATTTCTAGAGTCATCAATAATATGTGAAGTCATGCGAGTTGAATAATTAGGAGTAATTGAGTAGTACATTGTAAGGAACAACTTAATCTTCTTAGTTTCTTTTCAAGTTTCTATCTAATTGCAACTCTTTCTAGTTATGCTTTCTCTTCATCTTTGATCGTCGCTATCTCAAGATTTTTGAAGTTTTACATGCTTGTTTGTAGTATGATAGTTGATGGTAGTTGCCTAGGATGCAAATAGATACTTACATAGTGGTGTATGTTGGTTGCGCATTATGAGCATGAAATTAAATCATTTTAGGCAGGATTTGTATCCATCTATGGATTCATGTTATACTGTACGTCCCTGAAATATGCCCACATTTTGTAGGTTTAGAAGTCTTTATTTTTATTCACTTGATCATGTCATCTTGATATGTTTGAAATTAATTAGTTGATTTTCAGAGATTTTAGAAATTAAGTTGCTTTTGAGGATTCTAGACAGGTTTCTTTCTCTCTTTTTCTTTCATATATGGCCTGATTTATCCTTTCGATAGATTAAAAAAAAAAAAAAAAAAAAAAAAAAAAACAGATCACACTTTCAAGTTAATTTGCTTTAACAACCTTTTTTAAAGTCCTCAAAAATATAACAAAAAAGAAGGGGAAATATGCATGGGGGAATTGTAATCATGGCCAGCCAGTCTTTTGTTTTGTGTTAGTTTGTGATTGCTTACATATATTGTGGTCTTAATTATTGTTAGAGTACAATGCTTTGTCCTCTTTTAACAAATTTGTCATTGTAAATCAGTGTACGCCTTGAAAGCCCAGTTCTTACCGCAGGATTATTAGGAACACTGATTATATTTGTACCATTTCTTAAAATAATACTTATAATCGTAGAATACAAAACAGTAGCATTCTTAGAAAGTGACTAAGCATCCTGGTTAGCAGTTAATGTAAACCTTTTTACAAATAACAACATGTATAGGCTATGACAGTATTGGTTCAGTGTGTTTTTTTTTCTTTTTTTTTTCGTTTTTTTTTTTTCATTCTTGAATATATTTTGTACTTCTTACTTTGATCATAATTTGCATTAAAAGTTGAATGGAAAGTAAAAATTGGAGCTCATACAACATTTTCGAAATTATGGTCTCAAAATTGCAAAAAACCCTTTAAATGCTACAAAGTTGGTCTGATGTGATAGCGGAAAAAGGCAAGAATTGTCCTAAACATTGACGATGCCTCAATCACTTTCATCTGGAATTATACTTTTTAAGTTTCATAAAGTGAATTCAAGAGTACATGTAGTAGCATTGAAGAATGCAAAATATATCACTTTTTGGTAGAAGAATTATTGAATAGAGCGCAGGCTCTGCTATATAATATGTCCCTGGACATGATAACACAGAATTCACATGGTCACTATTGTATGATGATAATAATGTAGCCTTTCTACAATTCTAGTATTGTGAAGTTCCTTCCTGGCTATCTGCTGTTTAGTACCGTAACGTATATAGAACAATGTGTTCTGCAGTACCAGGGTCCAGTACGTTTATTAGAAACTTTTTCAAAACACTTCTATTTTATAAGATAGCACAATATTTCCCCAAGGACCATTGCATAGCAAGAGCCTTATGAAATGAATCCATACTTCAATATACAGCCCAATTAAACAGCAGAGTTCCTTCCCACCAGATGTTTGCCTGGCTTATCATATCTTATTGGGCGGTGGTGTATTTATGATGTAGATCAATTTGTAAAAAGTTATATCACTCTAAGATTCTGAGACCTATAACCCACTTTATTTGTTTATCAGTATTGTTTTCTGGTAGAAATAAATTTTGTTCAACGATTGACATTTATTAAATGATCTCAAATTATGTATGTACGTATGCATGCATGTACGTACGTACTACTAATAAAGAAAATTCATTGAATAGATTTACTCGGTGTCTTTTTGAAATTTCAAATATACTATTTTACATCTCATGAAGAAATAGTACTCAAATATGGGGATATAACCTATTATTTTCTATATACAACTGTTAGACACCATGGAGAACTACAGTATGCGTTCACAAGTTGAAGTATTTGAGTGTACCATATTGTCTGTAATTTAGGTGAGAGTTCATCGGTCGAAGTTTTGTCTGATTCCGAGTTAGTATAAAGAAGTTATTGCAGTCTGAATAAAAAAATACGGCTTCTGCACTAGACGGAGTTCAAATATGGGGATATGCTAGCATGTTATTTTCTAAGTACAACTGTCAGTCCCAATGAAGAACTACAATGTGCGTTTACAAGATGAAGTATCCGAGTGTTTCATATTGTCCGTAATTTAGGTGGAAGTTAATCGGTCGAAGTCTCGTCGAATTTTGAATTAGTATGAAGAAGTTATTGTCGTCTGAACAAAAAAAGCTTCTACACTACACGGAGTTTAAATATGAAGATGTGGTAGCATGTTATTTTCTAAGTAAATTATCAGTCCTCGTGAAGAATTAAAGTGAGCGTGCATAGTACTTGTATATATAAAGCGATTATTAGGACACGGAGCAAAATACAATCGATGACACGGTAGATTGGGATCGTGGGATCTCATTGTATTCATATATATAGTTGAAATCAGAAGGCAATACAATCGTTGAGATTCATTGTATCATAGTTTTCTGTTCCAATAGATTATCCTACATATGTATGTATGTCTGTATGTATGTATGCACGTACGTACGTACGTATGTTCAGGTGGAAGGCTTTAGCGTTTATATCTGCTGAAAAGATGTAACTGTACAAATGTTTAGCACGACAAGCCGATATTCCCAATGAAGATACAACGTTCCATGAAAGCAATTTAGATGTTGGAAGCGTCTTTAAGGATATGGATTTAGTCGCTTGTTTCGATTCAAAGTATGCCTTTTTTTCACAGAAGCATAATTTGGAGGACGGACGTTATCTAGTATTTGAATCAAACGATAGATCGATTCAATTGGACTATAGATTGATGAACGATGGATCAATCAGCTTGGAAGAAGTCGGAATTGGGTTTTCAAGAAATTCTACCAAGTATAGAGTCAATGACATTGATTGGTATCGATCAATCTATCAGTAACGATCGGTCAAGAAGCTTGGGTGGGTCCCACAATGGTACTACTAAGAAGCTACATGCAAATTTGAAGAAAAAGACAAGTTTTAGTGACGTGACATCGATTGATACCTATCGATCGATAATGACAATTCTCCCTTGAAGATCCAAGGCTTAAAGATTTAAACCAATTTGAAAAAAATAGCTAAGGATTGGTCAACACTATCGATCGATACTGATTGATCGAAACTTTAAAAAACGATAGATTTGACCTATTCTTCGTGCTGGAAACTCGATTATGAGAATTCGATTGATTCAAACTAGATTTGGGGATTCAGATTTATGGATTCGTCTATAAATAGTAAACTTCAACATGGGAAAAATAACTTTTGTACTTTTTATCAACTTTTGTGTGGAATTGCTGCCGAACTCGAGCTTAATCAATTCCAGACTGAATTAGCATTGTATTTTGGTTGTAATTGTAAAAATCAATTAGCAATAAAGATAAAATGGACCTAGGCATTTGAGTTCGTCGAATCACTATAAAAATTCTTAATGTTCTACTGTCTTTTTTCATCTTCTTATTTTATTATTTTTGATTTAATTAATTGAGAGTGTTTGTCCATTTTATGTGCAGATAGAAATTAAATATAAAAAATATTATTAGCAGCTTTGCAAGTCAAAGGCTAGAAAAATGTTCCTATGCAAATAGAGGTAACTTTGATGTATAACTTAAATTCTTTTTATCATAAAGAATGTTGTCTTGTTAGGAAATTAGTGAATGGAGTATTAAGTGATCTAGGGAATAGTCCAACGTATAGGAATATAAATGTCCAAGTCGGTGTTTATGTACTGTGCAGTTAAAACGCTCGGCAGACTCAATGCGATAGAGTTATAAAAACTCATAGCAAAGATATAGCAAGGATACAGCGGGATATAGCGGATGACTCTAAAATAGCATATAAAACTCGTACTTAATGTTTTTACAAATATAGAAATGATACTTGAATGAAAATTTAACATTCAATTGAATTATAATTAATACATAAATAATTTCAAATAAAAACATGTGTGAATATACTATAAATAAATGTAGAATTATTAAATAACATAATTGAATGTAGTAGAATATTAGAGTATTTTCAGTTTTGAAAATATATTAAAAATTCAATTAAATAAATTAATTTCATAATTTTTATAATGTATAAATGATAATTTTCAATTCATTTCTTTTGGAGAAGATATAGCGGAAATAGCGAAATATAGCGGAAATAACAGAATATAGCGAAAATAGCGGGGCTTAAAGCGGAAAGACTATATTTGGGGTTATATGAAAAAATAGTAGCGGTAGAAATCCGCTATGAGATATAGCGGTGCAATAGCGTGGCATTAACTGCACAGTTATGTGCTAAGATGTGAGACTAAAATAATTACTAAGAGCAAGTGAAGCTTGAACCAAGATGACCACCATAGCGAGTGGTGCACCCCATGCCCCCTATCATGAGTGAATGGGTATTTGATACGTCCCGTGACACTTTATAATTGATATTAGGTGGGTGGGATTATTTCGACATTTCCAACCGGTTATTTGAGGTGTAGCATGCGTGAATGTTGTCTTTTGGTGATGGTTTAATCTTTTCAACCGACATGACAAGTGGATCGAATAGACGCCTCCAAAGCCTATATAAAGGCCTTGGCAGATGTACAAAGGGAATTCAAAAATTCAAGAAAACAAAAGTACGTGCTCCTCTCCTCCACTACTGTTTTTAATACTATTTTCTCTTGCGTTCGTCTTTGCTCTGCAATTGCAAGTACTGCATTGTAGAGTTTGGTCCGTTTTATCTTCAAAAACATTTGCTCATAGACCTTCAAAGTTATAGAGGAAGCAATATCATTTCAACAAAACGATACTCTACTGGACTGGGACACCCATACAGACTACTCATGGTCAGTTTTATTAGTTTGATTTTATTTCCATATCAAACAAACTACTACTTTGTACTCCTACTTCCTAACATTTTTCCTCTACTTATTATTGATAATCTACATAATTATTTCGCCGCTTTAATTTTTTATCTCATTAGTATGTATATAAGGGTATTGGTATATGATTGGATTTAGATAGTAAAACTCCAAGGACCGGTCCTGCATACAACACCTGATTCAACATTATTGTCTTCCTTATCTTGTTATGAATTCAACCGGTGAGGATTAATAAGTCAGCTTATCAAATGACATTGATGTTGGAATTCCTAATATATAGTGTGAATGAAATACACTTGTCCCACATCGCCAAAATTTCAAACAAAGCTAAAGTATATTAATAGCTTTCTATTGAAGGGGTTGGGACCTTGGGGCACCCAAATGTTTGCTTCGTTGTGAGGAGGGAGATCATGCATCACCACCACACACGCGGGCACCGCCGCCGTCCGTCCGACCGAACCGGGCTGGGTTCGTGTTTGGGTCTAAATGATCATATTTTTACTGCAAAACTAAGCCGGGTTTTCTAACAGTTGCAGGTCATACGAACATGTGCGGATCTGTTCAGAAGCGGACGCTGATTGACTGAGGAGGTGCGACTTCTGAAGCGGACGCGAGTTTTTTTGGCGAACAGACGCATCCATTAGCAAACAGATGCGAACGCGACTCGTTAGACACGAACGGGTGCGACTTATAGCAGCAACATGTGCGAACTTAGAACCAGTAGCGGACGGGTGCGGCCTGTTAACGAACAGCAGCAATGAAAGGCAACGGGTGCGACCCGTCAGGCGGACGCGACTGTTCGAAGGGATGCAGACGAAATTATAAATAGAAGAGAATACTGATCACATTCTTATTCTATTCCAATTCTAATTTCTTCTGCTTCTTCTTCTCTACTACTCTATATAAAAATCACAGAGTTGACATACTCATTACAATTTCGTGCAGATTACGTTTGTTGTATCTTGAGAGACTTTAAATAAAGTCTTAAGATGTTATACATCTAGTATAACAAAACATAGAATAATCAATTATAAATTCGTCTCACAAGTCTATCAATCAGATTTCCACTACTCTGTAAGTCTGTATTAGCTAATTTAAGCAATAGGTACGTCGTAATTAAATTACAACCACAAACTAACAACTATAGTAGTAATAATTATAGTGATAGATCAAACGTTATACTATTTAAAGAAATAGTACAACGTAGAAACGAATATATATATATATATATATATATAAATCAATTATAAACCTAACCTCATTATGACGCATCTTGGGAGACTTTAAATGAAGTTTTAAGGAAATCGTTACGACAAGCCTTTGACGGAATTTTCTTCTTCAACCGAGATGGCAACGGTAGAGCTCTCAACAAAGGCTACTATACAGGCCCGATCCTTTTAAAGGAGATGGTGACGACTTTCTAACATGGCAGAATCAGATATTATTTTATCTCACCATACTCGGTCTGCAACGGTATCTCGAGGAGGAGGAACCGATTCCTACACTAGGCAAGGAATCAAATGTTGATATGCGGAAGCATTCCGATTTTCTATGCAGAAACTATATTCTGAATTGTCTCGACAAGGTGCTATAAAAAGTATATCAGCCTCTAAAAACAGCAAAAGCACAATGGAATGCACTTGCCACGAAGTATAAAGCGTAGAATATCAGTCTTAAGAAATTCATTGTAGACAAATTCATGGACTACAAGATGGTTGAATCCAAACCGGTGACTGCTCAACTGTATGAACTGCAAATCATCATTCATGAACTTGAAGCAGAAGGTCATAAGGTTGGAGAATCATTTTTGGTTGAAGTCATCACGGAAAAACTGCCGCCGTAATGGAGAGATTACCGCAACTATCTAAAGCATAAGAAGAAGGAAGTCTCTTTACAGGATCTAATAGTCCGACTGAAAATTGAGACAGATAACCGTGAAATTACAAAACCAAGTGAGGAGACATTTGTGGCCGATGGTTCAAAAACCAAAAACAAAAAGAAGAATTTTTAGAAGAAAATGAAAGCTTCAGACAACAAACCAAAAGACAACAAACGAACCAAAAGGTTTAATGGCGAGTGTTGGGTTTGTGGAGAGGTTGGGCATGCCGCTAGAGATTGCAGATACAAAAAAGAACGCAACATAGAGGCAAATATAGTAGACAGCATGAAAGTAGACGAGTCCAACTTTTTGGCAGTTGTATTTGAATGTAATTTGGTTCAGAATCCTAACCAATGGTGGGTAGATACAAGCGCTACTCGTCATGTTTGACAAATCCATGTTTCCTACATACCAAAAGTTTGATCACGAAGAAAAACTCTATATGGGTAATTCTGCAGTATCCATGATCGAAGGCAGTGGCACGGTAATCCTCAAGTTTACTTCTGGAAAAACTGTCAAGTTGAAGACGTGCTCCACGTTCCAGACATACGCAAGAATCTCATCTCTGGTGCAGTACTATCAAAGAAAGGATTCAAAATGGTATTCGAGTCAGACAAGATGGTTCTGTCCAAAGCTGGAATATATACCGGAAGGGGATATTTATGTGATGGCCTATTTAAGGCAAATGTAATCGTTATCGGCAATAAAACTATGTATTCTGATTGTGCTATTAATAAAATTGAAATTTCTTACTTGCTTGAGCATGAAATTTTACTATGGCATGATAGATTGGAACACATAAATTTTCGAAAAATGAAAACATTATCAAACTTGAGATTAATTCCAAAATTCCAAGTAGATAAGAACTACAAATGTGAGACATGTGTAGAAGAAAAAATGGTTAAAAAACCATTTCAATCTGTTGATAGAAGCGCCGAACCACTAAGTTTGGTTCATAAAGATTTATGTGATTTTAAATGATTACCTACAAGAGTGGGAAAAAGTACTTTATCACTTTTATTGATGACTATACACGATATTACATATTAAACAAAGTCCCTCACAATAAAACAGAAACAATTACATATGAGTTATGGAAAGGACACAAACCAAGTTTTAAATACCTCAAAATATGGGGGTGCTTGAAGTTCCAGTTCTGCCTCCCAAGAAAAGTCAAACTTAGATCAAAAACAGTAGATTGTTACTATTTGGGGCCAGTCCAAAATAGTAGTGCCTATAGATTTTTGGTATTCAAGTCTGATATAGCTGATATTCATGTAAATACAATCATGGAATCTAGAGATGCCTCATTCTTTGAAGACGTGTTTCCACACAAAATGAATGAAGGGAATGATGTTCCTAAAAGGACAAGAAAAGAATCAAGCAATTCACATGAAGATGATTCTCATCATGAGATTGAAGAAGTTGAACCAAGAAGAAGCGTAAGGGGTAGGACTTTCAAGACATTTGGTTCGGATTTTTTCACATATGTGTTAGAACACGAGTCTCAAACGTATAAGGAAGCAATGTCATCTTCTGAATCTTCATGTTGGAAGGAAGCAATCCAAAGTGAAATTGATTCAATTCTAAGTAATAAAACTTGAGAAATTGTTGATATTCCATCATGAATAAAACCTATTGGCGGTAAATGGATTTTCAAGAAGAAAATGAAAGCAGATGACTCTATCGACAAGTATAAAACCAGATTAGTTGTCAAAAGATATCGTCAAAAAGAAGAAGTAGACTTCTTTCATACATATTTGCTGGTAACACGAATAACCTCTCGAAGAATGCTAATAGCAATTGCATCGATCTATAATCTAGAAATTCATCAAATGGATGTAAAGACAGCATTCTTAAATAGAGATCTCGATGAGGAGATCTATATGGAGCAACCTGAAGGTTTTGTTTCCAAAGGAAATGAAAACAAAGTCTGTCGATTAGTAAAATCATTATACGAACTAAAACAAGCTCCAAAACAATGGCACATACATTTTGATAGTGTCATGATGAGAAATGGTTTTTGTATAAATGAATGCGATAAGTGTGTTTATTATAAACAAATTGGACAATCATATGTGATGATTTGTTTATATGTAGACGATATGTTAATATTTGGTCCAAATACTCAGGTAATAGAGACCATAAAGAAGATGTTAATTAGCAATTTCGATATGAAAGACTTAGAAGTTGCAGATGTTATTTTGGGAATCAAAATAATAAGAACACCTAATGGAATTGAATTATCATAGTCACGCTATGTAGACAAAGTGATTGAAAAATTTCATAATTTTGGAATTAAAGGAGTAAGAACACCTTCTAATCCATCAGAAGTACTGCATAAAAACACTAATGAGAGTGTAATGCAAGTAGAATACTCTCGTGTAATAGGATGTCTCATGTATCTCATGAATTGCACAAGACCAGACATAGCTTATGCAGTAAGTCGACTGAGCAGGTATACAAGCAATCCAGGAAAGGAACACTGCAAAGCACTAATGAGAGTGCTTGAATATTTGAAAAATACCACAAATTATTTCTTACATTATGGAAAATATCTCGCCGTCTTAGAAGGATATAGTGATGCAAACTGGATTGCTGATTCAGATAAATCAAAATCAACGAGTGGTTATGTATTTACCTTAGTAGGGGCAGCAGTGTCATGGAAATCTACTAAACAAACATGCATAGCTCGATCCACTATGGAAACGGAGTTCATCGCTTTAGGTAAAGCATGCGAAGAAGCAGAATGGCTTCGTCATTTTTTAGAAGATATTCTATTTTGGCCTAAATATGTACCGGCCATATGCATACATTGTGATAACCAAGCTGCGCTAAGCAGAGCGCACAACTTTGTGTATAATGGAAAGTCACGACACATTCGTCGACGCCATAACACAGTTAGGAAGTTATTCTCAAATTGAACTATTTCCATAGATTATGTAAGAACAAATGATAACCTAGCGGATCCATTTACTAAAGGTTAATCAAGAGAGAAAATTGACTGTGCATCGAGGGGAATGAATTTAAAAGTCTAACCAGCAAGAGTTATCTTATACGGAAACTTATCCTAGCGATTGGAGATCACACAGACTAGGATCAATAAGCAAATCAGTTCTGAGTAACTCAAGACGTAATGCATTTGTTTGGACATAGTCCAACTCCATTCCTATGGTGCACAATATAAATGCATGCCTACAGAAGTATTTAAAGGTTAAAACTATGTTTTTTAATGATGATCATATCTTGAAAATAACAAGTGGAGTATATGTAGGATACTCTTAATGGTTGCGATCACCTATGTTAGTGTGAGCTGGGTCGGCCCTATGAGAATATTAAAGACTTATATTTTCTGTAAACACTCGCAGAAACAAAAATTGTTCAAGACCAAAATAAACACAATCAAGGGATTGGATGAGAAGGGAATCAATGCTTCGTAAAGCTTATCGTCTGGATATACAATAAAGGCCGACGGTTCAAGATGAAATAATTCACCGATTAGCCAAATAGATCCGATAAGTTTTAACCAGGGAAAGTTCAAAGTGAAATATTTACTTATCCACGATAAAACATTATTCCATTTGTACTATGTGATATTTCGCTTTGTGTGAGGGAAAAGTATATTATCATTTATGTGGGGGATTGTTGGAATTCCTAATATAAAGTGTAAGTGAAATACACTTGTCCCACATCGTCAAAACTTTAAACAAACCTAAAGTATATTAATAGCTTTCTATTGAAGGGGTTGGAGCCTTTGGACACCAAAATGTTTGCTTCACTGTGAGGAAGGAGATCATGCATCACCACCACACACGCGTGCGCTCCGCCGCGAACGCCGTTTGTCCGACCGAACCGGGCCGGTCCGGGCTTGGATTTGGGTTTGGATCTAAATGATTCTATTTTCACTGCAAAACTGGGTCGGGTTTTCTAACAGTTGCAGGCTATACGAACAGGTGCGAATCTGTTCAGAAGCGGACGCAGATTAACTGAGGAGGTGTGACTTCTGAAGCGGGCGTGGGTTTCAGCTGGGGTTTTAGGGTATTTTGATGATCTTCAGGTGGTATACAACGTAGATGGGGTGTTGTGATTTGGACTAGTGAAATCAGAAGGTGGGTTTTGAATGAATATTGGATAGGCATAGAGGTGATGCAGATAAGAAAATAAAGTGAGAGAGCGATAGAATTCAGAGGTGAAGTGCAAGGAAAACGAGAATAAGGAGAACAAGGAGGTTAAAGCAAAATCTTGTAGTTTTATTACAATTTAAAATACGACGATCACATAATGTTTGTTTCAGCCCTTTTTATAGCCATGCATCAACAGCAATATTAGAACAATCTACTGACTTAATTAGTATAACAGAATTCAAGAGTAGTTGCAAGAACCTGGGTATTGAAGGCGGGAAAATTACAATAAGAAAATGTTCTATATGTGCATGTGCAGAGGTGCACACACATGCGCAGGTTCATTCCCTTCAGCTTTCCATCCCTGCTGCTGATTCCAGGCATAGATTCAATCCAAAATTGACCAACTTGCTCAATGAATAGGGAATAGACATAACAAATGGATCTTTGTGTATGTAAAAATAAAAAGAAAGACCGAACTTGGGTGGTCTGATTGGTTCTACTTCAATGTTATATTAGTGATTTGACTGAAAAACTTTCGATGGTTTGTAGTAAAATAATAATAATTTAACTTATTATTTTGAAACAAGTTCAGGTGTATTCTGTAAAGTTACAGGGATGGTAATTTGAATGGAAATCTAAGCAACTTTCACAACTACATGCAACATGTCTATGTTGAGTGTAGCCTCATGCACCGAACTTCTCTTGTTTACATCTATGCTTTCAAGAATGACTTTTTGCATACTGGGTCAAGTCTTGCCTGTCCCATTCTAGTTGGTTTATTTTTGTTTGGACCCTGTTTATGGGTTTTGATCCTTCTTGGATGATACTTGTTAGGTCAGCTTGCTCAGTCAATCAAAATCTATGACCTGCAATCTTGGTGTAACCCTTGGTCAATTATGATTTAAGAGTTGCCTCTACGAAAATCTGTCCCTTTTTTGTCCTTTTAAAAAATAAAATAAAATAATAAACAAAAACAAAAGGACTTTCCAGTACGCTGAGTAGTGAGTTTTGCTGCTTCATACAAGTCTACGAACATTTTAGTTTTTGAAAGGGCGGACACTAGCGAAAACAAAGCTTATTTAATGACTGACAAGGTCGTTTATATTCAGGTTTGAGACATTACTAAATAAATAGGTCCGTTTATTTTGGCTTTTTTTGTTTTGAATTTTCGTTCAAAAAATTTACACATGACGTACGTATTTTTAAAAAACAACCCATTTGTAAAATGACGTTTGCGTATAAAATAGAAAACAAATTTATTTTATTTTTCATGTTTTGAGAAATAACAAATGATAGAAAACAATCAATCCATCCCGTCGTTTCTTCATCTCCTCCGACGTTCTTTCAATGTCTGCATAATAGCCTAAAATTTTAAAATTTTCTTTCGTTATCCTTATATTTTATTATGAATGTTGAAAATGAAAAACACAGAATACAAAATGAAAAACCAGATCTTTAATTTTTGTGTAGCTATTCAACATTGATGTTGAAAATGGAAAAATTGATATTAATCCGACATGAATATATTTACATATATATAAAAGATCCTCTTTGTCCATAGGATACCCAGTGCCTGAATCTATCAAAACCTCAGATTCTTTGCCTCAAGAGTTCTTCAATTCCATGGCCAATTTCATTTATAATCTTGACATTTTATCATATTTTGATTTGCTGGGCACTAGTAGTTTAGATTATTGAAGTAGCTTCTTCAATGTGAAATTCAGATAAGTTTCCACGGACTACATTTGGCACAAAACGATTGTCTTACTATGATTTGACAACAATGTTAATTTGTGTCATTACCTGATGAACATATTTAAGTAGTATAACCGCACAACGGTGGAGAAACCGACCGTTCGATTGTATAACTTTGATAAGAAATATACATTTAAATTTTTTGTTAATATTACTTAAACATTAAGTGATAATATGTTGGAAAAGAATAAATTGAGATTTGAATCTGAAAATATGAATTTCAAATTTAAATATTAATCAAAACATTCAAAATTGTCGATTTGAAATTGAAATTTTAGAATTCGAAAATCATAATAGATTTGAATTTGGAATATTTGATGCGCGAAATAAAAGGAGGAAGTTTAGGTAAACCGCGATGAGACAAGATCCACGTTTTTTTGGCTTCAGAAAAATTAATTTTGACCAGTGACAGTAAGCAAACCTCCCTAACGGTCGGTTTGATTAGTTGTCATCAAGCATGACTTTCATCAGCCTTGACCGAGAATCTGACCGATCTTTGTTTCAAAAGGTTGAAGCTGACATCCAAAATTCTGTGAAGCAAGAAAATTATAATAGATGTTAATTTTTTCCTTATACACTACTTAATAGAAAATTCAATTTTTTTATTCAGCTCTAAGTAACGTGCGCGTTTGATTTTCAATGGTTTTACACTGTAGCACGACGATAAATAGCCGTGCAACTTTGATTTTCTGTGATTGTTCACCGTCATATGGTGATAAACAACTAAATAGCATATGAATGTCTGATTGATAAAACAAAATAATGTACAGTACTAGCAAGTATGTAAACAAAATTGGTATGATTGACATTAATTATGGCAGTCATAAGAATTTTTCTGGATACCTTAATAGACCCTTAGGCTTTTTTAAAATGATCAATCTAAAAAATGAACGGTAATATCAACAAACAAAGATGCCTGCATTGGCAGGGTTCGCGAATTGAGCATGCTTTGTTTAATTGAATGATCTAAAAAACTGATCGGTTTCGTGGTTGACTTATGTGATAAGCTCAATTGGTTGCAACTTGCGCTAGAATGGGTTAGACCATCAAACCTAGGCAAATTATACTTAAAACTCAAAAATTTACTTAGTAGTCCCCCTTTTTCTCCAGAAAACGGTCTATACCTAAGTTTCTACTTAATATCCCCCTTTATTTTCTTTTTTCTTCCAACCCTACCCTCACCTCCTTTCTATCTCACGCAACATTAGAAACTGACGACAAACACTTATGGTTAATTGATTCGGCTTTGGTACAAGAGGTCACAAGTTCGAAACTTACTTTCGGACGTTTATTGACATGGGATATGTTGTCCCAATGATTTGTTGTATATAAAGCACCATTTCAAAAAAAAAAAAACATTAGAAACTGACGCACGCTCAAACCCAACTCACGCAAGCACAAACACTAACAAACCCTACCTTCCTTTCAACTCGCGCAACCCTGGCCCTAGCTCCTTCAATCCGAAGGCTCGATGATTAGGGTTTATCAGCAACTCACGCAAGCCCCACCAGAGTTCATCGGCACACAAAAAACCCACATGCTGGAACTATGTGATTTATGCAGAAATCACGCGGTTCCACTACGTGATAAATGGACCTCCCACGCATTGGTCGTACGTGAATTTTATACCAACCTCGCAGTGCTTATATGTGATTAAGTACGATTCCACGGTTTTCTCCTTCTGCGATTGTATTTTTTTTTAATAAAATAGTTCCATTAAAAAAAATTATGAATTACTTCTTGGGATTGCATTAGCATTTTCATTCTCCTTGTCAAAATTCATTAATTTGAGCTAAATATTTGAACTTTAGCTTGAAAAATCTAGAAATTAGGATTAGAGGAAAGAGCTGAATTGAGCTGATTAGAAAAACGTGAGAAAAATATACATTGAACAGAAGACAGTACATTAATTAGTAAGGGTTTTTTAGTCTTTAAAATTCAATTACTTTAAAAGGAGGGTTACTAAGTAAATTCCTATGTTTGAATAGAATTTGGCTCAAAACTATAGTTAGGCTAACCGCTTTGGTTCAAGCTTCTTCTACTCTTCATTGACATATTTACCCATACTTTAGAAAGATGAAGAAATTATGACAAGCACCATTGTCACAGTGGTTAGGTGATTTGGCTTTGGTGCGAGAGGCCACAAGTTCGAAACTTGTGTAGCGTGATTCGAACGTGTATTGACATATGATATGTTGTCACTTTGATTTGTTATATATAAAGTACTGTTGATTCATGGTTTTGATTCATGACACAAGCTTCAGAGATCATAAGATGAACTACAAAGAGAATAAAAGTAAATTGTGCACTACAAAGGAGACAAGACTACGAGCCAGAGATTAGTATTAATAATTTATTATATTGAGTCTTAGAATATTGTTAAAATCATTCCTCAATAATCATCATTCACATTCAAATAAACTTGCTTGCATATTTTAATCAAAATCAAGTTTACAAAAAAATGCATGGAGCGGGGATCGAACCCGGGTCACTAGTTTAGAAGACAAGTACTCTAACCAAATGAGCTACTACTGTTTTTGTTTAACATCAGGTCGGCCGACCGACCTGTACCCTCGGTCGACCGACCCTGTAGTCAGTGCACATATACTCTCTGTTTTGTATACGTTTTCAAACTCAGCTGACCGACCCAGATTTTACGGTCGACCGACCTGACAATAACGGCTACTTTCTGAAGAGATGCGATCATTTCATGAAGAGTAATGTCCTCTATTTTAAGAGATACGGACACAACTTTTGATTGAAACTCTTCATGAAAGATTGTAACTCTTCTACAACTATATAAACATCTTCAAATCACTTATACAATCACCGATTCTTGTTTATAATTCTGAAATCTATTCTCTAACTATTCTCTGCAATTCAAAGCATTCACACTCATTTAATGTCACTAGAATCCTTGTGTTTAATTCATATACTCCAATTCTACGTGATTATCTTCCTTCTAAATCTTCACACACATACATACTCTTGAGGATTTGATTATAGGAAAGTTATACTATCAAAAGACAATCAGTGTTATTCAGAACACATTCGTCAACAAACTATTTGTATTGAAGTTAAAGTCCTCTTCGGCTATTGAGGCGGAAAAATTCATGTTCGGCTGCTCAGGTGTCGTATACCTATTCCTCCGGGTGAAGTGAGGGGTTTGGTTTAAATGCAGAGGGTATTCTGGGACTGGACGTAGAACGGAAAGTTCGAACCAGTATAAAAATTCCTGGTGTGCTTACTTTAATTTTTATTTTACTGCTATTATCAGTTTCCGCATTTATATACCATATTACACGATCCTTAGTACTACACATACAATTTCATTTGGTATCAGAGCAAGGTCATCATATAACCGTCACAAAGTTATTTGATATTTATTTCTAGTAATATGGCAACGACACAAACTAACGATTTTGGCACTAACACTAATACTAATTTCACAGAGGGTCAATCAACTTCACGACCTCCATTTTTTAATGGTATAAATTATAATTATTGGTCAACTAGAATGAGAATCTATATACAATCTAGTGGATTTGATATCTGGAATATTATACAAAGAGAGTACATAACTCCTACTGGAGAATACTCAACTTGGAGTAACACACAAAAACTAGATGCTACATCAAATGCAAAGGCTATGAATATTTTATTTTGTGCATTAGATAGAAATGAATTCAATAGAGTTAGCATGTGCACTTCAGGTTATGAAATTTGGAGAACACTTAAGATAACACATGAAGGTACAAACAAAGTTAAATTAAGCAAAATCTCTATGTTGAAAAATCAATTTGAAAATTTCAAAATGAGGCCAAATGAATCTATAAATGACATGTACTCTAGATTTCAGGATATTTATCATGCTTTATTATCACTAGAACAAAAGTTTATTGATTTTGATGTTGTTACAAAAATCTTGAACTCTTTAACGGACGAATGGGAAAGAAAAGTCTTAGCCATTGAAGAAGCAAGTGATTTGTCAACATTAAAACCAGAAGAATTGATAGGTAATCTAATGTCCTACGAAGTAAATTTGCAGGCAAAAAGAAATGGAGCACAAGAAAAGAAAATTGTGGCTTTTCAAGCAGAAAAAGACGATTCCGACTCAGATAATGAAGATATGGTGATGATCGCTAAAAAATTCAAATTTTTTTTGAAATTCAACAGAAACAAATTCAAGGGAAACAAAAATAACTCCAACAACAATTCTAATAGCAGCAAACCATCATCTTCAGCAATGGAATGTTATGAATGTCACAAGAAAGGTCACATGAAGAAAGATTGTCCAGAAAGCAAAAGGTGCAATTTTAAGAAGGACAAAACCAAACGAAAAGCTTTTTCTGTCACTTGGGACGACACTGACTCATCATCCTCTTCAGAGAGTGAAAGTGATAATGAACAAGCAAATGTGTGCTTCGTGGCTTCATCAGACGATGTAAGTGATTTTACTTTTGAAGATTTAATTGAAATAAATTCCGAATTAGTAAATGTAACAAAGAAACTTAAAAAGAAAAATAAGGAGTTGCAAAGAAAATTAGATAGAACAGTCTTAGAAGTAGATATGCTGAAAAATGAGAAGAAAATATTAGAAGAAGAACTTGAAAGTTCTCAACAATCAAATTCTAACTTATCCTCTCAAATTTCGTCAATATCTGAAGAACTAGAAATTCAAAAGTATAAAAATGATGATTTACTCTTCAAAAATAATAGTTTAAACTCTAAGATTAAGGATTTAGAGTTAGAAAAATCTAGTCTTAAAATAAAATTTGATGATATATCTAAAAATGTATCTAATTTTAATAAAGGGAGAGAAAATTTATCCAGGATTATTGATAATTCTCAACCTGCTTCAAATAAGAAGGGATTAGGTTATGTTAAGAATTCAAAAACTCACAATGATAAAAGTGGTTTAGGATATAATAAAACCGATCGTAGAAATAGCACTAGATATGCTTTCATGTATAGTAAAAATGATAGTGCTAATACTAAATTTCGAGTAAAGCCTAAATCCAATTTTTATAGAAATTCAAATACTACTATGACCTATAATGTTGATAATTTCTTTAGAAATACAAAATCATTAACAGGAAATATGAATAAAAATTATCTAAGTATATGGGTTCCTGTTAATTGGAAAAATAGAGAAAAATACATTAATGATTATTTTGATATGGTAGTTAATAATGAAAATTATATTTATAAAGATTCAACCACACCCAAATGGGTATGGTTTCCTAAAATTTAGGAAATTATAAGAAGTCTGGGTATCGCATGCTTTAAATGTTAATTTTTCGGATACCTTACATTATAAGTAGTAGTTATTTTGTTTTATATTGTTCTATGTTAACACTTATGTGAAATATAATTTATATCATCAGTTAAACTCTCCTTTTTGTCGATGACAAAGGGGGAGAAATATATAAAAGCTAACAAGTTTTTGCAGAAAAGTCGCCATATATTCAGGGGGAGAATTACAATATATACTACTTCGTCACATAAGTATTGTCATCAATCAAAAAGAGGGAGAATGTTGATTCATGGGTTTTGATTCATGACACAAGCTTCAGAGATCATAAGACGAACTACAAAGAGAATACTATACAAAGGCGACAAAAAGAGAATAAAAGTAAATTGTGCACTACAAAGGAGACAAGACTACAATGCAGAGATTAGTATTAATAATTTATTATATTGAGTCTTAGAATATTGTTAAAATCATTCCTCAAGAATCATCATTCACATTCAAATAAACTTGCTTGCATATTTTAATCAAAATCTAGTTTACAAAAAAATGCATGGAGCGGGGATCAAACCCGGGTCACTAGTTTGGAAGGAAAGTACTCTAACCAAATGAGCTACTACTGTTTTTGTTTAACATCAGGTCAGCCGACCGACCTGTACCCTCGGTTGACCGACCCTGTAGTCAGTGCACATATACTCTCTGTTTTGTGTACGTTTTCAAACTCAGCTGACCGACCCAGGTTTTACGGTCGACCGACCTGACAATAACGGCTACTTTCTGAAGAGATGCGATCATTTCATGAAGAGTAATGTCCTCTATTTTAAGAGATACAGACACAACTTTTGATTGAAACTCTTCATGAAAGATTGTAACTCTTCTACAACTATATAAACATCTTCAAATCACTTATACAATCACCGATTCTTGTTCATAATTCTGAAATCTATTCTCTAACTATTCTCTGCAATTCAAAGCATTCACACATTTAATGTCACTAGAATCCTTGTGTTTAATTCATATACTCCAATTCTACGTGATTATCTTCCTTCTAAATATTCACACACATACATACTCTTGAGGATTTGATTATAGGAAAGTTGTACTATCAAAAGACAATCAGTGTTATTCAGAACACATTCGTCAACAAACTATTTGTATTGAAGTTAAAGTCCTCTTCGGCTGTTGAGGCGGAAAAATTCCTGTTCGGCTGCTCAGGTGTCGTATACTTATTCCTCCGGGTGAAGTGAGGGGTTTAGTTTAAATGCAGAGGGTATTCTGGGACTGGACGTAGAACGGGAAGTTCGAATCAGTATAAAAATTCCTTGTGTGCTTACTTTAATTTTTATTTTACTGCTATTATCAGTTTCCGCATTTATATACCATACTACACGATCCTTAGTACTACACGTACACTTTCAAGTACCATTTCAAAAAAAAAGATGAAGAAATTATGTACCCTCAGCGTCATACTTTGAGTTATAGGATGCATCTTGCGTAGGGCCGTATATCAAGGTGCCCCTAGGCACAAAAAAAGCAAGGCACACAGGTGCGAGACGCGCCCCACGTACCCAAGGCATAAGAAAAGCGTGTTAACATGATGATGAGGCGTAAAGGAATTTGTTTTATTTGAATTGATATTCATGGAATTTGGACTACCGAACACCAAACCGACTCGCTTCAATCGTATACTCTTGTACCCAACATCAATTTTAAAACAAAAATTAGGATACATCATAAACTGCAAAAGAAAGCCTACCCCAATTCTTCTATTTCTGCACTTCTGTCCATGTCATGTTGCCTATTATATACCTCTCTAAAACAAAATCGATTTAGACATCTCTATAATTTTCTTCACTTTTTTCCATTATTTATGTCCACTATATTTGTGTATATGTATAATTACAGGATTGTGATCACCGACTCCCAACGTGTTACTCTACCGCTTTCTATCGAAGACTCTTAGAGCAAAAACAAAGGAATTGGCATTGATAGCTTATGGGAAAGTGTGGCAGAAGAAAATTCAAATTTAATTTGTCAAAAGGAAGAAAATTCTAGCGAAGATGGTAATGAAGTTAGAGCTAGTGACAACGTATGAAGGTTGCGAGGATGGTAATGATGATAAATATCATGATAATGATGATAGTGGAGTATGTTAATGAAGTTGAAAGTAATGACAATGATGCTACTAGAGATAGGAGAATAACACAGATGAAAATGAGAACGGTGATGATCAATATGAAATGAAAATTCGGGAGGAGTTAGAGACCATAGATCTCATTCCATAAGATCCTTACATACTAATTGGTTTTAAAAATCACATTACAAAAGAAATATGGAATAGCAAGTTAAAATCATTTCTGACTAATATTGATTTAAAATTACTTTATTCTGTTTAAATATTGCTTTTTGCATAGGAACCAAAGTATAGTTCACGTATTTTTTTATTCATAGCTATGAAACTCTTTATAAATGGAATATAGAAAATGAATGTTCGTTAGTGAAAAAAATTGTCGAAGCTTCTGGATTTACCAAATTTGTTGATTACTTGCATCTTAAAATAGATAAAGTTCTTATAAATGCAGTTGTTAATCTTATCACCCACAAGCTAGTATATTTCACTTGCCTTTATGTGAAATGGCAATCACAATTGATGATAATCGATGATGTAGCATGTATAATAGGTATTTTGCTGTACAATAAATTTGTAATGGGAGGAAAAGACAAGTTTAAAATAACAACATCAAAAGAAATGTAAAGACCCATGTTTTACGTATCCGAAGATCATGAAATATTATTTTTAAATTAATACTAGGTCGTATGACTCTACAACTTCGAGAGATATTGAGCAGTGATATTTTTTATCCTAAGAAGTTTTGTTGGACAATTTTGACCATGAAAATCTGTAAGTTCTATAACTTTTGATGAGAGTAGAATTAAGATTGAGACCACATCCATTGAAAAAATATGATATTTCTCTTTTTGCAGAGTGGTCATAATAGCTCTTTTGACTTAGCGTTTAGGAGATATGGTTGTTTGAAATTTGAAAAGTTTCTGGTAAAATCAGTTGATGATTAAATTAGGCTCGGATTAGGCCCATTATCTCATTACTCGATTTGTGCCTAATTTAAGATGATGGAACAATTATAATCACTTTCCTACTTCCAAAACTGGACCACACTTCCATTAACCCGGTTTCGACCAAAAAACATCAATTTTACCTACTTTAATTAGCTTAAAAATGTCTTTCAGGGGCGATTAGTGAAGGGGTTAGGAGATTTACTATTTTAGTATCTTGGAATTTGTAAATATTGTTGTTCTACCTTAGATATGCTTTGGAATTCGTGAACTTGCTGATCTACCTAAGCTTTGCTTTGGGATTCGGGTATTTTTGTATAAGGTGAGTGGTTTTACACTACTCACCATCCTATGATTCTTCATATAGTAAAACGTGATGTTTTAAAAGGGTTTTCAAATGTTTAAGCATTTTATAATTTAGATCTAAACTACATATCTGTTATAAAATGGTTTTAAAAGAACGAATGCTAGTTTTAATTCGTTTTTGACCATTTAATCATAGCGGTTGTCATATGCTATTTTATAGATCTAGGGTGATAGAAATGCCTTGATATTGATTATATTGCTTTGTATTGATGGTTAGATGTTGTATGATATTTGGATATAGTTATTGCTTATGTTTTGTTACTCATTTTTGTGAATTGAATGAGTGACCATCATTAAAGTTGATCTAGGAGTAAAATTGCTCCAAGTACGATGCGGTCACTTTTCAAAGCCTGTAATGCACGGAGGAAGTTCCGGTCTTGGTCGTATGGAGGTTGAGAAAGAAATGGTGTGGTTTTGAACTGTGCAGTTAAAGCGCCCTGCCGCTCCATAGCGTTTGAGATGCGAAAAAGTTATAGCGGAGATATATCGGGGATATAGCAGGATATAGCGGATGACTTTAAAAAGAGGCATGATGAACACTCTACATTAAAAAGAGGAACAAGCATTACTTATTATTTCCCACCAAACAAAACAAGTTATAATAAAGTAAAAATAAACAAAGATGACACTTAAAAAGTTAGAACTAGTTACAATAACCAACATCATATATCATTGTTACATCAACTTTGAAGTTACCATAAAACTTAAAAGTAAGAAATCAAGCAAAATGCTTATTTATAGGAAAAGGGGATATAGCGGGGCAACAAAATCGGGGATATAGCGGATTATTACAGGAATATCAGGGATAATAGCGGATCCACTATATAGGGCCGCTATATTGGAATATCATTGCCCCAAAAGTCCGCTACGGGACATATCAGAGATATATCGGGCATATATCGGGGAATTGACTGCACAGGTTTTGAAAGTGGTCGGAGGCAAAGCAAATTGTGGTCGGTGGCAAAGCAAATTGTGGTCAGGGTTAGCACTTCGAGGTACAAGGCAGAGGCCTTCGGTGAATTAAAAGGGGTTTTGAGTTCCAAACAAGCCAACTTTTGGCTAAGTGGCATGGTTGGTGCCAACCATATATAGTTGGTGATGACCATAATGTGGTCGACAACGACCATGTGGGATGGAGTAGAATATTCAAGAAGAAGTTTTTGGGGAGCTTGGGCGCTTGGCTTCGGGGTGATAAAGGCACTACTTCGGGGCAAGGGGTGTATTACTTCGAGCTAGCAGTGCATTCCGCGATGTTTTTGGCACTTCAAAGCACTTAGCCTAAGATGGCTAAGTGCTAGCCAAAAGTGTTCGACACCTACCACTCTTGAGTGGTCGGTACCAACCACAATGGTAGGGCCCAATTTTGAGTGAATTTTATTGGGGCCTAGGGGATCATGCCATGGTGGTTTGTTCGTTCGTTTTATGTTTGGTCTGATGTTACATCGCAATAAAGAATGGTTTCAACATTGAAGCAAGGACGTAATGCTTTGATATGATCGCTTCAAAACTTTGACGAGATGACTCAACGACGTAAGAAGGATGTATAGAGGAGTTTTGATGATGACGATCTGATGGTGATGGAATTGTGTTTTGATGCTAATGGAGTTTTGTTTTAATGACTGATGGAGTCGTGATGGTGATCCAGAGTAACAAGTTCGATGTGGAATGGAACTTTGTGGGTGGAGCAAGAGGAATGTGTTCTACTATGCATATGAATGAAAATAGAACAAGGATGTGTTCAATATGATGATGCATACAAATGGATATTGATACTCAGAGTGTTTCAAGGTGTGCTCGTAAAGCATAAGTATGTGAGGATGCTTAGTTGGATATGTAGATATGGTATTATGGATATTGGGGTTAATCTATTTCCTTGGACCTTATGGATATAGGAGTCGAGTTAACTAGCCTTCGAAGTAACATGAATTCGAGCATCGAGAAACTAAGATTTTTTCATTGATCGTCGACCGAGGAATTACCATATGAGTTAATATATATCCAGTACACATAAATGATAGTGAGGATTGGTTGATGGATGCTATATTTTGCTTCTTGCTCTAGTGATGTCACAGGACTTTGGTATTATGGACTTGGATACTGTAACATCCCATAATTTTGCGAAAGTAAATAATTAGAATAAAAATGGTAAAATCGTAATTTTACATAAAAGAAAAACAGTAAATTTTTACAGGGTTTAAAATTGGGCATCGGCGCCTATTCCATTGCATGCGGAATGTTTTTTATAGTTAAAAAACATATATAACTTGTTAAATTTGGTTTAAGGAACTAGAAATTAGATTAAGTCAAACCCAATGACATTTTCGTAATATATTAAATTCGAGATTTTAGGCTAAACTTGTGTTATTTCAGCCTATAAATAAAAGTGTAAACCTTATTCTCTATTTTTACTTGAGCCTAAACAACTTACCACTAGTCTTCATCTTCTTCTTTTCTTATCTTTAAATAAAATCAAACCACCTTCACATTTAATCAAATCCAAATTAAATTAAATAAATATAAAATCGATCACCGCAAAATGAGCTATGAAAATTTACCAAAGCTATCAAGAAATTTATTGGTTTCAAGGCAAGTAATTTCTAAATAACGAAGAAGGGGAAAGATTTATCTTCGATGAAGAAGGTGCACAGCTCATTGGTGAGTGGTATTCATCATGTTCTTGAATATATTAGTAAAATATAGTAATTCATCCCTTATGGTTGTAAATCACATTATAAATGATGTAATTGAAAATTGAAAAGTATATTTTTTATGTTATACTATAGTTTCCACAAAGTACAAATTACGACCATTCGAAAAGAAATTTCCTTGACTTTTAACTCCGAGACCTATTATTTAGTTTCCAACGAGAGCTTAAATACCGGACTCGGTATTCGAGAGCATATAGTTCAAAAGCACGATTCAAGGTATCGGTCGAGACCAAGATCACCATTCGGCTAAAACAAGGAGCTTAACCGAGGACAACAGCTGTCAAACTGAAGACAACTCAACAGGTATCAACAATCAACGGCTCAGATAGCCCAGACCAAGACCAACAGTCTGAACAAATGAAAAATACACAAGAAGCTATGCATACAAGCGTCATGTCAGCAATCCACATCAAAATACACTCAATTAGATGATGATAAACCTTCAAATTTAAGCCGCAAATAGCAAGCTAAATATCAATCCCAAAGAGAATGCTCTCCACCAATGGCGTTACGTAATATTGATTATAAATAGGTGGCAATCTCAAGGCACAAGGGATCTTTTGGGCCCAAAAGAAAAAGCTTACATAAATCATATTTTACTTTTCTATATTAGTACTCTATTCAAAAACTTATTAATGTAGGAAACATCTAGATTTAATGTAATAAGCCTTTCGGCTATCCATGGGTAACTAAATAAGGAAGGACAGTGGACATAGGGACTTTCGGCCCAACCCACTATAAAAGTCTCGTGTTATTTACTTTCTACACTTTATCTTTTTCTTGTTTACCATCACGACCCTATAGTTTAGCCTTCTGTAACTCCAACTTAATTGCATTAGGTCTTGGTAACCTCATATCTGGGACCTATAACTTAACCGACTTTTAGAGGTACACCTTTGACCTCGGGGCGTTGGTGTAGACGTAATTATGCACTAACATTTTTGGTGCTAGAAGGGGGCTCAAACCTCCGCCATTTGTTCCCTCTCGGAAAATCCAGTAACTTCATCCCTCCAACCATGACTAACTATGAGAAGCTAACCCCGGATTTTCCCCTGAACCTTCGTATTCGGCTCATTGAAGAGGACAATAATGAGATATAACCCTCATTTCAAAGAAAGAGAATAGAGAAAAATATGATTATGTTTATGAACTTCAAGCTCTCCAGATTAGACAACTTTCGGAGTATCTTCAGGAGTCTCTCTAAGAATCTGCACAACTCTGAGGGATGGTTAAGACTATGGCGAACAAAATCAAGGATTTGAGTATTGTGATAATGACAGATAAAGGTTCCTCTCTCCTTGCTAAAAGAACCCTCTCAGGTACCTCTAATCTTTGACCACAGAAGAAGGTCCAAGGAGACTAAGTCCTTACTCCACTCAACCAGAACCTGTCTCAGATCTTTCTAAAAACACGTGGAGAACTCCATTATCCACATTATCCTCCACCCATCAAAGAAGATCCGAAAAGTAAGAATTATTGTTTTTATCATCAAGCGAATCGACATGAAACAGACGAGTGTCGAAGACTTTCTCAAACCATAGAAAACTTCATACAAAAAGGGCAATTGACTGAGTTTATTAAATAGTTACTTAAATATCCCATCTTTATAAATGACTAACTTTGTTTCTATGTTTCAAGGAAAGTTTATATAAATTCATTCAAACGAATATTTAAATATACGTGCCCTTTTGAAGACAAAGAATGCTATATGGATCTTTATATTTGAAGAGATCTCTTATCTTACCAAAGACACTCCTTTTGGGTTTAGCACTTTCTTCTCTCGGAAAGTGCAATCTATTCTCGGTACCCATAAAATTTTATCTAGCACATCCCTTTTTTAGTTATTTTCTATTGTTGTGTCTGCATTTAGAGTCTAAGGGCCGAAAACTCTTTTATTAATCTGACGAGGTCAATAAAGAGTTTTATTTTTTTCTTAAAAATATTAATTTTCTCAATAATTATCTTTCTCAAACTTAAATTAAATATGTTTTCTATGTAACGATAAAATCTACCAACTACTCAATTTCAAAAATCTTTTATATTCCAAAAAGCATTCGTTCCAGAAATTCATGTTTTCCATTGGAATGATCATCAACTTAAAAGTAGTTTTAGATGGACGACGCCGGCCAAAAGTAACTTTAGATGATCGACACCAGTCGAAAATGGTCGTAGATGACCGACACTAGTCAAAAGTCATTGTAGATGGCTGACACCAGCCAAAAGTGGTAATAGATGGCCGACGCCAACCACAAGTGGTTGTAGATTAGGGCCTAACGATAAGTTGGTAGACCTTGCCATAAGAGCACCCCTATTGTGATGTGCAACAAAATGTAAGGCCAATATCACCTGCGTTTAAAAAGATGTCGAAAAGTAGAATACATGTCGATAGTGAGCCATGTTCAAGTTGTACCATGCGCTGGGTAGATTCTCAATTAGATTAGAATGTTGGATAGATTCTCAATAATTGTAAGCCATGATCAAGCAGTACCATGCACTGGGTAGTTTTCAAATAGATTAGAGTGTTGGGTAGATTCGCAATAATAGCGAATCATGGTCAAGTAATCCAGACATTGGGTATATTCCCAGTTAGATTAGTAGTTCGGTAGATTCCAAATAATAGCGAGCCATGGTCAAGTAATACCATGAGTTGTGTAGATTCTCAGTTAAATTAGAGTGTTGGGTAGATTCCCAAAGATAGTGAGCCATGGACGAGAAATGTCATGCATTGGGTAGATTCATAGTTAGATTAGAGTGTTGGGTAGATCCCGACGATAGTGAGCCATGGACGAGAAATGTCATGCATTGGGTAGATTCCTAGTTAGATTAGAGTGTTGGGTAGGTCCTCATGGTAGTGAACCATAGAAGCAAGATGCCATGTAGATTCCAAGTCAGATGAGAATATTGGGTAGGTTCCTAACTATAGCGAGCCACGATCGAGAAGTATCATGCATAAGATTAAATCGGATAGAATTCCTAATAAGACTAGAATTTTAGGAGGACAATTCCTAAGTAAAAATGAGCATTGGGTAAGGATTCCAATCCAAGCCATAAGGATGGCATCAAGCTAATAAGAATAGACATCGAAAACCCCCATATGGTGAGATGCCAAGGGGCAAGGAAAACCTTGCGATGGAATTTAAAAGGACAAGCAAAATGGCTCGAGTTGAAAGAACTAATTAATTGAAAAGGTAGAAGAGGACCTCAACGCTATAGACAGATTATCTAAATGATTATTAATACATTTGGAACACAATATAAAAAGAAGGGCAGCGTCTCATAAGCCTTCATACACATTCCTAACCCTAGTTTCGGCTTCCTTCGTAGGCCCTCCAAGCGAGATTTGAAATACTCCTTCACCTTGTCGTATGTATTAGATATCCATTCCTCTTAAATTGCCTAAACAAGATTTCAACCATCCCTATTACAAACAAAAATGTTTGATGCATCAGGCACCAGGACCAAATGAGAACTCCCTTCTAATTAGGAATGTCGGGAACGAGACCCAGAAGAGTTAATCATAGTTCTGTGTGAAGAAGAAAGTCCCATAGCAGCACGACTTCTATCTCTTCCATGAGCTAGAGGGGAAGCAACCGTAACTTCATTAGTTTTCTTATTTTCAGTTTCAAGTTCTTGTAATTTGATTGCCAAAAGCTCTCGGTGAGCTTCATCCAATTGCTGCCGGACAGTAGATGTAGACTCCAATAAATTAGAAATAAAAAATTCCAAAGCTTGGCCAGTAACCGGCACTGCCTCCGAAGTAACAGATATCTTCCTGGATAACTGATCGAGAGTTCATCTTAAGGATTCATTGTCTTCCAAGACGGCATGGATGTTGGTAATGAAATCAAGGCCACATTTCGTTAGTTCTTCTATTTTGTCGTCGATGGTTCATTGCAAAGACTCACAATCCTTCTCTAGTTCTAAGCAATTGGGACATGATTTCCCCTAAAGTAAATTCGAATTAAAACCAAAAAAGGCAGATCATCATAAAGGTAATTCTATTTCATTCTATGGAGAATTAATATAGATAGTGAGAAATGAAAAGTACAAGAATTCATGGTCTCCTAAGATAGAATTTTTTTCTTTTTAGTAGTTAAAATTATCTTAAGGCCTCTACTCTTAGTATCAGCAAAGGACCCTGAGGGTCTGGCCATACTAAAAAAAGTAATATCCTTTTCTAAACCACCCTTCGGTATAGATAGTTTCGAATGAGAAGAGTCTACTAGGGGTCGTCTAAGGTTAGCTTTCAGAATGCATTGAGGAACGTATTATGAGACATTTTTTTCTTTCAAGAGTCTTCCCTTTGGTAATAGCTAAGGAAGGTAGGGTTACACTCCGATAACCAAGAAGAGCTTCTAGAGTCATAGTTAAGCTTGGATCATAGAACCTTCTAAGTAAAGATGACCTTTAGTTTTTCAACCATGAGTGCAGTTTAGAGAATCAGGCAAATTCTTGGAAGGCCTTATCTTTGTCTCCTAAAGCAAATTTTAATTGGCCCCTAAGATATAAGATTTGATTGGCTAACCTGGTACCTCTAAGCCTAAGGGACTTAATTAATTTGGCACAGGTTAGGTCATGTGTTTCCTACACCTCTTCAAACTTGTTAGACAACTCTACATTCCTTAATCTACTAGATTTTAGTTGGGTTCGAAGGGTGCGTATGGTCACTAGTAGTTTCATTTTCTGGTTTGGCTCCTCTTCCATAATAATTCATAATAAGAGGTGAGACTAGACTTCCTCTATTTAAACATATTTAAGGGAAAATTACTTCAGAATAGACATGGCGAAGTCGGCAAGGACATAATTTATCAATAACCTAACGCCAAACAAAATACCACCAAAGTCAACGGTCATAACAAACAACAACATAAAGAAAGTGTATCAAAGATTATTACAGACCATAATTCAAACATCATTGATAGGAGATTTTTGGAATCCGGAATCATGACGTACCTCTCTACTTTTTTCACCTTCTTCACTTGGAATCGAGAGTTCAACAGTTGTTGTTGCTCGGGCTTTCTCATACCTCTCGGAGAAGTTATCTTCAATCCTTTTACTATTCGTATTGAAGCCCACAGAGAGAACCACACCTTTGTTTCAGTTATCCTCATAAGCTTCGTAAAGAATTTTAAAGGATTCAACGGTATTCTCAGCCTCTTCTTTTGTAACCAGGTCCAGAACCCCTTTCTTAGCTTCCGCTAACTCCCCTTCAACCTTTTGATGCTTAGCCTTCTGGTCTTTTAAAGTCTTTTCCAGTTTAGCAATTTTGGTTTCGGAAATTTTTGGCTCCAAAAGCTTTTTCTCCCACTCGTCTTGAACCTCCTTTTTGGGATTCTCCTTTTATTCAACAAACTGTTTTCCCGTAGATTCAGCCTTCTCTTTATATTCAGCAAATTGTCTCCCAACAGCATCAGCCCTCTCCGACTCTTCCTTCATCTTCTGAAACCTTCGATGTAGAACCGAGAAGTCGACTAAAGGCTGAAAAGGAAGGTTATTATGAAAACTAAAAGGACAAATATTTCATAGGAAAGAGGAAGATATTTACCCTAAGGTGATCCTCCATTCCCATACTCATCATCCTTCCAAAACTACTAATGTCATCCGCTAACTCCACTTAGGAGTTCGCCACAACCTTGGGTAGATAATCATCGATAACTGAACGGATTACCTCGATCACTTGGTCAACCCAATCCCTTAGAGAGTAAGCTAAAATGTGAGCGTCCGAGGCAGGCACGACTTTAGCAGAAGAGATGTTCCTTTTCTATTTCTTAGTTAGGGATGGATCCTTCAAAGCTCGCTTCAGTCGCATAGAAGTAGAAGTAGAAGATGGCTTGTTCAAAAGAAACTCTCCTATTGCAAGCATATCATTAGAGGTCACTGCCACATGAAAACGAGAAAGAATGCTTGATAAAAAAAACTTATATTTCATGAATGTAATATCCTATAATACATGTTATAAAGTATTCAGAATTGAGGTCTACCCTTGGGGCAGCACTTATCTTCCGATCTCAACATTTTCAAGGTCGGAACATGTGGATTCTTCATGATTACATAGATCAATCACGTCTATGAGGATGGTTTCGGTTGAAGGAAGATCGTATCCAAGAAACCCAGCCGAGGATGATAACAACCCATAAGCCTTGAGATTGGCCTCGGTAAGAACAACGTGTCTAAGCCTTTCCCCTTTCGAAATATTCATCACCTCCTCATGCCTAGAGTCAAAGAGATCCTTGAGAGTTGGAGCCTCGTCCCTCCCAAGTTTGGCTAAAGAGATAAATGAGAAAAATATATTAGGGAATAATGTAATCAAAGCTTAGAAGTGAAAGCACACTAAATAGAAAAAGTTCAAAAACTTACAAGTCTATAGTAGTCCAGTAACAACTCGAGGATCATCTACCTTCACAAAAAGCCAGTGAGTGGTCGTTACTTTGCTTAGTGGTTCAATTACAGGCATTTCCTTCCAAAATCGAAGGAAGTACAAGAGAACTGCAGAACTATCGGACGACCTATGTAAATTATACAAGTAATGGATCTCGGAAATAGTCATATTGTGATACCCTTTCTTTTATTACAGGATTGCCAAAGCTGATAAGGTGCTATATGAGACCATCCCAAGTTGGATTGGGATAATTCTACAGAATTCTAAGATATTAACAAACAAAGGAGTAGGGGGAAGTGATACCCCTTATGGCCAAATGCTCTAGTGTTTAAGTAAAGAACTCTTCACAGGGTTTACTCCAATCATCTTCTAGACTTGGAGCCATAACCTCGACTCCCTCAACCCCATAACTCTCTGTCCAATTCTCCAGCTTCCCTTGATTGGTTCTATATTTGTCCACCGAATGGTCTAAGAGGAGACTAATGTTAAACTATTTATTCAGTAAGAATTCTGAAACTTCTACCTAAAAGGTTGAGCTCTTATGATCCAAAAGGTAATTGGGCCTAAAATTAGGTTCTACAGCCTAAACTCAAGGTTCTAAAATCTCTCAAAGAAGCATCTTGCCAATAAAACGATTATTAACCTAAATGAAAGATTCGGTATGGAGATAAAATCTTGGTATAGAAGATAATATGCATCATTGATTAACTAATCTGACAATACCCCAAATTAAAATCAATCATTGATATCACAATGGTGGTCACAATCAAAATTTTCATAAATTCAAAAAAGGAAATGCTCGCAAATAATAATCGCAGTAAAATATATTAATAAAACTATAGGAAGGATTGAAGATTTACTTATTCCATTGAAGATTTGCGGTAATTTGTATAAGTCTCCAAGCTTTAACGGCTAACGAAACTATTGGAAATATGAGTAAGGGATAAAAGAAGGAAAGGGTTTATTAAAAGCTTCGGGACCAACAGTACAAATTACCTGACTAATTGAACCATAGCCATAAGTCACATAATGCTAAATCAAAATGAGGATCATCTTAGAGTAGAGAAAAGAAATGCACTTTTCAGGGAGGCGATTGAAATTGTGACAATTAGCATAAGCATTTAATGCACGAATAGGACCCGTCCTATCAAAATCCAACCTCGACTTCCCTTTAGTTCTCACAAAACAAGTATCTCCTTAACATCGCAGTCTCAAGTTAGATCTTGCCTCTCAACACCAAAATAGTTTTGCATACCACTTAGCCTAGACAACTTCAAGTGACAAGCATAGCTTTCAAAAGCTTTGACGTCATGGTCTCAAGTTATATTTTGCCTCCTGGCGTCAAAACAGTTTCCCTTACCACTTAGCATAGATGGCTTCAAGTGACAGGCATAGTTTTCAAAAGTGGTGACATAACGGTCTCAAGTTAGATTTTGCCTCTCGACATCAAAACAGTTTCGCTTGCCACTTAGCTTAGATGGCTTTAAGTGACAAGCATGGTATTCAAAAGTTTTAACCTCACGGTATCAAGTTAGTTTTTGCCTCTTGGCACCAAAATAGTTTCGATAACACTTAGCCTAGACGTCTTCAAGTGATAAGCATAGTTTTAAAATGTTTTGACCTTAAGGTCTCAAGTCAGATTTTGTCTCTCGGCATTAAAACAGTTTCGCTTACCACTAAGCCTAAATGTCTTTAAGCGACAAACATAGTTTTCAAAAGTGTTGACATCATGGTCTCAAGTTAGATTTTGCCTCTCGGCATCAAAACAGTTTTGTTTACCACTTAGTCTAGACGGCTTCAAGTGATAAACATAGGTTTCAAAAGTTTTGACTTCACGGTCTTAAGTTAGATTTGGCCTCTCGGCACCAAAAAAATTATTTTTACCATTTAGCCTAGATGGCTTCAAGTGACAAACATAGTTTTCAAAAGTTTTGTCTTCATGGTCTCAAGTTAGATTTTGCTTCTCGGCACCAAAACAGTTTTGCTTACCACTTAGCCTAGATGACTTCAAGTGAGAAGCATAGTTTTCAAAAGTTTTAACCTCACGGTCTCAAGTTAGATTTTACCTCTCGGCATCAAAACAGTTTCGCTTACCACTTGGTCCAGATGACTTCATGTGTAAATCATGGTTTTCAAAAGTTTTGACCTTAGATCTCGATTTAGATTTTGCCTTTCGATGTTCTATCGATTTCACTTATCATCTCGCCTAGATAGCTTCAAGTGGAAAATTTAATTTTTAAAGTTTTTGACCTCACGGTCCAATTTAAAATCTCATACTTAGGTTTTCAAAAACCTCTAGATAAGATTAGGTATTCACAAGTTGTCTAAGTGAAGCAGTGCTCACAAAGTTCCAAGAATGCTACTTTTTCCAAAAGCTCAAGATCAAATTTATGATGGGAATCGAACAAATAAAACAAAGCATAATATGACACCATTATTTTTAAAGTCCACCTTATACCAACTGTATGAGGTGAACTTTGGTGGCATGTGTTACACCATAATTTCCACAAAGTACAAATTACAACCATTTGGTAAGAAAGTTCCTTGACTTGTAATTCCAAGACTCATTATTTCTCCAACGAGAGCTTAAACACCAGACTTAGTATCCGAGAGCATCTAGTTCAAAAGTATAAGTCAAGGTATCAGCCGAGACCAAGATCACCGTTTAGCTGAAACAAGAAGCTTAACCAAGGGCAACAACTGCCAAAACCAAAAGCAATTTAACAAGTATCAACAATCAACGGCTTAGATAGCCCATACCGAGACCATCGGTCAAGACAAATGGAAGATATCTAAGAAGCTATATATACAAGAGTCTTGCCAGTAACCTTAATCAAAATACTCTCAACCAGATGATAAAAACATTCAAATCTAAGCCGCACATAGCAAACTAGGTCATCAATCCCAAAGAGAAGGCTCTTCACTAATGGTGTTAGGTCCTTTTGGCTATAAATAGGCGGCAATCCCAAGTCACAAAGGATCTTTTGGGAGTAAAAAAAGGCTTACAGAAATCATATAGTACTTTCCTATGTTAGAACTCTATTCAAAAACTAATTAATGACAGAAATGCCTAGATTCAATGTAATAAGCCTTTCGGCTATTCAAAGGTAACTACATAAGGAAAAGACAGTGGACGTAAGGACTTTTGGTCTGAACCACTATATAAGTCTTGGTGTTATTTACTTTCTACGCTTTATCTTCTTCTCATTTACCATCACCGTCCTATAGTTCAACCTTCCGTAACTCCAACTTAATAACATCAGGTCTGGGTAACCTTATTCCTTGGACCTATAACTCAACTGACTTTCGAAGATATACCTTTGACCTCGAGGGTGTTGGTGTAAACGAAATTCTACACTAACATTTCATATAAACACGATTTGTGTGCAGTAAGTCATGGCTAGATGATTAAAAAAGATTTTTATCCGTTGTAATTAGCAAAATTTAATCGCTTCCTAATTAAAAAGTGAAAAATACAAAAGTAATCCGAATTAGACATATTAATTATCAATATTGAAGTTCTTGATGACGCAAATTCACTGGATGTGTTCGTTCTTCGATTGAGTGCATGGATTGTTCAAAAAATGCATCGGAATTTTGAAGAATGTGGACCGTACGTTTCGATTCAAAGGTGCAATGGAGGCGATACGACAATCGGAGACCATGAGCATAAAGAAGAGGTCGAGTGGATGACTGTAGTGGGGTCTGATCGACCCAAGGTGACTAGAGTTTGTTGAAACGATGAGCCATAGTTCTACCAATAAGGGGCGGGGTGAGCAGATTCCGATGGTCGAGATCGATCTCAGTGGTGGCGGTTGGTTGGGAGGAAGGCGGGCTTTTGCATTGATGGTCCGATTGCAGTATGGTTGTTCATAGCAGAAGGTGATGGCAGTCAATTTTTGAATGGAGTTGGGTTCTCATGCGAACAGTAGAAATACGATGGAGGCGGGATAATAATAATAGAATAAATAATTAACTAAAACTATAGTTGCGTACAAATTAATTAAATACTACAATACTTTAAATGCTTATAACTTCCACATAGGAACTCCATTTCATGCATGGTTCGTTGCATTGAGATCGTGGCAAAATGAGGAATGCTTTGATATATTATTTGGTGTGTTTTGAGCTACTTTAGGAAGATGTCTTATTTTAGTAGATTCATTATATAGGGTTTCTATTGGGATGTTTCGGTACACGTATGTGGAAATTATTCCTCGGCTGTACTAGTGACATTTTATGACAACGAGTTAGGGCTTAATTCGATAGCTTCATAAACAGTGAGGCAGTAATAAGTTTTGGACTTGATCCCAATAGTGTCGCAGACCATTAGGCAAATGTATAACATGGACTTGACCTTAATAATCACGTAGCTTTTGAGCATACGTACTGGGTCTTTAGGCTCGGTCGGGTGCATACATTTTCAGTAGTTGGGACTTTGAGCTCGGTTGTGTGCATACATTTTTAAAATACTAGCTGGGACTTTAGGCTCGGTCATGGGCATACCTATGAGCTGAGACTTTAGGCTTTGTCATGTGTATACATTTCCAAATACGTTTTCGACGTATTTCAGTCGGTCATTGTATTGAAACCATAACATATTATATAAGAAAATTAGTTTCTCAAATATTTTTGAAATGCAATGAAATTATAAAATTCCCAAAAGGATAACTCTTCTCAAAAATTTCTTTTATCATCTCTTTAAATCTAATGATTGCAGATAATTAATTAATATGAATATGTCAAAATTGTTGGTCGTTTTACACCTCTTAGATGTAAGATTATCGTTATTATAAAATTGTACTCTATTTTGTTTCAAGATTATTATAGATTTTGGGTTTTTACTATTTGGTTTATGTTATATTGTAACTACCCATTTGTATTTTTTGTACATCACGCTCTAGGGTCAAACTTAAATCATACATTCTAAGTAAAAAAAAATGATATTCAATTTAAAATACAAAAAATTTGGCTTAACATAATAATGTGTCCAAATGAGACATATAACCTCACGGATCTATACGGTTGATGAGTTTCGTTTTTTCCACTAAATAATTGATCGGTTAAAAAATGATTCGACAAATAACTGAATGTTTTGATTTTTTTTATAAATACACACGCACACACATATATATACATATATATACACGTGTGTGTCACGCTAACAAAGAGTATTACTAAGTAATACCGTCTGCTAGTACAGAGGACAGGGCCGTTTCGGAGCGACCAGCCGTAAATCTTGCATTAAATAAGTATCAAGTACGTCGATAAAGTGCTCGTTTTTTTCACTTACCTTAAGTGGATCGACATACTAATTCTTAACTAATACAATACTACGGTGGCTACAAAATCAATACAGAACAAAACGCAATTACAACAAATAAACACAAGTCGTAGAACCGCAAACATAGTTATATATACATATACAATCCACCATACAGTACACAGTGTCACAAAATAGTGGTTATACAAACCATAATATACACAGCGAGTCAAAATGAATAAATACATAGATCAGAGTACATGGATCATCACTAAACAGCTAATCAAAATATACTAACAAAGGCATCCAAAAAGAGATGATAAGGATACACAGCGGAAGCAGAAGTACCGGTACCTTCAGCAGGTCTAATCTGTAAACAAAAACTTCAACTCTGTTTACAGTCCAAAACAGCTCTTAGTCCATCTTTGAGCTACTGTAACTTGCTCAATTCTTGTCGAAATCATGCCAAATTTTTTTTGATGATAGTAGAATTGTTGTACTATATGCATGTCAAATTTCAGGTCATTCTGACCTTTGTAGCTTATACAAACTTGCGGTCGAACTTTGAATCAGAGCATGTTTTGCTACAGCCTTTTACAGTGAAATCTGGTTGTGACTCCAACTTTGTGACCAAATATCTCTTCCGTTTCTTATCGGATTGTGCCCATTCTTTTTTTTTTTATTGAAATTAGAGTTGTTGATCTATAGGCATGTCTAATTTCAGGTTATTCCGACCTCTGTAGCTTATAGAAACTTGTCGTCGAACTTTAAATCAGAGCATGTTTTGCTCCAGCTTTTTACAGTAAAATTTGACTGTGAATCCAACTTTGTCACCAAATGCTCTCCCGTTTCTTATTGAATTGTATCAATTCTTTTTTTATTGAAAGTAGAGTTGTTGAACTATATGCATGTCAAATTTCAAATCATTCTAACCTTTGTAGCTTATAGAAACTTGCTGTCGAACTTTGAATCAGAGCATGTTTTGCTTCTGCTTTTTACAGTGAAATCTGTCTGTGAGTCCAATTTTGTGATCAAATATCTCTCCCGTTTCTTATCGAATTGTGTCCATTTTTTTTTATTGAAAGTAGAGTTGTTGAACTCTATGCATGTAAATTTTTTAAGGCTTTTAGACCTTTGTAGCTAGTCGAAAACTCGCCTGGAACTTTTAATCGGAGCATGTTTTGCTCCAGCTGAAAATTTCTTGAGTTGTTTTATATGAATTTCTAAAGCAAATTTCGATGTCGTTTTGATTGGCTTGAACCTAAGATAGAAGAGCCAACATTACCACTAATCCGTACTTCGGATCGGTGAGGTTTTAGGTGATTTTTATATATCGATTTCATGAATGATTTTGTGAATTTGTTGAATTTGTTGACACTGTACACGTTTTTATAAACCGATGTTTAAAAGATTTTCTATAAAATATTTAAAAAAACACGTTCATGGTGGAAACAGACAGAGAGACGCATATAGTACTGAACCACATCCCCCAAAACCGCCAAATATACTCGTCGCTACACCTTTCCAACCATCTCTATCGGCTGGCAGCAACCCCAAGAAGATCGACGCAGGCCCAGAAGCCGACAGTACAACCCAAGCGGCTCACCATGCTTGCAGTTCGTTTAATTCGAAAGCCTCTGGATCAAAGTGGAAGAACGCTGGCAATGCATGGAGCAGATCGTGGGCAGACACGGTAAAGTCCTGCAGTTCTACCAAAGTTGAGGATATAACTGATCTAACATATTTTCCGCCAACGCATGAGGGAGACGTGAAAAAAGGCATATTACCAGAAACTGTTTTCACTGCTGCAGTTGATAAATGGAAACATATTCTTATTGCATATATTCTGGATAGAAGACCTTCGTATGCAAATTTCAAAGGATTCATAGACTAAATGTGAATGCTTAGTGGAATGTATGATCTGTTTTACAAAAAGAATAGATTCATATTCATCAAATTTTATAATTGCGATGATTGCGACAAAATCATTCAATCAGGTCCTTATACTACTTGGCTCACAAATTCTTATCATCAAAAAATGGAAACCCAAAATTGAAATCGCTAAAGGCACATTTCTCCAATTCTTACATGGGCACGTCTAATGGACCTTAAATTAGAATATTGGAGTAATGAATGCATTAGTAGGATTGCGAGTGTGCTCGGTCGACCCATTCGAATGGACACTACTAGCATTAAAAACTAGACTAAATTATGCACGTGTTCTTGTCGAAGTGGATGTTTATTTCGATTATCCTTCTAGTATTCAATTACAACTATATAGTGGAGTTTCAGATAACGTTTCTGTAGAATATGAGCATAAAATTATTCCCTGTTCCGCATGCAAATTATATGGCTATTCAGAATCTACATGTAATATGTCTACAAGGAAGGAATGGAAATGGAAAAGTACAATATCAATGTTTTACAGTCCACATCAATAGCTACAACAAATAAGGAAATTTCTCCTGATGGTAATTCTAATATTGGTAAAAAGGTGGTTGAACCAAGCATTCCCCTGCATAATTCGTTCGCCACATTACAATAATCCGACACTTCAGATAATGGCCAGAAGATCCTGACATATTTTCCCTCGCATCCGCTTCATTATCCCCTGCCTTAACCTCGAAGTCCCCGGCACATGAAACAGAAACATCACAGAGCAAAATGCAAGCAACTGAAAGTAACTATGATGAAACTGCAGATAGGGTTACTTTCATCAAATCAGATACAAGAAACTGGTACCAAAACAGATCCAATAATTAACGTCTCCTCCATGGTCTTGAAGAACCCCACATATTTGAATAAGCAAGAAACTTCAGCGAATCCCAAAGTTCCAACTCACGCTTCTCCTAAAAGAACTACTCGGAGCGCAGCGATTGGTAAATGAATATCATGACTTATAACATTAGAGGTATGAATACGGACGACAAACTCAGTCGCGTATTCACACTTCTTAAGTCCCACAATCTTACTTTTAAGTTTAGTGGAGACTAAGCTCTTTTCCAGCAGTATTGACACACTGAAAGATAAATTTTCACTGTGGAGTTTGTCGAATAATAATGACACCGGCTGTAAGGGATGTATTTTAGTTCTATTTGACAAATCAGTTTGGGAGTATGATGTAATATCCATGTCCCAGCAGCATATAACTTACTTCCTGTCTAATAAAGTGGGTCTGCAGTTTTTCCGCACAAGTGTGTATGCCAGTAATTCTTTTAATGAGCGTCAAAAACTATGGGATTTGCTGTGTATCGATGCTTCCACAATCGAGACTCCATGGCTTGTCATGGGGGATTTTAGTAATGCTCTCAATTCACGGGATAAAAAGGGAGGTTTGCCTATCCTTTTTCCTATTTGAATGCTTTTAAAAACTGTCTATTTACTTGTGGTTTGGTTGAATCAACATTACATGGTTGCAAATATACATGGAAGCGTAGGGGAATTGCAAGGAACATAGAAAAATTCTTGTTAACTTTGAATTTGTATCTATGTTCCCGCAGTTTAGCACCATTGCCTTGCCTTCATCTATCAGCGATCACGCCTATTTTGATTTCCGCAATCACTACAATTCTTCAATGGAAAAGAGTTCCTTTTCGCTATATGAACAACTGGTGCTATTTGGAAGGCTATAATCGTTGTATAGAAAAAGGTTTGTCCACAACCACATGAGGCTCACCAGCATATATTCTGATACATAAGCTAAAGACTGTTAAGTCTGAATTGAAAACAAGGCATAGATCAAGAGCACATGGTGATGAAACTAATGCACTACAAAAGGATTTCGAAAATATATTTCACCAACTAGATCAGTCACCAGAGGATGATTTGCTGTATGAAAACATGTATTATATGTTTTATGCCAAAACCCCAAGTATTTTTATGTCAAAATGTCCATGAGGAGGCATGAAAATAAAATTCATGCATTACTGGATTCAGAGGTAATTTTATTTACGACGGTAACAGAATTCGAGATGAGGCCATTGCATACTACCAGCTTCTGTGATACTACTACCTATCTCAACATGTATGCAAATTAATGATTTTTTTTTGGGAGGGGGGTTACTTATCTGCCCCAGTTACTCTGGAGGAAATTAAAGAGGCTGTTTTCTCCATCGATGATTATAATAGTCCGGGACCTGATGAATTCTTGGCTAAATTCTATAAACTGATGCCCTACAAAACGACATTTTCAAATCAACGTCTGATATTTTCCACACGAAAAACTGCCAAAAGGGATAAATCACAATTTTGTTACTTTGATACCAAAAAAAGATAAGCCCCAATCTATATCAGATTATAGGCCTATTTCTTGTGCGAATGTTTTTTATAAAATAGTTTCTAAGATTCTTTGCAATCGAATTAAATGGTTTTTGCCAGTGTTGATTGCAGAAAATCAATCATCATTTCCGGGTAGAAGTATTGGCGAAAATGTGTTGCTGGCTCATGAACAGATTCGGGATTTTAAAAAGCGTGGTAAACTAAAAATGTGCATAAAATTGATTTACAAAATGCATACGATATGGTGAATTGCAACTTTTTTTGTCACATGCTTATGGCTCATGGTTTACCTACATCTGTTATCCAGCTAATCTATAAGTGCATTTCAACTCCTGCTTTTTCTGTAATGATTGATGGTCGACCGCATGGTTTTATTTCTTCAAAGAGAGGGCTACAGCAGGGTGACCCGCTGTCCTCTTATTTATTTTGCATTGCAATGGAATTTTTCACACTTCTTATGGAAGAGGGTTTTTGATAGACAAGGCTCTACAGCCCATTTCTAAAATTCAGCCTGCTATAACACATTTGTTATAAGTTGATTATGTCATGATTTTTTTAGCTGCTACAGTAAATAATGCTACATACATGAATTATATTTTTACTGCTATGGAGGATACTGTAGGCCTACGTATTAACCAAACCAAGTCGCAATTTTTTTTCAGTACAGGTGTGGTAAGCAAAGAGGAAATTTTTACTATTCTAAATATTCCAGAAAAGAGTTTGCCTGTCAAGTATCTTGGTGTTCCCCTCACAACTGAGTATATTCATGCAAGTCATTGTGCTCCCCTGTTACAAAAAATCAGCACTGGATTAGATGGTTGGGACAGTAAGCTACTAACTACAACTGGTCGAGCAGAGCTTATTATCAGCACTGTAACTCCTATTGTCATGTACTGGGTTTTAATTTATCATTTACCAATCTCAATTCTGCATAAAATTTATAAGATATGTCAGGCTTCTTCTGGAAAGGTAAAATGCATAAGTTATGCAAACCCAAACTGCAACTGGGCACTGGTATCAGGAAATTTACTGATTTAACTATCACTACTAGAATTAAACTTATTTGGAATTTACTAACTACTGATTGTCTCTGGTCAAGGTGGATGAGGTCAAAATATTTATCGAAGGCAAATTTTTGGGTGATGGCAGTAAACAACAATTTTTCATGCACTTTTAAATCTATGTTAAGGCAACGCGATGTAGTAGCTAAGATTATGAATCATGTGATTGTTAACGGTGAGCATATGAATTTATGGTTCGGCCCATGGATCAACCATTAATCATTAGTTGACCTTATTGGCTGGAATAGGGTTTCTCTAAAAATTCATTCAACAATAAGGTGAGCTTGATTATAAGAGATAGACATCTACAACCTCTATCCATATCGGAAACTAGAGAAGTTTCTACAAAGATTCTACAAGTTAAATTAAGTCAAGATGACATCTCAGATTTGTGGACTGTTGCTAATCAAAGAAAATTTGTCTTCGCATTCATTTGGGACGAAATTCGACTACATGTAGAAAAGGATGATAACTATTTATTAATCTGGCATAACATGACGACAAAGGAATTCTTGTTTACTACCTATTTGGCATATAAATAACACTTGCCGACCGCATATAGATTGATGAACTGGGGAATAAATGTAGAAATTCACTACCTACTTTGTAACAATCATATTGAAACACATGCTCATCTATTTATGAATTGTAAATATAGTACTTATATGTGGGATCGACTGTTTGACATGCTAAATCTATAGCAAGATGGCTCGGCGTTTTTGAGTCAGTGACTAACCAATGTAAAGCGGAGCTTCCATCATAAATCGGTTACTCAGGAGCTGGCGTTCATGTCTTCTTCTACTTTGATTCACCATATCTGGTCTGAGCGGGTTCGCCGACGATTTGACCACAAACATGTTTGGTGGCGCAAAGATTCAAACCCTTCGAGATCGATGTCGGGTTACAGCTCGTACGGCGATTTCATCAGAGAAAGATAACATCAATCGATAGAGACAAACTGATGAGATGGGGCATTGAATGGGTGACTCTGGGTAGATGCGTGGCATTGACTTATTGAACATATTTGGTGGCTTTTCGTTTATATTCGTACTGGGCTGGGCTGGGCTGGGCTGGGCTGGGCTGGGCTGGGCTGGGCTGGATCGAACGAAGTAGGATGGTGGAGTTTTGTATTCTTTACCCAGCATCGGGTCCCGTCATATTTTGATTTTAGTTAACATTCCTCATGTGATGTTTTGTTTTTAGCCAGCTGTAATGGAGGTGTGTTGTAACAGTGGATGTCGTGCTATTTTTCCTTACCACAATGGTAGGGTTTTTTAAGAGGCGAATCCGACAATTGTTTGTTCTATTCGTTTATTAATAAAATACCTTTCCTTTAAAAAAAATATTTTATGTATATAAATTATTGCTTTGAGATAAATGTTTTCTAAGTTTGTTTTGAAATTATAATTATCTCAAAGTATGATTTCAAAATTGCTTTATAAACTCGTTTTCTCAAATCCAGTATTTTCAGTATATAAAAACCACACTTTTTTGCACATTCGAGAAGACGGGGAAGTAGATTAAACGATATAAACAAATTAATATATATATATATGTGTGTGTGTGCGCGCGCATGTATGTAAGTTTATTTCCAAAAGATTAACACACATATGGGGAAAGACATCTCCTTATCTTATTTATCCCCTCAAACCCCCTATTTGCCTTTTTGTGTAAAATGTTTACAAATCAAAATGAATTTGTGTAGATACGTTATGCTCACGAGTAAGATTATTTATGCAAAATGTGTAATCATTTCGTAACTTCTATCCTCTTCATATCATTGAAAATGTAAATATTTTCAATAATCTATTTTAACTTCCATTTTCAAACTATTAGAAGTATTGAAACGAGTCGGTTTTACAAGATGATCTCGCTAATGTAAGTAACGTATTTACAAAAAATCACTTCAATCCGGGGTTCTTTTACATGAAAAGAAAAGGAAGGTTTTAGGAGGGATAAATAAGAGGGATACACACACGTGTATACGTATGTATGTATGTCTATGCATATATGTACGCAGTGTTTTGCGAAATACTAATGAGTACTATTAGGGATGTTGGCAATATACATGTTATATTGGTTGGGACCATGGTGCTAGAAATTCAAAGCTTTTCAACAAATTCAATGAAAACAAATTTTCCAAGAAACTCGCTTATTTGCTCAGGAAACTTATATTTTAAAAAATCCAGAATAATCCAGAATATTCATATTAAAAAATCAACAATTAAAAAGGGTTCATAATCCAAAAAAAGATATGAAAGTTCTATATAAAGTAAAAAAAGAAATTTAGAAAGTGATGGAATTATTTCATAAGTTCTTAATTTCTCACAATTTCAGTTTTCCTAAAAGCTTCCAAAAAATTCAAAATTTGAATGATTCACTTTTCCAAGGAAATCAGCTTTTTTCGAAAAAGTGTTTTATTGAAAAATTCTGATTTTCGTACAAAATTTAAAAAGTCAACTTTTTGGAAAATTCAAAAATCTTTAATATCTTTTAGTAAAATAGATTTAAGAAATATTATTCTGTTTCAAAAGTTAAAATTCTTAAAATACCAAATTTTAAGTAAATCTTCCAAAAAAAGAAATTAACTTTCTAAAATAGCTTTCATTTTGAAAAAGTTAAATTCAGATGAAAATTTTATCAATGAAATCCAAATATTACAAAAATGTGTAACAAGCATAACATTAAGAAAACAATAAAACATTTATGTAAACTTTCACAGCTGTCAAATAACTCAAATAATTTCGATAAAATCCAAAATGTCTACAAAACTCGAAACTGTCGAGAGAAAAACAAAATGTTATAGAAGACTTGAAACTTTCATACTTGTAAAATTTATCCGAAAACACAAGTTTATCAATGAAACCAAAAGTTTGCAAAGCGCTAAGAATTATTTAGTGAGCTAAAATCGTCAAAATTTTAAAATTTGTCCAATGTTAGGAAAAAGATTAAAAAGTTCAAATTTTTTATCAAAACTTTTAAAATGCTAAACAACATTTTTCAGATAGTTTAGATTAACCAAAAAACTTCAAATGTCGTAGAGTCTGTTCAATCTCTCCTTCTTTTTATCGTAAGATATATCGTTCGCATTTATCTTCTCTTTCTTACTGAAGGTCTAGAAAGTTACAAACAAAGTTTGAAAAGACATTTCTTTAAAGATTTCATCATACATGATTGATTTGTGAAACATTTAAAAAAAACTAGTGAATAAAAGAATTCAAAGATTATGAAAATCTCAAGAAAAACCATTAAATTCAACGAATTTCAAAATATAAAATAAAAGTTCTCAATTCAAAAACTTTTCAAACATTCCAAACTACAAGCTCAAGAATTAAAAAAATCAGACACCCAAGTAATTTTGATAATTTCAAAAACTTTCAGAATATTTACAATATTTGAAAATCTTTTAGTTAATTATTCTAAACATTGACAAATATTAGAAGCCAATCATTTTCATAAAGTTTAGACATACAGAAAAATCAAATGAACAAAAAAAAGTAAATTCAAATATTTTTGGAAAAACAAAAAATATTTAGAAGTCACTTGCTTTAGGAAAACTTCAAAATTATCCAAAAGAATATCGGAAGTTGGAATATATCAACATTTTCAAAACGTTCAAGTTCGATAAATTTGTAGAATTTAGTTCAAAGTTTGTCAAAAAAAATCAGAAATAAATTCAGGTTTTTTCCACAAAAATCTTTTCTAGAAATTCAATACGTTTTGAAAACAATACTTTTAAAAAGTCGAACAAGCTATTACATATATTTGTTATAAAATACTGGTTGTCTAAAAGGAATAGTTTTGCTGTTGAATATCCTAACTTTGTCAACGTATTTTAGAAAAATTGGTTTTCTATTTGAAAATTCTGAAAAAACATTTATGAATGCTTATAAAGTTTCATAATGTCAAAAGTTTCAAAAAATTCAACAAATTCTGTTAATATTTTAAAGCTTCAAGAGATTTCAACATAATAAGAAAATAATCAAACCGACCGGAGGTTTGCCTACTTCTACTAGCCAAAATCAATTTTCCCGAAGCCAAAAAAACGTGGATCTTGTCTCATCGCGGTTTCTCTAAAAACGTGGATCTTGTCTCATCGCGGTTGTCTAATCGCGGTTTCTCTAAAAACGTGGATTTTGTCTCATCGTGATTTCCCTAAACTTTCTCCTTTTGTTTTGCGCATCAAAGATTTCAAATTCAAATCTATTATGATTTTAAAATTTTAAAATTTTCAATTTCAAATCGACAATTTTGAATGTTTTGATTAATATTTAAATTTTAAATTCATATTTTCCAACATATTATCACTTAATGTTTAAGTAATATTAACAAATTTTTTAGATGTATATTTCTTATGAAAGTTATACAATCGAACGGTCGGTTTCTCCACCGTTGTGCGGTTATACTAGTACTAAAAAAGTTGAAGTTTAAAAGTTGAAAAATTCAAATAAATGGGGATTACTAAAAAATATTGGAGTTTCCAATTTAAAAACTCAAAGGGAAAATACAGGCGATGGCTCTTTTTTCTTTTTTCTTTTTTTTTTTCTTTTTTTTTTTTTTTGGGGGGTAAAACGTTGTATATGGTTTTCAAAAGATTAACAATTTTCAAGGGAGCTGACTTTATTAAAAAGGAAAATTGAAAATTTTCATTTTCTTTGAAGAAAAAGGGGATTTTAGTTCAAAGTGAGTTAGTTTTTTTTACTAAATTGCAACTTTTTTGTTTGCTTGCATTTTGTATGTGTTAAACCAATGAGGGAAAAAAAGCTGGTTTGGTATCAATTTTATAACCATAGTCCTAGCGTAATGTGGAATATTGACTAGAATTGGCAACCAAATTTTACTAGTTTTTATCTACAATGACTGCGTGCACATTCTTTTTTGGATGCCCTCAAAACAGACAAGTTGGCAATTGGTTCCAAAATAAGCATCCGCATTTGTTCAACAAGGATGACTTTGACAATGAATATCTTGAGCCAAAAGATCTTAAGTTACAATAATTAAACAAATGGATCTGTAGCTAAAAGATAAAATTTCTTAATTTGATTGGTTCTCAATGAGACCAGTGTCTTGATTTTGCAATTATAATACAAATCTGAAAACGATACATCAACCAATACACGATTTCAACTCTTAAGAGTTCCAAAGTTAGCTGCGTACAAGTATTGCTAATCAATAATTTAAATCCAAACAAACCGCTGAAGCAAATATCACGTTCAAAATGGTTTTGACTCGTCATCAAGCAGTCGTACCTCTACTTTTTTAATCACAATTAAAAAAGGATTCATCATCCACCAATTTTAACCAATGAAAACCGACATATAGCGACAAATTTTAACAAACTGACCAACCAAACATATTAAAAACAACTCGCAGATCAAAAAAAGAAGCAAAAGAGATATTTAGGTCTGCTAGTTTGGCAGTAGCCATCATAATTCATTTACATACAGGCAGCCATGGAGCCCATCTAGTTAGGTTAAAAAAAAAAAAAAATCCTTCAAAACAAAAGATGAACAGTTTAAACATTTATTGCTTCAATTTCACTCAGATTCGAATACAAATAATAGCATCCAACATCTACTGCCTTATCTTCCAAGCGCAAACAAAGACATACAACACCTGACCATGCGATTTGCTGACTTCTTTAGTCCATGGATCCCACTTCCATGCTCAATTATCAGAATGCTCACATGGCTGTTCCCCAACTACATGTGATATGAACTCTTCTTCCACCTCCATGTATGATATATACTACATGTACGTTTTACATGATTTTGAAACTAACCATTTTTTTACAAAATTTTGAACATATAAAGATTGTTTATAATGACTTTTTCTTTTCTTATTTTGCTCTTTAGAATAGGACTCGAAATCTACACAAAAAGAAAGCATGAAAGAAGTTAAGGCTTATCAAGCAAGTCATTGAGGTCGGTGACGCCACTTGAACTATGAGCAGTGATTCTTCCAAAGGAGGACAAGCTTTTAAAGCTACTACTTCCTTCCCCTAAGTTTCGGGACTTTCTTGATTTTCTTAGCTTCAAATGGTTGCTATCTTTGTCTAATCCCTCGTCTGATTTGCTATTGGCCACAACTAAACGAACAATGGTGCTACGGCAAAAAGGGCATAATGGTGGGGTTAAGCACAAAGTGGTTGGGTTGGGTTTGTTGTGACAGCAAAGAGAGAGTGTGCAATGTGCACACATTTGGTGTCCACAGTCTTGAACCTCGATCGTGCATACTTGGTCAAAGCATATGCAGCATAGCTCTGCCTCACTAGCCTGTAAGGACATAACAATACTAGAGTCAAACATAACGTATGTACATTTGTTCTTATATGAATATATGTTTTCAATACATAGATAAGTCAAACACTGTCTGTAAACATTCAGGAAAACATACACCGACACCACAGCACATATTCTAGGTTTTCCAAAGGGAATTCACACTGCCACTGAAAATCGATATTTGCACCTTCCAATTGGGAGGTATATTTCTAAGAACTATGTAACATTTGAAAATTTCGTATGATATAGCATGCATATTCCTAGATTACCTCAGAAATATCATCATCACAGCTATCATCAGAATGTGCAGGGGATGGCAAGGAAAATGTTGTCCCTTTTAAAATGCTCTTTTCTCGCTCTCTATTAGCCTCCTTTAAAGCGTTCTCCAGTAAAACCTTTGTGTCAGCATTGAGTTCACTTATGAACTTAAGTGGAGAAGGCCAAACTATAGGCTCCGCTGTTGATGGATTCAACAGAGCTGCACATGCCTCGTGTTTTCTTTTTAAAGCAATAGCATAGGGTATATTTCTGCATATAACAACACATTGTCATAAGTAGGTAAACAGGGGATGTAAGGTAAGCTTCCATGTGAGTAAGGTACAAACAAAAATTTCAATCTTATGTATCTACAAGGCTTACAGAAGACGAATTCTTCAATGTGCACAGGAACAGAAAGAAGAAATTATTCGATTTGCGCAGGACCAAGAGTGTATGTAAGTATACAAAATCAATGAGAAATACACAGATAAAAATGAAGTAATTTTTTGCATCTTATATAAGTCTTATAATCAATTTAATTAACATTGTCCGACTTTAATAAGAGAGCCACCTAGATATAGATGCATACCCTAATGAATCTCTTTGAATCCGGTCTGCGCCCCATGCAAGTAATTCACGAATGCAATCAAGACAACCACCACGAGCTGCATAATGTAATGGAGTGCTTCCTGGGCATCTGCGTATATATAAAAATTATACTGAGTTAATCACACAGTCATTCACACAAGCTTTACTGATTATGATTTAAAAGTTAAAATAACAAAGTCACACACCCATATCCACCGGTAGAAGCAGAGACTAGAGCTCCCTTGTCAAGTAAGATACGAACACAATCAGGTCGCTTTTGCCTAGCAGCGAGATGCAACGGTGTAGCTCCATTACCGTCTCTGACATTCACAAATCTTGCGAAACCCCTATAATTTTATAAAATAAAATATTACTTTCTAGAGGTAGATGTAAGCAAGCAAATATCAAACGGCCATCTGTGTTAAATGATTTGTACCAAGAATCAGTAACTGAAGTAGAATTTGCAGATAATAGAATAGCTTTCAAACAATCTGAATGTCCGTAGTATGCAGCATAATGCAAGCAAGTTCTTCCATGCAGTGAGTCAAACTTCAAGATCTACACCAAATATTATTAAACCAATTAAATTTCCTATTCGAAGTTCAAAATCAACAAACGTTAAAAAAAAGAAATAATTAAACATACATTACCACCAGCCTGAAGTAGCTTCTCTACGCAAGCAATCTTCCCGTGCATAGCAGCAAGCATCAATGGAGTCTAAATCCAAAAACACAGTTTAAGAAATGCCCTAAATAAAAACACTGCTCAAAATCAAATTTCGAACCCATTACCTGTTTATTCCTATTCAGAAGATCCGGATTCGATGACCGATCCATCAACAAAGAAAGCATCTAAATACACCAAAATTAATGAAAATCAGAACAAGAAAAATGTGAAGAACAAGAACTTTATCATGCCAATCAAAATAATAGGCTAACCTGAAGCTGTCCATTAGAAGCAGCGATATGGAGAGCAGACAATCGATCGTAAACAGTGGTTCTCCGGAGCATCTGAGGCTCGGTCAAAAGAATAGATTCTACTGACCGCAAGTCCCCTGTTTGAACGGCGCTGAAGAAATCGTGCTCGTCGCTGGAGCGGGCGCACGTTAGAGACTGGCCCATTGTTACCGCCGGCGCACGTTAAGGAGAGCTTCTAAAGTGCGCCGGGGTGCTGTGGATGGAGGAGAGAGAATTTTATTGGGAAGTACTGGGATGGGAAAACTGGGAGTTTTGAATAAATAAGAGGGGGAGGAGTTCAGATCTTTTGGAAGGTTTAAAGATTAATTTATTTTCGTTTAGTGGACGTCCGGTCAATGAATTAGGTGTTTTATATCGCTTTGCATTAGCGGCTGATGGTGTGAAAAGCGCACTTTTATTATCGGATGAAGAGGCATTTTCTTTGTCATTGTTTATAGAAAGAAAGTAGAGATAAATCCATCTACTAGCAAATTAAGACAAGTGTTTTATATGTAAGTTCGAAATATATTATAATATTTTTTCAACTATTAATCAATTTAATATTCTTTGAATGTGTAATGCATGTCAAATCTTGCTTGATGTGAATATAAAAAAATTAGAACAAACAAAAAGGTGTTATGAAACGAAGAAAATAGAAGTCAGTAGAGAGAGAGGCAAGAGATATATTATTCATTCTTGAGAATTAGACATATATTTACATTACATAGCCTCCTTTATATAAAGGCTTCGGAGCTAAAGATTTAATATATTCCACGATGTGGGACTAAACAAAAGAACATAAAAGCATATTCATTTTATGATTTACATATATTGTAACACTCTCTCTTGAATATGCGTCTTCAAAATCTTGAATGCTCTGATAGCTTGAAATTTTCCATTTCGAAACATGTATGATGATTGCTCCCCCTCATTATTATCTTGCTTGCATTTATCGATTCAGTCGATATAGATATTGTTTGTTGCCTCATTAAAAACCTCTATAAGGAAAACCCAATGGGAAAAACCTTGAAAGATGAAAAGAGTGCAACTTGTGAAATCATAAATATCATACTAAAAATGATATTCCTTCTAAGAGTTTGATAATTCGGGATCAAAATAATGCCTCATTAAAACCTTACTAAGAAAAACCCAATGGAAAAAATCTTAGTGAAGGAAAAAGAGTACAATGACATATTTTATTTTCTTATTTTTTTAAATGAAGTTTGATACTTCTGGATCAAACCAATGCATCGTTAAAACCTTACTAAGAAAAACCCTACGGGAAAAATCTTAGTGAAGGAAAAAGAGTACAATATAGTATGAGATATTTCAATAATTTACAGAATCAAATAGAGTTTGATACTTCTGGATTAATATAATACTTCATTAAAAACCTGGTAGGAAAAGCCTTAGTCAAGGATAAAAATTCAATTTAACTTAAATAACATATTTGAGATGTTATTTCTTGAAAAGGCGTTTGATTCTTCTAGATCAAGACAATGCCTCGTTAAAACCTTAGTAAGAAAAACCCAGTGGGAAAAATCTTAAATAAGGAAAAAGAGTACATTATAACTTATTTCAAATGTTAATAGGGAGTTGATACTTCTGGATCAAGGTAATGCCTCATTAAAACCTTACTAATAAAAACCCAGTGGGAAAAATCTTAGTTGAGGAAAAAGAGTGCATTATAAAATACTTATGAATTCTCCTCCTGATTTTAAATTTTCCTCTGAATTCATATTCGTTTTTCGATAACTCAAATTGGTTATAGATACTTCTAGATCCATAAATATGTATCTCATTAATAATACAAATTATTTCCTTTGATACAATCAAATTTTCTAAGATTGTTTCTTCCAAATATGGTTTGCATTTTATGCATTTTGTATGCTACTTTTATGAAAAACACTTCATGTGCTTTCATTTTTGTGCTTCAAATTAGTTTTGCGCATTGCAACTATACATCTTTCATGAATATTAAAAATTTCATTACAACATTACTATAAAGCAGGAAGTAATCTACTCATCTTGATGTATCGAGATTTTCATTATAACAATACTTAGAAGAAATTGTAATCTACACTTCATGTCTTTTTCATTCTTTATAATTACAAAAGTTATATATATTCTTTAGAAATTTATATACTTTAATAAGTATTTGCATATCGCAACTATCACTTCAATGGATATTAAGAGTTTCATTACAACGATACTTAAAAATAGGAAGTAATCTACTCATCATGAATTATATCAAGATTTTCATTACAATAATACTTAAAAGTAGGTTGAAATATACTCTCCTTGTTCTTTGCGTTCTTTATAACAATGAAAGTTATTTATGTTCTTCAGGAATTTGTATACTTTCATTATTTAATATGATTTTAAACCACATTTATACCTTCAAGGTATATTAAGCATTTCAAGTACTTTTGGTACTTTGCGGACCACATGTCCATATTTCTCTACTATTAAAGGATTCATGATGGCCAGTCATGTTTTCTCCTAATTCAAGATTCTTAATCTATTTATAAATATAAGCGCTTTATTATTTACAAATTTATCATCGATGATTATTTCTTGTCAATTCTAGACATGATTTATTGAGATCTCTTTAATTGTGTTTTAGGTACCTAAACCACTTCTGGGTGATTTGACAGTCATGTCATTGGTCTCTTCAAGAGCACAAGTGTTTCTTCAAGAACACTCACCTCCATTATTTGGCATCTTTATTACTTACTCCAAAAATATTTTGAACTGACTTTTGAACCATATTTCAGATGTGGTTTACAAATTTTGATCCTTCAGGGATTCAAATCTATATTGGAGAAAGTCTACTAGGGATAATATTGGTAATATTTTGCATCATTGTATATTTTAATAAATATTTAACACCGATGATCAAAATGAACTTGTATCCCTTTATCCTCCCCCTTAATGATGACAATTGTCACATTAAACAATAATCCTCTTTGGATTCTCATCTTAATCCACCATCACATTGCTGCTAGCAAATACATTATGTGTATATCAGTTATAGGAGGATAATCATTTTATTAGTTGGTAAGATGCATTCAATTGATATTGCTTAGTAGAGTTTGTTCTCATTCATTGATATAGTCAATTGGAGGAATTTACTTATTGTATAGATCATTTGATCACATACACAACTTCAGGTCATTCAACATTTATGTTGATTGAATTTTAAATCACTAAATAATATCTATACATGATCTATAAGATGAGCTCATAACAAACTTCAGGTTGTTAGCTGAATATTTACATATATGGATGTATACGTGCGTCTACGTATTACATATATATTATAAATTCTCATATATATTTTCTCATTTGAATTACTGATTTTTTATTTTCTTTATTTTAGAACAAACTATTACAAGGATCCAAGACATTTGGTTTGGAACCATATCGAACTTCTGGTTCGGACAACTTCAAGTTGTTAAGTTTTATTTCTCAATTATATCTCAAATATCAGTTTTGAACACTAATTATGATTACTTATCAAGGAATAATTTTTAATTGCATATAGACATTTCTACACATCTCTATTGAGAGTTCTGTAAAAAAAATACAGCAAAAATAATAATAGTATCTTCTGGATACTTGGAATGTTACAGATACAGATTTCCTCAGGACCGTATGTATAGCTTGCATGAAAATTATAATATGAAATATAGACTATCTCTTCAGGAGAATATTTAAAGATATATCTTCAAGAATTGATTATACGTGTAATATTTCTCACGTTTGATATAATTATAATGAAATATATGATACATGTTGCATAGCTCTCAAACTTTTAGGATCTAGTCTAAACTAAATTAGGATCCTTTATAATCAAATTTCTATGCATTTATTTGGTTTAATAACTAAAGTAGAATCCTTTATAATCAAATTTCTATGCATTTATTTGGTTTAATAACTAAAGTAGGATCCTTTATAATCAAATTTCTATGCATTTATTTGGTTTAATAAAATTACCAAATATATAAGCAAATCTCTTCTAGAGATATGTTATCATTTTCAAATTTATAAATCTCTTCTAAAGATATATTAGTATCACCACTTCTGGAGTGAACTTTCTCTTCTAGATATATATATGCACTGTTTGAATGCCATATCAATATACAATATTTGTTTTATATAAATTACATAATTACTACTTTTACAGTAGCATAAAATATCCATGCTGGAGATTTTTGTTATAATTTCTTTTAAAATGGCGCATCAAACTTTAAATACAGTGACAAAATTAGATTCACCAACTGAAAGTAAGAGGCAAGAGATAAAATCACTACTTCTGGAGTGTAACATTGGTATACAATATCATTTTTTTGGATAAATTATTGTTATTACTCTAAAAAAATTATATCATTATTCCTTCGGGGAATATAGTATTTCCTTTTAAGGAATTGCAATGTAACAAAAATAAAATTCCTATAACATCTCTTCTGGGATGTTATATTTTGCGATATAAATATAAATAAATCTCTAAAACATCTTTTCAAGAATTTAATACACACACACATCCAATGATGTTTGAAATATCATATAACATAATATCTTTAGGATATTTGGTTAATATAGTGTAAATGTTGAGATATAAGGTAAGGTATAACTCATTTGGAGATTTTTGTATTCTCTTGAATGCAGCATCATTTTCTCATATGATTATTTATTAGTTTTCTTTAACTCCTTCAGGATGTACAACCTTATCATTTTACATAATTTCAATAAAGCTTCGGGCTTCTAATTCATGAACTTCAAGTTCATTAATTTGTTATGAACTTCAGGTTCTCAAATTTTATGTAAACTTCTCCCCTTTTTTTTGTACCATATTGTTACAAAATAAAAGTCTATTCTTATTTTAAGACTTGTACATTTTGACAAAAAAATACCGACAAGAATTCGAGCTTGTAAAGTTTATCAAAAAATCTTTTCATAATTCATGACTTCAGGTCTTGGACTTTGAGTTATACAACTTCTGGTTGGAAAAAAATTCTTTGCACAATTTCAGGTTGTTGTTCAAACTTATTTCTTTCATTATATCGAGCATTGTTTGCCAAAATGAATACACCATATAATAAACCATATGTCTGTTCTTATTCCAAACATAAAAATACAACATCATTTAATTTACTGTAGCCAGTGCATTTATGATGATATGGTAATTTAATTTATTACCATGATGACAACATTTAATGCATTTATGATTTAAAAAAATGAATGCAATTTACCATTATTGTGGCATAAAATATAAAATATTATCACAACGAATTGATTTCTTTACAAACAAATAAATCAATCTAACTAACTTTAGTTAGCAAAATTTAATCTCAAAGCTAAGTTTAATATACTAAATAATAAAATTAAATGAATACCATAAGAGAAACTTAATTTCTTAATAGTCAAAATTTCTAAAATAACTAAATTAACTCTTATATATATATGTACATACATACATATATATATATATATATATATATATCCCTTTTTTTTATAATTCAAGTTTCTGCTCTTTTATTGAAACTTCTGGTTCTTTATTATAAGAAAACTTGAAATTTAATAATTTATGGAAACTCAAGCTTTTAGCATTATAGGAACTGCAAGTTCTCAACTTTTATTTCAAATGCTAGAAATTAAGTTCACCGTATATGTTTTCGTTTACGTTTACATTCACTTCAGGTATACTAAATCAATATTAATATTGGATCTAAACTAATATGATCTTCTAAATATGCAGTATTCTTGTATATGTTTCTCTAAGAAATAATAAAATATATCTTCTGGAAATATAAACAATGCATATAAAAATAATTTCCAAAATCAAAATCCAAATCAAAGAGTTTTCAAAATGAAAACTTCATTTATCAAACATGTGTATATTACTTAGATCTATATCACAAACCAAAACGTAATCAAGATCAATAAATTTATTTGAATCAACAACATAAATTGTTAAATTCAAAACTTGCTTTCCAAAATAATGAACTCAAAAAAAACATGCAATAATAAGCAAGTTTGAAATCAATTCAAATCCAAATTAAAAAAATCACAACATTTTATTTTTAAAACAATGTACAAATCTCAAAGGTATATTATTTGTGTGTGATTTTGAGATCTATAATATAATGAGATCAGAAAAATAAGAACAAAAAAATCGGAGCTACTGTAGGATGAGATCTGAAATATAATGACAAAAATACATGTACAGTGGAATAAGATCTATAAATTTAGATCTATGACAAAATAAGATCTTGAAAAGGTAAGATATATTAAAACTTAAATCCAAATCTGAAAATTAGAAAATAAATATAGAATTGTGAAACAAGAATACTTAAATCTAGATCTAAATTAATCGCAAAATAAATATAGAAAAGCATATCTAGAAAATTTCAAACCTGATTTCAATGGTTGAATAAGGGGAAGAGATAGATCTGATTTCAATAACTGAATAAGAGAAAGAGATGTACCTACATGAAAAAAATAAAACGGATCTAATCTTCTGGATTAGAATATCCAATACATTCGAGAAAAAGATCGTGCTGATAACGTGTTATGAAATGAAGAAAATAGAAGTCAGTAGAGAGAGAGAGGCAAGAGATATATTATTCATACTTGAGAATTAGACATATATTTACATTACATAGTCTCCTTTATAGAAAGGCTTCAGAGCTAAGGATTTAATATATTCCACGATGTAGGACTAAACAAAAGAACATAAAAGCATATTCATTTTATGATTTACATATATTGTAACAAAAGGCCCTTTTTTTGTGCGTATGTGCATATGTGTGTGTCTACATGTATAGCTAGTTGCAATGTAGCATTTTTCTTTTAGTAAATAATATTATTTCTTCTTAATTCTACAAATTTTAAGTTTTTCTTTAATTCTCTCACATTATTTTACATTCAACTTCATATAATTTTCCTTATTTTTAAGAAAACTCCCATATGTGACTTCGAATTTCTGCCGTAGGCTTCTGGTATAATGTTGGCCGCATCATGTTCTCCGACTTTGAATCTATTTGTATCCAAATTGGGCACAACACTTTTTGGGAGTATTTGAAGAGATAAAATGATGAAAATAAATGGAAATAGAGGATCATCTAACAAACACTTCAAAAACAGATCAGATAAACACAAAGAAACACAATGATTTAGAGTGGTTCGGTGTATAACCTACGTCCACTATGAAGTTGATTACTTTATTGATGGTTTCTTGCGGATTACAACTGATTACGGCGAACTGCAGTAGTAATTTTTGAGTACAACAGTGGTCTTGGAGTACAAAAGTGAAATCGACAGAGTTTGGACGTCGGAAAGCCCAAAAGTCCTCTTTCTGTAGGCTTTGGGATGCTATTTATGGGCGTAGAATGTAAATATCTCGCTCAGATCTCGGGAGACCTCTTCTGGCATGTGGGTGGGCCCACGCAATCGATCTCACACTATTTCAACTCGATCCATGATTGATACGAACGAATTTCGTATCGATCAAGATTTGATCCAATCGAGTCGAAATTTGGCAGGAGCATTCTTTAGGTTGTATGTAAGCTCCTATGAAAATTTGGTGGCATTTGGACTTGTAGGTTGTGAGTTATGATCGATGCAAATTTGAGTTTTCGGTAGGCTGTTTGGTTCGTATCGATCCTTTCGTATCGCTCTGTTCGTATCGATCCGAGCACGTGTCTACATGTTGACGTAGCACTGAATTCTTGGATCGATCCACTTTTGATGCCGAATTGACCGAGTCATTCCAAGGTTTTCGCCTTGTTCATATCGATCTTAATCGTTCTGTTCGTATCGATCAGTTGCATTGCCTTGTTCGTATCGATCGGTTGTGCCGCCGTGTTCGTATCGAGTGGTTGCGTTGTTCTGTTCGTATCGATCGATTGCGTTGTACTTTGTATTGGTGGGAAGTGTTGATTTCGTGTCAATTTGTGGTTGATCGATACGAAGCATGTTGAAACTTAATCGATACGAACTAGACACTCGTGCTTTCGTTGATGGATACGAATAGACCGTCTTCGATGGATACGAAGTAGACCGTCTTTGATGGATACGAACAAGAAAGCCACATGGTGATGGACATGAATAGATAGGTATGTGATGGATACGAAATCGATCGATGCGAAGAGATTGATTGTGGCCTGATCGATACGAAATGATGGATACGAACGAGTTGGTTTCCTTGACTTGTATCGATCATATCTTGAGCATACGAACTCGGAATGACTCAAAATTTGGAACGTTGGCTTTCATAGCTTTGCTTGTCATGTCTTGTCAATTGTAGCTTGATCTGAGCTCGGACAAAATTTACCGACATCCATAAGGAACCTGTGCATAACCGGTTTTCGGGAAAAAATGTCTTTGGGTTTCTAGCCAACTCCTTGGTATCACGCCTTGCCAAAAGGCGGGATAAAATTTGCAGTATGTCTTGTTAGAACATGACGTGCTTTGAAAAGCTGCGATCTTCATTCTGAATAGTTCCATCTGACTTGTTAAATGGTTGTTGTCTTTTCATTGAAAGATGCAGTCTTTGACTGACTTTTCAGTAATATGAACGGTTGATCACCAACTGTTGTACCGTATACTGTTGTAACTGATTGTTGTATGATAGTGATTAGCCGCTCGTTGTTGTAATTGTTCATCAGGTGGGCATTCGATTTGTGAATTTTGAAAATTGAAAATTAGTCCGACATATATGCATATATGTTAACCCGACTCTCGTTAACATTAGCATGTTCACAAGTCGTTGTCAGTTTTCTCGTATCGAATTTCGTATAGATTCTCTCCTGAATCGATGTGAAATTCAAGTTGTAACAACACTTGATGGATGTTCTGGAATGTCCCTTCGTTCTGATCCTCTCTTGGATCGATGGAAAAGGTCGAAGGATTGTTCTCGCATCGATGTAATTCGCATTGAGGGATACAAAATAAACATTTTATGTCGATGGATATGAGCTTCGATGGATACGAAATTATCATTTTGTCTCGATAGATTTTTGTAGTTCCAACAGGACTTTGCGGCGTCCTTCGTATCGATGGTTTAATGGGTACGAATAACTAAACTGGAGATCGCTCTGGATTGACAGATACGAACAAGCTTGTTTGTATCGATGGAATATATAAGTGGTTCAAACAAATCTTTGTTGCATCATTTGTATCGACGAATCACCGATGGATACGAAAAACCATGCTTTAGGTCTAATGTAATTAATGGATACGAACAGCTGCTCCCTGACCGATATGGCTGAGTAGGTACGAAGAAGGCCCTTCGTATCGCTCTTGCTTCGACCGTTTCGACCGGTTAACATGTATGGGAGGTGAATCGCCTTTTGCCTGGCCACAAATTCGTATAAATACTCTTTGGACTTGGCAATTTTTTTGTCTGTTATCACTTTCATACTTGCCTTCACATCGATAGAGCACTTGAAATAGAAGAAATAGTCTTCGTTCCCAAACCAAATTAACTCACCAATCCATCACGCCGATCCTTTAATCTAGGTAGTTAACCGATTAAATAAATTCTACCACGACGAGACTCGAGCTTTAACACCGATTCAATCAAAGTCGTAGCCGTTGATTCCAACGATGTTGATGCCGGAGTTGGGTCGAAGCAAGGTTGAGAAAGGAGGAGAGGGCATCTAAGCCGCTTTGGGGAAGAAGAAGGGTCGATGGTTCTGAAGATCGCCTCTATACCGATGGAAGAGAAGCGATTCATATCGGTCTGAGTGCATGGAGTTCGTATCAATCAAACACAACTGAATTTCGTATTGAATAAAGGAGCAACTTCATATCGATAGTAGGTGATAGGAGTTCACATCGATATGGATTGATCGATACGAAAGATTGGGTATGTTGACCGATGTGAAGTCGTCGCCCATGATCGATACGAAAGGAGAGCCTTAAGATCGATACGAAGTTACTCACTGGCGATTGATGCGAAATAACCTTTACCATGATTGATACAAACAGAGCCTTTGGTGCTTATCCAAGTCCCAACCTTGAAAATTTTCACACTCGAACATTTGATTCCGACGAGCTTCCGCCTTGCATAACTAGACTTAACCTTTTCACTACACATTGGACGGCCTTCCAAAGCTCGTCGATGGAACTATAACTTAACCGAACTTAGTAAACTTTAACTTGGATTTTTCTCTAAAGTCTATATGGCTCGGTTGTGGTGGCCAGCAATGACGGTCACTCCGGTTGAATCTCAAAGTCTTGTCGTTTGAACATCACTTAAATTCCGTTGAATTTCTCAAGTAATTTGTAGCACTGCACTGCACAAAACATTCACACACTTCACACTGGGGAATACACGGGCTTATTATCGTCTAATGATGATTTTTCATAAGTTTGTGAGTTATGGAGTCTACAAGCTCACAATAGCAGGTAATTCGGAGTTCACTTCCCTTAACAATAGAGATACCGGTCATTATAGCCGAAGTTATAGATCCAGCTCCGGATGAGCTATCAGGTGCTACTTTTATCGATAACCCACAAGATTTTGTTCCATCAAATGTCTCAGAAGACATGCTGGGACGGATATGCCTAAGGCCTGGTTTGTCGTTGGACGACGTGTTATTGCCGGGGCCAAATGACAGACCGCAAGCTCTAGCGGAGGGGTTTACTACTTTCAATCGCCATGCATGTGCAGCCGGAACACTTCCTCCGTTTAACCAATACATTAGAGTAGTGCTTTCTTTCTTCGGAATCGCCCCCTCTTAGTTACACCCTAATCGATACGTTCTACCGAACAGCCCGTTCATCATATTTATAGAGCATCTTTTTCGACCACCGATCCCGATCGAGATTAGATACCTATTTAATGTCAAGAGTCGGGGAGATAGCCCTTCTTTTACGTTCCTGGAGTCGACCATGAATTGTCAAGTGGTAACGGGATCCTGGACCAGGCTGAGTTACTTTAAAACAGAATGGTTTTATATCCAATGTCCTCCGGGATTAGCCAGCCGATAGTTAGTCAGATGTAAGTGCGGCAATCTTTTCAAATAGTTAATGAGATAATCATAGCTGATACCATAACTAATATCTTCTTTCCTTTACAGCCGTAATTCCACGACCCGAGGGCACATACTTTAAAGGGATAGTTCGCGTCCTTCAAGAAGTGCCGAAAGAGATGAGGGAAATAGAGTCAGTGTTAATAGACCGAAAATTGAAGATAGTTGGGCTGATGGAGCAAAATCAGAGTATAAGGCTCGAAGGAACATTGAGGGCAGTCCCGAGAGACGGGTGAAGCGTAAGATGCCCAGGGTTGTAATAGCTAAAGAGGGTGATGATGAAGATACGCCCACCGATGATGAACTCGTTGCCGGGCCCTCTAGCAGCTTTCAGGATCTTGAGGGAAGGAGAAAAGGCAATGCTGCAGCCCATAAGCGTTCTAAGTCTGGGGGATGGAAATCTATGATCGTGTCTCTCCCTGTTTCTAGTATTAGAGTTTCAGAGGCTCCTCCCTTGCAAGTGGAGAACCTTTTCGAAGGGATTGCCGATATCCCAATTCCGGATTATGTGTCACTCCAATACGACACCGGATTGGAGGAGCTTCAGAGTGCCTTAGATTAAGCGAGTCTCTTTCCACAAGTGTGGCCGACATTTCCAGTTGGTCGAGGGATTGCACATACATACCCACTTCACGGCACTACACGATTTTAGATTGTAAGCTGTTTAATTCAGGAGATTACTAACTTTGTTTCTCTTACTTTGCAGGTACAATGTCTGGATGTGGGTTGATGTTGGGGAGTCTTCGCTCAGCTCGCCGATCCTTTTCGTATTATGACTCACGTAGGAGAGAGGCAGAGGGGGAGTATGATCATGGATACTCTAGCTAAGAAAGATATGATAGGGATATGGACAGGGACTACAGACATAGGTCCCGATCGTGCTCTCCACCTCCTAGAATCCCTACACAACCTTCGAGCTATGAAAAACAACCTGTAGAGCCTCCCCACAATAAACCATCTTCCCAAGCCTCTAGGCTTGAATCACACCGTCGCAGACACGAGGCCGAAACTCCCGCTGTCACTGAACAAGCTATTACTGAGCCTACCGAAGAAAGGGTTATCAGAATCGCACAACTGAAGAAGGATTTCTCGAATATTTTCTTTGATGGCTACATCTTCCCTCCACACATAAAGAGAATTCCAGCAGAAGCGGAGAATATGATGCACGATTATATTCATGACATCTATACTCAGTATAAGGAATGGTCGAAAGCCATAGAGAAAGCATCGAAGCTGGCTTTGAGCGGACAACCACCATAGAGAAATCAGAAAACAAGCTCATTCAAAAGGATCGAATCATCGAAGTGCTTAATGATGAAGACGAATCCTCCCGAAAGTCAAAAATAGAGGCCAATCAAAAGGCGAACTTGGCCATGGAGTGGATAAGGCAGACACACTTTACCTTGATGGAGGAGATGGGCCATCGGAACACCACTGTCACTGCCGAACCGGATGTGGATCTCAAAGAATTTAATGAGCTTAAAGCCCAATTCTCCGAAATTATCAAAGAAAGGGATGACGCCAATACCGCAGCCCAAGAGGCATGTGAATAGGCCATAGCGCTTCAGAACGAAAGGGATGCGGCAGTGGCTAAGGTCCGGGAGGTGGAAACTGAGGTTGAGGAGAAGGTCCGAACGGCGGAGTCCAGGCTAGAGGCTGATATCGAAGATCTCCTCATCACTTATAATGCTAATATGCTGAAGCACAGGAACCTAGCCTGGCTCGAAAATTATCTGATACATCTTCACATTGCCTGGGGTTGATTGGTTGAGGAGGAGAAGGCAGTGCATCTGGGTGAATCAATTAACGAGTTTGAGCTTGAGAATCGTATGCTAAATGAAGATGGAAGAAAGATTCTCCATGAGCCAATGATTTCACATGAAAAGGAGAGGCTCGGCACCCAACACTCGGAGGTTGGAGAAGGTTCAGGTGTTGAGCATCTCGACGCAAGTATTGAGATTCATGCGCCAACCCAACCTGAATCTGCACCCACGGTTGATCCCCAATCCGTCCCCGCTTACAGTCCGGATCAGCCGCAGTTATATCCGGCTAGAGAGCACACTTCTGAAGTCGTTCATCCATTTACGAGCCAAACTGATGAAGGTATTCTAAACATTCCTCATACATATTTAAAATAAGGAGCTTGATTTGAAGCGTTTCCCAACAGTCTTTCCTTTTCTATATCCAGTGACTGGAGTTACACCGTTTGCGTCTCTTGCAACTCAAGAATCGCATCAAGCGCATGAGGCCATCATTACCAAAGCGACCACCACAACAATGACTGCACCGATTGTAGGAACGCAGGGGTGCACACTCTCTTTCGACGAACAGATAATGGAGGAACTTCTCAGTTATCACAGTGACCCTTTTGCGGACCTACCATTTGTTATGGGTGGAAGCGCACCTGCTACTTGCTCTTCAATGTCGACCACCATGCCCCCAGCGAGGCTCAATCAATTCGTGAAGAAGAGATATTGGCCAAAATCGTCACTGAAATGGAGGCAGCGGCTCGTGGTGGTAGTTCTGGTGGTGGAATGGCGACACCTGGCCTGGCCCTGCTGAAAATGATATCATCCGGTGGTACATTTATCGATACCAGCGCGTCTATCCCACTTCCTATAGTGGATCCAACCCCTCCGACTCCGCCTGCAGGAAGTATTCCTATTCCTTTGAGTTCGGAGGAGGTAGATATAATGCCACCTACCGGAGACCAACCGTCGAAAGGTAAAGGCTCGAAGAGGAAAATTACCGGCGGTTCCAACGGGTCCACGCCGAAGGGGAAACCAAAGAAGAAAAGAGAATATATGCTCCTCCTCCTTGGCTCATTTTGAGTAGATAGGAATATTCTTTTAGCCTTTTTAGGCCGTGTATAGATGCAGGTTTGGCCTCTGCTAGCAGGAATTCTGGAAATAACTTGTACATGAATTTCTTCCATAGATATTTGAAATGAAATTTCTATTTTAGCTTCAACTCAATTATTGTTTGTTTTCTTAAGTGTTCCAGTATTTGAATTCTAGTTTAGTGCACTTGTGAAGTTTCAGCTTCCGAGTCAAGTCTGTGTTTATTCTTTAAGTCCTGAAGACACGGACATGAGTCATAACCAGGGATTAAGTTGAATTTTGATGTTGCACTGCTTCAGTCAATGGTTTACACTTAAGTTCTGCCCCCAGTTTCGGGAATGAGTTGTAAAGATTGTCTAACGATTGCATTTCGTCGAGCTTAACATCGTTGAATTGATGCTGAAACAAGTGAGAGTCGAGTGGTCGAATCACACTCGCTCACTTATTAATAATCACATCCGCGCTCCGGGGATTTGCATTTGTACGTTGGCGGTCGATCACGCCTGTTCAAGTTTGAAGTATGTGTCCATGCTCCAGCGACTTAAGTTATTTTACGAGTGGTCATTCAAACCCGAGTTATGTTTATACTCTGACCACACTCTGGGGACTCAGAGTTGTATGCGGTCGATACTGTGGTCACACTCTAGGAATCTGAAGATAGTCGACGATTATACTTCGACTCGCACTTTGGGAATCTGGAGTTTATGTTTATACTCCAACTCACACTGTGGAAATTTGGATTCGATGCTTATACTTTGACTCACAATCTGGAAATTCGGAGTTGGCGTTTATACTCCAGCTCGCACTCTAGGAACTTAGAGTTGATATTTATACGTCAATTTGCACTCTGGGAATTTGGAGTTGGCGGACAGATGGTCAATCGCATCTGTTTAGGCTTTTAGGACTTCGTTCGCACTCCGGAAATGATGAATTTACCAGGATCATGGATGGTCGATTCACGTCCACTCTGAGTTAACAAGTGAGGTCGTTAGATGGACTGGTCCATCCTCCTCGAACTTGGTTAGGATATAGTGGAAGTCGTTAGGTAGACGGATCCACCCTCTTCGAAACTGCATTCATAAGTTTATACTCTAGCCCGCACTCTGGGAGACTGGAGTTAGTTAATGGATTGTCGTGTGTCAATCCTTCTTTGGCTTCAGTACGATGGCTTCCCCCGACCTCGGGTTTCACTTAGTGAGTGGTCGGTCGTATCATAGCCACGCCCTATTTGAATAAATTCCACCATATGATGGAACTTAGCTCTTCGTGCGTCGCGATGGTTGTATGTCACATTCAATAAATCACAGCTCTGGCTCGAAGAGATGGCATTTTATTGCTGAAATGAGAAAATACGGCAAAGTCGGTTGCCTTATTACAAATTCAAATTTTGAAATGTAGAAACAAATTGCAGTTGAAAAATAGACTGAAGTAATAAGCCTGTCATGTGTAGTAGCGACAGGGACTCTCGCTGTTCCAGGCTCTCGACAAAGTAAGACCGTCAACGGTCGATGACTTGAATGTGCCATCTCCGAGCTTTTGTTCAATCACATATGGTCCTTCCCACGTTGGTTTCATGTGCGAAAAAATCGAGTAGATTATTTTGAGGACGGGATCGTCGAGTTCAAAGTTCGGGTCAGACCTTGGCATCGTATAATTGGGCGACTCGATTTCGGTATGCGGCTTCCCTCAAATCAACCTCTTCGCGCTTCTCATTTAACAAATCCAAGGATTCAGCAAGTAGTATGACATTTGTCTTTGGATCATAATAAGTCACACGATGAGAAGGCACTTCCACCTTGACTGGAATAACGACTTCCGAATCATAGGCAAGAGAGAATGGAGTGTACCTAGTCGTCGGCTTTGTGGGTTGTTCGGTAGGCCCATAAAGCCATAGGAAGTTCATCAACCCACTTGCCCCCAACCTTTTCCAGTTATTTCTTTAGAATATACTTGATAACCTTATTAACAGCTTCAACCTGGCCATTCGCTTGAGGGTGTGCGATTGCAGAGGATTTCTTTTGAATGTGAAATCGTTGGTAGAAATCCTTAAATTCAATGCTGTCGAGCTGGGTTCGTTATCATAATGATGGTATGCGGGGGACCAAGTCGGCGGATAATGTTGCAGACTACAAAGTTTCTCAACTTCTCCATCGTGATTGTAGCAAGAGGTTCATCTTTGGCCCATTTGGTAAAGTAATCAACTGCGACGATGGCGTACTTCGCACCACCTTTGGCCAGAGGTAGAGAGCCAATGATATCGATGCCCCATACTGCAAATGGCCATGGACTGACCATTTGGGTTATCTCAATAGGTGGGGCTCTAGGAATTCGAGCATGATTTTGACATTTATCACATTTCCCGGCGTAATCTGCTGCATCACGGTTTACAGTCAGCCAATAATATCCATATCAGAATACTTTCTTAGCGAGAGCTTGCCTCCAGGTGTGATCGCCACATTCTCCTTCGTAAACATCATGTAACACTCTCTTAATTTCATCGTGGGTGATACATCGGAGTAGAGGAATAGAGTATCCTCTTCTATACATGACTCCATTTTGAATAGTGAATCGTGAGGCTTTTCGAAGAATTTGTCTCTTCTCACTACTATGCTTAGGTAGTGTTCCATGCTCGAGGTAATTTCGGAACAGAGTCATCCACGACTCCTTACGGGGAGTGATTTAAAATATCCAGTCTGTCTCCATCTGATTGATGCTTGGGGAAGATAACATTTCCATAGGAACGAGTCTCATTTATTGTGCTTCGCCCGTATTGCTAACTTTGCCAATGAATCAGCCTTTCGATTGCGCTCACGGGGTATGTAGAAGATGGCATAATAATCAAACAGATTAAGTATCTCCTAGACTCGAGCTAGGTAAGCAGCCAGTCTTCGATATTTTGCTTGATATCTACCCCGAACTTGACACACAACTAATTGTGAATCACAATAAATTTCCACAGCAATGATTCTCAAATATCGGGTGAGTTTCAATCCGGCAAGTAAGGCTTCATATTCAGCTTCATTATTGGTCGTACGAAAATCAAACTTTAGAGCATAACATATGGACCGACCTTAGGGGTTTCAAGCACGACTCCAGACCCAAGCATCAGTCGTTTGATGCACCATCAGTATGCAGCTTCTAGATATACTCGGGAGATTCACTGGTTTTGGGAAAATCCTCAGGGATAGTAAACTCAGCTATAAAATCTGCTAGGACTTGTCCTTGAATGACTCGCCTTAGAGTGTAAGAAATATCAAACTGGCTCAGTTCGATATTTCAATTGAGTAACCTACCAGACATTTCAGGCCACGTAAGGACCTGTCGTAATGGCCGGTCGGTGCAGACAATGATAGGATGCGCCTGAAAATACGGACGGAGCTTCCTTGAGGCAATAACGAGACAATAAGCCAACTTCTCTAGTTTTGGATAATTTCTCTCAGCTCTGGTCAGCCATTTGCTAATATAGTAAACTGGTTTTCGCACTTGGTCTTCCTCCCGAATTAGGGCAGCACTGTTCGCATTTTCTAATACAGCCTGGTAGATGTACAACTTATCGTGATCGATAGGCTTTGACATAATAGGTGGTGTGGAGAGATGTTGAATCAGTGCTCAGAATGTGCCTTCACACTCCGTGGTCCATTCAAAGTTTCATTTCCCTTTTCGAATTAGATTGAAGAAGGGAATGCACTTGTCGGTGATTTTGAAATAAACCTGCTCAATGCTGCTACTTTCCCGTTAAGGCACTATACTTGTTTTATAGTTCTTGGAGTTTCAAGATTTCTGATCGCCCAGATCTTTTCGGGATTGGCTTCGATTTCTCGAGCATTGACTATAAACCCAAGGAATTTTTCGGATGCGACCCCAAAGTGCATTTCAATGGGTTGAGCTTCATTCTGTACTCTCGGTGGATGTTGAACATTGATTCCAAGTCTTTGATATGGTCAGTGGAAAAATGCGACTTCACAAGCATGTCGTCCACGTATACCTCCACGGTCTTTCTGATCTGGTTGGAAAACATTCGATTGACTAATCGTTGATAAGTAGCACCGATGTTCTTGAGTCCGAATGGCATGACCCAATAACAGTAGTGTCCCAGATTAGTTATGAAGCTGGTATGTTCCTGATCAGGTAAGTGCATGGGTATCTGGTTGTAGCCAGAATACACATCGATGAAGGATAAAAGTTCATTTCCAGCCGTTGAGTCTAAGAGCTGATCAATTCGGGGAAGTGGGAAACTATCTTTAGGACAAGCTTTATTTAAGTCTGAGTAATCAACACATGTTCTCCATTTCCCATTCGGCTTTCGGACAAGTATAGGATTTGACACCCATTCTGGATATAATGCATCTCGGATAAATCCATTTGCTTTAAGCTTTTCTACCTCTTCTTTAAGGATGGTAGATCTCTCTGGATCCATACCACGCCTTTTCTATTTGACCGGGATATACCACGTGTCAATATTCAAAGTGTGGCTCGCGATGTCCGACGAGATCCTACACATGTCAGAATGCGTCCAAACGAATACGTCGAGGTTCCCCTAGAGAAATTCAACCAATTCATTCCATGTTTGTTGGCTTAAATGAGTTCTAATCTTTACCATCTTTGAATCGTCGTCGTCATCGATCGGGACATCGATTGTCAGTTTGGCCGGGGAAGCTTGACTGTCTTTAGATTCATCTTCATTTTTAGTATCTCTCTGGTCGAGATCCCTTTAGAATTGGTTGGGTTCCCGGGCCTGGGCCCAGGTACCGACTATCAATTATCAGCAAAACGGACGCAGAGAGATTCCTCTACGTCCTTTCCTTTCTCCTTTCGCTTCGCGTAGCTCAGCAACATAATAGGCTCTTCCAACAGCCTGAACTCCTTGAATGACTCCAACTCCACGATTAGTGGGAAACTTTAGAGTCAAACACCATGGGGCAATGGCTGCGCTGAATTCAGCAAGGGCCGGTCGTCCCAAGAAAGCATTGTAAGGGGAGTCTATGTCCAACACAACAAACTGCAATATCCGAACTCTTTGGCATTCTCTAACTCCCAACTGCACTGGTAGATCCACCACTCCAATGGGTATAGTTGCGCTCCCATTGATGCCATGGATTCGAGACTGGCAAGGCTTCAAATCTTTGGCTTCCATCATCATTTGATCATAAGCTTGCTTGAACAAAATATTAACAAAACTTCCATTGTCGACCAAGATCCTCTTCATCCAAGCAGAAACTACTTGAGCTGATATGACAAGTAAATCAATTGTGGGGGCTTCGACCTTATTAGCGTCTCTATTTCGGAGCATGATGTCGTCGGTCATCGTCTTCTGTTGTTTGGCTTGAGCCCCTTCATCAAAACTACAACAACACTCGAAGTTCGCTTGCCTAATAGAGATGGCATACGACTCCATTTCCCTCCAGCTTTGGTCTGCTGGATAAGGACCTCCACTCATAGTGTTTGTTACTAACCTCCCACCAGTACGAGCGGGTTCTTCCTGTCTCGCCTGATTAGGTACATTATTTTGATTCGATAGGCCTGTACCTCCAAACTGCGGCGCCTACACAAACTGTTCTAACTTCCTCTCTCTAATCAACTTCTCAATGAGATCTTGTAAATGACGACACCATTTGTATTGTAGCCATAACTCCCGTGAAACCTACAAAATTTCCCTGTTTGGATCTGCCTGTTCGATGATGGCTTCGAAGCAGGCTTCTTATACTGGATAGTATTACAAGTTTGTAAATATGCATTCTCCAGCGACATATTCAAAGGAGTGTAATTATCGAACATAGATGCTCTACGTTGTGGACCACGGTTCTGATCTCGCTTTCTACTCTGATTCTCATTGCCTTTTTGCCAAAGCTGTTTATTCTGAATATTCAATTGTGCTTTCCCAGAGCTCTCCCCGGACTATTTAATTGCAACATTACTTTGGATTCCTTCCATACTTGTCCCTACGTCATCTTGCTTCCTAAACTATTTCACATCCTTCCTTCTCAGGAATTGGGCTGCCTTGGAATAGAAACGGTCCAATGACGCAGGTGGTTTTTTGGCTAACCAGTTGCCGAATTCAGATTCGGGGTCAATCCCCTTATTCAATGCCATAAGAATGGATTTATCGTTAGGGTTGCTGATCTCAGCACACGCGGCATGGAATCTTTCTAAATAACATCGGAGTGTCTCTCCAGGAGCTTGAGTGACAATAGACAGAGTATTAACATCCTTCGGCCTTGCGACATGCATCTAAAACTGCTCAACAAACTTGGTTGCCAGTTGGTCAAAACAAGAAATAGATCGGGATGGCAAACGAGTGAATCACATAGTAGCTACGCCCTCCAGAGAGATCGGGAAGCTTCGACATTTGACTGCACCGTCAGCCCATGCAGCACTCATCGACCACTCATACTTGAGGATGTTTTGGTTGGGATCAGAACTTCCTTCATAAACTGGTAAAGTCGACATTCTGAATCGCCGAGGTTGTTCATCATAAAGTATTTCATCGGTAAAGGAAGTATGACTTCGGGAGATTCCCCAATCATCATTTATGAGGCCTTGACTCTCTCTAATCATCCGACAGATCATTGTGGGGATGCCTGGCATCTGTACATTCTGTGCACGCTGGGCTAAGTTGTGGTCGGGTTCCACAATGCGAGGTTGGACCCGTCACGGTCAACGGTCCATGTATTGCCTCCTTGGCTCGAAGTTCACTAGAACATAGGGTTTGGGAGTACGTCCATGTTGACGATGGTTTGGATCTGACTGATTTCGGGCATCAATTCCTGGTTCAAGAGCAGCAGTGCTAGCATGGTTCTCTGTGGTGTAATGAGTAACAGTACCTTCCGGGAGGAGGGTCCAGTCTAGTAGCTGGTTGACGGGCCAACTCTGGGTTGCCCAATGTTCAACATAAGGATGTCTGGTAGCTTGAGTGTAACACCCATCTAGCCATAGGCGCGTAGATCTGTGATGGTAATTTGAAGAGGCTGAACTCTCTGTGAAGTAATAGGAGACCCGGTCCCTCCTGGATCTCCTATGCCTTTGGCGATGCAACTGATTGGTCAACTCTACGTTGGCGCACAGTTGTTCAGTAAGTTGTTGTTGACTCTATATCAACTCTTGAAGTAGCATGTGAAACTCTTGTCTTGTAATAGGGCCTGACAGATTTGATGGTCCGGCAGCACTCTGGTTGGATGGAGGCAGTTGTACGGGATTCTGTCTGTTCCGTCCTTCTTGATCTGCAGCTGTAGAGGTGGTCCTTGTACTATCCATGATGGATGATAAAGTTCTTTTCTAGATCTGATGCAAATCTGAATAGGATGGAAGAACTCTGAACTTGAGATTTGGATCTTCTTCTTAGATTTGTGCAATCCGGTATCGATAGTAGATCCAAAGAGCAGGAGAAAACTATGTTGCTATTAGCGAAAGCACCAAAGTGTTTATACCAAAATTGGGCACAACACTCTTTGGAAGTATTTGAAGAGATAAAATGAAGAAAATAAATGACAAAGGTGGATTATCTAACAAACACTTGAAAAACAGATCAGATAAACACATGGAAACATAATGATTTAGAGTGGTTCGACGAATTGCCTACGACCACTATGAAGTTGATGACTTTATTGATGTTTTCTTACAGATTACAACTAATTATAGCGAACTCCAGTAGCAATTTTCGAGTACAACAGTGGTCTTGGAGTACAAAAGTGAAATCGGTAGTCTGGACATCGAAAAGCACAAAATTCCTCTTTCTGTAGGCTTTGGGATGCAATTTATAGGTGTAGGATGCAAATATCTCACTCAGATCTTAGGAGACCTCTTCTGGCACGTGGATGGGCCCACGCGATCGATCCCACGCGATTTCGACTCGATCCGTGATCGATACGAATGAATTTCGTATCGATAAAGATTTGATCCAATCGAGTCGAAATTTGGTAGGAACATTCTTTAGGTTGTACGTAAGCTCCTGTGAAAATTTGGTGGCATTTGGACTTGTAGGTTGTGAGTTATGATCGATGCAAATTTGAGTTTTCCGTAGGCTGTATGGTTCATATCGATCCTTTCGTATCGCTCTATTCGTATCGATCCGAGCATGTGTCTACATGTTGACGTGGCGCTGAATTCTTGTATCGATCCACTTTCGATGTCGAATTGACCAAGTCATTCCAAGGTTTTCGCCTTGTTCGTATCAATATTAACCGTTCTGTTCATATCGATCGGTTGCATTGCCTTGATCGTATCGATCGGTTGTGCCGCCTTGTTCGTATCGATTGGTTGCATTATTCTATTCGTATCGATCGATTGCATTGTACTTTGTATCGGTGGGAAGCATTGATTTCATGTCAATTTGTGGTTGATCGATATGAAGCAGTTGAAACTTAATCGATACGAACTAGACACTCACGCTTTCGTTGATGGATATGAAGAAGACCGTCTTCGAAGGATACGAAGTAGGCCGTTTTCGATGGATACGAACAAGACAGCTGCATGGTGATGGATACGAATAGATAGGTAGGTGATACGAAATCGACCGATGCGAAGAGATGGATTGTGGCCTGATCGGCATGAAATGATGAATACAAACGAGTTGGTTTTCTTGACTTGTATCGATCATATCTTGAGCGTACGAACTCGGATTGACTCGAAATTTGGAACATTCGCCTTCATAGCTTCGCTTGTTATGTCTTGTTAATTGTAGCTTGATATGGACTCGGACAAAATTTACCGACATCCACAAGGAACCTGTGCATAACCGGTTTTTGGGATAAACTCTCGTTGGGTTTCTAGCTAACTCCTTGGTATCACGGCCTTGCCAAAAGGCGGGATAACAGAATCCAAGGCTAACTGATTAGGAACTATAGTTGCCTATGATAGGCAGTGCAATTTGGTCTCCTCCTTTCTAAGCTAGGTACGTCCCGTAGTTCCGCTCTAGAAGTTATTGGCCTTGGTAATGGTTTGAATGTTGTTGATAGTGATCAAGTTGTGCGTGATTGCAGTAGTGTTAATGTTGGTTGTGGAAGGGAAAATACTTCTGCATGCCATTTCACATTCACCCTATTGCCTTATTTCCTTACAGCAGTGCAGCGACTCGAAATCCCATTCTCGAACCAATCCATGTCTTGCTATCTAAACTCAATGAGATTCCCAAACCCTCCCCTCTCAATAAGACGTAAAAATGGATTTTCCTTTCCTTAAAACTCCCCTCAAATGCCGAAGACTATTCCTTGAGAAAGTTTGAGATCATTGAAGAGCATGGTGTTATGATCCTATGCAAGAAATTATTGATGTCGGTATTGAATTTGGAAAAACATTACTTGTTTGTTTCTTTCTGAAGTTCAACCCCCCTTTCCCCTTAATAATCTCGCGTGTGAGGGATGTTGGTGTATTTGGAAACTTAAGGGAGGGTGTAAAGTTCATTTTGAAAAATCCATATTCTATTTTCATTGCACTACCTTGGAAGAGAGACCGTATATTCTAGAACTTGAACTATTTTCATTGAGGGTGAGCCCTTTAGCATTAAGATGTTAAGCCAATCTTTCGATTTAGCAAAGGAGCGAGTCCGTTTTATTCTGTGCATGCTCATTTCTCTCATTTTTCGTTTGTTCTCTCGCCCATGTCAGGATTAAATTAGTTAGCAAATATTATTGGAGATTTGAGATGTTTGGATGCAAATACTGTAAGTAGATGAAAGCTTTTTTATGTCAAGCCATTAATTGAAATCACACCAGATCGGCCTCTTCTTGTGCGTAGGCTGGCTGAGGGTCAAGTGGCAATTATGGATGTGAGTTATAGTTGGAAGCCAGATATATACACTACTGGTTGCTCTTTTGGACATATTGCTCCTTCGTGAAAGCATGACTCTCCTTTATCTCTACTGGTATTTGAGCTTCTCTATTACAGAATCCGACCAAAATTCCCCTCCCTACCAAGCTACTAGGCAATGGGTTCCCAAACCTATCCTTGTGTCCCTTAACATGCCTCCATCTATTGAGCCTCATGATAGTTTTTCAATCCCCATAATCTATACACAGTCTCTCCTGTCTAAAAACCCTTGATTCGCTTGGTTCTCTTCCAAATATTGCCCAGTCCATGCTATACCTTCTGTGTGTCAATACAGAGATAGATTTTCCTACCATCCCTGACCCCTTGTCTCTTAGATCTCTGTTGAGCGATTATGAGAACACAAAGCTACCGAGAAACCATTCAAGGCGTTATTATTTTAGATTCATCTCGAATCAGATTGGCGAGGATCGATGCTTATACTAATAAGTTTCGGGTGATTCTCTTATTTGGGCATCTATAGGTGAGCTAGGTGAGACTAATCAGCTTTTATGAGAAGGCAGTTCTTGGGACAGAAGTTATATCTACTCTAGTGACTTTGCAGACTACGTTCTTGCCCTTAATTGCATCTTTTATGAGCGTTGGATCCGACCCGTGTTGGCAAGAGTGAATTGGGTAAATTTCAAAAAAAAAAATGTACCTTATTGGACCTATGAAGTGTATTTAAATAGATAAATTGGATCTAATTCTAGTTAATAGACTTCATCAGCCCATTAAGATCCAAATAGAGAATTCTTTCTTTGAAATTTACCCATTTCACTCGCTTCCAAATAGATACTTAATATGGAATGATAAATGATTTATATTCCAAATGTGTTTTCACTAGATAAAATTGTTTTCTACAAGGGTTAATTCTTTAGGTTTAAGATATCTAATCCGAAATTCTTGATTGTAAACTAGTTACAATAGATTAAATAAATGGTTATAGTAAGTGGTAAAATAGAAGTTCGTGTCTTTTGCGCTATTATTGTAATGGTAGAAATAGTGGGAGCATACCAGATGACATTTATTAGTGGATGCATCAAGTTACAAAAGATTGCTTTTGTATACGTACCAATATTATTTATGAAATAAGAATTTCTTTTAGTATTGACTGAAAATAGTATAGTTTATTTAATGTAAATATTATGAGTATTGGTTGTAAAATAAATCTATCATAGTAATGTATTTGTTTCCATAATAGTAGTGACGCATTAGCCATGAAAAATAAAAAAGTACTATTTTCGATAATTATTCTAGAGTTATGCACTAAGGCATATTTTTAAGAAATAATTCTTACAAATGATTACGAATCATATGACACTCATGAATTATATCTTAATAAATGAAGGGCAAAGCACCCACTCAGTGGGAGTGACAAAAGAGTTAATGCACTCTTCATGTTGATACATCTAGATACTTCTAGAGCAAGGTCTAATGATTCCTAAACGAATCAACTTACTTTGTTAAATCCTTTAATGAATTATCAAAGACATAAACATGTTTTTTTGATGCACAAGTAGTATATCTTTGATGAGTTTATAGAATTTAAAATAGAAACAAAAAATAGTATGTAGAGGAAGTAAAACAATCAGATTTGATAGAATATGTGAGTATATTGAAAAGAAGTTTTAAAAGTACCTAAAATGAATAAGATTCAATCTCAAAAGTCACTCCTTCCTATGACATTGAATGATGTATCAATAAGAAGTAATCGGATTTTGTTGGAAAAAATATGACTGATGATGAGTGATGTTGAATAAACTTCTTTCTTTAAGGATATGTACTTAAGAGTAAGCATATATGTTAAATTTAATTCCATTTAAAGCACCGTTTATGAAATCATATAAGATATGAGCCAACATGAAACCCCCACATGGCGTACGTCAAAGAGTTGACAGGTTGTGTGAGTTAATAGGCTTCACATTAAATTCAATCGTGAGGGACCTTGTGTGAGCAACCCCAAAGGAGTTCAGGACCGAGCAACAATGGTTGACTACTCTATACATTGACATAAGTTTCGTGAACTCAAAATTGAATCAGTTTTATATAAATATTGAATATGATCCTAAGACTCTAACATATAGAATGATTATAAGATTAAACGATGTTAAAAAAAATCCTAAAATGGATATAACTTATTAGAATGTCTAATAAGAATTCTCACACATTAAAAAGAAACCGTAAGTTTCTTTTCAGTGTCCAAAAAAGAACGTTAGCGATAAAATTTCTTCAATTATCAATAATCCATAAACTGTATAGACCCCAACATAAGTGTACAATATTTTAACCTGGAAGTGATTCCAAGTAAATCGAAATTTGATTTTGATAGTGGTGCCTGAAAGGATATGATCCATCGATCGCAAGTATGTCCTCAAAAGGACGATCGATGTAATTGCAATATGGTAAGGAACATTGATGAGAATAACCTCGTAAATTTAAATTGTTGAAAGTACTATAATAGGTTCATCAATTAACGTGTTTAATTTAATTTGGCAACTACTTGCAAATTATCACATAATATGACTTTGAATTTTGGTGCATCTTTGTTAACACAGAAATCCAGAACGATGATTTGGAATAGACTGTTTGTGCATGATAACCAAGGTGTCACGATGTTAGTGAGAGCCATAATTAAGATTGTAAGTGCTGGATAAGATCTAAGGAATGATACGATAGTATAGTTCGACAAGAATTAGAATTGAACAAAAAATTTGATAGAAAAATCAAATAATTTGATTATCAATAAAAATGCAAAGAAAGCATGCATATGTAAGAAATAATATTAAGAGCTACTGAAATACTTCTAAAAATATAAGTAAACAATATATTACTGATTGTTAACGATGCACACATGTTAAAATAAGTTTTAGTTCGGTTGTTTAATTCTCAATATAAGGATTTGAAAATTACACTTTTATAATCAGTATAAAAGGATGTTAGGATTGTCCCAAAGATATCACAAACCCATATTAAAATATTTAATATGGAGCATATGAGATGGATTCCTATCATTGACAAAAATAATTTCCATACATGTTATGTTGTCTACTATACCACAATTGGCTTATGTAATTGATCTATTGAACAAGTATCAAATCTGAATTCGGATTGCTAAATGTAGTTATAAGGTTTCTCGAGTATTTGCGAAGTACTAGATTATTGTTTATGGAAACAATGAACTTCTTATGAAGGAGTGCTCGAACTCAAGCTTCATAAATGATATCAAATATAGTTTCTATATGCTTCATGTTTAACCATAGTTAAGGAGGTTGAAATTGGAATTGTTCCAAAAAATAGGTAGTTGCTGAAGTAAATGGGTGAATTTCGAAAAATATTCCATTTTAGATCTTCATTTAGCATATGAAGTCCAAATAGATTTTAGATCCAATCTAAAATATTTTAAATAAAATATTTGTTTTATTTTATTTCTTTAAAAGAGTTTGAATATAATTTAAATTTAAAGGTATATTGTTATGAGTGTGTTAAAAAGTCTGTCCGTTTAAGAGTTTTATAAACATCAATTTTAAAATAACAAAATTTGATCGGACAACTTAGGTATATATAAATTCGTTGAAGAATGATAAGAATCAAAACCAAAAGATGAAAAAATAATCAAAAGATATACAACATGTATGGGATCTAACCATATCACCATCGTGTATTTCATAATCAAATAAAATTAGAAATTACTTTATAAATGTAGCCAAAAATCGTATCTTGAATAAAGAATAGAAATCTAAGATTAGACTAAATCATATTTTGGATTTTGCAAGGATCTCAAGACCAACACCGGCTTGAATAGTTTGATCTAATTTGTATTTTGTTTGAGAATTTTAATTCCATGGATGTAATGGATTTTTCGATAGAGAGTTGAGAGGGAGAGAAAAATAACCAAATGAATGAAATCTATGGAGAAGGTAATAAAAGATAATTACATATTAGAGATCGTTTTCCTTTCTTTATTTACTCTTTTTCCTATTCGATTTCAGTTTAAAAACCTTTTCTCTCACCCCATATAGCCAATCATCGAAGGAGGTAATATGGGGCTCAAAAAATTCCCAAACCCATTAACAATTTATCTATTTAAATCCAATTAAAATATCCTATCTATGTCATATATAGATACACACACATGTAACTTATATATATATACATACATACATAGATATATGTATGTATGTATGTATGTATGTATATAAAGTGCGCGCGTGCTTGCGTGCGCGTATGTGCGCTTTTATGAAATACTATTGACATTCAAATCCAAAATCATATAAAATATTATAATTAATATTTCTTAAATATTAATTAATTTATACTTTGAACAAGCCATATAATTTAATTAATTTACAATGATTATAAATTAATTAAATTATATGGCTTATTCAAAGTATTCATCATTACGGTTATGCGACTCAAAGGTGTAAATCGATCAGCGATTAATATCAAGCAATTCGAATACCAACGTTCACAAGTAATCTTAGCTAGTGGTTTGACATTTTGGCTAAATCTATCGCTTACACATATTGCTGGTAAAATCTAATTCTAACAATATAAGTAGCACCTTGTATTAACGATTATTTACATTAATTCTCTTAGTCAACGTCATATCAAATTAGTACTTATAGAATTTGGTTTTTATCAAAATTTCAATACAATCTTCATTTAACTAGATTAGAACAAATACAAAATTCCTGATTCAATAGTAACAATTATCATTTATCGTATTGCTCTGATTAGAGACTTTGAGTTGACTAAAATTGATTGTGATACTAAACTTGTATAATTGAGGGGATGAATTCTCTATTGAATAGTGTTTCACTTCCAATGCTTTTACTCAGATCCAGCTATAGTCATTCAATAGATTTCACGCCACGATTTGACTAAAGTTCAACTATATTTCTAAGTCGAGATAACTGTATAACACCATTACTTTAAGATTCTCTATTTGACCTTGGTTATATTAACCAGCGGAAAAGTTTTAAGCGAGTCATTCTATAGTTGTCTAATAACTATCAATACGTAATGCCTTGGTCCCTAGCAGTAACGAGTAATGCATTTGCCAATGTTTGGAGAGCGTTATGCACTCCAGTACAATGGGTTTATCGATATCTCACCTCAAAACATCTTGACTAGGAATATTTAAAATTATATGTTATTTTTAATGTGATAAATTTCTCATGATTACAGCACATTATAATTACTACTACATAACATATCTTTTAAGAATTTTCTATTCAATATACTTTAAATTAATTATTTACTTAATAGTAAGAGCAACGCTATTGTCCCAGTGGTTAAACACTTCGACTTTGGTGCAAAAGGTCATAGTTCGAAACTTACGTAGTGGGATTCGAACATATATTGATATGCAGTATGTTGTACACTATCTAAGACTTGTAGTACTAACATGTACTACCATCTAAGTACCCAATTTCAAAACAAACTATATCACAATATAACAAGTATACAATAGGAATAAAACACATTTTATTTTAAACAAGAAAGGTTGTCGAGTTAGATATATATAACAAATTACATAATTACCCCGTGAGCATATCCCTAACTTTATCAGTTGTTAATCATAGCAAAAGGACTATGTACATCGCTTTGAATAACAACAATAAAGGCAGTGTAAATATAAATACACAACTTTATAAATGAACTAAGGGTGACTCCAAATGTTGAGAATCCCTTGATTTTGTTTTGTAAAAGCAATGTCGCGATACAGAACGTTGAAGAACCTGGGATTTACAAGATGTCTAGGCACATGCTTCAAAAGTTTCACATGATAAAGACAGTTTATCAATGATAGAGTGATGTTGGCTAATAGAGTGGATGGTGATATAACATAGAAATTCGTTCACCAAGGGACAAGCTTGCTCAATTCTGAACAGATCGGAGAAATATGATAAAGATTCCACAATTGACTACAAGTGCAGGTGGGATATTGAAAGAGTTGATGGTATGTTCTAGAGACAATTCTGTAATTTGTCATATATAGTTAACTTTATAATCAACCTTGTTCATAATAAAGGTGTTTCATTTCTGTTATACATATTTCTATATTATGATAACTTAAAGTATGTTGTAAGAATATCCTTGAATAAAATGTTATACTATTGCTCTTGCAAATAGTTACAATCGTAAGCAATTAATCAAAAAATAAAATAATATTTTGTTTTAATTATACTTAGTTGAGATGTTTTAAGAAAGGATATCGATACATATGTTGAGATTAGAGTCTGTAATGCTTTCTAACTATTGGGTGGTTTATTACTCATTGTTGATGGGGGAACCAAGAGTTCACGCACTCATGGTAACCGGATAACTATGAAATGACTCATTTGAGAGTTTTCTATTGGTTAATAATGACTAGATCAAATAGGAAATCTTTATAGAATACAATAGCCTATTATTTTTGTTTGATGATAATTAACATATATATATATATATTCCTTTAAATGTATTTGTTATTGTACTATTTTATTTTTCCACACAATTAAATAAATATTTGTTGAATAAAATAAATAATTCAGAATTCATATTTAAACAAATATTTTATTCAAACAAATATTTTATTACAAATTCGAATAGTATAAATTTAAGCTCTCACGATACAAGTTTCAATTACAATACAAGTTTCAAATATACAATTTTTTATACATATTTCACCTCACTACATAATTCACTCAACACTCATACATTTGATCTTGATTAGCTCCTGCTTGTATCCAGCCATCTATTATACCTGTTAAATAAATAGCGCAGTAAACTAAAAAAGGAAACAAATTCAAATTGCAAAAATAAAATTGAATTTAAAATTTGTTTTTGCTCAGGTATTTGGGTTGTTTCTTTTCATATTTTCTTACGAGGACCAAATATATGTGCACGAACAACTTGTAATATTCGCAGTGTATCGCTATGAATATCATAAGTCCGTTTCCCAATTTCATCTCATAAACTAGTGCAAATGCACACGTGTACAAACTCGAGTGAACATGTTCAATGAAATGGTCAGGGGGAACAAAGTCAACAAGACTTCATAAAATGCGGACCACCAGATATTGGTCAGAGCAATACAACATGACAGTACATAAACACATGTAGTCATATATGCGTATATATGTATACACATGCATATATATTGATGAAGTAGACCAAATCACCCAGTGGTGTACAAACAATAGATTATCAATAAATATGCCGGCACAAGTCAAGGCATGAAGCCTCAACAAAAGGTACACATGAAGACTCAAATGAAACCAGGAACCAACTGCAATAAAATTGGCACATGTGGAACCAAACCACTTCAAATAGCACAAGTTAAAGACCAAATTCCAGAAATGCAAAGCAACTACAAGAACCAGACCAGAATAATAAAGTGTACCAGACTAGTGTGGAACGCTCACAACAACACACACTTGAATCAATGTAGACATGTACAAAGCAGCAGACCGGTCAACATTAACATGAATGCAAAGTTTCAACACATCGTACATATATACATACACGTTCACACATGTTATACAAGTATATATACAGTGACAAACATATGCAACATAGGAGACAACAATCAGAGCATGTGGAACCAAACTTCAAATGCAATGGCAACAAATTGACCCAGACATGTTAAATGCATTCAATGCGTTCAAAGCAACTAGACTCCAACCAAGTACAAAGCAAAATGTTCAAGTGAGTATGAGCAAGCAGTTAACATGAATAAGTTGAAATGCAACCAGTCAGAGCATGCAAGTGAAGCTTCAACAAGACTTCCAGTACAAGACAAATGCAAGACTATATAAAGACATAAAACCAGACTACAATAACCAAGGAAGTGCACAAGCATACAAGGATACATAACAAAATTTAAGGGGATTAGGAAAATTAGTACGGAAACTCAATCAAGCTACAGACATGAACACATTGGAGCTGCAGTAATGCCTATCACACATACATACATACATACACAAATACATACATCTATGTATGTATATACATGGTAACACCAACAAAACAATTTCGAGCAAGAAAGCAGCTTGCACAATGGACCAGAACATCAGTGCAACAAGACATGTAAATATGAATACACACGTATGTATGTATACATGTGTGTAAGCATATAAAATGAAGAAATTCAAAGCCATGGGTCATGAGCAAGTCAATAGTGTAACAAGTCAATATATCTCCAATTCAAATATCAAGCGAAATAACCGAACAAGTCAAAACATTATCACAAATTCAAAATGCCCAAGTCATAATGCCAGCAAAGAATGGAACCAGAGAAATAAACAGAGCAAATTCTAACTCATGGAGCAACGCGTATGAAACGAACAAGTCAAAAATTATTACATCGTTCAAGCAATAATCGAATTGGCCGAGCAGAACATCTTGAAAAATTCAAACATATTATATGAACAAAATATTAGGTTTTTAATCCCTATAAATTCCCATTATTATCATCTGCCTTAGGCATCGAGTTCGAAAGAAAATTAAGCCTCGAGCATAATCATAAATTAAAAAGAGAAAATCGCATACCAGTTTTATTGATTCAAACTAGACAATTGAAGCAACCGCATGCACTCAAGCTAGGGATCGATTAACGAAGAAAACCAGAACTGAATTCATAACTTCAATTGATTGACATCTAGGCAGCGACTTCAAGTACAGAACCCTAATCTTTGAACAGGAACAAAGAAAGAACGGCCTAAAACTTTACACGAGAAAAATAAAAAAGAGGAAACTTCTCTTTAGTTATAATTTAAAGTGGGTCGGTCTTGAATTTTATATTGGGCTTCACTTTTGTATAATAGGGTTTTGTTTTCATTTTAGTTTTTATTTTTGGTTTGTAACTTTCATTTTAAATTCGTGTAATCATCTAGTTGTGTAGCTAGGTACGAACTACGTAGCGTAGTTTGAGAATTCGTAACTCAGTGGCTGAGTTGTGTTAGGATTTTAAGCTTAGAGTTAGGTTAGTCAAGTTAGAGGGTATCACAAGTTTATGTATGTTTGTAAGCATCTGACTACTTAATTTCTAGTAGAAATCTTGGGGGCGGCATGTAGGCAGGTTATTGCCGAAGCTGGGTAAATCTGTGGGTGATCTCTACTGCATTACTTTCTGTTATTGTTTTTTACTTCCACATTAATTTTTAATTTTATTAATACACCCTATTCACCCCCTTTAGGGTGAAGACGATCCTACAATCTTAGGGTGACATTTTAACATAGTTTCCTCGACTTGAGAATAACATGGAGATTCTATGTGAAAACTCCATTTTGATTACAGTTAAATCATTGCATGGAGATCCTTGACTGACTGTAATTGGATAAAGCATTGAGAGTGAAACACTATTCCATGAAGAATTTATCCCCTTGGTTGTAACAGGTTAGTATCATGGTAAACTATAGTCAACTCAAAGTCAAAGTCACTAGCTAGAGTAGTAGGATTAATAATAAGTGTTATTATTGAACCAAAGACATTGTTTTTTGGCTAATTTGAGTTGAGTATGGATGATATTGGAATTTTGACGAATACCAAATTCCATATATCCTAAAGTGATATTTTTTTGATGAATAAAATGTGTATAAATTGTCATTACTAAAAGGTACCACTTAAGAAAACGTGAAGTTGGATTTTACCAAAAGATCTATAGGCGATGAATTTGGCTAAGTTATCACACCATTGCTTAAGGTAACGCACGAATATTAATATTTGAATTGCTCAATGGTAACAAGAAAACTTATCAACGCCCTAAAGTTGTTTTTAGGACGAGGTTAGTCCTTTTTGATCTCTTTTGGTCAAGTGGAAGAAGGTAAGGGGTGGATAATCCTTTCAGTTCTTTCGAATAGGTTCTTGTTATGATAGCTTTCCCTTATCAACCATCCGACCCAGTCGAAATGCTCAAATTCCTTTCTTTTTAATTTTTCGTACTGGATGAAGCAGCTTGATTACCCCTTCGATATTGTCCTTTCGAAGCAATGGCGGAAGCCTAATAGATGGCCCTAAGACTCAAGGTTATGATCGGTTTTGAATGGTTTCGACTTGTTGAAAGCTTGAATCTTAAGTGTCTTAGGTTTGGATTGGGAATAGGAGGTAACGTTGATAAGGGATAAGGTTTCGATCTATTCGAAAGCAGGAGTCCAATGAAAGGTGGCCTAGAGTCTATAATTGAAATTGCTTGAAAATGTAGAGGTTTCGATCACGTCGAAAGAGACCTTTCAATGTGTTCGACACCTATAAACATGATTAGATCTGATAAAAAGCTTTCGAAATAACTAAGTAATCAAGAATATTAAAGACTTACCTTCTTAACTCTTTATTGATTAACTTTTCCCAATTTAATGTGCAAATTAGGGTTTACAACTTTGTAGAATTATGAAAATACAAGTGTAGAATGAATGAGTTCGAATCTCCTAAACAAAACCTCCTGGGTCTTATTTATAGATGCGGGTTGACACCTTTCATCCTACTGCTTTCAACCTGGTCGAAAGGTGGCTTCAGATGTCTTTCAACTCCTTCGGCACTTGCGCTTCCCTTTGAAATGCTTTCAAATGAGCTGGAATGCTTCCGTCTTCATCAAAAGGGGCGCTTGCGCCTTCTCTTCTTCATGTTACTTTGTATGAGCTTTCGACTCCATCGATGGATTGTTTCCAAGGGATGTAAAGGTGTTGAACTAGTGATAGTTTCGATGCTGTTTGTAGCTTCCTAACATATGCTTGCGACTTGATGCAGAACCTTCCCTGGTTATCAAAGTCTTCGACCGGTTCGAAAGGCTTGAATTTTCTTTCGGGGTTGTTTTAACCAACATGTGCTTCCGAGTGACTTGAGTGAGGGCGGAACCTTTGGACTCGAATGGTTTGGCATGCAGATGAAAGGTTGTTATGTATTATCTTTGAAAGGTGTTGCTTTAACTTCTTCGAAAGGACTTTATACCAATGGGAGCACGTGCTTCGAAAGGTGTTTATTAGAGCACAAGTATGCTTCCGATCCTTTCGACTCCTTCGTAAGGTTTTGATACTTCTAATCATTGGTTGTTGCATCCTTTGGACTCCTTCGAAAGATCTTGCTGGTGCTTTTCCCTCTTGTTCTTCTTTACCTTCCATTCAATAGGGTTTCGACACTATCGAAAGGATATTTGGTGGTAACATTTGACCCCTCTGCGTAGGGATGCCTTTGACATTTCAAGTCAATCATCTCGAAACCTTCAATGTTTCCCGCCTTTTCACATTCCAGCATGGATCTGGGGTCATTTAAATTTGATCGGGCGACCTGCTTTTTCTGCTGACTTTTCTTATAATTCGCGTTCTCCCCTTCTTCTCTTTCACCTATCTGTAATTGAAACAAACTTCGAGCAAAAGTAAAAATTCTCAAACCTCAAATTTTTTGTTTTCTCAATCAAAGAAGAATCCAACTCTAATGTAAGCCAATATTATTTCGCTTTTCAAATCTCTTTCTCTCTTTCTATTTTACGATAGATTTCAACTTCTCAAATTTTTACAATAAGGATCTTGATTTTTTGTTTTGATTTACCTTGAACCGTTTAAGTTTTAATTTTCCTGGAAGCATTTTATTGTTTGATTCATTTTCATGGTTTGACTCAATTTGTCTTATTTTTGTTAATTTTCATTTTGAACTCACCGATCCAAATTCTATTATTATCGTTATGTTTAGGGAATAATTTCTTTTACCTCAAAGATTTCAAGATTTAAGTGATTGATTCTTGTTCGAATTCATTTATTTAATGGTTTTAAGTTTCTAGGTTGAAATCGGGCTTGGGGAAGAAGGAACCTATGGTTAACTTTGCCCAAAAGTTTTGAGAAGTACGAACCAAAAATTTGGCACTTGAATTTTACCTTTCTACCCCTTCGAAAGGGCTTGAGGCCATGATTTACTGCTTTGACTTTTCAGCCTCTTTCGATGGGTCCGAAAGGTAATCTAGCGCCTTATTTTATTGACCTTGTTGAAAGGTTATTTAATTCATATGAAGACGACCACTTGGACGACAGTTTTATGCTTTCGGCCGTAATACCTTTCGAAGAAGTTGGTTACTGCATCGTAACTCACATTTTTGAAAACATAGATTTTGTCCCATGGGTTTCGCAACCATTCATATAAACTTGTTTTAAATTTGTTTAAGTAAGAGATAGTTACATTACATAAACGGGCCAAGTAAAGCATACTTTGTAAAATTCATAAACCTAGTCAAACGTTTCGACTTAGTCGAAGCTTGTTATATTGATTGAAATTTAGTTGCTAGTAGGCTTTTGGAACCAAGCATTCCTTTCGATTCCATCGAAACCTTCTGTAACTAATGCGTCGAAACCTTTTATAATCATCTTTCCCCCAATATCGTCAAAACGTTCCAAGTCCTTTTATTTTTTAACAATACGACTTCAAATTAAAACCTTTCGAGTTAATTAGTATATACGGTTTCGACGGTATTCTTGTTCCCTTAGTAAAACTAAGATTATAGGTTTCGAAAGCATCAAAGGGTCTTTTCTTTTGTTTATTAAATATTGGTAGTTTATACTTTGTTTAAATTTTTACGTTGGTTTAACTATTCTTTCTAATAACAAAATTTCTGTTGAGCTTTCGACTTTATTGAAAATTTCAGGTCGGACATATACTTCAACCCTCCCTTTCGACCCTGTCGAAAGCTTAGTAGATGCTTATATCTAGGCTTTCGACATTGTTGAGAGGCGTTTGTTAAGTGTTAACTTTTATTTTCCTTTCAACTCCGTCGAAAGCTCAATAAATCTCATTTTTAATTTTAACATTCTTTCAAGAATTTGAAGTTTCATGTTTTGTTTGATGTTCAAATTGTTGTTGTAGGTTTTTACTAATCCTTGAAAGAATGTTAACTTCATAATAAACTGTAATTTCTAACTAAAACGATTTCACCTTACAGAATCAAAAGTTCTCCAAAGAAAATTGAAGCTACTTCCAAGCACTCTTTGATATCCACTTAAGATGAAGTGGATGCAATTCACAATGACTTCAGAATCACCAGGGTGGAAGACATTCCACCTATTGAAAATGACACCATCGTCAGCCCTCCTAAAGGATTCTTCGCGTATATTGCTATACACATATGGCACGGAGGGTTTCTTCCATTTTCGAAATTCTTGTCTAGGTTCCTAGCTTATTTAGGAATTGCTCCAATTCAGCTATCTCCAAACGTCTACACTTATCTTTTATCCTTGGAGTTGATGGCGCTGGAATTTGACATTCCTTCCTCGAACGCTGCAGTACTGAATCACCAAATCCGGTTGGTTATGCTTAGCAACCATAACAACCAAATCTTCCAGGCAAATCCTCCTAAGAAATTAATATCTAAGGGAGTGAACAAACTTAGAGACTGGGAGAATCAACTTTGTTAGATGCTTCCCACACATCAGCGGGACTTTCTCTACCCCACATAAGCTCAGATTTCGTTATTTTCCTTCTATCCAGTTACTTTTCTTTGCTGATCTATTCTTTTTGTCAGGTGCTCCTGCTAAAGGACTAAGTGAGGAGGATAAGAGAGCAGTAAAGTCCTTAATTGCAGGTTCAAGTAAAATCGAGAATAGATTAACGTTGCTAAACCCCACAAATTTACGGAAGTACTCCCTCTTGCCGACCGGACAAAGGATTCTCGGCCAACTTCCTCTGATCCAACACACATCTTAAAGAAAATGCTTCCTTTCCTTGGGAGATCCTACAAATTTCTCCTCAATGTCACCTATCTGTGCTGACCACTACAGTAAGTTATAACCGCTGCACTTGTTATTTATTGTTGTGTTGTTTTTTTCAAATTATTCTACTGACTTATAATTTGTTTGAATTCTTTTCATCTATTTCTCGGGTTGAAAAACCCACAGGAGATTCAGCTCCTTCCTATTCAACTTCTCATGCGTCATCCTTCTCTCAGGCCTTTGCCAGGTCAAAGATGGCTGCTAAAAGAAAACTAATTAAAACATCTATAGTGGTACCACCCCCACAGAGAGTTAAAGTGGTTGAAGTTCCTGATTCTTCAATACTAAAGGAAGAGGATTCTATTAACATTCGTGAATTTCTAAAGAGTCCGACCATCGAAGCTCCTCACGTCTTACCTAAAGAAACTCCTACTAAGGTCGATCCTCTTTCTCGCTTCACTGTCTCTAGCACTCCAAGCATAATCGAGCAGATGCAAAAGGCCTTGGGGACTTTAAACACCACTCAAGTGTTAAATCTTCCCAGACCACCTGCTTCCACACCTCCGAGTGATTTCAAGAAGATAATCCATTCTATTTTAAATTCTCCGTCATATACTTCAATTCAATGGCCATCCTCTATTTCTGATTTGGAGTGACACTGTCGATCCCTTCTTGAATAACAACTCCTAGTATGTGTTACATTACTTAATATTATTTTCTCTGTTTTTCTTTAAGCTTTTAAATTATGTTGTACTTTGCTTTCATATTTCCAAAAGCTGGTTCTCTCTGAACGAAAATGTGTCCAAATCTTCTACCGAAACATCTAAACTTCGAGAGGAAACGACTACCTTGAACAACCAAGTTTCCTCCACAACTGAATTGGAGCGATTGAGGGCTTACCTCGCCCAGTCGAAATCTATTATCTTGGAGGAAAGGAAAGCTCGCCAACTTCTGGCTAAGGAGAACTTAGCATTATTAATGACTCCGAAAGATCTGAAGAGGTAAAAGGACGGATGGCAGCTAAACAATCCTTGTTAAAGGAAAAGCTGAAAAAGAATAAAGCCTCCCTAAAACTGGTTATCAGCACCATTTCTGACGCAAAGCAGCGAGTGTTGCAATTCCTTGACCGTCTCTAGAAGACATTATTACGAATTCCTTTGAAGATGCTCTAATGGTCGCCTATGTTGATAATGTCAATACATGCCTAGATTTTAGCTTCCCTTTGCTCGACCCTGCTCTTGTTGATAGGGTCACGAATAGAATCAAAAAGAAGGAGCATGGAATTGAAGTTGCTAAGAGGGAGGAAATCGATGCTTATAAAATTGTTTCCTTCGATATTCCTACCTTTGAAGTCAAATCTGACTCTGAAGATGAAGATGACAAAGACGAAACCGGCGAAGAGGAGGGGGAGATAATGATGATGATAATGACAATGATGACGGGGATGATAACATCAACGGTAGACGAGGATTAGGCGGCAACAGAGGTGGCCATAAAGAAGCTTCTGAGAAAGACGACGATGATAATATGAAGTCCTCTGAAAAAGATTCGTCCCTTTATGAAGCTATTCTTCCTAAGTCTCCCGCACCTTCCGGCCCACAAGAAGAGCCTGCTTCTATTGATGTTGAAGTGCCATAAGAATAGGAGCAGGCTTCTTGAGCATCAATCCTAGTATCTCAGGTATGGGATTCTCTGTTTAAACATCTTTCGCTTCGAAGATACTAATAGTGTAAATAATTTATTTAGATAAGAAAGAAGTCTGTCCACCCTTATAAAACCAAGTTTGAAAGAAAAAGCGGAGATATAAACTGAACCGGATGAATGATTGTAAATATGTAATAACATTGATTTGTAAATATTTGTTTTAGTCTTCTTTTAAACCTAGCCTTATTTATTATGTTATCACAAAGAGAATGTTCCTCAAGCAATCTTGTCTCTGGAGATTACCTAAGTTGATATGTTAAAATCTTCAAAATTGGCAAGATATTATTTTCTTAGAAATTTACAAAAACTTTACATGGAACATCCTCGTCTTTGTTTCGATTTCCTTGGTGATGAGAAAGAAAAGCTACTTAAGGAGATCCGGACATTCTATACTAAACTAATTTGCGGTCGTGACAGCCCTGCAACCAGGGAATGGGATTATAGCAAATATCCCCTAGTGATTACTCTAGAAGGAAATGTAAGGAATTACAATTCCTTTTGATTCTATAGTTATTTTTTCTACTAATTCATTGAATAAAGTCAAAGATGTTGTTTCTCATTTTTAGATATAAAACAAATGTCCGTTGTATCTTTAATTTCATTGTTACTTGAGTTGTAACCTTTTATTACAGTAATAAAGAGATAGTTCATTCTAGTTTTGAATTCATTATTTTTTCTTTTGTATTTAAATAGGAATTACAGTTATCCGCAGTGCTTCACCCATTAAATTCAGCATCTCGCTTTATCGATCTTAAGGATAAGCTGCTAGCGGATCTTGAAAAGAGCGGATTTCTTGAAGATACTTTACTTGCTCGTTTTCATGGTAATACGGAAGCGTTAAGATGGCACAAAAGATTTTTACTTAACAAAATTATTGTCAGAAATCTTAAGGACCAAATTGCCGGTTTAGAAGCAGATGTTAATCGTAACAATGAAATGATTTATGCTCTGTAGCGTCAAGTTAAATCGAATCCTTCAGTTGACCTCGATCACAAAATGTTAGAACTTTTCCAATAGATAAGCGATTTAGATATGAAATTAAAGGATAGTCAAGCTCAGTGCGAGTCGTTGGAATTTATTATGGGGGATAATATCTTGAGTATTGATTTACTAGTCTTCCCTACTACTTCATATATTGCTAAAACTACATGATCTACTTCCCTTGTTGCTAAAAAAATTCCCACTACGAGTAATCCTCCCCTAGCTTATACGAGAAGGTAGTGGATGAGTGGTGCAGGAAAGTTATATTCGAAATGATGAAATATTTTGACGAACAACAGAAGGTTGAATAATCACAACGCATAAATGAATATGTTGCTAGAATTCAAAAACTCGAACGCATAACTATCTCCTTTTGAAGTGCATCGCTAAATTTGAAAGGGAAAATAAGACCCTTAGAGGCGCAAATAGAGCTTTCAATCATGCTTTGAAAACTAATATTGATGCGATTGATGATGCAGACATGATAAGAAAGAATGAGAAGAAACTCAAAGAAGTTCTTTGTATCGCTATCCGTCACATCATAGATCCCTTAATCATTGAGAACTAAAACAGGCTGCGCAAGATTTATGAAAGATTCATATCTATGAAATGTATATATTTGCTCATACACTTGTAAATAATTTCATAAGTTATGTAAATCATGCAAATTTTGTAAATATCACCTGATTTATGATCCTTTCATGTAATGTTATCTCTGAAACATTTATTTGATAGCTCATACCATAATTTCTATTTTGCTGGATCTTTCATTCTTATTTACTATTCTGGTTTCCCTAAAAAGTATGCAGTAAACAATATTTTCTACTGTTAGCTTGAAATTGACATAAAAGTCTATCTTTATCATTCGCGTGGATTAACAAATCATTATGTCAATTGTATGGTAATATATGAATAGCAATTGTATTTTATTAAATATCTTGAAACACATCTTTGATCATGATGAGAAATAACTAAGAATTTAACTTTAACCATACTGCTAGAATATATGAAGTTTGTTGGCAGAAGATTTCATCCTCAGTCAGGGATATAAATGCATTAGAAAATCATCCTCTGAAGACTACTAATAGAGGGTGAATAACGACTAAATAATAGAAGTCCAGAAATCGTTATCTGAAAATTTGTAATAGATATCCAATGACCCATATTCGGGGATCAATGGAATCTGAAAGTTTAGAAGCCCGAAGCCTAGATTCGGGTATTAGTGGATGGTTTTTAGAAGTTAAGAAATTTTAAATTCAGATTCAAGTATTTGCGGATGATGACCGAAAATTCATAATGACGATCTTCTCCATAAAAGTTGATAGAAGTCTTTGACCCAGATTTGGGTATTAATAGTAGATAATCAGAAATCCATAACAGAAATCTCAAGCCCAGATTAGGGCATTAATAAGTGAAATTAAGTAATAGCCTCGAAACCCAGATTCGGCTGTGAGGAATTAAGAGATCTGTAACCCAGATTTTAGTATTAATAGATGAAGTTTAGAAGTGAGAGACCTAAAACCCAAATTCCGGTAATAAGCGGAGTTCTGTTCTACTCCTTAGATTATGCCTTCTCCGACATGTATAAACCTCTTAGGCCTTGTAGAAGTTGTTGTTTGATTAGCTGTTTCTCAAGCTTGGACATCCTAGTCCTCTATTTAATATGCCACTTCTTGGGCTTGGACATCTTAGTCCTCTATAGTTGTGCCGCTTCTTGGGCTTGGAAATCTTAGTCCTATGTAGTTGTGCCGCTTCTTGGGCTTGGAAATCTTAGTCCTTTATTTTCTGGTGCTCTTGATTAGCTCATTCTTAGAGGTTGGAACCAATGACTTAGCTAACCTCACTCCAAGAGGCGCCTTGACCTGACTAGAGGCGTGGCCAAGGGTTTGTCGATTTATGACCATTCATCATATGGTAATGGCAATATGATCCTCCCAGATCCCTTTCATATTTTGGTTTCCACTTTTGTGATGGCCAATAGTTGAGCTCATCCTTTGTTAGCAAGCAGACATTCTCTATGGATGTTGTTAGATTGCACCCTTTAGGAAGTCTTAACCTGAAACTTGTTTCTTGAGGATGGCTTCTAAATCTTTTATTACTTGGCTTTGGAGTTTTCCCTTTGATAACTAGTTTTCTCTTTAAAACTCTTTGGGGTTCCGATGTAGGTATTGTCCCACTTATGACTTGACCCCATTTGTGTGCAAAGACATTGTAATATGTCATTATTCCTTCTTCGAAGATTGTGCCTTTGGTACGGTGTTGAATTGTTTTTCTCATTTGGTCGAATAAATTGTCACTTTCCTTTTTCTTTTTCCCCAAAGCAAAGATTGGGGTGGGACCAACATAAAAAGGGTTAGACTCCATTTAAGTGGATCATAGCCTTCAACTTTCTTTTTTCCTTATGATTCTTCAAGCCATCATCCTTAACGGTTGTTCTTCTTGGAGATTCTTATCATTAAATGCCTCTAAGGAGAATCCAATTAAGTGTGGTTCAGAAGATCCCTGCTCATATCGTTTAATTATGCCAGCCATGACGAAGTTAGATCAAAAGTAGATAAGTTTGAAACATGATTTGGTTAGAGATAAGTGTTGTTGGATATTCAATAGAGTCGGTGGTTTGAGCCCTCCTTCTAGCACCAAAATATTAACAAGAAAACTTATCAACACCCCAAAGTTGTTTTTAGGATGAGGTTAGTCCTTTTTTTTAATCTCTTTTGGTTAAGTGGAAGAAGGTAAGAGGTGGATAATTCTTTCAGTTCACCCTTTCGAACAGGTTCTTGCCATGATAGCTTCCCCTTATCAACCTTTCAAACCAGTCGAAACGCTCAAATTCCTTTCTTTTTAATTTTTTGGACTGGATAAAGTAGCCTGATTAACCCTTTTTATTTTTTTGGACTGGATAAAGTAGCTTGATTAACCCGTCGATACAGTCCTTTCGAAGCAATTGCGAAAGCCAAATAGATGGCTCCAAGACTCAAGGTTATGATCAGTTTTGAATGGTTTCGACCTTATCGAAAGCTTAAATCTTAAGCGTTTTAGGTTTGGATTGGGAATGGGAGGTAAAATTGCTTTAGGAGAAGGTTTCGATCTATTCAAAAGCAGGAGTCCGATGAACGGTGGGCTGGAGTTTATAACTGAAATTGCTTGAAAATGCAGAGGTTTCGATCAAGTTGGAAGAGACCTTTCGATGTGTTCGACACCTGTAAAACATGATTAGATCTGATAAGAAGCTTTCTAAACAACTAAGTAATCAATTATATTGAAGACTTCCCCTAGTTAACTCCTCTTTATTGATTAACTATGCCTAATTCAATTTACAAATAGTGTTTACAACATTGTAGAATTAAGAAAATACAAGTGTAGAATGAATGAGTTTGGATCCCCTAAACCAGACCCCTTGGATCTTTTTCATAGGTACAGATTGGCACCTTTCGACCCAGTGCTTTCAACCTGGCCAAAAGGTGGCTTTAGATGCCTTCCGACTACTTTGGCACTTGCGCTTCCCTTTGCAATGCTTTCGAATGAGCTAAAATGCTTTCATCTTCATCGAAATGGGCAGTTGCGCCTTCTCTTCTTTATGTTGCTTTGTAAGAGCTTTTGACTCTGTCGATGGTTTGTTTCCATGGCTTTGAAGGTGTTGAATTGGTGATGATTTCGATGCTCTTTATAGCTTCCTAACATTTTCTTGCAACTTGATGCAGAACCTTCCCTGGTTACCAAAGGCTTCGACCGATTCGAAAGGCTTGAATTTGCACTACACCATTATAAGCTATTAACAACGGGTAAAAACCGTTGTTAAGTCCAAAAGCAACGGGTAAAAACCGTCTTCAACACAGGAGTGGTTGAATTTAGCGACGGGAGAAAACCGTTGCTTTATGTCCAAAAGGCAACGGGTATAAACCATTGCAAAATGGGACAAAGGCAACGGGTATAAACCGTTGCAAACTGGGCCAAAGGCAACGGGTATTAACCGTTGCAAATTGGGCCAAAGGCAACGGGTATAAACCGTTGCAAATTGGGCCAAAGGCAACGGGTATAAACCGTTGCTTTATGGACAATAGGCAACGGGTATAAACCGTTGCTTAATGTACAAAAGGCAACGGTTACAAACCGTTGCTTAATGGGCAAAAAATCAACGGATATAAACCGTTGTTTTCTTTCCAAAAAGCAACGGGTGCAAGCGTTGCTTTATGGCCAAAAAACGTTGCTTTATGTCCAGTAAAAAACGGTTAAAAACCGTTGCTTTATGCCCAAAGTCACACATAAAGCAACGGTTTACACCCGTTGCACATAGTGTTTGCTCCTGCTCCTACAAAATCGCATCTGTAACTCACTACTGCGTTACACGCATATATCAGTATATATACCAGAATACCAATATATATCAAAATATGCCAGAATATCAAAATATGCCAGAATATCAAAATATCGGTACACAAGCACTATAAACATATCACACATATACCATACATATAAAATTATCAAACTTATAATTACACTCATTGTTTTGCAAACAGAATGCTACCATGCCGGAATATCATACTTATTACACTGCATTGTTTATTACACTACACTACAAAGATTTCATTAATTACACTACATTGTTTTGCAAGCAGTGAAGTCTACATATAATAAACACATTAAAAGGATGCTGAGCAGGTTAGCCGAAGCTGATATTTCTTTGGCTCATACTGTGGTGCATTCAGTATTCTATCCAATTCCTGCGAAAAAGTAAAAACAGGTTTTAAACTCAAATCATACAGTGAATTTTAGCTTGGTCAAGTTCAGTTAATAGAGCAACGGAATTCTTGTGTAAGCAATAATAATGCACAAGTAAAAGTGGCAGCAAACATTTAAACAACTATAACAACACTAACAAAAAAAACTGCCTTTCAACTTCATCCCATCCCCTCTGCTATACACTTCCACTCACAACCACACTCCTACACACTACAGCACTTCCTCATTTTCTCTGTTTTCATCTCATCCACACTTAAGTACTACATCACACCCCCTACTGCCTATTGCCCGTCAATAACATACACCATTAGCTTGGTCAAGTACTACACTTAAGTACTACACTTAAGTACTACAATATTTTTGGGTTTTTGTCCAATGTTGCACCGTTTGTACTGAGCCAGAAATCAAGTAATATGAACAAGTTGCTCGGACATATCTAACCTTAAATGTCCACCTCCTCCGAATGCATTTGATTCTACTATTTTTCTTAATTATCTCATTCGAGTATTGTTAAATCTAAAATCTTTAAAGTTCGTACGTGCACACACCTATCAAGTTAAATCCAAACATTTTATAATGGTTTTTTCAATAAATATTGCTTGATGTTAATAGTATGTACCAATTTTGCACCATTAATATCCAACAAAAGCTATATTGCAGTATACCTTTAAGTTATTACCTCATCGGTAGGTGTACATTATGTATGCTTAATCTATGATTGATTTCACCTAAATTATATGAAAACAAAAGGATATTGCACTGATATAAAGACGGCTTCATCACGACCACTCGTCGTTTCCTTTTCTTTTTCAATTTTGTCCTAAAAAGTAAATACATATATATGAATAATGAAAATTTAATTTAGAGGCGTTATTATTCGTTTAACTTACAAAGTAGGAAGATGTCGCATCTGACGTGCTGCCATCTTTTTTCTTATGCGTTTTCTCCCATACTTGAAGACGTGATACTTCTGTTCCCGGACTACTTGAATCGACCTTCATACAATGACCTAAAATTATATTTGGAACTAATGGTATATGCAATGTGATGAACCAATTCAATGACACATACCATTTCTTGAGTAATCATAGCGTGACTCTTACGTCCCGAATGATGACCATATTCGAGCATTGATCTATTTTGTTTGCCTTGCTTCCTTTTTTCTTTCACCTCGGGTTTTGATTCGTTTCTTATGAACTCATCCCAATCATCTTGAGCAATTTTCGCTGGACAATTTCTCATTCTTTCTTCGTCAGTGATGAAATGGTCATAATGATTCTTGAGCAAATCATTCTTGTGTCTCCTAAAAGCCTCGGACATTTTTTTCATAATAAGGTCCTTTGATGGAGGATCGAGCTCATATTATTTCTGCATAACAAAAAATGCATGTAAACCATTTTTTATTTATGTATTGAAATCATTATAAATGAATTTAAACCATCTAAGTTCATGTACACAGTTTACATTTCAAAGTATATGGATTTTTACATTTCAACGTATATAGTTTCATCAGTCTCTATGAATAAAGTGATCAATCAAAATATCCTATAAATATCATAAAAGAATATATCTTGAAACAGAAACAGTACATAAATATGGTCTCATATGAACCCTCGCTCATTCAGGCCTATTTTACAATCAGAAACAGAAACAGTACAGAAACAGAAACAGTACATAAAAATGGTGCATATTACAATCAGACGACTATATTTTACAAACAGAAACAGTACATAAAAATGGTTATGAGATTGGAGAACTTACCTCCAATTGATTCCACACGTCTTCCTTGTAATTTGGCTGAACTTTTTTCCATATGAGATTGGCACATGATTTCTTACTAGTTTACCAATCTTCGCAGCGACCTTTGAACCATTTTTTCCAACTGGAGAACCGTAGTTTTCTATATCAATTTTCTCCCATTTTAAAGTGGATGATTGTGAAGTTGTATCATTTGACGGTGGTGTGGCATCTTGTGATATTATGTCCTGCAAAGTCTAAAATCCTAAAATAATCCCAACAACATTATGACGTACATTATGTGATGAGAAACTGGTGGGATCAGACAAATCAGAAGGGGACGTTGTTTACTATATTAGATGTACAGCAGCTTACCAGTAATCGCTTGGAGCAATTTTATTAAGTCATATAATGCGTTTGATCTTGTTATGGAGGGGAATCCGTGCAATAATTTGGCTAACAGCAATCGGGCATCACAGGGATGGGAGGGAAGGGGAACATTCACTTTTATGCGGCAGTGATAAAGCCTTCCTGCATCACCAAAATTTTAAACTTAAGCGGATTCAAAATAATATCTAAAATACTGACTGAAATAAAGGATGCAAATACAAAAATATATTACCTTAGCACTGCTGAACTAAAGGGTGCAAATACAATATCTTGAACTGCCTGTCTACCTACAAACACAAAGAAAGAAAGAATAGTCAAGCTGATCATATGTATGTATGTGTACATGTGTGTATGTATGTGATCATATGTAAGTACCTACAACTACAAACACAAAATGAACTCTTGCAATATATCCATCCTTATGGATCCATCAGGATATTATAATGGCACTAATAAAAAATATAATGCATCTATTACTATCATATAACACACCATTTTACATTTTACACCATTTTAAATAAATATTTTGTTAAGGTACAATAACTGCTCTGAAATACAAAGTTAACATATGCATTTGATAAGATCTTCTAATTTTTCATTGTCTTCAAAAGCTGATTGATAAACGGTGGGAAACTCAGCGTCATCCACATTTATGGTCAAACTTTTTGGTGTATGCAAAACCACAAACCATCCGTTATTTTTTAAATCTTTTGAGTAGAACACTTGACTCGCTTCCGATGCAAGAATAAATGGCTCATCATTCACGCTATCTTTATTCTTCAATTTTCCCAAGTTAACTGTGATCAAGCTTGAAACAGAATCTATTTTACACCCATTGATCTTATCTTCGACCTTTACCCAATCACAGTAAAAAACTGTTTGTTTGAAGTCAATGTAATCCAACTCAATTATCTGTTTAATGACTCCGTAATAAGTTGTTTCTGCTTCCTTAATTTTTTTATCCTTCCCACTCGCTCTAAATTGTGTAATTGCTCTCATGCATACACCATTATCCTATGTTACTTTCGCTCTTCATAACTCTTCGAAGAAAATAAAAACCCATTCACTTGGTACTTCATATAACTACGGGCATCAAACTTCGGCCCGTTAGCTGACCGCCAAAGAGTTGAGTCAACATCGACGGTCTTCAACAACTTCAACAAACACAATAAGTAAAAAAACATTGTCAAGGAGGTGTATGGTCAACTTGAAAATACGTTAAATATTTAATACATATACCTCCTCACGTAACCAAAAAGTGAAATTTTTAATAGCTTCCCCAGATGTACCCCCGCCTCGAGTTTGAGATTTGGTGCTTTGAACATAAGAGTTATACCTCCTACGAAAAACACATAATAAATACTATATATATGAATTGATTTACAATAATAAGAATTTAGAACAAATTCATGAATTTACTTCTTCCATTCATCCAATCCATCGTACTTATCAAGGACCCATTTACGCACTTGTTGAAATTGCACTTTTGTTAACGTTATATCTTTACCATTATCTAGTGCTATTTCATCAGCAAACTCATCATCCTCGTCTAAAAATGCTTCACGGGTATGTTTATGAGTGCCAGCACCTCCTTTTGGCATATAATCCATGCAGTAAAGACTAGCTTCTTGTACAATATATCCTTCTGCAATACACCCTTCAATATATCTTTTGTTGCGCACATATCCTTTATATGTTTTCATCAACCTATGAAGATGAATAATTGTAAAATGTAGACATCAATAGCTATTTAAATCGAATAATTATGTACATAACTAAAATTAGTAATTTACCGTTCAAATGGGTACATCCACCTATATCTAACAGGACCAGAAATCAATGCTTCATCGGCTAAATGAACCATAAGGTGAATACTGATATCAAAAAATGCAGGCGGAAAATGTTTTTCAATAACACACATTGCTTCTACCAAACTAGCCTTTGCTTTTAGAAGATGTTCCCTGTTGATCACCTTTGAGCACAAAATGTTATAAAAGAGACTAATGCGGTGAATAGCATTCCGTAGATGCTTATGTTGCGGAAAACAATGCTGAAGCAATACCGGAAGTAAATGTTGCATTATGACGTGGTAATCATGTGACTTCATATTTTTTAGTTCAGGAGGGTTGATGCTCACATTGTCATGGGAGTTCGAAGAGAATTTGCTCGGCACTTTCAAATTTTTCAAAACGGTGCAAAACCGTATCTTTTCTTCTTTGCTCAAAGTGAAAGTCGCATTTGGTATGGTTACTTTACTTGTTTCAGGATCTTCTATCACCCACAACTTTTGTTTTATACCCATGATTTTCAAATCCTTCCGTGCATTGATCCCATCTTTTGACATGTCTTTATGGTTCATAATTGTGTTGATCAAATGTTTCATGACATTCATCTCCATATGCATAACATCAATATTATGTCGGGTCAAATTTGTTTTCCAATATGGCAAATCAAAGAACTTCGACCTCCTATACCATGCAGGAACTTCTTCATCGATTGTCTTTTTCCATTTTCGACCAATTTCCGGTATGTTTTTACCAACTTTCATTTTTATATTCGCTACCTTTTTTTCAACTTGATAACCAGTTAGTGGTTTTGGAGGACGCTTAAGTTCTTGCTCGTTGTTGAAATTTGTCTTATCGTATCGAAACTTGTGTCCGGACGGAAGAAATCTACGATGTCCCATGTAACAAATCTTCTTACTTTCAGGGAGATAAACAGATGTAGTTTCTTCTCCACAAATAGGACATGCAAAGTAGCCGTGAGTTGTACATCCCGATAAAGTCCCAAGAGCGGGATGATCATGGATTGCCCACAACACTCTAGCTCTCATTATGAACTCAGATTTCTTAAATGAATCAAATGTAACGACTCCTTCCCATAACTGTTTTAACTCGTCTATCAAAGGTTCTAAATAAACATCAATATCCTTCCCCGGTTGTTTTGGCCCAGAAATCAACAGTGTTAACATTGAGAACTCTTTTTTCATGCACAAAGACGGAGGAAGGTTATATGGTACTACAATTACTGGCCAACGGCTGTAAGGGTTAGTTAAAGAAGCATTCGGACAGAAACCATCTGTTGCTATTCCAAGCGTGATATTTCGTGGTTCAGCAGCAAACGAAGAATCAAAAGAATCTGTAGTTTTCCATTGAGAAGTATCATGCGAATGACGCATTACGGTTATACCGGACTTGGCACGACCATGCCAGGTTATTGCTTCTGCTATCCATGGTACAGTGTACAGTCTTCTCAATCTAGAAATTAAAGGAAAATGTTTTAAGGTCTTTCGAGGTACTGTGGTAGCTTTTCTCTCTTCGTCGAATGATGTCTTATATCTTGGTGCGTTGCAATTTGTACATGAAACTTTGTTCGCATTATCTTTCCAGTACAAGATGCAGTTATTAATGCATGCATCATAAGTTATGTAATTCATCCCAACTTACTTAATGATCTTCTTCACGTCGGGGTACTTTGATGGTAGCGTGTTACCTTCGGGGAGTAACTCCTTTATGAATTCGAGTAGTGCAGTCACACCATTGTCTGAAAAGCCGTATTGGGTCTTCAAGCTATTCAGTTTCACAATGGCATACAACTTTGTAATCTCTTTTGGACAAGAAGGATACAATGGCTCTGTTGCAGTTGCTATCAAAAAATGATTTATCCGTAAACTGCTCACCAATATTAGCATTATCATGCAACTGACTTGTAGGTTGAAAATGATGGAATCTATCTGCATCATTGATCAAATCCTCCATCCTAATACGTTCGGACTCATCAGTATTTGTGGCATGACTAACCGGTTGTTGTTTTGGCTTCTCCGGTATTCTTTCCCCGTGAAAACACCACACGGTATATGATTGAACAATACCATATCTAAGCAAATGAAAATGAATGTCATTTAATTTGAATGTATCTTCATTTTTGCACCGTGTGCAAGGGCACGAATACTTTTCCTTATTGCCACCGTTTTCAGCAACAAATTTAACGAAATTTCTCACACCTTCCACATATTCTGTATTTCTTCGATTAGATTGATTCATCCATTGTTTGTCTATACTAAAAGACATACTGAAAGAAAATAACAAGAGCTAATAAGAAATCATGGGTAACAATATCTTATGGTTTTCCACCAAGTTCAACTCTGATATTAACTAAACAGATGTATATTCTTCCGATTTCACTTGAAATTTAACATTAGCATCAAACTGTTTACAAAAAATTTGCCATTACAACGGCGCCATTTTGTAGCACCAGAGTAATGTCTATGCATTACCCCTCTCCTGATACTTGGCTTGCGCCATTAACAACAATTTTATCCACTTACTAAATATGGTCTCTTATTTAGTAAAACAAAATTTATTGCATCAACTTATACCCTAGCAGTCACTATAAGCAGCTATGTTTAACTAGCATGCAGTACAGTACAACATTTAGGCTTTAGTAAATATAAGAATGCACACTACAACACTACTCTTCCATGTTGCAATGTTTGGCTGATGATACACCACACGTACGGGGACGTGTTAGATTATCTCACATTGTACAATTTGTAAAACAAATCATATATAAATGTAAAAAGATCATCCTTTGCATAACCAATTGTTTCTTGGTTCTCTAACACTGTACACTTAAAACATCAAATATGTATTCTGATGGTTCAGATTAGAAGGTGCATCTCTACTTTGGCAAACTGTTAAAGAGTAGTAGATATTGACTATAATCAATCCCCAAAAACTTAATGAAACATCAATCCTAAAAGATGAAGATAATAATGGATCTCAAATGACAGCTTATATGGTAACACTAAACAAACCCATAAGCAAGCATTATAGGGAATAAACTGTTCCTTAACCTGTGTTGCATCCCTTTCTTTATTATTCTAAACTACAAATATAAGCATGTAATCTTTTCCTATTATTCAACCATAGAAACGAATGGATTCACCGTGTACAGACAGCCAGCCGTCGATAATACATATAAAGCACTGAGTAGAAACACACATGCTTGTTTTCCAAATAATTTACTGATTTCTATTAATCATGTGTGGATTACAGATTAATTTGTTATCATTGCATTTGACAATCTTTTAACTAAGTTGTGATAAGTCAATTTTCAAGATGACTGTAACATTCGTCCTAAATCTCTTTTCAGCGACATGGAACAAGCAAAAGTTGGCAAATTTTTGGCCGAGAAGAATCAGAAAATCCTTGGTACATAGTTAAAAGTTTATATTATCACCATGAAGATATTCACGTTAAATTTGAACCAGGTTCTTCAAGACTTAGCCGAGCAATGCATGAAGTTAAAGGTTCTTTTAATTCTACACATAAGTACTGTGATATAACAATGCACCGCAAATACATGTACATAGAGTTTCCATTTCAATTGACAACAAGTATTATCACAAAACAAAGCTTACCTGGCAGTTATGCGCTCTCTTCGATTATGCCAATGAAACTCGAGGAACCAAATATCAAAGATACACAAATCTGAGATAATTAAGATTTCAAATTATATTTTATAATACAAGTATGAAACAAAATCAAATTTAAAATATAAATCAAATAATTAAAAGTGAGTACCCAACCTGGAGTAGGTATTCGATAAATTCACATTGTAATACTTCTCCGAACACAGATCTGAGAGGGCCACTGATTGGCGTTGAATGAAGGAAGAACTAGTGCGGTTGGAAGGAAGATGAGTTCGCAGTTGGACACGATTAGGTGGAAAGAAGGGTTCGCGGTTGGATGGAAGATGATTTCGTGATTAGATGGAAAGATGAGCGGGTTGAAGCAAATCGAATTGGTGGAATTGGGGTTTTTTTTATTTAGGTTTTCTTTTCGTTGAAAGAGGATGAAACGAATATCAAAGGAAATGAGAGAAGGAAAAGTGACGGGCCAATTCTTTTTGGCTCCCAACGAATATTTGGCACAAAATTAGAACCATTATTTGCCACAACATTTACGACGGTTACAAACCGTTGCTAATTAGCCACGGTTGAAAACCGTCGCTAGTTGGAACGAAGCGCGCCAAAAATTATGGCGCGAAAGAATGAAATTCACCGCCATCGTTTGTCTCCAAAGAAGCTACGGTTAATAACCGTTCCCAATTAGCAACGATAAAAAACCGTTATTAACTAAACCAAGACGGTGATTAACCGTTTCTAAATGGCAACGATTAATAACCGTTGCCAAATGCGCGGATGGTTAGTTGCAAATCTCAGTATTTGGTGTAGTGTTGCTTTTGAAAGGATTGTTTCGACCAAGATGTGCTTTTGAGTGACTTGAGCGAAGGCAGAACCTTTGGACTCGAAAAGTTTGGCACGCAGATGAAAGGTTGTTATGCATTGTCTTCGAAAGGTGTTGCTATAACTCCTTTGAAAGGTCTTTAAACGGACGGAAGCACCTGCTTCGAAAGGTGTTTATTGAAGCGGAAGCGTGCTTTCGACCCTTTTGATTCCTTCGAAAGGTTTTGATACTTCTAATCTTTGGCTGTTACATCCCTTTGACTCCTTCGAAAGGTCTTGCTGGTGCTTTTCTCTCTTGTTCTTCTTTGTCTTCAATTCAATAAGGTTTCGACATGGTTGAAAGGATATTTGGTGGTAACACTCAATATTATGGCTGACTGAATTCATACTTTCGAGTCTCGCAACCACATTAGTGAATTCTCTGAAAAAACACAAACCACATGATTTAATTAGTGTATAAAATATTATGAATTAATTAAATTAATTAACATTTATGAAATATTAATTATTAATTTATCTCATATTTTAGTTGTTATTTGGATGCATATACAAAAGTCATATATGTGTGTATTAAAGGAGCAAGGTATGGTATGGCTAGCCATTAGAGGTAAAAATTAGTCTAAGGAGAATGTTTTAAGGAGACGAACGAGCAAGGTTTTCATTCTCTCTATAAAAAAATCTTCTACATTAATTTCATTTGATTTTTCGCTCTTCCTTCATGTTCTCCTCGGTGGCTGGCCACGAATCCTTCATCCACTCCCCGTGGCTAAAATTTCACCAAAAATAACATCAAACAGTACAATCAATGGTGGTACATTTGGTCATTTCAATATCGTGTGGCGATTCAAGCAATCTAGGCATTATTCTCAAATTAGGATGTCGTCATGGGCTAGATCTAAATAGGTACTAATGTTATTTTTTTTTTGTATATTCATACATGCTCGCCCTTGATGCATGTAGATGTATATTATTGCCATTAAATTAAACCCGATGTAAAATTGTTATATGTATTGTTTTACAATTGAAATTCAAAGTAAAATATTTACAAGCAATAAAATTTGTTGTTTAATTTTTGTTTGTTTATTTCAGTCACTACAAATTATACTTCACTTAATGTTTAATGTTAAATATACATATATGTAAATAATTAAATTTTCATTTTGATCTTAATTTAAGCCATGCGAGATTTGCGTCTAAGATTATACATATAGGTTTAAAAAGGCTTTTTATTTTTTGTTTTGTATGTCTATTAACCCAACACACACACACAAACATACACACACACACACACACACATATTAATCATTTTGGTCGTGTATACATTTAAATAAACATCGATATAAATATATACATATGTGTGTGTACGTACGTACGTATGTATACACATACAAAATATGAAATTGGAATTAAAAAAATATTTATCTAGTTTGCTGAATTTTTATTACGATATTTGTACAAATAATCCTTTGTTTTGGTTATGATTCAGAATGTAAATTTTATACTTTATATCTGTAACAACCTCGCTTTCTATGAAGTATTAACAAATAAATATAATATAAATAAAAGTATTCGAATTCGATTATTGGTAATTGTTGTTTTGAAAATAAATTTATACGTAATTAAAGTTTATTTAATAAAAGATTTTGTTTCAATAAATCAAATTAAATTAACAATTTTTTTTCAAATATTATATTGAAACAAATTAAAATATTTTAAAAGGTGTAAATAATTTTTATATGATTGAAGTTGTTGAAACAGTAAATTTACTTTATGTTAATACAATGAATGGCTAAAAATAACTAAATAAGTAATGAATTGATAGAAATTATGCATTGATCGAAGTGTACCGTGTGAAATGAAGAATTGATCAATTTAAACTAAACTAAATTATATATAAATAAATAAAAAGAAAGAAAATACGTAAATAAATAAATAATTAGGCAAAGTAAAACTACCCTTATCAAATAAAAGCCAACCCGAAAGGAAAAACTCGCCCCTCACTTTTCTTTTCTAAGCCATATGTTAAACCCCCATACCCCCGTTCATGCAATAAATCCAAATAGACATAAGTAGAAAAGGAAAAAAGCAAATACATGGGAAAAAAAGAAAATAAATACATAAAAGGGGGTGTAAGTGCACATTCGCACTTAGGATAGCGACAACGACATCGAGGGAGGAATCGAGGTTGGTAGGTTGGTAGTGGCTAACAAATGTGGTATTGCAACCATGGTGGGATGCAACAAGTCTTGGTGGGTGGTTTCTTAACCGAGCAAGCTGGGGTTCGCAATGGAGCTAGGGCGACGATATTTAAGCGATGGTTGTAGTGTTGATGATGCTAGAGGCTCGCAGTTCCATTTGGCGATGTCATGGAAGGTGGATGCGCATGACTAGATTTCATGAGGGAGACTTGCTTGAAACATAAGAATATATGCAACGCATCCGGCTGGTTTCAAGGGCGATGAATTCTACCCACTGTGAACTGTGTATGGACAATGAGAAATCAAGGTGAGTAAATTTGGTTTACTCACATGTATGCTAAGATTAGATATCTCCTTGCATTCTTTTGTATTGCGATTGCGATGAACCTTGGTTAGATGATTGATTTAGTTGAATCATTAGTTGCATGCTATTTCTAATCATTATTATAATGGATTTTAATTGATATTGGTTGAATTGTAGGGAATAAAATTGCATGCCTTTGATTTCAGCCAATTACGAAAATTCATATTTGTAATTCGAGTGAAATTGATTAAAGGGGAAATTTTAAGTTATATAATTTTAAAAATATTTTGCAAAAAGGAGATTTTGCTTGAATTTATATTCCCATAGTGATGAATTTATTTTATTGGGATTGAATAAACTTGATATTTTGTAAAACAATAATAAATCTTTTTAAAATATTTTAGGAATAGTAATAAGTTTGAATATAAAATATTTACGATATGGAAAATGTTATTAATGAAAGCTAATATATATTGTTAGGTATAGATTTTGGAATTAATTTATTTTGTATTTGAGTTTAAATATATTGAAATCAGTTTATATCGTTAGTTAAGACAACAATAATAAGTGTTGGATGGCTACGACGGTTTCTTGGCAAGATTCCCAATTTCTTCCTCTTTCGTTTCTTCATCATCCTCCTTTTCAAACGGATAATCATATTAGAGATTCGAAATTGACACTGCAACGTTCTTATGCTCAAGTTGTCAAAGAGCGGCCGTCTATTTCTCCTCTTAGTTTGTTTCGGCCATTTCCTTCGAACAAAAGATGGGTTGATTCAATGTCGAGCAAGTTTTTCTGTTTTAGATGTGGCGACAGTAATCACGTCGTGTCTCAATGCCGAGATCCTATCAGGTGCTTCAATTGCGGCAAGTTTGGTCACAAAAGTTATAATTGTTCGTTTTTTTCTGATTCTTCGATTTCTTCTGATTGTTTGGTCGAGAACGGTTTCCAGTTTGTGTTGAAGATCATGCTCTTGAAAGGGATTATGCTTGATCATTTGTGGCAGCATCGTGTTGATGGTTTTAAGTTTCTTGAAGATCTTCTTCTTCATTTTAATTTTGTTAACTCACCGAACATTGGTAAAGGTTATGAAGCAAGATTTGGTGATCCTGAATTATATTTTGGTAATATTGATTCATCTTCTGTCCCCTCTATCTCTTCGAAGATGCTAGCAGAACATGGATTTCGATTCATGTTAAACTTCATTAGTCTGAGGGGGATCTTAATTAATTGTCTCAGGAGCAGAAGACATGAAGGTCTGAGATTTTTAGATGATCTTTTACATCACTTTAATATTGTTAATTCGCCTAACTTTGGTATGGGTAATCTAGAAAGAGTTGGCGAAGCGGAGATTCTTAAGGATTTTGTAGTTTCTTCGGTTATTTCAGAGAATATTAAGGGCTGTTCGAAGTCTGATGATAGTGTTTTTATTGATATTGTTAGAAAAGAGGATTCGTCTGTTTCAGATTTCATTGTGCTCGATCTTGATGTTGCTCGCTGCTTGAATTGTTCTGACTTTAAGAATAAGTTTGGTTTTACCCATTCAAAGTTCAAGAAAGTTGCGTCTTCTTCTCCCATTTTAGATTCATTTAAGATTTCGACTTTCAACAGTTTTGCTTGCCTTGATTCTTTATCCGCCTTAGAATGCTCGGTTATCTCGGATGTCAACGAATTGTCTCCCATTATTTGTATTGATTCAGTGCTCTCCCCTGATCACGCCTTGAATCCTGTTGATAGTTTTCTTTCTTCTGATGTTGCAGATTGTTTTGCAGTAGATAATTTGGATATCTTGGATGCTTCAGGCTGTTCCCTTGTTATCGAGCCACTTTTGAACTTTCCCGAGTTTGTTTTTGATTTTCAGAGAGATTGTGAGAATCTTTGTAAGTTTGATGAAGTTTTTGATCATATTTTGAGAATGTCAGTTATGGAAATTGATTTACCTCAGTGTGCTGATTCCCTTTCGTGCATAAACTGCGTGGATCACAGATTTTGGGAAGATTCGATTTCGAAAGTGGTTGGAGTTAGTGGCTTTTCTGGTGTTTCATGTGTTGATGAGGTCTCTTTGTTGCATCATGATGGGATCTCGCATGAGGGATTTTTTCATTAGACATTTTGGTTTCTGGGGACTTTATTTCAAGTGAGGTGGAGCAGGTTGATCATTTTGTAGTTCCAGAGAGTTTTGCTGATGCTTCTTTTGTTGATAATTCTTCCTTTGTAAACCCCTTCTCCTCTAATGGTAATGTTGTTAGTGGTATTGGGATATACAGTCAAGTGGCCTCTGTTGGTGGTTTGGGTAGGTGTGGCAACAAGGAAGTGGCATTATTGGGTCCTATTGTTTCTCATGTTTCTGATCCTTCATCTAAGGGTTCAGGGTTTGCTTTGTCTGGTCAGGTTTGTGAGGCTATTAGTGATTCGTTGCCTTGTATTTCTTCTTCGAAGAGAGGTAGACGTAGAAAGTTTTTAGCTTCTAGTGGGATGGTTCGTCGTAGTGCCAGGATTCGGGGTAATCGCCATCAGTCTTTGGGTGAGTTCCCTGATTCGAACACCGTGAGTGGTGTTACGGAATCAGGCTCAGGTATGCTTTTTGACTTGGGTAGCTCTTTTTCGTCTTATGCTTTAGGTAACTTGTCTGCTTCTGTATTTAGTCAGTTAGCTAGTAACTCGGCTTTTATTTTCTCTGACATTGAGTTAGATCGTGAGTTTATTAGAAGTAAGGAACTTGAGAGGGCTAGATCTATGGGCTTATGAGAGTCATTAGTTGGAACATTAGAGGTTTGAATGACCTAAACAAATGTGATAAAGTTAGAATTTTTTTAAAAGATTATTCTATTGATATTGCTCTGCTTCAAGAAACTAAAATAGAGTGTCCTGATTTTCATTTTTTTAGAAGATTAGGAGGTTTTCGTTTTAGAAATTGGGTTTTTCTTCCTTCTGTAGGCTCTTCTGGGGGTTTAATGATTGGTTGGAGAGATAATCTCTTTAAATTACTTCAGTGTATTCAAAAACAACACTCTTTACACATTATTTTAATTAATCTATCTGACAATTCTTTTTTAAATATTTCTAATGTTTATGGGCCTAAATCTAAAATAGTTAGGCGGATTCTCTGGAATGAATGCCTTGAGTTTAGATCTTTTTCCCTAGGTTCTTGGATTTTGGGGGGTGATTTTAATGTGACTCGTTTTATTGGAGAGCGCTCTCCCCGGGAAGGAGATTATTCGGCAATGGAGGAATTTGATCAATTTATTATTCATTCTAATTTGATTGAAATTCCTCTATCCAATAGATATTTTACTTGGAGTAATAATAGGGAACCTCCTTCCTTTTCTCTCTTAGATAAATTTTTTGTTAGTGATGAAGTTGAGGATAAATTTCCTATCTGTAGAGTGTCAGGTTTACCTTACACCCTTTCAGATCATTGTCCCATTATTCTTTCTTGCGATAGCCATAGAATTATTTGTAGAACCTTTAAATTTGAAAAAATGTGGCTTCTAGAACCAGGTTTTTCAAATTTAATCATCAATAAATGGTCTTCTATGAGTTTTTATAGTTTTAAGTATTGTGATAATTCTGCTAAGGCTTTTGTGCTTAAGCTTAGAAAACTCAGGATTTTTCTTAAAAACTGGAATAAAAACGTTTTTGGTAATATAAAAATTAAAAAAGAGAATATTCTTAATGAGTGGCTCAATCTAAATAAGATTGAAGAATCTAGACATTTAACTTTAGGTGAGAGAAATATCCTTAATAACTTAAAAGATGAACTTAATTCTATTCTTGAAAAAAAGGAAGTTATGTGGAAACAAAGATCAAAAATTCATTGGATCAATGAAGGCAATAATAATACCAATTTTTTTCATAATATTGCTAATAGTAGAAAACGTTGTAATACAATTAATTCCATTTTAGTTAATAATGTGGAATTAGTCGAACAACGTGATCTCAACAATGCGTTCACTGAATATTATAAAGAAATCTTTGGGAATAGGAATAAGCATAGAGTTAGTATTAGATGGAATGATCTTTATCCATCCGACTCTAATATTAATCTTTCTGATTTAGATGTTCCTTTTACTAAAGAGGAAATCCGAAAAGCTATTTTCGATTCACCTGGAGATAAATCGCCCGGCCCGGATGGATTTCCTCTTTTCTTTTATAAAACTTTTTGGGAGGTTTTAAAATTTGACTTGATTTGTATGTTTAATGAATTTTATAATGGTAATCTCCAATTAGGTAGATTTAATTTTGCTAATTTTATTTTATTACATAAAAAAGTCGGTGCTAATACTTTAAAAGACTTTAGACCCATTTCATTGATTAATTGCTATGTAAAAAAATTTTCTAAAGTTTTAGCTAATAGACTTAGTTTAAAAATGAATGATTTAATTGATTGTTCTCAATCAGCTTTCATTAAAGGTAGTAATGTCTCTGATGGTGTAGCTGTTGTCCAAGAATACATTAATCTTTGTTGTAAAAATAATATTACTTGTGCTATTTTAAAATTAGATTTTGCTAAGGCTTTTGACTCAGTTGATTGGGATTTCCTTATTGATATTTTCCTTGCCAGAGGCTTTAGTAATAGATGGATTAACTGGATCTTTAACTTTCTTAAATCAGGTAACTCAAGTATTATGGTTAATGGTGTTTTGGGTAATAAAATTCAATCCAAAAGAGGATTGAGGCAAGGGGATCCTTTATCGCCCCTTCTGTTTAATTTAGCGGCTGATGTTTTTTCTAAGATTATTAAGAATGCTGTTAATAATAATCTCTTGGGTTGTTTTGGTAATGATTTTTCGAGTTTTGGTTTGTCGGTCCTTCAATTTGCTGATGATACTTTTCTTTTTTCCTCTCATCTTCCTAGGCATATCATTGCACTTAAGTTTATTCTTTATAGTTTTGAACTTTTATCAGGTTTAAAAATAAACTTTGATAAAAGTTCTGTTTTAGTTTTAAATGATTTTGATAAAGTTGAAAATTCAGTTGCTAATACTTTAAATTGTAAAACTTTGAGTTTTCCTTTTAATTATCTTGGTTTTGTTATTAGAACTTCAAAACTTAAGCATTGAAGATTGGTTATTAATTATTGATAAATTTAAAATTAGGACTTCTAATTGGAACGGGAGATTTTCATCTAGAGCAGGTAGACTAGTTTTGATTAACTCTGTTTTATCAGCTCTCCCTATCTATTGGATGTCTATGCACCTCTTTCCTGATTGGGTGATAGACAAAATAGATAAAATTAGGCGTGACTTCCTTTGGAGTGGTGATAATCCAAACAGTAGTATTAATTGTTTAGTCAATTGGGATACTGTCTGTAAATCCAAAAAAGAGGATGGTTTAGGTGTCATTAATTTACGTAATATGAACTTGTCTCTTCTTAGTAAATGGTTATGGAAATTTAGAGATACTAGTGATAAGGCCATTTGGAAGGAGATTATATCTAAATATTATTACAATGGTAGTTATAATCTCTATCAAATTAGTCCTTCGATTTATCGTAAACTTTCTTATTTTTGGAAATCTATCTTAAAATGCAATGATATTTTCAATTTAGGTGTGAATATTATTGTTCATTCTGGTAATAACACTTCTTTTTGGCATGATAGTTGGATTTCCGCTACTCCTCTTAAGATTGAGTTTAAAGATTTATATGATATTTGTAACTTTAAATTTGCATTTATTTCTGATGTTTTTAACGCTGAAAATGACCCTCATTGGATTTTCAATTTTAATAGTATTTTAGTAGGCTCAACCCTTAGACAGCTTTACTTGCTTTATGCTAAGTTAAATCTCTACAATATTGACAATGATAATGATTTTATTAGTTGGGAGTGGGATAAGAGTAAGAAATATTCTTCTAATTCCTTTTACAAATTCATTAACTTTTTGGGTGTTTCTGACAATTGTTTTAAATTTATTTGGAAATCTAACGCTCCTCCAAAATCTAAGGTCCACATGTGGCTCATCATTCATGGTAAATTGAATACTACTAAATTTTTAAAAAAGAAAAATATTATTATTAATAATAAATGTAATTTTTGTAACACATTCTCTGAAGATATTAATCATATTTATTTTGATTGCATGGATACTCATTTTATTCTTATTAAGACCCTTATTATTTTTGAGTTTAATATCAGTTCTAGAGTTACTGATTGTTTTTTCTATTAGAACTTTTTTAGATTTAAGTTCAATAAGGGTATTAGATACTTGCTTGACACTATTTTTACTATTTCGTTTTGGTATGTTTGGTTTGAGAGAAATCAAAGGATTTTTAATAATAAGATTAATCACTACTATAATTTGATAATTTTAATTTCTTCTTTCTGCTTAAATTGGATTTCAAATCCCAAATATAAATTAGCCAGGAATAATTGTTTTAAGGAATATCTTAATAAGGTTAGAAATAATATTAACATATTCAAACTTACCTTTAATAATTCTGTCCCTAATAATATTTTTATTAATTCCTACACTTACTTAAATAATGTACACATGATGCAGTATAATTCTCTTCCTTTTATTGGCCCTTAAAGTAGTTTAGCTTTTGGTTCTAGTTTTTCCTTGCTTTTATTTTCTTTTTGGTTTTATTCTCACATATATGTATATAAATTCTATTTGTATACATATATGTGATTCGTTCTAACTTGGTTTTCTAGTTTTGTTTCAGATTTGGTTTTGACAGGTTGCTAGATTTCACTTGACTGGTTTACATGATAGCTTGCAAATTTGTACTAGTGGGCAGGATTGCTTTTCGCAGGGATTCCGATCGCGTCTTGCACTCCTTGGTGGCTTCTCGGTGTCTTCAGAGTGGAGTTCTTCATTTTTGTTCGCCCCTTGGTGTTCTTCTTTTTGGATCTTCTTTTTTGTGGGTGTTGTTTCTTACTTTCTTTGGTTTTAGATTCCTCTAACACTCTATTACCGGGCGGTGGCTTTGCCGGAGCTCGGTATTAGGGTGTAATTGGCGGTGGCTTTGCCGGAGCTCATTTGAGAGGTATCTATTTTTTATTTTTGTTATTTGACTTGTCACCTGCCAGGCATGTTGGCAGCTCCATTATTTTTGTTATATATATAGCTTCATGTGTGCTCTCCTCGTTTTTTAGAGGATCACACATTTCTCTCAAAAAAAAAATCAGTTTATATCGTTGGAAAGTGAACTTCATATATGAAAATTGTCCAGAACATCGCTACAAATGCAAGGGCTCAAGTTTCATAGTCAAATTCAGAAGTTGACGAAATTTTTAATTTTACCCTTGTTATATTTAATTTAATTATTTTCTTAAATTTTCGATTACTTTTTACAGAGTGTTACAAGACGTCTGTCAAATTTTTAGACGTTTGATTAACTTATATTTAAAAGAGTATAAAGCATCAGGTTTTTAAATGTATAAAAACAATATTCAGATGTCTAAAAATTCTTTTAAACATCTGTTTCTTTTATATTTTTGAACAAAGATAAAATAGTTAAAAAAGCCTTTATTCAGACGTATGAATATTCAATTAGATGTCCGAATCCTTCTAGAAATCTAGATATACATTGAATTTTTTTTATAAAATGCATGTAAAAATGTTCAAAGTAATCATTTTTAAAAATCTAACAAATTTTGTGTATGTGTATCATCACAAAGGAGATTGTACAAGTAATAGTATTTCAAAGACTCATAAAACATGACTTCTTTTCATTAATTTTGATCTCCAATCTTCGAGTGCTTTTCTTTAGTCATCAAGTAGTTCGCCTTAGTCTTTAGTGATAATATTTCCTGAATATATTTAAATGTATATTTCTCTCTTTAAAAATAAAAAAGTAGTCTTCAAAATGAATTTTTTACTCCCTCCATTGATATGCCCGATTTTTCTCTCTCTTTGCCATAAAAAAAGTTGTATAGGAAAGAAAAATTCAATGTACATATACAAGAATATTTTTAAGTGAAATCTTCTGATGAAGAGCTGTTGAAGTCTCTTCTTAATTTTAAAAATGTATTTTAACCCTATGTTTTTGTATATATATCGACAATTTGATTGTAGAATTTATAAAATCTAGTGATACAATGCTTCTTTCTACATTACATTTAAAAAGTGATGTCTAATACCAATATGCTTTGTTCTAGAGTGATTAATAGGATTTCTAGACAAAATTAATAGCAGTAGCGTTAACAAAATATACATGATTTATTTAACTTTACACCAAAATCTTAAAGTGTTTGTTGCATGTATATAACTCGAGTCATGCCAAAAAAGAGAAATGTATTCTTCTTCTCATATTGAAAGTGAAACACAATTTTTCTTTTTACTAAACCAAAAAACTAGAGTCTGTCCAATCAATGACAAGTACCACTCATACTTTTTCAATCCATTTTGCATCCTCCAAAATCAACATTGCTACGTTACACTAATTAGGGCAACCTTTCAAATAGAAAAGTCTGTAGTCTTTAGTGTTGGTTAAGTAACACAAAATTCGTTCCATGGCTCGCAAGTGTAATTCTTTGTGGTTTGCTTGAAATCTAGCACATAAACAAGCAGCACTCATTATGTCTAGTCTACTAGTCATTAAATAAAGTAAAGATCCTATCATACTTCTATTTTGTTTTTAATCCATATCTTTACCATTTTTATCTTTATCTAATGGAAGACTAGTACTCATTGGTGTTGGTTTACTAGAAGTATTTTGCATACCAAATCTTTTAAGTAAATCATTACAGTACTTTTCTGGGTGAATAGAAATGCCATATTTAGATTGTTTAATTTGTAACCTGGAAAATAAGTAAGTTCCGTATGTGATATTTTAAATTCGCTTTTCATAATATTAGAAGAATCATTGTATAAATTTTCGTTAATTGAAACAAATATTATATGATCTACATAAATTTGGACTGCTAAGAAGCCATTATTTTCCTTTATAATAAAAGGTTTAGAATCAACCTTGCTACTATCAAAATCAGGGTTTAAAAGGTAACTCTTTAAGCATTCCAACCAAGAAAACTTGTTTGTTTGAGTCAATAAAGAGCTTTCTTCTATTTATAAACATTATCAAAATTTTTTCATGTATAAAGAGTGTGGTTTGCTCTGATACTAAATGAAAGTGCCTAAGGATCTAGTAATATGGTTAATAGCTTAAACTAAATATATAAGCAAGCAAGTAAACAAAGAGCGGTAAATAGAAAGATTATAACAGCAATTTTTATACTAGTTCAGACTTTCGATCCAACGTCCAGTCCTAGAATCCTTTTGGAATTTCACCAAACAACATTTACCTCACTCGGGGGAATAAGTTCGTACAAGACTGCCTAAATAACCGAATACGACTTCAACGGTTTGCCTAAAGATCCCTAACAATGCTTCACCAAAATAAAATAAAACTTGTCTTTTACTTGTTTTGTTCTTCAATAACACTAGCAAGTCAATTTTGGTACACTCTTCCTATAATCTTCTTTGATTATTGTGAATTGAACACGTAGATTTAGGAACTAAAGGATTGTTGAATACTTTTGAACATGGAAATTATATAGCAAAGTAAGCCAGAATTAAGATTTGCAATTTGTTAGGTCAAAAAGTGGCACAACACCCCCAATTGAATAGTACAGAGCCAATCTCAATAGTAGTAACAACAAAAACAGTAAAGATACACAAAGTTTTATAGTAGTTCGGCTAATTCTATGCTTACATCCACTTTATAATTATTACAAGTTATATGTATCAAAGGTGCAAAGTGTAACGTCCCGCCTTTTCGCACGCTTTAAATCGACACACGTGGCAATTCAAACCATACCGAAGGGCGGATTGTTATGGGGTAAATAAGAAAAAGCAAGGGAAGAAAAAAACAAAATAGAATCTTGTAGCGGAACGATAAAATATAATAATCAAATATACAGTTCATGAAGCTGTTTTACAAAACATTTGATTATATTTATACAATACATATCAGAGTACACATACCAGAGAGTAATAATTAATGCAGCAGATTTAATGGGGTAGTGGAATAATATAGTAGATAATAGTACTAAAAATCTTCGTCTTCGTCCTCCAGAATAAAATCTTCAAATCCGGAAATGCTTGCACTGACCCAAGAGAATTGAAAAGACAAAACACTCGAGTCAGAACTAAAAGATCTTATGTAAGTTAAATCAACATGAATAAATATGAGTGAAATGACGTCAGAGATTTTTACGGGATTTGACATCTCCTATCCAGTGCCAACGTGAGTGCAGTAACTCAAGAGATGCTCGGGATTCACATCTCCTAAGGATCCGTTAAACTATTTACTACGTAGTAATATTTCGCTATTATAATAATGTCTATTAGTAAAATAAACTTACTTTTAGATAGCGTTAAGGAGTGACCCAATATTCCCTTTAACATAAATAATGCCAATAGTCTATACAGTACCGTAATACCTCCTGATCGAAAGGCTACCAGAGGATACTCCATAGGTACGACACAAATAGAAACTCATACAAGGCGCGCTAGGGTAGGTGACATGGCACAACTAGGCAATGCCAGGGTAGATATACCAATTACGCTTCTGGGTCGGTGGTAACGCATAGCGCGCAGCTACCGCCTACCTCGAGCCACACCCTAAATCAAAGAAATCAAAAGTGGCCACCGAATAAATCCAAAGTCAGAGTAGAATATCGAAGGGATGTGTCTGATTAAAGGGGCTACCTTCTTAACCTGTCGATCGCTCCTGTTTTAGCCACCTTATGCCAACTCACGGGAGTTGGGTCCACGTATTTACCTCAAAGGAAATGCCGCCACCATCCTACTTCATTTTGTAATCTCCACCGCGTACACTGTTGTTAAAGTGGTTTTCGGGGTTGGCAGAGAGTATGACAACTTCCGATCCTGGTCTTTTTAACAACCAAACGTTATTATAACACCGCGGTCTTTTCAAAATAGTTTATACTTAAAACCAGAATATAATATCCATTTCAAAACAATATGATTACGATATCATTTCTATTTTAAAACCCAAATCAATATGGTATCATTTTTATTTCAAATATATCCCTTTTTCCAAATCATATCACTTTTAAATCTATATACCTTGAAAACCATAGCTTTGAAACATAACTTCTAATACTTAAATGGTTTAAATGTTAAATTACTTTATATAATAAAATAGCTTCTTTAATTTCATAAATAAATTCCAAATACCGATGTAAACTTCCAAATAAACCATTTCAATTCATATATTTCAAAGCTTTAAATAATTAATATTTCCAAACTAAATTTTATGATTCATATATATATATATACCAACTTCACTTTTTCGATTATTTAATATTGAAATATTTGCTTGCTAAATCCAATATCCTTTAAATAAACTTAAATTTTCAATAACGAAATATTCCTTAGTTTATTCACTCAAATCATCTTAATCTCGAATTAAGTTATAAAACCATATTCTTTTAAAATCTCAATTTCAATAAGTTCTAAAAGGATTCTTATTAAATATCTTTAATTAAATAAAATCTCTAATCAATTTCAAAACTTTCTTCTCAACCTTGATTTATAAAAATCAATATAAACTCTATACAAAAATATACTTTAAGTAAATACTTAACCGTCTTATATTTTAATAAAATCCAACTTAATTATTTCACTTATTTATACTTTAAACAAATCTTATCCATAGCTTAAACCCAAGGATTTAACTATATATAAAATACATTTATACAATATCCAAATCCATACCTCAGAAAACCATATATTTTTTTACAAACCATAGAAAATCATTTCAAATATTTTTATATATAGCCCGCGATGCCTGTATATAATTTTCTATCCTATGGTCAAGTGATACGGATATTTATCATTTCAATCCGTAATTTAAAATAAATTTTTTATGGTTATATATCATTTCAAACCGCAATCCCGAATGCAAAAAAATGCATAATAACTTGCAGTTTATGATGATATAAATAAACATCCATTCAACCATCATAAAATCATGCATCCATTCATCAAAATCATCATCCAATTTAAACAATACATCAATATATAACGAATAATAAACAATAGGTATCAACTAGCAGTTTATATTCAACAATAATTTAATTAACTGTTTAACTGGCAGTTTATATGCAATAAATAAATAAATAACAAATTTAACTGGCAGTTTATATGCAATAATAAATTTAAATAACAATTTAATTCAATAAATGCAAATTAACTGAGATAATGATTAAATATATGCCAAACAGTTATAAATAAATTTCAAACCACATCATAAATAAATTTAACAAACATAAGAAATCTTAGAAGTTGTGAGCGGGTTGAAACACTCACCTTTTGAATTTATATTGAATTTAAATCCAATTTAAACCCAGTCTCGAAATTCGTCCAAACTAGTGCCAAAATGTCCGAAACTCCAATACGAACATAGCGGAGAAAACCGCGCGTAAATTGGATCATGTATGCAAAAGTTATGACGATAAGCGTGATTGAATTATAATAAATAAAAACAAAAGAGAACATTTTCACTCACCTGCCACGTCACACCCCTCTTCTACTCACACGCTACAGAAAGAAGCATGGCCAACCTTAAACGAGACTGCCCAGTATCGCGCCCAAAACGGTAACGCACGCCGCCACAAGCACGACGCGACCATGAACAGCCACGACGCCGCCTTCCCCTGGCCGAGGCGCACGCCCCAGCACCACTCACGACTGCTCCGCCTCTCCGATGTGACAGCCGCCGCCACAAAATTTATGCCCTAATCGAATTTTTCTACCCCATCCAACCATTAACTCCGTTGACGAATGACTTTGATGGACTCCGATCGACCTCCTCTACACGATGGTATAAGCGATTCGACGATCGGACCAACTTGATTTCGACGTGATGAACGACCATGGCTTCTTTACTCGATCCCAGTCACATATCAATCCAGATCAGAAAACAAATCACAGAATTGGGATGCGCTATTCGAGAGCTTCGAATTGATATAAAATTTGGCATATATTGAGGAGTTTGAAATTTTAGCTTTGGATTTGGGAATTAGGGTTTGCAGCCATTGGAGAAAAGAGAAAGAATAGAATGAATTGTGCATATAGAAATGAGAAATAGAGGCTGCTAGGGTTTATAACCGGGTATTTATAGGTAGGGTTGAAATGTAATAGATGGATCGGGTTGAATATACGCGCTAACGACAAAGTGGCCCAAAAAGCCCGTTTCGACTCCGGAACAAAATTGGGTCAACCCTTATATCAAAATAGGTGTTTTTAAATATTTTAAACGTGATGGAACAAGTTTCAAGTCCAAACTCCATCGTATGAAGAAGTTATGCTAAAATCAATATTTTCAAATTGATTTCAATTTAATTTATTTCAAGGCGTTTCGAGTCCGTACGATCAAACAACAAGTCCGATCGCTACAAAACTTGAAATCCCACAATAATTCACCGTTACGGATCCGATGAAACTAGTTTCGTCGAAATCCGAGTCAGCGGCCAAAATGGCTATTTTTATATTAATTAAATAAATTACTATTAAATAAATTAAATCACTATTTAAATTCAAATTCTATAATTCATAAATTTTATCATCTTATATTACTTACTAATTTAAAATTCTTCTAAAACCAATCCCCATATCAATTTAAAGTTAATTGATTCTCCAATTATAGTTTTTATTTCGTTTCCTCAAATAATCCCTTTATTATAAATTGAATCCAATTAATTTTAATAAGTTCCAATTAAACTGGTTTGATTCAATTCCAACACTTTCATTGAGTCTATTATTACTCTATGACACGGTTAACACTTGTCTCACATTTCATTCCATTAATATATTCAAATTTCATTTTCATTTCAGTTAGCGTAATAAATTAAATTTCATTTAACATAAATTCATTTACCAATTAATTAATTCCTAATAAATTGATTGATTCAATTCAACTCCTGTAAACTTAGTTACTTTCTGTCTTATATTCCATTACACTATATACCCCTATTTATCTTAATTTGTATTAATGGCTATGTTTTCAAAATGTGAAATCTTGTTAATTACACACATAAATTAAGGTTTTAAAACAAGTATATTAATTTACCTTAGTTCCATTCCTTTTCCCAATTTATTACTTATGAAAAATTTCCCGTTTTCTATTTATTTATTACATACCCATCTTCAGTCCTTGCATTAATTTTCATAAACATTACATTATTGATTTCCTATTTGATTTAGTAGGACCATTTGTTACAACTTTACTTACACTAACACTAATTCCCTTATTTTGGTTATTATTTCATATATAAATCACAAGTTTACATTCCTTTATACTATCTTATGGAAACAATATACATTTCTAATACTTTATTGCATTTATTGGAATTAAATTTCCAAATTTACTAGATACAACAACTATGACCTTACAGTTATTTCAATTAATTGGGATTGCGCTAAATTAATTATTTATAAACTTACATTAACATAATTGCATTAATTTACATTCAGTTACAAATGAATCAATATATTATTTTACACATTAATAAACTGATTGCATTTGTTTATATTATATTCCATTTAAAACCAAGTCATAACATTTAAATTTATTATATTAAATTAGAATGTTCATTCAAGTTCATTAATTATTAACTTGCAATAACATATTTCCTAAATTTACATCCAGTTACTATCAATCCATATATTATTGCATTGGTAAATTAAATGCTTACCTTTTATTACTTATTTTAAATTTTATACTCAAGTGCAACAATTAGCCCTATTCTTTATTGGGATTTCACTCCAATTATCAATAATTAACTTTTAAATTACCATTGCTACACTTCTTTTTAGCATTCATTTCATTTTAAATTATAAATTTTTTATTTCTTTCCAAATTTAATAACAAAGATCCAATTAAATTAACCAGTTAATTTATTTAAATTTATGGGTTGTTACACTCTCCCCTACTCAAAACTTTTCGTCCCCGAAAAGGAAAAGAAGGGAAAAGAGGAACTTATAAATCAATATATATTATTCAAAACAATAAATTTTCAGAATAGGATAATTTAAATAAAATATATAGATTTATAAACAATTAAATCATTTTATATTCAAATTAATAAAGTTTGGAAAACATTTTTCAAAATATTTTCTAAGTCCAAAATTTATGAAATTTTTGACAGAGTCTCCTTTGTACGGAGAGGCTCGGGAGAAAATATAATATCCAATATGTCAATATATAACATATATTTTCCAAAATAATACATCCCAATACGGGAACAATATAATTGCGCTATAAAACCGTAATCCGAAAACGTACCTATTTGTCGGGCAATTAACTCTTAATTATGAAACCAAAAGCAGTAGGAATTGCTTCCATAACCTGTATTTCACTTATATAATCCAAAAAGGTTAACAATTGCATAAAATGAAATATTTAAGGTTGTTTCAACTACAAACAAATAATCAATACAATAACAATCAATTGCAACAAACACCATACACATCAAACACAAATCAGCCATCCAAGCAAGCCAAACAATTGGTTTGTTCGGGTTAAGACACTTTATATCACCGAGAATGACGAATAACTATGAATTATTCCCTTTTACTCAACAGTCTTAGATAAAACTAAATGGATTATTCATTAATTCAAACAATTTTAAAGTATCCTTACCCAAACAACCATAACTAAACAAACAACAAATTCCAAACAATAAATCAAGTTAGTTTTTATTAATTTCATTCATATAATAATTTATCTTTTTAATTTACAATTACTTCTTACAACCTTTTACTTCTATTCATTGATTTTCATTTATTAACGCCATCATTTATTAATTATTACATAATTTCATTTATTAATATTCATTTATTCATGTTTAATTCAATTTCTTTGCATATTAATTCATTTACTTAAGTCTATAATCTTATACTTGCAATACTTACTTCCTCTTACCTTTATTACAGTAACATTTCAATTATGACTTAAGTTCACAACTCTATAACATCAATTCTTATAAATAAAAGCAATTTATTGAACACTTACATTACATTTTTTTACTTGTACAATTTCCATTACATTTTCTTATTAAACATTTCAACTTTTAATATTTGGTAAGTTACCTATATGCTTTTTAAGAATGTAAATAAAATCATACAAGTTTATCTTATTTCTTTTAATTAATTAAATGTTCAATAATTACATCCTCTGTTTTGTAAGTTACAAATTTCAACTTTCTTTTAATTTCCTTTATAACCTACCATCCACTCTTCTTATTTCCTTTAGAGGTTCCAATTATTAATTACTTACAACCCATTTTACTACAATAATTAAAACTATTAAATAATGGAAACTTAAGAATTAAATACCGGGTTTCATCCCAACCATTTTAAAATAATAGATAAATATATACTCACAACATATATATATCCAATTATATTTAAAATAATTTAAAATTTATATTTGTTTATCAAATATGAACCTGCAGTAAAACTACTACGGTGGCCTTCCTACTTCAAAACTTGAAAACGAATGTCGATGATGCGGCCACCATCACCGAAATTATTTTCCAGCGACAGAGAGGGAAGTACAGAACTTAATTTTTCCAAAATCTTCTTTAAAACAATTCTTCCAAATTGTATAGAAATATTTATATCAAAAATACTTCTAAATAATAATATTATTATATTTCACAATCATTCAAAAGAAATTTTCAAAACCCCGGGACTTAAGTTCTAAATTCCCAATTTTGGTTTATTTTGTTTTCAATCTCATTTCAACTATTATTTATAAATTTGATTACCTAACAACCAATATAATACAACCCAATATAACCTTTATAAAAATTTACTATTTATATATAGAAAATATAATAGGCAAAATTATTTCATTCACCTATAATAAAACAAATATTATGTCAGTCTGTCTATTAAGTGATTAGAAATCCCTATTGATGTCATAGTGTCCCATGCACCAACCAGAATTTATAAATACAAAACGGAACATATTACCACAATATTAAAACCTTTTTATAACACTAACAAATACGCTCTCTCATATATATACACTCAGCGACTTCCATAGGGTATTACTACCCTATTGTAAAGAGTCATACCCCTCAAAGCTAAGGTTTATCGCTAAACCAAAGCTCTGATACCAGATGTAACGTCCCGCCTTTTTGCACGCTTTAAATCGACACACGTGCCAATTCAAACCATACGAAAGGGCGGATTGTTATGGGGTAAATAAGAAAAAGCAGGGGAAGAAAAAAACAAAATAGAATCTTGCAGCGGAACGATAAAATATAATAATCAAATATACAGTTCATGAAGCTGTTTTACAAAACATTTGATTATATTTATACAATATATATCAGAGTACACATACCAGAGAATAATAATTAATGCAGCGGAATTTAATGGGGTAGTGGAATAATATAGTAGATAATAGTACGACAAATCTTTGTCTTCGTCCTCCAGAATAAAATCTTCAAATCTTGAAACGCTCGGACTGACGCGAGAGAATTGAAAAGACAAAACACTCGAGTCAGAACTAAAAGATCTTATGTAAGTTAAATCAACATGAATAAATATAAGTGAACCGGCGTCAGAGATGTTTACGGGATTTGACATCTCTATCCAGTGTCAACATGAGTGCAGTAACTCAAGAGATGCTCGGGGTTCACATCTCCTAAGGATCCGTTAAACTATTTACTATGTAGTAATATTTCGCTATTATAATAATGTCTATTAGTAAAATAAACTTACTTTTAAATAGCGTTAAGGAGTGACCCAATATTCCCCTTAACACAAATAATGCCAATAGTCTATACAATACCTAATACCTCATGATCGGGAAGCTACCAGAGGATACTCCATAGGTACGACACAAATAGAAACTCGTACATGGCGCACTAGGGTAGGTGACACGGCACAACTAGGCAATGCCAGGGTAGATATACCAATTACGCTTCCAGGTGGATGGTAACGCGTAGCGCGCAGCTACCGCCCACCTCGAGCCACACCCCAAATCAAAGAAATCAAAAGTGGCCACCGAATAAATCCAAAGTCAGAGCAGAATATCGAAGGGATGTGTCCGATAAAAGGGGCTGCCTTCTTAACCCGTCGATCGGTCCTGTTTTAGCCACTTTATGCCAACTCACAGGAGTTGGGTCCACGTATTTACCTCAAAGGAAACGCCGCCGCCATCCTACTTCATTATGGAATCTCCACCGCGTACACGGTTGTTAAAGTGGTTTTCGGGGTTGGCAGAGAGTATGACAACTTCCGATCCCGGTCGCTTTAACAACCAAACGTTATTATAACACAACGGTCTTTCAAAATAGTTTATACTTAAAACTAGAATATAATATCCATTTCAAAACCATATGATTACGATATCATTTCTATTTTAAAACCCAAATCAATATGATATCATTTTTATTTCAAATATATCCCTTTTTCCAAATCATATCACTTTTAAATCCATATACCTTGAAAACCATAGCTTTGAAACATAACTTCTAATACTTAAATGGTTTAAATGTTAAATTACTTTATATAATAAAATAGCTTCTTTAATTTCATAAATAAATTCCAAATATCGATGTAAACTTCCAAATGAACCATTTCAATTCATATATTTCAAAGCTTTAAATAATTAATATTTCCAAACTAAATTTTATAGATCATATATATATATACCAACTTCACTTTTTCTATTATTTAGTTTTGAAATATTTGTTTGCTAAATCCAATATCCTTTAAATAAACTTAAATTTTCAATAACGAAATATTCCTCAGTTTATTCACTCAAATCATCTTCATCTCGAATTAAGTAATAAAACCATATTCTTTTAAAATCTCAATTTCAATAAGTTCCAAAAGGATTCTTATTAAATATAATTCTTTAATTAAATAAAATCTCCAATCAATTTCAAAACTATCTTCACGACCTTGATTTATAAAAATCAATATAAACTCTATACAAAAATATACTTTAAGTAAATACTTAACCGTCTTATATTTTTAATAAAATCCAACTTAATTATTTAACTTATTTATACTTTAAACAAATCTTATCCATAGCTTAAACCCAAGGATTTAACTATATATAAAATACATTATACAATATCCAAATCCATACCTCAGAAAACCATATATTTCTCTACAAACCATAGAAAATAATTTCAAATATTTTTATATATAGCCCGCGGTGCTTGTATATAATTTTCTATCCTATGGTCAAGTGATACGGATATTTATCATTTCAAGCCGTAATTTAAAATAAAATTTTTACGGTTATATATCATTTCAAACCGCAATCCCGAATGCAAAAAAAATGCATAATAACTTGTAGTTTATGATGATATAAATAAACATCCATTCAACCACCATAAAATCATGCATCCATTCATCAAAATCATCATCCAATTCAAATAATACATCAATATATAACGAATAATAAACAACAGGTATCAACTAACAGTTTATATCCAATAATAATTTAATTAACTGTTTAACTGGCAGTTTATATGCAATAAATAAATAAATAACAAATTTAACTGGCAGTTTATATGCAATAATAAATTTAAATAACAATTTAATTCAATAAATGCAAATTAACTGAGATAATGATTAAATATATGCCGAACAGCTATAAATAAATTTCAAATCACATCATAAATAAATTTAACAAACATAAGAAATCTTAGAAGTTGTGAGTAGGTTAAAATACTCACCTTTTGAATTTAAATTGAATTTAAATCCAATTTAAACCCAAAATTTGCACAGTCTCGGAATTCGTTCAAACCAACACCACAATGTCCGGATCCAACACGAACCTAGCGGAGAAAACCGCGTGTAAATTGGATCACGTATGCAAAAGTCATGATGATAAGTGTGATTGAATTTTAATATAAAAAAAAGAGAACACTTTCACTCACCTGCCACGTCACAACCCTCTTCTACTCACACGCTACAGAAAGAAGCACGACCAACCCTAAACGAGACTTCCCAGTATCGGATCCGATGAAACTGGTTTCGTCGAAATCCGAGTCAGTGGCCAAAATGGCTATTTTTACATTAATTAAATAAATTAATATTAAATAAATCAAATCACTATTTAAATTCAAATTCTATAATTCATAAATTTTATCATCTTATATTACTTATTAATTTAAAATTCTTTTAAAACCAATCCTCATATTAATTTAAAGTTAATTGATTCTCCAATCATAGTTTTTATTTCGTTTCCTCAAAATAATCCCTTTATTATAAATTGAATCCAATTAATTTTAATAAGTTCCAAATAAACCGATTAGATTCAATTCCAACCCTTTAATTGAGTCTATTATTACTCTATGACACAGTTAACGCTTGTCTCACATTTCATTCCCTTAATGTATTCAAATTTCATTTTCATTCTAGTTAGCGTAATAAATTAAATTTCATTTAAAATAAATTCATTTACCAATTAATTAGTTCCCAATAAATTGATTGATTCAATTCAACTCTTTTATTAAGTCTATTATTAATCTATAAACTTAGTCACTTTCTGTCTTATATTCCATTACACTATATACCCATATTTATCTTAATTTTTATTAATGGCTATGTTTTCAAAATGTGAAATCTTGTTAATTACACACGTAATTAAAGTTTTAAAACCAACATATTAATTTACCTTAGTTCCATTCCTTTTCCCAATTTATTACTTATGAAAAATTTCCTGTTTTCTATTTATTTATTACATACCCATCTTCAGTCCTTGCATTAATTTTCATAAACATTACATTATTGATTTCCTATTTTGATTTAGTAGGACCATTTGTTACAACTTTACTTACATTAACACTAATTCCCTTATTTTGGTTATTATTTCATATATAGATCACAAGTTTACATTCCTTTATACTATCTTATGGAAACAATATACATTTCTAATACTTTATTACATTTATTGGAATTAAATTTCCAAATTTACTAGATAAAACAACTATGACCTTATAGTTATTTCAATTAATTGGGATTGCGCTAAATTAATTATTTATAAACTTACATTAACATAATTGCATTAATTTACATTCATTTACAAATGAATCAATATATTATTTTACACATTAATACACTGATTGCATTTGTTTATATTATATTCCATTTAAAACCAAGTCATAACATTTGAATTTATTATATTAAATTGGAATGTTCATTCAAGTTCATTAATTATTAACTTGCAATAACATATTTCCTAAATTTACATCCAGTTACTATCAATCCATATATTATTGCATTGGTAAATTAAATGCTTACCTTTTATTACTTATTTCAAATTTTATACTCAGGTGCAACAATTAACCCTATTTCTTTATTGGGATTTCACTCCAATTATTAATAATTAACTTTTAAATTACCATTTCTACACTTCTTTTTAGCATTCATTTCATTTTAAATTATAAATTTTTTATTTCTTTCCAAATTTAATAACAAAGATCCAATTAAATTAACCAATTAATTTATTAAAACTTAAGGTTAAAAGTCCCCTAAAAACTACTCTAGGCTTGCTATTTTCAGAGGAATCACCTACCAGAGTCGCTAGATAACAGAAGACCGGGTAAGGACCCAAATCCCTAAGAATAAGGGGAAGGAAAAGTATTCCAATATCATAAAACCACTCGCTATCGACATAAAACCACTTGCTACCGAGAGGTTTTGCCTTATGCAAACAACCAATTCCCCCTTCACTTTGTCTTGCATCTTGAAGTCTTCTAGCGTCGAGCATTTTTTGCATATGAGAACCTCTTGGTATCAAAAAGTTTGTCTTTTCTGGAACTTGTCCTTGCTACATAGCTTTTGAGTTATTCACCTATAACTTTGGAATTAATAATCTACTCCTTCAGATATGACCCTTGAGATGACCACTTTAGAGTTCTATTTGTTGGCCACATCATAGTCACCCAAAATAACGCTTCACAAACCTCTTAGTACCAAGAAGTTATTCCAACCTCTCGGTACCGACTGGTTTTGCTTTTCGCCTTTTGACTCCAACTCATAGAGTCCCCTTCCAAGGGCATCTTGAGCTTGCCTTCTAGTTCTTGAACTATTTCATCTTTATCCCGACGTCCAAATTTACTTGAAGGCTGCTCTATTCAAACGCTAGATAACATGTGCTCCCTCAAAAGCATGCTTCTATTAAAAATGAAGCATGCTTTGGATAAAAATAAGTGGTATACAATCATCTATATAAGTCCATCAGTTGTCCAATAATCATTTGAGGAGTTATCTCTATTCCGAGAGCATATGTTCTGTCACTTTATATAGTTAATGAACATCTTTCCATGCCAAGGTCAAGATCTATGTTACTTGAAGATCATTCCCTATAATAGCTAGAAGAGAATTTCTTTTCTTCTTTTCCCTTTCTGTTATCTTTTCTTTTTTTGTAAATCATGTCGACACCGAGAGCGACCTTTCGGTACCGGCATGAATCCCCATCTCATTTCAGCACATAGGTATTGAGGACTTACAAATTTTGATTCACTTATCATTGTCACTTTCACTCTACCTCGATTTATTTCACTCGGCACCGAATACTTCCTTGCTACCATGATCCCAAGCATCACGGTCACCCCCATTCAACTCTGAACATGCTTAGACATCACCGCCACCTTATCTCCATGAACTAACTACCGCCACTTTCATCTCAGGTGAACTCCATCGCCTCAAAGAATTCAGCCTCGATCTCTTGAGCTCTCTTAATTTCCAAATCTGACTTGATTTAAGGTGGGTCATCAAAGCTAGGCACCATGGCGATCATAGTTGGGGTCACCGTCGATAGATAGGGTTTGGATTTTTGATCGACCTCTACTTAAGGTCGTGGTTATTGCAAAACTAGGTTTCTCCTAGGTGAAATCAAGCCTGACCCAGAGCTAGCACCATACAATAATCAAGTTTTGGTGGTTCCACAACTACTTAGTGATAGCCTCAGGTTTCCATCTGTTTTGCTTTGGTTCTTCCATGTTTTGCAATGGCCTTGCTTCCTTACACATTCAAAATGCATAAATACACCTCAACAAGTGTAGTCGATCACAAGCTGTTGTTTCAACACCTATGAGACGATTATGATGAACGATCACATTGAACACACTCCGACGTCCAAATGTCCTTACTGCCTAGCATTTCAAGTCATTACACAATCCTATGTTTCTGCAAAGAAGGATTTGCATTGCTCTGGAACACTTTCCATTATTGTTTACTCCATGATAACAGGTAAGATCTGACACATAGTTTCAATCATGCGATGGAGCTCGTTTACCGGCATGAGCTGGTTATCTACATAAAGTGTTCCATACATTATGCTCTAGACGCAGGGCTCACACTACATAGGTTGATACTTCATACCATCCTGGTAGACATTTGAAATCCAATTGGTTGACATATGTCGAAATCCATTGGATTATGTACGCTAGTCACACGGGTGTTCATTAAAGTAGAATTTCAAAATAAAACATACTTGACCATGTTCGCTGTTAGGCTTTCCAGTCTTGAATGACTCATCAATCGCCTTATTTCAAGGTTACTTCTAAACCTTCAACTCCTCCTAAAACTGGCTCTTCTACTTCTTAGGCTTCTATGTCTAGTACATATGGACTAGGCGTTCGATTACTGCTGAACTCAGAGCACAGCTTGTTCCAACAGCACCTCTCCCAGACCAGCCTCCTCCTTTAAATGAACAACCATGATTAAGAGCATTAGACGACCCTTTAGATAAAACACTATCTTTATTTAATGTTGAGCAACTCTGGACGATCTACAAATGACATGTAATTCTAGAAAGTGATATTCTTCTTCTAACAATCAAACAACAGGCTCACAATCCTCCTTAGGGATACATCGCTTACAATAAGTACATGTGCATGAGTGGAGCTATTCCTCCTTTCAATGAATTTCTCCAGCTCATTGCACAAGAAATTGGCTGGGTCCGACTCAAAAGGGCCCTAACGGATACGCCCTTTTATATGTACTTCCTATTTATGATGCAGCTTCAACAACCATGAAATTTTATAGGGTTGACACAACTTCAAATTTTCAAAAGATAGTTGACCCGCCTACTTTATTTGAAACCTAGTTCCGCTACAAGATCATTGAGGCACTATGCGACAAATGCTCATATTTTAAAAGTGAGTACTTCTTTGTTCGCTGTTCCTTCGGCATCTACTGACTCTAGTTGTCTGGATGTAAGACTTCTTCCCTAATACTCTTTTCCATACTTTGATTCTTTTGACGCAATCATTCAATTCCTTCCCATTCTCTCTACAGATCTTCCCAAGTGTGATGTCAATGATGTAGAATCCTAGAATATGGGAACTTTAAAGTGTCGATATATGTAACGATCCTGATTTTTAATTAGAATTAAATTGATAGTGTAAATAAATTTTGGAATAAAATTGTAAATTAATTTGGGTTTCTCAAATTAAATAGGATATTTGTTTATTTGAGTATTTATTTTAAAATTTAATTGAGATTTCGAATTTCTATATTTAAAATCTTATAGATAAAAAAAAGTAACGTCCCAAAGTTAACAATTTAAATAAATAATATGTTTTAAAACTTTTGAATTTAATTTGAGAATAAATTGGAAGAAAAAGCTAAAAAAAAATAAAAATGAGTGATAGTAATATATAATTAAATCCCAATTTTATTTTGAGATTAAAATATTGAAAAAATAAATATTTTAAAAAGTCATATAGATTTAAAATCTTATATATATGTGTATATTACAAATATGAGTAAATTGAATGCATATTTAAAAATTTAATTTAAATTTGTTCAAAATAAAGTGTGAATGTATAAATGGATATGAAAGTTTATATTTGAAGTTTGAAATGGAAAATTGAATTTAAATTTGAAATAAATGTTTTAAAAAATTAAGTAGCATTAAAAAATCATTTCTTTCTTTAAAATTAATAAAACAAAATGTATAAAATGAGCAATAAAAGTTTAAAATAATATATATAGATAAGTTTCTTATTTAAAAGATATAATAGTCTTAATTCAAAAGGAAAAAAAAATATATAATGAAGTAGGCTTAAATATATTGGTTTAAAAAGTGATATTGTAAAATTGATATAAACAAAAGTTTGCAAAAGCTAAATCATCTTGTATACTTAATAATTAGATTTGATAAAATAAGGACTTAAAACACATTGTACCTGTATATATATATATATATATATGTATATATATATACACACAAACAAATTTAAACATACATCAAAAGGGATGGAGTGTAAACATAAACATACATATGTTAGTATAAGATTTACAAGTGTTTAAGATACACATTTATTTTCAAAGTGTATAAGTTATAAATATAAAATTTATAAAATTCAATTGCTTTGCAAACATCAAAAGGCTGAACATACCTAGCACATGGAAGAATGGAGTGAAATAGTGAACAAAATCTTGCTCTCATCATTGTTTTCTACAAATGGCATTAATTGTCTTATAAAAAGATAAAATATTCACATAAAAAAATTAAGAAACTTTTCAGTTTCCAAAGAAATTTCGAAATTATAAGCCTCTAGCTTTTGAAATACAACCACAAAGATTTTTCAAATCTAAACATCATCATTCAATTCAAAAGAAACCATCAAAACAGAAAAAATAACTGTCAAGCTTTCTTCAATTCAAACTAAAAAAAAAACTGAAGTGATTTCTAAAGCCTCAAAAGTGTAGTGTGCTCTGAGGTAAGTTTTAAAATTTTATAGTAAATAAAATTATGATTTAGAAGTCATATTTTTAACAACAAATTTAAATTAAAAACTGCAGATTTGCTTTAAGGCAAGTGCTTCAGTTTTTTTTACAGTGCAAGGGCAGTAGATTTCTGAAGTAATTAAAGGCAAGTAAATTTTTTTTATTTGAGTTTGAAGTTATAGTCTGTAATAAAGAAAGAATTAAGTACAATAACAATAAATCAATTGCAGGGAATATCAAGTTCAAGGCTAAACTTGATTTCTGGTTTCAAAATTGCAGAAAAGAAAAAAAGAGGAAAAAGCTCTCGGTTCTATTTAAAAATCCTAACTGTAAGAAAATTAAATTTGTTGTTGTTGATCAATTAAATGCATAAATACAATAAGAAGTAAATAAAGATCTGTAACTATGATTTGCAGATCTGAACTCCAATTTAAAATAAGGAAAGAAGAGAAGTTGCAGACTTCATTTTCTTTTTGAAACTGTCAAGAGCCTTCTGTCTTCAGGAAAAAAAAATGTGAGCAAACCTTACCTTGATCTGATTTATGTTTTGATGCATGCTTAAAGTAAGGTTATGGATTTGCTTGGATGTGAGTAAACCTTTATTTTAAAAACAGATTCTTCTTTAAAATAAATGCTTAAGCAAAAAAATTAGAAATTAAGATCAATGCATACTGTTTTTTTGTAAAAAAAGATCAAAACTGCAGTACCTTTATTTGGTGAATAACTTCACCATTTATAAGCTTATGTTTCTATGCATGTGTAATGAGTAGAAATATGTATGATTGTGTGATTTATATCAATATTCTGTGTACATATACACAAATATGTATATTTATGTTTGTTGTTACAGGTATATTTTTACCTGACTCTGATTTTAGAAATTAGACTTTTAAATGGAAATAAAACAAGATTTCTGGAATTAATACTCTATTGTATTTGTTATGGAAATGAGGAATAGTTGTTTAGTATAGATTAAATTTATAAATCATAATTAAGGTTAAATTTGAAATCTGTTTTACTGTAAACTATAAAGACAGTTAACATAGAGATTTCAAAACAAGAATCTTAAACTATTAAACAAGTCTATCACAGGAATGCATGTTTAAAAACATGAATTGTAAAACTAATATTACAGTTTAAACAAACTGTTGGGAGAAAAATCTTTCTGTTTAAAACAGAAATAGAAAATTTGAAGTATCTGTTATGCTAGTGGATGTCAGGTGTTAAGATGTTTATGTTAATGGAGTATGGAGGTGTGAGGATGGAGGAGGTGTTGTTGATGGAGGATCAGAGAGTGAGAGTCAGGTGAATTGGTTTCCAGGTTGATTTGGTTGCATGTTGAACTCAGGTGACAGATTAGTAGTGTGCAGGGTTTTGACCCGAAGTGGAACTCGGGTGAAAATGTTTCTGACTCGGAGCAGAAGGTTTTATAACTCGAAGTAAAATGTTGGGCTCTCGGGTTTATGGTGCAGGGTTTTTGGACCAGAGAGTTTGCAGTTTTGATTTTATGGATTTCATATTTTAGGTTGGAAGCTTAATTCAAGTATGAATTGAAACTGAGTTCAAATAAGATTTGAAGTTCAAAGTTTTTAAAAATGGAACTTTTAAATTTAAACAAGTTTAAATTCTGTTTTAAATCAAAATTTGAAACAAAACAGTTTCTGGTCTTAAATCCTGTAGTTTGCAATTTTAAATGGAATTCATGTTTCAGGTTGGAAACTTAATTCAGGTATGAATTGATACTGAATTCAAGTGAAGTTTTGAGTTAAGGTTTTTAAAAATGGAATTTTTAAATTTAAACAAAGTTTTAAATTCTATTTAAATCAAGAAATTTAAAACTGTTTCAGGTTTTATAACAGAGAGTTTGCAGGTTTTAATGTTTTGATGAAATTCATATTTTAAGTTGTAATGCAAGTTAAATCTGAATTCAAATAGAGTTTGGAATTCAAAGTTTTCAAAAATGAAATATCTTAAACAAGTTTAAAGATTGGTTTTAAATCAAATTTAAAAAAAAAACTGTTTCAGGGTTAGACCTGAAAGTTGTTTGCAGGTTTTAAAATGTTGAATGAAATTCATATTTTTTTTAAAAAAATAAAAATAAATTTAACTTGATAAAATACTTAGGAGTAAATCAAGTATTCAAATTTTTAACTTAAAGACAAAATTATTTATAATGATTAAATAAAGATTTTAAAACAATTAAAATTTGTAATTACTTTATAATTAAAGGTTGATTTAATTAAAGGGTGACTAATTAATGAAAGTAATTAAGATTTAATTAATTTTAAATTAAGGATTTTATGAATTAAGATAATTAAATTAAGAAAAGATAGTTGATAAAGTTAATTAGGATTGAACCAATTTATAGTTAAGAATAATTAATCGTTGATTTAAATTTTATAAAATAAATTGTGTGGTTAACACACTTAATCATATTCACCTTTATTAGAGATGATTAACTGTCATCAAATATTCTGTTTTGGATTGATATTTTTGTTGTGATACTGTGATTGCTTTGTGATGGACTGTGATTTGTGAGTTGTGATTTGTTCCCATATGACGGTGAAACCCTTTTTGCCCGTAAAACGGCATTTTAGCTTCGATGCGACAGGGAGTCGGATTCCAATTGGTTATCCGAAACCCACATCGAATTGTAATGGTAAATCCTTGTGATTTATAAATTTATTTTATCTATGAATCTATGAGTAAAGATAAGCGCTATGGGTTATATCGCTTATCGATGTGATTGAATCTGTGATGATGATGTTGTGCACTATTGTGTTGAACCCTTGGACCACACTTATACACACACAAAAATGGATTGCACGTGGAAATGGGTTAAGTCACAGATTTTTGAAAAATATTTAAAATTGTATTTTTAAATCAAAAAAAAAGTTTTGGAATTAGAATTGAAGCTTTGGGAAATGGTTATTTTGAATAACTCGATTGAGTTTGAAATTTAAATAATTTGATTTAAATTTGAATTTAATATTTGAAAATTGAATTCTATGATTTGGGAACTAGGGTTTAAAAAAAAAGGGTTATTCAACTTATAAACGGGTTTATATGGGTTTTTAAACCATTTTTAAAGTGATGATTTGGGAATTTAAATACTAAACCCAAAGATTTTAACTGGTATAAATATAATTGAATTTTTCTGAAACAGAAACTATATGTCTTCAAATAATAGAAGCTTTCACATAAGAAATGAATTTCTAATTTGTGTAAGAAGGATTTCAAGTCTAAAATAAAGACGGTCTTCCAAGTTACCAATAAATCTTTGGAAACGTATTTTGAAAGCTATAAATTGAATCTTTAATTTAAATATTTAATTGGGTTAATCCAATTGAAATGGGAATTGTTTTGAAATCTATGAATAGATCTTTGTGAAATAAATCTTTTTGTTTGAAGATTTTAAAATGGTAATTTGTTTAACCATTTAAAAGAAAAGTTTGGATTTTTAAGTTGTGACTTAACTGAAATCCCATATCCATATGTTTTAAAATATGGCGCTTACTATTCGGTTTAGCCGGGAGAGGACCTTCGTGTCATATAGCCCATTCCGAATAGTGATACGACGTTATGGATTGCATTTGAAGACCGGTGTTGAAGACTGGGTGTCTTCGAGAACGTTAGGATAACCTATCGATTTTCTCTGCACCGAGTAGCTACGGTATAGAGATTCCCTTAGTGATGGGAAGTCCGATCGGGATTGTGGATACCCGGATTTGCAAGGGCTTCTTCGGAAGTGCCTTCGGTTCTGTTCGAACCCGGAACAGACTTGTATGGTTGTATGTCCGACATTACACTTTGAGATATTAAACTGATCTCTATCAAATACATTTCTGCTTGGTGGCGGAGAATTTATTCTCTTAGCTTAACACCCTTCTCTGAGACGTACGAGCTCAGAGGTTATGTAGTTGATATTTATCAGTGATATATCCCAAATTTGGTAATGTGGCATGCTGAGTGCTGCTGTGTGATGGTCATTGGTTGATCATTTGTGATATGATCATTTGTTTGATCATTTATCTTTGTGATCATTGCTTTGGTCATCTGTTGACCCAAAGCATGGCTTTGTGCCAAAGCGTAGCTTTGTGGACGAGACTGCATCAGGACCTCACTCCCCGGAAATGGTCGAAACAGGAAAGATGCGGCAAGGTTATGAGGGTCGCTCCCTTTAGGGTATGTCATTCCCTTCTGGTAAAGGGTGGTATCAGGTATGGAGCCCTGGTATTTAACCTATGTGGTTGCTCCAATCCCATTTACTGTGTGGTTGTTGCTTTGAGGCGCCTCGGATAAAGGTCCCAAAGGACCGGGGGATGGCATATTCGTGTAGTAGTTACCTAGTTACAGAGGTAACCCGGCCTTGTGTTGGCAGAGATCTAACCGTAACGTTAGTTCTCGGGACGTCCCGCCAGAGGCGATCCCATGTGGCAGTAGGAAGTTCCTTAGCCTGACCATTTGTTGGAAATCCATTCATCCAATACGTGCCTTGTACGGTTTTAGTTGTAGAACCTGCCATTTAACATGGCAGCTATAGTAGGCATAGCATCATGGTACCTATGCTGGCTAGGATTTATATTATACTTTCGAAAGATTTTCCACTATGCACTAGTAATAATATCACAGAATTTTTCTCGTATTAAGCATGTTTGACTATCATAAGGAGAAATCTCCCCCATGTGTGCGTTTGCATTGTGTGTGTGTCGGGAGGCCTTATGGTAGTTTCATTTTCTAAAAAGCATTGCGGATTTTCAAATTTAAATTCTATTGTTTGTTTTAAAAAGACCAAATGTTTTTGTTTGCTCATACCAGTCCCATGACTGACCTGGAGTTTATTGTTCCTTTCCTAAACTCGGGGTGCCCACTATTTTCCCACACGGGCAGTCTAGAGTTGGGTTTTTCAGATAGTCAGGTTTAGTAGATTATCTGGAGCTAGTTCCGTCTTTGGATCGGGACTGCACTTGCTTAGCTTTGTGCATCGTTATTGAGAGTCCGAGCTATCGCTGGATTGGTGATTTGGAGATGGAGATTACCGATGCTGGAGTTCTTTCTTGAAGACCATGTTAGAGATTTTTGTTCCGCTGCTGTGTTATCTTTTCTTTTCTGCTGCTGTTATCTTGTAGCATATCTCTGATGTATAATAGTATCTATTGTATCGTCTGTTGTATCATATTGTATCAGATGTTGTATCAATGATGTATATATGATATATGTTATTCTTTTTCTTCCGCTGTGTTGTTATACTTAATGTGTTATAAGCTCCGGCGAACCAGATTCGACGTTTGGATCTGCGGCATTTGAATACGAGTGTCGTATTCGGTGCCGATTTTCGAAGGTCGATTCAGGATCGTCACAATATATGACAATGTATTATTACCCATCTTCTTAAAAACGAGAGACTTCATCAATATGTCCTTCTATATATTGAGCACTTTGTCATTCCTCTTGAGCTTCCACCAAAAGGACACCCCCGCTCGCGACTCTGGCGATAGCAATCATGGAGGCGATGAAGGCCTTATGGGAAAAAAACGTCGAAAAGGCAAAGATAGAGCGATGGAAGAGAATATTATCAAGGAAGAGCAAAAGAAGAGAGGAAAAGAGAAAAGAGGATTAGAAAGAGTGGAAGAAAGGGAAGTACGTGAGGAAGGAAAAGGCAGAGGTGAAAAGGAAGATGAAATAGAAGAAGATGACAAAGATTATGGTATGGACGTGTCATATGGGGAGACCTCCCTTGAAGGCACAAAAGTCTCCATTTCGTCGCGTCCAAAGAGATTAGTTGTTAAATCCTCCCAACAATGTTCTGACCCCAGTTCAACACCTGCTACCAGGGCAACTACTCATGTAAGATCTTCAGAAATCATCTTCGTCTCACTTAGCAATCTTGACATCCCGATAGATGATCTTCCAAAGAATATCCTTTGGGTTCAATTTTCCATTTGGGAACCTCCTAGTCGAGGGAGATGAAAACTCATCTTTTCTAACCTCCAAACATGCTCTATAGAGCACTTAGGATACTTGAACTCTGCATACTTCTAAGATCGTTAACATTTATATCTTGCATCTGCCCTTACTTTAGCGTTTTAACACTGATGCACCATTTTCTTTCATTTCAAGTACAATGAGAAGAGACCGCTTCCATTATTTATACTCAAGCATCGACGAGCGTCAAGGAACCACCCTAGAACTTTATCCTCACCACTCTTCTTCACACCGAGAAACTCAGTAAGAAAGTTGAAAAGGAAAGAGAAGAAATACTTTAAGGTTGAGGGAAAAAAGAAGCGTCCGACTGATGAGAGAGAATAATATGATCAAAGGAAGAAGTCTAGTGATTCTCATGACTATTACGGGCTATTACCAGCTCTTTCCAACCATGCTTTAAGTAACATCTATATTCCCAACAGCTTCTGGCTATCCGACCTAAGGCCACCACCATACCAGCCTGATGAAAATTTAGGGAGGTTTCCAGCCATGATAACCAAAATGCAGGCTTCCTTCCTCAACATTTTCCTAATAGGGGCGAAGTTTTACCACAAAATCAAAGGTATCCCTTGTGAGTCCAACTGTAGAGTAGAGGGGTTATCAAACTTGTCGACTAGTTGTACGAGTGGATGAAACTAACCTTTTCTCTCCGACGTTAATAGAATCAACCGGATAGACATTCAACCATTCAAATCAAAGTGGAAGGCCCATTACAAAATAATAGCTGACTACAAAACTGAGTTGGTTGAGCTTAAAAAGAAAAGCGACGAGGCTAAAATTTTGGCTGAGAAATCTAAATAATTAGTCAATGAGATGTCCCATGCACACACTTAGGCCCTCAATGTAATATATGACCAACTTAAGAAGGCTGTTTTAGAGAGTGGTGGGTTTTAGTTCAAGTCGAGGCCAACAAAAAGGTGATTCAGGAGAAAGACATGATGCTTTAGCCAAAGGATTTAGCATTGTTGGTAAAAAATATAGGACTTCAAACACTTCAGGCTGAAGTTGAGAGACTTAGGGCCAGCTTGAAGCTTGAAACAGTGGCAAAGATTGAAGCTCGGATCTGCTTTGGTGAGGATGTAGCCAAAATAAGTGAACTCAAGGACCAAGTGGCTAAGGAGAAATTAGAAATGAACTCCATCCTTCAATGGTTCCTTGCAAATGTTATCGAAGATAAGAGCCTGAAGTGATTTGGAAATATTTATCAAGTTACTCTGGCAGCCGCTTAGGAAGAAATTGTTTGTCGTGCAGCTCCATTCACTGAAGGCGTAACAGAAGGTCAACCGAAAGCCAAGTTTTTGGATGCAAATGACATCATAACCTTGAAGAAAGGCAAAGCGATTAGGGCTGAAAAAGATGCGGTAGTAGGAAACGTGTCCATTGAATTTCCTGCCAATCTTAGTGCATTAGATCAAGCAGAACCAGCAGTTCCTCATTCTAAAGAGCCTACAATGGAGACTCTAATTTCTACCAGCGAAGAAATTTCCCTCTTCTATATTTGAGAAGCTTCAGTTCTCATCTTTGTTCGTCAGTAACCTTTACTACACCGTTTATGAATTTACAAGTAATCCATCACTTCCTCCTCCACCATCAATAACTCAAGGTTTGGGACCAAATGCCACTTTTACTAAGTCAACCTCTCTCACCACAGAAATTATTGCTCCAATTCCTCCCTCCATTTCTTGCTTTGGTCCTAATTCGCATAAGATAGGAGTTCTGAATGGTGTAGTGGAGACTCACAGACCCTAGGGGAAGATATTATAATTACCAGTGCTACAGGCCCAGCCGATTCGATTTCTATGGCAGAGCGACTGACGATTGTCTCAGAAAAATTAAGATCGAAAAAGGAGCTGGGAACTGAAATACCCACTGGCTCATGGGAAACAAGACTTATTCTGAAAATTCCACCAGTCAAACCTGCAGAATGTAATGGCATTGGTAGATCCACAAGTCTTTTGATACTCCTATTGGTAAACCTGAGGATCCCATCACTATTACAACTAAGGGAGAGACCACTCATTCATAAGGCTGCACTTGTAAGAAGGGATAGTTTGAAGGTACAAAGGGTTTAAAGAATTAGCAAGATGGATCCGGTATCAAAGGTGGAAAGTGCTTCAGAAAAAGGAAGTACACGCTTGGCTTGTTTAGACGTGTTTTTAAGACTGTTTCCTTTTGTAATCTTTTGGTGCCTTTTTTCCCTTTTGCATATAGGCTGAGTTTACGCGGGACTAGCCCTACCTCATTTGTATAAAAAGTGACTGTAAATAATGATAGTTGTTTTCTATACAACATTTGTTCATATTTTCATTTCTGCACTTTTATTTTAGTTTCCTATATACAACTACCTTCATATATAATGTAAGTGCCTATAATGTGATCAACTTATATTATACATGCCTGTATATGTGCAATACTTTTACTTACCGTAGCTCTGTATGTATAAGTAAATTTCCGTTATTGCTCAGTAGTATCCCATTACTTACTTCTGTGTACTATTGCCAAGTTTTTCCTCTTTTGACTAAAAAGCTTGTTATTCACTTGGCCATCTCCAAGGCTGATTTATCTCGACCGGGTTCCACCTTGCTAGAAACAAAGTTATAATTAAAGAAAAGTTCAACTTCTTGTCGCTTCCTACTTCTGGGAAACAACATTCCGAGTTATTGTCTTTGGACTCCATATTTCAGTCTCACCCATCTTCGGGTATTGATCGAATTCGTCCATTGATCTACATTACTTGCCATCGGCTAGGTGTGTCTCGTCGAACCATAAGTGATAAATAGTCCAGTAACCTATCAACCCCTATCTAAAGGGATTGATAGTTCAAATGATTATCTCCAAGCATCAACATTCTACCTTGCTAATCTTTGAGCGTTGATGTAATTGCTCCTTAATCATCATTATTTTCTGCATGATTGGGAATCGCTTTCAAGGCCATAAACATGCACGTGGAAGCTTCAATTATACACTGATTCCTATCTCTTGGAACTAGTGTTTTGGGTGCTTATCTCTAGGCAGATGCTCTCAATCTCACATATCTATTGTTGTTGATCAAGAACATTAATTGACTCTCCTATCCTATTCTCGCCGAGCATGTTCTACTGGGCCGCAAGCATGGTCGTGGAAGCCCTAGTTAAATACCCATTCCTATCTCCGAGAATTGGTGCTCTAATACTGGTATAATCACACCCTTGTGATTATACTCCATTGATCTGATTGCGGATCAAAGGAGTTAATTCGTACCTATCTCTAGGTGTCTGATTGTGCTGCTAATTAACCCAACTCAAGATGAAGAACATGGTTCCATTGGTTTTAGAAGCAAGATTTATTTATATATGAAAGCAAAGAAAAGTTTTGCCTTATTACATAGCTCCTAGTTCACTAAGGTGTCTTATTTGTCGATGATAAAGTAAATAAATTCAAGTGAAATAGCGTCGCAACCAATCACTATTCCACGCCCGGGGAATCGAGATTCCATCAACAGTTGCTAGCTTGAAAGTTCCATTTCCAAGATTTTGTTGAATTGCGAATGTACCTTCCTAATTTGAACCAAGTGCCCCTATACTAAGAATGAATCATTTCGAAATGAGGCTCCTACTTTGAAGGTACGGCTTCAATGTGCGCCTCTTTTTAGGTGAGCAGCTACTTTCTTTTAGCCTCTTCTTATCTTTCGTTAACTAAGTCAAGGGACTCAAAAGAAATTTCCACGTTCACCTTAGTGTCATGATGCTTTTCCCGGTGATAAGGGAGTTTCAGTTCTATCATAATCATGGCCTCATCTCTGTAGGCTGATGCGAATGGAGTATGCCCAGTCGTGGACTTATGGGTCATCCTATAAGCCCATAATGCAAGTGAAAGCTCATAAATCTATTTGCCCATGATTTTAGCTAACCATTTCTTTAAGATGGACTTGATGATTTTATTCACCACCTCTACTTGCCTATTCATCTATAGTTGTGTTAGTGTCGGAAAGCTTTTCTTAATTTTATATCGGTTACAAAAATCCTTGAACTTGGTATTCTCGAATTGAGTTCCATTATCGTTTATAATTTTCTAGTGAACTCCAAATTTGCATATAATATTTTGTTATGAAGTTGACCACTTTTCTCTTTGTGATCATGGCAAGTGGTTCCACTTCAGCCAACTTTATGAAGTGATGCACCGCAAAGATAGCGTACTTGGATCCTTCTTTCAACATTGCTAGCACATCGATTATATCAATTCCCTAAAATGCAAATGACCATGGGCTAATCATTTATGTAAGCTTTATGGATGTGGTTTCCCGATTTTGTGAATCTTTGGAACCTGTCGCACCGTATGGTGCAGTCAGCAGCATTGTGGTTTATCGCTAGCCGTACCAATAACAAAGGATCTTCTTCGCTAAGGTTTGGCCCCAGTATGGTCACCACAGGTACCCTCATGAATTAGCGTGAGGATTTTCCTAACTCATCCGTGGTTATACACTAAAGTAGGCAGTTGAGAAATCTCTCATGTACAACACTCCCTCCTGCATCAAGAATTGGGGCACTTTACGAAGGAGTTTTTGCCATTCGTTCCTTCCTTTCGGGAGAGTTTCCATTAGCAAATAGTACTAGATCGAAGTCATCCATGATTCCTTTTCATCTTGAGTCTCCAAGATCGAGTCGACATCCATTTAGTTGATGATTAGAGTGACAAAATCTCTAATGGAACCAGGCCCATTAACTGCGCGTCCCTAAAGCTGGCTAGTTTGTCCAGTGAATCACCTTTTACGTTCTCCTCCCTAAGGATGTGCGTAATTGTGTAATGTGCTATATCTTTTAATAGTACTAGTGTCTTCGTCAAGTAAGCGGCCAGTCTCTCACCCTTAGCCTGGAATTCCTTTTTTACCCGGTAGACTACAAACCGAAAGTCACTAAATACATGCAGCGTCCTTACCCCCAGTTCTTTCGCTATCCAGAGCCCCGCTCAATGCTTCATACTTAGCCTCATTGTTCATCATTGGGAACTCTAGCTTTAATGTGTATCAAATCATCCATCCTTCTGTGGTTAAAAGTACCACTCCTTCCCCAGAGTTATGTTCATTGGAAGCTCCTTCTATGTATAATTTCCATATGGGATCATATCATCATCCTCTTCTCTGTCCTAGATAGTAAATTTAGCAATGAAACCTACTAACACTTGTCCTCTTATCGCTCTTCTTAAATGGTAAGTGATACTATACTGGCTCAGCTCGATGTTCCATTTTAATAACCTTTTCGAAACCTTGGTTCGGTGCAGTACCTACTTTAAGGGTCGATCCATCAACATCTTTATTTGGTGAGCATGAAAGTACGGTCACAACTTCTTCGAAGCAAACAATGGGATTTTTCCAACTTTGAATAGTTCTTTTCTGCTCTGGTAAAACGCTTGTTGATGTAGTATACTAACTTGGGATCCTTGCCTCCTCACGTATCAATGCACTTATTGTATGAGAAGATACCACCAAATAGATAAATAGATTTTCTCCATCCAAAGGCTTAGATATGACAGATGGTCTTTGCATGTGCTTCAGTAATTCCTAGAAAGTGTCCTAGCATTCTTCCATCGAGACAAGCTTTCCTATTTCCTTTTTGAGAGCATCGAAGAATGGTACGCATTTATCAGTTGCCTTTGAGATGAACCGACTTGGGGCAGTAAACTTCCCATTTAAGCACTACATTTTCCCTTATCCATGGGTTAGATACATGTTTTGAGGCGTCAATGTGTTGCAGATTAATCACGATGCCTTTTGAATTCACAATAAATCCTAAGTATTTGCCTGATGCAACTCCAAATCTGTTATAAAACTTGTATGCTTCTGATCTAGAATATGCATCGCTATCCAGTTATAGTCGAAGTAAGCATCCATAAAAGAAAGCAGCTCATGTCCAGCAGTTCTATCTGCCAACTAGTTAACTTGGGGTAGCAAGAAGCTACCCTTTAAGTGTGCTTTATTCAAGTCCGAGTAATCATTACATGTATGCCACTTTCCATTTTTCTTTTTGACTAACACATTGTTTAATATCCATTTAGGGTACAATGCGTCATGGATAAAGCCGTTTGCCTTTTGCTTATCCACTTCCTCCTTTAATGCAGTGGATCGCTCCGGACCCAGACTATGTCTTTTCTATTTCATAGGAGGATATTTTGGGTTCACATTTACTGTGTGACATGTTATCTTTAGTGGTATCCCAAATATATTCGAATGCATTTAAAAAACTCATCTAGTTTTGCTTGGAGAAAACCAACCAACTCCTTCCTCAATTTGGCACTAAGCTTAGATGCAATCTTAAGGACCTGAATTGGATAATCCATATCGACTGGGACGTCAATCGTTAGCTCTGCTGGTGCTGCCCGCAATTCTTCTAACTACTTCCGGGGATCCATAGGCTTAAAGAACTTGTTATGGTTCCCAAGCCATGGATTGGACATTGGTTGCTATGCGTCCACATCCTTAATGTAGAGAGCTTTCTCTGCACCCTGTCTTTACTCTCGTCACTTTGCCTCTCTATGCTCAATAACATAACATTCTCGGCCAGTGCTCTGGTTGCCTCGTATAGACCAGAGCTTGTTCTCCATGGGGACCTTCATCATCAAGAACCAATGAGCTAGTGCTACTCTAAAACTAGCTAGGGCCGAATGGCCCAAAAAGGCATTATATGCTGAGAATTCATCAACAATTAAAAACTTTTGAACCTGCATGATCTTGCGGTCTCCTTCTTCCAACTCCATAGGCAAATAAATAGTCCCAATGGGCTCATTCACCTCTTTGATAAATCCATGAGTCCTGGATTTACATGGCTTTATTTCGTTGGGACATATTTTCATACAATCAAAAGTCCTTATAAACAAAATATTTACATAGCTTCCATAACCCACTAAGACTCGGCACACAATAGCTGGGCTCACACGGTCATTATTACCATGGGATCAAAGGTTAGCACTTCAATCCTGTCAGAATACCCATTTCAAACGATTATATCATCGGTCATCAATCTTTGCTGCTTAGACGAAGCTCCATCCTCAATGGCAAAGTATCTTTTCTATGGTGCATGCTTCAAAGAATTCACATATCGCTTTATCTTATTCCATCTTTTCTCCACTAGATGAGGTCATACGGTAATTGTATTTATTATGATCCTTCTATTAGGTTGATTGGGCACCTCTTCCTTGGGTCCAGGCTGATTCCCTTGAGCATTCGACCCTTGGGTTTCAACATTCTTCTGCTATTCTATGGATCTATGATATATTGTTGCAAATTTTTCTTACGTATCAACCCTTCAGTTATGTACTATAAATGACTACACTCGTCGGTATTGTGTCCATGTTTTTCATGTAAGCGACAATACTTTCCTGAGCGCCACTTATCCTCCATCGCCTCCCTTCGAGACAGCTTTCTATATTTCTTCATCTGTTCCATGGAAAGGTATATATTTTCAATCATATCATTCAGATGCATGTATTCCTATGATCTCATATTTCTTGGACACTTTTTTAGCATCATTCCTCCTAACTCCAGCGTCCTGATTTCTTTTCTTCTTTTTTTGGCAATGCCAGCCTGTTTTTATAGTGGACAGTCCACATTTATTAAAACAAAGCAAATTACAAAACTCAACGAAACAAAGCTAAAACAGGTACATCTTAACATCTAAGATAATAAACACATCGACAACTCACTGAACAATTTTGAAAAAAAGGGCGGTAATCGAAGAGGAAGACAGAAGGAATCTACGCGAATTCCTTTCTTCCCAAATCGCCGCAACAGTACGCTTGAGGAATCGAAGAAAACGAGAGGTCGCATCAGATTTCCACCTGGTATGTTGAAAGATTCGAACCCATTCGAGAGAGTTATCTCTGATTGGAGGACGCTCAGCTATATGTTGAAGAATCCTTTTCCATAGTTGATAGGAAAATAAACAATTGAAAAACAAGTGCCCCACATTTTCAGGAGCACGGTTACATAGGATGCACACCGATTGATTGATAATTTGTCTTTTGACCAGATTGTCTTGGGTGTGTATAGCGTTCATTAAGCATTTCCGGAGAAGGAGGTTATGCTTGGGAGACGACCCACTTTTCTTCTTATTGTTGATATTATCCACATTCACAATAATATTATCGGTGCTCTCACTTGTTTTTTATATAGTAAGATTAATTTTAATTACTTCTTTGTCTATCCACCACTAGCCTTCCCAAAAACCAGGTTTGCCTTTTCCAAGCACAAGAACTGGTTAGACTTTTGGTGAAACTCCTTCACGGTAGTCGGTTGCTTCATCCTCATCCATTTTTTGAATTTTTTTTCAAGTGGATCCCCCAAACTAGAGCCATCAACACCGAACCATCCTTTATTATTCACCTCTATTACTGCGGTATTATACCTATTCAATAAACCTTTCGGCAACTCTTCAGGTCCTTGAGAAACACCCGACAAGGGGCTTAGTGAACCACATCGATGCCTAGTGGACCAAATCGATGCAACTTCATCCAAAAAGTAAAAATGGTTTTCGATGAGAGCCTCATGCTCCAAAAAATTCTTAGCCAATTCATCAAAAGTAGAAATGGTTTTCGACGAGATCCTAGTGACACACATCGATGTAACTCCATCAAAAAATAGGGAAACAACACTTGCACTGAACCGCATCCATCTTCCCAGTACCATCCATGTTCCATTCATACTTAAATAGATGTTTTCTAGGATCAGTCGTCTAAGTGTACGATGGCATTAAGGGCATTGTAAACTTCTTATGATATTCCTCCTATAAGATATTATATATGAATGGAGTTTTGCTAGGTGCAGAACACCAATCTTCATTCTTCCTCTATTAGTTTTCTTCCATCGACTACTTTAACATATCCTCGATATGCTAGTTACTGGCCTGGTGATGCCAAAAATGAATATCAAGAGCAACATTGAGTGTTTGACTCTGTAAATGTTTTTAGTTTGCTCGATGATGTCTACACTCTCCTATTTATCGGAAAGCCATTTCTTCAGATCTTTTTTGATGCTTATATGACTCTACGGTAGTCATTTGGGCACTAGCATACTACACTCTAGTATTCAATCCAGCTTTATTACAAATATCCTACAAATCATCATCGCTATCTTCTAGGTTCACGACATCAAGTTTTTGCAACCCGAGTGTGACAACCCACACCCGTCTACACACTGATTCAAAATCTAAAGTGACTTTCAAACTCGCTTCGGTACCAAGAAGTATGAGTCATTGTGTTTTTATAACATTAGAGAGACTAAAATAAACTAATATTTTCTAAGATATATTATACTTTCATATCTCATAATGAAGTGGAACAAAATGTAAATATAGAAAATAACCATCTTAGAAAATATCTCTAAACATAATCTCAAAAAAATAGCACTGGTCAAATATGGAGTTCATAGAAATACTACTCATACTCCGATAAAAGAAATACTAAGTACTGATAAGATAGACAGTTGCATGGAGAATAAATAAAAGATAAGCAACTCCTATGATGAACTCGTCTCTCCACGTACTAAAATTGGGCCAAATCACCTACTGGCCTATCCTCTCATGGTGAGTAAAGAAAGGAAAAAGGATGGGTCAGCCAACGGTCTAGTGACCAGGTACATGTTTAATATATGGTGATCAAACACAGTTAACTTTAATTCTACCCTATTCTACTCATATGCAGTTACTTAAGGGTTTTTATTTAACACACACCTACAGTAACAACTTGTCCAGGCTCTAACAAGGATTGAACTATGAATCGAATCTCAATAATTAACGATTGGCCACCGCTCCTAGAGATACTCAACTTAGAATCATCCTACAGCTTTCCTGTATGGAACTACCTCTCACATTACGCCTACACGTAACTATATCACATACGTTTCCCTACAATTACTACATGGGAATATATTTCCACTACTATGGCTACATGTACCCTAACTACGCAATAAATGGGAGCTCCCAATGCCGACTCATCGGTTTGTCTCATTATTTGCAACCGTGTCCACCTATCAAATTATAGTATACACCTCTTATTGCATGCCCCAGGATCCACTAATGGCACAGTATCACACCGTGTTAGAATCACGAATACCAAGGAGTCCCCTTATGGGCCTACATACTTCATCGGGCATCAGTCAATGTTGTGCATCCATCGTACAATCTCCTATGAGTGTTGTTTCCAATAGAATCATGCCCAGTCAAATAATTGACCTCCATTGGGTAAAGTATATTTACCCAACCCTACAACGTCCTAGCATCATCTCATAAGGAACTAGCTTCCATACCACCTCTAACATCCACACATATGTATACAATATGGTTATACATACAATCAATAATTTATTTCCAACCTAGGCCTTAAGCCGAGGTCCAGGTTACATTTCTAGGCTACCAACCGGCCAACCGCTTGCGGTCGACCACTCAAGATGAACAGTTGACCGGTCATAGAGTAAATTTTAGAATTTTTTGATTTCATTTCAATTTTAATAATTTATAAATTTCATCAGTTCTGACTTACACAATGAACCCTAAAAAATTAATTTACAATTACCAGTCTTTGCAATTTACCTTAATTTTTATTAATGTAGATTTTTAGATTCATACCAGTTTAAATATAATAGTTTTATTTAAGATTAACCAATTTTAACAACAAATAACCTAGTTGCAGCCTCTAATCCTAATAGCAAATGGTCTTCCCTATTTTGCACGTTACCTAGGAGTGCGGGTGAGTATGTTCTTTGTGACTTTGAAATTATGGAGCTTGAAGGAGCTATGATACCTCCGGTCGAAGTGTTAGAAGCGGGGGCTCTTTTTTGATTGGATTATCTAGTTGGGTTCCTTCTTGATTCAAATCCCCCTTAACAGGACGTGCGTGATCGCATTCAACAGTTTTGGAAGCTTAGGGGTCATCTTCACGTTCACTTCGATAGCTCTATTTTCTTTTCAAATTATCCAGAAAAGATGAAAGGCTTCGTGTGCTTGAGGTGGCTTCTTCCATCATTGCATGTCAGCTTTTTATCATTACTCCTTAGATCCCCTTTATTGATAAAGCAAAGGAGTAAATCCTCTCTATTCCAGTATGGGTGTATTTTCTCGCATCCCTTTTGTATTACAACCTCTGATAGTTAAACTGGCTAGCCGATGTTGTTGGTAACTCAAATGCTTCGATGCAAATACAGTGCTTAAAATAAGTTAATTTATGCAAAGGCTTTAATAGAAATTTCCCCATATAAGCCTTTGCCTACTCAGATTACTGTTCATATTGCCGATGGACATGTCACTGCTATTGATCTCCATTATAGTTGGAAACCTCATGCATGTCTTATCACTTCTTTGGTCACCTTTTGGAAAATTTTAAACGTTTTCTAGATGTATCACTAGTGCCACTTTTTGATATGATCCTCGTCCTCGCCCTTTTATGAAGTGGATTCCTGAATGTCACCCTCCAGCTGATCCTATTCAATTAGTTTCGAACCCTCAGGCTGGTGTTATCACAGAATCTATGCTGGATAAGACAGATGTGGATCTGCCTCCCTTGGATATGATATTTTGGCAACATCTAAGCGGACTTGGATTCATAGGCCCGTTGAGATAAGGTATGAGCCAAAAGATGGTTATTTTACAAGTATGTGGGTGGAGATGAGGAGGACATGCGACTATTTTATCATGTGGAGGAAGAAGTATTAGCTTGAAAGTGTGCTACGGATCGTGTAATATGGATATATGATTATACAGAGTGTAGTGATGATAGCTATACAATAAATAGTGCGGAGTATAAAAGCAGTATAATAAAAAATGACATCAGAGATTTTTATACTGGTTCGGAGCTTTGTCCTATGTCCAGTCCCTGACTCCTTCTGGAATTTCACTAAACAACAAGCCTCACTTAACCCGGAGGAATAGGTCTATAAACCCCTTGGCAGCCGAATAGGGACCTGAGTAGCGGAATAGGATTTCGCCTTAGCAGTTGAAGAGGACTTCACACGCCTGAGCAGCTGAACCGGACTTCAACAAATATAAAAGATTGTTTGACTTTTTGTGTTCCGATAACACGGATAAGTCTGTTTATGGTACACCCTTCCTATGATCTTCTCCTCGAGTATATATATATATATATATATATATATATATATATATATATTTGAAGTTTATGAAGAATAGAAAGGAATAATATTACTCAGAATATGTTAATGCAGAATATTTGAGAATATAGTCTCAAGTATATTCAAGAGAGTTAGATAAGAAAGACAAGAAAATTCAGTGATTTGGAATCATGTTAGAATATGTATTTATAGATGTTAAAAAGCATCGACCATTGACGAAGAGTTTCGATTGAAGTGTTGCATCCAAATCTCTTCGTAGATATTCGTAACTCTTGACATATGGTCGTGTCTTTTCAGAAAATATAGCTATTATAAAACTTCAGTCAACTGAACATCTGGGTCAGTCGACTAGATATTCAAACGAATTCGAAATATATATTTGTTTATTTGTGCACCTATGCATGTTGCACAGAAATTGTCAGGTCAGTCGACTGACCTGGTAATTTCTATGCAATTTGCACAGTTTTTACAGGTTTATATATATATTATGATTCTAAAGAAAAACTTTGATAATATATATATATATATATATATATATATATATTATGCTTATATATGTATAAATCATTTGAAAATAAGAAGATTATATATAAGCTAATATATATGTAAATAAGGAGAGACCTTAACAATATTGGCTTAAGACCCAAAACAAAATAATATAAAAGTTGATGCACTGATTTTGATGTCTTGTCTCCATGTAGTATACATTCTCTTTTTGTCATAGCAGTCGTTGAGTCTATATGTTGCAGTGATAGCTTCGTGTCATGAATCAAAACCAAGTTTCAACATAGCTCTCACTGTTCTTGAGCGGATTGGTGAGAAGAATCGCATTGTCAGCGGAAGAAGTGTGGGATAGGAAATTTTCATACAGCTCGAAATCTATGGACTTCTGTCCTAACTTAACGACCCTTTTTTAGGCTATCGTTTTGTTATGGGGCCAGCTTCTTTGGATGATGGTACTGAGGGGAGTGGGTCTTCCTTTATGGAATGGGACTAGGTCTTGTCTCTAGTAAATTAGCAATCTTGCCAAATTCCTATGGTTTTTATGTTATAAAGCTATTTTGGGATCTGTGCTTGAAACATATCCAAATTTTCCTTATATACGTGGACGATCCAAAATAAAAATGGCCAGCTGTGTTAATTTTTTTAGGGGATTTCTATACAGTTACTAGAGGGGTTTAACTTAAGTTAAAATTTTATTAGCCAATTTCAATTACTAATTCAAATCTCAGATTTAAACAGTTAGGGTTTACAGTTTAATTACTAGCATTCCAGATCAGATAAAATAGATTAGAATTAACTATAAATAATCAATTTATCAACTTATTCCCACTCACCTTAGATCCAAGCTCTAACTCTAGCTCTATGCTTCGTCGAAGAATCAACAACTATTAGCTTAGCCCCTCCTTGATCCAATTTACTAGAGATCTTACTTTTTTTAATTTGTTTTAAAGAAATTTTTGTAAGTGAAGAGAACAAATTTTGGTACAGTTTCAGTATGCTATTAATTTTCTAATGAAATTAGGGTTAGGTTATGTGTTTACTTATAGGGGTTTGGAGTTAACATAAAGTGTTAGATTTACCCTAGGGAATCTTTAGTTTCATCCTAGATGCACATAAGTTTCTTGGCACTGAAGAAAAATATTTTAATCTGATTCGTCCAATCGTCATTTAGATTTTAGAGAATAGACGTCAACTGGTCGACCATTTCATGTCGACCGACACTAACAACCCATAATTTACGATTAATTTAATCAATTGAAAGTGCCAAGAGTGGCTAAAGAAGAAAGTAAATGGGGTAATGAATTAATGAAAATGAGTATGCAGGCCAAAGATTATATAATTGTGAGACAATAAACATGACACTTTTCCGTTTATTCATTCCATTCTACTAAAAGTAAAATAAAAGGTCCAAGGATACCTTAATGATGGTGGCTTAGAGAAACGTGAATAAGGAGGAAATAAAGCAAATACAAGCTAAGGAAAAGAGAAGAGGATTTAAACAAGATTTCTTAGAGATTAAGGTGAGTAATACTAAGCCTTTTATTCCATTCGTTTTGGTAGATTTGAATGATGTTATTTTGTATTCATGTAGATTTATGTCAAAATGAAAACCGAATATGATGTCCTAACCATTGTTCAAAAAATGGGTTAGTAATTTGAGAACTTAGGAATAAATTGTTATGAATTTTTGAAGTAAACATCTAGAAAATATAATAGGAAAATAACTTGTAATTCAAATGAATGATAATGTTGGGATAAAGGAATTATTCATATATGTATTAAAATTGTAATACAATGGGACAAGATCCATAAAAATAGCCGAAATGATAAATAAAGGACTCTACGAATGTCAGAAAATAGTACGGTAACATATTGGGTGATGATACATGTAAACGAGATAGCGTGCTTTGTCAGAAGTGTCATATATTGTCGGGTACTAAGCTAAGGAGGCGGTGGCCAAACACCTTAAAGGAGAACTGTGCCGAATAATACTGTGCTAGGTAGTGGGGTAGTGATTTTCCAAAGGAATCTAAGGACTCTCTAGGGAAAGTATTTTCACGCCGTAATTTTTCAAAAGACAAATTTTGCCGCCATTCCATATTGAAATTTAGAAAAGGACACACTCAATAAGTAAATAATGTATTGCATATATTGGTCGGGGTAGGTTATATTGTGTTGAAGTATTATAAGCAGAATTGAGGAATGGAAGGGCTATTGACGCCAAGTAAGGACGCTTTCTTAAGTGCACATCTAAAGAAACTCTAGGTGAGGAGAGGCATCCAACTTCTAAAGGTTTGCAAGGGGATGATTCTATGCATCCTCAAATAAAAATAAAAATAATACTACATGGGGCTGATTTTATGCAGTAAGGGACTACATGTGGCTGATTCTTTTTAGTACAGAATTAAATAATAACTAAATGAGAACCGAGTGTGGCTAATTCATAGTAAATCTGAAATAAATAAATAAATATTAGATAGGGGACCGTTGGTGGCTGATTCATAGTGATTCTAGGTCTAATTAAATGATATTAAAGATGAAGGAAGGGAAAATCTACGAGTGGTTACTTCATAGCAGATTTGAACTTAATTAGTTTATTAGAATAAGGCTGCGGGTAGGGTAGCATAGTAGACCAATGTGAAATAAAATGATACCATGAGGGTCGGATTCCATGCAGTACAATGTCAAATAAGTCAATAAAATAATACTGTGGTGATTAGGGTCAATGTAGTATTAGTAAACCAAAGAGAGAATTTAAGGGTGGTTGTCGGGGGAATTCCTTGCGGCATCAAATCTTTATATGGTCTGTTTGGAACCAGGTGGGAACTGCACAAGGGCGCAGTAGTAACTATATTAAGTATAACTTGGGAAGTTTCCAAGGGTGAGTAAATAGAACCATTATTGTGTGAAGTATTTTGTATACAATTTGTAAGTAGTGAAGGGAAAACGCATTCCATATTATACGATGTGGTCTCTTTATGTGTTTATAATGTATTTTCAGGTAAGTATTAGTTACACAAGAGTTTACGTCTGCCCCTTATTTTTATTATTTTTTGTCCATAAATTCACGAGTACTCATTTAAGTAGGCCGATTTTACGGGATAGGAAGGTTATTTTGAGTGTATGCCGAAGATTGAAGACGATGCTGATGGCCTATTTATTTATTATTGCATGATAATTCCACCGTTATAAGTGTATTGGGTTGCATCATCGTATGTTTACCCAACAATCTACCATGTATTTCTATGATTATAGTGGTTCGGCTGTTAATGAAGCCGACGTCTACTTTATAACTTTCTATTAATTGACTACCGTTACAAGTGGAAACATATTACAATATGGTTAAATCTCCTAAGTTAGATCAAGTCACAAGTGCAAGAGTTCACTGGAGAATGACAATGAACCCTTAGGTAACTGTTGTGTGGGAGCAAAAGAGTAAAGAATAGTTTCTGCAGAGTTTCTACAGCCAATCTAGAAGTCTCAGGGCAGTATAGCACTTGCTTCAAGGGTTGATCTATTAGCACTTTAATCGAGTGTGCCTAGAAGTATGGTTGTAACTTTCTGCATGCGATCAAGAGGCAATATGCCAGTTTTCCCAATTTCAGATAGTTCTTTGTAACACCCCCTTATTTGGAGGCCCAAAACTAACGGCTGCAAATGCTGCAGTCATCCATAGTTATTAATCTTCGGCGACTAAATACAGCGGTGTTAGATTCATTGATACATAGAAACACATAAATATGGAATAAAATAAACTTCAAACAAATTCACATTCCATATCAAAACATTTCTAATTCATTACATAATCCAGTGTTTGCAAATCGTGTTCAGAGAAAATATAATTATTACAACATACGCCTAAAGCGATATATGAAGATGCCTCCCGGGATGATCAGAGTGTGTGTGTGTATATATATAGGCAATATAACTACTTTGCGATTACAACAACACTGCAAAATCAAAAGAAAAGAGAGCTCTAATATATATCATGCCTCCTGCACATCTTCGGAAGCATATTCATATTAGAGGTACCTGAAAACCTCCAATCTCAAACTACTCAAAAAATCAATCGAGCACCTAAGATTTTAATTGGAAAACATAAACTTCGAGTCAGACATAAAGCCTGGTATGAATAATAATCTACAATCTCAAATCATTTGGATATCTAGTAAGACAGCGCTGCTTAGTGGAACGGGCTTTCCCTCACTAGTATCTCAAAACTTTTTACAAAACCATATACTATGCTCTTGCAACCACAATGGTTAAAACAATTCAAAATAGTATAATATGATTATATGCAAAACAATTGAATAAATTCTAGATTACCCACCCCCATTCAATTTAGACTATCTGCCCCAGTTACAATTTCCAGGATTACTTTAACGACTCGATTTTTTGACGCTCGAAAATCGACATCAATACATCCATTGTATCAAATGCCAAACAATCGAATGCCGAAAAACCAAACCATTAGGGTTAAAGAAGAAGGAGGTAGAAGAAGAAATAGAATCAATATCGGAATCTCACAATCGCAGCGGAACAATATATAATAGATAAATGACTAATCTTTAAAACAAAAGAACTATATCAGTTTATACGTTACATTATCAGAGTACAACATCAACAAAACACAACACCGGGCAGTTATGATAACTTGCTCGTATGGAAACTAAATTTGTAGCAAACCATACACATCGGATAATACATTATATAGGGTGATACGTCTCGCCATCCAGCTTGTCTCTTGAACTCCACACCATACTTTCCTGACTTAGCTCCAGAACTTACTGATAACCCGACTCTAGGTTGCCCGTGTGGAAAATTAGGGGCACCCAGAGTATATAAAAGGGAACAATAAACTCGGAGTCATTCTGGGACTGGTGTGAGAACTTAAAACAGTTATTTGTACAAAAAGAAATCCTTCCATGCTTTTGGAAAATGAAACTACCATAAGGTCTCCCGGCACACGCTCAAATGCAATTGCACACATGGGGAAGGTTTCTCCCTATAGTAGTCAAACATGCTTGATACGCGAAAATCGTTTTGATATTATTATTAGTGCATAGTGTGGAAAAACATTTCGAAGGTATAATATTAATCTTAGCCAGCATACGTACCATTATAGTATGCCTACTATAGCTACCATGTTAAATGACAGGTTCTTCAACTAAAACCGCACAGGGCTCGTATTGATTGTTTGGATTCCCAACAAATGGTCAAGGCTAAGGAACTTTCTTTATTCCAATGGGTACGCCTCTGGAAGGATGTCTTGAGAACCTAACCGGATCTCTGCCAACACAAGGTCGGCTTACCTCTATAACTAGATAACTAACTGTCACGAGTACGCCATCCCCCCGTCGTAACCGACCTTTACCGAGGCGCCTCAAATTCCAACAACCACATAAGTAAAATATTTGGGCTCCATACTAGAATATCACTTTTTATCCAAATAAGTAAAATATCTGGGCTCCACACCAGAATACCACTTTTTATCCAAAAGGAAATACACATACCCTAAGGGGCGCGACCCCCATAGCCTTGCCGCATCCTTCCTGTTTCGACCATTTCCAGGGGTGTGAGGTTCGATGAAATTTTGTCCCACAAAGCTACGCTTTTCACAAAAGCCATGCTTCGATCTACCAATACTCAACACTTAGCATGCCACATTACATAATTGGGAATATATCACTAGTAAATATCAACACATAACCTCTGAGCTCGTACGTCTCAAAGAAGGGTGTTAAGCTAAGAAATAAATTCTTCGCCACCAAACAGAAATGTATTTGATAGAAACCAGCTTTATATCTCAAAGCGTAATGTCAGACATACATCCATACAAGTCCATCCTGGGTCTGAATGGAACCGAAGGCACTTCGTCCAATTAAGGAAAAAGTCCTTGCAAATCCAGATATCCCCTAATCACGTCTGGACTCCCCATCACGTAGGGTAATCTCCATATCGGAGCAACTTGGTGCAGAGGCAATCAACAGGTAATCCTTTCGTTTTCGAAAATACCCGGTCTTTAACCACCGTCTTCAAATGAAATCCCATTTCGTTGTATCATTATTCGGAATGAGTTTTATGACTTAATGTCCTTCCCTAGCTTATCCTCATAATAAGCTTATTTTTAAAAACATGTAGATATATTCAGATCATAGTTAAGTCACAACAAATTTCCATTTTTTTCTTTTAAACAAAAGAACCACCTTTAAGATTTGATACGTTTTCGGAGAACCATTTGGAATTCGACCTCCGGTCTCATCGAAATTCAAATGCTGTCTTAAAAGCCAATATTGATAGCCGGTTATCTAATTATCAAACAACATCCATAAACAACCGTCGGCTTTAAATATTTTTCCAGATTATTTATTTCAAAATATCTTCGCAAGATATAATTTTTTCTACACTTCAACCCTTTTGAAAACAGTTTTCAAATCACTTTCCTCTCGCGGAATAAATTCTAAATATTGTTTATTTTCACTGAAAATCACCAAGACTACATGCTTTAGATTTTAAAATAATTTAAATCACTTTATCTAGAAATATATATGCTTTAAAATACTTAGAATAAAAACTATTTAAAATACTTTATTCAAAATACCAATTATGAAATTTAATAATAATTTTTCATGTAAAACTTAAGCCAAAACAAATTTAAAAACAACGGTTATTGAATTTCATACAAGTTTTCCAAGTAAAAACTTTAGCCAAACTATACTTAAAATAAAACTACTTTATAAAATATAGATACTCATAATTATCTTTTAAAATCATAATATATAACCCTTTAAAATTATTACTACTATAACTAAATTAATAAAATATTTACCTTTAAAATTCTAAACAAATTAAATAATAGTTCTCAAAAACATTCTTTTAAACAACTTTAAAAACTTCCAACTTATACTTAAAAATCTGCTTTGAAAACATACTTCGCTTTTCAGGGAAATACACTTTTTTTCACACCTTTAAAAATAAACCGCTATTTATTTTTAAAACAAATTACCCTTTCCATTATAAATTCCCACCGTGAATTTATACTTCTAAATATCCACTAATATCTTATTTCACTTTATAAACCCAGTTTATAAATTCCATAGTCTCATTCCTTTTAAAAAAAAACACAGTTTCAACACTAAATCAATTTTCAAATTGAATTCCAAAATTTACTCCCTTTTAAAATAAATTCCTTTACTTATCCAAATTTATTTCAAAACCCATTAATTCCATATTCACTCCTTTATTTAGATTTAAAATATTATTTAAAATCTAAAATATTAATGTCATACTAAAATTTAAAATTCTCTCTTTATTTCTCCCAAACCATTTAAAATCCGAATTTTTATATAAATTCTTCAACTTTTAAACAATACTACTTAAGTTCTCAAAATCCATTTATTTTCATTTATTAAAAAAAATCTTTTTCCCCATACTTGGAATTTATTCAATAGGATTTCAAAAATCAACCTTTATCCTTTCTAAATTCCTTCTTTTAATTTATCCAATTCTCTAAAATTATTTTACTTAAAATTCTCTACTTTAGTTTCCTTCCAAAAATCTATTCTTTTATATTTTGGTATCTTAAAATACCAAAATATATTCGGCCAAACCATAGCCTTCAATAATTTCAATTACCAATATAATCAATCACAGATTATCAATAAATCATATCACAGCATATGAAATAAATTCAAACATTTGAGAAATCCAGTTGGATCCCTCCAACCCGTTTCCTTGCATCCACAGATGTTAGCATAACAAATTAAATACCAATCCCGCTTCAAGGCGGGATATCACGGTATAAAGGGCCATCCGCTATTATGCGGGGCGCATATGGTCTCATCCGCTATATAATGCAAGAAATCAATCACTCCAATATATATACACTCTATTATATATACCATAACATCCAACTGATAACAATTATCAATCCAAGCAAACAACCAATAATTCAAATTTAACTATTTAAATTTAAACTGGGTAATCCGATTGAGTGAGGAGTTCTCACCTTTGCTTTTGTTTTTCAATCCATTTCCATCAAAACTTGTTTTCTTCACGTTTTTTCTGACCTTGTACAAACATTATCGGTTTTATTAATATTTGAAATAGTCAAATTATCCATTACCACTTAACAAAATTTGATTAACCAATTATTTTATTCAAACCAATTTTCCAATAATAAATAATATTTCTTTTCTTTTGCAACCCATATACTAAAAATAATTTATAAATTTTCAAAAAAAAAATCTAATCTTATATAAATATTCAACATTTTAAAATTTCCATTTTCCCAAGCTCTTATATACAGAAAACTTACATTTATCTAAGAATATAATAGCATGCAAGTGTGTATATATATTTATTCGTACTTGTATATAAATTTCACATACATGTATTTCTTCTCTATAAATAGATTATATTTTTTTTCTGCTTCAAACTTGTATACGATTTTTAGCAAATAACCAAAATAAATTTTCTACTGTGTATGTATATTTTTTCTTTTCTTCTGTTCACTAATCTACAATATATTTAAATTAAATTAAAAACAACTAGGATGAAACTGCTACCTCACTGCCGTTGACCAGATCCAACATCGACGAACTCCTCGAGCCCACCACGACTACTTGCAAACTTCAGCAACTCGCCGTATGCCAACGCGACTCAAACGCTACCTGCCTCGATCCCACATCGATACTTGCCTGCCGCACCTGCGAGCCTCCCTCGCCACCGCGTGCTCGCCCATGGAAGACGACAAGATCGCGAGCTCGATTCGTGAGTTCCTTCCATTGATTCGAAAGATAACAGCTCGTCCTCTAACATTGCTCCAGAACTCAGAGATTTCCCTTTTAAGCTCGAACAGATCGAAAACCAAAAAAAGAAAGAAAAAAATCATGAATGGATCTCACGATTGATTTGAAGAGGAGGAACGAAAATTGTTTTGAGAAGAAGGAGTCTACAGACCTTCGCATATCTGATTTATTCTAACTGAGATCGGCCATTTCTTCTTCGATCTGTTTTTTTAATTTCTTATTTTTTTTCTTTTGAGCATCCGCCATTATTTTCTTCGTTCGTTTATTTATAAATTTCTTTATTTTAAAGAGAAAGGGGAAACGCGTGTGAAATTAATCAGAGAAAGAGAAACACGTGTTTGAATTTTCCTCTATGTGTCTTTGCTTGTACATTATATATATTCAAATTTAAATTCAAATTAAAATCGCTTAGAAATTGCAACTTAAAATCTCAACCTCCTACCAAGGCATGTCGCTAGGCGTTCATAAGGTTATACCCCTATTCTGAACGTGATGGAAAAGGTTCTGAGGCCTAACTCGATCGTATGAAGAAGATAGCCTTTTGGACCAGTTACTTATTAAATTTTTGATATAGATTTCAGTGCATTTACCTACCGTACGGCCACACGACAACTCCAAACGCTACGAAATTTGAAATCCAATAATAATACAATAATATGGATCCAATGGAATAAGATTCCTCGAATTCGGAGACTGTGCCTCAAAAGGCTATTTTTAAATATCGATTTAAACGATATATTTTCAAAACTTAACAAAACACTTTCAAATTCGAATTTTAAACTTCTATTATCTCTAGTATTATAAATATAATTTTTCCAAGCCTTTGAAATATTTTTAACAAGCATAAAAACTAAGATTCACTATTTTAATCAATTTCAATTATTAAATTCAATAATTTTAATTGCCAAATAAATTATGATATTTTGAAAGTCAAGTTAAACTAACTTTCAAATATTTAAAATCAATTAAATATTTCAATTTCAAATATCCAGAAATTCTGGGTCATTACATTCTTCTCCCCTTAAAAGAATTTCATCCCGAAATTACTAGTTAAGAAGAATGATCCATAACCCATTAACTATTTTCCAAATCCAAATAGTTTTTAACAACTTCCCAAAACCCAATAGTTTCAACTTTCCAAAACCATTTTTTGTTAAAGACACTATCATTCTTACTAACTTTCCAAATTCAACCATAAGTTTCGAACAATATTATTTTCTCAATAATTCAAATTTAAATCCAAATTTTAAATTATCAAAATTTTCTCAAAATTTTTCCAACTCCCTAAAATTTCGAAAAATTACGCCAGCGTCTCCTTTGCGCGGTTAGATCGGTACAACTAGAAAATGCCTCTACGGGCCCCTAGATTTCAAAAGAAAACAAAAGGCCAAGTGGCTAGACTAGAAAATCATCGAATTTCATACATAAATTTAAGTACATACCTTTTTGTTGAGCAATTCTATTTAACTTCCGAAATCAAAAATCCAATTTCCTTTTCCTTTATAACACCTGTATATCCTACTTAACAATAATATCCAACCATGGAATTCAAAATCATTTTATACATTTCTTGACAAAAGTTTCAACATCTATTTCATTCAATCTTGTATGATGCACTTATATCATCCGTACGCAATACCCAATTCGATCGCTTACTCGATCACACAATTTCACTTCCGAACTAGTATCGTTCACCCGACTTCCTAGCGCGAACTCAGATCTGGTTTCTTGATCGAAAATCGTCATTCTCCTTGCATAGCCATAAAATATGATAGAGAATTTCCAGAATCAACCAAAAATCCATATCCATGGTTTGCCGTCGAAAATCGAGTGAAAAATCCAACTCGAATCGATAACTATCTCAAAATTCTATGCTCGATTCTGGATCAAATTGCTATGCGAATAAAGTAATATACGTACGTCCTACGTATTTGTTTCTAATTGATTATTAGCTATATAAATTCTCTTTTTATTCACACTTATCATTTCACGTGTCTTTATTAAATCCTCATTCAAATATTTACTTAGAATATTTTCTCGATTCCAAATTTACCTTAAAAATTCCACTATTAATTTCTTAAGTTCAATAAATATTTTATATAACTTCTTATATTTCTTTCCACTTTATATTTTTGGTTTATCTATACTTTTATTCAAATTTTCATTTTCAAATTCATTTTCCCTTTCATTTTAAATATTGAATTCTATTCACATTATCTCAACCCATTTTTTTTTATTTCCATACCTTTATTATCTTTAGTCCACTTCGAACTAATTCTTCTACTCCATCTTATTTAACACAATTCAAATTCAATTCCAATGTTTAGCTTGAATTCCATTTACTTTATTTAACTCAATTCAATTATGTTCCATTTCCATTCAAATTTCCAAACTTATATAAGTTTCAACTTATTTAAATTCCATCTGCTAACTTCTTTTAATTCTTTTTAATTAATTTAGCTTACTTTCCAACTTATTATGTTTTCACACTTACTTTTATTTAACCCTTCCAAGATGAATCTTATTCTGACCAATTTCAACACTATTTTATTTAACCTGTTAGGTTTAAATTTCCCATTCCAACTAATCTTTTCGGAACCCTTATAAGTTTTTAAACTTATAAATATTCCATAACCATTTTTAAATAAGATTCCAGAGTTTAAATAATCACTTATGTATTTCAAAATCATTTTTTTTTGAAATCAATTATATCCAAAATCAAACTCAATTTTCTATGTATTCCCAATTCAGAACATTCGCGTAGCAATTCCTCCTTTGAAAACTCGAAAATGAACGCCGATGATGTTGCGGTCATCATCGGAATTATTTTCCAGCGGTCGAAAAGAGTTTAGTGCTTTTATCACTTCAAAAATATTTTTTCAAATATTCTTAAATTCCAAATCTCACCAGATTTCATATCCAATTCAAAAATATTTTTCCTAAATAATATCACCATTATTTTTCCAAACCTTTGAAAATCATTTTCAAGTCAAAGGAATTTGGTTTCCAAAATTTCAATTCCAAATCCTTTTAATTCCTATTCCAAAAATTTCTCTGGCACCTTATTTCAATTAATAAAACTCATTTATAAACTCTCATTACAAATTTCATTCTGTTAGTGAATTTATTTCCTTATCCTTTGGTTATTAACTTAATTTCTTATTCAATTTCCATAAAACAATGATAATAATTTAATATTATCACTTTCTAACAACCAAGCAACCATATAATTTATGGAAAATTATTTCTTTTATATACAAAAAATAATTTGGGTCAAATTATTTCATTTACCCTATTTTAAAACAATACTGTGTTGGTTTATCTCGTTTAAGAGTTTAAAAACCTTTATCAATGTTATGGCATCCTAAATATCGACTAGAGTATGTAAACACTCAACCAGTAAGTCAATACAATATAAAAACAATTTTTTATATTCACTAACAAATACGCACTCATATCTATTATCACGCTCAAACTCATTCTATAGTATTACTGACTCTATCTCTAATGAGTAATTTTTCCAAGCCTAGGTATATCGCCAACATAAGCTCTGATACCAAATTGTAACGACCCGATTTTTCGACTCCCAAAAATCACCGTCAATACATCTGCTGTATCAAATGCCGAACAATCAAATGCCGGAAAAACGAACTGTTAAGGTTAAAGAAGAAGGAGGTAGAAGAAGAAATAGAAACAATATCAAAATCTTACAATCACAGCGGAACAATATATAATTGATAAATGACTAATCTTTAAAACAAAAAAACTATATCTTTATACATTACATTATCAGAGTACAACATCGACAAAGCACAACACTGGAAGTTATGATAACTTGTCCATATGGAAACTGAATTTGCAGTAAACCATACATTGCGGATAATACATCATATACGGGTGATACGTCTCGCCATCCAGCTTGTGTGATGACCCGAAATTTTGAATATTTGAAATTGGGATATTTAATTAATTTTAAAGATTCGAAACTTAATCTAACTTGAATTTCAAGTATCTCCACTTATTTGATAATTACATTTTTGAATTGAATTTCTGGGAATTAGGGAAAATATTAAATGTTGAGTTTTAAGCTTATTAAAAATTTCAAAGGGCTTATAAAATTTATATTGATAGTACTGAAGATATTAAATGGGTTAAAATTGAATTTAACAATGGTTTGTTTAGTTTTAAAAATATGTTGTTGAATCGATATTTAAAATAGCCTTCCGAGGCACAGTCTCGGATTTCGATGAAGCCAGTTCCATTGGATCTGTAATAGCATATAATTATCGGATTTCAATTTTCGTAGTTTTTGGTGTGATCATTTGGTCGTACGGTAGATAAACGTGCTGAAATCTATATCAAAAATGCAATATAACAACTGGGTCCAAAAGATATCTTCTCCATACGATCGAATTAGAACTCGAAACCTTTTCCATTGCATTCGGAATAGGGTTTTAACTTTATTAACGCCTAACGGCATGCCTCGATTGGAGATCGAGATTGTGAGTTACGTAAATCGAGATAATTTAAATTTATATATATATATATATATATATGTTTTCCTTCAATTCACTAATAGACTCATCCACCACCTGTCCACCCTAAGGACACGTTGCCTGCATCCTCCAACACATGTTTTCTTTTTCTCGTTCCTTTTTTAAAAATTCAAGACCAAACCTTTTTCTTTTCTTCCTATAGTTCAGATCCAAACGAAATAAACATTCTTTTAAAATAGAAAGGGTCGCTTGTTAAATCCCCCTCCGTATCAAAGTAAAATCCCCTTGTTCAACTCCTCTATCGATCGTTCCTCTTTTTTTAAAACCTAAATTAATTCTGGGCCCGATTTTGAGTTTGAATGTGGCATCGTGTCGAACGAGAGGCAATAGGATTCATGGCTCATGGCAGCGTTGAGGGGCCGAGGTCGTGGGAGGGGCGACTAGAGTTTGGCTAGCGATGGCGTTCGAGGATGCAGTGGTTCACGGGAATCAAAGCGAAGACAATGGCCTACTCGAGCATCTCGTTCGATCAATTGGTGTTACTCCTGCTCAGAACTCCACCGCGATTTGATAGTTCTCGAGATGTGGGAAGGCATGACTTGCCGTTGAGGGTGCGGCATCATATTGGGAATGGTGGCAGTAGCTCGCGATTCGTTTCCTATGTATATTAGGTAATTTAATTTTCGAACAACTTTAAATTCATTGTTACTCAAGTTTTACTCTTCAAATTAAATCAATTATATATATATGTATATATATGTAAACAACAAGGTATATTTCTCAGTAAGTTATAAAATTTCTGTTTTAATTTGAATAAAATAAATGGGTATATAAACAGAAATATATGTAGTTGGATTTTTTGATTTACAAGGGAGAAGAAGAGAAAGAGAGAGAGTGTGTGTGTGTACGTACGCATGCCTATTTTATTATATATATATATAAATGAATAAAAATATATTTATAATTGAGATCTTGAAAGGAAAAGTTGGAATTTTAAGGGTTGAAAGAATTTATATAATTTAGATTTTTATGGAATCTATATAATTATATATATGCAATTTCAAAGTGAAAAGAAATAAAATACATATTTTTTTAGATCTTCTAGTTTATCTTAAAAATTGTATTTTAGTGATTGATTTGTTTGATAAACTTATTTTAATTTATTATCGTTACAAAAAGGTTTCAAAAAGGAAATTTTTGGTTAAAATAAAATTATTAGCTAATTTATTTTAACTACTGAAAGATTCTTTTAAAAAAAGAGGAAGAGAATTATATAGTAAAATTGAATTGTTAACTAATTAATTTATTAAAGGAATTTAGTCTAAATTAAATAATTAGTTAATTAAATCTATGGGGATTAATTGTTCGATCAATTAAAATATTAATAATCGTATAAATATTTATACGAGGGCAAAATATGAAGGGAAGCAAGCCGGATTGGAAGTGGATTGCAAATAATAAAATCAAAGGTGAGTTAATCTCACTCATTTGGGATAACCATATAAATTTGATAGTTAAATTGAAATTGTTGGTTATTTGATTGCATTGATAATTATTATCCGTCTGGATGCGATAGTATATATAGTAGTAGTATATTGTATATATTGGAGCGATTGATTTCCCGCATCATATAGCGGATGAGACCCTATGCGTCCCGCATAATAACAGATGACCCTTTATACCGCGATGTTCCGCCTTGAAGCGTGATTGGTATTTTAAATTGTGTGCTAACATCTTTGGATGTAGGGAATCAGGTTGGAGTAATCCAACTGGATTCCTTAAAAATATTGAATATAATCTATGATATGATTCATTGACTATCTGTGTTAGATTATTGATTTTATTTGGAATTGAAAACATTGGATGCTATGGTTTAGTTGAATATATTTGGGTAGATTGAGTTATCAAAAATACAAATATTGGATTTAAAAGGAAATAAAAAGAGGAATTCTAACAAAAATAAATATAGCGAAATTAGATAATTAGATGAATGAATTTGGAAAAGACAAAAGTTTGTTTTTAAAATTCTAACGAATAAATTTCAAGAATGGAAAAAGATTTTTGAATAAATAGAAAAAAATGAAGTGGTATTGTTTAAAAATTAAAGAATTTATTTTTAAATTCAGATTTTAAATGGTTTAAGAAGAAATAAAAAAGAAATTTGAAACAAAGTATGAATTGGTATTTTCAGTTTAAATAAGATATTAAATCATGGTAAGAGGATGAATCTGAATTAATGGGTTTTGGAATAAATTGGAAAAGTAAAGGAATTATTTTAAAATGGAGTAAATTTTGGAAATCAATTTGGAAATTGATTTAGTGTTGGAAGCTGTGTTTAAAAAAGAGAATGAGATTATGGTATTTATAAACGGGTTGATAAATAAAGTGAAATATTTATTAGAGGATAGTTTGAAAATATAAATTCAGGATGGGAATTTATAAAGGAAGGGGTAATTTGCATTAAAAATAAATTATGATTTATTTTTAAAGGTGTTAAAGGAAAGTATATTTCCCCGAAAAGCCAAGAACGTTTTCAAGCATATTTTTAAGTTAAGTTAAAAGTTTGAAAGTTGTTTAAAAGAATATTTTTTAGAATTGTTATTTAAATTGTTTAATTTTTTAAAGGTAAATATTTTATTTAATTTAGTTATCGTAGTAATTATTTTAAAAAGGTTATTTGGTATTATGGTTTAAAAAGATAATTTTTAATATTTATATTTTATAAAGTAGTTTTATTTTAAAAGATAGTTTGGCTAAAGTTTTTATTTGAAAAACTTGTATAGAATTTCATAACTTTTATTTTAAAATTTGTTTGGCTTAATTTTACATGAAAATTTATTATTAAATTTCATAATTAGTATTTTAAATAAAGTGTTTTAAATAGTTTTATTTTAAATGTTTTAAAGTATATATTTTTGTATAAACTGATTTAAATTATTATTTTTAAATCTAAGTATTAAGACTTGGTGATTTCAAGGGAAATAAAACAAATTGGGTGGAATTTATTCCATGAGAGAATAAGTAATTTGAAAACTATTTTTAAGGGGTTGAAATGTAGAAAATATCTTGCGAAGATATTTTGAATAATAAATAATTCGGGAAATTATTAAATCTGATGGTTGTTTGTGAATGTTATTTGATAGTTAAATAACCGACTATCAATATTAGACAATGCGCTGATCGTTTCGAAGAGACCGAGATCGGGATTAATTTCTCGAAAACCACTTCCATCCGGTTTGAATATTTTTGTGAAGAAGACAAGGGTTGGAGTCGAAGATGGAGCATTGAGTACAAGGGATAATCGCTACTAATCTTGAGGGTGATTCCAAAATGTATGTAATAGGAGTAGTGCCTTGAGTTCCGTTCGAACCTGGAACGGACTTGTATAGACGAATGCTATCAGAACATCGTCAGGAGGGCGGTGAGCATTCTAAGTGAATTGTGTTAAAAAGGTAACGCATCGCTTCGAGCCTCATCAACCGGGAATGGCTAAAAAAGGGGAGGTGCACACAAGGCTAAGTGGCTAGCAATCAATTAGGATAAGATCACCCCTGTCTAGAGGTCCCTTTATTTTAGCTGTGTGGGTGGTTGCTGATCCCAACCGCAGGGTGAACTTATTCGAACTACCCAGTAAGGGGTAGCTCCGGTCTTGTGATGCAGAGGATCAGGGTGGATCCTCGGTACGGTGATCTTGACCACGTACTGTGATGGGCGGTACTCCGATAGCCCTGCCATTGTATGGAATCCAATCTCCAATAAGCGCCTGTACGGTTTTTATTGTGCCCAATTATGCTGAAACGTGAGATGCAAGCATTTCAGCTAGATTCTATTTTACTTTCTATTGACACTATTATAATATCAAATGGATTTGATAAAAAATGTTTTGGTTATCGTAATTAAAAGCCCGGCATGTTTATTTGTGGTGTGGTCTTACGAGATACCTTTGATTTCAAATGGTTTTGAAAACATTAATAATGCAATTGAGTGTGTTTTCTAACGCTGATTTTCCAGACTGACTCGGGTGTTATTTAACTATAATGCTCGGGTCAGACCGAGTATTATGGATACAGATTCTGGATGGACTGCTATGGAGCTTAGGATACGAGCTAGATGACGAGGCATATTTCCGTAGATTTATATTTTAACTGTGTAGTGTAAGCTGTATATTCAGCTTTGGAAGGGCGAGATATTATAACCATCCTGAATTGTGTTGTTGATTGTACTATATTCTAATGATGTAATGTATAAACAGATATAGTTCTTTTTGTTTGAAGATTAATCATTTATCTATTATATATTGTTCCGCTGCGTTGGTGAGATTCTGAGGTTGTTTTCTATTTCTTCTTCTACCTCCTTCTTCTTAACCTTAATGGTTCGGTTTTCCGGCATTCGATTGATCGGCATTTGATAAAGTGGACTGTGTTGATGTCGTTTTTCGGGCGTTGAAAAATCGGGTCGTTACAGAATGGTATTAGAGCTGAAGGTTAAGCGAGAACCTTGGCTCTGGTGAGGATTACTCATTAGAACAGAGTCCGTAGTACTCTAGAATGTGCTTGAGTGTATTAATAGATATGAACGCGTACTTGTTAGTGAATATGAAAAAAATTGTTTTTATATTGTGTTGACTTATCGATTGAGTGTTTATAGATTCTGGTCGGTGCAATTTGGCCAACTATATTGATAGCGATTTCTAAACTCTTAAACAAGATAAACCGACATAGTGTTGCTTTAGAATAGGGTAAATGAAATAATTTTACCCAAATTATTTTGTGTATAAAAGAAATAATTTTCCATAAATTATTATAGTTATATATATGGTTGCTTGATTGTTAGAGAGTAATAATATTAAAATATTATCATTGTTTTATGGAAATTGAATATAAGAAAATAGTGTTATAACCAAAGTTAAGGAATAGTTTATATAACAGAATGAGATTTATAATGTGAATAAATATGATTTACAATTGAATGAGATAAAATTCCAGAGTAACGATTGAATATAGATTGGAAAGGATTTAAGATTTGGAAATTTGAGAAACTTAAATTCCTTTGAATTTGAAAATGTTTTTTTCAAAGGTTTTGGGGGAATAATAGTGATATTATTTGGGAGATATTTTTGAATTGGATTTGAAATCTGGTGAGATTTGGAATTTAAAAATATTTGGAAGGGTTTTTAAAGAGATAAAGCTCCGAACTCTTTTTGGTCGCTGGAAAATAACTTCGGTAATGACTGCAACATTATCGGTGTTCATTTTCGAGCTCCAAAAAAGGGATTGCTACAGGGATGTTTTGGATGGGCGTTGCTTGCGATTTTGGGTTTGATTTTGAAAATACAAAAGAATAGTTGGATTTGGATATATATGTTTTCAAAATTGATTTTGAACAGTTTAAACTCTGGATGTTAAATAAAATGGTTATGGAATATTAATAAGTTTAAAACTTATAAGAGTTTGGAATTGGAATAGGAATCAACTTGAACTAAGAGAAATTGGAAATGTAAGCCTAAGCAGGCTAAATAAAATAGTATTGAAAATTTGTTAGAATAAAATTCATCTTGACAAGAGTTAAATTAAAGTAAGTGTGAAAACAAAATAGGCTGGTGAAGTAAACCAAATAAATAAGGTAAAAGATTAGTAAATGAGATGTAATTAAATTTGGAAAACTTATAGAAGTTTAAAATTTTAAATTAAATCAGAGTGTAATTAAAACTAGATAAGTAAAGATGAATGTAAAGAAAAAGTCTAGGTAGACTAAGGGAAATGGTTACTTAAATAAATTTATGAATGAATAAAGGAATTTATAATTTCAAGTAAATGTGAGAATAAAATAAGTTAGTAAAGCAAGTCAATTAAATGAAGTATTCAAGAGATTGTGAATGGAATGTAAATTAGTTGAAAAACTTATCGAAACTTAAAATTTGGATTGAAACTAAATATTTGAGTTATGTTAAAAAAAGTGACTGAAATGGAAAATTTGTCAAGTTGGACTAAATAAAGAAAATTATTGAAATAAAATTGGTAAGTGGAACTAATTAAAGAAATGACAAATTAAATATGGTTTGAAATAAATTGAATTCAATATCTAAAATTGAAAGGTAAATTGAATTCAGAATGGAATTGAAAATTTAAGTTAAATAGATATGAAAGCTTAAGTGATGAAAATAAATATAAATAAATATTAAAGTATATAGAATATTTATAATAAACATAAGAAAAAGAAAGGTGAAATTCTTAAGTAAAATTGGTATTGGAAATACTAAGTTAGAAATGGATGAAGGTTTAATAAGGTGTGTGAGATGATAAGCGGATAGAATTCAAAATGAATGTGAATAAAAGGGAATTGATATAGCTAATAATCAATTAAGATAAATACGTAGGATGTACGTGTATTTTTTTTGGCATAGTGATTTGATCCAAATTCGAGCATAGATTTCGAGGTAGTTATACCGATCCGAGTTGGAATTTTTCACTCAATTTTCGACGACGAACTCTAGATATGGATTTTTGATTGATTCTGGAAATTCTCTATCATAGTTTGCGGCTACGCAAGGAGAATGACGATTTCTAATTAAGACCAGAGCTGAGTTCGCACTAGGTAGGCGGGTGGACGATATTAGTTCAGAAGTTAAATTGTGTGATCGAATAAGCGATCAAATTTCGTATTGCGTATGGATGATATGTGTATATCATACAGTTTGAATGAAATAAATATTGAAACTATTATAAAGAAATGTATAAAATGATTTTGAAATCTGTAATTGGATATTATTGCTAAGTAGGATACAGGTATCTAATGGCAGCGGATAAATGGATGTTGTGATTTTCGAAGATAAATATGAATTGTCCAACAAAGAGGTATGTGTTTTAATTTCTGTATGAAATTTGATGATTTTCTAGTCTAGCCACTTGGCATATTATTTTCTTTTGAAATCTGGGGTCCCGTAGAGGCATTTTGTAGTTATACCTAGCTAGCCGCGCAAAGGAGACGCTGGCAAATTTTTTTGAAAATTTAGAAAGTTAGAATTTTTTTGAGAAATTTGGGTAATTTAAAATTTGGATTTAAATTTAAATTTGAATTTTTGAGAAAATAATATTATTTGGAAGTTATGGATGAGTTTAGGAAGTAATAAGTGTGATAGTATCTTTAATAAAAGATTGTTTGGGTGTGTTAAAACTGTTGATTTTGGGAAGAAAATTAATGGGTTATGGACCATTCTCTTAACTAGTAATTTCGGGGACAAAATTCTTTTAAGGGGGAAAGAATGTGATGACCCAAAATTTTCAAATATTTGAAATTGTGATATTTAATTAATTTAAATATTCGAAAGTTAGTTTAACTTGAATTTCAAATATCTCCACTTATTTGATAATTAAATTTTTGAATTGAATTTCTGGGAATTGGGCAAAATATTAAATGTTGAGTTTTAAGCTTATTAAAAATATTTCAAAGGGCTTATAAAATTTATATTGATAGTACTGATGATAATAAATGGGTTAAAATTGAATTTAACAGTGGTTTGTTTAGTTTTAAAAATATGTCGTTTAAATCGATATTTAAAATAGCCTTCCGAGGCACGGTCTCGGATTTCGACGAAACCAGTTCCAATGGATCCGTAATAGTGTATTATTATTAAATTTCAATTTTCGTAGTGTTTGGAGTGATCGTTTGGTCGTACGGTAGATAAACGCGCTGAAATCTATATCAAAAATTCAATATAATAACTAGATCCAAAAGCTACTTTCTCCATACGATCGAATTAGGACTCGAAACCTTTTCCATTGCGTTCGAATAAGGGTTTAACGATATGAATGCCTAGCAGCATGCCTCGATTAGAGATCGAGATTGTGAGTTACGTAAATCGAGATAATTTAAATTCAAATATATATATATGTGTGTGTGTGTGTGTGTGTGTGTGTTTTCCTTTAATTCACTAATAGGCTCATCCACCACCTGTCCACCCTGAGGACACATTGCCTGCATCCTCCAACACGTGTTTTCTTTTTCCCCTTCCCATTTTAAAATTAAAGACCAAACCTTTTTCCTTTCTTCCTGTAGTTCAGATCCAAACGAAATAAACATTCTTTTAAAACAGAAAGGGTCACCTGTTAAATCACCCTTCGAATAAAAGTCAAATCCCCTTCTTCAACTCCTCCATCGATCTTTCCTCTTTTAAAAATAAAAAATTTAAATTAATTCTGGGCACGATTTCGAGTTTGAATGTGGCATCGTGTCAAAAGAGAGGTAATAGGATTCGCGGTACATGGAAGCATTGAGGGGCTAAGGTCGTGGGAGGGGCGACTAGGGTTTGGCTCGCGATGGCGTTCGAGGATGTAGTGGTTCACGAGAATCGAAGCGAAGACAATGGCCTAATCAAGCGTCTCGTTCAATCGACTGGCGTTACTCCTGCTCAGAACTCCACCGCGATTTGATAGTTCTCAAGATCTGGGAGGGCACGACTTGTCGTTGTGGGTGCGACGGCATGCTGGGGATGGTGGCAGTAGCTCACGATTCGTTTCCTATGTATAATAGGTAATTTATTTTCGAACAACTTTAAATTCATTGTTAATCAAGTTTTACTCTTCAAATTAATTTTATATATATATATATATATATATATATATATAAACAGCATGGTATATTTTACAGTAAGGTATAAAATTTCTGTTTCAATTTGAATAAAATAAATAGGTACATAAACAGAAATATATATAGTTGGATTTTTTTGATTTACAGTAAAGAAGTGTGTGTGTGTGTGTATACGCATGCCTAGTTTATTATGTATGTATATATATATATATATGAATAAAAATATATTTATAATTAAGATCTTGAAAGGAAAAGTTGGAATTTTAAGGGTTGAAAGAATTTATATAATTTATATTTTTAAGGAATCTATATAATTATATATATACAATTTCAAAGTGAAAAGAAATAAAATACATATTTTTTTAGATCTTCTGGTTTATTTTAAAAATTGCGTTTTAGCAATTAATTTGTTTAATAAACTTATTTTAATTTATTATAGTTACAAAAAGATTTCAAAGAGGAAATTTTTGGTTAAAATAAAATTATTAGCTAATTTATTTTAACTACTGAAAGATTCTTTAAAAAAAGGAGGGAGATAATTATTTAGTAAAATTGAATTTTTAACTAATTAATTTATTAAAGGAATTTAGTCTAAATTAAATAATTAGTTAATTAAATCCATGGGGATTAATTGTTTGATCAATTAAAATATCAATAACCGTATAAATGTTTATACAAGGGCAAAATATGAAGGGAAGCAAGCAGATTGGAAGTGGATTGCAAACAATAACATCAAAGGTGGGTTAATCTCACTTATTTGGGATAACCATTAAAATTTAATGGTTAAATTTATATTATTGGTTGTTTGATTGCATTGATAACTATTATCAGCCTGGATGCGCTAGTATATATAGTAGTATATATGGTATATATTGGAGTGATTGATTTCCTATATTATATAGCGGATAAGACCCTATGCGCTCCGCATAATAGCGGATGACCCTTTATACCGCGATGTCCTGCCTTGAAGCGGGATTGGTATTTTAAATTGTGTGCTAACATCTGTGGATGCAAGGAACATGTTAGAGGAATCCAACTGGATTCCTCAAAAATATTGAATATAATCTGTGATATGATTCATTGACTATCTGTGTTAGATTATTGATTTTATTTGGAATTGAAAATACTAGATGCTATGGTTTAATTGAATATATTTAGGTATATTGCGTTATCAAAAATATAAATATTGGATTTACAAGGAAATAAAAAGAGGAATTATAAGTAAAATAAATATAGCGAAATCGGAGAATTAGAGGAATGAATTTGGAAAACACAAAAGTTTGATTTTAAAATTCTAACGAATAGATTTCAAGAATGGAAAAAGATTTCTGAATAAATAGAAATAAATGAAGTGGTATTGTTTAAAAATTAAAGAATTAAATTTTACATTCAGATTTTAAATGGTTTGAGAAGAAATAAAAGAAGAATTTTGAAAATAAAGTATGAATTGGTATTTTCAGTTTAAATAACATATTAAATCATAGTAAGAGGATGAATTTGAATTAATGGGTTTTGGAATAAATTGGAAAAGTAAAGGAATTATTTGAAATGGAGTAAATTTTTGGAAATCAATTTGGAAATTGATTTAGTATTTGGAAAGTGGGTTTAAATAAAGAGAATGAGATTATGGAATTTATAAACGGGTTGATAAATAAAGTGAAATATTTATCAGAGTATAGCTTGGAAAAATAAATTCAGGATGGGAATTTATAAAGGATGGGGTAATTTGTTTTAAAAATAAATAGTGATTTGCTTTTAAAGGTGTGAAAGGAAAGTATATTTCCCTAAAAAGCCAAGAACGTTTTCAAGCCGATTTTTAAGTAAAGTTTAAAGTTTTAAAGTTGTTCAAAAGAATATTTTTAAGAATTATTATTTAAATTGTTTAAATTTTTAAAGGTAAATATTTTATTTTATTTAGTTATAGAAGTAATTATTCCAAAAAGGTTAATTAGTATTATAGTTTAAAAAGATAATTATTTATATTTATATTTTATAAAGTAGTTTTATTTTAAAAGATAGTTTGGCTAAAGTTTTTATTTGAAAAACTTGTATAGAATTTCATAACTTTTATTTTAAAATTTGTTTGGCTTAAGTTTTACATGAAAAATTATTATTAAATTTCATAACTAATATTTTAAATAAAGTGTTTTAAATAGTTTTATTTTAAATGTTTTAAAGTATATATTTTTGTAGAAAGTGATTTAAATTATTATTTTTAAATCTAAGTATTAAGACTTGGTGATTTCAACGGAAATAAAACAAATTGGGTGGAATTTATTCTGCGAGAGAAAAAGTAATTTGAAAATTATTTTCAAAGGGTTGAAGTGTACAAAATATCTTGGGAAGATATTTTGAATAATATATAATTTGGGAAATTATTAAATCTGATGGTTGTTGGTGAATATTATTTGATAGTTAAATAACTGACTATCAATATTAGACAATGCGCTGATCGTTTCGAAGAGACCGGGATCGGGATTAATTTCCCGAAAACCACTTCTATCCGGCTTAAACGTTTTCGTGAAGAAGACAAGAGTTGGAGCTGAAGATGGAGCAATGAAGTACAAGGGCTAATCACTACTAATCCTGAGGGTGATTTCAAAATGGATGTAGTAAGAGTAGTGCCTTCGGTTCCGTTCAAACCTAGAACGGACCTGTATGGACGAATGCTATCAGAACATCGTCAGGAGGGCGGTGAGAATTCTAAGTGAATTGTGCTAAAAAGGTAACGCATAGCCTCGAGCCTCATCAACCGGGAATGGCTAAAACATGGGAGGTGCACACATGGCTAAGTGGCTAGCAACCAATTAGGATAAGGTCACCCCTGCCTAGAGGTCCATTTATTTCAGCCGTGTGGGCGATTGCTGATCCCAACCGTAGGGTAAACTTATTCGGACTCTCCAGTAAGGGGTGGATCCGGTCTTGTGATGCAAGGGATCAGGGTGGATCCTCGGTATGGTGATCTAGACTGCGTATTATGGTGGGCGGTACCCTAGTAGCCCTGCCAGTGTATGGAATCTAATCTCCAATAAGCGCCTGTACGGTTTTGATTGTGCCCAACTATGTTGAAACATAAGATGCTTACATTTCGACTAGATTCTGGATGGACTGCTGTGGAGCTCCGGAAACGAGCTAGATGACGAGGCGTATTCCGTAGATTTATATTTCTGCTGTGCAGTGTAAGCTGTATATTCAGCTTTGGAAGGGAGAGATATTATAACCGTCTTGAATTGTGTTGTTGATCGTATTGTACTCTGATGATGTAATGTATAAACAGATATAGTTCTTTTTGTTTAAAGTTTAATCATTTATCTATTATATATTGTTCCGCTGTGTTGGTGTGATTCTGAGGTTGTTTTCTATTTCTTCTTCTACCTTCTTCTTCTTAACCCTAATGGTTCGGTTTTCCGGCATTCGATTGATCGACATTTGATACAGTGGACTGTATTGATGTCGTTTTTCGGGCGTCGAAAAATCGGGTCGTTACAGCCTGTCTCCTGATCTCCACAGCATACTTTCCTGACTTAGCTCAAGAACTTACTGATAACCTGACTCTAGGCTTCCCGTGTAGAAAATTAAGGGCACCTAGAGTTTAGAAAAGGAAACAATAGACTCCGAGTCAGTCATGGGACTGGTGTGAGAACTTAAAACATTTATTTGTACAAAAAGAAATCCGTTCATGCTTTTGGAAAATGAAACTACCATAAGGTCTTCCGGCACACGTTCAAATGCAATCGCACACATGAGGAAGGTTTCTCCTTATAGTAATCAAACATGCTTGATACGCGAAAATCCTTTTATATTATTTTTAGTGCATAGTGTGGAAAAACATTTCGAAAGTATAATATTAATCATAGCCAGCATATGTACCATTATAGTTTGCCTACTATAGCTACCATGTTAAATGGCAGGTTCTACAACTAAAACCGTACAGGGCTCGTATTGATTGTTTGGATTTCCAAAAAATGGTCAAGGCTAAGGAACTTCCTTTATCCGAATGGGTACGCCTCTGGAAGGACGTCCCGAGAACCTAACCGGATCTTTGCCAACACAATGTCGGGTTACCTCTGTAACTAGGTAACTAACTATCATGAGTATGCCATCTCCCGGTTGTAACCGACCTTTACCGAGGCGCCTCAAATTCCAACAACCACATAAGTAAAATATCTAGCCTCCATAACAGAATACCACTTTTTATCCCATAAGTAAAATATCTGGGATCCACGCCAGAATACCACTTTTATCCAGAAGGAAATGCACATACCCTGAGGGGTGCGACCCCCATAACCTTGCCGCATCCTTCTTGTTTTGACCATTTCCGAGGTGTGAGGTTCGATGAAGTCTCGTCCCACAAAGCTACGCTTTTCACAAAAGTCATGCTTCGATCAACCAATGCTTATCACTTAGCATGTTACCAAATTGGGAATATATCACTAGTAAATATCAGCTACATAACCTCTAAGCTCGTATGTCTCAGAGAAGGGTGTTAAACTAAGATAATAAATTCTCAGCCACCAAACAGAAATATATTTGATAGAAACCAGCTTTATATCTCACAGTGTAATGTCAGACATACATCCATACAAGTCCATCCTAGATCTGAATGGAACCGAAGGCACTTCGTCCAATTAAGGAAAAAGCCCTTGCAAATCCGGATATCCCCTAATCATGTCTAGACTCCCCATCACATAGGGTAATCTCTATACTGAAGCAACTCAGTGCAGAGACAATCAATAGGTAATCCTTTCGTTTTCGAAAATACCCGGTCTTCAACCACCGTCTTCAAATGCAATCTCATTCGTCGTATCATTATTCGGAATGGGCTTTATGACTTAATGTAACGACCCAGAATTTTTTGAAATTAAAATTTGAATATTTAATTAATTTTAAATATTAATAAGTGAATTTATAAGTCAAATAAATTTTTATTTGAATTATTGGATTTAATTGAATAATTAAATCGATGATTTAATACGTTAAATTATGGAAATAATTGAAAATTGGGTTAAATATGATTGAAATGATTTGTAAAATTTTATTTTATCATATGGGAGTTAGAATGATATTTTAGAACTTTTAAAATCGAATTTAGAGTTAATTTGTGAAAATTGAATATTTTAATATTTAAATCGACTAGTGAAAATAGTCAATTTTTGAACAGTCTCAGAATTGAACGAAACCAGTTCCATTGGATCCGTAATAGTTAGTTATTACCGGATTTCAAATTTCGTGTCAATCGGAGCTATCGTTTGATCTTGGCAGCTCGAAACGCATCGATTTATTTTTAATTTTAATTTGGCGAGTAAAAATAGCCATTTTTCAAAAAGTCTCGGATTTCGACGAAACCAGTTTCATCGGATCCGTAATGTGATATTATTGTAAGGTTTCAAATTTCAAGTCAATTGGATTTACCGTTTGTCCTGTACAAATTAAAACGCCTAGAAATCGAGTTAAATCGGTTTAATTCAAATTGAGCGTTTACAGCCATAACTCGCACAGATGTCCGAATTAGCTTCCGAAACCTGTTCCATTGTGTCCGGAATGCAGGATAAACCCTAGGTACGTCAGTTTCGGCGCCTAAATCGGAGTTCGGAATTTTCGGATGAATAGTGTCGTTCAAAACTCTATAAATAGACCACCACCATCACAAAATAAAAAAAAAGAAATCTAAACCCTAAAAAACTGCAGCCGGCCCTAAAGCATGAACGGCCAGAAAATCATCCTCTTTCCCCTCTCAATCTCTCTCAATCTACAAAGATTTAGCCAAGGTGTTCAACACGAAAGTCGTAGAGCTCGACGAGAGCTTCGATTCCACACGGTGATGATCGGAAATGGTGCAACGTAGGAGGAGCTATGGTGGGCCGTTTGCTTCAGCTCATGCACGCAATTCGAGGCATATATGGTGACCGAACTCCAAGGTGTTGAGGCCGAGCATGGTGGTGGAGTAGGGCTACGCAATAGAGCTTCCTGATCGAATTCAAGTCGAGTGATTTTGGTGCAAAATTAAACCCTAATCTATAATGATGGGTTTTGTGTGTGCGTGTTTGGGTCTGGAGATGGAACGTGAGGAAGATGATAGAAGGGGACGGCCTGATGTAGTTGGGGTTGTGATGGAGGGCCATGATTTAAAGAGAGGTTTAAAAATTTTAATTATGTTGTAAATGTTGTATAAATCGTGTGTAAACTTGTAAAATACATAACTTTTTCATACGAGGTCGAAAACGCGCGAAACTAGTTGCGTTGGAATCGTATGGACGAGCACTACGCGATGGAGTTGGTATGGAGTCGTTTGGAGTTAGCGAGAATTTTGGGTAAAATTAAACGCGCGTTTAATTTTATTCGAAATAAATCGCTAAAACGAAATTAAAATCAAGGTGAGAACTTCTCACTCAATCGAATCAGTTTCGATTTTATTTTAAATAGTTAGATTTAAAATATTTGAATGCATGTTTGAATGATGATTGATATCTATTGATTGTTAAAATAGACATTATACGCCGTTAGTAAGCAGATGTTATTTATTAAAAACATATACCGCGAATATTTCATAAACAGTGAAATTGGTATTATATATAATAGCAATATATATATATATTGGCATATGTATATATTGGAGTTATTGATTTCCCGCAATTTTTTGTTTAGCGGATGAGACCCTATTGCGCCGTTATTAAGCGGATAATATTTAAATCCCATATACCGCGATAATTTCGTACTGGAGCGAAATTGGTATTGTGCTAATGTTTGTGGATGCAGGAAAACAGGTTGGAGGGATCCAACTGGATTCCTCAACAGTATTTATTTGATTTCAGATATTTTGATATTTGATTGATTATCATATACGATATATGATATCGTTGTAGTCGTGATTGACTATTTGGTGTGTAGCATCATTGGACCAAATTTGGAAATTTAAAATGATTTCAAAGTGATTTTTGAAAGTATACGTTTATAAAATATTTTTGGAAATTGATTCATTTTAAATAAATAAACGTTATAATTTTTAAAGTTATAAAAATTATGATTTTGAGAAATACGGTTAAAAAAATTTATTTTGAGAAATATAGTTAAAAACTGATTTTTGAGAATATGATGCTAATGATTTTATAAAATAGTATAATCGGGATTTTTGAATTTATTATAAAAAGTTGAAAGAATAGAATTTATAAAATTTAATTATTTTATAAATCAAGAGAATGGTGAAATTATAAAGGAGATTAAAGATGTTTTAAAAGAATAATATAAATTGATTTATATTAAGTGATTTATAAATGGATATTTATAAATTGAAATATAGACATTATAAAACGAGTTTTTATAAGTGTTTGAATGAAGTGAAAATGAATTTCATAAATGAATGAAATTTATAGAATTATAAACTGTGAAGTTATAAATAAAATTTATAAATAGTAAGATTTATAAATTGGTGAAGTTAATTGAGGAATAGATTTGGGTGAATAATTGAATCTTATAGGTTATAAGATTTATAATTATGAAGTTCAAAGGAACGATTTTTGCAAACAAATAGATTATAAGCACTTAACTTATAATATGAACTTTGAGTTATAATTGAGTTATAAACTGGAATAGGTTAATAAAAGAATTTATAAAAAGGAAGTTTTTATAAATAAATAGAAATGGAATTTATAAACGATGTTTTATAAATTCGCAAATGACTTATTTTGATAAGAAAATTGTTGGAACCTATTAAAGGAGTTATATTCACATTTTTGAATAGTGAATAATCCTTTGAATTAAAACGAATAAAAGGATGAGATTTCTTAATGAAGTTTATTCACATTTTTGAATAGTGAATAACACGTTAAAGAAAATGGTTTGAATGTGAATGTTTTAAATAGAATTAAAACGATCTAACGATGTTTTAAAAAGGTGTTGAGATTCGAAACCATAGATTTCAACATTCATTGTTGAAATAGACGTTTTCGAGAAATAAAAGGAAATAGTGGACTATAACACTGTTGTTATAGTAAATGATTTCCGAAAGGAAATGTTTTGAATAGTATTGGGATTTATATATCTATTTTAAATTCGAATCCCTATACTAGTGATTTTGGGTTGTCGTAACGATGTTTTACGCAACATTCGTTTTGGCCCAAATAAATATGTTAAAGAGAATGATTTCCTTAAAGACTGAAATATATACTTAATTCGATTTAAGTATATTGAATATTTTCCAAGGTTGGAAATAAAAAGATTTGTGAATTACTTATGAATAAATAAGTATGGAAATGTTTTCCAATATGAAGTGAATATTTAGAATTTATCTTTTGAAGATAAATTGAAAATGGATAGTTGAAATCGTATATGCATGAATATTTTTGAATATAAATTCACTAAGGAATTTATAAAAGAAAGTGGAATTTGTTAAAAATAAATATTGATTTATTTTTGAAGTGTTGAAATTTTATATCTTGTAAAGATATTTTGGAAGATAAATAATTTGGAAAATTATTTGGAATCTGGTTATGTGTGCATATCCATTGATAGTTCAATAACCGACTATCAATATTTCCCTTTGAATGGGTATTTGATGTGATTTGTTTGAATGTGAATGCCACACTTATTTTTGAATAAGCGCTCACTATTCGGGTTAACCGGGAAAGGACCATGGGGTCGTATAACCCATTCCGAATATGTGATACGTCGTTGTGAATTGCATTGAAGATCGGTGTTGAGAGTATTTGTGAAAGCGATAGGATGACCTATCGATTGTCTCTGCACTGGGTAGCTCCTGGTATAGAGATTCCTTAAGTGATGGGAAATTCGATCGGGATTGTGAATACCCGTATTGCAAGGGCTTCGTAAGAAGTGCCTTCGGTTTTGTTCGAGCCCGGAACAGACTTGTATGGATTGTATGCCTGACATTACAAGTTGAGATGTAAAGCCGATTTCTTTCAAATATATTTCTGTTGGTGGCGGAGAATTTATTCTTTTAGCTTAACACCCTTCTCTGAGACGTACGAGCTCAGAGGTTATATAGTTGAAGTTATCAGCGATATATTCCCAATTTGGTAATGTGACATGCTGAGTGATGCTGAAATGATCATTGTGTTGATTATTTGTGATAGGATCATTTATTTGATCGTCTATCCTTGTGATCATTGTGTTGATCATTTGTTGACCCAAAGCATGACTTTTGTATAAAGTATGTTTTTGTGGACGTGACTTCGTCGAGCCTCACACCCCGTGAATGGTCAAAACAGGAAAGAAGCAGCAAGGTTATGAGGGGTAGCGCCCTTTAGGATGTGTCCATTTCCTTCTGGAAAAGGGTGGTATCATGGTATGGAGCCCAGATACTTACTCATGTTGAAAACACTTTGTTATGATTGTGTGAATTGATTGCAAGCGCTCGGTTAAAAGGTCCCAAAGGACCGGGGGATGGCATATTCGGTCAGTTGTTACTCAGTTAGGGGTAACCCGGCCTTGTGTTGGTAGAGATCCGGTTTGGTTCTCGGGGATGTCCATCCGGAGGCATTCTCATGTGGCAATGGGAAGTTCCTTGGCCTGATCATTCGTTGGAAATCCAAAGAAACAATACGTGACTTGTACGGTTTTAGTTGTATAACCTGCTATGGAATGTGGCGGTAACCTGCTATTGAACATAGTTAGCTATAGTAGGCATAGTTCGAAATGTCTATGCTGGCTAAGATTTATATTCTACTTTCGAAATGAATTTTTCTCTACACTATGCACTAGTAATAATATCAAATGTTATTTTTAAATGCGTATCAAGCATCTTTGACTATCATAAGGAGAAATCTCCTCCGATTCTGCGTTTGCATTGTGTGTGTGTGCGGGAGGCCTTATGGTAGTCTCATTTTTAAAAAACATTGCGAATTGACTTTAAAAATATTCTTCTATTTGTTTTTCAAAGATAAATAAACTGTTTTGAGTTCTCACACCAGTCACATGACTGACTTGGAGTTTATTGTTTTCCTTCCTAAACTCTGGGTGCCCACCAATTTCCACACGGGCAGTTAAGAGTTAGGTTTATCAGGATATTCTGGATATTCTGGAGTTGCTGGAGGCAAGCTGGATGGCATGGCGTATTACTAGTATATAGTATTTCTTTTTCCGCTGCACTGTTTGTTGTTGATGTTGTTATATACTCTGATGATATGATGTAATGAAATGAAATGTATAAAATGTAATAACTGATAGAGTTCTTTGTTTAAAGATTATTCATTTATTATTATATGTTGTTCCGCTGCGAATTGTGAGATTCTGATGTTGTTCTGTTGTTTTCTGTTCCGTTCTATGTTTTCTATTTTTCTGTTCCCTCTGTTTTCAAATTCTCTATTTTCTTTTGTCTTTTCTCTATTTTAAAATTCCCTCTATTTTCTCTCTTCTTTCTTCTCTCTTCTTCTCTTCTCTTTCCTTAAATTCTCTTTTTAAAACCCTCAGTGTTCGGTTTTCCGTCGTTCGATTCCTCGGCAGTCGATAAAGTGAGTGTCGATGTCGAATTTTCGGAAGACGAAGAATCGTGTCCTGACAATGTGGTATCAGAGCATATGGTTAAGCGACAACCATGGTTCTGTTGGGTATTACTCATTAGAGATAGAGTCAGCAGTACTCTAGAATGAGTTTGAGTGTAATAATAGCTATGAGAGCGTATTTGTTAGTGAATATAAAATTGTTTTATATTGTGATGATTGGTTTGTTGAGTGGTATATGAACCTTCGTCAGCGTGGTCTCGACAACTATGCCGAAGGGGTTTCTAAACACTTGAATAGAACAATTCGGCACAATATTTGTTTTAAGTTGGGTAAATGAAATAATTTTACCTTGATTATATTTTATATATAAAAGAATAATTTTTCAGAATTATTAAAGTGTATATAAGTTGATTGTTTAGTTGTTTGAATAATCTAAATAAAAGAATAATTGTATAAGCAAAAGAATTATAAGAATTGAATTATAATTAAAGTGATTTACAATTGTGAAATAAACTTATATATATATAAGAAATGAAACTATATGAATATAAGTTGTAAACAAAAATGAATTTAAGTTATGTAAAACTAAGTAATGTTTAAATGGAAGTATAACTTAAGTGTTGTTGAATGGAATTGATTTTGGTATCGAAGTAAATAATCAAGTGAGTTAAATGAATATGAACTTGAGTTATATAAATGAAATTCAACTTTGGAAATTGAATTGAATGAATGGATTGAATGTTAATCAATTAAATGTAAATGAAGTTGATATGAAATAATGAATGTAAGTATTAATTCATTAAAATCTAATGTTATTGGAAGTTGAATAAGTGAATGAAGATCAATTTAATTAAACCAATTGAAAGTGAAGGTGTTAAAACAAATTGTGAATGAATATAAGCAAAAGAATTTGGTTATGTTGAATATACATTGGTTGTAATATGAATGTTGATTGATTGTATATAATTCATTAAGTATTAATGAAATTGAAAGCTATGAAATTGAATTCAAATAGAAAGTAAATAAATTTGAATAGAATTGAATGTGAATTGGATTTAATTAGTGAATGCAAACTAATTAACATTGAGAATGAATGTTGATAAAATCCAATGTAAATAAATCAAATATGATTTAGAGTGAAAACCCATTTCATTGAATATTAATGAGAATATGAATGAATATTTGTTGGTTATGGATTATAGTTGGTTGATGGTTGAAAATATTGCTATTGAATGCATTGCTATGTTGACATATATAGTTATTATGTTGCTATATGTTGTATATTGAGATTATTGTCTATATGCATGATTCTCATGTTGTTTGTTGAGTGTTTAGTAGGTGCGGATCGCGTTTGCTTCGCATTTGGAGCTCGCTTTCGCGCTATATTAGCCGTATACGCTTGCTAATAAAATATAAGGTACATATCTCGGATTAAATATCGTACTTTTATACTTTTTTCCCTGCGGGATGCCTCATTACTTGATGAGATGTATATTTGTGATATATATACTGTCATTTTTTTTTCGGATCGAGCCGCGCAAAGGAGACTATGGCGAATTTTTCCGAAAATTTAAGGCTTTAGAATTTTTTTTTGAGAAAATTGGAAAATTTTGAAAACTATAACTTTGATTTGGAATTGAAAGTTAAACAATAGTAATTGTTTTTGAAAAGATAACTAAGTATGATTTGAAAACTTAGTAAAGTATTATAAGAAGTTTAACTATGGATTTTGGGAAAGTCAATAGATTCTATAACTTTTCTTACTTGTAATTTCGAGGACGAAATTCTTTTAAGGGGGAAAGATTGTAACGACCCAGAATTTTTTGAAATTAAAATTTGAATATTTAATTAATTTTAAATATTAATAAGTGAATTTATAAGTCAAATAAATTTTTATTTGAATTATTGGATTTAATTGAATAATTAAATCGATGATTTAATACGTTAAATTATGGAAATAATTGAAAATTGGGTTAAATATGATTGAAAATGATTTGTAAAATTTTATTTTATCATATGGGAGTTAGAATGATATTTTAGAACTTTTAAAATCGAATTTAGAGTTAATTTGTGAAAATTGAATATTTTAATATTTAAATCGACTAGTGAAAATAGTCAATTTTTGAACAGTCTCAGAATTGAACGAAACCAGTTCCATTGGATCCGTAATAGTTAGTTATTACCGGATTTCAAATTTCGTGTCAATCGGAGCTATCGTTTGATCGTGGCAGCTCGAAACGCATCGATTTATTTTTAATTTTAATTTGGCGAGTAAAAATAGCCATTTTTCAAAATGTCTCGGATTTCGACGAAACCAGTTTCATCGGATCCGTAATGTGATATTATTGTAAGGTTTCAAATTTCAAGTCAATTGGATTTACCGTTTGTCCTGTACAAATTAAAACGCCTAGAAATCGAGTTAAATCGGTTTAATTCAAATTGAGCGTTTACAGCCATAACTCGCACAGATGTCCAAATTAGCTTCCGAAACCTGTTCCATTGTGTCCGGAATGCGGGATAAACCCTAGGTACGTCAGTTTCGGCGCCTAAATCGGAGTTCGGAATTTCCGGATGAATAGTGTCGTTCAAAACTCTATAAATAGACCACCACCATCACAAAATAAAAAAAAAAGAAATCTAAACCCTAAAAAACTGCAGCCGGCCCTAAAGCATGAACGGCCAGAAAATCATCCTCTTTCCCCTCTCAATCTCTCTCAATCTACAAAGATTTAGCCAAGGTGTTCAACACGAAAGTCGTAGAGCTCGACGAGAGCTTCGATTCCATACGGTGATGATCGGAAATGGTGCAACGTAGGAGGAGCTATGGTGGGCCATTTGCTTCAGCTCATGCACGCAATTCGAGGCATATATGGTGACCGAACTCCAAGGTGTTGAGGCCGAGCATGGTGGTGGAGTAGGGCTACGCAATGGAGCTTCCTGATCGAATTCAAGTCGAGTGATTTTGGTGCAAAATTAAACCCTAATCTATAATGATGGGTTTTGTGTGTGCGTGTTTGGGTCTGGAGATGGAACGTGAGGAAGATGATAGAAGGGGACGGCCTGATGTAGTTGGGGTTGTGATGGAGGGCCATGATTTAAAGAGAGGTTTAAAATTTTTAATTATGTTGTAAATGTTGTATAAATCGTGTATAAACTTGTAAAATACATAACTTTTTCATACGAGGTCGAAAACGCGCGAAACTAGTTGCGTTGGAATCGTATGGACGAGCACTACGCGATGGAGTTGGTTTGGAGTCGTTTGGAGTTAGCGAGAATTTTGGGTAAAATTAAACGCGCGTTTAATTTTATTCGAAATAAATCGCTAAAACGAAATTAAAATCAAGGTGAGAACTTCTCACTCAATCGAATCAGTTTCGATTTTATTTTAAATAGTTAGATTTAAAATATTTGAATGCATGTTTGAATGATGATTGATATCTATTGATTGTTAAAATAGACATTATACGCCGTTAGTAAGCGGATGTTATTTATTAAAAACATATACCGCGAATATTTCATAAGCAGTGAAATTGATATTATATATAATAGCAATATATATTGGCATATGTATATATTGGAGTTATTGATTTCCCGCAATTTTTTGTTTAGCGGATGAGACCCTATTGCGCCGTTATTAAGCGGATAATATTTAAATCCCATATACCGCGATAATTTCGTACTGGAGCGAAATTGGTATTGTGCTAATGTTTGTGGATGCAGGAAAACAGGTTGGAGGGATCCAACTGGATTCCTCAACAGTATTTATTTGATTTCAGATATTTTGATATTTGATTGATTATCATATACGATATATGATATCGTTGTAGTCGTGATTGACTATTTGGTGTGTAGCATCATTGGACCAAATTTGGAAATTTAAAATGATATCAAAGTGATTTTTGAAAGTATACGTTTATAAAATATTTTTGGAAATTGATTCATTTTAAATAAATAAACGTTATAATTTTTAAAGTTATAAAAATTATGATTTTGAGAAATACGGTTAAAAAAATTTATTTTGAGAAATATAGTTAAAAACTGATTTTTGAGAATATGATGCTAATGATTTTATAAAATAGTTTAATCGGGATTTTTGAATTTATTATAAAAAGTTGAAAGAATAGAATTTATAAAATTTAATTATTTTATAAATCAAGAGAATGGTGAAATTATAAAGGAGATTAAAGATGTTTTAAAAGAATAATATAAATTGATTTATATTAAGTGATTTATAAATAGATATTTATAAATTGAAATATAGACATTATAAAACGAGTTTTTATAAGTGTTTGAATGAAGTGAAAATGAATTTCATAAATGAATGAAATTTATAGAATTATAAACTGTGAAGTTATAAATAAAATTTATAAATAGTAAGATTTATAAATTGGTGAAGTTAATTGAGGAATAGATTTGGGTGAATAATTGAATCTTATAGGTTATAAGATTTATAATTATGAAGTTCAAAGGAACGATTTTTGCAAACAAATAGATTATAAGCACTTAACTTATAATATGAACTTTGAGTTATAATTGAGTTATAAACTGGAATAGGTTAATAAAAGAATTTATAAAAAGGAAGTTTTTATAAATAAATAGAAATGGAATTTATAAACGATGTTTTATAAATTCGCAAATGACTTATTTTGATAAGAAAATTGTTGGAACCTATTAAAGGAGTTATATTCACATTTTTGAATAGTGAATAATCCTTTGAATTAAAACGAATAAAAGGATGAGATTTCTTAATGAAGTTTATTCACATTTTTGAATAGTGAATAACACGTTAAAGAAAATGGTTTGAATGTGAATGTTTTAAATAGAATTAAAACGATCTAACGATGTTTTAAAAAGGTGTTGAGATTCGAAACCATAGATTTCAACATTCATTGTTGAAATAGACGTTTTCGAGAAATAAAAGGAAATAGTGGACTATAACACTGTTGTTATAGTAAATGATTTCCGAAAGGAAATGTTTTGAATAGTATTGGGATTTATATATCTATTTTAAATTCGAATCCCTATACTAGTGATTTTGGGTTGTCGTAACGATGTTTTACGCAACATTCGTTTTGGCCCAAATAAATATGTTAAAGAGAATGATTTCCTTAAAGACTGAAATATATACTTAATTCGATTTAAGTATATTGAATATTTTCCAAGGTTGGAAATAAAAAGATTTGTGAATTACTTATGAATAAATAAGTATGGAAATGTTTTCCAATATGAAGTGAATATTTAGAATTTATCTTTTGAAGATAAATTGAAAATGGATAGTTGAAATCGTATATGCATGAATATTTTTGAATATAAATTCACTAAGGAATTTATAAAAGAAAGTGGAATTTGTTAAAAATAAATATTGATTTATTTTTGAAGTGTTGAAATTTTATATCTTGTAAAGATATTTTGGAAGATAAATAATTTGGAAAATTATTTGGAATCTGGTGATGTGTGCATATCCATTGATAGTTCAATAACCGACTATCAATATTTCCCTTTGAATGGGTATTTGATGTGATTTGTTTGAATGTGAATGCCACACTTATTTTTGAATAAGCGCTCACTATTCGGGTTAACCGGGAAAGGACCATGGGGTCGTATAACCCATTCCGAATATGTGATACGTCGTTGTGAATTGCATTGAAGATCGGTGTTGAGAGTATTTGTGAAAGCGATAGGATGACCTATCGATTGTCTCTGCACTGGGTAGCTCCTGGTATAGAGATTCCTTAAGTGATGGGAAATTCGATCGGGATTGTGAATACCCGTATTGCAAGGGCTTCGTAAGAAGTGCCTTCGGTTTTGTTCGAGCCCGGAACAGACTTGTATGGATTGTATGCCTGACATTACAAGTTGAGATGTAAAGCCGATTTCTTTCAAATATATTTCTGTTGGTGGCGGAGAATTTATTCTTTTAGCTTAACACCCTTCTCTGAGACGTACGAGCTCAGAGGTTATATAGTTGAAGTTATCAGCGATATATTCCCAATTTGGTAATGTGACATGCTGAGTGATGCTGAAATGATCATTGTGTTGATTATTTGTGATAGGATCATTTATTTGATCGTCTATCCTTGTGATCATTGTGTTGATCATTTGTTGACCCAAAGCATGACTTTTGTATAAAGTATGTTTTTGTGGACGTGACTTCGTCGAGCCTCACACCCCGTGAATGGTCAAAACAGGAAAGAAGCAGCAAGGTTATGAGGGGTAGCGCCCTTTAGGATGTGTCCATTTCCTTCTGGAAAAGGGTGGTATCATGGTATGGAGCCCAGATACTTACTCATGTTGAAAACACTTTGTTATGATTGTGTGAATTGATTGCGAGCGCTCGGTTAAAAGGTCCCAAAGGACCGGGGGATGGCATATTCGGTCAGTTGTTACTCAGTTAGGGGTAACCCGGCCTTGTGTTGGTAGAGATCCGGTTTGGTTCTCGGGGATGTCCATCCAGAGGCATTCTCATGTGGCAATGGGAAGTTCCTTGGCCTGATCATTCGTTGGAAATCCAAAGAAACAATACGTGACTTGTACGGTTTTAGTTGTATAACCTGCTATGGAATGTGGCGGTAACCTGCTATTGAACATAGTTAGCTATAGTAGGCATAGTTCGAAATGTCTATGCTGGCTAAGATTTATATTCTACTTTCGAAATGAATTTTTCTCTACACTATGCACTAGTAATAATATCAAATGTTATTTTTAAATGCGTATCAAGCATCTTTGACTATCATAAGGAGAAATCTCCTCCGATTCTGCGTTTGCATTGTGTGTGTGTGCGGGAGGCCTTATGGTAGTCTCATTTTTAAAAAACATTGCGAATTGACTTTAAAAATATTCTTCTATTTGTTTTTCAAAGATAAATAAACTGTTTTGAGTTCTCACACCAGTCACATGACTGACTTGGAGTTTATTGTTTTCCTTCCTAAACTCTGGGTGCCCACCAATTTCCACACGGGCAGTTAAGAGTTAGGTTTATCAGGATATTCTGGATATTCTGGAGTTGCTGGAGGCAAGCTGGATGGCATGGCGTATTACTAGTATATAGTATTTCTTTTTCCGCTGCACTGTTTGTTGTTGATGTTGTTATACACTCTGATGATATGATGTAATGAAATGAAATGTATAAAATGTAATAACTGATAGAGTTCTTTGTTTAAAGATTATTCATTTATTATTATATGTTGTTCCGCTGCGAATTGTGAGATTCTGATGTTGTTCTGTTGTTTTCTGTTCCGTTCTATGTTTTCTATTTTTCTGTTCCCTCTGTTTTCAAATTCTCTATTTTCTTTTGTCTTTTCTCTATTTTAAAATTCCCTCTATTTTCTCTCTTCTTTCTTCTCTCTTCTTCTCTTCTCTTTCCTTAAATTCTCTTTTTAAAACCCTCAGTGTTCGGTTTTCCGTCGTTCGATTCCTCGGCAGTCGATAAAGTGAGTGTCGATGTCGAATTTTCGGAAGACGAAGAATCGTGTCCTGACAATGTGGTATCAGAGCATATGGTTAAGCGACAACCATGGTTCTGTTGGGTATTACTCATTAGAGATAGAGTCAGCAGTACTCTAGAATGAGTTTGAGTGTAATAATAGCTATGAGAGCGTATTTGTTAGTGAATATAAAATTGTTTTATATTGTGATGATTGGTTTGTTGAGTGGTATATGAACCTTCGTCAGCGTGGTCTCGACAACTATGCCGAAGGGGTTTCTAAACACTTGAATAGAACAATTCGGCACAATATTTGTTTTAAGTTGGGTAAATGAAATAATTTTACCTTGATTATATTTTATATATAAAAGAATAATTTTTCAGAATTATTAAAGTGTATATAAGTTGATTGTTTAGTTGTTTGAATAATCTAAATAAAAGAATAATTGTATAAGCAAAAGAATTATAAGAATTGAATTATAATTAAAGTGATTTACAATTGTGAAATAAACTTATATATATATAAGAAATGAAACTATATGAATATAAGTTGTAAACAAAAATGAATTTAAGTTATGTAAAACTAAGTAATGTTTAAATGGAAGTATAACTTAAGTGTTGTTGAATGGAATTGATTTTGGTATCGAAGTAAATAATCAAGTGAGTTAAATGAATATGAACTTGAGTTATATAAATGAAATTCAACTTTGGAAATTGAATTGAATGAATGGATTGAATGTTAATCAATTAAATGTAAATGAAGTTGATATGAAATAATGAATGTAAGTATTAATTCATTAAAATCTAATGTTATTGGAAGTTGAATAAGTGAATGAAGATCAATTTAATTAAACCAATTGAAAGTGAAGGTGTTAAAACAAATTGTGAATGAATATAAGCAAAAGAATTTGGTTATGTTGAATATACATTGGTTGTAATATGAATGTTGATTGATTGTATATAATTCATTAAGTATTAATGAAATTGAAAGCTATGAAATTGAATTCAAATAGAAAGTAAATAAATTTGAATAGAATTGAATGTGAATTGGATTTAATTAGTGAATGCAAACTAATTAACATTGAGAATGAATGTTGATAAAATCCAATGTAAATAAATCAAATATGATTTAGAGTGAAAACCCATTTCATTGAATATTAATGAGAATATGAATGAATATTTGTTGGTTATGGATTATAGTTGGTTGATGGTTGAAAATATTGCTATTGAATGCATTGCTATGTTGACATATATAGTTATTATGTTGCTATATGTTGTATATTGAGATTATTGTCTATATGCATGATTCTCATGTTGTTTGTTGAGTGTTTAGTAGGTGCGGATCGCGTTTGCTTCGCATTTGGAGCTCGCTTTCGCGCTATATTAGCCGTATACGCTTGCTAATAAAATATAAGGTACATATCTCGGATTAAATATCGTACTTTTATACTTTTTTCCCTGCGGGATGCCTCATTACTTGATGAGATGTATATTTGTGATATATATACTGTCATTTTTTTTTCGGATCGAGCCGCGCAAAGGAGACTATGGCGAATTTTTCCGAAAATTTAAGGCTTCAGAATTTTTTTTTTGAGAAAATTGGAAAATTTTGAAAACTATAACTTTGATTTGGAATTGAAAGTTAAACAATAGTAATTGTTTTTGAAAAGATAAATAAGTATGATTTGAAAACTTAGTAAAGTATTATAAGAAGTTTAACTATGGATTTTGGGAAAGTCAATAGATTCTATAACTTTTCTTACTTGTAATTTCGAGGACGAAATTCTTTTAAGGGGGAAAGATTGTAACGACCCAGAATTTTTTGAAATTAAAATTTGAATATTTAATTAATTTTAAATATTAATAAGTGAATTTATAAGTCAAATAAATTTTTATTTGAATTATTGGATTTAATTGAATAATTAAATCGATGATTTAATACGTTAAATTATGGAAATAATTGAAAATTGGGTTAAATATGATTGAAAATGATTTGTAAAATTTTATTTTATCATATGGGAGTTAGAATGATATTTTAGAACTTTTAAAATCGAATTTAGAGTTAATTTGTGAAAATTGAATATTTTAATATTTAAATCGACTAGTGAAAATAGTCAATTTTTGAACAGTCTCAGAATTGAACGAAACCAGTTCCATTGGATCCGTAATAGTTAGTTATTACCGGATTTCAAATTTCGTGTCAATCGGAGCTATCGTTTGATCGTGGCAGCTCGAAACGCATCGATTTATTTTTAATTTTAATTTGGCGAGTAAAAATAGCCATTTTTCAAAATGTCTCGGATTTCGACGAAACCAGTTTCATCGGATCCGTAATGTGATATTATTGTAAGGTTTCAAATTTCAAGTCAATTGGATTTACCGTTTGTCCTGTACAAATTAAAACGCCTAGAAATCGAGTTAAATCGGTTTAATTCAAATTGAGCGTTTACAGCCATAACTCGCACAGATGTCCAAATTAGCTTCCGAAACCTGTTCCATTGTGTCCGGAATGCGGGATAAACCCTAGGTACGTCAGTTTCTGCGCCTAAATCGGAGTTCGGAATTTCCGGATGAATAGTGTCGTTCAAAACTCTATAAATAGACCACCACCATCACAAAAAAAAAAAAAAGAAATCTAAACCCTAAAAAACTGCAGCCGGCCCTAAAGCATGAACGGCCAGAAAATCATCCTCTTTCCCCTCTCAATCTCTCTCAATCTACAAAGATTTAGCCAAGGTGTTCAACACGAAAGTCGTAGAGCTCGACGAGAGCTTCGATTCCATACGGTGATGATCGGAAATGGTGCAACGTAGGAGGAGCTATGGTGGGCCATTTGCTTCAGCTCATGCACGCAATTCGAGGCATATATGGTGACCGAACTCCAAGGTGTTGAGGCCGAGCATGGTGGTGGAGTAGGGCTACGCAATGGAGCTTCCTGATCGAATTCAAGTCGAGTGATTTTGGTGCAAAATTAAACCCTAATCTATAATGATGGGTTTTGTGTGTGCGTGTTTGGGTCTGGAGATGGAACGTGAGGAAGATGATAGAAGGGGACGGCCTGATGTAGTTGGGGTTGTGATGGAGGGCCATGATTTAAAGAGAGGTTTAAAATTTTTAATTATGTTGTAAATGTTGTATAAATCGTGTATAAACTTGTAAAATACATAACCTTTTCATACGAGGTCGAAAACGCGCGAAACTAGTTGCGTTGGAATCGTATGGACGAGCACTACGCGATGGAGTTGGTTTGGAGTCGTTTGGAGTTAGCGAGAATTTTGGGTAAAATTAAACGCGCGTTTAATTTTATTCGAAATAAATCGCTAAAACGAAATTAAAATCAAGGTGAGAACTTCTCACTCAATCGAATCAGTTTCGATTTTATTTTAAATAGTTAGATTTAAAATATTTGAATGCATGTTTGAATGATGATTGATATCTATTGATTGTTAAAATAGACATTATACGCCGTTAGTAAGCGGATGTTATTTATTAAAAACATATACCGCGAATATTTCATAAGCAGTGAAATTGATATTATATATAATAGCAATATATATTGGCATATGTATATATTGGAGTTATTGATTTCCCGCAATTTTTTGTTTAGCGGATGAGACCCTATTGCGCCGTTATTAAGCGGATAATATTTAAATCCCATATACCGCGATAATTTCGTACTGGAGCGAAATTGGTATTGTGCTAATGTTTGTGGATGCAGGAAAACAGGTTGGAGGGATCCAACTGGATTCCTCAACAGTATTTATTTGATTTCAGATATTTTGATATTTGATTGATTATCATATACGATATATGATATCGTTGTAGTCGTGATTGACTATTTGGTGTGTAGCATCATTGGACCAAATTTGGAAATTTAAAATGATATCAAAGTGATTTTTGAAAGTATACGTTTATAAAATATTTTTGGAAATTGATTCATTTTAAATAAATAAACGTTATAATTTTTAAAGTTATAAAAATTATGATTTTGAGAAATACGGTTAAAAAAATTTATTTTGAGAAATATAGTTAAAAACTGATTTTTGAGAATATGATGCTAATGATTTTATAAAATAGTTTAATCGGGATTTTTGAATTTATTATAAAAAGTTGAAAGAATAGAATTTATAAAATTTAATTATTTTATAAATCAAGAGAATGGTGAAATTATAAAGGAGATTAAAGATGTTTTAAAAGAATAATATAAATTGATTTATATTAAGTGATTTATAAATGGATATTTATAAATTGAAATATAGACATTATAAAACGAGTTTTTATAAGTGTTTGAATGAAGTGAAAATGAATTTCATAAATGAATGAAATTTATAGAATTATAAACTGTGAAGTTATAAATAAAATTTATAAATAGTAAGATTTATAAATTGGTGAAGTTAATTGAGGAATAGATTTGGGTGAATAATTGAATCTTATAGGTTATAAGATTTATAATTATGAAGTTCAAAGGAACGATTTTTGCAAACAAATAGATTATAAGCACTTAACTTATAATATGAACTTTGAGTTATAATTGAGTTATAAACTGGAATAGGTTAATAAAAGAATTTATAAAAAGGAAGTTTTTATAAATAAATAGAAATGGAATTTATAAACGATGTTTTATAAATTCGCAAATGACTTATTTTGATAAGAAAATTGTTGGAACCTATTAAAGGAGTTATATTCACATTTTTGAATAGTGAATAATCCTTTGAATTAAAACGAATAAAAGGATGAGATTTCTTAATGAAGTTTATTCACATTTTTGAATAGTGAATAACACGTTAAAGAAAATGGTTTGAATGTGAATGTTTTAAATAGAATTAAAACGATCTAACGATGTTTTAAAAAGGTGTTGAGATTCGAAACCATAGATTTCAACATTCATTGTTGAAATAGACGTTTTCGAGAAATAAAAGGAAATAGTGGACTATAACACTGTTGTTATAGTAAATGATTTCCGAAAGGAAATGTTTTGAATAGTATTGGGATTTATATATCTATTTTAAATTCGAATCCCTATACTAGTGATTTTGGGTTGTCGTAACGATGTTTTACGCAACATTCGTTTTGGCCCAAATAAATATGTTAAAGAGAATGATTTCCTTAAAGACTGAAATATATACTTAATTCGATTTAAGTATATTGAATATTTTCCAAGGTTGGAAATAAAAAGATTTGTGAATTACTTATGAATAAATAAGTATGGAAATGTTTTCCAATATGAAGTGAATATTTAGAATTTATCTTTTGAAGATAAATTGAAAATGGATAGTTGAAATCGTATATGCATGAATATTTTTGAATATAAATTCACTAAGGAATTTATAAAAGAAAGTGGAATTTGTTAAAAATAAATATTGATTTATTTTTGAAGTGTTGAAATTTTATATCTTGTAAAGATATTTTGGAAGATAAATAATTTGGAAAATTATTTGGAATCTGGTGATGTGTGCATATCCATTGATAGTTCAATAACCGACTATCAATATTTCCCTTTGAAAGGGTATTTGATGTGATTTGTTTGAATGTGAATGCCACACTTATTTTTGAATAAGCGCTCACTATTCGGGTTAACCGGGAAAGGACCATGGGGTCGTATAACCCATTCCGAATATGTGATACGTCGTTGTGAATTGCATTGAAGATCGGTGTTGAGAGTATTTGTGAAAGCGATAGGATGACCTATCGATTGTCTCTGCACTGGGTAGCTCCTGGTATAGAGATTCCTTAAGTGATGGGAAATTCGATCGGGATTGTGAATACCCGTATTGCAAGGGCTTCGTAAGAAGTGCCTTCGGTTTTGTTCGAGCCCGGAACAGACTTGTATGGATTGTATGCCTGACATTACAAGTTGAGATGTAAAGCCGATTTCTTTCAAATATATTTCTGTTGGTGGCGGAGAATTTATTCTTTTAGCTTAACACCCTTCTCTGAGACGTACGAGCTCAGAGGTTATATAGTTGAAGTTATCAGCGATATATTCCCAATTTGGTAATGTGACATGCTGAGTGATGCTGAAATGATCATTGTGTTGATTATTTGTGATAGGATCATTTATTTGATCGTCTATCCTTGTGATCATTGTGTTGATCATTTGTTGACCCAAAGCATGACTTTTGTATAAAGTATGTTTTTGTGGACGTGACTTCGTCGAGCCTCACACCCCGTGAATGGTCAAAACAGGAAAGAAGCAGCAAGGTTATGAGGGGTAGCGCCCTTTAGGATGTGTCCATTTCCTTCTGGAAAAGGGTGGTATCATGGTATGGAGCCCAGATACTTACTCATGTTGAAAACACTTTGTTATGATTGTGTGAATTGATTGCGAGCGCTCGGTTAAAAGGTCCCAAAGGACCGGGGGATGGCATATTCGGTCAGTTGTTACTCAGTTAGGGGTAACCCGGCCTTGTGTTGGTAGAGATCCGGTTTGGTTCTCGGGGATGTCCATCCAGAGGCATTCTCATGTGGCAATGGGAAGTTCCTTGGCCTGATCATTCGTTGGAAATCCAAAGAAACAATACGTGACTTGTACGGTTTTAGTTGTATAACCTGCTATGGAATGTGGCGGTAACCTGCTATTGAACATAGTTAGCTATAGTAGGCATAGTTCGAAATGTCTATGCTGGCTAAGATTTATATTCTACTTTCGAAATGAATTTTTCTCTACACTATGCACTAGTAATAATATCAAATGTTATTTTTAAATGCGTATCAAGCATCTTTGACTATCATAAGGAGAAATCTCCTCCGATTCTGCGTTTGCATTGTGTGTGTGTGCGGGAGGCCTTATGGTAGTCTCATTTTTAAAAAACATTGCGAATTGACTTTAAAAATATTCTTCTATTTGTTTTTCAAAGATAAATAAACTGTTTTGAGTTCTCACACCAGTCACATGACTGACTTGGAGTTTATTGTTTTCCTTCCTAAACTCTGGGTGCCCACCAATTTCCACACGGGCAGTTAAGAGTTAGGTTTATCAGGATATTCTGGATATTCTGGAGTTGCTGGAGGCAAGCTGGATGGCATGGCGTATTACTAGTATATAGTATTTCTTTTTCCGCTGCACTGTTTGTTGTTGATGTTGTTATACACTCTGATGATATGATGTAATGAAATGAAATGTATAAAATGTAATAACTGATAGAGTTCTTTGTTTAAAGATTATTCATTTATTATTATATGTTGTTCCGCTGCGAATTGTGAGATTCTGATGTTGTTCTGTTGTTTTCTGTTCCGTTCTATGTTTTCTATTTTTCTGTTCCCTCTGTTTTCAAATTCTCTATTTTCTTTTGTCTTTTCTCTATTTTAAAATTCCCTCTATTTTCTCTCTTCTTTCTTCTCTCTTCTTCTCTTCTCTTTCCTTAAATTCTCTTTTTAAAACCCTCAGTGTTCGGTTTTCCGTCGTTCGATTCCTCGGCAGTCGATAAAGTGAGTGTCGATGTCGAATTTTCGGAAGACGAAGAATCGTGTCTTGACACTTAATGTCCTCCTCCGTTTTACCTGAATAATGAGCGCTTATTTTTAAAAATATATGGATATATTCAGATCATAGTTAAGTCACAACAAATTTCTATTTTTTTTCTTTTAAACAAAAGATCCACCTTTAAGATTCGATGTGGTTTTCAGATAATCATTTGGAATCCGACCCTCGATCTCATCGAAATTCGAATGCCGTCTTAAAGGCCAATATTGATAATCGATTATTTAACTATCAAAAAACATCCATAAACAACCATTAGCTCTAAATAATTTCCCAAATTATTTCAAAATATCTTCGCAAGATATAAATTTTTCTACACTTAAACCCTTTTGAAAACAGTTTCAAATCACTTTCCTCTCACGGAATAAATTCCAAATATTGTTTATTTCCACTGAAAATCACCAAGACTAAATGCTTTAGATTTTAAAATAATTTGAATCACTTTATCTAAAAATATATATGCTTTGAAATACTTAGAATAAAAACTATTTAAAACACTTTATTTAAAATACCAGTTATGAAATTTAATAATAATTTTTCATGTAAAACTTAAGCTAAAACAAATTTAAAAATAAAGGTTATTGAATTCTATACAAGTTTTCCAAATAAAAACTTTAGCCAAACTATATTTATAATAAAACTACTTTATAAAATATAGATTTTAATAATTATCTTTTTAAATCATAATACCATTTAACCCTTTAAAATTATTACTACTATGACTAATTTAATAAGATATTTATCTTTAAAATTCTAAACAAATTAAATAATAATTCTCAAAAACATTATTTTAAACAACTTTACAAACTTCCAACTTATATTTAAAAATCTGCTTTGAAAACGTACTTGGCTTTTCAGGGAAATAAACTTTTCTTTCACACCTTTAAAAATAAACCGCTATTTACTTTTAAAAAAAATACCCATTCCATTATAAATTCCCACCGTGGATTTGTACTTTCAAATATCCACTATATCTTATTTCACTTTATAAACCCAGTTTACAAATTCCATAGTCTCATTCCTTTTTATAAAAAACACTGTTTCAACACTAAATCAATTTTCAAATTGAATTCCAAAATTTACCCCCTTTTAAAATAAATTCCTTTACTTATCCAAATTTATTTCAAAACCCATTAATTCCATATTCACAAATTTATTTAGATTTAAAATCTTATTTAAAATCTGAAATATTAATTTCATACTAAAATTTTAAATTCTCCCTTTATTTCTCCCAAACCATTTAAAATCCTAATTTTTAAATCAATTCTTCAACTTTTAAACAATACTACTTGAGTTCTCAAAATCCATTTGTTTCCATTTATTAGAAAAAAATTTCCCATACTTGGAATTTATTCAATAGGATTTCAAAAATAAACCTTTATCATTTCCAAATTCGTTCTATTAATTTATCCAATTCTCTAAAATTATTTTACTTAAAATTCTCTACTTTAATTTCCTTCTAAAAATCCAATCTTTTGTATTTTGGTATCTTAAAATACCAAAATATATTCGACCAAATCATAGCCTTCAATAATTTCAATTACCAATATAATCAATCACAAATTTTACAATAAATCATAACAAAGCATATGAAATAAATTCAAATATTTGAAGAATCCAGTTGGGTCCCTCCAAGTTGTTTCCCTACATCCACAGATGTTAGCACAACAAATTAAACACCAATCCCGCTTCATGGCGGGATATCGTGGTATAAAGGGTCATCCGCTATTATGCGGCGCGCATAGGGTCTCATCCGCTATATAATGCAGGAAATCAATCACTCCAATATATGTACATACACGCACACACACACATACTATTATATATAACATATTATCCAACTGATAACAATTATCAATCCAAGCAAACAACCAATAATTTAAATTTAACTATTTAAATTTAAACTGGGTAATCCGATTGTGTGCGGAGTTCTCAACTTTTCTTTTATTTTGCAATCCATTTCCATCATAACTTGTTTTCATCACGTTTTTCTGACCTTGTACGAACATTATGGGTTTTATTAATATTTGAAATAATCAAATTATCAATTACCACTTAATAAAATTTGATTAACCAATTATTTTATTCAAACCAATTTTCCAATAATAAATAATATTTCTTTTCTTTTGAAACCTATATACTAAAAATAATTTATAAATTTCAAAAAAAAATATATCTACATAAATATTCAACATTTTAAAATTCCCTTTTTCACAAGCTCTTATCTACAAAAAACTTCCATTTATCTAAGTATATAATAGCATGCAGGTGTGTGTGTGTACATATATTTATTCGTACTTGTATATAAATTTCACAAACTTGTATTTCTTCTCTGTAAATAGATTATATTTTTTCTGCTTCAAACTTATATACAATTTTCAGCAAATGACCAAAATAATTTTTCTACTGTATATATATATATATATATATATATATATATATATATATATATTCTTTTCTTTTGTTCTCTAATCTACAATATATTTAAATTAAATTAAAAAAACCAGGATGAAACTGCTACCTCACTACCATTGACTAGATCCAACATCGACGAACTCCTCGAGCCCACCACGACCACTTGCAAACTTTAGCAACTCACCATATGCCAACGTGACTCAAACCCTACCTGCCTCGGTCCTACATCGAGACTTTCCTGCCGCGCCAATGCGAGCCTCCCTCACCATCGCGTGCTCACCTATCGAAGCCGACAAGATCGCGAGCTCGATTCGTGAGTTCCTTCCGTTGATTCGAAAGATAACAGCTTGTCATCTAACATTGCTCCAGAACTCAGAGATTTTCCTTTTAAGCTCGATAAGATCGAAAACCGAAAAAAGAAAGAAAAAAATAGTGAATGGATCTCGCGATTGATTCGAAAAGGAGGAAGGAAAATTGTTTTGAGAAGAAGGAGGCTACAGGCCTTTGCTTATCTAATTTATTCTAGCCGAGTTCGACCATTTCTTCGTCGATCTTTTTTATATTTTCTTATTTTTTTCTTTTGAGCATCCGTGATATTTTTCTTCTTTCGTTAATTTATAAATTTCTTTATTTTAAAGAGAAAGGGAAAACATGTGTGAAATTAATTAGAGAAAGCGAAACACGTGTTTGAATTTTCCTCTACGTGTCATTGCTTGCAACAGTGCTTTAATTATATTATTTATATTCAAATTTAAATTCAAATTTAAATCGTCTAGAAATTGCAACTTAAAATCTCAACCACCTATTGAGGCGTGCCGCTAGGCGTTTATAAGGTTATACCCCTATTCTGAACATTTAAAAACTCCTTGTCCAATTACATAGCTTTCATAGGATCACTATGAACCTATTGGTAACTCCAATATTACATTTATCCTAGTTTTCATGGGTTGACTAGGAACATATCGATAAAGTTAATGTCCTTTCTTCTAACCATAGTTGTCATGGGTTGACTAGGAACCTTTTGACAGCTGTTAATATTTCATCCAGATATAGTTTCTATGAGCTAACTACAAACCTACTAGCTCTGCCAGTATCCAATCATAGTTTTCATGGGCTTACTATGAACCTGTCTATTCGACATCTTCCTTTACACATAGTTTTCATGGGCTAGCTATGAACCTGTCTATCCGACATCTTCTCTTATACATAGTTTTCATAGGCTAACTATGAACCTATTGGCCGCTGCCAATATCATACAATTTTCATGGGCTTGTGAACCTATTGGCCCATGCTAATATCTTTCCTTTATATTTTAGCATCCCATATTCTGGTCTTCTAGATCTTCTGGATGCTATTCTACTCATTCAGGAGTTTGTTCAATTTATATTCACTACTGGGTTAACCTAACTGTTCTCCTACCCTTTATCCCAAAAATGTAGTTATGCGTCCATTATAAAGTGAATATATTCATATTAAAAGAAGCAATATAAAACATAGCAATACCACTCCTGTGGGTTTAAAATAAAACATGGTTAATCCCCTTAACCTATATCTTTATCAAAGATAGCTTCTTCTTAAAACCATTATAAAAACTCCTTTAATATAACCATGGGGTTTTCCTTAAAAAATAGAGTTTGGGTCATAAAACTTTTCGTTACCTTAGAAACCAAGCTTTCGACTTTATAGGATATAATCCTTCGAAATCTCTTAAAAACATTTGGCTCCTGCCTTCTAATACTTTTAACTTCAGAAGCTTTAGCTTCAAAACCAATTGAAAGTACCCCTTTCGACACCATTGGAAGCAACCCTTCCGAAAACATTAAAAGTACCCCTTTCGAAAACATTGGGTTTATACTTAAAACATTATTTGGGTCAAAGTGAATATAGTCGAAAACATCTGTTTCGAAACCATCTTTATCATTTATGAAACATTGGGGAACCATGATGGCATTGACACCATTTATTTCCAAAGCATAAAACATCTGGGTAAAACATATGAAGGTTGGCATCGAAACCCCTTTCCAAACCATCAATTTCGAAACCCCTAACCTCTTCCGAAAGCTATAGGAAGTGGCTTGAACTTAGAAACAAAACACCTTTCGACAACATTGATTTCTTCAATACCATCGGAAGGTTATAAAACGACAGCAGGGTATCGACTAGGTTGGAACCCCTTCTTTCAAAACAAAGGAACCCAGTTGAACGCAACTATATATTAATGGCAATCCCTTTCGAAACCCTTTAAAACCTCTTTCGAAACCTTATGCTTCGACCCTGTCAAAGGCTTAAAATAAAACATACACATGTGCTTTTCCTTTAAAAACAAATAGTTTACTACCCTTTCGGAAGCTTTGCTTTCGATACTTTGCCTTCTTCTCATCTACAATCCATTGCGTACCATCATAGTGATACCTTGTGTATTGGTTTCGGCATAAGGATGGAGGCTGAAGCTACTATGTCGAAAAGCACTTCCCTAAGTAGGTGGAACCACTTTTCTGAGCAAACCAGGTTTAATTCTTGTTTAAGTAAACTTTTCTCCAACTCACCTGCCACGTGTCAAAACTGGATTGGTTGGCTTAGCATTTTCAAATTCTTTTCAAAAATTAACAGCCTCTAATCAGATCGAAACCAAGGTTAAGTTAATCAAACAAGCCCTTTCAATTTTTTAAAATAAGTCCCTCTTCTAAAACAATCTATTTTGCATAGCAAATCACTTTGGAAAAATCCTAAAATATTCCAGAAATTCACTCTAAGCATGATATTTAACATATCAAAATTCCAGACCCAAATTCTAAGTATATTTTCCAAAATAAATTATAAACCCAAATAACCATATTTTCCTTTGAAAATTATAATAAACTTTCCATAATTTGGAAAATTCTTAAATTGAAACCCAACTCCAAAATCATGTTTATCATGACATAAAATTTTCCCATGGCATTTAAACATCATTAATTCCCGGTTTTGATCTAAAACCGCATAAAACCCCTTCTAAACAATCTTGCTTAAATCAAATACATCTTAAATCAAGCATATCATTATGGAATATATCATAAAAACGAATTTATCTCTTAAATATGAAAAGATACGATTTAAAACCAAAATAGAGATGGAATTATTATTCACCTTGCTCTAGATAAGGAGATTGGGTTAAGATTGATTTCCCTTAAGCTTAAATCTCTAGCGTTTAATTTGAATTTTCACTTCCTCTTAATGGTTGGCTGTTCTCTATATTTTTATTTTCGTTTTAAAATGACGTGAATGGGAAGTAAGAAGGTGGGAATGAAATATATATATGGGTGGAAGCTTGGTGCAGAAATTCCCAATATACCCTTATGTTACTTAATTAAATTAACCAAAACCCACTCTTAAGCTCATTAATTAATTTATTATGCACAACCCTTGTTTAATTAATTCAAATCTAATCCCCTTATCACTTACCTTTACAATATTCTACTAATTAGTATTCCTTCTTGGCAGCATCCCTTTTCTGGGCTCTCTTCTTCTTAAAGAATTTCCTCTTCTTTCCATGAGGACCCTGGGATTCAACTGGCTTCTCTCCAGTTGAAATAGCAAGCATCTCTTCATGGCGAATGACCATCTTCACCACCACATTACTAGGTTTTCGGATATGGGTCATGTTCATCCTAGCTAGCTCAGGTCTTAGTCCTTGATGAACCTTTAATTCCTTCCAACATCAATGTCGGCCAAAGCATATCCAAATCAAGATAGCTCAACAAACTTAGCAGCATACTCGACCAATGACATCTCTCCTTGGACCAGATCCATGAACTTCCTTAGTAATGCTGACTTAGCAACTTCAGACAGAAAGCTATGCTCAAACCTTCTCCTAAAATTAGCCCATGTCAGCTCTTTCTCCGGTACACCGACGGTAACATTATTCCGCCAGCGAAGCGCTGCCCCTTGCAACTGCCTAGAGGCTTGTCTTCTCTTTTGCCCATTATCCAAGCCTAGATTAGTATAGGTCATTTCAAAACTCAGTAGCCAATTCTTAACTTGAACAACATCCTCCATTCCAACAAATGGCTTTCCACCCAAACTGGTATAGTCTCTGCTTAGCTTAGCATAATTATTCCTAGTTGGAGTTACAGGATTAGCTCCTCCAACATTATCGGCAACTCCAGCCTGCAAAAGATTGGCCAACAACTGATATACCATCCTTGCATCTACTGGAAGATTTCCAACACCTTCATTGGCTTCAGCATTTGGATTAGCAGTAGCCTGTTAACCTTGGTGTCTCCTGGTATTAGGTCAAGCATTTCCAATTGTTGTGGTGCTCCTCCACCTAGATTTCCGCTTCCATTTCCTGCTTCCATATATTCTTTCTTGTAGATATGCATACGAGCCTTAGTAAGATACAGAAGAACGGTCTAAGAAAATGGAAACACACACATACACACATATATATAACAAGTACTTTACAATATCGTTAACCCTAACCCTCGATCATATTTTAAAATTCATTGATTATGTTCGAAAATCTTTTAGGTTTGACTTTCTTTTAAAGTTTCATAAAGCTATGCTCTGATACAAACTTGTAACAACCCCCTATTTGGAGGCCCAAAACTAACGACTATGGATGTTGTAGTCATCCATAGTTATTAACCTTTGGTGACCAAGTACGGCGGCGTTAGATTCATTGAAAAACAAAAACACATGAATATGGAAAAAAAATTCAAATAAATTCACATTCCATATCAAAACATTTCTAATTCATTATATAATCCCATGTTCGCAAACCATGTTTAGAGAAAATATATTTATTACAACATATGCCCAGAGCGACATATGAAAATGTCTCATGGGATGATCAAAGTATACATATATAGGCAATATAACAACTTTGCCATTATAACAACACAGCGGAATCAAAAGAAAAGTGAACTCTAATATCTATCATGCCTCTTTCATTTCTCCGGAAGCTTATTCGTCTTAGAGGTACCTGAAAACCTCCAATCTCAAACTACTCAAAATCAGTTGAGTACCCGAGAGTTTATGAGAAAAACATAAACTTCGAGTCAGACATAAAGCCTGGTATGAATAATAATCTACCATCTTAAATCATTTAAATATATAGTGAGACCATGCCGCTTAACGAAATGGGTTTCCCCTCACTAATATCTCAAAACCTTTCACAAAACCATATGCTATGCTCCTACATCCACAATGGTTAAAACAATTCGAAATAGTTTAATATGATGATATGCAAAACAACTGAATAAATTCTAGAGTATCCATCCCCATTCAATTTAGACTATCCATATCAGTTATAGATTCTAGGATTACTATTAACCTATTAGTTTTCATGGGCTGACAAATAACAGGTTGAACATTTAAAGACTCCCCGACCTATTACATAGTTTTCATGGGATTACTATGAACCTGTTGGTAACTCCAATATTACTCTTATCCTAGTTTTCATGGGTTGACTAGGAACCTATTTGTAACCTCAATGTCATTTCTTCTTACCCTAGTTTTCATGGGTTGACTAGGAACCTATTGACATCTCTCAATATTTCATCTGGATATAGTTTTCATAGGCTAACTACAAACCTACTAGCCTTGACAGTATCCAATCATAGTTTTCATGGGCTTACTATGAACCTGTTTATCCGATATCTTTCTTTACATATAGTTTTCATGGGCTAACTATGAACCTGTCTATTCAACTCTAGGTTGCCTATGTGGAAAATTAGGGGCACCCAGAGTTTAGAAAAGGGAACAATAAAATATGAGTCAGTCATGGGACTGGTGTGAGAACATAATACATTTATTTGTACAAAAAGAAATATATTCATGCTTTTGGAAAATGAAACTACCATAAGGTCTCCCAGTAAACACTCAAATGCAATCGCACACATGGGGAAGGTTTGTCCTTATAGTAGTCAAACATGCTTGATACGCGAAAATTCTTTTGATATTATTATTAGTGCATAGTGTGGAAAAACATTTCAAAGGTATAATATTAATCTTAGCCAGCATACGTACCATTATAGTATGCTACTATACCTAACATGTTAAATGGCAGGTTCTACAACTAAAACCGTACAGGGCTCGTATTGATTGTTTGGATTCCCAACAAATGGTCAAGGCTAAGGAACTTCCTTTATTTGAATGGGTACGCCTCTGGAAGAAAGTCCTGAGAACCTAACCGAATCTTTGCCACCTCTGTAATTAGGTAACTAACTGTCACGAGTATGCCATCCCCCGGTCGTAACCAACCTTTACCGAGGCACCCCAAATTCCAACAACCACATAAGTAAAATATCTAGGCTCCATACCAGAATACCACTTTTTTATCCAGATAATTAAACTATTTGGGCTCCATATCAGAATACCCCTTTTTTCCAGAAGGAAATGCACATATCTTGAGGGGTGCGACCCCCATAACCTTGCCGCATCCTTCCTGTTTCGACCATTTCTGGGGTGTGAGGTTCGATGAAGTCTCGTCCCACAAAGCTACGCTTTTCACAAAAGCCATGCTTCATCAACCAATGCTTAGCACTTAGCATGCCACATTACCAAATTTGGAATGTATCACTAGTAAATATCAGCTACATAACCTCTAAGCTCATACGTCTCAGAGAAGGGTGTTAAGGTAAGAGAATAAATTCTCCGCCACCAAACAGAAATATATTTGATAGAAACCAACTTTATATTTCAAATTGTAATGCCAGACATACATCCATACAAGTCCATCCTAGATCTGAATGGTACCGAAGGCACTTCGTCCAATTAAGGAAAAAGTCCTTGTAAATCCAGATATCACTTAATCACGTCTGGACACCCCATCATATAGGATAATCTCCATACCTGAGCAACTCAGTGTAGCGATAATCAATAGGTAATCCTTTCGTTTTTGAAAATACCTGGTCTTCAACCACCGTCTTCAAATGCAATCCCATTTCGTCGTATCATTATTCGGAATGGGTTTTATGACTTAATGTCCTCCTCTGTCTTATCCGAATAATGAGCGCTTATTTTTAAAAACATGTGGATATATTCAGATCATAGTTAAGTCACAACAAATTTCCATTTTATACTTTTAAACAAAAGATCCACCTTTAAGATTCGATGTGGTTTTCGAATAACCATTTGGAATCCGACCCCCGGTCTCATCGAAATTCAAATGCCGTCTTAAAGGCCAATATTGATAGTCGGTTATTTAACTACAAAACAACATCCATAAACAACCATCAGCTTTAAATAATTTCACAGATTATTTATTTCAAAATATCTTCGTAATACATAAACTTTCTACACTTCAACCCTTTTGAAAACAGTTTCAAATCACTTTCCTCTCGCAGAATAAATTTCAAATAATGTTTATTTCCACTGAAAATCACCAAGACTAAATGCTTTAGATTTTAAAATAATTTAAATTACTTTATCTAAAAAGAAATATGCTTTAAAATACTTAGAATAAAAACTATTCAAAAGACTTTATTTAAAATACCAGTTATCAAATTTAATAATATTTTTTCATGTAAAACTTAAGCCAGAACAAATTTAAAAATTAAGCTTATTGAATTCTATACAAGTTTTCCAAATAAAAACTTTAGCCAAATTATATTTATAATATTGATTTTAATAATTATCTTTTTAAATCATAATACCATTTAACCCTTTAAAATTACTACTACTATAACTAATTTAATAAAATATTTACCTTTAAAATTTTAAAAAAATTAAATAATAATTCCCATAAACAACTTTAAAAACTTTCAACTTATACTTAAAAATCTACTTTGAAAACGTACTTGGCTTTTCAAGGAAATACACTTTTCTTTCACACCTTTAAAAATAAACCACTATTTATTTTTAAAACAAATTACCCATTTCATTATAAATTCCCACTGTGAATTTATACTTCCAAATATCCACTAATATCTTATTTCACTTTATAAAACTAGTTTATAAATTCCGTAGTCTCATTCCTTTTTAAAAAACACAATTTCAACACTAAATCAATTTTCAAATTGAATTCCAAAATTTACTCCCTTTTAAAATAAATTTCTTTACTTATCCAAATTTATTTCAAAACCCATTAATTCCATATTCACTCCTTTATTTAGATTTAAAATCTGAAATATCAATTTCATACTAAATTCTTAAATTCTCCCTTTATTTCTCCCAAACCATTTAAAATCCGAATTTTTAAATAAATTCTTCAACTTTCAAACAATACTGCTTAAGTTCTCAAAATCCATTTATTTCCATTTATTAAAAAAAAAATTCCCCATACTTGGAATTTATTCAATAGGGTTTCAAAAATAAACCTTTATCCTTTTCAAATTCCTTCTTTTAATTTATCCAATTCTCAAAAATTATTTTACTTAAATTTTCTACTTTAATTTCCTTCCAAAAATCCAATCTTTTATATTCTGATATCTTAAAATGCCAAAATATATTCGGCCAAACCATAGCCTTCAATATTTTCAATTACCAATATAATCAATCACAGATTATCAATAAATCACATCACAGCATATGAAATAAATTCAAATATACGAGGAATCCAATTGGGTCCCTCCAACCTGTTTCCCTGCATCCACAAATGTTAGTACAACAAATTGAATACCAATCTCGCTTCAAGGCGGGATATCGTGGTATAAAGGGTCATCCGCTATTATGCGGGGCGCATTGGGTCTCATCCGCTATATAATGCGGGAAATCAATCACTCCAATACATATACATATATATATACACATACTATTTTATATAACATAACATACAACTGATAACAATTATCAATCCAAGCAAACAACCAATAATTTAAATTTAACTATTTAAATTTAAACTGGGTTATCCGATTTAGTGAGGAGTTCTCACCTTTTCTTTTGTTTTGCAATCCATTTCCATCATAACTTGTTTTCTTCACATTTTTCGGACCTTGTACAAACATTATGGGTTTTATTAATATTTGAAATAATCAAATGATCAATTACCACTTAATAAAATTTGATTAACCAATTACTTTATTAAAATCAATTTTCCAATAATAAATAATATTTCTTTTCTTTTGAAACCCATATACTAAAAGTAATTTATAAAATTTAAAAAATCTAATCTTATATAAATATTCAACATTCTAAAATTTCCTTTTTCCCAAGCTCTTATCTACAAAAAAACTTCCATTTATCTAGGTATATAATAGCATGCAAGTGTGTGTGTATATAAATATATTTATTCGTACTTGTATATAAATTTCACATACTTGTATTTCTTCTCTATAAATAGATTATATTTTTTTGCTGCTTCAAACTTGTATACAACTTTCAGCAAATAACCAAAATAAATTTTCTACTGTATATATATATATATATATTTCTTTTCTTCTGTTCTCTAACCTACAATATATTTAAATTAAATTAAAAACAACCAGGATGAAACTGCTACCTCACTGCCGTTGACAAGATCCAACATCGACGAACTCCTCGAGACCACCACGACCACTCACAAACTTTAGCAACTCACCATATGCCAATGCGAATCAAACCCTTCCTGCCTCGGTCCTTCATCAAGACTTGCCTGCCGCGCCCATGCGAGCCTCCCTCACCATCACATGCTCACCCATCGAAGCCGACAAGATCACGAGCTCGATTCGCGAGTTCCTTCGATTGATTCGAAAGATAACAGCTTGTCCTCTAACATTTCTCCAGAACTCAGAGATTTCCCTTTTAAGCTCGAACAGATCGAAGACCGAAAAAAGAAAGAAAAAAAAAATCATGAATGGATCTCGCGATTGATTTAAAGAAGAGGAACGAAAATTATTTTGAGAAGATGGAGGCTACAGGCCTTCGCCTATCTGATTTATTCTAACTGAGTTCGGCCATTACTTCTTTGATCGTTTTTTTAGTTTCTTATTTTTTTCTTTTGAGCATCCACCATATTTTTCTTCGTTCGTTAATTTATATATATTTTTATTTTAAATAGAAAGGGGAAACACATGTGAAATCAATCAGAGAAAGCGAAACACGTGTTTGAATTTTCCTCTATGTGTCTTTGCTTGCAACAGTGCTTTGATTATATTATTTATATTCAAATTTAAGTCATCTAGAAATTACAACTTAAAATCTCAACCTCCTATCGAGGCGTGCTGCTAGGCGTTCATAAGGTTATACCCCTATTATGAACATTTAAAAACTCCCTGTCCAATTACATAGCTTTCATAGGATCACTATGAACCTATTGGTAACTCCCATATTACTCTTATCCTAGTTTTCATGGGTTGACTAGGAACATATCAGTAAAGTTAATGTCCTTTCTTCTAACCCTAGTTGTCATGGGTTGACTAGGAACCTTTTGACAGCTGTCAATATTTCATCCATATATAGTTTCTATAGGCTAATTACAAACCTACTAGCTCTGCCAGTATCCAATCATAGTTTTCATGGGCTTACTATGAACCTGTCTATCTGACATCTTCCTTTACACATAGTTTTCATGGGCTAGCTATGAACTTGTCTATCCGACATCTTCTCTTATACATAGTTTTCATAGGCTAACTATGAACCTATTGGCCGCTGCCAATATCATACAATTTTCATGGGCTTACTGTGAACCTATTGGCCCATGCCAATATCTTTCCTTTATATTTTAGCATATCATATTCTGGTCTTCTAGATCTTCTGGATGCTATTCTACTCATTCAGGAGTTTGTTCAATTTATATTCACTACTGGGTTAACCTAACTGTTCTCCTAACCTTTATCCCCAAAATTTAGTTATGCGTCCATTATAAACTGAATACATTCATATTAGAAGAAGCAATATAAAACATAGCAATACCACTCCTGTGGGTTTAAAATAAAACATGGTTAATCCCCTTAACCTATTTCTTTATCAAAGATAGCTTCTTCTTAAAACCATTATAAAAACTCCTTTAATATAACCATGGGTTTTTCCTTAAAAAATAGAGTTTGGGTCATAAAACTTTTCGATACCTTAGAAACCAAGCTTTCGACTTTATAGGACAACCTCCTTCGAAAACTCTTAAAAACATTAGGCTCCTGCCTTCTAATACTTTAATTCTACCTTTCGAAACCTTTCGAATATATCAAAGCATTAGCTTCTGACTTTCGAAGCTTTAGCTTCAAAACCAGTTGAAAGTATCTCTTTCGACACCGTTGGAAGCAACCCTTCCGAAAACATTAAAAGTTCCCCTTCGAAAGCATTGGGTTTATACTTAAAACATTATTTGGGTCAAAGTGAATAAAGTCGGAAACGTCTGTTTCGAAACCATCTTTATCATTTATGAAACATTGGGGAACCATGATGGCATTGAAACCATTTCTTTCGAAAGCGTAAAACATCTGGGTAAAACATATGAAGGTTGGTGTCAAAACCCCTTTCGAAACCATCACCTTCGAAACCCCTAACCTCTTTCGAAAGCTTTAGGAAGTGGCTTGAACTTAGAAAACAAAACACCTTTTGAAAACATTGATATCTTCAATACTATCGGAAGGTTATAAGACGGCGACAGGGTATCGACTAGGTTGGAACCACTTCTTTCTAAACATTCTTTTATAAGTAAGGAACCCAGTTGAAAGCAATTATAAGTTAATGGCAACCCCTTTCGAAACCCTTTAAAACCTCTTTCGAAACCTTATGCTTCGATCTTGTCGAAGGATTAAAATAAAACATACGCATGTGCTTTTCATTTAAAAACAAACAGGTTTCGATCCCTTCGGAAGCTTTGCTTTCGATACTTTGCCTTCTTCTTATCTCCAATCCACTGCATACCATCATAGTGATGCATTCTGTATTGGTTTCGGCATAAGGATGGAGGCTGAAGCTACTGTGTCAAAAGGCAGTTTCCTAAGTAGGCGGAACCACTTTTCTGAGCAAACCAGTTTTAATTCTTGTTTAAGTAAACTTTTCTCCAACTCACCTATCACTTGTCAACACTAGATTGGTTGGCTTAACATTTTCAAGTTCTTTTCAAAAATTAACAGCCGCTATCAGATCGAAACCATGGTTAAGTTAATCAAACAAGCCCTTTCAATTTTTGAAAAGAAGTCCCTCTTCTAAAACAATCTATTTTGCATAGCAAATCACTTTGGAAAAATCCTAAAAAATTCCGGAAATTCACTTTAAGCATGTTATCGAATATATCAAAATTCCAGACCCAAATTCTCAGCATATTTTCCTAAATAAATTATAAACCCAAATAACCATATTTTCCTTTGAAAATTTATAATAATCTTTCCATAATTTGGAAAATTCTCAAATTGAAACCAACTGCAAAATCATGTTTATCATAACTTAAAATTTTCCCATGGCATTTAAACTTCATTAATTCTCGGTTTTGATCTAAAACCGCATAAAACCCCTTCTAAACAACCTTGCTTAAATCAAATAAATCTTAAATCAAGCATATCATTATCGAATATATCATAAAAACGAATTTATCTCTTAAATATGAAAAGATACGATTTGAAACCAAAATAGAGGTGGAATTATTATTCACCTTGCTCTAGATAAGGAGACTGGGTTAAGATTGATTTCCCTTAAGCTTAAATCTCTAGTGCTTAATTTGAATTTTCTCTTCCACTTAATGGTCGGTCGTTCTCTATATTTTTGTTTTCATTTTAAAATGACGTGAATGGGAAGTAAGAAGGTGGGAATGAAATATATATATGGGTGGAAGCTTGGTGCAGAAATTCCCAATATACCCTTATATTACTTAATTAAATTAACCAAAACCCACTCTTAAGCCCATTAATTAATTTATTATGCACAACCCTTGTTTAATTCATTCAAATCTAATCCCCTTATCTCTTACCTTTACGATATTCTATTAATTAGTATTCCTTCTTGGCAGCATCCCTTTTCTACGCTCTCTTCTTCTTAAAGAATTTCCTCTTCTTTCCATGAGGACCCTGGGATTCAACTTGCTTCTCTCTAGTTGAAATAGCAAGCATCTCTTCATGGAGAATGACCATCTTCACCACCACATTACTAGGTTTTCGGATATGGGTCATGGTCATCCTAGCTAGCTCAAGTCTTAGTCCTTGAACGAACCTTTAATTCCTTCCAACATCAATGTCGACCAAAGCATATCCATATTAAGATAGCTCAACAAACTTAGCAGCATACTCGACCAATGACATCTCTCCTCTGACCAGATCCATGAACTTCCTTAGTAATGCTGACTTAGCAACTTCAGACAGAAACCTATGCTCAAACCTTTTCCTAAAATTAGCCCATGTCAGCTCTTTCTCCTGTACACCGACGGTAACATTATTCCACCAGCGAAGCGCTGTCCCTTCCAACTGTCTAGAGGCTTGTCTTCTCTTCTGCCCATTATCCAAGCCTAGATTAGTACAGGTCATTTCAAAACTTAGTAGCCAATTCTTAACTTGAACAACATCGTCCGTTCCAACAAACGACTTTCCACCCAAACTGGTATAGTCTCTGCTTAGCTTAGCATAATTATTCCTAGTTGGAGTTACAGGATTAGCTCCTCTAACATTATCAGCAACTCCAGCCCGCAAAAGATTGGCCAACAACTGATATACCATCCTCGCATCTACTGGAAGATTTCCAACACTTCATTGGCTTCAGCATTTGGATTAGCATTAGCCTGTTGACCTTGATGTCTCCTGGTATTAGGTCAAGCATTTCCATTGGCTATGGTGCTCCTCCATCTAGATTTCCTCTTTCATTTCCTGCTTCCGTATATTCTTTCTTGTAAATATGCATACGAGCCTTAGTAAGATACAGAAGAACAGTCTAAGAAAACGAGAACACGTACATATATATATATATATATATATATATATATATATATACATACATACATATAACAAGTACGTTACTATAGGGTTAACCCTAACCCCGATCATATTTTAAAATTCATTGATTATGCTTGAAAATCTTTTAGGATTGGCTTTCTTTTAAAGTTTCATAAAGCTATGCTCTAATACCAACTTGTAACAACCCCCTACATGGAGGCCCAAAACTAACGGCTATGGATGCTGTAGTCATCCATAGTTATTAATCCTTGGCGACCAAATACGACGGTGTTAGATTCATTTATGGACAAAAGAACATGAATATGGAAAAAAATAAACTTCAAATAAATTCACATTCTATATCAAAACATTTCTAATTCATTACATAAACCCATGTTCGCAAACCACGTTTAGAGACAATATATTTATTACAACATACGCCTAAAGCGACATATGAAAATGCCCACGAGATGATCAAAGTATACATATATAGGCAATATAACAATTTTGCTATTATAACAACGTAGCGGAATCAAAAGAAAAGAGAACTCTAATATCTATCATGCCTCTTGCACGTCTGCGGAAGCATATTCATCTTAGAGGTACCTAAAAACCTCCAATCTCAAACTACTCAAAATCAGTTGAGTACCTGAGAGTTTAAGGGGAAAACATAAACTTAGAGTCAGACATAAAGCCTGGTATGAATAATAATCTACCATCTTAAATCATTTAGATATCTAGTGAGACCATGCCGCTTAACGAAATGATTTTCCCCTCACTAATATCTCAAAACATTTTACAAAACCATATGCTATGCTCCTACATCCACAATGATTAAAATAATTCGAAATAGTTTAATATGATGATACAAAACAATTGAATAAATTCTGGATTGTCCATCCCCATTCAATTTAGACTATCCATCTCAGCTATAGTTTCTAGGATTTCTATTAACCTATTAGTTTTCATGGGCTGACTAATAACCGGTTGAACATTTAAAGACTCCCTGACCTATTACATAGTTTTCATGGGATCACTATGAACCTATTGGTAACTCCAGTATTACTCTTATCCTAGTTTTCATGGGTTAACTACGAACCTATTTGTAGCCCCAATATACTTTTTCCTTATTAGTTTTAGGTATCCATATATTTATAGTTTTAAAAACTAATTAATTTGAAGATGTGGATGTTTTATCAAACTTAACTTTGTTTATATCACTAGATTTTGAATTCTTGATTTTCTTCTTATATCCTACACCATTTTTATTACTAACAGATTGTGAATTCTCAATTATTCTAGATGAATTTTATCTTCCTTTATTGAAATTTGAAACATTTTTTAGTGATTCCTTCTAGTTTGGTCTTTTGACCTGAATTTTCTAATTCTACCATTTTAATATTAGTTTTTAAAACATGATTTTCAAAAACAAGGCTATCATTCTTCTCTTTTTGAGTTTCAATTTCTTGACTCAATAATATAAGTTGAGAATTAACATTTGAAAGGGATTCTTGCGTTTTCTCAAGTTCTTCTTCCAATATTTTCTTCTCGTCTTTTAGCATATCACTTTCGAATTCTGCCTTGTTCTGATTTTCTACAGCCTCTTTATATTTTTTTGAGACCTTTTAAAGTATCTAATAATTCAGAATTTATTTCTATCATCTCATCAAAAGTTAAATCACTAATCTCATTAGCTTTAGCCATAAAACATACGTTAGCTTGTTCATTATCGCTGTCACTTTCACTTTCTGAAGAAGAAGAGGAGGAATCTAAATCATTCCATGCGACTGAAAATGCTTTTATTTTGAATTTGTCCTTCCTTTTATTTTGATATTCTTTCTTTTGATTTGGACAGTCCTTCTGCATATGCCCCTTTTTGTGACAGTTAAAACATTCCATAACTGATATAGACGGTGGTTTATTGCTGTTGGAGCTTTTCTTGCCATTATTTCTGTTTCCTTTTCTATGTTTCAAGAATTACTTGTATTTCTTGGCAATAACGGCTAGGACGTCTTTGTCTGAGTCTGATTCTTCTTGTTCTACATGAAATGCTATATTCTTTTTATCTTGAGCCTGAAGTCCTTTTACCTAGAAATTCACTTCATGAGACATTAGATTTCCTATTAACTCTTCCGGAGTTATTTTGGAAATATCGTTTGCTTCTTCAATAGCGAGAACTTTTCTTTCCCGTTCTTCCGTTAAAGAGTCAAGGTTTTTGGATACAATATCAAAGTCAGAATGTTTTTCTCCTAGTCCTACTAATGAATGATAGATATCCTAAAATCTTGAGTACATGTCATTTATAGATTCATTTTCTTTCATTCTTAAGTTTTGAAACTGACTCTTGAGCATGGATATTTTGCTTTGTTTGACCTTGTTGGTTCCTTCGTGTGTAATTTTAAGTGTACATCATATTTCATATGCAATATTGCACATGCTAACACGGTTGAACTCATTTTTATCTAAGGCACAAACCTACATTTTTATGGCTTTTGCATTAGCTGTGGCATCTAATTTCTGTGTATTTGACCTGGTAGAATATTCTTCAGTAGGAATAGTATATTCTATCTGATCCATGAATCAAAATCATTTGCTTACATATATATTCTCATTCGTGTGGCCCAATAGTTTAATTCATGCCATTAAATAGTGGTGGACGTGCAGTGGATTGTCCTTCAATGAAGCTAGTATTAATGCTAGTGTTAGTGCTAGTGTCCATATTATTAGATTATCAAAGAACCGTGTTAAGGTTATATAATAACCTTACTCTGATACCAAATGAAAGTGTGCTACGGATCGTGTAATATGGATATATGATAATAACGATGATAATAATACAGTAAATAGTGCGGAATATAAAGTTGTATAGTAAAATGATACCAGAGATTTTTATACTGGTTCGGAGCGCCGTCCTACGTCCAGTCCCAGTCTCCTTCTGGAATTTCACGCAAACAATAACCCTCACTTAACCCGAAGGAATAGGTTTATACACCCCTAAGCAGCCGAACGGGGACCTGAGCAGCAGAACAGGATTTCGCCTCAACAGCCGAAGAGGACTTCACTCACCTGAGCAGTAGAACATGACTTCAACTAATATAGAAAATAGTTTTGACTAATGTGTGTTCTGATAACACAGATTTGTCACTTCTAGTACACCCTTTCTGTAATCTTCTCCTTGAGTATAAATATATGTATTTGAAGTATATGGAGAATAGAAAGGTATAGTATTGCTTTAATGCAGAATAATTGAAGGTATGATAGCAAATAGATTTCAGAAAGTTAGATCAGAGAATAAGAGGATTCGATTGTGATTAAGTAATTTGAAATCAAGTTGGAGTTTGTATTTATAAAGGTTAGAAAGCAGCGACTATTAGTAAAGAGTTTCAATCGAAGTGTTGCGTCCGAATCTTTTCGTTAAAGGTTCATATCTCTTCATAAAAAGTCGCGTCTTTCCGAAAAGTGGCTGTTATAGAAATTCAGTCAACTGAGCCTCTGGGTCAGTCGACTGAATATTCAAAGTAATTTTAAAATTTTAAAATTCGTATATCTATGTATCTGTGCATGTTGTACAAAATTCCCAGTGTTAGTCGACTGACCTGATTAATTTTGTGCAGTTTGCACATTTTACATACATATATTAATTTCTATAACTTTAAAACACTTTTATAATTTAAATGTATGCTTATATATGTATAAAATATTTAGTAAATATAATGATTGAATATATAAGTTAATGTAGACATAATCGACGAGAGATTTTAACAATATTGACCTAAGACTTAAAAAAACAAAATTCTATAGTTGATGCACAAGTTTTTAAAGTCTCATCTCCTTGTCTCTTTTTGTCGTAGCAGTCGTCAAATCTATATGTCTTAGTGATAGCTTCGTGTCATGAATCAAAACAAATCTCAACATTTGTTACTTTTGTTGCTCTTTTTACTTTGTTCCTAATCATTTTATAATGCAAAGATATCCTTCAGGCACACCAGACCTTAGGATCTTCTCACACTTGTAATCATAAGATGAATGAATAATCATCAATATTTTGGTGTTAGAAGGAGAGGATATATTGTTGTAACACCCCATAAAATTAAGGATAATTAATAAATATTTAATAAGGCTCCAAAAATGGAATTTGAGCAAAATTTGGAATTTGGACATGAAATTTACACAATTGTATTTGTGGCGTTTTTCTAAGCAACTTTTGTATTTGAAGTTTCACGATCAGAGCTCAAATGAAAAGGTTATCGGGCATTTGAAGTTTCTAGAGCAAAAATAATTAAAAACGAAAGAGGAAATAAATAATATTAAATACTGCACCCATCGATCGATCCCTTCTTTGGTCAGTTGGTCGCCTATATAGGAGCGGGCGACCAGTTCAAACGTGGTGGCAAGGGTCTGAACCTTAGCCAACGGCCCAGATTTAATTATTTTAATCTAACAGTCACGATTAATTCGTACACCCATAAATAAAGGCCTAACCCCTCACTTCTCTTCTCATATATTTTTAGCCAAGTAGGGAAGCTTCGCCATGTTCTCTTTTCCACTACTTTTAGAAATTATGAAATATTATATATAGATATATAATCGGAGAATGGTAGAAAATAAAAGAGAAGAAGCGAAGAAGCAAATTAATACTACGGAAAAAGGCAATTTCTATAATTATAAATATATATCCCCCTTAACCCTATATCATTTATCAGATTCGTAATTCTAATATTATGTATATGCCTTGTTATGTTATTTTGGATTAGAAATGAAAAGGAGTCAACTAAAGGAACGGATTCAGATTTTGAGATTTGGAAAGCTTAAAAAATGAGTGGAAAAATATATAATTTATTTATAATGTTGAAATTTATATCAATGGAATTATTTAATTATTTTTCCTGGGTAAGATCTGATGAACTATAAACTTAAAACAAACACAAAGGAATATCATTTACAAATTCAATAAAATACGTAATTGGAATAGGAATAGTTTGTACACCCTAATCTAGAAATTTGAGTTCAGCCCTGAATATTTATTATTGTAGAATGTTTGTTTATTCCAGATCTATGGTTGGGTTGTAAATTAGGTTGCTTTAGTTGGCTTGGAATGTGAGTTTCTTGTATTCATTTATTTGAAGCGGGTTCCTTATAATTTACATAAATTACATAATTCAAAAATATGTATAAAAGCATGTCGTTTGAATTAACAAGGGATATACCAAAAAGGGAAAGGGATATGTAAGATATAGATATTCTTTTCCTTTGTTTATACTATCTATTTCAAGGAAAGAAAAAAAATATTTTCTTGTAATTTCAAATGAAGCAAAGATTTCATTTTTGGTCTAATTAATGAAAAGTTATAATGGTAATTCTTTTTTTAAAAGGCAGCTTTGATAAATTAAAATATGGAAATAAATTTCCTAGTCTAGAGATTAATAGTTAGAATTATAAATAAATAAATGAACATGTACAACCACGCTTAACATTCAAAAATAAAAATATATAAATAATGTAATTTATGACAATATTCGTATGAGTTGTCAACATTATAGTAATTATAGGACTAGGATTTATGGACATTAATTACAAATTTAATGGGCAATAAATTTGTAATTAATAGAGAGCCAAAAGGGAATTAAATGGGAGCTGATTAGCTAATTTATTATGCCATTTATGGGTAAACCGAATAGGCATAATATATGGATTTTGATGTTGATAAATAGACTAATGAATTAAATGAGGATTGATTAGAGATTGTCCAATTTTGACATTAATGACCAATTATTATGGGTAATGGATATTTATTAGAAATTACAAAGAAACCAAAGGCCGATCTTCTAAAGTAGGAATAATTATGTAGCAAATAGGTATGTATTAATACAACCAAATATGCATAGAAGGTAATATAACTTTCATAGAATAAAATTATATAGCTTCAATTATACTTTTATAACAAGCATGAATTAGTGGGCTTAGCCCAACACTAAGGCATTAGGTGATTGGTTTGATTTAGTAAGTTGGGATGCAAGTTCAGTAGAGTTACACAAAAAAGTATGCCCTTCACCTAGAGGCTACCGACAGTTGTGTATACTTACTACCGATGTAGGGTATTTCCAACCATAGAACCTGTGGCGAAGTGATGTGTGTAAGATGTAGGACCTGCTTCTGGGACGGAGGTATTACATAACTATTGTAGGGTCCACCTCCTCTCTATTTAGAAAGTATTAAATGGTTGGGGTTCGCAATTAGGCAGGGTAGTGGATATCTAAGGAAAAGTCCGCTTCAGGTTTGAGGTATTAAGTAGCTATTATAGCGTCTTCCTCTCCCATAAAGAAGTATTAAGTGGCCTGATGAGATTCCATACGATGTTAGCTAGATAGTATCGAAGAGGTGTATGCCTTAGGAAATGTATCAAATGTAGGGGACCTACGTAAAATGTAGGTATTAAATGGTCAGAGTCCACATAGTTTCCATTAAAAAGGTAGTGGCTTAGGTACTATCTCTTATATTGTTAGGACATGATTGATGGTAGTTGTGTGGGACTAGGAAGGGCCTTTGGCATACGGTTGAGGATAAGTTGTAGCGTTGAGATGCATTAGTAATATAGAAATTATTATAAATCCTTATATAGGTGTCATGGGTCTCCGTAGTTAGGACCGAATGACTAGCGGTTACGTTGCGGAGGGTTCGCTTTGGGGACTAAGGTATTAAGTGGCCATTATGGGGTCCGCCTCCTCCCTATCTAAGAAGTATTATGTGGATGAGGTTTTCTTTTGGGTAGTGGAATGATTAGACATATATGCATTTAGGCATATATGTTGGAATCTCAATTTTGATTATGACAAGCTATATAAAATATTATGTGACTACTAACCATCTTTGCATGAGATTTGTTGCAGATTCCTTTTCAGATGTTTAAGCTGAGTATGGTGTCTCTAGAGTATGTACTTTATTTAGAAATTTGTTAAAAATCTCTCTTGAAACGATATATATATATATATATATATATATATATATAAATATATGCACACACATGCACAAAGGTCTGAACTCAGATGTCTGAACTCATTCATTCAAACATCTGAATTCTGAAACATGAATATTGTGAACAATATTCATACGTCTGAAAGGAAATTTTCAGACGTCTGAATATAGTCAAAATTTGAATAAAAGCTTGTTGTTCGCGTTTCAATCTAATTCAGAAGTCTGAATTTTTTAATTCAGACGTCTGAATATTTCCAACTGCTATTTTCTTGAAAAGACTCTTCTCTTCACTGAAGAGAAACATTTTCAAAATCAATAGTTGCACCTGTTCTTTTCAATATAACTTTTCATCTATAGTTGCAACTCTTTATATACTATAAATAGATTATAGAATTCAACAAACAATTCATAAAATTTACTTTTAACATTCTTGAATTCTCATCTATTCTCAAGCTTTCAAATTGCGCTCAAATTGCTTACATGCTTTGATCATTAATCACTTTATCTTCTATAATTCTCAAAGCACATCACACTATATATCATAAAGGAGAAGATTATAGGAAGATTGTACTTAATTGACTTATCAATGTTATTTAAGAACACACTACAGTCAAATACATTTGTTATTTGTAAAGAAGTCATGTTCAGTTGCTCAGGCAGTTGAAGTCCTATTCGGTTGCTTATGCGGGTGAAGTCCTGTTCCGTTGCTCTGGCAGTGTAAACCTGTTCCTCCGGGTTAAGTGAGGGTTGCTGTAGTTGAAATTCCAAAAGGAGTCTGGGACGGGACGTAGAACGAGAAGTTCGAACCAGTATAAAAATTCCTGGTGTGCTTGTTTTATTTTACTTATTTTCATTGCTATAGTAACTTAGTTTATTTCCGCACTAGTATAATATAATTCCATATAGCATGATCCGCACTGTCTTTTCAATTGATATCAGAGCCCTAGCCCCTATTTTTCATCTCTTTCAAAGCTTTTACCTTTCCTCTAACTCTCAAATGGCACCTAGATCAAAAAGAACTAGAGAATCAACCTTCGGACCATCCGGAGATCGAATTCGGCAATGGCTATGCAACGATGTTGCTTTTTCTCGGTTTAATTCAATGAATTCCAACATCTTTGAAGGAGCATTCATGAAATTTTCGGATTTCGCTGCATATCGTGTTAGAGAGTTAGTGGAACAATTCCACTTCGATAGCTTAATTGGGTATACTCCTAACATTGTTAACATTAATCATCTTATGATTAAACGTTTTCTTGCAAATTTAAATTTGGATCATCATAATCCCCAAAACCGACAAGATTGTGTTTAGTCGATGGTTTGTTGCGTAAGAATCTTCTTACCTTTACAAAGACTAGGTCATATTTTAAATTGTTCTTATTAAGTAATTGATATTAATGAAATTGAAGTTGATATGGATCATCGAGACGAAGTTTCACATCAGTTTTTGTCCGATCAACTTGGGCAATTTAATATCTACCTTCTTACGGCCACAAGCTAGACTCATTCATCGTGCACTTATTCGTTCTTTACAACCAAGGATGGGGAGTTATGAAAAAGTGTATAAAGAAAACTTCCAAGCCCTTTATTCTATCTACTCCAATCAACGAGTGAATTGAGGAAAAATTATTTTGGATGAATTTCAAGACATCACAATCCGGAGAAAATATAGAACCATTCATTATGGTGCTTATATTATGCGCATCCTCCTAAATGTCGGTGTACCAATGCTCGACTCCTACAACTATTAGTGAGTTAGGCGCTAAAACTTTAGGATTGATGGGTCTTCCACCGCGGCCTCCTCCTCAACAAATTATTTCCTTCCATCAATGGTCTCAAAATATTTAACAAGGTGTTCCTCAACCTCAAGACACTAGTATTGCTTCTTCTTCTCATACTCAACATGAAGAAGAAGAGGAGGACGATGACACCATTCAAGAAGTTGACCCGAAAACTTCTTCAAGGCAAGCCATCATCACTCTCCTGAAATCAATCAAAGATTCATCGGGAAATTAAGGCACTTGAGAAGAAGACGAAAAGAAAATTCAACTCTATCAAAGGTTTTCTTAATAAAAATATGGGATCGAATTTCTTATTCCGGCTCTTCATCCACTCAAGCTTACAACCCTTCCCCATTTCAGTGGTCTTCCTCAAGCTCGAGTTCTAATCATAATGATCTGTCTATTTCAAATCAATTTTAATTATCTTTGTCTATTTTTCATCTTATGGTTGATTTGCTTATGTTTTAAATTTGCTTGTCCAGTTGTATGAGAAATTTCTGAACTATTATTTCTTCATGTATTAACTACTCTAATTGCTTTAATGAAATGAACTATCTATTGTTATCTATGCTCTTTCTTTTTGTCGATGACAAAGGGGGAGAAATATAAAATTGTGCATATTGACCGAGGGAGTAACAATACTTCAAATATTTATTGATTATATAGTTGTCATCATCAAAAGGGGGGAGAATGTTGGAATTTCAATTTTGATTATGACAAGCTATATAAAATATTGTGTGACTACTAACCATTTTTGCAGGAGATTTGTTGCAGATTCCTTTTCAGATGTTTAAGCTGAATATGGTGTGTCTAGAGTCTGTACTTTAATTAGAAATTTGTTAAAATCTCTCTTGAAATGATATATATATATATATATATATATATATATATATATATATAAATATGCACACACATGCACATACATGCGCAAAGGTCTGAACTCAGACGTATGAACTCATTCATTCAGACGTTTGAATTCTAAAACCTGAATACTGTTTCACAATATTCAGACGTCTGAATGAAAATTTTCAGACGTCTGAATATAGTCAAAATTTGCCTAAAAGCTTGCTGTTTGCATTTCAATCTAATTCAGAAGTCTAAATTTTTTAATTCAGACGTCTGAATATTTCCAATTGCTATTTTCTTGAAAAAGACACTTCTTTCCACCGAAGAGAAACATTTTCAAAGTCAATAGTTGCACCTATTCTTTTCAATATAACTTTTCATCTATAGTTGCAACTCTTTATATACTATAAATAGATTACAGAATTTAACAAAAAATTTACCAAATTTACTTTTAGCATTCTTGAGTTCTCTTCTATTCTTTAGCTTTCAAATTGCACTCAAATTGCTTACATACTTTGATCATTAATCACTTTATCTACCACAATTCTCAAAGCACATCACACTATATATCATAAAGGAGAAGATTATAGGAAGATTGTACTTAATTGACTTATCAGTGTTATTTAAGAATACATTACAGTCAAATACATTTGTTATTTGTAAAGAAGTCATGTTCGGTTGCTGAGGCAGTTGAAGTCCTATTCTGTTGCTTATGCGGGTGAAGTCCTGTTCGGTTGCTCAGGCAGTGTAAACCTGTTCATCCGGGTTAAGTGAGGGTTGCTGTAGTTGAAATTCTAGAAGGAGTCTGGGACTAGACATAGCACTAGTATAATATAATTCCATATAGCATGATCCACACTATCTTTTCAATATACTTACATAGTTATACCATTGAGAAGGTTAGGTTAGACATATCATACTTGCACATAAGATTTAACGGATTAGCCGTAAATAATAGAAATATGCTTAAATGGAAACCAATTGGCATAAATTAAGGAGATGGGTAAAGAATGTAAATATCCAATCACCAGAATGTTGTTCTAAACCTCCACCTCATAACAACCCATATGTTAGATTTAGAAGGACTAGATACTGGAGCAGGCTGGGAATTGCAGATTGTGAAGTCTTCTTATTCATGCTCGGGGTGGGCAAAGCAATTAAATATCCTAGGAATGATACTACGAGGTAGTAGCATTAGTCAATATGTATGTTATATTATAATTTTCTATTCCACTATGAGTTTATATTAACCGCGCTCGGATATACTTGTGTTATTATAAGTTACCAAAACTAACTATGTGTACCCTAATGGACTTAGGTTTCGATTTAGTGAAGATAATATGCCTTCATTTTTTTCATCTTATTTTAGTTTGATTAATCATTTATTCAATTAATTCCCATATTATGGAACTCAAAAAGTTGAAGTGTTACAATCTTCCCTACTTATAAGAATTTTGCCAATGGAATTGAAACACTGTAGGAGAAAAATCATTGTAATCAAATCAATGTACACATAGTACAAAAATTACACTACTCCACCACTAATTTACATCAATCACCAATTATAATGCATTATTGTCACTACTAACACATACTAATATTATATCATATAATTATATTAGTGTCACTACTTGTTTATATAACAAAGCACACATGTTTAATCATACATGCCAAAACAAATCGTGATAGATATTCCAAATCTTATCCTATGCCTCCCAGGTACAATCATCACCGTCGTCACATGAACAAGTTTAATAACTTTATTCCTCGACTCTTTTGTATCACTACTTACTATTTCTTTTGGTCATCTAACATAAAAACTAGATCTAGTTTTACAAAGAAGACTTTAACCTCCCTCGGTTCCACCATCGAATTCAGGTCGTGTGCTCGTTTCGTTAATTGTGATATATGAAAAATATAATGCACACCAGCTAAACCACTTGGTAACTTGACTTGATAAGCAAGATTATCATTTACATCAATCATCAAAAATGGTCTACATATCTAGTTGCCACATTCCCCACCTTCCCCAAGCGCATAACTCCCGACATTAGAGAAACGATCGTAAACACACAGTCACCTACTGCGAATTCCCCTCTTGTCAAATAAGTCTTCTGCCTTGATTGTGCTACCTTCATTCTAGTGTGAATAAATTCTAACTTTTCAGTGGCGTCCATTACCAAATCGGGTCCCAATACAAGCTTATCCCTTATGTCCAATCAAACAAATAGGTGACTTACATGTTCTACCATACAGTGCCTCAAATGAGGCCATCCTAACACTCGTTTAGTTACTGCTATTATATGAAAAATATACCAAATACAAACGATCTTCTTAGGATCCCCTAAATATAAAATACATTCTTTTATCAAATCCTTGAGTACTCGGTTCACCCTCTCTATTTCTCCATCTATCTGCGGGTGGTAAGCCATGCACATGCTCAACTATGTAGGCAAGGAACTTTGCAAACTTCTCCAGAATTAAATAGTAAACAAATGGTATCTGTCACTTACAATACTGCTCATAATCCCATGCAACCTTGCTATATTCTTCTTGTATAATTGGGCCAAACTAGTCGATGTCCTTGTCGGCTTCGCCCGGATAAAGTGGGCATTCTTGGTCATTTTATCGACTATCACCAAAATGCTTTTGTTTCCTATTTTCATCATAGGAATCCATGGACACTGATTCCCACTTCTAAACCGGTACTTTCAAAGGTTGAAGTGATCCACTTGGCCTTTGATATTAAGCCTTTATCACTTGACATATGAAACATTTGTTCTCACATTTTCCAACATCTAACTTTATCCCTTCCCAAAAGAACGCCCTTTTCATGTCGTGATACATCTTTGATCCCTCGGGATGAACGGTAAACTTAGATTGATGACTTTCTTCCAAGACCTCCTTCGAAAGATTTCCTACGTTCGGAACACATATTCTTCCTTTCTTCCTAAGCTAACCCTTTGAGTATATCTCGAACCCTTTTAGGACCTTAATATCTGCACCCATTTCCAAATGCCTAATTATTTTAGCTAACAATGGGTCTTCACTTTACCTTATAGCAATTCTCTCTACAAAGGCTGGATGTACTTCCAAACTTTCTACCATCCTTGAATCTTGACTTGATCCTACATTTGTTCTATAATGCACCCTACTAGATGCTAATGTCTAGCATCTTTCATTCCTTAATCATGGCTAACACTCCATTCTGATGCTTTCTACTCAAAGCTTCCGCAACTTTATTCCCCTTTCCTAGCATATATTCTATACCGAAGTCGTATACCATCGAGAATTCTAACCATTATCGTTACCTCATATTCAACTTCTTTTGAGAGAATAAATACTTAAGAGACTTGCGGTCTATATACTGCCCAAACCGTTCTCTCAAAAGATAACGTCTTCAAATATTCGATGCAAAAAAACCACTACTTACTCCAAGTTGTGAGACAGATATCTAACTTCATGCAATCTCAAGTGCCCAGACGTATAAGTTAACACTGCCCTTTTTGCACCAGTACCACTCCCAAACAAGTTCCACAAGCATATTTATACACCACCATGTCCTGATTCCCTTCATGTACGATCAAGACTGGTGCATTAGTCTATATAACTCTTTACACTTATCAGTCTACATGAAATTCTCATTTGTTCTGATCAACTTAGTCAAGGGTGTTTTATACGTGAGAAATCCTTAATGAATCTGCAATAATAGCTAGCCAGTCTCAAGGAACTACTTATCTTCATGACCGTCTCAGGTTTCTTCCAGTAGTTAATAGTTTCTGTTTTTGATGGATCTACTATTAATCCATTCTTTAACACGACATGCCCAAGAAACTTAGTTTCTTATTTCCAAAAGTAACACTTCGAAAAACTTTGCCTTTAATTTGTACTGTCTCAAAGCCTCCAACATTAATCTAAGATGGACTTCATGGTCTCTATCATTTTAGAGTACACCAAAATGCCATTGATGAAGACCAACTAACCGTGAAAGATATGATTCATAAGATCTACGAAGAATGAATGCGCATTAGTCAGCCATAAAGGCTTGACTAACCACTCATATGTACCATATCTCATTCTGAATGCGCTCAGTGAAACACTATCATCCTTTACTCTTAGTTGATGGGATTCGTTGCCAAATCTAGCTCTGAGAATATTCTAGCTTTGCTCAATTGATCGAACAAGTTGTCTATCATAGACAATGGATAACGATTCTTCATAATGAACTTATTCAACTTCTGGTAATCAATATACATCTATATAGTTCCATCCAACTTCAGTACAAATACCGTGGATGCTCCACATAATTAACTACTCATCCAAATGAAACTCTTATGCGCAATTTCCCCCAGTTGCTTCTTCAATTCTTCCATCTCCTTAGGCAACACTCTAATAGATGTCTACTAATAGGTTGTGCCTCTAACAATAAGTCTATGCAGTACTTAATCAATCTTCTTGGTGGTAATCTTGTTACTAGTTTGAAAGCATCCATAAATTCCCGGACTACCTATATTCTACTTATCTCTTACTCCTGATCCTTCATCGTGCAAATACTAATCCTGACTTTTCATCCATTAAATCTAGCACCACCATGAACCTTATTCCATCATTCGCATTTTGTAATGTGATAACTCTATTAACACAAAATATCCTAACATCATTATGCATTATCCAATCCATACAAATATTACCTCCATACATATAGGTTGAAAACAAACAAATGACCATACAAATCAAACACAAGGTCAGTGCACCTAATTCTAAGAGTAGCATACCCATCGATCAGATTAATCACACTTAAAGACTTGACTACATAGATAGTACCTGACTCCAACATATCTACTACATAGCACTCGTATCAAAAAGATCTCTAACTAAAGTACTAAAGATCGAGATCATACCTGCTAGTATAACTTTCTTTCCCTTCACTTTAGTTGTCGGTTTGGTTAAAGTCCTTTCAAAGCAAAAAAAATTGGCCACTTTAATGCAAGACAGTCTTTCTTCTTGCTCCTGGTTTTATAAAAATAAAGCATTTAACCTTTACCACCCCAACTGGCTCTAGACACTTATTTGCATAGTCCTATTTTGACTACAGTTGTAGCATGTTACATCAACAATATCCTGCTGCTCTTTTACAGCTTTTTCCTTTCCTTTTTATGTTATTGTTTCAAGCCTTTCCGATATGGAGCAAACTTCCTTTTCTTATTATCAAGATGAGGCTTCTGACCCACATCTCACCTTTCAACATACATTAGCTCATACCACCTCGCCATATCTACCGCTTCAGTAAATTGAAGTGCTGGATGATCTATTGGCGGATCACTCGGTCCCGAACTTAATCTCAGGATGTACTTCTCTACCTTCTTTCTTGAAGTCCTGACCAGATCAGCTCCATGCTTAGACAATGCACTAAACTTCTACACATTCACTAGCATTCGTTAAGTTTCACTATTGCAGCTTATGATGGTCCACCTTTTCGACCTTCGAATGTCGACACTACTACATCCACGTTGTTCAATTACCGAGAACCCAACGCTGGAAATATAGAAAGTTATTTTAAAAGATAATGAAATAGAACAAGAAAGGAGCACAATATTAGAATCTCACATGCGTAACGAACGATAATATATAATTGTAACACACCTAATTTTTGATAACGTTGTTTAAAAGATTTAATTAGATAAATTAAATAGAATAATGTAAGTATTAATTGATAAGGGAATTGAGATTAAAATAAATACATGGAGGTCGTGCTTAATAAGCTAAATGGGCTTAAGAATGATTTGTAAGCTAATTAAACTACGCAAAGATATATTGGGAAAATAGTCGCACATAACCCCTGCCCATATATATTTCTGTTCCTTATACCGTTCATGTTCATTTTTCTCGTTTACACAAAACTTAAAAACGCAAAAATAAGAAGAGGAGCCGGCCATTGTTAATAAAGAGGAATTCAATTAAAAGTTAGGGATTCAAGCTTAAGGGAATTCAATTTCAATCTAATCTCCTTATCCTAATCATGGTGAATAATAATTTACACCATATCTTTTTTGTTTTATGAACATATGTTTACGAGTTTAAGATTTAATTCATTCCAATGATGTTTTGGATGATGATATGCTTGAATTATAATTTGTTTGATTTAAACAAGATTGTTTAAATGGGAATTTATGTGGTTTTAGGGAAAAACTGATTGAAATTGATTTTTAAATGCCATGAATTTGTTTAATATTATGTAAAACTTGATTTTGGAGTTGAGTTTTAATTTTGATAATTTTCCAAGCTATGAAAAGATTATTATGAATTTTCAAAGAAAAATATGGTTAATTTGGTTTAGAAATTTATTTCAGAAATTCTATTAAGAATTTGAGTCTGAAATTTTGATATGTTAGATAACATGATGAAAGTGAATTTGTGCAATTTTTAGGGATTTTTCCTAAGTGATTTAGTATGGAAGTTAAATTATTTTGGAAAAAGGACTTATTTGCAATATTGATTTTGCCTAATGGAAGGGTTATTTGTTAAATTAATCTTGATGTAGATCTGGAATTAAGCGGCACTTATTTTTGTAAAGAATTTGAAAAGCTGAGGCAACAAATCATCGGTTTATACGTGGGCATGTTAGTTGGATAGAATTTGCTTTAATTCGCATTAATCAGCTTTTACTTAAAAAAGCAGGTTCCGCCTCTATTAGAAGTACCTTTCGACTCCTAGCTTCCATCTTCAATCAAGTCGAAACGCCACAAAGCCGAAACCAATAGGTAAGGTATCACTTAGACGGTACGTAGTTAATTAGAGGAATGAGGAAGGCATAGTGTCGAAAGCATAGCTTCCTTTGGGGTCGAAACCTTAGTTTTACTTTCAAAAGAAAGAGCTTCTGCCATGTTTTATTAAAGCTTTCAAAGGATTTTAAACCGGTTCTTTCGAAAGGTTTTCTAAACAGCATTCGAAAAGGGTTGTCATATTATGTTCTAATGTTTAAGCTTTCGAGTGGGTTTCCTTATTTATAAAATGATACTTTCGAAAGTAATGGTTCCGACTAGGTCAAAACCCAACGATAGTTCTTTTGCCTTTCTTGTGTATTGAAGTCATCAATGCTTTCAAAGGGTGTCTTTTGTTTTAAAGATGTACTAAACTACTTCCTAAATGCTTTTGAAAGGGTTCAAGGGTTTCGAAGGCAATGGCTTCGAAAAGGGGTTTTGATGCTATCCTTTAGTATTTTGCTTAAATGATTTGAAGTTTTCGAAAGGATGGTGCCGACGCCATCAAATTTTCCCCAATAATTTTATATGATAAAGAATGGTTCCAAAAGGGATACTTCATTTATATTCACTTTATTCCAAATGGTATTTTTAAATATAAACCCAATGGTTTCGAAAGAGGGACTTTCAAGGGGTTCGGAAGCGATACTTTCAAAGATTTCGAAAGTGGTACTTTCAATGGTTTCGAAGCTATGCTTCTGAGAGTTAATAAGTAATATTTTATTACATTTGAAAGGTTTCGAAAGAGAGGTTTTTAAGTGTTTCGAAAGGCAGAGGCCCAATGTTTTGAAAAGAGATTTATATGCTTTCGAAGGAGGTTATTCTGCGAGGTCGAAAGCAAAATTTTAAAGGTTTCGAAAGCCTTAGTTTCCAAAACATATAATCCAGTCTAATTTTAAAGGAAAACCAAGGCATAATAAATATAGTATTTTAAAATGGAGTGTTTCAAGAAGTTTTCCTTGATTGACAGGTTACAGGGATTAACCAAGTTATCATGTTTGCTTCTTCATATATGTATATATTCACACCGTAATGGACCCATAACTGTATTTTAAAGAAGGGCGGAATAACCAGCTAGGTTGACCCAGTAGTGAATATAAATTAATATAACTCATGAATGAGTAGAATTGTGCATCCAAGAGGTCAGGGAGACCAGAATACAAGATACAAAAATATTAAAAGAAGGTATTGGCAGGGGCCAACAGGTTCACAGTAAGGCCATGAATACTGCGTATAGGAAAAGATATTCGTAGAGGCCAATAGGTTCATAGTAAGCCCATAAAAAATATGTATAAATGAAGATGACAGGAAGATAGATTCAAAGTTAGCCCATGAAAACTTTGATTTGATATAGGCAGGGGCCAATAGGTTTATAGTTAGCCCATGAAAACTATATTAGGATTAAGATATTAATAGAAGTCAATAGGTTCCTAGTCAACCTATGAAAACTAGGTTAAGAGAAAAGATATTGGAGTTACTAATAGGTTTAGGGAAAAACCCATAACATTAAAGATATTGGCAGGGGCTAATAGGTTCTTAGTGATCCCATAAAAAACTATGTAACTAGATAGGGAGTCCATAAACATTAAATATGTTATTAGTCAGCCCATGCAAAACTATTAGGTTAATAGTAGCCCTAGAAAATATAACTGAGATAGATAGTCAAAATGAATGGGGATGGGTATTCCATATTTGATTTACTAGTTTTGCATATCATCATATTAACTTGAATTGTTTTAACCATTATGGATGTAGGAGCATATTATATGGTTTTATAAAGGTTTTAGGGTACCAGTGAGGGGAAAACCCGTTCCACTAAGCAGTGTGGACTCACTTGATATCAAAATGGTTTGAAATGGTAGATTATTATTCATACTAGGCTTTATGTTTGACTCGAAGTTTATGTTTTTCCCCTTAAACTCTCAGATACTCAATTGATTTTGAATAGTTTGAGATTTGAGGTTTTTAGGTACCTCTTTAAACGAATAAGCTTTAGTAGACGTGCAGAAGGCCTGATAGCTACCTAGAGTTCTCTTTTATTTTGATTCCTTTGTGTTGTTGATTGTAAAGGCAATGTTGTTAAATTGCCTATATATACTCCGATCATCTAAGTGGTCATCTTCATATGTCGATCTTGGCGTATGTTGTAATAAATATTTTTTCCAAATGTGGTTAATGATTGTGGGATTATGTAACGAATTTGAAATTTTTTGAAATGTAATGTGGAACTCGTTTGATGTTTTAATTTTTTTTCTCCATGTTCATATGTTTCTGTATATCAAAGTATCTAACATTACTGTACTTGGTGACCAAAGATTAATAACTATGGATGACTGCGACATCCGTAGCCGTTAGTTTTCGGCCTCCAAGTTGGAGATGTTACAAATTGGTATCAGAGCATAGGTTTATGAAACTTAAAAAAAGGAATTTAAACCTACAAAAAATTTCAAAACATAATCCAATGAATCTAAAATTCGGGGTTTGGGTTAACGCATACTAACTTACTTGTATTTGGTGTGTGTGTGTATAAGCACGTAATCCTTTCTCTCTTAGACCGTTCTTTTGCATCTTACTAAGGCTCGTATGCAAATTTACGAGAAAGAAGATATGGAAATAGGAAATGGAAGAGGAAATCTTGGTGGAGTAAGCACCACAACCAATGAAAATGTTCGACCTAATACCAGGAGGAACCAAGGTCGACTGGCTAATACTAACTAAAATGCTGACGCCGATGTGGATGCTGGAATTTCACTAGTAGATATAAGGGTGAGTATCAGTTCTTCATCAATATGATGCAAGCAGAAGCTGCTGCTGCTGGAGTTGCTGGAAATGTTGGAGGAGCTAATCATGTGGCTTCAGTTGGGAATAATTATGCTAAGCTGAGCATAGATTACACCAGTCTTGGTGGTAACCATTTATAGAAATGGAGGATGGCATAGAAGTTGAGGATTGACTGTTACATTGTGAAAGAATCTTTTAGATTTGGTGCAGGGAGAGATGTCGGTAATCAACTATGCTATTAAGTGTGATGAGTTGTCGCGATATGGACATGCTACTATAGACACTGACATCGGGGGAAATGAGAGGTTCATTCGGGGATAGAGACTTGAGCTTGCTAGGGAGACCCTAACACATATCTGTGATCCTTGTAATGTGGTTGTGGGGATGGCAATCCTCCATGAGGACATGCTTGCTATTTGTGCTAAAGAGAAGACTATTGAAACCCAAGGTTCTTTGGGAAAGAAGAGAAAGTTCATTAAGAAGAAGGGAGCCCAGAAGGGTAATGGTGCCAAGAAGGTAAAGGCTGAGTTAGTTTGCTTTAAGTGTGACAAGAAAGGTCATTATGTAAATGTGTGCCAGTTAGGCAAAGGGAAGAAGGCCATGGATAAGAAGAGTGTAAAGTGCTTTAATTGTGATCAATTTGGGCATTATAAGGACTAGTGTTAAGAACCTGCTAGGGCGGACAAGGGAAAAGTTTTGCCTGTAGGACTATCATCGGCTAAGCCAACAACAATCGATAAAGGAAAGACTTTGATCAAAGGTACGTTTTTTATTTAGAGTATACCAGTTAGGATATTATTTGATACCGGTGCATCACATTCATTTATATCCAGTGTTTGGTTGGTAGGTTATGCTTAGAACCCACATACCTTATTACTTACTTAAGAATTATGAATCCAATAGGAGGGTATGCAACTCTGGGGATGAGATGTGACCAGTTAGAGCTTAATTTGTTAGGTCATAAGTTTGCATGTAGTTTGTATGTTTTTGATTTCATAGAATTCGGAACCATTTTGGGTATGGATTGGTTAAGTAAGTATAAGGCTAGGATATTTTGCGAGGATGGGGAGATATCACAAGGATACCATGATAGTTATAACCGAATTACATTCTTAGTGGAAAATTCCGACCGGAGTAGTTGTGCTTTGTTAAGTGCAATGGATATGGGAGAAAAACTAAGTCAACTTCGAGTAGCAAGATATTTTTCATATGTCTTTGAGCTAGTCAATGGACTACCACCGAAACGAGCTGTACATTATTGGATAGATCTTGTGCCAGAAGTCGAACCTGTAAGTAAACCACCTTGCAGGATGACACTGACCGAGTTGAAGGAACTGAAGGTGTAGCTAGTGGATCTACAAGGAAGGAATTTTATTAGACCAATCAGTTTGCCTTAGGGAGTGGTCATGGTGTTCGAGAAGAAACCAGATGGATTGTTAAGGATGTATATCTACTATCGTAAGTTGACCGAGAGGATGATTAAGAATAAGTATCCTTTGCCGAGAATTTATGATCTATTTGATCAGTTATGTGGAGCCAGAGTGTTTTCTCAGTAGGATTTGGCGACAAGTTTCCATCAGTTAAGAGTGGCAGAGGACAATATTCCTTTGATAGCATTTCAGACTAGATATGGTTCGTACGAGTGGTTAGTGATGCCACTCGGGTTAAAGAATGCACATGCTTTCTTTGTGGATTCGATGAACCGAGTCTTCCGAGAGTATTTGGACAGATTCATGTTGGTGTTTATAGATCACATTTTGGTATGCTCTAAGGATGAAAGAGAGCATGAAGATCATCTTAGAGTTGTGCTTGAGACGCTGAGGCAGCATCAGCCAAAGGCAAAGTTTTCCAAGTGTTATTTCTAAAAGAAAGAGGTTAAGTTTCTTGGTCACGTGGTTTCGAAGAAAGGGTTGTCAGTCGATCCAGATAAGATCGAAGCTGTTAATAATTGGAATAAAACAGAGATGGTGACTGAGATTAGAAGTTTTCTTGGACTTGCTGGCTATTACCAGAGATTCATTAATGATTTCTCGTGGACATCAATGCCTTTGACTAAGCTAAGCAGGAAGGAGGTGAAGTTTTTTTGGTCCGAAAAATGTGAGGAAGCATTCCTTAAGTTAAAGAATTTGTTGACCAACGCACCGATGTTAGTAGTTCCAATGGAAACCAAGGGTAAGTGGTGTATACTGATGCATGCATAACTGGATTAGGAGCTTTGTTAATGAAAAATGGTAAAGTGATTGCCTACGCTTCATGATAGCTTAAACCGCATGAAGTGAGATATCCTACTCATGATTTGGAGTTGGCAATGGTGATCTTTACATTGAAGATTTGGAGGCATTATCTCTTAGGGGAGAGATTTGAGCTATACACAGATCATAAGTCTTTAAGATACTTATTCTCTTAAAAGGGTCTGAATATGAGACAGTAGAAGTGGCTGGAGTTTTTAGCTGCTTATGTTTTGGTATAGAGTATACTCCTAGGAAAGAAAATAAGGTAGTGGAAGCTCTTAGTAGAATACATGTGAATTTGGTGTTAGCTATGTTGGCAGAATGGAAAGATTTAGAAGCTCTGACTACTTGTAGTGTGCAGTTAAGATCGACAGCTAGTTCTAATTAGAGTACTGCCATGCTGTCCTGCTTATAAGTTCGACCAGTGTTGATCAAGAGAATTTCTTCTAAGCATAAGGAGGATCCATTATCGGCCGAGAAGATCAAAAGGCTTGACGTTGAAACTGAGATCGATGATCTGAAAGGCTTTAGTCTTGACCAGAGTGGATGGTTGAGAAAGAGTGGATGGTTGTGTGTTTCGAGTGTAGAAGACTTAAGGGAGGAAGTTTATGGAGAATGTCATTGATCCAAGTATAAAATTCATCCTGAAGGGAACAAGATGTATCAAGATATGAAGATGAGCTTCTATTAAGAAGGGATGAAGAGGAATGTTGGCTTGTGGGTTAGGTAGTGTGCAAACTGTCAATAAGTGAAAGATGAATATCAGAAGCCAATTCAACCTATAAAGATTCTAGTTTGAAAATGGTATTCGATATCCATGGATTTTATAGACGAGTTTCCATGGTCAAATAGAGGAAATAAAAGTATATGGGTTACAGTGGACAGGCTGACTAAGAGTGCCCATTTTATTTCAGTTAAGTCAACCAGGATGGCACCTGTTTTAGCTAAGTTGTTCATGGAGAACATAGTTAGGATACATGGAGTTCCTTGTAGCACAATCAATGATAGAGATGCTTAGAATTCTGGAAGAGTCTACAGGATGTGTTAGGCACTAAGCTCAAGATGAGTATTGTATATCACCCTCAGATGAATAGGCAGACAAAGAGAGTCAATAAGGTACTCATGGATTTACTAAGAGCTTGTGTATTGAACTTCGGTGGATCTTGGGAAGATCACCTACATTTGGTAGATTTTTCCTACAAAAATAGTTATCATACTATTATAGTAATGGCGCCTTTTGAAGCTTTGGATGGAAGGCCATTCAAATCACCAACATGTTGGCTGGAGACTTGAGATAGATTGGTCTTAGGTCCAGATTTGGTTAGGGAGGTGTCAGAGAAGATTGAGTTGATCTGAGAAAGGATGAAGGAAGCTCAGTCCAGACATAAAAGTTATGTAGATAAGAGGCGCAAAGACTTAGAGTTCTCAGTTGGAGAAAGGGTTTTCATTAAGGTATCATCGATGAAGGGTGTCATATGGTTCAGAAAGTTAGGGAAGCTGGCGCTGAGATATTATGATCCATTCCAGATTATAAAGAGGATTGGAAAGTACGCATACAGAGTAGAGTTGCTGAGTGGTATGGAAGGTGTCCATAAAGTATTTCATGTGTCCTATCTTTGATAGTATGTTTATTATCCAGAGACTATTGTTCCTCTGACAGGGTACAAAGACTTGATAATAGAACCTAATTTGACCTTTGTTAGACAACTAGTTCAGCTTATAGCGAGAGATGAAAAAAGATTAAGGAAAAAGACAATCAAGTTGGTGAAAGTTCAGTGGAGCGACAACGAGAAGGACTGTACTTGGAAGACAGAGGATAGAATTTGAGATACTTATCATGATCTCTTTGAGGGTATGTCTATATTAGCTTTATATAGATAATTGCTAGTTTGGTAGACTAGTATGGTTGTTAGGAGTGGTTACAGATGATTGTTGTGTTTAATATTTAGTCCTTACTGAATTTCGAGGTCGAAATTCTTTAAGGAGGGAGCCTGTAACATCCTTAATTTTTGATAACATTATTCAAGAGATTTCATTAGATAAATTAAATAGAATAATGTAAATATTAAGTGATAACGAGATTGAGATTTGAATAAATACATAAAGGCCGCGCTTAGTAAGTTAAATGGGCTTAAGAATGGTTTGTAAGCTAATTAAACTACATGAAAATAGCCGCACAAAACCCTTACCCTTGTATATTTCCGATCCTTATTCCATTCATGTTCACTTTTACATATTCACAAAACTTAAAAACGCAAATATAAGAAGAGGAGCCATTCATTGTTAAGAAAAGAGGAATTCAATTAAAACCTAGGGGTTCAAGCTTAGGGAAATCAATCTAGATCAAATCTCCTTGTCCTAATAAAGGTGAATAATAATCTACACCATCTCTATTTTGTTTTATGAACGTATGTTTTCGGATTTAAGATTAAATCCGTTCCATTGACGTTTTGGATGATGATATGCTTGAATTATAATTTGTTTGATTTAAACAAGATTGTTTAAATGTGAATATATGCGGTTTTAGGGCAAAACCGATTGAAATTGATTCTTAAATGCCATGGAAAGATCTTATGTTATGTAAAACATGGTTTTGGAGTTGGGTTTTAATTTTGATAATTTTCCAAGCTATAGAAAGATTATTATGAATTTTCAAAGGAAAATATGGTTAATTGGGTTTACAAATTTGATTTAGAAATTCTATTGAGAATTTGGATCTGAAATTTCGACATGTTAGATGACAAGAAAGAAGTGAATTTCTATAATTTTTGGGGATTTTTTCAAGTCATTTACTATGGAAATTTCATTATTTTAGAAGGACTTATTTGCAGTATTGGTTTTGCTTAATGGAAGTGCTTATTTGTCAAATTAATCTTGATGTAGATCTGGAATTAAGCGGTAGTTATTTTTGTAAAGAATTTGAAAAGACGAGGCAATCAATCACCCGTTTACATGTGGGTAGGTTAGTTAGATAGAATTTGTTTTAATTGACATTAATCAGCTTTTACTCAGAAAAGCAGGTTCCGCCTCTATTAGAAGTACCTTTCGACTCCAAGCTTCCGTCTTTAATCCATCCGAAATGCCACAAAGACGAAACCAATACATAAGGTATCACTTAGATGGTATGTAGTGGATCGGAGGAAGGCGGAAGGCATAATTTCGAAAGCATACCTTCCGATGGGGTCGAACCATAGTTTTACTTTCAAAGTAAAAAAGCGCCTGCCTTGTTTAATTAAAGCTTTCGATGGATTCAAAACCGATGCTTTCGAAGGGGTTTTCTAAACAGCTTTTGAAAAGTTTAAGCTATCGAATGGGTTTCTTTATTTATAAAATGATGCTTTCAAAAGTAATGGTTCCGACAAAGTCGAAACCCAGCCGCAATTCTTTTTACTTTCGAATGTAATGAAGTCATCAATGCTTTTGAAGGGTTTCTTTCGTTTTAAAGATGTACTACGCCACTTCCTATATGTTTTCTAAAGGTTTTAAGGGTTTTGAAGGCAATGGATTCAAAAAGGGTTTCAATACCATCCTTCATTATTTTGCTTAAATGATTTGAAGCTTTCGAAAGGATGGTGCTGACGCCATCAAGTTTTCTCCAATAATTTTATATGATAAATAACGGTTTCGAAAGGGATACTTTAGTTTATATTCACTTTAACCCAAATGATATTTTTAAATATAAGCCCAATGGTTTCGAAAGAGGAACTTTCAATGAGTTCGAAAAGGATACTTTTAAAGGTTTCGAAGGGGGTAATTTCAATGGTTTCAAAGTTATGCTTCTAAGAGTTAATAAGTAAAACTTCATTACATTTGAAAGGTTTTAAAAGAGAGGTTTTAAAGTGCTTCGAAAGGCAGGGACCCAATATTTTGAAAAGAGATTTATACGATTTCAAAGGAGGTTATTCAGTGAGGTCGAAAAAGTTTTGAAGGTTTTGAAAGCCTTAGTTTCTGAAAAAATAACCTAATCTCATTTTAAAAGAAAAGCATGGCTAAATAAATAAAGTATTTTAAAATGGAGTTTTTGAAGAAATTTTCCTTGCTTAATAGGTTAAAGGGATTAACCAAGTTATTATGTTTGCTTCTTCATATATGTATATATTCACATTGTAATGGACCCATAACTATGTTTTGGGGAAGGGCAGATTAACCAGCTAGGTTGACCCGGTAGTGAATATGTATTTAACTACGGAATGAGTAGAATTGCATCCAAGAGGTCATGAAGACCGGAATATAGGATGCTAAAATATTAAAGGGAGATATTAGGAGGGGCCGATAGGTTCATAGAAAGCCCATGAAAACCATATATAGGAAAAGATATTGGCAGGGGCTAATAGTTTCATAGTAAGCCCATGAAAACTATGTATAAATGAAGATGTAACGACCCGCCCTTTTGACCGCCCCTAGTCGGTAATTAAACCAACTTGAAACGTTAAAAAATGATGGATTGTTATTTAGTTTATAGAGTTTAAACAGAATCAGCCACAGAAACACAGAATAATAATATTTCACTAAAATGAATTTTTTTACATATATCAGAGTTTATACAATGAATTAAATTTATACAGCGGAATATTTCTTTTAAGTACAAAAATCCCTGAAAAGCTAAAGTGAAGCATTTTCCCTCTCTCTCAAACTTTGCTGCCAGAAAATCTTCAAGCTGCAAAATACTCGGTCTAACCCGAGTATTACATTCAAAAGAAAATAATACAGGGGTCAGTCTAATTCAAACTCAGTTATTAGTGCATAGAGGCAATAATAATCAAATAACAATTAGACGACAGTCACAATAAATTTTCGTCTATCCGATCCTTTTAACAAAGAAATCGGATAACGTTAAATATAACACTTAACAGTGTTAAACAATAAATCATCAAATTAAACCAAATCGAAATGTGATTCAAAATATATTGAATTGGAAACATAAAACAAATCCAGAAATTGAAATATCACTTTAAACTCCGATTCTGGTAGGGCTGCAGTACACGCACGCGTGTACTGCCTCGCCACTACAGCATGTGAAACATGCAAAAGATCAGGAAATGCACAATGGAAGTTCTCACCCGAGCACAAGTTCAAACCCGAGTTTAAAACTGGATTCAACACAGGTGCAATAAAAGTGTACAAGCTCAAACAAAAACAAGTAAGATAACCAATGCAACAAGACTCAGGTCAGTGACCACTTCAAGTATTGCAGACCAGATCAGAGTGGCAGCAGGGACAACACTTCACAAGCATGCATCAAGTAAATGCATATCAAACAACATGAAGGAACCAAACCACAAACAAAATATGCAAAAGTCCTGTCATTGCAACCATGACTCAGATTCAACTGAAAGCGGTGAAACAACAATGCAAATGAAGTTCAATTGAACAGACCATGTAATATAAAAATGGAGCAATGCACCTGTATACAAAATCAAATGCCATAAAGTAATGCAAGACCATATGTATGCAGACACAAAATCATAAATATGCACTGAGTAAACATAAGTATATGTAACCATCACCGACTCGATGCAGCAGTCGTTAGTGAAGACACAACACGATTCAAAAGAATCTACAGTGGAATGCAGACAACAAAATCAATAAATGACAGACTTCAAAACCCCGACCAGTGTACATGAATACAACTACAGGTGTGCAACAAGGTTCAGGTCACAATGGAGCAACTCGAGCTCGAGAATGATACAAAGCAAGATGAAAATTAAAACATGACCAGACACACATGCTCAAGTCCAAATGCAGTGCAGGCATCAGACTAAAGCACAAATACATGGAACAATGCCAAACTAAAGCACAAATACATGATATGGAAATTGATAAAAACTCAACAGTGACATGGTCAAAGAAAAATCAGAATGCAGTATCAGTCTACACAAAACACAAGACTCAACCAAGGCTACAGTCAAGTAGCAGTGTGCAGAATGAAGCAGTGTGAAACCAAAACTACAAGCATTAGATCAAGGCAATATAATGCAGACCCGAGTAAAACAAAGGAAGTGCATTTGTCGAGTACATCATGAAGCACAACCAAGTTCAGTTGGAAGTTAAAGTGATGATGCAAGATGAACCAGACAATGATGCAATGTCGAGAAACAACATCAAGTTCAATTAACAAACAGGTGAATCCAACTAGCAACAATGAATCACTAATTGAAACTGGACAGTGCCAGCACAATTAAAAATAAATGTACATACGCAGTGCAGAATCGAAGTTACAAAACAAATGCACACGAACAGTGACCATATGAATATATGTAAATGCAACAAAAAATGCCCAGGAATGAATATCAAGTGATACAACTGCAAATACCACAAAATGCAACAATTACAAAAAAATATCAGTTGATGCCAAACCGAGAAAGTAACATGGTCACGAAATCAACATCAAACTAAGTCAAAAACTCAAACAAGCAACTTAATTATCAGGTAACAGTGGTTTTCAAAGCAATCCAAGCAAAAATCAATTTTATTTTTTTATCAAAAATTTAAATTCGAAAATCACATGAAACTATAAGCCATGGACGTAGTCACATGGACCAACATCAACGAGCTGTAGTTATCAAGAATCAAGCAGTTCGAATTCAAAGCCATGGTCATCCAAGAATCATAGGTATACGAAATTGATAAAATCAAAATAAATCTCTAGCATCAAAACAAAACAAAAACAAAAAATAATAATCAAATAGCCAGAATAAATCACCAGCTTCAAAACAAAATCGATTGCCGAGGAAAAACACGGAATTGCACTTTCAAAAATCACGAAAACTTAGAACTAGATGTGAGTGAAAATTAAATCACTCACCTTTGTCTCGACGCAAAGAAGAAGCAGCCGTGAGCAACACCAGAGAATAGTCGATCGACAGAGCTTTCGATCGAGCAACCAAAGGTCGGCGACTTCACAAAATTTCACAAGCCCTAAATTTTGTTGAACGAACGAGCCACCATTTTTAATTTTTTTCTTATGCTAGGGTTTTCGAACGAATGCAAATGAAAGGGGTGAGGGTATCGGGTATTTTATGAGGAAGGGGAAAAAGCGTGATTCCAGGCTTGAGTTAAGGCATGATCTTAGGCGAAGCTGAAAAGAATAAAGCATATTATTTTTTCATTTTTTTATTTTTATTTTAAATTCAATTTGTTTTCGACACAAATTTCAATGCGTTTAGGTGTCGTATGCTCACAAAACAACACCGATAAATACGAAATTTGAAATTCGGTAATAATTCAACATTACGGACCCAATGGAACTAGTTTCGTCGAATTCCGAGACTGTGCCTCGGAAGGCTATTTTTAAATTCAATTTAAACGATAAAATTTCAAAACTGAACAAATCATTTTCAAATTCAATTCTGAAGCTTCTATTATCTTCAGTATTATCAATGTGAATTTTCTAAGCCTTTAAATTATTATAAATCAGCTTAAAATTGAAGTTTCAAATTTTATACAACTTTCAATAGATTAAATTCTAAAATTAAATCGCCAAATTCATTCTGATAATTTGAAATTCAAGTCAATTCATCATTCAAATATTTAAAATTAATTAAATATTTTCAATTTAAATTGTTCAAAATTTAGGGTCGTTACAATCTTCCCCCCTTAAAAGAATTTCGTCTCGTAATTACAAGTTAGGAAAAACGATTGTTAAAATCTCACTGATATCTATACACTACACAATTTTACCAAGTTCGAATCTTATTAAAATAAATAAATATAGGATTCATTCCATTTATTTTATCTCGCTATATTTGTTCATTATCTTCTTTGTTCATTGATTTCTACAATCAAGACGCAAAAGTCTTTTACCAAAATTTTCGACTTACAAAACTCAGATTTAATCTTGAAATTCTTCATGTTAGAGATTTGCATATTATATCTTTTCCAAAGTTGTGGACCTTCAAGACATTTTAAAGATCTTCTTCCTTAGTTCATTAGGGTGGAATTATGTAATTTTAATTTAGACTATTGATTTGCTATCTAAAGTTTTGAAAATACTTGCTAACTCGAAGTTTAACAAGTCTATCGTCGTTCTCACAGACATTAGGCATACGCTGGCCAGGCGCAGGACTAAAAATCTCCAAGTACTAAATATACTTGCTTCAACTCCCAGTGAAAATACATAAAAATCTTTTAAAAATGGATATGGAAAGCACGTTCCCCCATGGATCACAGTTTACCCGGCAGTTACGCTACTATCCCAGTAGAATCGCTTGTAATCTGTAGATTTCACATCTCTTGAATTTCGCCATGGTTGTTTCCATAGATCGCGGTTCACACGGCGGTTACGCTACTATCCCAGTAGAATCTCTTGTGACCATAGGCATCTCGCCCCTCAAATTTCGCTTTGGCATCTAGATCGCAGTTTACACGGCGGTTGCGCTACTATCCCAGTGGAATCGCTTGTAACTGTAGGCATCACGCCCCTCAAATTACGCTAGCATACATCATCATCAATTCACATGATCCCATCATGATGATCCATCATGAGGGATTCTAATCCAAATGGACACTCCAACTTATGGAAATTCTACGTAGCTACGAATTTCAAATGGACACTCATACCGAGTTCCAACACCTTCACAAATTTTAAATGGAAGGTACTTTTCCATATCCTCAGTTTTGAAAACATAATGTCATATACATATAGTACTTCATTTCACATTTCATACATATCATACCTATGTAAACTTACATAGGATTTTCATAATAATGACTTTCCAAACTGATGTTTTTCGAATTTACTGCATATCTCATATATAAATTCCGAAAACCACAATATCCCATACCCATAACAAATAGAGGATTTCTAAATTTTCCATCTCGTTACCAATTTAAAATTTTCCTCTAAATCGATTTGAAAATTTAAGGATATCTCAAACCATATTCACATTCATAATTCAATTTATTATCGACTTCATATTCGATTTGGATTTCATGTTACATCGTCAATTCTCAACACATAATTGATGTCTACTAATATATAACCTCTGAGCTCGTACGTCTCAGAGAAGGGTGTATATAGCTAAGAGAATAAATTCTCCGCCACCACAGATATATATTTAATAGAGATCAATTGCTATGTCATCAATTCACCATGTTAGACATACAATCCCAACCGACTATCCGAAATTCAAAGCTCAACTTATATTGTTTTTGGTGTCGAAGTTAAACTCAATTTAACTCAAGATTCAATCTTTTTGAAAAATTCAAGTTGAACTAATTGTTCAAATTTCCCATAAATATCTTTACAAGATATATATAATTTTCCACACTTAACCATTTGAAACAAATTTCAAATATTCACTTTTCAATTTATCTTTAAAAGATAAAATTTTCAAACCTTTTATTTCATATTGGAAAACATTTCCATACTTATTTAATAATAAGTAATTCACAAATCCATTTATTTTCAAAACTTGGGAAATATTCAACGTACTTAAATCATAATCAAGTATATATTCCATTCTTTAAGGAAAGCGTTCTTTTAAACACATTTATTTGAGTCAAAACGAATGTTGCGTAAAACATTGTTACGACAACTAAAAATCACTAGTATAGGGATTCGAATTTAAGATAGATATATAAATCCCAATACTATATAAAACATTTCCTTTCAGAAACCATTTACTATAACAATAGTGTTATAGTCCACCATTTCCTTATTTCTCGAAAATGTCTATTTCGACAATGAATGTTGAAATCTATGTATTCGATAGTTAATACATTTTAAAACATCTTTAAATCGTTTTAATTCTATTTAAATTTCACTTCTCCAAATCATACCCGTTTATTCAATAATATATTCACTGTCCAAAATCGTGTATATACCTTATTTACCCAATTCAGTATTTCTACACTTTTATCAAAAGATTATCCACTGTCCAAAATCGTGGATATAAATCGTTTACCAAATTCAACACTTGGACTTATTTCATAGTTTGAATTCCGCATACTTTTCACAATATTGGTTTTAAACCGATTTCAAACTTTTCAATATTAAGTTTTTCACTTAACTTAATTCTCTGATGTTCAAATTCAAATTCATCACTGAATCTATTAAACCTATTATGGATTATCATGCTGACAACTTCAAATTTGAAATCTAAATTCCATTTGAACTTTGCATTCGCTTTCTATTTCCAAATTAATCACTAGTTCTTTAGTAAGCCATTCATCGACTTGGTTCCATTAGATTTATATCTCCACATTAACCATTTTAGGCATTAGTTTAAACTTGAAATATAAGCTTTACATCAAAACTAGTTTGATTCATACAATTAAGTCGACAAATAAATTTCCTTCCCAAGGCGCTATTTTATTAAAATACTTCTTTCCGTACAAAACTATCCATAGCTTAATACTTTTAAAATACGTACATAGAAGATTTTGGATTACAAAAGATAGTATTACAAAATATATTGATTGCTTCAAATATACTGATTGGTTTAAGATTCAGAATTATTGAGGACTATCGACTTCCTGTCCGGTAGTACGCATCTTTGCCAAACTTTCCTCTTCGGTTTGTACTATTATAATTAACAAGATGTTTTTGAAGTTTCCTATTAAAATTTACAATCACTATTAGCAAAGGTTGGATTATTCAATCATTTCCCCAAGACAATTTGCAAATTTACATTATCCTAATATATAGGATTATTATTCAACCAAACTTGAGATTCAACTCCGGATTTTATTTCAAACATTTGAAATATACATATATATACATACTTGCGTATTAAAATTTGCTTGAAACATAAAAACAAAATTTATTTTATTTTATTATTTTCGAAAATATTTTGAAAAATTAATTGAAAATTTTTCTTCCTGTATATACTACTAGTATTGTTTTTCAAAACATTTCAAACCAATTTTCAAAAGGATTCAGAATCAAATTTCCAAGTTATAGTTCAATGATCCCCTTGGTTATAACTAAATTGACATGTCATTTTATTTCACAATTATTACTTTGGAGATATTCAAAATATTGGATTTAAACCAATTCATTAATTCACTTAACTTTAATTTTATTTTTCATAAATCTCAGCAATTCGATAATGGGTTTTCGAGTGATCGGAACTCAAATCTAAGGAGACCTTATTGAAGAGAAACTATCGTAAACCTAAATTTAGAGAGGGTAATTTCCGAAAAAGACTTTGAATTTTCAAAATACCTTTTATTTTCAAAAAATTAAATTTATACTTCTTTAAACTTGAAAAATGTTTTCTTTAAAGTGATCCTAGTGACTATTCATATTAAAAATCATAAACTTAGCTTTGTATAAACCAAAGCTCTGATACCACTTTTGTAACGACCCGCCCTTCTGACCACCCCTAGTCGGTAATTAAACCAACTTGAAACGTTCAAAATGACGGATTGTTATTTAGTTTATAGAGTTTATACAGAATCAGCCACAGAAACACAGAATAATAATATTTCACTAAAATGATTTTTTTTACATATATCAGAGTTTATACAATGAATTAAATTTATACAGCGGAATATTTCTTTTAAGTACAAAAATCCCTGAAAAGCTAAAGTGAAGAAAATCTTCAAGCTGTAAAATACTCGGTCTGACCCAAGTATTACATTCAAAAGAAAATAATACACGGGTCAGTCTAATTCAAACTCAGTTATTAGTGCATAGAGGCAATAATCAAATAACAATTAGACGACAGTCACAATAAATTTTCGTCTATCCGACCCTTTTAACAAAGAAATCGGATAACGTTAAATATAACACTTAACAGTGTTAAACAATAAATCATCAAATTAAACCAAATCGAAATGCGATTCAAAATATATTTAATTGGAAACATAAAACAAATCCAGAAATTGAAATATCACTTTAAACTACGAACTGTCTCGCCACTACAGCATGTGAAACATGCAAAAGATCAGGAAATGCACAATGAAAGTTCTCACCCGAGCACAAGGTCAAACCCGAGTTTAAAACTGGATTCAACACAGGTGCAGTAAAAGTGTACAAGCTCAAACAAAAACAAGTGAGATAACCAATGCAACAAGACTCAAGTCAGTGACCACTTCAAGTATTGCAGACCAGATCAGAGTGGCAGCAGGGACAACACTTCACAAGCACGCATCAAGTAAATGCATATCAAACAACATGAAGGAACCAGACCACAAAAATATATATTCAAAAGTCCTGTCATTGCTACCATGACTCAGATTCAACTGAAAGCGGTGAAACAACAATGCAAATGAAGTTCAATTGAACAGACCGTGTAATATAAAAATGGAGCAATGCACTTGTATACAAAATCAAATGCCATAAAGTGATGCAAGACCATATGTATGAAGACACAAAATCATAAATATGCACTGAGTAAACATAAGTATATGTAACCATCACTAACTCGATGCAGCAGTCGTTAGTGAAGACACAACACGATTCAAAAGAATCTACAGTGGAATGCAGACAACAAAACAAATAAATGATAGACTTCAAAACCCCGACCAGTGTACATGAATACAACTACAGGTGTGCAACAAGGTTCAGGTCATAATGGAGCAACTCGAGCTCGAGAATGATACAAAGAAAGATGAAAATTAAAACATGACCAGACACACATGCTCAAGTCCAAATGCAGTGCAGGCATCAGACTAAAGCACAAATACATGGAACAATGCCAAACTAAAGCACAAATACATGATATGGAAATTGATCAAAACTCAAAAGTGACATGATCAAAGCAAAATCAGAAAGGAGTATCAGTCTACACAAAACACAAGACTCAACCAAGGCTACAGTCAAGTAGCAGTGTGCAGAATGAAGCAGTGTGAAACCAAAACTACAAGCATTAGATCAAGGCAATATAATGCAAACTTAAGTAAAACAAAGGAAGTGCATTTGTCGAGTACATCATGAAGCATAACCAAGTTCAGTTGGAAGTTAAAGTGATGATGCAAGATGAACCAGACAATGATGCAATGTCGAGAAACAACATTAAGTTCAATTAACAAATAGGTGAATCCAACTAGCAACAATGAATCACTAATTGAAACTGGACAGTGCCAGCACAATTAAAAATAAATGTACATACACAGTGCAGACTCGAAGTTACAAAACAAATGCACACGAACAGTGACCATATGAATATATGTAAATGCAACAAAAAATGCTCAGGAATGAATATCAAGTGATACAACTGCAAATACGACAAAATGCAACAATTACAAAAAAAAAATCAGCTGATGCCAAACCGAGAAAGTAACATGGTCACGAAATCAACATCAAACTAAGTCAAAAACTCAAATAAGCAACTTAATTATCAGGTAACAGTGGTTTTCAAAGCAATCCATGCAAAAATCAATTTTTTTTTATCAAAAATTTAAATTCGAAAATCACATGAAACTATAAGCCATGGACGTAGTCACAGGGACCAACATCAACGAGCTGTAGTTATCAAGAATCAAACAGTTCGAATTCAAAGCCATGGTCATCCAAGAATCATAGGTATACGAAATTGATAAAATCAAAATAATTCTCTGGCATCAAAAAAAAAACAAAAAAAAAACAAATAGCCAGAATAAATCACCAACTTCAAAACAAAATCGATTGCCGAGGAAAAACACGGAATCGCATTTTCAAAAACCACGAAAACTTAAAACTAGATGTGAGTGAAAATTAAATCACTCACCTTTATCTTGACGCAAAGAAGAAGCAGCCGTGAGCAACACCAGGGAATAGTCAATCGACAAAGCTTTCGATCGAGCAACCAAAGGTCGGCGACTTCACAAAATTTCACTAGCCCTAAATTTTGTTGAACGAACGAGTCGCCATTTTTAATTTTTTTTCTTATGCTAGGGTTTTCGAACGAATGCAAATGAAAGGGGTGGGGGTATCGGGTATTTTATGAGGAAGGGGAAAAAGCGTGATTCCAGGCTTGAGTTAAGGCGTGATCTTAGGCGAAGCTGAAAAGAATAAAGCATATTATTTTTTATTTTTATTTTTTTATTTTTATTTTAAATTCAATTTGTTTTCGACACAAATTTCAACGCGTTTAGGTTTGTATGCTCACAAAACAACGCCGATAAATACGAAATTTGAAATCCGGTAATAATTCAATATTACGGACCCAATGGAACTGGTTTCGTCGAATTCCGAGACTGTGCCTCGGAAGGCTATTTTTAGATTCAATTTAAACGATAAAATTTCAAAACTGAACAAATCATTTTCAAATTCAATTCTGAAGCTTCTATTATCTTCAGTATTATCAATGTGAATTTTCTAAGCGTTTAAATTATTTTAAATCGGCTTAAAATTGAAGTTTCAAATTTTATACAACTTTCAATAGATTAAATTCTAAAATTAAATTGCCAAATTCATTCTGATAATTTGAAATTCAAGTCAAACCATCATTCAAATATTTAAAAGTAATTAAATATTTTCAATTTAAATTGTTCAAAATTCAGGGTCGTTACAAAGATGTCAGAAAGACAGTTCATAGTTAGACAATATAAACTATTATTTGATATTGGAAGGGGCCAATAGGTTTGTAGTTAGGCCGTGAAAACTATATCTGGATTAAGATATTGATAGAAGTCAATAGGTTTCTATTAAACTCATAAAAACTAAGATAAAAGAAAAGATATTGGAGTTACCAATAGGTTTTGGGAGAACCCATAAAATAGTAAATATATTAGCAGGGGCCAATTGGCTCACAATGATCACATGAAAACTATGAAACTGGACAAGGAGTCCATAACCATTAAACAAGTTATTAGTTTGCCTATGAAAACTATCAGGTTAATAGCAACCTTAGAAACTAAAACCGAGATAGATAGTCAAAATGAATAGGGATGAGTAATGCAGAATTGATTTATTTGTTTTGCATATCATCATATTATTTTGAATTGTTTTAACCATTGTGGATGCAGGAGCACAATATATGGTTTTATAAAAGTTTTAAGATACTATTGAGGGGAAAACCCATTCTGCTAAGCAGCATGGTTTCACAAGATATCTAAATGCTTTGAAATGGTAGATTATTGTTCATACCAGGCTTTATATCTGACTCGAAGTTTATGTTTTTCCCCTTAAACTTTCGGATACTCGATTGATTTTGAGTAGTTTGAGATTTGAGGTTTTCGAGTACCTCTTCAGGAAAATAAGCTTCCGGAGAGGTGCAGGAGGCATGATAGCTATCTAGAGTTCCTTTTAATTTTAATTTCGCTGTGTTGTTGATTGTAACGGCAAAGTTGTTAAATTGCCTATATCCTCTGATCATCCAGGTTGTACCTTCATATGTCGCTCTTGGTGTGATAAATATATTTTTCAGAACGTGGTTAACGACTGTGGGACTATGTAATGAATTTGAAATGTTTTGAAATGAAATGTGGAACTTGTTTGATGTTTTAAATTTTTTCCATATTCATATGTTTCTCTGTATCAATGTATCTAACATTACCGTATTTGATCATCGAGGATTAATAACTATGGATGACTATAAGATCCATAGTTGTTAGTTTTGGACCTTCAAGTAGGAGATGTTACAATAATATCTCAAAAGGTCTTTACCAAAAAAGAAACTTTGATATACATATATCAATCATTGAAACTACCATATCATCAGCCTAGATAGTTGTAGCTACCTATCCTCTTAAACGCTGATAGATACAATTTAAGTAATGCAGCAGAAAATAAACATGGTAAGAAATCATCTAACTTCTCTCCAAGAGCTCCAATGAACCACCACTAAATCTGAAAACATAGTCGAGCGGACCTATGTATGAAGAAAATAACACCTGGATAAGTTTGGTAAACCAATGTGAGAAACTCAAATCATATAAACTTATTCTGTCTTAAAATACCTCAAAATAATGGCATCTCGTAACGCGGACGGGTTTTTACCTTACGATAACCAAACCATATCCATTATAATATCTAGTAATAATATAATAATGTCTAAGGTGTGAAATATAAATAATCACATTATTGTGATTATTGTATGTGTACATCACAACAATAATAGGTATACAATCACAACTACTAAAGTAGATTCACTAATTGTGTAGGATTTCCACATAGATCTCCTCGGATCGAAGCCAATTCCGATCTAATGCATAAGGATATGAGATATCCTTTTGAAGCATCATGCATCCCTAGTGAATGTGCCATGGGAAATACATAACTAGCCAAACTAGCCGAGTGCAGCGCTCCCGCATGCATATCTGTAACTATAGCATGGAGTCACATGCACCCTTGTGGGTTGCTAACCCTATGGTTATACATCCTATCTATGATTTTAGTCATATCCGTTGTGTAGGGCTGCGTCCGACATTGCATCACACAAGTCGCACTCGAACGGATCTTCCACACGAGCTCTAACTCAAACAGATTTCGAGAACACACATGAATTCCCATATCTTAACAGATCTCAAAATCACACATGGATTTCTCAACAGATCTCGAAATGACATATGGATTCCCATACCTCAACTGGTCTCAGAATCAGACACGGATTTCCACATCTTGAATAGATCATGAACAACTATATGTTTTCAAGCATCTCAAACAGATCTTGAATTTTCACATAGATTCCAACAACTCAAACAATCAGGAACCTCTTCCAAAGCATGTAACATATATATGGTTTTGGAGTGGTTATGATTTCATGTCATCTCATATAAGTGCACTTCCCCCATACTAGGTGCTCCAAAACTGAATCGGTCAATTTTTCGGTAATCTCGACTCCAATTTGTAGGAAATAAACAGACAATACATAAAATTGGAGATTACCTCCTAACCGTTTAAGCGAACAGATTTCCTTATCATTTTCTTAGAAGAGCAAAACGAGTTTATACAACCAATATATCATCACCGAAGATAACTGTACCACATAATTTCTGTGTTTCTTCTAGATATTTTCAGAGTATATTTGGTCAAATCAAATTACAATGAGAAATAATCGAATACAAGAAACTAGTCCCCGTATACTATCCACGAGCAAACAACACACAAAGCACGAATGAAACAACAAGCACAAACAGGTCATATAGACGACTTGTAATCCCTTTTTAATTAATCTTTCTTTATTAATTAAAATCCTCTATTATTAGTAAAACTTGTTTAACTTAATAAACCCCTTTATAAATGGAACTCCATTTATTAATTAAACTTCTCTATTTAGTTAAAACATTACTATTCATTTTACACATTTTGACTATAAGAAATATTCATATACTTATCCCAACTGTATAAGTATACTCACAAATTAATTTCAAAAGGGCTTAAGACAAATGTTACCCAAACACTGTCACTACAAACCCAAAACCATTTCGCTTATGATTATTTTAAAAACATTTTTTTAAAGGTTGATTTACGTTCATAATTATAATCAAAACGAGTTAAAGGCGAATGTTACCAACACATTGCTACCACAAATCAAAAACTTATTTGTACTTGTTGTTCTCTATAAAATTCCGTTATTAAAGACCTAAGTATTTTCCCCAAAATCATTTAACAATATTTTTCACATTAAAAATATTATCCAAAGGTTTAAAAATAGATGTACCTAAAACAATGTTTACAACAAACCCCAAAACCAAAACTCTATTTCGTTATCTTTAAAACTCCATTTTAAAGCTCTAATTACTTTCCAAAAGTATAATTGAATGGGTTAAAAAAATATTGCACAAACAACAATACTATTAACCCAAAATCACCTTTAAACTTGCCATTTACTTTGAAACATTCATTTAAAGCTATAATTTCTTCTCCCCTTATTAAACAAGGTATATACCTTTTTAATCAATTTATAAAACAATCCATTATAACATAAGTGTTATAATCCAAAAATCTTTTATATTCTTTCATAAATACCAAATTTTCTTTTTAAAACTTCTAAATCTACTAAAATACCTTTAAAAAGACACACATACACACTTACTAAATATTTATAAAACTAAGATATTTAATAAAATACCATGAACCATTTGATAGATATCATAATATAAAAGGCTTTTTTCCTTAAATAAATACTTTAAATTTTTTTAAAACCATATATATATACACACTAAAAATATACTTTAAAATACTTGTGCTATGTTTTAAAATCATTTATTTAAAAGCTATTAAAAAAAACTGGTTTTATAATTTAAAACCTTCTTTTAAAAAACCCATAAATAATTTCAAGTAATATATTTAAACCTTCATATTTTCCCCGATAATAAGTATGCTTATAGTACTCATTATAAATATGAAGAAGCCCTAGGATGTCTTCCATTAAGTTTAAAATTGCCTATCACAGTGCTTTCAAAGTGCATTCATAGCGACCTTTCCCTTCTAACATTCTCAACTTCCAATTCCAATTTCCACAAATGTCCAAACTAATTTCTTTATGTTAAACACACCAAAACATGTGTAGCTAAACATATATATTTCCTCAATATATGACAATTTATCCAATTTAACATATGTCAAATATCAGGGATTTCAAAGCATGTTTAATACGACTATATCACTTTAAACATTTATAACGTACTGCCACTTTTCACAAAGCAATATCATGTATGTAAAAAATAGTCTGGGCCTCGCTACATGTTATAGATGATAAAAAGAGATATTATACTATATAATAATGTTGTCATTTATTTTACAAAACAAGACGAAGTTCAAAAATAATAACTTGCGTTGTCTATTGTACAATTTATATTTTTAATACAACAACACTTATATATACAACTATTTTCAATCAACTAGTTAGTAAAACTCATCCAAGTTCTAGCCAACGTTTACGCATTATTCAATAGTCCAAAATCGAACACCATTTGATTTTGAATAAAAATACCTTAAGCTCCAATCTCAACGAATTCAACTCGTGCATAGAGAATCCCAATACAAATGCAATGGTGAAAACGGCGCCCCAATCGGACCTCATATGAACAAGATACGCTTGGAGAACAATAGAGATTATTTAGTTAATAATTAACATAATTAAATAAGCAATTAACCTAATTACCCCACTCCCCCCTTATGCAAACTAGGGCCGAACCCCAATTGCGACTTCCATCTACACGTCGCCGCTGCTACAGTACTCCGACGACTGCCGTATTGCAACCACCACCTCCCCAAACCTAGAGACCCCCATGTCGTCGACCTCGCCGCTTATGGTGGCTCCATGACCAAGAACGAACCCATCGAAGTCATTCTATTCATCTCAATGTAGTCGTCACCGCCTTCGATACCAACCACCAAACTCCACCATATCGTAGCCTATGTCACCCCCACACTTTTGCTTCAATGTTGCCTCCCCATGATCGACGTCGATGACAAAAAATCCAACCCTAGCTGCGACGTTCATAATGACTTCATCACTGCCTTGTCTCGATCCACCACAATCCAACCGGTCAGAATATTCCACTCGCCCTCATAAGCATTTTCCTAGTAGGGACCATCACCTAAAACGACCCCTAGAGGCATTGTTCAACTTTGACCATTGGATGAGGCTAGGGCTAGGGTTATGTTTTTTATAAAATAAAGAAAGGGAGGTCCGTGTACAGAAATTTTTTGACACTATTCACCCTCCAAAATCTAGTACTCCAAAGAGGCGTGCTCACCGACGTTTCTAGCAAAATACCCCCATTTTGAACCCAATGGAACTAGTATCGAGACCTAATTACACCACATATAGAAGTTAGCTTTTATAATCAAATTATATTATATATTGATTTTCGAAATTAATCATTATGTATTTTGAGCTTGCATGAGCACACAGTACGTCTGATAATCATGAAACTCATCGGCGTACAACAATTAATTATTTTTGATCCAATGGTACTAGTTTCGTCAAAATCAAAGACAATGCAATGGAATGATAATTTCACCCATTAATAAAAATGAATTATTATTAAAGAAAATTAATCACTTTTAATTCTAAATTAAAAGGTTCCCATAATTATTCTTATATAAACAGAATTTAAATAAGCTTTCTGTATCATTTTTATTTATATTAAATCCAAGATTTAAATATTTGAATAATTCCAATATATAATTTTAAACCGTTCAAAAATCCAGGTCACTACGCAGCTCCACAAACACTTAGAACATTGTTGATAAATCGGATCTATGAATATACTATTCTTCAAACATTTCTCTAAACTCTTTTATGTGATTTCTTGCATATAAATCTTCACTCTCGCAGTTCCCCCACGAGATGTTTGTCAGTCCCTCGAAACTTTCTGGATACAAGCTTCACCTTCGAAGCATATGTCAAATTTAAGACCTAATAGATCCTCTCACACTGTAACATCCCCTACTTGGAGGCCCAAAAGTAACGGTTATGGATGCTGTAGTTATCAATAGTTACTAATCCTCGGTGACCAAATACGGTATTGTTAAATACATTGATACATGGAAACACATGAATTTGGAAACATTTTAAACATCAAACAAGTTCCACATTCCATTTCAAAACATTTCAAATTCATTACATAATCCCACAATCTTACCATGTTCAGAGAAAATATATTTATTACAACAAATACCAAGAGCAACATTTGAAGATGCCCCTTGGGAGATCAGAGTATATATAGGCAATTTAACAACTTTGCCTTTACAACAATCAACATAGCGGAATCAAAATAAAAGAGAATCAAAATAACTATTATGCCTCCTACACGTCTCCGAAAGATTACTCGCGAGTACCAGAAAGTTAAAGGGAAAACAAAAACTTCGAGTCAGACATAAAGCCTGGTATGAATAATAATCTACCAACTCAATTTTGATTTCTAGCGAGACCATGCCATTTAGCGGAACGTGTTTTCCCCTCACTAGTATCCTAAAACCTTTATAAAATCATATATTGTGCTCCTGCATCCACAATGGTTAAAAAAATTCAAAACAATATGATGACATGCAAAACAAGTAAATCAATTCTGGATTATCCATTCCTATTCACTTTGAATATCTGTCTCAGTTATAGTTTCTAGGGTCAATATTAACCTATTAGTTTTCATGGGCTTACTAATAACCTGTTTTATGTTTAAGGACTCCCTGTCCAGTTAAATAGTTTTCATGGGATCACTAAGAACATATTGGCCCTTGCTAATATCTTTACTGTTTCATGGGTTCTCCCTGAACCTATTGGTAACTCCAATATCTTTCCTCTTGTCCTTGTTTTCATGGGTCGACTAGGATCCGATTGACATCTAACAATAACTTAATCTATATATAGTTTTCATTGGCTAACTACAAACCTATTGGCCCTTGCTAATACCAAATCATAGTTTTCATTGGCTAACTATGAACCCGTCTTCCCGACATCTTCATTTAGTCATAGTTTTCATGGCTAACTGTGAACCTATTGGCCCCTGCCAGTATCTTTAATTAGTTTAATTTTGTATTCACTACACGGTTAACCTAGCTAGTTATTCTGCACTTCCCCAAATTACGTTATGGGTTCATTATAATGTGAATATATATATATATATATATATATATGTTTGAAGAAGCAAACAAAATAACATAACAACACCACTCCTATGGATTTAGTATCCTTGAAATTATTTTCATATGAAACATGGTAATCCCTTAACCTAATTTTTTATCAAGGAAAGCTTCTTCTTAAAACCATTTCAAATCTCCTTTACTTAGCCATGGGTTATTCTTTTATATGTGATTGGGTTATTTATTTTGAAAACTAAGGCTTTCAAAACCTTCAAAACTTTGCTTTCAACCTCGTTGGATAACATCCTTTGAAAGTATATAAATCTATTTTCAAAACATCAGGCCCCTACCTTTCGAAACACTTTAAAACCTCTCTATCAATACCTTTGATTGTAATTAAGTATTACCTATTTACTTTTAGAAGCATTGCTTCGAAACCATTGAAAATGCCCCTTTCCAAACCTTTGAAAGTATTAGGTTTATATTGAAGAATATCATTTGGTCAAAGTGAATATAAACAAAATTATATCTTTCAAAACCATTCTTTATCATATAAAAGAATTGGGGATAACTTTGGCACCATCCTTTCGAAAGCTTCAAATCATTTAAGAAAAATAATGAAGGATAGCATCGAAAACCCCTTTAAAAGCCATTGCCTTCGAAACCCTTGGACCCTCTCGAAAGCATTTAGGAAGTGGCTTAGAACATATTTAAATCAAAAACTTCCCTTTGAAAGCATCGATAACTTCAATATACTCGAAAGGCAAAAGAAACGACAGCAGAGTTTCAACTAGATCGGAACCATCGTTTTCAAAAGCATTCTTTTATAAACATGGGTCTCAGTCGAAAGCTCTACTTTTAGACAAAGAAAGGCCGCAACAAGTTAAAAAGCAACATGGTATTGATTTGGCTGAAAGCACCCTTCAAAAACAAGGCAGGCGCATATCTTTTAAAAGTAGACAATGATTCGACTCTATCGAAAGTAATGCTTTCGACGCCCTGCCTTCCGCACTTCACAAATGCACTTTGTACCAATCACATTGATATCATGTGAATTGGTTTCGGCTTTAGTAGGTTTTGGCTAGATTGGTTTCGACTGAGTTGAAGTGGAGGCATTGGAGTCAAAGGCACTTCCAGAGGAGGCGAAACCAACTTTTCTGGGTAAAAACTGATTAATGCCAATTACAGCAAATATTTTCTTACTAACCTGCCACGTGTAAACATGTGATTGGTTGCCCTAACTTTTCAAATTATTTGCAAAATAACTATCGTATATTATCAGATCTAAATCAATGAATTTTTAATAATTAAGCTTTTCTATTAAGCAAAACCAAACTTGCACTTAAGTCCTTCTTCTAAAAAAATTATTTTCCAAAGTACATCTCTTAGGAAATATCCCCAGAAATCAAAAAAATTCATTTTTAACATGTTATCGAACATATCTAAATTTCAAACCCAAATTATCAATATAATTTATGAAATAAATTTCTAAACCCAATTAACCATATTTTTCTTTGAAAATTCATAATACTCTTTCCATAGCTTGGAAAATTATCAAAATTAAAACCCAACTCCAAAATCATGTTTTACATAACATATAATTTTTCCATGTCACTCAAACATCAATCTTCTTAACATTCATAGCGCTTTACAAAGCACAAGTACTCCGGTCAAAATTTTCCACTGAGAATATAATTCGGTTTCGACTATCAGGGTGTCTTAATGATATCTCTACATCCTGGAAAAATATCCTAGCCTCATAACTTCTCAACTAATACATACTCAAAATGATTCCGAAATATACAAAATCGAAAACATACAGACAGCATGCAAACTTATGACCTAACAAATCAAGTTCTAACTGATCACATCTCATCCCTAGAGTTGCATACCATCCTATTGGATTCGCAACCCTTAAGGAAGTAACAAGGTATGTGTTTTCTAAGCATAACCATCAACCAAACACTGAGATATAAGTGAATGTGACGAACTGGTATCAAATAGTATCCTAACTGGTATACTCTGAATCAAAGACATACCTTCCATCACAATATTCCCCTTTTTAGTTGCAGTTGACTTAGCAGATAATGGTCCAATGGCAAAAACCTTACCCTTGTCTGCCCTAACTAGTTCTGGACACTGGTTTTTATAATACCCAACTTGATCACAGTTAAAGCATTTCACATTCTTCTTATGTGCAGCCTTCTTCCCCTTGCCGGACCGACACTCGTTTGCATAATGACCCTTCTTGTCACACTTAAAGCAAACTAACACAGCCTAAGCCTTCTTGGCAGCCTCTCCCTTCTAAGATCCCTTCTTCTTAAAGAACTTTCTTTTCTTTCCCTGAGAACCCTAGGTTTGAAAAGGCTTTTCTCTAGCACAAACAGCAAGCATCTCCTCATGGTGAGTATCCATCTCCACCACTATATTACGAGGATCACGGAAATGTGTCAGAGTCGCCCTAGCCATCTCAGGTCTCAACCCCCGAATGAACTTCTCGATTTTTCTAATGTCGATGCCTATTTATTATATCCATAATGGGACGACTCATTAATCTTAGCCGCATACTCAACAACTGACAGCTCTCCTTGCTTTGGATCCAAAAACTTCCTCAACAGTGATGATTTAGCAACCTCAGACATATACCTCTATTCAAATCTCCTTCGAAAATCAACCCAAGTCAATTCCTCCTTTGGAAATCCAACGGTAACACTGTTCCACCAATGAAGTGTTGACCCTTGCAATTGCCTAGAGGCCAACCTTCTCTTCTTCTCATCATTGAAACCCAGATCAACAAATATTCTCTCACAATGCAACATCCAATTCTCTACCTCTATGGCATTCTCTGTCCCTATAAATGGCTTCCCACCAAGATTGGTGTAATCTCTGCTCGGCTTAGCATAATTATTCGCAACTGGAGCCACAGGATTTTCTCCTCTAATATTTCTATCAACTCCAGCAACAAATCCTGCTGGCATCATATTGACGAAGAACTTATACATCGCCCCCATATTCATTGGTAGATTTCCAGCACTCACATTGGCATCTGCACTTTGGTTGGATTTGTCCTGTCGACCTTGGTTCGCTCTGTATGAGGTCAAACATTTCCGTTGGTTGTGATGCTTCCTCCACCGAGATTTCCTCTTTCGTTTTCTGCTTCCAAATCTTCTTTCTCATAAATCTGCATACGAGCCTTAGTAAGATATAGAAGAACAATCTAAAAGAGAGGGGAATATGTACTTGCATATATATATATATATATATGTATATATATATCAAATACAAGTATGTTATTATAGCGTTAACACAAACCCTGATCTTATTTTCAGATTCATTGGTTATGTTTGAAAATCTTTTTAGGTTTAAATTTCTTTTAAGTTTAATAAACCTATGCTCTGATACCAACTTGTAACATCCCCTACTTGAAGGCCCAAAACTAATGACAACCGATGATGCAGTCATCGATAGTTATTAATCCTCGACGACTAAATACGTTACTGTTAGATACATTGATGCATAGAAACAATGAATATGGAAAAAAATTAAAACATCAAATAAGTTCCACATTCCATTTCAAAACAACTCAAATTCATTACATAATCCCACAATCATTAACCACGTTCATATAAAATATATTTATTATAACATATGCCAAGAGCGGCATATGAAGGTGCCCCCTTGGATGATCAGAGTATATATAGGCAATTTAACAACTTTGCCTTTACAACAATCAACACGGTGGAATCAAAATAAAGGAGAACTCTAAATAACAATCATGCCTCCTGCATGTCTCCGAAAGCTTATTCGTCTAAAGAGGTACTTGAAAATCTCAACTCTAAAACTACTCAAAATCATATTAGTACCCAAGAGTTTTAGGGGAAAACAAAAACTATGAGTCGGACATGAAGCCTGGTATGAATAATAATCTACCATCTCAATTTAGATTTCTAGTGAGACCATGTCATTTAGCGGAATGGGTTTTTCCCTCACTAGTATCCTAAAACCTTTATAAAATCATATACTATGCTCCTACATCCACAATGGTTAAAATAATTCAAAACAATACGATGATATGCAAAACAAGTAAATCAATTATGGATTATCCATTCCTATTCACTTTGAATATCTGTCTCGGTTATAGTTTCTAGGGTCACTATTAACCTATTAGTTTTCATGGGATTACTAATAACCTGTTTAATGTTTAAGGACTCCATGTCCAGTTAAATAGTTTTCATGAGATCACTAAGAACATATTGGCCCTTGCTAATATCTTTACTGTTTCATGGGTTCTCCTGAACCTATTAGTAACTCCAATATCTTTCCTCTTATCCTTGTTTTCATGGGTTGACTAGGGACCGATTGACATCTAACAATATCTTAATCTGGATATAGTTTTCATTGGCTAACTACAAACCTATTGGCCCTTGCTAATACCAAATCATAGTTTCCATGGGATAACTATAAACCCGTCTTCTTGACATCTTCATTTAATCATAGTTTTCATAGCTAACTGTGAACTTATTGGCCCCCGCCAATATCTTTAATTAGTTTAATTTTGTATTCACTACTGGATTAACCTAGCTAGTTATTCCGCCCTTCCCCAAATTACGTTATGGGTTCATTATAACGTGAATATATACATACATACATACATGCATACATACATATATATATTTGAAGAAGAAAACAAAATAACATAACAACACCACTCCTGTGGATTTAATATCCTTGAAATTATTTTCATATGAAACATGGTTTTCCCCTCACTAGTATCCTTAAACCTTTATAAAACCATATACTGTGCTCCTGCATCCACAATGGTTGAAACAATTCAAAAAAATATGATGACTTGCAAAACAAGGAAATCAATTCTGGATTACCCATCACCATTCATTTTGACCATCTGTCTCAGATATAGTTTCTAGGGTCACTATTAACCTATTAGTTTTCATGGGCTTACCAATAACCTGTTTAGTGTTTAAGGACTTCCTACCTAGTTACATAGTTTTCATTTGTTCATTAAGAACCTATTGGCCCCTGCCAATATCATTACTGTTTCATGGGTTCTCGCTGAACCTATTGGTAACTCTAATATCTTTCCTCTTATCCTAGTTTTCATGAGTTGACTAAGAAGCTATTGCCATTTGTCAATTTCTTAATCCGGATATAGTTTCCATGGGCTAACTACAAACCTATTGGCTCCTTCAAATATCAAATCATAGTTTTCATGGGCTAACTATGAACCTGTGTTCCTAACATCTTTATTTAATCATAGATTTCATGGGCTTACTATGAACCTATTGGCCCCTGCCGATATCTTTAATTAGTTTAATTTTATATTCAATAATGGGTCAATCTAGCTAGTTATTCTGCCTTTTCCCAAATTACCATTATGGGTTCATTATAACATCAATATATATACATTGAAGAAGGAAATAGAATAGCATAACAATACCACTTTCGTGGGTTTAATATCCTAGAAATTATTTTCATATGAAACATGGTTAATCCTTTTAACCTAATATTTTATCAGGGAAAAATTCTTCGTAAAACTATTTCAAAACTCCATTACTTAACCATGGGTTTTTCCTTTAAAAGGAGATTGGGTTATTTGTTTTGAAAACTAGGGCTTTCGAAACCTTCAAAACTTTGCTTTCAACCTTACTAGACAACCTACTTCGAAAGCATATAAATCTCTTTTCAAAACATCAGGCCCCTGCCTTTCGAAACACTTTAAAACCTCTCTTTCAAAACCTTTCAAATGTAACAAAGTATTACCTATTTACTCTTAGAAGCATAGCTTTGAAACCGTTGAAAGTACCCCTTTTGAAACCTTTGGAAGTATCCCTTCCGAAACCATTGGGTTTATATTTAAAAATATCATTTAGGTCAAAGGTGAATATAAACGAAAGTATCTCTTTAGAAACCATTCTTTATCATATAAAAGTATTGAAGAAAAATTGATGGCATCAGCACCATCCTTTCAAAAGCTTCAAATCATTTAAGCAAAGCACTGAAGGATAGCATCGAAAACTTTTTCGAAGCCATTGCCTTAAAATCCTTGGACTTTTTTGAAAGCATCGATAACTTCAATATACTCGAAAGGCAAAAGAACCGACAATTGAGTTTCAACTAGGTCGGAACCATCATTTTCAAAAAGCATTCTTTTATAAACAAGGGTCTTAATCGAAAGCTCTACTTTTAAACAAAGAAAAGCGGCAACAAGTTAGAAAGCAACAGAGTATCGACTTGGTCGAAAGCACCCTTCAAAAACAAGGTAGGCGCATATCTTCTAAAAGTAAACAATTATTTCGTCTCTATCGAAAGCAATGCTTTTGATACCCTGCCTTCTGCACTTCACCAATCTACTTCATACCAATCTCATTAATACCATGTGTATTGGTTTGGCTTTAGTAGGTTTCGGCTAGGTTGGTTTCGATTGAGTTGAAGTGGAGGCATTGGAGTCGAAAGGCACTTCTAAAGGAGGCAGAATAAACTTTTCAAGATAAAAACTGATTAATGCCAAGTAAAGCAAATACTTTCTAACTAACTTGCCTACATGTAAACATATGATTGGTTGCCTTAAAATTTCAAATTCATTACAAAATAACTGCCGCTTATTATCAGAGCTAAATCAATGAAATTTTAACAATTAATCCCTTCCATTAAGCAAAACCAAAATTGCACTTAACTCCTAAAATAATTTACCTTCCAAAGTAAATCTCTTTGGAAAAATCCTCCAAAATCACAGATATTCACTTTTAACATGTTATCTGACATTTCTAAATTTCGGACCCAAATTATCGATATAATTTCAAAAATAAATTTCTAAACCCAATTAACCATATTTTCCTTTGAAAATTCAAAATAATCTTCCCATAGCTTGGAAATTATCAAAATTAAAACCCAACCCCAAAATCATGTTTTACATAACATATAATTTTTTCATGGCATTCAAACATCAGTTTCAATCGATTTTGCCCTAAAACCACATAAATCCTCATTTAAACAATCTATTTTAAATCAAACAAATTATAATTTAAGCACATCATCATCCAAGACATCATAAAAATGAATTTAATCTTAAATTCGAAAACATTTGATCATAAAACAAAATATAGATGGTATAAATTATTATTTTCCTTGAATATGATAAGGAGATTGGATAGAGATTAAGATTTATTCCCTTTTTTTAATTCCTTAGCTTGATTCAAATTTCTCTTCCCCTAGCAATGGCCGGCTCCTCTTTTATGTTTTTATTTTATGTTTTTGTGAAAATGATGTGAATGGGAAAATGAAACATGAATGGTGTAAGGAACGAGAATATATATAAGGGTAAGGGTTACGGGCGGCTATTTCTAAATACTCCCTTATGTAAATTAATTAACTCAAAAACCATTCTTAAGCCAATTTAATTTATTAAGCACAACCTTAATTTATTTTCATATCCCAATCCCCCTATTACTCTAATTATTTAGATTATTCTATTTAATTTGTCTAATTAAATCTCTTGAATAATGCTATAAAAAATTAGGGGTGTTACAACATCCCTAGCCAATCACTAGCCTCTAATGCCTATTTTTTCCCATAAAGCATTTCTCCTCCCAGACTCCTGAAATCCTTGGAAAAAATCCCTCTCTAATTGGCAGTACCAGGCCCCTTCGCATATTCTAGGCCTTCGATGGTACTCGCTATTGCGCTAAGCTTGCTAAAAACTGCTAAAAATGTGCATTCATATCCTAATTCCCTACAGCCGTAGCATGCATTAAATTATCAGCTTTAGCACAAACTTCTGATGGTGAGCCCACGTCGCTAAAGCATGAAAAAATTTTCCCATCGCTATTCCAACTTCATCAATTACATCATATAATATGATAATATCAAACCATGATAGGCACAAGTCATAAATTTCAACATAAGGGTTAGATACCCTTCACAACATGTCCTACTAATTTTATTAATCCATTTGTAGATTTTCCACTTAGGCTTTACTTCTATTAGTTTAACAATGGAATACACATTTATAATTATCATTTAGGGGTTTTATATGACTTTCCTACAAAAGTATCATGAACGGTTTCTTAAGTTGCTATTAAGGCCTTACATCAACCATTATTGAATATAATGTCACATTTAGACAAATGGTTGCATCAATGGACTTACTCCATAAATCATTAAATATAAAGTGTAGATAAATGATTACCACACAGTCTTTACATTATGAATCATCTAGTATAATGTCATGTTAAAAAAAAAATTCCATACAGGCCCGACGTCACCAATCATAAAAAGTAAGGTCGTGTTTAGACTAATGATTGCCAGACAGGCCTTACGCCAGCAATCATCAAATATAATGTCGTGAGTAGACTATTAGTGCTATAAAGGCTATATAATTACATTTTCATTCTTCAAGTACTATTTCATTTTGACTTATTATTCTTTATGGCCATTTTATCTTTATGAAATTCTAAATTATTTCATTTTGACTTGTTATTCTCTATGGTTATTTCATCTTTACGAAATGCTCAACCATCACTTAGGAAAGATGGCTTTCTGTGTGTAACAGAATTCGTTTATTTACTTAGAATTTCTTTGCACCTTTAGCCATCGCAGGCTGTCCGTGCATAGACATCGCAGGTCAAAGACTAACATGGGTTTATAAGCTTTTTTAGCTATCTCAAGTTGACAATATACTGTAGCAAGTTGACAAGTTTTATAATTATCTCAATTTAACACTAAGCTATCTCATGGTTAGAATTAGCTATTGTGTGTTAAAGAGCTATCTCATGTTAAGATTTAGCTATTGTATTTTGAGGTTTGAGCTATCTCGTGTTGAGAATTAGCTATCGCATGCTGAGATTTGACCTATCTCACATTGAGATTTAGCTATCGTAAGTTGAGATTCAGCTGTCGCATACTGAGATTTGAGCTATCTCATGTTGAGATTTAACTATCACATGTTGAGATTTTAGCTATCTCATGTTAAGAATTAGCTATCACATGTTAAGATTTGAGTTATCGCATGTTGATGTTTAGTTATTGCATAATGAGGTTTAGCTATTACATGTTTAGATTTGAGCTATCTCATGTTGAGATTGAGCTATCGTATGTTGAGATTTGAGGTATCTCATGATGAGAATTTGCTATCTCACGAAGAGAATTTGCTATCGCATGTTGAGTTTATCTCATGTTGAGATTTAGCTATTGCATATTGAGATTTAGTGATCAAGGCACCAATTAATATACTGGTTGGACCTTTAATAAAGATACTGGGTCGCTTGAGGAGCATTGAGATTTAAGCTGTCTCATGTTGAGATTTTTCTATCATATGTTGAGATTTTAGCTATCTTATGTTGAGAATTAGCTATCACATGTTAAGATTTTTACTATCTCATGTTGAGGTTTAGCAACACATGTTGAGATTTGAACATCGCATGTTGAGATTTGAGCTATCTCATATTGAGAATTAGCTCTCTCATGTTGAGATTTGAGTTGTCGCATGTTGAGAATTAGCTATCGCATGTTGAGATTTAGCTATTGCATGTTAAGATTTAGATATCGCATGTTGAGATTTGAGCTATCACACGTTGAGAATTAGCTATCACACGTTGACAATTAGTTATCTTATGCTAAGATTTAGCTATCGCATGTTGAGATTTGGGCTATCTCATTTTGAGAGTTAGATATCACATGTTGAGATATAAGCTATCTCATGTAAAGAGTTAGCTAACGCATGTCGAGATTTAGCCATCACATGTTGAGATTTAGCTATCACATGTTGGGGATTAGCTATCGCATCTTTAGATTTAGCTATCACATGTTGAGATTCAAACTATCTCACGTTGAGAATTAGTTGGCACATGTTCAGGTTTAGCTATCGCATGTTGAGATGGCAATATGGTAATTACCCTAAAAACTATTTGTGTTCCATTTAAAGGAATTACTTTTTAGTTAACCTAGTTATATATCGAATTATTATTAGTTTACACGACTTTATGCAATTTTCTTTTTTGAAATTATTAATTACCTTATTAATTAATTAACTAATTACCCCTTTGTAATTATCTCTTCCCTCTACCAAATGATACATATAAATTCGAAAATGCATAAAAAATTCGAAAAATTCATCATAAATCCTAATCATCCTATTTTGCCTCATAAAAAATTTCAAGTAAATACTTATTTTTCATATTTTAAGTGATTAATTTCCAACATTAGGCATTTTTCAACTTATAAAATTCATATAAATTTCAAATATTTTTAAAAAATTATGAAATAAAAAATCCACTTGTACGTTATTATTCTACAGAAATTGAAAATTTTCAAGTGATATGGAGAAGGTTGGTTTACATTTTTCATATAACACTTCATATGTCATTCTCTTTAAATTTCCAAACATGAGTAAATGTTTTCTAATCTTTCTAAACTTGTTTATTGACATGCAAAATATCACAAATACAAACAATTCAAATCCATGCGAGTTTGGAAGGTATTAAAGAAAGAATTACTTGCCTTTAGTGTGTTTAAACTAGTTAAAAGTCTTGGTTTGCTTAAGAAATGAATGCTCATTCTTTTTTCCTTTACATCCTACTCTTTTCTCTCTCAAAATATGGAAGGCTTGGATCCTAAAATTTCTTTCTTTGTTTTGTTTTTAATAAGTGGATAATGAATAAAGAGTGTGAAGGTTAAGGGGGTTGATAATTTAGGCTTAGGTCTAAAACCCCATTCTAGCATATTCTTATTAACCCCTTGACTTCTCATTCTAAATTCATTTATCATTAAATAACATTTCTTCATATTAGTTTCTCATCTTATAGTTTAATTTGGTTAATCATTTGTTTAATTAATTCCCATATTTGGTACTTCAAAATATGAGGTGCTACACTACCCCACCCTCCCCCCGATCCTAGCTCAATTAGGTCGAAAGAAGGATCCTCATGGTAGTGGAAAATACCATGAGTTCAATCAATTTAATGGTCACTCCATAGATGAGTACTACCTCCTCTAATACGAGATAGAGCAGTTGGTCCATGGTGGTGCACTAGTTTATTATGTAAGGTAGCATGACAAACAAGGAGTTTTTAGCCAAATCACCCTACCTACTTCAAAGGGTGGATGACAACAATGTGGTTGCAATAAACATCGAGATCATGTCAATCTTTAGTAACCCCCACATAATTGAAAGCAACAGAGGAACCCATGCCTGATATAGATTAGATCTCTCTCTGGATTGTCTGATTACTCAGTAGAGCTCTATGAACCGAAGGCATTGTAAGTAGAAGAAGATAAAGCAGACATCACCTTTACTGTCATAGACAAAAGAGGGATAGGATATCCTCACCACAACCGCATGGTTATATATGTCAACATCACAAATGCCAAAGTACATCGAATCTTCATCGATGGAGGCAGCTCCATCAATGTAATGTTTAAGAATGTTTTTGATTGAATGAAACTCCCATCAACGAGCCTCATGCCTTGTGCCTAACCCATCCATAGGTTTGAAGGTATCAAGATTGTTTCTTTAGCTCGACTTCACATATAATCACCTTTGGTGAGGAAACCTGCTCTGGAAAGATTTGGTTACAATTCGTAGTAATAGATCACCCATCTGCTTATCGTATCAATAGGTAGACTGGCACCAACTAGATGCAGTTGTGGTATATTAGCGGCACACCATGAAGTGTCCCATTGAGCGAGGTACAGAATGTTTCCACGGCAATCAACAGACCACTAGAGAGTGCTATACCATCTCCTTTGAATAATCCAAGAAGGGAACCTTGTGCTACAATAATAATTAGTGATGCTTATTGGTGGCCAACCCAAGTGAGTGAAAGAGCCATGCAATGCTCCCACTCGTGTTAAGGCTACCTATAATATATAAGCAATTGAGAAAGCATCCATACCATTCCTTGCACCTGAGAGAATGCGAGAACCATGCAACACTCCTATTCATGAAAAAGGCAGAAACAGCAGAGATCAACTCACTTTGGCTAGCCCCAAAATGTGAAGGGTGCTCATAGAAACTTGGAATGAACATATTTAACCCCCTGGCAAGTAAGGGGAGCCGATACAAAAATTCTTCTCTTTCAACACTGGTAGACTCATTTGTGAGAAACAGGTGCAACCAAGCTCCAAAATTCGTGCACAGACTTCCGCTTTGACCTAGGGCACCATTGAACTCATGATCTGTGCATTAGATCGGTGTGACGTAAAAAAAAACATGAAAGACAATGATTATAACCCATTTGACCTTACATGGAGATAAATACCCAGATGGCATACCTGCCGCCCTACTTTAGAACATGATGATAGACAACAATGATTCCAGCATGGTCATCCAGATTGTCATGAAGTTAGACCCAAAATTTAGGAATGAACTAATGAATTTTTTAAAGCAAAGCAAGGATGTGTTCACTTAGGGTAATGTTGACATAACTAGCATAAAACCCTCCATCACTTACCATTCTCCGCTGGTATAACATGAAACTAAATCCTAAAAAGTGTTCATTTCTTACCTACTTTGGAAAATTCCTCAGGTATGTCAGTGCAAAAGGAAATGAAGCCAATCCCAATAAGGTTCGGGCAATCTTGGACATTTAGATCCCTCGCAATTGTAAGAAAGTACAAAGTCTGAGTAATATGATAGCGACACCTAACCACTTAACTTTTAGAGCTAAGGACAAGTGCATCCCATTCTTTAACCTTATTAAAAACAATAAGTCATTTACATGGAACGATCTGTGCACCTAAACCTTTGAAGAATTAAGCAACGGTTAGCCAGACCCCCATACTCTCTACGCTTATGAAAGGGGAAGATCTCTACCTACACCTTAAAGTCACAGAACATGTAGTCAGGTTATCATGGTGTGAGATGAAGAAAAGGCTAACCGACCAATATTATATGGTAGTAAAAGGTTTTGGACCTATAAACAACATACTCAAAGCTAAAAAAGCTAGCTTTCTCCTACACATGGTAGGCCGCAAACTCCATCCAATCTCTAGGAACACCTTATAAAAGCACTTACTAACCAACCCCAAAAGCAAGTGTTAAGTTGACCAGATACATTAGCCCGCCTCTTGAAGTCTTCTGTTTAGCTCGAGAAATATCATATTAGCTTCCACCCTCGCAAGTTCATCAAGGGCCAAATTATGGCCACTTTATCATAAAATATCCCAGCTCAAACAATAACAAGGTGGAAGCAATCACTAGTCAATTCTAATGGAATTTATATGTCGATAGAGCATCCGAAGAAAAAAGGGAAGGGCCGGTATGTTCCTCATCACCCTAAAGGGAAAGAAATTTATTTAATTGCTCACTTTAATTTTAAAGCAACTTATAACAAAGAAAAATATGAGTTTGTCCTGGCAACTTTTGGGATGGTGAGAACTGAAGATTGAATCCATTTGCATGTTCAGTGGTTCTTCGCTGGTGGTAAATCAGATTGGCGAATACTTTCAAGCAAAGGGAAAACACTGCCTTATATGTTGTAGAGGCAAAGATACTTATCAACACCTTCTCTAATTTTAAGTTGAAATAGATAGCAGAAGAGAATTTTTTTTAAAGGATGACCAATTGGCTAAGTAGTGAAGAACCCTAAGCAAAACAATCCATGACTACCATTAGAAGTGTAGTCTGCCCCATGCTTCAGGCTGGTGGAAAATGCAATGGAAATCAACAATTTATATCTAGACACTTGGATCGCCCTCCTCTTGAAATATTAGTCAACATCGAGTTATTAGTTTAGTCGAAGGAGGCCCAAAAGGTCCTTTACCAAGTCCCTCATTATACACTCATGAAAGGAAAGCTATATCGAAGGAGCTATCCTTGCGCCTTCCAACACCTCATCACAGACGAAGAAGCCAACCAAGTGCTTAAAGAGTTGCATGAGGGATTTAATAGGGATCACAATGGAAGGTAAAGCTTATCAAAGTAAGTTGTTCAATAAGGATATTGCTGGCCAAAAATGGTCAAGGGTTCAATAAATTATGTCAAGAAGTGCGACCAATGCCAGCAGTGTGTGAAGATCACAGGAGCCTTCCCCCAAACTTACTAACTCCCATGTCATCGCCTTGGTGGTTCGACTTATTGGGGATTGACATAATTGGAAAACTTCCTAATGTAAAGGAAGGGTACAACCATGCCATCATTGCCATTAATTATTTCATGAAGTGGGTCAAGATGGAGCCCCTAAATGGGCTCACAACATTCAAGATCCTTATTTTTGTAATAAAAAACATAGTCTGCGGTTTTGGGATCCTAAAGAAGATCATCAATGGGAACATCATCTAGTTTGATGGTAGATGTTCCCAGGATTTTCAACAAGATTGAGAAGTGCTTCTCATTTGTTACCCTAATCCTCAAGCAAATGGGCAGGATATGTGGTAAACAAAACCATCAAATCGATGTTGAAGAAACGCCTAACATAAAACAAGGAAAATTAGGCTGAAGACCTACCACTCATGCTTGGTCATACAGGACCTCAAGGCAGGCCTCAATAGGACACTCTCCCTTAACGTTGGCCTATAGTCATGAAGCTATTCTGCTAGTACAAGTGGATGTCCTATCTCCAAGGAATCTTACCCATGATCCTAAGCGAAATGATGAACTTCTTCAATTGGGGCTCTACACTCTAGAAGAATGAAGTGTAGCATCCTATAACACCCCGTAAATTGAGCGATGATCTATTAAAGAGAATTAATAAATAACTACTAAAGCTGAAAATGGAAATTTCATAAACATCTGAATTTGGATACGATACCTGCACCGTTGTGTTTGTCGCAATTTTCTGATCAATCTTTATATGTAAAGTTTTACGATCGGAGTTTAAGAAAAAGTTATTAACATTTGAAGTTTTCGGATCGAAAATAATTCAAAAGAAATTAAGGAAATTAATTTTAATAACTTAGCATTAAAATGGATGCTAAGTATAAATATTAATTCAGAGCGCTTAACCAAATTAAGTCTAATTAGGAAAGCATGTAAGTAAATAAATCGAGCATAGAAGGAAAATAAATATCTTTAATTTATTGTTTTGGTACTATATTAAATGTCAAATGTTAAAATAAGGATTATATGGAATTAAATAGGATTAAATATAATGCATAAAGAAATAAATGATAATAAATTTGTGGTAAACTAATACTTAACCACAAAATAACGTTAAAGTAACATAGCAGATGGAATAAAATTCATCGCATAAGAAAATGAAGGAAAAAATAAAAACTTAACGTATAAATAAGCGACTGATCGACCCTTTATTAGGACCGGTCGACCACTAACGGTCGAACGGTAGGGGTATAGTGGTCGACCGAAGGCTGTTATCGCTGTGAAAATAAACCTAGGCCTAACGATCGAGATTTAATAAATTAATATATATATATACACACATCTGTATAAAGCCTCAACGTATACATACATACATACATACATATATATTAATACATACATACATAAATGTGTGTATATATAAGTACATATACATAAAAACATAACTTTGAAGTTAGATATATCTAGGTACAAAATCATTAGTATTTTATACATACGCATATATATTCCCTCCATTGTAAATTCATAAGCCAATATGATTAACTATTTTATGCATAGCTTTAACAACTAATTATATGTAACCGCATATATGTCTATATATTAATATAGATGTACTTATATATATAGATATACATACATACATACATATATATATATATATATGTATTTAAATACATACACACTTTCATACATAAACGTATAATAAATAACACTATTATCAAACCTGATATAAAGCTAGTATCTCTTTATCTATATTTTAAATACTTCAAACATTGTTCTTATTAATAACTATATCTTCATATATAGATATTCATTCAAAATAACTTTTACATAGGTTTATAATAATATGCATATAATAAATGATTATTGGATTTGATACCTCAAAGTGGACATCCATATATTCGAATATAGTATGTGGGTTGCAGTCTTTTTTTTAGGTACTAACACCAATTTAAGCAATACAATACTAGTTCAACATCGACCAGTTCAGGCTTCGAACATTCGCCTCTTCATGTAGTACAAGACCAGTTCAGGCCATTATCTCTGTCTTTGATCATAGCTTCAGCCAATCACCTATGTTGTCCATATACTTTCAATATTGGAAGAAAAGTCATATATAGTGTCATCATAGAGGAATTAGAGTCATTGAGTCCTACATTAGATAATAAAGCCACCCTTCGTCAACAATATGTCTCTTCGAAGGCATCAATTCGCACTTCATCACACCGTCGATAGTATGTCTTTTCGAAAGTGTATCCCACTACGCTTCATCACCAAGCTGGAAATATATGTCTTCGATGATTACCGCACCCACTTCGCCACTTCAAAATAATACATTTACAATGACAAGACTCATCACCTTTTGCGTGGAATTGAACTCCCAAGGATGTGCCAGCTATATCACCTACCAATAAGCAGGTTGGTGTCGAAGAAGTATATCTTCAATACTCGTGAAGGCTATCTAAAATCATGGTAGCATCATAACCTATAAGCACTTAGAAAGTGTGAGAATGAAACATACCCACACCATTCTTCAATGATAATCACTTCGTAGGTCAACTTTATACAAGTGCCTCGAAGATGTTATGTCTCCATGCAAAGCAGTATCGATGAAGCATACCATCGATACCCTTGAGGTCATCATACCACTTCGTAAGTACCATTTCCTTACACCCCCTTTGAATCAAGTACTTCAAGCCTCATGAGAGAAGCCATTAGGGCTAAAAATCATGGCATGTCATGCCCCAATAATGGCCACTCCATAATCATCCGCATGCAGCACCTTGAAAACGTGCCACTATCAATACATTAAGGGAATCGCTGCTCACTTGTTATTGCCGAAGTAGTCTTGTCAACATTGAACACGTAAAATGAAAAGCACCACTTCGAAGTCAAGTGCCGCTCTGAAGTCAAACGTCGTTGATGCCCACTTTGACGAAGACGTAAAATACGGAGAGAGGGCCACCTACCTCTACAAATACAACCCTAGGGGCGCCATTTTTTGGACCAAATTTTCATTTTCTCTCTTTCCCTTCTCAAATCAAAGTCTGTGACCCTAAATCAAATTTGGGATAAATCTATTTGACTATAATCATATTTGAATTGAATGAACATAGACTTGACATTGCATATTTACTTCGATTATGACTGTATTCAACATTATTGACTTGGACTTGCATAATACGAACATGTCATGACCAATTCGACATAAACATCGTTGAGATGTCCTGTCCGTGATGAACTCTTATATGAATATTTATATGAACCATGGACTACGAACTATGAACTTGGGACATAAGGATGGCATAAATAGTCTATTGGTATACATAATGGACTTTATTGTATCTCAATGCCTTGTATTCTACTCCCATTGAACATATGATATATCATTGGCATATTTAATTATCTAATTTAATATCTAATATGAACTCATATATATGATAATGGCCTAAGAGGACTTCGAGCATATAGATCAATCGTAACAAAATGATCTTTATCTCAAGGGTTATTTGACTTCCAATCGTTAGCGTTTCTATCATAAGACTAGTCCGATGTAGTAAGCTAAATTTTGATGCATTAATCAATTCGATATGAATACTTCATTTTTGCATTAACCACGTCGGTAAGATCAATTCATTGGTGATCATGTCTTCCAGTATGTAGTAATCATGTTGAAGATTAACAATGCCTCATCATGTCTTTGTGAATATTCAAATCAGGGAATAACTTAGTATACTTGGCATTTGAAGTATTGTGCCATTTTTTGGTCTAACATTTTGGCACTAGAAGAACCTCCAACTTTTTGATTCCCTCAAATTGAGATCATGAAGAATCAATGCTCAGACCGAAGTGGTCGTACAGACAATAACACTAGGAGAGAATACAACCCTAATTCCAATGTGGGAAACACAGAACATGGGCAACCGTCACAACTTGCGCAGCTCACTAGTAGTGAGGCAAAAATCTAGAACTTGGAGCAACAATTACCAATAATAAAAGAACTCTTGGAGGGAGTGCTTGCCTAGAAATCTTCAAAGACTACCGAGCTTATAAGAGGGTGTGGAATATGCGTTTAGCGCTTATATGATTTTTGTTTGATGATAATAAAAGTGTATACATTCATTTAAATGTATTTGTTAATGTACTATTTTAATTTTTATAGATTAAATAAATATTTGTTGAGTAAAATAAATCACACAGAATTTGAATTCAAACAGAAATTTTATTCAAACAAATATTTATTACAATCTTGAATAGTACAAATTCAAGCTCTCACTATACATATACATTTTTGAATACATCACGATTTCATATTTACATTAATAACCTCACTACATATCACTCACACTCGTATTTTGTCTTCAACTGCATTCCAGTTTGAATCCAGCATCTGAGAAATCTGCAAAAATATTCACTAACGCAGTAAAATTGAAAAAGAAATATTTTTGCAATATAAAATGAAATATGATTTTTGAAAATATGATTTGCCTCAGTTATTTGGGTTGTTCGTCATAATTTACATTTGAATTCATCACACATGAACAGTGTGACATGCACAGTGTATCATTGTACATGCCACAAGGCCGTGCACATCGATATACACTTGACCGATTTACAGGGACATGTGAGCACAAGTCAAACCCAAATGAAAAGCCGGGTTCAACTCACGTGCAAAATATTTAAAATCACGACACGAGCACAAGGAAAAACCCGAGTTTTTGAAACTGGATTCAACTCAAGTGAAATTTCAAAAATCAACATGAATGCAACAAAGACCAAGCTGCAGCATACTAGAGGTGCAGAAAACTCAAATGAACACAATGCACAAAGGCATAGCAACTACAACAAAGACCAAGTCAAAGTCCAGTGATGTAAACAGTGAAGAACATGGATGTCAAAGGCAATACACAAGTGACAGTGCACTAATAATCAGAAACTCAAGATCACACAAGCAAATGTCCAAACAACAACTCAACAGCACATGACTGCAACATAAAGCATGTCGAGCTCAATACAATATAGTATGCAAAATGGAGAATATACAAGTGCAGACTAAACAGAAGACAAGTGCACAACAAACCCAAATGACCAGACTCAAGTAAAGTACATCAAGTATGATCAAGTCCAAATGCATCAGGTACAAAGCTCAAGTTCAATTCCAAAAGCAATGAACAGAAACATCAACTGGGCAGAGACAAAACAAGTTCAGCTACTCAAATGAAACACAGTGTCAACCACAAGTATACAACAACAAGCAGCAGTGTGCAAGTGCATATATGATAGCAACATGTACACATGGGGAAATGCATAGGTCAGAAACAATACAACAATGATCACAAATGGAACACAAGTCAGTGGCAAGCTTCAAACACCCACATATATGAAGTACACAAGTACAAGATCAACATAGCAATATGTTAAAAACATATGATCCAGCAAAGGCCAAAGTTTAACAAAGGCAAACACACCAGTATGTAGTGATACAAATGCAACAACCAAAGTCAAGAGCCGAGCAACAGAATCAATTATGCAACAGTGAATAAAAATGAAACATACAAAATGCTCAAGTGAAGTTCATGTTAAACCGACCAAAGAAGATGGCCAGAGATGAAGACTACAAGATGAACTAAGTTCAACAAGTATAGAGAAATTCACAGTGAAGAGGAAATCATGGAAGGGCCAGAGAATTCGAATTCATGACGGTGTACAATAAAAAAAATATAAATCAAAAACGTATCTTTGAAAAAGTCAACAAATAAAAGGGAAAGTTTTTGCCGTGTGACACAAGAAGGATCGAACGCTCTCAAGTTAAAGCCGTAAGCATCAAGGTTGAAAGTATATCTGGAAAGCCGTGCGCATCAGGAAAGCAACAAATTGGGTAGGTATCGAATTGATATGAGTCTCGAATTCATATAAATACTGAACCCAAAAGTTCATCATAGGCATCGAGTCAAGCAAGCAATTAAACAAGCAACGAAATAAAATACATACCAATCTATCAAACTCGATCAAAGGAGCAGATGCGAAACAAAGCGCAAGTAGAATCGATCATCAGAGAACGAGCGAGCAAAAGTAACGCAAACCAGTGAATTGATCACCAGAGAACGTGCGCAAGAGCACCACTAATTCAGATCGAACAAAGCCCCAATTTGGATCGCAAGAGCCGAAGCCCTAATTTCAGAAAGAAGAACGACCGAAATTGTTTCAGAAGGAAAAACAAAGGATCGGGTTAAAAGGGCCGGCCTTTATTGTCACAAAGGGGATTTGGTTTTATTTAGGGTTTTATTAAGGGGGGTTTCTTAATTTTTATTTGAGCAAAAATTAAGCATTCAAGTTTGTATTTTAATTTTTGCTCCTGCTTTTATTTTTGAAGTTTGTTTTTCTTTTCGAGTCAAAGTATTGGTAAATCACCACCTAGGTTGTAGGTAGTGTCAGATTGTCTAGTTAGAATTAGTTCAGTGAGAAGGGTGTGCGAGTTTGCAAAACTCTATAGGCGGGAGCAGAGTTTGCGAGTTTGCGAAACTCTATAGGCGGAGCAGGGTGTGCGAGTCTATGAGAGTGTTTGTGAGCGGGAGCAAGGGTTTGCGAGTCTAGTAGAGTGTTTGTAAGCGAGATACTGTTTAATTCTAATAGAAATCTGGGAATGCAGCAGTAGGCAGGGGTTGCCGAAGTTGGGTAAATTTTTTGTGTGATTTACTTTTCAGCATATTTATTTCTGTAGTTTGTTTCTGTGTTTAATTCGAAAAAATTTGCTATAACCCTATTCACCCCTCCCCCCTCTAGGGTTAATCTAGATCCTACAAGTGGTATCAAAGCACGGTATTTTTCTTTAACTCTAGAGTCATGAATCCACCAAATAATACTTTTGTTGAGGGTCATTCCAATATTATTACTTCTGTTTTCGATGGAACAGATTTTTTGAACTGGAAATTGAAAATGGAATTTTATTTAAAATCTGTTAATATTAAATGTTGGGATATTATTGAAAATGGGTATGATATAACAAATAAGGAAATTATCTCGATTAATGCTCTTGCTATGCATATATTATATTCTCATATTAATCGTGGTAATTTTTATTTCGTCTCTCATTGTGAAAATGCACAGAAAATCTGGAATACTTTTGAAGCAATATATGGAGCAAAAGTCAACAGCAATGAGATGTCCTCCACAACCGACTCAGTTAAAGAAACGTGCTTAACATGAGTGGTAAATAGCAGTTGTGATGAGGATGATGATGATGGAGAAGCCGAGCTGGCATTACTAATAAAGAAATTCAAAAGGAGGAACCGCAAATACGGAAATCCCGCTCTAAATCAAAAATTAAAAAACAAAGAGCACAATATGAAGCCAAGCGAGGTATCAAAACTCACTCACTCTGAATTACTTATTTATTTCCACGAAGTGAATGGCTGTTTTGAATGACTTAGGGAGAAGTATGCCAAACTTGAATCATAAAAAGATACTTTGATAGAATTAAATGAACAACTCGAAAAATTAGTTAAAACCTATCAAAGTAAGATCCCTAAGTGTGATAAATGTCCAACATTCGAAAAGAAAATTAAAAAATCAGAAATCAATATAAAATCACTTGAAAATGAAATTCTGATTTTAAAAGAGAATGAAAATACTAGGAGAGAGAATTCTATTAAAAAGTGCACACAATTGATAAATCAAAATGAATCTCTCAAAACACAAGTCCAACAATTGCAATGACTTTAGATAAATTCTCAAAAAGCGAAAAATCGTTGAATATGCTATTAGGAAAGCAAACTATTAATACAGCTAGAAAAGGACTTGGATATAATCAATCTGAAAATGTTGAAAGCAATATTAATCAAGAAAATTCCATGTGCACAATTTGTAGAAAATATGGACACGATCACAATAATTTTTGGTATAGACCCAAACATGTGAAAACCATGCCAATTTGGGTTCCAAAAGGCACAAATATAAAATCTATCAAAGTTAAACAAATTTGGGTGCCAAAAGGAACATATATAAACAGTTTTGGGTCTCCACAAAATTATTTTTCTAAATCTTCTGCCACCAACAACCATGGACCTATAAAAACAAATAGGTCACATAAATCTTTTCCCGTGAAGTTGTGGTGGCAGGCTAAGGAGTGTTCTCTGGATTTTGGTTGTTCCAGAAACACAACGGGCAACAAAGTAAAGTTCCTTAGCCTGGTACAAAGGTGACAGAATCACAATGGGCAACCACGAAAAATTATCGTAAAGGTAAAACAGGTGAAGGTATATTAAATGTGATAATCTGCACCATATTCTGAATTAAATCAGCCAAAATTGTGATAATGATGTGATGATGATTTTGATTCTGACTTGTTCAACATAGTTGGCCAATTACATTTATGCCAAAAACACTATTCTTTGAATTACTTCATACATATTTGTTTGGATTAAACATAGTGTTTTGTTGGATGATAATATTGGTTAACTCTATATTCACGGTCTTCTGATTATTTACACAGATACAATTCAAATTCAAAGAATGTCATTTAAATTGTTGCTAAAATTGGGTTTGAAATTTTTGATGCACACTTCATTGTCTGGTTTATCAATTTTAGTTAGTGATATTTTGGATTGAAAGAGAAACTCAGATGCAGATTACACTGGTAATCTAGTTGATAGAAAAATTACTAGTTGAACGTGATTTTTGAGACATTTAGTAACTGCATCGTTTTTCAAAGAAAATATCTGCATATTTTTCATAATTTTCAAATAGCAGAAAATTCTCTCATATAACCCCTCGAGAAAATCATTTTTGACCATATTTTCAGATTAGTCATTTTTATTTGATTTTAAATGACAAATTTTGATTAATCCGACTCCCTACTAATTATCAAAAAGATAAATAGTGATTGAAAAGGTGACAAGTGTTGATATTTAACATACATTAGTCAAGAGAGTATATTTGAAAAATTTCTTTAGGAATTCAAACAAGAGTTATAAAACTTTTTGTTGGGTAAAGATTCCATGACCATTTCTATATCTATCATATTTCTATCGACCATGGTTTATAAAAACTTAAATATAGTTTGTCGATATGTGGTACTATAATCAGGGATCATTTGTTTTTTCATTTCATATTTTTTTGTAAAAATAAATAAATATCCAAAGTACTCACTCTCATTTAAAAGTCCTCACGGTTATGCATAGGTGAATTACTTGGATTTTTGATTATGTGCTTCCATGCTCATTTAAAAGTCCTTACGGTTATGCATGTATGGAAGGCATATCAAAATTATGATTAAATAGACAAGTTAATTCTAATCCCATTTAAAAGTCCTCATGGTCATGCGTGGTTAGAAGATACTTGATTTCATTTTTTAAAATTAAATTGGAATACTACTAATCTCATTTAAAAGTCCTAACGGTTATGCCTGATTAGTAGATATTCAAATTCCTGATATAAATGTACCACAAGTAGATACAACTGTTTGATTTTATATGAGAACATTGTTTCCATCACTCTAAAAGTGGAATATGCGCCTAACAAGGGTAGTTATGATTTTTGTTTGATTCTTATTGAAGTTTAATATTTATATTCAATTTGAGTTTAATGTTGGATTAATATTGATCACTTTATCTCTATTTTCTCTAACACTATTATTCTTTTGATGATAACAAAAGGGGGAGAGAAAAGTTAAGATTTTGTCAAATAGAATCAAGCAAAGGTCAAATAATTTTCCATTTGCATATAGGCTCATTTATATGTTTCTATTTGTATACATATATGTAGGGGGAGCATCATGTAGAGAGGAAGCATTTAAATAGGGGGAGCAAATAGAGCATATCATTGATCAAACACATTTAACATAGTCAAAATCTTAAATATATGTTTGTTATCATCAAAAGGGGAAGAATATGGAATATGCGCTTAGCGCTTATATGATTTTTGTTTGATGATAATAAACATATATACATTCATTTAAATGTATTTGTTAATGTACTATTTTAATTTTCATAGATTAAATAAATATTTGTTGAGTAAAATAAATCACACAGAATTTGAATTCAAACAGAAATTTTATTCAAACAAATATTTATTACAATCTTGAATAGTACAAATTCAAGCTCTCACTATACATATACATTTTTGAATACAACACGATTTCATATTTACATTAATAACCTCACTACATATCACTCACACTCGTATTTTGTCTTCAACTGCATTCCAGTTTGAATCCAGCATCTGAGCAATCAGCAAAAATATTCACTAACGCGGTAAAATTGAAAAAGAAATATTTTTTCAATATAAAATGAAATATGATTTTTGAAAATATGGTTTGCCTCAGTTATTTAGGTTGTTCGTCATAATTTACATTTGAATTCATCACACACGAACAGTGTGACATGCACAGTGTATCACTGTACATGCCACAAGGCCGTGCACATCGATATACACTTGATCGATTTACAGGGACAGGTGAGCACAGGTCAAACCCAAATGTAAAGCCGGGTTCAACTCACGTGCAAAATATTTAAAATCACGACACGATCATAAGGTCAAACCCGAGTTTTTGACACTGGATTCAACTCAAGTGAAATTTCAAAAATCAACATGAATGCAACAAAGACCAAGCTGCAACATACTAGAGGTGCAGACAACTCAAATGAACACAATGCACAAAGGCATAGCAACTACAACAAAGACCAAGTCAAATTCCAGTGATGTAAACAGTGAAGAACATGGATGTCAAAGGCAATACACAAGTGACAGTGCACTAATAACCAGAAACTCAAGATCACACAAGCAAATGTCCAAACAACAACTCAACAGCACATGACTGCAACATAAAGCATGTCGAGCTCAATACAATCTAGTATGCAAAATGGAGAATATACAAGTGCAGACCAAACAGAAGACAAGTGCACAACAAACCCAAATGACCAGACTCAAGTAAAGTACATCAAGTATGATCAAGTCCAAATGCATCAGGTACAAAGCTCAAGTTCAACTCCAAAAGCAATGAACAGAAACATCAACTGGGCAGAGACAAAACAAGTTCAGCTACTCAAATGAAACACAGTGGCAACCACAAGTATACAACAACAAGCAGCAGTGTGCAAGTGCATATATGACAGCAACATGTACACATGGGGAAATGCATAGGTCAGAAACAATACAGCAATGATCACAAATGGAACACAAGTCAGTGGCAAGCTTCAAACACCCACATATATGAAGTACACAAGTACAAGATCAACATAGCAATATGTTAAAAACATATGATCCAGCAAAGGCCAAAGTTTAACAAAGGCAAACACACCAGTATGTAGTGATACAAATGCAACAACCAAAGTCAAGAGCCGAGCAACAGAATCAATTATGCAACAGTGAATAAAAATGAAACATAAAAAATGCTCAAGTGAAGTTCATGTTAAACCGACCAAAGAAGATGGCCAGAGACGAAGACTACAAGATGAACTAAGTTCAACAAGTATAGAGAAATTCACAGTGAAGAGGAAATCATGGAAGGGCCAGAGAATTCGAATTCATGACGGTGTACAATAAAAAAAATATAAATCAAAAATGTATCTTTGAAAAAATCAACAAATAAAAGGGAAAGTTTTTGCCGTGTGACACAAGAAGGATCGAACGCTCTCAAGTTAAAGCCGTAAGCATCAAGGTTGAAAGTATATCAGGAAAGCCGTGCGCATCAGGAAAGCAACAAATTGGGAAAGTATCGAATTGATACGAGTCTCGAATTCATATAAATACTGAACCTAAAAGTTCATCATAGGCATCGAGTCAAGCAAGCAATTAAACAAGCAACGAAATAAAATACATACCAATCTATCAAACTCGATCAAAGGAGCAGCTGCGAAACAAAGCGCAAGTAGAATCGATCATCAGAGAACGAGCGAGCAAAAGTAACGCAAACCAGTGAATTGATCATCAGAGAACGTGCGCAAGAGCACCACTAATTCAGATCGAAAAAAGCCCCAATTTGGATCGCAAGAGCCGAAGCCCTAATTTTAAAAAGAAGAACGGCCGAAATTGTTTCAGAAGGAAGAACAAAGGATCGGGTTAAAAGGGCCGGCCTTTATTGTCACAAAGGGGATTTGGTTTTATTTAGGGTTTTATTAAGGGGGGTTTCTTAATTTTTATTTGAGCAAAAATTAAGCATTCAAGTTTGTATTTTAATGTTTGCTCCTGCTTTTATTTTTGAAGTTTGTTTTTCTTTTCGAGTCAAAGTATTGGTAAATCACCACCTAGGTTGTAGGTAGTGTCAGATTGTCTGGTTAGAATTAGTTCAGTGAGCAGGGTGTGCGAGTTTGCAAAACTCTATAGGCGGGAGCAGAGTTTGCGAGTTTGCGAAACTCTATAGGCGGAGCAGGGTGGCGAGTCTATGAGAGTGTTTGTGAGCGGGAGCAAGGGTTTGCGAGTCTAGTAGAGTGTCTGTAAGCGGGATACTGTTTAATTCTAATAGAAATCTGGGAATGCAGCAGTAGGCAGGGGTTGCCGAAGGTGGGTAAATTTTTTGTGTGATTTACTTTTCAGCATATTTATTTCTGTAGTTTGTTTCTGTGTTTAATTCGAGAAAATTTGCTATAACCCTATTCACCCCCCTCCCCCCTCTAGGGTTAATCTAGATCCTACAGAGGGGACGAAGTATAATCTTCAAGAAGAAACTTGAATGCTTCTTAACTTAGGAACATGGACAAAAGCAAGCTTGCCACAACTCCACTGAAGAAGAAAAGTAATCGACAGACCAAGGAAGATTATCGAGGAAGGATCAAGGAAAACTCTAAGCAACAATCTGGAATTCTACTACAGAGGGATACAGACCTGAAAGAAGCAATTATCATACCGACAAGGACTACTTGAGGGATATGGTAGAAAAAATGTCGAAGGATATGCTCAATGCAAAAGGAAAGAGGACTCAAGATGAGAAACAAATAATAATCAGCAAGAAGCTCCGTTCATTGATGAGATTATGTATGTAGGCATTTGTCTCACATTAAGATCCCATCATTAGATACAACGAAACAACCGATTCAAATAGCTATTTGTTGGCCTTTTAGAGTCTGATGGACTTGTATAATGCATATGGAGCAGTGCGTTATAGACTTTTCCCAACCACTTTCCAAGGTGCAGTAGCTGAAACACCCCACACCCCTTAATATGCCTAAAAGGACACACTAAAGGCATGGTGCGTTGTAGGTATAACTGAAACTAACAGAGACTTAGATTCATAAGGCAAATATAGATAAAAACAGCGGAAACTTATAGTAATAACTTAATTAAACCAAAGCTTCATAATTTCTTCATAATTAAGTCAAATACCAAATGCCACATACAGATCTAAAAATATAATATGTCTCATGAAACAAAAAGTCGTAGACTCAAAATCAGAGTACATAATATCCCACAAAATAATCCATTATATAAAAAGAACAAAAGCTGAAATAGAAAAAATACATAGAAGAAATATCCTCCTTCAAAACTCCAAGCTACAACAACCTAATGACTTCTTCCTTGATTGCCTAAGGAGGAAAAGGAAAAAAATAGAGGAGTGGGTCAGACTAAAAGTCTGGTGAATGATAGTAATTACTAGAGTCTTTAAGCAAGATAAAATTAATACACTATACAACAATTCTAGCTTAAATAAGGATAATAACGGATATAGGAAAGAGATAAACTGAAAAATGAGTATGATTACATATTTCTCAATTTATAAGATAGGTTAACTTTTGATTGCTTGCACTTGTTCTAGATTTCTGCTTTGATTAGGCTAAATTCCTAATCCATTAATTAGGATGTGACCCTAAATCTACCCATTTTGATCGGCTTGCTACTCTATAGTACCTTTTTGTGGACCAACTGCTATATAACTCTCTACATAAAATGTTACTGTGGCCTAGACGACGTATATAGCCCCTTATACAGAAGGCAATGATGTCTACGGAAGACACTCACACTAAGCCCTTGAAACTCATAGCTATTACTGAGCACTCGAATGGAAGCCACACACATAACTGCCACCATGACCATGCTACCTTTTACTCCACTTATCGGGTCTTCTTATTACCTCAACATCTAGCATAAGCATGCCCCTCATCCCACTTCAGGCTAATGTGAGATCATCGTGTGTCCATAGAATCAATATGGAAAATGCTGTTGGTGCTGGCCCTTCATCTAAAAAATACCTAGTTGCGTCCCTTTATCCAAATCCCGTGTGATTTGGACTTTTATTTGACTAATTACTACCATTCTTAGCATAAGCGTGCCTTAGGGAATGCTATTTGGTACAGGTCCTACTTTCATCTTTGCTTATTAACTTTAATAAATTATTTTAGATAAGCCTTTACAATTTATCTCTACTATCTTTGCTTACTAATTTATCCTAAGTCTTAAAATAAGCCTCATTTTGTTCCCCTTCTTATTATAACCTACGTTATAATCTTGCTTATTAACCCAAGGTCTAAGTGTGAAAATAAGCTTCTTTCATCTTTTACACTATTTAGTTATAATTCTAAGTTATAACTATGCCAGTTACCTTTAATTAGTCCAATTCAGTTCAATTCCATTATTTATTAGTCCAATTCCATTATTTATTGCAGTCTTTATAACTTATATCTTACTTTCTTTATTCAATATTCTTACTTCTGTAATCTATATTTTCATTTTAATTTGTTCTAATCCATACGTGAAGAAAAAAGAGGATAAAGAGAATAGACGCTTGCATAAAATCCGAAACGTCGAAAAAAAGATGTAAATAACAGTAAATAAACTTAAATACTGTAAACAAACTGTAAATCAGTAAAAGGCTATGCTTAATAGAAATAAACAAAATTATTGAAAAGAATAGCTGAAAGGAAAGAGATTGAAAATGATTCTAAAAATTGTACATAAACTACTGAAAAGGTTATTCCAAAAATCATAGTAAAACTATAACTACTGGAAACCCTATTATTTTAAATTACTTAAAGAAATCTTTAAAAAAATTACAATCACTCACCTCCGGTCCTAAAATTTTCCTTTGATCTTCCTGGATCCACTTGGAGTTGTAAAATAATTTAATTTATAACAATTTTCTCCTTTGGAAAAATTATTCCATTTAGGATCCTTCCTAGAAAGGAGAACCCAATTGGAGAAAAAATAGAATGAGAAAAAGTGTTAGGTCTAGGGGTTTATTTAAAGGTATAGGAGTGGATCTCGGATCATTGGATTTGGAGATTGAATAGGATGCAACCATGTCATAGGCTGAATAGGAGCCATCGGATGCAACACTGGAAGGACCAGATTGAAGTAAAGGATGCAAATGACGTGCTTATTCGTCACCGAATCGTTCGAACGAACAAACGTTCGCTCGCTCGCCAATAGGCAAGGCGGGTTGACCGAGAGGTTGACCGCCCCCTTGCCCAGGTCGATCGGCCGGTCGACCTTTATGTATGTATGTATACTCTTTTTATTTAGTTTATTTTATAACTTGGTCATGTTAGTTCGGTTTCTGACATTCTATATATGGAAATTTATCTGAAAATTACCACGGACACAATGGTGCAACTTCCTTGGCTTGATTCTGATAATTTCACAAAGTTATTTTATTATTTAATTAATTAATCAAATTAATTATTACCGGTTAAATTTTGGGTTGTTACAGATGCCAAATCGTACCAGCGACATTGTGAAAGAACTATATACTCTTGGAATCAGTTCTCTTGTCAATTTTCAGCTCAATTCTACATCTGCAAAGATCCTATCATCGATTATATTATAGTAGCAAACACCAAACAAAAGCTAAAAGAGCTATTAGGATATTATCTTAAAAGGTTTAACGCGGAAGCTTTGAAAGCTAGAAAGATGAGATAGAGATAAGCTAGTGGCTAATGTAACGAACAACATTTTCAATGCTCGAAAATCGACACTAGTAAGTCCACTATATTGTGTGCCGAGTATTCAATGTCGAAGAAACCGATTGTTAAGGGTATAATGAAAATAAAAACAGAACATAATCTCACACGAATGAAATAATTTATAATATCAACAATCCTTATAGTGGAAAACTTGAAATACATATATTAGAGTCTAACCTAAGCTCGGCTTAGACATCTATAAATCTTTGTCCTTACAATTTCTAAAAAACCAAAAATATAAAATAAATGCAGTGGGAATATAATCTACGTCCATACGTCGATGAAGATCTCCAGCCCTATTTTGGAAACTCCATGTTTCTTCAGCTAAACCTGAAACTACTCGAATCTCATCCAAGTATCAAAATTACTCAGATTAGACTTGGTAAACCGATGTGAGAAACTTGAACCATAATCATATGACGGAGTCATAGATCGGATCGATGCCAAACAAAACATTTTTGAAAAGAAAGAGTATCTCGTAAGACCACGCCGCACATAAATATGGATGGGCTTTTACCTTATGATAACCAAAATACTTTATACTTAAATAAATTGATATTATTATTAATGACTTGGTTTGAAAACACTTTTCAAATAAATATATATATGCAAAGTAGGTATTAAAACTTGGACGATGGAAAACGGTGTATATGATACCAAAGGGGTAGTTGATATGCTTGCAAAGCATTACAACGATGTCAAACAGTGTATATGATGCCAAAGGGGTAGTTGAAATGCTTGCAAAGCATTACAACTATTTTTGGAATAAAACCAAAACTGTAAGCTCATATTAGAATTGGATTTCCAACATGATAGGTAACTAGTGGACATTTCCTCCGATGCGAAATCCACGCATAACAATCTTAATCCCCAATGACTAATCACTTGTCTCAAGCAAGACTCCGTACTACAATATTACACTACTATGGAATAGCGTATCTCGATCGCTTTGCTCTATCTCAATCAAGCCTCCAATACCTGTCCATTTAAACCATTGAGGGTCCTGATACTAGACTCCTTTATCCACAATAAAACTGATAGCATGAAATATATCCTGCAGACCATATAGTTACTTGTATCATCTCTAAGATGCGAGGTTCGTGAGGCTACGCTCTATTTTCCACAAAGCCACGCTTTACTTTTCACAAAGAAAATTGATGTACGCGTAAATATGCATATTTTTACCACCATATTTAATCTATTTAAATTAAATAAATGATCTTATTGGGTGTTTTAACTTGTTTAAACAAAAATTCAATTTTTTTTCAAACGGTCACATATTCATCTTCATATAGGGGCAAAATGGTTATTTTGTGCATTTATTAATTTGTGAAAATTTACTTGGAATTTTCTATGTTGTTTTGTAGGAATTTTAGTGAATTTTATAAATGGCTTCATGAAGATATGCATGTACAAGAGTGAATACAAAGGAATGGAGATGGAAATAATTCAAAGTGATGATCATGGAGGATCTCACTCACCCACCTACCTTAATATACACTTAGGAGCTAATGCACATGCTAAAAGGCCATTAAATCTTCATGCACACTTAATGGATGATTATTTGAAGTTAATGATAACTTGACCACCGCACTTTCTAAGAGGGTATTTTGGGTAGTTCCCAAAAAAGTGAATTAAGGTTCTAAACTTGTATAAATACCCCTTATGTTTCATGTAACCCTCTCTTCTTTAGTCTCTCTTAGGCTCTCTTCTCTTAGTTTAGTTTACATCAAAAATAAAATGAGAGCTCTCTTTCTTTTCATGGCTACTTAGCCATTTCTTTTATGTAATTTTTTTATGCAATTTCACTACATGCGTTTTTCTTCTTTTGTTTATTTCCTTTCATGTTAGTAGTGTAGAGTTGTTTATTTATGCAAGTAGTGTAGATATTCTTTTATTTTATGCTTGTAGAATAGCTCTTCCTTTACTTGCTTTCATCTTCTTCTTTTTGTGTTTCATTTTGCATGCCACTTGTGCTGATATGATAACACAAATGAGAGGCTAATCCCTTCAATTCAGAGGAAGTGAAGCCTCTAATCATGTAGCTTCAACTTTTTGATAATTATTGCTTCCTTTTTGTGCTTAATGAGAATGCATGAAGTGGTTTAACTTGTTGTTTTTGCTTTGAATTTGATAGCCTATATTGTTGACGCCAAAATAGGGTATGCTTAAACAATCACAAAACATAAATTGTCTCTTCATCCAAATATGATTATGCAAAAGAAGTGAATGTTGAAATTAAAATTTAATGGTCTATATTTTTAATTAATAGTTAATAGGCCATGCTTAAAATAGATTTTTCTTTCATCTTTGTTGTCATATTTCATGAGGTTTAAAAGTGTATTAGTGGTTGTGTTATAGTTTGATGATTTAAATTGGGCTAATTAATAGCACAAATATGTCATACTTATGATAAACACAATAATTAATTTCAATAATGACCAAAAGAGAGATCACAATTTCATAATTGGTTGAACTATATGATGTAGAGAATAGAATTATGTCTAAATTGTCATTTTATTCTCATAGTTTTCATTCACTTTTGTAGTTGTTAGTTTTGCAATTTTAGTAGTGACTAGATTTTGAAAATCTAACATTTCCCCATGAATCAATTCGTACTCGTCACGTACTAACTTTTGTACGCCATGCTCTTGCGGTTAATTTTAATTTTAAATTTATAGACGATTTCCTAAACTAATAGAAAAACCGTAGTTAAATAACTTTTTGGCATCGTTGCTAGGGAATTGATTTGATTTCAATTTTTTTTTCTTCGAATTACTACTGTTTGATTTTTGTGTTTTTTAATTATTTTATGTGTTTTCATTTAAAAAAGAGAACAAAAAAGATATATTGTGTGTTTGTGTGATTTTTGTTTGCATTTGTTGTGTGCATGTTATTGTACCTTTTTTAGTTGCTTTGCATTTCTATTTAAAAAGAATATGCATACAATTTCACAACAAAAAAAATTATTTTATTTCCTCTTCATTTACAATATTGCATTTTGTTTTTCTTTACAACTTTTTTTTTACAATTTGCATTGTCAATCTCTAGTTCAACTCTCTGTTCACCTGCACAAATTTCCATCTATTTCAAACCGTTGAACCATCCCCCTTCCTGTTACATAGCACCATCCTCACTTCCATCATTACTGCTCATTCTTTTTCTATCCCTCTGCCTTGTTAAAACATCATTCCACTTGCATCTAACCACCATATCTCCTATGTTGCATTGCTAACCATCAGTTCTCCCACCGGACCACCCAGATTCCTTTACAACCATTATGTTACACTGTCATAGACAAAATTGCCTCTCCACTTCACAACACATTGGTTCACCTCATACCACATCCTCCATCAACGCAAACAGCAACAAAACACATACATATCACTGTCCCGCTAACTTGCCAATTTCTCTGACCAGCCAGCACTCTAACAATCTGTAACGACCCACTATTTTGGACCATTCAAATCGACAATAAAACCATACATATCCGACTTGAATAATTCAAAATACCGAATTGTTAATTAAAATTTGGCAAAACTTAAAATATACAGTAAATAAATCAATCACAGATTATAGAGTAATATAATGCAGCGGAATAGATAAAGAATAGTGGTTCATGAAGCTACTATATAATCAGAGTTAGAAAAATACAACCGAATAGTTCAAATGCAGTGAAGTCTCCAATGCAACAGATGACTTCTCTGAACCAATCAACTGGAAAGGCAGGAATCTGAATCGATAGTTGGATTTCCAAATGAAGCCCTAAACTCCAAAGGTGAGTCTCAAATGCTGTATCACTCAGTCTGACCCAAGCGTAAAGCAAAACACAAAACACTCGAGTCAGGATTAACATTCTTATATCAATAAATCCAACTCAAGTGAAATATCAACTGAAATACAAATAACTTAAAGGATGTTTGGGATAACCATCCTCTAAGGGTCCATGGAACTTTCTACAAGGTAGAAATATACATTATAACACCATGGTCATTTCAGCTTAATTTATACTTCAAAACCAAATCTCATTTTCACTTGAAATAGTATTTATATATACTAAATAATTTATACAGTAAAGTACTTTCAATTTCCTCAACTTAACAAATCGTACCAACATCAAACCGACCTTCCCATTCAAATTAAATTCAATCTCAATTTATCAATTTAAATTCAACTCAATTTCTAAAATAACCACTTAAATTTTATCGATCTCAAATTCGGATTTATAATAACAAATACCCTTTTATATTTCCATATATTTCAAAACTTTAAGTATTCAACGTTTCATCTAAATTTTCATTCAATTTAGTTTTCTAAATAATAAATTCAAATTTAGTTCAACCTAAATTTTCATTTTAATTCAATTTAGTTGCTAAATAACAAATTCAACTACGTTGATTTCAAATACAGATCCGAATCTCAACATAAAACATTTAAATTCCAATATAGTTCAAGGCTTTAATATTTAAATGTTCTATATAACAGTTTCGTATAGATCTCGATTTAACCTCATTAATATTTAGTCTTAAAATACTCCCTTATTAGATTCAATATCATTTAAGTAACCTTAAATTACATTTTACTCAATATTTTCTTTAATTTATTTAAACGTGAAATATTCACTAAATCACTTATATCAAAAATCCAGTTATAAAATCATACCCTTTAAATTTCCCATTCAAAAATTTCAAATCGGTTTAATTAAATAAATCCTTATTTAAATACCATTTTTATAAACCCAAATTTATCTCCCAATCTTAATTATTCAATTTATTACAAGAGAATCTATTTGAAATATAGATTTACATAAATACTTAACCATATTATATGTATTAAATCAATCTAATTTAAATCAAATATTACTACTAAATCTATATATACAATTTTCATTTATATAATATCTTAAGAATCAAATTTATTAAACCATATATTTCTTTCCAAAATTATAGAAATTATTTTCAAAATATTTATATATGGACCAACGGTGTCTGTATATATTTCATATCATATAGTCAAGTGCTACAGATATTTATCATTTCAATCCGTATACTAAATATATACGGGTGGATATCATTTCAACCCGTAATCTCAAATTCAATTAAATGAAAATCGCTTGGGTTTATCATTTCAACCCATAACGATTTTCTCCTATTCTAAAGTCTGTTCGGGTATGTATCATTTTAACCCATAGTGATTTCTAAACTACAGGGAACTTGTAGAGTGATAACAGAAAATACAATAAAATAACAGGCATATATCATCAATAACAATATAATATAAACAACAGGATATGGTGTCATATCCCACGGGTGAACAGTTACAGATAATAGCATATATAACAAATTTAAATAACTACAGCAGCATATTTCAATTGTCATTTCAATTGAAATCAAATTTAATGAAGAAAATAATGTTAATCGTGAGTGATTACTCACCTTTCGAGGTCGGAGAGATAGACAATGAAGTTGAGTTACGAAATGCAAGCACGACTTCCAAAGCAAAGTTAGATGGTACGATTTCGATGGAAAAGCTGATAGATAGAAATTGATGAGAACGGATCAAATTAGCTTGATAAAATTGAAACGAAGATTATATGATTAATTTATTACTTTCTTTCAAAATGAACGTTAAATCAAAACACGCATTTTAAAATTGAAACATATATATATATATATATATATATATATATATATATATATATATATATGCACACCCATGAAAACCATATAACTTTAAAACGCTTCCACTTCATATTAATGTTAAATAACAAATATATAATTATTCAAAATGTCACATATATAGTATATTCATTTTATGGTTGTCGTTTCCATGTAATAAATATTCATTTTAAACCAATATTAAAATAATATATATGTATAGTTAAAAATCAATGTTCTAACAAAAAACATATATATTAAAGATCAACACACATATATATAATATCTTTTGAAATGAATAGTTATGTATATATATAATTATTATAGTTTATTACTTTCCTTTTCAAAATATCCAGCAGGAAATCAAACAAACTTATGCACATATATATGTAGATAAATAATATTCTTTATAATACATTGTTAACTTACTCCTTTATTTTCTCTTTTTTTTAAGAGTATACATGCAGTATAGTTTATACGAATTTTTTTTATAAAACCTTCATATATAACAAAATATATGTATAAAATAAAATATTTGTATATATAAAAATCAAAACGTTTCAAACATATATCAAAAACTGGATCATATAAATAACAATGTATTTAGTTAACGCATAGTATAAAATTCATTTATATAACTCTCTTATATATTCATTATAACTATAATCGAAACGGTTATATATACTTTTATATAAATTAACCAAATATACACGTTACTTAACCTATCTGTACCCGATCAATAGCTTTATTATTAAAGCACGCACATCATAACAGTATGACGATATACAATGCTTTAGGCTTATTAAACAATATATTGCAACTTATGTATACTAATATGTGAATATAAATAAGCTTACATACTTATTATATAAAAATCAAAATTAAAAAAAACAATATAACAAAATATATATAAACTCAGAAATTGATATGTAACGTCTCGGAAATTTTCGACTTCCGAAAATTCAACATCGATACTCACTTTATCGACTGCCGAGAAATCGAAGGCCAAAAACCCGAAATGTTATGGTTTAAGAAAAAGAATTTAAGAAAAGAGAAGAGATAGAAGATAGAAAATAGAGAGAAAAGAAAATAGAAAATATAAAGGGAAAAGAGAATAGAACGGAATAGAAAGAAAAGAAAATGGAAAATAGAACGGAACAGAAAACAACAGAACAACAACAGAATCTCACAATTCGCAGCGGAACAACATATAATAATAAATGAATAATCTTTAAACAAAGAACTATATCAGTTATTACATTTTATACATTACATTACATCATATCATCAGAGTGTACAACAACATACAACATCAAACAGTGCAGCGGAAAAAGAAATACTATATAAACTAGTAATACGCCATGCCATCCAGCTTGCTTCCAGCAACTCCAGAAATATCCTGAATATCCTGATAAACCTAACTCTTAACTGCCCGTGTGAAAATTGGTGGGCACCCAGAGTTTAGGAAGGAAAACAATAAACTCCAAGTCAGTCATGTGACTGGTGTGAGAACTCAAAACAGTTTATTTATCTTTGAAAACAAAATACAGGAATATTTTTAAATTCAATTCGCAATGCTTTTAAAAATGAGACTACCATAAGGCCTCCTGCCACACACACAATGCAAACGCAGACTTGGAGAAGATTTCTCCTTATGATAGTCAAAGATGCTTGATACGCATTTAAAAAGAACATTTCATATTATTATTAGTGCATAGTGTAGGAAACAATTTCACGTATTGTTTCTTTGGATTTCCAACGAATGATCAGGCCAAGGAACTTCCCATTGCCACATGAGAATGCCTCTGGATGGACATCCCCGAGAACCAAACCGGATCTCTACCAACACAAGGACGGGTTACCCCTAACTGAGTAACAACTGACCGAATATGCCATCCCCCGGTCCTTTGGGACCTTTCACCGAGCGCTCGCAATCAATTCACACAATCATAACAAAGTGTTTTCAACATGAGTAAGTATCTGGGCTCCATACCATGATACCACCCTTTTCCAGAAGGAAATCCACATATCCTAAAGGGCGCTACCCCTCATAACCTTGCTGCTTCTTTCCTGTTTTGACCATTCACGGGGTGTGAGGCTCGACGAAGTCACGTCCACAAAAACATACTTTATACAAAAGCCATGCTTTGGGTCAACAAATGATCATAGAAATGATCACAAAGATAGACGATCAAATAAACGATCCTATCACAAATAATCAACACAATGATCATTTACAGCAACACTCAGCATGTCACATTACCGAATTGGGAATATATCGCTGATAACATTCAACTACATAACCTTTGAGCTCGTACGTCTCAGAGAAGGGTGTTAAGCTAAAAGAATAAATTCTCCGCCACCAACAGAAATATATTTGAAAGAAATCGGCTTTATATCTCAACTTGTAATGTCAGACATACAATCCATACAAGTCTGTTCCGGGCTCGAACAAAACCGAAGGCACTTCTTACGAAGCCCTTGCAATTCCGGGTATTCACAATCCCGATCGAATTTCCCATCACTTAGGAGATCTCTATACCAGGAGCTACCCGGTGCAGAGACAATCGATAGGTCATCCTATCGCTTTCACAAATACTCGGTCTTCAGCACCGATCTTCAAATGCAATTCATAACGACGTATCACATATTCGGAATGGGTTATACGACCCCATGGTCCTTTCCCGGTTAACCCGAATAGTGAGCGCTTATTCAAAAATAAGTGTGGCATTCAAATTCAAACAATTCACATCAATTACCCATTCAAAGGGAAATATTGATAGTCGGTTATTGAACTATCAATGGATATGCACACATCACCAGTTTCCAAATAATTTTCCAAATTATTTATTTTCCAAAATATCTTTACAAGATATATTATTTTCAATACTTCAAAAATAAATCAATATTTATTTTTAAACAAGTTCCCCTTCTTTTATAAATTCCATAGTGAATTTATATTTCAAAATATCTATGAATATACGATTTCAATTATTCATTTCAATTTATCTTCAAAAAGATAAATTCTCAAAATATTCACTTTATATTGGAAAACGATTCCATACTTACTTATTCATAAGTAATTCACAAATTTTATTTATTTTTCAACACTTGGAAAATATTCGATATACTTAAATCGAGATTAAGTATATATTTCATTCTTTAAGGAAATCATTCTCTCAAACATAATTATTTGGGCCAAAACGAATGTTACATAAAACATCGTTACGACAACCCAAAATCACTAGTATAGGGATTCGAATTTAAAATAGATATATAAATCCCAATACTAAACAAACATTTCCTTTCGGAAATCATTTACTATAACAACAGTGTTATAGTCTACCATTCCCTTTTATTTCTCGAAAACGTCTATTTCAACAATCAATGTTGAAATCTATGGTTTCGAATCTCAACATATCTTAAAACATCGTTAGATCGTTTTAATTCTATTTAAAACATCACATTCAAAACATTTCTTTAACATATTATTCACTATTCAAAAACGTGAATATACCTTGTTAATAAATTTCATCACTTCTATTCATTTTATTTCAAAGGATTATTCACAGTCAAAACGTGAATATAACTCCATAAATAAATCATAACAATTTACTTATCAAAATAAGTCGTTTGTGAATTTATAAAACAACGTTTATAAATTCCATTTCTATTTATTTATAACAACTTCCTTTTATAAATTCCTTTATTAACCTATTCGATTTATAACTCAATTATAAAACAAAGGTTCATATTATAAGTTAAATGCTTATAAAACGATTATTTTACAAAATTGTTTCTTTGAACTTCATAATTATAAATCTTATAACTTATAAGATTCAATTATTCACCCAAATATATTCTTTAATAATTTCACAAAATTTAAAAATCTTACTATTTATAAATTTCATTTATAACTTCACCATTTATAATTTTATAAATTCCATTCATTTACAAAATTCATTTCCACTTCATTCAAACACTTATAAAAACTCGTTTTATAATGTCAATATTTCAATTTATAAATATCCATTTATAAATCTCTTAATATAATTCAATTTATATTATTCTTTTAAAACGTCTTTAATCTCCTTTATTATTTCACCATTTCGATTCGTAAAATAATTAAATTTTATAAATCCTATATTTAAACTTTTCACAATAAATTCTAAAATCCCGATTAAACTATTTTATAAAATCATTAACCCTTATTTCTCAGAAATCAGCTTTTAACTATATTTCACAAAAACCAAAATTTTATAACTTTGAAAATTATAACGTTTATTTATTTAACATGGATCAAATTCCAAACATATAGTATATTTTCAAAAATTACTTTATACATTATTTTAAAATTCCAAAACTTGGTCCAATGATGCTACACACCAAATAGTCAATCGCGACAACAACGATATCATATATCGATATGATAATCCATCAAATATCAAAATATTTGAAATCAAATAAATACTGTTGAGGAATCCAGTTGGATCCCTCCAACCTGTTTTCCTGCATCCACAAACATTAGCACAATACCAATTTCGCTCCAGTACGAAATTATCGCGGTATATGGGATTTAAAATATTATCCGCTTAATAGACGGCGTAATAGGGTCTCATCCGCTAAACAAAAAAATGCGGGAAATCAATAACTCCAATATATACATATGCCAATATATATATATTGCTACTATATATAATACCAATTTCACTGTTTATGAAATATTCGCGGTATATGTTTTTAATAAATAACATCCGCTTACTAACGGCGTATAATGTCTATTTTAACAATCAATAGATATCAATCATCATTCAAACATGCATTCAAATATTTTAAATCTAACTATTTAAAATAAAATCGAAACTGATTCGATTGAGTGAGAAGTTCTCACCTTGATTTTATTTTCGTTTTAGCGATTTATTTCGAATAAAATTAAACGGACGTTTAATTTTACCTAAAATTCTCACTAACTCCAAACGACTCCAATCCAACTCCATCGCGTAGTGCTCGTCCATACGATTCCAACGCAACTGGTTTCGCGCGTTTTCGACCTCGTATGAAAAAGTTACGATATTATAAAGATTACACGATTTAAATTATAATTAAATTCACAATTCCTTTATTTATTTATACCCTATAGCATCTGGACCCTTGGATCCCCCCACCTTCATCATAGCCGCACGAGATATTCTTCCCCATCATCACGTATGCGTCCAGGCAACCCCGAATACAACCGAACCCATTTTGCACAACTAGGGTTAAATTATGCATCGCGATCACTCGACGAAACTTCGATCAGGAAGTTGCAACGCGTAGCCACACACCAACATCATCATCGGCCTCAAAGCTCGGCTTCACCGTTTATCTCGAGTTGCGTGCGCAACTTAGGGCCGACGGCCCCCCCTAACATCCTCCACGTTGCACCAAAATCCATCAAATCCGTATAGATTTCAAGATCTCATCGTGCTCTATAATGTTGTAGTTAACAACTTTGGCTAATTGTGAATGGATTGAGAGATTTTGAGGAGGAAGTGAAAGCAATCTCTGGCCATTCATATAAAAGAGGCGGCTAGGGTTTTAGGAATTAGGTTTTATTTATTTATTTTTTAATTTATGAAGGGGTGGTGCTATTTATAGAGAATTTTTCAATCACTATTCATCCGGAAATTCCGAACTCCGATTTACGCGTCGTAACCAGCGTTTCTAGGGTTTACCCCACGTTTCGGACACAATGGAACAGGTTTCGGAAGCTAATTCGAACATCTGTGCGAGTTATGGCTACAAACGCTCAATTTAAATTAAACCGATTTAAATCGATTTCTAGGCGTTTTAATTCGTACCGGACAAACGGTAAATCCAATTGACTTGAAATTTGAAACCTTACAATAATATCACATTACGGATCCGATGAAACTAGTTTCGTCGAAATCCGAGACTTTTTGAAAAATGGCTATTTTAACTCTCCAAATTAAAATTAAAAATAATTCGATGCGTTTCGAGCTGCCACGATCAAACGATAACTCCGATTGACACGAAAATTGAAATCCGGTAATAACTAACTATTACAGATCCAATGGAACTGGTTTCGTTCAATTCTTAGACTGTTCAAAAATTGACTATTTTCACTAGTCGATTTTAATATTAAAATATTCAATTTTCACAAATTAACTTTTAATTTGATTTTAAAAGTTCTAAAATATCATTCTAACTCCAATATGATAAAATAAAATTTTACAAATCATTTTCAATCATATTTAACTCAATTTTCAATTATTTCCATAATTTAACGTATTAAATTATCGATTTAATTATCCAATAAAATCCAATAATTCAAATAAAAATTTATTTGACTTATAAATTCACTTATTAATATTTAAAATTAATTAAATATTCAAATTTTAATTAATAAAAATCCTGGGTCGTTACAATCTTCCCCCCTTAAAAGAATTTCGTCCTCGAAATTAACAAGTAAGAAAAGTTATAGAATTTATTATCTTTCCATAAATCCATAGTTAAACTTCTTACAAATCTTTTACTAAGTTTTCAAATCATACTTAGTTATTTTTTCAAAAAAACAACTACTATTGTTTAACTTTCAATTCTAAATCAAAGTTAAAGTTTTCAAAATAAATTCCAATTTTTCTCAAATTTTTTCTAACGCCTTAAATTTCCGGAAAAAATCGCCATAGTCTCCTTTGCGCGGCTCGATCCAAAAAAAAATGACAGTACATATATCACAAATATACATCTCATCAAGTAATGAGGCATCCCGCAGGGAAAAAAGTATAAAAGTACGGTATGTAATCCGAGATATGTACCTTATATTTTATTAGCAAGCATATACAGCTAATATAGCGCGAAAGCGAGCTCCAAATGCGAAGCAAACGCGATCCGCACCTACTAATTACTCAACAAACAACATGAGAACATGCATGTAGACAATAGTATCAATATACAACATATAGCAACATAATAACTATATATGCCAACATAACAAATGTAGGAAAAGCAATAAATTCAACCATCGACCAACTAACATCCAAAATTCATAACCAATAAATATTCATTTATATTCTCATTAATATTCAATGAAATAGGTTTTCCATTTAATTCACATTTGATTCATTTACATTGGATTTTATCAACATTCATTCTCAATTCAATTAGTTTATATTCACTAATTCATATTCAAGTTGGTTCACTTCCAAATCAAATTCAATTCTATTCAAGATTTACTTAACTTCCAATCGAATTTCAATTACTTTAGCTTTCAATTTCATTAACACTTAATGAATTATATGCAATCAATCAACTAATAACCATATAACAATCAATGTATATTTATCATCCCTTTCAATTGGTTTAATTAATTTGATTTTCATTCAATTATTCAACTTCCAATAACATTAGATTTTAATGAATTACACTTACATTCATTATTCCATTCCAATTTATTCAATTCAATTACAAAGTTGAATTTCATTTCAAAACTTAAGTTCACATTTATAAATCAATTCAGATTCCAATTCTAAGTAAATTTTCCATTTAACTTTAAATTCATTTTTATTTATTTCAACTCATATTTATAAAATATTCATATAGTTTCACTTCTCATATATATAAGTTTATTTCACAATTGCAAATCACTTTAATTATAATTCAATTCTTATAATTCTTTTACTTATACAATTATTCTTTTATTTAGATTATTCAAACATCTAAACAATCAACTTATTTTCACATTAATAATTCTGAAAAATTATTTCTTTATATATAAAATATAATCAAGGTAAAATTATTTCGTTTACCCATTTTAAAACAATACTGTGTCGAATTGTTCTATTCAAGTGTTTAGAAACCCCTTCGATTCAGTTTCGAGGCTGCGCCGACGAAGGTTCATATACCACTCAACAAACCAATCATCACAATATAAAACAATTTTATATATTCACTAACAAATACGCTCTCATAGCTATTATTACACTCAAACTCATTCTAGAGTACTACTGACTCTATCTCTAATGAGTAATACCCAACAGAACCATGGTTGTCGCTTAACCATAAGCTCTGATACCAAATGTAACGTCCCGGAAATTTTCGACTTCCGAAAATTCAACATCGATACTCACTTTATCGACTGCCGAGAAATCGAAGGCCAAAAACCCGAAATGTTATGGTTTAAGAAAAAGAATTTAAGAAAAGAGAAGAGATAGAAGATCGAAAATAGAGAGAAAAGAAAATAGAAAATATAGAGGGAAAAGAGAATAGAACGGAATAGAAAGAAAAGAAAATGGAAAATAGAAAATAGAACGGAACAGAAAACAACAGAACAACAACAGAATCTCACAATTCGCAGCGGAACAACATATAATAATAAATGAATAATCTTTAAACAAAGAACTATATCAGTTATTACATTTTATACATTACATTACATCATATCATCAGAGTGTACAACAACATACAACATCAAACAGTGCAGCGGAAAAAGAAATACTATATAAACTAGTAATACGCCATGCCATCCAGCTTGCTTCCAGCAACTCCAGAAATATCCTGAATATCCTGATAAACCTAACTCTTAACTGCCCGTGTGAAAATTGGTGGGCACCCAGAGTTTAGGAAGGAAAACAATAAACTCCAAGTCAGTCATGTGACTGGTGTGAGAACTCAAAACAGTTTATTTATCTTTAAAAACAAAATACAGGAATATTTTTAAATTCAATTCGCAATGCTTTTAAAAATGAGACTACCATAAGGCCTCCTGCCACACACACAATGCAAACGCAGACTTGGAGAAGATTTCTCCTTATGATAGTCAAAGATGCTTGATACGCATTTAAAAAGAACATTTCATATTATTATTAGTGCATAGTGTAGGAAACAATTTCGAAAGTAGAATATAAATCTTAGCCAGCATAGGTACCATTATATTATGCCTACTAATAGCTACCATATTAGATGGCAGGTTCTACAACTAAAACCGTACAAGTCACGTATTGTTTCTTTGGATTTCCAACGAATGATCAGGCCAAGGAACTTCCCATTGCCACATGAGAATGCCTCTGGATGGACATCCCCGAGAACCAAACCGGATCTCTACCAACACAAGGCCGGGTTACCCCTAACTGAGTAACAACTGACCGAATATGCCATCCCCCGGTCCTTTGGGACCTTTCACCGAGCGCTCGCAATCAATTCACACAATCATAACAAAGTGTTTTCAAAATGAGTAAGTATCTGGGCTCCATACCATGATACCACCCTTTTCCAGAAGGAAATGCACATATCCTAAAGGGCGCTACCCCTCATAACCTTGCTGCTTCTTTCCTGTTTTGACCATTCACGGGGTGTGAGGCTCGACGAAGTCACGTCCACAAAAACATACTTTATACAAAAGCCATGCTTTGGGTCAACAAATGATCATAGAAATGATCACAAAGATAGACGATCAAATAAACGATCCTATCACAAATAATCAACACAATGATCATTTACAGCAACACTCAGCATGTCACATTACCGAATTGGGAATATATCGCTGATAACATTCAACTACATAACCTCTGAGCTCGTACGTCTCAGAGAAGGGTGTTAAGCTAAAAGAATAAATTCTCTGCCACCAACAGAAATATATTTGAAAGAAATCGGCTTTATATCTCAACTTGTAATGTCAGACATACAATCCATACAAGTCTGTTCCGGGCTCGAACAAAACCGAAGGCACTTCTTACGAAGCCCTTGCAATTCCGGGTATTCACAATCCCGATCGAATTTCCCATCACTTAGGAGATCTCTATACCAGGAGCTACCCGGTGCAGAGACAATCGATAGGTCATCCTATCGCTTTCACAAATACTCGGTCGTCAGCACCGATCTTCAAATGCAATTCATAACGACGTATCACATATTCGGAATGGGTTATACGACCCCATGGTCCTTTCCCGGTTAACCCGAATAGTGAGCGCTTATTCAAAAATAAGTGTGGCATTCAAATTCAAACAATTCACATCAATTACCCATTCAAAGGGAAATATTGATAGTCGGTTATTGAACTATCAATGGATATGCACACATCACCAGTTTCCAAATAATTTTCCAAATTATTTATTTTCCAAAATATCTTTACAAGATATATTATTTTCAATACTTCAAAAATAAATCAATATTTATTTTCAAACAAGTTCCCCTTCTTTTATAAATTCCATAGTGAATTTATATTTCAAAATATCTATGAATATACGATTTCAATTATTCATTTCAATTTATCTTCAAAAAGATAAATTCTCAAAATATTCACTTTATATTGGAAAACGATTCCATACTTACTTATTCATAAGTAATTCACAAATTTTATTTATTTTTCAACACTTGGAAAATATTCGATATACTTAAATCAAGATTAAGTATATATTTCATTCTTTAAGGAAATCATTCTCTCAAACATAATTATTTGGGCCAAAACGAATATTACGTAAAACATCGTTACGACAACCCAAAATCACTAGTATAGGGATTCGAATTTAAAATAGATATATAAATCCCAATACTAAACAAAACAGTTCCTTTCGGAAATCATTTACTATAACAACAGTGTTATAGTCTACCATTCCCTTTTATTTCTCGAAAACGTCTATTTCAACAATCAATGTTGAAATCTATGGTTTCGAATCTCAACATATCTTAAAACATCGTTAGATCGTTTTAATTCTATTTAAAACATCACATTCAAAACATTTCTTTAACATATTGTTCACTATTCAAAAACGTGAATATACCTTGTTAATAAATTTCATCACTTCTATTCATTTTATTTCAAAGGATTATTCACAGTCAAAACGTGAATATAACTCCATAAATAAATCATAACAATTTACTTATCAAAATAAGTCGTTTGTGAATTTATAAAACAACGTTTATAAATTCCATTTCTATTTATTTATAACAACTTCCTTTTATAAATTCCTTTATTAGCCTATTCGATTTATAACTCAATTATAAAACAAAGGTTCATATTATAAGTTAAATGCTTATAAAACGATTATGTTACAAAATTGTTTCTTTGAACTTCATAATTATAAATCTTATAACTTATAAGATTCAATTATTCACCCAAATATATTCTTTAATAATTTCACAAAATTTATAAATCTTACTATTTATAAATTTCATTTATAACTTCACCATTTATAATTTTATAAATTCCATTCATTTACAAAATTCATTTCCACTTCATTCAAACACTTATAAAAACTCGTTTTATAATGTCAATATTTCAATTTATAAATATCCATTTATAAATCTCTTAATATAATTCAATTTATATTATTCTTTTAAAACGTCTTTAATCTCCTTTATTATTTCACCATTTCGATTCGTAAAATAATTAAATTTTATAAATCCTATATTTAAACTTTTCACAATAAATTCTAAAATCCCGATTAAACTATTTTATAAAATCATTAACCCTTATTTCTCAAAAATCAGCTTTTAACTATATTTCACAAAAATCAAAATTTTATAACTTTGAAAATTATAACGTTTATTTATTTAACATGGATCAAATTCCAAACATATAGTATATTTTCAAAAATCACTTTATACATTATTTTAAAATTCCAAAACTTGGTCCAATGATGCTACACACCAAATAGTCAATCACGACAACAACGATATCATATATCGATATGATAATCCATCAAATATCAAAATATTTGAAATCAAATAAATACTGTTGAGGAATCCAGTTGGATCCCTCCAACCTGTTTTCCTGCATCCACAAACATTAGCACAATACAAATTTCGCTCCAGTACGAAATTATCGCGGTATATGGGATTTAAAATATTATCCGCTTAATAGACGGCGTAATAGGGTCTCATCCGCTAAACAAAAAAATGCGGGAAATCGATAACTCCAATATATACATATGCCAATATATATATTGCTACTATATATAATACCAATTTCACTGTTTATGAAATATTCGCGGTATATGTTTTTAATAAATAACATCCGCTTACTAACGGCGTATAATGTCTATTTTAACAATCAATAGATATCAATCATCATTCAAACATGCATTCAAATATTTTAAATCTAACTATTTAAAATAAAATCGAAACTGATTCGATTGAGTGAGAAGTTCTCACCTTGATTTTATTTTCGTTTTAGCGATTTATTTCGAATAAAATTAAACGGACGTTTAATTTTACCCAAAATTCTCACTAACTCCAAACGACTCCAATCCAACTCCATCGCGTAGTGCTCGTCCATACGATTCCAACGCAACTGGTTTCGCGCGTTTTCGACCTCGTATGAAAAAGTTACGATATTATAAAGATTACACGATTTAAATTATAATTAAATTCACAATTCCTTTATTTATTTATACCCTATAGCATCTGGACCCTTGGATCCCCCCACCTTCATCATAGCCGCACGAGATATTCTTCCCCATCATCACGTATGCGTCCAGGCAACCCCGAATACAACCGAACCCATTTTGCACAACTAGGGTTAAATTATGCATCGCGATCACTCGACGAAACTTCGATCAGGAAGTTGCAACGCGTAGCCACACACCAACATCATCATCGGCCTCAAGGCCTTGAAGCTCGGCTTCACCGTTTATCTCGAGTTGCGTGCGCAACTTAGGGCCGACGGCCCCCCCTAACATCCTCCACGTTGCACCAAAATCCATCAAATCCGTATAGATTTCAAGATCTCATCGTGCTCTATAATGTTGTAGTTAACAACTTTGGCTAATTGTGAATGGATTGAGAGATTTTGAGGAGGAAGTGAAAGCAATTTCTGGCCATTCATGTAAAAGAGGCGGCTAGGGTTTTAGGAATTAGGTTTTATTTATTTATTTTTTAATTTATGAAGGGGTGGTGCTATTTATAGAGAATTTTTCAATCACTATTCATCCGGAAATTCCGAACTCCGATTTACGCGCCGTAACCAGCGTTTCTAGGGTTTACCCCGCGTTCCGGACACAATGGAACAGGTTTCGGAAGCTAATTCGAACATCTGTGCGAGTTATGGCTACAAACGCTCAATTTAAATTAAACCGATTTAAATCGATTTCTAGGCGTTTTAATTCGTACCGGACAAACGGTAAATCCAATTGACTTGAAATTTGAAACCTTACAATAATATCACATTACGGATCCGATGAATCTAGTTTCGTCGAAATCCGAGACTTTTTTGAAAAATGGCTATTTTAACTCGCCAAATTAAAATTAAAAATAATTCGATGCGTTTCGAGCTGCCACGATCAAACGATAACTCCGATTGACACGAAAATTGAAATCCGGTAATAACTAACTATTATGGATCCAATGGAACTGGTTTCGTTCAATTCTGAGACTGTTCAAAAATTGACTATTTTCACTAGTCGATTTTAATATTAAAATATTCAATTTTCACAAATTAACTTTTAATTTGATTTTAAAAGTTCTAAAATATCATTCTAACTCCAATATGATAAAATAAAATTTTACAAATCATTTTCAATCATATTTAACTCAATTTTCAATTATTTCCATAATTTAACGTATTAAATTATCGATTTAATTATCCGATAAAATCCAATAATTCAAATAAAAATTTATTTGACTTATAAATTCACTTATTAATATTTAAAATTAATTAAATATTCAAATTTTAATTAATAAAAATCCTGGGTCGTTACATGATATATAAGCTTATACTGTTATATAGAGAATTTTTTTTATTAAGTACAGTCATACATATATATCTTTGGGTACTACAATTTGTATTATTTGCCTTTTATAAAGAAAATTGCGGTTGCACAGTTTGTACATATAGCTTACTTTATGTATATAAATAACGTAAGCTGTCATACATATATACACTAAAATATGTAAATTTAAGGCAATATACTACTAGCAAATATATATAATATAATACAATGTATAAACATACACTGTGTAAACTCGTGTCACTGATGGGTGGGCAAAAGGAATAAATAAGAAACTACAGACAATGGGGAAAATGTTGATGCCACTTATGTGCTGTCAGAAGTTATTACCTCTAGGCTATACACTCGGCTATGATGAGGCTGCCGATGTGGATAGGGAAGATGTTGGGTTCGGCTGGATGGCAGGGTGTTTCTTAAGAGAAGAGGAGGGGAGAAGGAGGGGTTAGGCGCTTGGTGGAAAGAAAATTTGCAGAGAGAGGATGAAAAGATTGCAGATATACTAGGTAAAAGAAAGGAGGAGCAGGCTAGAATAAATAGAATGTACGAAGAGAACAAGGAAGATTATAAATCAGATTGGCATGAAAACGTAATAAATGAAATCAATGAATGCGAAATAACGTATAGTATTTTATACGTTTCAAACTTTGAAATGGCAATGGTAATGAGTTGAGTTAGCTACAATTAAAGCCATAACTTTTTTGTTTGTTTGGATAGTACGTAATAAGTTAGGAAAGGCAATGATATTTAAAATGGAACAAGGAATGTTATAAATCAGATTGGAATGAAAACGTAAAGAAAGAAATAAATAAATAAAAGAAATCAATGAATGCAAAATAACGTATAGTATTTTATACGTTTCAAACTTTGAAATGGCAATGGTCATGAGTTGATTTAGCTACATTTAAAGCAATAACCTTTTTGTTTGTTTGGATAGTACGTAATAAGTTTGGAAAGGCAATGATATTTAAAATGGAACAAGGAATGGACAGAGAAATTTAAGCAAAGATAAAACGTACAGAATAAATATAGAGTAACGGGACAGTCACGATAATTCAGTGGATAATTAAAGAAACTTTTAATACCACCAGCTGCACGTTCAAATCTGAAAAGGCAGAGTAACAGACCATATAATAAATTGAAACGATGGATTCATATTGCAAGTATATATTTAATAGAAAAGAACGGGCAGAGAAAATTTTGTGAAACGTACTGAAAATAAATATGAAGTACTTATTGTATTATACGTTTCTTTTTGAATGCAGAGTCCAAAATTTGAAAGCCAAGTAACGGTCTACCCTTGATTTGGTGAAAATAATTATAGCAACTAATAAAAGAAATAAATAGCAACGGTCACGTTGCTTTGATTTAGCTGACCCATCAAAGCAAATTATTTATAATTTAACCGGTAGGAAACGTAAGGGAACGTACCACCATAAAAATGAAATTGATTACATCTGTGCATTGATTCTGCAATATTTATTAAAGAAATTGATTCTGCAATATTTATTAAAGCAATTTATTAGCTAGCTTGAATTAAATAGAATTTCACAATGGAATAAACTTTGATAAAATAAATTGAAAATTTAAAATCTGCTATGTTTAATTGGACGTAATCCAAATATTAAATTTTTATTTCAAAATATTTTTATATAAAATTTATCAAATGTTTCAATTAATTACGTTAAATAAAACCATTTAAAACTATTAAAATCTATGGGTCGTTACACTCTCCCTAACTCAAAACTTTTCGTCCCCGAAAAGGTAGGAGGTAGGAGAATAGAACAACCAGAAATAAAATAGATTGAAAGACAAGATAAACAATTAATTTAAAACTATACAAATTTTATTTGAAATATTTATTTGATAACTTCATTTGAAATTTATTTTTCTTTAATACTTTAATACTTTTCAAACTCCTTTGAAAACAATTATTTACATTATTTCTTATATTTACAAAGAAGCTATTGAAATATTAAATCCTAAATTCATAAATTTTTATTTTGTTTCAAGATACCTTCCAAATATTATTATTAGATCACAAATCATTTTTTTTAAATATGTTTTATTTTAGATAAATAACTTCTAAAATATTTATAACACTAAAATTTCTATTAAACCATGTAGTATATAATTAAATAATATTTTAAAGGATATATCCAACAAGGAAGGAAGGTAGATTTGGAAAATAGAATCAACGTGAATAACTAAACTGAGAAGATAAGGTAGATGCAAGGAATAGTATCGGGCACGAATAATTAATCTAGAACAATAAGAATTTAAATTTCAAATATTAATTCAAAATTTCTTTGTTGGGAAAAATACTTTTATAATAAATACCTTTATAATAATACTTTTATAATAAAATACTATTATATCGAAATAAATTTTCCTTTCGAAAATACTTTTATGACTCGATGTTTCAACAAGTTTATCCTCGTTCTTGCAGACTCTGGCCATGCGTTGATCAAGCGCAAAGCTAGGATTCTTCAAGTACTTAGTAGACTTGTTTCAACACCTAGTGAAAATACTTGAAAAACCTTTAAAGCAGATATGGAAAGTACAATCCAAACAAAACAACCAAACCAAAACCTTTGTCCGACCATGGTTCGTAGATATACAATGGTTACGCCTGGATCCCCCAGGAAACAATCCGTAAGCTTTCTCAGCCCTGCGAGTTACGCCATGATGACTAGTAGAGTGCAGGATACACAATGGTTACGCCTGGGTCCCCCAGGAAACAATCCGTACCCCTAGGCTGTCTCAGCCAGGCAGTTTCGCTACTATTCGCGACCTACATAGATTGCAGGATACACAATGGTTACGCCTGGATCCCCCAGGAAACAATCCGTAACCCTAGGCCAGACTCAGCCAGGCAATTGCGCTATGCAGTCGTGTGAAAAAAAAACCATGGGTCACGCCACGGTGGGAACACTCAAGTATTACATCCGGAAAACCAAAAATCAGAGAGAATAATATCGATAGAATGAATCCACGATGTGGCCACAAAGCGGATATCAAGCAGAAGGCACTTTTCATATCTTTACTTCAAAAATATATATCATATAGTACCTTTTCAAATCACTTTCAAATATCGCACTTATATAAAGTCCATATATATAGGATTCCATTTTTTCCAAATCGAATACTTTCCAAAATCAATAGTAGATCAAATCATACTTATATAGAATTCGATTATATAGAATCTCTTTCCAAATTGAGTACCTTTCAAATCAATAGATTTCAAATCAACTTCATACTTATACAATCCATTTTATATAAGTTCGACGACTCCCAAATCAAGTGTTTAATAATATAAGGTTCTCAAATTTCAAATCATTTCAATATCAACTCAGTTTCAAAATCATATATGATTTCACCAAATTTTCTTCCAAATTAATTATCTAAATTTCAAAGTTCCCAAAATAATAGGTTGAGAAAATTATCCCATTTTCCAAATTAAAATAATTCAAGTCAAACAAATTCATTTCCAAAAATCACCATATAAGTACTGGTTTTTAATTTCAATTTAATTTTCAAAACCAAATATTTTCTCAAAATCAATTATACTTAAAATGGTTTCCAAATTTATAATTATCCCTTTAAAACTTTTAAACTATCTATTTCTATTTGAAATATCCAATTTACCTTTCTGAAAACCATTATTCAAAACTCTTTTTTTTTCAAAACATTTCAAAACTAAATTTATATTTTTTATCAAACATTTTACACTCTTCGAAATTTCTTAGCTTTGAAAATTTAATCTCGATTTGGAAGTGTTCGAACATTCAAAATAGTTAGGAAAATCAAATTTTCAATTCAAGAGTTGAAAATCAACAATAAATCAATTAAATCAATTATTAAATCCGAAACTCGAGGACTGAACACCGGTCTCATTTTAAATTGTTTCAAATATATACTTATATCTTTCTAAAATATCAAATTATACTTTGGAATTTGAAATCAAAAACGGTTTTACAAAATCACTTTTGCATAGCGAAGCTATTAAAGTGGCCTCTCCCACACTCTGAAACTCGAAAATCAGTGTCGATGATGCGTGCACTCATCACCGAAATTATTTTCCAGCGACATAAGTGAGTTCTGGACTTCTATTTTCTTGAAAACTTCTTTGAAATTTCTTCAAAATTATTGGAATTCATTTGAACTCATTTGAAACATTTCTTATTCGGAAAAATACTTTTAAATCGTATTATTTTTATATATATTCCAAAATCTTAAAACCAATTTCAAAATACCGGCATTCAATTCTCGAATTTCAAATTTAACTTTACAGTTATAAATCATTTTTATATAAATCAATTTCTTATAATTTTTCAAAATTTCAAAACCTTTTTATAAAGAATAACATTTCTTATTTGCTTTATATATATAGGTATATAATCCTTATCGAAAACATTTTCACTTTTATATATATATAAAAAATCATAGTTATCAAAATAAAATTTCGGTATAAACAATTTCAAAAATACAAACAAAACCCGATTTTCAAAGGATGATTCAAGAATGGATTTCAAAACAAAGATAGCGATTTAATTTAGAGGAACTCCAATCAATAGAATCCTGATTTGAAGATAGACTCGATCGAAGATGAGATAATTAAATTACAAAATAGAAGAGGGATATACTTCTATAAATCGCGGGCGACCTTTACCGGTCAACGGTGATTCCAAAATTAGATCGGTGTAGAATTCTAAGGCAATTCGACATTCGATCACCAGAGATATAGAATTCGGCATAACAAGATATAGCAGCATCGTAAACCGATGATACAGAAATCTTCGGTGAGTCAATACCAATTGAAAAGGAGTTTTCACCCCCTTTACAAATCATTTAGTGGAGTTTTGGGATACTCCGGAATCAAACGAATATAAATAAGGAGAGACGGAATGAATTTCAAAACCGAGGGACATTCCAAAATTCAAAGGAAATCGAGTCAAAAGGAAGAGATTCAACTCGAGCGAAAGTGATTCTGTAAATAAATTTACCATATATGCTAAGTTTTGCCTAGAGCCAAAGCTCTGATACCAACTGTAACGACCCGCTATTTTGGACCATTCAAATCGACAATAAAACCATATATATCCGATTTGAATAATTCAAAATACCGAATTGTTAATTAAAATTTGGCAAAACTTAAAATATACGGTAAATAAATCAATCACAGATCACAGAGTAATATAATGCAGCGGAATAGATAAAGAATAGTAGTTCATGAAGCTACTATATACATCAGAGTTAGAAAAATACAACTGAATAGTTCAAATGCAGTGAAGTCTCCAATGCAACAGATGACTTCTCTGAACCAATCAACTGGAAAGGCTGGAATCTGAATCGATAGTTGGATTTCCAAATGAAGCCCCGAACTCCAAAGGTGAGTCTCAAATGTTGTATCACTCAGTCTGAACCGAGCGTAAAGCAAAACACAAAACACTCGAGTCAGGATTAACATTCTTATATCAATAAATCCAACTCAAGTAAAATATCAACTGAAATACAAATAACTTAAAGGATGTTTGGGATAACCATCCTCTAAGGGTCCATGGAACTTTCTACAAGGTAGAAATATACACTATAACACCGTGGTCATTTCAGCTTAATTTATACTTCAAATCCAAATCTCATTTCCACTTCAAATAGTATTTATATATACTAAATAATTTATACAGTAAAGTATTTTCAATTTCCTCAACTTAACAAATCGTTCCAACATCAACCCGACCTTCCCATTCAAATTAAATTCAATCTCAATTTATCAATTTAAATTCAACTCAGTTTCTAAAATAACCACTTAAATTTTATCGATCTCAAATTCGGATTTATAATCACAAATACCCCTTTATATTTCCATATATTTCAAAACTTTAAGTATTCAACGTTTCATCTAAATTTTCATTCGATTTAGTTTTCTAAATAATAAATTCAAATTTAGTTCAACCTAAATTTTCATTTTAATTCAATTTAGTTGCTAAATAACAAATTCAACTACGTTGATTTCAAATACAGATCCGAATCTCAACATAAACCATTTAAATTCCAATATAGTTCAAGGCTTTAATATTTAAATGTTCTATATAACAGTTTCATATAGATCTCGATTTAACCTCGTTATTATTTAGTCTTGAAATACTCCCTTATTAGATTCAATATCATTTAAGTAACCTTAAATTACATTTTACTCAATATTTTCTTTAATTTATTTAAACGTGAAATATTCATTAAATCACTTAAATCAAAAATCCAGTTATAAAATCATACCCTTTAAATTTCCCATTCAAAAATTTCAAATCGATTTAATTAAATAAATCCTTATTTAAATACCATTTTTATAAACCCAAATTTATCTCCCAATCTTAATTATTCAATTTATTACAAGAGAATCTATTTGAAATATAGATTTACATAAATACTTAACCATATTATATGTATTAAATAAATCTAATTTAAATCAAATATTACTACTAAATCTATATATACAATTTTCATTTATATAATATATTAAGAATCAAATTTATTAAACCATATATTTCTTTCCAAAATTATAGAAATTATTTTCAAAATATTTATATGGACCAACGGTGTCTGTATATATTTCCTATCATATAGTCAAGTGCTACAAATATTTATCATGTCAATCCGTAACTTAAATATATACGGCTGGATGTCATTTCAACCCGTAATCCCAAATTCAATTAAATGAAAATCGCTTGGGTTTATCATTTCAACCCATAACGATTTTCTCCTATTCTAAAGTCTATTCGGGTATGTATCATTTCAACCCATAGTGATTTCTAAACTACACGGAACTTGTAGAGTGATAACAGAAAATACAATAAAATAATAGGCATATATAATCAATAACAATATAATATAAACAAGGATATGGTGTCATATCCCGCAGGTGAACAGTTACAGATAATAGCACATATAAAAAATTTAAATAACTACAGCAGCATATTTCAATTGTCGTTTCAATGGAAATCAAATTTAATGAATAAAAGAATGTTAATCGTGATTGATTACCCACCTTTCGAGGTTAGAGAGATAGGCAATGAAGTTGAGTTACGAAATGCAAGCACGACTTTCAAAGCAAAGTTAGATGGTACGATTTCGATGGAAAAGCTGATAGATAGAAATTGATGAGAACAGATCAAATTAGCTTGATAAAATTGAAACGAAGATTATATGATTAATTTATTACTTTCTTTCAAAATGAACGTTAAATCAAAACACGCATTTTAAAAATGAAATATATATGTATATGCACACCCATGAAAACCATATAACTTTAAAACGCTTCCATTTCATATTAATGTTAAATAACAAATATATAATTATTAAAAATGTCACATATATAGTATATTCATTTTATGGTTGTCGTTTCCATGTAATAAATATTCATTTTAAACCAATATTAAAATAATATATATGTATAGTTAAAAATCAATGTTCTAACATAAAACACATTTATTAAAGATCAACACACATATATATAATATCATTTGAAATGAATACTTATGTATATATATAATTATTATTGTTTATTACTTTTCTTTTCAAAATATCCAGTAGGGAATCAAACAAACTTATGCACATAAACAATATTCTTTATAATATATTGTTAACTTACTCTTTTTTTTTTAAAGAGTATATATGCAGTACAGTTTATAAGAATTTTTTTTTATTTTTTTTTATAAAACCTTCATATATAACAAAATATGTGTGTAAAATAAAATATTTGTATATATAAAAATCAAAACGTTTCAAACATATATTCAAAAACTGGATCATATAAATAACAATGTATTTAGTTAACGCATAGTATAAAATTCATTTATATAACTCTCTTATATATTCATTATAACTATAATCGAAACGGTTATATATACTTTTATATAAATTAACCAAATATACACGTTACTTAACCTATCTGTACCCGATCAATAGCTTTATTATTAAAGCACGCACATCATAACAGTATGACGATATACAATGCTTTAGGCTTATTAAGCAATATATTGCAACTTATGTATACTAATATGTGAATATAAATAAGCTTACATACTTATTATATAAAAATCAAAATAAAAAAAAACAATATAACAAAATAAATATAAACTCAGAAATTGATATATAAGCTTATACTGTTATATAGAGAAATTTTTTTTTTATTAAGTACAATCATACATATATATCTTTGGGTACTACAATTTGTATTATTTGCCTTTTATAAAGAAAAATGCGGTTGCACTGAGTTTGTACATATAGCTTACCTTATGTATATAAATAACGTAAGTTGTCATACATATATACACTAAAATATGTAAATTTAAGGCAGTATACTACTAGCAAATATATATAATATAATATAATGTATAGACATACCCTGTGTAAACTCGAGTCGCTGATGGGTGGGCAAAAGGAATAAATAAGAAACTACAGACAATGGGGAAAATGTTGATGCTACCTATGTGCTGTCAGAAGTTATTACCTCTAGGCTATACACTCGGCTATGATGAGGCTGCCGATGTGGATAGGGAAGATGTTGGGTTCGTTTGGAAGGCATGGTGTTTCTTAAGAGAAGAGGAGGGGAGAAGGAGGGAACAGACGCTTGGTGGAAAGAAAATTTGCAGAGAGAGGATGAAAAGAATGCAGATGTACTAGGTAAAAGAAAGAAGGAGCATGCTAGAATAAATAGAATGTACGAAGAGAACAAGGAAGGTTATAAATCAGATTGGCATGAAAACGTAATAAAAGAAATCAATGAATGCGAAATAACGTATAGTATTTTATACGTTTCAAACTTTGAAATGACAACGGTCACGAGTTGATTTAGCTACATTTAAAGCAATAACTTTTTTGTTTGTTTGGATAGTACGTAATAAGTTTGGAAAGGCAATGATATTTAAAATGGAACAAGGAAGGTTATAAATCAGAATGGAATGAAAACGTAAAGAAAGAAATAAATAAATAAAAGAAATCAATGAATGCGAAATAACGTATAGTATTTTATACGTTTCAAACTTTGAAATGGCAACGGTCATGAGTTGATTTAGCTACATTTAAAGCAATAACCTTTTTGTTTGTTTGGATAGTACGTAATAAGTTTGGAAAGACAATGATATTTAAAATGGAACAAGGAATGGACAGAGAAATTTAAGCAAAGATAAAACGTACAGAATAAATATAGAGTAACGGGACAGTCACGGTAATTCAGTGGATAATTAAAGCAACTTTTAGTGCCACCAGCTGCACGTTCAAATCTGAAAAGGCAGAATAACGGACCATGTTATAAATTGAAACGATGGATTGATAACAGCTGCAAGTATATATTTAATAGAAAAGAACGGACAGAGAAAATTTTGTGAAACGTACTGAAAATAAATATGAAGTAATTATTATATTATACATTTCTTTTTGAATGCAGAGTCCAAAATTTGAAAGTCAAGTAACGGTCAACCCTTGATTTAGTGAAAATAATTGTAGCAATTAATAAAAGAAATAAATAGCAACGGTCACGTTGCTTTGATTTAGCTGACCCATCAAAGCAAATTATTTATAATTTAACCGGTAGGAAACGTAAAGAAACGTACCACCATAAAAATGAAATTGATAACATCTGTGCATTGATTCTGCAATATTTATTAAAGAAATTGATTCTGCAATATTTATTAAAGCAATTTATTAGCTAGCTTGAATTAAATAGAATTTTACAATGGAATAAACTTTGATAAAATAAATTGAAAATTTAAAATCTGCTATGTTTAATTGGACGTAATCCAAATATTAAATTTTTATTTCAAAATATTATTATATAAAATTTCTCAAAAGTTTCAATTAATTACGTTAAATAAAACCATTTAAAACTATTAAAATCTACGGGTCGTTACACAATCCTTATCAACATACTCACCAACCCCAGACCATCCCCTTCATCACCCTGCTCCACCAAAGCAAATTGCACAACAAAACATTGCCTACTGACCATTGCCTACTCCTTACTACCTTAACTCATCGGTGTCTTGATTACTGCCTACAACTCCATATCACTGCCTTAACCATTGTTGTAGAAACTCCTCCTCAACTACAACATTCTTCATCAACCACCCTCAAACTGAAACAAACAGTCACTGTTCTGTGCATATCCTACCCTCCACAGTGCACATTCACATCAATTACTGTTACATTCAAACTGCCACAGTTATAGCCACATTCCTTGCAAACATACAACTACTTCACCTCTCTGACAAACAGTGCCTACAAACTGCTGCCTGTCCATACATCGTCCTTGTTACAATTGCCTACCACTTTATATCACTTACATCCTCATACTGCCACCTCTTCTCATTCACTCCCCCCCACAATTCCAGTAGCACCGCAAACCTTACTGCCACAAACCATTGCCACTAACCAAAACAGCATTCTACAGACATTGAATTACCTTCTGCTGCGACAACCATTGCCAACCATCAATTTCCAATACCATCACACACCAAACAACTTCCTGCACTTCATATATCATCCCTTACTCACAGCAACTACAAAACATCACCACCTCCACTGTCAAGCATCAACTCCATCACAGCCATCCATCAACCTTCACCTCCCAACACACCTTCAATTCAACAGCAAAACAGCAATACAACCACTGCTGCAACATTTTCCATAACATCTCCACCATTTCACTGTGCATTTGCACTGCACACAACTGCTACCTTACATAACAAACAGTGTTGTACTGTCCTGCCATGCAACTGACCATCCATATTCTTCCAACCCCCTTCACAACTACATTCAACAAACTCCTTAACCATCACTGTTTCTCAAGCCCATATCTGTCTTGCAATTTTACCAGCCATACTTCTCCAAATACAGCACTGCCCATAAACCACTATAGATCCCCTCTGCATAACTGCCTACAGCCATCGCCAACTTGTTTGCATAACTCCATAATCACCTTCAACATCAACTACTGCCTTGCCAATAAGCACTACAAGTTCTCTGTGCACTATTCCACCACGACTACACAACATCTACTGCCATACCCCACTACACAGCAATCGACCAGAAAATCCATCAACCCTGCTTTCGCCTGCTACCCACTCTCTCCCTTCGAAACTGCCCCTCCTCTTCAGTACAAGCCGCAGCCACATCTCAGCAACCTAGATAACCATCGCGACATCCCAAAATTGCATGAGCAACTCACCTTTGCAATCGAAGTCAACCTGAAATCGCCTCCCTCGAACAACCCATACTTCATCTCTCTTTTGCCTCACACCCGAATCGAATCTCCCAAATTCACAATCAAACCCAAAATTCATAACCATCTATCACCTCAATCGCATATTCGAATCACGGCATTACCTAAACTCCACCTTCATCTCAACCCTCACCGTAACCGATCCCCAAACCCGAATTTCTAAAAACCAAAACCAAACAATTGAATCAGGAGAAAAATAAATTGAATAATTCGATTTCGAGAATTGAAAATTTGGAATTGATTTACGGAAATTTTGAAATTCTAGAGTATGGGGAATTAAATTCGAACTGGTTTGTGAAATTGAGATATCGATTGTTTTTAGTTTTGATTAATTGTTTTTATTTTTGCTAATTGATTTGGTTTCAAATTTTTCTTAGTTTCTTTCTTTAAAAAAAAACAACAAATGTGTTGCTAAAAAGGTTGTTGCTTTCATCTCTAGTTTTTATTTGAATTGCATTGTTAGCTACTTGCATTTGCATTTATATTAAAAGTTCAAAAATCGAAGAAAAAAAATTCATTGGTAGTTCCATTGTTAATACACGTTTAGTTTCTACTTTACATTATAACGGTTAGACATCTATAACACCTAATTGTATATTGATAAATTGTCTCTTTGAACAATTTAAATTTTTGGTGTTTAGGCTGCAACAGAGCAATAACCATTTATAAATATCATGGTGATTCGTAAATATTATAGGAGTTGTTCCTATGAAGGTACTTAAAACTTCGGTTGCATTGCTACGGTGATTCATGGTGCACCGATAAATCCTATCCGTTACCTGACCGACAACTATCTTGTTGAATAAAAACAAATTGTGATTATACAATTTTAGGTTAGGAGCTACTTTGGATAAATAATTTGTAATTAGACCATTGCATTTATTTAGTTACATTAGTTCATGTATATTTAAAAAAAAAGTCAAAATCCAAAACTAAAAATAAATTGTAAATATTTCTTAACTTGGTTTTTTTTCAAAAATCCTTTCTTTTGAAATTTATTTTTTCAATCAAAAATAAAAAAAAATCGATTTACTTTTTTTTTTATAAAAAATATATATATTTATATATATAAAACCTTTTCAAAAAAAGGCAAAAAAAAGCTCTGAAAATCCCAAAACAAAACAAAAATCAATTTTCCATTTTGAAAAATAAATTCTATTTGTAAATATTTTTTCTTTAAAAAAAACCAAAAATATTCTTGAAAATGTTCGAATTTCTACATTCACATGAATTCTACGATTGTTGTGAAAATCAATATAATCCATATAATTTCACACCATATTCTTATGGATATTTCAACAACAACAATTGTTTAAACAATTTAAATTTTGAACCACAAAATTTTCAAAATGATGACCGCCCTTCAAAACTTGAAAATAACATTTCATCTTCACTTGAAATCTCTACATAGCAAAATCAATTGATAAATGATTTTTGTAATTCTTATTTGTGTGATAACTCAAGTCAAAAATTTCAAAGTAATCATCAATTCACTTCAATATGCAAATGATTTCGAGTATAACCCATGCCAATTCAATTTCGAACTCCAAAATGAATTTCAAAATCTAAATGAAAATGTGATCCACTTTTCAAATAATTTTGACAATGGAAATAATCTCGACTACAATACGAGTGAAATTTTTTGTTCTCAACAAATCCAAATCGAAAATTCTCAAGTTAATAACTATAAATTGGATTTTGTTGAACAAATCGATGAAATCTATAATGATCACATTGATTTTTTGTTCGAAACATATATGAAACAACATGATAAACAAATTCAAATCCCAATGTGTGATGAGTTAAGTGATAATCCACCTTTGCCCAAATCGACGATTTTCAAATAACAAATTTTGAAATTGAAAATCTTAATGAAGTTGTTAAAAATTTGGTAATTGACTTGCATCTCAATTCTTTTGAGGGTGTTAAACTAGATTTAAAATTCGATATTCCTTTCTCTGATTTTGAAAATTTGAATACAATAACTTTGGATTTTGAACATGATACATGATGTGCACACAAATGTGCATATTTTTACCACCATATGTATTCTATTTAAATTAAATAAATGATCATATTGGGTATTTTAACTTGTTTTAACCAAAATCCATATTAATTTCAAATTGTCACATATCCATCTTCATATAGGGGCAAAACAGTCATTTGTGTGCATATATTTTTTTTAAGAAAAATTAATTAGAAATTTCCATACTATTTTGTAGGACTTTGTTTTCAGTTACAAGTTGTTTCATGAAGAAGATATGCATGCACAAAAAAGAAAATAAAGTAATGAAGATGGAAATAATTCAAAGTGAAGATCCTGGAGGACCCCACCTACCCACCACCTTAATGTACAAATTAGAGGCTAATGCACATGCTTATGCAAATAATGGCTTCATGTACACTTAAATGGGGATTATGACATGCTAATGATTACTTGCTGGCCACACTATCTCAAGGACATTTTGGACATTCCCCAAAAATATGAATTAGGGTTTCATACATGTATAAATATCCATATGTTTCATGTAAGCTCTTTATTGGTCTCTCTTTAGTTAGTTTTAGGCTCAAAATAATACCAAGCTCTTTCCTTTCTTTTCATGGATACCTAGCCATTTCACCTTATGTAATTTTTTATGCAACTTCAATAAATGTTCTTTTCCTTTTCATGCTTATTTACTTTCATGTTGTAGTGTAGATTTATTTTTCATGCAAGTAGAATAGTTTTTCTTTATCTTGCTTTCTTTTTCCTTTTCTTTTTTCTTTTCTTTTTCTCTCATGTTGCAAGCTACATTTATTGTTTTAATGAAAAATATGAGAGGCTAAACCCATTCAATTTAAAGGGTAATGAAGCTCTCTAATCATGTAGCTTCAACTATTTGTTAATTCATGCTCTCTTTTTGTGCTTAATGATGATGACAGAAATGGTTTACTAGTTGTTTTTGCTTTGAATTTGATAGTCTATATTGTTGACACCAAATAGGCTATGCTTAAACAATCACTAACACTAATTGCCTCTTCACCAAAATATGATTACGGCAAAAGAAAGTGATTTAAAATTAAAATTTTATGGTCTATATTTCTAATCAATAGTTAATAGGCCATACTTAAAAAATATTTCATTTTCATTTTCTTTGTCAAGTTTCATGAAAGTTAGTAAATGTTTTAAGGGATGTGTTATAGTTTGATGGCTTATGTTGGCTAATCTATAGCACAAATATGCCATACTTATGATAAGCACATCAATTAAATCACTAATGACCATAAAAGAGAGATCATGATTTCATATGTGTTGAACTACATGATCTAGAGAGTGCATTTATTCTCTAAATTGTCACTTAACTCTTATATTTGTTTCTCTTTTCTTTTAGTTAGCTAGTCAATTATCCAATTCTCTAGCTTAACTTTTACTCTAAATCATTGGTTAATTTGATTGAATAGAAATTTAAAATCATCAATTCCCTATGGATCGACCCGTATTCGCGACGTACTACGATAGCATGCAGTGCGCTTGTGGTTATTCTTAATTTAAATTCGTTCGACGGTTTTCTAAACCGATAGAATTTCCGTCGACGAACAAGTTTTTGGCGCCGTTGCTGGAGAATTTGCTTTGATTTTTATTTTCTATTCTTTGAATTATTTTCTTTCATTTTATTGTGTGTGTGTTAAAAAAAACCAAAACATTGTGTGTTTGTGTAATTTTTAATTGCATTTTGATTGTGTGTTTGTTGTTTCCTACTATCAGTTGCATTTGCATTTCTTTGTTTCTGTTTAAAACTATGCATATTTTGGTTTGTGTTGTGCTTCTAAAACTTGCATTCATTTGTAAACTTGCATTCTAATTTGCTATTTGTTCACTGTTCTAGTTTTCACAAATTGAGTTTCATTATAAAAAGAAATCAAAGACACTGCATCTACAAATTGTACAAGCACAAAACCATTTGCACTTTTGTTTACATTTGCATTTCATTTTTATTCTTCATCTCTATTGTCATTGCTTTTTCTTTTGTTTCTGTGATCTTTCCTTGCAAAACAACTCCAAATCATCTCTGGCCATCAACAAACACTGCCACACTTCACATCACCATCCACTTACAGATCATTCTCCTCTACTACATGCTTCCTTGTCTCTGTGCATACCTGTGCACTGCTGCCTCCAATCCTCCACAATCAATTCACCACAAGCACCTCCCTGTTGCCTTCAAAACAGAGCCACTACATACTGTCACCACATACTCCTGTCATCTCAGTGCTTCTTGCATCTCCATACGCCTGTAATTTCTGCTGCTATAGCCACATGCAAATCACCTTTCAACCCATTATCTGCCTTCAGCATCACAACCTCATCATTCAACAACTTCCACTCCAGTAACCAAAATTCGATCACTATCCTCTCAAGTTCACTGTTGCCAATCATACACCAACCTTCCGACAATACTGAAAGAAATGCGGATTACGGATCTTAAGGCTAGGATTAACACTAGAGGGGGGTTGAATAGTATTTATAAAGAATTACTAAATCTTTTTGAGTTTATGTTAATTTAAACACAGATGTTTGCAATCTACAGATATAGGGATAATCACAGAAACAAACACAAATGCAGAAATAAAATAAAAGCAGTAAAGGAAAGAACATACCGGATTTTATACTGGTTCGGAGTTACCCTACATCCAATCCCGCAACACAAGTACGAATTTCCTGTCAAAAGCAATTGTACAATTACACCCTCTATTTCAAGGCTACGAGGTACACCCTCCAGAATTTCAATCCTCTGGGTAGAGATACTTGATTTCCGGGCCACAAGTTTACCCAATTGATTTACCAAGGCTACAATCAAACCTTTTCTCGCTTGATTGATTTCAAGGCCACAATCACACCTTTTCTCGCTTAATAGATTACAAAGACGTCTATAACTCTGAATAGCACTGAGAACCTTGTTGAGATAGTGATAGAGAATCAAACTAGAAGTAATTGAGTATGATTCAATATTGATTTCAGCAGAGTAATGGTAAGAGTATGTATTAAGAAATGTGGAAGAAGAAGAGGAGTGAAAAAAACCAGAAAATCTGATATAAAATTCGTCGAAATTAACCCCTATTTATAGAAGAACAATAGCCATGTCCATTCATGAAGAGTTATGGCGAATAGACACTTTTTTTGAAATTTAAATTTTGAACTCAACTGACACCATGTCGACATGGTCACCATAGGCATGTCGACATCCCAAAGCAATTTTTAATGATTTGATTTTCTTTGAAAATAACCTTTATCTTATATTAAAACTATTTTAAACTTTTCTAATATACTTGACTATAGTTAAAATTCATAAATAAATATAGAGAATAATATATATATATATAATTTAACTATAATTTTATACTTAAATCTTAAGTATAAATATTTAAAAGTTAAATATATTATTTTAAAAGATAGTTTAAAATCAGGAGTAATTTTGACTTTGAAATTAAAGATAATTTTGAGGCTAAAATTATTTAAAATCAGGATAGAGGTTTTTGATGCTTTTAAAAGGAAGGTTTTGAAAACATGATATAATTTTGAAAAATGATTTTGAATAAAAAGTTAGCGGATACAAAGCAATGTTCCACTAGATTTTTAGTAGGTTCCATCCTACTTAGGGTTCCATCCCTTTAACAGGCTCGAAGTGGATTCCGTTCCACGAATAAATTGGATTTTAAGATGTCAGTGCTTTTCTACGAGTTTTAACAAAATTTCTAATTAAAGAATAAATTACTTCAATTCTTGAACTCTTGATACTCTTGATACTCTTGATACTCATGAGTCTTCAATCTTGATATCTTGAATCTCCATACTGTACAGTCTTCATTCTTGGTACCTGTATGGTTAAAACCTGCATATACATATAATGTTAGTATTTATATTTTATAATATATTCTAAGGTTGTTGTCATCAAAACCATCATCTCATGGACTAACAATCTCCCCCTTTTTGATGATGATAACCTTTGTTTATAAAATATTATTTCTATCCTATAACTCCCCCTTAATCTATAACTCCCCCTTAATTTATGCCTAACTAACCTATTTTATATTTCTTCCCCTTTATCATCAACAAAAACTAACTCCCCCTCATTCTTGGACTAGAGTACCTGTATTAATAAACTATACAATGGAATATATAATAGATAGATTAAGAAATAATTATCCTTATGAACATGATAATTAATCAAGGATTATATACATTTCAATGTGTGTATATATACATGTTTTATGTAGCAACCATCAAACCAATTTAAGAAATCAATTCACACCGAGTATCAATCCAAACCAAATCAAATTAATTCAAACAAACAATTCAAACAAAGTAAACAAAATAAAAATCAAACGTTACGTGGAACTTCCACCCATCCTTCTTCTCCAAAGATTGGATCTGCCTTAATAGGATCCCAATTATCATTGTCTTTGGTGAGAGAGACTGGAGGATGTGCTTCGTTATCATCCTTTGTAGGGAGGAAATCATCCATCGTATTGCATTGAAATGCCTTTCTTGCTCCTTGATCATCTGCATTTGACTCAATTCTAAGTGTCGCTGGTTACGAAGAATGAACGAGAGAATACTCTTGAACGAATTAAGAGTTTCTTCAAGATTTTCGGATTAATTGTGAATTGGATTAGCCATAGTTGAATTTGTGAAAGAAATGAAGAATTAGAAGATAGGAAATAATTTTCAATGAAGAATTCTGGAAGAAATAGATATATATATATAGGTGTAGAAATTCGTTTAATATGAATTGACATATGGTTGTTATTCAAATTTCAAATTCAAAATCAATTGTCATTTCTGACCAGTACATGTCGACATGGTCATAGAGGGGATGTCGACATGGGTTAGTGAAAAATCATGACTAATTTGATTTTGTGAATAATTATGTGTATATATATATATATACTATACTAACATTTATTCTAGGGATAAGATAAGGTAGATAACATAAAATAAATTTCATTTCATTGCATACTAAGATGTTACAATGATTAAACACACACCAAACTACATAAACTTTCGAATTAAACAAACTAAAACACATACAACAAAATACGAAAAGATAAAACTAGTTAGAGGATGATGATGATAAAGAAAGTCCAAGTTTCTTGCTGACTTTGGAAATGAACTTGTTCATCTTGGATGAAATTTTTTCCAACTTCTTACTAACAGATCGTTTAAGAATCCGTTGATTCTCAACAATCGTCTTTTGATTTTTGAGAAAGGTTTTGGTGGATGGATTAGGAGGATTGTCAATGCTTTCCAAAGAGGTTTCACCTTCTTCTTCTTTAATTTCCATTTCATCCCCTTCTTCTTCTTCTTCCTCTTCCACTTCTTCCATTTCCTCATGAGCCAAACGCTCTTCCTTTTCGGAAAGGGTCTCATAAGATTGAAAAACAAATGGAATTTTCATAAGCGAAATGTTGGAATGATTGAAAACTTTTCTAGAAACAAATTCTTTGCCTTTGAAATCAACTCCAAAATAGTTAAAAATTCGAGTGAGATAAATTTCATTATATAAAGTATTCTCACCCATTTCAAGATTTTTAGGACGTAGTTCATCCAAAATAACTTGCGCCAAATTTATGTCATAATTTTCAAAAATAGCAAAAAGAGCTTTGCAACCTTTTGAAGTAGAATTGTTAAAATTCCCCGATCTTGGGGTCAAAATATGTTGCAAAAGAAGATCGACAATCCTTGCCTTTGGTCGAAAATTTCGATTTTTGAATTCGAAATTATCATTCCCTTCGAAAATGTGATGAAATGTCTCACATTCATTTTCATCGATCTTAAAATTAGAAAGATCTATTCCCGTACACTTGCAATTGAGAATGATACCCAAAAGGTTACAATTCTAGTGCCTTTGGCACTACTTCAAATTTCATCCTCATTTCAATGATAAAATCCTCGGTTTAAATTAGCATAGAAAATTTTGACAAGATTTGGGTAGCAAACAAAAACATTTTGAGAAGCATCAATAAGATTAAGAACTCCATTGTTTGCAAAAAGAGAATCAAGTTCATAAGAAGAGAAATCTTGAAAAATAGCAAACTTTTCAGGATGGACTTTGGCATAATTAGCATAATTGATGTATGCTTTTATTGCCTCCGGATCATTGAATAATTGCTCTTTTATTTTTCTGGAAATTCTCATGGTGGAGGGGTTGCTTGAAGAAGCCATTAAAGTAGAGAGAAGAAAGCTTGAAGTTTTGAAGAGAGAGTTTGAATTTGAAAATGAGAGTGAAAAGATATGATAAAAGATAGTGAATAAATAGATTCTCAAAGAACATATTCTCTGGTCAAAAGGTAGCTTTTCAGAGAATTGAATGAAGTGAAAAGGTGGAGGGAAATTCAAACATTTGAATTCAAATTTGGAAATTCAAATTCTCGTACCCATGTCGACATCATGGTAGGGACCATGTCGACATGTGCCAGTGAATTTTGATAATTTATTTTTCCTAAGTTCTATAAAATATTTATATATATACTTATTATTTTTGATGATTATATATATATATATATATATATATATATATCTGAAATATTTATAGTATATTTCAGAAAATTATACTACTAAAAAATAATAAAATAATAAGATAATAAAAAAATTAAAATTCAAACAACACACCAATTCAAAATCAATCAATCAAGCAATCAACCAACTAATTCTAACCAAGCAATTTCAACCAATTGTATTGTAAACATGTAACTTTTTCTGATTCTGTTTCTTTGAATTCGTCGGAGTCGTGAACAGCTGTGAAACACAAATTCGAATTATCTGTCTTCTGGAGGACGAGTCTGAGTCATCTAGAATAGCAGTAAATGCATGCTTCCGTCTCTTTGCTGGATCATTGTTCATAGGAGGATTTTGCCTATCTGGATACAGACAGTCTCTTTTGAAATGGCCTGGTTCATCACAGTTGTAACATTGGACATTATTTGGCACTACATTCTGATTTCCAGAGTTCTTATAGTTGTTTCTCTTGAGATTATTAATCTTTCTGTGTTTCAGGAATTTCCTAAAATTTCTGGTCATAAAGGCTATCTCTTCGTAATGATAAACGGCTCGTCTCGCCGTGACCTCATTATCGCTGTTTGAGTCTGATCCATCGGTCAATGCATTAAATGCCATTGATTTCTTTTCAGATGCTTTATTTTACCTTCTCCCGATCATCTGAACTTCATATGACATTAGATTTCCAATTAATTCTTCTATCTTTAAAGTACTGATGTCATTTGCCTCTTCGATAGCAAGTGTCTTTTGATCCCATTCTGGAGTAAGAGAATTTAAAATCTTTCTGACTTGATCTTCTTAAGAAAATTCCTTTTCCAAAGATATTAGAGAATGCATAATATCCTGAAATCTACTATACATATCTGAAATAGACTCATTAGGATTCATTTTAAATAATTGAAATTGATTTGTGAGCATAGAAATTTTGGTCTGTTTAACTTTGTTTGTTCCTTCGTAAGTAACTTGCAAAGTTTTCCAGATTTCATATGCAGACTTACAAACTAACACTCTATTGAATTCATTTCTATCTAGTGAACAAAACAAAATATTCTTTGCCTTAGAATTATTTTGTGCAACAGCCTTTTGCTCAGCAGTCCACTGTGCAAAATCAGTTGTGGGTTCAGAATATTCAGTTTGTGTAATATTCCAAGTGTCTAATCCTAAGATTGTAAGTATATTTTCATCATATATGTCCAATATGCAAAGTTACTGCCATTAAAAAGTGATGGTCTGACAGTAAACTGACCTTCCACAAATGAACTAGTGACAGGAATACTAGTGTTAGTAACAGTACCAGTGTTGGTAGCCATTTTGAAAACTTTTCAAAAATCGGATTATGAAACTTTGAAAACCTCGCTATGATACCAATTGAAAGAAATGCGGATTGCAGATCTTAAGGCTAGGATTAACACTAGACGTGGAGGGGGTTGAATAGTGTTTACAAAGAATTACTTAATCTTTTTGAATTTATGTTAATTTAGACACAGATGTATGCAATCTACATATACAGGGATAATCATAAAAACAAACATAGATGCAGAAATAAAATAAAAGCAGTAAAGGAAAGAACACACTGAATTTTATACTGGTTCGGAGTTACCCTACATTCAGTCCCGCAACACAAGTACGGATTTCCTTTCGAAAGCAATTGTACAATTACACCCTCGATTTCATGGCTACGAGGTACAGCCTCCAGAATTTCAATCCTCTTGGTAGAGATACTTGATTTCCGGGCTACAAGTTTACCCAATTGATTTACCAAGGCTACAATCGCACCTTTTCTCGCTTGATAGATTCAAGGCCACAATCACACCTTTTCTCGCTTAATAGATTACAAAGAAGTCTATAACTTTGAATAGCACTGAGAACCTTGCTGAGATAGTGATAGAGAATCAAACTAGAAGTAATCGAGTATGATTCAATATTGATTTCGGCAGAGTAATGGTAAGAGTATGTATTAAGAAATGTGGAAGAAGAAGAGGAGTGAAAAAAAACGAAAAAATTTGATATAAAATTCGTTGAAACTAACCCCTATTTATAAAAGAACAACAGCCATGTCCATTCATGAAGAGTTATACCGAACAGACACTTCTTTTGAAATTTAAATTTTGAACTCAACTGACACCATGTCGACATAGCCACCATAGGCATGTCGACTTTCCAAAGCAATTTTTAATGATTTGATTTTCTTTGAAAATAACCTTTATCTTATATTAAAACTATTTTAAAATTTTCTAATATACTTGACTATAGTTAAAATTCATAAGTAAATATAGAGAATAATATATATATAATTTAACTATAATTTTATATTTAAATCTTAAGTATAAATATTTAAAAGTTAAATATATTATTTTAAAAGATATTTTAAAATCAGGAGTAATTTTGACTTTGAAATTAAAGATAATTTTGAGGCTAAAATTATTTAAAATCAGGATAGAGGTTTTTGATGCTTTTAAAAGGAAGGTTTTGAAAACAGGACATAATTTTAAAAAATCATTTTGAATAAAAAGTTAGCGGATACAAAGCAATGCTCCACTAGAATTTTAGTAGGTTCCATCCTACTTAGGGTTCCATCCCTTTAACAGGCTCGAAGTGGATTCCATTCCACGAATAAATTGGATTTTAAGATGTCAGTGCTTTTCTATGAGTTTTAACAAAATTTCTAATTAAAGAATAAATTACTTCAATTCTTGAACTCTTGATATTCTTGATACTCATGAGTCTTCAATCTTGATATCTTGAATCTCTATACTGTACAGTCTTCATTCTTGGTACATGTATGGTTAAAACCTGCATATACATATATATCTATACTTATAATGTTAATATTTATATTTTATAATCTATTCTAAGGTTGCTGTCATCAAAACCACCATCTCACGGACTAACAAATACCACAAACATCATAGCCCTCCTCTACAAAACACCTCCAAAACATCACCATATTTTGTCTGCACACCATCACCACCTTATCAGATCATTCCCTGCCTTTCACCGACCTTCACCACTTTATCAGCCTGCCTACTTCTTCCACCACCTTTGGCATAACCACTCAACAACTTCTACATTGCAGACCAACATACCTGCTTGCTCACCACTTCCCAGAACTGACTTCCAAAACTGACCACCACCTCTTCATTACCCACTGCACTGCACAGTTACATCAACAGTCCTCTCCACCATCAACTTCTTCATTGTTCATTTCTTTTCATCAGCAACTACTTACAAGCCAAACTCTCGATACATTTCTCAACGATCACCATAACCCATTCCACTTAAACAAACAAGTCTGCACACCCCAAACCAGAAACCGATACTGTGCAATCACACGCGCCACAGTAATCAATCGCTGACCTCCAAAACCGAGTTAACCCAACGTGAGCGCGAATTCGAACTCGAACAACGACCAGTTGATTTTCATGGTTTTTAAAATTTATGCTTTGAGGATTTGTTCATTTTGAACAGAGACGTAGTGAAATTTTGTGATAGCTGTAGATTACATTTGTTTTGAAAGGTTTTCGTGGTTTTTAAAATTGTTAGTGGGCCGGACCCGTGTAAGAGTAATAAAAAAAAGGGAGAGGGAAGCAAGTACCGTTGTTTTTGTTTCTAATTTTTTTTAGATTTTTTCCAGTTGTTTGCTTTGTTTTGTTTTGTTTCCAATTCAATTGTTTTGTTTTTGTTTCTGAAAAGAAAGAAATATTTCATGTTTTTCAACATTTTGTTTTAAGTATTAAATTTACTTTTTTTAATTTTTTTTTATATATATCTTTTTTTTATTTCAGGTTGCCAAAGCAGAATTTCAGAAGAAGAGGAACTACTGTCAAAAATAATTGATTCGCTTTGCATGCCAAAAAAAATAAAAATAAACTGCTTGCTTGCTTATCTATTGTTTTATTAGTTTTGTGTTGTTGGTTGTTTGCATTTGCATAACTGATTTCAAAAAAAAAACAAATTCATTCGTAGTCGCATTATTAATGCATGTTTAATTTCTGTTTTGCATTTCATTTTAGATTTTGATTAATAATAACAGTTAGACATCGATAACACTTAATTGTATATTGACAATTTGTCTTCTTTGAACAATTTAATTTCTTGGTGTCTAGTCTACGGCAGAGCAATAATCAGTTATAAATATTACGGTGATTCATAAATATTATACTGAATTGTTTCTCTGAAGGTACTTAAACCTTCGGCTGTATTACTACGGTGATTCGTGATGCACCGATAAATCCCGTCCGTTACCTGGCCGAGAACTATCTTGTTTATTTAAGACAATTTTGAGTTAACTTAGGATAAATCATTTGTAATTAACCATTGCATTCATTTAGTTGCATTAGTTCATGCATATTTGAAAACAAACAAACAAATTTCAAAATCCAAAACTGAAAAAAATTGTAAATATTCCTTAATTTTTTTTAAAAAATCTTTTTTTTTTTTTTTTAAAGTCAAAAATCCAAAAAAAATTATAAAACCTTTTCAAATACAAAGAAAAAAATTTGAAAAACAAAAACAAAACAAAAATCAGTTTCCCTTTTGAAAAATAAATTCTATTTGTAAATATTTTTCTTTGTAAAAAAAACCAAAACATATCTTGAAAATGTCCGAGTTTCCTTTTTCTTACTCGCTTGAATTTAGTTGTGAAAATCAATATAATCCATATGAGTTCACTCCAAATTCGTATGTATATTTCAACAACAACTTTTGTTTAGACAATTCGAATTCTGAACCATGAAATTTCCAAAATAATTGTCAGCCCTCAACTCTTGAAAATAGCATTTCGTCGTTACTTGAACTCTCTATGCAACAAAATCAAGAGATAAATAAGTTGTGCAATTCATATTTGTGCTATAACTCGAATCAAGGTTTTCAAAATAATCAAATTTTGAATTCACTTCAAAATTCAAATGATTTCGAGTGTAACGCGTGCTAATTCAATTTCGAGTTTCAAAATGAATTTCAAAAGCAAGACGAAAATGTGAACCAATTTCCAAATAATTTTGGCAATGGGAATAGTTTCAATAATGAAACGATTGAAAACTTTGGTTATCAATAATTCAAAATGAAAGTTTTCAAATTAATAATCATGAATTTGATTTTGTTGACCAAACGGAAAAAGATAACGGGGATTTATTACTTGAAAAATACAAAAAATTTCGTAAAAATTATTATCAAATCTCAACTTATGAAGAATCAAAAAATAATCTACCGTTTATCGAAATTGACAATTCTTGTTCTCAACAAGTCCAAATCGAAAATTTTCAAGTTAATTATTACAAATTTGACTTTGTTAAGCAAATTAATGAAATTTACGATGATCACATGAATTTGTTGATTAAAACATTGGAAAATTTTCGTAAGAAACAAAATTAAATTTCAATGAGTGATAAGTCAAACGATAATCCATCTTTTACCCAAATCGATGATTTTTAAATAACAACTTTTGAAATTGATAATGACGATCTTAATCAAGTTGTTGAAAATACGGTAATTATGTTGGATTTCAATTCTTTTGAGGGTGTGGAACCAAATTTAAAATTCGATCTTCCTTTTTCCAAATTTGAATACAACAACTTTGGATTTTGAAAATTATATACATAATGAAGTTGTTGATAGCCCAATAAAGGAAGATGAATTTAACGAACATGAATTTTTTGGACTTTAGGATGACGAGTTGTTAAATTCCAACGGGGAAGATGAAAATCACCATTTTGATTTTGAAATCAATAACTCTGAAAATGTTTTCAATGATAAGCTTGAATTTCAAATTGGTGAAAATAAACTTGAACTTCAATCAATTCTTTTATCGACCCCAAAAATCATCGAAAACAAAACAACTCGTAAAATTTTCAATAAAATAACATTCGTTTTTCCAAATCAACTTTCATCTTCGAAATCTTTTACGGTTTGGTTTTCTACGATTGAGCTGTGTCTCACATACTTGACGAGACAAATGAATTGGTCTTTGGAAGACCGTTTCATTTACTTTTTAATGATATACTTTCTGATCTCGTGTAAATACATTTCATTTTCATGTAAATAATAATAAACGTTCCTTTCACTTGGGTTGACTATGGGGACACGGTCAAAATCAAGTGTGGGGGGAGACTCATCTTCATTTTTTATTTTTCATGATTTATTTTTACTTTTTATTTACAAAAAAAATATCAAAAAAACAATTTTATTTATGCATTTTTTATTTATTTTTAAAGAAACACTGTAGGATAAATATATGGTTTTGTCTTATTAAATTGAAATTTTTGAAAGTTTATTTATCTTAACAACAATAAAAATGAAGTTTGATTACAAATAATAATGGTTTAACTAGTATATAGAAAGATCCATACGTGTTAATTATGAAATACATCCTAATTGAAAAGATTTGTTTTAAAAGGTGGTTGATTTAAAGTAAAGATATGACATTTTTTTTTGTCTTCTAAGTTAAATGGTGCTAAGATGATTTTGCAAAACTATCTCTCTCTTAAAAAATAAAATAAAAAAATAAATAAAAAATCCAAAGTATTCACTCTTATTTGAAAGTCCTCATGGTTATGCATGGGTGAATTACTTGGAATCTTTGATTATGTGCTTTCATACTCATTTAAAAGTCCTCACGGTTATGATGTATAGAACATATGTAAAAAAAGAACATACTTAATAAAAAACGCCTACGGTCGATAGTGTATGCATGAAAGTGTGTGCACTCGCCATGCTCTGTACTCCCCTCACATAAGCCCGCAAGGTAGTGCATGGGTGATATATCTGGCCTCAGTTTGCCTGAGCTAGGTGTGTAATTTTTCTTGCAAATAATGAGAGAGCAAGCATTTGAAATCCTAGCACTATTTTTACTTATTTGATTTGATTTGTTATTGAAAATAAATGAAAATACCACTTTGATAAACTTTGATAATCAACTAAGGATCCATTTCATAGTTACGCTGTGTTATTAACCAAAACAACGAGTTAAATTATAGTCTATTTGTTATAATAACTTCGTTTTTATTGAAAATATTGACGAGTAAATAACTTAAATTTCAAGATAATGACCAAAACCTATATTTAACTTATTCGTGTCAATTTAAAAATAAATCCTTCTTTTGTAAATATTTTCAAAAACTCGCATTCATCTCTTTGTAAATAAATCTTATATTTTGTAAATATTTTCATCCTGCATTTAGATTTTGTGGGTAGTATCCGCTGAAATCCTCACGAGACAACACTCGTCCTACCGAGGACACCTAGAGTTTTAATGGCTTGTTGCATACGCTCAATGCAACCATGCTCTCTACGAAAACGGATGTATCTTAGTTTTTCTTTATTCGAGGACGAATAAAAAGATAAGTGTGGGGGTATTTGATGTGCACGCAAATGTGCATATTTTTACCACCATGTTTATTCTATTTAAATTAAATAAATCATCATATTGGGTATTTTAACTTGTTTTAACAAAAATTCATATTAATTTCAAATTGTCACATATCCATCTTCATATAGGGGCAAAACGGTCATTTGTGTGCATATATTTCTTTAAGAAAAATTAATTAGAAATTTCCATACTATTTTGTAGGAATTTGATTTTAATTACAAATTGTTTCATGAAGAAGATATGCATGCACAAAAGGTCTTTTCCTTTTCTTTTTCTCTCATATTGCAAGCTACATTTGTTGTTTTAATAACAAATATGAGAGGCTAAACCCCTTCAATTTAGAGGGTAATGAAGCTCTCTAATCATTAAGCATTTTGGTCTATTTTTAAAGAAACATTATAGGACAAATATATGGTTTTAGTTAATTAAATTGAAATTTGGAAAAATTTATTTGTCTCAACAAAAATAAAAATGATGTTCGATTACAAAATAACGATGGTTTAACTAGTATATAGGAAGTTTCATAGGTGTTAATTATGAAATGTCCTAATTGAAAAACTTTGTTTTAAAAAGTGGTGAATTCAAATAGAAGGATATAACATTTTTTGTCTTCTAAGTTAAATGGTGCTATGATGATTTTGCAAAACTCTCTCTTCAAAAAAACAAAAAAATTCTTCTATATATGTATGTATTTTTTTATTAAACACTTAGAGTCATGTGTTCACTCGCCATGCTCTGTACCCTTCTCACGTCAGCCCGAAAGGCAGTGCACCATTGGTATATCTGGCCTCAGTTTATCTGAGTTAGGTGTGTGTGTGTATAAAAAATTCTTTTAATAATGCCTATAGTCGATAAGTGTTCACACTTGTGTGCTCACTCGCCACGTTCTGTATTCCCCTTACATAAGTCCGCAAGGCAGTGAACGGGTAATATATCTGGTCTCAGTTTATCTGAGTTAGGCATATGTAAATATTGTAAATATCAATAAAATTTTCAAGAAAATAGAGAGAGTAAGCAAATGAAATCCAAGCACTATTTTAACTTGTCTGATTTGACTTGTTATTGAAAAGAAATGAAAATACCACTTTAAAAAACTATGATAATTAACTGAGGATCCATTTCATAATTACACTGTGTTATCAACCAAAACAATGAGTTAAACTATAGTCTATTTGCTATGATAACTTAATTTTTGTTGGAAACTGTGACGAGTAAATGACTTAAATTCTCAAGATAATGACAGAAACCTATATTTAACTTATTTGTGTCAATTTAAAAGTAAATCCTTCATTGCAAATATTTTCAAAAACTGGCATTCATCTCTTTGTAAATAAATCTTGCATTTTGTAAATATTTTCATCCTACATTTGGATTTCTTATGTAGTATCCGTGAAAACCCTCACAAGGAAACACTCATTCTACTGGGACGCCCATAGGTTCAACGGCTTGTTGCATACGCTCAATGCAATCGTGCTCCCTACGAAAATGGATTTATCTTAATTTTTCTTTATTCGAGAACGAATAAAAAGATAGGTGTGTGGTTATTTGGTGTGCATGTAAATGTGCATATTTTTTCCACCATATTTAATTTATTTAAATTAAATAAATAATCATATTGGGTATTTTTACTTGTTTAAACCAAAATTCAAATTTTTTCAAGTTATCACATATTTATCTTCATATAGGGGCAAAATGGTCATTTTTGTGCATTTATTAATTTGTGAAAATTTGCTTGGACTTTTCTGTGTTGTTTTGTAGAAATTTTAGTGAATTTTACAAGTGGCTTCATGAAGATATGCATGCACAAGAGTGAATACAAAGGAACGGAGATGGAAATAATTCAAAGTGATGATCATGGAGGACCCCACTTACTAACCTATCTTAATGTACACTTAGGAGCTAATGCACATACTAAAAGGCCATTAAATCTTCATGCACACTTAGTGGATGATTATTTGAAGTTAATGATAACTTGGCCACCACACTTCCTAAGTGGGTATTTTGGGTAGTTCATAGAAAAGTGAATTAGGGTTTTAAACTTGTATAAATACCCCTTATGCTTCATGTAACCCTCTCTTCTTTAGTCTCTCTTAGGCTCTCTTCTCTTACTTTAGTTTACATCAAAAATATAATGAGAGTTCTCTTTCTTTTCACGACTACTTAGCCATTTTTTTTATGCAATTTTTTTATGCAATTTCAATACATATTCTTTTCTTCTTTTGTTTATTTCCTTTCATGTTAGTAGTGTAGAATTATTTATTTATGCAAGTAGTGTAGATCTTCTTTTATTTTATGTAAGTAAAATAGCTCTTACTTTACTTTGCTTTGATCTTCTTTATTTTTGTGTTTCATGTTGCATGCTACTTGTGTTGATATGATAACACAAATGAGAGGTTAATCCCTTCAATTTAGGGGTAATGAATCCTCTAATCATGTAGCTTCAACATTTTGATAATTATTGCTCTCTTTTTGTGCTTAATAAGAACGCATGAAGTGGTTTAATGTGTTTTTTTGCTTTGAATTTGACAACCCATATTGTTGACACCAAATAAGCTATGCTTAAAAAATCATAAAACATAATTGCCTCATCATCAAAATATGATTATGGCAAAGAAGTGAATGTTGAAATTAAAATTTTATGGCCTATATTTCTAATTAATAGTCAATAGGCCATGCTTAAAATAATTTTTGCTTTCAACTTTATTGTCATATTTCATGAGATTTAAAAGTGTATCAGTGGTTGTGTTATAGTTTGATGGTTTATATTGGGCTAATTAATAGCACAAATATGTCATACTTATGATAAACACAACAATTAATTTCACTAACGACCAAAAGAGAGATCATAATTTCATATTTGTTGAACTATATGATCTAGGAATGGAATTATCTCAAAATTATCATTTTATTCTCATAGTTTTCATTCACTTTTGTAGTTGTTAGTTTTGCAATTTTTAGTAGCTAGCTTAAACATCTCAAATCTTCATTAATTTGATTGAATAGATTTTTAAAATCTAACATTTCCCTGTGGATCGACCTGTATTCGTCACGTACTTACTTTTGTACGCCGTGCGCTTGCGATTAATTTTAATTTTAATTTTATCAGCGATTTTCTAAACTCATAGAAAAACCATCATCAAACAAAAATTCCACTTAGATTACCCAATTTCCATTTCTAACAATACACCATTGATTTCCCCAAAGTCCAACCCCGAGTTCATATGTCTCAAGGAAGGGTGTTAAGTATAAAAAGAGTTACCTCCTACACCATCAAACAGATGTACATTTTTAAAAACAATGTACGTGGTCTTAGAAATGCAATGTCAGACATTCATCTATATGAGTTATCCATGTGAAGGACAAACCGAAGGCACTCCCTCTACTCAATCCTGTTTGGAAATCACCCCTATCAAGTGGCCCTTGCAAATCGAAGATTTTTAGAACGAAGGCACTACCACCGACATATGTATAATATGTGAATTACCCTAGTGATTAGTGGCAAGTAGCCCTACATTATGAAGATCTCTGTCTTTAAAGATCATCATCTTTAACGTGTCATTACTTTTGAATGCATATGTTGGTTCGAAGTGGCTTTCAGATAGGAATCATCCAAATCTGATCCTGGTCTCTTCGAACCAAGAAATGATAAAACGATGTAAAGTATATAGGTAATTATCAAACAATATCCAATCAATATCTTTTTGTCAAATCTAATATCTTTCGGCGATAAAATTATTTCTTTATCTTTTCAAGAGTATATGGAATCATTAAGTCTCTTTTATCAAATCATTTGGTAAAATTAAACCCCATTTTCATCTTTGGAAATACTAAATCATTTTTCTTTAATTACTTAGGAAAATTATTTCCATGTTCAATTATTATTATAATTCAAATCTTAATAAAGGTTTCATATTTCCAAAACATATCTTTATTGGATCAAAAAACTATGTTATTTAAGAAATCATTTACTGTAAACCCAAACTAGTTAGTATCGAGTAAAAAAGGGATCCATAGAAATTAGACTAATTACACTCAATACTAATTTCCGTATTCAACTCGTACTATTCATCAAATAACGGTGAAATCACATTTTAAATTCACATGATTTGTACGAGTTCCTTCCTCGGAATTTAATAGAGAGTTTAACTAAAATGCATTCCATGCTTCCAAAATCTTTGTTATCTTAAAATCATGTTTATCCTTTGTAAAATTCCAAATATCATTTTCTCTTATTTTAGAAGATGCGGTTTGAGTAAATCAAATTAGCTATCCTCACCATCGTGCCAGTCCGTATAGCTAGAAAAAGTTGGAAACTAGTATTCCAAACTCAATCCTAGAGACTATCTCTCTGTCGCCTATAAGATGGTCAAGTTATTTGATCACTCTAACCTTAATATTTTTCAAACTTATTAATTGACTTTAAAATACTTGATTAATTATTTTAAAAAGAATCACAAAAGATTTGGAAAGAAAAACCCAAGTTTTATAAATAATTTCCTTTTAACTATTGATTTTAAAATCCTTCAAAACAATCGTACAATTTCCAAATAATCTTCATACTACTTAATTATTCATTTGAAAAGATTATTAAAAGGATTGGGGAAGAAAACTAAGCTAAACCCTAATTTTCAAAAGTTACCAAAACCGTCGCCGTTGTGAATAATGTTTTTAAAGCTTCTTTTATCAAACCACCTTTTCCATTACATATAAGCCAATTTTATAACTTTATTCCCTTTTAAAACATTCTAACATATTTATGGAAGTTATTTCACATTTTCGAAGAATCCTTTTTTAAAGAATTTACCACTTTGGTTTCCGAACTGCCGAAACACGACGTTTTTGAAAAATTGATTTGGACATATCTCAAACTCTACTAAATAAAATCTCAATTTTTATGTTTCTTTTTAAAACTATAGCCCAAGGGTGTGGAAAATTCGTATTTCAATGAATTTCGACTTGTAATCCACTCTACACATTCGTTTAACCTTTCGGGTCATTAAATCGCGAACTGCCGAAACGCAATGACTTATTTTAATCGTTTTGCCAAATTTTATGAGACTTGTCCAAATTACTTTTAAACTATTTTGAAATCATAATTAATCAATTTAAACTATTTTTGGACAATATTTTTCATATTAAAACTCATATTCACTTTTATTCCATATTATAATATTATATTATTATAATATTCAATTTACTATCTTTTTAATTGAAAATCCATTTACAAATTTCTCGTATGATATCTTGAATGAAATTTAAACTTTTAAAATTCTTATTTTTCAAATCAACCATTGTAATTTATTTTTTCAAAATAATTCAAAACTCCTCTTTTCTATATATTCCAAAGTGATGACCTTTCTATTTTAAACCTTTTAAATAATCTTACTTTTTTTCTTGATGCAAAAACATAAAAAGGGCTTAGTGCTTCCATACATGCATTAAAATGTGATAAATTATCTTTATATAGTATCTGTGGCTAATTAATTAGCTATCACTATCTTTATGAATCTATTAGTAATAGTAATTCACAACAAAGTTATCAACCAAATTAATCAGCCAATATTCATTCATTTAACATCATATTTGTCATCAAAACTAATTAATGGTCATGTTAACGTACTTAAAATAATTATAAAGATCATTTTATAAAGATCATTTAACAATTATAAACATCAAGACTCACTAACCATTCTAACACAGGTGTGTTGGTCAACAAATGCTATAACTTAAGGAATGCTTCCTCACATTTGCTGGACCAAACAAACTTCACTTCGTTTCTAGTTAACTTAGTCAAAGGTGCTGATATCCATGAGAAATCCCTATTGAACCTCTAGTAATAGCCGGCAAGTCCAACAAAACTCCTTATCTCAGTTACCGTCTCTGCTCTCTTCCAATTATTAACAGCTTCAACCTTATCTGGATCGACTAAAAACCCCTTCTCTGAAACCACGAGCCCAAGAAATTTAATATCTTTCTTCCAAAAATGACATTTGGAGAACTTTGCCTTCAACTGATGCTATCTCAGCGACACTAGCACCACTCCAAGATGATCCACATGGTCCCTTTCATCCTTAGAGTACACTAAAATGTCATCTATAAATACTAACACGAACCTATCCAAATACTCTTAGAAAACTCGGTTCATCGGATCCACGAAAAAACCAGGTGCATTCGTTAGTCCGAATGACATTACTAACCATTCATATGAACCATACCTATTTCGAAATGTTATCAAAGGAATACTATCCTTTGCCATTCTTAACTAATGTAAACATGTTGCCAAATCCAACTGGGAAAACACTCTGGCTCCACAGAACTGATCAAATTGATCACCAATTCTCGAAAAAGGATACTTATTCTTAATCGTCTTCTCGTTCAACTTATGATGGTCGATACAAATCCTTAACAATCCATCCGGCTTCTTCACGAACACCGCGGCCTCTCTCCAAGGCGAACTGCTTGGTCTAATAAAATTTCTGCCTTCAAGATCCACGAGCCGCACCTTCAATTCCTTCATTTCGGTCAGCGTCATCCTACTAGGTGGTCTACTCACAGGTTCAGCTCCTTACACAAGATCTATTCGAAACTCAACAACACATCTTGGTGGTAGTCCTGTAACCGGTTCAAAGACATCTGCAAAATCTCTTGCTACTTGAACTTGACCTAACTCTTCTCTTACTTCCATAGCACTTAACAAAGCACAACTACTTCGGACAGAATTCTGCACTAAGAATATAATTTGGTTATGATGATCAGGGTGTTTTAGTGATATTTCTGTATCCTGGAAAAATATTCTAGCCTCATACCTACCCAACCAATCCATAGCCAAGATGATCCAGAAATCTATGAAATCAAAAACATACATACTACATGTAAACTTATGACCTAACAAATCAAGTTCTAATTGGTCACATCTCATCCCCAGAGTTGCATACACTCCTATCAGATTCACAACCTTAAGGAAGTAACAAGGTACAAGGGTTCTAAGCATAACTTATCAACCAAACATTGAGATATAAATGAATGTGATGCATCGATATCAAATAATACCCTAACTGGTATACTCTGAATCAAAAGCATACCTTCCATCACAGTCTTTCCTTTTTCGGCTGTAGTTAGCCTAGCAGATGATGGTCCAATATAAAAAACTTTTCCCTTGTCTGCCCTAACTGGTTTTGGACACTGATTCTTATAATGCCCAACCTGATCACAATTGAAACACTTCATATTCTTCTTTTTTGCAGTCTTCTTCCCTTGCCTCACCAGCACTTATGAGCATAACGACCTTTCTTATTGCACTTGAAGCAAACTAACTCAACCTTTGCCTTCTTGGAAAATTCTCCCTTCTGGGCTCCCTTCTTCTTAAAAAAGTTCATCTTCTTTCCCTAAGAACCCTCGGTTTCAACCAGCTTTTCTCTTGCACAAATAGCAAGCATCACTTCATGTCGTATTGCCATCTCCACAACAACATTACAAGGATCATGAAAATGTGTCAGGGTTGCCGTAGCAATCTCGGGCCTCAATCCTCGAATGAACCTCTCATTCCTCTTGATGACGGGGTCATAGTAGCATAGCCATATCGGGACAACTCATCAAACTTAGTAGCATACTCGATTATCGACATCTCTCCCTGCACCAAATTCACAAAATTTCTCATCAATGCTGACTTAGCAAATTCAGATAAAAAATCTGTTCAAATCCCTTCAAAATTCTGCCCAAGCCAACTCTTCTTCCAGAACTCTATTAGTAACACTATTCCACTAATGAAGCGCTGCCCCTTGTAACTGCCCAGCCTTCTCTTCTACTCATCATCCAAACCCAAATCCGCAAAGATTCACTCGCAATGAAACAATCAATTCTCCACTTCTATGACATCCTCTGCTCCCATAAATGGCTTCCCACCAAGACCGGCGTAGTCCCTACTCAACTTAACATAGTTATTCCTAATTGGAGCCACAGGATGAGCCATCTAACATTACCTGCAACTCCAGCTGCGACTCATGCTTGCATCAGATTGATGAAGAACTGATGCATCGCCTAGATATCCACTGTTGGTTTTTCGGCACCCATATTGGTATCTTCATTTTGATTAGCATTAGCCTATTAACCCGGGTTCCTCCTAGTGGGTCGAACATTTCCATTGGTTGTGGTGCTTCCTCTACTGAGATTTCCTCTTTCGTTTCCTACCTTCGTATCCTCTTTTCTCATAAAGCTGTATACGAGCCTTAGTAAGATACAGAAGAATGGTCTAAGAGAGAGGGGAATACAAACTTATATATATCTATATCAAATACAAGTACGTCAATATAGCATTATCCCAAACCCCGATCTTATTTTCTAATTCATTGGATTATGTTTCAAAAAACTTTTAGGTTTAAATTTCTTTTAAATTTCATAAACCTTTGCTCTGATATCAACTTGTAACATCCCCTATCTTGAGGCCCAAAGCTAAGCGCTACAAATGCTGCAGTCATCCATAGTATTAACTTTCGGTGACAAGTATCCACAATATAAGAAGCACATGAATATGAAATAAAATCATCATAGATTAAAATAACTTTTCAAATTACAATTCAAATCAATATTTCATACTCGGTTTACATAATCCCATAAGCAATTCCCAGGTTTTGATCAAATATAATTACCACAAAATATGGCAAGAGCGACATATGAAGATGCTCCCTTAGATGATCAGAGTGCTAAATAGACACAAAAGCCTTAATACATCATAGGGGAAATAAAACTAAATAGCAACTCCTAAATAGCTAACTTTGCCTCCTACACGTCTTCGAAAGCTTATTCATCCAACGAGATACCTGAAAACCTCTACTCTCAAACTACTCAAAGTAAATTTAGCATTCGAGAGTTTAAGGTGAAAACATAAACTTTGAGTCAGAAATAAAGCCTGAAATGAATAATAATCTACCATCTAAAACTATTTAGATATCTAGTGAGACCACGTCGCTTACGGAATGGGTTTTCCACTCATTAGTATCTTATCCAAAACTTTATAAAAACCATATACTGTGCTCTTGCATCCATAATGGTTAAAACATAACAATTCAAAATATAATGATGATATGCAAACAAGTAAATCAATTCTGGATTACCCATCCCCATTCATTTTGACTGTCTATCTCATTTATAGTTTCTTGGTTCACTATTAACCTAATAGTTTTCATAGGCTGACTAATGACCTATTTAATGTCCATGGACTCCCTATTTGGTTTCATAGTTTTGATGGGATCACTAAGAACCTATTGGCCCATGCCAGTAACTCCCTTATGAATGGGTTCTCCATGAACCTATTGGTATCTCCAATAACTTCCCTTTTATCCTAGTTTTCGTTGGTTGACTAGGAGCCTACTGACCTCTGTCGATAATTTAATCCGGATATAGTTTTCATGGGTTTACTATGAACTTATTGGTCTGCCAATAACTCTTTCTGATCATAGTTTTCGTATGCTTACTATGAACCTGTCTATCTGACAACTTATTTAATCAGTATTTAGGTATATCCACTAGGTCAACTTAGTTGGTTATTCTACCCTTTTTCCCAAAATACAGTTATGGATCCATATTAAAGTGAATATGCATATTTAGAAGAAGCAAACATATTAACATAATAATACCAACACTTGTGGTTTAATATTCCTAAAATTATTTACATATAAAACATAGTTAACCCCTTTAACTTATTATTTTATAAAGGAAAGCTTCTTCAAAAACTTCATAGTTAAAACCATTTTAAAACTCCTTTATTTTAGCCATGAGTTTTCCTTTAAAAATGAGATTGGGTTCTTTTCTTTGAAAACTAATTCTTTCGAAACCATAAACTTTTACTTTCGAAACCATTGGATAACCTCCTTCGAAAGATTCAAATCTTCTTTTCAAAACACTAAGCATATGCTTTTCAGAACACTTTAAAACATCTCTTTCCAAACCATCAAACTATAGAACCATCAAACTATACCTTTCAAAGTATTAAAGTATTGCTTATTAACTCTTAGAAGCATAGCTTAGAAACTACTTGAAAGTACATATTTTGAAAGAATTGGGTTTATCTTTTGAAGTATCTTTTGGGTTGAAGTGAATATATGCGAAAGTACCCCTTTCGAAACCTTTAATCTCCATATAAAATTATGTGCGGAAAATTGATGGCTTCGGAACCGTCCTTTCGAAAGCTCAAAACATTTAAGTAAAACATTTGAAGGTTAGCTTTGAAACCCCTTCCGAACTATTACCATTGAAACCCTTGAATCCTTTTATAACCTTTAGGAAGTGGCTTGGTACATATTTAAAACTAAAGCTACCTTTCGAATTGGTTACTGACTTCAATCCATTCGAAAGGCATGGGGACGACAACAAGGTTTCGATTGGGTTGAGACTACCCTTTCGAAAGTATTAGTTTAAAACATTGGAACTCATTCGAAAGCTACACTTAAACAAATAGGTGAAAACCCCTTCGAAAGCTATTTAGAAGACCCTTTCGAAAGTATTTGTTTCAACTCCTTCGAAAGCTTTTAGTAAAAATAGGCAAGCACATTTCTTTAAAAAGTAAAACAAAGGTTTCTACCCCATCGGAAGCAAGGGTTTCGACACCATGCCTTCTGCCTTTCCCCAATCCACTACGTACCAATGTATTGATACCTTGTGTATTGGCTTCAGCTTGGTAGGTTTCGACTTGGTCGATGCGGGAGCATAGGGTCAAAAGGTTGCTTCTAAAAGAGACGAAACATATTTTCTGAATAAAATCAGATTTAATGCCATTTAAAGTAATTACTTTATAACTAACCTGCCTATTTATAACTAACCCTCCCTTTCATTAAGTAAGACAATTATAACAATTATGTCCTCCTTCTAAAATAAACTAATTTCCATAGTTAATTACTTAGGAAAAATCCCCAAAAATCGTAGAAATTCACTTTCAATATGTTATCTAACATATATAAATTTCAGATCCAAATTTTTCATAAAATAACTGAAATTAATTTCTAAACCCAATTATTCATATTTTCCTTTGAAAATTCATAATAAATTTTCCATAGCTTGGAAAATTTTAGAAATTGAAACCCATCTCCAAATTCATGTTTTAAATAATATATATTTTCTCATGGCATTTGAAATTCAATATAATTGGTTTTACCCTTAAAACCGTATAAACATTTATCAAACAATTTTGTTTGAATCAAATATGTTATAAATCCAAGCATGTCATCATCAAAAATGAACATAGTGGATTTAATCTTAAACCCAAAGATGGTTTTGATTATCACCCAACTTGATTAAGATAAGGAATTTGAGATTTGATTCTTGGTTAATTCCCCTAGCTTGAATCCTTAGCTTTAGATTTAATTTCTCCCCCTTGGTAATGGTCGGCTTCTCCCTTTTATTTTCATTTGTTTGTGTTTTGTAAAAATAAACATGAAATGAAAGGAAACGTTGGTTTAAGGCATTAAGGAGTTATGGTGCGCAATTCCTAATATGCCCTTGTTGTAATTAAGTAATCTATAAAACTATTCATAAGCCCATTTATATAACTAAGTTAGGCCTCTAAGTATTTATTCAAATCTCAACCCCTTTATCTTTCTAATATTTATATTACTCTATTTAATCTATCTAATTAGATCTCCTGAATAATGTTATTAAAAATTAGGGGTGTTATAGCACTCCCTCCAACTTCAGGATTCTATTTGCTCCCCTGATCCCCTGGAGAAAGCCTCCGCGATTTTTACACACAGAGCATTGCGAAGCATTTGCTCACATTATGGCATTTCAATGGATGATGTACTTCTGCCTCGAGAGGTCAATTCGCTCATAGGACGCCTTTTGGACATGTGGCCTACCATCGCAACGTGTGCATGTACAGTGCGGTGACCCCGTTTAATCATTTTCTGATGCCGACCCTTCAGAATATGGGCTAGCCCCATTTTAGATTCTCTAGAATGGCTATGCCATGCTGACATGTTTATATATTCTATTTGTGTGAATGCTCAATCGTGCCACGAACTTCGTCGAGCTGCAGTTCCGTTTACCATTTAAAAAGAGGGAGGCCAACCGTCTCTTGTTTACATTGACGGGCAACACGACCGAAAGCTTGTACTCTATATCCAAAGCAAAGTCCCCACATTTGAAAATTAATTTCTCTTTGTCAAGTTTCCTAAGGGGTTCACTTGTCTAGTGACCACAAGGGGTAAGTTTCTCTCACTGGGCATAAAATTTACTTTATCTGTTAAAAAGTCTTCTGAATGACCATCTATTCTTTTGCAGTACTTTCAAGAATTAATAAGGATCTAACATTCTTGCCTGTTCTCAGTACCTTTAAGGCAGTCGATGCCCGAGAATGCACGATCATATTTCTACTCACCTGTGAGAATCTTCGCCGATGTAGGCTTTTACATCCTAGGAGATTAGTTGGGTTTGTTAGTATCTCTTTTCACTCCAGAGCTCAAGCTCGCTCAGTTTCTACCTCCCAGGATTCTGACAGAGATGTTGATGATGAAGAGAGAGATAACAACTCGTCTGGCGAGTCAGCAGAATCATCTAAGGAAACCCAATTTGAAATTGTGACCGTCAGTCCGCCCAGTATGCCTCTGATCCCCAAAAATAAGGAAGAGGAGTAGGTCCATTAGGAAGGTAAAGCTTCGGTAATTGTGAGAAAGGAGAAAGGAGGAGCCGATGAGGGACTCCCTTCAATTGACAAGGAATAAACTTGAATATAGATATTGATGAAGGCGACGTCGATTCAGATGACAAGTCCCCGAAGTTGGGTCCCGGGCACACTCCATCATCCACTTCTAAAGAAAATTTTGAAGAAGTCCCTTTTAAAGATGAACCTACCCTCAGTCATTCGCCGGGAGATGTCGAATTTGACTTTGAAGATGCAAGTGACATTGTTGTAGATGTGAAGGTTTTAATGGGTGATTCTACTTCGTAATGGTTGACTTCTTAGCTTGCCCAATCTTTCCTGCCGAAATGAATATTATGACATTAATTATCGATTGATCTATTTTATGTTATTCTGCTGGGGTCATTAAACTGTAGCATACACTTCACTAGGGCCGCGCATTTCATTGTTATTCATCTAGAATTTTTATCCATCAAATGTCTTTTCACCTAAAATTATTTTTTAATTTGCTACAGGAATCAAGTCTTGGGGCTTTTATAATGATCTTAATCGAGCGCTCGTGTCTCAGCAATCAAAAAGACATTCATCGCGATACTACTCCTCCCGTGAGACCGATAAAGAGAGATGGGGAAGAAAGAAAAGGGGGTAGAGGAGCATCGACGAACTGGGAATGATCAAGACCACAACAGGGGGAGTGGCCAAGAAAAAGGAAAAGCTTGATTGAGTAGAGGGACCGGTCTAAAAAGTCAAAGAAATATCAAGAACGTCTTCCTGCTACCACTTCCGAGGACATGACCTCCTCTACTCATGCTGCTACCGGTCCTCTTCCAATTTCAAGGCGATCTCCTTACATTCTCCCTATCAGTCCCTCTCCTTTGCAAGCTGCATTTCCCCACTTAATCCCGAGGGGTTCTTTACAACAAGCCCGATCTGCAGTCATTCCACGTAGAATCTTACTCGCCCTATTTTCAGGTGATCCGAAGTGGCTTGGAGCAGGCCAACGGGTGGAAGAAACTATGCATGCAACTTTCAACCATTAACCGAAATGATCACCAGGAGATCCTCTCATTTGAGTTCGAGAAAGACTAATTTGAAAAACAGCTTCTAGATCGTGACTTGGAAATTAAAAGATTGAAGGAGAGAGGCGATGCCTTGAAGAGGGAAAGTAAGAATGCTTCTTTGTTTAAGGAGCTGAAGTAAGTGAACAAACAACCCACAATCATATTCAGAGACGAGATAAAAGAAGTGCCACGTCGAAGCAAAAGTGCAAGTGAGGCGACAATTGAAGCTGAGAAGAGAGTCGTAGCTGAACAATCCCAAGAAATTGTCTCTCTATGCATTCAAATTTTGGCTTTCGAAACCAAGAAAATCAACCGGCCGTGGAGAAGGCTAGCATGGAGACAAGCTTTTCGGAGCTCCAAGATACTTTTACAAAAAAAAGGGAAGGCTTGGACACCACCATTCTTGGTTTCTATGTTAACTCCATGCTCCATCTAGGTAACCTCCTTTTTTGGGCCCATCGTTCCCTCACATGCTTGCGGTGGTTTGGTAGGAAATTCTAGCTTGGTTTGATGACATGGGTGGCAGTTATTCCGAAGAGGAGCTGGCTCAAGACTGCCTGAATGAGGAATCCCGCCAAGCTTTAGTGGAAATCCAGAGAATCTTAAAACTATAGAGGAAGCGTTGATCCATCGCTGCTAGGCCACCACCAAGGCTACCTCCGAACACTTTCCCTCGTGGCCGGGCGAGTCATCATCGCATTTCCATACAGATGAGGGGATCGCCGCCACTTCTCCCATAATCGTGCAGCTGTCGAAGGAAGGCAACGACAAAGGCTTCGAAATTGTTGCACAAGACCAAACTCCCACTATAGGTAACTTTCTTCTCTTTCCCTGCTTGAAGATTTTCAGTTCATGCCTGATGAAATCGCTGAGACAACCGCCCTTTATTATAAAATTATAGATCAACCTCCTCCTTCTACTGGATCGCCTTCTCATCACGACACTAGGTCTGCTGTTATTTTAAGTGTATCAACATTGTCTCTACTTCTGGCTCACAACCTGGTCCATATTTTGAGCAAATTGAGGCTCTACATGGTTTGTATGACCACTCTATTTCTCAAGAGGAGAGCTTTGCAGTTATCGGTGCGCAAGAGCGGGCAGACCGAGGCAGCCAACTAGAGAAAGTAGAAACAGAGCGGTCGAATATTGAGGAACATATGGTTGTGGTAAAAAAGGAGAAGGTTGAGGCATGGAGGAAGTCATCTAAAAGCTCTCATTAGCTTCACAAGCATAAGGGAAAGCAAGCACTGCCAATGGTCCCGATTCAGAGAGTGAGGGTGCCCCGGGCAAGGATAGGCCCGAGAAACTGCAAATTAGAGGCGAGAAAGGTGACCGGGATAGTGGTGAGCAAACACCTTAATTTGACCAGTCTTTATCTTGTTGTTTTGTTTTTGATTACCTTTTTTACAAGTGTAGATTCTGCGCTCATTATTCTTTTTGTTGTTGTTATAGTGCAACTTTGTATTTTCCTTTTTGTTGGCTGATATTGTGTGGGTACGGCCCCCACATTTTAACTTTGTACAACAAAAAGCTATAAATAATACATGTTGTCATTTTGATTGTAATTTTTCCTATCTGCTTATCTACGTTTCATGCACTTAAGTTAATTTTATTCACTGCTAATTTATCTAGTCCTGTAATTATCGCCAAAATTCTTTATTTTGAGTAACAAAATTGTGAAGTAATTGGATTTTGTTTTTGAATATTTTTTATTTGAGTACCAGTGTGCCCCTCAATTCATGGAGCTGCTTACTTTGAACACTTGACAAATGACCAGTCGATCTAAGTGATTTTTTTGGAATTCTCTGCTGACTTGTAGTTGTTTGACATTGTTGGGTTCATACCCGTTGCTCCCGATAATGGGAGTGGGATGATTCTTATTATCCCATCAATGGATGAGTTTCCTGGTATCGCCAAGGCAATACCAGGACTTAAGAGTATGTGTGGCTTATGAAACGCGTGGCTTTTGAAAGTGTGTGCAGCTTATAGGATGCACGACTTTGTGGAGTATGCACGGCTTATGGGATGCCCGGCTTTTGGGATCGATATGACTCGTCGATCCGAGACTGTTTGGAACTTATCCAAGTTACCAATCTTCGGACTACGTAAGGATTTTATGCTGTGAGAGTGTGATTCCATAGCTCAAAAGGAATGCGTGGCTTATGGAATGCACGAATTTGATTTGGTCCTTCCCGGTGCTGCAAGAGCAACATCGATTCTTAGAAGGCGAGGATCGAATTCTGCCAATCCAAAGGTTTAGGTCAATTTGCTTCCGTCGACCCAACGGGTAAGTGGGGTGTACTTCGGCATGGTTTAGCTATCTCAAGCAGCGATTGGGTGGTTTTGAGCCGATTTGACCTCATTGACTTGGCAGATTACTTTTATGAACGCTGTTATATTGGTTCAGAAAGCAAAGCAATTTTATTAAGAAAATTTGGGTGGGCTCTGCCTATTTACAGTGCCTTCGGTATCCCGGGATGGCTTATTTACTAAAAAAATAAGAAGTATTTAAGATAGTTTCATATAAAGTAATGATGCAACGATTCGTTGTTCCATGCTCGAGGAATTTGGATTCCATTGACGGTTGTCAGTTTAAATGTTCCATCCGCTAGATTTTGGCTGATTACGTAAGGCCCGTCCTAGTTGGTCCAAAGGTTCCTGGTGTAGGATAGATTCGTTTGAGGAGAAGGTATCCTACTTCAAAGGTTCGATTGTGAACTTTGGAGTTGAAGTACCATGCGACCCTTTTTTGGTGAGCAACGGTCGTTAACTCGGCTTCTTCCCTTTTCTCGTCGATCATGTCAAGCGACTTGAGTAGGAGCTGCTCATTTTTCCTTCGATTGAAATTCTGCCTTCAATGAGAGGAGACTTCTATTTCGAAGGGGATCATTGCTTCTGAGCCATACGCCAAGGCGAACGGGGTATGCCCGGTTGCTACTTTGTGTGTTGTTCTGTAAGCCAATTGTAAGAGTGGAAGTTCATCAACCCAATTTCCTTTGGCTTTAGTTAGCCGTTTTTTGATGGTGGACTTGATGATCTTGTTTATTGCTCCCACTTGCCTGTTTTCTTATAGATGGGCAATGGTGGAATTGCTTTTCTTGATTCTAAAGCATTTGCAAAAGTCTATAAACTCGGTGCTTTCGAATTGGGTCCCATTATCAGTGATGATTTTATATGGTATGCCAAACCTACAAATAATGTTTTTGGTGACAAAGTTAATGAATTTTTTTGTGGTGATGGTGGCCAAGGGTTCTTCTTTGGCCCATTTGGTGAAGTAGTAAACGGCAACTATAGCAATTTAGCCTCTCCTTTTGCCATTAGCAATACACCAATCAGATGAATTCCCCATATCACAAACAGCCATGGCTTGAGCATCTGCATTAGCTCTATTGAGGGAGTTCTTTTGATCTTGTTGAATCTTTGGCATCGGTCACACCGTCTAGCTTAATCTACTACATCACGATTTACTGTTGGCCTGAAATACCTGTATCGTAGGATTTTCTTTGCAAGGGTTTGCCCACTGGTATGGTCTCCGCAGTCGCCTTCATGAACTTCTTTCAAGATCCATTGAGCTTCATCGTTGGTCATAGATCTGATCAAGGGGGTAGAGAACCCCCTTCAGTAGAGTATCCCATCATGTATTATGAACCACGATGCCTTTTTGAGAAGCTTTTTTCACTGGTTCCTATCTGTGGGAAGAGTTCCTATAAGCAAGTAGTCTTTGATTGGAGTCATCCATGTTTCTAATTCAATGGTGGTTTCAATAATCTAGTTGATATCCATTTCGCTTATGCTTGGTGTGGTTAGGGTTTCAACCAAGACAAGTCCCAAACATTGAGCTTCTTTGGAACTAGCCAGTATAGCTAAGAAGTCAGCCTTTGTGTTCAGCTCCCTCGGAATGTGAGTTATGGTGCAATGTTCGATGTTGTTCAACATTTCTAGCACTTTAGATGGATATGGGGCAAGGTTCTCCTCACGAGCCTGCAATTCGCCTTTCACCAGACATACGACTAACTGAGAGTCGCTATAGATGTGTATGGATTTATCTCTAGCTCTTTCACAATTTTTAGCCTAGCTATCAATGCTTCGTATTCTTCTTCGTTATTTGATGTTGGGAACTCTAATCGCAAGGCATAGAAAATGGCTCGTCCTTTGGGACTTTCAAGCACTACCCCTGTCCCCGAGTAGAAGTTATTAGACGCGCCATCCACGAAGAGTTTCCACTTCTGGTATAATTTCTTCTTCATCATCCTATATGGTAAATTTGGCAATGAAATCTGCCAATGCTTCCCCGTTGATTTCCCTTCTAGGATGGTACATGATTTTATAATGATTCAATTCGATATTCCATTTGATGGGTCGCCTAGAAGTCTCGGGGCGACACAATATTTGTTTTAAGGGTTGATCGGTCAATACTTTGATCTGATGTGTTGGGAAATACGGTTGTAACTTCCTAGATGCGGTCAAGAGGCAATACGCTAGCTTTTCCAATTTCAAATAGTCTTTTCAGCTCCAATGAACCATTAGTAATGTAGTATACGGGTCGCTAGATTCTAGCTTCTTCACGTACAAGAGCACCACTTAATGCATGAGGTGAGATTGCTAAGTAGATGAACAAGTCCTCTCCATCTACTGGATTTGATAGGATCAGTGGGGTTTCCATATGTCGTAGCAACTCTTCAAACGTAGTTTGACAAGCCTAATTCCATTCGAAGTTCTTCTTTCCTTTCTTTAGTACATCAAAGAATGGTATACATTTGTCGGTGGCTTTTTAGATGAACCGGCTTAGCGCCGCGACTTTCCCACTCAGGCTTTGTAACCCCTTCTTGTTCTTTGGGGCTTCAACTTCTCATAGGGCCGTAATTTGCTCTAGATTTTCTTCGATGCCTCTAGCACTCACTATGAATCCCAAGAACTTTCTGGAGGCAACCCCAAAGTGACATTTAAGTGGATTGAGCTTCATCCTATATTTTCGCAGTATTTCAAACATTTCGGAGAGATAATCCAAGTGATAGGTAGCTATTCACAAGTTAACGAACATATCATCCATGTAGACTTCAATGGTTTTTCCGATCTAGCACTTGAACTTGGCATTTACCATTCGCTGTTAAGTTGCCCCAGCATTCTTAAGCCAAATGGCATTACTTTGTAGCAATACAGTCCTAGGCCAGTAATAAAATTGGCATTTTCTTGGTCCGATTCGTGCATTATGATCTGTTTGTACCTCGAGTATGTATCCATAAGTTATAGCAATTCATGTCCAGCCGTCCTATCCACGAGCTGGATAATTTTAGGCAGAGGAAAACTATCTTTCGAGCAGGCTTTGTTTAAGTTTGAGTAGTTTATACAAGTTCGCCATTTCCCATTGGACCTCTTGACCAAAACCGTATTAGATACCCATTCGAGGTAGGTCGCATTATGGATGAAACCACTGGCCATCAACTTGTCTACTTCTTCTCTCAATGACTTGGATCATTCGGGGCCCAAGCTGTGCCTTTTTTGCTTTACCGGTGTAAACCTGGGATCAATGTTGAGTGCATGGCATGCAATCCAGTGATACCCCACAAATATCTGAATGTGTCCAACCGAACACATCCAAGTTGGCGCGAAGAAATTTAGTGAGTTCTAACCACATCTTCTTTCCAAGGCGCGATCCAATTTTCAAGACCCACGTCGGATCATCCATGTGGACTTTAACAAACACCGTCAATTCTGTCGGTGTTTCCCAATCCTCCCCTGAACTCTTCTTTTTATGGTCCAAAGCCTTGTCAGATCGGCTATGGTCCCTAAGCTAGGGGCGGCTCGGTAGTTGTTATTCGGTAGGTTCGCAAATGTGGAGAGTTTTCCCTACATTCTTCCCCGTTTCCTTTCTTTTAGATTCAGGTTGTTCTATGATGTAACATTCTCTGGCGTTACATTGTGCTCCTTTGATCGCTGCAGTTTCATTCACCATTGGGAATTTCATGGTAAGGCAACATTGGACTATAGCGATTCTGAAATATGCCAGCTTGGGCCATCCTAAGAAGGCATTGTATGCAAAAGTTTCATCTACGATCACGAAAGTTTGGATTAGGGTGAGTCTTCGTTCGCCTTCACCAAGTTCTACAAGCAAGTCAATCGTCTCGATGGCTGTTTGGGTTCGTCGGTGAATCATTGAATTTTTGTTTGGTAGACAGATACATCTTTCATGTTGATCTTCATCTGGTCAAAGGAGCGTTTGAAAAGAATATTCATAGAACTGCCACTATGAACCAAGACTCGTCGGACCATGGTAGGTACGATCCCGACTGTCACGACCATGGGATCAAGAGTTGGAGCTTCAGTACCATCGGTTTCTTGATTTCGGAATACTATATCATCGTTCAGAGTTTTTTGCCTCTTGGCAGGGGCTCCATCTTCGATCGTAGGGCACGAGTCCTTCGAAGCGTGTTTTAATGAGCTTGCATACCGCTCCATTTCTCCCCAACTCCTTTGTGCGGTTTGAGGTCCTCCGAATGTCATTCAATGATGAGTCTCTGGCCAGTTCATCTAGATCCCTCTTCGCTGGTTCTAGCTTGATTTCCTTGATCCCTAAAAGCTTAAGGAGCGGCAGGTCGGTCAGGATTTTGCGATTTTCTCATGTATTGTTGAAGCTTGTTTTTCCGGATCAGCTCCTCAATTAAGTTCTTTTGGTGATGGCACTCATTTGTGTTGTGGCCATGCGTTTCGTGGAAGCAATGGTACTTCCTGGAATGCTTTTGCTATTCAGTTGCTTCCTTTTAAGGATATTCTGGTAATCCTCTTTCCCTTGTGTTGCAAGATAGATGTTTTTCGGAGTATCATTGAACGGGGTGTAATCTTCGGGCCTAAAGCCTTTAAGCCGCTTATTATTATCATTTCATTTATTGGAATTCTGATTTTTCTTTGTCTATTTTCGTCTTTTCCTGTACTTCCTTCAGCGATCCCGGTGGTATTTATGTCCTGTCTCATCGCCATGCCACTCTGCCAACGTTCATAGTTGTAAGCTACTAGAATTCCTTTCTAACTCCTTTCCTCTTCCAAACTCAAGTTTTGACTCGCTTTACTGTTGAAGTTCTTTATAGTGGCAGGTTGTTTCATTTTGATCCAATTTTCGAACTTAGTTTCAGGGTGGATGGCGCGGACCAAGGCCATAAAAACCATATCCTTGTTCAGATTGCTTACTTCTGTCACCGTGGTGTTGAACAGATTCGTGAAAGACTTTAGAGATTCGTTTCATCCCTGGAATAGACCGGACAAGGACATCACATCTTTAGGTTGCGCCATGTGAAATCTGACTTGATCAAGAAATCTTGTTGCTAGTTGATCGAAAGTGGAGATGGATCTTGGCGGAAGCTTAGTGAACCATATGGAAGCAATTCCCTCCGAAAGATTAGGAAACATCTACATCGAATGGCATCCCAAGTATTCGCTCCATCCATGTACCAATTGTACTTGTATAGATGGGGTTTCAAATCTCTCATTTCGTCATAGGACAGAATAGTTGGCATGGTGAACTTTTTTGGGCATTCAAGATCTCATCAGTGAAGGGAATCCGACTTGGAGCGGATTCATCATCCCTTCTATTATTACTCTCATCCATCAGTCGCTTGACCATGTCTGCAATATATGCCTCATATGTCTGGTAGTCCGAGGGTCGACTGTCAGTAACTACACCAAGTATTTGGTTTTGCAAACGATCTTGGTGAGTGGGCTGAAGCCTCGAGTCTCCTGTCTTTGGAAGAGCTACTCCCTCGGGATTCCATTGGCTTGTGGTTGACCTGATTGGGGCATTTTGGACATCCTAGGCATTATCGAATGCATTGGCATTTCCTTCCAACTTACCGCCGTTAAGTTGCTCTCCATATTCCAAATCGGAGAGGTCCACAACTTTATCCTCTTATGGGGTCTTTGCTCCAAGATTTGATTTCGTAGTTAATTGCCTCGCAGTAGGTGGAGTGTTTGTGTTTCCTTCTACATTGATTCCCATGGTTCTAGCTATCACTTCTTTTTACGACTGCTTCCCGTTTCTTCAGTTTAGGCTAAAAATGGAAGAACTTTCTTGTTCTACGGCAGATGTGGTTTCTTCCATGGTTTTCGGAGTAGGATGTGATTGTAAGGCTAAGAGGGCATTAAGTTTGTCCACAAGAGCTCTTTAACTGCTTTCCATTCTCTGATTGATTTCATCAACCATTTTATTCAATTCATCTCTTATAACAACTTCGCATTGATTAAAGGTTCCTGGCACCTGATCTCCTATGTTGGCACTATTTACTTCGATTCGTTGATGATTCATCTCTTCTCCGGCAATTATCTCCCATATGGATCTCCCAGAAGCATTTATATTTCTTCTCGGAGCCACTGATTCTTAGCAGTATATTTTTTGAACAGAGATTAAGGACCTAACTACTGAACCGATCTGATCTAAAGTAGATAGTTAGATCTTTCCCTGAGTTGGCCTCTCAATGAAAGCACCAAAATGTTAACCAAAAAATGGATCACCACCATGGACTAAGTGTGAAAACACTAGCTCTGTTTATCAAGGAAAATAAGATAAAAAAGCAATAGTAAATCGTAGAAAAAGTAAATGAACAAGAGATTGTTATAGTGGTTCGGTTGTTAACGAAGCCTATGTCCACTTTATGGATTTTATTGATATATTGACTGTTGATCACAGGTACAAGTTGATTACAATTTGTTTGTTTGTATTAAAGGATATCAAGCTGCCATTGAAGAAGACAAAAGAAAGGATCTCTATTGTCCCATGGCAGCCATTGCGAGGAAGAAGCAGCCAATCCCCTTTCTGTTGATGGCAGGATGGTATTTATAGGATTCTAAGAGCATTTGAATCGAAACCAAAGCACCAAAGGCCTCTAGTCATCACTATGTGGCAGCACATAAATTTTGAAAGTAAACAGATCTATCTATTTGGATCGATATCGATCCAATTGGATCGGTTCGGTACCGTTCCAAATAGTTGAGGAATTCCTACACAACTTTCATCTAACAGGCTTCCTTATCTGCTAATGAGGATTCCCGTGCAATTTCATGACTTGTTTACTTGTTTTGATGCTAAATCACCAATAGGTTGGATCGAACTATAAATTGCATAGGACAAGTCCTGACTTCTTCAACCTGGATGCTCTAAATGTTATCAAATTTAATAGATAAGCTTAGAAGTGAGGTGGGGACATAATGTAAGTGGTTCAAAGCAATAACGAGCAAACAATTTGGATCGATACCGATCCAATTGGATCGGATCGGTGCCGATCTAATTGGATCAGATTGGTGCGGATCCAAATACTTGTCTTATTTTTTTCCCAAATTCCTAGGGTTCATTTGTTATGTTCTTTTAGGGCTTCCGGGCAAGTTTTGAGTCGTTCAGGCTCAGTTCGAATGTTCTAACTCCTCCTTACTTTCACCAGGTTAAAAACCCGGTTAACAATGTCATAAAGGCATTTTATTTCCAAAAATAAAATAATAATTGTTACATATTCTTGCTTAAATAGAGAAATAAGTGTATGTAAAAATAATCGTGCGCGACATTTGATGGTTAAAAAGCTGTTTATCAATAAAAGGATTTATCGATCACTTTATCGATATTTTTCCAAGGAATATATTTTGTTAACATTTTTCACATAAAACATGACTATTTATGATTAATAAACCTATATTTGAATATTTAAAATTAATTAAATATTCTAAATCAAAGTGAAAAAAATTACGGGTCATTACAAGTACGCTCTGGTCTAATGGAGTAGACCCCATTTTAGCGTGAACTATACATTCATGGACATAAGGATTTACAAGACTTTCACTCTCAAGTAGACAAGTTCATCCAAATGGATGAAATATACCATGCCAAAAAGAAAGAACATCTCAAACGAGAAACGGGAAAGATTAATCACAACCGTAATCACAAAAATCCAAGGTGTGAAGAAGACTCAAACGCAAGCTATGTTACTTTAAATAAACCGATACCTTACAAACACGCTACATTGAAGGAGAATGGTTATTTCCCGATCTCTCAGAAGGAAACGATTAACCCAGAACCAAGGAATGGAGGAGAATATTGTTCTTATCACAAATCTAATGGACACAAGATGGATAAATGCTGGGTGTTAGCAGGTATAATCCAATGGATGATTCTTAAAGAACGGTCAAAGGAGTTTGTGAAGGATAACCAAAAAGGTGCCCATCCAGAAAAGAGTAATCCTAAACTTTTGAATATCACTACAAATGTGGTAGAAGAAGACGTCCAACATAATTTCATCCTACCTCCTAATAGAATTGACGTGATCCATGAGGTCCACTTATAGTTGGAAATAGCAAGGGCGCCAGAAATCGATACATCGAGGAAGCGGAGGAAGGAATTTTATCAATCCAGGAAGAACCACAACATAAAAACCTTAGGTATCAGATTCAGATGCATAACCTAACCATTATACATAAGAGCTGAAAGGCTTCGACATCCCCATAACAACCCACTCATGATACTGATCAAATCGGGCTTTCAGTTGTGACGAAAATTCTCTTAACACCAAAAGTGCGGTAAGCGTTATCTTTAAGCATGCCTTTAATCAAACAGGAATTCCTAAGAAGAAGTTTGAACTAAGCATGTAGTATGTCTTTGGATTCAACAATAAGGGGTCAACCCCCGTAGGGCAAATAAAGCTGCTGGTATAGATGGGGGTTCCACCACACTACAAAACTTTCAAAACTATGTTTATTATAATTGATCAGCGATCTTATTACAATGCGTTCTTTGGAAGGCCAACACTAGATAAGGTTGATGCTTTCGTTTCACCATAGTACCCGATGGTGAAGTTTCTAAGAAAGAGTGGCTGGGGAACAGTAAGGGGAGAGTAGTTTAGCTCCCATGAAATTATTTTTCTACATTTAATTAATATAAGCGAATTCCTTGTTACGACATAGTGCAAGGTAAATCAATCGAAACTGAAATTACTCAACCACTAAATAAGGTTTGTGCAACTAATCATTCAAAGCAAAAGAAAAAGCATGCAATGAAGATAAACATATGTCAGAAAATTCAGCTTTCCCGAAAAGAAAAGGAAGAGAAAAGATGCAAATCTAGTGGATGAAGAAATGGAAGGAGAAGAGATCATCACTGGACTCGTTTGTAGGGGTGATCGAGAGAGGATGAAACCCACCAAGGAGCTTGAGGAAATATGTATAGGCCAAACTGATATAACAAAAATAGTAAAGGTTGGAAAAGAACTATATAGCAAACCGAAGGGGAGTAAGTTCATTTTCTTTGATCTAGCAAAGATGTGTTCGCTTAGACTCATTCAGATATGGTAGGAATAGACCTAACCGTTATGTGCCATGCTTTAAACATAGATCCAAAATTCGTGCCAATTTGACAAAAGAAAAGACAATTCGGTAAAGTATGATCTAATACTTTAAAGGAGGAAGTCAAAAGGTTGCTTGAAAATGGATTCATCCTAGAGGTGCTGTAACAACCCAAAATTTGTGCTATAACAATTAATTATCGAATTAATTAAATGATAAAGTAACTTTATGAAATTATCAGAATTGAGGCACAGGAGTTCACCATTATGTCCGTGGTAATTTTTTGGTCAATTTTGATATATAAAACGTAAGAATCCGAGTCAATATGAAGAAGTTACGCACGAAACAAGAATCAATGAAAAAAAAATTATATGGGCTACGTCAACCAGGAGGTCCATCGAACCATCACCTAGGTCGACCAACCGATCGACCTAGGGGGTAAAGGTCGACTTGGTGGTCGACCCGACCTGTTATGGTGAGCGAAGTTTTATTTTGAGGCGGTGCGAATATTTTATACGTCATTTACAATATTTTGCTCCATCTTGTCCGTTCGTGCTTCCATCCGATGGCTCCTATTCAGCCTATGGTGTAGTTGCTTCATATTCAGTCCTCAAATCCAACGGTATGAGATCCACTTCCACCCCTATAAATAAGACCCTAGGCCTAACACTTTTTCTCATTCTAGATTTCTCCGCTTGGGTTCACCTTTTCAGGAAGGACCTAAAAGGAATAATTTTCCAAGAAATGATCTAGGAAGATTTAAATGGAAGAGCTTAGGACCATAGGTGAGTGATTACAATTATTCTAAAGATTTCTTTAAATTATTTAAAATAATAGGGTTTTCAATAGTTGTAGTTTTACTACGATTTTTGGAATAACCTTTTTAGTAATTTATTACAGTTTTTAAAATTTATTTTCAGTCAATTTCTTTTAGCTATTTTTTCAATTAATTTTAGTATAATTGATAGATTTTCCATTTATTTACAGTTTATTTAAATATTTTAATTTATTTACTGTTATTTATGCGTTATTTACATCTTTTTCCTACGCTTTGGATTTTCTTCTAATTTCAGTTTTCTTTTATTTCTCCTTCTTCTTCGCATACGAATTAGAATAGATTAAACGCGAATATGTATTAAAATTATAAGAATACTGATATAATGGAAGATAAGATGCAAATTGTAAAGGCTGTAAAAACGTTAAACTAAGACTGAAATTAAGCCTAATTATGATATTAATGTTAGAATTAGACTAATTAAACATAATTTGCCTAGTTATAACTTAGAATTATAACTAAAAGGAGTATAAGATAAAAGAAGCTTATTTTTACACTAGACATTGGGTTAAGTAATAAGCATGATTATAACGTAGGTTATAATAAGAAAAAGAACAGAATGAAGCTTATTTTAAGACAGGATAAATTAATAAGCACATATAGCAAGAAAAAAAGTAAAGGCTTATTTAAATAATTTACCTAAGTTAATAAGCAAGAATTAAAGTAGGACCTGTACCAAATAACATTCCCCTATTATTTCTACGAACACAGTGTTTCAACTAATCCTGGAGTGAGATGAGGGGCACGCTTATGCTATTAATGGTAGTAATTGAGTATTTGGGCAAGGGGTGCAACTAGATATTGTTTGGATGGCAGGTCAGTACAACAACATTGCCCCTATTTTCTATGGACATGGTGATCTCCCATTAGCCTATTGTGGGATGAGGGGCATGCTTATGCTAGAGCTTGAGGTAATAAGAAGATCCAATAGATGGAACAACGGGTAACATGATCATGGTGGCAGTTACCGGTGCGAGTTCCATTCGGGTGCTTAGTATTAATATATGTGTCTTTTGTAGGCACCATTGTCTTCTATGTAGGGAGCTATATAATGTCTAGACCACAGTAAATACTTTGAATTTCATTCGTTACATCATTTCTTTGTAGGGAGTTATATAGCATCTAGGCCGCAGTAAGGTCGATGGAGTGCAGGCCGATTAAAGAGTAGAATTAGGATTTCAGCCTAATTGTAGGATTAGGAATTCAGCCATCAAAGCCGCTATCAAAGACAAGTGCAAAAAATCAAAGTTAATCAATTATATTTATTAAGTTAATTCGTATTCCTTCTCTCTATTTCCTTTGTTTCCTTTTATATACTAGAACTATTGTAAGGTCTATTACTTTTACTTTGCTTAAAGATTCTAGTAATTACTATCATTCACCAGACTTTTAGTATGTCCCACTCCTTTATTTTCCTCCCTTTTCCCCCACAAGCAATTAAGGAAGAGGAGACAAGGTTGCAATTTCTTGGAGATTTCTTTGAAGGAGATTCCACTATGTACTTCCACTTCTTTTATTTCAGCTTTTTGTTCTTTACTTGTACTAGCACATGTTGTTGACTAGTTGTACTCTGATTTATGAGACTATGGTTTTCTTTGATTTCATAAGACACGTATGTACGGTATTTTGACACGTGATGTATTTGGTATTTGGTGACTTATTTGTTTTTTAAAGAAATTATGAACATCTGTTCTAAATAAGTTATTATTTAAATTGTTTCCGCTATTTTTACCTATTTCTATCTTGTGAATCTTAGTCTCCGCTAGCTTTAGTTATACGTACAACGCACCACATCTTCGAATATGTCCTTTTGGGTAAAATAAGGGGTGCGGGGTATTTCATTTGGTATCAGAGCCTAAGGTTACTGGATTCCTAAAAATTTATTTTAAAAAGTAGTATTTTTCAAAATAACTTGTTTTAAAAGTATTTTTCAACGAACTCTTAGAGATAGTTTTCAAGTATAAAAGAGGGTTTTATGAAAATCCCCTCAAAGTCCAGTTCAACCTTCTTTCGATTCTTTCAAGCCCAAGTTTCCTTTTTCTTTGCATAGTATGGTTTACTGGTTCCGTAGAGCTACGGTACCAGAGGTGCATAGGCAAGCGCCCAATACAACACTGGTAGGTGGAAATCCCTTTAATCCACCTACACTAGTCGATTTATCTAAGCTATGCAGGGACTTCACTAGTATAGGAGGCAGAACTTCTTCTGGCATGGAGAATTCAAAGGACACACGAGCTAGGTTGGAGAATATGGAGAAAAGTTTAGTCGGTAAGGTTTGGAGGACTGACAGAGTGGTCAACCTACATCTTGGCAGCTGAAGGGAGAGCTTGAGAAGGTTCCCACAAGCTCTAAGAAGTAGTGGGGAAAGGACTAGAAGGATAAGGAAAAGAGGAAGGAGGGAGGACCTTATAAGCGAATCAAGAAAAGTGGAAGATGTAAACGCTGTAGAATGGTTGGTCATTACGCAAAAGACTATAAGAGAGAGAAGGTGAAGAAGTGTTACTTCTGTGGATAACCCGATCATCTTAGTAAGTTTTGTCCTCAAAAATAGGGCAGGGAGCGAGTGCACCTGCAGTGTAGATTCGGGCTTTAGATGCAACACCTTTTAATAGTAGACCGGATCGAGGTAGGAAAATTTGGTTTCTATTTTTGAATTTTGACCATTCGGAATCTTTTTGATCCAAAAGCCTCACACTATTTCATCTTTAGTTCTTTGGTAGATTGTTTGCACTTATACATCTCTTTAGTAGTAGAACCCATTGTTGTTTCAAACCCCATATACGGAGCTATATTAGACTGCGAGAGGAGAGTCGTTAGACTAGAGACAAACAGTGGTAGGACGCTCAAGGTTTCTTACGATCCGTAAGGGTCAGTCATGTTAAGTTTCCTTTATTCCCTCGATTCTTCATTGTCAGATTTAGATTCGGTCCCTATTGTTAGAGATTTTCTAGACTTCTTTGAGGAGGTTAAGGGACTACCCCCAAGAGAGAGATTGACTTCAAGATTTATTTCACTAATAATGCTAAGCTAGTAGCATTACCCATGGCACCTAGAGAGAGAGAGGAAGGAATCGAGAAAGCGAGACCCATGAGCTTTTGGAGAAAGGTTTCATAAGAAGAAGCATATCAGAGTAGGGAGCACTAGTCTCTCTGCTACTAAGGCCGATGGTTCCCCTTTGCGTAGACTATAGGGAGTTGAATAAACTCACGAAGGAGAATCATTATCCACTTCATAGGATTGATGATCTTTTTGACCAATTAGCTAGCTCTTCGGTATTCTCCCAGCTTTATTTAGCCATAGGATTTCATCAAGCTTAGGGTCGTTGATGACAGCATTAATAAGACTACATTTAGGACACCCGATGGATTCAATGAGTGGTTGGTTAGGCGTTTTGGGCTAACCAATGCCCCGGCCTATTCATTGATCAGTTGTATTCATGGACAACATTTTGGTGTTTTTCAAGAGTAAGGAGGAGCATGCTATTCATCTAGAGGAGGTTCTTCATACACTGCGCATTCTTCAGTTGAAAGCAAAGTTCTTGAAGTATCACTGTTGGCATAAGGAAGTGCATTTGTTGGGGAATAGAGAAGGTCTGCACATGGAAAGAGTTTGGTAAACAGTTTTGTACATTTAGGCTCGGATTGTGAAAATCCAAAGCGTGATAGGCAAAGATCGTGGATGTACAATAGAAAAGGAGGCAAGCCACATGTAGATAATTGCATAAATTATAATTGTTTCATATAAATGGATTTAAAGGTAGTACCTTAGAATAAATATAAGTATAGGAACAAAAGACTAAGTAAGGAAATGAGATTTCCAAGGTTTAGGAAGGATACTCCTAGGGTAGAAGTAGAAAAATCCAATTTATGTCTAACCCAATAAACTAAAATGATTAGAATTGAAAAAAAACTATATAATTGTCAATATTTTGAAATTAAATACCAGGTTTTTGGGAATATAGCAAGAAATTTAAATTGGTTTTTATATGACGAAAATTTTATTGAAAAAGTGGAAATTCTTTTTGAAGAATTATAGAATGTATATAGCTAACTAGTTTCTTTGAAAGTAAACAAAGGTTTAAAATATGAAAACCTAGCACGTATTAGGTACCGAAAATGTAAATTACAACATTTATTGTTGTAATAGATGTTTTCGTGAAAATAAAGGGAGCATAGACTATAACACTACCTTATAGTAAGTAACTCGCAAAGGAAATGTTTTTACAAAGTAGATGTGGTTTATTAGTATTTTTTTTAATTAAATTCATACTCTAGTATTTTTGGGTTGTGGTAATAGTGATTTACGCAACATATGTTTTAAACCTAAATAAAAATGTGTTTTTAAAGATAATTTCTGAGAATAGAAATAAAAGTGATTTGTGAATACACCTATTAATTAAAAAGGTATAAAAATGTTTTTTAGTTATGGATATATTAAAAAAGTTTTGAAATTGATTTTTTCTGAAAAGAAAGTTAAATATTATGAAATTTATAAATTTCATGGAAATTGTCTATCATAAGAGAATATAAACTAAAAATATTTTAATCTATTGGAATAAAAAGAGTAATGCTATAATTTTCTACGAAACCAGAAAAATGTTTTGTGCAAGTTACAATGGATGAATGAAAGAGATAAACAAGGTAAGGGAGTATCATATTTTTTATAACTTATTTCGAAAATGTAAAATAAGTTTCTTATAATTTCACATAAACATGAAATCCACTTTTAAAAGGTTCATAGAAAAATTCAGCGTTAATAATTTCTCATAGGAGAAATTAGTTCCAATACGTTAAGGTATGAGATCGTTAGGTGTAATAAGAAGATGTTTTGAAAACACATAATGATATTTTAAAGACATTTTAGAAGGAAATGGTTTGGTGAAAAAGTAAATAAGTTTTTAAAATGAAAAACTTAATAAACTTAGAATCTGAAAATTAAAATTTTATAGAAAATTGAAAAGGTCTTTAAAAGAAAACGAGGAGTAAGTTTTGGACTTAGGGTTTGAAGTTTTTCCCTCTAGGTTTGGAAAATAATGTAAATTTAAAAAGATGTAAGGATGAAAATCTAGAAATATAAAATGTTAAGCAACCGAGTATTTTTGTATTTAAGAAGAATTTAAAGATAACACTTTTAAGGACAAAGATTTCAGGATTTAAAAATTTAGAAGCCTAAGTTTTTGAAATGAGAGGATAAACACCAAACCAAACTCTTAAAAGTGGAATAGATAGGAATCATTCCCTAAGGAGTGATGGAAAAGGTGTATGGCTATAAAGGAGACATCAGTAATTACTTTTGTAAATAATAATAGAGTTTCTCGTAAAGCGTATAGGGCACTAGTGAGAACTTAGGAATGTTGATTCATGTGAGCAGGCTAAAGAAGAATAGTAAAGTGAAATTAGTAAGATTGTAAGGCACACATGGTTGAGGCCGTGTATTTTTTATTTTGAAGAAACTTCGGAAAAGCATCTTTCTATAGTGGAATTCTCACATGATAGTAGTTTTCAAGCTAGCATTAGAGTGGCACCTTTCGAAGTTTGACCGCGCAAGTCGCTTTCGTGTTGGATAGAGTCTATAGAGGATAAAAAGACTTCGGAGAGGATTATATTGATTACCAAGCTGTGATGCCCCGCCCCGAGAACCACATTAACAAAGAGAATAACATAGTAACTTTTGTTTGCTAATGCGGAGAATAGGGCTGGTTAAGTGCGACCATCATAGTCTTGCATTAGATAAGAACTAAGTATGTCGGTTTTTGGCAATTTTTTTCCCATTTTTCATCTCGAGTATTCGACATACTTAATTCTTATCCAATACACTATCATGGTGGCTACAGAATCGATTCAAAAACAAAATACAATAACTAAAACAATCACGGTCATAGAATAGCAACACAGAATATATATACATATCCATACATCAAATGTAATACAACCCATCACAAGTGGTATTCAACCATGATATATGCATACATACATCCTAGAAAGAATATACATCATATAGATCCCAACCTAAAAGATTACTACACAAAACTATGCTTTAATCCCCAAAACAATGGAGAAGACCCAAAACAAAAGGCTAGCAAAGGTCCATAAGATAAGCAAGTCCAAAAGGTAAGCAAGCTAAGAGTCCAACTGAATATGGTGCTGCATGAGGATGAGAACCAGAACTACCTTGTTTCTTCTTCCTTTTCAAAACATCCGTATACAGAAAATAGAAAAGAAAAGAGAAAATCAATGGCTTCCTTCTCAAAATCTTTGCAAATTCAAGAAGTAAATCAACCAAATAGAGAGATTAGAGAAGGTAGTCTCCACCAATACTTAAAGATTTCATCAAAAATCTTAAAATTAGGTATGATTTGTCTGTAACCAATTTCTTTTGATGTGCATGTCTTTGTTTTAGCTTTTATAGGTCTTTGAAGCTCCAATTCCCTCCTAATACTTCTTATCCACATCTCTTTTTGATAATGTGTCTTCGAATTTCCTATTTCCATCTTTAGTTTTGAATAGGTTCTTTCCTCTATCATCCCTTAGGAGGGTAGAACTTAGAATTTCACCTATGGATGATAGAATATGATTAAAGCATGTTAATAGAACATGTTATGTATGATGTTTGCTAGTGGTTGCAAGTGTTTGCTAGTGGATGCTATGGATGCATATATTTACACTAGGCACCATTATCTCTTAGGGATCATACTAACTAGGACACTAGAGCATATGCATATGGATGTGTGTGCATTTTCATTTTATTTTTCATAGTTCCTATAAATGGACGTTTAACACATGATTGTTGCATTTGGATGATGGTTGTAGCACGCATATAGAACTATCAGTTATCATTAGGTTGCATTTGGATGATGGTTGTAGCACGCATATAGAACTATCAGTTATCATTAGGGAACTTTGCATTCATTTGGATACATGGTACGAGCATGATTGCATAAAAAGAGGTTAACTGAATCAGTTGACCATCTAATCTTTTGCATTAGTTGGGGAAATTGACACTACACTAATATCATAAGTATCATAAATCGCATTAGAAAAACTTAAGGACAATGGATGTAATGCATGATGGTTGAGTAGTTGGGTGTAGAACTTGGATAAAAGCATTTGGTTCATTCTTTTATCCTTAGAGATTTTGGGGACGAAATACCTTAAGGAGGGGAGAAAGTAACAACCCAAAATTTAAGCTATAATAATTAATTACCGAATTAATTAAATGATAAAGTAACTTTGTGAAATTATTAAAATTGAGCCACGAGAGTTGCATCATTGTATCCATGGTAATTTTCTGGTCAATTTCCATGTATAAAACATCAGAATCCGACAATATGAAGAAGTTACGCATGAAACAAGGATCAACGAAAAAAATTATGGGCTAGGTCGACTAGGAGGTCGACCTAACCATCACCTAGGTCGACCAACCGGTTGACCTAGGGGGTGAAGGTCGACCTGACGGTCGATCCGCCCTATTGTGGTGAGCGAAGTTTTATTTTGAGGTGATGCGATTATTTTATACGTCATTTACATACTTTTGCTCCATCTGGTCCATTCGTGCTTCCATCTGATGACTCCTATTCAGCCTATGATGTGGTTTCATCCTATTCACTTCCCAAATCCAGTGGTCTGAGATCCACTTCTACCACTATAAACAAGACCCTAGGCCTAATACTTTTTCTCATTCTAGATTTTCTTCGCTTGGGTTCACCTTTTCAGGAAGGACCCTAAAAGGAATAATTTTCCAAGGAGAGAATATTTTTAAATAAAATATTTTAATACCCTCAAGTGGATCCGGGAAGATCTAAAGAGAAGAGCTTAGGACTACAAGTGAGTGATTGTAATTATTTTAAAATTTCTTTAAGTGATTTAAAATAATAGGGTTTCCAATAGTTGCAGTTTTACTAGATTTTGGAATAACCTTTTTAGTAATTTATTTATAGTTTTTAGAATTATTTTCAGTCTTTTTATTTTAGCTATTTTTAGTTAATTTTAGTTTAATTCTATTAATAATAGCTTTTCCGTTCATTTACAATTTATTTACAGTATTTTAACTTATTTACTGTTATTTATGCTCCATTTACATCTTTTTCCTACACTTTGGATTTTCTTCAAATTTTATTTTTCTTTTATTTTTTCCTTCTTCTTCGCGTATGGATTAGAATTGATTAAATGTGAATATGGATTAAAATTATAAGGATACTGATATAACGGAAGGTAAGATGTAAATTATAAAGACTGTAATAAAAATGGAAATAAGACTAAAATTGAGCCTAATTATGATATTAATGTTACAATTAACTAATTAAAGATAATTGGCCTAGTTATAACTTAGAATTAAAAATAAAAAGAGTATAAGTTGAAAGAAGCTTATTTTTTAACTTAGACCTTGGATTACTAAATAAGCATGATTATAACGTAGGTTATAATAAGGAAAAGAACATAATGGAGCTTATTTTAAGACTTAGGATAAATTAATAAGTACAAATAGAAAGAACAGAAGTAAAAGATTACTTAAATAATTTATCTAAGTTAATAAGCAAGAATTAAAGTAGGACCTATACCAAATAGCATTCCCTTATTATTTCTACGAACACGGTGCTTCACATAATCCTGAAGTGAGACGAGGGGCACGCTTATGCTAATAGTGGTAGTAATTGGTCAATAAGTAGAAGTCCAAATCATGAGGAATTGGGCAAGGGATGCAACTAGATATTGTTTGGATGACGAGCCAGTACCAACGGCATTTTCCCTATTTTCTAGGGACACGGTGATCTCCTATTAGCCTAAAGTGGGATGAGGGGCACACATATGCAGGATCTTGAGGTAATAAGAACACCCAATGGGTGGAACAACGGGTAACATGTGCATGGTGGCGGTTACGCATGCGAATTCCATTCGGGTGCTCAGTAATCATTATGAGTTCCAAGCGCTTAGTATGTGTGCCTTTCAAGGCACCATTGCTTTTTGTGTAGGGAGCTATATTACGTCTAGTCCACATTAGATACTTTGTGTGTCATTCGTAGACACCATTTTTGTGTAAGGAGTTATATAGCATCTAGTCCGTAGTAAGGTTTATGGAGTAGAAGGCCGATAAAAGGGTAGAATTAGGATTTTTGCCTAATTGTAGGATTATGAATTCAGCCTAATCAAAGTATCTATCAAAGACAAGTGAAAAAAATCAAAGTTAATCAATTATATTTACTAAGTTAATTCTTATTCCGTCTCTCTATTTCCTTTGTTTCCTTTTATATAATAGAACTATTGTAAGGTCTATTACTTTTACTTTGCTTAAAGATTCTAGTAATTACTATCATTCACCAGACTTTTAGTCTGATCCACTCCTCTATTTTCCTCCTTTCCCTCCATAGGAAATCGAGGAAGAGGATAGTAGGTGGTAGTTGCTTGGAGGTTTCTTTGAAGGAGATTCCACTATGTACTTCCACTTCTTTTATTTCAACTTTTTGTTCTTTACTTGTACTGGCACATGTTGGGGAGTAGTTGTACTCTGATTTTTGAGACTATGGTTTTCTTTGATTTCATAAGACATATATGTATGGTATTTTGACATGTGATGTATTTGGTATTTAGTGACTTATCTGGATTTTAACGCAGTTACGAAGTTCTATTCTAAATAAGTTATTATTTAAATTGGTTCCGCTGTTTTTACCTATTTCTATTTTCTGAATCTTAGTCTCTGCTAGCATTAGTTTTACCTACAACGCACCACATCTTTTAGTATGTCCTTTTGGGTATACTAAGGGATGCGGGGCGTCTTAGGTGCTCTATTCGATGTGGTTAGCCAACCCAGTTCTAGTCAAGAAATCCAATGAAAAATGGAGAACTTGTGTCGATTATACTGATATAAATATGGCTTGCCTTGTTACCTAGTCCTAAGGAAATATCAATCAGTTGATGCAACAAGCGGACACCTGATTTTGTGATTCATAGACGCTTATTCGAGATGTAACCAGATTCCAACGTTCAAGCCCGATGAGGAAAACACCAGCTTTATAATAGATTTGGTAACTTACTGCTACCAATAATGCTGTTTGGACTGAAAAACCAAGGGCAACATATCAAAGACTATTAAATAGAATGTTCAGAGAACAAATTGGTAGGGACATGGAAGTATATCTAGACAACATGCTAGTTAAATCTGAAGAAAAAAGCAGTTACTTGAAAGACCTAAAGGAAATGTTTGGTGTGTTACGAAAATATCAAATTAAACTCAATCCACAATAGTATTCTTTTTGGATCAAGTCTGGCAAGTTCTTAAGGTACATAGTGAGTCCAAGAGGAATTAGAGCTAACCCTGACCAAATCCAAGCTATTAAAAGCATGGCAGAACCCAAAATAAACAAGGATGTAATGAGCCTAAATGAGAGAGTGGCGACATTGAATAGGTCCATCTCCAAGGCAACCGATAAATGTATCCCATTATTCAATGTGATCGAAAAGAGAAAAACTTTGAATGGAGTGGAGAATGTCGAAAAGCAATCCAAGAGCTAAAAGATCATTTTGAAGAACTGCCAATTCTTTCCAGTCCTATAGATGGAGAAAATCTTTATATCTATATGACAGTCTTCGAAAATGCAGTCAGCTCAGTGCGGATAAGGGAGGAAAAAGGGATTCAACTTCTGGTATATTATACTAGCAAAAGATTCAAGGATGAAAAAGTAGCATGCTACTTAATGCTCATCACGTGCAAATTAAGGGCTTACGTTCAAGCACATCCAATTAAATTGTTAACTAAATTTCCACTTAAGCAAGTCTTTAGCAAGAGAGCATCTTCAAGATGGTTAATTAAGTGGGGAGTTGAGCTTAGCCAGTATGATATTGAGTTCTTGCCATGAGTATCAACCAAAGGACATGCACTAGCTGACTTCATCAATGAGTGCACAGGGTTTATTAAGGAGCAACCGAAAAATGAGAAAGATTTAAAACCTAAGTGGCAATTGTTCGTAGATGGAGCCTCAAAAGAACAAGAAGCTGGAGCCGGGTATGTGGTCATAGCTCCTAACGGATATCACTTGCACTACGCAATGAAGTTATGATTCATAGCTACTAATAATATATTATAATATGAATCAATGATAGCAAGACTTACCCTAGCCCTTCGGTTTAAAATACTTAGAATTGAGATCTTTAGCGACTCACAACTAATGGTACATCAGTTGAATTAGAGATATCTGAAAAAGGGCGCTAAGCTAACCCAGAATGTTTAGAAGATATTGAAGATGTTAACACAATTATAAGATTTTTCTATACATTAAGTGCCATGAGGCAAAAATTCTCAAGCTTACTCCTTAGCTAAATTGGCAAGTTCACGAGGGGCACCAAAAGCCCAAAATGCACCAGTAGGTTATCAAGAGAAACCAAGCATAGAGGTGGAAAGTCCTAATCCAGGAAATGAAATCTTAGTGATAGCTAGATCTCAAACCCTAGCACGCAAAGAGAAAGAAAACGAGATTGAATACTTCAAAAAGAACTCCCTGAGATGAGAACCGATGATCAATACGAGAACAACTTGATGACTCCTATCGTGGAGTATCTAATAGAAGAACCACTGCTAGCAGAAAAAAAGAAAGCAAGGAGAATAAGGCGCCAAGCCCCAACTTTTATCATGTTAAATGGCCCAATTGAATTCAGAAGGAACTAGAACATATACAGCAAGTCAAAATATCTCAAGGGTCGACCAAGAAGACCAGAAAGAAAAGAAGAGAAAGACCAAAGAAGAAAAATTCCAAAACAAGCTAAGGCCTATGAATCTCTAGTGATCCATAAAGCTTGCCTATAGATCTTCCAATTTGCTCGCACCATGATCTAATATGTTTCCTAGAGATGCTTGCCAAGTTTCACAGCATGCTAAACAATCTAGCTCGTGAAGTGAAGGCTCACCCAATTCAAGCTGTTTAACCAAAAGTAACTAACTTAAAATGGGCCTACAGAACTCGTATGGAGTTGAATTGAAATTTTGGGAGAACATTTAGAGAACATAGAAGAAGGCTCACAAAAAAATAAGATCATTTGGAAATGATTTGATGGATCGCTAGCGACCTAACTAGATGGATCGCTAGATTGGGCCCTACCACCTTAAATTTTTTTGATGGGTCCCCGTCACTCTCTAGAGTGTTCGTGCAAAGTTTTGTTTGATTTCATTAAAATTTGAACAATTTATTAATGATTCTTATGGATCATATAACCCATGAAGACGAATGATCAAACTAACTCCAAACGACTTGATTATTGGACAAGGCACTTAAATAAAAGATAGGAAGACAATCAAACCAAGATCACTTAAAAATATGCTAAGTTGATGGATAGCTAGCGATCCATCCCCTATGGATTGCTAGAGATCCATCAAAATGGTCGAATAGCCCTCAAACTTTCCAAGCTTCTTTGTAGCACTAAGTAAAGGCTTCTAGCAGAAAAATATGCTAAGTTGATGGATAATTGGCGATCCATCCCTTATGGATAGCTAGCAATCCATAGAAATGACTCAGATTGATTTGAGATTTTCGATGATGACTTGGCATAACAACTAGACTCTTCTGCACTTGGACTTTTAGCCCAACACTCACTGAATTCCTCTATAAATACTCACCTACCTGCAACTAGAGATGGATCTTTTTTCAGGGGAGAGAGCTATACATTACTCTACCGGAATTCCTTCACTTCTACAAATTTATTCTCCCTCACAACAGTCATCAAGAGGGCTGTGATTCTCCAGTCAACCCTTGTACTTGTGACTTATTTTAACTTATTATAACTTATATCTAAGGACTAACTAGCTGATATCTAGAGAGATCCAGCTATTATAATCATAATAAAGATTGATTAAAGTGGACAAAGGCTAGAGTCAGACGGACCACTATAAAAATTCTATGTCCCTTTTCTTACTTCTACTTTTTATTTTTTGTTTATCTAAGATTTGTGCTGCTGATTATCTACACTGGTGCTTTCACGCTTGATCAGGGGCGTTAATCCGTTTTTTGGTTGACAGGAGAGTCTATAGAAAGGGATACTCGCTCCTATACTTTAGATGTGTCAGCCCAGAAACATGGACAAAACTATTAAGGGAAGCCCGTGAAGGATTCTATAGGGATCACTCCAATGGAATAAAGCTAGCTAAGAAAGTTAACGATTATGTGAGAAGATGTGTCCAATATCAAGGATTTTCTAAAATCCTCATTTACTACCAAGTGAGTTGAATTCTATATCAAGTCCGATAGTAGCCATTGGTTATTTTACAAAATGGTTAGAACCTGAACCCTCCTAAATATCATGTCAGGAAAGGTCCTTAAATTCATAATCAATAATATCGTCGCCTGATTTGGAATTCCACATAAGATAATCTCCGATAAGGAACTCAATTTGAAAGCGAGGAATTCAATCGATTCTGCAACAAAAATGGAATTATCAAAAGCTTTTCATCTATAGCACATCCTAAAGCAAATGGACCTGTTGAAGCAGCTAACAAAATTGTAAAGACTACTTTGAAGAAATGGTTAGACAATGTGAAAGAGAATTGGGTAGAAGAACTTCCCCTTGTTCTGTCAATGTATCTTCTACTAAAACTGCGACACAACAATCCCATATTCCCTTATATATGGATGTGAAGCCATGCCTCTAATTAAAGTTGAGGTTCCTTCTCAACGGAGGATCTCATATGCATTTGACCCAAATAAAGAGCTAATGAAAGAATCTGTAGACTTAATCAAAGAACTTAGGAATGAAGTAGCCATTTGAACGGCTGAGCATGAATGGAGAATAACCAAGTACTACAATTCTAAAGTAAGAGAGATCGTTCCACAAAGGAGACATCGTACTCCAAAGAGACCTGGAAAATATGTAAAATCCAATAGATTGGCTTCTAGGACCAAATTGGGAAGGCCCTTTGGTTGTACACAAAGTAATCCCGCTTGGGGCTTATAAATTTTGTAGGCTAGATGGCAATGTCATAGTAAGAACATGAAATGCTAAACATTTACGACAATACTTCCCAAAAATTGATGAATAAAGAAGGAATTTATCAAATCTAAGTGCGGAAAGAAATGGGATTCTCTTCGAGCAAAGAAACACCCCAGCCATCAAAGGCTTGACCGCAAGAGGTCCCGGCCATCAAAGGGCCTAGCCATTAAAGGCTTGTCGTCAAGAGGTCTCAGCCATTAAAGGCCCTGACCATCAAAGGCCTCGGCCATCAAAGGCTTGACCGTAAGATGTCCCGACCAGAAAAAGGCCCCAATCATCACAGGTTATAAGCCTTCAATGCCGTCATCAAAGGCCTTACTGAAGCGCCTCATTGAGGGAGGCCCGAGTAATCCTTTGGTTAGTCCAAAGTTTCTGCATGCCTTCAACCCCTGCCTACATAGCCTGGTTAGAGCGCCTCATAGAGAGAGGATGGAGTAAGCCTTTAGTGTCATCATCAAATGCCTCATTAAAGCACCGACCAAGCCTTTTGTGCTATCATCAAAGGCCTTACTAAAGCGCCTCCTAATGGGAGGATGGCCATCAAAGGCCTCACTAAAGCACCAAAATCTTCAAAAGAAAGATCAATCAAAATCAAGAGCCAAGTAAGGCTCCAAAGTCAATCAAAATCAAGAGCCAAGTAGCGCTCCAAAGTCAATCAAAACCACGAGCCATTAGTGCTCCCAAGACAATCAAAATTCAGGCGAAGTAGCGCTTCGAATCAAATCAAGACTTCTAAAGGAAAGTCCATCAAGTTTGAATTATTTATGTCTCCCAACAAATGCAATTCTTGGTCACTAGACAAGGGGTTCTGATCTTCTTCTATTAGGGGCTCTGGTCCTCTTCTATTATTGTCATAGATGGATTTCTAGTCTTCTTCTATTATTGTCAAATATGGATTTCTGCTCACTTCTATTATTGTTGGATATGAATTTTCGATCTCCTTCCTTCTTCTATTATTTCCAAATATGGATTTTGTGTCTTCTTTTATTATTTCCATATATGGACTTCTGATCTTCTTCTATTATTACTAGATATGGATTTTTGATCGTCCTTTATTATTGCCAGATATGAATTTCTGGTCATCTTTTATTATCAACCAAGTACGAAATTTTCGGTCTTCTATTACAATCAGACATATTTCTAGCCTTCTATTATCATTAAATAAAAAAGATTTTCGATCTTTTTGTATTATTTTCAAGCAATGATCTCTAGAACTCTACCATCATCATTAAAATTGGACTTATGGACTTCTATTATTATTTCTAAGAATTAGATTTAGATCCTCTATTATCATCTCTAAGATACCGATTTCGAATTGGATTTTTTGATATTGATTTCCAAGTTTTTGGCCTCTTATTATCGAAAAGTGTTTCTTATGTTTAGACTTATAACTTGATCAAATAATTTATCAAGCTTATTCTTAAATTTTTATTTTTATTAACTCTTATGATAAAGTTGTAAGCTTAAATTCGCACAAACAATATGGACAGTAGATGTTAAATCAAGAGTTCAATCGAATCTAAAAGGACAATTACTAACAAAAAATGTCCTTTGCTTTATAGTTTACAGGAAAATGAAGCCAACCACGGGATCATGTTGGAGATTGAAGAATACGAAGGAATTCGTGGTTTTACCCTTAAGAGTAAAGTGCTTCTCTATACTTGGGGGGATAAAGTTATTCATATAATTTCAATATTGGAAGCAATGTTATAAATAGTGTCATCATAGAGGAATTAGAGTCATTGAGTCCTACATTGAAGAATAAAACAACCCTTCATCAACAATATGTCTTTTTGAAGGCATAACTTCGCACTTCATCACACTATCGACAGTATATCTCTTTGATGATGTATCTCACTACACTTCATCACAAAGCTGGAAATATGTCTCTTCGATGATGTACCATACCATAGCTTGCCACTTCAACATAATACATCTTCGATGATATGACTCAATACCCTTTGCGTGGAGTTGAACTCCTAAGGTTGCGCCGGCTATATCACCTACCGGCAAGCAGGTTGGTGTCAAAGAGGCATATCATCAATAATCGTGAAGGCTATCTAAAATCAAGGTGGCATCCAATCCTATAAGCACTCTGAAAGTGTGAGAATAAAACATAATCACACCGCTCTTCGATGGTAGTCACTTCATAGGTCAACTTTATATAAGTGCCTCTAAGATGTTGCGTGTCCATGCAAAGCAGCATCGATGAAGCATACCATCGATACCCTTGAGGTCATCAATACCACTTCGCAAGTACTATTTCCTTACACCCACTTCGAATCAAAGGCTTCGAGCCTCATGAGAGAAGCCTTTGGGGTTAAAGTTCATGATATGTCACGTCTCAATAATGGCCACTCCGCAATCATCTACATGCAACACCTTGAAGACATGCCACTATCAATACACTAAGGGCATCACCGGTCACTTGTCATGGTCGAAGTAGTCTCGTCAACATTGAGGACGTAAAATGGAACAACATGCTTTGACGTTAAGCGTTACACCAAACTCAAACACCACCGAAGCCCACTTTGACGAAGACATAAGATGCATGGGGGGGGGGGGCGCCGACCTTTATAAATACAACCCTATGGATGCCATATGAGGGACCAAGTTTTCATTTTCCCTCTCTCCTTTCTCCAATCAAAGCCTTATAACCCTAAGTAAAATTAAGGATAAATCTACTTGACTATAATCATATTTGAATTGAATAAACATGGAATTGACATTGCATATTGACTTTGATTATCACCTTATTGAACATTATTGACTAGGACTTGCATAATATGAACTTGCAATGACCAATTCGACATGAACATTGTCAAGATTCCTTGGACCGTGATGAACTCTTATATGCATATTTATATAAACCGTGGACTATGAACTATGGACTTCAAACATAAGGACATGATGAATAGTCCATTGATATACATAACGGACTTTATTGAATCTCAATGCCTTGAATTCTACTCCCACTGAACATATGACATATCATTGGCATTGAATTATCTTATTTAATAGCCAATATGAACTCATATATATATATATACATATATATATACATATATATATATATATATATATACACATACATACATACATAGATATATATATATATATGACAATGACCTAAGAGAACTTTGAGCATATATATTAATTGTAAAAAAATAAACTTTATCTCAAGGGTCATTTGACTTCCAATCATTGGTGTTTTTATCATAAGACTATTCCGAAGTAGTAACCTACCTTGATGCACTAATCAAGTCGATATGAAGACTTCATATCTGCACTAACCACATCAATATGATCAATTAATTGGTGAGCATGTCTTGTATGTAGTAATCAAGTCGACAAGATTAATCGATGCCTCATCATGTCTTCGAAAATATTAAAATCAAGGGATAACTTATTACACTTAGCATTTGAGGTATTATACCATTTTTTGGTCTAACAACCCATTCGTGCAATACAATCTTGATTCATTAATTAGAGAAAGTCTCTCACCTTCCTTATCTACATCATCAATCAAAGCTTTTGCTTCACACTATTTTGGCCTATTGCAATCATCGCTTTTAACTCCTGCACAGAAAATAACCTCCACTGTGCTTCACCCGCCATGCACACCATTTCATGTGCATGTTTCTTGATTATGACTCCTGCATATTCAACCTGAAGTCATCTAGTTCACCATGTTACATTGCACTAGTTCATGTGCATGAACATACTTCTTTATGTTGCACCAATTCAGCCTGTCACATGCACTACATTTCAGCATCAATTTTTGCAATGTACTGAATGCAGGCCTATAGGTTACTCCCCTCCCGTCACCAGTTAACGCAAACCTAAAAGATTTTCGAACTATTCATGCAAGCCCACTCAAGCTATCTCTTGAGAGCTTCAATGTTAAAGACTCGAGCGCAGCTCTTGTTTCAGGTCTTCAATGCACATTTACAATAGAGTTTATTATCTTAGAGCTTCAACAAGCCCCTGAGCCACAATAACATTATCTTCGAGCTTCGTCTTGCTTCATTTGCTATCTGCCTTTTTAATTTAATTGTTTATGCATATTTTCCTTTTAGTCGATCGCACCATTCTTTTTTGATGATCATTAAAGTGATGATCCTACATTTGTACTAAATAATTCCATTAGAATTTTGCATGATTTTTTGTTGTTGTATTTAGTAAAAGCATGAGCACTCTCCTTATAAGAGGATCACTCTTTCATTAGAAAAATAAAAATAAAATCCATCGAATGGAATTGATTACATCAATAAATATAGTCCTAACCCCTTGCTTTTCTTCTTATATTTTCGAATCAAAGGTTGAAGCTCTACCATTACCTTTTCCCCCACATATTTAAGGAAATACAAAAATTATAAAATAGTATATTATATATAGTGGAGAATAGTGGAAAATAAAAGAGAAGAAGAATAAAGGGTGAATCATTTCTATAGAGAAAATGTAAATTATGAACCTAAATATAAATCTATGTTTAATTCAAATATCTTCTCAGTTATATATTATTCTAACAGGTATGCGTATGTTTAATACATATTTTGGTAGAAGAAAAGGAAGTCGAATAAGAAGAATGGATTTAGACCTAGAGATTAGGAAGTTTAGAGGTGAGTTAGAGATTATATGTTTTTATATAATATTGGATTTATATCATTGTAAATCTGTTCCTCGTATTCCTGAAAGAACTTTTGGAGTTTTAGGCTTTAATATATACATATAATAAATTTGAGAATTATGCCCACATATTCTATGAATTGTCAACTTTGATTAAATATTACATATGCATGAATCTGGAAAGTAAGGCTGAAAGCGGTCCCTAAATTTAACATATTGTGTAGAAATTCCAAGATTGTTGGTTGAATAATATATGCGAGGTAAATGCGAAATGAAAGTTATTATAGTTTTGATTAGGATTTAAGTAGTATTTTAATTCATTAAAATAAAGCATACTGCAATGTAAATTTCTATAAATTATCCAGTTTTGTAAATTTGAATAAAAGTATATCATTTGAAATAATAAAGAATATGCCTAAAAGAAGGAGATGTATAAATAGTGATCTTTGCCGTATTTTGTACCATTTACTTCAATAATAGTAGAAAAGACGATTCCTTTTAATTTCAAACATAACACAAGTCCTCTTTTAGACAAATTATGGAAATTTACATTGTTAGTATTTTCTTTTAGGAAAGATGTAATTTCAATGCATTAAAATGCAAAAATCCCTAAGTATAAACCAACGTTTACAATAAGTAGAAGTGATAACAATTAATATGGATTGGAATGTGAGGAGCTAGAAGTCTGCCCACCGTAAGGAGCTAGAAGTAGTTGTGTATATATTATACAGATGTTGGACATATCCAATAGTAGGACCTATGGAATTATACATTCACGTTAGATGAAGGCATTGTACCAAAGTAGCCTAGTTTGCCTCAATCGAAGTGTCAAATGGCCAACTAGAGTCTGCTTCAACCTTTTAGGCGATATGTGTTAAGTAATTAAGTGGGCATTTCCTTGACTAAGGCAATCTAAATGGGATGGTGAGCATAGGCTCAACACTATGACAATGATGTTGGTACTATATGTAAGAGGAGTAGGAGATATTTATATAGGTCTATATCATCATCAGTCCTGAGCGGTCAATGGAAATACAAGGGATATGCCAACATAGACTACACCTATTACCAGCGTAGGTCATGTTAGAACATGGGCCACCTCATATTTGTTTGTTTGTAGTTAGAAGGCAAGACTAGATAAACCTTGACAGAGGTCTTTCAAATGAACAAAATAGTCCATTGAGCTAAGCCCATGATATGAAGCAAGTAGATAAGTCTTCAAGATGAGATAAAATATGGCTAAATGGTTGGAACGCCGTTATTTGGCACTACGGGAGTTCCTTAGTATGCATGGAGACGAACGTGTGATACTGCATTGACAATGGATCCAGACGAGGTGTAGAGTTATCTATACTAGCGGGGAAAGTATCCTAGTCCAAAGAAGGACTGTGGTTATATACATACATACATACATACATACATATATATATATATATATATATATATATATGAATGTAGTTATTGTATGTTAATATAATAAAATAATAGCGACTAGAAAATAGATTCCTGAAACCCTAGGTGATCAGGAAGAAGATCTCGATGGTGGATGGAAGAAGGTTAAAAGAAAGGGGAAGTAGACATTTGTTGAAGTGGTAAGACATAATACTATGCCGGTGAAACTAGGGTTAGAAAAAAAATCCTAAACCCTGGATTGATGCATTAGAAAGCAAAGTGGAAATTAAGGGAAAAGTGGATTTTTATGAACCACTCAAGGATGGTAAGGAAGCTTATCAAGTAATGGATAATGAAGACTATGAGGAATCCAATACAATTTCGAAAAGCTTGATCTATGCTTATATGGCGAGAAAACATCCCTATTTCGTTTATTTCAATGCTTATATTAAAAGGGTTTGGAACCCTAAGGGATCGTGGGATGATTTCCCTAAAGATATTGGCTTCTATCTTATCAAATTCGAAAGGGAAGATGATTACAAATGTATTCTCAAAGGGGTTCCTTGGTTCATGGACAACAAGTTAATTTTAATAAGAAAATAGGAGGTAGACGTTAACATTGAGAGAGCTATGTTGACTAGTTACCTTATCTAGATTAAATTCAACAATCTAACTTGGCATTGTGGTATATGAGATGCATTAGAAAATTAGAAAGTTTAGTTGGGCGACCTCTTGACATAGATGACAATGCTAGGTTAGTTAAGCGAATCAAATATGCTAGAGTCTTGGTGGAAGTGGATGCTTAAGTAGAACTTCGTAAAAGTGTAAAGGCAATTGATAAATGTGGCGATGTGTACATTCAAGAAGTAGAGTACGAATTTATGCCTCCTAGATATGGGGAGTGCAAGTGTTTTGGGCATATAAATCAATAGTGCAATAACATTCAAACTAAACCTAAGCATGTATGGGTATAAAAAAACAAGAACTATCGTATGTACAACTGCTTCTAGTAGTATTGTTAATATAGACCCTCTAAAAAATGGTGTAGCACCTAAAAATGATACAAAAAATGCTGCTAGTGTTAGTCTAGTTCCACCCTGTGTACAAACTACTGTTGATATTAGTTCAGAGGACTCTGGAGTGAATACGGAAGGAGTTTATCCATCTTTGAATCAACATGTGGATAGTCCAATCCATGAGAACCATAATTAGCCACTGCATGATCTGGAAACTGATAAAAACCTTAATGAACTGGAGGAGGTGATCCCTGCTACAATGGAAGACATATATAAGTTGGACATTCAGATAGAAGTTTCTGATGAGGAGGAAGGTGACATTGACATTGGTAAGTACATTGAACTAAATGTTGAGTATGAAAAGCAGTGCAAACAAGAATGTTAAAGAAGCCGTTAAGTCAGCTATGGTAGTTCCACTCTGATTACTAGGAGCAAAGCTACTAAACCTTAATTTCTTGCATATGTTGGAATGTTAGAGGTCTAAATAATGACACAGAAAATTAGACCTTCATAACATTAGGGCTAAGTTCAAGCCTGCCATTCTTGCAATCTTAGAAAACAAACTTTTTGAAGAGAATATTGATATGTTCAAGTGCCAATTAGGTGATGGATGGAATATTATTTATAATATCTCTAAATTAGAGAAATGTAGAATTATGATCATGTGGGATATCAATTTCTGGTCAACTACAACTATCAATTTAGACGATTGATGTGCATATAAATGTGCATATTTTTACCATAATATTTAATCTTTTTAAATTAAATAAATGACCATATTGGCCATTTTAACTTGTTTAAACCAAATTCAAATTATTTTCAAATTATCACATATTCATCTTCATATAGGGGAAAAACAGACATTTTTGTGCATATATTAAATTAAGAAAATTTAATTGGAAATTTCTTTATTATTTTGTAGGAATTTAAATTCATTTACAAGTGGTTTCATGAAGGAATATGCATGCATAAAGAAGATACAAAAGAATGAAGATGGAAATAATTCAAAGTGAAGAACATGGAGGACCACACCACTCACCTTGATTTTCAATTGGAGCTAATGCACATGCTAAAAGGCCATTAAAGCTTCATGTATGTAACGACCCGTAATTTAATCACTTTGAACTTGAATAGTTAATATGTTTTTAAATGATTAAATAATGGATTTTATATCTAGAATACAAATTTGGATAAAACATCTTGAATGGATTTTTTTTAACTGATGTGAAATGTTAGTTTAAAGATGGTTCGAGTTATAAGACGGTTGGGGTATTAGTTTATTTAAGAATAAGTTTGCCTAATAAAATAGAATAGTATAATTACATGCCTAATAAAACAAGAAAGAATTATTAAGCCTGCCCAATAAAATAGAATAATATAATTACATGATTAATAAAACAAGTGAGAATTATTGACCTTGCCCAATAAAACAGAATAGTATAATTACATGCTTAATAACACGGAACAGTATAATTACTTGCCTAATGAAACAAAATAATATAATGATTATTATATTCCATGCGGATGGTTGCCATTGGATCAAAATCTGGTCGAATCAGGTTCTTCCATACGGATGGTTGCCATTGGACCAAAATCTGGTCGAATCATGTTATGCCACAGTTGATAAGGAGTTTTCCTATTGGACCAAAATATGGTCGAACCAAACCAAGCCATCAAGATATTTTCTATTGGGCCAAAATGTGGTCGAATCAATTTAGGCCATCAAGATGTTTTCAATTGGACCAAAATGTGGTCGAATCAAATTAGGCCATAAGGCTGGTTTTTATTGGACCAAAATCTGGTCGATTCTGGTTAGGCTATAGGAAATGAATAATGTACCCTTCCCTTCACCTATAAATAGCCAAGTCCATATCTCCTTTTAATTCATTCACAAACTAAAGAAAATAACTAAATTTCATTATCAAAGGTGAAGTATTCCAAGTCTCCATCAAAGCTAATAGGATGTGAGTATAATTCAATATTTACAATGAGTACATTCTTTGTTTTCTTAATTTAGTGGCTATAACTTATTGTGTAAGTATATTGCTTGTTTTCATAGTTTAGTGGGTATAACTTATTCTGTGAGTATATTCCTTGTTTTCATTGTTTAGTGGGTATAACTTATTCTATGAGTATAATTCAATTATTTTACAGTGAGTGTAACCTTAATCTCTTTCCTTTGACTCATTCACATTTTAATAAATGTTGTGTTAACTACTGATTGTAAACTATGAATAATAATGAGTCTATTCTTATTCTTGTTATTATTCTTGTTTGGTTGTTTGATTTGTGCTCGGCCTGTTTATGAGCAATAACTTTGATGTTTAGTTAAAGGGAACTTACACCACCTTTTAACTTAGGATTGACATTTAGTGAAATAACACCCCTTTTAGCTATCTCATTTGTTTAAGAGGGAGCTTCACCCCTCTTGGTCGTATTATTCTTTAAAGATGATGGGATTAAGTTATGATTAAATGGAAGTTTTAAATCTTTGTTTAAAGTATTTTAAAGGAGCGTCAAAATTTACATAAATGATCTTTATAATTGTAATGGAAAACATTCGTATTTCTTGTAGACAATTATTTTTTACCCATTTAAGTATGCTTTTGAAACATGAAATCCTCTTAATTGTTTTATGAATATACTTATACCGATGGGTTAAGTATATGGATATTTACCAAGCATTGAAAAGGTATAAGATTTAATTTCCGTATACGATCATTTTGTTATCCCCGATAGTTGATACCTTGACTATCAATTTCGATACCCTTCTTCCTTTTATTTTTGTTTCGTCAATCTAAGACGATTTGTTGCTCATTTAGAGCATTGATATCCTTTATCGGAAATGACTAAATAAAGAGCGAGTGGGGGCAAAGCTATGTGGGGTTGCTCCCACTAGGGTATTTTAACATCTACTCTAGATTGGTTTCGGTTGTATGCGCACGGAGATGTGAAATACCCGGAACTTAGTAAGGTTGGCGGGGTCCGGCTTGGAGGTTTCCGAGAGCCATCGTAGTTCTCAAGTATATTTTCTAGAGGTATACTTTCGATAAAGGGGGCGCACCCTCCTAGCCATTGTTGGAAAAATTCCCTTTCCTTATTTTTGATTCAAATCTTTTGATTGATTTTTTCTTAATTGCATTGGGAAGCGTCTTGCACTCTTCGTGATGTTTAATTATCTGTGTCCACTCTTTTATACTTGGATGTTGTCCTTGTAAGGGAAAAACCCGTTTTGCACTTTTGCAACGTGGTTTCACCAGTTATTTTATGTGTTTTATTTTTGGAGTTTACTCATACCAGACCTATTGTCTGAACCACATTGTTTGTTTTCCCTAAAATTTTTGGTACTCGTTTATATTTGAGTAGTCCGAAAATGACAGGTTTCTTTGGGCTCTTTTGAAGATGGTGGACGAGCAGAAGGCTCCTTATTTATCTAGCAATTTATTTTCACTGTTATGAGATGCTGGCTCTATGTATGTATATTTAAAGGTAGGTTGTTATAATTGCCTAGACTGATAGTAGTACTTTTGTTGTAACTCTGATAACTCCATGTTAGAGAGTAAACTTATGTACTGTCTTATTTTTATGTTATATTTAACCGTTCCGTTGTGAGATTATTGTTCTGTTCTTATATTTTACCCTATGACAACTCATCTTTCAGATACTTAGGTAACGACACATGAATACCATGGATGTATTAAGTGTTGTTCTCAAGGCTAGGAAATGTGGGTCATCACAGTTGGTATCAGAGCTTTGGTTGAGCGAACACCTTAGCCTGATCGGGGCATAACTCATTAGACATATGGTAAATGATGCCCTAGAATGAGTTAATCTTGAGAGAGCGTATTTGTAATTTTTATAATAATAATAATAATATTTATCCTCTAAAGTCTAGTTTTAGTTCCTTTGTTGTTATTTCCTTAAACCATTTTAATCTTATTTTTGTATTCTAAAGACACCTGTTATTTGTTCAGATAATAGAAACTGAATACAAGAAGAGGAGGATGGAGAGGATCTAGAACTAGCACGACTACCAATGGCAGGGTACCTAAAAATGCTACTATGTCAGTTGTAGATCTGGTAGAGGAAATGTTAATGCAAGTTCAGACACTTATGAATTTTGCAGCTTTGTGTAAGAATTATACCACTTTGGGTGGGAAACCATTCTATGGGACTGAAGATATTCTTGGAGTGCAGATGTGGCTTAGAACTTGTGAAAGAATATTTGGAGATCTTCGGTTGGAGGATGTAGAGAAATGGCTGTTGGCATCGCGACAACTTCAAAAATCGGCGATGGATTGGTGGGATTCAGAAACAGCTAGTACTCCAGAGGGGGAGTTTTCTTGGGCCCAGTTCAAGGAAATTTTTAAACATGGTTTATTCTAGAAGCCAGGAGAACTCAGTTATTTAGAAGTTCTATTGACTTAAAGTAGGGTGATATGACTGTATCGCAGTATGAGCATAAGTTCAATGCTTTATCCCATTTTGGACTTGGATTGATAGACACACCATTCAAGAAAAATGAAATGTTTGTGAATGGAATGCGACTAGAGTTCGATCGTGAAATGACCAAACATTTTATGGGTATGTTCACCAACATTATTAGCATTGCTTTGAGGTTTGAGGCTCTTGATATTAAGGAAGGAGTCCAGAAGGGTGTACTACCAGTAGTAAGTGCCAAGCCTTTATTAGTTATACGAGTTGAAGGAAAACCAAACTTCAAGCGTAAGTTTGAGGGAAATAAGCAGGGTGCAGGGAAGAAAACCGAAGACGGTGCTCCAACATAGGAGAAGCAGACCAACTTAGCCAACATTCTTTGTTTCAAGTGCAATAAGATGGGCCACTTTGCAAACCATTGCCCAATTGCCACATGTTTTAATTGCGGCCAGCCATGACATATGAAGAATGAATGCCCTTTTCCAAAAAAAGGATCTCAAGGACATACTTTTACCATTGAAGAGATACCATCCACTTCTTCAGATCAAAAAGGGAAGTAAGTATTGCAAGGTACATTATCCATCTATGATATTCCTATAAAGGTGCTATTTGATACAGGAGCTTCCCATAGTTTTATTTCTTATGATCTAATGGACAAACTAAACCTTAAATAATTTATCGTAAGTAATCCACTTTGTGTGTCAAACCCGATTGGAGGTCCGACAAATCTTGACACTGTGTGTCTAAGTGTACCTATTTCTTGTCGAAATCATCTCTTTGCTTTTGATTTATTTGTTCTTAGGTTTATGGGTTTTGGATTGTTGCTGGGAATAGATTGGTTATCTAAGTTTAAAGCTATCTTGGATTATGGTAGAAGGCTCGTTAGAGTTAGTGATGCAGGAGATGTTGGTGTTGATATTAGTTGTGAAGATCCTAAGAAGTTAATGAGAAGTTTTCTCCGTTCACTCGAAGTGGCTAAAGCGGAGCTAGGAGATGCGCCGGTTGTTCGAGATTTCACAGATATTTTTAACGAGGTGCAAGGTTTACCTCCTCACCGAGAAGTTGAGTTCTGTATTGATTTAGTTTCGGGAACTAGACCTATTGTACAACCCTTTCGAAGAATGGCTCTAAAAGAGAAGAGAGAGTTAGAAAGGCAGACTTATGACTTGTTGCAAAAGGGCTTGATTGGACATAGTATCTCGAGTTAGGGATCGTCAGTCATCTTTGTCACAAAGGCAGATGGTTCTCTAAGGTTGTGCGTAGACTATCGGGAGTTGAACAGAAGTACTATCAAGAATAAATATCCTTTGCCAAGAACCGACGATATGTTTGATCAACTCCACAGTGTTCGGGTATTTTCTCAATTAGATCTTGCCATCGGTTTCCACCGATTAAGGGTGGAAGAGGAGAGTGTTCCTTTAACAGATTTTCGGACTCCAGAAAATTTCTATGAGTGGTTAGTTATGCCGTTTGGATTGACTAACTCACCCGCTAATTTTGTGGACTTAATGAATCGAGTGTTTCGAGATATTCTCAATAAATTTGTTCTTGTCTTTATTAACGACATTCTTATCTATTCAAAGACAGAGGAGGAACACAAATATCATCTCTGTGTCGTATTTGATACCTTAAGGAGCCATGTATTGAAGGCTAAGTTTTCCAAGTGCCATTTTTGGAAACCCAAAGTTAGATTTCTAGGGCATGTTATTTCGGGAAAAGGCATATCGGTGGACCCAGCTAAAGTTGTTGCGGTTCAAGACTAAAAGAAGCCCGAAAGTGCGATGGAAGTTAGAAGTTTCTTGGGATTGGCCGTTTTTTACCATAGGTTTATCAAGGACTTCTTGAAGATTGCTTCTCATCTGGCGAAGTTAACAAAGAAATATGTTAAGTTCATTTGGACTTCTAAGCGTGATCAAGCATTCAATGAATTGAAAGAGAAGTTGACTAATGCTCCTGTTTTAACCATTCCAGATAGGAGCGATGGTTTAACCGTGTATACAGATGCTTATGGAACTGGATTCGGAGTAGTTCTGATGCAGCATGGAAATGTTATTGCCTATGCGAGTTGACAGCTAAAGCCACATGAGAAAAATTATGCTATGCACGATTTGGAGCTTTTGGCTATTGTTGTCACACAAAATGTGGGGGCATTATCTTTTGGGTGAAAGGTTCGAGTTATACACATACCACAAGTCCTTAAAATATCTTCTTACCTAGAAAGATTTGAATTTGAGGCAGCAGAGATGGCTGGAGTTTCTCACTTCTTATGATCTAGAGGTTTTTTATACCCCTAGAAAAGCAAATGTCATTGCTGATGCACTGAGTAGGATTGTAGCAATGGTTGCAAACCTTGAAGTTAAGCCGGTATTGTTAGAGAGAATTGCATCTAGTCAACAGGCAGATCCTATTTTGGCTCGGCTTAAGAAGGATGTTGAAGAAGGTGTTGTTTCTAGCTTTGAGATTGATCTCCAAGGCATATTGAAAATGAATGGGTGTATTTCTGTTCTGGACTTTGATGGACTTTGGCAAGAAGTGTTAGCTGAATACCACCATTCAAAGTTATCTTTTCATCCAGGAGTAACCAAGATGTTCAAAGATACGAAGATGGTATTTTGGTGAAAGGGGATGAAGCGAGATATTTCAATCTTTATGAGTCGTTGTGCAAACTCCCAGCAAATTAAGAGTGACCAATAGAAGATAGCTGGATTGCTTCAACCACTTGAGGTCCCAAAGTGGAAGTGGGAACATATCTCTATGGACTTTATTGATGGACTTCCTAGGTCAAGAAGAGGTAACGATGAGTTCTGGGTTATAGTCGGCCGACTGACCAAGAGTGCCCATTTTATTCCTGTTAAGCTGGCTAGGACTGCTACGAGTCTGGCGAGTTTGTATGTGAAGGAGATTGTGAGACTCCATGGGATTCCTCATAGCATTGTAAGTGATCGAGACCCAATATTCACTAGTAGGTTCTAGGAGGGACTACAGACTGCTTTAGGGACTGAGCTAAGTCTAAGTATAGCTTACCATCCCCAAACAGATGGGAAGACTGAGGGAGTGAACATGATCTTGGAAGATTTATTACGAGCATGCATCCTAGACTTCGGGGGTTCTTGGGAAGATCATTTACCCTTAGTCGAATTCACTTACAATAACAGCTATCAAGCAAGCATTGGTATGGCCCCTTTCAAAGCTCCTTATGGTCGTCCATGTCGTTCTCCTTCATGTTGGGTTGAATCTAAAGATAGACTTGTTCTTGGACCTGACATAATCTTAGAACCCAATGAGAGTGTAGCCAATATTAAAAGAAAGATGAAGGAAGCGCAAGATCGGAAAAAGTGTTATGTAGATCAAAGGCGTGAGGATCTAGAGTTCTTAGTCGGGGACTTGGTATTTGTAAAATTCTCTTCTCTAAGAAGTGTCGTGAGGTTAGGGAAGACAGGGAAGTTTGCCCCTCGATATATTGGCCATTTTTCCATATTGAACCGGATTGGTAAATTTGCATGTAAAGTGGAGTTACCAGATCGACTATCAGATGTGCACAACGTATTTCACGTATCTCATTTATTTAAGTATGTACATGACCGTTCGTTGATAGTAGAACCGGGACAACAAGTTGATTTGGAGGTTCAGCCTAACCTAACCGTTCTTAGGCGGCCTTTTCGTATTGTCGCTCGTGATATAAAGCGATTAAGGAAGAAGGTTTTGAATCTTGTTAAGGTTCAGTGGAGTGGAGATGTTAGAGATTGTACTTGGGAAACTGAGGACTATATTAGGGATTCTTATCCTGAGTTGATATAGTTGTTGCTTGTATTTTGTTTCTTTTTAGTGTACTCACCAGTTGTGTTGAGGCACTTTCCTTGTATCTTTGTGGGGTATATATGATATCCTTTGCATTTCTTTGATACAAAATTTCCTTTAAGGAGGGATGTATGTAACGACCGATACTTTTTATCACTTTGAACTTGAATAGTTAATATGTTTTTAAATGACTAAATAATGTATTTTATATCTAGAATACAAATTTGGATAAAACATCTCGAATGGATTTTTTTAACTGATGTAAAATGTTAGTTTAAAGATGGTTCGAGTTATAAGGCGGTTAGGGGTACCAATTTATTTAAGAATAAGTTTACCTAATAAAACAGAATAGTATAATTACATGCCTAATAAAACAAGAAAGAATTATTAACCCTGCCTAATAAAACAGAATAGTATAATTACTTGATTAATAAAAAAAAAGAATTATTAACCTTGCCCAGTAAACAGAATAGTATAATTACATGCCTAACAAAAAAGTATAGTATAATTACTTGCCTAATGAAATAAAATAGCATAATAATTATTATATTCCATGCGAATGGTTGACATTGGACCAAAATCTGGTGAATCGGGTTCTGCCGTATGGATGGTTGCCATTGGACCAAAATCTGGTCGAAACATGTTATGCCACAGTTGATAAGGAGGTTTCCTATTGGACCAAAATATGGTCGAATCATTTTCCTCTTCTTTTTGTTTTTGTTTATTTCATGTTGCTTTCTTCTTGTGTTGATATGATAACACAAATGAGAGGCTAATCCCTTCAATTTAGGGGTAATAAAGCTCTCTTGAATCATGTAGATGCAACATAATTTCTTATTTATGTCTCTTTTGTGCTTAATGGAAAGTAAGATGTTTGTGTGATTTTGTGTTTAATATCGAGTTTGATAGCTTATGTTGTTCAAAACAAATAGGCTATGCTTAGTCATATGAATCACTAATTACCTTTTCATCTACATATGATCATGGTAACGGAAGTGAATTTAGAATCAAAACTGATGGTTTATGTTTCTAATTCAATAATTAATAAGCCATGCTAAAAATAGATTCTACTTTTAATTTCATGTCATTTTCATCAAAGTTAGTAAGTAGGTTAGAGGGTGCATTAAAGTTTAATGGTTTAAGTGTGTTAATTAATAACACGATTAGGTTATGCGAATGACAAATGCATCAACTAAACTCACAAATGACCAAAAATAGACCATAATTTCATTATGTTGATTTATGTGATCATTAGAGTGGATTTGCCTCTAAATTTCTCTTTAATCTCATATTTTTATTCTCCTTACTTTTATAATTTTTTTTTACTTCCTTTTAGTTAGTTAACAATCTCTTGACTTTGGTTTAATTTGATTGAATAGAATTTAAAAATCTAAACAATTTCCCTGTGGATAAACCCGTACTCGCATACGTGCTACATTCGTACTCCGTACGCTTGCGGTATAAATTTTACTATAAATTTTCCAACGGTTTTCTAATACGATAGAAATTCCGTCGTTAAACAAGTTTTTGGCGCCGTTGTTGGAAAATCATTTAGATTTTTAAATTTTATTCAACCAAATTAAACCAAAGTCGAAAGATTGTTAACTAACTAAAACGAAGTAAAAAACAAGATAAAACTAAGGAGAATAAAAATATGAGATTAAAGAGCAATTTAGAGGCTAATCCCCTCTAAGGATCACATAAATTAACATAATGAAATTATGATCTCTTTTTGGTCATTTATGAGTTTAGTTGATGCATTTATCATAAGCATGGCCTAATGTATTATTAATTAACATACTTAAACCATCAAACTTTAATGCGTCCTCTAATCCACTTACTAACTTTGATGAAAATGACATGAAATTAAAAGTAGAATCTATTTTAAGCATGGCTTATTAACTATTGAATTAGAAACATAAACCGTCAAAATTTGATTCTAAATCCACTTCCATTACCATGATCATATGTAGATGAAAAGGTAATTAGTGATTCATATGACTAAGCATAGCCTATTTATTTTGAACAACATAAGCTATCAAACTCAATATTAAATACAAAATCACACAAACGTCTAACTTTCCATTAAGCACAAAAGAGAAATAAATGAGATATTATGTTGCATCTACATGATTCAAGAGAGCTTCATTACCCCTAAATTGAAGGGATTAGCCTATCATTTGTGTTATCATATCAACACAAGTAGAAAACAACATGAAATAAACAAAAACAAAAAGAAAAGGATAATGAAAGCTAATGGAAATGAGAACTATTCTAATCGCATAAAATAAAATCTACACTATTAATATGAAAGAAAGAAAGCACGTAAGTAAAATATAACACTAATTAACATTGCATAAAAGAAAGGAAAAATACATGAAATAAAAATGGCTAAGTAGTCATGAAAAGAGAAAGAGAGCTTGTCTTTTTATTCAAGCCTAAGCTAAACTAAGAGAGACTAAGGAAGAAGGTTACATGTAACATAATTGGTGTTTATACAAGTTAGAAACCTAATGCATATTTTTGGGGAATGCCCAAAATGCCATTGTAGGAAGTGTAGTGGCCAAGTAGTGGCCAAGTTATCGTTAGCTTCAATAATCCTCCACTTAAATGTACATGAAGCTTTAATGGCTTTTTACCATGTGCATTAGCTCATAATTGAAAATCATGGTAAGTGGGTGGGGCCCTCCATGTTCTTCACTCTGAATTATTTCGATCTTCATTCTTTTGTATCTTATTTGTCCGCGCATATTCCTCCATGAAACCACTTGTAATTGAGTTTAAATTCGTACAAAATAATATAGTAATTTCCAATTAAATTTTCCCAATTTAATATATGCACAAAAATGACCATTTTTCCCCTATCTGAAGAATGATCAACAAAACACAGTCGAATGTGTTAATGTTCGAGGTTTGGATATAATTATAACTTTCGTTTATGCTAGTAACCTTGCTTCTGAAAGAAATAATTTATGACAGAAACTGAATGCTAATTCCAAAATTATTAATAGCCCATGGTTAATAGTTGACTTCAATATAGTCTTAAAAACTGGAGAAAAATGGTGGTTTCACATTAAAAGTTTGCCAAGTAGCGGAATTTAATAATTGTGTGCTGGCAACTAGGCTGGTTGAGGCATTCCATACTGGCCTAAAATTTTCATGAAGAAGTGGTGAAAAAGAATTTTTATCAAGACTTGACAAAGCTTTTAGGCAATGTCGGTTTATTCAATAAAATTCCTAACATCAAAGTTACCGTGCTTCCTAGTTCTACCAGTGATCATTGTCCACTTTTGGTTCAATTCAATGATGAAATCAAGAGACAAAAAGGCAAGTCATTCAGATATGGCAATCAATGGCACGTTTTAGAGGGTTACATTGATGTAGTGGACTTTTATGCTATTCAAGTTCCAGAGGGGAAATACATATATTAGTTTGTAATGTTTGTGAAGGGAATGAAAAATAGACTTAAGGATTTGAATAGAAATAGGCCTAAAACTTAGGATGGAATTCAAAACACCCAAAATCAATTAGAAGCAATTCAAACTCAGCTTGATGATGACCTACAAAATGGAAGACTCTTCTCAGAATTATATTCTTTACAGAGGCTACTTAAAGACCAACTTAAAAAGCAAGCAAAAGGACAAATAGCTAAAGAGAAGTGGCTTACTATGAGAGATGAATGTAAGAAATTTTATAATACTAAAATGCCTCAAAGGAAAAATCATAACAACTTAAATAATTGTTTAAATGAACCGCGGCTTGTTGTGGATAGTGTTCTAGAACTTGAAGGTAAATCCATTAGATATTTCACTGAATTATATAATGGAGACTACAAAAAACATTTACCCTAAACCAATGCAAAAGAAGTATTTCTCTTAAAGGGGCTGACATGCTGGCTATTAACATTACTATAGGGGAACTGAAATAGGCCACCTTCACTATCCACGGTGATTCCAGCCCAGGCCCTAATGGTTCGGGGGCAGGGTTATTCAAAATGCATTGGTATACCTGAAAGACATCATGCTCAAAGCACTTGATTCTGGTGGATTCGTTAAATAAATCAATTTTGCTTTTATTTCCCTTATTCCTAAAGTAAATAAACCAGAATGAATAGAAGAATACATGCCAATTATTACTGTAATATTACATATAAAATTCTTGATAAAATCATTTGCTTGAGATTGAATAAGGTTCTTCCTGATTTAATATCTCTATGCGAAAGTGCTTTCATAAAAGGCAGAATTATATCAGAAAATTCTTTAAGGGATTATGAATTGGTGAGAGATTTTAATTAAGTAAGGAGCTGATAAGATTTATTTGAAAGTAGATTAGTATAAAGCTTGTGAAAAAGTTAATATATAGTTCATCTTACATATGCTTGAGTCTATGGGTATTCCAAGCGAATTGCTTAAATTAATTTCCCATTGCCTACACACTCCTATGTTTTCTGTTCTCATTGATGGTTACCAAGAGGATTCATACACACCAATAGAGGGATTAGACAGGGTGACCCTCTATCCCTATATTTGTTTTCTTTGGCCATGGAATGTTTTTTTTACAAATGGAAATTGCATGCCATCAACAAATAATAAGCCCTTCATACAATATACAACCAGTAGTTACCCATCGCAATTATGATAGTGACTTGTTTGATGTTTTTAAAGCAAATAATGTTGTAATTGATAAAATCAAAGACATTTTCAAACAATTGAAAATACATATGGGATTGAAGTTTAATGAACTTAAAATTAAATGCTAATTGAATTATTTTTGTAAGCATAGGGCATAGATTATTGAAAAGTTGGGTGTTGTGGAAGGGGTCTTGCCTGCAAAATATCGTGATATGCCTATCAAACAACACTATCACTGATGCTAAATATGTGAAGCTAATTGACAGTATTAGAGGGAAACTGCAAGGTTGGAGGTCTAAATTATTGTCATTTGTTGAAAGAGTGAAACTTGTTCATATAGTCATTACTTCTAAAGTTAGATTTTGGTTGCAAACTTTTCAAATACCAAATTTATCTATTGTAAAATCAATGCAGTCTGTACTAATTTTATTTGGAAAGGAGGGCTACATAAAGTAAGCTATAAAGAGCTATGCAAAAAAAAAGAGGGTGATGTTGGTCTGAAAAATCTTTTTGAACTCAAAAAAGCTTATGGTCTTAGGCTAGCTTGGAAATACTTGATTCTAACAACTTATGGGCCAACTGGATGAGAGCAAGGTACCTCAGAGATAATTCTGGACTATCAAACTAGTTAATAATGCTTCTATAACTTGGAAAAACATTTTAAAACAAAGGAAGCAGATGGACATGCTTATTGAAAGACAAATCACAACTGGGAAAATACTGATCTCTGGAAAGACCCTTGGCTTAATAGTAAGAGTTTGATAGACAAATTTAGGTGGGACAATTTCTCTGCTAATGGCACTCTTATATACAAGGCGGCTACTATTATTTCTGATAATGAATGGGTAACTTACAAGCAAATAGTCACAAGGAATTTTAAATAAGAAATTGAAGGCATTCTTTTATTCTTTGGGAGAATCAATGATATCTGGGCTTGGAAAAGCAATAATAAAGGGTAGTTTAACTTGCGGAATGCTTGGGAGGATTCTAGACAACAACATACTAAAGTTCAATGGTACAACATTGTTTGGCTTAGGTCCAACTTCCACAAAATGGCAAATACGACATAGAATGCTATGATTTTTCAACTGCCAACTAAATACAAATTTAAAAGTTGGGGGCTTTTAGAAGATGCAACTTCTAAATTATGCAATTTGGAAATGGAGACACATAATCATATTTTTTTTCGAATGCAAATACAACAACAGCGTTTGGGCAATTTAGAAATTAAAGTGCTTGCAATCAGACAAAGTTAAAAGCCTAAAAGAAGATGCAAAATACATGCACAACCAGAATGATATCCCTAACTTGATGAAGAAAATTGTAAAAATTAGCTTGACAACTTCCATTTGGCACATCTGGCGTGAACGGAATGAAAGGACTTTCAAAAAAAACAAAAGGATGAAATGGTATTGTCTAATCAAATTACTCAATACATTTCCTTAATTATTGGAAGAATTCAGAAGAAGAAGCTTATCATCTTAATGGCACGAGTAAAACATCTATTGGAGAATTGGAGTTGGAGGGTTGATCACAGAGGATATTGAGAAGTTATTTGGGATCCACATGAATGTCAATTTTTTTCTGACCTAAATTGGGGATGTTCAGTTTAAAGTTGGAATGTTTTGCTATAAAATAAAAGCATCAATTTTTCCATGGCTGCTGTATATTTTGTTTCATAAGACTTGGACCGCAAAGCCTTTCTGTAAGAAACAAAACCCTTAACCCAGTTTCAAAAAAATTGTAGTTATTGTATACGTTGAGTAGGTGGGGCGAATCGTATGTGTATATGAAGTCAAGATGACTAAGTTTAAAATGTATACATAACATGAGATGGAAAGCAATCGGTATAAACTAGTGTTATATATAAAGTATGTAATTTACTAGTCACCAGAACGTTGTTTTGACCCCCTCCTCATTACAATGAGCAATAGGCACTGCCATAAGGCAGGAATCGTGGAAGGTCGGTTTCTTATACATGCTCAGCACTGACAAGGATACAAGTTAACTGAGGTATTACCTTGGTCAGAAATTATATGTTTTATTACAGTTTAATATTATGTTATGGGTTTTATAGATAGCGCTCTGATATTTTTTTTATTATTTACAAGATGCCAACAAAAAAAATACATACTTTGGTGGACTTAGGTTTTTAATTTAGCGAAAATTTAGGCCTACTAAGTTACAGGTTGTTACAAGTCTGAACTCTAGACATAGCCTTATAAAGGAAATGTGGAAAATCATTACAACATCAGGGTAAAGATATGTCGGTTCATGATAGGTAACCTAGTGTGACGTTGGGTTTGTGCAAGCACAAAGAACTTAACCGAAGGAGTGTTAGGGACAAAATGGGAAGGACTTTATGTTGTCCACATTATGTTAACCAATGGTGCCTACCACCTTACAAATCCAGATGGCAAAAACGTCCCTAAGATCATGGAACCTGGAGCACTCTGTGGTTATTTTGTTTTAGAAATTTTGCAATCCATGGTCATATGGCATGATGAAATATGCATGCTATAATTTATGGAAATTAATTACCTGTAATGTCTTGTTTTTGCATTATATAAACATGGAAATTCATTATCATAACATTTATCAATCATACAAACTACAAACACTAAACTAGCCATCCGATAGGTACAAGCACATAGCACCTCTATTTATGTTAAGGAGAAGCTGCAAACACTCAACTAGCCATCCCGAGAGGGTACGAGCATGCAACACCTCTATTCATGTTAGGGGAAGCTACAAACACTTAACTACCTATCCCAGTAGGGTATGAGCGTGCAATGCCTCTTCATATATCAAGGGAAAACTAGAAACACTCCGCTAATCATCCCTAAAAGGTACGAGTGCACAACATCTCTACTTATACCAGGGGAAGCTACAACAATCAGCCCGCCCCATGAGGATGTGCGAGCCAAACTACACATTCTTCCCTACTCGGGACACCGGCGCACTAATGGTGCAACCACCTATGAGGTGGTCCTGACCATACGTTTGCGGTGTATTGCTCCATGAGGTTGCATAAGCCAAACAATGCTGCCTTCCATACCAAATTATCCCCAATTCATGCATCCACTGTGTGCTGCTCCATGAGGTTGCATGAGCCAAATAACGCTCCCTTACATGCCAGAGGCATCGACGAACATATGGCATGACCACCTATGTTGTGGTCCCAATTCGTTCATCCATGATGTTGTCTATCCCTCAGAGTGGGATAGGGCGCTGGTTATAATAAAGGCACGACTAAGTAATTTAAGAATTTGTAGTGTTGTCCCATCAAAGGCCAAAGATGCCTCATCCTAACAAAGCCCGGTCATCAATGACCCATCAACAACCACTCGGTAAGCATCCCATCAAAAGGCCAAAGCTATCTGATCCTAACAAAGCCCGGTCATCAATGACCCATCAACAACCACTGGGTAAGCGGATCAATAACATGGGGGCTTGGCATCCAATAAAGGATTCCATATCACAAATTCATTTTTAAACAAACATTCTAATTGGGGACAAATCATCTCAAAAGTCCGTTCTTAGTTTTATTGAACCTTATTCTCTTTTTACTTATTTTCTATTACGGTGGAATTTTCCATTGTTTTCGAACGGACTCAAATGATCAAATTGGATGAGAGAACGAAGAAGAAATGATCCGATTACTTGGAAAATACCTTGAAAGGAACAGATAAAGGAAATATAAAAAACGTGACAAAAAATCACCAACTGTTCACAACTCGGGACACCACGGACTTGATCTGAGTTATGGCTCGAAGTGGACATGCAAAATGCTCAAGTCAAACTAGAAGACGGAGAAGGAAAACCCAAAGTGCTACAAACTCTAGACGACTTGAAGCATAACCTAGTGCAAAGAAGATGATAGTCCGAAGTCAGACTCGAAGTCAGTTCGGCACACATCCATTTGTCGTGATTCATCACCGATGAATGAAGATTGGGTTAGGTATCATCACACGACTCTTGTAGGATGACATGCCTGACATGGAGAATGAGATGAGCAATTTTCGGTTGTAATCTCAGAGTTTTTCGTATAAATAGACGTGGAGAGCACATTGAAAGGGACTTTTCAATTCTCTTTAATTTTGAACTTTTAACAATAATGAGTTGTAAAATCATAAATCGGACAAAAATATTGAGTTAGATTCCAACCAAGTTGTGACTATCGAGTTGTAAAAGTAGCTTTGTAAAAATAGAGAATAATTAATAAAAGTCGAATGAGTGGGTGTAAGCCAGAGCATTGTTCGAGCCACTATAAAAATATCGTGTTCCTTTTCTTACCATTTCTTATTTTCTTCTCTAATCTCTATTTTTAATATTTCATTAGATGTTTGCACCAATTTTGGCCCAAACATTATGATGCTTTCATTAAGGGGTGTTGATGAGATTTTTCATCTCAAAAACACCCAATTTTATTTTGAAGTAATCACGTCGCTGAACGCTTATATGATTTGGAATCGATAAAATTAAGTAATGTTAAAATTGCCTTTAGAAGAAGTAATTATGCATGATAATGCTAACACGATTATGAGAAAAAACATCCAAAATCTAATGACAAGTCATTGTCTAATTCGTTAAGCCAATAGTATCAAATTAGAAAAAAGTAATATCAAGTACTGGAAGTAATAAAAGTGCCATTGAGAATTTACATGGTTCAGATGTTAATGAATCCTACGACCGTAGGGAAAATGTCCTATTCTTCCTTTTCTTTATTAGTACAAATAAATAGTGGTGGAGACAACGGTTTTTGATTTCAGTGTTTCATGAAAAGAGTAAAGTCTCAAAATTACCTTTTTTTTTACTATAGTGCCATATCCATTTATAATACCTAGAGATTCATGTGGATTGCGAATGTTGTTGTTCTCCCCTTTTGATTCCAACCTTTGGATTGTGCCACGCGTCAATCATCATCTTGCTTATTTGATATACTTGGATTGATAACGTGGCCTTCGGCAGGAAACTGTAATTTGAGCTGATGAATGTTGAATTTGGCCGGGAAGCTTGAAATTAAAGCAGGAAAACCGAATTTTGAATAGACTGTGACATGATGGCTTTACATAGCAATTAAACTAATGGAATGTACACATATGTAGGCAAAGCTGCAGTGAGAAGCTGCCCTTTTTTGGAGGACTACACTATTATATAAACTCTGCTATTGTAAATGGGATATTAAGGACTGCGCTCATAGTTATGCAAAATGATAATTATCCATAGCGTTTAAAGTACGTCGACTCTCCTGTAGCCCAGTTTAGCTTATAATTATAGAGTGGTTTTACCTCGTTGCCTCCTTTGAGTTTTTTGTATTTGTGGGTAATGCCTTCTTTTGACATTGCAGTGTAGGTTTGTCACTTCAATGTCAAATCAGGATAGCAGCGCATCCTTTTTACTTTATCACACCAATATAAGATTGCGGTATAAACCTGCCACTTTAGATGTTAGTTTAAAATTGCGGTGCATCCCCAAACCGTATAGTTGCTTTAAGGATTGGGACGTGGTTCTTCATTGTTAGCATTGCTTCTGGGGTGATAGCATAATCTCTTTGTCTTGTTGTTACTAAAAGTTTATGTCGTAGTTCCAATTCATTTATGGCGTACTTTTTAGGGCCATGGTACAACCTTTATATTTGGTACATGAAAAATGTGCCATGGATTGGCCTATTAAAGTGAGTGTTAGGATTGTAAATCATTCTTTATACTTTGTGACTATCTCAGGTTTCCAGTATAGTATCATAGCGCGGAAGCTATTTTCAATGGAAAACTGCAGTCTTTATGTCTTGCCATCATCCTAAATCTTTGGTGCGGTACTATTTGGATTTTGCTTTCATTTCCTTTACATAATTAAACAATTATTGTGGGGGCAACTTTTGGCTCAATGTTCACATTAATTTCCCTTTGACAATGTACAGAAAATACGAGTGTAACACTTGCCCCCCAAAGCCTGTAGCGAATGTTGATCGGTCTGGACTTGCCTATACTTTCATATTTTTCTTGTAAAATGTCACTTCATGTTTTTTTACTCTTTCGTCGTTTCAAAAATGAAAAAGTCTTTATCTTCATTTAACATTTATTGCTCAAGCATACATATTGCTTCCTTATTGGCCAATCTTCTAAAAAGTTGTACCTTTAGTCTTTTTGACTCCTAAGAAAATCTGTATAAATCCATACGTTAATCTCCCTTGTAATTAATCAATTAACGTTTTGGGGCTCTTATATCATGTCATTTGTGTGGCTGAGATTTAGATCGAGGTAAGCATTTATTTTTACTCTTTTTCTTCCTTATTCTGTTACATGCTTTAAAAAAGAAAACCCTAGTTATCAATCTCATTTTCTCTAAGAATTGTTCCTTTTTCGAATTAATGTATGGACCTTTCCTTTTTTTCTATACTTTAATAGTCGTTTGATAAGCAAAACAGTAGTTTTGATATGGAAACCACTTCCACCTCTCCTTTATGCTGGCTATCTAAGATAAACGAACTAGGGAAAATGAGAGCACTCTAGATCATTTTGGGTTCAAGGGTTACGTGGATAGGGTAACATTGTCTCAAGAACGCATCCATGCACCTTCAAGCGGTTTTATTTCCATTACTTCCCAGCATATTCGGTGTGCACTTTATCTTCCTCCCAACTAAATTCTTCGTAAATGGATAACTACCGTTGGTATCGTTCCCATCCAACTTGCTTCCATTTCTTATTCCCTTATAATTATCACTTTTATTCTTTATGCTGAGAAGAGCTTGCCTCCTTCATGTAAGGAAATCCAATTCTTATTCTTTATCCATAAGAGTCCTTCTGGGGTGATTTTAGGTTTTATTACGCCCAAGCAAAGAAATCAGTTTTTTGCATCTATTCCTCGTAAGATCTAGAAATGGAACGTTCATTACTTCTTCATTTCAAATCTAGATAACTTCCCTTCTTCCTTCCAACCGCACCCTAATTGCCCCATTTTTTAATCAAGTCACCGATTCATATAACTCTCATAGGAAGATCAACCTAGATTTAGGAGAAGATGAGACGAAAATGAAATTATTTTTTTCCGAGTTACTGCTGTAAAAATATGATTTTCTGCATACTAACCACAACATCTCTTGCTCCATTTTTAAATTCTCTTCAATTACAGAAAAATCTAGGGGTATAATTTGATAAGATGGACAACGAAGTTTTTACCCCCTTCCCTTTTTTTTAAAAAGCAATTTCTGATCCAAAAATTAACTTTTTTTATGCAGGCAAAATGGCTGATGATCTTTTTGAATTTTTTCTTAATGATTCTCTATCCAAAAAGTTAAAGACGACAAAAAAGAGGAAGAGGAAAATAAGGAAGAAGGAAGGTGCTAAGGCCTTTGATCATCCCTTCAAGAAATCACATACACTTCATCATCCTTATCTTTTTTCCACAGAAGTACTACATGTCTATCCTCTTCAGTCATTCCACAACTCGACTATCCGCTTCTTGCCTCTACCCAAGGATAATATCACTGACCATGCTAAGAGGTTAGGACACATCACCTTGGACAACCTATCTCACATTGCTTCTTCTCTGTGATCCTACCCTATTGCTTTTCATTTCCTGTGCTCTCCTTCTCCTAACTTGCTACTAAACTCAAAAGGTCTTGGGACTATGTAAGTGTATTCCTCTCTTTCTCTATTTGATGGTGATTATCTTCACCAATTATCATCTTATTTTCTTTGGCTTTGTAACAGGTAGGGGCCTTGGCGGCCAAGGTTTGGAAGAGGGTGGATGATGACCAAGTTGCATCTATTGCTTGAATTGCTAAGCTCAATTTATAACTTGTAGCAACAGTCTATAAGAAATCCAAATTAGAGGGGGAGCTTAAGGTTAAAGCGAGAAAGCCAAGGAGGGAGTGAAGTGGCCGATGAGGCCTTGGCGTCGAAGGGTCAAGAGTTGGGAAAAATGACAAATTACTTGGAAAAAAGGATAAAATGTTAGAGGAGACGGAGAAGGAGGTGGAGAAGTTTAAAGGCAACCTTGAGCGGATCACCTATCGAGTGTTATACAAGATGTATGCTGCGTTGAAGCATCAGCCTTCTACGGACCGCTTAGATGATGCATCCATCTACGTTGACCTTAGTTTCTTAGGCGACTCCCCAAAGATTGAAAAGGCCCTTACCTATAGGGATGAATGAGCCAAGGAGTAGTTCATGAAGCATGATTCCCTTTCTATTTCCCATGACGCCTCCTTGCAACAAGATGATGAGGATGTGCAGTATAAGGAGATTGAGGCCACCTCTACTCCTTAATTTCAGGTAATTACCTCATTTCTTGTAAATGACCTCCCTGTTTCTTATGTAAATAAAATAAATTTCAATTTTGTTGTAGCTACTCTTTTATTTCCTTGTTGTTTCATTACTACATCATGAGCGATCATGTTATTTTCGCCCCTTTTTTCTTATAGTTTTCTAAGGAAGTAATATTTACTAAACTCCTAAAGGAAAGCATGGACAAGCTCCTACACAGACTGTAGATCATATCGGTCTTGGTGCGTTGACAATTCGCAAGCGTAAAAAAGAGTTAGACGAGTCATTCATGTAACTTAGAGAGGAGACACAAAGGTTTCTTTTTAAAATTGATCACATATTAAAGAAAAAGAAGCACTATGTGACTTTATACTATGCCAGTGGCGATATACCTTTAAGAGAAGTCCTTTGCCACCCAATAATCCTCACCTGGAGTGGTTTAGGCATAAGCTTAGTAATCCAAATAAGGAGTGAGCGCAGTGTACTATTATAACTTTTGTATGCAAATTCGTTACATTCTCCAAATATAAAATCGGTCATAATGTGATATGTTTTTCTAAACTTAGCTTTGTGTTACTTGATTTCATTTGAATCAAACTCTAATTACTAACCACTAGGTCGATCTTTATGGGCCTCCTTCCAAGTTTGTTGGAGCCTTTAAATCCAATGAACCTTTAGTTCCCACCATTTATGGCTCGAGTGACACAGGTGTACTTGAGTTTGATGCTGCAGCTATGACTTCTGCCGTGGCCTTGGAGGAAGAGAATTTCAGTTTAATGCTTACTAACAAAGGGCTTGAAAGAGACCTAAGGAATGCCCATTTTGAGCTTAAAGAAGCCAAGGATGCACTCGAGCGCTGACACCAATATAATGTCAGGTTACGCACTGAGCTAGATGTTGCAAACTCTAAAGTAACTGAATTGTAGCAAACACTGAAGGAGGGTGAAGCGCTTTATGGGATTGTCTATGAAGATGAGATTATGAAATTTAAAAGGACAATAGAAAACATGTCCCTTCAGGCTTCTCATCAATACGAGGAGAAAGAGGGTACTGAAGGAGGAGAGGTGGTAAAGGTGCTTAACTTGGGTGCAATCCCTACTTCTTTTATAGATATGGATGCCTCGTTGGTGGATGAATGGAGGAGGAAAACGGAGTTGCATTATCAAGGTAAACTCAATGAAATGGAAGCCCACCAAAGGAGTAGTTAGAGTGGCCAGAGTTGAAGGTTCTCCCTTACACACAGAGAACGGGGTGGAAAGAAGATGCCCTTAAGTATTTTGATGGTTTTTCTAGAGATTGAAAAAAGACAAGGGCCTGAGTTGATAGAGACTCTAAAATAGGTGAACGAGACCGCTATGCTTAAAATTTATGAAATCAAAGATCAACTACAAGAAGCTTTGGCTACCCATAATGTCATAGCCGGACCTACTAATGTACCAGGGAGGGGTCGAGTTGTCGATCTTGAAGAAAAGCTTAGGAAAGACAATGTTAGATGTAAGATGGGTAGTTGGGCCTATTGATGTACCAGGGAGGGGTCGATTGTCGATCTTGAAGAGGATCTTAGGAAGGATAATGTTAGATGTAAGATGGGGCAGATCTCTTTATAATGAGCTATAGAAGTTTTTAATTATTTTTACTGTGCACTTGACCTGAGATTTCTCTATAATAAAGAAGGCTTCATGGTGATTGTGGAGGATGCGATAGACCCATGGACGGGTGCCAACTACGACTCTAAGTAAACTTTCATGTTAGAACGGACCATCCTCTGGCAAGCATCCCTTAAACACTATACTTCATAATTGTAGCAGTATTTTAGGGACTTGTGGTTTAGAACACTTTCATAAAAGCTAAGTTGGAAGAAATGTTCTCTTTTTGTTGTAGAGATGTTTGTAATGGTATTATGTAAACCATTTTTTTTTGTAAAAGAGTGTAAGTATCTTGTAAGCCTTAACTTTATGTACCTTGCTTTTGTTTTGTTCGGCTTTGCTTGTCTTCTGCTCCACATCCGCCTTTTGTTCATGCACTTAGAATGGTCTTCTCCGTTACTTGAGGGTAGACTGTTTTTGACTACGAATACATGTCGTGTATTTACAACCTCTGGACTCATGCGCATGGTTTTTTTTATTGGTTTGGGTTGTCTAACATTTTACATCCAATGTAACTGTTTTGCTGAGAAGCCAGGTTGTGTATGAAACAACTCAATGTTGTTTTCTATGTTAAAAAAATTAACATGGAAAGTTCTTATAATGGTTTTGGCCAACTAAAATCCTTACATCCAGTTCACCGATTACTATTTTTCATAATAATTACAATGCCTGTCATTTTCACGTACAAATAACATTTCTCATACAAAACAAGGTTTGTGATGCTCTAAATTCCAAGTCCTTGGAACTAGGGTTCCATCAAGCCTCGAGAGTCGGTAAGCCTCGTTAGCTAAGGTTTTTATTATGACAAGGAGGCCTTCCAAATTTGAACCCAAGGCCCATGTGTGGGGTCCTTAGTGTTAGCTACCACTTTTCGCAGTACCATATCTCCCTTGTAGTTGTTTCTTTTTTTAGCCTAGCATTGTAATTTTTTGCCATCTTTTGTTGGTATGTGGCAGATCAGATGAGCGCTTCATCTCTTTTTCCTTAATGAGGTCGAGGGAAGCTTCTTACTCCTTGTTCTGATCTACCGCATACGATATTCTTCTGTGTGATGAGACATTTTCCTCAACCTAGAGCATTGCTTCATGGCCATAGGTCAAGGAGAAAGGTATATGGCTAGTTGGGGATCTAGATGAAGTCCCATGAGCCCAAATACTTAGGATAATTTTTCTGCCCTTTCTTTAACCTTTTGCAGTCTTTTCTTGAGCAGTTTCTTAGTGGTTTTGTTTATTGCTTCAGCTTACCCATTTTCCCATGGAAGCACAATAGAAGGGAAGTTTTTTATTATCCCGTTTTTCTCACAATGTTCTATAAACTCGATAATTTCAAATTGGGTTCCATTATCAAAAATTATTTTGTAGGGGATCCCACATCTGGTAATTATGTAAGTAACTATTTTCATCATAGTAATAATGGATAAGGGTTCTACTTCCACCCACTTAGTGAAGTAGTCTATTGCCACTACTGCGTATGTTTCCCTCTTTTTGACATAGGGAGTGGTCCTATCAAGTCTATGCCCCATATGTCAACTGTCTCTAGGCTAGCCAATTGGAACAGCTAATGGGATGGTTGTCTTGGGATACTGGCGAATTTTTGATATCTATCACATCTCCTCACTACTCCTGGCCATCCTAAAGTGTGGTGGTCCCGTAGCAACAATTCCTTATGACTTTCTTTGCTAACTTAGCACCTCATAGAGTGATCCCTACGTTGCCCATCATATACTTCACCTAGGAATCATACTTCTTTTTTGGAAATGCATCTAAGGTAAGGGGTAGAGCACCCTTTTTTGTATAATATGCCATCAAAGAAGGAGAAGTACAGAGCTTGCTATCCTATCCAATGGGATACATTTTGGTTTGGAAGCAGAGCTCCATTAATTAATAATTGTTTCATAGGGGTCATCTATGAGTCCTTGATGTGCACGCAAATGTGCACATTTTTATCGCCATATTTAATCTATTTAAATTAAATAAATGATCATATTGGGTATTTTAACTCGTTTTAACAAAAATTCACATTAATTCCAAATTGTCACACATTCATCTTCATACAAGGGTGAAATGGTCATTTTTGTGCAATTATTAAATTGTGAAAATTTACTCAGAATTTTCTATGTTTTTTGTAGGAAATTTGGTGACTTTTACAAGTGGTTTCATGAAGATATGCATGCACAAAATCAATACAAAGGAATGAAGATGGAAATAATTCAAAGTGGAGATCATGGAGGACCCCACCTACCCACCTACCTTATTGTACAAATTAAAGGCTAATGCACATGCTTATGGATTTAATGGCTTCATGTACATTTAAGTGGGGATTAAAACATGCTAATGATAACTTGGCCTCCACACTTCCTCCAAGGGCATTTTGGGTACTCCCCAAAATTATGCATTACGGTTTCTAACTTGTATAAATACCCCTTATGTTTCATGTAGCCCTCTCCCCTCTTAGTTAGTTAGTTTTAGTTTAGAAAATAAATAAAAGCTCTCTTTCTTTCCATGGTTACCTAGCCATTTCTTCTCTTATGTAATTCTTTTTTCTATGCAATGTTAATTATTGTTTCTTTTTAATTACATGTTCATTTCCTTTTATGCAAGTAGTGTAGATTTACTTTTATGCAAGTTGAGTAGTTTTCCTTTCATTTAGCTTTCATTGTTGCTTTCTACATTTGTTGATTTGATAACAAATATGAGAGCTTAATCCCTTCAATTTAGGGGTAATGAAGCTCTCTAGTATGTAGATGCAACATTTTGATGTTTATACTCTCTTTTTGTGCTTTAATGGAAACACTTGAAGTGGTTTAATGATGTTGTTTAGCTTTGAATTTGATAGCCTATGTTGTTCATAACAAATAGGTTATGCTTGAACAAACATAACACAAATTGCCTCTTCATCTAAATATGATTATGGCAAAGAAGTGAATGTTGAAATTGAAATTTGATAGCCTATATTTCTAAACAATAGTTAATGGGCTATGCTTAAAATAGATTTTTATTTCAACTTTGTTGTCATATTTCATGAGAGTTAAATGTGTATTAGTGGTTGTGTTATAGTTTGATGGTTTATATTGAGCTAATTAATAGCACAAATATACCATACTTATGATAAGCACATCAACTAATTCACTAATGACAAGAAAAGAGAGATCATAACTTCATTTTGTTGATTTATATGATCTAGAGACTGGATTTATCTCTAAATTGTTCTTTTAACTCTCATATTTTTATCATTTTCTTTTGCTAGTTTTTGTTAGTTTCTTACATTTCTAGCTATTCACTCTCGACTTCGGTATAATTTGATTGAATAGAATTTTAAAATCATCAATTCCCTGTGGATCGACCCGTATTCGCCGCGTGCTACATTCGTACACTGTGCGCTTGCGGTTATTTTTATTTCAAAATTCGTTCGACGGTTTTCTAAACTGATAGAATATCCGTCGACGAACAAGTTTTTGGCGCCGTTGCCGGGGAATTGTTTTTTATTTTAGTTTTCTATTCTTCGAATTATTTTCGTTTGATTTTCTTGTGTGTTAGTCTTTTGTGTTTGTTTGCTTATTTGAAAAAAAAAGTGTTGCGTGTTTGTTTTGTGAATTCTGCTTCCATTTTGCTTTGTTAGTTTGTTGCCTTTTCTATTTTTCATTTTTGCATTTCAATTATCAAAAAAAAAGCACACACAACACAATTTCAAGAAGAAAAAAAAAAATTCATTACACTCATATCTTTTTACATTTACATTCCATTTTCTCCTTTAATTTACATTTACAAAAAAAAAACAAAAAAAGACATTTGTTTTGGTTTTCCTTTGTTTTCCTCTCTGTTCACTGTGCATTTCCTCTCTGTTCACTGTGCACTCAACTGTTTGACAGTGCACATCAATACCATCCCATACAACAATCGTCCCCAAACTCTACTGCTCTCCTTCACCAGCCTGTGACAGTGACCTCAAACATAACCACCTCCACATACTTCTGTCACTAGCGATTGCAAACCATCCGATCACTGTCTTCCCACTCTCCTTGTTACATCAGAACACAACAACTACTTCAAACCATTGCAAACTCATCAAACTCCTCCGCAACCTCATATCCACAACACCAAATCACCAATTCAGTAATTACTTGCAACTGTTTCCAACCCAGTGCACTTCAGCCTCGCATACAACCACCTCTCGGCCCACCACGAAATCGCCTCCAGCCAACCATCAACATTCATATCACAGTCGTCTCAACCATATCAGTGCAACTCATTTCACTGCCCTCCCAATCAAGACTGCAGCAACTTGCCACTCCATTGCCTTCATTCAGCATATTCCCACCACTGCCATATCTCCTCTGTCATCAATAAACCTCCCTACCATCACTTACACAATCTCTAAATCCATCAACAGCCATCCCCTCTACGCAACAAAACTGTGCACACATTCATTCACTTCCTTGCTGCATCTTCCCACTACAATCACTGCAAATCACCGACTTCCCCCGACACTTCCTCTCTGCATATATTTCCTCCCCAAACCAGCCAACCATTCCACTGAATTCAACTTATTGCCAGTTACAATTGCATCACTGATACTTGTTCACATAACTGAACTATTGTTGCATACAATTGCAATCAACTGGTGCACATCTACACACAAAACCACCCAACAACACCACTACATTCCAAAACCACTGTCAACATTTTCCCCAAGCCAAATTCCCAAAAAAAAAGGAAGAAAAAAAAAACACACATACCTTATCAACAGAATTGCTGTCTCCTCTCTTCATTCTCTTCTGTCACAAACCAAGCAATACAATAGTGCTCCCCATAACTCTGACATCTCCATGACTCTGTAGTTCGCAAACAAACCATACTACAGTGACCTAACCAACAGGCAGCCATTCTTCACCGCCCCGTCATATCTTGCCACCACTCCGAAAGTACAAACAACCCAGAAACACCTACAGAAAATTCACGGTCAACCAATGCCTGAAATTCAACACGCGACCAACCACCAACGCCTGAACGGAACCACGACCTCACCTCTCCAATCGAACTCCATTGAACTCGCGACCATATTTTAAGCTTGTGCAATTGAATCCGAATGATTGAAAGTGGGAATTGTTTTCGGGTTTTGGGAAATTTCGATTTAATCTTTTGTTTGGGAGCGAACGAGAAATTCGTATTTAGGATTTTATTTTTTTATTTGGGTTTGTAGTGTTCTGCTTTGGGACGAAAAAAAAGGAATTTTCGGGTTAGTTTTGTTTTCGGGCCGGGTTGTTGCATGAATTATGAAATTCAACTTTGGGCTGTAACTGGTTTTTAGAGAAGAAAAAAAAACAAGAGAAATAATTTTTGTTTAGCTTTGTTTTCTTAGAAGGTTTTGCTTTCATAAAAAATATTTCACTTGTTTTAGTTTTCAGTCGGTTTACTTTCATTTGTTTTTTACTTGTTTTATTTTCTTCTTTTGATAAATATATAAAAAAAAAATTTAAAAAAAATTTGTGCATATATCTTATTTTTATTTCAGGTTGCCAAAGCAAATAAAGGAAGGAGCCGCTTGCCAAAAATAATTGCTTCGCTTTGCTTGCCCAAAAAAAAAATTTGCTTGCTTGCTATATCTATTATTTTTATTTGCTTGCATTGTTGTTTGATTGCATTTAATATATAAAAAAATTTCATTCTAGTTGCATTGTAAATACACGTTTAATTTCTGCTTTGCATTTCATCCTAGACTTTGTTTAGTAATAACGGTTAGACATCGATAACACTTAATTGTATATTGACAATTTGTCTTCTTTGAACAATTTAATTTCTTGGTGTCTAGGCTACGGCAGAGCAATAATCAGTTATAAATATTACGGTGATTCGTAAATATTATAGTGAATTGTTTCTCTGAAGGTACTTAAACCTTCGGCTGCATTGCTACGGTGATTCGTGGTGCACCGATAAATCCTGTCCGTTACCTGGCTGAGAACTATCTTGTTGATTTAAGACAATTTGTGATTATATAATTTGTGTTAATTTAGGATAAATAATTCGTAATTAGGCACTTGCATTAATTTAGTTGCATTAGTTCATGCATATTTAAAAAAAACAAAAAAAAAATTTCAAAATCCAAAGCTAAAAAAAATTGTAAATATTCCTTTTCCTTTGAAGTTTTTAAATCCTTTTTCTTTGAAATTTCAAAAATCCAAAAAAAATTTAGAAAATCAAAAATCCAAAAAAATATAAAATATTTTCAAAAAAAATTGAAAAACCAAAATACAAAATAAAAATCAAATTTCCATTTTGAATAAATTTGTAAATATTTTTCCTTTGCTAAAAAATTCTTGAAAATGTCTGAGTTTCCCGACTCACTTGGATTTTACAATAGTTTTGAAAATCAATATAATCCATACGATTTCACTTCAAATTTTTATGGATATTTTAACAATAACTATTGTGTAAATAATTCGGATTTCGAACGACAAAATTTTCAAAATGATGACCAACCCTCGACTCTTGAAAATGACATTTCATCTTTACTTGAACTCTCTACACAACAAAATCAAAGTATAAATGATTTGTGTAATTCATATTTATGCAATAACTCGAGTCAAGGATTTCAAAATTTAAATTCAATTCAAAATTCAAACGATTTCGATTATAACCCATGCCACTTCAATTTCGAACTCCAAAATGAATTTCAAACTCAACATGAAAATGGGAACAATTTTTCAAACGAATTTGGCAATGGGAATAATCTTGACTATGATACGAGTGAAATTTTTTGTTCTCAACAAATCCAAATCGAAAATTCTCATGTTAATAGCTATAAATTGGATTTTGTTGAGCAAATGAATAAAATTTACGATGATCACATGAATTCGTTGTTTGAAACATATATGAAACAACGTGATAAAAAAAATCAAACTCCAACGTGTGATGAGTCAAGTGATAATCCATCTTTTACCACAATTGACGATTTTCAAACAACAACTTTTGAAACTGAAAATAACAATCTTAATGAAGTTGTTGATAACACGGTAATTGTGTTGGGTTTCAATTCTTTTGAGGGTGAGAAACTCGATTTAAATTTCGATCTTCCTTTTTCTGAAAATTTGAATACAACAACTTTGGATTTTGAAATGGATATATGCGATGAAGTTTTTGATAATTCAACAAAGGAAGATGAATGTAACGAACACGAGTTTTATGGAATTTACGAAAATGAGTTATTAAATTTTGACGGGGAAGATTTCGATCACCATTTTGACTTTGAAATCGATAATTTGGAAGAAATTTTCAATGATAAACTTGAATTTCAATTTGGTGAAAATGAATGTAAATTTCAATCAATTGTTTTATCAACCCCAAAAATCATTGAAAACAAAACAACTCGTACGATTTTCAGTAAAACGACTTTCGTTTTTCCAAATCTACATTCAACTTCGAAATCTTTTACAATTTGGTTTTTCGTGCTTAAGCGGTGTCTCACACATTTGACGAGACAAATGAATCGGTCTTTAGAAGACCGTTTCATTTACTTTTTGACTATATACTTTCTCATCTCTTGTAAATAATAATCTTTCATGTAAATATAGGATTTTTATTTTATTTTTCTCCTTCCACTTGGGTTGACTGTGGGGACACAGTCAAAATCAAGTGTGGCGGGGCGAGACTCATCTTCATTTTTTTTCGTGGTTTATTTTTTCTTTAAAATATCAAAAAAAAATTCCAAAAACAAATTTTCTTTTGATTTATTTTTAAAAGAAACACTATAAGATAATTATATGGTTTTGGTTTATTAAATTGAAATTTTTGGAAATTTATTTGTCTTAACAAAAATTAAAATAAAGTTTGATTATAAATAACAATGGTTTAACTAGTATATAGGAAGATTCATACCAGTTAATTATGAAGTATATCCTAATTGAAAATCTTTGTTTTAAAAAGTGGTTGATTTAAAGTAAATGATATAACATTTTTTTTGTCTTCTAAGTTAAATGGTGCTAAGATGATTTTGCAAAACTCTCTCTCTCTTAAAAAAAATATAAAAAATAATACATCCAAGTATTCACTCTCATTTAAAAGTCCTCACGGTTATGCATGGGTGAATTACTTGGAATCTTTAGTTATGTGTTTTCATACTCATTTAAAAGTCCTCATGGTTATGCATGTATAGAACACATGTAAAAAAACGGACTTAATAAAAACCACCTACGGTCAATAGGTGTATGCACGAAAGTGTGTGCACTCGCCATGCTCTGTACTCCCCTCACATAAGCCCGAAAGGCAGTGCATGGGTGGTATATCTGGCCTCAGTTTACCTGAGCTAGGTGTGTAATTTTTCTTGCAAATAATGAAAGAGCAAGTAATTGAAATCCTAGCACTATTTTTACTTATTTGATTTGAATTGTTATTGAAAAGATATGAAAATACCACTTTGATAAACCTTGATAGTCAACTACGGATCCATTTCATAGATACACTTTGTTATCAACTGAAACAACGAGTTAAACTATTGTCTATTTGTTATGATAACTTGATTTTTGTTGAAAATTTTGACGAGTAAATGACATCAATTTTCAAGATAATAACCAAAACCTATATTTAACTTATAAGTGTCGATTTAAAAGTAAATCATTTATTTGTAAATATTTTCAAAAACTCGCATTCATCTCTTTTTAAATAAATCTTGCATTTTTGTAAATATTTTCACCTTACATTTTTTATTTTGCATTTGGATTTTATGGGTAGTATCCGCTGAAAACCCTCACGAGACTACACTCGTCCTACTGGGGACACCCAGAGGTTTAACGGCTTGTTGCATACGCTCAATGCAATCGTGCTTCCTACGAAAACGGAGTTATCTTAGTTTTCTTTATTCGAGGACGAATAAAAAAATAAGTGTGGGGGTATTTGATGTGCACGCAAATGTGCACATTTTTATCGCCATATTTAATCTATTTAAATTAAATAAATGATCATATTGGGTATTTTAACTCGTTTTAACCAAAATTCACATTAATTCCAAATTGTCACACATTCATCTTCATACAAGGGTGAAATGGTCATTTTTGTGCAATTATTAAATTGTGAAAATTTACTCAGAATTTTCTATGTTTTTTGTAGGAAATTTGGTGACTTTTACAAGTGGTTTCATGAAGATATGCATGCACAAAATCAATACAAAGGAATGAAGATGGAAATAATTCAAAGTGGAGATCATGGAGGACCCCACCTACCCACCTACCTTATTGTACAAATTAAAGGCTAATGCACATGCTTATGGATTTAATGGCTTCATGTACATTTAAGTGGGGATTAAAACATGCTAATGATAACTTGGCCTCCACACTTCCTCCAAGGGCATTTTGGGTACTCCCCAAAATTATGCATTACGGTTTCTAACTTGTATAAATACCCCTTATGTTTCATGTAGCCCTCTCCCCTCTTAGTTAGTTAGTTTTAGTTTAGAAAATAAATAAAAGCTCTCTTTCTTTCCATGGTTACCTAGCCATTTCTTCTCTTATGTAATTCTTTTTTCTATGCAATGTTAATTATTGTTTCTTTTTAATTACATGTTCATTTCCTTTTATGCAAGTAGTGTAGATTTACTTTTATGCAAGTTGAGTAGTTTTCCTTTCATTTAGCTTTCATTGTTGCTTTCTACATTTGTTGATTTGATAACAAATATGAGAGCTTAATCCCTTCAATTTAGGGGTAATGAAGCTCTCTAGTATGTAGATGCAACATTTTGATGTTTATACTCTCTTTTTGTGCTTTAATGGAAACACTTGAAGTGGTTTAATGATGTTGTTTAGCTTTGAATTTGATAGCCTATGTTGTTCATAACAAATAGGTTATGCTTGAACAAACATAACACAAATTGCCTCTTCATCTAAATATGATTATGGCAAAGAAGTGAATGTTGAAATTGAAATTTGATAGCCTATATTTCTAAATAATAGTTAATGGGCTATGCTTAAAATAGATTTTTATTTCAACTTTGTTGTCATATTTCATAAGAGTTAAATGTGTATTAGTGGTTGTGTTATAGTTTGATGGTTTATATTGAGCTAATTAATAGCACAAATATATCATACTTATGATAAGCACATCAACTAATTCACTAATGACAAGAAAAGAGAGATCATAACTTCATTTTGTTGATTTATATGATCTAGAGAGTGGATTTATCTCTAAATTGTTCTTTTAACTCTCATATTTTTATCATTTTCTTTTGCTAGTTTTTGTTAGTTTCTTACATTTCTAGCTATTCACTCTCAACTTCGGTATAATTTGATTGAATAGAATTTTATAATCATCAATTCCCTGTGGATCGACCCGTATTCGTCGCGTGCTACATTCGTACACCGTGCGCTTGCGGTTATTTTTATTTCAAAATTCGTTCGACGGTTTTCTAAACTGATAGAATATCCGTCGACGAACAGTCCTCCTCTGCCTGTTGAGGGATAGGCATAGTTAGGGACTGCTCTTGACTTTTGGTTGTTTCTTGATCGTGGGATTCTCTAACGGTAGCACATAGGGATCTGGTTAAGACAAGTATTTGATTGGCCTTGTTGACACTCGGCTCAGCTTGATGCCCTATTAAACAACTTTCATTTCATTTTCTACTTTCGTGCTATAAAATTTGGCTAGTGAGTCCGTAGAAGAATTTTTCTTGTACGGAATTTTCCCCGATCAAACTATTCGAATTACTCTAGTAACTTTTTAGACAATTCTACGTAATTAGATAGAGTTGGATCTTTCATTTGGTAATTACCCTACACTTGGTTGAGAACTAATTGCGAATGACTATGAATTTTAATATATGTTACCTTCATTACCTGAGCGATCCTTAAGCCTGGGAGGAGAGCATCATATTCCACAACATTATCGGTTGTTTTGAACCCAAGCTGCACTGCCTCGTATAATTTCTGCTCATTTGGGGTGATCAATACATATCCAATTCCTACCCCCGCTCATTTGATGCTCCATCCAAGAATAGTTGCCAAAACTGTAAAGTAGTTGCTTCCTGCTCAAATTGTGGTTTATTGGGCAATGTGCACTCTACAATGAAGTCTACCAGTGCCTGTCTTTTGATTGCTTTTTCGGAGCAACAGGAGATATCATACTGGCTGAGCTCCATTGCTTATTATAGTAACTGACCCGATGTCTCTGGCTTCCATAGTATTTGCTTCAGTGGTTTGTCAATGAGGACTTTGATGGGATGCTCTTGAAAATACGGCCACGGTTTTCTTACCATGAGAAGCAGATTGTAAGCTAGTTTTTCAATGACTAGGTAGTTGTACTTTGCTCCTAACAGATGTTTGCTCATGAAATAAATTAACCTCTGGGTGCCTTCATCTTCTCGAACCAATGCAGCACATAGCTTTGTTAGTTATAGCTAAGTATATTTAAATCTTCACCTGTTACCGGTTTTTATTGGATAAGGGTACTGATTAGATGGTCCTTCAGATTATGGAATGCGATTTTGCATTCCTTGGTCCATTTGAAATTCCACCCCTTTTTCACTTGGTCGAAAAATGGTATACACTTGTCTACTGCTTTTGAAATGAACTTGCTTAGAGCAGCCACCTGGTCGTTTAGGCTCGTGACATGTTTTAGTTTTTCTGGGACTCCCATGTTCCTTATGGCCTTAATCTATAATGGTTTGCTTAAATGCTGCAGGAACTTACTATGTATCTTAGAAACATTCCCGACTAGATGGAAAGTATACACTTTATGGTGTTCGCCTTCATATTATAATGTCATAGGATTATGAAGGTCTCTTTCACGTCATGTGCAAGACTTGGTGGTTCTTTAGACATAACAAGCATATCATCTACATACACCTCTACCTTTTTCCCAATTGGATCTGAGAACATCATGTTAACTAACCTTTGATAAGTTGCTCCATTGTTTTTAAGTTCAAACAGCATGACTTTGTAGCAGTATACACCCATGTTCGTCACAAAGATGGTATTGATCTGGTTCAAATATAGATATTTAGTTGTAACTGAAGTATGCATCAATGAAGGTGAGGAGTTCAAGGTTGCTAGTTGCATTCGCCAACTGATTAATTTTGGGTAGGGGAATACTGTCCTTCTAGTAGGCATTATTGAGGTCGGTATAGTTTATGCGAGTTCTCCACTTCCCATTAGACTTCTTTACAAGAACAGGGTTCGCAATCCACTATGGTTAATATAGTTCCTCAATCAACCCATTCTCCTTCAGTTTCTTAACTTCTTCACGAAGAGCATTATATCTTTCTTGATCTATGGTCCTGCGCTTCTACCTGACTAGTGAGCATCGTGATCTATGTTGAGTGCCTGGCAGATGATAGTTGGAACTATTCCAACCATATATAAGTGCATCCAAGCGAAAACATCTATAGATTTTTTGAGGAAGTCCATTAACTTTACTCTCACTTCCGTTGTAATGCCCTAATTTTAACTAACATTATTTAGATATTTAATTATATAAATTAAATAAAATAATGTACAAGGTTAATTGATTGAGATTTGTTAATTAATAAGGGTTCGTATCTTAATGAACGTGTAAGCAAAAGAGAATAAAAATAAGCAAGTAGGAGGAATATGGCAAGGCAAAATAAGAGTAGCCTATGTTCTTATACCAAACCCTTCTGCCTTCATTCCTTATTCATTTTAACATTCCCAAACAAAACTAAAAACACTAAGAGCTCGGCCGGCTACCATTATGAAGAATCAAAAGAAGAAAAGCTAGGATTCAAGTAAAAAGCTTGAATAAATTAATCAAAGGGAAAATCTCAACCATCTTAACACCGAGCCAAGATGAATAGTTTGATTTACATCTCACTTTTGATAATGATTTCAGTTTCAAAGTTGGATCCGAACTATTTTGCAAATAACATGCCATATTATATTTGTTTAAATAGGTATATATGCTTCTTGATGGTTTACATTATTTCATACAGATTTATGATAAACTTAGATTGGAAAAACCTATTACATGGCATCCAAATGACTTGCATTTTTTACATATGATCAAAAATATTATTGTAGAAGTGGATTTCAAGTTTCATAATTTTTTAAATTATTGTGGATTTATAATGAATTTTCTATAAGATAAATAGTTAATATTGTGGTTAAATTATTTAAGGCAATTATTATTCATAATTTTGCAAATAATATGCTATATTGTTTTTCTTTAAAAGTGAATTATGGTGATTTTTGGGGAATTTTCCAAAGTATTTTATTATGGATATAAAATTATTTCAGTTAAGGGAACTAAATGTTTTATATTTTTTATCAAGGAGAAGGGCTTATTTGTTAAAATACCTTTAATTGTAACTTGAATTTGGGAGCCTTTTAGAAAAGGATTTTGATAAAGAAACGACAACCAATCATATTTTGACAAATTGGGCAAGTTAGGTAAAAAGTAACTACCTTGAAAGAAAATAAACCAATTCTGTTTTGAATTACAACTTCGCCACTTTCTTCGCTTGCTTTCATCAGCATGCACAGAAGGCCTCTTGCACCTGTTCGAAACCAAAGCACATGATATCAAGAAATTGGTATGGAGTGCATTGAAGAAAGGCGGAAGGGATGATAATATCGAAGGCAATGCTTTCGAAGGGGTTGCTTTTAACTGGTCATTGTTTTTAAAAGGGAGCTTTTGAACTAGTTGCAGCTTGCCTTCAATTTAGAAGAGAGCCTTTGAAAGAGTTGCTGCCTTTTGTTTTAAAAGAAGCTTTCGAAGGATAGCCGCTTTTGAACTTATTCGAAACCTATGTTGCCGCATTCATACCTTTCGAACTAGTTAAGGTCGCTTTTCTTTATAGCCTCAAAACAACGTACTCGAAAGGGTGCTTTCGCCTTTTTTACTTGGAAGCCGCCTTCTCAAAGCTTTGGAGAGAGTTGTATAGCTGTTATTTAATGGTTTCGGAGGCAATGGTTTCGAAACTATCCTCTTTCTTTTAATTGGGATTAATGCTTTCACCTCAATTCTTTATGACCTTTAGTTATATTAAAGGCCTAACCCAGTGGTTTCGAAAGGAATACTTTTAAATGGTTTCAAAACAAAATTTCCATAAACCTTTACTTGAACCCAACACTTTCTAAAGGTATGTTATAAGTGTTTTGAAGAGGAAGCCCCCAACGTTTTCGAAAGGTATATTTTAGTGTATCGAAAGGTTAGATTTAAGTGTTTTGAAAGGAAGATTTCTAAAGCTCTATTTTCAATACGTTCGAAAGGTAAGTTTTGGCCATTTAGCCTAATGTTTTCAAGGTTAAAGTAGTAACTTATTTGAAAGAGGTACTTTCAATAAATTTGAAAGGGGTTCTTTAAGAATCTAAACAAGGGTTTCGAAAGTATTACTTTGGCTTTAAGGCCTAAAGGTTTCTAAGTTAGAAAGGAGTATTAAGTTATTTTGATGGGACATAAAACATTCTTAGTTTAGATTTCACCAACATTTTATTTTGAGTAAAGCAAAGAACATATTTTCCTTGCTTAGTTATGATTTAAAAAGGGTTAAATCGTTTTGAAAGAAATGTTTTCGAGGAAAATAAGATGGGGTAGTTAACCCCACGTATATGACTCAAATATTAGAGGATCGGATGAGACTGGTGTAGGTTCACATCCTATACTTTATCTAGTAGTCCCTTACTAATATAAGTCCTAAATTCTAGTGTGTAGGACTTTGTCGTTGTTACGACTAAATGATGTTACACATAGAAAGGAATACACAGAGTAGAGGTAGGTTATTGATGAGCCCGCAAAACCATTAGGTTCAGCTGACCTTGGAAAAGTAAGCAAAGGACAAATCATCCAATATTATGTCTAACAGAAGTTGGATTATTGATTATGTCTGGTAGGCCCGAGTCAGTCGGTGGTTAATACTCAGCTTGATAAAACTATATTGTTTGGACAGACAGTTCATTGATTAACTGATTTTTGTGCATATATGTTATTGCTAATCTGATTATAATCAGTTTAATAGGAGGTTGTAGATCAAAGTTAGGCTTTTAATAGGATATTAGTGAGGGGAAACTTGTTCACTAAGCGGCATGGTCTCACTTAATATTAGTTAATCAAGGTGTAATAGTATTTTTCACACGGGCTTTATGCCTGACTCAAAGTTTATGTTTTCTTCTTAAACTCTCGGGTGCTTAAAATTAAATTTGCATAGATTTAGAGTTAAGAACTTTTCAGGCTTAGTAGGTTGAACGAATAAGCTTTCGAAGACGTACATGAGGCAAAGCTAGTTACGTAGGAGCTATTTAATGTTGTTTACGTTGTGATGTATTATGACTGATAGGTCTATTTAGTACTTTGATCATCCAGGGCGGCATCCCCATATATCGCTCTTGGCACAATTTGTAATAATTATTGATCAAAACCTGGGAATCGTTTTGGGATTATGTAACTGAATATGAAATATGATTTGAAATGTAATTATAAAAGTTGTTTTTGAAATCTATGTTGGTTTTATTTCATATTCATGTGCTTTTGATATTATGGATACCGTTAACATTACCGTGTTTTTCATCAGAAGTTAATACTACGGATGACTACAGCATCTGTAGGGCTTAGCTTTGAGCCTCAAGATAGGGGATGTTATAACTTGGTAACAGAGCATAGATTTATGAAAATGTAAAATAAATTTTAAACTTAAAATGATTTTAAAAACATAATGGAGAAAAGACTGGGGTATGGGATAACGCTATAGTAACGTACTTGTATTTGCTATATGTAAGTATACACTTTATCTCTATTCTCCCATCTCTCTTAGACTATTCTTCTGTATCTTATAAACACTCGAATGTAGATTTTAAGGAAGTAAGATATGGATGCTATGAGTGGAAGAGTTAACATTGGGGAGGAAGCACCCAAAACAATGGTACTGCCAGACCAAACATTAGAAGGAATCCAGGTCGGGCACGGACTGCTAATGTGGGTGCTGGAGAGCTGCAAGCTGATATAGGAGCTATATATTAATTCTTCGTTACCATGATGCAAGCTAGTCCTGCTACAGGATTGGTTGGAGGAAATAGGAAGCTTTGATGGGCTATAACTATGCAGTACTAAGAAGAGATTAAGCTAGGCATGGAGGAAAGCCATTTATCGGGACTGAGGACGTAATTGAAGTGGAGAATTGTTTGCTTCATGTGAAAGGATTTTTACTGATTTAGGGCTTAATGATGAGAAAACGAGGAGACTTGCTTCTAGAAAGTTGCAAGGAGTAGCGCTATACTGGTAGAACAGTGCTGCCATGGGAGGTAATGAAGTGACCATGGTTTGGGCAGACTTCAAAAGGAGGTTTGAGGAAAGATTCATGTCTTAGATTGCCAAGTTAACTCTGCTCAAGAAGTTTTTGAGTTGGTGTAGGGAGACATGACAGTGCTAGAGTATGCTACCAGATTTGATGAGTTATCGAGATATGGGTATGTTACGGTGGATACCGTTATCAAAAGAAATGAGAAGTTCATCCGCGAACTGAAACCTGAGCTTGCTAAAGCAACTTTACCACATATTAGGTATCCATCTTATGCAGTTATTGATATGGCTTTGAGGAATGAGTAGATGCTTGCTTTCTTTAATTGTAAAGTAGTGGAAAGCTCAAGGGGGCAAAACTAGAAGAGGTTGTTTTTCCATAAGAATGGAGCTTAGAAGAATAAAGCTGCTAAGAAAGGGAAGACAGAAGTTGTTTGCTACAAGTGTGATAAGAAAGGGCATTTCGTTAATGAATGTCGCTCAACGGATGGAAAGAAGAAGAATATCAAATGCTTCAACTGTGATCAGGTTGGACGTTATAAGAACCAGTGTAAGGAACCAGCCAATGATGGATAGGGCAAGATATTTGCATTAGAACCAGCTACCTCACGACCAACAGCCGAGGAGAAAGAAAAAACTGTGTTAGGAGTTGCGCTTTTGATTCATGGTGTATCAAATAGAGTTCTATTTGATACTACTACGTCACATTCTTTTACATTTCATTGTTCGGTAGATAAGCTTGACCTAGAACCCTAATACCAAGTTACCTCTTTAAGGGTTGCAAACCCGATAGGAGGATATGCGACTCTTGGGATGAGATGTGACCACTTAGAGTTTGAATTGTTAGGTCATGTATTTGCTTGCAGTTTGCACACAATTGATTTCATAGGGTTTGGAATTATTTGGGTATGGATTGGTTAATCAAGTAAAATGCTAGTATATTTTGCCATGATAAGAAAATGTCACTTAGACACCCTAGTTGTGGTGATCGGATTATGTACTCCATAGAAAACCCTAGTTTTTAGGTTAATGCCTTGTTGGGTGTTATGAATGAAGAGGAAGAGTTAAACTGAGTTTTCTTGGTTAGAGAATTAGCAGATGTCTTTGAGCCCGTGATAGGACTACCTCTAAAATGAGCCATTGAGTTTTGGATAGATTTTGTATCAAGAGCAGAACCAATGAGCAGACTGCTAAGTAGAATGACACCTACTGAGATGAAGGAGTTAAAGATACGGTTGGTGGATTTAGAAGGTAAGAATTTTACCAGATTAACCAGTTCGCCTTAGGAAGGAGTTGCAGTATTTGCAAGGAAACTAGACGGATCATTGAGGTTGTGTATTGATTATCATAAACTGAATGAGAAGACGATGAAAATCGATATCTGTTACAGAGAATTGACGATTTGTTCGATCAGTTGAGTGGAGACAAAGTATTTTCCCAGTTCAATTTGGCAACAAGGTTCCATCAACTTAGAATAGCAGAGGATAGTATTCCTTTGACGACATATATGACAATAAATGGATCGTACGAATGGTTAGTAATGTCGTTCGGACTAACTAATGCGCCAGCATTCTTCGTGGACTTGATGAACAAAATCCTCTGATAACATCTGGACAGATACATGTTAGTATTCACAGACGACATTTTGATATACTCTAAGGATGAAAGATGGCATGAAGTTATCTTAGAGTGGTGCTTGAGATGTTGTAGCATCATTAACTGAAAGCGAAAATTTTGAAGTGTCATTTTAGAAAAAGGTTTGTTAGCAGAACCGGCTAAAATCAAGGCAGTGAATAGTTGAAAGAGACCAGAGACAATGACTGAGATAAAAAAAGTTCTTGGATTAGCTAGTTATTATCAGACATGCTAAGGATTTTTCACGGGTAGCAACACCAGTGACTAAGCTAACTCGAAAAGATGTGAAATTTGTCTAGACTGATAAAAGTGTGAGGAGGCATTCCAGATTAAAACACTTTTTGACTAATACACCTGTATTAGTTATTCTAGAGGGAAATTAGGATTTAGTGATGTCCACTGATGCATATGGAAAAGGGTTAGGAGCCACGTCAATGCAAAGAGGTAAAGTGATTGCCTATTGTTACCCAGCACCTTGGCCCAGCTACAAAACGGAATTTGAAGATTTTTTCAATAGCACAAGACAAGATTCTGGCAGAGAAGATCCTGAAGATATAAGGGTTTGATGCAATCGACATGTTTCAGCATTTATATGCAGTTCGGTAGGTACGGTTCAGTGTGTGCCGCTCGATTTGGGTAACCCAGCACACGTCACTCGGCCAAAATTGCTCGGCACGCATCATTCGGTCAGTTGGTCATCATCGTTCGGCATGTGCCGCTCGGTCTGGGTAACTCAGCATACGTCGCTCGGCCAAGATCGCTCGGCACACATCGGTCGGTCAGTTGAGTCATTGTCGCTCAGCATGGACCGCTCGATCTGAGCAACTCGACACACATGGCTCGGTCAGATTGGATTGGAATGTGTGGCTCGGTCAATGATGTAAGTCACATGTGGCTCGGCCTAGACGGTTAGCAGGTATTGATCGTAAAAGGGGAGTCACCACCGTTCGGCCATCTTGGATCGGCTTTTGTAGTTCGGTGTATCTCGCTCGACATGCCTGAGTCGGTCGACTTGAGGTTTCCATATATAGGCCAAGGTACTTTGCTCCTAGGCCTGAGAAGGAAGTCCAGCCTATCTTCGTCTATAAATAAAGGGACAGGGTGCAGTGAAAAGGGACCTTTTTTCAAGAACTCCGAGGACACTCTGCCATTTTTTACACTAGCTTTCTTTCAGTTAAAAACTTGTATTTGAGCTATTTACTTACGGATTGTATATATATTCAAGTCTTAGAGGAAAGCAATAAAGATTGTATTAACAGTGAGCGTAGGCAGTTTCGCCAAGCCACTATAATTCCGATGTTCTTGTTTTTACAGTTAGTTTTGCATACATCCCTTGGTTTTAATTTATTTTGTTCATTAATCTCTCCGCATAATTCTATTCAAGTGTGTTAGTGACCAATTTTGGTGCCAACACCTATGCTTCAGGACAGCTCAGACCGCATAAAATTAGATATCCAACTCATGATTTAGAATTAGCAGTAGTAATTTTTGCAATGAAGGTATGGAGACATTACCTTTTGGGAGAAATATTTCAGTTGTATACGGATCATAAGTCACCGAGATATTTATTCTTTCAGAAGGAGTTGAATATGAGACATCAGAGATGGTTAGAGTTTTTAGCCACTTATGATTTTGGCATTAAGTACGCACTAGGAAAAGGGAATAAGGTTGCAGATGCACTTAGCAGAAAATATCAGAATGTAGTATTGGAAATGATAGTTGAGTGGAAAGACTTAGAAGCATTGACTACATGTGGAGTACAATGGAGATCGAAGAGTTCTTCTAGTCAAGAAACTGCTATGTTGTCGTGTTTAGAAGTTTGATTGGTGATGATCGAAAGGATTGCAAAGATTTGCAAAGATTTCACGTTGCAGCTACTGAAGTCAGCAACCCGAATGACCATGCTATTCTCATAGACGTGATGCGGGGAGTAGATCCAGACTTAGAGTTTGGTGATTGGCTGGCAGGAAAACCTTCGGCTACCCTGGAACGTTTTTATTCAAAGGCACACCAGATCTTGAGAAGGGAGGAAGCAGGTGGACGAGGCGAGGCAGTGCGCCAGGGCCTGGCAAAGAGGCGGTGCAAAGTAACATCGCGATAAAACAGGTTGGCCACAATTCTGAAAAGGTCAAGGTTAATGTTCAAAACAAGCCCGAACAGTCTAAAGCATCTGGAAGGGAAAATTCTAAAAGAAAGAGGGAAGTCGAAAAGTGGAATCCAAGGATCCCGACCTACAATGAATACACTCCTCTAAATGCATCTCTGGAGAATATTTATTTGTCAACTTGTAACACCTTCCAATATCGAAAGCCGCGCCCAAAGGAATTCACTAAGGAACAAAGAAGACTAGGAAGTACTGCCGATTTCACGAGACCTACATGCATAACACTGAGGAATGCAGACACCTCCATGACGCTATAGAGAAACTGATTCGACAAAAGAAGTTACGGCAGTTCGTCAAGAATCCGTAGGAAGGTAGACAAGGAACGTTAGACCCCGGTTGCGGGCAAGCTCCATGCCATCCTGAGGAACTTGCTCGGACTGTAGGTAGACTAATCATAAACACGATAGTTGGCGGGCCCCATCCAGCAGACAAGAGTTGGCAAGAAATGGACGTCCTTGAAGCACGTGGACTTTGTATGCTGCTCGAACTCGGAAGATGGGATTCCAGCAAAACATCAGTGAATGATGGCTGATGATATAGTGTTCAAAAGTAGAAATGTTGATCGGGTGGAGGCACCTACCATTGACTCAATGGTTATCTCGGCAACGATTGGCTAGCATTTGTGAGAAGGATATTGATTGATTGCGAGAGTTCTGTCAACATTCTATTCAAAAAGGCATACGACTAAATGAAAATGGAGGCAAAAGATCTGAAACCATCTAAAGCCCGCATTCACGGTTTTAATGGTGCAGCCACTGACGTGATAGGTTTTGTTGACTTACCAGTTGAATTAGGAGAAGGTGAACATAAGTGGGTACGGATCCTATCGTTCATTGTGTTGGATGTTGATTCCCCATGTAATGTTTTTCTGGACCGAGCGGCCCTGGTAGAGTTTCGGGCAGCTTTGGCCCTATGGTGTTTGACTTTGAAGTTTCCGAAGGATAGAGGAGTTGGGGTTGTACATGGCAATCAGGCGACAGGTCATGCATGCTATGTGGCTGAGCTGAGAGAGGCCCAGCGGAGAGAGAAGGGAAAGGTTGTGGACAGCTCTGTCCGCATCCAGGTATCGCAAAATTGACAAGTAGCACCCGAGTCTTGGCTTAGGCATCACCGTCGGATCTCTAGAGACATAGTTCTGTGAGACGATGGTGAAAAATCTAAGGAGCATAAAGCTGCACTGGCTAAACTAACGATTGACATTTCAGTCAGCCACGATAACCCAACGCGGGTGCTTTAGATTGGATCACAACTCACTCCCTCGATGATTGAGGACCTGACTGATTTCCTCCGAGCGAACCTAGATGTTTTCGCTTGAACCCACTCTGATATGTGCGGGATTTCTCTCGCCATCTCAAGTAATATGTTGAACATTGACCCAAATTATGTACTAGTGAAACAGAAAAGGAGAGGTATGGACCCGGAGAGGTCTGCTGCTCTCAGAAAGGAGGTGGATAAACTCAAAGCCAATGGGTTTGTCCGCGATGCCCTCTAACCTGAATGGGTATCTAAGCCCGTGCTAGCGAGAAAAGAGAATAGGAAATGGAGGACATATGTCAATTACTCAGACCTGAACAAGGCTTGCCCTAAGGATAGTTTTCCTTTACCCAAAATTGGCTAGCTGGTTGACTCAACTGCCGGACACGAGTTATTGTCATTTATAGATGCGTATTCGGGGTACAATCAAATCCAAAGCATATTCCAGATCAGGAACACACTAGTTTTGTCATGGATGTCGGACTGTATTGTTATGTGGTGATTCCTTTTGGGTTGAAGAATGCAGGAGCGACTTATCAGTGCTTGGTAAATTGGATGTTTAAAGACCCAATTGGTAGAACAATGGAAGTCTATCTGGAGGACATGCTCATGACGTCACGATAGTAAAACGACCATATTCGAGACTTAGCGGAGATGTTTGATATACTTAGATACTACAGAATAAAAATAAATCCACTAAAGTGTTCCTTTGGTGTTGCATCGGGAAAGTTTTTGGGCTTTATTGTCAATGCATGGGGAATTGAAGTTAATCCAGAAAAGATCCAGGCTATTCGAGACATACAAGCGCCCAAAATTATAAAGCAAGTACAAAGCCTGAATGGAAAGGTCACCGCATTGAGTCGATTTATATCTAGATCGACCGACAAATGCATTCCCTTCTTTGATGTGATAAATAAAGGGAAGAGGAATTTTGAATGGAAATTCGATTATGAGGATTCCTTCCGAGCTTTGGTGAGACATTGTGAAAGTCCCTCGGTTCTGTCAAAGCCTGTAGACCATGAAGTGTTATATGTATACCTGGCCGTGTCTTAGCATGCCATCAGTACGGCCTTGGTTCATGAGGAGGACCGAATTCATAAGCCAGTGTATTATGTTAGTAAACGTCTAACGGGGGCGGAGAGAAATTATCCTAAGATTAAGAAGCTAGCCTACTGCTTGGTGAATGCATCACGTAAGATCCGTCCGTATTTTCAGGCATACCTGATCATTGTTTATATCGATCAACCTCTGCGACAGGTGCTCCAATGACCTGAAACCTCTGGAAGGTTGTTGAAGTGGAACATTGAGTTGAGTCAATTCGGTATCACCTACCTACCACGGAGGGCTATCCAAGGGCTTGCACTAGCGGAATTCATTGCAGAATTAACCATATCAGACGAGGCAAGCAGTGAGGATGTTATTCCTCCCATTCGATGGAAACTATGCACCGATGGGGCATCCACAACCATTGTTCTGGTGCTGGTGTTATTCATGTAACTCTCGAAAACCAATCGATTTTTATGCTTTGAAGTTTTATTTCCCAGCGACGAATAATGAAGCCGAGTATGAAGCATTGCTTGCTAGATTAAAACTTATCAGGGAACTCGGAGTGAGATCGGTTGAAATCTTGTGACTCACAATTAGTGGTGTACCAAGTGCGGGGAGACTATCAAGAAAGTGGGCAGAGACTTGCCCCATACCTTACACGGGTTCAAGAGCTGTTGGCAAAACTTGAATATTAGGATATTTCACACATCCCGCACGAACAAAATGGGAAAGGCGACTCACTGGGAAAAATTTGCAAGTATTGGTGATGCTTAGCAGATGGGATTGGTTACCGTCGAAATCTTACATGCTCCGAGTATAAATGAGATGGAAGTAGATTTTGTGTTAGAAACAGAAATCGAGAAGGAGTCATGGATAACCCTTTTCAAGCAATACCTACTACATGGGGTTTTTGCCCGAAAGAAAGAACGAAAAGCGGCATATCATTCGCAAGGCTTCGCGATATGTATTGCAGAATGGAATAATGTATCGAAAGGGCTTCTCGGTCCCCTTACTTCGGTGCATTGCCCAGGATGAGATAAAACGGGTCTTAAAAGAAGTTCATGAAGGAGAATGTAGCAACCATACCAAGGGGTTGACATTAGCAAAAAGGATCCTCCGCTGTGGATACCATTAGGGCTGTTACGGTTGAACCGCTCAACCGCTCAACCGTACCAACCGTTCATGCGGTTACCATCCATAACGGTAACGGCTACGGTAACGGTTGAAGAACTTGAAAACCGCGGCTAACCAACCATACATGATTTTTTTGTGTAATATTTAACATTAAATTATAAAAATTAGCAATTTAAGTTAAAGGAATAGATTTTACATTAATAATACGTGCCTTCATGAACTAATAACATGTGCATGCATATTGGTCATTTTATAAACAAATAAATAAATTTGCAAAAATTAGTTAGAGCTGTATCATTTTATAATCAATAATGCATATAATTGAAAATATACATATGACATTCTTCAAAATTGACAATATGATGGTTAACCATCATAGACGGTTGCGGTAACGGTTAGAAGAATTAATAACCATCAATAACGGTTATGGTTATGGTTGGTGGTAATAACAACGGTTACCGCAACCGTAACACCCCTAGATACTATTGGCCAACCGTAAATCGGGATGCCGCGGACTATGTGCGAAGATGCGAAAAATGTCAAAATACACAAAAATCCCGAGAACTCCGCTAACAGAACTCACACAAATGGTTATCCCTTGGCCATTTGTAATATGGGGAATCTATATAATCGACTCCTTGCCAATCTCCAAAAGTGGTACCAAATGCGCAATAGTTGCAGTCGATTACTTTACCAAGTAGGTGGAAGCAGAGCCCTTGGCTACAATTGCCATCAAAAAGGTCATTAATTTCGTTGTGCGAAACATCATATTCCATTCTGGCCTCCAGCGAACTATCATTACGAACAATGGAACTCATTTCGAAAGTAGGGAGTTCAAAGAATTTTTTTCAAAAGTATGGCATTAAGAAAAGGTTTGCAGCAGTTGCTCTTCCAAAAGCTAATGGACAAGTAGAAGCCGTAAAGAAAATAATCTAATCCATATTGAAAAAACATTTGGAGAAGGCTACAGGCAAGTGAGTGGATGAGCTTCCGACAACGCTCTGGGCTTATAGAACCACCCACAAGTCCATGATTGGCCACACTCCATTCACGTTGGCATATGGCACGGAAGCTGTTATACCTGTGGAACTTGAAGTTCCTTCACATCGGGTAACTCATTATGATCCTAAGACGAATCAGGATCTCTTAATGGAATCACTAGACTTTGTTGACGAAAACATAAAGAAGCTGACTTAAGGGCGGCTGCATATAGGCATCAAGTTGCTCGATATTATAATGAAGAAGTCCGACCGAGAATCTTTGATGTGGGCGATCTCATTATGAAGCGAGTTTTTCCGCCCATCGCATATGAATCCCACATGGGAAGGTCCATACATCATTGAACGGAAGCTTGGAGAGGGAACTTTCAAGCTAGCGACCGTCGATGGCGCGACACTCCTCCGAGCATGGAATAGCGAGCATCTGCGTCGTTATTACACTTAGTTATTTCCTTTGCATTTTAGTGGCAATTATTTATAGTATGTTTTTCTTTTGTTTTCGGCATGTAATAAGACAATTCAATTGTTCCTATTTGATTATTGATACTAAAAGCTTGAAGCCGCTTTTTTATGAACTATCGATGTTCCATGTGTTGCAATTCCATGCTTAAAATTTAATCACACTATTCTGTCCGGCGTACGAACGTACACACTAAATTAAAAATCTCCGAGTACCCTGAGTGCGGACTAGAGTATAAATGACTTAAAAATCTCTAAGTCCCCAGAGTGCGGACTAGAGTACTCTGAGTCCTCAGAGTGCGGACTAGAATATAAATGACTTAAAAATCTCTAAGTCCCCAGAGTGCGGACTACAGTATAAACGACTTAAAAATCTCTAAGTCCCCAGAGCACGGACTAGAGTACTCTGAACCCCTAGAGTGCGGACTAGAGTATAAACGACTTAAAAATCTCTAAGTCCTCAGAATGCGGAATGGAGTACTCTGAGTCCCTAGAGTGTGGATTAGAGTATATACGACTTACAAATATCTAAGTCCCCAGAGTATGGACTAGAGTATAAATGACTTAAAAATCTCTAAGTCCCCAGAGTGTGGACTAGAGTACTCTGAGTCCCTAGAGTGTGGACTAGAGTATAAGTGACTTAAAAGTCTCTATGTCCGTAGAGTCGGACTAAAGTAGTCCGAGTCCCTATAGTACGGACTAGAGTATAAACGATTTAAAAATCCCTAAGTCCCCGGAGTGCGGACTAAAGTATAAATGATTCAAAAATATCTAAGTCCATGGAGCACAGACTAAAAGTATTCTAAGTCCCCAGAGCATGGACTAGAAGATTTGCGATTCAAAAAATTTCCGAGTCATGTGGAAGCAGACCGAGCTTGTGTAACCCACAAGATTTTGAATTTCGACTGCAAGCTAGACAATAAGCTAAACATCGAAGTTCATCGAAAATAAAGAAACAATTTTTTTTATTTAATAATCGGAGATTCAGTTTCACTACAACTTGTCCTGAACTCGGAGCAAAAAGTCTATTTACAATGACTATGAAAATAAATAGAAATAACTACATAATTCAGACTTATTCGGATTGGATAAGGCACGATCAGATGGCTACTTTTTCTATTTCTTTTCCCTCCTCAGCTTCTCCGAAGGCTCCTCACCGAGCATTTCCTCTTGGATGCTTTAATTCCTTGTGAGATGGTGCTTGGAGAAGGAGGAGGAACTTCTAGTGGGCCTGGTCCAGCTGGGGAGAAGGACCTTCAAGGGCCTATTCAGGGGGTCGTCCAATTCCACCACTTGGGGCTCAACCTTAATCTCAGCTTTCTTCTTTCCCTCTTCCATGATTTGTTCCTCCATGCTCATTTTCAAAGTATGTTCGGAGGCGCCTGTGATTTCAACTTCATCATGTCCTTCTGTAGGTGAGGGGTTCTCGAGTTTGTCCTCATCGAGCGCCCCAATCAGTTAAGCATCGAGCCTGGGGGCATTCCTAGTGTGAGATGCCTCACCCAATTTCTCTCCCTTCTCAGTGGGGGGATCGCTCCTTGGAATTGGTTCGGGGTCAGAGTGGCCTACACAAATTATAAAAGACAATGTTAGAATACATTTATTGCCCGCTAAGAAGTGATGGTTATTTGAATTTTAGAAAGGAAGGTTAACTACCAGTCACTGGCCGACTCTTTGCTATTTTGGGAGTCTCACCCTCTGAGATTAGGGACAGAATATGGATATCAAGTCCGGGTTTCTCTAGATCATAACCAATAGGCTGTTTAAAAGGATCAAGTGTAGAGTGACTGGTCGGCTGAATAGAGGGAAGAACTTGAGATTCAGTCCCGGATGGACCGGCAACTTCGTCCTTCCCTTTTGATGAGGAGGAATCTCTTCCATAAAGGGCTTTGGCTGCAGATAAGCTGAAAGACTCGTTTACTTTCAGCGCTTCCTTCACAAGAGAATCCTCATCAACTTCCTCAGTGCCCAGCTCTACTCGTTTGATTTTTATCAAGGTGTCCCATTGCTCAGCTAATGATTCGAGGTAACCCTAGCTCAGAAAAGATAGATCTCGGTGCATGAGAACCCAAGCGTCATATTCAACGACGAGTGGATCAAACAGGCACTTAATTTCCTCCCTACCTGCCACACCAATAGTCTCGAGGCGAGAATCGATTTCCAAGAGCACCGTTCTTTTACCATCCTCATGGGCAGTGTCCTTCAGCGCTTCAGCTTTGGAGAGCTCCTCATCAAGCTTTGTTTTTAGAAGTCGTGTAGTGACAATCTCTTCGCAATATCATTGTGACTCCTCTTGAGCAGCAGTTTTTTCTTCTTTTTCTTTAAGGAGTAGCTCCTCCAACTCCTTAACTCGCTGAGAAAGGACATTTTTTTCTTTTTGTGTGGAGTCCTTTTCTAAGGCTAAAGAACCATAGCGTTGGACCGCCTCGCCAATTTCCTTTTTATGTGTGGCCTCCAGGTGATTGACTGCCTCAGCAGTATCCTTAGCATTCTTCTAGGCGGCCTCAAGCTGAGAGTTATACAAGGAAAGCTCTTCATCCTGGGCTTTGATGATATCTTTATCGTGGATGGCCTCAATTTTCAAGCAATCGATCTAATACTGATGTTCCATAGAAACTACAAAAAAAAATTCCGCTAAGTGAACGAATGCATCGTGTTGGACATAGACATCATTACTGCAAGCAATGGCACTTTATTTAACATGCCCTAGAATAATATGGATCGCAGGAAGAAATTTTAATCCGTTAAAGCATATTTTTGGAAATGTTTAAGCTCAGCTAACTTTTCTACTATCGATGGATCGTGTGCAGGGGTTGAGGAAGTTTGCTTAGCTGAAACCACGGACTTCTTGTAAAGCTCGCAAGATTGCCTGGTGCTTGATGAACCAGAGTGTTGGTCATGAGGAGCTTCATATTGAGATCCCTTTTGAGCAGATTTCTCCCTGCTTTGTTCTGTTTGAGGAGGAGGATCATTAGGGTACGAAGAATGGCTGTAAGTTTTCCTTCGAGACGACGACAAATCTCGAGGACGATAGACTTTGTCGCTGTTTTCATCTCTGTCTCGGCGTCTACCGGACCCTAAGTCTTAGCTGGAGTGATGAAAGATCGAAGACCTACGAAGTTGATCAAATCCATGATATGCCCCATATCACCTGCACAGAAATTAAGTGAGGACAAGTTAGCAAGAATAACATGATGGCTGAAGTTTAAGTGCAGGGTGAAGTGTAAGTGTTCATGTGTGTCCTAGTGATTCCCCCTAACGGACTAGTTTCTTTTTCTTTAGTAATTGGGGTTGACTCTCCATGTCGGCCGGCCGAAACGCCTACATCGCCTTTCGTGGGCGAATTAAGCCCCATGTCTCCTGGGTCGTTAAAACCATAATTCAACAAGTCGCCGAGGATGGTCAGGTCTGAAAGACCTTTTAGTGAACCATCTGGATGTTGGGGGGATGATTTTTTCTCGACCGGAGTGATGGTAACTTAAGAAGTCCCGCCAACTGTTATCTTCTTCAACTTATAGGCTAAGATTTTTTGCCTCTTCGAAGGGGGAAGCGATTTGGTGACGTCGGGTATGTCGCTTGTAGCCGCAATATTAGAGCCTAAGTTATCATCGGTCATTTTTGGCGCCTCAACCTCCTTTATTGACCTGCTTTAGATACATTGGGGATCCCTTCAGTAGAAGGCATCGAAGGCCTAGCTTGCCTTTTGCCTTTTTTTGAGGCAGGTTCAGTTGTATTGGCGCTATAAGGGAGACTTGTTCGACAACCTTCCGCCAACAATCCGAACTTTGAAAGCGATTCATAGGAAATGACGGATTTGATTTCCCAGTCTTCGACGGGAACAGCTTGAATGGCCTCGACGGCCTTAGAATACCCGGTGCCTTCAGGACATGGGCTGATACCTGTAAAAGTCGAAAGAAGTTTAGAAAGAATGCACTTTGTGCCATAGACAAATATTGATCCGGAAAAGGAACTTACTTCAGCCATCTTCTCGCAAAGCCCAGGGGCAGCGTACATAGAACCATTCCTGCTTATATTAGGTGAATTTACTCCATGCCCCCGTTAGGATCTGACACTTGGAGTGTGGCTCGAGGAATATGAAAGATGGACTATCAGACCGTCTTTTGAAGCGATAGATGTAGTAGATGTCACTAGGAGGTAGGAGCCTGAATAAAATGCTTATAAAGAGAATATAAGTGCCATAGATGAATGCATGACTATTGGGATGTAGTTGTGTCGGGGCAATCCCGATATAATGTAGCACTTCGCACAGAAAGAAGTTGAAAGGTGGCACGCTACCAATCCAGCACATGAATTTGTTGCAAGTTGTATATCCTACTGGGGGCAGGTGAGGACAATCTTGTCCCGATGGAACTAAAACGTCATCAAAAGGGATTCGATGAATAGAACATAACCGGCGAAGAGTGGTTTCATTGATTTTTGAAGCTTGAGAATCAATTGGATTATCCAGGATAATTGCTTCATCTATAGCATCAGGTGTCGGGCCAACAAATGCTGCAGATGGATCTGGAATACCTTACGTGGAGGTTGTCGGTGGGTCTGAAGTACCTACTACCTCTTGCTGAGAGCGTGGATCAGGCTTACCGAAAACTGTAGCAGAGCTTGATTTTCTAGACATCTTTAAACAGCAATGGATGTGGATAAAATCCTATTTGAACTATACTTGAAAGGCAATCGATATTAGATATAATGAAAAAAATATTCCCCCTGTGTGGTGTGTGGACTAGTGCAATTGTTCAGACATGAGTATAAAAGAATTAAAGCTTTAAAAAACCAATGAAGTGTGATTGAGCATTAAGCTATCGTCTTTGAAGACCGTCATCGCTGACCATCTCCAAGAGCTTGTCCTATGATTTAGTAGTAGGGGTCTTAAAATTGGACAATGGCATTAAATGTTGAAGACTGTTGTTTTTTGTTGTTAAGTTGAACTCGCGAGTATAGTCCTGAAAACTATGGAGTCGTTAATCCAAACTAATTCTATATGTTCATGTGCTTATGTTCTAGTCATTATTTGTTGTTCTACAGTTAGGCGTAGAGGCATGTGAACTTAACATGTGCTATGTTTGAGTGGAGAAGATTTTTAAAGTCAATTTCGATCCGAAGTCCGAGGCCGATTGCCTTTCTGGACCCCCGTACCAAACCACCTATTCATAGGCTATGGAATGGCTACTAGACCAACAACACCATCCCGCTCACTCTCACGTTCTAATTACCGAACAGCCACTAGACCAACAACACCATACTGCTCACTCTCACTCTCTAATTACCGAATGACATCCTCGCCCGGTATACCGAACACTCCTAGTGGTCCTTTACCCCGCCGCGTTACACCGTTCGGTATCGAACAACTCTCCATTGGATAACTGACCGAACCACACACTACTAACTTCCCACTCTAAATGCCGAGCGCCTTAATTTGTGCCCACTACTCTTACAAGCTCCTAAGTCCTACTGACTCGTAATACCTCGAGGGGTTATGATTCTCTCTCTCTCTCGCACCACTTACATAAAAAGTTATCGACCAACCACACAAGTTTCCTAATAATCCAGACTTCCATGGAGTGCCTATAAATCCAACCTTAACCTATGAACCTAATAATTTCTCTTCGTCGATCGGTGTGCTAAGCATGAGACTATAGCCTGAGCACCAAACCTAAACCTACCCATCTTTCTTTGTTTGATAATGCCTATTTCAAACTCCCTCTCAAGTACCTTTGCCTATCCTTTCACTCCTCGTATCCCTCTATTCTCCTACACGCCATGAAGAACCATATGTGTATATGGCTTGAACTAAGTTCAAGCCCAGATAGACAAGCCCTAATAACTCCAGGAAGAGCATAGATCCTTACCTATGTAGCAGTTTTGAACTGAAGCGAATAATTTCTAGGGCCTAGAGTCAAGAATGGTAGGAGAGTGTGCTGAGGAAGATGACTGAGTGAAGGAGTAAGATAGTTCCATGAAAGAGTGGAGCTTGGGTTTTAAGTAGGCTCAAAGGAAAAGAATGATAAAGTAAAAGTAGGAGAAGAAAGTAAGAGTCGGGGCTTTTATATGAAAAGGGGGATGTGAATCAGCATTCACATGTGGACCCAGTCACATGCTGCATGGGTTCGGCAGGGCAACATGCCGAACAATCCTAGTTACGCCGAACGAGTGGGATAGGCTTCGTTAGCCGAACTCACTCTTGTAATAAAAAGAAGAGAGGAGAGAGAAAGAAAATATATCTGAGTAAAGTTAGCCATGTTATGGCCTATGTGAGATCGTATACGTTAGGCTTTTGAAAGCAGAAACTGACTACTGATTCAAAGCGTGTCGTGTTGCTTCACACGACACACTTTGGGGGGCAAATGTTACTTGGCACCTTGGCCTGGCTACAAAACGACAGTTGAAGATATTATTGATAGCTCTAGACAAGATTCTGGCCGAAAAGAGCCTGAAGATATAAGGGTTTGATGCAATCGACATGTTTCAGCATTTATGTGCGGTTCGGTAAGTATGATTCGGTGTGTGCCGCTCGGTCTGGGTAACTTAGCACACGTCGCTTGGCCAAGATCGCTCAGCATGCATCATTCGGTCAGTTGGGTCATCGTCGCTCGGCATGTGCCGCTCGGTGCGGGTAACTCAACACACGTTGCTCGGCCAAGATCGCTCGGCACACATCGGTCGGTCAGTTGAGTCGTCGTCGCTTGGCATGTACCGCTCAGTCTGGGTAACTCGACACACATGGCTCGGTCAGATTAGATTGGAACGTGTGGCTCGGTCAACGACGTAAGTCACTTGTAGCTCGGCCTAGACAGGTTAGCAGGTATTGATCATAAAAGGGGAGTCACCACCATTCGACCATCCTAGATCGGCTTTTGTCATTCGGTGTATCTCGCTCGGCTTGCCTGGGTCGGTCGACTAGAGGTTCCCATATATGGGCCAAGGTACTTTACTCCTAGGCCTGGGAAGGAAGTCCAGCCTATCTTCGTCTATAAATAGAGAGGCAGGGGTGCAGTGAAAAGGGATCTTATTTCGAGAACTCCGAGGACACTCTACCAATTTTTACACTAGCTTTCTTTCAATTAAAAACTTGTATTCGAGCTATTTGCTTACGGATTGTATCTATGCTCAAATCTTAGAGGAAAGCAATAAAAATTATATTAACAATGAACGTAGGCGGTTACGCCGAACCACTATAATTCTGGTGTTCTTGATTTTGCAGTTAGTTTTGCATACATCCCTTGGTTTTAATTTATTTTCTTCATTAATCTCTCCACATAATTCTATTCAAGGGTGTCAGTGACCAATTTTGGTGCTGACACCTATGTTTCACGATAGCTCAGACCGCATGAAGTTAGATATCCAACTCATGATTTGGAATTAGCTGCAGTAATTTTTGCATTGAAGGTGTGGAGACATTACCTTTTGGGAGAAATATTTGAGTTGTATACGGATCATAAGTCACCTAGATATTTATTCTTTCAGAAGAAGTTGAATATGAGACATCAGAGGTGGTTAGAGTTTTTAGCCACTTATGACTTTGGCATTGAGTACACACTAAGAAAAGGGAATAAGGTTGCAGATGCACTTAATAGAAAATATCAAAATGCAGTATTGGCAATGACAGTTGAGTGGAAAGACTTAAAAGCGTTGACTATATGTGGAGTACAATAGAGATCGAAGAGTTTCTTGTCAAGAAGCTGCTATGTTGTCATGTTTAGAAGTTTGATCGGTGATGATCGAAAGGATTGCTTCTAAGCAGGGGAGGATCCATTACTAGCTGAACGAATCAAAAAGTTAAGGAATGGGACAGAGAGCGATGACATAAAATATTTCAGTCTTGACCAGAATGGTTGGTTGAGGAAGAAAGGAAGACTATGTGTTCTGAATGTGGGAAACATTAGGAAGGAAGTTCTTAGAGAATGTCATCGTTCAAAATTCACTATCCATCCAAGAGAAACTATCAGAATATGACAAGGAGTTTCTTCCGAAAGGTATGAATATAGATGTAGTCTTATGGGTGAGGTAGTGTTTGAACTTTCAATAGGTAAAAGACGAACATCAGAAACTGAGTGGGTTACTTCAGCCTTAGATGTTCCAGTTTGGAAATGGGGTTCTATCTCAATGGATGTCATAGATGGGTTACCAAGTTCGCATCGAGGAAATGAGAGTATATGTGATATAGTGGACAGACTGAACAAGAGTGCCCATTTCATTTTAGTGAAGTCGACCAAGACAGCACCAAACTTAGCTAAGTTATTCATGAAGAATATAGTTAGACTGCATGGAATTCGTAATAGTGTAGTAAGTGATAAAGATTCCTTATTTACTAGCGAGTTATGGAAGAGTCTATATGAGACTTTAGGTACCAAGCTCAAGATGAGTACCACTTACCATCCTTAGACAAATGGACAAACAGAGAGGGTCAACAAAGTCCTAGATGATTTGTTAAGGCTTATGTGCTAGATTTCGGAGCATCATGGGAAGACAATCTACAGTTAGTCGAGTTTTCGTATAACAACAATTATCAGACTAGCATAGGGATGTCACCATTTGAAGATTTGTATGGAACGCCATGAAAATCTCTCATTTGTTGGTTGGAGATCTGGGATATGTTAGTTCTTGGTCCAGATTTGGTTTAGAGAAGCAGCAGAAAAGATTGAGTTAATTCAAGCTAGGATCTAGGAAGCTCGATCTGGGTAGAAGAGTTATGATGATAGAAGACGGAAAGACTTAGAGTTCTAAGATGGGGATCATGTTTTTGTCAAGGTGTCACCGACAAAATGTGTAATCGGATTTTAAAAATCAAGAAAGTTGGCGTTAAGATTCATTGACCATTTCCTATTATAGAAAGGATCGGAAACTCACGTATAGTGTAGATTTATCGAATAGATTTCCAGGAGTCCATAATATTTTCCATATTTCTCATCTAAGGATGTATATTCAAGATCCAAAGACTATTATTACACTGACTTTGTTAGATGATCTAGTAGCGGAACCAGATATGACAATATTTAGGAAACTAGTTAATATAGTTGTAAGAGATGAGAAGAGACTAAGGAACAAGACAGTCAGATTAGTCAAAGTCTAGTAGAGTGACGACGAGAAGGACTGTACTTGGGAAACCGAGAGCTGGATTAGAGACACACATCCTGACTTTGTCTTACCTTTATGCGTGATTATCATGAGTAACTTATCATAATTTCGAGGATGAAATTCTTTAAGGAGGGGAGTCTGTAATGACCCTAATTTTAATTAACATTATTTAGGATATTTAAATAGATAAATAAAATAAAATAATTTGGATGGTTAAAGGATTGAGATTTTTCAATTAGTAAAGGGTCATGCCTTAACGAATGTGTAAGGAAAAGAGAATAAAAATAATTTAGTAGGAGGAATATGGCAAGGGCAAAATAAGAATAACCTATGTTCTTATACCCTAAACCCTTCTATCCTCCATTCCTTATTCATTTTAACATTTCCAAACAAAACTAAAACCCCCCAAGAGCTCAACCGACCACCATTAAGAAGAATCAAAAGAAGAAAAGCTAGGATTCAAGTAGAAAGCTTGAAGAAATTAATCAAAGGGTAATTCTCAACCTTCTTAACTCCAAGCCAAGGTGAATTATTTAGATTTAAATTTCACTTTTGATAATGATTTCAGTTTCAAAGTTGGATACAAACTATTTTTCAAATAATACGTCATATTACATTTGTTTAAATGGATATATATGCTAGTTGATGATTTCCATTGTTTCATATAGATTTTATGATAAGTTTAGATTAGAAAAACCTATTACATGACATCCAAATGACTTATGTTTTTTTTATATATGATCAAAAAAATTATTTTAGAGGTGGATTTCAAGTTTCATAATTCTAAATTATTGTGGATTTATTACGAATTTTCTATGAAAGAAAATAGTTGATGTTGGGTTTGAATTATTTAAGACAGTTATATGTTGATTTCAGGTCTAAAATTCATGCATGTTAGAAAACATATTAAAAATGAATTATGGAGATTTTTAAAGAATTTTCCTAAATATTTTATTATGGTTATAAAATTATTTGAGATAAGGGGCTTAAATGTTTTATATGTTTTATCATAAAGAAGGGTTTATTTGTTAAAATGTTTTTAATTGATAATTTTGAATTCGACAGCTTTTTAGAAAAGGATTTTGATAAAGAAATGACAACCAATCATATTTTGATAAATTGGGTGAGTTAGGTAAAAAAGAATTACTTTGAAAGGAAATAAACCAGTTTTGTTTTGAATTACAACTTCGCAACTTCCTTGGCTTGCTTTCGTCAACATGCGGGCCTTTCTCACCTGTTCGAAACCAAAGCACATGATATCAAGAAATTAATATGGAGTACATTGGAGAAAGGCGGAAGGGATTATGGTGTCGAAGGCAATGCTTTTGAAGGGATTTCCTTTAACTTATCATTGTTTATAAAATGAAACTTTTGAACTAGTTGCTACTTGCCTTCTTTTTAGAAGAAAGCCTTCGAAAGTGTTGTCGCCTTTTGTTTTAAAAGAAGCTTTTGAAATGAAAGCTGCTTTATGGGCCGATTCGACACCCATGCTACCACATTTATACCTTTTGAACTAGTTAAGGCCACTTTTCTTTATAACCTCAAAACAACATATTCGAAAGGGTGCTTTCACCTTTTTACTTGGAAGCCTCCTTCTCAATGCTTTTGAAATGGTTGTATAACTACTTTTTAAGTGGTTTCGTAGAGAATGGTTTCAAAAGGGAATGTTTCGAAACTATCCTCTTTCTTTTACTTGGGATTAATGCTTTCGAAAGTAATGCTTTCACCTCAATTTTTCATCACCCTTTAATTATATTAAAGGCTAAACCCAATGGTTTCGAAAGGAATGGTTTTAAATGGTTTTAAAGCAAAGTTTCCACAAACCTTTACTTGAACCCAATACTTTTGGAAGGTATGTTATAAGTATTTCGAAGGGGAAGCCCCCAATGTTTTCAAAAGGTATATTTTAGTGTACTGAAAGGTTTGTTTTAAGTATTTTGATAACAAGATTTCCAAAGGTCTGTTTTCAATACATTCAAAAGGTATGGTTTGGCCTTTCGGCCTAATATTTTCAAGGTTAAAATAGTAACTTATTTGAAAGAGGTACATTCAATAAATTCGAAAGGGACTGTTTAAGGTTTTAAACATGGGTTTCGAAAGTATTGCTTTGGCTTTAAGGCATAAAGTTTTCAACGTTTGAAAGGAGTATTATCTTGTTTTGATAGAAAACCTCCTTGATTTTGATTTCATCAACATTGTTTTGTGTAAAGCATATATCATGGAATAAGTATATTGAGTAGAGAAGAACATATTTTCCTCGTTTAGGTATCAACCAAAAAGGGTTAAATCATTTTGAAAGAAATGTTTTCAAGGAAAATTGGATGGGGTAGTTAACCCTAAGTATATTACTCATATATTAGTAGACTAGATGGGACCGGTGTAGGGTCGTGCCCTATAGTTTATCTAGTAGCCCATAGCTAATATAAGTCCAAAATTCCATTATGTAGGGCCTTTTCATAGGTAAGCCTAAAATGATGTTATACATAGAAAGGAATGCATAGAGTATAGATAGGTTATTGGTGAGCCCGCAAAACTATTGGCTTCAGTCGACCCTTGAAAAAGTAAGTTAATGACGGATTGTCCAGTATTGTGTCTAATAGAAGTTGGATTATTGATTATGACTGGTAGGCCTGAGTCAGTCAATGGTTAATACTTAACCTGAAAAAACTATATTGTTTGGACAGATAGTCCATTGATTACCTGGTTTATACGCATATATGTTATTGCTATTTCGATTATAATCAGTTTGATTGTAGGTTATAAATTTGCAAAAGGTATGCTTTTAAAAGGATATTGTGAAGGGAAACCCATTCCGCTAAGAGGCGTGGTCTCACTGAAAATCAGTAAATCAAGATGTAATAGTATTATTCACACTAGGCTTTATGTCAGACTTGAAGTTTATATTTTCCCTCTAAACTCTTGGTTACCCAAATTCAATTTGAGTAGATTGGGAGTTGACGACTTTTTAGGTTTAGTAAGTTGACGAATAAGCTTCCGAACACATGTAGAAGGCAAAGCTAGTTATGTAAGCGCTATTTAGTATTGTTTCCGCTGTGATGTATTTATGACTGATAGGTATATTTAGTACTCTGATCATCCTAGGAGGCATCCTTATATACCGCTCTTGGCATAATTTGTAACAATTATATTTGATCAAAACCTGGAAATCATTTTGGGATTATGTAACTGAATATGAAATATGGATTGAAAATGTAATCAAAAAAGTTGTTTTTGAAATCTGTATTGATTTTATTTCATATTCATGTGCTTTTGATAATATGGATACCATTAACATTACCATGTTTTGTCATCGGAATTTAATTTTATGGATGAGTGTAGCATCTACAACGCTTAGCTTTGGGCCTCAAAATAGGGGATGTTAAATCCGCACTGACATTTTTTCGTATTTTGAAAATCCTTGAAGGATCATCTGTGTCTATTCATACATTTTTGAGGTCATCCAATAGTTTAAATCCCAACTTGTCTCCCTAAGTTGGGTCTATCTCACTTTCTTCCTTTTTCGGTGGGGATGCAGTGGAGGAAGCCTACTTCTGAGCTTCTAAAAAAATACGAAGCGTAGATTAATTTATATTCGTCAACTTTGACCGTATGCTTATACTCCCTCTTTTTCTTCCTTATTGATGTTATGGTCATTGAATGACCTGTATAACATTACTCTTGGACTTTCTACCATTGTAGTTCTTAGAAGTGACTTGTTTTCCTTTTCATTACTATTATCACAGTTATTAGAGATGACAATAGAGTAGTTTTGAACAAGTTTATTACTATAATCAAGGATTGCATTTTATAATTCTCTAGCTAACAATTGTTCTCCTTTTATCAACCCTATCCCGGTGGGTGTGAAACTTCATAAGCAAATACTCTTTAGAAACAACTGGTCCTATGTCAATTAGTGCGGGTCTTCCTCGGAATGCTTTATGTGTTGATGGCTGATCGATGATATAGAAGCTTGTATAGAATGATTTGTGAAAGGGTGCAATTCCAGCGGTGACAAGGGTGCTGCTTCGGCAAGAGTGATAAAAGTATTATTGAAGCTGTAGATCGGCTCTAAGCTTGGCTTCAATATCTCCATTGGAAGTTTAAATCTGGTCAAACAAAAAATTGAAGATGACACTGAAAGAACTCCTTAAATCCATGAAAACTTTCATTGTGGTGCAGTTTGAGACTTGCACCTAATTATGAGTAGATCCTGATGTGGAAAGACAACTTCAGCGATATTAGCTGCAGTGATGACTATATCCCACACAAGTATTGTTTAACATGGAATATGGTCCTCCACTCTACTTTGGCCTCTATGACATATCGCTCTCGTGCTTTTTCGCCTTTTCCTGCGAGGTGTGAATCACATGGATTAAGGCAATGAGATTAAAGGGGTTTCCGACTAGGTTTTCATTTGGGTCCGAAGTGAGGTTCCCAGTCTTTTCCCTATTATTTTCCTTCTATTAGCCGCCTAAGTATCCTTTCCGAATCAGCATCTCAATCTCCTTTCTCAAGTATCGACAGTTATCTATGTGATGGCTATTGGCCCCATGGAATTTGTAGTAGGCACCCCATATTTTGTTCTTGTTTCTTCCTTTTTTTGGGGACATTGTAAGCTACCTCAATTCTGGTCATCTCATAAATCTAATTAGGCATGTGGGTGAGGAGAGTCTTTGCTATGAAGTTGAACTCCCTTTGCTGCTTTGTAGGTGAAGGTACCCTTCTGCCCCTTCTTCTTTTTACTATGGGGAGCATAAGCTCTTTCAGACGAATGTGATTCTACAGCTTCGGTTTCTTCCATTCTGATGTAGCCACTACCCCTTTCATAGAATGCCTTCATGCTATGAAACAGCCTCCTACTATTCTTATCCCACATAGCTATATTTCTTTTAATTCCAGCATTCACCATCATTAGCAACGCTACCTCACAAGTCATCCCAATTTGAAGTGCCTTGGATTTGAAGCATTTTATGAAATTATGTTGGCTCTCGTTCTCATCTTACTTCACGTATGACATTATATTCACATCTGGGGAAGCCTCCCCTTCCAAGTTGGACTGTCTTATGAAATCTACAATTAGGTGAGACTATGAACGAACCTCCCCTGGCCTATACCTGCTAAACCACATAGGAGCTGCCCTAGCTAGATATATTAGGTAGAGATTGCATCTGGCCATCTTCCTCACCTTTAGGATATCCATGCAATACTCGAAAGTGTAAATACGGTCATCTGGGTAGTGTGGTCCTGTCAAATTTATCAATTGATGGGTCTTTGAAATTGTCAGGGAAGCCAGCTTCTATAATGCTTTCACAAAATAGAGAAGCCTTCCCTCACTTCCTCTTTATTATTCTATCCGCAAAGTTTTTCCAACTACTCGATGCAAGCCTTCAATTGAAAAATCTCATCCTCTTCAGTATCTATTTTGGATGATCTATCTCTATTGAGTGAAGTAACGTTATCATTATCAGGCGCAATCTGCGCCTGCTTCTTTAACAGTAATGGGTTAATGTTCACAGGCTTTGATTTGATCTCGGGATTGAATTGGATTTTTCTTTAAGCATAGTATTGGTTTTTTAACAAACATCACCATTCTCACTTCTGAGGTTGCCGTTATTGCACATACGCTGCATAGTCAGTGCAGTCAATAAATGATAGCGATGGGCTATGAAAGGTTGAGGGGAGATTAGCTTAGGGGCGGGATATTAGGCTACGGATCTCCCTATTCCATTCATGTGTTGGTTTAATTGGACTGTGAAGGCTTAAAGGGACGCTAGGATGGAATTGAATATAGGTTCTGTAGAGGCGCCTGCATCAGTTTGGTTTATGGAAGTAAGAAGTTGCATTTTTTTGTATTTTTGAGGCAAGGCGAAGTTTTTCCTAGTTAGGAAGGGTTTTGGAATCTGTGGGATTCATGGTACAATATTGGTGTCTAAAGGAAATGTAAGTAAAGTTTACGGGAGAGGGAAATCGGCCTGCTACAGGTATCAAAAATGTTGATGAGATTTTTTTATCTCAAAAACACCCAAATATCTTTTTTGAAGTAATCACATCATTGAATGCTTTGGTGATTAGAGATCAACAAAATTAAGTAATGTTAAAATTCCCTTTAAATCAGGTAATTATGTGTGATAGTGATAACACAATCATGAGTAAAAACATCCAAAATTTAATGACAAGTCATTGTCCAATTCGTTAAGCAAGATAGCATCAAATCAACAAAAATTAAAATCAAGTACCAAAAGAAAAAACAGCGACACAGAGAATTTACATGGTTCGAAATTAATGAACCCTACATCTACATGGAAAATGTCATTTTTTTCCTTTTTTTCTTAGTACAAACAAATAATGGCAGATAGAGTACGATCTTTGATTTTGGTATTTTCTAAAATGCGTAAAGTCTCAAATTCCCTTTTTTCCTACTACAGTGCCATACCATTTATAATACCCAGAGAATCATGTGGATTGCCAACATCATTCTTCTCCCCTTTGATTCATGCCTTGGGAATGTGTCATTGTCGACCATCCATCTCGCTTATTTTATATACATGGATTGCTAATGTGGCCTTCAGTGAGAAATTATAATTTAAGTTGATGAATGTTGAATTTGGGCAAGAAGCTTAAATTGAAGCGGGACAACCTAGTTTTGAATGGACAGTGGCCTGATGGCCTTTCATAGCAATTGAAATAATGGACTGTATATATGTGTAGGTGAAACTACCTCCATTTTGGAGGACCATATTGTTGTAAACACTCTGAAACTCTTCTATTGTGAATGGGCTATTGATGTCTGTGCCCCGATAGTTATGCAAATGACAATTTTTCATAGCGTTTAAACTACGCTGACTCTCTTAAAGCCAAGCTTAGCTTATAATTATAGAGTGATTCTGCCCCTTTGGCTCATCCTTCGAGTTTTTCGTATTTGTGGGTAATGTCTCCTTTTGAAATTGTGGCGTAGTTCTGTCACTTCAATGTCAAATCCAGATGGCAAAGAATCTATATTGATTTATTATACTGATATATGATTGTGGTGTTGACCTACCACTTTAGATATTAGTTTAAATTGCGGTGCTTCCCCATAGCGTATAGTTACCTTAAGGGTTGAGCTGCAATTCCTCATTGTTTATGTTGCTTTTGGGGCAGCAACACGATCTCTTTATCTTGTTATTACTCGAAGATTATACTTCAGATCCAATTCATTTAAGGCTTACCTTTTGGGATCATGGTAGAGCCTTCATATTTGGTATTTGAAAACTGTACCACATTTCGGCCTGTTGAAATGAGTATTACGATTGCAGATCAGTCTTTATACTTTGTGGCTATCTCAGGTTATCGACACAGTATCATAGTGCTGAAGCTATATTCAATGGAAAAGTGCAGTCTTTATATTTGCTATCCTCTTAAATCTTGTGCAGTACTACCTAGATTTTGCACTTGATTCCTTTTCATAATTCATCCAGGAGTTCTTTTGGCTCAGTGTTTGCATTAATTTCCCTTTGACAATGTTTTGAAAATATAGGCGTAACAAGAGGGAACTAGGATTTGACGATTTGAAATTTGAATTTAAGAAAATGACAAGATTGTCAACTACGATAACTGAAGTTGGAGAAAGCCAATGAGAACATAGTGGCAACTAAGAGGAGTCCTTAGGATCTAACACCCTATCCTCGACCTAACCAAAGATGAGACGGAGATAATGAAGACTGAAATGTAGGAGAGAATGATAGCCTATGAGAAAGAGATGTTGGAGGGAATTCTTCAAAAGGATGGGACAATTGAGAACTGTTGGAGTTGCTATAAACCAGGACCAAAGGACATAAGGCAGAATAAACGGACCTAAGGACAGAACGAAATGAAATGGAGCAACCCTCAAGGAGGTGGCATGACTTCTATACCATGCTTGAGCATAAGTCGGTATCGATCCAGGAGATCTTGGAGGAATACTGAACTTGAACTTGGGTGAAGATGGAGCATGCTTGAGAAATAATGTTTGTAACGACCCGCTTTTTTGACTCTCAAAAGTCGACACCAATATATCTACGATATTCATGTGTCGAGCATCCAAGTATCGAAAAGATAGATTTTATGGGCGAAAGAAAGAACATAATATGATATCGTGATGAGTAATATACAATATATAATAGATCTTTACAAAAGAAAATTGTAATATACATACATCAACCAGAGTAACTAATCAATCATCGGCTGGACAGTTATAATAATATGTCTATACAAAAATGCTGATACATAAAAAACAACAAATGTAACGAAAATAAAAGATACATGAATACATCTTGGAGGCATCCATCTCATCTCCTGAAGCTCCAAAGAATCCACAACTAATCTAGAAATATGCCCAAGCTGACCTAAGCATTATAGGAAAATAATACCTGGATTTGTCTGGTAAACCAGCATGAGAAACACAATTCATTAGAATGCCTTAAAACCTTTCAAAATAAAGGTATCTCATAAGATAACACTGCATAAACAAGGACGGATTTTTACCTTACAATAACAAAACCATTTCTAAGAATTCCAATGATTTTATAGTAATGTATAGGGTTTAAAATAAATATTTAATCATAGCTGAAATTGTTAAATAAATTCCATTCCAGCATATTAAGTATACAACTAAATTCGTCAAGGCATGTATTAGAAAATAGATTATATACAATGAAAAGGCACCACGGTATCACTAGTGATGGTACATCTCTAGAAAAATATACCGAGGTCCAAAAAACATTTTGCACCCTGCAAACATAGTATAGGCCTACCACTTCATGGATAATACAAAGATGTCATCACCCCGGTTGCTTTGCAACCTTTTCCCTCAACCTCACAATATACATAAATTCATAGATAGTGATCTAGAATGGTGATGACATACCCTAATAAGTGTGACTCACATAGCCCTACCGCATATCCTTTATTTTAGTCATTTCTAGGTGTAAGGCTTGAGGCTACGTTTTACCTTTTATATAACAATCCCACTTTGAATGCTAATACTACCCTCCAAGCACAATGTAATGCCAATATTCATCCATACAAGTTGTTCAAGATATGAACAAACCATAGGCACTACTTCTGCTACATCCTTTTTGGAATCACCTTCATGATTACTAGCAACTAGCTCTAACACTTCAAAGTATGCTGTCTTTGATTCCATCATCTTCAATACGTCTTCAATTCGAACGCTTACGCTGGTTCGACGTGGTGTTTAGATAATATATCCGATCCCGATCTCTCTGAACCAACAACTGATAGTTTTTAGTTGATTAAATTTCAGTTCTTTCAGAAGAAAGTGAGCTATATAAGAGTCCCAAGGGGATCTGCCATGTACCCCTTAAATCTTGATATGTTTCATCGAAATGAGTTCTCCCATGGGATCTCTAATTGTATGAACATGTGAAGCTCATATATACTTCCTAAGTCAAAACTGGCTAAGATTTGATAATCGGTTATTTAATTATGAAACAAACAAGCAGTTAATCCAGGGATTTAATCTCATGAGGAAATCAAGCATGATTAAGCATACAAAGCACGATCAAGTCGCTTAAACAACTTTTAAACCCTTATTATTTAATTAATAAATAATTTATTAATTAAACCTCTTTTAATAACAAAACTCAATTTGTCAAATAAAACTTTTTTCATTAATCAAAACTTTTAATTCATTAAAACAACCCTTATTAATCAAACTCCTTTTTACTAATTAATACTCTTTATTAGTTAAACTTCCTTTATAAATTTATATATATATATATATAACATTTATCTTTATAAAAATATATACTAATATTCTACTATTTCGCTATTTATTTATACTCTTTTCAATACTTCAAATAGTATTCATATACTTATACTAACGTTATAAGAATATTCACAAATCACTTCACTTTCAATACTTAGAAAACATTTCCACATACTTATACAATGGCATAAGTATGTTCACAGATTAAGGGGAGATTTCATATTTCCAAAACCATATTCGAAGAGGATTAAAAACAATGTCATTTCAAACATTGTTTACTATAAACCCAAAACATACGCCTTTAATCATTATCTTTAAAACTCCCTTTGAAGATCTTATTGCTTTTCAAAAATATAATTTATTGGGATTAAAAAAATGTTGCTCAAATACCATTACTATAAACCCAAAATCACTTTCATACTTGTCACTTTAAAACACCCCCATTTAAAGCTCTAAATATTTCAACTCTCATTAAACAAGGTAATATATCATTTTAATTAACTTTACCAAACCATTTATTATAATACAAATGTTATAATCCAAAATCTTCCATGTTATCCCTATAAAAAATGGTTAACTTCTTTCCAAACTTCTAAATATATCAAAATAATTTTAACTAGTTTAGACACTTATTCCGAATATTCCATAAAATATATATTTGATAATTGATTTAAAACTCAAAAAAACCTATTTTTATAATTTAAAACCTTCACTTAACCATTTCTTAAATGATTATACTATAAATAATGTTGTCACTTGCTTTTCAAAGCAAGGAGGGGCCCAAAAATAATAACTTGCATTATTCTCAATTCTAATTTATATTTAACACAACAAACAACTACACTATAACAAATGCAAATAAGCTGGTGAGTAAACTCACCTCCAAACTATTATATTTTGCCTCACCTAACTCTAGCACCCACGGCTACCACCAAACTTCTGTCGCGCTTCTTCTTTCCAGAGAAATTCAACGCCTCCACCAACATGGCCTATCTCCACCCTTAGCTCCTCTATGATTAACCCCTAGGCACGACTGCTCAAAATGAGCACATCTAACCATCATCGCATATAAATATATATATACAAAATTGATGCCCTCGCTCACACTATCCTAACAGATCAAAAATCATTGAATTTTGATGCCTCTAGCTCCGAATTTAATTAATTGAAAGGTTGTGGTTATTTTGTTTTAGAAGATAAATAAAGAAAGAACGGTGAAGTTAGGAAATATATTAAGTGTAGGGGGTATTTATAGGCTTAGTATTAGAAAGCTTATGTTGTAGGCTTAGGAATAAGTTAATATATAATCATTAGTTGGACAAGAATGTAAACGGTGGTCTTATAGGAGAAGGAAGCTTTGAAGTTAAGTAATATATATAAGTTAAATATAATAATCACTTTGATAAGTATAAAGATAGAAAGATTCCACTTTTCTTTAATAAGTTAAAATATAATATTATATGGATAAGTATAAAAATAGAAAGAATCCACTTTTCTTCTTATAAATTAAAATAAAATGTTACGTGGATAGACTTGTATGAGAATCATTATGCTATTTTGCTTTGTATATTGTTTTATTAGGCAGGTCATTCTGCTATTTTGTTTTATTAGGCAGGTCATTATCTTATTTTGTATTATTAGGCACGTCCTTATACTATTTTGTTTTATTAGGTAGGTTATTATACTATTTTGTTTTTATTATATTTTAATTCTCTTAAGTTAACCGTCGAATATTTCAAGTTCACGCGATCACACAGTGCATTGGATCGTCACAAAACTAGTTGGCGCACATCTATTCAATATTCTAATTCTGATGATACTAGTTTCAGAGCCCCGAAATGATAATTTCATGTATTAATTAAAAGAATTATTACTAAAACAAGTTTAATCACTTTGAATAGAAATTAAAAGTTTACAATTACCATTTTTTTAAAAGAGTTAATTAGGCTTATTAAATCAATTTTATTACAATAAATTCAAGATTTAAATATTTGAATAATTCCAATGTTTAAAATAAAGCATTTAAAACTCTGGGTCATTACAATGTTGAAGCACAAAACATGAATCAAAGTGTAAATGCGCAACTAGAGTATTATGTGCTAGAATTTCTTCCTAGGAACATGAGGCTAAACGAAAATGTGGAATAAAGGCTTTCATTAGACGATAATGATGGAATTGCTAAAATAGTTAGATGGGATTGAGAGATGGACCACTAGACATAAGTCTAAAGGATGTAATTAGAAATTCATTCGCCGTTAACATCTGGTATGCAAGGACTCCACACGATTTCAAGCTATCGATGTTGGAAATGTACAATAAGCGAGCAGATCCAATAGTCTACTTGATGGGATACATCCAATATATGGAGTTGTTGGGTGCAACTGAAGAATTAATAGTACGGTACTTCTTATTGTACTTGACTGTTGCGACATGGTTTAGGTAGTTAGAGAATGGGTTTATTGGCACATAGGCCAAATAAGTGGACATGTTTGTGAGGCAGTTCAAATACTCATATCCCTCGACCAAAGAACGTATGAAACATGTGAACATGAAGAAAAGAGTCGGAGAGACCTTGAGGAGTTATCTAATCTGCCATTGTGGTCCATAACCGGATCCATCGATAGTTCTGGTGATGGAAGTATCTGGAGTTACGACTAATACATACTTTAATATTGCTTTGGAATAGGAACCAATGATGGATCTTATAGAATTTTATCGTGAAGCTGGAAGATATATATGCTAGGAGGATGCAGAAGTAGAAAAATGCTAAGATTAATGCTATGGATGGCAAAGGACTGTCCGAAATAGGATTTGGAAAAGACAAAGGAAAGTAGAAGGAAAATGATAGCTTCGGAGGACCGAAATGGCAGAGAAGGGAACAAAAATTATCTTCTTACATAGAGTTGACTAAAACCTAAGGAATGATATACTTGGATACAAAGGGCAAATTCCCTACCGAAAACAATTGAAAAGAGAGTCCAAGGATTAGGAGAAGATGTCTGGAAAGTTTTGTCTATTCCATTAGCCGGTGGGCATGAAACGAATGAGTACATCCACTTGCAAGATTTAATTGATGAGCACATTTGGAACAGCCGACCACAATAGTATGTGAGAAACCAAATTGAAGTGGCACAGTAGGAGCAGCCACCATCTGTGGGGAATACGTCTGGAAGCATCCTTCGATCTAATCGAGGATGGTTATCCCATGATCTAGATGGAAGTGAGTTAGGTTCAATTCTTGCACTTTGCTTCTGCTTACAAATAAATGATAAAATATTACAATCAAACCACTTACTCATGTATTGGACCTCGATCAATCTCTAGATTCTCTTTGAGCCAGATTCTAGCTGCTCGATGGGATGGATGTTGTGATATTTGTTTAATGTTTGAATTTGAATTCTATTAATGAATTATTGATTTTCAAAGTCCCTTGAACGTGATAACTGATATTGATTTCAAACACCAACGGAGATTGGTTACCGCTAGATATTGATTTATAAACTGATTGAACATAGTTCTCCTAACAAGATAACAGGGCAATGAGTCATTAGAAGTAAGTCTTTGTAAACACCCCACTTCTGTACCCATATAATCCAATAGCAGTACTAAGTAATATTGTTGGATAATACATATAATGAGGCGAAACGGGGTGCACACATGAATATTCTATTGGGCTGACACTGGTAGTATTTAAATATTGGATATAACTCAACACAAAAGGCACATGGTATCAACACAAAGCAATAAACTCATCTTCCTCTAGGATAGAATAATACTTATACAATAAATAATAGAGAACACATAGTCAATGCATGTCTCGGACTGACCCTAGTATTATACAGATAACACACGATCTGAATGTCTTGTGGATTGTATATTATCTAACTTGTTTATAACATGCAACTGTATAAGTTAATACTATAATAGATAATAAATAGTAAAGTATAAAAAGCATTCAAACCAGAGTTTTTATACTGGTTCGGACCTCCCATCCTATGTCTAGTCCCGAAGCTCCCCTTTGGTATTTCCTTTAACCAAATTACCCTCACTTCGCATGGAGGAATAGGCTAATAAAAAAATTATTTTTTAAAATCTTGCATTCCAAATAACATGATTTTTTACTTATAGTACAAATCTTACAATGATCTCCTTTGAGAATATGAATATGTATGCTTTGAGTTATAGGAAGTGATTTAACCAAAATTATATTTTGGTTACAATAGATTGAGAGTATGTGAACAATGTGTATGCAAAAAAGTGTTTAGAAATCAAGAGAGAATAGAATAGATTAATTCAAGTTAGATGATCTCTACTTCTCAATCAAAGTAGTATTTATAGATTCAAAAAGGTGTAGATGAAGAGTTGTTACTATTTGAGAAAGACTATTCACTTTAATGGCTGCAATCTTTTGTTGAAAGGCGATACATTTTTGTTTCAAACAGAAGTGTCTTTACAAAATCGACAGTTCTTGGTGGTAAAACTTCAGACATCTATGACTTCAGAAAATTTTAACCCGAGAATTGTGATAGATGTCTATGGTTTTATCTCAGACATCTGTAAGGTGTAAAATCATTTTTTCAACTTCATTTTGTTGCATATGAAATTGCTTGTGATCGTGTATGCATTTGTACTCAAGGAGACCTTGAAAATATTTTATCTAGGACCTTTCTATAGTAGAATAACCTTACTAACAGCAATATGGCTGATATATCTTTGTATCTCTTTAAGTCTCAATATCTTTGAGTATGGTGTCTTCTTGGAGCATATACCTGCAATATTGATAAGGTCTATATATATAATTGTATAGATGTTATCATTGAAACATAAATTGAAGGTTCTAATAATCTCCCCTCGCTTTGACGATGACAACTATGCAATCAAAAAATAAACTATACAATTAAAAAATGGAAGTATTATTATGTCTGTCTCTGCCTTTGTCATTATCAAAATGGAGGGAAACGATATAATATATAGAGATACTAAATAGACATAGCATGTTATCCATTAAGATCATGAAAATATGGAAGATCAAATAAGTTAGAGACTATTGTAGCAAAACTTGTAAATAGTGAAACAAACAAGCATAAGAATTGCAAAATAAAAAATACTCTAATTGTACTGATTTTGTGAATACGATATGCCCCCATAGTTCTTGTAATATTCCCAGTAAGAAGATGGATCCTGATCGTATGTACCCGGCCATTGCATTTGGTCATTGTACTCCTCATCTTCTTGATTTGAAAGGCTTTGAAATGCAATGTATGATTGTTGTTGAAAATGCAGAGTGTTAGATACGTACATGTCATCATTATCTTCTTCTTCCTCCTCAGGTTGTGCATGAATATGAGTCTTTCCTCAGTCACCTTTATCATGAGACCAACCTTTGAGCAAGGCTTGAGAGCGATAAACTGCCATTTGAGCCCAAGGTAGAGGTGTTGATGAAGGCGAGGATGATGAGCGAGAAGAAAATCAACCATATACTTTATGCATCACTTTGCCTAAAGTAGAGACCACTTTGTCTAAAGTCTTCTCCATTTTTGTCATCATTGTGAAGAAAGAACATTCCAATCCAGTCATCTTTCTGTTAGCCGTGATTATCTTTTGGTTTTTAATTGTCAAATCATAAAGAGATTCGTTTTGCGCTCGTTCAATGCGAGCTTCTTATATTTCAGAGTCCGAATAATATTCGGTAACATGACTAGAGGAAGGTGGTTGTTGTGAAGGATGAGGGGAGTAAGTTTGCTGAGGAGCGCTAGTTGGAGGAGGACCATGATGTTCTTGTTGATGTTGCTATAGATTCCATTAGTCGAAGGGGATGATATAAGGTGGGCTTTTGGAAATATGCGTCAGTGATAGATATCGTAGACCACTATCTTTTATTGGAATTTTTTCGTATTGCGAAAAGTACGAAGGAACTCCAAGATCTTGCAAGATACGCATTATGTATGGAGCATATACAATTGAGCGACGATGCTAAGTCCAAAAACCTTTAATTTGGTCATGAATAAAATTTTCCCAATTTACCGGTAGGCAACCAAATATTGCACACAAAGCTCGATGGTCATAGGGATAAATTTGTTGTGACTACCTTGATGGGGAATGATTGTGTTAATTATCATTTGATTTAGCGGTCTAGCACATGCACGAAGGTAAACGGATTTCCATCCGGGCATCCTATCTTTCCATATTTGTTGGGTAACTCCATCTCTAGGTAAAAGACTATGATCCGGGATATCCATTAAGTCAATTCCCTCATAAGAACATCGTAGTATATGGCCAACCATATATAAATCAATTTTAATTTCTTTCCATAGACTCTTGACCACAACCAATCATCATCATTCTCCAAATTCCAAATCTCCATACTACATAGATTGGAGTAGAAAAGGTAAATGGCTAGAGGATCAATGATTACCTTATTTACATCATAGATAATTAGGTTGCAACAACCGACATCTGTAGTTTTTCCTAGAATTTCATATTCCATCACATTTCCAAGGCAATAGAAAGGACCAGAGTGGATTTTCTTTTGAGAAAGCGCCTCAAATTGTTTGATGGCATTTGGATTGTTATAGAGCCATTGGTTCATGTGAGCATGAACAACCAGGGCTTGTGAGATGGAGGAAGATTGGCCTTTTTTTTCTTTTTAGAGATGGTAACCTTCTTGGGAGACATTGATTGATGAATTTGTATGTTTTGGAAACTAGGGTTTCATAAATTGGGAGTTGAAATAGAGGTAAAAGTAAAGAAAGGGGTAAAGTTGTTTATATATGGTTGTTGAAATTTATGGCCAGAGTAGCGACAGACTTTTGTGAGGGAGCCAATAAAAATGAAGAAGAGAGATGCGACAGATGTCTGTAATGGTTCCACAGACGTCTATGGCTATAGTGAAACTAAACAGAGAGTCTTGACAAACGTTTGTGAGGTTTCCATTGACGTATGTGTCTATAGGAATTTTTTTTCATAACTCATGATAGACGTCGTTAGTATATTCACAGACGTCTGTGGTATGCATTTTGCTAACGTATTGAAAATTTTAAATATCAATGAAAGTTTTATTTAAGTTTTAATACAATAAGGAAATATGCATACCAAAAATTAATAAATATTATATAATGCATAGCATAAGTTTAGTTTTTGTCGGAGAATTCAAAATTGTTGATTTGTTGTATATCCCATGAATTTGGGTCAACTTTTGCATTGTCAATTAGCGGCATCAATGGAGACCAACTTGGATGAGTTGGATTTTCAATCCAAGCTCAGTTTGATGGTCCGGGTTTGCACAGATTTCTTGGAGTAATATTATGCGCTTTTGTAGGAGTTTCTTGTAATCGAGAAGACTTTTGATGTCTGCAATTTTTTGTTGGTGAATGATCATAAATTGTTAGAATACACTTTTTGAGAAAATTTAGATGAGATCCTTGACTTCATTGCTCGTAGTACATTTCACGTTGAACTCCGATCATTTCTTGTTGATAATGATATATCTCATCGATTTTTTTGGTGAGAGATGTTAATTTTAGATCAATTGAACGTTTAGCTTTCTTTTCTTTAGGAGAAAAGCCAGTGTGGTATGTTGGTGATGCAAAAATGTTTAGAGAGATTGAACAAGTTGATGTGGTGTGGATTTAGTTGGTGATACATAAGTGCTATTTGACAAAGGGGATATATAGTCGATAGTTGAATAGGTGGTGTCGTGATCGGAAGACATTTTTATGTATTATATGTTTGAATAATTTATATGTGTCTATTTGTTTTTAAGTAGAATATAAGCTAAATTTATAAGACAAGGCTTTGTTATACTTAGAAAATAGGTTGAGGAAAAGGAGTTTAGCGATAACAATTTAACAAAGAGTAGTTAGTTATTTAAGTGGTTGTTATTAGTTTAATTTTTATGTGGTTTTTATTAATTCCAAGTATATAAAACCAATTGTGCAGTTAAGAGTCGATATAATCTACTTCTACAAATTTAAGAAAACAAAATATTGTTTTTACAAATTTAGTTAACCAATTCATTGTACGAACATATTCCTAGATCCCGTCTTAACTTAACAAAATCTAGTTCACTTAACGGTTTTGTAAAAATATCAGCTATTTGATTTTTGGTGTTAACAAATTCAAGAGTTATTATTTCTTTTTCAACATTATCTCTCAGAAAATGGTGACGAGTATCGATGTTTTGTCTGTGAATGATTAATTGGATTTTTGGATAAATTTATAGCACTAGAATTATCGTAATATACCGGAGATTTGTATATTATTTTTCCATAGTCTTTAAGTGTTTGTTGCATATATATTACTTGAGTGCAAGCTAAGGCGGCAGAAATATATTCAGCTTCACATGTCGAAAGAGAAACGCAATTTTGTTTTTTACTAAACCATGAAACTAACGATTGGCAATAAAATGACATGTGTCACTTGTACTTTTTTATCCGATTTACATCCAACAAAATCTACATCACTGTAAGATACGAGTTCAAACATACTGCCTTTGGATAAAATAGACCATAATCTTTAGTGTTGGTTAAATATCGTAAAATCCGTTTAACTGCTCGATGATGTGATTCCTTAGGTTGTGCTTGAAATCTTACACATAAACAAACACTCATCATAATATCTGGTCTACAAGCTGTTAAGTATATTATGGATCATATCATGCTTCGATATAGTTTTTGATCGAACTCTTTTCCATGTTACTCTTTGTCAAGATGATTAGTAGTACTCATTAGAATGGGTTTACTTGATGTATTATCCATTCCAAAACATTTTAGTAATTCTTTATAGTATTTTTCTTGATTTATAAAAATTCCATTATTTAATTGTTTTATTCGTAATCCTAAAAAGAAACTTAATTCACCCATATGAGACATTTCAGTTTTGTTTGCCATTATTGTAGAAAATTCATTACATAAATTTTCGTTAGTGGATCCAAATATAATATCATCAACACAAATTTAAAAAATTAAAATATCCTTCTGTTCTCATTTAATGAATAATTTTGTATCTATTTTACCAATTTGAAAATCAAAATTTATTAAATGTGATTTCAATCGATCGTACCAAGGTCAAGGTGCTTGCTTTAAACCATATAATCCCATTTTAAGCTAAAAATACGATGTCGATATTTTTCATGAATAAATTGTGGTGGTTGTTCACATTTTCTTTTATAAAACCGTTGAAGAAAGCACTTTTAACATCCATTTGAAATAGCTTAAAGTTATGATGACAAGAAAACGCAAGTTGTATTCTTATGGCTTCAAGACGTGCTACATGCATAATCAATTCCTTCTTGTTGATTGTATCCTTGTGCCACTAATCTTGCTTTATTACGTATAATATTTCCATTTTTGTTTGCTTTGTTTTTAAAAACCCATTTTGTTCCAACTACTGATTGATCATTTGGCATTGGTACTAGTTCCCGTACATTATTTCGTTCAAATTGATTAAGTTCTTCTTTCATTGCTAAAATCCAGAAATCATCATTTGATGCTTTCTTGTAATTTTTTAGTTCAAAATAAGATATAAATGCCATATAACTCATTTGATTTAGTTTCCTTCCAGTCAAAAATTTATTATCTAGATTTCTAGTAATGTTATCAATAGGATGATCATTTAAAATACAGAGTGCTGATTACAAATCATAGTTATTTTGATTATCATTATTATTTTAAATCATAATTTCAATGGCTTTATTATGACATGTGTCAAAAATTTCTTCGTCATCTTTATTTATATTTTCAAAGTTTTCATCAAACGAGACATGAAGACTTTCCTCTATAACATTTGTTCGTTTGTTAAAAATTCAGTATGCTTTACATTTGATCAAAATATCCAACAAAAATTCCTTCGACTTTTGAATCGAATTTACCAAGATTATCTTTTTTATTTAAGATAAAGCATTTTGATTCAAATATTCAAAAATATGATCCTTTTGGTTTCTTTTTCTCGAACATTTCATAACATGTATTTTTAGTCATATGTCTAAGAGTTTATGATTTAGTTCACAACATGCTGTAGCATCTGTATCGGTCCAAAATTTCTTTGGTAAGCCACTGCCATTTAAGAGAGTTCGAGCACAACCTTGCAAGGTGTGATTTTTTCTTTCAACTACTTTGTTTTGTTATGCTGTTCGTGGAAATGAAAAATTATGGCTAATTCCCTTTTTATTACCAAAGTTTGTAAATAAATTATTTTCAAATTCTCCACCTTGATCACTTCTTCTACCTTTGGTATTTAAATCCATTAGAGTCTTAATTCGTTTACCAAAAATTTTAAACATTTCGAATGTATCACTTTTATGTTTTATACCTTCCAAGTATATCTTGAGAAATCGTCTACAATTACAGAAATGTAGTTATTGTAATTTATCGAACATATTTGAGTTGGACCCATAATTCCAAATGAAGTAATTCAAGAGGTTGTTTAGTAGAGATTTCCTTTCTAGACTTAAACGAGCTTTTCTTTAATTTTCCAAGATGATATGCATCGCATAGATTTTTAACTTTGAAATTTATTTTGTGTAATCCTCTTACCAAATTATTTTTAGTAATTTGTTTATATATTTGAAATTTGTAACATCCAGCCTTTTTGTACGTTTTAAGAAAACACGCATGCCAACTCAAACCATATAGAATAGCGGATTGTTATAGGGTATGTAAGAAAAGGAGAGAAAGAAAAAAACAAAATAGAATCTCGCATCGGAATGCAAAAATATTATAATCAAATAACAGTTCATGAAGCTATTTTATAAATACATTTGATTATTCTTTACAACGGAAATTTCAGAGTTACACATATCAGAGATAAATAAATAACAATGCAGCGGAACAGTATGATGCAGTTAAATAATAATAAATAATAACAATACAATCTTTGTCGTCATCCTCCAGAATTAAGGTCTTCAAATCCTAAAATGCTAAGGCTGACCCGAGCGAACTGAAAAGAAAAAACACTCGAGTCAGAACCAAAAGATCTTATGTAAATTAGATCAACGGAAATAAATACGAGTGGAAGGCGTCGAAAATGTTTACGAGGTTTGACATCTCCTATCCAGTGTCTAACGTGAGTGTAGTAACTTAAGAGATACTTGGGTTTCACATCTCCTAAGGATCCGTTAAACTATCTACTATGTAGTACAATACGCTATTATAATATGTCTATAGTACATTAAACTATTAAAATAGTGTTAAGGCGTTACCTATATCCCCTTTAACACATTTTTATATATTCCCATAATCTATACAGTACCGTAATTCCTCCGTATATCAAAAGGCATTCCATAGGTATGGTACAAAACAAACTCGTAGAATGCGCGCTAGGGTATGTGAACACGACACACGAGGAAATGTCAGGGTAGATATACCATTTGCGTATCCGGACTGGTGGTAACGCGTAGCATCTACTACCACCCACCTCGAAACACACTCCCAATCAAGAATCGAAGGGTGGCCACCAAAACAATCATAAAATTCTTTTTTGAAATTCATCTTGGTAACGCATGGCAGCTACAAAGTTCTTTTGCATTTCAAAAGTCAATTCAGAATTGATGTCAAAAATATCATATTCTCAAAACCATAATACTTTCAAAATCATATTTACTTTCAAATCATATTCACTTTGAAACCATAGTTTGGAATTATATTTCCTTTCAAAAAGTAATAATTTCTTCCATAGTCATATTTCCAAAATAGGGTAAAACCTTACCTTAAAATCATCGTTTTCAATTTATGCTCTTTTAAAACAAAATATTGGATTTAAACACTTCCACTTTACTTAGTCTAGAAATTTAGAAATAGTTTAAATAATTATAAATAGTTAATAAATAGTTTAATTATAGGTCAAAAATACTTTAAACCGATTTAAGATAGTTAACTGGATTTAAATTAGATTAAGTATAATTAAAATAGATTAAATAGCTTTAAAATAGATTAATTATATTTAAATAAATTAAAATGTTTTAAACAGATCAAAACAATTTTATATAGTTAATATTAGTTAAATGGTTTAATAAATTTGAAAAATCTGAATAGTTATAAATTTTAAAATAATATATACTTTTAAAATAGTTTATATTAAAATATAAGTTTGGAATTTATATCTAATTAAACTATTCATTTCATTTCAACACCTTTAGACCGATTTCAATTTCCAAATCAACAAACCAAATTTCCCTTTTCAACATAAACTTGATTTTCCAAAAATATTTCACTTTATATAAATCAAATTTTACTTCAAAGTATCATTTAATTCCCTTCAAAAATTAAGGATTTTAAAATCATTTAATTTAACCCATCCGGTGTCCGTATATAATTCTCTACCCTAGCGTAAGGTGATACAGATATTTATCATTTCAATCTGCAACTTAAAATTTTACGGTTATACATCATTTCAAACCGCGATCCCGAATAAATATAAAAATTCATAAAATCGCTTGAGTCTATCATTTCAACCCATAACAACTTTTAAATAATAATAATTAAAGGAACTTGCAGAGTGATAACAGTATATGTGTGTGTGTGTATACACATAACATCCAATCATCTAATATCAACAATCGACATCATCATAATTATCATCAAAAGCAACCAAATAAATATCAACAACTAACTAATTTACAATAACAGGTATTCAAGTGGAAATTTAATTTCAAAAATAAATTAAACAATTTAATTCGAAAGGATACAAATTATTAGGGATGGCAATTTAAATATATCAAATTGTCACAAATAATTTCCTAATCACACGATAAATTAATTTAACAAACATAAGAAATTTTAGAAGTTGCGAGTGGGTTAAAACACTCACCTTTGAATTCAAATTGAAATTTAAAACCAATTTAAACCCAAAATTCAGACAGTCTCAGAATTTGTCCAAACCTACGTCAAAATATTCAGAATTTCAATACGATCCCAATACAAGAAACCGCGCATGAATTGGACCTCGTATGTAAAAGCTACGATATTTAGAACATTTAAACTTTGGTTGAATTAAAATAATAATAAAAAAACAAACCAATGGAATACGGCCACGTCAAGCTTCTCCCCCGTCTCCAGATCGTTCGAACGTGAAGGAAACCCACGGCCGCTCTACTTTAACCAGAAAAATCGGGGGCCACCGACCACTATTGCCGTCGCCACCGACAGCCTCGTCTCCCTCCGCCGCACCCAACCATGCCACCCACATCACCTCTGGTCGCCAAATTTCGCCGCACGACCACCTTGATCGAAACCCTAACCAAAGCGTTGCCGTAGGTCCAACCGAAAAATAACCAAACGAACCATACAGGTGAAGTCCCCTCGGTCCCCACCACAAAACCCCTCAAACGATTTGACGATCGGTCACAGTTCACCACAACGCGATGAAAAGCCGAAATATGTTCTTCAATTTGTGGAAAACCAGCGGTTCAAATTGGAAAATGAATTACAGATCTGAGATGCGCTCGTCGAGAGCTTCAGATTGATATATAATTTGATAATATTTGAGGAGTTTGAATTTTTGGCTTTGAATTTGATTTGAAATTGCAATTGGGAATTAGGTTTTGTCTAACATTGGAATGAGGAGGAGCAAATGGAATCATATATACAGAAATGAGGAATACCTAGAATTTATAACGACATATATAGGCAGAACACAATAGAAATGAATGGGCTTGATTGGTTTGGAAAGTTGAACGATAAACGACCCGAAAAGCCCATTCTATCTCCGGAATGCAAATGGGTCATCCCATATATCAAAATAGATGTTTTCAAATATTTTAAACTCAATGGAATAAGTTTCAAGTACTAATTCCATTGTATGAGGAAGTTATGCTAAAATCAACTTATTTCAAATTGATTTCAATTAAACTGACTTCTAGGCGTTTTGAGCCCGTACGATCAAACGACAAGTCCGATCGTTACGAAACTTGAAATCCTACAATAATTCACCATTACGGATCCAATGAAAATGGTTTCGTCAAATCCGAAACAGTGACCAAAATGGCTATATTTCAATTAATTAAATAAATTAATATTAAACTAATTAAGTCCCTTTTTAATTCAAATTTAGTAATTTTGTCATTTTTATCACTTTGGATAAACTTAGTAATTTATAAATCTTTATAACAAATTTCCATATAAATTTAATGTTACATATTTCACCAATCCCAAAGTTTTAAATTTCAGTTTCAATACAATTAGCAATTATAAATTAAATTTCCAATAGTTCAATTTAATTTGCTTTCCATTTATTATTCAATCAATTTTATCTTGTGGTATAATTAACATTGGTTTATATTTATTGCATTAATATTTCCCATTTCATCCCAACTTAAATTAACGTAGTATTCAGTTTCATTACTTACACTAAAACCATTTATTATAGATTGAATTCTAATTAATTATAATTAATTTCAAATAAATTGATTTGATTCAATTCCAATCCTTTTATTAAGTCCATAATTACTCTATAACCTAGTTAACAATTATTTACCTTTCATTACCTTAACATGCTCTAATTCGCTTCTTCTATTTGTATAAATGACTATATTTCAATTATTTTGAATTTTTTCAGTTTTTCACATTAATTAAAATTTATACTCCTAATTTATTTATTACAGTTTCATCCTTTTATTAATTAACTTAATTATTAACTTACGAACAGATTTACATTCCCACTCATTCTATTACATTCCCATTTTCCAATTATTGTTTAAATCTCATTGATGTAACATTAAATTTCATTTAATTCTAGTTGATTTCCTATTTCAATTTAGCAGACCAATTAAATAGGCAACTTTGAACAATCGTTACCAAACTTTTAATTACACTTATGAATTCACTATTTACAACAAATGTTACAATTCTTATATAATTCTGATTTTATTCAATGGTCATTTATTTCATACTATTTCATTTATTAATTCAATGTTTACATTTGTCTTCATATATCAATTTATGTCCAAGTATAACATTTACATTATTTCATCATTGGAATTTCATTTCATTTGTTAATAATTAGTTTTAATTACCATTGTTACATTTCATTTTAGCATTCGTTTCATTATTAAATTACAAAGTTTTATTTATTTATTTATATATTAAATCACCAAAACTTATTAATTTAACAATATAAATAATCAAAAATTGACAGGTCGTTCACTTTCCCCCACTGAAAACTTTTCGTCCTCGAAAAGGAAGTGAAAAGAAGAAATTAAGAAATCAATATCTTATTCCAAATACTATATTTATGAACAATCAATTTTCATAATTGAATAATTTAATTAAAATATATCAATTTATAATAATTAAATCCTTTTATACTCAAGTTAATAAAAGTTTGGAAAACATTTTTTTAATTTCTAAGCCCAAAATTCATGGAAAATTTTGGTAGAGTCTCCTTTATACGGAGAGGTCTAGAGAAATTATAATATCAAATATAATAATATATAACATATATTTTCCAAAATAGTATATCCCAACATGGGAGAAATAATATAATATCATTAGAAAACCGTAATCCGAGAACGTACCTAATTGTCGGGCAATTAACGCTTATTTTATGAAACCAAAAGCAGTAGTTATTGCTTCCATAACCTGTATTTCACTTAGATAATCGAAAAAGAGTTAATAATTATATCAAATGAAATATTTAAAGTTGTTTCAACCACTAACAAAACAAATCAATATAAAACAACAATCACTTGCAACCACAGCATACAATCATTATATGAAATCAATAAAAATCAATTATCCATCATATCAACCAAAACAAATAGTTTGTTCAGGTTAAGATACTTTTAATCACATAAAATGACAAATAACTATTAAGTATACCATTCACTCAACAGTCTTAGATAAAACTCAATAGATTATTCATACATCTAAACAATTAGAAGTACCATTTCCCAAACAATCCATAAACTAAATAAATAACAGATTCCAACGTTATCTGTGTTTGTTCTTATTAATTTCTTTTTCATACTTTTTACCTTCCTTCAATTTCATTTATATAATGACTATTTCACATTCATTCATTTAATACTTAGTTTCATTTATTTAATTGATGAGAAAATTCTTTTCAGTGCTATATATTTATTTCTTACATAAATTATTTCCATTCATTTGTTCATAATAATCACTGAATTCGTTATTCAAGTATTTCATACATTTTATTAAAGTTCAGTTCACATTAACAAATTTATATACTTAATTTCAATTAGCCATTAATATACATTAGTGCATAAGTTCATTCTTAAGTTTCTTACTTTAAATTTTACATTCATTCTTTTCCTATATAATGTCATTAAATGTTAAATCCATTTTCTAAATAATTTCACTTTTCTAAAGTTACCGCCGTTTAATGTAATATAGTATTCATTTCAATTATCCGCTTAATTATAAGTAGCTCCAACACTAACTTAAGTTTATGATCATTTATTTATAGTATTCAGGTTCAATCCAATTTCCTAACATATTAATTCACTAACTTAAATTTATAATCATTTATCTACCATACTTACTATTACATTTTATATAGTAACATTTCAATTAAACTTAAGTTATAATAATTATCCACCTTAACACATTTTTATATATTCTCATAGTCTATACAGTACCGTAATTCCTCCAAAAACTAGAGGGCTATCAGAGGGCACTTCATAGGTATGGTACAAAACAAACTCTTAGAAGGAACGTTAGGGCATGTGAACACGGAACATGAGGAAATGCCAGGGTAGATATACCATTTACGTATCTGGACTAGTGGTAACGCATAGCAGCTTCTAGCGCCCACCTTGAAACACACCCAACCAAAAATCGAAGGGTGGCGTCCAAATGAATCACAAAATTAGAATATAATATTGAAGAAGTGTGTCCGATGGGTGAAAGAACCTCACTTGTCCCAGCGTGGCTTCTGATTTTAGTCACATCCAAGATGACTCACGGGAGTCAGGGTCACGTCACACCTCATAAAGGAATCGTTCACCAAACCATCCTACTTCATTTATGGAATCTCCACCAAGTACACAGTTGTTAAAGTGCTTTTCGGCATTAGCAGAGAGTATGACAATATCCGAGCCCCGTCTCTTTAACAACCAATCGCTTATTACACACCGAATGGTTCTTTTACATTTCAAAAGTCAATTCACAATCGATATCACAAATATCATATTCTCAAAACCATAATACTTTCGAAATCGTATTTACTTTCAAATCATACTCATTTTGAAATCATATTCACTTTGAAATCATAGTTTGGAATTATATTTCCTTTCAAAAAGTCAAAATTTCTTCCATAGTCATATTTCCAAAATAGGGTAAAACCTTACTTCAAAGTCATCGTTTTCAATTTATTCTCTTTTAAAACAAAGCATTTAATTTAAATATTTCCACTTTACTTAGTCTGAAAATTTAGAAATAGTTTAAATAATTATAGATAGTTAAAATAGTTATAAATAGTTTAGTTATAGGTTAAAAATACTTTAAACCGATTTAAGATAGTTAAATGGATTTAAATTAGATTAAGTATAATTAAAATAGATTAAATAGCTTTGAAATAAATTAATTCTATATAAATAAATTAAAATGTTTTAAAACAGATCAAAATAATTTTATATAGTTAATATTAGTTAAATAGTTTAATAAATTTGAAAAATCAGAATAATTAGAAATTTTAAAATAATATATTCTTTTAAAATAGTTTATAGTAAAATATAAGTTTGGAATTTATATCCAATTAAACTATTCATTTTGTTTCAACACATTTAGACCAATTTCAATTTCCAAATCAACAAACCAAATTGTCCTTTTCAACATAAACTTAATTTTCCAAAAATACTTCACTTTATAGAAATCAAATTTTACTGCAGAGTATCATTTAATTCCCTTCAAAAATTAAGAATTTTAAAATCATTTAATTTAACCAATCAGGTATCTGTATATAATTCTCTACCCTAGGGTCAAGTGATACAGATATTTATCATTTCAATCCACAATTTAAAATTTTACATTTATATATCATTTCAAACTGCAATCCCGAATAAATATAAAAATTCATAAAATCGCTCGAGTCTTTCATTTTAATCCATAACGATTTTCAAATAATAATAATTAAGGGAACTTGCAGAGTGATAGCAGTATATGTACATATACATACATACATACATCCATACATATATATATATATATATATATATTAACATAACATCCGATCATCTAATATCAACAATCAACATCCATCATAATTATCATCAAAATCAACCAAATAAATATCAACAATTGACTAATTTACAATAAAAGGTATTCAAGTGGTAAATTAATTTCACAAAAAAATTAAATAACAATTTAATTCGAAAGGATACTAATTAATAGGGATGGCAATTTGAATATATCAAACAATCATAAATAATTTCCTAATCACATCATAAATTAATTTAACAAACATAAGAAATTTTAGAAGTTGTGAGTGGGTTAAAACACTCACCTTTGAATTTAAATTGAAATTTTAAACCAATTTAAACTCAAAATTCAAACAGTCTCGGAATTTGTCCAAAACAACGTCAAAATGTCCAGAATTTCAAAATGATCCCAACGCAAGAAACCGCGCATGAATTGGGCCTCGTATGTAAACGGTACGACATTTAGAACATTTAAACTTTAGTTGAATCAAAATAAAAAAACAACCCAATGGAACACGGCCACATCCAGCTTCTCCCCCGTCTCTAGATCATTCGAACGCGAAGGAAACCCATGGCCGCGCTACTTTGACCAAAAAAATCGGGCGCCACCGACCATGATCGCCATCACCACCAACAGCCTCGTCTCCCTCCGTCGCACCCAACCATGCCACCCACATTAACTTTGATCGCTAGATTTCGCCTCACCGTCGCCTTGACTGAAACCTAACGGAAGCGATGCCATAGATCCAACTGACAAATGACCAAACGAACCATACAGATGAAGTCCCCTCAGTCCTCTCTACAAAACCCCTTAGACAATTTGACGATCGGTCACAGTTCATCATGACGCGATGAACGGCTGAAATATGTTCTTCAATTTGTGGAAAATTAGTGGTTCAAATTGGAAAACAAATTACAGCTCTGAGATGCGCTCATCGAGATCTTCATATTGATATATATATATATAATTCGATATTATTTGAGGAGTTTGAAGTTTTGGCTTTGAGTTTGATTTGAAATTGCAATTGGGAATTAGGTTTTATCTGCCATTGGAATGAGGAGGAGCAAATGAAATTTTACGTATAGAAATAAGGAGTAAGAAATGACCTAGGGTTTATAACGACATAATAGGCAGAACACAATAGAAATGAATGGGCTTGATTGGTTTGGAAAGTTGAACGATAAACGACCCGAAAAGCCTATTCTGTCTCCGGAATGCAAATGGGTCATCATATATATCAAAATAGACGTTTTCAAATATTTTAAACTCAATGGAACAGGTTTCAAACACTAATTCCATCGTATGAAGAAGTTATGCTAAAATCAACTTATTTCAAATTGATTTCAATTAAATTGACTTCTAGGCGTTTCGAGCCCGTACGATCAAACGATAAGTCCGATCATTACGAGACTTGAAATCCTGCAGTAATTCACCATTACAGATTCGATGAAACTGGTTTCGTTGAAATCCAAGACAGTGGCCAAAATGGCTATATTTCAGTTAATTGAATAAATTAATATTAAATTAATTAAGTCCCTTTTAATTCAAATTTAATAATTTTGCCATTTCTATCACTTTGGACAAACTTAGTAATTTATAAATCTTTATAATAAATTTCCGTATAAATTTAGTGTTGCATATTTCACCAATTCCAAAATTTTAAATTTCAATTTCAATATAATTAGCAATTAGAAATTAAATTTCCAATAGTTTAATTTAATTTGCTTTTCATTTATTATTCAATCAATTTCACCTTATGGTATAATTAACATTGGTTTACATTTGTTGCATTAATATTTCCTATTTCATCCTATCTTAAATTAACGCAGTATTCAATTTCATTCACTTACACTAAATTCATTTATTATAGATTGAATTCCAATTAATTATAATTATCTTCAAATAAATTGATTTGATTCAATTCCAATCTTTTTGTTAAGTCCATAATTACTCTATAACCTAGTTAACCATTGTTTACCTTTCATTACCTTAACGTACTCCAATTTCCTTCTTTTACTTGTATAAATGACTGTATTTCAATTATTTTGAATTTTGTCAGTTTTTCACATTAATAAAAATTTGTACTCCCAATTTATTTATTACAATTTCATCCTTTTATTAATTAACTTAATTATTACCTTACGAATAAATTTGCATTCCCACTCATTCTATTACATTCCCATTTTTCAATTATTATTTAAATCTCATTAATGTAACATTAAATTTCATTTAATTCTAATTGATTTCGTATTTTAATTTTGTAGACCAATTAAATAGGTAACTTATAACAATTGTTATCAAACTTTTAATTACACTTATGGATTCATTATTTACAACAAATGTTACAATTCTTATATAATTTTGATTTTATTCAACGGTCATTTATTTCATACTATTTCATTTATTAATTCAATGTTTACATTTGTCTTCTTATATCAATTTATATTCGAGTATAACATTCACATTATTGCATCATTGGAATTTCATTTCAATTGTTAATAATTAGTTTTAATTACTATTGTTACGTTTCATTTTAGCATTCATTTCATTATTAAATTACAAAGTTATTTTTTATTTCTTTCCATATTAAATCACCAAAACTTATTAATTTAACAATTTAAATAGTCGAAAATTTACGGGTCGTTACAAAATTTATGTGACAAAACCTTTTATGCCTTATTATAATTAATATTCACGTTTAGAATACAAATATTTCGATTTCTTGTTGCTTCAAAAATTAAAGTTTTATTTTGATCTTAGATATTGCATTTATCGTTTTCAAAATCGATTATAAATCCCTTATCGCATAATTGGCTTATACTAGGTAAATTATGTTTTAAGTTTTTAACTAACAAAACATTTGAAATAATAGGAGTAGATATACCGATATTGATGAAGTTTCCAGTTCTGATAAAATATCATTTGGAATTATCCCTAAAAGTGACAGTTCCACCGTCCATGTAAGTGATGTTTGATAGCATGTGTGCATTTCCTGTCATATGGTTGGAGCATCCAATATTGAGTATCCATTTCTCCTTATTATTAATTTTTTTGGATACCTGCAAAATAATAAAAAGTTTTAATTGGTATCCACTTCCTCCCTTAGCGTCCTATGTGTTAATAGGAGAAGGTAGTCGTACCCACGAGAGTTGGGAAGCATTAGAGATGTAATTTTCATTATAAACTATATCGTTTGGATATACATCTATGTGTTTTTGTCTAGTCAATTTGTTTTTTGTTTTAGGAATCCAAATTTTAATATTTTTTTTGTTCCCTTAGTTTCATATTTAGATTTTGTTTTTCAAAATTTGTGTATAATGTACTATACATCTTAAATCTTTGATTATTATCAGAAACCAGATTATTTTTAGAACGTTCATGAATTTTTTTTAAATCCTTTTCCCTTCCTGTTTCTTGATGGTTTTGAAATCTTTATCAAATTATCTAGATTTTGTTTTCCTTTATTAAATATTGAAACATTATTAGTAATATTATCTAATTTATTTCTGAGATCAGAAATTTATGTATTAGCTAATTTTAAATTTTGTTTCAATTTATACTTTTCTTTTTCAAGTTTACAATTCTCTATTTTGTTATTATCTATATCATGTGTTAGGGTAGCATTTTAAGATGATAATTTTTTACATTCTTTTTGTACTGATTCTAATTCTGCTTCTAAAATAGTTTTCTTGTCGTTTAACAATCCAATTTCTAATTCAGCTCTATTTAATTTTCCCACATTTTATTTATTTAATTTTTTTAAATTTTCTAACTTTTCATCTAATTCTATACAAATTTTTAGAATTTTATCATTTGTTATTTCAGGACGTACCTCATCTGTGCTAGCCATGAAGCAAACATTTGCTTGTTCTGAGTCATTATCGATATCGGCTGAAGAAGAATAGTGGAAGTCATACCAAGTTACTTGAAATGCTCTTCTCTTTTCTTGAAATTTTCGAATTTGTTTTTCTTTTTATGATTGTTGAGTAGTGGCCAGTCTTTCTTTATATGGCTAAATTTACCACACTTGAAGCATTTCATTGATTTTTGATTTGAGGAATTTGTGCTATTGTTTTTTTGAAATTTCATCATCTTTTTGAACTTCTCGAACTTATTGCAATTTTTAGCGATGAAACCAATCTCGTCTTCTTCCAAGCTAGAGTTGTCATTATTTGCCTAAAATGCAATGTTTTTCCTTTCTTGATTTTGTTCTTTTCTTGCTTATAAATTAGCTTCATACAACATCAGATTTCGTATTAACTCTTTGACTTTGTGTTGGGAAAGATCGTTAGCTTCTTCGATGGCTAAAACTTTTCTTTTCCATTCGTTTTTCAAAGAGTTCAAAATTCGTGTGACTAAATCTAGTAATTTAACTCCTAGTGCCATAAGATCGTGTTGCATAGTTTGAAATCTAACATATATGTCAGTAATTGATTCATTTGATTTCATTTTAAAAGATGAAAATTGATTTTGTAGAATAGAAATTTTTATTTGGTTAACTTTGTTTGTGTCTTCATTGTTAGTTTGTAATGTATGCCATATTTTATAAGCCGTAGTGCATAGCATGACTCGTGAAAATTCATTTTTATCGAGTGAGCAAAATAAAACATTCATAGCTTTGGCATTGTTAGATGCCTCTACTTTTTATGCATCAGTCCATGTGCCGATATCAATGTCAGGTGCTTCATATTTATTTTGCATTGCTAGCCATATTTCTAATCCATTTTCTTCCATAAACATTTGCATGCGTGTTGACCAATAAGCATAATTAGAACAAGTAAATAGTAGGGGATGAGTAGTTGATTGACCATCTTGTAATGTACTTGCCATTTTAATGATTTCAATTACATTTACTGTAGATTGAAATAACATTGCTCTAATACCAATTGAAAGTCTAGTGGATCGTATATTACCTAACTTGTGTATAATATGCGAGTGTATAAGTTAATACTATAGTAGACAATAAATACTAAAGTATAAAAAGCGTGCAAACTAGAGTTTTATACTGGTTCGTACCTCCAGTCCTATGTCTAGTCCCGAAGCTCCCTTTCGATATTTCTTTTAACCAAATTACCCTCACTTCGTCCGGAGGAATAAGCTAATACAATAAGTATTTCTGACAATCTTGTGTTTCAAATAACACGGTTTTTGACTTATAGTACAAATCTTCCTATGATCTCATTTGAGTATATGAATGCTTTGATTTGTAGGAAGTGATTTAAAAAAAAATTATATTTTGGTTACAATAGATTGAGAGTATGTAAACAACGTATATGCAAGAAAGTGTTTAGAAATCTAGAGAGGGAAGAATAGATTGATTCAAGTTAGATGATCTCTATTTCTCTATCAAAATATTATTTATAGATTCAAAATGGTGCGGATGAAGAGTTGTTACTATTTGAGAAAGTCTATTCACTTTAATGGCTGCAACCTTTCGTTGAAAGATGATTCCTTTTTGTTTCAAACAGAAGTGTCTTTTCAAAATTGACAGTTTTTGCATGTGAAAGACGTCTGTGGTTAAACCTCAAACGTCTGTGACTTTAGAAAATTTTCACAGACGTCTGTGGAAATTTATCTCAAACACCTGTGAGGTGTAAAATCAGTTTTTCAACTTCATTCTGATGCATATAAAATTGTGTGTGGTCGTGTATGCATATATAATCAAGGAGATCTTAACAATATTTTATCTATGACTCTTTTATAGTAGAATAACCTCACTAACAGCGGTATGGCTGATAAATCTTTGTATCTCTTTGTGTCTCAATATCCTCGAGCATGATGTCTTCTTGTAGCATGTACCTGCAATCTTAATAAGGTGTGTATGTGTGTGTATATATATATATATATGGTTGTAGAGTTATTATCATTGAAACATTAACCGGAGGTTCTAATAGGGTCAAAGTATATCTAAATCAAGGGTTAATATACATATATAACTCAATATATGCATGGTATAATAATATGATAATAACCAAAATGTCAACAAAAATATGGTAATGTATGCATGGTATATAATTAAAATATAACATCCAATCACAAATGCATCATATAACATCAAATATCACAAAACCAAGCATAAAGTTGTCATCACCCACATAAAAGTACATCAAATCAAAATTCACGGAACCAATATCAAACGGGTGAATCATTCATATCTAGAAATCATTTTCAAAATCCAAATATCTTCAATAATGAGAAATCAAGTATGGTTAGGCTAGCTCGCAGCAATGCCCAAGTATATCTCTCAATCTCAAGAAATTGAATATCGACATCAATATAAATATATGTTGCCTATCAAAGAAATCATATACAATAAAAGATATGATAATCCACTATACTCTGGATACCTATCTAGATATAATCTCATCTCCCTATATATGAATAAATTGGCATAAATCATGACAGGTGAATGACTTTTACGACAAACACGAAGTCCAAGTAGAGTTGTATATACATCAATATGTGGGTCACCTAACCCTGGGCCATCTATCTGTATCTATACTTAAGTGAGATGTATCAAATAGTATATGTCTATCTTCCACTCCAGTAGAACCAGAAGGGAGATTGATAGTTGTATGCCCGCTTTAGGAGCCTAGGGTCACATAACCAGATCTACTTCGATAGTCTTCAGTTACCTCGGCAAACGTTGTGACTTATATCAAACAATGGCCCATCTATGTGTAACCTTAGTCATGACCCTGCTTTGCCCCTATGGGTAACAGACGGTTGGATTATGTGGCACTAGCGGCTATAGGGCACCTACCCTATGGGTCACCTTAACCAAATCCTGTGATGCGTACAATATCCTATAACTAGGTGTCATGGACCTTGGACGTGACCTTAAGAATAGACTGCTAGGATGGATTCTAATCATTTGGTTCTCTTCAACACCGATAAAAGAAGTACATCATGATTATGGCATACAATATCAATAAATATAAGGGCACCTACCCTGCTCACACCTATAAGAATCACCTCACATAAGGACATTATCATAATATTATTCCCGTCATGTGAGTACCATCTACTTACAATGAATTCAAATAAATATCACAATAGCATCTCATACCACTGCGTGATAATCAATTGTTTATTCAATGCTCATAAACTATACTCAATCCCCATAATATTCTATATAACCAGTCCAAAGAATAATCAAGAAAATATTATCAAAAGTCCCATACCAACGGTATTATAACTCCATTTATTTAAATTCCTTGCTATACGGAATTAAAATCATCATAAATAAAAATATCGCAAAAGTAGCAATATCACGAATCCATATGGAAGGATGGCATCAACATATCATATCAAATCAATATTAATGGTAATATAGAAGAAATGAGAAATCATAAAAGTATAACAAAATTAATTAATTAAATATATATGTGTGTGTAACAATCAAATCAATATTTAATAGTAGATCATTCACATATACAATCTAAATATAATAGAGATGTGAGCATCATAATTGCATAATAATCATTTAAGAATTAAATTGAATATTTAAATAAACTTCAAATTATTAAATGTACATTTTCATTAATTAAATATATAAATATCCTTTTATAATTCTTAATTTAACATATGTAACTAAAAATATACTTTGAAATGGTTAAATATTAATTAGAACATTCCTCCTTATTTTCCTGAATTTATATAAAGCTTTAATAATTATTTAAAATCAAATATTAATTTCCTTTTAATAAATTAATAATTTTTGTACATTAAATACCAAATAAAAATATTATTAATAAAATTAAATAATTAGTTTATACGATTTCTCACATTTATTTTCAATGCAAAATAATTTATTTATTATCAAAATATACGTTGCAAAAATAGGATAATGCGGGACACAAACCTTGGTGGATTGGCAGAAAGGAACAAGCCTTCAGAAAGCCACTCGTACTTCTACGCAAGTAGTAGCACCACCAGTAAACATATAGCGGTAGACAAGTTGGAGCTTAGGGGGTTGACCACTGAACCGACCCGTATCGCACTTCCAGTAGACTAACCGATCAACTACGATCTCCATTCTCTTTCTTCTTGCCATTATCTCTTCTATTTCAATGCAAGTGTATATATATTATATTTATTTTTAATTTTTAATTTTTTTGAAGAAGAATAGGTCATCGGTCAACCTACCATTCGATCAGTAGACCTACAGGTCATGCGTTCCTGTGCTTGAATCTCACCGCTTCAGGCGATCTCCTCCTCCTGCACTTTTATCTTCACCAATTTGTTGCACGCACAATATATATGATCAAACATCCATCCGAACCAAACATATACAATGAAATAAAAAATGTAGACATAGATTTTGTGAGTGTGTTCACTCGCCTGAACAGGTGCACTTCATCTTTCTCTCTGACTCCAACTTGAAGTATGTCATACCGTCAACGCAACCCAAATTTCTTCTTGCCTTAAGTGCTTATCAGTGTCAAGACGCACATATTCAATTTTGGAGAATTATGGTAATTTATTTAATTTGTTTTATAATTTAAAAGAGAAGGATTACTGGAGAATGAGCATCAAGTTGTGTAAGTCAACGAACGTGCTTATTTTTTAAATGAGAGAGAGAAACCAAGAGTTGGAATAATATGGAAATAGAATGATCAGGATAGGTTATGATGGGCTTGGGCTTGGGCTTAGGAAATATGGGCTTAGGTTTAAGTTAGTAAAAATACATTTGTTTTCTTTCCTATTTCTTTTCCATTATAAACTATTTACTATTTAAAACAAATGACAATAAAATTTCAAATAAAATTTTTATTTACGATATTTATTTATTTTCCAACATTATAAAATTTTCTAAAATTTAAATCTATATTTAATTTATTTAAATTTTAAATACCCAAAATTCGCATTTTAAATCCATTTATTAATTAGTTTCCTAATTAATTATTTTAGAATCTTTTAAACAAATATTTATTCTCGAAACCATTTAATTTCATCACTAAATATTTTACTAAGAAATTCCTATATTCCAAAGTAAATCCAAATTATTCATATTTAATTTCTAAAAATCCTTTTTAACGAGATAAATAATTATTATAACTTTTATTAATTACCCCTAAATTAGGTGTTTTTATGAACTCCCACCTTAAGAAAATTGCGTCCTCGGGATTTTGTAGAAAGAATCTATAACAAAGCTGATAACTTCATTATCAATTTATATTTAAATGTAAATCGAACAATTATTAAAACAAATCTCACGATACTCTATTTTCACTATCTCGAGTCAGCACTTATAATGTTCTGCACCGACACGTTAAGTATTCAATAAACTAATCATAAAAATCAATGATTAGACCAACCATCGATGGCTTATCATAAAAATAAATCATCTTAATTATTTACAAAATATCAAAATGCTAATTTATAAATTTTATTCTTTAGTTAACAATAGTTTACATAAATACTTCACATGTCTTTATAAAACAAATACTTTTCATGCTTTTATATAATAGATATCTTTCCAAATTAAATTTTCATTTTGAAGTCAAAATCTCACAAACTCCATTACCCAGTAATTAATAATATTCATATAACCACTGATCAGGCATGTTGATCGAAAAGCTTTTTTATTTATATTTATGATTTTGGTTATGTAGTCTCACATTACAAATCTATTTCCTCAAAAACATATTCATATAGAAAGATTCCTTTGGGGTCAAAATATACTATACAATAGTCATTCATGTACATAATATTCAAAAAATTCCTTTCATATGAACTTTATAAACTCACTTAAGTTCATAACAAATCTTTATAAGATCATAAAAATAATAATTCCTGATTATCATAAGTAATTACAACAATAATACATAATTATTTCATAAAACTTTCCTAAGTCCAAAATTTTAAATTTTAATAATTATGCTTTCCTAAAATGTTCTATATTCACTTAAGTCAAAACGTTCAACCTATATTAAATAATTCATATTCACATAAATTATAATATCCATAAATACCAAATCCAATTTATATATAATTTCCAAAAACTTCACGTAATTTATTTCAACACGTATCATGAGTCAAAATCACAAGCACTATAAAATATAATGATGTTATGTCACCATTTATTTTAGTGGTTTGCTAACATCAATTGACTGCAGTATTGGCCACGTAATAAATACTTCCTAGTGTTGACCTCAACTATCCACTAATATTCAACGACTATATACATCATTTAAATTATATCCATATTTATAGAATATCTTTTACAACAAATTTCTAATGTAATAGATATAAATTCTTATCTCCAAATTCATTTCAATTATTATCTTTAAACATCATCTTTCCAAAATAACTAACTTTCCTTAAAACGTTACTTAAAACATTAAACCTTTTCAAAATAGTTTAATTTTCTCAAAACATTTATATCTTTTAAAAACATTGTATCCAAACGTCTTGTCTTAGTGTTTGGGGATCCCTATTGAATATCTGTGCACCCGCATCGACCAGAATTTTTAAAGCAATCAACTGACGAATTAACACAGATTCATTTCAAAAAAATTATAACATAATTTTTGTAAGTTCTTTAACATACTTATCTTTATAAAATAATTATTAATTATACCGAACTTAATCAAATACCATATTTTTTCATAAAATTTCCCATTAAAAACATTTTCCAACAAGTTATATACACATAAATCAAAAATATTTTCTATAATGAATAACCCTTTGTCTTAAACAATTGCATACATCCTCTAAGTACACATCAAATAATAAACCACTTTCTATTACTTTAAACATCACATTTCAATAGGCGATCGTCATACTTAACATATATTCTTAAGAAATTTCTAATCAAACCATTTTCTTAGTTTTTAAAAACATTTAATAACAAATTATATTCATACACACACACGTGCATATACATACATACATACATTTACATATATCAAATGCTTTTGTTTCTAAAAATACTTTGTATTATCAAAACAATTTCAGACACCCATTATATATGTATGTATGTATGTACCTTAAACCATTTTAATAAACATTATATGTTTGTACCAAAAATGGGAACAACACTCTTCAGGACATATTTAAAGAGATAAAAGTAAAGAATAAAATTGTAAAACGAGGATTATCTAACAAACACTCCAAAAACAGATATGAAAATGCATAGAAAACAACGATTTAGAGTGGTTATGCGTATTGCCTACGTCCACTATGAAGTTTGATGACTTTATTGATGTTAACTTAATGATTACAACTGATTGCAATGGATTACAGCGAATTACAGTTCTAAAATTCGAGTATAACAGCAATTATGGAGTGCAAAGTTGGGTTCAGCAGAGTTTGGATGTCGGAGAGCAAAAAGATCCTTCTTCTATAGGGCCTCAAGATCTATTTATAGGCGTAGGAGGCTAATATCTCGATCAAATCTCGGGAGACTTCTTTGGGCAAGTGGGTAGGCCCACGCGATCGATCCCATGAAGTTTCGGCTCGATCCGTGATCAATACGAATGAATTTTGTGTCGATCGGGATTTGACCCAATCGAGTCGAAACTTAGCATGAACCTTCCTTAGGTCGTACGTAAGCTCCTGTGAAAATTTATAGCATTTGGACTTAGGGTTTGCAAGTGATGATCGATATGAATTGGCATTCTTCGGTGGGTTGTTTGGTTCGTATCGATCACCTTCGCATCGTTTCTTTCGAATCAATCACTGTGCATGTAGACTAACGTGGTGCTTAACCTTCGGATTGATCCATTTTTAGCGCCGAGTTGACTGCTTCCATCCTCGTATCCATCGAGTGCTATGCCTTTGTGATCGATGCTTGGTGCTTCATTTCGTATCGATCATCTGTGCTCTCGTTCGCATCGATCGTGCTTCATTTTGTATCGATGCCCGGTTGTCCACTTCATATCGATGGGTAGGTTCTTAATTCGTATCGATCTATGGTCGATCGATATGAAGTGCACATAATTTTCGGTCGACTCGATGGATACGAAATGGGCAATAGCGGATCGATTCGAAATGGACCTTCCTTCGGATGGATACCAAGAGTGCCATCCTCGATGGATACGAAGATGGTACTTGTCGCTCGATACGAAGTAAGGGTTTCCGGAAGGGTACGAAGTAGGCTCTGTTTGACTGATAAGAACCAGAGGTAGAACGATCGATGCGAAGCGGTACGAAAAGGATGGATACGAAATAGATAGGCTTGGACCGGTTCGAAGTAGACCCACTTGTTGTCGATTGATTCGAAACTGTGTGTAGTCGATGGATTCAAACAAAGCCTTTCACTTGATGGATACGAAACAGTGCGCTCTGATCGATGTGAACATGATCGATACGAATAAGGAGACCATCGATCAATTCGAACAGCTTGTTCTCTCGAATTTTTGCAATCATATCTCGAGCATATGAACTCTGATTGACTTGAAACTTGGAACGTTGGCTTCCATAGCTTTGTTTGTCATGTCGCATCAATTATAGCTCGATCCGGACTCGAACAAAATCCATCGACATCCATAGTGTACCTATGCTTACCCGATATTCGAGATGAGCGATCCTTGGTTTCCAGTCAATTCCTTGATATCTCGGCCTTGTCATAAGGCGGGATAATATTTGCCCCCTCAAAGTACGTCTTGTGTGAACATGACGTGGTTTTAAAAACTGCAACCTTCACTCTGAATAGTTCTGCTCGACTTGCTGAATGATTGTCGTCCTTTTGAAATTAGTAACTCTTGACCGATTTTTCAGTAATGTGAGCTGCTGACTGCCAAGTGTTGTACCCTGTATTATTGTAACTTATTGCTACATGATAGAGATTTGCTGTTTGCTGTTGCAATTGTCGCTAGGTAAGCATTTGACCTGTAAATTTTGAAAAGGGGCATTTCACTAGAAGGACAAACTTTGCAGTCCAATTAGTTTCTAGAACACACATCCACAGAAATTAATTTTAAGGCTAAAGTCAGCAGATTAATTACTTTTAAGGACAAAGTCAACAGTCCAATTTCTTTCAGGGACATAATTTCATAAGTTTTTAAACCAAAGAAACTAATTATTTTGCATTTTGGCCATAAAAGTAATTATTTCAGCTGTGTCCTAGAAACTAATTGCACTTGCTAAAGAGGCCCTTGTGGCTAATTTCCACTTTTGAAAATTTGAAACTAAAAATTTAGTCTGACATATATGTACATATGTTTACCTGACTCTCATTAACGTTCACACGTTTACATGTCGTTGTCAGTTTTCCCGCATCGAATCCTGTATCGATCTCTTCTGAATCGATGTGGGATTCGAGTTGTAACAACATCTAAAAAGTTGTTTTTAAATGTCCCTGCGTATCGATCCTCTCCTGGGTCGACGTAAAAGGTTGAAAGGTTGTCCTTTTATCGATATAATTTGCAACGATGGATACGAAATGAACATTCGCACTGATAGATACGAGTCTTTATGGATTGTATATCGATGGATACGAACAACACGGTTTTCTTTGTCATGTCTTAGATCGAGATGAAAACAATCGATATGAATAAGTGTTTCATATCGATGGAATTCGATGTTTCAGAAAAGTCTTCATTGCACGACTTCGTACCGGTGAAGCTCAAGCCTGTTGGGTTCGAACAGCCAACTCGTATCGATGGATACGAGCCTTTGGAGGCTGTGACTTGATGGGTTCGAATAGTGTAGTTCATATCAATGCATCATAGATGGAGTTGAAAACAACGGATACGAACAAGCATTTCGTATCGATGAACTCTGGTGTCTAAGAAAAATATATGCTACAAATTTTGTGTCGATAAAGCTCGAGTCTATGGATACGAATAGCTTATTCGTATCGACTCGGTGGTGGACCTGTTGTTATTGGTCGAGACTACTGGGAGGTGAATGGTCGTTTCTTTAGTATAAATAGGCAATGTACTTAACCATTTTTTACTTTTCTGTTTCCATCCACCCTTGTCTTTGTATCGCTCTGAAAAAGAAGAATTCATAACTATCTTTGCTTACCAACCGAATCGAGCCTTCAGATCTCCAAACCAATCACTAATTCTAGGTAATTTAATCAATGAATCTGTACTAAAATCGATGAGACGCGAAATCTCTTACTAATCTAGCCACTTCCATGGACGATTTCGGTGAGGTGACGGCCGTAGATGGTCGAAACGAGGTCGTGGGTGGGAGATGTGATCCCTGTAAAGCTTTGGAGAAGACGAAGTATAGGGAAACGAAGGAATCGTCGCGGGAATGTCTAAGATTTGCTTTCTCATCGATGATGGAGTGGCGATGGCATGTTTTGAATCGATCCAGACAATCGGTCTTCGAACTGGTTAGGTGGAGGTCTTCGTTGTTCGCATCGATGGATTGGAGAAGAAGGTGCTTAACTTCGCATCGGTCGTAGTGATGTTTCGTATCGATCTGCACTTTTTGATTTTGCGTCGATAGAGGGCTCTCAAACTTTGTATTGAAAATCTCTACACACTGACCGGTACGAAGTTAACGGCCTTAGACCAATAAGAAGGTTGTGGTTACGGATCGGTACGAAGGTGATGTTCCAGATCAATACGAAATTTCTGGACACGGACCGATACGATGCCAGCAATTCCAAATCGATACGATCTCCAATCCAAATAGATCGATGCAAGGTTAATGAATCCCAATCGATATGGAATCATGGCTCCCCTAGAACGATCCAAGTCTGAATTTTTGATGGATTTATAATCTTTAAACATTCGAACATTTGACTCCGACGAGCGTCATTCTTGCATATCTGGATTTAACTGTTGAGCGACATATTTGACTATCCTTCAAAGCTTGTTGATGGAACTATGACTTAACGAACTTATAACAAACTTCAAATTGGATTGACCACTAACGTCTAGATGGCACGGTTGTGACGGTCAACGATGACGGCCACTCTAGCTGAATTTCGAAGTCTCATCGTTTAAATATTTTCTTAAACTCTGTAGAATCTTTCAAGAAATATGTAGAACTGCACTACATAACACATTCACACACTTCACACTGGGGGATGCACGGGCTTATTATCGTCTAACAATGATTTCTCATAAGTTAGTTAGTTATGGAAACTTCAAGCTCACAACAGCAAGAACTTCAGAGTTCACTCTTCCCAACAATCTAGATATCGTCCATCATGGCCGAAGTCATAGGTCCAGCTCCGGATGAGCTACCCGGTGCCTCGTTTATTGGTAATCCGCCAGACTCTGTACCGTCCAATGTCTTTGAAGACATGTTGGGACGAATATGTTTAAGGCACGGCCGATCACTAGATGATGTGCTATTACCGGGACCGACTGATAGACCGCACTATCCACCGGAAGGGTTCACCGCATTCAATCACCATGCGTGCGCAGTTGGAACACTTCCCCCTTCAACCAATACATTAGGGAAATGTTATCTTTTCTGGGAATCGCTCCATCTCAACTTCGCCCCAACGGATATGCTTTATTGAACAGCCCGTTCATCGTATTTGAGGAGCATCTTGTTCAACCACTTACATCGATCGAGATTAGATATTTATTCAACATCAAGAGCCAGGGAGATACCCTTCTTTCACAATCCTAGAAGCGGTCAGAAACTATCAAGTAGTTACGGGGTCATGGTCCAGGTTAAGTTACTTCAAAACGAAATGGTTCTATATTCGATGCCCTCCAGGATTTGCCAGCCGATGGCTATTCAGATGTAAGTGCCACAGTCTTCTCAAGTAGCTAATAAGATAATCATAACTGATGCCAAACTTATATCTTTTTTTCTTTACAGCTGTAATTCCACGGCTCGAAGGTGCGCATTTCAAAGAAATGGTTTGGGTTCTCCAAGAAGTTTCGAGTGAAGAGAGGAACATTGACTCGGTTCTGATGATAGGAATTTGAGAATTGTTGGATTGATTGATTGATTGAAACCAAAGCATAAGGCTTGAAGTAACGTTAAGGGCTGTCACGAAGAAACGAGCGAAGCGTAAGACACACGCGGTTGTTATAACCGAAGAGGTTGATCTAGAAAGAACGCCTACGGACGATGAACTTGTGGACGGGCCTTCTGATGCCTTTGAGGGTTCCGAAGGAAAGAGAAAAGGCAAGGCAGCCGCCTTTAAATGTTTTAAATACGTTAGATGGAAATCTATGGTTGTGTCTTTGCCTATTTCCGGGATTAATATTTCGAAGGCTCCTCCCTTGCAGGTGGAAAACCTCTTCAAAGGGCTCGCTGATATTCCCATCACGGATTACGTGTCACTCCAGGATGACGCCGGGTTGGATGAGCTTCAGCATGCTTTAGACTTAAGCGATTCTTTCCCACTAGTGTGGTTGATGAAATGACCCGCAAATCCGTACCCCTTGAATCAACACTATTCTACCTAAATCAACTCAAGTTGCCCATGCCTCGCCTCGATTCCCCTCGCACGGTCGTTTGAATACGTGCGCCAAAGCCTCGTGACGTCGCCACACTCGAGTTCGACAACCCCAAATGCGACCGACGCCTACGCGACTACTTCCCTGACCTCACAGCCTACGGCATCGACACCCCATCTCGAGCGACGCCGAAACTTCCATTAGTTGAAACTATCGCGCCCCAAATCCAAACCCTAGACTCGATTCACCGCCGCGGCGCATCCATCTCCCCTTCACACGAGCCAATCGATCGATTAATTGAAATGAATTTGATCGAATATGAAAATTTGTTCGGCCGGCTTGATTAAAACGAGGGTGGCCATTTTTTTTTGTAATTAGGGTTATCAATCTGTGATTTACGGCTAAGAAGCGTTCGACTGGGAAAAAGAAAGCGTGCGTTTATTTATTATTATTATTATTTTCTTGGCTTGCAAAGGAAGGAACAAATATATAAGTTTTATTCGATTCGAAAAGGAAGTCTGAATAAAACAACATTTCATGATTTAAAAAAAAAGGAAAGAGGCAGGCGACGCTATTATTTTATATTATTATTCCGTTGAGAAGGAACGAAATCAATTTGAAAGTTCGATATAAAATATCAGTGCGTTAGTATGCCGTATGCTCACACAACATCTCCAAATGCTACGAAAATTGAAATCCGCTAATAATATAATATTACGGATCCAATGGAACTAGTTTCGTCGAATTCCGAGACTGCGCCTCGGAAGGCTATTTTTAAATTCAATTTAAACAATAAAATTTTAAAACTGAACAAACCATTGTTAATTTCAATTTTACAACTTCTATTATCTTCGGTGTTATCAATATAAATATTATAAGCCTTCAAATTATTTTTAACAGGCTTAAAATTCCAGATTTCATATTTTACCCAATTCCGATAATTAAATTCAATATTAAATTATCCAATAAATATTGATATTTGAAATTCAAGTTAAAAATTAACCTCTGAATATTTAAAATCAATTAAATATTCCAAATAAACAAAAATTCCGGGTCGTCACATTCCTCCCCCATTAAAAGAATTTCGTCTCCGAAATTACTAGTTAGGAAGAATGATCCAATACCCATTTACTTTTTCCAAAACTAACAATCCAACATCCTACCAATTATCTTATTGTAAAAGACCCATTATCACTCTTATCAACCTCCCAAACTTTTCCCATTAGGTTCTCATCAATATCATATACTCAACCATTCAAATTTCAATTTAATACCGAATTTTAATTTTTTTCAAAATTTCGCAAAAATTTTCTAACTCCATAATTTTTCGAAAAATTTCGTCAGCGTCTCCTTTGCGCGGCTAGCTTGGTACGGCTACAAAATGGCCCTACGGCCTCCCAAATCCAAAAAGAAAACAAAAGCCAAGTGGCTAGATCCAAAAACCCAATCAAATTCCGTACAGAAATTTAAACACATACCTTTTTGTCGAGCATTTCAAATTTATCTTCTGAAATCAAAACCAATTTTTTTCTTTTCCTTTTATAATACCTGCATATCCTGCTTAGCACTAATATCCAATCACAGTATTCGCAAAACATTTTATCGACTTTCTCACAAAATGCCAATATCTGTTCATCCAGATATTAACTTGGAATATATTTGTATTATCAATTTCCAATTAAGAATTCACTATTCCTTACTTAAGTTTAGTATAAGCATTTTATATGTTTCTTATATTTACTTTTAATTCACCACTTTAGTTTATATCTAGGTCTATCCAAATTGAATCTTTCATTTCCATATGAATTCCAATTTATCTTTCACTCTGAATATTTGAATTTTATTTTTCATCTATAACTAATTTATGTCATTATTTTAATCAGTTTCATTTACTAATTAATTTCAATCTCCAATTTGAAACCGTTTTGTTGTTAACAAATTTTTAACTTTTTTTTCAAAAATTTCCAAAAGTTTTCTAACTCCCAAAATTTCTGAAATTTTTTGGCAGAGTCTCCTTTGTACGGAGGAGCTTTTGCAATTTGACAAAAGATACAAATATATATACATCGACCCACACGGTTGGAAAAACCAAAAACAGTTCATATTTCCTATTTTTATTGCGTAGGCGTACCTTATTTAGCAATTTTAAGCAAACAGCTTATATTCTTAGCATCTAGTCTGATCAAAATCCAGCCAAACGGCTTCCCGGTACCTGTACTTACTCAATTTAAACATGTAAGTAACATATCTATGAAATTTATAACATTTCATTCATTTAAACTGCTAAAACATATTAACAACATAAGTAATGCATTATAAATACTTCCATAAGCAATTTGTATAGTTTCCAAACTAGTTCAATTTGCTTTTAACCAATTCATATAACATTTTCATCGTCACAAGTGAGTTACAACTCATTTACTTATCTTCAATTCATATTTATGTCCAAACAACTCATATTTATTATAATTGATTCAAAAATCAATTTTATTTACTTTTATTAATCCATGGAATTTTATTTTCCTTCGTTTACGTCGAACGGCCAAGTTAAGCAATCTCGACGATATTTATTTAAATAAACAATTTCTTTAATTTTATAATCATTTTAAAATTGATTCCTACTCAACTTATATTTAATTCCATTCCAATTTTTATTTACAAACTATAGATTTGCATTTATTTCATATTTACCTTGGTTTCATTCAAACCATTTTATTCGGCTTAGAAACACTCCCTTAAGCAACCATTCAACATATTTATTTAAGCTGAACTTCCATTCAATTATTTGCTTAAGTTATTTTTTTTTTCTCCAGCTTTATAGCCCAAGTTTATATTTATTTATTTATTTATAAATAATCTACAATTTATATTCTTGATTTGATTTTTATTTAATAAACCTATTTCACTTACTAACTTAACTCACTTTGCTTATTCATGTATTTATTTGAAAAATTTTAGTTCACATTCACAGTTCATTTCCAAATCTATTTATTTAATTATAGGGCCAATTCAAAATTTTATTTCCACTCTCTTGAATTTATTTGTAATTCAATCCATAATCTAACTCTTTCATTCGACAATACTTCAATTTAGTTTACTGACAATATGCATTGAATATTATTTATAACTCAATTCTGTGTCATAATCAAAGTTTATTAACTCTCAGTTCAACTTATTAAGTTATCCCAAATTAGTTTACTTCCATTTTCAATTAAATATTGATTTTTATCACAAAATCACTGCATTATATTTTTTTGAGTTCAATTCAAATTTCATAATTCAAGTTTGGATGTCTATTTCATTTCCAAGATACAAAATATTTTATTTTGACTTATTTATTCCACTTTTAAAATTTGTAAGTCACACACTCATTTATTTTCCCCTGCTTCCATTCATTAAAACCTAATCACATTTATCTTTCACTTTTAACTCAAGATCTTACCTTTATTAAGCCAAACATACTTTCATTTCAAGCAATTAAATTTCTTTTGATAAGCAATCGAAGTTTATTTATTCAATTTAATCCTTATCCAACTATTTCTATTCGAATAAGGATTTTATTTCATTCAACTTAAATTATTCATGCTTTTATTTAATAAATTTTCCACTTCCCTCGAAATCACCCTTCCATAAGTTTTAATCTTAAGTTAATTTAATTATTTCAACTTCATACTTAATTTCATTTCCAATTTATTTGATACTCATGTAATAAAATTCCATTTACTTTCATTAGCTATTCTCATACATCCATTTAAATTTTGTTAGAATTATACCCAAGGCCATATTTAAGTCATTCTTTCTCGAATTGGATTCATTAGGAAATTGAAACTAGCTTTAAACTTAAGTCAATTTACTTCAATTCACCACCATTCATGACTTAAGTTCATTCTCGTTTTAATTTATTCATACTTGAATTGGATTTATTTCATCACAAATCATTTTTATTTTAATCCAATTCCATACAAGTCAAGCTTTATTTCCAGACTCTATTACATATTCACAATCTTTGATTTGATTTTCCTTTCATCAAATCCCCAACCAATTCACTAATTAATTCTATTAGTTTCTTCTTTCATCCATTTTAAATTTTAATTTGCATTTAACAATTCTTTGTTGAATTTATTAATAATAAGGCCATTCAATTTATGCTTGAATTGGATTGGTTTATATTTCATATCATATCCATTTTAATCTAATTCATTCAACAGCACTTCCAATTATAATCCAATTTAACTCAATTTAAATTTCAATTTTATTTAACTTATCTCAAGTTAAATTGAAATATATTTTCTTCACTTTCATTCACTTAAGTTAAACTTTAATTGCCGGATTAAAATTTTCAATCCCTTCTTATTAATATCAACTTTACTTTATCGGTTCAATAGTTGATTCATTTATTCATTCACAAATTCATTTTCAACCAATGAATTTTTTTTTCAAACATTAATCATTTTTATTCCATTTGAACTTATTCTGCTCCTTATTTTACACATTTAAATCAAACATCATCCAATATCCAATTTCATTCCATTTCATTTGCGTACCATATTAATTAATCAGTTACTTATAAATTTTAATCTTAAAACTTTGTTTTATTTAGTCCAACTTGACTAATTTTCTTTTCCAAACTTAAGTTCAACATTCAATTTTGAAAACGTATATATATCTCACCAAATTATTTCTTTGCATTTTCAAAATCAATTAAATTTCTCCAACAAACATTAATCCAAAACATCCTGGTAGCAATTCCTCTTTTGGAAACTCAAAAATAAACATCGATGATGTTGTAGTCATCACCGAAGTTATTTTCCAGCGACCGTAAGAGTTCAATGCTTTTATCTCTTTTAAAAACCTTAAAATATTTTTAAATTCCAAATCTCTCTTGATTCCACATCCGATTCAAAAATATTTCTCAATATATATTACCTTCTCAACTTTTGAGAAACATTTCCAAATTTCAAAGGAATTTAAATTTCCAAACTCTTTAAATTTATATTCAAACATTACCTTGGAATTTTATCTTATTTTCATTATTAATCACATTAAAATTTACATTTAGTTTATACATACAAATTTCATTTGTATATAAATTGGTTTCTTAGTTTTTAATTATAGTTTCAATTCCTTGATCAATTATAATCACATTTACAAATTTCATTAATTTATTAATTTATCCCTTAATCTTGGTTATTATTTCAATTCTTATTCAATTATCATACAATGATAATAATTTAATGTTACCACTTTCTAACAACCAAACATCTATATATAACTATGACAATTTACGAAAAATCATTTTCTTTTATATACAAAAATAATTTTGGGTAAAATTATTTCATTTACCCTATTTAAAACAATACTGTGTCGGTTTATCTTGTTTAAGAGTTTAGAAATTCCTATTGATAGCATGGCGTCCCATATATCGACCAGAATCCATAAACATTCAACCGATAAATCAACGCAATATAAAAATAATTTTATATTCACTAAAAAATACACACTCGTATACACTCTAACTCATTCTAGAGTACTACAGACTCTATTTTATGAGTAATTCCCACCAGAGCCAAGGTTATCACCAACCTGAGCTTTGATACCAAGTGAAACGGCCCGCAAGTCCGTACCCCTTGAATCAACATTATTCTACCTAAATCAACTCAAGTTATACAGAAATACGAACCATTTGGGTTAAAGAAGAAGAGGTAGAAGAAGAAAATAGAAAACAACATCAGAATCTAACCATCGCAGCGGAATAAAATATAATAGATAAGAAATGATCTTTACTCAAAAATCAAATATCTCTGTATATATATATATATATATATATATATATATATTACATCATCAGAGTACATCAAACACAGCTCAACATCAATATCATACAATGGATACACAATAACTCAACACAGTAGAATATATATAAAACAAGTACGAAATACGCATTGTCATCCAGCTCGTCTCCTGAGCTCCACAGCATCAAATCCTGTATCCTATAATACTCGATCTGACCCGAGCATTACAGTTAAATAACACCCGAGTCAGTCTGGAATACCAGCGTGAGAAAATCACACTCAGTTGATTATTAAAGTTTCAAAAATCCTCTTGAAAACAAAAGCATCTCGTAAGACCACGCCACAAATAAACATGTCGGGTTTTTACCTTACGATAGCTAAAACAATTTTTATAGAAATCCTCTGATATTATAATAGGGTCTATATACAAATACTTATAAAATAGCCGAAATTGTTACATTATTAAATTCCAGATACTAGCTACAGAGTGGGTAATACAAACAAAACTCGTACAAGGCTCGTAGGGAGAATGGATTTCCAACTAATGACTAGGCACTGGGGTACCACCTGTCACAGTATGGGGCCTAGATCACCGTACCGAGGAGTACGCCCGCTCCCCTGCAACACAAGACCGGGACTACCCCTTACTGGATAATCCCGATTGAGATCACCCCGCGGTTGGGATCAGTAACCGCCAACTAAGCCGAAATAAAAAGGGACATCAAGGCTAGAATGACCTCACCCTGCTTGGGTGCTACCCACCTAGCCTTGCTGCATAACCCCTGATTTTCAGTCATTCCCATTTGATGAGGCTTGAGGCTAAGCGTTACCTTTTATAGAACATATACCTTAGAATGCCCATCGTCCACCTGACGATGTTTCGCAAGCATTCATCCATACAAGTCCGTTCCGGGTTCGAACGGAACCGAAGGCACTATTCCTACTACATCCATTTGGAAATATCCTCAGGATTAGTAGCGACTAGCCCTTGCACTTCACTGCTCCATCTTCGAATCCAAAATCATTTTCACGAAACGTACAAACCGGATCGAAGTGGTTTTCGAGAAATAAATCTCAATCCCGGTCTCTTCGAAACGATCAACGCATTTCTCCAATATTGATAGTCAGTGATTTAACTATCAATTAATATTTACACATCCATCAAACAATAAATAATTTCCCCAAATTATTTATTTATCTCAAAAATATCTTCACAAGATAAATTTCACTTTTCAAACTCCTTGGAAACAGTTTTCAAAACTATCTGCATTTCTCAGAATAAATTCCAAGTATTTCTATTTCCATTGGAATCACCAAGCACAAAACTTTAGATTTTTAAAATAATTTAAAAACACTTTATTGAAATATACTTTAAAACCTTTAAGTTAAAAACTATTTCAAAAATTTGTTAAAAATACATACTATATGAATATTTGAAAATAATGTTACTTTATAGATATAAAACTAGTTTTCACTTTTTAAAACAAAATACTAAGTCACCTTAAATAATTATTACAACAATAGATTTGAAAAATATTGACTTTAGAATTTTAAACATTCAGAAATAATAAATTTTCTAAAACATGCTTTTAAAAACAACATTAACATTTATCTTATATTTAAATTTTTTTACTTAAAACGTACTTGGCTATCCAGAGAAATATACTTCTCTCCACAACCTTTAAAAATAAATCACTATTTATTTCTAAATAAATTTTCTCATTCCCTTAATAAATTCCCACCTGAATTTATTCTTCCAAATATCCAATTTCAAACACTTAAATCAATTTCCAAATTGAATTCCAATTTACTTGATTTATTCAAAAATCCTTTAATTTCAGATTTTATTCCTTAATTATGATTTAAAATACTTTTAATTGAAGAACCAATTTAGATTTCTCAATTTATTTCTTATTCCTTTAAATAAATTTAAAACTTTAAGTTTTAAAATAATCCTTTATTCCTTTAAATTAATATCACATAATTTTACAATTCATTAATTACTGTTTATTCAAATCCTTTTCTTTTCATATTCGAAGTTATTTATTGGTATTTAACATATTTCCATTTCTTCCTCGGTTCATTCTTAATTTATTAAATTCTCTAAGATTATTTCGTTTACAAATTTACTTCCTTTATTTTCTTCCCAAAATCCAATTTATATATTTTTGGTAATTCATTATACCCAATATATATCCAATCAAATCATATGATTCAATATTCCAATATATTCAAAATTGAATATCAAGTAATCATAACAGAGAATATTAAATAATAATTGTTGAGGAGTCCAGTTGGATCCCTCCAACCTGTTTTCCTGCATTCACAGATGTTAGCACAATATAATATGCCAATTCCAAAATTTCCATACTATAGCACATCAATCAGTCTCAACCATTCAAACAATTATTTAAATTTAATCATTTAAATTTAAATTAACTGAGTGAGATTAACTCACCTTGCATTCTTTTTGCAATTCTTCTCAATCTCGATTCGTTTCCATACTTTTGACCTTGAATAAATAATTTATACGGTTTATCAATATTCAAAATAAATCGAACAATTTAACTTTTAATTTAAAATTTCGATTAACAATTGATTTGGTTTAAAACTGATTTCCCCTATTGAACTTCCATCAGTAACTCAAATAATTGATTATCCAATTAAACAAATTACTTCCTTTATATATTTAAATAAAACAGTGAGTTCTAGTATGTATTTTTATTTTTATTATTTTTATTTTTATTTTATTTTTAAAAAAAAGAGTTGTGTTGTATCCTTCTGTAAATAGACAAAACATGATTTCTCTTTACTGGGTATACACATACATATATAAATTTAATTTAATTAAAACGAAAACAAAGGTAAATTATACCTTACAGCTCGAACCCCTATAATCGCGAGATCCCAAACCCTAAACGAGCTCGTCGCCCATGCCTCGCCTAGATTCCCCTCGCGCGGTCGTTCGAACACGTGCGTCAAAGCCTCGTGACGTCTCCACATTCGAGTTCGGCAACCCATGGCGACAACCCTAAATGCGACCGACGCCTATGCGACTACCTCCCTGACCTCACAGCCCACGGCATCGACACCCCATCTCGAGCGACGCCAAAACTTCCAATTAGTTGAAACTGTTGCGCCCCAAATCCAAACCCTAGACTCGATTCGTCGCCGCCGCGCATCCCATCTCCCCTTCACGCGAGCCAATCGATCGATTAATTGAAATGAATTTGATCGAATATGAAAATTTGATCGGCCGGCTTGATTAAAATGAGGGTGGCCATTTTTTTATTTTTTTTGTAATTAGGGTTATCAATCTGCGATTTACGGCTAAGAAGCGTTCGACTAGGAAAAAGAAAGCATGCGTTTATTTATTATTATTATTATTTTCTTGGCTTGCAAAGGAAGGAACAAATATATAAGTTTTATTCGATTCGAAAAGGAAGTCTGAATAAAACAAAATTTCATGATTTAAAAAAAAAAAAAAGGGGCAGACGACGCTATTATTTTATATTATTATTCCGTTGAGAAGGAACGAAATCAATTTGAAATTTCGATACAAAATCTCAGCGCGTTAGTATGCCGTATGCTCACACAACATCTCCAAATGCTACGAAAATTGAAATCTGCTAATAATATAATATTACGGACCCAATGGAACTAGTTTTGTTGAATTCCGAGACTGCGCCTCGGAAGGCTATTTTTAAATTCAATTTAAACAATAAAATTTTAAAACTGAACCAACCATTGTTAATTTCAATTTTATAACTTCTATTATCTTCGGTGTTATCAATATAAATATTATAAGCCTTCAAATTATTTTTAACAGGCTTAAAATTCCAGATTTCATATTTTACCCAATTCCGATAATTAAATTCAATATTAAATTATCCAATGAATATTGATATTTGAAATTCAAGTTAAAAATTAACCTCTGAATATTTAAAATCAATTAAATATTCCAAATATACAAAATTCCGGGTCGTCACAGCTGACACTTCCAGTTGGTCGGAGGGTCGCACATACATACACACTTCACGACATTACACAATTCCTGACCGTAATTCGCTTACCCTTGGAGATTACAAACTCTTTCCTCTTTTACTTTGCAGATACGATGTCTGGTCGATGCTCAATGTTAGGGAATCTTCGAAAAGCTCGTAGATCTTCCACATATTATGAGTCGCGCAAGAGAGAGGCAGATAGGGACTACGATCGTGGGTACTCTAGTTAGGAGCAACACGATAGAGATATGGAGTGCGAACACTAATCCCGATCTCACTCTCCCCCTCCTAGAAACCCTTCTTAGCCACCTGTTTATGTCTCACGTCCTCCGAAAACCTCACGACACAAGCCGTCTTCTCATGTTTCAAGGCCTGAAACTATCACCATAGAACTGAAATAACGGCTCCCATAATTGCAGAGCAGGTCCTTACCAAGCCTTCGGGGGAAGGAGCAATTAAACTTGCTCAACTGAAGAAGGAGTTTTCAGACATCTGCTTTGACGGTTATATTTTCCCCCACACTTGAAGAGAATTCCAGCAGAGGCTGAGAACACGATGCACGATTACATTCATGACATTTACTTTCAATACAAGGAACGGGGAAAGGCCGCGAAAAAAGCATCGAAGCCGGCCTTTGAGCGGGCAGCTGTCATTGAGAAGTTGGAGAAGGAGCTTGCTCAGAAGGACTGGATCATCCACGTGCTCAATACTGAAGCTGAGTCCTCTTGAAAATAAGAAATGGAGGCCCTTAAAAAGGCCTACGAGGCCAACTCAGCCATGGAGAGGATGAGGCAATCACACTATGCCCTGGTGGAGGAAATGGGCCACAGGAATACTACCGTCACTGCCGAGCGAGATGCGGCCCTCAAAGAGCTTAATGAGATTATGTCCAAACTTTTTGAAATCATTAAAGAGAGGGATGCCGCCAACACCTAGGCACAGGAGGCATGTGATCAAGCCATTGTGCTTCAAAGTAAACGGGATGCGGTGGTGGAAAAAGTCTGCACGTCGAAGGCTGAAGTTGAAGAGAAGGTTCGGATGGCGGAATCCAGGCTAGAGGCTAGTATAGAAGACCTTCTCGTTGCCTATAATGCTAACGTGCAGAAACATAGAAATTTGGCCTGGCTAAAAAACTATTCGACAAATCTCTATAATGCCTGGAGCCAGTTGGTCGAGAAGGAGAAGGCGGTGCATCTGGGTGAATCATTCAATGAGTTCGAGTTCGAGAATCGCATGCTGACCGAAGATGAAAGGAAGATTCTCCACGAGTCAATGATTTCTCATGAAAGGGAGAAATTCAACACCCAACACCGAGAGATTGGGGAAGGCTCAGGTGTCGATCATCACACTACGAGCCTTGAGATTACTACTTCACCTTAATCTGAGCCAATACCAATGGATGAGCCCTAGTCTGTCCCTACTTATAATCCAGAATAGCCGCAGCTATCCCCTATTAAAGAGTACACCTTCGAAGCCGCTCAGTCTTTCCCAAGCCAAACTGAGGAAGGTACTCTGAACATTTCACATGTGCGTTCGAAATAAGGAGCTTGTCTTGAAGCGTTTACTAACAGTCTCTCTTTTACTTTTTCCAGCGACTAGAGTTACACTGATAGCGCCTCCTGTAACCCAAGAATTACACCCAGTGCAGGAGGCCATATTACTGAAGTGACTACCACGACAACGACTGCGCCGATCGAAGGAACGCAGGGGAGCTCACTTTCTTTCGACGAGCAGATGATGAATGAATTCCTCGGTCGACACATTGACCCTTTTGCGGACTTACCATTTGTCATAAGTGGACTCGCACCTGCTTCCAACTCTTCAATGCAGACTATCGCTTCCCCCAGCGAAGGTCAATCGATTCGCGAAGAATAAATCTTAGCCGAAATCGACGCCGAAATGGATGCAGCGACACATGGTGGTAGTTATGGAGGTGGAATGGCGATGCCTGGCCTGGCTCCGCTTAGAATGATATCACCTAGAGGTACAGTTGTTGACACCAATGTTCCCATTCCACCCCCTGTAGTAGATTTGACTCCTCCGACTCCTCCTGTAGAAAGTATTCCCGTACATTCGAGTTCGGAGGAGGATGTTGAGATTATGCTCCCACTTGGAGATCGTCCGCCAAAAGGAAAGAGCTTAAAGAGGAAAACCATTAGCGGCTCCAACGGGTCTACGCCGAAGAAGAAGCCGAGGTAGAAGAAAGAGTAGATCGACCTCTTTGGCGCATATTTTGGTACATAGAAATTTTTTTTTTGCTTTCCTTTCGTGGGACGTGTATAGATGCGGGTTCAGCCCCTGCTAGTAGGAATTTTGGAAAAACTTGTACATGAACTTCATTTACATTTAGTTGAAATGAAATTTTGTTTTTGGCTTCGACTCTATTATTGTCTTTTATGCTTAAGTGTTCCAGTATTTGAATTTCAGTCCAGTGCACTTGCGGAGTTTCAACCTTCGAGTTGAGTTTTTTTTGTTTGCTAAGTCTGAAAATCATGAACACGAGTCGTAACTGGAGATTGTGTTGGACTCTAACGTTACACTTCTTCGGTCAGTGATTAACACTCAAGTCCTGCCCCCAGTTCTGGGAATAAATTACAAAGAATGGCTAGTGATCGCAATTTGCCTTTATTTCTTCAGGCTTAACATTTTCGAATCGATGCTAAAACAAGTGAGAGTTGAGGGGTCGAATTATACTCGCTCACTTAGTAATGGTCATGCCTAAACCTCAGGGACCTACATTTTAACTTTGGCGGTTGATCATGCCTGTTTAAGTTTTAAGAATGTGTCCACGCTCTGGGGACTTAGGTTAGTTTATGAGTGGTCATTCGCACTCGAGTTGTGTTTATACTCTGACCATACCCTTGGGGCTCAGAGTTATTTGCAATCGATAATCTGGTTTGCACTCTGGGAATCCGAAGATAATCGACGTTTGTAATCCAGTTCATGCTCCGGGAATTTTGATTTGGTATATGCACTCCAACTCGCACTCTAGGAATTCGGAGTTGACGTTTATACTTCAATTCGCACTCTGGGAATTTGGAGTTTGTGTTTATACTCTAGCTCACATTACAGGAACCTAGAGTTAATGTTTATACTCCAATTTGCACTCCGAGAATTTGGAGTTGGCCGACACATGGTCAGTCACATCTGTTTAAGCTTTTGGGATTTCGTCCGCACTCCAGGAACGATGGATTTATCAGGATCATGGATGGTCGATTCACACCCACCTCGAGTTAACAAGTGAGGTTGTTAGATGGATAGATTCATCCTCCTCAAACTCGGTTAGGACACGGTCGAAGTCGTTAGGTGGACTGGTCCACCCTCTTCAGAACCGCATTTATGAGTTTATACTCCAACTCACACTCTAGGAGTTTGGAGTTAGTTAAAGGATTGTCGTGTATCAATCCTTTTTTGACATTAGTTAGTGATTTTCCCCCGAGCTTGGGTTTCACTTAGCGAGTGGCCGGTCGTATCACAGTCACTCCCTATTTGAATAAATTCCATCGTATGATGGAATTTAGCTCTTCGTGCATCGTGATAGTTGTAAATCACATTTAATAAATCACAGCTCTGGCTCGAAGAGATGACATTTTTTTGCTAATAAGAGAAAATACGGCAGAGTCGGTTGCCTTATTACAAATTTACATTTCGAAATGCAAAAACATATTGCAAATGAAAAATAGACTAAATAAATAAAGCCCGTTATGTGTAGCAGCGACGGAGACTCTCGCTGTTCCAGGCTTTCGGCAAAGTAAGACCGCCAACGGTAGATAACTTAAACGTGCCATCTCCAAGCTTTCATTCAATCACATACGGTCCTTCCCAAGTTGGTTTCATGTGCGAAGGAACCGGATAGATTTTCTTGAGGACGAGATCGTCAACATCCAAGGTTCGTGGTCGGACCTTGGCATTGTATAGTCAGCGACTCAACTTCGATACGCGGCTGCCCTCAAATCAGCCTCTTCACGCTTCTCATCCAACAAATCTAAGGATTCAACAAGCAATATAGCATTTGTCTTTGGATCGTAGTAATTCACACGATGAGAAGGCACTTCCATTTCGACTGGAATCACGGCTTCTGAGCCATAGGATAGAGAGAATGGAGTGTGTCGAGTCGCGGACTTGTGGGTTGTCCGGTAAGACCATAAAGCCATAGGAAGTTCATCAACCCACTTGCCCCGACCTTTTCCAGTCGCTTCTTTAGAATAGACTTGATTACCTTATTAACAACTTCAACTTAGCCATTTGCTTAAAGATGCGTAACTATAGAGAATTCCTTATGGATGTGGAATCGTTGGCAGAAATCCTTAAATTCAACACTATCGAACTGGGCTCCGTTATCAGTGATGATGGTATGCGGGAGATCAAATTGGCAAATAATGTTGTAAACTACAAAGTTGATCGCCTTCTTCGTCGTGATTGTTGCAAGAGGTTCAGCTTCGGCCTACTTAGTAAAGTAATCAACTGTGACGATTGTTATCCCATTTTTTGGTCAAAACTGGAATATCAACAAATTGGCAAGGGATGATGGATATTGGGATTGGAGATCGATTGAAAGCAAGGCGGCGATCGATGTCGTCAAAATTTGGTTGAACTCTGATCGGGACCAAATTGATTGGAGATGATGATAAGGATTAGGAAAGGCTATGTTTCAAATTTCAGGTTAATCGGAGTTCATGTGAAGGAGTTATGATCGACGCAAGGTAGGAAAGTCATACTGTTCGAATCCATCAAGGGGTCAAGGTGGTGCTCATTTCGAATCCATCGGATTCGAACCCATCAGGTTCGCATCGATCGAAGGCATGGCGCAAGGATGGTTCGAATCGATACACCTCGTATCGATCAGGAAGTGATGACTTCGAGTCGATACCTTTCGTATCGATTAGCTTGCACACGGCACGATGGTCTTCGTATCGATCAGATGAGAAGGACAGGTGGACTTCGACTCGATGACGGCATGGATCTCCTTCGTATCCATAAGGTGTACACAGGTTGGTTCGTATCGATGGTGGTTCGAATAGATAGGATTCTGGATTCGTACCCATCGATGCGAAGAGAGCGTTCGAGAAGGATACGCAGGGAGTCGACTTCATGGATTCGAAGGACTTAGCAACAATTTCGAAGCGATCGATACGAACCAGGGAAGAAACGTTCAACGCGGCGACAAAGGTGGATCGACCTAGAGAATTCGTGACACGTCATTGATGCGCACGCGCTTTGGATGGATTCGAAGCATGGATTCGAACCAGGCAGAACATACGGAGCTTTGATCTCGAATCGATCATATCTTCCAAACCGTTGATCCAAATGCAATGAAATTTTTACATGAGCTTACGTACATGTTGAAGAATGTTCTCACCAAATTTCAGCTCAATTGGATGATTTCTTTATCGATTCAAATGGAGTTCGAATCGATCCCGATGTGGGCCCGGATCTCCAAAATTCGGCCGTATGGGCCCCCTCACGTGCTAGAAGCGGTCTACCGGATTTTTAGGAGAAATATCAGCCTCCTACACCTATAAATAGAGCCTCTAGTCATTCAGAAAAGGGGTCGAAGAATTGAGAGAGAACAAGCACGCCCGGACGCTGCCAGAATCATTCCATATCATCATTTCTACCATTGATTTCGAATTTGGACTTTGTAACTGCTGTAATCACTTGTAACCAGCAAGGATAATTAATAAAAAGGATAAAACTTTGGAGTGGACGTAGGCCGGAGATAGCCGAACCACTATAAAACTTCTGTCATTGTTCGTTATTTTGGATTTGCTGCTTATTATTTGCTGAGATCTGTTATTTGTGTTTGAATATTGTTGATTCGTATTCATACACTGGTGCTTTCACGGTATCTGGGGTTTGTGACCAATTTTGGCGCAAACACTTTGGTGCTTTCACTGAGAAGGACTAGCACCCGCTACATCGGATTTGAAATTTGGATTTGAAAAAGTTTGAGGAGTTTCGATTTGAAGACAATGACTAGGCAAAACAGTAGAAGGCAAAGGGCTGAGCGAAGCCAATAGGAAGGAAGTCAACAAGCATCCTCCGGAGCTGGGGAAGGACAGGCTTCAATCTACATAAGTCGGGATGAAATGGAAGCTATGATGAATTCTTTGCAGGAGAGATTGTTGAAGAGCCAACAGGAAATGATGCAGACTTTCTTCGAGCAAATGAGAGCTGCAGGGATGTAGAACTTAGGAACAGCTACAGCCGCTGTGGATGTAGGACAGGGGACTAGGGTCGTGGAACCCAATGGAGGACGAGATACGGAGCCAGAAGGCAATCAACAAGGGCATAGGGGCAGGCCCACGGGATCCAACACAGGAGGACCTCTGGAAGGAGTTCAACAAGCTAGAGCTAACGTTGCTGCTAGTGAACCACACGAGGAATATGTACCAGAGTTCCCTTGGGGGCATGGGAGGCAACCCCCAATAGACAATACCGGATTAGTAGAAATCATCAGAAGAACTGTGTGAGGTGGTTTGACCAACGGGGACTTGGAAGGAGTGAACAGGAGTCCGTTTGCTCGGGAAATAAGGATGGCTCAGAATCCACCTAAGTTTAAGCTACCTAGCGTGGAGGTATATGATGGAAAGGCAGACCCAACTGATCACTTGATGAGGTACACCAGACACATAGAGGTGCTGGGAGCATCGGAGGAAGTTATGGCCCGATGCTTCCCTTTGTATCTGACGGACTTAGCCGCAATGTGGTTTAGGCGGCTGGGAGAAGGAACTATCAGGACTTGGAGAGAATTGGTGGAAAAGTTTTTGGGACAGTTTCGGGTTCACGTCAGGAGGCGGAAGAATGTGATGACATTGACATCGGTGAAGCAAAGGATGGATGAATCGCTTAGAGCTTTTCTAACTCGATTCAGTGCGGCAGTCGCTTCGGTGGATCGACCTGATCCATCGATGGTTTTAATGGCAGCAGTATCAGGAGTCAGGGAGGACTCAGATTTCAAGGTATCTGTGATATGAGATCCCCCACAGGATCTCGAAGAATTCTTTCACGAGGCAGAAAGGTTCCTTGGCAGGAAGATGCGAGTACGGATTTAAATGCGAAAAGGGTTAATGCAACTCAGGATGTAGGACCATCCAGCAAAGGTTTGGATAAAGACAAAGGGAAAAGGAAGTTGGACGATGATTCTGGAAACGCTAGGAAGCGATGGAAGGATCCAAAGTTTTCCACATACACAGAATTGAACGGGACGCTAGAGCGGATATACCTGGATACTCGGAACTGCCTTCCTTACCGGAGACCAGCTAGGAGAGAACCATCAGAACGGGAAAGGACATCAGGAAGTTACTGCCTCTTCCATGATTTAGATGGACATGATACCAACAGCTGCAGGCACTTAAAGGATATAATCGAGGAGCATGTAAGGAATGGACAGTTACATCAATATGTCGGAACTCGGAATGCAACGGCAGAGCAGGAGCAACTACCGACTACCTCACACTGTGATGATGTGAGGCCCAGGGATGATGGTCGATTGATCGTCCACTGATCAGGATAATGTGAAATAAGTAGCGAACTACTGGCAAGCAACCAAGTCATTTACACATAAATGGGGACGGAGATAGCCCCTAGGCATGCTCTGAATGATGATAAACTGTGATGCTGTGGTTTGTGAAATTTATCTTTTGATTTTTGATTGGACACTGCTTTTCTTTTTGGATCTGGTTTTGGAGTTCGGATCGAACTCCTGGTTTTGCTTTCTTTTTGATTTGGGTTTTTCTTTGGATGGTTGTTTTTGATTTTGAATGCTGCTTTGGATTTCCGGTTTTCTGGTTTGGATTTGGATTTTGGGTTGGATTTTGATTGGATTTTCATCTGGTTTTTGATAAATGGTCGTCGGGTATGGATTATGCCTGGCAAGGGGTGAGTCACTTTGCCCGAACGTGGTAAATTGACTCATTCAGGTCGTCGAGTATGGACCATGCTCGGCAAGGGTCCGTAGTGACCAGGATTCGGCCTAGGACTTAGGCCCCATATTATCGATTATCGTATTAGGTCATTGAGTATGGACTATGATCAACAAGGGTCCGGAGAGACCAGGATTCGGCTTAGGACTTAAGCCACGGCAATGTTCAACGTCCAGGGACACTGGACCACGGTCGTCAGGTGTGGATTGCGCTTGGCAAGAACCCGGAGAGGTTAGCTCAACATCCAGGGACACTGGACCACAGTCGTCAGGTGTGGATTGCGCTTGGCAAGAACCCGGAGAGGTTAGCTCAACGTCCAGGGACACTGGACCACGGTCGTGAGGTGTGGATTGCGCTTGGCAAGAACCCGAAGAGGTTATGGATTCAGATATCGACCCGGAGAGGTCCTGGATCTGGTTATTGGCTATTGGATAAGGATGGATCAGGACACGGCTGTCGAGTTCGAATGGATATGGAATTGGCTAAGGCTTTGATTACGGGATTTGGAATTGGGCATCGACTCGAAGCAGTCAAGGATGACATACTCTGGCAATATGGCTATGGACTTTGGATATTGGAATCGAAACTATTCAAAACACGCCTTCTTATCAAAAGGCATGTTTTGGGAGGCAAAGTGTTATCCCCTTTTTTGGTCAAAACTGGAATATCAACAATTTGGCAAGGGATGATGGATATTGGATTGGAGATCGATTGAAAGCAAGGCGGCGATCGATGTCGTCAAAATTTGGTTGAACTCTGATCGGGACGAAATTGATATGAGATGATGATAAGGATTATGAAAGGCTATGTTTCAAATTTCAGGTTAATCGGCGTTTATATGAAGGAGTTATGATCGACGCAAGGTAGGAAAGTCATACTATTCGAATCCATCAAGGGGTCAAGGTGGTGGTCGTTTCGAATCCATCGGATTCGAACCCATCGGGTTCGCATCGATCGAAGGCACGGCGCAAGGATGGTTCGAACCGATACACCTCGTATCGATCAGGAAGTGATGACTTCGAGTCGATACCTTTCGTATCGATTAGCTTGCACACGGCACGATGGTCTTCGTATCGATCAGATGAGAAGGACAGGTGGACTTCGACTCGATGACGGCATGGATCTCCTTCGTATCCATAAGGTGTACACAGGTTGGTTCGTATCGATGGTGGTTCGAATCGATAGGATTCTGGATTCGTACCTATCGATGCGAAGAGAGCGTTCGAGAAGGATACGCAGGGAGTCGACTTCATGGATTCGAAGGACTTAGCAACAATTTCGAAGCGATCGATACGAACCAGGGAAGAAACGTTCAACGCGGCGAAAAAGGTGGATCGACCCGGAGAATTGTGACACGTCATCGATGCGCACGCGGTTTGGATGGATTCGAAGCATGGATTCGAACCAGGCAGAACATACGGAGCTTTGATCTCGAATCGATCATATCTTCCAAACCGTTGATCCAAATGCAATGAAATTTTTACAGGAGCTTACATACATGTTGAAGAATGTTCTCACCAAATTTCAGCTCAATTGGATGATTTCTTTATCGATTCGAATGGAGTTCGAATCGATCCCGATGTGGGCCCGGATCTCCAGAATTCGGCCGTATGGGCCCCCTCACGTGCTAGAAGCGGTCTACCGGATTTTTAGGAGAAATATCAGCCTCCTGCACCTATAAATAGAGCCCCTGGTCATTCAGAAAAGGGGTCGGAGAATTGAGAGAGAACAAGCACGCCCGGACGCTGCCAGAATCATTCCATATCATCATTTATACCATTGATTTCGAATTTGGACTTTGTAACTGCTGTAATCACTTGTAACCAGCAAGGATAATTAATAAAAATGATAAAACTTTGGAGTGGACGTAGGCCGGAGATAGCCGAACCACTATAAAACTTCTGTCACTGTTCGTTATTTTGGATTTGCTGCTTATTATTTGCTGAGATCTGTTATATGTGTTTGAATATTGTTGATTCGTATTCATACACTGGTGCTTTCACGGTATCTAGGGTTTGTGACCAATTTTGGCGCGAACAACGACGGCGTACTTCGCACCACCTTTGGTAGAGGAAGAGTGTCGATGATATAAATGCCCCATACTGCAAACAACCATGGACTGACCATTAGGGTTATCTTATTAGGTGGGGCTCTAGGAATTCGAGCATGATTTTGATATCTATCACACTTCCCAGCGTAGTCTGTTGCATCATGGTTTACATTTGGCCAATATACCCGTATCGAAGTACTTTCTTAGCGAGAGCTTGCCACCCGGTATGATCGCCACATCCTCCTTCGTGTACACCATGTAGCACTCGTTTAATTTCATCATGTGCGATACATCGAAGGAGAGGAACGGAACATCCTCTTCTATACATGATTCCATTCTGAGTGGTGAACCGTGAAGCTTTCCGAAGAATCTGTCTCTTCTCACTTCTACGCTCAGGTAGCGTTCCATGCTCGATGTAATTTCAATATGGAGTCATCCATGATTCCTTACGGGGAGTGATTTCAAGTACATCGTCTGTCAACATCTGATCAATGCTTGGGGAGGAAAAGTCTCAATAGAACAAGTCCCATCTGCTGTGCCTCGCCCGTACTTGCTAACTTTGCCAACGAATCGGCCTTTTGATTATGCTCACGAGGTATATAGAAGATGGAATAATAATCAAATTGATTAAGTATTTCTTGGACTCGAGTTAGATAGGCAGCCAATCTTTGATCTTTGGCTTGATATTCCCTCCGAACTTGGCATACGACTAATTGCGAATCACAATTAATTTCCGCAGCAATAATTCTCAAATCGCGGGCGAGTTTCAATCTAGTAAGAAAAGCTTCATATTCAGCTTCATTATTGGTAGCATAAAAAATCAAATTTCAAGGCATAGCAAATGGATCGGCCTTCAAGGGTTTCAAGTACTACTCCAGTACCCGAGCATCGATCACTTGATGCATCATCGGTATGCAGCTTCCAGATATATTCGGGAGAATTTTTTGTCTCGGGCAAGTCCTCTAGAACAGTAAATTCGGCTATGACATCCGCTAGGAATTGTCCTTGAATAGCTCGCCTCGGGGTGTAGGTAACGTCGAACTGGCTCAGTTCAATGTTCCATTTGAGTAACCTACCAGACGTCTCAGGCCGCATAAGGACATGTCGTAACGGCTGATCGATATAAACAGTGATGGGATGAGCCTAGAAATATAGACAGAGCTTCCTTGAGGCAATAACAAGGCAATAAGCCTATTTCTCTAGCTTCGAGTAATTTCTCTCAGCTCCGGTTAACCATATACTAACATAGTAGATCGGTTTCTGCACTCTGTCTTCCTTCCAAACTAAGGCAGCACTAATTGCGTTTTTCGATACCGCTAGATAAAGGTATAATTGCTCATGATCGATGGGCTTTGACAAAATCAGCGGTATGGAAATATGTTGAATCAGTGCTCGAAATGCGCCTTCATACTCCATGGCCCATTCAAAGTTTCATCTTCCTTTTAGGATCAGATCGAAGAAGGGAATGCACTTGTCGGTGGACTTTGAAATGAACCTGCTCAAGGAGGCTACTTTCCCGTTGAGGCTCTGGATTTTCTTTATGGTTCTCGGAGTTTGAAGATTTCTAATTGCCCAGATATTTTTGGGATTTCTTCTATTTCTCTAGTGTTGACAATGAACCCAAGGAACTTTCCAGATGCGACACCAAAATGACATTTCAGTGGATTAAGCTTCATCCTGTATTCTCGAAGGATGTTGAACATTGATTCCAAGTCTCTTACATCAGTGGAGAATGGCGACTTTACCAGCATGTCGTCCATGTTACTTGCATGGTTTTTCTGATCTACTTGGCAAACATTCGGTTGACTAGTCGTTGGTACGTTGCCCCGGCGTTCTTGAGTCGGAAGGGCATGACTCTATAGTAGTAGAGTCCCAGATCGGTCACAAAGCTAGTATGCTCTTGGTCGGGTAAGTACATGGGTATCTGGTTTTAACCGGAATAAGCATCCATAAAAGATAATAACTCGTGCCCAGCCGTTGAATCAACGAGCTGAACAATTCGAGGAAGTGGAAAGCTTTCTTTCGGGCAAGCTTTATTCAATTCAGAATAATCAACACATGTTCTCCACTTTCCATTCAGCTTTTGAACAAGTACGGGGTTGGATACCCACTCTGGGAATATGGCATCTCGGATAAACCAATTTGACTTCAACTTATCGATCTCCTCTTTAAGGGCGGCATATCTCTCTGGATCCATACCACGCCTTTTCTGCTTGACCAGGATATACCGCTGTTCAATATTCACGGAGTGTCTCACGATGTCCGGTGAGATCTCGCGATGTTAGAATGCGTCCAGGAAAATACATCGAGATTCGCCCGAAGAAACTCAACCAATTCCTTTTGCATCTGTTGGCTTAACTGAGATCCAATCTTTATCATCTTTGAATCGTCTACATCATCGATCGGAACATCGATCGTCAGTTAGGCCGGGGAAGCTTGACTATCTTTAGTTTCGTCTTTACTTTCAGTGTCTCTCGGGTTAAGGTCCCTCTGGAATTGGTTTGGGTGCTCGGGCATGGGCCCAGGCACCAATTGTCAATTATCAACAAAACGTATGTAGAGAAATTCCTCTACGCCCTTTCCTTTCTCTTTTCGCTACTTCCCACGCAGCTCAGCAACATAACAGGCTCGTCCAACAGCCTGATCTTCTTGAACGACTCTAACCCCACGATCAGTGGGGAATTTCAGATTCAAGAACCATGGGGCAATAGCCGCCCTGAATTCAACAAGGGCCGGTCGGCCCAAGAAAGCATTATAAGGGGAGTCTATGTCCAAAACAATAAACTTCGGTATCCGGACTCTCCGGTGTACTCCAACTCCCAACTCCACTAGCAGTTTCACCACTCCAATTGGTATAGTAGCACTCCCATTGAAGTCGTGGATTTGAGATTGGTAGGGTTTCAAATATTCGGCTTCCATTTTCATCAAATCATAAGCTCGCTTAAATAAAATATTCATGGAGCTTCCACTATCAACCAAGATCCTCTTCATCCAAGCAGGACCTACTTGAGAAGATATGAAAAGTGGATCGATAGTGGGGGCTATGACCTTATCAGCGTCTTTGTTTAGGAATATGATGTCATCGGTCATCGTCTTGTGTTGCTTGGCCGGAGCCCCCATCATCACAACTACTGCAACACTCGAAGTCTGCATGCCTGATAGAGCTGGCATACGACTCCATTTCCCTCCAGCTTCGGTCTACTGGATGAGGACTACCATTTATTGTATTTACTACCAACCTCCCGCCAGTACGAGTGGGTTCCTCCTGTCTTTCCTGGTTTGGGAGACGATTCTGAGTTCGTGGGCACGCACCTCCTGATTGCGGCGCTCGCAAAACTGATCCAACTTCCGTTCTCTAATCAACTTCTCGATAAGATCCTGCAAATGGCAACATTCATTTGTATTGTGGCCGTAACTCTCATGAAACCTACAAAATTTTCCCTTTTGGATCTGCCTGATGGCTTCGGAGCAGGCTCCTTATAATACATAGTATTGCATGTTTGCAGACATACATTCTCTAGCAACGTATTCAATGAAGTGTAATTATCGAACATTGGATCCCTACGTCGTGGACCACAGTTTGGATCTCACTTTTTGTTTTGATTTCCATTACTCCTCTACTGAGTCTGCTTGTTATGGATATTTAACTGAACTTTTTCGAAACTCTCCCTGGACTGCTTAACCGCAACATTAATTTGTATCCCTTACGCATTGGGCCCCACATCATCCTGCTACCTAGACTGTTTCGTGTCTTCCCTTCTCAAGAATTGGGCTGCCTTAGAGTAGAAATGGTCCAATGATGCAGAAGGCTTCCCGGCCAACCAATTTTCGAACTCGGAATCAGGATCAATCCCCTTAGTCAATGCCATCAAGATAGAGTTGTCATTGAGATTGCTTATCTCTGCATACGCAGCATGAAATCTCTCTAAGTCGCATCTGAGTGTCTCTCCAGGAGCTTGGGTGACACTAGATAGAGTGTTAACGTCCTTTGGCCTTGCAACATGCATTCAGAATTGCTCTACAAACTTAGTGGCCAATTAGTCGAAGGAAGAAAAGACCGAGATGGCAATCGTGTGAACCACATAGTAGCAATGCCCCCTTAAGAAATAAGAAAACTACGACATTTCACTGCATCATCAGCTCTTGCAGCATTCATCAGCCATTCGCATTTCAGGATATGTTGATTCGGATTAGAACTTCCTTCATAGACTGGTAGAGCCGACATTCTAAATCACCGAGGAGGTTCAACATAAAGTATCTTATCTGTAAAGGGATTATGACTCCGCGAGATTCCCCAGTCGTCATTTGTGAGGCCTTGGCTTTCTCGAATCATTTGCTGAATCATAGTGGGAAGGTTTGGCATTTGTACATTCTACGCACATTGAGCCAAGGTGTGATCGGGTTCCATAATGCGAGGCTGGACCGGGCATTGTCGACGGTCCATGTCTCGCCTCCTTGGCTCCAAGTCTCCAGGGACGTATGGTTCAGAAGTACGTCCATGCTGATGATGGTTCAAATCTGGCTGATTTCGGGCATCAACCCCCGGTTCAACAGCGGCGGTGGTAGCACGGTTGTCTGAGGTGTAGGAACAATACCTCCCAGGGAGAAGGGTCCGGTCTGGAAGTTCGTCAATGGGACAACTCTCAGTTGTCCAACAGTCATTGTAGGTTGATGTTCGGTGGCTTGTGTGTAACTCCTGTCTAGCCGGGGACGTGTAGATCGATGATGATAGTCAGACGCGGCTGAACTCTCAGTAGATGAGTAAGAGGCATGATCTCTTCTGGATCTTTTATGCCTTTGGTGATTCAATTGGTTGGTCAATTCAGCGTTGGCGCACAGCTGTTTAGTCAGTTGTTGTGGACTCTGGGTCAACTCTTGAAGCAACATCTGCAACTCTTGTCTTGTAACCGAGCTTGATGGATCTGAAGGTCCGGCAGCATTCTGGTTGGATGGAGGCGATTGCGCGGGATTCTGTCTATCCCATCCTTCTTGGTCTGCGGTAGTAAAGGTGGTCCTTGTGCGAACCATGGCAATTAGTGAAGTCCTTTCCTAGGATTTATGCAAATCTAAATAGGTTGGAAGGATTCTGAATTTGAGATCCGGATCTTCTTCTTGGATTTGTTCAATCCGGTATCGATAGCAGATCGAAAGAGCAGGAGAAAAACTATGTTTTCTCAGTGAAAGCATTAAAGTGTTTGTACCAAAAATGGGCACAACACTCTTCGAAAGGATTTGAAGAGATAAATGTGAAGAATAAAAATGTAAAACGAGGATTATTTAACAAACACTCCTAAAACAGATATGAAAATGCATAGAAACACAACAATTTAGAGTGGTTCGGCGTATTCCTACATCCACTATGAAGTTTGATGACTTTATTGATGTTCACTTGATTATTACAGCTGATTACAATGGATCACAGCGAATTACAGTTCTGAAATTCGAGTACAATAGCAGCTATGGAGTGCAAAGTTGGATTCGGCAGAGTCTGGACGTCGGAGAGCAAAAAGATCCTTCTTCTATAGTCCCTGGGGCTCTATTTCTAGGCATAGGAGGCGGATATCTCGCTCAAATATCGGAAGACTTCTTATGGCATGTGGGTGGGCCCATGCGATCGATCCCATGAAGATTCGGCTCGCCGTGATCGATACGAAAGAATTTCATATCGATCAAGATTTGACCCAATCGATTCGAGACTTGGTATGAACCTTCCTTAGATCGTACGTAAGATCCTGCAAAAATTTCATAGCATTTGGACTTATGGTTTGCAAGTTATAATCGATACGAATTGGCGTTCTTCGGTGGGCTGTTTGGTTTGTACCTTCGCACCGTTCCTTTCGAATCGATCAGTGCACGTGCATGTAGACTGACGTGGCGCTAAACCTTCGGACTGATCCATTTTTAGCGCCGAGTTGACTGCTTCCATCCTCGTATCCATTGAGTGTTATGCCTTTGTGATCGATGCTTGGCGCTTCGTTTCGTATCGATCATCTGTGCTCTCGTTCGCATCGATCGTGCTTCATTTCGTAACGATGCACGGTTGTCCACTTTGTATCGATGGGTAGGTTCTTAACTCATATCGATCTGTGGTCGATCAATACAAAGTGCGCATGATGTCCGGTTGACTCGATGGATACGAAATGGGCAACAGCTGACCGATTTGAAATGGAACTTCCTTCAGATGGATACAAAGAGTGCCATCCTCGATGGATACGAAGATGGTACTTGTCGCTCGATACGAAGTAAGTGTTTCCGGATGGGTACGAAGTAGACTCTGTTTGGTCGATACAAACCATAGGTAGAATGATCGATGCGATGCGGTACGAAAAGGATGGATACGACACAAGTAGGCTAGGACCGCTTCGAAGTAGACCCACTTGTTACCTATCGATTTGAAACTATGTGTAGTCGATGGATTCGAATAAAGCCTTTCACCCGATGGATACGAAATGGTGCGCTTCGATCGATATGAACATGAGCGATACGAATAAGGCGGCCATCGATCGATTCGAACAGCATGTTCCCTTGAATTTTAGCGATCATATCTCGAGCATATGAAGTTCGATTGACTTGAAACTTGGAACGTTGGTTTCCATAGCTTTTCTTGTCATGTCACATCAATTGTAGCTCGATCCGGACTCGGACAAAATCCATCGACATCCATAGTGAACCTGTGCTTACCCGACATTCGGGATGAGCAATCCTTGATTTTCAGTCAATTCCTTGATATATCGACCTTGCCAAAAGACAAGATAACATTAAATAATATTAAACACTCATTAATAACTAAACATATGTAAAAAAAATGATAAATGTACTCAGCAGTGAACCGATAAATAAATTTACCACTACTTACTCTAATTAAAATAAAATCAGAAACACAACAATTCAATATTTAGCCACCCAAGGTCATTCAATTTATATTTTCATAAAAAATATCAAAAATTAAAATATCTTATACATATAGAAAATAACAAATACATCCTTGAATGATTACCCCAGCAATCATCATATACTCATATTATCCCTTATTATAGGGTAACTACCAAACACACCCAAGAGGACGGGGACTCTAAGTCTCATCTATGGTTAAGACTCATGTTTCTTGATGTATTGTTCTAAACCGGCTCTGATACCAAATGTAAACATCCCAACACTATACCCATTCTATCCAAGAGTACAACTAAGTAGTACTGTTGGGTAATATGGAGAATAAAGCGAAATATGGTACATACGTGAATATTCTCTTGGATTAACACTTGTACGTATTTAATAGCTCAACACAAAACGTACATTATTAGCACAAAGCAATAAACACATATGCCTCCATGATTGAACAATACATAATGTATAATAAATACACAGAATCAATGAACACAACGATAAAGTATGTAACATAAAATATACAAGAAATGATATACATCACAATCTCATATACATCACAATCTCATATACATACATAAGACTATACGATAGAAATGATATACTACAACACTGAATGACTGTACTTAAGTGAGATGTATCAATATGTGGGTCACCTAACCATGGATCATCAAACCCATATCTATACTTAAGTAAGATGTATCAATAATATACGCCAATCAACCACTCTATTAGAACCAAATGGGAGACTGATGGTCGTATGCCCGCTCTAGGATCCTAGGTTCACATAATCGGATACGCTTCCATAGTCATAAGTTGCCCCAATGGACATTGTGACTCATATCCACCAATGGCTTGTCTACGCGTAGCCTTAGTCATGACCCTGCTTTGCCACTATATGTAACATACTATTGGGCTATGTGACACAAGGTGCTATAGGGCACCTACCTTATGGGTCACCTAACACAAATCTTGTGATGTGCATCAAACATAATATCCAATAAAAAAGTGTCGTGGATCTAGGGCGTGACTCCAAGATTATGCCGCTAAGGTGCATTCTAGTCATCTGGTTCTCTCCAATGCCAATAAAGGAGTATTTTTTTATAATGTCACACAATAGCAATAAATATAATGGCTCCTACCCTACTTACATCTATGAGCATCACCTCATGTATGTACAATCTTAGAATACTATTCTCATCACATGAGTTCCATCTACTTGCAATGTATAATCGAATAAATATCACAATAACTTCTTATACCACTACGTGATACTTAATTGTTTATTCAACGCTTATAAACTACAATCAATTGTAACGACATGTAATTTTCGATAATTAAATTTGTTAATTTAATAAGATTTTTCTTATTTAATGTTGGAAGAAATTAAAATTTAGGATTTATATTGGGAATAATATATAGAATGAAATGTAATAATGTTAACTTAAGTTAATTATTAACAAGTTTAATGGAATTCCAATTAAATAAAGTGATTGAATGGTTATATTTGGTTATAAATTAAATGTAAAAAAATGTAGATATTGAATTTATTTAATGAAATAATATCAAATTTATGGTAATTGAATAATATCAGTATTATGTAAGTAATTATAACATTTGTTTGTAAATAATAAACTTATAAATGTAATTAAAGGCTAAGGGTGACAAATTATTAGATGCTACCTATTTATTTAGACTGCCAAATTAAAATTGGAAATCAATTGAAATTAATTCACCTAATTAGTGCAGTTAATGTAGGTTAAATTGATAATGGTAGGATGTTAATTCAATAAGATGTAACGAATGAAATTTTTATGTGCAATATGACAATTGATTAAATAAAAAAATTGTAATCTAGTATGACCAAATTATTGGAATTTAAATTATAATAAGTGAATTTATTACAATTAATTGTAAATAAAGATTACATTAATGAAAAGTAAGATGAAAATGGTAAATATTAATGCAATAAAATATATAACAATGTTAATCATGCATGTTGAGAAATAATTGATTTAAAAAAAGATTGAAACCAAATAAAATCAATTTATTGGAATTAAATTATAATTAATAGGATTAGTGATAGTTGAATGAACACTGTAATTATTGAAATAACTAACACTGAATTAATGTGTAAACTTTTTTTGAATTATTATAAATTTCTAAGAAATCAAAAAAAGATGAAATTTGTTAGTTAATAAATATTGAATTTAAAAGTGAATTAATTAATTTAATATTAATTTATTTAATTAATGTGAAACTAGCCATTTTGGCCACTGTCTTGGATTTCGACGAAACTAGTTTCATCGGGTCCGTAACAGTGAATTATTGTAAGGTTTCAATTTTCGTAGCGATCGGACTTGTTGTTTGATCGTACGGACTAGAAACGCCTAGAAATCAATTTAATTGAAATCAATTTGAAATAAGCTGATATTAACATAACTTCTTCGTACGATGAAATTATGACTTGAAACATATTCCATTGAGTTTAAAACTATCCAAAACATCTATTTTGACATATGGAAATATCTAATTTCGTTCCGGATGCGAAACGGGCTTTTCGGGTTATTTATCATTCAAAATCCAAATCATATCGTATCCGTTCTTTCTATTCTCTGACCTACCGATAAATATCCCATTATAAACCCTACTTGTTCTCATTCTCTTATTGTGTGTACGTACATTTCCTATCTATCTCCTCCTTCCATATGGCAGAACATATCCAAAATTCCAAATCCTCAATTCAATTCCAAAAATCAAACTCCTCAAACTATATCGAATTATATATCGATTTGAAGCCCTCGACAAGAGCATGCCAAATCTGCAGTTTGTTTTTCAATTTAGGTATGCCTAGAATTTAATGAATAAATGGCGGTCGTTCATCTGTGGTCGTTTGTTTGGACGGTGGATCTGCGTCCTAAGAGCGATCGGGCGGTTGCATTGCGTAGAGGAAGGATAGGGCTTTGAATCCATGGTGTTCACTTGCTTTGATGATGCCGGTATTTCGCCTGAAAATTCAAGGAAAGGAGCGACGACGGTCGGCAAGGGTGTGAGCCACGATTGGACGCGAGGTCGGCGTTGGGTTCGGCTAGTCTTGGTAAGGGGACACCGGTGCCTGATCGAGGCTACGGCATGGAGAACGGCGGCGGTTTATGGTCAACGACGTGATTTTGGCGGCCGAGCGAGCTTCTCTACGAGCAGGTGAGTAGGGTTTGTGCGTTCTATTGCTGACATGTCCATCTTTTCTTTTATATTTTATTTTATTTAAATTTCTAACCCAATCATTCTAACGCTTATAACTTTTGCATACGAGATCCGATTTATACGCGGTTTGTTCCACTAGGATCGTATCGAAATTTCAAACATTTTGACGTTAGTATGGACGAATTCTGAGAATATTTGAATTTGGGGCTTAAATCGGATTTCAAATCGATTTAAATTCAAAGGTGAGCATTTTGACCCACTCACAACTTCTAAAAATTTTAGTGTTAGTTAAATCAAATTTCTGATACGATTAGAAATTTATTTATGGTCGTTTGGTATATTTAATTTGTTATTCCGGTTAATTTTAATTTGTTTTGAATTAATTTGTCATTCAATTTATTATTTAATTTAACTTGCTAGCTAATTACCTATAAATAATAATCTATTAATTATTGATAATTAATGGTTGAATTGGATGATGATTTGTGATGGATGTTTGAATATATTATTGGATGATTTGATATTATGCTTGATTTATACATTGATATCGCTCTGCAAGTTCCCCTATTTATTATTTGGAAAATCACAATGGGTTGAAATGATATATGCCCGAACAATTTATAGATTAGGGAAAAATCGTTATGGGTTGAAATGTTAGACTCGAGCGATTTTATGGATTTTTAATATTAACTCAGGATCGCGGATTGAAATGATATATATCCGTAAATATAAAATAATTGTGGATTGAAATGATAAATATCTGTATCACTTGTCCCTAGGGTGGAGAATTATATATGGACACTGGATTGGTTAAATTAAACGACTTTAAAATCATTAATTTTTGAAATTAATTAACTGATATTTGGAAACAAAATTTGACTGATATAAATTGAAATTATTATCAAAATCCAAGTTTTATGTTAAACTTGGAATAAGTTTAAAGGACTAGTTTAAAGGAATTTAATTGAAATTTTAAGGTTGATTTCGAAGTATAATTGGAAGTTATCGGAATTGAGTTATTAAAATCGTTTGAAATATAACTTTGAAAATTTTGAAATTGGAGTAGTTTAAATTAATATTTTAAACATGGATTGAAATTGATATAAATTTAAATGTCTCATTGGAAGTTGAATTGGAAGATTTGAAATTGGGTTTTGTTGATTTGGAAATTGAAATCTGTCCAAATGTGTTGAAATGAAAATATAGTTAAATTGATATAATTTTCCCCAAATTCATATTTTAGTATAAACGGTTTAAAGATATATTATTTTAAATTTCCTAAGTATTAAGATTTTCAAATTTCTAAACTATTTTAATCTATACCGACTATATAAATTATTTTAACCTATGTTAATCTAATTTAATTTATTCTAAACCATTTAAACTCATTTTAAATCTAGTTAATCTATTTAGAGATATTTAATCTACTTTAATTATATTTAGTCTATTTTAAATCTATTTAACTATCTTAAACTTAATTATAGAATATTCCAATCTATTTTAAAAATATAACTATTCTCAAAATTTATTTTAATTTTATTAAAGAAATTTTAACTATCTAAACTTTCCTTCAAAAACTTCAAACTAAATAAAGTGGATTTGTTTATATTTTAAATCCTTGATTTTAAAGTGAATATGGTTAAATGATATTATAACCTAAGTTGGGATTTAAATTACATTAATTGATTTGAATATGAAGTTTGGAAATGAGGGTTGTAAACTATTTTGAAATATGATTTTTGAAAGTGAGTATAATTTCGAAAGTGATATGGTTTGAACTGAATATACTATTTTGATATCAGCTGTAAATTGGCTTTTGAAATATAAAAGAACCATCCGGTGTGAAATAAGCATTTGGTTGTTAAAGAGACCGAGATCGGATATTGTCATATTCTCTGTAAATACCGAAAACCGCTATAACAACTGTGTACATGATGGATATTCTAGAAATGAAGTAGGATCGTTTGGTGAACAATTTCTATATGAGGTATGACATGACCCTGACTCCCGTGAGTTAGTATAGATGTGACTAAAATAGGAGCCATGCCCGGCCAAGTGAGGTCACACCTCCGATCGGGCACATTTCTTTGATACCATTCTATTACTTCGTGATTGATTTGGTAGCCACCCTTGATTTTGATTATGGGAGTGTGTCCAAGGTGGGCGGTAGTAGCTGCTATGGGTTACCACTAGTCCGGATCCACAATTGGTATATCTACCCTGGCATTGCCTTGAGTGCCATGTTCATATGCCCTAGAGTGCCTTCAACGAGTTTGTTTTGTACCATACCTATGGGGTGCCCTCTGGGTAAACCTCCAACAGAGGAGCTTACGGTACTGTATAGACTATGAGAATATATAAAATATGTTAATGGGGAATGGGTAACGCCTTAACACTATTTTAATATTTTTAATTTATTGTAGACATATTATAATAGCGTATTGCACTACCTAGTAGATAGTCTAATGGATCCTAAGGAGATGGTAATCCCAAACATCTCTTAAGTTACTGTACTCACTGGATAAGAGATGTCGAACCCCGTAAACATCTCTGACGCCATCACATGCATATTTATCGTTATTTAACGTACATAAGATCTTTTAGTTCTAACTCGAGTGTTTTTTCTTCTCAATTCGCTCGGGTCAGCCTGAGCATTTTAGGGTTGAAGACCTTATTTTTGTAGGACGAAGACAAAGATTTATATTATTATTATTTATGATATATATCCTACTATATCATGTTTTTCCGCTGCATTATTTTATTTGTTCTTGTTTATGCAACTCTGGTGTTTGTGTTGTAAAGAATAATCAAATTTATTTTTAAACGGCTTCATGAACTGTTATTTGATTATTATATTTTGTCATTCTGCTGCGAGATCCTATTTTATTTTCCTTTTTCTTCTTCTTTCCTTATTTATCCTAATAATAATCTGCCTCTTTGTATGGTATGAGCCGTCATGTGTGTCTGTTTAAAACATCCGAAAAGGCAGGTCGTTATAGTTGGTATTAGAGCTTTGGTTTAGCGATAATCTTAGCTTTATGGGGTCTGACTCATATTAAATAGGGTACTAATACTCTAGAGCGAGTCACTGATGTATATCTATGAGAGAGCGTATTTGTTAGTGTTATAAAAGGTTTTTATACTGTGTTAATTTGTTCCGTTTTGTATTTATAAATTTTGGTTGGTGCATAAGATGTTATGACATCAATAGGGATTTCTAAACGCTTAATAGGACAGACCGGCACAATATTGTTTTGAAATATGGGTAAATGAAACAATTTTGCCTATTATATTTTGCATATAAAATAATAAATTTTATAAATGATACATTTATTTGTAATATGTTTGTTTGTTAGGTAGTGAAATTCATAAGTATTGGTTGAAAAATGAGATTTGTAAATAAAATGAATATAAATTGGAATTTTAGAACTTAAGTTCCAGGATTTTTGAAAATTTATTTAAAAAGATTTTGGAATATAATAGTAGTATTATTTAGGAGTATTTTCTGAAATAAATATTTCAATATAATTTGAAAGAAATGTTTTAACGAAATTTTGGGTAGGAATAAATTCTGTACTCCCCTCTCTGTCGCTGGAAAATAATTTCGGTGATGAGTGCACGCATCATCGACATTCTTTTTCGAGTTTCAAAGTGGGTAGGCCATTATAGTTGTTTTATTTTAGATTTATTTTGATAAAAAATATATATTTCAAATTCTAAAAAAGATTTGATATGAAAATTAAGAGTGTGTATATATATATTTATATTATTTTAAATGATTTGAAATGGAACCCTGCATTTGGTTCTTAAATTTCTATAAATGAAATCGAAATTTTAACTATTTAATAATTAGACCTTATAAATTAAAATTAGAAATTTCAATGATAAGTTATAAATGAATATACAAGAAATTTGAAATTGTAAACTGTAAATCAAAGGATATGAAAAATCTAAAAGATGTGATTATTGAACATTTTTGCTAAATTAAAATAAATAAGATAAACTTGTGTAACGTTCAATTAAATTCTATAAAACAGATATATAACTTACCAAAATATTAAAAGTTGAAATGTTAAAATGTAATAGAATATTCTAAGGTAAAACTTAAGTAGAGAAAGCGTTCAGTGGAATTACTTTATAACTAGGAATTTTGATTTTATATTGTTATAAAGTTAAGTTATACTTGAAATGTTATTAAATAAAATGTAATAGAAAAGTGAGCACTTTATGTAAAATAACTATAAACTTAAGTTCATGCTATGAAGCTACTTATAATTAAAGTGAACGATAAAAGGAATACTATAGTAAGTTAATGACTATAACCTCAAAAAGGTTGAAATGATTTAGAAAATAGATTTAACATTCAATGGTTATATAAGGAAGAAATTAATGTAAATTAAAGGGCAAGAAACATAAGTATGAACTTATGCACTAATGAATATTAAAAATCTAGTGGAAATCAAGTATATAAAACAATAAATGTGAACTAAACTGCAATAAAATGTATGAAATACTTGAATAATGAATTTATTGATTATTATAGACAGCTAAATATAAATAACTTATGTAAGAAATGAATGTCAAGTAATGAGTAGAAAATTTCATTATATGAATAAATGAGTAAGAAAATGAATTTTGTAAGCAATGAATGGAAATAAATTAAAATAAGCCCTGAATGAACGAATGTGAATTTATTTACAGATAAACCTATATAGTTAGTACCTTAATAATTGATTTACATGTGTTTAAATTTCTGTGTATAAATAGCATATGTAAGAAAATGCTAATAACATATGTAAGAAAAGGTAAATAACATATGCAAATAAACGGAATTAAGTATTATATGAATGAATGGAAATTGAATTTGTGAGAAATAAATGTAAATTAAAGAAATAATCATGGTATGAAATAAATGAACATTAAATGTTGCGAAATGAAATTTATAAGAATAAACTTAAATAATGTTTGGAATTTATTGTTCTTTTGGCTTATGGATGTTTGCGAAGTGATGCTTTAAATTTGTTTAGGATGTATGGATAGTCTACTGAGTTTTATCTAAGACCGTTAAGTACATGGTATACTTAGTAGTCTATTTGTCATTCTATACGATTAAAAGTGCCTAAACACGAACAAAACCATTTGTTTTCTTTGATATGGATACATGATTGATTACAATGGTTTCATATGACGATTGTATGCATTTGATTGCAAGTGCTTGTTGTATGCCGTTCGCAAGTCAATATTGTTATGATTAGTTTGTTATAAATTGAAGCAATATTAATATTCCTCTCATATAATTATTAACTCTTTTAGATTGTATAAGTGAAATGCAGGTAATGGAAGCAATTGCTACTGCTTTTGGTTTCATAAAACAAGCATTGTTTGCACGACAAATAGGTACGTTCTCGGACTATGGTTTTATAGCGATATTATAATATTTTTCCGTGGTTTGGGATATATTATTTTGGAAAATATGATATATTTTGTTATTATTGATATTTTTATTTCTCCCAGGTCTCTCCATACAAAGGAGACTTTGCCGAAATTTTTCGTAAATTTTGGACATAAAAAATATATTTGTGAAATGTTTCCAAACTTTATTAATTTCAGTACAAAAGGATTTAATTATTATAAATTGATGTATTTTATTTAAATCATCTAATTTTGTAATAAATTGTTTATAAATTTAATATTTTGAATAAGATATATTGATTTCTTAGTTCCTTCTTTTCCCTTATTTTTTCTTTTCTAGGACGAAAAGTTTTGAGTATGGAAGAGTGTAACGATATGTAATTTGCGATAATTAAATTTGTTAATTTAATAAGATTTTTGTTATTTAATTTTGGAATAAATTAAAATTTAAGATTTATAATGGGAATAATAAATAGAATGAAATGTAACAATGTTAACTTAAGTTAATTATTAACAAGCTTAATGGAATTCCAATTAAATAAAGTGATTGAATAATTATACTTGGTTATAAATTATATGTAAGAAAACAAATGTAGATATTGAATTTATTTAATGAAATAATATCAAATTTATGGTAATTGAATAATATCAGTATTATGTAAGTAAATAACATTTGTTTGTAAGTAATAAACTTATAAATGTAATTAAAGGTTAAGGGTGACAAATTATTAGATGCCACCTATTTATTTAGACTGCTAAATTAAAATTGGAAAACAATTGAAAATAATTCATCTAATTAGTGGAGTTAATGTAGATTAAATTGATAATGATTGAATGTTAATTCAATAAGATGTAACCAAAGAAACTTTTATGTGCAATATGACTATTGATTGAACAAAAAGAATTGGAATCTAGTTTCACCAAATTATTGGAATTTAAATTATAATAAGTGAATTTATTACAATTAATTGTAATTAAAGATTACATTAATGAAAAGTAAGATGAAAATGGTAAATATTAATGCAATATAATATATAACAATGTTAACCATGTATGTAGAGAAATATTTGATTTAAATAAAAAGATTAAAACCACATAAAACCAATTTATTGGAATTAAATTATAATTAATATGATTAATGGCAGTTAAAATTGAATACTGTAATTATTGAAATAATTAACACTGAATTGATGTGTAAACTTGTTTTGAATTATTATAAATGTCTAAGTAATCAAAAATGATGAAACTTGTTAGTTAATAAATATTAAATTTAAAAGTGAATTAATTAATTTAATATTAATTTATTTAATTAATGTGAAAATAGCCATTTTGGCCACTGTCTTGATTTCGATGAAACTAGTTTCATCGAGTCCGTAACGGTGAATTATTGTAAGGTTTCAAGTTTCGTAGCGATCGGACTTGTTGTTTGATTGTACGGACTAGAAACGCCTAGAATTCAATTTAATTGAAATTAATTGAAATCAATTTGAAATAAGCTGATATTAACATAAATTCTTCGTACAATGAAATTAGGACTTGAAACCAATTCCATTGAGTTTAAAACTATCCAAAACATCTATTTTGATATATGGAATTATGCAAATTCGTTCTGGAGGCGAAACAGGCTTTTTGGGTTATTTATCGTTCAAAATCCAAATCATATCGTATTCGTTCTTTCTACTTTCTGACCTACCTATAAATATCCCATTATAACCTAGCTTTTCTCATTCTCTTATTGTCTGTACGTACATTTCCTATCTATCTCCTCCTTTCCAATGGCTGAACATATCCAAAATTCCAAATTCTCAATTCAATTCCAAAAATCAAACTCCTTAAACTATATCGAATTATATATCGATTTAAAGCTCTCGATAGGCGCATGTCAAATCTGCAGTTTGATTTTCAATTTCGGTCTCTGTATGCCCAGAATTTGATGAATAAATGCCCGTTGTTCATATGTGGTCGTTTGTTTGGACGGTGGATCTGCGTCCTAGGAGCGATCGGGGGTTGCATTGCGTAGAGGAAGGATAGGGCTTTGCATCGGTGGTGTTCACTTGCTAAGATGATGCCGGGATTTCGCCTGAAAATTCAGGGAGAGGAGCGGCGGTGGTCGGCAAGGGTGGGAGCCGCGATCGGTCGCAAGGTCGGCGTTGGGGTGGGCTAGTCTTGGTAAGGGCGGTGCTGGTGCCTGATCGAGGCTACGGCGTGGAGAACAGCAGCGGTTTGTGGTCAGCGATGTGATTTTGGCGGCCGATTGAGCTTCTCATACGAGCATGTAACGATCCCGGATTTTTGTAAATTTTAAATTGATAATTAAATTAAATTCTGATTTAAAATGGTGAAATTTATTGATAAATTGATTTGAAAATTCAATAAAATGAAGTCTTTAAATAAAAATATAAATATCTCAAATAAGTTTATAGTTATATAAAATAGAAATTTATTTATATTTAACAAGTTTGACAAATTTATACAATACAAGAAACAAAAGAAATAAGACGTAGAATAAAACATATTAAACAAATTTGTTAAGATTCAAATAATAGGATGTCATTTCCATTACAAAGCACTTGCAAAGTAAATAATAAAATAAGTAAACAAAATATATTTAAGTAGGAAATCAAAGGAAATATATACTCAAAATGATACAAGTAAAAAAATACATGTGAATGAGCTTGCAAAGAAAAACAGTCAGGTACAAAATTTTAAAACATATAAGAACAAGACAAATAAAAATATATTCAAAAATAAGATATAGATGTATAAAATATTAAGTAAAACATATTAGAACAAATTCTAACATCATGTTAAAAAATAAAATCCATCCATCATACAAAGTAATATGACTAAAGAAAGGGAAAACTGGAAATATAAAATCAAGTATGCAAAGCAAGAAACAAAAGTACATTCTGATATGTTGCTGTGTAAAACATAAACAAAGTATTGTTAAGCAAAACAAATAAATAAAAATAATAACAACATGTAATTCTATGCATAAGCAAATGAAGACATAAGGTACCAATGCATTTAATACCACATCTTCCCAAGTACAAAATATATATTCTCAGTCGAGTAAAGTAAGCAAGGCAAGTAAATAAATATGTTAGTTTATGAAACAAGAATAAGATAAGTATGTAGATACATATCTTGGCATTAAATGCTAGCACAACAAGTCTCATCAGCCACTAACAGTATAGATCTTATCAGCCGAAGTAAGTATGGCAAAAGAATAACAAAGAAAAAGGACATAAGCATTAAATACATATCATTTTCAGCCATGCCCGTTGTAAAAACAAATAGTAACCCTATACAAACATTGCCTTCTTCTATTTATACGTATGTATTTCCTTATCTCCGTTTCTTCCCTTCAAGCTGAGTGACTTCTGAAGTAATACCATCTTAAAAGCTCAAACAATATTCAATTTCAACACCAAACAATCCACTAAAGCCAGAGATCAAAGAAGATTGTGGGAGGAAGATCAAAACAAAACCATCACTCGGTTTTTAAAAAAAAGTTCAAAACTGCTTTTCAAACTAGCTACGCTCTGTCTTCTCAAAAGGTGAGTAACTTCAATTTAAAATGCTTAAGTATATTTATATATGATTGATTGTTTTATGCCTAAACTAAATATGAAAACGTGTTTATATACTGTTGAATGTTTGTGTGCTTATGAAATGATGTCTGCATGTTATAGCTTGTAATACACCTCTGTATTTAAATTTTCAAGTTCATGTTTGCTTCAAAAAAAACATTTTCTCTTGATCTAAGCATAATTTGGATACAGGATTTAAATAAAACTTGGTTGTTTTATTATAAGCTTTAGTTTAAGATTTTATTTAAGCTAAAGCAATTTAGTATTTGCTTTGGAAATAAAATTTAAACAGGAAACTCAAGTTTCTGTAAAAATTCAAACATTTTACTTTACGAATTCAGGTATGAAAATGGAATCCCTATACTTTAACATGAATTTTAAAGTTAAAATCATAATTTTTAGAATTGGGATCATAGAGTAATTTGGGTTTGTCTGATTTGTGCCTTTCGAGTCACCGTGGGTGATCCCATTGATGGGAGAGGTCGAGCCGCCTCCTGGAGGTGGAGGAGTGATCGGAGTATCGAGGAAAAATGAGGGAAGGTGGCGCAGTTGGTCGTGGTGGTGGCGGCGAGTGGTTTATTTTTGGAAACCAAGTTTTGGTCGAGGGTATTGGGAGATTCGTTTTCCCTCTGTGGTTGATCGAGTGGCGTACGGTTTTGGGAAATGATGGCTGGGTGGATGATGAAGTGAAGGCCGGGGTTGCGTGAGTTCTGATGGTCGGGGCATGGCGAAGGAGGCGTTGCTAGGTTTGAGGGGATGTTGTTTCCGCGTGTTCTAGGTTTCGTTTTTTTATACTCGATTTCGAATTTGAGGCGACGGCGGAGTTCAGGTGATTGGAACATGTTCTGGGGAGGATTGACGACGTGTTTGTTGCCGCGGCGATGCCGGAAGGTAGCCGACGGCGAAGTGCACGTGCACTTGTGCACTTGTATGTCAGGGTAAGTAAGTTGTTTTGGGAAGAAGTTCATTTGGGAATGTGTGGACAACCTCGGGTTTGTCTCCAGTATTTTGAACAGGGTTTGTTTCTGTTTTTAGATTTTTAATTCGATTTCAAATTATAAACAAAGTTTAAAATAAGTTTTAAGATCAAAGTTTTAATAATAAATTCAAGTTGTCTGAAACCTAGTTTGTAAATAAATCGAGTTTTAAAATTTTAATTTTTTTTATTTATTAAAAATGTAAATAATTGAAAAGTAGTTGAATTTAAAATGGAACTTGAAATTGTAAAAGGAGTATCTAACCAAAGTTTAAATCAACATTTAAAAAAAATTAAACAATGTTAAAACCGAGTTCAAATTAAAATGCAATTATATTACAAGTTGAATTGGAATTTACTATTGAATACAAATAAAGTTTTGAAATTCAATTTGTTTCAAATGACTCGGAAATATAATTAAAGTGTATTGAAAGTAACTTGAAATTTAAAATGAATTTAGAAATTATAAATGGAAATTTAAACAAGTTGAAGATTTAAAGGTTTAAACCTGAAATAAATTTTAAATCAGATTTTTAAATTTTAAATTAAATTTTAATTTATAACTTAAGTGTTTTAAAATAAATTAAAATATACTAAAGTTAAAAAGAGGAAAGAAAAAAATTGATTTTTAACTCTTTAAGAATTTCCTTTATAGTAAATTGTTTTTTTACATGTAAATATTACAATGGAATTGAAAAGGGAATTTGAAAACAATAAATTAGATTGATTTATTTAATAATAGTTATTTGTGGAATTGTGAAGTGTAATTACTTAATGACAGTAATTAAAGAATTAATTATTAAATATAATTAAGTGAGTTAATTGGATTAGTTCAGATTTATCACTTAAGTTAATTAATTTAGAATAACCACCTGAAAATTTTAGGAATTATAATTACTTAGAAAAGTAATTAATTGATAATTACCGAATGTAATTGATTAAATGATAATCAGTAATTTGGGTATAATTATGTGTTAAGGGGTTAGTTTAATTTATTAATTAAAGAATTAATTAATAATTGTGATTAATTAACATAAATTAAATAATTAAAGGTTAAATTGATTCATTAATTAAGATTGATTAGTCCGTAATTAAAGTGAATTAATCAATGATAAAAGAGGATTTTATTCTAAAATAAATTGATATTAACTTAGGATAATTAACCTAGATTTATAATTAATACAGTTGATTCAAATTTATCAGTCAACTAATGAATTTTAGTTGTGAATGTTTGAACTTGACTGAATAATTAATTTGTCTGATATCCCTGATATTGATGCTTTGTGATATATCCTGATTTGTGTTATGATCTGGAATGTAATTTATTTATCTGAGATAAATGTAATTATCATCTGTGATATATATATATATATCTGTGTTCTATGAATAAAATATAAGCGTTATGGTTTATACCGCTTATCAAATATAAGCGTTATAGTTTATAAGCGCTTATCAAATAAATTTCTGTATTTGATCTCTGATGGTTGAATGATGTTGCACTATTGTGTTAAACCCCTGGACTACACCACACACACAATTATGGATTTCACGAGGAAATCGGTTAAGTCACAGATTTTTGAAATAGTTTTAAATTTGAATTTTTAAATTCAAATGTTTTGGAAATGGAATCGGAATAAATGTGAAAAGCTTTTGGAATGGAATTTCAAAAAAAAATGAAATTTGTTTCAAATTACTTGATTAAGTTTTGGAATTTAAATAATTTGATTTAAACTTAGATTCAAGATTTGAAATTGAATTATATGATTTGAAATTAGGGATTAAAGATGTTATGTTAGTTATATACGGGTTTGAAACCATATTTAAAGTATTGTTTTGGGAATTCGAATTAAACCAAAGATTGTAACTTGTATAAATGAAATCGGGTTTTTCCAAAATAAAACTATTGTTTCTAAATGATAAAAAGCTTTCGTTCCAAATTTTATTAAAGGGATTTCAAGTTTAAACTAAAATAGTTTTCCAGGTTATAGATAAATATTCGGAAATGAATTTTGAAATGAATCTTTGGGAACGATTTGAAAACTATAAGACAAATCTTTGATTTAAAGATTTAATGAATTAATCCTTTTGAAACAAAATTGTTTTGAAATCCGGGAATGACTATTTGTGAAAGTAGGTGAACTTTATGAAATAAATCTTTTGTTTAAAAGATTTGAAATGGTAATTGGTTTAAACCATTTGAAAGTAAGTTTTGAATTATTAAGTTGTGATTTAATTGAAATTCCATATCCATATGTTTTAAATATTGCGCTCACTATTCGGTTTAGCCGGTAAAGGACCTTTGTGTCGTATAACCCATTCCGAATATGTGGTTCGACGTTATGGATAGCATTTGAAGACCAGTGGTGAAGACCGGGTATTTGCGAGAGCGATAGGATGACCTATCGATTGTCTCTGCACGGAGTCGCGCCGGTATAGAGACACCCTAAGTGATGGGAAGTCCGATCGGGATTGTGAATACCCGGATTGCAAGGACTTCTTTGGAAGTGCCTTCGGTTCTGTTCGAACCCAGAACAGACTTGTATGGATTGTATGCCTGACATTACAATTTGAGATATAAAGCAGATTTCTTTCAAATACATTTATGTTGGTGGCGGAGAATTTATTCTCTTAGCTTAACACCCTTCTCTAAGACGTACGAGCTCAGATGTTATGTAGTTGAAGGTTATCAGCGATATGTTCCCAATTTGGTAATGTGGCATGCTGAGTGATGCTGATCATTTGTTGATCAAAGCGTGGTTTTTGTATAAAGCGTGGCTTTGTGGACGAGACTTCGTCGGACCTCACACCCCGGAATGGTCAAAACAGGAAAGATGCAGCAAGGTTATTGGGTGTAGCGCCCCTTAGGGTATGTACATCTCCTTCTGGATAGAAGTGGTATCATGGTATGGAGCTCAGATACTTAATTTATGTGGATATCGCATATATATATATATATATATATATATATATATATATATCTTACTTTGTGATTGTTGTTGGGGCCCCGGATAAAGGTTGGTTACGACCGGGGGATGGCATACTCGTGTCAGTAGTTACTCAGTTAGGAGTAACCCGGCCTTGTGTTGGCAGAGATCCGGTTAGGTTCTCGGGGACGTCCTTCCAGAGGCGTTCTCATGTGGCAATGGGAAGTTCCTTGGCCTGACCATTTGTTGGAAATCCAAAGAAATAATACGAGCCTTGTACGATATTAGTTGTAGAACCTACCATCTAATATGGTAGCTATAGTAGGCATAATATAATGGTACATATGCTGGCTAAGATTTATATTCTACTTTCGAAATGTTTTCTACACTATGCACTAATAATAATAATCAAATGATTTGATTTTGAGTCGTAAGCATCTTTGACTAACATAAGAAGAAATCTCCTCCAATTCTGCGTTTGCAATGTGTGTGTGGCGGGAGGTCTTATGGTAGTTTCATTTTCTAAAAGCATTGCGAATTGATTTTAAAAATATTTCTTTGTTTTGTTTTTAAAGATAAACTGTTTTTGTTACTCACACCAGTCCCATGACTGATCCGGAGTCTATTGTTTCTTTCCTAAACTCTGGGTGCTCAAAAATTTTTCTACACGAGTAGTCTAGAGTTGGGTTTTTCACATAGTCAGATTTAATAGATTATCGGAAGTTAGTTCAGTCTTTGGATGTGGACGAGACTTGCTTATCTTTGTGCATCGTGATGTTGGATCGAGCTGCTACCCTTGGAATTCTTCCTTGAAGACTATCTTAGAGTTATTTGTTCCGCTGCTAGTGTTATCTATTTTCTTTCTGCTGCTATTTTATTGTATCATATCTCTGATGTATATTGATATCTATTGGATCATCTGTTGTATCAGATATTGTATCAAAGCTATATATCAATGTATTATTCTTTTCTTCCGCTGTGTTGTTTACTTAATGTTGTTATAAGCACCGGCAAATCGGATTTGAACGGTCGAATCTACGGCATTCGAGTACGATGTAAAGTATGGATGTCGATTTTCGAACGCGAAAATCCTACTCGTTACAGAGCAGGTAAGTAGGGTTTGCGCGTTCTATTGCTGACGTGTCCATCTTTTCTATTATATTTTATTTTATTTAAATTTCTAATCCAGTCATTCTAACTCTCATAACTTTTGCATATGAGATCCGATTTATACATGGTTTGTTCTGCTGGAATCGTATCGAAATTTCGGACTTTTTGACCCTGGTTTAGGAAAATTCTGAGATTATTTGAATTTCAGGCTTAAATTGAATTTCAAATCGATTTGAATTCAAAGGTGAGCATTTGAACCCACTCGCAACTTCTAAAAATTCTTGTGTTAGTTAAGTCAAATTTATGTTACGATTAGAAATTTATTTATGGCTGTTTGGTATATTAAATTTGCTATTCCAGTTAATTTGAATTTATTTTGAATTTATTTTGAATTTATTTTGAATTTATTTGTCATTCAATTTATTATTTAATTTAACTTGCCAACTAATAACCTGTAAATAATAATCTGTTAATCGTTGATAATTAATGGTTGAATTGGATGATGATTTGTGATGGATGTTTGAATTTATTATTGGATGATTGGATATTATGCTTGATTTATACATTGATATCACTTTACAAGTTCCCTTATTTATTGTTTGGAAAATCACTATAGGTTGAAATGATATATACCCGAACGATTTATAGATTCGGCAAAAATTGTTATGGGTTGAAATGATAGACTCGAACGATTTTATGGTTTTTAATATTAACTCGGGATTGCGGACTGAAATGATATATATCCGTAAATATAAAATAACTACAGATTGAAATGATAAATATCCGTATCACTTGACCCTAGGGTAGAGAATTATATACAGATACTGGATTGGTTAAATTAAATGACTTTAAAATCCTTAATTTTTGAAATTAATTAAATGATATTGGAAATAAAATTTTATTGATATAAATTTAAATTATTATCAAAATCCAAGTTTTATATTAAACGTGGAACTGGTTTAAAGGAATTTAATTGAAAATTTAAGGTTGATTTTGAAGTATAATTGGAATTTATCGGAATTGAGTTATTAAAATCGTTTGAAATATAACTTTGAAAATATTGAAATTGGAGTAATTTAAATTAATGTTTCAAACATGGATTGAAATTGATATAAATTTAAATGTCTCATTGGAAGTTGAATTGGAAGATTTGGAATTGGGTTTTGTTGATTTGGAAATTGAAATTTGTCCAAATGTGTTGAAATGAAATAGATAGTTAAATTGATATAATTTTCCCCAAATTCATATTTTAATATATACTATTTAAAAATATGTTATTTTAAAATTACCTAATTATTAAGATTTTCAAATTTCTAAACTATTTTAATCTATACTGACTATATAAATTATTTTAACCTATGTTAATCCAATTGAATTATTTTAAACCATTTAAACTCATTTTAAATCTAATTAATCTATTTTAAAGCTATTTAATCTATTTTAATTATATTTAATCTATTTTAAATCTATTTAACTATCTTAAACTTAATTAGAGAATATTCCAATCTATTTTAAAATATAACTATTCTTAATATTTATTTTAATTTTGTTAAACAAATTTTAACTATCTAAACTATCTTTCAAAAACATCAAACTAAATACAGTAGATGTGTTTATATTTTAAATCCTCAATTTTAAAGTGAATATGGTTAAATGATATTATAACCTAAGTTAGGATTTTAACTACATTATTTGATTTGAATATGAAGTTTGGAAATGAGGGTTGTAAACTATTTTGAAATATGAATTTTGAAAGTGGGTATAATTTCAAAAGTGATATTGTTCGAATTGAATACGATATTTTGATATCTGTTGTAAATTGGCTTTTGAAATATAAAAGAACCATCTGGTGTGAAATAAGTGTCTGGTTGGTACAGAGATCGAGATCAGATATTGTCATACTGTCTGCCAATACCGAAAACCACTTTAACAACTGTATATGTGGTGGAGATTCCAGAAATGAAGTAGGGTGGTTTGGTTAACGATTTCCATATGAGGTATGACGTGACCATGACTCCCGTGAGTCAGCATAGACGTGACTAAAACAGGAGCCATGCCGGGCCAAGTGAGGTTGCACCTCCGATCGAACATATTTCTTCGATACCATTCTATTACTTTGTGATTGATTGGGTGGTCACCCTTGATTTTGATTAAGGGAGTGTGTCTGAAACGGATGTTAGTAGCTGCTATGCGTTACCACCAGTCCAGAGCCGCAATTGGTATATCTACCCTGACATTGCCTTGAGCGCCGTGTTCACATTCCCTAGGGGATCTTCTATGAGTTTTTTTGTATCAGACCTATGGGGTGCCTTCTGGGTAAACCTCTAGCTTATGGAGGAGCTTACGGTACTGTATAGACTATGGAAATATATAAAATATGTTAAGGGGGGTATGGGTAACGCCTTAATGCTATTTTAATACTTTTAGTTTACTGTAGACATATTATAATAGCGTATTATACTACATAGTAGATAGTTTGACGGATCCTTAGGAGATGGTAATCCCAAACATATCTTAAGTTATTGCACTCATGTTAGACACTGGATAGGAGATGTCAAACCCTGTAAACATCTCTGACGCTGTCACATGCATATTTACCTTTGATTTAACTTACATAAGAGCTTTTAGTTCTGACTTGAGTGTTTTGTATTTTCAATTCGCTCGGTTCAGCCTGAGCATTTCAGGGTTGAAGACCTTATTTCTGGAGGACAAAGGGAAGATTTGTATTATTATTATTTATGATATGTATCCTACTACATCATGTTGTTACGCTGCATTATTTTATTTATTCCTGTTTATGCAACTCTGATGTTTGTGTTGTAAAAAATAACCAAATGTATTTTTAAACAGCTTCACGAAATGTTATTTGATTATTATATTTTGTCATTTCGCTACGAGATTCTGTTTTGTCTTCCTTTTCTTCTTCTTTTCTTATTTACCCCAATAACAGTCTGCCTCTTCGTATGGTTTGATTCTTCATGTATGTCTGCTTAAAACGTCCAAAAAGACAGGTCATTACAGTCAATCCCCATAATTTCTATACAACAAGTCCAAAGAATACTGAGGAAATATTATCGAAAGTCTCCTACCAGACGGTATTATTACTCAATATATTCCTCGCTACACATCACTAAAATCATCATAAATAAAAAATTTAAAAAATAGCAATATCATAAATCTATATGGAAGGATGTCATCAGTGTACCATATCAAAATACTAATCAAATCAACATCGACGGTGAATCATTCATAATATTCGATTCGATATGAAAGAAATGAGAAATCAAGAAAGTATAATAAAATAAACTAATCAAATATATATATATAACAATGAAATTAATATTTAATAGTAAATCACTCACACATACAATCTTAATATATAGAGATGTGAGCATCATAATTGCATTCAAGAATTAAATGGAATATTTAAATAAACGTCAAATTATTAAGCACACACTTTTTACTTAATTATATTAGTATCCTTTTATAATTCTTAATTTAACATATGTAACTAACAATATACTTTGAAATGTTTAAAATGTAATTAGAACATTCCTTCTTATTTTCTTGAATTTATATAAACCTTTAATATTTATTTAAAATCGAATATTGATTTCCTTTTAATAAGTAAGTTATTTTTATATGTTAAATACTAAATTATAAATAAAATTATTGTCAATAAAATTAAATATTTAGTTTATATAATTTCTCATATTTATTTTCAATGCAAATATAATTTATTTACTATTAAAATAGATGCTACAAAAATAGGATAACACGAGACACGAACCATGGTGCGATGACTGAAAGGCACAAGCCTTTACGACCAAGCAACATATAATTTTATGCAAGCGGTGGCACCATCGATTGACATGTAGCATTCGACTAGTTGGAGCTTAGGGGGTTGACCACTTAATCTCCCATGTCGCACTTTGACCTCTATCCTCTTTCTTCTTACCATTACCTTCTCCATTTTAACATACTATCAAGTATATAGACTATATTTATTTTTAATTACCTATATGTATTTTTAATTTTTTAATTTTTTCTAAAGAAGAATGGACCGGTTCCATCGGTAGCGATCGATAGATAGTCCTGCCAATCACATGTTCCTACACCTGAGTCTCACAACTTCAGGTGATCTCCTCCTTCTACATGTTGTTATCTTCACCAATTTGTTGCATGCACAATGTATATGATAAAGCATCCATATGAACCCAACATATAAAATGAAATAAAACATGTAGACATGGATTCAGTGAGTTCGTACTCGCCTGAACCTGTGAACTTCATCTTCCTCTCTTTCTTTGACTTCCAGTGCCTCTTACCATCGACGAAACCCAAATTTATTCTTGACTTAAGTGCTTATCAATGTCGAGATGCACATATTCAATTATTGAGCATTATGGTAATTTATTTAATTTTTTTTAATTTAAAAGAGAAGGATTATTGGAGAAGGAGCATCAGGTTGTGTAAGTAAGTGAACATGCTTATTTCTATAAATGAAAGAGAGAAACCCAGAGTTGGAATAATCTGCAAATAGAATTATCATGAAAATGATGATGGGTTTGGGGTTGGGAAACATGGGCTTTGGTTTAAGTTAATGAAAAAATATATTTTTTCCCTTTTATTTTCCTTTATGAACTATTTTCTATTTAAACCAAATCGCAATAAAATTTCATATAAAATTTATATTTACAATACTTAATTATCTGCTAACAATATAAAATTTTATAGAATTTGTTTCTATATTTAATTATTTAAAATTTAAATACCCAAAATTCACATTTTAAATCCATTTATTAATTAATTTCCTTATTAATTTATTTTATAATATTTTATATAAATAATTATTCTCAAAACCATTTAGGTTCATCATTAAATATTTTAATACAAAATTTCGATATTCCAAAATAAATCTAAATTATTCATATTTAATTTCTAAAAATCCATTTTAGGAAATTAAATGATTATTATAACTTTTAATAATTACCCATAACTTTCGAGTTGTTACAGTCTCCTCACCGGAGACTGAGCAGATGGACTTGATTGATCATTGGTTCCCATCACCGAAAAGCAAGTGGATTGGGCTCAACATGAACTAACAAACCGAAGAGATCGGGGATTAAACCGACAATCTTAACAGCTCAAGAATTGGAATAGTCACCGATTACATGATCCGGATAGATTTGAACTAACCTAGATATTGATAATGCAATCCAAAGAAATTAAAAACTAAACTTTGGAATTGAACACCGCTTGACTTTGAATTTACTTGATAATGATGATCAAATTACGTCATTGCTTCAATTCCGTCAGACTACTTTATGACGGGAGTCGAGCGATTTCATGCAATTTATAGACGATGCTCCAATCGATGACAATGAATACCATGATTGGTAACTATGATAAATAAATGGTTGATGAAAGTCATCGCTTCGATCTGATTGAGTGTCCTTATAATGAAATACCAGGCGATACTGGATGATTTATAAGAAACGCTCTAAATGCTGGCAATGAGCTTCCACGATTATTGACTTTGATTACCTGACGCATGATTTCAATATTACAACCTAAGTCCCAAAGGAACATGGATGGGATTGATTTTGACATATGATTGCTAACTCCTAGACCAACACGGGTTGATTTTGATTTATTTATGATATATGATTTGATAATTCCAAAAAAACACAAATGATAATGATTCATCACTAGCACTTAAGCGAGGATTGACTTCTTAGCTATAACGGGTCGGAATGATTTTTGATCAATAGGTGAATCCGAAGAAACTGTATGATTTGCCGTGATTCAATCAATCGTTGGATAGGAAACTGAAATACCAGCGATTTGATGACTTCAATGTTTATTCTTAAACAAAGCACACCTTACATTCACAAGGCATGTTTAGGCGGCAAATGTTACGGTCAAATTTTCAATAATCTTCGAGCGGACATAAACGACCGAATTGGATGAGCAAACGATGAAGAAATGATCCAAGGGCTTGGAAAGTACCACAAAAGGACAAGATAAAAGAAATATTAGAAAATTAGACAAAAAAACTCATCATGTGTTCATAACTCAGCAAATCATAGATTGGACCTGAATCAAGACTTTGAGCGGATATGTAAAATGCTGGGATCAGACTCGAAGTAGGAGAAGAAAAATTAGAAGCACTGCAACCTCTAAGCGACACAAAGCATGACCCAAAGAAAACAAGATGACAGCTCGAAGTCGGAATCAAACCTAGTTCAAAATCGATTAGGCTATGGTTCTTCACAGATCCTTAAAGCTTGGGTCAGGGACCATCACGCGACTCTTGTGGGATGACGTCCACGACACATAAGACGTGTGGAGTAATTTTCGGAGATTATCTTAGAGGTTTTCATCTATAAATAGAAGTGTAATGTACTTTGAAAAGAAATTTTTGATTCTCTTCAACTATATACTTCTAAAAATATCAAGTTGTAAAATCATAACTCTAAAAAAATACCGAGCTGGATTCCTACCGAGTTATAATTGCCAAGTTGTAAAATCAGCTTTGTAAAAAAAGAATAATCAATAGAAATCGATTAAATGGAAATAGGCCCAAGTATTCATCGAATCACTACAAAAATCTCTTGTTACTTTTCTTCTTATTTCCTTATTTCTTCTCTAATCTTTACTTTTAATATTTCATTGAGTGTTTAGGCTAATTTTGGAGCAAACATTTTTTATATTATGCATAAATGCTTAAATCAAGGTGTTTTCTTAACAACATCGAGGGCACCCGAGTCGCTCGATACAAAATAAAAATAAGCCTAATTATAATGGATTAACCCAAATTCAAATATGATAGACGTGCATTATTGTAAGACACTTGTAGAAAAGAGCAAACAATGAGCATTACAGAAGAAACAGTTATTCAAATTACATAATAAGAAATACCATCTTCTTAATAAAAATGAGGGAGTCCAATCCTCCTTACAGAAAAAATTACAAAAAATATTCACTAGCCTACACTCAATGCTCGATAATGTGGTAGTCCTTCTCATGAGTCATTGGCTTCTATGTCAAAAGGAATGTGGTCAGAGTCAAGGTGCTTGAGAGAGAGGCAATTTTCTCGTACATTAGGGTTTGATGAGGGATTTGACCCGCGGCCTCCATCTCCACAGCCACCTCTCTTCGAACATTAGCGTACTAGATGAAATTGAGAAACTAGAGGACCTAGGGTAAATGATAGTTGGTATCAAAGATGATCTTGAGCATCTTAGTCATCCACTAGTTCCATTTCCCCTCTAGTTTAGTTTTCTCCTCCTTATAGTGCTCGGATGTTATGCAATGCTAATGTTGAAGGAGCAACGCCTTCATGTCCTTTACCTCCTTTTCCTTTACCTCCATTAAGATCCTCAAAAGTCCTAGCTCTACTTTGACCCTTTCCCTACAGGCCAACGCAACAGCCCACTCCCTTAGGGCTATATCCCTATTCGTCTACGTGGCATCCCTTGCATCCTTCACCTGTTGCTCTTAAGCCAAGTGTTATGTGGTAACCTCCACTACATGCTTCTTTAGCACCATGACATCTTCGCGAGTGTCGAAAGCACAGGATCTAGCTTGTAGAAGTGAAAAACGATAATAAAAAAATAGTTGAAAAGGGAACCCAATTTAAAATAATTTAAGAAGAAAGCCTCCCTAATGTAGATATTCAACACCTACTTAGTAGAGTGGTCGGACCATCTGGACTTAGGCCTGCCTGCTTGTGCCAAGACCATGAGGTCATCCCAAGAAAGGCTAGAGGTAATCCAGCCAGGCTGTCTCATTCTTTGCCTCCACCACTGACAAGATGGTCACCCCAGTTACCTCCCATTGGTCCCCTAATAGCTTCCCCTTCCAAGAGAATCAAAAAGCTAGCTCCCTGCTAGAGTTCCCCATGTCCTCACTAGTTTGCCGCCTTTTGAATCAAGTCGAGTCTGGCCCGGCGGCGGCTCCAGATCGGTGTATATCATGGATATTGAGATGGTGCTATAAAGGAAGCACTGAGGGCAGTATGATGTTAGGGTACGATGCAGAGCATCCTTATCCAATTTGTTGTGGCAGTGGGGTGTCAATTGTTTAGAGTCGACGATGCCTAGGGTTATATGTGAGGGGTCTACGATGGGGCATTCCTAGCATTGACAGAGTGAAATAGCTCGGCAAAGTTAAACCACACCGCTATAAATAAAAAGAAACGTGTTAGTCATTTATAAAGCAAGAAAAATGATAATACTGCATATTACAAGGCAAACCAAATGGATCTACCCATTACTTGTCCCTACCGCTCCTCTAATTAAGTGTGGGTAAGGAGACCCCTGGTCACAATTAGTTTATGCCCATTTGAGGTTTGTATGTCGGGGGGTGTTGGAACTGGGTCAGCCCGTAGCGGAGTTAAAGGGTAAATTTCAAAAAAAATCATTTATTGGATCTTCGTTGGGCTTAGATAGTCTAAATTCAATTACAAATTTTCTGAATCTCCTTTTTCCCTTTTAAATTTTCATCATATTACTATAATTTTTAAAATGCTTAAATTTAATTTAATAAATTGTATATTATGATGAGCGCGTCAAATACACCCCTCTATATAGCGTAAGTTCAAAATATGAAAGGTGAACATAGTTAATGCGAACGTCGTTTAGGTGTGAGGAATTACATCCCAAAGAATACATTTCCCCTCTACATATGCCTTTTGTCGTCTAAAACAATAAAGTTTTTTCTTAATACAGATATCTATATGTATATATTTATGTGTGTGTGTGTGTGTTTACATGTATAAATACAAATACATACATACACAATAAATATTTGCATGGAAGTTTAAATTGAAATAGAATTATTTATATTACATGTATTAATTCATTGAATGCAGTGTCTAACTAAAGCAGTTTAAAAGTTTCCTCCTGCATCTTACACAAAACCCTTTTCGAATTTTTGAGTTAAATACAAATACACACACACATAAATGATAGTACATAAATATATAAAATTTGGTACACACACAAACCAAAATAAATTTTGAAATAAAATGAAATAATATATATATAGTTTATGAAATAGAATGTTTCCTTTAAACAAAGATTTGTACAAGATTTAACACAATTGCAAAGAAAGGAATAAATCATTAATTTATCGTTTCCCCTTTTTGTTTCAGTTAACAAAATTTGTTATAGAATGAATTAAAACATAACACAAATAAGTCATCATATTATGTTTTCAACATAGATTAATTAATGTAATTCTAATGTGAAAACGAGAGTATTAACCAAAATATTTCAATTTTTTTTAATAACAATAATAAAAAAGACACCGTAGCATACACAGATTTGTGATAAGAAGGTCTAGATCTAAGTTAAACAAACAAGATAAATAAACATATAGAACAAAGACAAATGAAATTATTATTGTTCATAGCAAAATAGCAGTGAACATAAAATGGGTTTTTAAATCTTGGCAAGGATATATAATTTTTTCAAGACGAGGGTTTGGAACATTCAAATCAAAATACAAATTCACACATATGAACAGAGGTAAGAGATAGAGAATAAATGGGATGTAAACAAAATTAAAAGATATGTAAATGTATAGGATTACCTTTAGATGAAGCCTGGAGAAACACCTTGAATGATTGAATAGCTCCAAGATCCGATAGATCACTCGCTAGATCTGCATCAATCAAGAGACAACCACCATTTGTTATATTTAATTTTGCTTGAAGCTTTTCCACCATAAAAGTGGACCTAGATGTCTTTGCAGAGAGGGAAAAATGCTAGGAGAAACCTAATTAAAGGAAGAAATAAATGTGTAATGAATATTTGGTCATTTTCTCTTCTTTAATTAAGATTGCCCTTTCATTTCAATTTTAAAAAAAACCTCCCCTTCTCTATATCATAGCTGACCATCATATTGGGCAGTGGGTCCAAATTTTTCCAAAAGTCTAATTAGTATTATCTCTATTTAAATCTAATTTTATTTCCTACCGATATCGTATACCAATGCACTCGTTTATAACCTTTTATATACTCACATTATTAAATACCATAGGAAACCAAACAAATTGAAGAAATATTTTTAATAATTAATGTTTCACAAATATTAATTAGTTTAATTTATTTAAAGCGCATTTTAGTATTTGTCTTGTTTAAATTGAATTTAAACATTCTATCGATATGTAAGTCATACGCCTGTTTATAACTTTTATATACGCATTTTACTAAATATTAATGGCATCCAACAAATAAAATAAAACTTCATAATTAATATTTCTTAAATATTAATTAATTTAATAAATTTAAACTACTAAATAATTAAATAAATTGCGTGGTTGATTCGGAATATTCATCATTTCGGTTGTAGGACTCAAAGGTGTAGATTTGATAAGCGATTAATATTGAACAATTCGAATATTAACATTCACACATCACCTTAGCTAATGAAGTGACATTTTGGCTTATTTTTTCACTTATACATCCTTTGGTAAAATATATTTGTACTTATTATAAGCATTATATTAGTAACAACTATTTACGCTAATTCTCTTTGTTAGAATTATATCACTTTGGACATATGGAACTTGGTAGTGGTCAAAATCCCAGTGTCATCCGGATTCAACTTTATAGTCCAAACACAAAGTCCTTGGCTTAACAACATCTGTTACTAACCGAACTATTCTTACCAGAGTTTTTGACTTTGAGTTGACTTCTGTTGACTACGATGCTAACTTTACGTAACCGAGAAGACAAATCCTCTCTTGAATAATGTTTCACTTTCAATGTTTCCCGACCCAACTATAGTCGTTCAATGGACGTTGTGCCATGATTAAATTGTAATCAAAGTAGAGCTTTAACATCGAAGATCAATGGTATTCTCAAGTCAAAAGAATAGTGTAATTTTGTCACATCGATATTTTCTGTTTGACCTTAGTTATATTAACCGACATAAATCTATCGAGTGAGTCATTTCATATTTATCCAATAACTAGCAGTATGTAACATCTTGGTGCCCCCAACATCCATGAGTAATACAATGTCCAACATTTGGAGAGTGTTACGTACTCATCTCAATGGATATCTCGATATCTAGTCTTGATATATCTTGATTATGAATATTCAAAATGGTATTTTTATTTTCATTGTGATAAATTACTTACAGTTACAACACTTTGTAACTACTATCACAAAACATACAATTTATGGATTTTCTTTCAAATATACTTATAATTAAATTACTTAATTAATATAACACTTTATACCAAGTATGTAATAGAAAGAAAATACATTTTATTTCAAACAAGATTGGTTATCGAGTTAGATACATGTAACAAATTACATGATGCTTCTTGGGAATATCTCCAACTCTATCAATCTTCCACTTTCACTTAAAGTCAATTATGGAATCTTTTCCAACTTCTTCAATTGGTTTTCTTAAAATCTAATCGGGTTAGTCCTATATTAAATGGTAAGCTATTTTGTTTTAATCATCTACTCTATTAATCAACTTCCTCCGACGCCGATAAACTACCTTTTTCGTGTGGAACAATTCAAAGTTTGTCTCTCAACTTCTAGGGCTTTGTTACGAACTATATCGTAACATAGTAATCATATGGCACTGTTATAGGATTCTCAATATTTGGAATCACCATCGGCTTAGTTATAAAATTTATGCATTTATTATGTATATATTGCTTTTATTATAGTGCTATTTTAGGGCCACATACTTAGCATTTTTCATTAAATCAACCACAGTGTTTCATTTGAAACATCTCCAACTTAAATATTCTTAAATTAAATATATTACCGACATATTACAATCAATATCGCTTATGAAGTTTGATTCCGAACACCCTTTCATAAGGAGTTCGTTGTTTCCATAAACAATTCTACGGTATTTCATAAATACAAGAGAACACCTCAAACAACCATTTATTGATTTCAACTTGGATTTGATATTTGGTTCATGTATCAAATATACAAACAAACCATGATATGGTACAAAACATAAAATGTATGATAATTCCAATTGCCAATGCATAAGGAATCCATTATACATGTTCTGTGTTAAACATTTTAATAAGGTGTCTTTATATATCGTTTTGGACATGTCCTTTATACTCACTATAAAAGACATCATTTACAAATCCAACATTGAGTTTTAAAACAACTAAAAATGATTTTAATACTTGCATCATTAACAATCAGCAATGGGTTGATTATTTGACTTAGAAACATCTATGTACCTTTTAACGTCCTTTCTTATGGACACACGCTTCCTCTGTGTTTTAATTAAAATCAAACTATTTGATATTTCTATTAAAATAGGTTTTCAATTTTGATGCTTGTCGAATGATACTTTCATATCAGTTCTTCGTTCATGTCCAAAACCTACAAACTCAATATTGCTTTTGCTGACTTCGAAACTCTGTCGTTGTTATAAGCAAACAGTCAAGTCTAAATCTTTATTTACAATTCTTGGTTTTAATACATATGTTCCAAAACACAAAGTCATATTAGGTGATAATTTTGTGACTATATACGAATCAACTTGAGCACATCAAATGGTGAATCCATTAAGCTAATTTCAATATTTAAAATTCACGATGCTATTCTATCTATGTGGCTCATTATATTCCAAACGCATTTGTCTTTCTCTTAATGGCACATTTATGATCAATTGATCATATCTCTTTGGATATAACTGTCAAAATCATATTTTGGTAATGTACTTAGAATCTATTTTGGATTTGTGCATTGTACCATATTATAGAGTCAATACTCTTAATGATTTAATTAAATAACCGAGGATTGCTTATTATTAACATGGACAAGAAACTTATGGTTTCTCTTTGACGTACAAGAATACTCATTAGACATTCTAATGTCTTGTGTTCATTCAGGTTTGGTAATTTCACTTCATCACGTATAATCGGTTTTAACCTTGGGTCGTATCTATATCTATTTTACTACCAGTAATTTCTTAAGGAAATTCATTTGCTACGAAGTTGGTACTTCTTGAAATAATAATTGTTTCTTATTACGATAGAACAGGCATTCATTTTATGAATTGACATAAATAAATTGATTTGGTATAAATTCATAATGTTTATGTTGATAACATAAATCAGTCATCCAATGACTATCATTCCAAACTTCTTTCAGCGTGATTCGCATAAGATCCCTTACCTACAATTATTATGTGGAGTCTTTCGACTCACACAATCCATTGACTCTTAGCCTAGGATATGATGGAGTTTCCTATAAACTATTATCTCTTTTGTATTTTTTAAACAATTCTTTGAATTATTTTAGTTCTAACCATGCATAATATTCTTAAATACACGGCTTATAGAAAAAATTTAACTCAAGTTCACTTAATATCAATCATGCTTTATCCACCAAGTTCGATTACTCTTATCAATACATCATTATGTATTATAGGGAAGAGTGACTCTTCAACCTAAATCTCTAATCATTTTAGGAATATTTAGGACTCTTTCCTATATACTTACCCATTTGATAAAATCGAATCGTTTTTTTAATTTTACTTCCATTTTGTATTCCATCAACTTACTGTAAACATGCCCCATCTATATCAAATACGTACATTCATGCTTATGATAATCCGTTGATGAATATAACGAAGTATGTGAAACCATTTTGGTATTATAAACTTATGACTACATACATCTATATGTATCAACTCGAAGAGTTCATCAACTCTTAAGACGCTTCCACTGATGAGTTCTTTTCCTTTAATTATATGAGGTATAATTCACTAGTGCCATAAGATTCATAATCTTGTAATCAAATAATTATTTCTCAGTCTTACGGGCTAGTATATAATTCCAAAATGATTGTAAATAATTTCAGACACTTGGGTATTTTCTAGTGTATCACTTCTGTTAAGGAAATAAATACCACATTATAGTTTTATTTCATAATGAATATTTTTAATAATCTCATTTAAATAAAACCATTTCTATTCTTTAGTCATCATTGAAGAATAGATATTATGTCATAAATAATGTGGGGTACATTTTGCAAAAATAATATTCATAATTTGATGCAATCAATAAGTGTTATGTAGCATGCTCCCACTATTTCCACAATTATAATAATAGCGTACCAAATACGAAGGTCCATCATCCACTAAACATACACTATTTATTTCGTATAATGTTACTAGTTTATAGTCAGGAGTTCTTTGATCAATTATCTTGAACTCAAATAAATAAATCTCATAAAAACGATTTTCTATATGAAAATATATTTTAGAATAGAAATCATATTTCTTATTCTAATGTTAAGTATCAATCACTATTTTACAACTTTCATTTTCGATGCTACTTTATGAAGTAGAAGTGATCATTCACTCTCTTCATCTAAAACTTACCTTAAATCACATCTACTCTTATATATTCGTTTTTATTTCTAAATGGTCAAACCATTCAAAAGAAAACCTTATTGGAATATCGTAACATACTCTATACAAAAGCACAATCAATTATCCTTTGCATTTAAGGATAATCAAATATATTGCACATTACATTAATTGATCAAACCGATAGTTCAATGGTCAAATCTTAGATCTATCTTGTAGCTTTAGTCTAGTATCATATTTAACACATTGTAATCCTTTTGTAATCAATCAAATTGTATACCCGATCTCATAGTACTATTTATTGGCTTATTTCAAATGAACTAACTACATTGAAGTATAATACATTATGAACTATGATTGCTCATCATATAACACCTAATGCGATAATATATGTATCAAATATCCATAGTATTGTGTTGTTTTTGAGTTCAGAACTCATAAAATGCTATACACGGTCTCGACCAAATAAAAACGTAAGTGACCAAATTGCAAACGTATTAAGTAGTTAAAAAATTAGGCACTTGCATAGGTATAGAAAGCATTAACATGCAAGAAGTATTTTGTAGTACGTAATATATATATACATACATACATACATACATACATACATATATATATATATATATATATATATATATTTGTCAATTTTTGATTCAGTTTGTTTGTATATTTTAATTGATAAACATTTTTTTAATCATATTAAATGCACATATTTATCATTGTTGATTATTATAACATCATATCGTACATATTATGACAATATTATAAAGGTTAAATGTTATTATTTCATTTTTCTAATAAGGCTTCCACTAATCTTTTATCTTTATTCAAAACCAAAGACAAAACATAGAAGTCTTTCAACTTCACTAGTTGGTGTTAGGACTCAACTTTCTTGGGACTTTGACCTTAAGTTTTCTCAACAAACTATAGCTCCATATAGTGGATAACACCTTATCGGCTATGTCATATACAACTCATAACCCATGTTACCTTGTCCTTATTTCACTTTAACCTTGATTTTTCTTAGTAAATTGAAATGAAATTATGCACTCGTACCTAGCATATCGCGGTGGCCTAAGTATTGTTCTCTCGGATAGAAAAGAGATAATTTAACTCAAGTTCCAAATGCGCTAAGTTTAATAGGAAGTATTAACCCAAAAATGGATCAACACCCTGGAGTACAATGTGAAAGCACCAACCCTATTAAAACAGAGAAAATATAATAGAAAATAGCAAAAAAGTAGATGAGACAAGGCATTTTTGTAGCGGTTTGGTTGTTAACTAAGCCTATATCCACTTTATAGATTTGATTATCGGCTTGATCTAGTTTGAATGAGATTACACGGTGATTGAGAAAGAAATAGTTACATGTACATGGGTTATACTGATTCTAAGTCCTAGAATTGCCTAGAATAGTTTCCTTGGTGACTATGATGTAGAGGAAAGGGTTGAAGAAGAGATGGAGATCCCGCGTAGTGGTAGCATAATCCAAATCATTTGTTCGTTGCTTTATGGTTTGTATTTATAAGGGTAGCAATCATGTTGGATAAGAAACCCACTACCGGAGAAATCCTGGGACTAGCCCAAGATAGCGTAATAAATATTGTAACGACCGGAGTTAAGGTTTAGACCAAGCATTGAGTCAATCCTTTGACTCAGGGCTGAGTCATCCTTAGCCATATCTTGGTTAAATCCTTTTGTTCTAATCTCCTTACTTCATCTAGATGCTCTCCATGTAATTTTGTAGGTTATTGATGAGTTTTGATCATTTTCTTCCATGACTTGGATTATCTTGTCATTTGGACCATCATGTCTTCAATTTTGATCATTGGCCCTCTAAAACTCTATGAACTTCATGAATATGCATAGGAAGACTAGGGGATCACTTGATAAAAATATGAGGATGCCATAGCTTGGCATTTAGACTCGGTACCGAGTCAAGGGTGTTGACTCAGGCCAAGTTAAATACTTAGCTTATTTTTGACTTGTACTTTCTTGAGCCTTTCCTCTTGTCCTTTTGAGTATCTCTGCCAAATTTTACGTCGTTATGTCTTCGTATCGACATTCTATCTCCTAATGATTTCTGCTTGGTTAAAAATCCAGTTAACATTCCCCTCCCAAAGTATGCTTTCATTAGAAATAAGGTGTGCTCTTGAACAAGATAAGTCTTGAACTGATATATTATGAGTTTCAGTTGATTGTCCGATTCCATTTTGAGATGTTGTTTTTAATTGGTTATTTTTGATTTGCTATTTGTTCTGGACTCGATTTGGATTTCAATTCTCTATACTGACAATGATCTTCACTCTAAAATTTACGTAAGGCTATAAGTCGGTATATAGGTCAATTGTGGTGAGTTGGAGCTGACTCGTGTTGGAATTATAAACAAGGTACCGAGTTTAGACCAATCTCATCCCGTGTTAGTGACTTATGAAAATTTTGAGTTAAATTTTCTTTTACTTATAATCCTTTACTTAGCCGAACTCCTCACTTGCTTCATTTCCTTCGAGCCAACTTTTCTCTACTCGTCTCTAACCGATTCAAGCTTTATCCCCAACGTTGTTCAACTTCCAACCTCTTCATAAAAGCTTTGACGCCTTTACCTGTCTCTTACCGTCATCCGATCAAGTCATCGATGCTCAGGTCAACGCATGGATGACCCGGACCTAATTCATAACAAAATCGAGGTTGAAGCAGCCTCTCGTGTGGACTATAGGTTGGCGATGGTGGATTCATGCTTGGTTGGTGATGGGGATGGTGTAGTCAATTACAATTATAAGAGGGAGTTGGTTGAATCCAAACACAATTTGTTAGTGGTGTGGTTAGGGCTTGATCTCATGTTGGATGCATGTGAATCAAGAGACAAGACATGCTTCCTAGTTCGAACCATCTCTTTTCATGGAATTGACTAAAGCTAGATCATCAAATTAATTTCGATACGATGATTCACTTTAGATTTGAATGTGCTGGATGGCTCCATTGCTTTGCATTTCTGCACCTCTAGTGCTCTTGAAAAGAAAGAACTTTCCAAGTTGCTTCGAAATATGGTTCTGTTATAGATTATTGATCAATTACGGGTAAATACTAAAAATGATTTCAAAGGATGATATGGATTGCTTTTTCAATATTAGCAAGTTATCTACACACAATGGTCCATTCGTAGTTTTTGGGATACTGGACTCATTCCATATAGATAACACACTGCACCTACCCTAGTCAACACTTGGAATCCAATTGGTTAGTAAACGCAGACTTCCTTTCGATTTCAAGGGTTAATTGAGCGGGAACTCTTATTAGAAATAAAGCGTACCTGACCATGATCAACAAGTTTTATTGTCTAGAATGATGCCCCAGTTGACATGCCACAAGTCCATTGATAGGGTGTCACACCTTTAGAAGCTGAGTTAGCAACTACACCAGTCTCTCCATCTATTCCCATGGGGATAAGCCAACACGAGACTTCTAATTCCTACGGCCCGCTAGTTCCTATATCCCTATAGTCGACCAGTTTCCTCTTGGGCTAAGAATTTTGATCAGCCTTCCTGAATAAGCGCCCTTAACCTTGACAGCTAAAATGCTTCTAAACATATGCGTGTAGCATGGTATACCCAAGGGTGATGTTCATCTGCCTACTCTGGTCGAGTTTGCACTTAATCCTCTAATAGGCTTTATCGCTTGCAATCGATACATGTGCCTAAGTGGTGCTGTGCTTCAAGATTTAGGATTGATGCCACTTCAAATTCATCCCAACAGTTATGTACTTTTAAGTTCCTTGTATGTCTTATTCATGACCAAGCTTGGGTGTCCCCTACACTTCCAGAGGAGACACGACAACCTATCCTTTATAATTATAGAAGCTTAGAGGGGAGTAAGTTGATAAAGGGTCTTTACAACAAACGTTCCGTCTTCAAGAGCGAGTTATTCTTCATTCAATGTCCAGAAGGCTTCAAGCACTTCTGGTCATATGGAATTAAGTCTTTTTTCCTTTGCTCTTTCCATTCCAAGTGATTTTACATTTTCATTACCTATCATATGTCTTATGTTAATCATCCTAAGGTAGGAAAATAACGACGAGCTCAAAGCAATGCTTGAAAATCTTAACGTTATAAGAGCTTCCGAGCGCACAGTGGAGTTTCTTTTGACGAATAAGAACCTCTGATGGTTCAGCTTGCTTCATCCTGATAGATTTGCTATAGATTATGAACCATCAACATCGAGTGGCCCTAGGAGGCACTCTAGTTCTCTAGCCCATGCTTGTGACTCCTATGAGGAGGCTCGAGAAGTAGTAGTTGGTCCATCTGGGGAAGCACAACCCAAAAAGATTCATAGAGCTGACACAGACTTACCCTCTAGAGAGGAAATTATAAGGGGTAAGATGAGACCCATAGATTATCTCTGATCCCCAAAGAAGAAGACAAAACATTTTAGAGGAGAGATGGGAAATAGTTTATGGTTGAGGAAGGAGAGGAAGAGGGTTCTGATGATGATGATGATAGCGACATTCACATCTCCACAGAAAGAGATGAATCTTTCGACAGGTTGCCAAAAATGAGTCCTGGTCTTCCTAAGCTTCCTTCTCTAGATTTGTTAACTACTGAGATATTAAACCCAGAACTCCCAATTTTTCTTCCTCAAGAACAACCAACTATTGAATTTCCAAGATGTAACAGAGGCCAGTCACTAAGACCCCTATTGGGACCACGTTATCTTCTGATTTCATGAGAGATCTCGCCATATGTAGGTGAACATGAGGATATTTCCATTAAAGAAATGATAGCTGAGATCGACTTGAAAATCGACAGTACCTCAAGCGCATTTGTGAGCGGTGGTGAAAAGACTCTGACCCTTAAACCCTGCCAATATGGTTGGTAGAGCATATAGGGAGTTATCGGCACTACACACTTAAATTTAGGATCATAGACACACATCTCTACATCGCGTTAAGTCCTAATTTCGAGTAATAACTTCATTTTTGTTTCTATTTCAGGTGTTGTGGGACATGGGTTATACCATTAGTTACATTAAGACACCAGATCCCGCAAAAGTAAAGCTTCTGATCTGGCTTATTCCCTCCTCGTGAAATTGATGAGGAGAGAAGGAAAAGAAAATAAGTTGACACTCATTACTTGGATTAAGAGTGCGAGAGAGGAGAGAAAATAAAAGGAGATAATGAGAGTAGTGCCCCTAACAGCACACACAAGCGCCACAGAGACTCTTACGACCACTGCGGGCCCTCATCATTGATTACTCCCCTTGTTATGATACTCAGACTAGTGGGATTCAAACAATTTCACCCTCTTGAGTGACAACTACTATAGGAGCTCCCACTTCTTCCAATTGAAGGGAGAAGCTTATACTCCCTCCAGGTCCACCTATGCTTTAAGCTGCTTTTTCGCATTTGTACATGAAGGGGGTTAAGTTCGATAAGCAAATAAAACCATTAATAGGGTCACTTCCCTCAGCAATCTCGAGATTTTCCACGAGGACTTAGAAGCCGAGTGTAGTTGGTAGCATCTTGTGAAGGCCTTATCGGATGTACACCATACCAATTATCATGAGGTCCTCTCGTTCGGGGTCGAAAGGGAAGGTCATGCTAAGGTGATCAAAACTTGTGATGATAAAATAACCAAGTTGAAGGTCGAGAGGGATGCAACCCTGAAGAGTGAGGCTTCTGGGAAAAATATGTTGACCGAGACGAACCGGGTTCACGATCGAGCGCTCGTGGTGATCAAAGATTATCTTAAGGATGCCCATCGTGAATTTTGGAAACTGAAAAAGCATCTTACGGAAGCTGAGAGCGTGATTAAGTCTCGAAACCAAACAATCGCTAGTCATGTTTCCACCATTGCTGAATAAGCCACCGAGCTAACCCATATTCGTGAGGAAAATGTGATGTTGGTCAAAGAGAAAGACGAGGCTGCATACGATAAGCTAGTAGGGGAGATCGAAAGCTCTAAGTCTGAGCTTACAGAGCTACGATCGGAATATGATGATACGATAAGCCAAATGGATGCTAATGTGCTTCACCTTTATACAGCTGTGTGATGAATAAGGGCAGCTTGAAATGGCTTAGTAATAATTATCTTTGGACTTTTTCCGTGGTATGGGAGGAAGTATTGATAAGATCTAAGGAGGACAAGGGTACGCGCTCTAAGGAGGAACAGAAGTTACTTATCTCAGCCTTGAGGACATAGACTTCTTGGCTACCCGCAAAGAGATCCTTAGAGAAGAAAGGGAGAAAGAAATTATTGGTGTTGCAGCCCAAGCTCTTGCTACCCAAGCTTTTCGGGTCAACACCAAACATTTTCCTGTATTTCCCAAGAGCGAGCGGTGACCTTTTCAATGTCCATGACTATTTCTTCTGAACCTACCCATGTAACATCTATAGCCTTGACTGCGCCACATCCTTCTCTTGCCATCGCGCGACCTTCAGCGATGTGGACTGGCAGTGAAGCCTTCAAGATTGAAGTTCATAACCAAACCCCTGGCCTAGCTATTTCTTCTCGTCTCTCCAGTGCTCCAGACACTTTGATTTACTATGAAATCCTCTTCTAAATTATGCACCTCTCTTTCCCAACTTGTAGGTTAGCCAACTCTCCATCCTTCTTCTCCTGTTGTGCAGGGTTCAAGACCTGCTGCTATTTTCATTGCTTCCCCTGCCATATCCGCAGTGGCTTCTAGCATAGTTCCTTTCTCTAGCTTTGAGCCTTGGACTTATTTTGAACAGTTAGAGGCTTTAAAAAACATGGAGGACATCTCAGCGTCGTGGATGATGAGGTGGTGAATACCAACGAGTCGGGGCCCGATAGACAAGACGACTATAACAAAGGGATTGGAGGAAAAGAAGGGGCTGCAAATGAAGAAGTAAAAGGAGGAGCGAAAGCGCAAGAATCCCACTACCATCACGTTGACGTTGTCGAAGGAAGGGAGTGTGGCCACCGGAGGGTCAGAGGGGTCCGACCCCCTACAAGAAGGGAGACCGACAAGATAGTAGGAAGAAGCTTCTGATTCGCCTAGGAATTAGCAGTAAAGGTGAAGGGAAGGTCGGAAAGAAGTCGGGATGAGCTTGAGCACTGGTAGAGCGAGGTACTCGTTGTCTTTTTGTGTGTTTTTGTAGTGTTGGAGTATGTAGAAATAAAGAGTCTGTGCTTAGTGTCCTTGGCCTTTTGTTGTAGTGTTGGTAACGTTTGTGCATTTTCTTTTTGATGTCCGAAAAAGGTCGATATTGTGTAGGCATGGCCCCCGTTGTTTGATATTGTACATAAAATGATATAAGTAATGAAAAAGATTTGTATTTCCACCATAAACTCTTTTGTGTACTTTCCTGTATTCAATGTACCGTGTCTGTTTATATACCACTATATGTGTACATAATATGATTGCTTGTCTTGCAATTTCTATATTATATACTGCTATATTGTATGATATATGCTGTGTTTATTTACCGCATTTCTGTGCGTATAAGTAGTGCAAATGGTGTAATTGCGGTTATTTAGCAGACTACTTTACTTAGCGCTATTGTGGTTGTCAAAATTCTCTGTTCGGTGTAACAGTATCGTGGAGTGATTTTCATTCTGACTAAGTGTTAGTGTGTTGTGTGCCCTCCAATCCATGGGGACTGGTTGCTCTGAATACCTGACATGAGACCGGTTGCTCTGGGTTGCTCTTTGGTTGCCTCTAGTCCACTATGTATTGATGCTCCTATCTCTAGGAACTTGTAATTTAAATGCTTGATTCCGAGCACCCTATACTTTGATTGCGGTTGATTCTCTCCAAGCTCGGTATTGAGGTTCTATCTTCATATTAGTTTCTGACTCTAGAGACCTGCGGACAGCTCAATCCTTTGGATTTTCTTTCCACATTGCCGATATCTGAGCGATGTTGACTTTTGGAAGGTAGGGAATGATTTCTATCCATCTTGCAACTGATGAATTTTTCGGTGTTTTCGGAGCAACGTCGGCACTTAGGAGATTTTGGCAAACTGACGATGTTACAGAGGTAACATCGATTATTCGGAGCACACTTGAATGCGTTTTCATTGGTTCAAGTAATGAAGGAATAGTACTCACTTTAGATGTAGTTCCACCGGCCCAAGAAGCGAGATAGTGGAGTATACTTGAATGCAGTTCCGTCAGTTCAAATAGGAACAAAATGGGTGCTTACTTGGATGTGGTTCCATCGGTTTAAGAAGCGAAGAATTGGAACGCACTAGAACGCAGTACAATTGCTTTAAGCTGTAGAAAAAGGGATGCTTACTTGGATGCGGTTCCATCAGTCCAAGAAGCGAAGAAATGGAGCGCACTTGAACGCATTTCCATCGGTTCAAGTGGCAAAAAAATCGATGCTTACTTAGATGTGGTTCCATCATCCAAGAAGCAAGGCACGACTTATGGATGCATGGATGGGTCCTTCATGATGTGGCTGTAGCAATACGGTTCTCAAAAGTTCATCAACCTAATTCTCTTTGGCTTTCATAAGCCGTTTCTTGATGGTAGATTTGATGATTTTATTAACTGCCTTCATTTACTCGTTTTCCTATAGGTGTGCTATCGTGTAAAAACTCTTCTCGATCCGATAACGCTTGCAGAAGTCCATGAATTCATCACTCTTGAAACTGAGTCCATTGTCTATGAGGATTTTTTGTGGTACTTCAAACCTAGAAACATGTTTTTTATTATAAAGTTAATCACTTTTTTTGTGGTAATGGTTGCAAACAGTTTCGCTTTAGTCCATTTGGTAAAGTAGTCAACAGCAACCATAGTACATTCGGTTCCTCCTTTGCTATTAGTAGTACACCGATTAAATCGATTCCCCAGATTGCAAACGGCCTAGGACTAACCATTTGTATAAGTTTTGAGGATGGGGTTCTCGGGATCTTTAAAAACTCTGGCACCATTTGCAGCGTTTGGCGTAGTCTACTGTGTCTTGGTTAATTATGGACCAAAATTATCTGTAACATAAAACCTTTTTTGCCAGCGTCTGCCCCCCAATGTGGTCGGCGCAGCTGCCTTCATGGACTTCCATCAGAATCTTCTTAGCTTCATCTTTAGTTACACACCTTAATAGGGGGTGGAGAAGCATCTCTATATATCACTCCATCTTGTAGCATAAACCACGATGTCTTTCGAAGGAGCTTCTTTCGTTCATTATGGTTTCTGGAGTGTTCCATTGAGCAGAAAATCATTCTTTGACTTCATCCATGATTCTTTCTCTTCCATGGTCTCTGAAACCTAATCTAATTCTTTCTGATCCATGCTTGGAGCTATTAACACTTCAACTGGAACCAATCCCATTCACTGTGCCTCTCTGGAACTGGCCAGTTTGGCCAAGTAATCAGGCTTCACATTCTGTTTGCTGGGAATATGGGTTATCATGTAGTTCTCAATATCCTTGAGTAGTTCCCATGCTTTTGACAAGTGGAGCGATATTTGCCCCTTTAGCTTGATATTCCCTCTTTACCTAACAAACGACTTGCTGAGTGTCGTTGTAGATATGCACAGCTTTTATTTCCATTTCCTTCTCAATCTCCAATCCCGCTATCAATGCCTCATACTTCGCCATATTTTAAAGCAGGAAACTCCAGTTTTAGGCATAATGGATTGATCATCCTTTGGGAGCCTCAAGTATAACTCCCGCTTTCGAGCAGAAATCGTTTGATGTGCCATTAATGAACAGCTTCCATTGTGATTCCATTTCCTTTGTCTACTTTCCTTCTCCATCTCAAATGGTGAATTCCATGATAAAATCAGCTAACGCATGTCTATTAATTGCGCTTCGTAGATGATAAGCCATATCATACTCGCTCAATTCAATATTCCACTTCAGAAGTCATCCTAAAGTCTCAACTCAATAAAGTACTTGTTTTAAAGGTTGATCTGTCAACACTTTAACTAAAAGAGCTTAAAAGTAAGGTCGCAACTTCCTCGATGCTCTCGATAGACAACATGCCAATTTTTCTAACTTCGGATAGTTTCGTTCATCTCTAGTGAAGCATTTGTTGATGTAGTTGATAGATCGTTGAATTCAGGCTTCTTCTCATACAAGCATTGCACTTAGAGCCTTATGGGACTCTACCAAGTACATGAATAAGTCTTCTCCTTCCATTGGCTTGAATGGGACCGGTGGAGTCTCCGTGCGTAGTAGTAATTCTTCGAAAGCCGTATAACAATCATGATTCCACTCAAAGTTCTTCTTACCTTTATTCAGTGCACTGAAGAATGGTATACACTTATCTGTTGCTTTAGAAATGAATTGACTTAGTGGTACAATTTTCCCATTCAAGTTCTGCAATTCCTTCTTTGTTGAGGGGACTGTGACATTCTGCTGGGCGACTGTCTATTCTGCATCAGCTTTGATTCCCCTAGCATTTACAATAAATCCAAAGAACTTTCTGAAAGCTACGTTGAAAGAACACTTCAATGGATTTAGTTTCATTTCGTATTTTCAAAGGATTTTAAACATCTTTGAGAGAGCATCCAAATGAATTCCAGATACTTGTGATTTCACAAGTACATATACCTCCATCGTCCTTTCGATATGATTCTTGAACATTGCATTCGATAATCTTTGGTAAGTGGAGCCATCATCTTTTAGGTCGAATGGCATCATGAGATAATAGTATATACCTAAGTCAATAATCAAGCTAGTGTTCTCCTGATTGGGATCATGCATCATAATCTGATTGTGTCCTGAATAAGCATCCAAAATGAGAGTAGCTAGTGTCTTGCGGTTCTGTCAACTAATTGGTCAATTTTGGGTAGCAGAAAGCTATCCTTCGGGCAAGCTTTTCTCAAATCCGAGTCGTTAACATAAGTCTGCCACTTCCTATTTGGTTTTTTGACTAGTATAGGTTTTGATACCCATTCAGGATATGTTGTGTCATGGATAAAGCCGTTGGCCAACAGCTTATCCACTTCTTCCTTTAATGCAATGAATTGCTCCAGACACAGACTGCGTCCTCTTCTACCTTAATGGTATAAATTTAGGATCAATATTAAGTGCATGACACGCTATCTCCAGTGATATCCCACACATGTCGAAATGCATCCAAGCGAACATGTCCAACTTGGTGCGAAGAAATTTGATCAATTCAGGTTGCATTTTGATCCCAAGTTATGACCTTATTTTTAAGACTTGAGTTGGGTCATCCATATCGACAGGGACTAACACCATAATCTCTGCTAGTGCCACTCATTCCTTCCCTAAACTCTTCTTCCAAAGGCCCAAAGCCTTGTCAAAATGGTTGTGGTCCCCCAACAAGGGGGGTTGCTGTAATGGAATGCTAACAATTCGCGAATGTGGAGAGACTTCTCCACATTCTTTCCCTTTTCTTTTTATTTCAATTCGCACAACTCGACGACATAACATCCTCTATCGATGCTTTGATCTCCTTTTAAAATTCCAACCCCATTCTCCATTGGGAATTTATAGTAAGGCACCATGAAACTAATGTGATCCTTAAATCAACAAGGGCTAGTCGACCAAAGAAAGCGTTGTAAGATGACATTTCATCCACGATCATGAAGGTTTTGATAAGGGCTACCCGTCATTCTCCTTCTTTGAGCTCCATGGGCAAGTCAATTGTCCCGACTGGCTGTCTTGATTATCCTGTAAAGCTTTGGATTTTCATTCGACAACAAGACACATCCTTCATACTGATCTTAATCTGATCGAACGTATGTTGAAACAAGAGGTTAACAGAAGTTCCACTATGCATCAGAACTTGGCGTACAACTGTCGGTCCAATTCCGATTGTCACTACCATCGGGTCAAGAGACTGTGTTTCTACTCCTTCAATGTCTCAGTTTCGAGGCATTATGTCATTATTAAGTGTCCTTTGCTGCTTGGTCGGAGCGCCATCCTTAATTGTAAAACAAGCATCGTTTAGAGCATGCTTTGGTGAACTCATGTATCGCTCCATCTCCCCCTAGCTCTTCTATACTGGTGAGGTCCTCTAAAAATAATACTGATAATAAGCCTCTATTTTTTCCATCTGGATCCTTCTCCACTAGGTCCAGATTGGTTTCCTTGAGTACTTGAAACTTGATGTCCAGCAGGTTGGTTAGTGTTTTGAGGTTCCTTAAGGTACAGTCGGAGCATATTGTTCCTAATCAATTCCTTAATTAGATCTTTTAGATGTCGGCACTCATCTATGTTGTGCCCGTGAGTTTCGTGGAAGAGGAAAAAATTTCTAGATTGCTTTTGTCATTTAGGTTGTTCCTTCTTGGAAGGCTTGTTGTATCGCTTAATTCCTAGAGTTTCAAGGTAAATGTTCTTCAAGCTATCATTGAATGGTGTATGCTCCTTGGGTCTCAAGTTCCTGATCGCTTTCTATTCCCATCACATCTATTAATGTTTTGGTTTTTCCTTTTTTGATTTATATCTTCCCATATATTTCATGTTGTGGCTTTAGAATTTTTCTATCCTGGTTGACCGCTACATTGCTCTAAACTATCTCCTTTAGTTGCACATTGGCAGTCTTACTCTCCAATGTGTCTACCTCTTCCAATCTTAGATATTAACTCGTCTTTCGATTAGACTCCTTTATGGTGGTTTGTTGTTTCATCCTAATCCATCTTCAAAAGTCTATATGTTGAGAAGGATAGCTCAGACTAAAGCCATGAATACCATATCTTTATTAGGACTGCTCACTTTAGTAACCGCGTATTAAACCGGTTCATAAAGGTTTTTAGTAACTAATTTGGTCCCTAAAAAAGCCCACATAGAGACATCACATCTTTTTTCTATTCCGTGTGAAGTCTGAACTATTCCAAGAATTTCCTTGTCAACTCGTTAAAGGTATAAATGGATCTTGGTACGAGCCTGGTAAACCACATAGAAGCAACACCTTGTAGGAAGATAGGAAAACATCTGCATCAGATAGAATCAGTTGCCCTGGCTTCATCCAAATGCCAATTGTACTTATGCAAGTGTTGTTTGGGGTCCATAATCCCATTGTTAGATGGCATATTGGGCATTGTAGACTTCTGAGTGTACTCTTCCCTTAAAATGTTTACAGTAAACAGAGTTCGACTTTGCATAGAACCCCAGTTGTCGTCCTTCTTGCCCTTATTTTCTTCCATCAAACATTTAACCATGCCCTCAATGAATGCCTCACTTGTTTGGTAGTCCATAGGTCGATTGTCAGTGGCTATGCCAAGCATTTGACTCTACAAATGGCCTTGGTTTGCCAACTGAAGTCTAGGTTCTCCATTCTCTGTGAGAACCACTCCAGCAAAATTCCATTGACATGCGGTTGGCTTTATAGCGACAGCTTGAACTTTTTTTTCGACATTTTGCCTGCCTATGTCAGCATTTAATTCCAGTCCTTTAGCATTAAGTTGCATGCCATCTTCAAAATCGAAGATAAACATTGCAATATTCCCTTGTGGAGCCTTCACTCCAAGGTTGGGGTTTGAGGCAGGTTATCCCCAGTATGAAGGGTACTTCCGTTACCTCAATAATAGCCCTAGTCACTCCACCACCTATCTCATTTTGTTTTTGCTTTTCATCCCTCCTATTCAAACCTGATTTGGAGGAATTCTTCTATTCCATAGCCTCTGCAGTTTCTGGCCTAGTCTTTGGGGTAGTTGGTGGTTGTAGCGCTAGCAAAGCGTATGTCTTGTCCATAAGAGCCATTTGACTATCAGCCATCTTCTGGTTAAGTTAATTAACTATGTGGTTAAGCTCTCCTCTGGTTACAACTTCCTATTAAGTAGAAGCACTTGGTGCCAGGTTTCTAACATTAACCTCTATTCGATGATTGTTAGCATTGTTCACTTCTGTTTACTGGAGGTTGGTTTCATAAACATCAAGTGTTGTACCAACAGATCTTCCAGATGTTGCCTTCCTCTTATAAGCTATTAGAATACCAAATTTCTAACCATCTTCAAGTAAACTTTCCGGATCTAACCTCTGGATCCATCCAATCTAACGTAAATAGGTAGATCCAAGCCTGGATTCCTTTTACTTGGTGAAAGCACAAAATGTTAACCCACAAAATGAATCAACATCCTGAAGGATGATGTGAAAGCACTTGCCCTGTTAGAACAGAGCAAATATAATAGAAAATAGCAGAAAAGCAAATGAAATGTAGAGAGTTTTATAGTGATCTGGCTGTTATTAACTAAGCCTACATCCACATTATAGCTTTGATGATTGGTTTGATCTATATTGAATCAAATTATAAGGTGATTGATAAGAATTAGTAATAATACAGGGGTTAGACTGACTACAAGTTCAAGAATTGCCTAGAGTAGCTTTCTTGATGACTATGGTGTAGAGGAAAGAGTTGAAGAAGACATGGAGATCCCGCATAGTGATAGTAGAATCTAGATCCTTTCTTGATTGCTCTATTGTTTGTATTTATAGGCGTAGCAGTCATGTTGGATTAGAAGCCTGCTACCGCAGAAATCCAGGGGTTAGCCCAAGATAGCACAGCAAATGTCATAACGTCCCGAGTTACGATTTAGACTTTGTACCAAGTTAAGCCCTTTACTCGGGGATAAGTCTAATACTTAGCCAAATCTTGGCTAAATCCTTTTGTTATAAGCTCCTTACATCGTCCAGATGCCTTCCATGCAATTTAATAGGTTACCGATGAGTTCTGATTATCGTTCTTCCATGACTTGGATTATCTTGCCGTTTGGACCATCGCATCTTCATTTTTGATGATTGTCTCTCTGAAACTCTATAAAATTTCATGAATATGCATAGGAAGACTAGAGGATCACTTGCTAAAAATATGAGGATTCCATGTCATGGCACTTAGACTTAGTACCGAGTCAAGGGTGGTGACTCGGGCCAAGTTAGATACTTAGCTTATTTTTGGCTTGTACTTTCTTGAGTCTTTCCTCTTGTCCTTATGAGTATCTCTGCCAAGTTTTAGGTCATTCTATCTCCGTGTCGACGTTCTTACTCCTAATGATTTCTGCTTGGTTAAAATTCCAATTAAGAGAAAGGCTTTAATAAGCATTGTTTTATTAAAACCTTACTTTTATTAATCATCAAAGTTGCGTAAACTATTTGGTGATAGTGGACCAACCCATAAACATCTTTCCTTGGGACACTCTAAGGTAAAGGGGTTAAAGGGTTGACTCGGTTTTAAAGACCAATATTTTGTTTGAGCCTCCATTTGAATTTGAAAATAATTTTAAAAAATGTCATTTTGTATGTGCCCTAGGATATAAGAGAGTATTATACAAGTAAATAAAAGTGGAGTAAGTTTTAATCTAATGGTTTATAAAGATATGTCTTTATAAAATGTTTATAAACTTAAGTGGAAATTTGTGAAATAATTCAAAAATAACTTTAGTATTGAATGAAATGCTACAAATAAAAGTGATTTAGAAAGAGATTGGTGTACTTAAGAAACCAATCGGATTGTATACGTAAGTTATACGTTGATCATTTTATTTGCATGGATTTTGATCTAGGATTCAAGTACATAACTTTGAGGTAATTAACACCAATCCAAGAAAGGAATTTTCACCTGATTCTTCTCGACAAACACTTGATTCAGATTCTTGATATGATACTGAAGTTTTCTATCATGGTATATGACTATGTAAGGAGAATGAAAGTTTCTAATCGAGTATCCTAATCGAAGTCTGCACTAAGGAGGTCGAGCGAGCAATACTAGTTTGGAAGTAAAGTCTATGTATTCGAGCAAGTGGTTGGATCAAATATAGAGAATGAATGATTTATGTATTTCATACGGGCTTAAGTATATTTGTATATTATGTTTGGTTGCTTAGGAAATTATCTATATCCATGTGGTGTGACATAAGAAAATTGCGACCTTAAGCAAAATTCTCAATCTTGTTTGATGGTCATTCAAAATTTTAAATAGTGTTAAGTGTTAGTTTGTTCTTTTATGGAATTTGATTTAAATAATAGTGTAATTTTATAACTATGGTTTAAAAGGTTGTTGTTTGTTAGGACTTAAATCCCGATGTTTTTGAAAAAGTGATTTCGAAAGAATTTGTGAAAGAAATAATAACAAATTATTTTGACAAATTTGGTGAAGTATTATTATTTCAAGATATTTAAAAGGATTTTTCATGAGGTGATTTTTCAAATATTTTGTTATAACTAAAGTTGGGTGACTGGGAGTTTTCCAAATTTGGATGACTCGCCAGGTATATTTATTTACTCTAGTCGTTATTTTTAGGAGGAACCGAAATACCACTAGATGCTCCATGTTGTTTTGGATTTGGAGTTATACCATGCTTCGGTAGGAGGAGCCCCCTCATTTTCGCAATTGATTTTGGCTTCGATTTTTTTCTCTTTGGAAGAATTTGAAATATATTCTGAATAGAAGAAAAACCCAAGCATTTAGTTCTAAAATTTATCTTTTGAAAAGATTAGATGCTTAGTATTTTATTATAGCGTATTCTCTGTACCTTTGTTGCTTACGGTTGTTATAGTTGTTTATACTGCTATTATTTATGATGGTAATAGCTTGTGTCTTACTTTTTGGCAAACAGTTCTGTTGTGCATTATGAGTACTTGATAGGTACAGGTATGCAAGAAATTGCTATATGATTTATGTGATGACCGGAATTTTATCGATTTGATTTGTAAATACTTAATTGAATTTAAATATTCAACTAATACTTTTAATAATTAAATAACCCTCTTTTAGTTTATAACTAATGATAAGAAAATTAAACTTTGAATTTTGTTTACTAAAATAGGTAGTTCGAATAAATACTGAAAATTTGATCGAAATCCTTTTTCGGATTTTCGACTTTTTATCAAAAACAAGTTGTAAAAAGTTGTTGAACCTTTGTGAACATTTTCAAACAACACGCATATGTTTTGAACTTTTACTTTGAAATATATAAATTAATTATATTTAAATTTCAATTAAGAAATAATGGATATACAACGGAATGATTCCTTAAGTGTAAAAGTTTAAAAGTTAGTTTAAGTACAAGATCATCCTAATATCCAAAATATTATCAAATGTTTAGTGCTTTGATGTATTTGGAAATGCTTGAGTGCAGTAAAAGGGACGGTGGCATGTTCATGAAGCAAAGGGAGGAGGTGATGTGGCAAAAAGGTGGTGGAGGGTATGGACCTAAGGGTATTTTAGTAATTCACTTATCCTATTTTATATAAAAACAATTTCCTTCTTTTTCAACTTTCGTTTTCATTTCATTCATTTATGCTCAAGCTTTACTCCCTCTTTTCCAAGCTTCCTCTTACATTTTCATGGCTTCCTTAAAGCTTTAAAATTTAAAAATCCTTCCTTTTCTATTTTAAAACCCATTCAAAAATACTCCTTTCTATTCTACATCTCCTCACTTTTCAAAAGCTTGCCTAAAATCCCCAACAAAGCCCAAGGTTGAGCCCACAAAGCCCAAGGTAGAACCATGTTTTAAAAATCAAGTTTTGGAATAAAAGGCTAAGTTTTAGGTGATAGTGGGAGAGTGGTAGTAGTTTGACATGGATTTGGTTGGCTTAGTGAGTATAGCTCACAATTTTAAGAAAGATTTTGACTTTATTTTGTTGCTTAACTTGATTGCAAATTTTTTGATTGTTTAGGTGAAAAATGATGTTGATCGAATGTACATATATGTGCTTATTTGTAATGGTTGTATTCGACTTGGAAAATGTAGTAAAAAGTTAAGCTTTAGTTGTAGGTTATAATTTTTGCTTGTGTATGTTGGTTATGGCATGTATTTTGAATGTATGAGGTTATGTTTTGATGTTGTAGGCTAAAGGAAAGTTAGCATTTGCTATGTGTTTGTAGTGATATGGAAATCCTTTGGATTTAAGTTGTTTACTTAATTTCTAGAAAAGTTTATAAAGTTTCACACTTTACTTTCTAGCTTCCAAAACAGTATACCGAATTTATAAAGGAATTTAAATTATAAAGGTAAGGGTTTTTTTTTGAACTGGTACTTTATATACAACAAATCATTGGGACAACATATCCCATGTCAAATAAACGTTCGAAAGCAAGTTTCGAACTTGTGACATCCTGCACCAAAGCCGAATCAATTAACCACTTGGAAAAGGTGCTTGTCAAGGTAAGGGTTTTAAAGTGGCATTTTGTATACAGAACTAGTTTTGAAGTTATGGTATTCACAGCGATAGTCTTTATGAATGCAATTCGTAAAAACGAACACTTCTGTACGCTAAAAGAATTTTCATTTTTAATAAAATTTGAAAGGTATTTCAAAATATATTATGAATATTAAAAAAATTAATAATTATTTAATTAATTATTAATTAAGTAAAGCTTAATTATTACTTAATTATTAGTTAAGATTTAATTTGTTAATTAATTTTTTTATCAGTCAGGGTAAATTATTAATTGATCGTTAATTATGTAAGATTTAGTTATTATTAAATAAAAGATTTGAACTTATTTTAATTAATTAAATAAAGGTTTTTGATCTTTAAATTATTTTATTTCCAATGATGGCGATTGTTTAAAATTAACTTTCTTTTTCAAAAATGGGTTTTAAATACCAGGGATTTTACTTGTCTGTGCCACTAGGTAGCCAAGCAAATATGGTAAGTTACGCTAAAATGTCGAATTACATAGTAATGTGGTCAAATTTATTTATACTCAGCTGGACTTTTTTCAGCAGAATAAAATACCGTTCTGCTATATTTAAATTGAATAGATTATTGATGGCATCTATTTAGCAGAATAAATCATCATTCTGCTATTATATTAATTCAAACATTCATTCATATGCCAATTAATTAATACCGTAAAAGGTAGTTTATTAGCTGTTGATGGAAAATTATTGATTTTATTGACATACATGCCTGCTCATGTAAATACCAGTTATGTGTCCTAAAAAGTCAAATTGAATTATATGGTAAATTTATTTAGTACCATTGTGGTTGCTAAGCCTCTTTTCGAATTTGTAAAGTTATGGATTTGAATTAACATAAATTCTATATCAATTTGAGTTTAAGTGTTTAAAAATGATGTTTTAAGTTAACAAATTATTTTATTAATGGTGATTTAAAATTAATTAATTATTTTCTTATGACGTTTAAAAGTAAACACATAAGTTGAATAAGCATGTTTATAGATGATGGATTGTTTTATAAAGAGGATTATACGTAGTAAAAAGGATTCATCTATAAAAAAAAGATTTACAAATGATATTTTGTAAAGGAGATTTAAACAATATTAGGTAATGGATTTTTATAAGGAGTTTATAAATTTTAAGAGATTTATAAAAGAAGTTTTATAAATTAATTTGGAGATTTATAAAAGTAATTGTAAATTGAAATAGGCTTATAAAAGGGGAATTTTATAAAAGAAATAGGATTTTAATAATTAATCCTTCTTAATCATGGTGGTATGAAAACATTTTTTCCATATTTAACACTTAAGGATAAGTCATTTGGTTTATAGTATGAAATGTTTAAATGATATTTGTTCGGCCCGTTTAAAATATAAATTTGGAAAAGAGGAAATCTTCCTTAAGTTTTGTAAATATGCTTATACCGTTGAGATAAGTATATGGATATTTTTTCTAAGAATTGAAAGTATAACATATGTAATATATTTATATCGATGAGATAAGTGTATGAATGTTTTTCCCAGTATTTGAAAGATTATAAGGGATTTTTAAAAATATCTTTTGTGAAGATATTTTGATTCAACTAATTTTAAAGATATTTAACTGATAATGATTTATTAATAGAGGCTTAGTTGATCCCACATGGAATTAAACCTATATTTGATTGTTTGGTAGTTAAATAACCGACTATCAAATTTTGACCAATTTTTAACTCTAGAAATATTTAGGAGAAAACACGAGAATTATATGGTATAGTTATCCTCGAGGATGCTATACTGAGCGTATAAACTCTTGTGTTCTTCTAGGACAAATGGTAAGGAAATCCATTCATGGTCAGGAGATGATCTTCTCTCTTTTGTATTGTTTGTTTATTTTTGAAAAAACTGGAGTTAATTTTACCGAAAACTGTTGAATGTTGGTTAGAAGAGACCGAGATCAGATATCATGAGTATCTGAAAACCACTTTGAACCAATGTAAGTGTTCAAACTGAAAACATCTGGAAGATGATGGAATCAAAGATGAAAATCTTAGAACTGCAAGGATTACTTGTTACTTATCCTGAGGGTGATTCCAAAATGGATATGGTAAAAGTAGTGCCTTCGGCTTGTTTATATCCCAAACAACTTGTATGGATGGACGCTTCGCCTGGAGGGCTATATTAGCATTCTAAGTAGGATTGCTATGTAAAAGGTAAAACGTAGCCTCAAGCCTTAACAACCGGGAATGACCAAAAGATAGGCTGTGCTTCAAGGCTATGTGGATCATAGCCATTAGGGTATTGTCATCACCCTTCTAGATTTACATACATTTATTGATTTTGTTATTTATAAGAGCTCTTGAGAAAGGTTACAAAGCAACCGAGGTGATGAAATATTCGGTACTATCTAGTAAGGTGTAGGTCGGTCCTGATTTGCAGAGGGTCCATATGAGGCCAATAGTATATTTTTCGAGAGGTGTACTATGGTAAGCGGTAACCAAGTAGCCTTATCATTGAATAAAATCCATTCTCCAATAAGCACCGTATGGACTTAGTTGTGTCTAACTATGCTGAAACGTGAGATGAAAGCTCCTAGCTATATTCACAATTTATTTAAAAACCCTAGACATTATTATAATACCACTGGATTTGTATAGAAATGTTTTAGTTTTTGTAAGGTAAAAACTCGTCTATGTTTATATGTAGCATGGTCTTACGAGATACCTTTACTTTTGAAAGATTTTATAAACCATTTAGAATCCATTTGATTATGTTTCTCATGCTGGTTTTACTAGACTAATCTGAGCGTTATTTTTCTTATAATGATCGGGTCAGCCCGAGCATATTTTCTAGATTTAGCTGGACACTTTGGAGCTTCAGGAGCTTGCTCGACCCTCCAAGACATATTCACGTATTTTAACTTCCACTGTTTTGTTTTTGCTGTATTTATCAGCAGTTGTCAGGATGGGTTGTTATAACTATTCAGGGGCTGATGATAGAATAATTGTACTCTGATTGATGTATGTATATAAAAGTTTTCTTTTTTAAAGTTCATTGATATATTATAGATTATTCATCACGTTGTGAGATTTTGTTCTGTCTTTTCTTTTCTTTCACCCCAACGATCTGTCTTTTCGGTATTTGGATGTTCGGCATGTTAATACCGTAGATGTATTAGTGTCGACTTTTGAGGATCAAAAAGGCGTGTTATTACAATTTCTTACGCACCTGCATTTGCATAGTGATAGTAAATTTCTTGCATAAATAAAAGTCAAGTGCAAAAAGGTATTTCATTGATTTAAGGATTGGTAATTGGTTGATTATTTTATTCCATAAATATGGGAGACCACTTGGCTTTTGTTTCCTTTGATTGGTTTGGGCCAGTTATAGCGAGTTCGGATTTAGCCATGCAAAGGAGGTGCTGTCGAAATTTTCCATAATATAAAGGACATTAAAAGTTTAATAACTCATTTTAATTAAATAGTTTCTAGACTTAGGAAATTGGAAGCATTTTCTTTCTTGGGAATTTCAGGGATTAATTTCTATTGTGGGAGGAGAATGTAACTCCCAAAAATTTAATCGTTTTGACTTCAAATATATAATTAATTTTAAATATTCAAATAATTATTTTTTAGAGTATAATAACTTGAATTCACACATGGTGATAATATAAATTTGAATTGTGAATTAAATATTAATCAAATGGATTTAATAGCCTTATTAACTCTATTTATATAATATATAATAATGGTGAACTCATTTTGTATATTTATTTACAACAATAAATAGTTTGGATAAATATCGGTAATGTGATAGAAAAATATAAAATGATATTTGAATGCCTGAAATTATCATTCTAGGGCATTGTCTCGGATTTTGACAAAACTAGTGCTGTCAGAACCAGGATAATAAGGCAATAAATATCGGCGAATTTCATGGTGATCGACATGTCGTGTGATCGTGCGAGCTCGAAACATGTAACAATCAATTTTAGAGAATTAAAATAACATAATTTGATTACAAAAGATAACTTCTATATACAATAAAATTAGGTCCTAAAACTAGTTCCATTGTGTTCAGAATAGGTGTATTTAGCTAGGAACGTCAGTAAGCATGCCTTGTTTGGAGTCCGTGATTTTGAGAGGTATGGTGGAAGAGAGAAATCCATTTAAGAGCCCTTGCCTTCTCTTCATTCTCTAACTTAATTAATCTAGGATAGCCAACTCCAATGGCTACCATTGATCAGCACCACTAGAGGCTGTAATAGGTGATGGTCCTGACATGAGAAACGTTTATGGGTGAATTGAGTATGTTGACCGGTTGGATTATCGTGCCGTTTCTCAAGGCATTGTGGATCTGATTTGAACGGCGTAGCTAGGGTCGGGTATTTCTACATCATTGGTGATCTTTGGGTAGAGTTCCCTGAAGAAATATGTCGGTGAAGGTGTGGGCTACGTTCCGGTTGAGTTTGGCTGTCTGGCATCAATGTTGGGGGCAGCAATGCCAAGTTGAACGGCGATGACATTTTGAGTTCAATCGCGAGCACAAGTGATGAGGGAAGGAGAGGTTGGTGGCATTAGGCTTGACTTGGTTAGGAGGGACATGGCAGGCAGGTGGTTGCAGTTGAAGCGCTATGATGGCGATGGCAAGGTTTTGAAATGATGACTTGGGTCCATGCTCGCGTTAGGGTTAAGCGGGATTAGGGTAATCAATGATGTAATTAGAGAATAATTATATTAAGTAATTCAATATCTTATTAAACTCATATCTTTCTCATATGTGTTTGGATTTGAACGCGATCATTTGCGTTGGACTCGTAGGAATGTTATCTTCGTATTGGAATTGGGTTAGTTAAGTTTGGAGCTAGTTAAATTTTGAGCTAAATTCAAACGACGTTCGAATTTAGACCAAACCATAATGTGAAAGCGCTAACTGCAATTTTGTTGAGTTTAACTCACCTTTAAATAAACTATATGATATCTATGTTGTTGTAGATTGTCAGTAAATGCTTGGATGATAATTGACAGTTTTAACGAAGCATAGATTAGTGACAAAATAAAGTGATTTAATTTAATTACGTTCAACGTATTTAAATTAGTTATACTTCGTTTGGGATATCCGTTTAGTAGAATAAAACCATGCTCTGCTATAATTAAATTGAAAGATTGTTTGGCCATCTATCGAGCAGAATAATTCACCATTCTGTGCTTGCAAATTAAAAGGTAATTACTATTTTATTATTTTTTAGATTTGAATTTCAGCTTGATAGTATATGACATAAATAACCATTTTGTTGACTGGACAGAAAGGAGAAGTCAGAGTGTTTTCGTAGCGAATAGGTCGTTACGGAACACTTTGAAAATTTTACATACACATACGTGTTTATGGGGGACTTTTGTTGAGAGCAAGGGGGTTTCTCGACATTATATATTTACTGTTATATGCATCTTATTTATATTCTTTTATTGCTTATGTTGATGTTTATTTGAAATATTTAGGACATACTATTTGAATTGCGTAAGTGTAGTTATAGCAATTTTCACTATACCGTCACTTATGAAATATCATCTCCTTAAAATCTTATGTGTGCTGATCTTGTGCTTATATTATTACAAAATAAATATTTGGTTGCGTTTTTGAACTTTGAAAATTGTTTAAACTATGTTCTCAAATATTTTGCGAATTTTGAAAATATAGGACAAGCATTGATAAAAATTTATAAAAGAGGTTATAAATTTGATTATTCATCTTTTAGGTTAATTAAAATGGTTTAAATTTATAAAAGATTATAAATTTGATTTTTTTTCCTTCGGGATAATTAATGTAGTTTAAATTCATAATAGATTATGAATATGATTTATTATCTTTTAAGTTAATTAATGTTGGTTTAAATTTATAAATGATAATAATTTTGATTTTTTTGGGGTAATTATTGATGTTTAAGTACACAAAAAGATTATAATTTCATTTAGTATCTTAATTAAGGTGGTTTTTAAATTTATAGGCGATGGTTTATAAATATGGAAATATTTAATAAAGAATGTTCAAAAATGAAGCTAGGTGTAACTTTTTAATACACTTAGAAATACAATTTTCCCATTTAAAAGAATATTTTTAAAGAGTATTTTTAAAGCGTTCTATAAGTGTTTGTGATGTGAAAATCAAGAACTAGTAGGAATCAAATGTTTTGAATCCTGATTCATTTATTAGTAACATGTGCATGCGATCTAATTCCCATATATAACCATTTGTTTACTTTTGATAGTTGATTTCTTAACTATCGATTTTGATATCATTCTTTGTGCTTCATCAATCTAAGAATATTTATCGCTTATTTTGAGCATTGGCATCCAATACCGTGGAAACTAAAACCAAAAAACAATTAGGAGCCAAAACATGTGGGTCGCACCCATTAGGATATATTCACATTTATCTAGAAAGTTATTAGTAGCATGCATGCGTTGATGTGAGTATATTCAGATGCTCGTGTAAGGTAGGGTCCAGCATGGAAGTTCCTGAAAGTGATTCATGTTTTGCATGGGCTCTCTAGTAAATTTAATCTAAATATATACCTTCGATGTAGGGGTGGCACTCCCTCCTAGTCATGTTGGATAAATTCGTTTTCCTTGTTTCTATTTTAACCTTGGAATCAATATTTTCCACTTTTATGTTCGTCAATCCAAGATGATTTGTTGCTCATTTGAGCATTAGTATCCTTTGTCTGAAATGACTAAAACCAAAAGTGAGTGGACATCAAGCTATGTAGGGTTACTTCCATTAGGGTATCTTCACATCTACTCTAGATCGAATTCGATTGTATGCTCGGAGATGTGAAATACTCAGGTTCTCGATAAGTTTGGTGGAGTCTAGCTTGTACATTTCCCAGAGAGTCGCAAAGAAAATGACCCTGTCAAGTTTATTGTCTAGAGGTATACTTTCGGCAAAGAGGGAGCACCCTCCTTGTCATTGTTGCAAAATTTCTCTTTCCTGATTTGATTCAAATCTTTGACTTGTTTTCCTAATTGCATCGAGAAGCGCCTGGAGCTCTCTCAATGTTTAATTATTTGTGTCCATTCTTTAAGTTTGGATTTTGCTTTGACTGTGTTTATCCTTTCTTGATCGTGTTGGTGTTCTAATTTATTTTCCATCTCTTCATGCATGGATGTTGTTCTTATGAGGTAAAAACATGTTCTGCGTTTAGCGGCGTGGTTTCAAAGAATTATTAAATGATTAGCATATTACTTGAGTTTTCTCATGCTGGTTTTCTAGACTGAGTATTTTTTAGGTTGTCGTTGGTGGGACATGGAGCTCATGGAGTAGAGTTGGATGTTCACCTGTCGTGACATTTTTATTTTTCAATGTATTATTTATACCTACCAGCAATTGTAAGGTTGGAAATTTATAACTGTCCAGTAGATGGAGTTTGTTTTTAACTCTAACGTACATTGTATCTTGGAGTGAAAGTTCATACTATCTTTATTATATTATATGTTGTCATTTCCATTATGAGATTATGTTTCCTCTGTTTTTTCTTTTTGTTTTACCCAAACAATCTGCTTTTTCAATGATTGAATGTTCAGCTTTGGAATACCATGGATGTATTTGGTGTCAATTTTTGATGGTCAATAAAGCAGGTTGTTACAAAAATCCTTGTTCAAATCAGTTCAAATCACCTTGAAATTATGTGCTCTAATCTGGATCAAGAACTGTTATGCGAATAGAATGATCTACGTAAAATTTTGTATTTATTGCATTGGTTTCTTAACTTCACTAATTATTTTGAATTCCCATTTATTTATATCAATAGTATTTCTCATTTAATACTAAAATCAGTTACGAACCATTTCATAAAGCTTTTCTTAAGTTTATAAACATTTCATAAAGACATATCTTTATATTAGAACTATTCAACACTTAAGTTCATATTCGTATAATACCGTTTTACATCCTAAGAGTATATACAAAATATCAAATTTGTTTACTTAGCATTAATGTTCAATAATTTAAAACTTGTTTAAATTCTTACTACCTTTCTATTCTAGAGTTTTCAAAACTCTACTCTTTTACCTTATAGTTTCACAAAAACAATCTGCTTCAATTTCTCAATTAACTCGGATGTTTTTGACTATCCAAAATTGCTAAAAATTCCATTTCATTTAAAAAAATGAAAACTACCAAACAACATATCATAATGAGATGCACAAACTAAACAATCCTAATGCATAGGATACATGAGTCCATATATTTATTTAACCGAAAACTTCATAATTAAACACCCGGGTATCATTTTAATCATAAGGATAACATAAATATCTCCTTTTGTATATCAAATCATACTTTTTGGTATTGAATCCAAATCTATTTATCAAAACAACTCTGAAGCAAAACCACTATAGCAGCAATCCCTCACTTAGAAACTCGAAAATAAAGTCGATGATGCTGTAGTCATCATCAAAATTATTTTCCAACGACAAAAGTGAGTTCAGCACTTTCTATTTCCTTTAAAATCTTTTTCAAATATTTTTATTCATAAATACTATCAAATAACACTATTATTATTATCCTAAAGATTTTGGAAAACAATTTCCAAAACATCAGGGTTTAAGTTCTCAAACTCTCACTTTTAAGTCCTTTTTATTAATAAACCATATTTATAAATCAGACTTATATAATATCATTCCAAGGGTGTTTACCTTAAAATATTTTGCCTTTCTTTGAAACTACAATAAACAAATTTTGTTGAATTTAAATTTTAACCCAACATCATCATCAAACACCTCATAGTCAAACTGTGAAACTTAATTAACAAGATGTTCATTTTAATGTTCCTACAAATACCATCTACTCAACCCATGTAAAAAAGGTAAAATTGCTCATAAACTGGCTAAGCATAAATAGTTAATCAACTAACAATAGTAAATGCTCTTAAACTGGATGAACATGACTAATCAAACAATAACAGATGATAACCAAATATTATCATTTCTTAACAAATAAACATACCATAAATAACTATATTAATTTTTGAAATTATTTTTTTATATATAAAATATAATCCTAGGTAAAAAAATTCATTAACCAATTTCAAAACAATATTGTGTCGGTTTTCCTTGTTCAAGGGTTTAGAAACCTTATCGATATAGTTGTACCTTCTGTATGGATAAGAATTTATAAACCACTCAATAGATCGGTCAACACAATATAAAACATTTTTATAGCATTAGCAAATAGGCGCATACACACACACACACACAAATTCAAACGCATCGTAGGATGTTACTAGCCCTATCTCTAATGAATCTACCCCACCAAAGCCTACATGTTCACTCAACCTAAGCACTGATACACGCTGTAACAACCAACCTTTTCGATCCTTAAATGTTGACACCAATACATCCACATATTCATGTGTCGGGCATCCAAGTGCCAGAAAGACAGCTTATTGGGGTGAAAGAAAGAAAAGATAGAATATAATCTCACATCGTGACAAGTAATATATAATATATGACAGATCTTTACAAAAGAAAAGTATAGTATACATACATCAATCGAAGTCAACTATCTAATCATCAGCTTCGACAGTTATAACAACCCGACCTCACAAATGCCGGTAAATACAAAATAACAAATATAATAGAAATAAAATATACATGATAAGTCTTGGAGGCATCTAGCTCATCTCCTAAAGCTCTAAAGCATCCAAAGCTAAATCTGGAAGAACGCTCGGTCTGGCTCGAGCATTATAAGAAAATAACACCTGAATCAGTCTGGTAAACCAATGTGAGAAACACAACTTAGATGGATGTTTATTTTAAAAAATCTTTCAAAAATAAAGGTATCTCGTAAGACCAAGCCGCATATAAACACAAAAGGGTTTCCACCTTATGATAATCAGACCATTTTAGATAGAAAATCTAATGATATTATAATAACGTATAGGGTTTAAAATAATATATAATATAGCTAGAATGCTAGCACCTCACATTCAAATATATTTAGGCACAACTAAGTCCATACGGTGCTTATTGGAGAATAATTCCATATATAAACAAAACTACTAGGGTACCATATGCCATGGTGCACCTCTAAATAAATGTACCGAGGGCCTCACATAGCCCCTAAATAACACAGGACCGCCCTACCGCTTATTGGATAGTACAAAAATGTTATAACCCAGGTTGCCAGCCAACAACCGTACTGAGCCACTAGCATATAGAATGCAATATCCTGCACCTCACTTAACGCAGATATTGTCCCCAACTTAATCACCTCTGCATCATGGGCTAAGCCAAGGTATGGGGTTTTATTCCTTAAAAGGCCTTGGCATTGTTATGAAGCGAAGGCTTTGGTATATAAGCACCCAGTTCATAGTGTTTTTCCACAATATGGGATTATTACCCATTTTGAGGGATGTAACCATTTCCTTCGTTTAGAGGCCAACACCCTTGTTGGCTCATAAACACACCTCCAACCAGGCGTTATGACTGTAACATGTACTGTCCGTAATTCCGGCTGGGTATGGCTCTGATACCAATTGTAACAGCCCGCACCTCACTTAATGCAGATATTGTCCTCAACTTTGCCACCTCCGCCCCATGGGCCAAGCTAAGGTATGGGTTTTGTTCCTCAAATGGCCTCTACATTGTTATGAAGCGAATACTTTCGTATATAAGCACCCACTTCATAGTATTTTTCCCTGATGTGGGACTATGATTCCCATTTTGAGGATGCTACACATAAATAGATCAATATCAATCTAAATCAGGCGATGACCATACCCTAATGGTAGCAAACAATACAGCCCTGCCGCTTATCCCATATTTTTGTCATTCGCGGTTGGTGAGGCTTGAGGCTATGATTTACATTTTTATATAGCAATACCATTTGGAATGCTAACTCTGGCCTCCAGGAAACAATGCAATGCCTGCATTCATCCATACAAGTTGTTTAGGGATTGAATAACCGAAGACACTACTTCTACTACATCCTTAGGATTAGTAGCAAGTCGCTATTGCACTTCAAAGAACTCTACCTTTGATCAGCTTCAAGATGTCATTACTTCGAATGCTAATGCCGGTTTGAAGTAGTTTTTGAATAATATACATGATCTCGGTCTCTTTGAACAATAAATGATAGTTTTCAAAACTGGCCAAGATTGGATAGTTGGTTATTTAACTATCAAATAAACAAACAATCAAATCAGAGATTTAATTTCACATGTAAACCAAGCATGGTTAAGCATATAAGTAACCACTAAACCTCTTTAATTAACCATTTCATTAAGTAAAACCACTTATCAAATATTTATATTAAAATATCCTTTACAAAAGATATATTCATAAACCCTCTCTACTCTTTTGAGTATTATTAAACATCGATACACTTATCTCAACTGTATAAGTATACCCATAAAATATTTCACTTTCAATAGTTAGAAAACATTTTCATATACTTATACCAACAGTATAAGTATATTCACAAAATACTACATTTCCAATAGTTAGGAAATGTACTTATATACTTATCTAAATGGTATAGGTATATTCACAACACTTAAGAAAGATTTCATTTCCAAAACCATACGTAATTGGGTTAAACAAATGTCATTTAGAACATTGGTGCTGTAAATATAAATTCATTTTTTGTGTAAGCAAATGGATCGTGTAGAATTATACCAAATATACATACCACCACTTCTTGATTTCAAACTTGTGTTATCTCTTGACTAACAATGAAGGCATATAAGTTTGCATACTATCCGTGTCTTGACATACATTCTTAATTCTCAGGATAGCGATGAGTTTTCCTACCTCAAAATTTGTTGTTAAGTATGAAATGCAAATTTTCCATACCGTAAGTTAAAATGTTCATTTGCATAAATCAAATTTCATTTCCTTTATTAAATTTCTTCTATAAATTTCCTTTACAAAAGTCCTTTCTATTTATAAAACTCCTTTATAGAACTCCTTTCTATTTATAAAAATCCTTTATAAAAACTCCTTTCTATTTATAAAACTCCTTTTTAATAAATCTCCATTATATTTATAAATCTCCAAATATAATTAGAAAACTCATTTTATAAATCTCCAAATTCATTTATAAATTTCTTTCGTAAGTCTCCAAATTCATCTATAAATTCCCTTTATAAATCTCTAAATTTAAATCTCATATACTTATTACAAATCTTTAGTTCCAAGATAGGACCAAATACTTTCCATAAAACAATCATCCATTTTTTACTATAAATCCACAGATGTGATTTATTATTCCAAATTATAAAAATGATATCCTTTCCCTTTTCATTAAATACTATTTATAAATTTATTCTTTTATTTATAAAATATCATTTATAAATCTCTCTTTTATTTATAAAATACCATTTATAAATCTATCCTTTTATATAACATTTTATATAAAACGTTTCACAAATATTTATTTCAAAATATTCCCATCATCGTTTAAAAAATCACTTTATTATAAAAGATAAATTCCCCTTTAATTTTCTTTAAAATAAATATTCAATATTACAATAGCTTTTCTATAAAAATAAATACTTCCCGAAATACTTTTAAAACATTTTCAAAAAGGTTGACGAAAAATAAAAAAGTACAAATTTTAAATAAAATAGTCATAGAAAATTCCAAAAATCACATTTAGAAATCATTTTCTGAATTAAAACAATTTTCAAATCAAAACAGCAAATAGTAGTATTTCCAATATTCTATACTGATGCCGATAGCTACATAGCACTTAACCAATGTTATTACTACCTTTATCACTAAAAAGGTTCAACTTTTAACATATATCAATGTTATATCCAACATGGCCAAAAACAGACTTTTATCGTTCAACAATTTATGCAGCAAGTAAATTAATGGAATTTAAATCAAGAGGTATATAATTGAAAATAAAAATCACAATAGCGAGAAATCTGGATTTCCCTAAAAAATTCCTTGCATTTCATTTTAAATGGCACTCACTCTTAAAAGCGAATATTCAACCAAACCAAACCAAATAATCATTCAAACTCGAAAATAATAATTTATACCTACTACATATAGTATTCAATCGAGGTGAGATAACTCACCGAAATTCCATCAGATGCTTAGACGTTCCGGTTTGATCGATGTTCGATTTTAGCTCAAAATTCCACTTGCACAAAACTTTGATGAAACTAATTCCAACGCATAGATAACGCTCCTACAAACGCAAAAGTTTGCATCTCGATTGAACCTTGTATGAGTGAGATATTGATTTTAGAATTAGTTTAATAATTAAATAACTTAATTACATTTTTAGTTACCCTAAATCCTTATTCCCATCTCTAATCCATTTCCCTATGCACGAGATACTGATACAACCGTGGTCATGCACACTTCCCCTTCTCTTTCCATAATCCCTCATAGCTCCACTATTGACATACCGATTACACCGAAAAACTCCTCTTCAAAATCTCCACCTTCCCTGACCCATCAATATTGAACTCGAACCACCGTACCAAAAAGCAACCGAAACCCCTCCTCCTTGACCACTACAGATTGTGATTCCCAATGCGCCACCACAACTCACCAAACTTTACGACGAGGTGCCACTCCAAGCGAGAAACTCAAAACAGCTGACGTCGTCCCCTAACTTTGTCTAAAATTCCTCTAAATCGAAACCCTAGTTTTGGCTAACCCATGTCAATCACCATCAGTCAACGTACAACCCCCAATCCCTACATAGATTTGAAGATCTCACCATAACTAACTCAATGAATCTAATTTCACATTTTTTTGTTAAGCAACTGAATCGATTTTGATTTTTAATTTGAGGAGGTTGATTTTCTTTTTACTGAAGATTGAAAAAAAGCAAAGAGAAAAAGGTAGAGGAAAAAGTCAAACTGTTGAATTTTTTAAGTGTTGAGCTATGTTTTTCTTGAGATTTTAAACGCATCCCTATACGGAATTTTGCTAATGACAAAACAAAAATACGATCGCGCACAAAAATGCACATGATCCCAAACCAAATATAAAATACATTGGTTATCTTATTCTATAAAATTTTAAAAATACCACTGTTGCCATAAAATACATCAAACGACAACTTAAATATTTTCCAAATTAGAAATTATGGAAAACCTTAAATCAAAAATATGCCACTAAAAATCAATTTATTATGTTAACAATTGATTTTCTTATTATTTATTAAATTTGAATCAAATTTGAATATTTAAATAAATGAAATATTTCCATTCAAAACGTTAAAAAGTTCAGGTCGTTACAAATAGTGTTTTACTTCCAATGTTTCCACTCGACCCAACGATAGTCGTTCGTTGGACGTTGTGTCATGATTTAATTATAATCAAAGTAGAGACTTCACATTAAAGATCAATAATATGCTCAAGTAAAAAAACTGTGTCATTCTGTCACATTGATATTTTCTGTTTGACCTTAGTTATAATAACCACCAGAAACCCATCGAGCGAACCATTCCATGGATATGCAGTAACTATCTATATGTAACCTCTCGGTGCCCCCAAAATCTATGAGTAATACACTGCTCAACATTTGGAGAGCGTTGCATACTTTAATCTTAACGGATTTATTGATATCCAGTCTCAATACGTCTTAACTAAGTATATTTAAACTGGTATATTTATTTTCATTGAAATAAATTACACATGGCTATAACACTTTGTAACTACTATCACGAAAAATACCATCTATTAAATAGATTTTTAACTTAATTAATTAAGGAAATTTTTTCAAAAGAGGCTGGTTTTTTAAACTATTGGCATTAATAGGCTAGTTTTCAAACTATTTGCAAGTTTAGGCTAGTTTTTAAAAAATATATTATGGGACGCATCTGTGAAATGCGCCCATACAAAATTACACTGGCGCATCTGCCAAATGTGTCAGTGTACTTTTTTGTCCAAACCTAAACAGCAACCAGCATCATCCTTGCCAAACTAGAAGAACTTGAATCCGACGTCGATCGCATGAAGTCCAACTCGACCACCCACGACGAATCTATCATCGAAGAACTTCACTCCAAAGCCGCCTTCCTCCGCAAACTCCTCGACGTCGAAACCAAATCAAGCTTCCATAAAAACTCAACCAAAAACACCGAAACTGAAACAGTAGATGCCGAACTCGAAGAGTTTGAAGAAAGACTGCACTCGATCGAAGAGTACGTCAAATCTTTGTTCCTCTGTGAGTGCCCTCATTATCAAGACGAAGAAGTTGATCAGGAAATTCAGATCGAAGGCGACGATGCAGATTACGATTACAAGTCGAAGTCTGTTGAAGACGGAACAGAAGTCGAAGTGGACGAGAAGGTCTTATCGCAAGAGGAATCAAATGATATCGACGAGTTCAAAGAAAGAGTTGAGAAAATAGTTATTGAAGTTATTGAAAAGATGAACATGAAGAAAGAAAAAGGAAAACAATTGGAGTAGAAGGCTTGCAAAGATTGGAGTTGTCGTTGCTTTGGCCAGATGTTTAGGTTTGGACAAAAAATTACACTGGCGCATTAGGCAGATGCGCCAGTGTAATTTTGTTTGGGCGCATTTCACAGATGCGCCCCATAATATTTTAAAAAAAAACTAGCCTAAACTTGCAAATAGTTTGAAAACTAGCCTATTATGCCAATAGTTTAAAAAACCAGCCTCTTTTGAAAATTTGTCCATTAATTAATTAATATAACACATTATATCAAGTATATAATAGAAAGAAACACCTTTATTTCGAGCAAGATTGTTTATCGAGTTAGGTATATGTAACAAATTACATATTTTCCCCTAAGGCATACCCTAACTCTACCAGGTTGGCACTATGTTGTGTTTTCTATCACGGGGTGCCTAGGGCAGGAGCGACATAGGCAGAGGAGCCCGTGTTCTTCGATGTATTTATAGCCAGCACCCACTTATCTGTCCTATCTGTCTCAGGTTCCTTAGAAGTACTTGTATAATTAGAAGACATTAAGACTTTAATTTTAATAACAGATACCCCCTTCCATAAGTCCTTCTAGTTGTTGTCCGCTGCATCTCTTGCTCAGAATATTCATAAAGCTGAGTACGTATATTCGCAATTCACCCTTTCTCCCTAACAATCTAGGCTAGTGTACGACACTCGATCGGTCATTGTGGTCTCCTCCTCCTTGACGTCTACTATAGCAACCCAAGTTGCTTCCTTGATTACCACCCTTGCAAGCATCATTGACCGGCTCCTTGGATGTGAGTGACCTATGCCCTCATGCTTATCAATGGGTCAGGGCCAAGCAGATAATGCAACGAAGGTTTTCATCCGTTAAGATAAGGGATGGGTTTCTGGATGCTTTGTCCATCCCCAGTATGAACTAGTGGTAATCAGTATAGATGATCGTGCCCTCCCCAACGCCTGAAGTGATCCCTATATCGATGAGAAGAGTTAGCAAACCAGTAAGGAATAAATTCAGATTTGAGAAGATAAAGAAAATATAGAGTATACATAGAACTCGAAATGCTTGCACCTGAAGGGTAGGGTTAATAGCCATTGGCACAAAAAAGTACTAGTCTTGGTGTCCTACCACCTTTCTTGGCAAACCATTTAGAGCTGGCTAGTCACGAGCTTGGAGATGATAGTAAAAGCCAGACGGATCATATGCATGCCTCAATAACTTGAAGGTTGTCTCAAAAAAAATCAAATTAGGCTCAAGAAAATGAAAATTGTAGTAAATGATAAACAACCTGGACAGTGGACTGTAGCTATCAAGGGAGAATTACGCAAGGTCTATCCGGATGCCATTAAAGAACCGAAAAAAGTAAGGGTGAAGAGGGATTGTAACCTAAATCCATTGTATGGGAGAGACCAGATGAAGTAGCTATTGGGGAGTTGCTTGGGCTTATCCACGGCCAGTGAATATAGGGGATCATCCTTGGTGACCCATATCGAGCTGGAGAACCAGCTAAATCATTTTTGTCCACCTTGACCTTAGGCATGCCAAACACAAAAGTTCACCTGCTAGTGGATGCACCATCGACAAACTTCTTCCCTCTATCCATTTGTAAATTATCAAACAACCTAGTCGCTAAACCAACCTGGCAAAGGCATAAGGGTGAACTAGATTTGGGGGAAAGCATCTTCCACGATCAAACTCCAGTGCGCCATACAAAGGCTCCCTACAAATACTAAATCAACTGATTGGTGTGTTCCTCATTTAAAACTCATTATTATTCTAACTAGGTTAAATAGCTTACGCCACCTACACTTTTAACTTAATGCAATGCATGAGTCAAGTCCCCAATACAATTTAAAAAAATGACCACTTATCCCTAACAAAGGTGGAGTGGAAGTTTGGTAATTTTGACATATCATTATAAGTTTTTCAAGTGACTAGGAAACTTTTCGACATTGATTAATCAACATCGACTTTCTCAGAGACGTCGTTAAACCTGCAACATTTAGTCATAGAAAAATAAAGATAGGAAAAGGTGGAAAGAACCATTCAATATTAAACAAAAAAAGTAAACCCAACTATCAAAGAATACGAACAGAATAGCATTAAATATGGTAGTTTAAAGACAGAGAGGGTAGCTTACTAATTATATCGAAGAGAGAGTTGATGTAACATCCCCTAGCTAAAGGCCCAAAGCTAAGCGCTACAGATGCTGCAATCGTCTATAGTATTAACTTCCGACATTAAATAACATTTTTAATTACATTTAAAAACACATGTTCCATATTCATATTGCATAATCCCAAAACATTTCCCAAGCAATGATAAAATATAATTATTACAAAATATGCCAAGAGCGACATATGAAGATGCCCCCTTGGATGATCAGAGTCATATAGTCATAAATGGCTTAATACATACAAAGCATAAATAAACACAAAACAAAGAACTACAACTCCTAAATAACTATCCAATAGCCCCCTTCTCTCCTCCATTATCTTTATTCGTCATCCTACTAAAAACCTAAAAAGCCTCAACCCCCAACCTACTCAAATCAATTTTGAGAACCCGAGAGTTTAAGCGGAAAAATATAAACTTCAAGTTAGACATAAAGCCTGGTGTGAATAATACTATACATCCCAGATATTAATGTTAAGTGAGATCACGCCGCTTAGTGGAACGGGTTTCCCCTTACTAGCCTCCTTTTAAAACATATCTTTTACAAATCTTTTCCTGCAACCAAAAATGGTTAAATATTGTAAACCATCATTATATAAACATACACATGAGGTAATGAAAGAACAATCTGTTCAAACACTTTAATTTTATTTGGCTAACTACTAACCTTTGGCTGACACCAACCTACCAGACAATATAAGCAAAATATATCTAACATCTGTAGACACTCCACTACTGGACGGTCTGTTCTTAACTATCTGTTAAATACTTCTCTTTTGGACGTTATGTCCCTAACTTAACATCTCCTGAGGTCGCCTGATCCTAATATTTTGTGGGCTCACCAATAACCTATCTATATACAAATATATATTCCTTTCTGCGTGTAATCATAATTTTGGCCTTACCAGTGACAAAGCCCTAAACTCTAGAATTTTGGACTAAATTAGTTGGGGCCAGTAGCAAATGTATAGGGCGCGACCCTATACCAATCTCACCTGATATTCTAATATTTGAGTCATTTTACTTAGGGATTTCTTCCCAAAATTTTCCATGAAAACTTTTTTCAAAATGATCTAAACCTTTGAATCAAACTCACATAAGGAAAGTATAATCTCTATGCTTTAATCAAAATTACCTTTCCATGTTATATATATATATATATATATATATATATATATATATATAACACTCAAATCTTAGTTGATGAAAACATTTAAACAATTAAAAGTACCTCTTCCGATTACATTGAAAGTAGCCTTTTCAAACCCATGTAAAACCCTTCATTTATCTAGGCTGAAAGGCCAAAATCTTCCTTTCGAAACCATTCATATAAACCTTTCGAAACCATTCATATAAACCTTTCAAAACCATTGAAATTACTTTTCCATCGAAAGCTAAAAACCTTAGACATCCCTCTTTAAAACCAATAAACGTTGCCTTTCGAAACCATAGGAAAAACCTTTCCGTTAAACTTATTCAAAACCATTGGAAAAAACTTTCCTTTAGACCTTTCGAAAACGTAGGGAAACCACCCCTACGAAACCGCTCTTTCAAAGCCATTTGAAAATATAGGGGAATCGTCCATTTGAAACCTTCTTTAAAACCTTTCAAAGGTATTAAAACTTCAAACCCTTCGAAAGCATTTGGGTTCAATTTAAAACATGTGGAAAAATACCCTTCAAAATCATTCAACACTAACTAGTCGAAACCTTTCGGTTATTCTTTAATAATCACTAAGGGTCACAAGCAATAGGTCAAAGCTTACTCTTTCGAAAGCTATAACTAAGTAGAGAAGTGATGGTGTCGAAACCACCCCTTCCGAAAGCATAGGAAAAGCAGCAGGGTTTTTATAAAACAAAACAACCCCTTCGAAAGCTCTATTTCGAAAGGTGGGAGGCAGCAGTAAAGGCTTCGACATAGTTTGAAGCTATTATTTAAAACAAAGGTGAAACCTTAAAACCTTTCTTTAAATCAATCGATTTAGTCAAAAGCTACATAGGAAAAATCCATATAGTCGAAAGCAAGTAGGAGCTCTTTTCTTTTAAAATAAAAAGGTGCTTCAACCCTTTCGGAACCCCATGGTTTCAACTCTTACCTTCCACCTTTGTCCAATTCACTATATACCAAGATGTTGATACTATGCGCATTGGTTTGTGGAACAAGGCGGAGGGTCTTAGTCGAAAGCTACCTGAGCGAAACCAAAATAAGTGAAACATTCTTTTGGCATGAATTTCTGATTTTAAACCTTTTTATGTATACTTTTTAACTAACCCGCCTTATTGTCAAACTCTTATTGGTTGCTAATTTTTCTTTTCTAAAAGTACCGCCACAATTTAAGAATTAATTAATTCAAATCATTTGCAATTCACCCCTTCTCCTTAATTAAATATATAAAACATTTATGTACCATAAATTAAATAATTTTATATATTCATCAAAACTTTTTTGAAAATTCTACATAATTTCAAAAAAGTTTTGATTTATAACCCAATAAATTTTGATGAAAATAATTATTTATTTTTCCATAAATAATTTATAACCCAGTAAATCATTTTCTTCACTAGAAAATTAATATAACATCCACATTAATTCAGAAAATTATGAAAATTGAAAATCACCTCTAAAATATTATATTTGATTTACATGTAAATTCCCAAGGCATTTGGATGTCATTTATTAAGATTTTCATATCAAAACATATCATAGAAACCAATATAACATTCATAAATCATCAACAAGCATATATAAACTTTTAATTAATCAAAACATGATATTCTCATGCAAAAACATTATGGACTATCCTTAAAACCGAAAACATAAGAAAAATGAGATGTAGTGATTATTCACCTTAGCTTTGTGAGTAAAGATGTGAGATTTGAATTAAACTTGATGTTGATTAAGCTTCCCCTTTTACTTTCTTTTTCTTACTCTTGAAAATGGTGGCCGGCCTCCCTTTACCTTTAATTTTTGTAATGAATGCAAGTGAGAACTCACGGCTAAGGGTTTAGGGTATTAGAGAGCCCTTCTTCCTATTTTACCCCTTACTTATTTCCTAACATATCTTATTCATGCTATCTCGTTTTGATTTACAAATTAACAAGGCACGGCTACCGCTAATTATATTCAAATCTCAATCCATTAATCATCTTAGATTATTTTATTTTATTTACAAATTAAATATCTGAAATAATGTTACTAAAAATATGGGGTGTTACAAGCTCCCCTCCTTAAAGAATTTCGTTATCGAAATTACGATAAGGTACACAACAAAATAATCAAAGGTAAAACAAACCTTTAAACAAATTAGGATAAGTGTCTCTAATCCTGCTCTCAGTCTCCTAAGTACATCTCTAGCATTGTCCCTCCATTGAAATTTCAATAATCTGACTGTCTTGTTCCTCAAATTCTTCTCATCTCTTGCGACACTCCGGATAGGCTTTCTAACTATAATCATGTCTGGTTCCACTACTAAATATTCTAACACAGTCGATGCTATAGTAGTGTCTGAATCCCTAACATACTTCCTCAGATGAGAAACATGGAAAACATCGTGGATTCCTGCCAAACTACTCGGTAACTCTACTCTATAAGCGAGTTTTCCAATCCTTTCTAAAATAGGAAATGGTCCTATGAACCTCAGTGCTAACTTCCCCATCTTCTCGAACCTGATAACACCTTTCATAGGTGATACTTTGATGAAAACATGCTCTCCAACCGAAAACTATAAATCTTTTTGTCTTATATCTACATAGCTTTTCTGCCTAGACTGAGCTTCCTTCATTCTCATTCTTATCAGCTAAATCTTTTCTGCCGCTTCTCTTACCAAATCAGAACCAAGGACCAATCTATCTTCGGTTTCTATCCAACATGCAGGGGATTTTCATGTCCTTCCATAAAAGGCCTCAAACAGTGCCATCCATATACTAGTTTGATAACTGTTGTTATACGAAAACTCGACTAGGTGTAGATGGTCTTCCCATGATCCCCCAAAGTCTAATACACAATCTTGCAGCAAGTCCTCCAAGATATTGTAACTCTTTGCGTATGCCCATCGGTCTGTGGATGGTAAGCGGTACTCATCTTGAGCTTGGTTCCTAAACTTTCCTTTAGACTCTTCCAGAACTTGGTAGTGAATAAGGAATCTCTATCACTAACAACACTACTAGGAATTCCGTGCAGTCTAACCACGTTCTTCATAAATAACTTAGCCAATACAGGTGTCGTCCTATTTGACTTAACTAGAATGAAATGGGCATTCTTGGTCAATCTGTCCACTATGACCCACATGCGTTCATTCCCTCTATTAGATCTCGGTAACCCATCTATAAAATCCGTAGAAATAGAATCCTACTTCCATACTCGAATATCCAATGGCTGAAGCAATCCACTCGGGTTCTGATGCTCGACTTTCATTTGTTGACATTCCAAATACTTTTTCGCCCATAAGCCAACATCTCTCTTCACGTATTCCTAGAAGAAACTTCTCTTCATGTCTTGGTACATCTTCGTTCCTCCTGGATGAATAGTGAACTTCAAACGATGACATTCCTCCAAAACTTCTTTTCTTATGTCTCCTACATTTGGAGCACATAATCTACCCTTCTTTCTCAACCATCCACTTTGGTCAAGATTGAAATCTTTCAAGTCATCGCTCTCCGTCCCTTCCATTAATTTCCTGATTCTTTCAGCTAATACTGAGTCCTCTTCCTGTTTAGAGGCAATCTTCTCAATCAATACTTGTCGGACTTCCAAACAAGACAATATTGCAGATCCTCCACTAGACCCAGCCTCAGATCTCCACTGCACCCTGAAAGCTGTTAGGGCTTCCAAAACTTTCCATTCTACTATCATAGCCAACATTGTATTCGGATGCTTCCTACTAAGCGCATCTGCAACCTTGTTGCCTTTCCTTGGTGTATACTCTATTTCAAAATCGTAAGCGGCCAAAAACTCCAACCACCTCTGCTGTCTCATGTTTAGCTCCTTCTGAGAGAACAAGTACTTCAATCACTTATGATATGTAAAAAGCTCAAACCTCTTTTCGAAATGGTAATGCCTCCATACCTTCAATGCTAATATATCTGCGACTAACTCCAAGTCAAGCATTGGATATCTTACCTCATGCGGTTTAAGCTGTCCAGAAGCGTAGACAATCACTTTACCCCTCTGCATTAATACAGCTCCTAACCCAGTACCACATGCATCTATATAAACAACTAAATCCTGATTCCCCTCCAGGACAACCAAAACAGGCTCATGGGTCAATAAATGTTTCAAGCTTTTTAACACTTCCTCACACTTATCGGTCCACGAGAGCTTCACATCTTTTCGCGTTAACCTGGTCATTGGTGCTACTATCCACGAAAAATCTCTTATGAGCCTCCGATAATACCTAGCCAATCCAAGGAAACTTCTTATCTCGGTTACTATTTCTGGTCCTTTTCAATTATTAACAGCTTCGATCTTTTCTAGATCGATTGACAATCCTTCTTCCGAAACCACGTGGCCAAGAAATTTCACTTCCTTATTCCAAAAAGGGCACTTCGAAAACTTTGCCTTTAACTGATGATGCCTCAGTGTCTCAAGCGCTACTCTAAGATGAACTTCATGCTCCTTCTCATCCTTGGAATATATCAGAATATCATCTATAAAAACCAACACAAATCTATCCAAGTTCTCTCGAAAAGTCTGGTTCATCAATTTCATAAAGAATGCCTGTGCATTAGTGAGTCCGAATGGCATAACTAACCATTCGTACGACCTATACGTTGTCCTAAACGCCGTTAAAGGTATACTATCTTCTGCTACCCTGAGCTAATGAAACCCTATTGCCATATCCAACTGAGAGAATATCTTGACTCCACTCAACTGGTCGAACAAATCGTAAATCCTAGGAAACAGATATCGTTTCTTTATCGTTTTCTCATTTAGATTACGATAATCGATACATAGCCTTAACGGTCCATACGGCTTCTTAGCAAATATTGCTGCTGCTCCCCACAACGAACTACTTGGTCTGGTAAAACTCTTACCTTCCAAATCCACCAATTGAGCCTTCAACTCCTTCATCTTTGTTGGCATCATCTTGCTTGGCGGCCTACTTACCGGTTCTGCCCTAGGCACCAAATTTACCTGAAACTCAATGGCTTGTTTCGATGGCAATCCGACCACCGGCTCAAAAACATCTACGAATTCTCTAACTACGAAAATGCAATTCAACTCATCTTCTAACTCCATAACACCCAACTAAGCATTCACCTCACAACTAGGGTTTTCTACGGTATAAACTATCTGATCACTACAATCCGGGTGTCTAAGTGATATTTTCCTATCTAGCCAGAATATCCTAGCATCGTATTTACTTAACCAATCCCCACCCAGTATAATTCCAAACCCTACAAAGTCATATACATGCAAACTGCAAACAAAGAGGCAACCTATCAAGTCAAACTCTAAGTGGTCACACTTTATCCCACGTGTCGCATACCTACTTATCAGATTTGCAATTCTTAAGGAAGTAACTAAATATATGGATTCTAGGTTAAGTTTATCTACCAAACATCGAGATATAAAAGAATGGGATGTACCTGCATCAAATAAAACGCTAATAGATATATCATGGATCTGAAGTGTACCTCCCAATGCTGCTTTTCCTTTCTCCTGCACTATTGGCTTTGAAGTAGTAGGCTCCAATGCAAACACTTAGCCTTTATCTCCTTTAGCTGGCTCTTTGCACTGGTTCTTGTAGTGCCAAACTTGATCACAGTTGAAACACGTAATGTACTTCTTTCCAATCACCTCCTTTTCCTTTTCCAGTACGACACTTATGAGCATATGTCCTTTCTTGTCCCACTTATAAGTGACCACCTCAGACTTTCCTTCCTTTGCTACTCCTCCTTTCTGAGCATTCTTCTTGTGGAAAAACTTCCTCTAATGGCCTTGTCCAATCTGGACCTCCTTTTCCTTCTTCTTCTCCAAACAAGCTAACAACTCATCACGTCTCAATGCGATCTCCACAAGTACATCACATGGATCTCTAATGTGTAGTAAAGTAGCCCTAGAAAATTCTAGCTTCAAACCTCTAATGAACCTCTCATTCCTTTTCATCACTGTATCAACAGTGGCATACCCATATCTCGCTAAATATTCAAACCTACTAGTATGCTCCAAAACTGACAGTTCTCCTTGTTCCAACTCAGCAAACTTCCTAATCAAGACATACTGTGCCATTACTGATATGAACCTCTCCTGGAACCTTCTTCTACATGTCATTTCCTCTTCGTTTACTCCAATTATCACACTATTCCATTAAAACAAAGCTTCCCCTTGAAGCTGTCTCGAGGAAAGTCTCCTCTTCTGCTCATCACTGAGCCCTAACTCAACAAATATCCTTTCACAGTGTAACAACTAATTTTCTACTTCTATAGCATCCTCTGTTCCAATAAACGACTTTCCTCCAAGCCTAGCATGGTCTCTTCATAGATTAGCATAATGATTGACTACTGGAGCTTCTTGAACTCCTCCTACAGCAATTCCTCTGACAACTTCAACTGCGATCCCAGCTTGCATCATGTTTATGAAAAACTGATACATAGCCCCTGTATCTACTTGTGGGACTCCAGCACCTACATTTTCAGCTTGAGCCTGTCCTTGAGTCCTCCTTATGTTTGGTCGGGCATTTCCGTTTGTGGTGGTGCTATCTCCTCCTAGATTAACTCTGGCTCTTCTTCCATCCATATCCGTATCAAGCTTCATGAGATACAGAAGAATGACGTAACGAAGATAGGAGTATAGTGATAAAGCATATACATACATACATACATATATATATAGCAAATACAAATATGTTCCTACAACGTTATCCCGTACCCCGATCTTAACTCTAATTCCAAAGGATTGTGTTTTCGAAAATCATTTTTAGTTAAAGTATTTCATAAACCTATGCTCTGATACCAAGTTGTAACATCTGCTATCTAGATCCCCAAAGCTAAGTGCTACAGATGCTGCAGTCATCTATAGTATTAACTTCCAGTGACTATATATGGCTATGTTAATGGTATCTATAATATCAGAAGCACTTGAATATGAAACAAATCACAGATTTAAAAAAACAAAATATTTCCATTACATTTCAAAACACATGTTCCATATTCATATTACACAATCCCAAAACATTTCCTAGGCAATGGTAAAATATACTTATTGCAAAATATGCCAAGAGCGACATATAAAGATGCCTCCTTGGAAGATCAGAGTTATATAGTCATAAATGACTTAATACATACACATCGGAACTAAACACAAAACAAAAAACTACAACTCCTAAATAGCTATCTGTTAGCCTCCTGCTCGTCTTCGGTAGCTTTATTCGTTATTCTATTAAAATATCAAAAGCCTCAACCCTCAGTCTACTCAAATCAATTTTGAGCACTCGAGAGTTAAAGGGGGAAAACTTAAATTTTAAGTCAGACATAAAGCTTGGCGTGAATAATACTATACATCCCAGTTACTAATGTTAAGTGAGACCACGTCGCTTAGCGTAATGGATTTCCCCTCACTAACCTCCTTTTAAAACATATCTTCTACGAATCTTTTCCTACAACCAAAACTAGTTAAATATTGTAAAGCATCATTATGTAAACATACGTATTAGGTAATAAAAGAACTATCTGTTCAAACTCTTTAGTTTTGTTTAGCTGACTATTAACCTTTGGCTGACTCGAGCCTACTAGACAATATAAGAAAATTTTATCTAACATCCGTTAGACACTCCACTTCTGGACAGTCTGTCCTTAACTATCTGTTAAATACTTCTCTTATGGATTGTCTCTCCCTGACATAAGATCTCCCAGGGTCACCTGATCCTAATGGTTTTACAGGCTCACCAATAACTGATCTGTATACAAATATATATTCCCTTCTGTGTAATAATAATTTTAGTCTTACCTATGAAAAAGCCCTACACACTAGAATTTTGGACTAAATTAGCTGGGACCAGTAGCTAATGTATAGGGCGCGACCCTATACCAGTCCCATCTGTTATTCTAATATCTGAGTCATTTTATTTAGGGATATCTTCCTAAAATTTTCCTTGAAAACCTTTTTGAAAACGTTTTAAACCTTTAAATCAAACTCACACAAGGAAAATATAATCTCTATGCTTTACTCAAAATTACCTTTCCCTGTTATATATATATATTTTGATCAAAGCTTAGTTGATGAAAACATTTGAACATTTGAAAGTACCCCTTTCGATTCCATTAAAAGTACCGCTTTCAAACCCAAGTAAAACCCTTCATTTATCTAGGCCGAAATGCCAAAATCTTCCTTTCGAAACCATTCATATAAACCTTTTGTAACCACTGAAAATTCTTTTCCATCGAAAGCTAAAAACCTTAGACATCCCTCTTTAAAACCAATAAACATTGCCTTACGAAACCATAGGAGAAACCTTTCCTTTAAGCTTATTCAAAACCATTGGAAAAACCTTTCCTTTAGACCTTTCGAAAACGTAGGGAAACCATCCCTTTAAAACCGCTTTTCAAAGCCTTTTGAAAATATTGGGGAATCATCCCTTTGAAACCTTCTTAAAACCTTTCGAAGGAATTAAAACCTCAAACCTTTCGAAAGCATTTGGGTTCAATTTAAAACATGTGGAAAAACACTATTTGAAATCATTCAACACTAACTAGCCGAAACCTTTGGGTTATTCTTTAATAATCACTAAGGGTCACAAGCAACAGGGTCGAAAGCTTACTCCTTCGAAAGCAATAACTAGGTGGAGAAGTGATGGTGTCGAAACCACCCCTTTCGAAAGCATAGGAGAAGCGACAAGGTTTTTATAAAACAAAACAACCCCTTCGAAAGCTCTATTTTGAAAGGTGGAAGGCGGTAGTAAAGGCTTCGACATAGACGGAAGCTATTATTTAAAATAAAGGCGCAACCTTAAAACCTTTCTTTAAATCAATTGATTTAGTCGAAAGCTACATGGGTGAAAGCTACATAGGCGAAAGCAAGCAGGCGCTCCTTTCTTTTAAAATAAAAAGGTGCTTCGACCCTTTCGAAACCCCTTGGTCTCAACTCTTACCTTCACATTTGTCCAATTCACTATAAACCAATATTGATACTATGCATATTGGTTTATGGAACAAGGCTGAGAGTCTTAGTTGAAAGCTACCCAAGTGAAACCAAAATAGGCGAAACATTCTTTTGGCATGAATTTCTGATTTTAAACCTTTTTAAGTAAACTTTTTAACTAACCCGACTTATTTGTCAAATGCTTATTGGTTGATAATTTTTGTTTCCTAAAAGTACCGCCATAATTTCATAATTAATTAATTTAAATCATTTGCAAAACACCCCTTCTCCTTAATTAAATATATAAAATATTTAAGTCTCGTACCTTAAATAATTTTATATATTCATCAAAACTCTTTTGAAAATTCTACAAAAATATCAGAAAATCCTATTAAATATGTTTTCTAACATATATAAATTTTGGACCCAAATAATTATTTATTTCATCGTAAATAATTTATAACCCAATAAATTATTCTCTTCGCTAGAAAATTAATATAAAAGCCACGTTAGTTATGAAAACTGAAACCCACCTCCAAAATATTATTTCTGATCTACATTTGAATTCGCAAGGCATTTGGATTTCATTTATTACGTTTACATATCAAAACTTATCATAAAAATCAATATGAACATTCATAAATCATCAACAAGCATATATAAACTTTTAATCAATCAAAACATGGCATTCTCATGCAAAAACATTTTGGATTATCCTTAAAACCGAAAACATAAGAAAAAAGAGATGTAGTAATTATTCACCTTAGCTTTGTAATTAAAGACGTGAGACTTGAATTACACTTGATGTTAATTAAGCTTCCTCTTTTACTTTCTTCTTCTTTCTCTTGAAAATGGTGGTCGGGCTCTCTTTATCATTAATTTTTGTAAATGAATGCATATATGAACTCACAGCTCAGGGTTTGGGGTATTAGAGAGCCATTCTTCCTATTTTACCCCTTACTTATTTCCTAAACAAATCTTATTCATGCTATCTCGTTTTGATTTACATATTAACAGTACGCGGCTACCCTTAATTATATTCAAATCTCATTCCATTAATCATCTTACATTATTTTATTTTATTTACTAATTAAATATCCTAAATAATGTTACTAAAAATATGAGGTGTTATAGTTGAGAACACTAGTGAAGATCTCATGAAGAAATTTAAATAAAAGCTTGGGAACTTTTTAATGAAGATTACAAATACTCAGTATAAAACGAAGAAAAAGGGTGGCCTTGGTTCATATGGCTTTTGTGTTTGATCCGAGTTATTGCATTTAATCGGCATAAAATGATCTAAACCATCTAGGTTAAATTATGTATCCTATCGTATCAACTATCACGTCGTTAAATTATCTCTGAACTGTCTTGAGAATAGGATCGGCACCACCAATAAGAAAACGACATGTATTAATAGCATTAAATAAGTGAATGACAAGTCCATCTCTTTCCATGGAAGAGAACATAGGAGGAAAAATGCAGCTCATTTTTCTTGCAAAATGACAAATAGGCTGATCTGTTAATTTTCCAGCGCTCTCATCTCACCTAATTGGCCTCCACCTTGCCACACCCAGCCTAATATCTTCATAAATACATATGCAACCCACAAATGACTGCAACAATCATGTGGATGGATCCTTCGGATAGCGGCCTAACTAGACAGCGCTCTCAGTAGAGAGCTGTTTGACCAAGAATACCGCTCACATAATGGATTCCACTTTCCGGTTCACCTCTTCGGGCCCTAAAGTCCTCACCACCTTGCAACCTATCCAGGCGCATGAATACTCCATATCCCTTGTTTTGTCATGGCTAAGCAGGCTTATGCCAAAAGAGCCTAGTCGCCCATGTAAAAAGAAGCAATGAATCTACACTTTTCCACTGGATAGATTTGCATATATGACAATATTCATCAAAAGTGACATTTTACAGCAGCCACTCTACGTCCTCCACTATCCACATGGCAAGGCGTTACTGTTCAGCAACTTGATGTGCACATAAATGTGCATATTTTTACCAACATATTTAATCTATTTAAATTAAATAAATGATCATATTGGGTATTTTAACTTGTTTTAATCAAAATCCATATTAATTCTAAATTGTCACATATCCATCTTCATATAAGGGCAAAACGGTCATTTGTGTGCATATATTTCTTTGAGAAAAATTGATTGAAAATTTATATATATTTTTGTATGAAAATGGTCTCAAATAGGAGTGGTTTCATGAAGGAATATGCACGCACAAAGAATATAAAGGAATGAAGATGGAAATAATTCAAAGTGAAGATCATGGAGGACCCCACCTACCCACCACCTTAATGTACAAACTAGAGGCTAATGCACATGCTTATGGAACTAATGGCTTCATGTACACTTAATGGGGGATTAAGACATGTTAATGATTACTTGGCCTCCACACTTCCTAAGGGGCATTTTGGGCATTCCAAAAAAATGAATTAGGGTTTTAACACTTGTATAAATATCCCTTATGTTTCATGTAACATCTATCTTCTTTAGTCTCTCTTAGGCCTCCTTCTCTTTAGTTTAGATCAAAAATAAAATGAAAGCTCCTCTTTCTCTTTCATGGATACTTAGCCATTTTTATTTTATGTAATCTTTTTTTTATGCAATTTAATACATGCTCTTTCCTTTTCATGTTCATTTACTTTCATGTTGTAGTGTAGATCTCTTCTCTTTTATGCAAGTAGAATAATTTTTCCTTTCATTTTGCTTTCATGTTGTTAGCTACATTTGTTAATAAAATAACAAATATGAGAAGTTAAACCCCTTCAATTTAGGGGTAATGAAGCTCTCTAATTAATGTAGCTTCAACATTTTGTTAATTCATGCTCTCTTTTTGTGCTTAATGATGATGATAGAAGTGGTTTTATTTGTTGTTTTTGCTTTGAATTTGATAGTCTGTATTGTTGACACCAAATAGGCTATGCTTAAACAATCACTAACACAAATGCCTCTTCATCAATATATGATTATGACATAAGAAAGTGATTTGAAATTAAAATTTGATAGTCTATGTTTCTAATCAATAGTTAATAGGCCATACTTAAAATAGATTTCATTCTCATTTTCTTTGTCAAGTTTCATGAAAGTTAGTAAGTGTTTTAAGGGGTGTGTTATACTTTGATGACTTATGTTGGCTAATTAATAGCTCAACTATGTCATACTTATGATAAACACATCAATTAAAACACTAATGACCATAAAAGAGAGATCATGATTTCATGTGTTGAACTACATGATCTAGAGAGTGGATTTATTCTCTAAATTATCATTTAACTCTAATATTTGCATTTCTTTTCTTTTTGTTAGTTAGTTAATTTTCTAATTTTCTAGCTAAATACACTCTCGACTTTGGTTTAATTTGATTGAATAGAATTTTAAAATCATCAATTCCCTGCGGATCGACCCGTATTCGCCACGTGCTACATTCGTACACCGTGCGCTAGCGGTTATTTTTATTTCAAAATTCGTTCGACGGTTTTCTAAACCGATAGAATTTCGTTGACGAACAAGTTTTTGGCGCTGTTGCCGGGAAAGTTGTGTAACGATCCCGAATTTTAATCAATTTTAAATTGATAATTAAATTCATTTTTGATTTAAAAAAATTATGAAATTAAATGATAAATTGATTCGAGTTTTTCCAAATTCAAATAAAAATCTGTTATTTATTAAAATAAAGATAGTTTCTTTTATAAATTGTTTTAATTAAATAATGAGTTGTATTTAAACAATATTAATAGTATAATATTTCTACAAATGGATTTTTTTTTAAATAGAAATGGTTATTTCAGATTTATTTATATATATGTATATTTTTAAAGAAAGCTATGATTTGTGAATTTAAAATAAAATAAATTACAAACAAATGTATGCATAAAAACATAATTAAAATAGAAAATTATTTGCAATACAAAGTAAACTAAACAAAAGAAAAAAAATACAAACAAATACAAATACAAGCTAGGCAATGCAAATAAAAATATTCAAACAAATAAATAAGCAAAGTATAACAAAACTAAAGCAAAGTACAATACTGCATGAACTTAAACAAAGCAAAATATCCACAAACTAACTACATACATAATTTAAAACAAAGCAACAAAAAAAAATACAAAGCATAAAACAAATATGAAAAGTAAGTAAATAAACAAAATGCTAAAAGTAAACATGCAGGCTGAGGAAACAAGTAAACAAAACATAAAGCAAAGCATAAAAATAAAATATCTTTGTACACATAAACAAAGTATAAGATAAAAATATAATAAAACCTCTGCCATACTGCTATCATCTTAGCCGAGATCTTGTTTCACAAAACAAATGAAAATACAAGTACAAAATAAAACATAAACAAAGAAAGATTTCAGCCGAGCTAAAAAGATGTAGGCTGAAGTAAACAAACACATTTATATGTATAAACAAGTACAAGCAAGCATATTCACCCATGCCTATTGTACAAACAAAGTGATATCCCTGTGCATTCCTTTTCTTAGATATATCAAGACTTATACCATCTCAGTCTCATTTATTCAAAGCTAAGAGAACTGAAGCAAGCATTGTCTAAAACTTAAACAAAAAATAATAATCAAATGCAATGATTTAAAATCCAAATCATCTAGATCAAGCATGCAAGTTCAGGTCTGTGGTGAGGGAGCTTCATTTAAAACTTAAGTAAAATATTCAACATCATCAAGCTGTATCAACAAAAAAGAAAAAAAGAAAAAGAGTAAGCTCTGTTTATTTCCAAAACTTATCAAGGTAAGTAACATATTTTTTTTTAAGACTTGAATCTATTGCATAGATATGTCTGTGAATAAGTATGTTCCTACATGTATATGATTCTTTTGAATATGATAGGAACTGGAAGTATTGTGTACAGGTTAGTGCTATGTATGTTTCTGTTTAAAATCATTTCTTTTTAAATCTACTTTCTTTTTGAGTTTAATGTTAAAACCAAAATAGTTTGTTATAGCAAATACTCAAGATTAGAAATGTATTCCAGCCAAAATAACTTGTAAATATTTCTGGAAACCAAGATACTGAGTAAAACATTAAATGTGTCAAATTACAAATTTCTAAATTTACAAATTCGGGTTTATAACTTAAACTCTTAAACTAAAATTGGATTTTTAAAACAAGAATCAAAATTTTTAGATGGGGGTTTAAGGAGCAGTATGGGTTTGTTTGAATTTCAAAAATTTGGCATTCTCTGGCGGCCCGCTGACTCGTGATGGATGAGGCTTGGGCTAGCGATAGAGGGGCCTACGGGGAGTTGAGGAAAAATGGTGGGGTGGTCAACAGTTGATCGTGGCGTCGGCGGCGTGGGGTTTTTACTCCTAAACCTAGTTTTTTGTGAGGTCGAGAATTTCGTCTCGTTCGACGTCTGAAGTGCATCGAGTTCGACGCAGATTCGAGGGATGGTGGATGGGTCATAGACGATGCTACGGCCGGAGTTTGATGGCCTACGGTGGTCGGAGCATCGAGAAATTGGCGATGACAGGTTGGGGAGTTAAGGGTGGCGAGTGTTCCAGGTTTTGGAATGATGGCCTCGAATTTGATTTCGAGATTTTGAACACGATCTGATGATCGTGATGAGTTGCGTGGAAGATTGTCGACGTGTTCGACAACGTGACGGGGCCGGAAGATCGCCAGTGGCGAAGCGCACGTGCACGAGCACTCTGGTGCTTGCGTGTGTGTTTGCCTGAAAAGAGCAGAGGGGATTCACGCGTCGAACTCGAGGAATTCGAGTCATTTACTTGAAGCAGGGACGGGGTAAACTCGGGTCAGAGTTTGTCCCAGTTTAAATTGAGAATTTTAAAACCAAATTTAAATTTTAAACCAAGATTTTTTAAAGCTGAGTTCAAATTGAAATGTTAATATAAATTCAAGTTGAATGTAGAGTTTAGATTGAACATAAATAAGTTTTAAATTTAAATTGTTTTAATAACTTAAAAGCAATTCAAAATATATTAAAGAGATTTGAAATGGAAATGGATTTGAAATTTTAAATGAAAAATTTAAGCAAGTTGAAACTAAAAGTTTAAATCTAAATTTAAAACTGAATTAAAGATAATTTGAATCCTAGTTCTGAAATCAAAGAAGTTTTAATATTTAAATTGTTTAAATTTGCTTTGTGATGATAATTAAAACATTAGTTAGAAAATGTTTCAAATTTGAATTAGTGAAGATAAAATGATATGCACTCATTAAATTAGTTCAAGTGAATAATTGATTAATTTATTTAATCAAGAAATTAAGATTTGAGTTAAAATTAATTAAGGTAAATTAATTTGTAAATAAGATTCATTAATTTAATAAAGAGTTGTCTTTTAAACAAATGATTAAGGTTATTTAATCAAGTAATTAAGATTTATTAAGTTACAGTTTAGAACTTAATTAATTAAATAATCAGTGATTAAATATATGATTTTAAAGGGTAATTAAATGATAATTAACAATAATTAAATTGAGTTTAATTACTTAAGAATAGTAATTAAATAATTATGAATAGTTAATGAGGATCATTTACTTGAAATTTATTTGATATTAAATGTGAAAAGAATTATTCATAGAAATTTAATCTGATTTAAATTTATCAGATGATTAAATTGATCCTACTTATGGATGTTTGGATTTTATTGGATGTTGAATTGTTAATATCCCTGATATGTGATGATTTGTGATATATCCCGATTTGTGTTATGACCTGAAATTTATTATCGGTGACCTTTATATATCTGCGAATCTGTGCATGAAAGTTAAGCGTTATAGTTTATATCGCTTATCAATTATATTTCTGTGATGACTGAATGATTGTGCACTATTGTGTTAAACCCATGGACCACACCATACACACACAATGATGGATTTCACGAGGAAATCGATTAAGTCACAGATTTTGAAATAGTTTAAAATTTGAATTTTTTAAATTCAAATGTTTTGGAAATGGAATCGGAATAAATGTGAAAAGCTTTTGGAAAGGAATTTCAAAATAAAAATTTATTTTTTTATTACTTGATTAAGTTTTAGAATTTAAATACTTTGATTTAAATTTGAATTCAATATTGAAATTGAATTCTGTAATTTGAAACTAGGGATTAACGATGTTATACTAGTCATTATGAGTTAAACCATTTTTAAAGTATTATTTTTGAAAATTTGAATTAACCCAAAGATTGTAACTTGTATAAACGAAATCGGGTTTTTCGAAATAAGACTGTTGTTTCTAAATGATAAAAAGGCTTTCATAGGAGAAACGAATTTCAAATTATATAAAAAGGGATTTCAAGTTTAAACTGAAATAATTTACCAAGTTATTGATGAATATTTGGAAATGAATTTTGAAAGTGAATATTTGGGAATGGTTTGAAAGCTATAAGATAAATCTTTAATTTAAAGATTTTAAACGAGTTAATCCAAATGAAATGGAAATTGTTTTGAAATCCGTAAATGGAATTTTGTGAAATAAATCTTTTTGTTAAAGATTTGAAATGGTAATTGGTTTAAACCATTTGAAAAGAAAGTTTTGAATTATTAAGTTGTGACTTAATTGAAATCCCATATCCATATGTTTTAAATGTATTGCGCTCACTATTCGGTTTAGCCGGGAAAGGACCTTTGTGTCATATAGCCCATTCCGAATATGTGATCTGACGTTATGGATAACATTTGAAGACCGGTGATGAAGACCGGGTATTTACGAAAGCGATAGGATGACCTATCGATTGTTTCTGCACCGAGTCGCACCAGTATAGAGACTCCCTAAGTGATGGGAAATCCGATCAAGATTGTGAATATCCGGATTGCAAGGACTTCTTTGTAAGTGCCTTCGGTTCTGTTCGAACCCAGAACAGACTTGTATGGATTGTTATGCCTGACATTACAATTTGAGATATAAAGCAGATTTCTTTCAAATACATTTCTGTTGGTGGCGGAGAATTTATTCTCTTAGCTTAACACCCTTCTCTGAGACGTACGAGCTCAGAGGTTATGTAGTTGATGGTTATCAGCGATATATTCCCAATTTGGTAATGTGACATGCTGAGTGTTGCTGTGAAATGATCATTGTGTTGATCATTTGTGATAGGATCATTTGTTTGATCGTTTATCTTTGTGATCATTTCTATGATCATTTGTTGACCCAAAGCACAGCTTTTGTATAAAGCGTGTTTTTGTGGACGAGACTTCGTCGAGCCTCACACCCCAGAATGGTCAAAACAGGAAAGATGCAGCAAGGTTATGAGGGGTAGCTCCCTTTAGGGTATGTGCATTTCCTTCTGGAAAAGGGTGGTATCATGGTATGGAGCCCAGATGCTTACTCATGTTGAAACACTTTATTTATGATTGTGTGATGTTGATTACGAGCGCTCGGATAAAGGTCCCAAAGGACCGGGGGATGGCATACTCGTGTCAGTAGTTACCCAGTTAGGGGTAACCCGGCCTTGTGTTGGCAGAGATCTGGTTTGGTTCTAGGGGACGTCCTTCCAGAGGCGTTCTCATGTGGCAATGGGAAGTTCCTTGGCCTGACCATTTGTTGGAAATCCAAAGAAACAATACGATCTTGTACGGTATTAGTTGTAGAACCTATCATTCACTTATGGTGGCGGCCCACTGTTTGGATGGTAGCTATAGTAGGCATACGATAATGGTCGTATGTTGGCTAAGATTTATATCTTTATTTTCGAAATGATTTTCTCTACACTATGCACTAGTAATAATATCAAATGTTTCTTTTTAATGCGTATCAAGCATCTTTGACTATCATAAGGAGAAATCTCCTCCGATTCTGCGTTTGCATTGTGTGTGTGTGCGGGAGGCCTTATGGTAGTCTCATTTTTAAAAAGCATTTCGAATTGACTTTGAAAATCTTTTGTTGAATGTTTTAAAAGATAAATTGTTTTCGTTGCTCACACCAGTCCCACAACTGATCCGGAGTTTATTGTTTCTTTCCTAAACTCTGGGTGCTCATTATTTTCTACACGAGCAGTCTAGAATTGGGTTTTTCAGATAGTTAGATATAGTGGATTATCTGAAGTTAGTTCAGTCTCTGTACCACACCGCACTTGCTTATCTTTGTGCATCGTTATGGGGACTTCGAGCTATTGCTGGATTGGTTCTTGAAAATGGAGTTGCAGTTTTGGAGTTCTTCCTTGAAGACTATCTCAGAGTTATATTGTTCCGCTGCTAGATGTCATCTATTTTCTTTTCCACTGCTATTTGTTGTATCATATCTCTGATGTATATTGATATCTGTTGTATCAGATATTGTATCAAAGTTGTATATCAACGTATTATTCTTTTATTCCGCTGTGTTATTTAATTAATGTTGTTATAAGCTCCGGCGAATCGGATTTGAACGGTCGAATCTATGGCATTCGAATACGATTTGAAGTATGGATGCTGATTTTCGAGCGGGCAAAATTCGAGTCGTTACAAGTTGCTTTGATTTTAGTTTTCTATTCTTCGGATTATTTTAGTTTGATTTTTGTTTTATTTATTTATTTTGTGTGTGTTTGAATTAAAAAAAATTGTGTATTTGTTTGATTTTTGTGTGCATTTGTTTGTGTGCTTGTTTTCTTTTCGTTTGTTTTTCGTTTGCATCTCTTCATATTAAAAAAAAAATCATTCCATTTTCAATAACATTTGCATCTACAAGTTGGCATTTCATCTTTGCAATTACAAATTTCATTTTGTTTACAGTTTTTTTCCTCTCTGTCTCACTGTTCACAGTGTACACATCAGTGTGCACACAGCAGCTTGCTGCAACAATCTTCCCCCTGAACCAAACTGCCACAGCAAGACCAGTTGCCACTTCACTGTTACATCAACACTTCCACATTCACCGACAACGTTTCCGCAGAACACAACTCCCACTTCACCATCATTGCCATCCCCAGCGCAATTCAACTCCACCAAGAACACACTCAGCCACCATCTTTTCTTCCACTATCATACTACTCGTCCTACAAGTCACCCATTTCTGCCTTTCAATCAACTGCCGCACCTCTTCAACATCACATTCAGCAGTTATCTAAACCCTCTGTAACTCGAACTCTCCAAATTCCCGATCACCGCATCCTTCAATAACCCATCGACCACCCAATACGCAGCCCCTATCCCCTCTGCCTGCACATCTACCTTCCCCTGCCTTGCCACACTCCCCCACAACTTCAAAGCAGCAACTTCAATCCTCTCTACTACAAACCCAGGCATTCCATTTCCTTTTAACTCCCACCTGCAATCACCCATTCACCACTAAATCACTCCATTGATGATACATTGTGCACTTCTGGTATCAATTCTGCCATTCTATCCATCACCAGTACACACTCTCCACCACTACAAATTCATACAGTCAATAAAAAATTCTCTGCTTCCTACAATTCATACAGCAGCGCCAACATCCCCACTACAAATTCACAACACCAGAAACTATTACAACATCACATACTTCAACAACAAATCTCCATATTTACAATCACTGTCTCGACTCCCCTTCACCCATACAGTGCACAAACAAGCCTTCATCTGACAACAACTAACTACACTGTTGTCCAAACCTCCACCATCAAACTGTTGCATTCAACCATATTCTAACCAAACACAACAATAAACTTCACATCTTCTTACCTGACCAAGTGCCTGAACTCCTCCTCCATTCACTCAGGAAACGCGACACAACATATGACCTCTACCACACCACAACATCACAGACCAACCTGCTTGCTGCCATCAACTACTGCTACAACCCTTTCCTGTCACTTTATTCACCTCAAAACCACCTCGCCAACAAAATATTTCCACTGTGCCTTCAATAACTCATATCACCATAAGCCATTGCCTCAATATTGACCCGCTTCATCACCCCTCACTACTTCAATCATTCTTACTACTGTAACCACCGTGACTCAAACATCACTCTACCCCGCTGTCAAAATTGTTGCTGCACACCTCCTCTTCACTTCAGTTCAAACTCCCCTTCATACATCATACATACAACTGTACATTGCCGCTACTGTCCCCCCAGACACCTCCAACATCATACATACAACTGTCATCACTCCCCTTCATCAAATACCCCCACTGTATAACTTCCTCCACCACTGTATAAACTCATACAACTTCAAAATATCATCAGCCAAGTTCTAAACCACGACTACCATCAACCCACAACTACTACTGCAATAATCGCAACATCTCCTAACCATAGGACAACGCTGCACACAACCATCATTCACAGCATCAACTGCATACTTCACTCTTGCCTCCATCACCAGTTCATGACTGCTCCGCCTTGATCCATCACCTGACATCGCATCACCCTCAATAGCGAACACCAAACTCGAAAGCCCTCGAACCCACGCCTGAAATAATTTAATTTTGCGAATTTTAATTAAGTGGATTTTTGGCTTTGGGAATTTTGTGAACATGATTTCGATTTATGAACGTTGGGGACGAGCTTTCCGAATAAAGGGCATTTTTGGGCTTTGCTGGTATTTGATTGTTGGGCTGGGTGATTTATCTAGAGTTTTGTTACCTTTTTGTTTTGTTTTTCCATCTTTAAAAAAAATGTAATTTGGGTTAAGTTGAATTGTTTTTAAGTTTTCTTCTAGTTTTAAAAGAAATCATTTGCCTAAAATAATTTTTTTAATATACTTTTGTTTTGTTTAGATTCCATTTGCTTTCAGCTACATCCTTATAGATTAAACAAAAAAAATATTGTGTATATATATTGTTTTTAAATTTCAGGTTGCGAAAGCAGAATTTCAGAGGAAGACTGCCAAAAATAAATTGCTTCTCTTAGCTTGCCAAAATAAACTGCTTTGCTTGTGTGCTAAAAAAAATATTTCGCCGCTTGCATCTCTAGTTTTATTTGTATTGCATTGTTGATTGCTTGCATTTGCATTTACATATTTAAAAAAAAAAGACAAAACAAAAATCCATTCATAATTGCATTGTTAATACACGTTTAATTTCTGCTTTGCATTTCGTCCTAGAATTTTGATTAATAATAATCATAGCTCTAAACTGTATATTGACCATTTGTCTTCTTTGAACAATTTAAATTCTTGGTGTCTAGGCTACGGCAGAGCAATAATCAGTTATAAATATTACGGTGATTCGTAAATATTATACTGAATTGTTTCTTTAAAGGTACTTAAACCTTCGGCTGCATTGCTACGGTGATTCGTGGTGCACCGATAACCTCTGCCCGTTAGCTGGCTGAGAACTATCTTGTTAATCTAAGACAATTTGTGATTATGCAATTTTGGGGTAACTTAGGATAAATAATTCGTAATTAACCTTGCATTCATTTAGTTGCATTAGTTCATGCATATTTAAAAAAACAAAAAAAAAATTCAAAATCCAAAACTAAAAAAAATTGTAAATATTTCTTAACTTAGTTTTTTTTCCTTTTCCTTTGAAAATTTTCAAATCAAAACTCCAAAAATCCAAAAAAAAATTATAATCAAAAATCCAAAAAAAAAATCATTTCAAAAACAAAACAAAAAAATTGAAAAACCAAAAAAAAAAAAAAATCAGTTTCCCTTTTGAAAAATAAATTTTATTTGTAAATATTTTTCCTTTATAAAAAAAACCAAAAAAACATTCTTGAAAATGTCTGAATATCCATATCCACTTGAATTTTACAATAGTTGTGAAAATCAATATAATCCATATGATTTCAGTCCAAATTTGTATGGATATTTTAACAACAACTATTTTGTAAATAATTCAAATTTCGAACAACAAAATTTTCAAAAAGATGACCAACGTTCGACTCTTGAAAATAGCATTGAAATGATTTCATCTTTACTCGAACTTTCTACATGACAAAATCAAGAGATAAATGATTTATGTAATTCTTATTTGTGTAATAACTCGAGTCAAGGATTTCAAAATTTGAATTCAAACAATTACGATTATAACCCATGCCAATTTAATTTCGAACTCCAAAATGAATTTCAAACTCAATATGAAAATGGGAACAGCTTTTCAAACGAATTTGGCGATGGGAATAATCTTAACCATGTTACGAGTGAAAATTTTTGTTCTCGACAAATCCAAATCGAAAATTCTCAATTTAATAACTACAAATTGGATTTTGTTGAACAAATGAATGAAATTTACGATCATCACACGGATTTGTTGTTTGAAACTTATATGAAACAACGTGAACAACAAAATAAAATCTCAATGTGTGATGAGTCAAGTGATAATCCATCTTTTACCGTAATTGACGATTTTCAAACAACAACTTTTGAAACTGAAAATAACAATCTTAATAAAGTTGTTGGAAACACGGTAATTGAGTTGGATTTCAATTCTTTTGAGGGTGAGAAACTCGATTTAAATTTCGATCTTCCTTTTTCAGAAAATTTGAAGACAACAACTTTGGATTTTGAAATGGATATATGCGATGAAGTTGTTGATAATTCAACAAAGGAAGATGAATTTAACAAACATGAGTTTTATGGAATTTACGAAAATGAGTCATTAAATTTTGATGGGGAAGATTTCGATCACCATTTTGACTTTGAAATCAATAATTTGGAAGAATTTTCAATGATAAACTTGAATTCCAATTTGGTGAAAATAAATGTGAATTTCAATCAATTGTTTTATCAACCCCAAAAATCATTGAAAACAAAACAACTCATTCAATTTTCAATAAAACAACATTTGTTTTTCCAAATCAACATTCAACTTCGATATCTTTTACGGTTGGGTTTTTCGTGCTTAAGTTGTGACTCACACATTTGATGAGACAAATGAATCGGTCTTTGGAAGACCGTTTCATTTACTTTTTGACGATATACTTTCTGATCACGTGTAAATACCGTTCATTTTCATGTAAATAATAATAAACATCCCTTTCACTTGGGTAGACTGTGGGGACACGGTCAAAATCAAGTGTGGGGGGAGACTCATCTTCATTTATTTTTTTCATGGTTTATTTTTGCTTTAAAATCACAAAAAAAAAAATTAAAAAAAATCCCAAAACCAAATTTTCTTTTGATTTATTTTTAAAATAAACACTATAAGATAAATATATGGCTTTGGTTTATTAAATTGAAATTTTTGAAAATTTATTGGTCTTAACAAAAATAAAAATGAAGTTTGATTACAAATAATAATGGTTTAACTAGTATATAGGAAGATTCATACGTGTTAATTATGAAGTACATCTTAATTGAAAACCTTTGTTTTAAAAAGTGGTTGATTTAAAGTAAAGGATATAACATTTTTTTTTGTCTTATAAGTTAAATGGTGCTAAGATGATTTTGCAAAACTCCCTCTCAAAAAATATATATATATATAAAAATAAGAAATAATAACATCCAAGTATTCACTCTCATTTAAAAGTCCTCACGGTTATGCATGGGTGATTACTTGGAATTTTTGATTATGTGCTTTCATACTCATTTAAAAGTCCTCACGGTTATGATGTATGGAACACATGTAAAAAAAAGACTTAATACAAACCACCTACGGTCGATAGTGTATGCATAAAAGTGTGTGCACTTGCCATGCTCTGTACTCCCCTCACATAAGCCCGAAAGGCAGTGCATGGGTGGTATATCTGACCTCAGTTTACCTGAGCTAGGTGTGTAATTTTTCTTGCAAAAAATGAGAGAGCAAGCAATTGAAATCCTAGCACTATTTTTACTTATTTGATTTGATTTGTTATTGAAAAGAAATGAAAATACCACTTTGATAAACTTTGATAATCAACTAAGGATCCATTTTATAATTACACTTTGTTATCAACCGAAACAACAAGTTAAACTATTGTCTATTTGTTATGATAACTTGATTTTTGTTGGAAATTTTGACCAGTAAATGACATAAATTTTCAAGATAATAACCAAAACCTATATTTAACTTACTCGTGTCAATTTAAAAATAAATCCTTCATTTGTAAATATTTTCAAAATTTTGCATTCATCTCTTTGTAAATAAATCTTGCATTTTGTAAATATTTTCATCCCGCACTTGGATTTTGTGGGTAGTATCCGCTGAAAACCCTCACGAGACAACACTCGCTCTACTGGGGACATCCAGAGGTTTAACGGCTTGTTGCATACGCTCAATGCAATCGTGCATCCTACAAAAACGGATTTATCTTAGTTTTTCTTTATTCGAGGACGAATAAAAAGATAAGTGTGGGGGTATTTGATGTGCACATAAATGTGTATATTTTTACCAACATATTTAATCTATTTAAATTAAATAAATGATCATATTGGGTATTTTAACTTGTTTTAATCAAAATCCATATTAATTCTAAATTGTCACATATCCATCTTCATATAGGGGCAAAACGGTCATTTGTGTGCATATATTTCTTTGAGAAAAATTGATTGGAAATTTATATATATTTTTGTAGGGAAATAGTCTCAAATAGGAGTGGTTTCATGAAGGAATATGCATGCACAAAGAATATAAAGGAATGAAGATGGAAATAATTCAAAGTGAAGATCATGGAGGACCCCACCCACCCACCACCTTAATGTACAAACTAGAGGCTAATGCACATGCTTATGGAACTAATGGCTTCATGTACACTTAATAGGGGATTAAGACATGTTAATGATTACTTGGCCTCCACACTTCCTAAGGGGCATTTTGGGCATTCCCCAAAAAATGAATTAGGGTTTTAACACTTGTATAAATACCCCTTATGTTTAACGTAACATCTCTCTTCTTTAGTCTCACTTAGGCCTCCTTCTCTTTAGTTTAGATCAAAAATAAAATGAAAGCTTCTCTTTCTCTTTTCATGGCTACTTAGCCATTTTTATTTTATGTAATCTTTTTTTTATGCAATTTAATACATGCTCTTTCCTTTTCATGTTCATTTACTTTCATGTTGTAGTGTAGATCTCTTCTCTTTTATGCAAGTAGAATAATTTTTCCTTTCATTTTGTTTTCATGTTGTTAGCTACATTTGTTAATAAAATGAAAAATATGAGAAGCTAAACCCCTTCAATTTAGGGGTAATGAAGCTTTCTAATTAATGTAGCTTCAACATTTTGTTAATTCATGCTCTCTTTTTGTGCTTAATGATGATGATAGAAGTGGTTTTATTTGTTGTTTTTGCTTTGAATTTGATAGTCTGTATTGTTGACACCAAATAGGCTATGCTTAAACAATCACTAACACAAATGCCTCTTCATCAATATATGATTATGGCATAAGAAAGTGATTTGAAATTAAAATTTGATGGTCTATGTTTCTAATCAATAGTTAATAGGCCATACTTAAAATATATTTCATTCTCATTTTCTTTGTCAAGTTTCATGAAAGTTAGTAAGTGTTTTAAGGGGTGTGTTATAGTTTGATGACTTATGTTGGCTAATTAATAGCTCAAATATGTCATACTTATGATAAACACATCAATTAAAACACTAATGACCATAAAAGAGAGATCATGATTTCATGTGTTGAACAACATGATCTAGAGAGTGGATTTATTCTCTAAATTGTCATTTAACTCTCATATTTGCATTTCTTTTCTTTTTGTTAGTTAGTTAATTTTCTAATTTTCTAGCTAAACACACTCTCGACTTTGGTTTAATTTGATTGAATAGAATTTAAAATCATCAATTCCCTGCGGATCGACCCGTATTCACCACGTGCTACATTCGTACACCGTGCGCTTGCGGTTATTTTTATTTCAAAATTCGTTCGACGGTTTTCTAAACCGATAGAATTTCGTCGACGAACACAACTCCTCATGCCCTTGTTGCCCTATCGAACAATATCATGCTTTGGTACTGCCCGGCAATTAGCCATTATCCGGACCATTTATCCCAGTTAGCATCCAGTTGGCCTGCATTTGAACCATTCAATGCCATCAATAGCTAAGAAAAAACTAAGGGATTGGCATATCAATCTGAGCTCTCTGAACTAGATTTCAACTACTATAAATACTACAGTGAATGCACTTGTATAAAGATGGAAATTTTATTTGATTATTCTTATTATTGTCTCTTGTAATAAAGTAATCATAACCTATAACTCAAAGCAGTAGAAATTACAATTATAGTGGACGTAGATCATTCTTGATCGAAACATTCTTCACCTTGTGCCTTTCTACATTGCTTTATATTCACATTTTCCTCATTATTTCATTATTAGTGAGTAACCTTTGCAAATATCTACTCTTAATCACAATTTCGAAGTTGGCTAAATTTTTAGACATTAGACTCGGTTTGAACCGATCTAATTCACCCGGTACCGAACAAATTTTTGGTTATTACTTCATAATGATTAGATAGATCGATCCTTGTGTTAGTTATGTTCTCATTATCTTATCCATCTACTATCACATTCATAATTACTACTCCTTTCAAAATTAGAGCGCAGCTTTCTTATCCTTCCCTATGTTCTAGAATGGGATCTTTCTCTATTTTCAATGTTGCATCCTTCGTTCCTCAACCATCCAAGGTGTGTCAATAACTCATCCACAATAATATGTTGTTATAAAGTGAAAAGGGAATTTAAATCAACCACTACTCTGTCTAGGCCACATATAGCTATCTCATTGGATAAAGGTGGCTTGCTTTACATTTGTCATTACGACTAGCCTCCTTGTGGATAGTGGTCGCTCTCGCTCCCTTATCGACGTTTTGGATTTTTTTCCTTTAGTTCTAGGGGCCTTAACTCCTTGTAGGTAATTAGATTCATTTGGATCTAACATTCACGTCCTTATGAAAGCAACAAAACATTTTCTCAAAATTAGGAAAACACCTCTAGTGAATGTATGAAGAGTTGTTGACTATGAATGTGATCTAAAAATTACATTGTATTATTGTTAGTATATGCTAATTTAGATTAGAATAGTATCAGTCGCAGGCAAATAGCTGAAAAAATGTAAAAACTAGGAGCAACACTTTTTATCATTGTTTGACCAAATAAATGCCAACTGCCGCTGTAAATTATTGCTTGTTCCTTTATACATCCCAAGTACAATGGTGTAACGCAAAATATAGTGATCTATATGTTGAAAGAGAAGTAATTCCAAGATAATGGAAATCAGTTTGATAGAGTTAAGATTGACTCTGTTTTGTTTCCTCATGAGCATATTTTGATCTTTATTATTATGTATGTATAGGGATATTTATAGGTTAATACTTGGTTTGAAACTACTCAGTCCCCCTCTTGAAATCAATAAGATACAAAGTTGTTTCGGATCCTCAAATTTAGGCATAAGAATTGGTCAATCTTGGAGTGGTTCAAATATATGAAAATTTATCTATAAATTTTGATCAGTAGTGTAACATCCCTCATTCCAAAACCCAAAGAAGAAACTCTAAAGTATTTCGGTCACCTTGGAATTATCTTTCGAAGATAGAAATGAGATCAATTTTATAAATACATAGATAAACACACACACACACATATGTACATACATACATACATATAACAATAGTTTAAGTAAATAGAGCAGCCAACAAATATTTACATAACATCATCATCTTTACATATTCAAATTGTTTCAATGGTCGTGCCCATATAGAGGTCAAAATATAATACATTCATATTTAATAGTGTTATGCCCAACATATGAACATACTAACTTAAACACTTAATACAGCAGAATTATAATAATAAACGTAACTCCCAAGCCTCCTACTTCGTCTTCGGCTTACTATATTTGTCCGTACAAAAACATCCCATCTAAAACAACAAACTCAACCTACTCAAGTAAGTATCCATGGGTTTATGCGAAAAACAATGATAAAACATGGATCATACATAAAGTTTGGTGTAAGAAATATATTATCCTAAATATAAAACATAGTGAGACCAGACTATTGAAGCACGGAATGAGTTTTCCCCTCAATATACATAACATTCATTTATTCAAAATTAAATATAAGCATTAACATGGTTCAATCTTAAGTTTTATACTCATTTCGTAAGCTCATAATCGAAATCAAACTATTGGGCATGTCGTACAGTATTCGTTCTCTTTCCTAACCAATACTTGGAAACACCTTATTCCCAGCTACCACTTAAGCCTTACACCATCCACTAAAGATGTATGGTCATAGTCTAGCATTTGGCTTCCACTAAGGCCTTATGCCTTTGTTGCTTCCTTAGTTTTAGTAACTACACTACCTAGTTTTGGTTGCCACTCCAAGACTTACACTTAATTCGCTTGTATGTTTCGGTAGCCACAACTACATTACACCTATGCTTTCATTTGTGGATGTCACTAAGGCCTTACTCCAATGCTTTTGGTTCTTTGACTGACACCTCAGGATTTACATCAATCATTGTACATTGGTTGCCACACTAGGCCTTACACCAATTGCTTTAGTGTTTTAGTTGCCACCCTAGGCCTTACTCTGAAACTTTCGACTGTGGTTGCCACTCTAAACCTTACAGCGATGCTTTCATTTTCAGATGCCACTAAAGCTTTACTCCTATGCTTTCATTCCTAGATGCCACCAAGGTCTTACTCGTATGCTTTCGATTCTTTCACTTCCACCTCAAGCCTTATGTTAACTATCGAACCTTCTACCTAATCATTTGATTATTATATTTCTACTTAGCTATTCGTAAAGCTAAAGCTTAGTCTGACTACCTTTCAACTAGCAATGCTATTTATTACACTATCATGAATGTTCTAGGTACTAGTTTCGACTGTCTTAAGCCTTGTACATTCTCTTTCGAAATCCAATTAGTTCCGATTTCAATACTTTACTGATAGTAAATCTACTCTCAACAATCACTATTTTCGGTCACATCTAGGGGAGCCTAACTTAGTTTAGCTTTGATGACTTATGACATTTAAATCTTCAAATTTTCAAAATCACCTCCTTTAATCAAAATTGCCCATTAGGTTTCAAAAATCACCTCCTCTACCTGTTGTTCCTCGTTAACCCTCATCCCCCTTCGATGTAGCAACCCTACCATTACACTTAATATTAAATAGCTCCTTACTTAAATCTTTATATTTAAGTTATAGTTTATTTTACTTTCAGTTTGACTCCCTCACCATCGACACTTCTTCCCATTACATGTGGGAAACCATTTCCTGCATGTTTGACTCTAGCTTTACACATGTCAACTCTTGATTCATTTAACTCAGTCCTTTCTTATCGTTATTTTGTACTTTTCTAACACGTTTAGTACAAATTGTGGATTTGTTCTATAACTAATTGGTTAAACCCTTTGAATAATTAAATTACCCGTTGACCTCCATATATTTTCCTTTAGGCACCCTATATTATCCCTTTGGCTTGATGTATTTTCTTTGGGAAATGAATTATTTTGTTCAAGAAAATATGTATGTGTGTTTTAACTATTTTCCATAATAATAGTTGTTAAATAATTCATATTTCTTTATTTACTTATGGGAAAAATTCCATAAATACGAAATTCATCTCTAAATAAGTGTCTCCAACATCTTATCAAATATTCAGATTATTTAGGTTTTAAGAAGCAAACAAAGTATTCATTATAATCCGATCGTGAGAAATTTATTGATGGAAAGAGGCTCAGAGAATTATTGCTCACCTAGATTCCTGATTGAATGACGTTTCCAGATCTTTTAGCTTTGATCTTCTTCTTTCCCCCTTTTTCTCCTTTAATCATTACCACCATTAAATGCTTGAAGCCTTTTATTTTAATTTGAGTGTAAATAATGTAAAGGACTGATAAAATGATTTGAAATGGTACTGTTCTCCCATTTGGGTTGCTAGCACGCTATTTCCCCTTGCTTATTTAGTTCATCTTAGTTAAGTTCCATTATTTTTTATTTCATAATTTAGTCACTTAAATTTTTATTCTTACAGTAATTTGTTCTTTTATGTGTTATAAGTAAGTTCAGGCCTATGGGCTTTGTTCGGCACCAATCAGATTAGTAGTTCTATGTGAAACAATAGGTCAAGGATAAGAGAATGTAAAATTTTGTTACCTACCAAACAATTTTCACAGTTCGGTATTAGATCGTGGAAAAATATGGTATTGAATATTCAACAATTTTTAAGGGTTATATAATGGAATTTAATTTATGGAGGCAGGAAAGAAGTTAGAAACCCATTTTTATTGTTTGGTAGTTATTATGTTTTGTATCAGGCCTTGTATTCTGACCTTTAGCACGTTGTACTATATGCTTAGCTCTTTTTCCATCATTGCTTCCACTCATTTCTTACCTTTTCGATATCTTTGTCTTACCTGACTGATCATTGTTCACACCAAAAATTAGCATAAACACCCAATAGAAGTTTTGTAGAGAAAAAAATGAAAACAGAGGTAATAAGCAATTAAATGATAGAAGATCAAAGTAATAACAAGAACATAGCGATTTATAGTGGTTCGACGTTGTTTTCCTACGTCCACTTTGATTAGATAGCTTTATCTGTCACTTTGTAAACTAAGTACAATAGGAATCAAATGAAAATCCTTAGTTAGAATAGAGTACACAGCAAGTAGTAGTGTAAAAGTCCTGAAAATGAACAATTAACGCTATATTTATAGGTGAAGATGGTGAAATATCTTCTAGAAAATTCACTAGAAGGATCTCCAAAACCATATGGACCCATAAGAGGGATCACATAGCCCAAATCCCAAAGAATAGGGATAGGAGCCGATCCCTATTTTAGAGGAATTTGGGAGTACAATCCCTGTGGAAGCTTCCCCATGTTGTAATATGCTTAGCCCTCCAAGTTTCATGCCAATTGGATTAGTAGAACTTGAGTTACTGCTCCATCTTTGCTGCAAAGTGAGTTGTTTCCTGATTCTAACCAAGCCCTATTGAGGGAAGAGCGTCGATCCCTCTTGTTTTATCCTTTTATGGTGCGATCCCTAGGGTATGCTCCCTAGGTTCCCTACATCTAGCTCACAAAATTTCATATGCATTGGGCCTATGGATTTTGAGATAATGATTGTTTCCCATTGAATTGCACTTGCTTAGCTGAAATATGCCTATCCCTATGATCGATGGGGATTATAGTTGATACCTTTTCTATGTTATACTATATTCCATACCTTGAATATTCTGCATGCATATCTCTTAATTTTGTTTGATCACGGCTTCATATTATCATGTGTACTTGACCTTTGACCCTACAATCATCACTCTGGACTTACTGGCCTCGACAATAGTCGAATCTAACTTGTCCAATAAGTTCGAATATAGCCATGTTAAAATGTTGGATAACACTTGCCTCATATAGTACGTCTTATGCAGAATATGATGTGCTTTGAATTGAAGCAAGTTGGAGTCATCGATAAGAAATCCATTCGGTTTTCTGAATAGTCATTGTCTTTCCGTCGAACTATTTTCCTAAAGTGTCGTATCTCTCTTTGATCGTCACGACACTTGGTCGATTTTCAATAGCATAAATTCAGGATTATATTCATTCAGTTGATATGTATGTTTGGTTCTATGAGACTAGTAAGCTTTGGTTATATGATCTAGTCTTAATCTTGAAAACTTAAGGTTTGAATTTAATTTCTGTCGATTTCAAAAATTATACTTATAGACTATACACATGCACGTTCAGGTGTGTGTTTTTGTCATTGGTTCCCGGACTCGTTTGTATGCTTATGGGTCGTTTCCAATTTTCATTGAACTAGATGCAATTTCAATGCATTTCATATATATATATACACACACACACACACACACACACACACACACACACACACACACACACACACACTTACTTTATATAATTTTTATGTCCATGTTTGCATGCACATAGGGTTCGTAATCGATCCCCTTTTTATATATGTAGGGGTTGGCATTCTTTTAGCCAATCCCCTCTTTTTCTCTCCCCTTTTTTTTACGTTCATAGGGATCGACATTCCTCTAGCTAATCCCCCCTCCTTCTTTCTCTTTTTTTTCACGCACATAGGGCCGGTCCTTTCCCTTTTCATTTTGTTTTAATATAGATAAAAAAAATTATGTTGAGAGGGCTCGGATGGATCCCCAAGTCCAGGAATCATACCTGATTCCTCCTTATTTTGGGAACCCAATCCTTCTGGCTTCGAGGAGTATGAAAAGGCAGGATGAACCCTCATCCTCCATAAATAACCAAACACCTTTCTTCCTCAACCTTCACTTATTTAATTTTCTTCCATTTACTTTTACTTTCTTCACGACCAAACCCTCCTCCCATTTCCTTAGAGCTAAACCCTTCATACTTTCATTAACCCATCCTATTCCTTCAAATCAAACATCGCCTCGGTCCTTAGATTCTCCATCTTCTCTTGCTCCAAACCACTACTCCATCTTCAACCTAAGCCGAATTTGAAAAAATTATCTCGAAAAACTCGCATTTTTAAACTTAGGTAGGTTTTATTTCCTTTAGCCTTTAACTTTTGATGAGATATTGGGTTCGATCACATTGGTAGATGGGTTAGAGTTCGATGTGTATGGAGTGGTAACTTTGAAGTTAGATGGAGAGGTGATGGTCGAAGTTGTTCGAGGAAGAAGAGGTGTATGAATTAAGTGAGGGATCGGTTGAAACGTAGGTGAAGGAAAGGGATCAAAGTGAATGTTATAGGGAAGTATGAGAACATTGAAAGAAAGGAATCGGTATTGGAGTTCGAGGAGGAAGGGTTCGGTTACATTATTGAGTGGAGATATCGGTCATTTGAGGAGCATGAAGAGATTGACTATTTGCTTTGCGAGAGGGGTTGGATATGGGTTTAAGATAATTGTGAAAACATCTAAGTGAAGGGATCAGTCATGGGTATTTCGAGAGGGATCGATTGTTTCGTATATGAGGATAGATCGGTTGTGAAAAGAGAAAGATATCGGTACAAATATAGATCGATTTTTTTTTGATATAGGAATCGGCTATGGGTACTTAGCCGATCCTAAGCTTTTAATTATACTTAAAAACCAATCCATATTCATTTGCATGAACAATTAGAACCAATCCCATCTCAACGAACTTGAACATATGACGATAATGAACAACATGATTTGTATATCCAATATCGAACTCGAAATTGAATGATCAAACTCCTGGGACTTGGAATATGAACTAAAACTTAACATATGGACTTTAATAAAGGACTTTGCACTTCGATATGCCAATGGTCAATCCCAAAGCTTACACAACTGATCAATCAAAATGCTAGTTGAGATGGTCAGCAATGACGGTAACTCTAATCGGAATCCAAAGTCTCATCGCTTACTTTTGCTTTAATTTTGAACTTTTTACCTCTGCACCACACAACACTGCACTACACCGGCTAACACTTAGCATGGGAGGATAGGTAAAATTTTCTAATCTCGATCTACTTAGTTTAGTTGATATGGGCTCCAGACAGTCAGAGCGTTTAGCTGCAATGCCTTCTTTCCGGCAGACTTTCCCTTGATTATCAAATTGAGCAACCAGAGGTTTTCGGCCCACTGGCCTACCTTTTCTCTGATGTTCCCAACCTTCCAGTAGATAATATAAGTCCTACCCCCGATACCATAAAAGGTGATATATTTCTGGATAGCCCGACAGATTCCCAAGCCTCCAAAATTGGCGAGGCCACTCTACGCAGACTATGCTCTACACATAGGATTTTATTGGAGATGTTCTATTCCCTTCAGTGAATGATAGGGCTCATTTGTCCTCGAGGGATATACGACATGCAATAAATTCATGTGTTGGGCCGGCTGCGTGCCGACTTTCAAATCTTTCATCCGAGAAATGCTAATTTATCTAGGAAAAGCCCCGCTCAGCTACATCCGAACATCTACACTTTTCTTCAGGTCACTTTCTTGTTATTTATGGATGTTATGTTCCGCCTGTCATCTCCTGAGGACATCAGGTTTATTCACAATTTCAAACGACGAACATGAAGCCTTTCTTACACTTTCTTCCAGCCTTCATCCAACTGTCAAGTTCAAACGGGCGCTTGGAACAAGCCCAGCATCTTTAAACATGAATGATTTCATATTCGTTGTTCACCTGGCTTCGCGAGGTGATGGTTGGAATGATGTAAGTGTTGTCTTCAATTTATTATCAAACTCATTAGCCTAAGTCGTATCTTGAACTAACTAATACTTTGAAATTTTTTAGGTGTCTATGCATGTCCAAAGGGTGATAGTTTCTCAAGGGGGGTTTCTACAATTTATGCCACCCTAGTTGAGGATAGGGACATTAGATCTCTCGTGATCGATACATGGTTATCTCCTCTTGGGATGTTAGAAGAAGGTTGCAGCATCGGGCTTCTAGGAAGCGCTACACTACTATGGAATGTTACAGAACAAGAAGGCGGTACTCATAGCCCTATCGTGCCCCTAGTCAAGGGGGCTCAGGACGACACCAAAGAAGGTAAAACTAGAAGTGTCGAGACCAACTAGCCTGGCGATGCTGATGCAGGCCCGGGCAATGCGACTGCGGTCGAAACATCACAAGGCACAAAATCTCACATGCCAACGAAGAGAGGAAAAAAGCTCGTATATAAACTCCATAGGAAGATACCGCTAAAGAATTCGAGTTTATTATCACCTCTATTGAAGAAGAGTGTTCCTATCAATATTTATAAAACTCAATGGAAGGGTTCTTGAATATTTCAATCCCTAATGATATCATGACTTATAACTTCCCAAGCATCAGTATTAGGGACCTCAATTCTCCTACCAGAAGTGGTGACGACATTACTCCCGCTAGCAAAGGGGAGTGTTGTCCTATGAGCAAGGCTGCAATAAGTAGTTCACTGAGAGGACACTAGGACACTCACAATCACATGCACTTCACTGCATGATTTTTGTCTATCTTTTATTTGATGGTCACTTGCACTCTTGTTTGGCTTGCAGGTGCAACGTCTCAATCTCTTGCCTTCTATTGCTTGAGGAGCTCGTCAACACAGTATGGATCCAACCATGGTCCAGACTCGGGTAGGTGTCGAGAAAGAGATGATGGTCGGGAAAGAAGTCGTCGTTCTAGGGAGCCTTCATCTTCTAAACATAAGTCCAAATCTCAATTGTCTCATTAGGAAGTTCAGCCCAATCTTCCTTTACATAACAGCGACAGACTTCTTTCCATTCTCCTCAAATTGATGTGCCAACTAAGCAGTATTATGGTTCCTCTGGTTCTAAATGGTCTCACGATCGTAGGTCGAGCAAATGCCCAATTGTTACTTTTGATCCACCTTTGCCTACTGCAGCTCCTGAGGCTCCCACGGTAGAAAAATTAGTCGAATTTATGGTTATCCTTCATTCCATTCAAACAATTCTAAGGAGTGCTAAATCGAGTTCCCTTGCATGCGTCAATGATGTTTTCATGTAACATGAAGCATTCTACCATTTAGCCGAAAAATTTTACGAGATTTTTATCGAGAGACAACATGAAATCAATCATCTCAATGCTAGAGGCGATCCATGATAAAGATATAATTAAACACCTAGATGATGAGAACTTGGAGTTGGCAGCGAAGCTAACCGCGGTAGAAAAGAGTGCCAAAGAAACATCCCAAGCGGCTAGTCGTCTAAAAGCAGCTCACAAAAAGGAGTTGGATGACGCCCTCAATCACAGTGGTGTACTTGTTTTGAAAAAAGATACACTGCAAAAGGATAAAAACAATCTAGCCCGCTGCATTGAAGAACTCCTTAAAAAAGAGAACAAAGAAAAATTCGAAGATCAAGAGGAGTAGCAATGACATTGCGAAGAGTCCGTTGAATCCCGGGACTGAAAATTAAACTTGACGAGTGCCTCGTCAAATTGAAGTCCTCAAGGAAGAGGCAAGAGAAACGGGCCACAATGAGGCTAGAGAGCAGATTGTGGCCCAGTTAAAGATGCTAAAGAAGCTGGTCGAATTAAGATTAAGGACATGTTTATCCTTTAATGTTTGAATATAATGCTAAAGTTCTAATCCATCGTGATTTAAGTTTTCGTGGAGAGGTTTATCTCGAATCACCCGCTGAAGCTTGGGAATACTGTTGATGTGAATAAAAAAGCTCTTGATGAAGCCGATTTAGATGAAGAGATGCTGGTACGGAAGATTTTTGTAAGGATCAACCTTTCAACCTTGCTACTACATGGCTCCGATCTTTGATTTTTTAGCTCCCTCCGACAAAGGTAAAAACATTGCTGAGCCGTTTGAATTTGATCCTTAAGGTCTCCCCTCACTTCAAGTAGTTAAAGTGTCAGTTCCTCTTGGTCCGGGAAAGGATTTGAACTATGATCCGGGCAGACCCAGCTATTAATCAAAGTGCTGACTCCTATTTTAGAGGGGCGCACCCCAAGGACAATTTAAAGTCATCTTGACACAAGTATCCTGCTTTATTCTCCATTATTCAAAAGATTTCGCTCCTCATGCCCAATAGTCATGGGTTATTCTCTTGTTTCCACAAATCTGCATGTCTTTCAAGTCCTAGCCAACTCCAGGAAACGGTGCTACCGTGGAACAGCAATCGACATCTACTGAAATTCCAGTGACCACCGACATTCCAAGGCCTAATGCTCAAGTTATTGGAGCATTTGATGATGAAAAAGATAACGACTAGCTGCTGCCAAATGATTCAGATGATGTCATGATCACTAGTCCTCTGAACATACCAATGAGCTTAGCTTAAAGGAGCACATCGAGAAGGAAGAGTTATTGAAGAAAAAAGCTAAGGCAGAACCCACTACAAGTCATTCCACCAGGCGGGTCAGTTCCCGAAGAACTTCCTCCAACCTCTAAAAGCTCTCCTACCAAGGGCAGCAAAGGATCAAAAAGAAGAATAAGTGAAAGCATGGGTGGCACCACTCCCGAAAAATCCAAAAGAGAAAAAGGGCAAAAAAAATTAGCCGCCACTTTGGCTTAGTCTCTATATAGATTGTGTAGCTACTTTCTCTTTTTGTTGGCTGTGATTGTGAGAGTATGCCCCTTGCTTTTGAATAAACTTGTATCATAATTTTCAAGTTTAATATGCAAATAAAAGTTCTTCATTTTCTGTTGAACTCTTATGTGAATTTTGTTTAAATAGTCGAGCTATTACTATTCCATTCAATGTACTTGTAATTCGTTGCTCATTAATTCGGATAATCGTCCGTTGATTTTTCACTCAAGGCCCCCATGTCGTCATGGCCTTAAATTGAATCAAACACTAGGCTCGAGCCTTAGTGTTCGCCGTCGGATTCACTAGTTTGAGTGATTATAATCCTTCCCCCAGTTTTGGCTTAGTAGAGTTAGATAGTGGATGGTCGAACTCTATTCTCAGCCATTTTATACTCCTCCTGTCTGTTTTAGGTCAGAGTTTATGAAGTAGTGAATGGTCGAACAACATTCACCTATTTGTTTATACTTATATCCGCACTCTAGGTTAGAGTTAGTTAACGGGCGACCAGATCGCACCTAATTCGCGTTTATACTTAGGTCCACACTTTGGGGACCTAGAGTTATTTCATAAAATAGTCGGACCGTACGTTCCTTAATTAAATGATTTCCCCCAAATTCATGGTTTAACTTAAAGAGTGATCAGTCATATCACGATCGCTCTTGATTCATGTTTGTCCCATCACTTGTTAGGATTAACTTGGTCATCGAAGATCAAGTCACATTCGTCGCTTGTTAGGTACTACGTCCATCGGGTTGTGCACAAGAATCATCAAATGAACGGTTGGACCATTCTTATTTTGTTTAGTCCAATGATGAACTTATGTAATCGGCTAGCTCCAAACTCCGAAAATCTGCTCGGATATAACAATACTAGTTAGTCGGGTGTTGTAACTAATATGTAATGCAATAACAATCGCAGATATGAAGGAAATTTCAAACTTTATTTGCCAAATAGAAGGAAATGACATAATATTTCTTATTACATATCTGGAAAATCAAATTCTAAAGCAAGTTTATAAATTGAATACAACTAAATGAAAAAGAATAAAGCAAGTGAAATAGCATCGTAAATGCTGGCTATTCCATACTGTTGGGAGTGTGACGCCATCAATAATCACTATCTTGAAAGTTCCCTCTCCAAGCCTTTTTTTGATGACAGATGGTCCTTACTAAGTAGGATTCATGTAGGATGGGGCAGAAAAAACCCGTTTCAAGATGAGATCACCGATTTCAAAGGTTCTAGGTCGAACTTTAGTGTTGTAGTATCGAGCGACTTAGTGTCGATGTCCAGCCGCTCTCAAATCATCTTCCTCGCGTTTCTCACCTATAAAGTCTAAAGATTCCAAGAGGAGATCTCTATACGTTGTAGGATCATAGTAGGTCACTCGATGAGAAGGAATTTCGAGTTCAATAGGAATGATGGCTTCGAAGCTGTAAGCAGGGGCGAATGGAGTATGGTTAGTCACAGACTTGTGCATGGTTTTGTAAGCCCATAATGTTGTTGGGAGTTCATCCACCCACTTTCCTCTAGCCTTTTTCAAATGCTTCTTCAGAATGGAGTTTATGATTTTGTTCACAGCTTCAACTTTCATATTTGCTAAAAGGTGAGCAACTACCACAAATCTCTTTTCTCTATGATGCCAATGGCAGAAGTTTTTGAGTTCAGCAATATCGAATTGAGTCCCGGTATTAGTTACAATGGTTCGTGGATAACAAAATAACAAATGATGTTGCGAACAATGAAGTTGATTAATTTCTTTGTCATGATCATGGCTAAAGGTTTCGCTTCAGCCCATTTGGTGAAGTAATCAACTACGAATCTTTCGTACTTCGCACCACATTTAGAGATTGATAAGGAATCGATAATATCTATGCCCCATATGGAAAATGGCCATGAACTGACCATTTATGTGATTTTCATCGGCGGAGCTCTCCGAATTTTTGTATACATCTGGCATATGTCACATCATCTAGCGTAATCAATGGCATCTCAACAGATAGTAGGCCAATATTACCCATAATGGAGTATTTTCTTCGCTAGGGTTTTCCTCCCAGTGTGATCACCACAATACCCTTCATGAACCTCCTTAGGACTCATTTTACTTCATCATGAGTGATAAACCGGATTAGGGGAACGGAAAAACCCTTTTTATGCATGACTCCTTTCTGAATGATATATCATAAAGCTTTGTGGAGGACTTATCGCTTTCATTTCTCCATTTGAGAAGGACTCCTTGTAGCACATAGCCTTTAATCAAAGTCATCCATGACCCTTTCTCAGACTCTGCCACTAGTACCCAATCAGTTTCCATTTGTTTCATGCTTGGAGCGTATGGTAGTTTGACTAGAAACAAGCCCATCTGTTGTTGCGTCCTCATTGCTAGCTAATTTTTCCAATGGTTCGGCTTCTTTTTTTATCCTGGGGAATGTGCATGATGTCATAATACTCAAAGCCATTCAATAGCTCTTGAACTTGGATAAGGTACGGGGCAAGTCCTTGTCCTTTAGCTTGGTAATATCCTCTGACTTGGTATACTACCAACTATGAGTCGTAAAAGATTTCAGGAGATTTTATTCCCAGTTCTTTAGCAAGTTTGAGTCCAGCAATCAGAGGTTCATATTCAGCTTCATTGTTCGTTGCAAGAAAGTTAACCTTTAAAGCATTGCAAATTGATCGATGTTTTGGAGTCATTAACATGATTCCGGCTCCAGAACAATGATCATTAAATGCACCATCCATATAGATTTTGCATCAAATGGTAGGGTCTCTATTGCTCTCTGGGAGATCATCATGTGCAGTGAATTCTGCTATAAAGTCCACCAGTGCCTGTTCCTGGATGGCTCTTCGAGGGAGATAAGTGATGTCGAATTGACTCGATTCGATGTTTCACTTGAGTAACCTCCTAGACGTCTCGGGTCGCTGTAGGATCTGTTAGAACCTCCATTCCGAGATTTTATTGACAACAACTATAAAATTGTATATATACAAATATCTCTTATCAATTTCCAAGTGTACACAAAGGGATCGCTAGATCTTGAAGATATCATGACCTGAAGACAAATCAAAGGATATATGGATCATACTAGAGTTAGTAAGTTCATACTATTGTGTTAGAGTCATAGATCAATAATGTACAATCTCCTTGAGTACGCATACACACACAAACTCATATTATCAAAGTTCCACATTAAAAAAAATCATATCAGGAAATAATAAAGCCATGGACGTCTGTCAAAAATCATAGATGTCTGTGATATAATTCGAAAATTTCATTTCTGAAACCACAGACGCGTGTGGATTTCCCATAGACGTCTGTCGCCTGTTTTGGGTTATAATTCAAAAGTAAACTGTTGTTTTTCTAAAAGGTTGCTTCTATTCATTTTGATCAATTCCATCCTCTCCTAAATAGATGCATCCATTAGAACAAAAGAAAGTTCTCCAGCAGCAACAACTCTTCATTAGCATCTCTTTGATTCTATATAACATCTTAGATTGAGATTACAACTAACTTGATCCATAACTTTCTTATTCATGTTGAGACTTGGTTTTGATTCATGACACGAAGCTATCGCTGCAACATACAGATTTGACGACTGCTACGACAAAAAAGACAAGGAGACGAGACTTTAAAACCGGTGCATCAATTGTATTATTTTGTTTTTTAAGTCTTAGGTCAATATTATTAAAATCTCTCCTCGATTACGTATATATTAGCTTATACATTTAATCAATATCCCAAATATTTTATACATATATAAGCATATAATCAAATTATAAAAGTGTTTTAAAGTTATAGAAATTAATATACGTATGTAAACTGTGCATATTGCACAATTTAACCAAGTCAGTCGACTAACCCAGAGGTCCAGTCGACTGACACTGGAAATTTTGTGCAACATGCACAGGTATATGGATATACGAATTTATATTTAAAAATTATTTTGAATATTCAGTCGACTGACCCAGAGGCTCAGTTGACTGAATTTCTATAACAACCACTTTTCGAAAAGACATGACTTTTTATGAAGAGATACGAACCTCTACGAAAAGATTGGACGCAACACCTCAATCGAAACTCTTCACCAACAGTCGATGCTTTCTAACCTTTATAAATACAAACTCCAACTTGATTCCAAATAATTAAATTACAATCGAATTTTCTTATCTCTCTGATCTAGTTCTTTGGAATCCTTTTGTTATCATACTTTCAATTATTCCGCATTAAAGCAATACTACACCTTTCTGTTCTTCATATACTTCAAATACATATATTTATACTCAAGGAGAAGAATATTGGAAGGGTGCACTACAAGTGGCAAATCTGTGTTATCAGAACACACAAAAGTCAAAACTATTTTCTATATTTGTTGAATTCATGTTCTGCTGCTCAGGCGAGTAAAGTCCTCTTCGGCTGCTAAGGTGAAATCCTGTTCTGGTGCTCAGGTCCCTATTCGGCTGCCTAGGTGTTGTATAGACCTGTTCCTTCGAGTTAAGTGAGGGTTGTTGTTTCAGTGAAATTCCAGAAGGAGTCTGGGACTGCACGTAGGACGGTGCTCCGAACCAGTATAAAAATATCCGGTGTCATTTTACTTTACTGCTTTTATATTCCACATTATTTACTGTATAAACTGTAACATCCCGTATATTTAAGCCATTGAATTTGAACATTTAATTCGTTTTAAATGTTTAATGTGGATTCTTAATTGATTTTGAAAATGAATGGATTCGGGTTAAATCAATGAAGTAAGCTATAATTTTTAATTATAGTAATTCCGGTTGAATTTGAATAATGGGAAAATAATAATTTAAATATTCGGAATTGAAATAAAGGTAAATCTGGATGTAAATAATGATAAAAATGGTTTTAAAAATTTATTTTGAGTGTAAATAGTATGGTGGGAATTTTAGATGAATTTTTAAATTTGATAAGTTAATATTTGGGATTTTATATTAATTTAAAAATGAATTTAATATTATTAAAATGCAATTAATCAGATTTTGGGTCTGGAATGAGCCAGAATGATTTGTAATGTGATTATATGATTTATTATTAAAGTACTAAAATTTTAAAAGCGAAATTTTAAGCGTTTTCGTTAATTTTGAAATTTGCTCGATTTAATAGACGAGTTAAAATAGCCTTCCGGGGCGCAGTCTCGGAACTCGACGAAACTAGTTCCATTGGATCCGTAATAGTTAGTTATTATCAGATTTTAATTTTCATAGCCATCGGAGTTGTCGTTTGACCGTGGCAGCTCGAAACGCATCGAAATCGATTTAACCGATTTAATTTTAAATTGATCGTTTAATTCCGTAACTCGCGCATACGACCGAATTAGCTTACGAAACATATTCCATTGTGTCCGGAACGTGGAAAAACTCTAGAATTTCCTGTCGGAACGCGTAGTTTGGAGGTCGTATGTATAAACTGTTAAACTGAGAATTTTATTAATTAAATAATATTAAAACTATTATATATATATATATATTAAATCTCTCAAACCCTAGTTTCAGAATGAGCCGCCGCCTCTAACCTTTCTATGGCCGAAAACGATTTTCTTTCTTCCTCCCAAATCTCCAAATCCACGCATATATCGAAATTCTCCCAACTGGAAGGTCGTAGAGGACGAGGAGAACTTCAAATCCAACGGGTGAGATGAATTTTAGTGTGATGGATCGCCAGAAATCCTTGCTTGAAGCTGGTCATTCGAAGTGGTTTTTGTGCTCGGGGGGGAGCACCAAGCTCTCGGGCGCGCAGGGTGGGGGAAGAGGTGGCGATGAGCTTCAAGGTGCCGAGTTCCGATCGCGTTCAATCGATCGTAGGCAAGGCGATTTCGAACCCTAGTTCGAATGATTGGGTTCGGCTTTCATTGATGTTCGCGTGCGTGAAGAAGATGGGAGGGACGACCTTGATTTTTCTTTCCTGATCGTGCGGCCTATACTTGTTTTGGTATAATTAAATTAAATTTTATAAGGAAATTTGTTGAATTATAGATTCAAACTTTAAACAACCATATCTCGTTCGTACATTGTCAGATTTCAGCGAAATTTGCGGCGCCGGGATCGCAGAGATGCGTACTACGCAATGGTGCAGTCCGAGAATCATTCTGGGCAAGTAGAAATTTGAGTTAAATCGAACGTCGTTCGGTTTAATTTAAATTTCGAACGCTCGCCGAAACTCAAGGTGAGTTAATCTCACTCACATTTGGAATGTTAGCTGGTTTAAGTAGTTAATATTTAAATGATTTGTGTGATTGGTTGAAATGTTTATTTATATCAGCCTGGATTGATATATATGTATATATATATATGTATGTATATATATATATTGTTGTGCTAATATCTGTGGATGCAGGGAAAAACAGGTTGGAGGGATCCAGCTGGATTCCTCACAATGTAGTAATTATTTTTATAATTGATAATGCAATCTGTTTATCTGTTGTGATTGGTACATCTGAAATTACATTGTGCTGTGATATTGTTGGATAAATCGTAAATTCAGAATTTAATTTTAAATGAATAAATTGGGTTTCAATAGAAATCAAGAAAATGATAAATAAAAAAAATATAAAGGAATATAAAAATTGGAATCTGTTTTGGAAGAAAAGAAAAAAATGAATAAAAATTGGTAAAATTGGGATTTTAAATACAGTGGAAAATTTATCAATAGATAAATGTGAAGTATAAATTTCTGGAAATGAATTCTATGGAAATTATAAATTTTGTTTTGAAATAACGATGGGGTTATTTGATGATGTTCTGGAAAATTTAAAATATGTTGTAACGAAGCTTCCAAATATAAAATTTAAAGTTTAAATGCAAATAGAATATTTTGAAATGCCGTTTTCTCCATTGGGATTTTATTTAAGTAAAATGTAAATATGGTTTTCATTGAAGAATTCTCCAAAATGTTTATATAAAAATGTTTTAAACCTATAATTTAAAAATGAATTTCCGGAAATGGGAAAATGTGTTTGAACTTCAAAAGAAGTTATGTTAAGCATGGGATTGGGAATTTATGTTATTAAACATAAATTGAAATGAAATAAATCGGTTGGATTTATATGAAGGTACTTTGGGATGTTTGAATGGTAATGTGTTCCCCGGGAAAACCAAGTTCGAGTTTTAAGCAGATTTTATTAAAAGAAAGTTTAAAGTTTAAACTTGTTTAAAATAGTTGTTGGAAAATTATTATTTTTAAGTAATAAATTAATAACTTAGCAATAGTACTTGTTTGCGAATACATTAGTAATTATTTTTAAAAAGGAATTTATTCAAAGGCTGGTTTTGACCCAAGTTATTTGGAATGAGTATTAATCTTTTTAAACTCTACTTTTAAAATTTAGTTTAACTAAAACCTTATTTTAAATCAAGTTATATCTTATAAAGTAGTTTTACTTTAAATATTTTGAAATTATATTTTGAGCAAATAACTAGTAGTAAATTTACATATTTTAAAGTATATTTTAGAATAAAGTGTTTTAACTGTTTTAAATCTAAATTGTTTTGAACTTGGTTATTTCCAATGGGAATATATGGCAAAGGATTTACCTTGTAAAGGAAGAAGCTTGGGAATTGTTGTCAAATGAGTTTTGAAAATTTGAAAATATATCTTGTAAAGATATGTGAGGCAAATAAATAATGTGGGAATTATTTATTGTGTGATGGATGCTTATGGATGTTTGAGAATATAAATTGATAGTTAAATCACCGACTATCAATATTGGACAAATGCATTAATCATTTCGAAGAGACCGGGATCGAGATTTATTTCTCGAAAACCACTTCGATCCGGTTTGTACGTTTCGTGCGAAAAACGTGTTCGGAGTCGAAGATGGAGCAGTGAAGTGCATGGGCTAGTCACTACTAATCCTGAGGATATTTCCAAAATGGATGTAGTAGGAGTAGTGCCTTCGGTTCCGTTCGAACCCGGGACGGACTTGTATGGACGAATGCTTTCGGAACATCGTCAGGTAGGCGATGGGCATTCTAAGTGAAACGTTCTAAAGGTAACGCTTAGCCTCAAGCCTCATCAAATGGGAATGACTGAAAATCAGGGGATATGCAGCAAGGCTTCGTGGGTAGCTCCCACTGGAGAGTAAGGTTATCCCTGTCTAGATGTCCCTTTTTATTTCGGCTTAGTGGGCGGTTGCTGATCCCAACCGTGGGGTGATCTTATTCGGAACTGTCCAGTAAGGGATGGGTCCGGCCTTGTGTTGCAGGGGATCGGGAGTGGTCCTCGGTACGGTGATCTAGGCACCGTACTGCGATAGGTGGTACCCCAGTGCCTAGTCATTGTTCGAAATCCATTTTCCCTACGAGCCTTGTACGAGTTTTGTCTGTATTACCCACTTTTGTGGCTAGTAGCTGGAATTTAATCATGTAACAATTTCAGCTATTTTATAAGTATTTGTAAATAGACCCTATTATAATATCAGAGAATTTCTATAAAAAGTGTTTTAGCTATCGTAAGGTAAAAACCCGACATGTTTATTTGTGGCGCGGTCTTACGAGATGCTTTTGTTTTTCAAAGGATTTTTGAAACTTTAATAATCAATTTGGATGCATTATTATCAGCTGGTATTCCAGACTGACTCGAGTGTTATTTCGTTATAATGCTCGGGTCAGACCGAGTATTATATGTTTAGGTCAGGTTGTTATGGCTCAGGAGAGGAGCTGGAGTCCGAGACGTATTATCCATATTTATATATATCCGCTGCTATGATTGTATGGTATGTCTGATTGGTATTGGTTGATGTATGAGATACTATGATGATATGATGTATAAGACAGTTATAGATTTCATTTTGTGTAAAGTTCTATATTTACTATTATATTTTATTCCGCTGCGACTGTGATATTCTGATATTGTTTAGTTTCTTCTTCTTCTATCTCTTCTTCTTTAACCCTAATGGTTCGTAATTCTGTGCCACTTGAGTTAATAGAGGTAGAATAGTGTTGATTCAAGGGGTACGGATTTGCGGGCTGTCACACTTGGTATCAGAGCTTAGGTTGGCGACAACCTAGGCTTTGGTGGGGAAATTACTCATTAAACAGAGTCAATGGAACTCTATAATGAGTTGAGTGTGCTATTAGATATGAGAGCGTACTTGTTAGTGAATATAAAGTTCTTTTTATACTGTGTTGAATTATCAGTTGAGTGTTTATGAATTCTGGTCGGTACGGGAAGTACAACCATATCGATAGGGGTTTCTAAACTCTTAAACAAGATAAACCGACATAGTATTGTTTTTAAAGTGGGTAAATGAAATAATTTTACCCAAAAGTATATTTTGATATAAAAGAAATAGTTTTCTAAAATATTATATATTTGGATGATTGGTTGTTAATACTATAATCAAATAAGAATCTAAAATCTGATCTATAATTTGAACTGGTTATAATCAAATAGATTCTATAAGTAAATTATGCAAAAGTGGAATAACTAAATTCGAACTGAACCAGAATTTAAAACCCGGGGATTTTGAAAAGGATTTTAAATGTAAGGAAAATAAGGTTTAGGAATTTAAAATCTTGGGAATGTTTGGTAATAGATTTCCCAAGTGTTCAAAGAAAATAATGGAATATTACTTTGGGAAAGTAAGAAAGCATTGAACTCACTTCAGTCGCTGGAAAATAATCCTGATGATGCTGGCCACATCATTAGAATTCATTTTCGAGCTTCTAAAGTGATGGATTGCTACCAAAATGGTTGGTTATGATATTGTTGAATTGGTTGGGTAAGCCAGTGTTTTGGAAATTTCAAGGGAGGAAATTTGTTTTGGTATAAACAAGTTGTTTTGGAAAATTTAGAAATTTGATTGATATACCAAATGGGTATGAGATGATTATTATTTCAATATGATTTTGAAATAAAACCGGGTAATTGAATTCCGGAAAAGTCTATTTTAATAAGGTGTAAAATTAAAATGAATCAACTGTTGAATTTATTAGGTGAAGTTGATATTAATAAGGAAGAAATGAAAATTTTAATCCTGAAATTGAAAATTTAACTTGAGTAAATGGAAGTAGATAAAATGTATTTGAAATTAACTTAAGATAAGTGAAATAAAAGGGAAATGAAAATTGAATTAAAATTTAATGATTGAATTGAATTGAATGTAAGCTGAATGTGAAATGGTTATAGTTGTGAGTTATAATTATATAATGAAAACTTATATCCTTAAGCTATTTCTATAATTTGGAATTCCAATTATGAAATGGAAGCGGCTAAGATGGGTGATATGGAGTTTTAAATAAATAAGTGGGGAAGTTTATGAATAGAAATGGAAATGTAATTCATAATGGAAATAGTTGAATGGTATGGAGAACTCAAACCTAATCTTGAATGAAATGAGAATTGAATTGAGGTGAAGAAAATATAAATTACAAAAGATGTGTATGAACTTAAGTCAGTAATAAGGTTTGAACTTGTATATGAAAAATTTAAAATTGAATTGAATTGAATTTAACTTCAATTGAATGGAATTGAGATGGATTTGAATTTAATTAAAAATAGGATTCAATTGTGTTAAGAATAGAAATGAATGGAATTTAATTCTTATTTAAGATAATAAAGGAAATGGTAAGAATTCAAGATGGCTAAATAAATTTGGTTGAACTTGAGTTTAAATGGGAAAAGAATTGAGTTGAGGGAAGGTTAAATTTAATTGAAATGATATTGGATAATTAAATCCTCACTCAACTAAATTTTAAAGGAATTGTTTGAGAATGAATTTAGCGTAAGCTAAATTAAATAAAAAGAAGATTGAAGATGAATTTAGTGTAAACTAAATTAAATGGAATCTGTATTGGCATGACTAGAATTTTGATAGTTTGGTCAAAATGTGGAAGGTAAATAAAAGTCCAATTGTGGCATGGGATTTAAATTTGTGGTAACTAATATTGAAGTGTAGATGAAAATGGAATTAAATTATAATGGTGATAGTTTGAATTGTAAATAAATTCGACGGAAGGAAATAATTTAAAGTGGTTTCTTTGCTAATAAAATAAATCTAAAAATGGATTGAATAAATAAGCAAAGTGCATTAAATTGTGTAAATAGATTGGAATTTGATTTGGATGAGAATCAAATGAAAATAAAATTTGATTTATGAGTAGAAAATGAAAATATTTGTGATTGAGCTTATAATGTTGGCTTGGATAGATTTTGTTTAGATGATGAAATTGAATTACAAGTGAAATGGCAGTAATTAATTTTATTGTGATAAATTAAGGAGGTATGAGTTGTAAATAATATGGAATGTGATGATATTTAATTTAAACTTAACTTGGATGAGCTTTATTTAGTAGATTTGAATGAAATTTGTTTAGATAATGAAATTTAAATGCAATTGGAAGAATCTAAATTAATTGTTGTGATGAAACAAAAATGTAATGGGTTGTAAATGACCCAGGATGGGATGATATTATTATAAACTTGAATTGGTTAATGAAATAAAAATGTAAGGGGAGAATTTAAATTAATAATTGCAATGTGATAAGAATGCTTGGGTTGTGAACCATGCAAAATTGAATAAAATTAATATGAATCTAAGTTGAAATTAATATTAATGGTTATAAGCTTAAGGATTGGTTATTTGGTTGAATAACCACAACCTGCATAGAAATTAGTCATTAAACTTAAGTGAATGAATTGAAGAAAGCAAATGAAATTGGTTTTGAATAAATTGAATGGATTGAAATTTTAATAAGTAATGTTTACATATGAATGAAAATGGATTATAAAAGAAATGCAAATACTTCAAATTCAGAATAAGAATTGAATAGTGAATCAACTTGGAATTGAAATGGAATAGATTGATGTTAGTAAAGCACATGTTAATCATATTGAAATAAAAATGAAGTTTGGATTTGAATAAGAAATTAAAAAGTGAGTGAAATCTTTGGATTGTTGAAATGAATATGGTTAACATTGTTAAACTATGAAGTTTGGGTTTGTAAAGAGGATTTTAAATGATGTCGGAATTGTGAAATTGTATATAAAGGAGGTTAGCATGCATAATTATGAAGTTGCTTGGTTTGGTTATGAAATAGATATGTTTGGCTTGCATTTATATTGGAAATGTTGTTAAAGTGTTCATATCTTTGAAAACTGATGAGTTTGTTTGAGTTAAGTACAGGTACGGAAGACATTCGAGAGAGTTGGAGCGCGTATATGCGTTATATTAGCCGCTTGCTATTAAAATTTGCTAAAAAGGTACGCCTAAGAAAATATAATTGCGAAATGATATATATATTGTGATATATTTTGGTTTCCGACCGTGTAGGTCGATGTATATATATTTATTTGTATCGCGATATCGCGAAAGCTCCTCCGTACAAAGGAGACTCTGCCAAAAAAATTCGGAAATTTTGGGAGTTAGAAAATTTTTGGAAATTTAAAAATTTGTAATCAACATGGAAAATTGTTTTAAGAAAATGCTGAAACAAAAGCTTTTGAGTATAAATAAAGCAAATGAGTTTGGATTTGAGCTAAATGGTTTTGGGGAGTGTATATAAGTTGTAACTAAAGAAGTTTGGGTTAAGTTAATGAGTGTAGGAACATTTGTTTCATTAGTGACAAGTTGATTTCAAATAAACAATTGAAAAGAAAGGATTATGGAATATGATTGAATTAGTAGTTTCAATTTGAAACTAAAGGAGTTTAGGCAAAGTGAATTTGGGATTTTCACTAAATGGGTTGGAGAGTATTTTCTACCCTAGCAAATTTCGAGGACGAAATTTTTATAAGGGGGGAGGAATGTAACATCCCGTATTTTTAAGCCATTGAATTTGAACATTTAATTCGTTTTAAATGTTTAATGTGGATTCTTAATTGATTTTGAAAATGAATGGATTCTGGTTAAATCAATGAAGTAAGCTATAATTTTTAATTATAGTAATTCCGGTTGAATTTGAATAATGGGAAAATAATAATTTAAATATTCGGAATTGAAATAAAAGTAAATCTGGATGTAAATTGTGATAAAAATGGTTTTAAAAATTTATTTTGAGTTATTTGAGTGTAAATAGTATGGTGGGAATTTTAGATGAATTTTTAAATTTGATAAGTTAATATTTGGGATTTTATATTAGTTTAAAAATGAATTTAATATTATTAAAATGCAATTAATCAGATTTTGGGTCCGGAATGAGCCAAATGATTTGTAATGTGATTATTTGATTTATTATTAAAGTACTAAAATTTTAAAAGCGAATTTTTAAGTGTTTTCGTTAATTTTGAAATTTGCTCGATTTAATAGACGAGTTAAAATAGCCTTCCGGGGCGCAGTCTCGGAATTCGAAGAAACCAGTTCCATTGGATCCGTAATAGTTATTTATTATCAGATTTCAATTTTCATAGCCATCGGAGTTGTCGTTTGACCATGGCAGCTCGAAACGCATCGAAATCGATTTAACCGATTTAATTTTAAATTGATCGTTTAATTATGTAACTCGCGCATACGACCGAATTAGCTTACGAAACATATTCCATTGTGTCCGGAACGCGGAAAAACCTCTAGAATTGCCTGTCGGAACGCGTAGTTTGGAGGTCGTATGCATAAACTGTTAAACTGAGAATTTTATTAATTAAATAATATCAAAACTATTATATATATATATATATATATATTAAATCTCTCAAACCCTAGTTTCAGAATGAGCCGCCGCCTCTAACCTTTCTATGGCCGAAAACGATTTTCTTTCTTCCTCCCAATTCTCCAAATCCACGCATATATTCGAAATTTCCCAACTGGAAGGTCGTAGAGGACGAGGAGAACTTCAAATCCAACGGGTGAGATGAGTTTTAGTGTGATGGATCGCCAGAAATCCTTGCTTGAAGCCGGTCTTTCGAAGTGGTTTTTGTGCTCGGGGGGGAGCAACGAGCTCTCGCGCGCGCAGGGTGGGGGAGGAGGTGGCGATGAGCTTCAAGGTGTCGGGTTCCGATCGTGTTCAAATCGATCGTAGGCAAGGCAATTTCGAACCCTAGTTCGAATGATTGGGTTCGGCTTTCCCTGATGTTCGCGTGCGTGAAGAAGATGGGAGGGACGGCCTTGATTTTTCTTTCCTGATCGTGCGTCCTGTACTTGTTTTGGTATAATTAAATTAAATTTTATAAGGAAATTTGTTGAATTATAGATTCAAACTTTAAACAACCATATCTCGTTCGTACGTTGTCAGATTTCAGCGAAATTTGCGGCGCCGGGATCGCAGAGATGCATACTACGCAATGGTGCAGTCCGAGAATCATTCCGGGAAAGTAGAAATTTGAGTTAAATCGAACGTCATTCGGTTTAATTTAAATTTCGAACGCTCGCCGAAACTCAAGGTGAGTTAATCTCACTCACATCTGGAATGTTAGCTGGTTTAAGTAGTTAATATTTAAATGATTTGTGTGATTGGTTGAAATGTTTATTTATATCATCCTAGAGTGATATATTTATATATATATATTGTTGTGCTAATATCTGTGGATGCAGGGAAAAACAGGTTGGAGAGATCCAGCTGGATTCCTCACAATGTAGTAATTATTTTTATAATTGACAATGCAATCTGTTTATCTGTTGTGATTGGTACATCTGAAATTACATTGTGTTGTGATATTGTTGGATAAATCCTAAATTCAGAATTTAATTTTAAATGAATAAATTGGGTTTCAATAGAAATCAAGAAATTGATAAATAAAAAAATATATAAAGGAATATAAAAATTGGAATCTGTTTTGGATGAAAAGAAAAAAATGAATAAAAATTGGTAAAATTGGGATTTTAAATACAGTGGAAAATTTATCAATAGATAAATGTGAAGTATAGATTTCTGGAATAGAATTCTATGGAAATTATAAATTTTGTTTTGAAATAACGATGGGGTTATTTGATGATGTTACGGAAAATTTAAAATATGTTGTAACGAAGCTTCCAAATATAAAATTTAAAGTTTAAATGCAAATAGAATATTTTGAAATGCCGTTTTCTCCATTGGGATTTTATTTAAGTAAAATGTAAATATGGTTTTCATTGAAGAATTCTCCAAAATGTTTATTTAAAAATGTTTTAAACCTATAATTTAACATTGAATTTCCAGAAATGGGAAAATGTGTTTGAACTTCAAAAGAAGTTATGTTAAGCATGGGATTGGGAATTTATGCTATTAAACATAAATTGAAATGAAATAAATCGGCTGGATTTATATGAAGGGTACTTTGGGATGTTTAATGGTAATGTGTTCCTCGGGAAAACCAAGTTCGAGTTTTAACCAGATTTTATTAAAAGAAAGTTTAAAGTTTAAACTTGTTTAAAAGAGTTGTTGGAAAATTATTATTTTTAAGTAATAAATTAATGACTTAGCAATAGTACTTGTTTGCGAATACATTAGTAATTATTTTTAAAAAGGAATTTATTCAAAGGCTAGTTTTGACCCAAGTTATTTGGAATGAGTATTAATCTTTTTAAACTCCACTTTTAAAATTTAGTTTAACTAAAACCTTATTTTAAATCAAGTTATATCTTATAAAGTAGTTTTACTTTAAATATTTTGAAATTATATTTTGAGCAAATAACTAGTAGTAAATTTACATATTTTAAAGTATATTTTAGAATAAAGTGTTTTAACTGTTTTAAATCTAAATTGTTTTGAACTTGGTTATTTCCAATGGGAATATATGGTAAAGGATTTACCTTGTAAAGGAAGAACCTTGGGAATTGTTGTCAAATGAGTTTTGAAAATTTGAAAATATATCTTGTAAAGATATGTGAGGCAAATAAATAATGTGGGAATTATTTATTGTGTGATGGATGCTTATGGATGTTTGAGAATATAAATTGATAGTTAAATCACCGACTATCAATATTGGACAAATGCTTTAATCATTTCGAAGAGACCGGGATCGAGATTTATTTCTCGAAAACCACTTCGATCCGGTTTGTACGTTTCGTGCGAAAAACGTGTTCGGAGTCGAAGATGGAGCAGTGAAGTGCAAGGGCTAGTCGCTATTAATCCTGAGAATATTTCCAAAATGGATGTAGTAGGAGTAGTGCCTTCGGTTCCGTTCGAACCCGGGACGGACTTGTATGGACGAATGCTTTCGGAACATCGTCAGGTAGGCGATGGGCATTCTAAGTGAAACGTTCTAAAGGTAACGCTTAGCCTCAAGCCTCATCAAATGGGAATGACTGAAAATCAGGGGATATGCAGCAAGGCTTCGTGGGTAGCCCCCACTGGAGAGTAAGGTTATCCCTGTCTAGATGTCCCTTTTTATTTCGGCTTAGTGGGCGGTTGCTGATCCCAACCGCGGGGTGATCTTATTCGAAACTGTCCAGTAAGGGATGGGTCCGGCCTTGTGTTGCAGGGGATCGGGAGTGGTCCTCGGTACGGTGATCTAGGCCCTGTACTGTGATAGGTGGTACCCTAGTGCCTAGTCATTGTTGGAAATCCATTTTCCCTACGAGCCTTGTACGAGTTTTGTTTGTATTACCCACTTTTGTGGCTAGTAGCTGGAATTTAATCATGTAACAATTTCGGCTATTTTATAAGTATTTGTAAATAGACCCTATTATAATATTAGAGGATTTCTATAAAAAGTGTTTTAGCTATCGTAAGGTAAAAACCCGACATGTTTATTTGTGGCGCGGTCTTACGAGATGCTATTGTTTTTCAAAGGATTTTTAAAACTTTAATAATCAATTTGGATGCATTATTATCAGCTGGTATTCCAGACTAACTCGGGTGTTATTTCATTATAATGCTCGGGTAAGACCGAGTATTATATGTTTAGGTCAGGTTGCTATGGCTCAGGAGAGGAGCTGGAGTCCGAGACGTATTATCCATATTTATATATATCCGCTGCTATGATTATATGGTATGTCTGATTGGTATTGGTTGATGTGTGAGATACTCTGATGATATGATGTATAAGACAGTTATAGATTTCATTTTGTGTAAAGTTCTATATTTACTATTATATTTTATTCCGCTGCGACTGTGAGATTCTGATATTGTTTAGTTCTTCTTCTTCTATCTCTTCTTCTTTAACCCTAATGGTTCGTAATTCTGTGCCACTTGAGTTAATAGATGTAGAATAGTGTTGATTCAAGGGGTACGGATTTGCGGGCTATCAAATAAACATCACTATACTCTATATCATTATATATCCACATTACATGATCCATAGTACACTTTCATTTGGTATCAAAGCTTGGTATTCTATCGATCGTCACAACATCATAGAATAATGACTAGAAAACGATCCATTCGAAATACAACAAACAAAATCCCTGTTAAAGCCACTATTGAGGACTACAAAAACGTACTTTCTGATTTACAAATTTCAGTAAAAGATAATAATGAATTAGTTAGTATAAGCAATAAGATTTCAAAGCTTAATTTTATTATTTTAGAAAAGATGAAATCTGTTGAACTCGAAAATGAGAAATGGAAAAATGAGAAAATAGATTTAGAAAATCAACAGGGTGTTTTTGAGAGAAAAAATTGAGGCTCTTAAAGATTTTCTAGACGAACAAAATACTATGTTCGAAAAAGAAAAAGAAAATTTTACAATAGAAATTACGGATTTGAAAAGACAAAATGATTTATTATAATCATTTCAGAATAATTCAGAATCTCGAATTTTTCTTCTCGAAAATGAGAACTGCAAGTTAAAAAAAAAAGAATTCTGAATTAAATAAGCAAATTGACATTTTGAAAAACAATAATACTTCTTCTGAAAATAATAATTGTTACTTTAAAGCTAAATTTGATAAACTTGACACTGAAGTCCCAAAATTTAATAAAGGTCAAAACGATTTAAACATGATTTTATCCAGTTCTGGACCTTTACATGATAAAAGTGGTTTAGGATATAATAAAACTAATCATAGAAATAGCATTAGATACGCTTTTATGTATAGTAAAAATGTTAGTGCTACTAGTAAATTTCGATAAAAGTTGAAATCCAATTTTTATAGAATTTCAAATACGGTTATGACCAATAATGTTTATAATTTCTCTGGAAATACAAGATCATTGACGGGAAATATGAATAAAAATTATCTAAATATTTGGGTTCCTGTTAATTGAAAAAATAGAGAAAAATGCATTAATGATTATTTTGATATGGTAGTTAATAATGAAAATTATATTTATAAAGGTTTAACCACACCCAAATGGGTATGGTTTCCTAAAAATTAGGAAACTATAAGAACCTTAGGTATCGCATGCTTTAAATGTTCATTGTTTTTCTGATACCTTACATTATAAGTAGTAGTTATTTTGTTTTATATTGTTAACACTTATGTGGAATATAATATTTGTCATCGTATAAACTCTCCTTTTTTTCGATGATAAAGGGAGAGAAAGATATTGCGCTAACACTATTTGCAGGAATAAACAATGCAAGCATAGATTAAGAGGTAAGCAAAGAATGGCATAAGTTGTTATTTTATGAAAACATTAGTATTCATTTTGTATGGCTTGTACTAAGTGGCCATTCTAATTTTTTATTTCAAACACTCTTGTTTATGGAAGTTTAATGTATGAATGATTGTTTTTCTCATAATATCTATGACATTATGACTTCATATTACTTATTCCTTTTTGTCACTGGCAAAGGGAGAGAAATATTATTGCTAACATTAAGAATGCAGGATATAGAGCGTCAAAAAAACAGGGGGATTAAGTATTTATGTTATATATATACAGTCGAAATCTATATCTATTTACAGGTTGTCTGTAGGATCGATTTCACCCTAGAGGGGGGTGAATAGGGTGATACTATCAATTATAAAAAATTATCGCGGAAGTTTGTATAAGATTATTTCAACACATATATATCAAAATAATAGTAGCATAGATAATAGTAGAATAATAAATGCAGAAATAGAACGACACAAAATTTACCCATCTTCAGCAAAACCCTACCTACGTGCTGCCCCCAATGTTTCTACTAGAAATTAAGCAGTCAGACGCTTACACATGTAAACTCGCGACACTCGCTATCGACTAGCCTTAACTCTATGCTCAAAACCCTGCCACAACTCAGCCATTGAGTTGTGAATTCTCAAACTACGCCACGTAGTTTGTCCCCTAGTCACACGGCTAGAAATTACGCAATTTTAAAAGAGAAAATACAAATTTAAAACAATTTAAATCAAAACCCTAATTTTAACTAAAGCCTAATTAATATAACTCGTCCCAAAATAAATTATCACTAAAAAAATGTGGCCCCGTTATCTCCTTTATTTTGTTGCTCTATTTTGCTCTGTAAAAATGTCGGCATGGTTTCTCTTTTTCTTTGCTCGAAATTAGGGCTTTGAGAGATTAGAAGCCGCCGACTTTTATTTTCTCGATCGAATGATGATTTACGTCCCTTAGCTTTGTCGATCGATGCTTTCTTCTCCTTGCGCTCGTTCACGGCTACTCAATCTAATCGAGTTCGGCTATTGGTATGTGATTTGTTCCTTTTGCTTTACTGGTTGAATGCTTGCTCGAACTCGATCAATGATTCGAGTTATTGATATAATCTTCTCTGTTATTTCTTGAACTCGAATGAATTATTTGCCGATGATGTCATCGTTTATATAGGGTTCGAAACCTTATATTTTCGTTCGTATACATTTGTTTGAATTCATCAATTGATATAGCTCGGCCATTGATTTTCGTATGGATGATGGTGATTTTTTCTGACTTGTTCATAATCGTATATTTCCTGTGTTACTTGGTTCACACGGCTTTGAATTGCTATCGTGGCCACCATGGCTTGTTTGATTTCTGACTTGGTTGGTTCTTTTTGCCTTGGTCATCATGGTGTTGATTTGCTGGTGACTTTTTTGTCACAGCTCTGACTTGATTTTGAAACTGCTGATTTGAAACTGTTGTTACATTTGACTTCGGTCATTTTTGAAAATTCTTTCTTGATTTTGTCTCGGCCCGTACTTGTGCATTTGCATCATATTTATATGTGTTAGCTTTGGATTTGGTCACTTGATCATCTCTGTTGATTGCCGTATTGTATTTTCAACCAGATGCCGAACTTGCTTGATCATTGACACCGCTTCATCGATTTGTTACTGCATTTTTTGTCATATTGTATTTGCACATGCAGTCCAGTCTGCATTTCTGTCACTGTTATATTGAAGTCACCTCTGATGTTGTGGCATTCATGTATATATCTGTGCAGTCTTCTCTGGCATGATGTCTTGGCTACTGCATATTTGATGTGTGTCATTCGCTTGTTGTTCATAATTTGAAGTCTGGTGCATTTCACTGTTGCATACATGTGGTTGACACTGTTGCATTGTTTTCAAAACTGTTGTAGTTTTGTTGCTGTTTCAATTTGGTCTGAATTGTGGCCTTGCTCTGTCACCTGTTTATTCAAGTCTGCATATATGTGCGTACATACATATGTATGTGTGTATGCATATATTGTTGGATTTGTACTGAGCTTGAGTTATTTTTGAGTGTGGCCTTGTGCCTTTGTGATATTTGCAGTCTGATTATTTCACTTGTACGTGGTATGGACTTGCTGACATGTGCATGTCATTTGTGTGTATTTGGCCTTGCTGTATGGTCAGTGCTGATTTGGTTAACATTTAGTACATTATCCACTTCGTTTCACTGTTGCTTGACCATATGCATTTCTTTGAACTTATGTTGATTTGGAACTTCATCATTTTGTTGCTCCTTGATGTTCTGGATTAGTGCAGTTTGTTATTTGAGTTGTGTTGCAGCTGAAACTTTGAACTGTTACATTTGTGCTTGAGTCTGGATTTGCATATGAGCTGGTTCATGACTTGTTGATTCTAGTTACACTGTGACTCGAGTTTGCTTGCATCTGTATCGATCCATATCATGACTTTGATATTGCAGTCTGGTCTTGGTCGAGTTGGACAGTCTAGCCTCTGTTTTTATGTGTATGACTCGAACTTTGGTCGAGGCTTGATTTATGTATCTTGACAATTTTCATGAGCTTGCACCTGTGTTGAATCCAGCTTATAGCTCGGGTTTGACCTTGTGCTCGTGTCATGACTTTATTTGTATTGCACTTGAGTAGAACCCGGCTTTTCATTTGGGTTTGACCTGTGCACACCTGTCCTTGTAATTTTATCAAGTGTATATTGGTGTGTACAGACTTATGGCATGTACAGTGATACACTGTGCATGTCACAAGTTATTCGTGTATGATGAATTCAAATTTAAATGATGACGAACAACCCAAATAACTGAGGCAAATATTATTTTCAAAATCACATTTCATTTTATACTGAAAAAATATTTTATTTTCAATTTTACTACGTCAGTGTGTATATTTTTAGATTGCTCAGATGTTGGATTCAATATGGAATGAAGTTGAAGATAAAATATGAGTGAATGAGCGATTTGTAGTGAGGACAGTTGTGTAAATTGAAATATATTGTAATTGCATATTGTACATATAGTGAGAGCTTGAATTTGTACTATTCAAAATTGTAACAAATATTTGTTTGAATAAAATATCCTTTTGAATTCAAATTCTGTGTTATTTATGTTATTCTGCAAATATATATTTAATTATGTGAAAAATATAATAGTACATTAACAAATACGTTTAAATGAATATATATATATATATATATATGTTTATTATCATCAAACAAAAATCATATACTTGCATATTCAACATTGCCATCAATCAAAAAGGGGAAGAATGTTGAGACTTGGTTTTGATTAATGTCACGAAGCTATCACTACGACATACAGATTTGACGACTTCTACGACAAAAAGAGACAAGGAAACGAGACTTTAAAACTGATACATCAATTATAGTATTTTGTTTTTTAAGTCTTAGGTCAATATTGTTAAAATCTCTCCTCGGTTACGTATATATTAGTTTATATATTTAATCATTCTATTTTCCAAATATTTTATACATACATAAGCATATAATTAAGTTATAAAAGTGTTTTAAAGTTATAGAAATTAATATACCTATGTAAACTGTGCATATTGCACAAATTTAACCAGGTCAGTCGACTGACCCAGAGGTCCAGTCGACTGACGCTGGAAATTTTATGCAACATGCACATGTACACGGATATACGAATTTATTTTGAATATTCAGTAGACTACCCAGACGCTCAGTTGACTGAATTTCTATAATAGCCACTTTTCGAAAAGACACGACTTTTTGTGAAGAGATACGAACCTCTACGAAAAGATTAGACGCAACACTTCAATCGAAACTCTTCCCCAACAGTCACTGCTTTCTAACCTTTATAAATACATATTCCAACTTGATTACAAATAACTAAATTACAATCGAATTTTCTTATCTCTCTGATCTAATTCTCTAGAATCTATTTGCTATCATACTTTCAATTATTCTGCATTAAAGCAATACTATACCTTTCTATTCTTCGTATACTTCAAATATATATATTTATACTCGAGGAGAAGATTATAGGAAGGGTGTACTACAAGCGACAAATCTGTGTTATCAGAACACACAAAAGTCAAAAATATTTTTTATATTTGTTGAAGTCCTGTTCTGCTCCTCAAGCGAGTGAAGTCCTCTTCGACTGCTGAGGCGAAATCCTGTTTTGCTGCACAGGTCCCTGTTCGGCTGCTCAGGGGTTGTATAGACTTGTTCCTTCGTATTAAATAAGGGTTGTTGTTTCAGTGAAATTCCAGAAGGAGTCTGGGATTAGACGTAGAACAGTGCTCCGAACCAGTATAAAAACCTCTGGTGTCATTTTACTTTACTGCTTTTATATTCCGCATTATTTACCGTATAACTATCATCGTTATACTCTGTATCATTATATATCCATATTACACAATCCATAGTACACTTTCAATTCATACTTCTATACAATCATCGATTCAATATTCTCAATCAAAATAACTAGAATTGATATTTTGATTATTTAACTTCCTATAATTCAAAGCATACACTTCCACATACACTCAAAGGAGATTATAGGAAGTCATGTACATTATTTAACAAGATTAGAGTTTCATAGAACTTAATATAGTCAGATATTTTTATCAAACAAGGTCAAAGTCTAGTTTAGGTGTTCTGGCAATTGTAAACATGTTCCTCCGGGTGTAATTGAGGGTGATTAGTTAAAGGAAATTTAAAAGGGTACCTCTGTGACTGGATGTAGGATGGGAGGTTCAAACTAGTATAAAATTGACTGTATGATCAACTTTATATTTCTACTGCTTATATTATTACTACTACTTTGATTACTACACTTCAAAGATATATTTTATTGCTGTTGGCCATCAACGATGCTACGCATAGCGACTTTCAGGACCTATTGTAATGTCCAGTCGGTGTAAACGTTGATAGGATGAGCCAAAAAATAAGGGTGGAGCTTCCATGTAGCAATCAACAATCAGTACGCTAATTATTTTTATCTTTGGGTAGTTCCTTTTAGCTCATGTTAATCACTTGCTAATATAATAGACCAGTCTTTGAATCCGATTGTCCTTGCAAAGCAGTGCGGCACTTATAGCATATACCGACACGGCCAAGTAGATATACAAGTCTTCATGATCCACCGACTTTAACAAGATGGGAGGCCTCTCTAAGTGGTTCACGAAAGCTCGGAATGTGTCTTCACAATTCTGGGTCAATTCAAAGTTCCTTTTCCTTCTTCTAATCAAGTCGAAGAAAGGAATGCATTTATCGGTGGCTCTGGAAATAAATCAATTTAGGGCAGCAACCTTTCCATTTAAGATCTTTACTTGTTTGATGGTCTTTGGCGCTTGGATGTTGCAAATTACTCGAATCATCTTGGGATTAGCTTCGATTCCACGAGCATTGATGATGAAAACCAAGAACTTTCCTAATGCGATGACAAAAGAATACTTCATAGGATTGATCTTCATTTTGTAATATTGAAGGATATCGAACATTTTTACTAAGTCTCTAATGTGGTCGCTTGATCATCATGACTTCATGAACATATCATCCACATATACCTCCATCGTCTTTCCAGTCTGATCTTTAAACATTCTGTCTACTAGGCGTTGATAGGTTGCTCTAGCATTCTTCAGTCTAAATGGCATTACCACATAGTAATGCAATCTAAAGTCTGAATAGTCCACACATGTCTTTCACTTTCCATTCGCCTTTCTTATAAGTACAGGATTAGATACCCATTTAGGGTAGAGGAAGTCGTGAATAACCCTATTGCATTTGAGCCTATCCACCTCCTCTTTAAAGGAAGCAGATCTTGTCGGATCCATGCCATGCCTCATCTATTTCACCGGGACATGTCTCGGGTCGATATTTAATACATGGCTCAATGGTAGGTGAGATCCTGTACACGTCAGAATGAGTCCAAGCGAACACATCAAGATTCGCTCGAAGAAAACCAGCAAGTTCTTTCAGCATTAAGGAGCTGATCTATGATCTAATCTTTAGGACCTGTGACGGATCATTATGGCTGACCATGGTGTCAATTGTCAGATCAGTCAATGAAATCTTGGTCTCTTTAGGCTCCTCCTTCTCATCCCTCAGATCTATGTCTTTATAGAACCGACTGTGGCACCCGAGCCAAGGCCCAGACGCTAGTTGTCAATCTTCTATGGTTTGAATGTGGAAAGACTTGTCCACACTCCTACCTTTCTCCTTCTGTTGAGCATTTCTCAATTCAGCTACATAGCAGGCATGTCCAATCGCCTGATCACCATGCACAACTCTAACACAGTTATCGGTTGGGAACTTCAAAGTCAAACACCATGGTGCAAGAGCTACATGAAATTCAGATAGGGTCAGTCGGACCAAAAAAGCGTTGTATGGTGAATCAACATCCAAGACAACAAATGGCAAAATCCACGCTCTTCAGCGGTCACTTTCTCCCAACTCCACGGGCAATTCAACATATTTGATAGCTTCGGCTATAGTGCCATTAAAGCCATGAATGCATGGTTTAGATGGTTTCAGGACCTTGGCTTCCATCCTTATTTGATCGTAAGCCTGTTTGAAAATTATATTTACGAAATTTCCACATTCAACAAAAATCCTTCTTATTAAGGCGGGGCCGGACATGGCAGAAATGACCATTGGATCGATTGTCGGTGCCTCCACCTTATATACATCTCTATTTTTGAATACAATGTCATTTGCTATTATATGCCATTGTTTTGTCGGAGCTTCATCTTCTGTACTCGAAAAACATTCAAAATTTATATGCATAACCATGCTAGCGTAGCACTCCATCTCGTGTCAACTTTTATCAGTTGGATACGATCCTCCAACTATTGCATTGATCACTAATGTTCCACCAGTCCGCATAGGCTCCATGTCCTTGTGCAGTGCTTGTCTTCGGTTGGGGTTGGATGTCCCTTACCTACCATCCTGTGGGGCTTTAACAAACTTCTGTAACTTTCTTTCCCAAATCAGTTTCTCAATAATATCCTGGAGATGCCTACACTCATTCATGTTATGGCTATACCATTCGTCGAACCGACAATATTTTCAAGTTTGTTCCTATTTTTCCATCGATTCTTTCGGAGGTGGCTTTTTATATTGCATGGTATTGCATGTAGACAAGTAAACATTCTATAGAGATGTATTTAGTGGTGTGTAGGTGTCATATATTGAAATCCTAAGCTTTCCTCTTCCAAAACCCTCTTTCTTTCACGGTTCCTATCACCACCTCTCTTTTGCGGATTTGGTTTATTTTGGACATTTACTTGAACTTTTCCAGAACTCTCCTCAGACTATTTCACTGCAATGTTACTCTACACTCCTTCTCCACTTGGTCCTACAACATTCTTCTTCCTAGAGGATCTAGCTTCCTCTTTCCTCAAATACTGAGCTGCTTTTGCATAGAAGCGTTCCAATGTTGCGGGTGGTTTGCCAGCTAACCAATCGCCAAAGTCTGGTTCTGATCAATCCCTCTTGTTACCACCATCAATATTGAATAGTCGTTCGAATTATTGGCTTCCATGATAGCAGTACGAAATCTCTCTAAATAGTCTTTCAATGATTCTCCCAGAGCCTGGATCATGCTGGATAAGGACATTACATCTTTGGGGCGATTGTGCGCATACAGAACTGCTTCTCTAACTTTGTTTCTAAATCGTCAAATCTAGAGATTGACCGTGGGGGTAATCTCGTAAACCACGTTGTTGCTATTCCAGAGAAAGTAATAGAAAAACATCTACACTTCGTTGTATCATCGGCTCGGGTGGAATCCATCAGCCATTCATACCTCATGATGTACTGCCTGGGGTCGGTCTTTCACTTGTAGACAGGTGTCGACGGCATACTGGACCTCCTTAGATCCTCCACATGTAAGATATTGTTAGTAAATGGGGTATGGCTTCTCGAAATCTCCCAATCATCATTGATCAAGCCTTGACTCTCTCTCACGAGCTGTCTAACCATACCCGACAAGTCTGGCGTTTGGATAGTTAGAGCCAAGCGGTAGTCACGGTCCACCTCACGTGAATAGTCCAGTCGATGTCTAGGGGTCGATCCATGCCTTTTTGGCTCAACATCCTCTCAATGTATATTATGTACATTCACTTCATCTTCATTCCGGGGAGGTAATTGGTCTGCATCCATATGAACTCTAGCATCCAAATCAACCACGATAGCTCCAGCTTGTGCTCCAACATGAAGAGGCGTGCTCCCTCCTCTAGGGGAGAGATCGGCCTCGATCCCTATATAGGGTTCAGTATCGATCAGTCTCGGCAAGCTTGGTTGACTCACCTGCTGATGTCTAGAAGCTTCTACGTGATATCCGTCAGTTCTATGATGCCTATGCTTATGATAATCATCTGATGAACTAGAACTCCCTGATGTAGAATTAGGGATTGGCTCCCTCCTAGCCTTCCCATGCTATTGTTGCCTGAGTTGGTTCATTAGACCGATATTGGCTTGAATATGTCGGTTCAACTATCGAGGGCTATCCACCAGCCCTCATCAGATTTTGGAAATCGACTCTTATGATGGAAGCCGGATTTTGGACATCAACTGGATTGATAACATTCACATCTACTGGTGGATTACTCGAGCCCCTTGCTGGGTATTGGCGTTCACATTTCCTTTTGCGTTTCGAGATGTAGATCTGGTGTTCTTAACCATTGTTGATAGTCTTTCTTAGACTTTTGCAAATCTGAATAGAACGAATAAGCTTTTTGAATATAACTCTGGATCTTTTCGGAGGATTTATGCAATCCAATAGTAACAAAGGGATCCAAATAGGGCTGAGAATCTCATTCTCAATGAAAGCACCAAAATGTTTGCATAAAAAATTAGTATGAACACCCAATAGAAGTTTTGTAAAGAAATAAATGAAGAAAATAAAAATAGAGGTAACAGGCAATTAAATGACAGAAAATCAAAGCAATAACAAGAACATAGCGATTTATAGTGGCTCGGCTTTGTTGGCCAACGTCCACTTTGAATAGGTAGCTTTATTACTCACTTTGTAAACTGAGTACAAATGGGATCGGATGAAAATCCTTGGATACGATAAATTATAAAGCGGTAGCGTAAAAGCCCCTAAATGAACAATCAAGCCTATATTTAATAGAGGAAGACGGCGAAGTATCTCCCTGAAAATTAGGTAGAAGGATTTTCAAAACCATATGGACCTATAAAAGGGATCACATGGCCCAAATCCTAAGGAATAGAGATAGGTGTCGATCTCTATTTTAGAATAATTTGGGGATGTGATCCCTATGGGAGCTTCCCCATGTTGTAATATGCTTAGCCTCCAAGTTTCATGCCAACTGGATTAGTAAAACTTGAGTTACTGCTTGATCTTTGTTGCAAGGAGAGTTGTTTTCTTATTCTAGCCAACCATTATTGAGAGAAGAGGGACGATCCCTCTTGTTTCATCCTTTTGAGGTGCGATCCTCAGGGTAGGCTTTCTAGGGTCCCCCCATCTTGCTCATAAAATTTCATATGCATTGGACCAATATATTTTGAGATATTGGTTGTTTCCCATTGACTTGCACTTGCTTTGCTGAAATATGCCGATTTATATGATTGAGAGGGATTATAGCCGATCCCTTTTCTATGTTAAACTATATTACATACTTTGAACATTCTGCATTGCATATCTCTCAATTCGGTTCGATCACGGCTTCATATCATCGTTTGTACTTGATCTTGGACCACACAATCATCGCTCTGGACTTATTGACCTTGACGATAGTTGAATCTAACTTGTTCAATCGGTTTGAATATAGCCGGGTTAAAATGCCGGATAACAACCATTCCATAGCAGAGTTGTCGTGACTGTATTGAATATTTGTTTACCTTCCGACGTCCTATTATTTTCAACCGTGAAAACACCCACACATTTATTATACTTTATGGTTTTAGGGTGAAGAAAGAATTAGCTTGAAGAACATATGAATTATATATTGGTAAATTGGTGGATTTTTTTTATAATGATGGTTTTAAGGTGAAGGAATTAGTTTGATGGACATATGTATTATATATTGCTAAATTGGCTTATTTTTAGTGATAGAGATTCAATATTCCAGTTTTATGCTTCAAAAGCGTTGTTATATTAACTTAATAGGGTGAAAAATGAATTAGCTTGATGGACATATGTATTATATATTGCTAAATTGGCTTATTTTTTACGACAGGAATTCAATATCCCGGTTTTGTGTGTATTAAAGTTGTACTTGGAAAACATTTTTATATTAGTATATGTTAAGTTACTTGTGTTTTGTTTTTTCCTACGAAATGACTTTAGCTTAGGGATTTATGGTTTTAATTAGGCAAGTTACTTTAATAACATATATCAATTTTCAAAAATAAAACAAAAACAAAAGTGCACAGGCAAATTTACATAAAATATCATGCAAAATTCTGCCGTACGATTCAGTTAGGAATAGGATGAAATTTTATTTATTTATAATTGAATTAGACTATTTTCATAAAATAGAGATCGTTGGACAATATATCGAGCAACTTAATATGCTATTGGCAAAGGGATAAGAATGGAATATCGGGTCCATTCATATGTCTGGGTGGGCCAGCAGCAAATGCCTTGATACAAGTTATTGATCCGAAACGAGAAGCTGAATATGCACGTGACAACGAGGTCATGAGCAGAACAAATGAAACGAAATGAAAGGAAAGGAATCTGGGAACAACATTACGTTGTTAAGTCAAGTAGATGTACAATAATGATGGCTGGCGATTAGTTTACTGGAGGTTTCACGTGAAGGAGGAAGAAGCAATATACATGATCCAAAGCCCAAAGGGAATCGATCTATGAGACCTGTCTGCTTGTCCTTCTAGATTTACTAATTATTTTACTATATTCTCCTTGCTTGTTGTAAATAAACAATGATGCGCTGACGCATAATTCAGTAGACCACTGTTTGAAAGCATCGGCCGATGGGGACCAACCAGATCTGCAAAGTGTGGAATCATATTCTTTATCTTGCCATTTCAGTACACGTCAGCACTTCCTACTGTGCACATAAATTGTTTATTTATTGCATGTTGTTTCAACCATGGGTATATTCTCTTAGAGTAATCAACTGCGTCAAATGTCCTATGACCCCGTGGCTAGCCAATCAAAACACAAATATTTGTGAAAATTTAACAAAAAATTCCCAACTAGAAAGAGAATGAATTATTTTGTAAAATCCTGTGTTTTGGTTGGTTTGGTATACGAAAACAGGAGGCATTTGGCTCAGGTGGTCCGAGCACTGGCTGTAACACTTCATCTTAATCTTTGATAAGGAAATGAATTGAGATGAGTTTGAAATGAAATGTGAAAGTTATTTTGAAAATTTAAATTTTTTCCATATCCATATGTTTTTGATATATCAATTTAGCTAACATTACCGTATTTAGTCGACAAGAATTAATAACTATGGATGACTGAATTATTAATCATGGATGACTGTAGCATCCGTAGTCGTTAGTTTTGAACCTCCAAGTGGAGGATGTTACAAGTTGATTGGATTATTTTTTGAAAATCCTTTTTGATTGTTTCTTTTTTGATTTTTCTTGGCATAGAAAATACACCGGCACAATCGCATAACGATGGAAAATCGATAATTAGATTACATAATTTTAAAAAAAATATCTAATTTGGTTTTTTCATTAATTTTAGTTAAACATCAAATAATAATATTATAGAAAAAATCAAAATTGAAGAAATCTAAAAAAACATTAGTGGGAGAGCAAAGTAAATTAGATTGGAAAGATATAAGAAAACATGTTACAAACATGCTTCTTGTTTTTTTGATTTCGTGCAATTTGGTTTAGTTAGTGTACAATAGACAAACCTTGCTAATGATCGGTTTGACAAATATCTTTTTAAAATTGAAATGGCTACAAATTTTTGATCACAACCGTTATGAAAAAAAATATTTTTATGTTTTCTTACTATTTTTCCTTCTTTTTTTATGATTTCATGCGTTTTCCCTATTTTTAAAAAAACATCAGTGTAAAAAAATTATGAGGTGCATGCTTATATTCATACATATTGGACTTTGTTCTATTAAAATTTGTTGGCTCTCGAGGCATTCCAAAAAAACAATTTGTAGCAAAGTATAAACATTTTTGTATCGTCTTTCTTCCTATTTCACCAAAGTACGTAATATGGAAAATTGATCCAAAGATATGCATTTTAATTGATACATCAATTTGTCCGAAGTTCTCAACATTGGATCAGTGTTGACGTCGAATAACACTCAATGTTGTTCATATGTTACTGATGAAAGTTTACTTGAACAAAATTTAGTAACACAATTGGTGACACAAAGAATCTCCACCATTAGATCGTCCCTCGAATTTCAACTTTTATATAAAGACAAAAAGATTCAATGGTCCAAATCGCATGTGTCACCATCCGTGTCACCAAATTGCGTTCAATTAGCCGGTCACATTATATTATCTTTTAAAAAAGTTGAACAAATTTAAACTCACTTCTGGCCATAAATTTAGGTTATAGAAAATTTTCTTTCCAAATAAAAATTATCGACAATACTTTTAAGTGCACGTGGGCTGTACTTTAGAGACAATCTATGTACAACCATGTTGTAACACCCTTGGTCTAAATACAGTATCATTTTCTTTCAGAAATAAAAAACAATTATCGACGATACTTTCAAAAATGATGTTGGTCATATTTGGTTACCATCTATTATTTTTTAAAGTTTATTTTAGATACCAAGCATATCACATGCTAAAGCGCGAAAAAAGATTTTGCATTGGGGATAAGAATTCATATATGAACCAACAGTACGAATTATTTGATAATATGTGCATTGTCTTTGCTAATAATAACATCAGTAACTTGGTGCTTAATCATTCAAGTTGTCCATCATCGCATATTACTCCATCATTGTAACTTTCAGCAATACAAAACAACCTACCACCAATCGCCCCAGCGCACCTGCACACCCCTCACCCTAAACGGTTTCTATCATCTAGAAAGCCTGTTTAATCGCAATCAGATCATGATTTACAATCACACCTTTTTTCGATCATCGTTGATTTATGGAAATAGGATCTCGACTCACCATGTCTTCTGCATTGCATCACAAGTTCCGTGAAGGCGTAAAGGATTATTATTCTTTCTGGCGATTCCGATTAGTGCTTGATTGTTTGTTATCTATGATTTTTCTACTTCTATTTCAAATGAATTTTGTTTATTATTAGTCGTAAACTTGAGTTATAAATCCTAATAGGTATGATAAAATCATTATCTTTTACATTCAAGAAATTTTTTGAATTCTCAATTAAATTGTCAACTTTAGATTTGTTGGTGAGATTTTTCACCTCACAACACCTAAGTGATAATGAACTGATTTCAACACTAATAACCTTCGTATTTAAGAATCAACTACTTTATGTAGTTGCATTCTAACCAGTTGTTAAAATGTCAAGTTGATTCTACATCCAATTTCAAGGTCAAAAAAAATTAATAATAATAAAAAAATGTGCAGAAAAAGTAAAAAAACACAGAGTTTTACTTAGTTCGGATGTTAAAAAATCCTACATCCAAAGAAAAAGTATCACTTTTTTTTTATATTTCTTAGTACACATACTAATGGCAGAAAGTACAGATTATTTGATTACTAACCTTAAACATATTAAATTGGAAAAAAGTAGAAGATCATTTTCGTGCTACAGTGTTTTTATTTATAGAATTGAGACGCACGTGGATCGTCATAATCCTCCTTTCGCTCTTTATATTCCCACCCCTGGATTTTGTAACATGTCGTCAATCCACCTTCTTTATTTGACATACGTGGATTGCTGATGTGTCTTTTGGCAACAAACCATAATCTGTAAGTTTGAATTCTGGGCTTTGGAAGAAGTTTTGAAATTGAAGTGAGGATGCCCAAAATTAAGATGGGAAACTCAACTTTGAGTGGGTCATGCGCTTCTGAGTTTGAGGAGCGGGAGGTCCATGTACTGCTCTCTTGTGTGAGTGGGAGTATAACGAGATGTTTCCCTTTTTTCGGGTGAACTGCATTGTCTTTAGTATCTTTATCACACAAAATGTTGAGAGTTATGTCTTTGCCCCACCTTGGGTGGTGTTGATACCTATAGGGCTGAATATGCTATCTGATGTGGAATGTTTGTCTAGTACTGCCATGGAGATGGAGAAAGTCAGAGTCTAGTCGTATTACTTGGAAAAACGAGTCGATGTTTGTGGAGGTAGTTGCCTTATGTGATTCCGTGTTGAACTCCTATTGGTATTGTGCTACATAAGTTACTGGTAAGGGATGCTTATGTCTTTGTTGTTTGCTTGTAAGTGTAGGCCTGCACTGAAGTGCTGTTTGAGTGACCATGTGTGTAGCTTTTGGAATGCTTTTGATTCTGCAGGTACTAGTTAGGAAAGCCTCGTTGAGCGCACCGCTGACCCGCATTTGAAGGTGTTAATAATGTATAAGCATTAGGAATAGCGTTAGGGTTCATTAGGCCTTTTGATATGCACAGTGTTTACTTATGACTTGCCAGGAATTGATCATGATTAGATTTTTGGTGAAGGGTATGGCACAATGTGTTCTGATCCTGTCTTGGCCAAGCGTTAATGACTATTCAGCTTAGTTTGCCTTATCTAGGTTTAGAGTCGTTGGAAGGATGAGGTTTGTCTAGTGCAATTCATTGGTTGGTTTGACTGGGATCCATAATGGCGATGCAATCTTATTTGCTAAGTTGTGCAGTTTGGCTTTGATTACTCCTAAACATTGTGCCCTGGTGTTACTTTAGATTGAATAGTACACTATGACTTTTGGTTGTGTTGATATAGTTCTTCAATGTTGAATAGTACTTCATAAATGTATGTACACTCCCCTTGATAGGTTTACTTCTCCCACCCTTGAGCATATTCGATGCATGCTTTATCTTTATCCGAATCTGATCCTCTATGAGCGGCTAACCGCGATTGATCTTGCTCACATTCAAATCGCTCCTCTATCTAATTTCCTTGCAATTGCTACTTTCATCCTCTACGCAGATAATGACTCTCCTCCTACCTGTGCGGAGCTCCATTTTTTGGACATCAATAAAATTCCTACTAGGAGTGATGTCGGTTTTTATCATGCCCAAGCCAAACAAATTAGATTTTAACGTCTGTCCGCGCAAGACTCAAAGATAAATCGACCAGTATTTCTTTGTTTCTAATTTTGACAACTTTCCTTCTTCCTTTCGTCCGCACCCTAACCCACCCATCTTTTTTGATGATTCCACCAAGTCATACGAGCCCCATAGAAATCGCATTTTAGGATTAGATGTAAAGGAGTGAAAATTTTAGACATTTTTTTACCAAACAAATGCTGAGAAAGCACGAATTTCTACCCCTACGTCATAACTTCTCTCACCCTATTTTTAAGTCTCTCGCTCTATTTTTAAGTTTTTTCCAACTTCAGATGGACCTAGGTGTATAAATTTCTAGAAATAGATTAAAGATCTATTATTTGTGTTTTTGATTTTTACGAGAATTTTTATCAACCTCGAAATTCTTTTTATATACAGGTGAAATGGATGATGGCTTTACAGATGCACTCCTTAAGGCTACAAAACAGACGAGGACGAACCCTCGAAAGAGGGGGCACGATGATGATGAGGCTTTTGGCCAACTTTTTAAGAAGCTTACTGTATCTGCTTCCTTCCTTCTTCAGGAGCTCTCCCTATTCAGCCTTTACAGTCCCTTCATGACCTACACATCTGCTATTTTCCCTTTCCCAAACGCGCTATATGCGACTTTGCTAAGAGAATGGGCCAAATTACTTTGGATAACCTTTCCAGCATCGCTTCTACTTCTCATTCCCCTCTTTACTTTCGCCTCATGCACTTGACTTTTCTGCCTTGGCTACGGAACTAGAGCTAGCATGTACTTATGTAAGGTTCCCCTCTCTTCTCCTATTTTACCCTCATTTTAATGATTTTTTTTCTTCCTTTTTTTAAGTTAGGGACTCAGCGATGGAGGTGTGGAAGAAGTGGGAGAATGACCTGGTCACGGCCATCGCACATAACGTAACTTGAGGCAGACCTCGCTATAGTAACTTCCAATAAGACTAAGGTCAAGGAAGAGTTTAAGGCATATCACGCTGAAGCTGAGAAGGCGGAGAAGATTGCAGAGGATGCTTTATCCTCGAAAGACCATAAGTGAAAGAAGGAGGATGTATTGGGAACATTCAAAAGAAGCTTTCGAACATTACTTATAGCATGGTCTACCAAATGTATGCTGCAGCTCGACACCTGTCCTCCATTGAGGTCGACCCTAACTTTTTAAAGGACCTCGTTAGAATTAATAAAGCTTTCGCTCACTACTGGACCAAGTGGGCCGAGGAAAATGACTCTCCTTCGGTTTCTAGGCAACCAAGCGAAGATGCAGCGTCAAATTGGGGTGCCTGCTGATAGTGTGGTATCTAAAGAAACTGGGTTCTCTTCACCTCCTCATATAACTACTTAACTTTTGTATGTGAATATTAAGACCATTTTAGCATGCAAATAAAAATTAGCCTATTACTTTCACTTTGTTATGGTAAATTTCCATTTTATTATTTTATTTCCTTACTATCTTATGAATGACTGTGTCTTCTTCGTTGCTTTATTTTGTATGTTTTAGTCTTCTGGAGAAGTTTAGTTTACTAAACTTCTGAAGAAAAGTGAGGACAGGCTCAAAAATCAAACCCAAGATCATCTTGTCCTTAGTGCGGCTGTTATTTGTAGGCATGGGAAAAAGTTATACGACTCTTTTACCCAACTTAGGGAGGAAACCCATGGGTTACTTTCCAAGATTGATCGAGTCGTTAAAGAGAAGGAAGCGCTTAGTGATTTTGTACTGCACCACTGGAAATATACTTTAGAAAGTGGATCCTTCCCACCTAATAGTCCTCACTTGGAGTGGTATAGGCGTAGGCTTAAGAATATGCATAAGGAGTGAGTTATACCTACAGTTGTCATTTTTTGTATATGGAGTCATTGGACTTATCGTGTGATGGGTGTTCTTGATAATATATGATTTGTTTAATTTTAACTTAGCACAATTTTATTTTCTTTAAATCGAGTTTTAATTTTCACCAACTAGACTGGTCCCCGTAAGCTTCCATTTGAATTTACTAATGCCTTGAATCCAACGTACCCTTAGTCCCCACTATTCATGGCCCAAACGATACAAGCCTGCTCGATTTTGAGGTTATGACCGTGGCTTCCTCTGTGGTTTTGGAAAAGGAGTTTCTTAACTAGGTGCTTACTAACGAAAAGCTCGAGAAAGAGTTGAAAGAACCTCTTTTGGAGCCTAAAGAGGCAAAAGATGCGATGAATCATCAACATCAACATAACATTAAGTTACGCGAGGGGGTGGGGGTTACTGAATCAAATTTGAATGAATGCAGCAATCTTTGAAGGATGGTGAAGCACTTTATGCAGTTGTCTATGAGGTAGAGATAGCTAAGTTGAATAAGACTATAGAGGATATGTCTACTAAAATTTCCTACCAAGTTGGTGATGAGGAAGGCGCTGCATTAGGAAAAATGGGAGAAGGACCTAGCTTTGATGTGATTCCTGCTCTCCCGGTAGATATGGACCCTTTCTATGTAGATAAATGGAAGAAGAAAGTGGAACTTCGCTTCTAAGGCAAACTTAAGGAAATGGAAGCTTACTATAAGAAGCAACTTGAGCATCAGGGTCGAAAGTGCTTTCCTATTCATGGAGGAAATGGTATTCGATGGACGCCCTTAAGTATAGTAGTGCTTTTTCTAGGAATACAAAGAAGACCAAGGCTGAACTGATCGATACTTAGGAAAAAACTAAGGAGGATGCCCTAATCAAGATTTATGAACTACAAGATTTACTACAAAAGGCTTAGTCATCTTCTTCTTTCATAGCAATCATCGCAAATCTACCTGAATAGGATCATGTTGCTACCCTCACAAAGAAACTAAACAAGAAAAAGGTCAAAAGCAAGATGAGAGAAATCGCCGTGCAAAACAATATGAATGTTTTTTCTAACTTTTATCGTACTTTTAACTTAAGATTTCTTTATAATCAGGAAGGTTTTATGGTGACTCCGGTGCCCTCACTAAACTATTGGCCTGGTGCTACTTACAATCCTAGGAAGTTCCCCTAGGATGGAATCATCTTTGTCAAGCATGCCTTAAATGTTCTTGTATTCAATGCACTCTTGTGGATAAGACATTTTTTTTAAGTTCAAGTTGTTTAATAATTTTTGGTTGCATACAAATTGTTTAGGTTAATTTTCTTTATGAGGTCTGTAAATTCCTTTTGACTGTTTTTACTAGGTTGAAGTTCCTTTTTTTTTGTGGGCATATTTGACCTTCAGCCTACGTTTTCTCATCGAGATCCAAAGAATGTTGGCCTAGAAGGAAGGTTTACCTCTGCCATGGTTAGGATTATCGAGTTGGAAGGTTTGCTAAAGGATGCTGAAGGCATATATGGGGTCGTATATACGAATGAAATTAAGGCTTTTGAATGCAAAGTGGAGGAATTAAACGAGCATGTTGCAAGACAAATTAATGTTGAGGATGCGCCTACCCCCCTTCCCCACTTGAGGCAGACCCATATTTTGTACTTGCATGGAAGAATGAATTGAAAGGCCATTATGAGGCCAAGCTTACCAAGGTAATGAATTTTTACAAAAAAGGATCAAAAACCACTAGGGTAGCAACTCACCTTATATTTCTACCGCACAGGAGCTTTTTGGACCCTACTCTAGGACTAGCAAGATAACGAAGAACCAATGATGAGGTTGAGCCATCAAGAGAGTGGCTATGGAACGTATAAACGGTCTTGAGAACAAATTTTCCTTAGAGTCTCAAATCTACCTTGATGCCGCTTCCTCTTCTCTAGGTAGTTTTGATGGGGCTTCCTTGATAGAGCAACTCCATGATGAGAAGGTGAGGGTTATGGCAGACATTACCGCAAAGTGTGCGATCAATGTTTTCAATCGCTTCTAGCCTGGCCTTTATCTAACCTTTTTATACAATCGTGTAGATTATGAGTATGATCCATAGGATTATGGTGATGTTTGGGCCGACGCTTACTATAACCCTCGTGATGCTTTTGGCAGCGTTGCTTCTGGTCGCTCATCAGTCATAATTACTTGGTTGAATGATCCATCTCCTGTTCTTCAACTTAAGTACAGTCCTGATCAGTGTCTAACATTGGATTTCCTTAGACATTATCGTGAGAATAGAATCATATCTGATACTTCCTTTGAATCCAAGTTAGATTTATAACGTCATTTTTTTTAATATGGGCTGTAGTTTATCGTTTTTTTTTCAAGCCTTCAAAGCATTTATAGAGGTATGGGTCATGTAAATTCGTACAGTCTTCACTGTATATTAGCAAAATTAAATAAATATTAGAAAATTGTTTCTTTTTAATGTTAAACCGGCAAGCTCTTAAGTAGATTCTAGATCGTGCTTGGTATGTTGATTGTTGTGCATCCTATGTCTTACCTTTTTCTTGCCATATTTTGATTTATTATCTGTGCAGCTTAAGCTTTTTGATATTTATTTGCTATGAACATGATTTTCTTTGCATTTAAGCTTTGTCGTGTGCTTGGCACAGTTTGCCCCACTATTTGAGGGTGGACTAATGTTTGATTGTGAAATATGGTCGCATATTTACAACCTTTTTAATTTATGTGCATATTTTTTTGTACTGGTTCAGATTATCTAAGTATAGATTATCTAATATCATTATGTCTAGTGTGGTTATATCGCATTAATTAACATAGAGAGATTTTTGTACTGGTTCGAGTCATCCAATATTCTTACATATAGTTTTGTTATTTGAATGAAAATCTGGGCTGCATCTGTGTAGTTTTGTTTTGATAGATGGTTCAGGCCATATAACATCCTTACGTCTAACAAAGTTATTTAGCTATGTCAAAGAGATTAATATAGAGAGAATTTTATACTGGTTAGGGTCGTCCAATATCTCTACGTTAAGTTCATTATATTGCTACTTCTCATAATAATTATAATGTTTGTTACATGAGTAACTATACAAAACAAACCTGAGATGCTCTGAGTTCCATGTTCATGGAACTAGATTCCCGTTAGGTTTTGATAGCCGGTATGCCTCGTTAGCCAAAACTTCAGCTATAACTAATGGCCCTTTCCAACTTGGGCCTAGTGCTCCATACGTTGGAACTTTTATGTTCACGATTACCTTTCACAGCACCAAATTTCCCTTGCAAAAGTTTCTTTCCTTGAGTTTGGTGCTGTAATTTCTAGCCATTCCTTGTCGGTATGCTGTAGATACGACTGCTGCCTCATCTCTTCTTTCTGGGATGAGATCGTGGGCCACTTCCTTCATCTTCCTGTTCTTCTCTATCATATATGGTATCTTTTATGTGATAGGACCTCTACTTCGACATGGAGCATTACTTCGTATCCATAGGTCATTGAAAAAGGAGTATGGCCAACTAGAGATTTGGTAGAAGTCCTATTAGCCCATAATACGAAGGATGTTCTACCTACTTTCCCATTGTCTTCTGCCATCTTTTCCAAAGTAACTTTCTGATAGTCTTATTTTCCACTTCGACCTACCCATTTGTTTACGGGTGTGCAATGGAGGAGAAAATTTTAATTGTGCCATTATTTTCCCAGAGCTCCTTAAATTCTCTGCTTTTAAACCGTGTCCCAATATTAGAAATTATTTATGGAGGATTCCAAACCTTGTGATTATATTTCTAACAACAAAGGTGACTATTTTTTCGCAGTGATGGTGGCTAAAGGTTTCGCCTCACCTATCGGGTGAAGTAGTCTATCGCCACTATGGCTTACTTTGCTCCCCTTTTTGACATAGGAAGTGGACCTATTAAATCTGTGCACTATATATCGAAAGGCTATGGGCTAGCTAGTGGGATGAGCTCGTGGGATGGAAGTCTAGGGACACTTGCAAATCTTTAACACCTATCACATCTTCTTACAAATTCTATTACATCCTGAAGTGTCGTGGACTGGTAATAGTCGTACCTCGATAATTTCTTTGCTTATTTGGCCCCTCTTGAATGGTCCTCACATTTCCCTTTATGTACATCTCTTATGACTTGTATTCCTTCTTCTTTGAAAACACACCTAAGACACTGGGTGGAATACCCTCTCTTATACAATGTACCATCAAAGAACAAGAAGTACAGAGCATGATACCTTTTTTTGAAGCTTCATTTCTGTTTTGAGGTAGGATTCCACTTAGCAGAAATTGTTTTATTGGGGTCATCCAATTGTTTTCTTTGGTTTATTGAAGCAGAGATTCAATTAGGGACCATCATCGGTTTTTCTTAGTTTCCTGGTCTTGAGATCCCTGGATCATTGCCCATTGGGCTCGGGTTAGGACCGGTATTTGGTTTGCTACTATGATACTTGGCTCTGCCTGATGTCTTATTGAAGTTGATTTCAGTTCATTTGCTACTTTAGTGCTCACAAGTTTAGCTAATGAATCGGTGAAGAGTTGTTTTTCCATGGAAATTTCTCTATACCAAATTTTTGGAACTACTTCGGTAATTTCTTGGAGAGTTCCATCTACTTGGCTAAGATTGACTCCTACGCTTGGTAATTGCACTGCACTTGGTTCACAACTAATTGGAAATCACTATAAACTTTAATATGGATTTCCTTCATTACCTGGGTAATTCTCAAGCCTACGAGGAGAGCCTCATATTCTGCCACGTTATTGGTCGCCTTGAATCCAAGTTGTACTACTCCATGTAGCTTTTGCTTATCTGGAGTAATCGGCATATATTTAATTCCTGCTCCATGTTCATTTGAAGCTCCATCCACAAATAGTTTCCAAAACTACGAGATAGGCATTTCTTCCTTGGGTTGAGGCTCGGTTGGGAGTGTGCATTCTACAATGAAGTCTACTAGTGCTTGACCTTTCATTGCTTTTCTTGGATAATAGTAGTTGAGCTCCATTGCCCATTTTAATAAGCAGCCTAATGTCTCCGACCTTTGCAATATTTTCCTTAGTGGTTTGTTTGTGAGGACTTTGATGGGATGTACCTAGAAGCAAGGCCACAACTTTCTTATTGTAAGGAGAAAGTTGTAGGCTAGATTTTCGATGATTGATTAACTCAGCTCTGCTTTTGACAAGCACTTACTTTTGAAGTAAATTGGCCTCTGGGTTCCCTCGTCCTCCCGAACAACTACATCACTAACAGCTTTATCAATTATAGCTAAATATAAATACAAGTCCTCACATGTCATCGGTTTAGACAGCATGGGAGTGATGACCAGATGGTCTTTCAGGTTTTGGAATGCGACTTTGCATTCTTCAGTCCATTCGAAATTTCTTCTTTTCTTCACTTGATTGAAGAATGGTATGCAGTTATCTGTTGCTTTGGAGATGAACCTGCTTAGTGCCTCTATTTTTCATTTAGGCTCATGAGATCCTTCGCCTTTTTTGGGATTTCCATCTCCCTTATGGCTTCAATCTTTTCCGAATTTGCTTCAATGTCGTATGAACTCACCATGTATCCTAGGAACTTACCCAACCGAATGGCAAAAGTACTTTTCAGTGGGTTTAGTTTCATACTGTACTAACTCAGGACATCAAATGTTTGCCCCAGACCTTGGACATGACTGGATGTTGCTTCCGACTTAACTAGCATGTCATCCACATATACTTCAACATTCTTTTCGATATGATATGAGAACATCATATTAACCAACCATTGTTAAGTTGCCCCGGCCATCTTAATCCCGAATGACATGACTTTGTAGTAGTACAACCCTTTGTTCGTCACTAAACTAGTATGCTCCGATCCAGCTCGAACATAACTATCTGATTGTACCCTGAATATGCATCCATAAACAAGAGTAGTTCATGTCCACTAGTTGCATCCACCAGTTGATCGATTCTAAGTAAGGGAAAGTTATCCTTAGGGCAGGCCTTGTTGAAGTTGGTATAATCTATATAGGTCCTCCATTTTTCATTAGATTTTTTCACAAGCACTGGATTAGCAATCCATTTTGAGTAGTCCACTTCCATGATGAATCCATTCTCCTTTAGCTTCTTGACTTCTTCATGTAGAGCATTATAACTTTCTTGATATAACGTTTTAATCTTTTTCTTGACTGGATGGGCATCAAGGTCGATGTTGAGTGCATGATAGATAAAGGTGGTGTCTATTCCTTCCATGTCTAAATGTGTCCAGGGAAATACATCTGCTAATATTTTTAAGAAGTCTATTAGTTCAATTCGGGATACTACAACGAGATTCTTCCCTATCTTAAGAACTTTTGTTGGGTTCTTTGAATCTACTTGTACATCTTCAAGGTTATCCATTGGCTTTAATTCTCTTTTTGTTTCCCTTAATCTAGGGTTAATTTCACTTTCTACCTCCTCTTCGAGTTGAGAAGTAACTATGAGTGCTTGTTTCTGAGCTTCCTTAAAGAAGTGCTGCATGTAAATCGAATTATATTCGTCAGTGCCAACAATGTGTGTATACTTTCGCTTTTCTTTCTTTACTAATATTGTAGCCATAAGATGACTTATTTTAGCCTCAATTTTGGTACTTGGTATTGGTACAGTTCTTTGAACCAATTTGGTTTCTTCTCATTATTACTATTACAAGCATAAGAGGAGATACTAGTGTAGTTTCAAAAAAAAAATTATTGCTAGAAGTAAGGTTTACATTATATTACTCTTTAGCTAAAAATCATTCCCCCATTATTGACCCTATCCCAACATGGGTGTCGAACTTCATGAGTAGATCCTTTTGTGAGATAATTGCCTCCAAGTTTATCAGTGTAAGGTTCCCTAAGAGCATATTGTATAGTGAGGGTTGGTCGATGACTAGGAAGCTTGGATGGAACGATTTGTGTAGAGGTGCAGTTTCGGCTGTAACAAGCAAGGATGATGATCTTATCGGGATGGTTTTGCAATGTTGTTGAAGCTGCAGATCAGCTCAGGGCTAGGCTTCTGAATTTTTGTTGGTATCTTCATCTGGTCATACACCGATTTAAAATGACATTCGCTGAACTTTCAAAGTCAACAAAGACTTTTTCCATGGTGTGGTTTGAAATCTACATCGTGACAATGAGCGGATCTTGGTGCGGGAATACAACTCCTACTATATCAGCTATTCTTGTGTTGGCTTTTGTTTAACATGGAAGGCATCTCTCTGATATATCTTAACTTATTACATGTATCTCTTCTATGCCTTTTTACTTGCTCAAGATGTGGTCCTTCATGGATTGAGGCTATGAGGTTGCAGGTGTTTCCTACTTGGTTCTCGTTTGGATCCACGGTAAGACTTCCGGACCCATCTTCGTTATTAGCTTTTTGGAAGCTACCTGGTATCTATTTTGAATTAGCCTTTCTATTTCGTTTTTCTAGTGTCTGCAGTTGTCTGTGTGGTGGCCATTCGCTCTATGGAAATGGTATAGGCTCCGCCTCAATTCTGGTTTGCCTTCTTCCCTTTTTAGGTACATTATATGCAAGCTCTGTCCTGGCCATTTCATATATCTATCTAGGAGTATGGCGAGGAGAATTTTTTCCGTGATTCTAAGCTCCTTTTATCGCTTTGCAGGTGGATGATATCCGTTTACCCCTATTTTCTTATCATAGTTGGGACTAGAATTTCTCCATGTTTGTGCTGTGGATCCAGCTTCTTCCATCCTTATGTAGCCGCTGGCCCTCTAGTTGAAAGCCTTCATGCTTTATCATGGCTTTCTATTTTTTTTCTCCTATATTGATGTACCTCTTTTGATACCAGCATGGGCCGCCATAAGTAGTGCTTCTTCACTGGTTACTCCGACCTGAAGTGCCTTAGATTTGAAGCACTTCGTGAAGTTACGGAGGCTTTCATTTTTGGCCAGCTTTATGCAGGATATGGTGTTTACATCTAGTGAAGTCTCTGTTGAATATGCTAGTATATGATTTTTTGTATGATGATAATAAACATATATATATATATATATATATATTCAACAAAATGTATTTGTTAATGTACTATTTTATTACTCACATAATTAAATAAATATTTGCTAAATAAAATAAATAACACAGAATTTAAATTCAAATAGATATTTTATTCAAACAAATATTTATTACAATTTTGAATAGTACAAATTTGAGCTCTCACTACATATATACAATTTCAATTACAATATAAATTCGATTGCATCACAATTTTTCAATTTACATTTACACCTCACTACATATCACTCATTCACTTGTATTTATATTCAACACTATTCCAGATTGAATCAGCATCTGAGCGATCTGAAAATAAACACTGAAGCAGTAAAATTAAAAAAGAAATAATCTTTGTAGTGTGAACAAAAATTAAATGTGTATTTTTGAAAATATTATTTGCCTCGGTTATTTGCGTTGTTTGTCATCGTATTTATTTTGAATTCATCATACACGAACAACTTATGACATGCATAGTGCATCACAGTACATGCCACAAGGCCGTGCACACCGATATACACTTGACAAAACTACAGGGACAGGTGAGCACAAGGTCAAACCAATCAAAATCCGGGTTCAACTCAAGTGATATAAATAAAGTCACGATATTAGTGCTAGGTCAAATCCGAGCTATAAGCTAGATTCAACTCAGGTGCAATTCCAAAAATCAAGATGAAGTTCAAGTGAAATCAAAATAAAAAGCGACTTGCATAAGAAAACAATGTAGTTATGCAATAGTACAGACAATCAAAGAAGTTCTAAATGCATATGAACTCATGTGGACAGTGCAACCAAAGAATGTAACAGCGGAACACAAATGAAGTCGTGAATGAACAAGGTAGGGAGTTAAGAACTTTTCAAAGTCAAATGCCAACAAGTCGTAGAGAAAAATTCAAATGGCCAAGCATAAAAATTGAATAAATCAAAACCGTGGTGGCCATGGATTCGAACAAGTAAAATATCACAAATTTTAAATGGCTAAAGTCAATTTCCAAAACAATTTAAAGCTGCGGTGGTCAAGAAATCGAATAGTTCCAAATCAAAGCGTGTCAATCAAGTAAGCAGCAAATTATACGAATTGAAGAAGTCTAAACAAACCATATACACTGAAGCAAAATCGAAGGACCAAGCTACAATATCAGACGATTTCAATCGAACGAAATTTTAGGGAATTGAACCCTATTTAACCCTTTAACATCATTGGCATTTAAATCAATCGAGTTTAAGGAAGCTAATAAGTAAAGCAAAAAGCACTAGATCACATACCATTTTTGTTTCGAACTCGATCGAATTGAAGTAGCCATCTGCGAGTCAAGTGGTAAGTTGATTGTCGAAGCGAAGTGTAAAAAAAATCCATCATTCAATCAACAATTAAAGTCAGCATCTTCAAAATCACAAAGCCCTAAATCAGAACGAACAAATAAAAAAAAAGCTATAATTTTTTCAGAAGGAACGGACCGAAGAAATATACCAGAGAATAAAAAGAAAAGGGATTTATTTTAATCTACTTTGGACAACTTTGCATTGGGATTTTATTTTGAGTTAGAGGCTTTGTGTTTTAAAATTGTTTTTTACTTTGTATTTACTTTTAGACATTTGTAATTTACAAGTCATGTGACTATGGGACGAATTACGGTGGTGTAGTTCAAGATTTCGCAACTCAGTGGCTGAGTTATGATAGAGTTTTGAGTGTAGAGCTAGGTTAGTCGATAGAGGGTGTCACGAGTTTACGTATGTAAGCGTCTTACTACTTAATTTCTAGTGGAAATCGTGGGGGCAGTACGTAGGTGGGGTTTTGCCGAAGCTGGGTAAATCTGTGTGTTCTATTTTTTGTTTTTAATATTCTGCTGATATTTGTGCTGCTATTATTCTGCTATTACCAGTGCTGCAATTATTTTATGTAATTCCACAATAAATTTTTATAATTAGTAGTATCATCCTATTCACCCTCACTCTAGGGTGAAAATCGATCCTACAAGTGGTATCAGAGCTAGGAACAGAAGTCAACTGTTGTTTTAAAAAATTTGATTATTCAAAATCCAATTTTTGTTTTAAGAATTTGAATTTTTAAAACGGATTCTTTTATAATGCTTTTGCTGATGGTCAGTCCATAGTTATACCACCAATATTCAATAGTGAATACGTTTATTGGAAAAATAAAGTGATTTTTTTTTAAAACCATTGATGCTTGGAATATAGTTGAGACAGGATATAGGACACCAACTATAGTGGTGAGTAATCAGGAAATAGATAAACCGGTGGATCAATGGAAAATCTTGAAAATAGACTACAGAATGCTAATGCTAAAGCTGTGAATTCTATTATTTGTTCATTGGATCAAATTGAATTTAATCGTGTCTCACATTGTCTAACTGCGTAGGAAATATGGCACACACTCAAAGTGACTCATGAAGGAACAACTCAAGTCAAAGAATCTTGCCTTGCCATGCTAAATAGTGAATACGAGAATTTCACAATGGCCAAGGAAGAAAATGTCAAAGAGATGTACGGACAAGTTTCCAATATTATATACAAATCTTGGAAAATCATACACAGAAATGGAAATAGTCTGAAAAATCCTCAGAGTCCTTCCACGAAGATTTGAAGCAAAAATTACAGCTATTCAAGAATCAAACAATTTGAAGCAGATCAAAGTTGAAGAACTCATTGGAAATCTCACCACTTATGAGCTGGAAATGAAATTCAAGGAAGAACGAGAAGGAGATGATACTCGAAAGAAATTAATAGCTCTTATAGGAACAATGGAAAGTGATGATGATGATGATGATCATGGAGCAGCTAAGTTGGGGCTACTAATAAAAGGATTCAAAAAGTGGAACCGCATATACGAAAATCCAGCTCTAAATCAAAAAAATGAAAAGTAGAATAGTCAAAGCACTAGACAACTCAGAAGAGTAAGAGATCATATGTCACAAGTGCAACAAACTCGGTCATATTAAGCCCAATTGCCCACAAAATTGATTCAGTCAAGAAAAGAAATCGGAAAGGAGAAGTTTTGCAGCCACTTGGGATGAAACGGGTGAAGATGATAAAAGCACTGGCAGTGAGAGCGAAAAAGCAGATATGTGCCTTCAAGGTGATATAACTGATGGTGACGACGATGACGAGCCAAGCGAGGTATCAAAACTTATTCATTCAGAATTACTTATATATTTTCACGAAGTAAATGGCTGTTTCAAATGACTTAGGGAGAAATATGCTAAGATTGAATCACAAAGAGGTACTTTGATAGATTTAAATAAACAACTTAATCAATTGGTTAAAAAATTTCAAAGAAAGAACCCTAAGTGTAATTAGTGTCCAACATTTGAAGTAGAGATTGAAAAATCAGAAATTAAAATTAAATCGCTTGAAAATGAAATTCTGATTTTGAAAGAAAGTGAAAATACTAGGAGAGAAAATTCTATTAAAAAGTGAACACAATTATTAAATGGAAACGAATCACTCAAAACACAAGTCCAACAACTGTCAACGACTTTAGGAAAATTCTCTAGAGGAGAAAAATCACTAAATATGCTAATAGGAAAACAAACAGTCAATATTGATAGACAAGGACATGAGTATACTTACTCCGAACATGATAGAAATGAAATTAATCAAGTTAATTCAAAGTGCACAATGTGTGGAAAAACTGGACACAATCAGAATATTTGTTGGTATAGACCCAAACATATGAAAACCATTCTAATTGGTATTCTAAGGCACGGATATAAAATCCCTCAAAATCAAACAAATCTGGGTGCCGAAAGGAACATATATAAATAGTTTTGGGTCTCCACAAACTTATTTTTCAAAATCTGTTTTCACTAATAACCATGGACCTATAAAAAGAAACAGGTCATAAAAATCTTTTATCATGTAGGTGAGGTGGCAGGCTAAGGAACAACAACAGTGCTATCTGGATTCTGGCTATTCCAAACACTCAAAGGCCGACAAATCAATGTTTCTTTGCCTATGCCTAGTATAAAGGTGGTAGAATCACAATGGGCAATAACGAAAAAGTATCGTAAAGGTAAAATAGGTAACGGTACATCTATCTTAAATGATATATTAAATATGATAATCTGCACCATAATCTGAATTAAATCAGCCAGTTATGAAATGAATATTGATTTTGATTTTGACCTTTTTCAAAATTGTTAGCCAATTATTCTTTTATTCCAAGAACACTTTAAGTATTTCTAGAGATCTTGAATTAGTACATATAGATATGTTTAGACTAATGATGGTGTTTTAATGGTTGTTGATTACACTCGATACATGTGGATATATCTGCTTATTTTACTGCTTCTGGATCTGACACTATGGTCACTGTATGTTTATTTACACGGCTTCAATTCAAATTAAAGAGAATTCCATTTAAAAGCAGTTAATAATGATTTTAAGGAAATTTGTTGTAACTTTACGTCTGGTCTATAACATTCAACTAATGATAATCTTGAGTCTAAAAGAAATTCAGATGCAGATTACACTAGTAATCTAGTTGATAGAAAAATTACTAGTGGAACGTTATTTATGTTGAGACATTCAGTAACAACATCGTTTTTCAAAAAAAAAATATGCATATTTTTCACTTGAAACAATTTTCAAATAGCAGACATTTTTCTAAAACCCCTTTTCCAAAACCCCTTCCAGACAATCATTTTCTATTGACCTTGTTTCAGATTAGTCACTTTAGAAAATTTGATTATTTGTGGACTTGATCTTAAATGACTACATTAACTAATCTGACTCCCTACTGATGTCGAAAAGATAAATAGTGGTTGAAAAGTGATGAGTGTTGATATTAATCATATATTATAACTTGAGACAGTATAATTAGTAAATTTCTTTAGATATTTGATGTGCACGTAAATGTGCATATTTTTACCACTATGTTTAATCTATTTAAATTAAATAAATGACTATTCGGGTATTTTAACTTGTTTAAATCAAATTCAAATTATTTTCAAATTGTCACTTATTCATCTCCATATAGGGGCAAAATAGTCATTTTTGTGCATATATTAATTTGAGAAAATTTAATTGAAAATTTTCATATTATTTTGTAGGAATTTGGTTTCATGAAGATATGTACATGCACAAGAGTGAATACAAAGCAATGGAGATGAAAGTAATTCAAAGCCATGATCATGGAGGACCCCACCTTCCTTCATGTACAAATTAGAAGCTAATCCACATGCTAATGGCCATTACACTTTCATGCACACGTAATGGTGATTATTGAAGCTAATGATTACTTGGTCACCGCACTTCCTACCGCGGCATTTTGGACATTCCCCAAAAATATGTATTAGGATTTCTAACTTGTATAAATACCTCTTATGTTTCATGTGATCCTCTTCCTCTTAGTTAGTTTTTAGCATAGAAATAAAAAGAAAGATCCTCTTTTCTTTTCATGGCTATTTAGCCATTTCTTTTATGTAATTTTTTTATGCAACTTTAATATATTGCTCTTTTCTTCTCTTGTTTATTTTCCTTTCATGTTAGTACAGATTTATTTTCGATGCAAGTAGATTAGTTTTGTTTCTTGTTAATTAGCTCTTCTTTCATTTTGCTCTTTTTTTCCTCTTGTTTATTTCATGTTGGTTTCTACATTTGTTGATTTAATAACAAATACGAGAGGCTAATCCTTACAGCTTAGGATTAATGAAGCTCTCTAGTATGTAAATGCAACATTTTGATGTTATGCTCTCTTTTTGTGCTTCATGAAAAAATAGTGTTTATGTAATTTTGTGTTTAGTATTGAGTTTGATAGCTTATGTTGTTCAAAATAAATAGGTTATGCTTATTCATATGAATCACAAATTGCCTCTTCATCTATATATGATTATGGAAAAGAAGTGAATGTTTAAATCAAAATTTAATGGCCTATATTTCTAAACAATAGTTAATAGGCTATGCTTAAAACAGATTTTCATTTTCAACTTTGTTTTCATTTTCATGAGAATTAAAAGTGGTTTAAAAGTTGTGTTATAGTTTGATGGTTTATATTGAGCTAATTAACAGCACAAATGAGCAAAATTTATGATAAACACATCATTTAAATTCACTAATGATAAAAAAGATCATAATTTCATGTGTGTTGAACTATGTAATCTAGAGATTGGATTTATCTCTAAGTTGCCTTAACACTCTCATATTTTTATCAATTTTCTTTTCTTTGTTTTCTACATTTTTAGTTAATCACATTTTCAACTTTGGTTAATTTGATTGAATAGAGATTTAAAATTTAACAATTCCCTAAGGATCGATCCATACTCGTGACGTACTACGATAGTACGCCGTGCGCTTGCGTATAAATTTAATTCAAAATTTATCGTCGATTTTCTAACTCGATAGAAATTCCTTCGTTAAACAAGTTTTTAGCCTGTTGTCTGATAATAGTTTTGCTTTCAATTTTCTATTTTTCGTTTAATTTTTGTGTATTTATTTTGTGTGTTTGTGTACATTAAAAAAAAATAGTGTGTTTTGTGCGATTTTTTTTATTGTCTTAGTGTTCCATTTGCATTGCATATCATTTTTTTTTAAAAAGGAGATCATTGCATTTCATTTCACTTCAAATCTGTTTACATTTGCATTTTTGAACATATTCAGTTTCTTAAAAAAAAAATTTACACTGTGCAACATTTTCTGTGCACGTCACAGTGCATCCATTTCCTATACAAATTCAAATTGCCTCTGTTTTCATTTTCCACTGCCTTGCCACATCCAGATACAATCAATGCCCCCAACTTCCACACCACCTGCTTCAGCCACTGCTTCAGCCATACGCATTTCTCTTTGCAAATTCTCCTTTCAACTGCTCCCCTAAACAGCTACACCACACCACCAAACCGTCTCTGCTTTTCATATTATCTACCAAAACTTTCTCCTCGCTCACTCAATTCATCACAACACACTTCCCCCTTTCATACCACTGCATAACATCACTACTGCTCTACAATACAGAACAAACCACTGCAATTTTTCAGTCACGAACCCCATGGTCCAAACCATCATTCTACTTGAAACATCATTCGTTCGAAATCACAAACCGCCATCTCTGCACCCTGTACCTCTTGCAACATGCACTACCATACTCACAAGCTACATCAACATCCATACACTTCCACTGATCAAATATCATCTTACCATATTAAAACCAAACGTACCATATCAATGACCATTTTCACCAAATTCACCAAACTGCTGCATAATCACAATGCTACTGCATAATCAAACACTGCCCCTTCAATACATCGTTGACCATCTCCACTGTGCAGCAGCACCTTACCACCATCTGCTTGCCTCAACTTGACAGCAATCACTCCACTGAGCAGTACACTGAAGTACAAACTGCCCTTCAACCATTTTAGCCTTCTACAACATAACTGCCTTAGTTATTATACAACACTGACAAACAAACTACATGCACAACCAATCACAGTCCTTACACTGGCCACTGTTCAATCCCCTGACCACCATCTCCAGTTAACTCCACATTCAGCCACTTCTTGATCACCACCTTAACATCTCCTCTGCCATCTTTCACTCACAACCAACAGCCATACATTCCCCTGCCATCTTTCACCCTTCAACTTCCACCTTCTGGTCACCAGTCCTCCATGAACAACCATACAAATCATGACCATCTTCACTTAGGCTTCTAATGGCCACCACCCTCCATTAACACAAGTCATTGCAACAGACGTAATCTGCACGAGATTGTAATGAGTATGTCAACTCTGTGATATATATGGAATATAGAGCAGTGGAGCAAAGAAGCAGAAGAAATTAGATTGGAATATGATGAGAATGTGATCAGTATTCTCTCCTATTTATAATTTCGTCCGCATCCCTTCGAACAGTCGCGTCCGCTTGACGGGTCGCACCCGTTGCCTTTTGGTCGCTGCTGTTCGTTAACGGGTCGCACCCGCTCGCTACTGGCTTGCACCCACTCGTACCGCCTGGTACTGTTTCGCCTGCACTGCTTCAGTCAGGTCGCACCCGTTCGCGTTTGGCCGCACCTGTTTGCTTCTAACGGGCCACACCCGCTACTGTTCGCCTCTAACGGGTCGCGCCTCTTCAGTTATTCGCGTCCGCTTATGAACAGTCGCATCCCCTCAGGAAAAAACCCTGCGTCTGTTCACCCGCCCGCTTCTCTTTAAATTCCAGGCCCAACCCAGTTTTAGACGAAGCCCAAAACCGTTAAACTATGGCCTAGTAAAAAGAATGGTCATTTTAGACCCGTACCCGTACCCGAACCCTAGCCCGGCCCGGCCCGGTTCGGTCGGACGGACGGCGGCGGCGGCGGCGCGCGCGCGTGTGTGGTGGTGATGCATGATCTCCCTCCTCACAACGAAGCATACATTTGGGAGCCCCAGGCCCCCAACCTCCTTATGAGAAAGCTATATTTAAACCAATATAGCTCTCACAATTTAGAGGTGTGGGACTTGTATTTTTCATTCACTTTGCTCTTTAGGAATTCCAACAATCCCCCACATGAATGATAATATACATATCCCCCACACAAAGCGAAATATCACAGAGTACATATGGAATAATGCTTTATCGTGGATAAGTAGATATTTCACTTTGAACTTTCCCTAGTTAAAACTTATCGGATTTACTTGGCTAATCGGTGAATTATTTCATCTTGAACCGTCGGCCTTGATTGTATATCCAGACAATAAGCTTTACGAAGCATTGATTCCCTTCTCATCCAATCTCTTGGTTGTGTTCATTTTGGTCCTGAACAATTTTTGGTTCTGCGAGTGTTTTTAGAGAATAAAAGCCTTTTAATATTCTCATAGAGCCGACCCAGCTCACACTAACATAGGTGATCGCAACCATTAAGAGTATCCTACCTATACCCCACTTGTTATTTTCAAGATATGGTCATCATTAAAAAACATAGTTTTAACCTTTAAAACTTCTGTAGGCATGCATTATATTTTGCACCATAGGAATGGAGTATGACCAAGTCCAGACAAATGCATTACTTCTTGAGTTACTCATAACTGGTTTGCCTATTGATCCTAGTCCGTGGGATCTCCAGTCGCTAGGATGGGTTTCCGTATAAGGTAACTCTTATTGGTTTAGGCTTTTAAACCCATTCCCCTCGATGCGCAGTCAATTTTCTCTCTCGATAAACCTTTAGTAAATGGATCCGCTAGGTTATCATTTGTTCTCACATAATCTATGGAAATAGTTCCATTTGAGAGTAACTGCCTAACTGTATTATGGCGTCGACGAATATGTCGTGACTTTCCATTATACACAAAGTTTTGCGCTCTGCTTAGCGCTGCTTGGTTATCACAGTGTATGCATATGGCAGGTACAGGTTTAGGCCAAAACGGAATATCTTCTAAAAAGTGACGAAGCCATTCTGCTTCTTCGCCTGCTTTATCTAATGCAATGAACTCTGATTCCATAGTGGATCGAGCTATGCATGTTTGTTTAGTAGATTTCCATGACACCGCTGCCCCTGCTAGGGTAAAGACATAACCACTCGTTGATTTTGATTCCTCTGAATCTGCAATCCAGTTTGCATCACTATATCCTTCTAAGACGGCAGGATATTTTCCATAATGTAAGGAATAGTTAGTGGTATTTTTTAAATATCCAAGCACTCTCATTAGTGCTTTCCAGTGTTCCTTCCCTGGATTGCTTGTATACCTGCTCAATCGACTTACTGCATAAGCTATATCTGGTCTGGTGCAATTCGTCAGATACATTAAGCATCCTATTACACGAGAGTATTCCAGTTGCATTACACTCTCATTAGTGTTTTTATGCAGTACTTCCGATGGATTAAAAGGTGTCCTCACTCCTTTAATTCCATACTCTTGGAATTTTTCAATCACTTTGTCTACATAGTGTGACTGAGATAGTTCAATTCCATTAGGTGTTCTTATTATTTTGATTCCCAAAATAACGTCCGCAACTCCTAAGTCTTTCATATCGAAATTGTTGATTAACATCTTCTTTATAGTCTCTATTACTTTAGTATTAGGACCAAAGATTAGCATATCATCTACATATAGACAAATCATCACATATGATTGTCCAACCTGTTTGTAATAAACACATTTATCACATTCATTTATACGAAAACCATTTTTCATCATGACACTATCAAATTTTGCGTGCCATTGCTTTGGAGCTTGTTTTAGTCCGTATAATGATTTGACTAATCTACAGACTTTGTTTTCATTTCCTTTGGAAATAAATCTCTCAGGTTGCTCCATGTAAATCTCCTCATCGAGATTTCCATTTAAGAATGCTGTTTTTACATCCATTTGATGAATCTCTAGATTATAAATGGATGCAATTGCTATTAACATTCTTATAGAGGTTATTCGTGTAACCGGTGAATAGGTATCAAAGAAGTCTACTCCTTCTTTTTGACGATATCCTTTGGCTACTAATCTGGCTTTATACATGTCGATAGAGCCATCTGCTTTCATTTTCTTCTTGAAAATCCATTTGCAGCCAATTGGTTTTATTCCTGGTGGAATATCAACAATTTTCCAAGTTTTATTACTTAGAATTGAATCAATCTCACTTTGGATTGCTTCTTTCCAACATGAAGATTCAGAAGATGACATTGCTTCCTTGTACGTTTGAGGTTCGTGTTCTAACATATAAGTTAAAAAATCCGAACCAAATGTTTTGGAAGTTCTTGCCCTTACGCTTCTTCTTGATTCAACCTCCTCGTTGTCCTGATGAGTTTCATCTTCACATGTCTCATCTCTGTTATCTCTTGTCCTTTTTGGGACAGAATTTCCATCGTTTCTTTTATGTGGGAACACATCTTCAAAGAACGAGGCATCTCTTGATTCCATGATTGTATTTACATGAATATCATTTATATCAGACTTGAATACCAAAAATCTGTAGGCACTACTATTTTGGGCTGGCCCAAGATAATAACAATCTACTGTTTTTGGTCCAAGTTTGACTCTCTTGGGAGGCGGAACTGGAACTTTTGCCAAGCGCCCCACACTTTGAGGTATTTAAAGCTTGGTTTGTGTCCTTTCCATATCTCATATGGAATTGTTCCCGTTTTATTGTGAGGAACTTTGTTTAATATGTGATTAGACATATTTAAGGCTTCCCCCCACAAGTTCGTCGGCAGACCAGAAGTTAAAAGCATGGCAGTAATCATGTCTTTTAACGTTCTGTTCTTCCTCTCGGCTACACCATTTTGTTGTGGTGAATATGGAGCTGTTGTTTGATGAATTATACCATTTTCGGCACAGAACTGTTCAAATGGTGATTCATATTCTCCACCTCGATCAGATCTCAATATCTTGATCTTTTTATTTAACTGATTTTCTACCTCAGCCTTGTATTTTATAAACACGGTTATTGCTTCATCCTTACTATTTAAAAGATATACATAGCAATATCGCGTATAATCGTCAATAAAAGTAATAAAATACTTTTTCCCACCTCTTGTAGGTAGTGATTTAAAATCACATAAATCTGTATGTACCAAACCTAATGGTTCGGTGCTTCTGTCAACAGATTTAAATGGTTGTTTGACCATTTTTGCTTCTACACATGTCTCACATTTGTAGTTCTTATCTACTTGGAAATTTGGAATCAATCCCAAGTTTGATAATTTCTTCATTTTTCGGAAGTTTATGTGTCCTAATCTATCGTGCCATAGTAAAATTTCGTGCTCAAGCAAGTAAGAGACTTCAATTTTATTATTAGCACAATCAGAATACATAGATTTATTGCCGGTAACGGCTACATTTGCCTTAAATAGGCCATCACATAAATATCCCCTTCCGATATACATTCCAGCTTTGGACAGAACCATCTTGTCTGACTCAAACACCATCTTGAATCCCTTCTTTGATAGGACTGCACCAGAGATGAGATTCTTGCGTATGTCTGGAACGTGAAGCACGTCATTCAATTTGACAGTTTTTCCAGAAGTGAACTTGAGGATAACTGTGCCACTTCCTTCGATCATGGAAACTGCAGAATTACCCATGTAGAGTCTTTCTTTCTGATCGAATTTCTGGTATGTTGAAAACATGGATTTTTCAGAGCAAACATGACGAGTAGCTCCTGTGTCAACCCACCATTGGTTAGGGTTCTGAATCAAATTGCATTCAGAAATAACCGCTGAAAAGTTGGACTTATCCATTTTCATGTTGTCAACTGTTAACATCTCTAAGATGCAACAGACGTAATCTGCACGAGATTGTAATGAGTATGTCAACTCTGTGATATATATGGAATATAGAGCAGTGGAGCAAAGAAGCAGAAGAAATTAGATTGGAATATGATGAGAATGTGATCAGTATTCTCTCCTATTTATAATTTCGTCCGCATCCCTTCGAACAGTCGCGTCCGCTTGACGGGTCGCATCCGTTGCCTTTTGGTCGCTGTTGTTCGTTAACGGGTCGCACCCGCTCGCTACTGGCTTGCACCCACTCGTACCGCCTGGTACTGTTTCGCCTGCACTGCTTCAGTCAGGTCGCACCCGTTCGCGTTTGGCCGCACCTGTTTGCTTCTAACGGGCCGCACCCGCTACTGTTCGCCTCTAACGGGTCGCGCCTCTTCAGTTATTCGCGTCCGATTATGAACAGTCGCATCCCCTCAGGAAAAAACCCTGCGTCTGTTCACCCGCCCGCTTCTCTTTAAATTCCAGGCCCAACCCAGTTTTAGACGAAGCCCAAAACCGTTAAACTATGGCCTAGTAAAAAGAATGGTCATTTTAGACCCGTACCCGAGCCCGGCCCGGTTCGGTCGGACGGCCGGCGGAGGCGGCGCGCGCGCGCGTGTGTGGTGGTGATGCATGATCTCCCTCCTCACAACGAAGCATACATTTGGGAGCCACAGGTCCCCAACCTCCTTATGAGAAAGCTATATTTAAACCAATATAGCTCTCACAATTTAGAGGTGTGGGACTTGTATTTTTCATTCACTTTGCTCTTTAGGAATTCCAACAGTCATAACACCCAATACGAATTGCTACTCATCAACATCCAATACCACTCCGCCTGACAACCGACTTCCGAAGCTACAGCTATACTCCATCAATCGAACAATTTCCTTCGAATTCTGCAAATCACCACTTAAACGCCAGTAGCAGACAATCGCCAATCCCCCAATCGCCAAGCGATCCACTTATTACACCGCGACCCTCAACATCTCCCATTAGCTCAACCGAACAACGACCACTGCTTCTCTCGGCCACGAAATCAACAGTCGCGAACCACATCCAAGTCGGAGCCGTAACAACTTGTGAAAATCTCCTATCGAACTCCACCTTACTCACCAAAATCGATCGCCTCCACCCCATCAAATAACACAGTAGCGAATTTCAGATAACTCAATAACCCAGTCGCGAATTTCATTTTTTTTTTACTTGCGTTTGATTTGATTGAGTTTTAAAGAGTATTTCCTGTTAGATTTTGTAAAGTATCCATCAAATAAGTAGAAATTTTTTTTTGCGGTTTTAGGCTTTGAGTTGTAAGTGGGCTGAATAAATTCAGTTTCGAATTTTTTTTCAGGTGTTTAATTAATTTGTTTTGAGTTTTATTTTAGAGTTTCTTTCTTGCTAGAAAAAAGAAAAAAAAACACAAGTTTCACTTTGTTTGTTTTTGTTTTCATTGCAAAGAGTTTAGAAAAAAATTGCTTTCATTTTCGTTTGATTAAATGATAAATTTTTTTACCTTGTTTTCATTGTCGTTCGATCTTTCAAAAAACAAATAAACTAGTTGTTTTCAATTTTTTTGGATAGGTTTCATTTTTATTTTGTTTTTATTTCAATTGTATATATTTTGTTTTTATTTTTAGGTTGCAGAAGCAGATATGGAAGAAGAAGTAGCTTGCTTCGCTTAGCGTGCCCAAATAATAACTGCATGCTCATGAAAGTTTTGCTGCTTTTATTTCCTATTTATTGTTCATATTTGTCTTGCATTGTTGTTTGTTTGCATTTAAAAAAAAAATTCAAAAAAAAGAAAACAAAAACTAACTTCATTTTAGTTGCAATGTTAGTACACGTGTAATTTTAGTTTTGCATTTCATTCTAGAATTTTAATTAATAATAACAGTTAGACATCGATAACACTTAATTGTATATTGACCAGTTGTCCTCTTTCGACAATTTAATTTCTTGGTGTTTAGGCTACGGCAGAGCAATAATCAGTTGTAAATTTTACGATGATTCGTAAATATTATACTGAATTGTTTCTCTGAAGGCACTTAAACCTTCGGCTGCATTACTACGGTGATTCGTGGTGCACCGATAAATCTTGTCTATTACTTGGCCGAGAATTATCTTGTTAATTGAAGACAGATTGTGATTATACATTTTTGGGTTAACTTAGGATAAATCATTTGTAATAACCCTTGCATTCATTTAGTTGCATTAGTTCATGCATATTTAAAAAAACAAAAAAAATTCAAAACTAAAAAAAAATTGTAAATATTCAGTTTCCTTTCCTTTGTAAATTTTCTAAATCAAAAATCCAAAAAAAAATTAATATAAAATCTTTTAAAAAAATTCCATTTTAAAAATAAATTATATTTGTAAATACTTTTCCCTTTATATAGAAAAAACCAAAAAAAATAATCTTAAAAATGTCTGAATTTCCATATTTACATGAATTTTACGATAGTTGTGAAAATCAATATATTCCATATAATTTCACTTCAATTTTTTATGGATATTTCAACAACAACTATTATTTAAACGATTCGAGTTTTGAACCAGAATTTTTTTAAAATAACGAACAACCCTCGAATCTCGAAAATAGCAGTAAAATGATTTCATCTTTACTCGAATTCTCTGCACAACAAAATCAAAAGATAAATGATTTGTGTAATTCATATTGTGCAATGATTCAAGACCAAGTTATCAAAGCGATCAAGACTTGAATTCAATTAGAAATTCAAACAATTTCGATTATAACCCATGCCAATTCAATTTCGAACTCCAAAATGAATTTCAAACTCAAAATGAAAATGGAAATAACTTTTCAAACAAATTTGGCAATGGGAATAATCTTAACCACGTTACAATTGAAAATCTTTGTTCTCAACAATTTCAAAGTGAAAATCTTTATGTTATTAACTATAAATAGGATTTTGTTGAGCAAATGGACGAAATTTACAATGATCACACGGATTTGTTGATTGAAACGTATATGAAACAATGTGATAAACAACATCAAATCCCAATGTGTGATGAGTCAAGTGATAATCCATCTTTTACCCAAATCGTCGATTTTCAAACAACAACTTTTGAAACTGAAAATGATGAACTTAATGAAGTTGTTGAAAACATAGTAATTGAGTTGGATTTCAATTCATTTGAGGGTGATAAACTCGATTTAAGATTCGATATTCCTTTTCCCGATTTTAAACCGTTGTACACAACAACTTTAGATTTTGAACTTGACACATGTAATGAAGTTGTTGATAATCCAAATAAGGAAGACGAATTCAATGAACATGATTTCTTCGGACTTTCCAAAAATGAATTGTTAAATTCTAAAGGGGATGACTTAAATCACCAATTTGATTTTGAAATCAATGATTCAAATGAAGTTTTCAATGATAAGCTTGAATTTCAAATTGGTGAATATAAACTTGAACTTCAACCAATTGTTTTATCAACCCCAAAACCATCTAAAATAAAACAACTTGTACGATTTTTAATAAAACGACATTCGTTTTTCCAAATGAACATTCAACTTCGAATCTTTTATGATTTGTGTGTCTCGCATATTTAACGAGACAAATGAATCGGTCTTTGGAAGACCGTTTCAATTACTTTTTGACTGTATATTTTCCGATCTCGTGCAAATACCGTTCATTTTCATTTAAATATAGGTCATCTTTTTATTTTTGTTTTATTGTTCTCCTTTCACTTGGCTGACTGTGGGGACACAGTCAAAATCAAGTGTGGAGGGGAGTCTCATCATTTTCATTTTCAATTTTTCATGGTTTATCTCCAAAAAAATCTTAAAAATAGAAATTTTTAAGCATTTTGATTTATTTTTAAAGAAATACTATAAGATAAATATATGATTTTGGTTTATTAAATCGAAATTTTTGAAAATTTAATTGTCTGGACAAAAATAAAAATAAAGTTTGTTTACAAATAACAATGGTTTAACTAGTATATCTGAAGATTCGTATGTGTTAATTATGAAATACATCCTAATTGAAAATCTTTGTTTTAAAAAGTGGTTGATTTAAAGTAAAGGATATAACTTTTTTTTGTCTTCTAAATTAAATGGTGCTAAGATGATTTTACAAAACTCTCTCAAAAAAATATATTCTTGTATATATGTATATATTTTAAATAAAACACCTACAGTCATGTGTTCACACTCGTGTGTTCACTCGCCATACTCTGTACCCTTCTCACTTAAGCCCGGAAGGCAGTGCACGATCGGTATATCTGGCCGCAGAGTTAGATATATATATATATATATATATATATATATATATATATATAAATTCTTTTATTAATAACGCATACAATCGATAAATGTTCACACTTGTGTGTTCACTCGCCACGCTCTGTATTCCTCTCACATAAGTTCGCAAGGCAGTGCATGGGTAATATATGTGGCCCTAGTTTATCCGAGTTAGACATATGTAAATACTGTAAATATCAATAAAATTTTCAAATAGAAAAAATAAAGAGAGTAAGCAAATGAAATCCAAGCACCATTTTAACTTGTTTGATTTGACTTGTTATTGAAAAGAAATGAAAATACCACTTCAATAAACTTTGATAATCATCTAAGGATCTATCTCATAGTTCACTTTGTTATCAACTGAAACAACGAGTTAAACTATTGTGTATTTGCTTTGATAACTTCATTTTTATTGGAAATTTTAACAAGTAAAAGGTCTCAAAATTTATTGATAATAACCAAAACATACATTTAACTTATTTGTGTTAACTTAAAAGTAAATCCATCATTCGTAAATATTTTCAAAAACCCGCATTCATCTCTTTATAAATAAATCTTGCATTTTGTAAATATTTTCATTTTGCATTTGGATTTTGTGGGTAGTATCCGCTGAAAATCCTCATGAGACCACACTCGTCCTACTGAAGACACTCCAAGGTTTAATGGCTTGTCGCATACGCTCAATGCAATCGTGCTCCCTACGAAAACAGTTTTATCTTAATTTTAGTTTATTCGAGGACGAATAAAAAGATAAGTGTGGGGGTTTTTGATGTGCACGTAAATGTGCATATTTTTACCACCATATTTAATCTATTTAAATTAAATAAATGATCATATCGGGTATTTTAACTTGTTTAAACCAAATTCAAATTACTTTTAAATTGTCACATATTCATCTCCATATAGGGGCAAAATGGTCATTTTTGTGCATATATTAATTTGTGGAAATTTAATTGGAAATTTCTATATTATTTTGTATGAATTTAGCTTCATATACAAGTGGCTTCATGAAGATATATACATGCATAAGAGTGAATAGAAAGGAATGGAGATGAAAATAATTCAAAGCTATGATCATGGAGGATCCCACCTACCCACCTTCCTTCATGTACAAATTAGAAGCTAATCCACATGTTAATGGCCATTACACTTTCATGCACACTTAATGGGTGATTATTGAAGCTAATGATTACTTGGCCATCATACTTTCTACAAGGGCATTTTGGGCATTCCCCAAAAATATGCATTAAAAATACCCCTTATGTTTCATGTAATCCTCTTCCTCTTAGTTAGTTTTTAGATTAGAAATAAAAAGAAAGCTTCTCTTTTCTTTTTATGGCTACTTTGTTATTTCTTTTATGTAATTTTGTTTTTATGCAATTTTAATACATTTCTCTTTTCTTGTCTTGTTTATTTTCCTTTCATGTTAGTATAGATTTATTCTCCATGCAAGTAGATTAGTTTTATTTCTTGTTAATTAGCTCTTCTTTCATTTAGCTCTCCTTTTCTTTTTGTTTATTTCATGTTGCTTTCTACGTTTGTTGATTTAATAACAAATATGAGAGGTTAATCCCTACAATTTAGGGGTAATGAAGCTCTTTAGTATGTAGATGCAACATTTTAATGTTATGCTCTCTTTTTGTGCTTTATGAAAAAAATGGTGTTTATGTAATTTTATGTTTAGTATTGAGTTTGACAGCTTATATTGTTCAAAACAAATAGGCTATGCTTAGTCATATGAATCACAAATTGCCTCTTCATCTATATATGATAATGGCAAAGAAGTGAATGTTTAAATCAAAACTTGATGGCCTATGTTTTTGAACAATAGTTAATAACCCATGCTTAAAATAGATTTTCATTTTCAACTTTGTTGTCATTTTCATGAGAAATAAAAGTGGTTTAAAGGTTGTGTTGTAGTTTGATGGCTTATGTTGAGCTAATTAATAGCACAAATGAGCCATACTTATGATAAACATATCATTTAAATTCACTAATGACCTAAAAAATGAGATCATAATTTCACGTGTGTTGAACTATGTGATGTAGAGGGTGGATTTATCTCTAAGTTGTATTTACACTCTCATACTTTTATCAATTTTCTTTTGTTAGTTTTCTACATTTTTAGCTAATCACATTTTCAACTTTGGTTAATTTGATTGAATAGAGATTTAAAATCTAACAATTCCCTACGGATCGACCCATACTCACCACGTACTACGATAGTACGCCATGCGCTGGCGGTATAAATTTAATTCAAAATTTAACGGTGGTTTTATAACTCAATGGAAATTTCGTCGTTAAACAAAAGTTAAACAAGAGTTATAAAATTTATAGGTACAAATTCCGTGAACATTTCTCGACCATCACTCATCAAAATCTAATATAGTATGTCAATATGTGGTATTTTAAATGGGAAATCATTCGTTTTCAATTAATTATATTTTTAGCAATAAAAACATCCAATGTATTCACTCTCATTTAAAAGTCCTTATGGTTATGCATGAGTGAATTACTTGGAATTTTTTATTATGCGCTTCCATGCTCATTTAAAAGTCCCCACGGTTATGCATGTATGGAACACATATCAAAATTGATTGATTAAATAGACAAGTTGATTCTATCCCATTTAAAAGTCCTCACGGTTATGCGTGGTTAGAAGATACTTGAATTCTTTTTTTTTTTAAATTCAAAATACTACTAATCTCATTCAAAAGTCCCAATGGTTATGCATGGTCAGTAGATATTCAAATACTTGATATAAATATACCACAAATAGACACAGCTATATGGTTTTATATGATGACATCATCCCTATCATTCTAAAGTAGAATATGCGCCTATTGGAATATTTATGAATTTTTGTTTGATTTTTTATTAAAATTTAATATTTATATTCGATTAAGTTTTAATGTTTTATTAATGTCTACCACTTTATCTCTATTTCTCTAACACTATTACTCTTTTGCTGATAACAAAAGGGGGAGAGAAAAGTTAAGATTTTGGTAAATAAACGTCAAATATTTTATTTATTTGCATCAAGATCCATTTGCATATTTTTATTTATGTTCATGCACATACGAAGGAGAGCTTTTCTGTAGAGAGGGAGCACTCAAATAGGGGGAGCAAATTGAACAATCAAATACATTTAATAAATTCAAAATCTTAAATATATGTTTGTTATCATCAAAAGGGGGAAATTGTTGAATATGCTAGTATATTATTTTTTGTTTGATGATAATAAACACACACACACACACACACACACACACACATATATATATAGACACACAATTAAATGTATTTGTTAATGCACTATTTTATTTTTCACATAATTAAGTAAATATTCGCTGAATAAAATAAATAACACAGAATTTAAATTCAAATAGATATTTTATCCAAACAAATATTTATTACAATTTTGAATAGTTCAAATTTGAGCTCTCACTATATATACACAATTTCAATTACAATACCAATTCGATTGCTTCACAATTTTTCAATTTACATTTACACCTCACTACATATCACTCATTCACTTGTATTTATCTTCAACTCTATTCCTGATTGAATCCAACATCTGAGTGATCTACAAAATAAACACCGAAACAATAAAATTGAAAAAATAATAATTTTTACAGCGTAAACAAAAATTAAATGTGTATTTTTGAAAATATTATTTTCCTTAGTTATTTGGGTTGTTCGTCATCATATTTATTTTGTATTCATCATACACGAACAACTTATGACATGCACAGTGCATCACAGTACATGCCACAAGGCCGTGCACACCGATATACACTTGACAGAATTGCAGGGACAGGTGAGAACAAGGTCAAACCCAATCAAAAGCCGGGTTAAACTCAAGTGAAATAAAAATAAAGTCACGATATCAGTACAAAATGAAGTTCAAGTGAAATCAAAATGAAAAGTGACATGCACAAGCAAACGATAAAGCTGGTCAGATAAGGAACCAGAGCCATAGTTTCAAGACCACAACAACATCAACCAAGGTCAGACTACACAGTCAAATGCGAGCATATGAATACAAACTCAGACTGTAAATACAAAATTCATTAGCATGGCACAAAGGCACACAACATTGTCTCAACCAAAAAATGACGTACTTGTCAACAGAACAAAACAATGGAGCATATACATGAACCAGGCCAGAAAATAAAAGCAAGCCTGGCAACATGGAAGCAAGTGCAGCAGCCTCAACAAGTTTAAGAATGGATGTGATAAGCAGAAGTGACACAAACTACAACAGAGAATAACCAGACTACATAATGAATACAAGATATAGAGTTCAAATCTCAAACACAAACCAGAGCTCAATGCAATCAAGACATAGTGCAGACTCGAAAGAACAATGATAAGAAGCTCAACCAACATTTCAGGAATGAAACAGTATGCACATAAACAAGTAAGACAACAAAGATATCATGAGCCAGTTCAAAATGCAAGCTAGTAGTTCATTCTTCTCACAAGTTCAAGACACAGAGCATAATCGAATATTAATGTCACCAGTGAAACAAAAATACAGTATCATATATACATATGTACTCAAGGCAACCAGACAATATGCAAACAAAGTATGCAGTGACAACAGTAGTGCAGCCTCAACATGAAGTTCAGCAGCAAAATGCATATGATCAAGCAACAGACTATAAGTACCCAAAACTTACTAATATCTATGCAATAGTACAGACAATTAGAGAAGTTCTAAATGCGTATGAACTCATATGGATAATGCAACCAAAGAATGTAACAGTAGAACACAAATGAAGCCGTGGATGAACAAGTCAGAGAGTCAAGCACTTTTCAAAGTCAAATGCCAAAAAGTCGTAAAGAAAAATTTAATTGGCCGAGCATAAAAATTGAATAAATCAAAAACATGGTGGCCAAGGATTCGAACCAGTCAAATATCAAAAATGTCAAATGGCCGAAGTCAATTTCCAAAACAATTCAAAGCAGTAGGGTGGTTAAGAAATCGAAAGTTCAAAATCAAAGCCATGTCAATCAAGTAAACAACAAATTATATGAATTGAAGAAGTCTAAACAAATCGTATACACTTAAGCAAAATCGAACGGCCAAGCTGCGATATCAAATGATTTCAATCGAATGAAATTTTAGGGAATTGAAGCCTATTTAACCCGTTAACATCATCGGAATTTAAATCAATCGAGTTTAAGAAATCTAATCAATAAAGCAAAAGAAAACAGATCACATAACATTTTTGTTTCGAACTTGATCGAATTGAAGTAGCCATCTGCGAGTCAAGTGATAAGTTGATTGTTGAAGCAGTGTAAAAAAATCCATCATTCAATCAACAATTAAAGTCGGAATTTTCAAAATCACGAAGGCCTAAATCAGAACAAACGAGCAAAAGAAAAAAGAAAGCTGCAATTTTTTCAAAAGGAACGGGCCAAAGAAATATACAAGAGAATAAAAAGAAAAGGGATTTACTTTAATCTACTTTGGGCCGGTTTACATTGGCCTTTTATTTTGAATTAGAGGCTTTGTGTTTTAAAATTGTTTTTTATTGTGTATTTACTTTTAAACTTTTGTAATTTACTAGTCGTGTGACTAGGGGACGAATACGGTGGGGTAGTTCGAGAATTCGCGACTCAGTGGCTGAGTTGTGGCAGGATTTTGAGCATAGAGTTAGGTTAGTTGATAGCGGGTATCGTGAGTTTACATGTGTAAGCATTTGACTACTTAATTTCTAGTTGAAACCTTGGAGGCAGCACATAGACAGTGTTTTGCCAAAGTTGGGTAAATCTATATGTTCTATCTTCTGTTTTTAATTTTCTGCTATTATCTGTGCTGCTATTATTCTGCTATTACCAGTGCTGCAATTATTTTATATACTTCCATAATAAATTTTTGTAATTAATAGTATCACCCTATTCATCCCCCCTCTAGGGTGAAATCGTTCCTACAACCTCTCTCCTAAAGTTGAATTGCCTCAGAAAATCTATAGATAGTTGCCGCTAAGAGCAGACCTCTCTTGGCCCGTACCTCCTAAACCATCAGGAGGTTGTGCCGACTAAGTAGGCTAAGGATAGTTTACGTCGGGCCATCCTTCTTACCTTCATAACATCCATGTAATGCTCAAAAGTGTAGATATGGTCATCTAGATTGGTAGTTCCATCGAACTAGTCGATTGATGGAGCTATAAAGTTGTTTAGAAAATTTGCTTCTATAATGGTCTCGGAGAAGAACCCTCTTCCTTATCCTTTTCTCCTGTGTTTTGTTGACAAAGCTTTGCCAGTTTTTCCACATGAGTTTTTTAGCTGTCGAATCACATTTTCCTTAGGATCCATTTGGGACGAATCGCTCATGTATAGCAAAAAAGCATCATCACCAAGAGCAGGATGGGCTTCCTTTTTCAGTAGGATTGGATTTATATTAGCGGGTTTCGATTTTATGTGCAGGTTAGCTTGGATTTTTGCCTTGATTTTGTTTTGATTTTAAGCCAGCTTTAGTATACTCATTTCTAAGAGTGTTGTTATCACCCGCATGCCACATGATCACCGCAGTCGGCGAATGAAGGCGGTGAGCAGTGGATGGTAGAGGTGAAGTTGGCCTAAGAATAGCATGTTAGGGAATATTCTTTTCTATCCCCTCCATTCATTAGTTCAATTTGGTTACCGAAGGCATTGAATGCGACCACGATGGGATCTAAGGGGGCTTCTGTTGAAGCTTCCACCTCGATTTGTAGTTTAGAGGTTACGAGTGGCCTTTTCGAGGTTTTTTAGGACATGTGTAATTGTTTTTGTGTAAGGGGAGTCATAGAGTAAGTGAGATTCATCGTTTGTGGAGAAAATATAGGTATGCCTTATTGGATTGGAGAAACAAAGGTTCAGCCCTCCTTCTAGCACCAAAAATGTTGGTGAGATTTTTCATTGCACAACACCCGAGTAACCTTGGAGTGATTTCAACACTAATCACCTTCGTAATTAAGAATCAATAAATTTAAGCAATGTTAAATTTGCCTTAAAAGTAGTAATTATACTACTAAGTGCTTGCATAATTATAAAGTTGCATTTGACCAGGTTGTTAAAATGTTAAGTCGAATTTACATTCAATTCAGGCAAAAAAGCATATAAATCTATTATTAAAAACAAGGTAAGAAAAAAGTGTTGAAAAAGTAAAAGACACAGAGTTTTAAATGGTTTTAATGTTGAGGAATCCTACATCCATGGAAAAGGTATCATTTTCTTATTTTATATTTCTTAGTACAAATTAATGTAAGAGAGTATAGAATTTTTGGTTATTAACCTTAAATATATCAAATCGGGAAAAAATAGAATATCCCTTTCCTGCTATAGTGTTTTTTCTATTTATATTTTTAAGATGCACGAGGATTGCCATAATCCTCCTCCGCCCTTTCTGTTCCCACCCCTGGATTTTGTCACGTATCATCCATTCATCTTCTTTATTGATGTACGTGGATTGCTATATGTCTTTAGCGGGAAACCATAATTTATGCAGTTGAATTCAAGGCTTTTGCGAAAGATATGAAATTGAAGCAAGAATGCCTATAATTGAGGAAGGAAACTCAAATTTTAGTGGGTCATGCACTTTTGTGTTTGAGGAGCGGGAGGTCCATGTACTTCTCCTATGAATGAGTGAGAGTGTAACGTGATGCTGCTCTTTTCTTTAGGGTGAACTGCATTATCTTCGATATCTTTATTGCATAAAACATTGAGAGTTGTGTCCTTTCCCCGTCTTGGGTGTTGTTGATACCTGTGGTGCTGAATTATGCTGTCTGATGCAAAATATTTGCCTAATACTACCTGGAGAAGGAGAAAGTCGGTGTCAAGTCATTTTAGTGGAGATGGTTGCCTTATATGATTCTGCACTGAACTGCTCTTGGTATTTAGCAACATAAGTTACTAGTAGGGTATGCTTATGTCTTTATTGTTTGCCTATAAGTATGGACCTGCGTTGGAGCGCTGTTTGACTGACCTTGTGTGCGACCCTTGGAATGTTTTTGATCCTACATGGTACTGCTTAGGCAATCCTCAACGAGTCTAGCATCAGCCCGCAACCGAAGTGTTAACATTGCATAAGCATTAGAAATAGTGTTAGGGTTTATTGGGCCTTTTGGTATGTGTAGTGTTCACTTATGGCTTGCTCGGAATGGATCAGGAGTAGATTTTGGTAAAGGGTTGGGCATAGTGTGTCCTGGCTTGGTAAAGCATTGATGACAATTCAACATAGTTTACCTTTTCTAGGTTCAAAGTTGTTGGAAGAAGGAGGTATGTCTAATGCAGTTCATTGGTTGGTGTGAATGAGCTCCATAATGGCGGTGCAATCTTATTTGTTGTGTTGTACATTTCAGCTTTGATTACTCCTATACATTGTGCCTTGGTGTTACTTCAGATTATACAGTGCAGTACAACTTTTGGTTGTGTTAATGTAGTTCTTCGATGTTGGTTAGTACTTCTTTAAGATAACAATGCGATTCTATCAGCTCGATGTCAAACCAAGATGGATTCACATCCTTATGGTTTTTTTTATGTTGGTGTAAGATTGTGGTGCTGACCTGGAACCTACATTGTAGTCTTGCATATTGAAATGGGTATTAAGGTTGTAGATTGTTTCCTACTCTTTTTAGCTATATCAATTTTTTGGCTCAACATCATAATATAGCGTCGGATTCGGAGTATCGGCGTAGTCCCTAAGTCTTGTCATTGTCTTAAGACTTTGGCACAGTACTGTCTAGACCTTGCCTTGTTACTTGCTTCCTTTTTCATAGTTCAATCTTTATTATGGCGGCTGTCCTTTTGGTTCAGTGCTTGAATTAACTTACCTCTAATAGTACTCAGGAAATACGAGTGTAACAAGAATCATTTCAACTCATTCTTGTCCATTTTTATTCTTTATATTTATATGACTACCATATATCTTCTTAATCCATGATGTTAACATCACTTTTGAAGTTGGTTAACCTTTTATTTTCAAACTGTGAATTATATCTAAAGTATTGTGAAATAAAACTGCTGAAATTATATGATTCAAATGTGCCAAACTGTATATCAAAGCAGAAGTTCAATGCGCCACAATAAAAAGATGATTCGTCGCTTCAAGTAGTGGAGTGAGAGATAAGGCCAAAACAATAGAAAGCTCTAGCTGTTATAATAATTGGTTGATCAACTTAATCACTCAACCTGGCCATTTTGACTTTGTTGATCAACAAGTTATGCATGGTCAATCCGTTCAGATGCAAGCCTAATTTTAGGCATGTTCTGGTAAAAATTGGATGATCTAGAAGACTTCTTTCATAATTTAAAGGCTTCTATTGATTACGAAATTATATATAAAAAATTCTAACATCCATCTTCTCCATTAAAGAGTTTTATTATAATTCAAGTAAAGGATGAAACTATAACCTTCATTACTCATCCAAATTGGGACTTAAGCTAAATTTAAGTACTTATGTATTGTTGTACCATCCATTTAGAAATTGAAGGTGAGAACCTCCATTATTATAGTCTTTCATTTCCATTTGATTAGTTGTATCTCTTTATTGTAACATTTATGTTGATTAGAAACAAGCTAATAGTTGTTGGGTCCATTAGTGGTCATTTAGCCAAACCGAGTTATATATGTGTCACATCTTCTATCGTTTTGCTATGCTTTTTTGTTGAATAACTTGTTTTTATATTTGTTGGTTCCGTTTTGGTTAATCAAAAAAATTAATTCTTGGGTAATACACACAATTTTTACAATAATTTGGTATCATGATTGGTTGCCTTATTAAAGGGTTAATTTTAGATGGTAGGTTCTCCATAAAGTAGATGTAGAAACCTTCGTTATTATGCATCCTATGGAAAATGGATTTAGGTAATTAGGAGATTCAAAAAAAGGCAGTATTGATGTAACCACTGCATTTTTAGTATAAATTATGAAGAGAAAAAATAGTTAATATATCTAACAATTTAATTTTAAGCTAAAAAGTTACAGAAATATAAAATTTAAAAGTTTACATTTTAAAGTAAATTATGTGAGATTTCGAGACTACAGCCTTAGTTAAATTATAATTTTTGATAAAAGATGATTTAAGAGTCCATAATAGTATAAAATTAAAGAAAAGGTTGATTCCCTTTCGATAGAGTGATCCAATTAACGATTTGGACCAAAATTTAGGAGATATTCTTATTAGGGTCCCAGCTTGCATTAGTTGAGAATCAAACGACCATTAGCCTATTGTTAGCCCATTTCGAGATTAGTTGAAGTAATTGGTGTTAATAGGTTATTTAACCACCTAAAATCATTTTTATCGTTTCTTAAACATCTATAAATTCTAGCCTCTATTAAAACAACCAATGTCCATCAAAGGTAGAAACAATAGATATAGAAAGGGAAAATATAAGAGATAAACAAATCCACATCAGAGATTTTAGGATCTTTTCTTCGCTGTCTAGAATTTAAATTTGTGGTTTTTTTCAATTAAGGTGAGTGGTTCTATACCACTTACTACAGTTTTATTCTATTTTACATAATGACTTTATTATGTAAAAACACGATTATACATGAAAGAGGTGTTTAATTTTAAATTTGATTTAATACGAGTTTAAAAGTATTATTTAATGATTTAAATAAGATTGGGTGAAGTAATCAACTGTATTAGGATATATGCTTGATTTATAATTGTAGATTTGATTGATGTCACTTTTTATCTAATAATTCTTGTTATTTGGATAAAATTTAAAGATCAACTAGATTGATGTTTTGATGATGAATTAGGTGTTAGGAAATATGTTAGATCACATACACTTCATATATTTTATTTGCTTGAGTACTTTTAGTGAGTTTGGATGGATTGTGTATATTTTTGATTGAATATGATTGATATGCTAGAATGGTATATTTTGTAGTATTTATGTTAATTGAAGAATTATTTAGGGATGGGGACACCTATATGAGATAGAACAATCGAGCGAATTTTGGAGTTTGCACATGAAACAAATCATAGGAGAAAGATCTAGATCGGTCAGAGGAAGTGAAAAAACATAGAAAAGTTTTTTAAGTCCGAAGCGTCAATCGACATTAATCGATATGAGGATAAGTATCGATCCATATAATTAGTATCCAGGGGTTCAATGGTGATCAAATATATGAAAAGGAAGATAATGACAAAGAAAGAAACCTAGAAAGAAAGCAAAGCATGGAACAAAAGCATTATTTTGTATAGATCGATAGGGGATTAATATCGATCTATAACTATCAAGAAGGAACCGTTACCAATCCATATGATTGAACCAAACTATGTGTACTCCATAACCTTTAGGAGGTATAAATTCTTCATTTCAATCCTTACAACGAGATTCAGACCATTCTGCTGGAAATTTCAAGAGTATCTCTATAAAATTTATTAACTCTTGGAACATTGAATTTTTGATCCATGAAACTGTCAATGAGAGCCCAAGGGATGAAATGAGTTTTTTTTTGACAAAATCAACAATGAGACAATTAGCCATGAGTATATCACAACTATTAGAGGATGATAGAAATAAAACTCTACTCAAACACGATCATAAATTCCAGCTTATGTAAAAGAGCTATGTGAGGAATGTAAAATAGGATGAGTATGTCCTTAGGTCAGCAAATAGTGTATTAGGAGATAATACTGTGCAAAGGCTTTAAGTGCATACCATATAGAGATCGCTATTAGAGGTGGGAACCTCACCATGAGAGGAATTTATGATGATGAGTCCTCTGGAGAAAGGGGCATTGTTCAATGATAGATTTATCTCCATAAGTACAAATTAACCACAATAATTCTATTGGAAACAGTGCTAGATGTAATTACCATGACAACGAGTCCACTAAGGGATGGTGGATGTCATAAAAAGGTAGGTCATCGGGTCATTATGAAGAACTCAGGCCGGTCTGCATTAGGTGAAATAGATGGATTTTAAAAAATTCTACTTAGATCATATTAAGCTTATGAAGTTTAATGGGTTTCACTATATCCAATCAATTTATCCAATAAAATCATATTTTATTTGAGATTATTTTATATTTATTAGTTAATAAAACTTACTAATCTGACTAAATGTTTTATTTTAATGCATCATGAAAAGTGATATAACAACATAACGTATTGAAATATAAAGACATGCGTGTACATGTGTATGTATGTATGTATACACACACACACATATAGATATTGGGATATATATATTATATACATATACATTAAGCTTACATATTCCTTGCACCAAAAATGGAACAAACACCCAATTAAGCAACAAATGAAAATTATAAGAGCTTAATAAATCAAAAAATAGAAGAATAAACAATTTGTATATTGGTTTGGCAAATTCTCTGGCCTACGTCTATTTAATCACTTTTTATTGATTGTACATTGCTCTTATAAGTAGTTCTTACAACTCAGTAACCTATAGCTCGGGTGTTACACTAAAAATCAACCTTTCGACTAAGCAAAAGGTCTATCAGCAAGAGCAAAGGAAGAGAAACACAGCCCAAACCTTTCGAAAGATTCGAAGGGATTCAATCATCAGATTTCATCAACATCAAACCTTTTGAAGGAGTCGAAATGTTCCGTCTCTAATATCCAAAGTGTTCTTACCTTTTGAAGGGGATAAAGAAGTCAAAGCATATGAGTAACCAACCTTCCGACAAAGGCGGAAGGTTCATAATAGCAGATGAAAAAGAAAACCTTTCGATGAAGACGAAGGGTTTAAGGCGGCATATAGAAGGGAGACTTTCCAACCCAGTCGAGAGTATGAAGTCGAAAGAAGGGCGGCCTGCATCTATGGATAAGACCCAAGGGATCCAGTTTTGGGATCTGACTTTTTTCATTCTAGTCTTGTAACTTCTTAATCAACGTACTGTAACCCTATTTGGGCACTGATTTGATAATTTTATAAAAATAAAGTTTTACGTGGACAAAAAAGGAAGTCCCATGTTCTATTAATTTCCTTACCGTTTTCCTTAAACTTTGTTGGATTAACTGTTAATTTTAGGTTCTAGATCATCGAAAGGTTCATGCCGATGAGGTCGACAACACTCCTGATTCAGCTAGAGACTGCATCCCTTCGAAACCTTCAACCTTATAACTCAAACCTTTCGGAAATATAGTCTACATGATCCAACCTTTCAACTAAGACCAATGACTGTCCCTCAAGTAGAAATACTTTGGTTTACAAGACTTATCCCATAAGAAGCTGCCTCCATATCCTTCGACATAGACCAAAATACGCCTCATAAGTAATCTAACCTTTCGACAAGGTTAAAAGCTTCTGCACATCTACAAAGGGGTTCAATATTCTACTTAAACCCAAAGAAGGCATTCATCCTAGCCCTTAGATAGGATAAGTTTCAACTTCCTAAGGGCAAATTCAAGAAAATTCAATTCAAACCAAGAAGGAAACTCTTAAAGAGAATATCATGCTAACTCAACAAAGCCGCAAGGTCTTATAATCAAGTACCTAAACCTTTCAGCGACGTCGAAAGGTTAGATTCGAAAGATATTTGCAAGAAAAAATACAAAGGCAATCCTTAAAGGTATCAAGTCCCTCATTCAAATCAGATTAACCACACTACTTGGAATAGCTTTGGGTTGTTGACCATAAATTTGGTTAACATTTAGCGCTAAAAGAAGATGTTGAACCTCCGATCTTATTGAATTCTCCTCCTACTCTTCTACTTGGTTAAATCTCTTAAGACTTGTTAGCTCCTCTTTTTAGACAAGAAAGGATCTATTTTGGATAAAAGATTAACTATCCTTCTAACTGCATTCAAAGGATAAGGAATGAATTCAATGTTTGAAACAAGAGAAAGTTTTTGCAAAGGAAAATCGGTTCAAGGGTCCACGAAACCTCTAGAAGTAAGGTCTAATTATCAAGTGGATTGTAACCCGCACTTACTTGAAGAGCGAACCCTTTGGTTCACTACAAGAAAATCTACTTATAGTTGCACTTATTGGTAGCGTTTGATGTGTCAATGCAACTAATATTGTTTTTACTATTTCTTTTTTACGTGTCTATGTTTTATTCAACGCTGCCAAATTCTGCCGTCTTCCCGTCAAATACTAAAAAAACGTATCGCATTTTTCCATCTCCTTCCCTAATCCATTATTACCCCTACCCTCATTCGAAAAATCACTTCTCGCTTCTACTATTACATTTACTCCATCTCGCACTACATCTCTTCGTAATCTACTCCCGTCCACTTCGTTCATCTGCTCTCACTTCAATTTGCTCCTTTCATTTCCTTTAGATTTGTTCACGAGTCCTAAATCAAAAATCAAGGTAATCATCAAAAACCTAATTACACAGAAGCACGTTGTATATAATTTCAGGTGAGATGCTTGTAGGACAATTAATGGATTTAGGGGCGAAGGTGATACTTTATGCACGTACCATGGAAGAGCTTAAATGAGTTAAATCCGAACTCATTGGTAATATCTCTGAGACTAACAAGTTGAGTCCAATTAGATATTTGCATTTTATATGCTCATATTCTTACCTGTTTTTATACTTTTAAATAGCTAAATATTCATCCAACATAGTTGAGATATTGCCTTTGGATTTAGCCTCTGATCAAGAACTTCTTAAAGAATCAGTGCAACAAGCAGAGTTGTTGTTTGATGGGTCAAGTGTGGATTACTGGTGTACGTTGCAGCTTTTGAGCGACCTATGCATTAGCAAAATTTCGAAAAATAAATATATTTTAAAAGCACAATTTGTTCATTCTGTTAATAGAGTTTGTGTAGTAATTGTAAAATAATTTCATCACTGAGAGAAGGGCTTGCGCAGAGACCAAAGAAGATATACAAGTATTGAGTATTTAATCATAATGTTACTTTTAATATAATTGCACTGGGAACCTTAAATTTGACTCGACTTCTACCACCTTATACGGTAAAAAGAGACAAAGGTCATTTTGTGGTGGTAATTAGATCATCTTTTGCTCTCATAATATTATTTAAGTATTTAATACATTTTTTGTTGTTGTAACAACTGTCATTTTATAACTCTATTTGCTTTAATGATTAGATGAGCAGTGCTGCTGGAAAGTGTCCTTCCCTTGGTCAGATTATGTACTCTGCATTTACTCATGCTCTCAATGGTTATTTCCATGCTTAGCATTCTGAGGGATCATTGCTGCACTCTCTTTGGTACTTGATTTTTCAACATAATTTTAGCACATGATAAATTGTACTATCTAACTCAATGATATATTCAGTTAGTCATGCCAAGCCACATTTTTAAAAAATGATAGAAATCGTAACCATCGTTGTATGCAGGAGAATAAAATGGCTGACCTATGTACATAGTTGAAAATTATTTACTATTAGATCTGTAACTTTAAAAGTATAAAATTACTTTAGATATCCAAAATGCTAACTAGTAGACGTATTAACATATTACTAGTAAATATCAATTGCTAACCGGTACCAAATTTATCAAAAACAAAGCTTCTAATTTAGTTTGCTGAAGGCATTGTGATAAAACTAGATCTCATCATATTAATTTAACCTAACTCAACATTACAACATATGACTTTCATATTACAGAGAAACATGTTTGTGTGTTGGTAAAATAGTTCTATTTTTGCCCTTTAGAGTTTTAAATTCAACGGTGGATAATGTTCACTTATGTGCATCTTTAAGTGACATTTTGTTCTCTTAGTTGATATGGGATATGGGGAAAGAAGCAGTGAACTAATCTGGTGAGCTAATTTAATTTTTGAATCTATAGTACTAATCTTATTTGAAAACTGTATGTCTGGATAGTTTTTTATTAGTGACACTTTTAAAAATGTTGTTTTTAAACTTGCCTTAATCGTTTCATTTTCTTCACAGTATAAAATGTTATATTTGCAACAATACAGCATTGGCGTGGATGGCTAGACAATAATACTTTTTGAGTAAATTGAAAGATTTCTTTTCTAATTGTATGATAAAACTAACACGGTTAGTGGTTTGCTAAGATTTATTTCGTCAAATCTTTTGTTTTGTTTTATGTCCCAATAGCTGCTTCCATGTATATTATACACACACAAAAAGCATTTTGTTTTTTTCCTTGCGTAATCAAGAGTTGCGAAATAAAGAAAATTTAATTGACAATTATTTATTAAGTAGTAAGTCATGTGCCAAAAATTCAATCACCATTTTTATTCATTCGCATGGAACTTTTCCTATATTTCCGTAAATATACTGCTCGCAGTAGGTTTGAAATCAGTTATTGCTTGTATATCTTCATTTTGTAGACTAGAGGGTAAAATATATTTGGTTTATTTCTCTTTGACTTCGACTCAAATATGCTTTGTGGTGTTTACAGGATAATTCTCTACAACTAATTTTAGTGAAGCTACCATACCCAGGTGTTTTTTCATCATTTATGCGATATGTTGATTTATTATTTCATATGAGCTAGTTTAATTATTTTTGAAAATTTACAGCTGCGGCTAAGTTGGTATTTGAGGTAGTTTTTTTTATTTTGATTATTTATATTATGGATGCACGATGATGGATAAACCCAAAAGTTGCACCGGCTTTTTGATGTTCATTTTCAACCTGTTACATGCCTATCAAGCACAATATCGCATATATGCTACTATATTCAAATGCATCAAACGAATGATTATAGAAACGCCATACTATTATATGCGCATGCATGTGTGTGTGTGTGTGTATGCGTGTGCGTGTGTATGTATATGTAAGCAAAAATGATTTTATAGGCATGTTAACGTGTGATGTCATGAACACCTACTGTTATGAGCTACGATGATACTCGGATATGAGATCTGAGGGCATTTTGTTATGTATAAAATTAGATCTTAGTATATTATTATAAACTTGAATAAACTTCTTACAACATGAAATATACTATGCTTACAATAACCAGTCACTATGAAATATAATCACTAAGGTAAAATTAGTAAAAACTGGTAAAAGGAAGTGCATATTATTGTCATTAAGTTTTTCTATTTTTTCTCTTAAGAAACAGATATTCTACTTGAACATCTAAGGTACATAAGCCATACTAAAATCTTGTTAAAACATGTCAACACTTTATATTTTAACTAAAAATCAAATATACGTAAATCAAAACAAGAGAAAAAACGCACATTTATTTCAAGACAAATAGCGTCGTTCATTGTTTGGATCTTTGACATGATACTAGTATTATAAAGGCCATTCATTTATTTTCCCATCTTACTGGTTTTCTCCTTTAAGAATCATTTTATATTTCCAGCTTTGTCAAAAGGGGATCAAAGTTACCATTGTGTCCCTAGACCAGTACATACATACATACATACATACAATAATTCAGCTTCCACCTCAAGTATTACTAAAATATGCGATTTCTAAGTCTGTCTTTAATTTAAGGAGCATATATAATAATTACTTTTTATTATGATATAGGTTTACTAATACATAGTTAAAACATGTTGAAGCACTAGTACATACATAAGCTAGCTGAAGCTGCAAATGAAAATGTTCTTTTCAAAATTCTCAAATGGTAACTAGACATGATAGAGTTGAATCTTGTCTCCATTATCATTAAAGGGTGGCAAGGAGAAGGATTCTGGCCAATCCTTTTTATAAATGGAAAGACATTGCCTTTAGAGGTTGAGGTTTGGGGTACATGTTATGTACTGTCAGCAACCTGTTCATGCTATAGGTTGTCGATTCTAACATGGAAATTTTTAATCCTACGTCTTTTTTATAACAATTAAGGGTCGCTGTTGTCTGACTCTTTAAATATTTCTTAGAGCTTGAATTCAAGAGTTTAACATGGTAATTCAATATCACCTCTTTTTAGGGCAAGATTTTAGGACTGGTTTAAATGGTTGTTCTGGTCTATGCGGAGTTAAGAGTCATTGATTGGTCCTACTATTTTTGGAAGTTAAGATATAGTTCTGGTAGTTAATTTCTACAAAAACCATTGTTAAACGACAAATTTCATTCAAGCACACTTATTTTACTTTAAAATTTCAAACAAAGTTTAAATGGACAGTACCGATTAATTATTCAAAACTATTACAAATATATTCTTTGGAGTCTATGCGTATACAGTTCACATGATATGAAATACGTTATATAATGTGATTAATAACTGAACCATTTTATGAAAGATCATACGAATTTTAGAGATTATCAGTATATGATGTATGCTTTATGAAGTTGCAGCTGTTTGCATCAAGCTTTGAATTTGATAATACCCAAAAAAGGTGAAAAGGGTGTAACTACACATGTACTAAAAAAAGTTGTTTGTGTGTTTGTAGAAGGGTTAAAGACAGACCACGAGATCCTGCTAACTGGAGTGGAATTGATGATGTTGCGTCATCAGTATCAATTCCGGTCACACCAATGGAGATGTATTTGAGTATGAAGATATTGAATGCATCAGAAGTGCTACAGGTAGCAATAGTACTTGTAGAACTGCTTTTATTTTTCGTTATAGATATTGGTTGTCATCAAATTATGTATTACAATGCGTAACTCTAAAAGTGCACATAATATTTCATGTTACCATCATTTTTGTCGCGTCAAAGTTTTTCCATTCTGCTGCCCTTTTACGTTAGTGTATCACATTAGTTTCTGATAATTCTTTGTGGTGCAATAATAACTATGTTATGTAACACGTAAGATTTTCATGACCATTCTTAGTGTATCTCATTAGTTTATGTGTCGGTAAAGTTGGTGTCATCACCACCCTTTTAATTCTTTCATTCATCTGAAATATCATATAATTTCATGTTCCTGACTGAAAATCACTTTGCTCTGGACTATGTGTATGGTTAGTTGCATAAAAATACAAAAGGCGCCTTTTTGTCACTTCAGCTTGTATTATTTTGGATGGCAAAAGTTTGATTTAATTTTGACTAAGGACTTTATTTGTTGATGATTGTATAATCTGGAATTACCTTTCTCATTTTGTCACTATGCCAAATTTATATCATACATGCAAAGAATTAACTAGCCTTGAAACTTTGAAGTGTCACTTGTTATCTCTTACTATTTATATTAATATAAATATATTATATTACCTACATGATATTATTCCAAATATATCTTCTCATGTATCACATATGATAAGTTAAACATGTAGACACTTGCATCAATTGATAAACGCATACAAATTAAACTTATTTCGACATTATATCTGAAAATCACTTGTTACAAACCCAATTAATAATGGTAAATCCTTAATTTTGAGCATTTATATAGAATCTGTTATATCACCATCATTATCATTTTTAAAATGAAAGGGGTAAAAAACAGATTCACTTCCTTTATTGAGTGTAAAAAAACAGTAATGTAATTTGTCGACAGGGGTCATTGCCTCCAATGGCCACTACCTAGGTCTGCCCCTGCTTATTGCTGCATGATCAGAAACCTGGTTTGTTCGCTGGTATACATTAATGCATGCATATAAGATTTTTTTTCCTTCAAAGCTGGTCCATTTCTTAGAATTTTCTTCTGGCATGCTAAGCCACATATATATATATATATATATATATATATATGATCTTGCATTATGTTATAGATTGATTCTGAAGAATCCTCTTCTTATGTGGAGGTGCCTTTATTGACTTAGGAAAGACAATTTCAGAAAGCTTATTTCTGCAATCTGCACTTCTTTATGCAAATTATTTTTATCATTTATCATTTAATTATAAAATATTCAATCAGGAAACAAGAGTCTTGATCTGTTTCAGAGTACCTATGCGTACGAACATGAGCAGCGTGGTCTAACAAGTGCCATTGTAACTTCTTCCGTGTTAGAGTCGGTAAGTTCTGACTATAGTTTTCTTACCAACTCATGTTGTATCACTAATAATTTTGCTGTGAGTTTGAAAAGGTTGTACACAACTTTTATTATGCCTAGGTCGAAAGTGGTGGCCCTACTGCATATGGTTTGATACCAGAATTTATTGGAAGGTTCCCGATGCTCATCGGTCTTTCCGTCCAAATGGGGTATCAACTTATGGAGGTATATATTTGAATGATGTCATTATATGATTATGATACATCAAACATACATTTGGATCATGTGCTTGATTACCTAGTTTGAGTAATGTTCACATTTTTTGATTTCCTGCCTTTTGTTACTATTAGGTTCTTATGGAGCTAAAAAAAGCACTTGGCAAACAGTACTATAAGTTGTTACTCATGAATAATGTAAATAATTGGGAAAGTTTATCCAACATATGTGAATATTTGTATGCTTTCTTTGATGACAATTGATGGCTTAATTGATTATGCTAGGTCAAATTGCATTTCACTGAGGCTTCTCTACGGTTGATTGCAAAGAGCGCTATTACAAAAAACTGTAGAGCTCGAGGCTTGCGATCGATATTTGAGAAAATTTTGATAGAAGCAGTGTACGAGGTAAAGTTTGATGAAAGGTTATGTTATGGGAACTTTTCTAAACTGTTACTCTGAAAAATAATCCACTCTTTTAAAGATAGTTAGCTTCCGTTTTGTGTGGTGTTTAGTCCTCTAAATTTTATTAACTGTTGTTTTCTCAATACAGCGAAACTCTCTAGTAAACAATGTACCAATGTTAGATGTTATTATACACAGCCATAAAAGATTGATACACACACAATACAAAGCATTCCTTGTTTATAATATACCTCGCTGCTCTTGATTCAAAACATGTCTCATTATAGTTGCAGAAGTATTTAAAAGTTATAACATAGATAAGTATATCTCAATCATTAAAATTTCATGATATGCTTAAACATACATATACTAGAAATGATACACATGTGCACACTGGCGTATATAACACACATACACAAGTTGTTGTGAAAGTTTGTGAGTGCTCGTGCGGCCATAAAAGGTTGATTGTTAAACTCGTTTGCAGGTAATTAGCTATTTCGAAGCGAAGACTGTCGACAACAAAGAACTATTGGTAATCAAGCAACGAACATGAATTTAATTGTTATATATGTTGTCGTATTTTGTTAGTACCATTTGTGGAAACTTGTCTGCGAATGCTTGTAGTATGTGACTTATTTTGTTGAAAAACTACTATCGAATTGATTATGGATATTATATTTGATTGTGAGATTAGCATGTTTTTGCAATTATTTGAATATGATGATCATATGATTCATTGTTTGTATATGCTAATTATGTGATTTAATTGTTTGTTTGAATATATGAAAATTATGTGATTGATCGTTCGTTTTAATATGAATAGTATATAAGCGATTGCTGGAAATGGTATAAACCATCAATCGTAAATGGTAGCATTTAAAATATGCTACCAAACAACCAATAACTTTTAGTAGCGTTTCAGAAATGCTACAGAAGCAAATGTAAACTAATATAAAAATTATACAATTGCATTTTAAAAACGCTACTGAAAATAAACAAAAAATAAACAAAAAATGCAACCAAAAAATGAAGACTTATGGTAGCATTTTTTTAACCCTACAGAAAAAACCTATAGCTGCATTTAAAAGTGACTTTTGGTAAAGTTTTTTAAATCCTACAGAAAATACCTATAGTTGCATTTAAAAGCGACTTTTGGTAGCGTTTACTACAATGCAACAATTTTTTTTAGACTTTTAGTTGCATGTCGTATAGCAGCGTTCGCTAAAGCGCTACCATAAGTTATGGTAGTGTTTTTTCAACGCTACCAAAAGTCTTTTATGGTGTAGTGGTTTAAGCTTTACAGGTCATTGAGAGAAAGAGACGGATTATATCCTATGAGCATTTAAAATGGAGTATCAACATGTTCCATTAAGGATCAACCCCAATCTTTGCTCTCGAAAGGGAAAATTCAAAGAAAGAAGACCAATTTCTACAAATGAGAAGGACCGTCCAGTCATATTCCCATGGGACTATCTTTGAGAAGGAAATGATAAACAATTATGATGGTTTTGCATATAAATGGAGTAAGATTATCAATTAGGCTTGGCAATTAAGGGAAAACCATGAACGCATAGAAAGATCCACGACCGAAGGACTAAGGATAATAAAGGAATTACCAAGTGGAAGTATAAAGATTACCAAGAAATTTGCAACTAAACCCCCAAGATAAAAAGAAAGGACGATGAAAGTGGATCAACAGAAAATGAAATTGAAACCCACTCCTCTAGAAGAAATACATGAACCAAGCCACAAAAGAACTAGACGCCAGTCAAAGACGGCTTAAGACTTCTTAGAGACTATAATCTTACTACCTCAATCGAAGTCAACTCTTGGTCGTGCTAACATGGCCAGGTTAATGCACCTTCTAAAGGGAGTGCATAAGCCTTTATCCCCGCCAAAGGTTGAAATGGCTAGGTTAAAGCAGCATAAGCCCTTATCTATGTCACGCTATGGCTAGAATAAGACACCTCCTGGTGGGAGGATGGGTAATCGCTTGGTCCCACCTTGCTATGGCTTGACCAAGGTACCGAACAAGCCCTTAGCCGCATCACATTATAGCCAAGTTAAGGTGGCTCCTAAAGGGAGGTCGGGTAAATCCTTGCACCTTGCTTGAGAATAAGCTACCCAAGCGCACTAGAAACTCGGATGAAATGTGCAACGGACTAAGAAAAGTCCTTGCCTGAAATGGGCACTGCCAGAAATCGATACCGCCCAAAATGGCATCTGCTTAAATAAGTACAAGAATTGGAAAAAAGAGTCCCTGCCTAAAATAGGCTAAAACAAATAAAGAAACTCAGGCCCGAGAAAGAAAAATCATGCAAAATATCATCAAAGCCTGAAGATGGCGCATTAAACAAGAGAATCAGGAAGAAGTCACTGACTTCTTCCCAAAGATGGCGCATTCAACAAGAGTATCAGGAAGAAGTCACTAAATTCTTCCCACGAACATCTACCAGATTGGTTTTCTGGTCTTCTATTACTTATTATCAGAAATGGTATTCTGGTCCTCTATTACTTATTTTCAGATTGGTATTCTGGTCTTCCACTAATTATTGCCAGATTTGTTTACTGGTTTTCTATTACTTATTGGCAGATTGATTCTCTGGTCTTCTATTACTTATTGCTAGAATGGTTTTCTATTTTTTTGATACTTATTGCCGAAAATGGTCATCTAGTCTTCTATTATTAATATCAGATTAGTAGATAAGGATTTCTAACCTTACATTATCCATTGCCGGAGATGGTACTCTAGGCCATTATTACTTATTACCGAGAAGGATATTCTGATATTCTTTTACTGAAATTGGTATTCCAATCTTCCCTTACTTGTTATCAAAGGATTCCAAAAGGTGACTTTCAACTTATCTTCCATCAACTAATACCTAAATCTGGGTCTAATGACACCTTATAAAGCTCTACCATTAACACCTAAATCTAGGTGTCAGGACTGCTGTCTATTTGAAAACCCTAATCATGGTACAAAATCTTCGGATTTCTATTCATCTCAAATGCCTAAATCTGGGGCAAAAAATATATTATAAAAAGAAGATCGCTATTAAATGCCTCTAAATGGGTTGAAGAGCTACTACATAAAAATTTCAGACATTGATATCTAATCAGGTTCTTTATTAACTAAAGGCTATATTTTGATATCTATGCGAAACATACTGCTAACTAATCTTAGGCATTCTAAACAAGTGGAAGGAGTTAAATCCATGATCATTTCTCATCGTGGTTAAAGATGAAATCTTAACATTTTAAATAAATTACTTCTCATATAATTGGCAAGATTATTTGTCTAAAAAAATGATATACATATACGAATATGTCAATTCCAGGCTAACAATTAAATATATTATTTGCCAAATGTTTTCCAGGAAACTAGAATGACAAAAGGTTCAAAAACACAAAAGTTGCTGTATGAGCGATTCAAAGGAACATCAAAAGTAAAGCTACAGAAAAGGATCGCAAAACATGTGATATTTATAGATTTCTCTAATTTACATAATTATGTAATTACTTACAAGCAATCGAAATCATGTATAAGATAGATTTACATGGTTCAAATACATGAACAAATTTCAAATCATGGGATGATTTACTAAGAATCTCCACCACTAAAGGATTAACTACATGGTTAGTTGCTGCGCAGAGAACTTATTTAAGATTTTTCTCCTTTCTTCTAATTGTATTCTCATCATTAATTGCCTCGATGTTAGTTTTCAAAGCATGGTTAAAGGCCCTGTTTGCAGCCCTAAGGTCTTGGTTTTTCTTTCTAACTTCGCGACATGCTTTTGGAGGAAATAAATATCACGCTTAAGCTTTTGGTTCTTGGTGACGTAATCATTAATAGTTTGGGAAACTTGGTTTTCTACTACTCATCAAAATACTTGGAAATTTAAAAATTCACTCTCCAGCACTAGTTTCCAACTATATTATCGTCTAAAACCAGTCCGTATGGTTGGAAATTTCTAAGCTGCAAGAAGTTTTGACCTGGTAGGCCTGATAATCGGAGGGGTTTCTCGCGAGATCGGAAGATTAATATTGGAAATCTTTTCCGCTAAAAGGAATTCTAGAGAGGCACAATGAGCTTGACTATCTCTCAACTTTAGCTCTAAATCGCTTATCCGTTGCATGAGTTCGGACATTTTTTCATCAAAGTCATTGTAGAATTCGACTTCACTTGTCACTCAATATAACAGTCGTTTTATCTTTTTACGTTATCTCAGTCTCAATATAGTCAATGTGATTCTTATGATTGTTGGCTATGTTCTTTTAGGTGAGATATCTTTTATGCCACTTTACTGCTTCGATGTTACCACCAAAACACTCAAGAAGGACTTCATCATAAGCCACGATGTCACCGCTTCCCCTTAATAATCTATCTCTGATGGCGTCAATATGAGAAAGTAAATTTTGAGAGCGATAGATCATAGCAGACTCAGGCTCCTATTTAAATCAAAATAAATGAATTGAGATCAAAATTGAGTTAAGAGATATCTTCATTTCCATAATAATGTATTACAACTTAAGTAGCCATAAGTTAAAAGGAACAACAAACACTTTCGTTACATCTAAAGTTGAGAGGCAACACTCCTAATTTTGTTTAGAGTATTAGTGGAAAGCATGACTATTGAGTCAAAAGGTATAGTGACTCCTTCAGGGGTAATAACTGGAGGACATATACTATAATCCCATTTTTCTGGCAGGTGGACTGTCACGACCATAAATTAGCTTGGAACGAAATGTCCTGATTTCTTTTAAGAGAGTTACTTTCTCTCCACCAAGAAAGTTGAAGCAGAGACGAGGGTATTCCAAATATATATTTTGTAAATCCTGAAGAAAGAAATATCTCGCTAACTTCGAAGTCTTTAAGAGTGGTGTATTTTTAGAGTAAAACCTTCTCAGGTTAACATATTGACTTAAATGATCTCTTGGGATGACTCGACCTAAAGAATTGATATTCTGAAATAGCACAGCAAAAGAAGACAAGTATAGGGAGCATTGTAGAAATATGTATTCATAAATCGGTTATTTGCTACATATTAACAATTATTCATCAGGTTTATACAAAATGGACTTAAAGAAAAACTTAGAAACAAATTTATCCTTATAATACTTTAGCTTTTCAAGGGGGATATCTTGTGGAATCGATCCGACCCACGGTAAATTCCAGCAGGCTCCGGTATGCGGGTCAGAACCAAATTTATCTAAGAATCTCTTATGGAAATATCTGAGTAGATCCCTGTTGAATTCGACTAAATAAAAAAAAATCTAAGATTGAGTGTCTACAATCTAATTTATATAAAAAATAATTAAAATATCTCTCTTCCATCATCATCCAAAATAGAGTTTTTAACCCTCTATTTTCCTTCAAGAGGGCGTCGTATTGAGTATGCGCTTACTTCAGTAATGGAGCAGCTCTCTTATGTTTAAAAGATGCTAAAACGGAAATACTCCTATCTAGATTGCGGTATTTCTAAGATATAACATTGTGTTCCTTTATTAATTTGTCTAACTCCCTATATAACTTGTAAAACTTTGCCCGTTTTCTCTCAAGTTTTGTGCTATATGGAAAGTTTGACTTCTTCTTTATCTAAGACAGATAATTTATCACTAATTATTATCTTCGATATGTAAGGTATTTAAACAGGGAATTCCATTCGTGTGAAATTGGAACGGGAGCTTGGGGAGTTTGTTCTTTCTTTTAAGGACGCTCGGAATAAGCAGGAGCAGTATCCTCCTCTAGAGGGGCACATGGTCCAGGGGGTGTTGGGGACAAATCATTGCGAGGGGATGGCTCCTTTTTAGAAGATTTAATTGGAACATCCCCATCCTTTTACATGGCACCGGAAGGACCTTCTTTATCTCTGCTATAGTCATGACCTCCAGAGGGGTTCTCATCATTATCATCGTCGTCGTCGTCCTACTTAAGCCCAGTATAGTCATCATCCTTTTCTTTTAGGATCCTCATCTTTGTTATCCTCCTCTTTAGAATCAGATTCAATATCAAAGGAGGGAATATCAAAAGAAAGATCTTCCTTGAAATCAACCGCCCCTCTACACCTTCGACCTCAGCACCCGGTCTGACTCGCTCAATTTTGTCCATTACTCTTTTTTCAATAATTGGATCAATTGAAGGAAAAACAAAGTCAGGACATTTATCACGGTTGTCAGCACAGGCGAGCATGAGGGAATCTTCATAATGACCCAACATCGTAGGCCCCAAGGTGGAATCAGTAAACTCAGTAACATGATTTTGAAAACCTGAAAGGGTTCGAATGGCTAGCTTAAGGGACGCTCTAGTCCTCTTGAATTTTGCTTTCAGAAGAGTATTTTTAGTGACCAAGTGATTATTCTCCTCCTTTGAATCCTATAAAGCCAACTCCCTTGCTAATTTTTCATCGGAGATGAGATGATGAGCTTACCCCTCTACTTCTAGACGCCCTCGGACCTAGCAAGGGAAGCCTTGATATTCGCACTAATTCAGAGGAAGTGGCATCTTGAGTAGCCATCAATGAAGCTAGTTGGATTTTCAATTCAACATTCTCCTCCTCTAGCCTGAAGGATCCAGAAGAGAGTCCGAAGACATGCTCATTAAGGGAGATCCAGTTCCTAGAAATCTGCAACAAGAAAAGAAACATAGATTAGCAATTAAAAAGATCCAGTGATGATGAGATTGATTGGATAAGAATTTACCAAGAGTTGTTGCTCAACGAGTGAGCGGTGGCTTTCTGCCAAGTCTGGGCTGAATGACGGCAGAGAAGAAGTGAAGGATTCTGAATGAAGAATGAGCTCGATGAGTTCGTCGAAGTTAGTTGGCGAAGGAGCAGAAGATGACGACTCCGGAAGGGTATGAGACTTAGAAGGATTCTCGAAAAGAGCAAGTTGCATCTGTGCTAGTGGAGATGGAGAGTCCGAAATAGTAATATGCTGAAGAGGAGCATGTGTAGGTGGAGTTGACACCACCATGTCTTTTGGAATTTCAATAGTTGGGCTCTTTGAAGCTTTTTCAAGAGATATGCGTTCAACTTCCTCCTCTACATCAGTGGTCTTTGCCACTTTAGTTGGAGGAGCATCCTTGGGAAGCAGTATCAGTTTTCTTTTTTAAGATCTCTTGGAACTAGAAAAAGCCTTCATGATTTATGAAACATCTAAAAATGATGAGAGAGGAAAATGTCACTTGAAGATGCGACATTCTTGGAAGGAGATCAAGAAAATTCAAACTGATATAAAATTAGGTAGAGCCATTCAAGAATTATATAGACAAAAGGAGGAGAATAATAAGCTAACATTATACCTAAAATGTCAAAATGAATGAGCGATAGTGAAGTAAAATGTTTAGCATTGCCTGAGGAGAAGAAGCGATTTCCTCGAGAATTGTGCATGATAACAGGCATAGTGCCAAGAATCCTTTGACCCGTTGGGAGCGAAGAATAAAGAATGCTTCCTTAGATTTGAAAGAGTTAGGAGCGTTAACCTAATCTTAAGTTGTTCTGGAGCGGTAGTTAAAGAATCAATGATTCTTTGGTCTGCGCTGCTAAGTGTCTTAAGAGGTTCACCTGGAAAAGATCAGAGATTAATTCACTGAAAACATAGAGAAAAATAAAGATGACACTAAAATAGACTTACTAGGGAAGGAAAAGGCCCCGTAGACATTCGCAAAGCACTTGACAAATAAGAATTGGTTCTCCCAATCCTTAAACTTATTGATTCCTTCTAATATTAGCTTCTTATATACATTATCTCTGAAGATTTGCTTGTCAGATTTACTTAACTTTGCCAATTTGGTCAAGGGTGTTAAAACTTCTGGGTTTAGCGAAGGAAATCCGAATTCTAGCGCCAACATCTTAAGGGATAAAAGATGGCTATATACATTGGGGTAAAGTTATTTTGGAGCAACTCCAATATGGAATAGGAAGGAGAGAAAGAATTCAAGAAATGAGAGAAAACCACCATGCCATATGTAGATGGAAGTGTATGCAAAGTACCCTTCTGGGGATTTGTCTATGGTACCGGTGGATTTAGGAGGGATAGCTTCAACACCAGTGATACCAAAGTCCTTTAGTATAGCATCTACCTCGCTTTGAGACTTAATGGAAGAGTTCTTGGAAGTGGCGTCAATCTTTAGAGAGCTCATGGTTCTACTAGGTGGAATTTTTTTAATAAAGACCCTTTATTAATTATGAATTTAGAATGCAGAAAAAACCTAAAAAGTAAGTATGGCTTAAGCATGAAAATAGTCACAAAGCTTTAAAAAATGATGCAAAAGCTTCAGTCAAAAAACTTAACGGTTTAAGCTCTTGACAAAGTCGAAATGTTTACAGTTTAAGCTTTCAACGTCGTCGAAGGTTTATGGTAAAAGCTTTCGACGATGTCAAAAGGTTAATAATGCAGGCTTTCGACGATGTTGGAAAGAATAATGACCTCAAGTTTAAGTACTATACTTTGACAATATTCAAAAACAAACAAAAATGTAAATCTCTTAAGCTATCGACAAGGTCGAAAGGAAAAGGTGAAATATTAACCCACATACCATCCGACAATGCCGAAGGCTCTATGGAAAATTGGAGCTATTCCAAGTGTAACATAATGATAAGTGGCAAGACCTTTAAATATGGACAAAATTAAAAGCCTGAAAATTCCTAAGTTGGAAAAAATGATTATTATTAATGCTGTCAAAAGGTCTAGTCAAAGTTATCAAAATATGTCATATCCATTAAAGCCGAAACATTCCAAAATTGACTCATATATGCTTAAAACGTTTCGGAAAGGTGGGCAAAAGCAACTCTAAGGTTGGAGAATTTCAACCTTATCGAAAGCAAGTAGTTGAAAGGTTCAAACTCTTCAACCTTTTCAAAAGCTCGTTGCCGAAAGGTTACACCATCAAGTAACCTAACCTTATGACAACAATGAAAAGTTGGCATTAAAATACCTTCTAATCCCATCGAGAGGAACAAAAAGGGAAAACCTGATGTTGCCGCCTCGATCTCCTTCGAAGGGACAGGAAAGTCATTTTGCGTTGCCAAATTGCACAATATTGGGTCCCAGATTATCATATTGGGTTTAACCGAACCCGAACTTAATAATAAATGCAGTTTCAAATTTTTCTTGAGAAACAAGTAAAACAAACCCACTAACAAAACTGCTTTCATCTGTAATCGATCTAATTCAATTTCGAAAAAAATAAATTATTAGGTCAAAAACCAGGAGTTAAAAGCACTTTAGGTTAAAAGTTAAACCTGATTTGAGGATTTCCTTTATCAAACACCATCTGACTTCAAATCCAAAACCACAAACAGACCTTGTTAAACACCGGTTTAAAAGGAAAGTTTTGCAGAGAACCCATCTAAAATTGAATCTCAATTTTAGATATAAAAACTACAAATTCAACTAAAATCCGACAAGAGTGAAGTTTAGACTAAGATTTACGAATTGAATTCAAGAGATTACCTTATTGTTTTGAAATGAGATCTGAGAAATTTTGGAGAACTCTTTTACTTGAGCATGATAATTTTGATTCTAGGTAAAAGAGGAAGAAAGAGAAGAAGCGTACTATATGAGAAAAGTCGCCCAAATTCTCAGCCGCTAGATCAAGGTTTAAATGGACGTTCTAGATCAGCGCGGGAAGGCCAAGATGCGGAAATTTTTGTAGCTTTCGACAAAGATGACTTAGAAAGTCAAGGGCATCCCTTTGAATTTGGGGAGGGGTGGTGGGGTAAATGTTACACTAAAAATCAACCTTTCGACTAAGACAAAAGGTCAATCGGCATGAGCAAAGGAAGAGAAACACAGCCTAGTTCAAAAGAGTTGAAGGATGCAATCATCTTTCTTTAGCGTCAAACCTTTCGAAGGAGTCGAAAGATTCTCTCTCTAGTATCCAAAGTGTTCTTACCTCTCGAAGTGGATAAAGAAGTCAACGCAAATGTGAGTAAGTACTTAATGACCTTTTTGAAAGCATAATTAGCCTTTCAAATCGGTTGAAGCACATCCAGGGTACCTTTCGACAATGACGAAAGGTGATGAAGAAAGCAGCACTCAGAAGTCAACAAAGAATGAAAGATAACCTTTCGACTACATTGAAGAAGGGCAGCCTTCTGACAAGGTCAAAAGGCTCATAACAACCAAATGAAAAGCAACCTTCTGACATGGTCGAAAGGCTCATAATAGTATAAAGAAGACAAATCCTTCGATAAAGGTGGAAGGATCATGGAGGCATAAGAATAACCAACCTTTCAAAAAAGGCAGAAGGTTCATAATAGCAGATAAAAAAGCAAACTTTTCGATGAAGAAGAAGGGTTTATGGTGGCATATAAAAGGAGGACCTTCCGAGCCAGTAGAGAACATGAAGTCGAAAGGAGGTCCACCTGCATTTATAATAAGACTCAAGGGGTCCAGTTTTGGGATCCGACATTTTTCGTTCTAGTCTTGTGGCTTCTTAATCAAAGTACCGTCGCCTAATTGGTCACTGATTTGTGAATTTAATAAAAATAGAGTTTTACGTGGACAAAAAGGGAAGTCCTATGTTCTATTAATTTCCTTTCTATTTGGCTTAAACTTTGTTGGATTAACTGTTAATTTAAGATTCTAGATCATCGAAAGGTTCTTGCCAATGAGGTCGACAACACTCCTAATTCAGCTAGAGACTGCAAACCTTTGAAACCTTCAACCTTATGGCTTAAACCTTTCGGAAATACAGTCTACATGATCCAACCTTTCAATTAAGACCAAAGAATGCCCCTCAAGTAGAAATACTCTGGTTTACAAGATATCCCATAAGAAGTTGTTCCCATACCCTTCGACATAGACCAAAACATGCCTCATAGGTAATCTAACCTTTCGACACGGTCAAAAGCTTCTGTACATCTACAAAGGGGTTCAATATTCTACTTAAACCTAAAGAAGGAAATTATCCTAACCCTTCGATGGGTAAGTTTCAACTTCCTAAGGAGAAATTGGAGAAAATTCAATTCAAACCAAGAAGGAAACTCTTAAAGAATGTCACGCTAACTCAATAAAGCCGGGCGATCTCATAATCAAGTATTGAACCTTTTAGCGAAGTTGAAAGATCAGATCGAAAGATATTTGTAAGAAAAAATACAATGGAAATCCTTAAGGGTATCAAGTCCCTCATTCAAATCAGATTAATAACATTACTTGGAATAACTTTGGGGTGTTGACCATAAATTTGGTTAACATCGGGTATGAGTTATACGGAATCCAATAACAAAGCTCAGATTAGACCAGAGAAGAAAATACAAGTCCCATTTCCCAATGCACCTTCTCCCCTATTTATGGAAAAAATTATCACCAAAATCGCAAGCAATTACTCAATCATATTCTTCACTTCGGCCCCGAAGTTTCAGCAGAAATTGTCAAACTGCTAATGATGATAACTAGGTACTAAGTTGTGTTCATAACTCAGTATCGAGCTACATGACTTGTCTTCTTGCGCCTTTTTATTGCTTTTGCTTATATTTCTTAGCTAAGATGTGATGACTCGACATGGAAACTCGGCACCTTGTTATACATGACTTCATATTAAATTATGCATTGGACTTGTAATTCTATTTTTCCAATGCAAGCAAGGATCGACACCGACTCTCGGGACACCACATGCATTTTGGTATTAGACTTGCGTCCTTGACATCAGGCCGCTTCATAGTAATCCATTCCTTTAAGGCTATGGAAATTTTTTCGGAAAAACTTGCTTTATAAAGCATGCTTTTGTGAATACTATGCATGCTTGCTCAAGAAAATGTATCGAGATTGAAAAATTATCATCAGTTGCGTTCTCTGGCTATCTACCGAACCATCATGACAAATCATCTTGTTCCTTTGGATTTACATACGAGTCAAATGTCATTCTAGATCATCATAGTTAAAGACTCAAATCCTTGCTTAAGTGTTATTCACATATCATAATCATTCCACGTTCACTCGAAAATTAAAATATCATATTGTGCTCTCCTAGGATTTAATTATCATAAATTGGAAGTCATGCTATCATGCATTATAAATCATAACAGTTTGTTATCGCCGATTGGGACATTGCTTATGAATCTTCTAGTATTGCCTAGCACCCCATCATAGGTTAGTCCAATCGAACCAAGGCAATGAATTTTATTAATCATCCAATATTTAATATCTAATCATTTCAAATCAGTAGGTGTTCATATCCTGAAATTTGGTTTTCATCTCTTTGGATTGAATAAACATGAGTTCAGATTGAATCCAATCCACTTGCTTTTGGCAAGGGGATCCAACATCCATGCTCGTCCATCACTCATTATTTGATGAGGGGACTTGCTATCTTGTACAAGCTCATCCACTCGCTCACAGCAAGGGAAACTGCATTCTAAGGTTTATTGCCCCTTCTCTCACCAAGTTCCATTCATCCATCACCAAATTCTGTTGGAATTCTATTATTGTGGGCATGTTCGCCCACAGTATGGTGAATATGAAAAGACATCAAAGAGCATAGAAATGGCGGATAGGTGCATAATAAAGGCATCTTTATGTAATCACAAGGGAAAGACAAAGTGTTGGGGGAAAATTTGGCACGATCATATTATATACTCAAAGCACTTGTAAAAGGTTCCTAAGGTCATCACATGCATCTAGGTCGGAACCGCATCTCAAACCATGCTTCGGCTTGGAAGATATTATCATCTTAAAATTTGTCCACCACATAACCGACTCGACCCCGCCTTGGAAAGCTACTACCCACTTCATGCAAATGGAACATTCAAATGCATTGGGATACTCTACCTAATGATATGAAGCTATTGGTACAAGTTTAATTCAATTCTGACTTAAAATGAAGAAGATATGCCATAAAAACGTGTGTAGATTTAGTGGTTGGGCGTCTCACCTCCAACGGAGAGGTCAGGAGTTCGATCTCTAGCAAGCGCATTATTTTTATGGAGCAGGAGAAATGGTCTAATAGAGAACCTAACCTTTTACTACCTAATTATTTACTACCTAATAGATCTTGACCTAGCCTTACACTTATAAATACCTCATGGATAAGCACAACTAGGAGGGAGCACAACTATCGAGTGGAGAATGGATGAGCAATACTAGGATACAAACTTGGAGCACTAGAAACTACTTAACCAATTACCTACCTAATAGCATCTTGCCTAGAAGAATCTCTGAAGCACTTTAGGACAGCAAGGAATCATCTCAGCCTTATCCAATCATCTTCAATCATCCAATCTGCTATCCAACATCGAGTTCTAACAGACCGACCTCAAGATCTAGGGAATCAAAGCATCGTCACTTAGTCAAAACATCGAGATAGGAAAGTGAGAAGACTGAGAGATAGCATACGAAAAAATGAAAGGAAAAAGTTAATTTTGTAGAGACCAAGTACTTGGTTTAGTAGCCTACTTAACATAGAAACATATTTGGTAATCAGATACAGAACATTAATTCCTATTCAGTAGCCTATTACCGAACATCGATTCCTATTCGGTAGCTTACTACGGAACGAAGGCATGGCTGAAGCATGTCACAACCATCGACCCACGTCACTACTACCGAACCCAGACCATTAATATCGAACCAAGCATTGTCGAACACTACCTACTGAACACAGATTCCTATCAGGTAGCCAATCATTGAACCAAGGCACCACCGAACCATGTATGACCATAGAACTAAGCATTACTAAAATAGCCACTATCGAACCAGTTAATTACCACCAGAACGAATAGAGCATATATGGAAAGACAATCTTGAATATATGGAAGTTCTAGAGCATGTGTTCTATATATGGAAATAACTAAATCGAGCACGTTATACATGGTAACTGCCTATCATATGGTCTGATCTTCCTATACTTTCACCCTTATAAATACCAAAGCTTCCAACAACAATGGGGAAGATTTTTGGATAGTCAAGCTTACAATAGTAATAGTAGACAAGTCATAGAAAGCTAGGAACAATCTAATAGGAACTGCCTAACAAGCACGACCTAACGGGAATAGCTAAACAAAAATAGGCTGACAGGAACAACCAAACAGGAATAGTTGAATAGGAACAACCGAACATGAATAACCTAGTAGGAGAAAACAAACAGAAATGAGAAACTTGAATAAATGAACAGGAGTTGCCAAACAAACTTTTTTAGGGTCTATATATTACTTTCTATTGAGCAAAAAATCATCATATTTTGTACCCCAAGCATTGTGCCAAAGATGTATATAGAGAATAATGAAAATGGAAAATGGATGTACGCATAATCTGGTTGAACTACTATAAATCTTTGTGTTCATTTCTTTACTACATTTACTTTCTGCATAACCTATACATGATCAACTTTTAGAAAATCAATATGATACAAATATAATAGTTCTGTTATACACCTCATATTCACAACTCTATAATAAATAGATTGGCGGTGTTTGTCTGCTTTTCGTACAAACATCTATAATAATATAAATATCAGTTATCATGTTTGAATGGTTTCTAAGTCTAAATATCCATCAATCATTCATTCTTAAAGTCCAAATCAAATGCATCAAGTAAAAAACCAAAATATCTAATCTAATCAAGGAATACCTTTGGAACTTAGCCCAAAGCATGCCTATAGGGCTGTTCAGGATCTTGTACATGTGTAAGTATTCCAAAAGTAACCCCTCACGGTTTATCTAAAGAAAAGTCAAAATGCAGGTAATTAATCCAACATCAATCCATCCCGATCATAGGATTACGATTATGATACCTAATCCAGATCCACCATTAAGAATAGGTACACTCGCCAAAAGTGGTAATCGCTCCTACGACATTATTGTGGTTTTGTACTTCACACACTATTGTAGCTGGTTACTCCAAACTTGTTCGTCTATCAAGTCACACGGATGTCTGCAGTCATTCATCTCATGCCCATCTAGCTCATGGAATAGGCAAAACTTTTTGAACCTCCCCTCCAAATTAGTGGGATTTCTCTTCATGGGTTTCCTATAAGGAATCTTCTCCCTCGTATAAGGTAAATCCTTTTCGAGGTCTCTATTGATTTAGTATATGAGAAACTTTTTGGTTCCCTTTTCATTCGCTTTGATCCTCGAAAGCCATTATTAGTTTTCCGCTTTTCCTTATATTTTCTACATCCTATTTAGGATAGTCCTCCATCATCTATAGTGTTTAATTTAGCATTGTCCGCTTAAGCATTCTCCTAACATAGGTACGTTTTAACTTGCTAGTAGAAATCTGCAAGATCCAATGTTGGAACTCTTTCCAAAACGATCTTGACATCGATTTTACTGGTAATTTCAGAGACCGCCACCAGTTGGCTGCATTGAATCTAGTCAAATAACTTTGCATGGTCTCACATGTTCTTTACTTCACAATCAAAATTTTTATCACAATTCTTGCTCATACTATATGAATTATGAACTGGTTCATAAACTTCTCCACTAATCGGATCCACTTGTTGATGGACCCATACTTCAACTGACGAAATCACATCAACACTAAATCTGCTGAATACAATAGAAAACAATATCCCATCACATCCTCCAAAGTACCCAACACCCTTATATGTTGGATGTACCTCATCAAATGCAATGTCAGATCCGTCCTTCCATCATACGACTCTAAGGTAGATAGTTTAAAATCTGGTGGATTTCTAGTGTATCGAATGTTTAGGGTGAATAGGTTTTTGTTCACATTCTCCAAACACCAATTCAAAGCTCTACATCAGAGCATTTGTCTTACAACTCCACTAGATGATCATGCTGATTTGATTGAAATATTTAAATCCCCACGTGCCGATGATTGGTTGTATATTTGTAACGACTCGTAAATTTTAGTAGTTTATTTATTTATTTAATTAACTGAATTTTTATGAAATTTTAAATAACAAAATTTTGAAATAATAATTTGATATTTGAAATACGTCTGATTAGACATAGCAACAGGTGAATTTTCGTCAGATAATATTAAAGTTTATTTTCTTGTGTAATTTGAAATATAGTTTATTTGGAATCAAATAAAGATGAATTTCTTTTGAATATAATAAACTGAAATCTACCATTTAAACAACAATAAGATTTTATAACAGGAATTTGATATTTGCTATGCGTCCATCTAGACATAACAAATGGCAAATTTTCGTCGAATAATTTAGATGTTCCATCAGTCGCCAGAAATTCAGTTTAAATCAATTAATAACAGTTGAATTTAAAAGTGTTCCGAAACTTTAATATGTCAACATGAGAAAATTTATTTAGAACACTCTGAATCAGACCGCGAAATCCGTTTTTACGAAATTCAGAAGTTTCTAGCTCCGTTTGGATTTTTCCGTACGGAATAGTAACGTATATCGGTATCCGTATGGACTTTTTGATAGTATGGTCGTACCACTGATATCTTTATACCATTTTGATCGTTTCGTCATGCTGATCACTGCGATATATCCTCTTCCGTGGTTCGGAGTTAGGTACGTGGCGAAGTCTGGGTAACGCTTACCATATCGGTTCCACATTTGAGCCATTTTGGTTCCCTCTGTCTATTCATTTCCACCGTATACATTAATGAGCCGTTTGTAATTAATATTCTTGAATTCAGCGGATGAGACTTTTGCTTTTCCCCTGGTCCCAATATAATTGATGGGTCGTCCAATATTTTGGTTCTCTGTTCGTTGTCCCTTCACTTTCTATCAGATATATATTACAACTTTTGATAGCCTGTACTCCTTGGTGACCTCATCCACTTTTCTTTCTTCTCCCACTTCCTCAAAAATAAATACGCACCTTTTTCCTCCACCTTCTTCTCCCATTCGAAATTGAGAACCACGCCACGAGCTAACCTTCCACCGCCATTCACAGCCAAGACCGACTCCGCCACTTCGTGCCAAATTCCACCTCGCGTGTCGTTCACCAATGCGCCTATGAACTCCATCTGTACTCAGGCCGAAGCCCACATCACCTCGGCCGACCAAATTTCCTCCTCCTCTTCCCACGCTCTGCCGAGCCATCCTGATGTCTCTGGCCGATGCTTGTTTTATTAAGGTATTATATAGTTGTTTGTTTGAAGTGTTATTACATGAGTATATTAATTGGCTTTGGCTCTGGAACCTCCCTATGGTCGCCTTGTATCTGAGAAGAATCGGCCGAATGAATCAGAATTTCTATTCTATGATCGACCGCATCAACAACTTCGAATTGGATTAGTGTCTCCTCAACAAATAAGGGATATGGTTTTACAATGTTTTGTGTACAATTTTAGATAGCACTATATATTTAAATATTTTGCGAGCTGTTTCGCATATACGGGTTACCGTATAAAATGTTATAGTATATATATACAAAAGCTATATTCTATTATTGATATTTAAAAGTATATACACATATTGTTTAAAGTATGTAAATATTTTGCTTATATTGGATCTATAGCGTATATAAGTTTTAATAAAAGGAGTTACGTGATTTTCTATTGTTTATATATGTTTGTATACTGGCTTATTTATAGTTAAGTTATGTATTAGCTTATATTATTTTAGCTGTAGTTTCATATTTTAAGTATGCATATATAACAAGTTTTGTTAATACTTTAAGTATACATACATACATGCATATATATATAACAGTTGTTCATATTTTAAGTATATTTATAAAGTATATATGTTATAAGATTCTGCATATAATATATGTACGTTTGCAAGAGAATATACTATCTGTTGGTTGTATATAAATGATATAGATAATAAACTATTTGTTGATTGTATATAAATGATATAGATAATATACTGTTTGCTGTTTGTATGTAAATGATATAGTTCGTAGATTATAAAAGAAATATGTTGCCGACATGTGCACAAAGACTTTGCATTATATATATGTTGGGTTTATGTATTTGGGTTGATGTAAAATCTGCTTATGGAACAATAGTATATACTGGTTTTAAATAATTTCATGTACTGTTAATATTATATTATATATATATATATATTAAAGGTATGTGTAAAATTTATAAATGATCTTGGAATATATATATATATATGTTTATCTACGTGAGTTTAAAATGATTATATATAATATGTTATGTTATTTTATATAAGGTCTACTATATATACATTGGCATGAACTTTGGATCTTTTTGTATAAGTATATATGTATATATTATGTATTACTATTCATTTAACACTGTCGCAGTCATTACTCTTGCAATCCTTCTGTCTGATTTATACAAATATTGTTTTAGAAATGTTGTGTTAAATATTGCTTTTGAAATTTTAATGCATATTTTATTTTGGGTTTCGAAAGTTAATATTGATTTAAGACTATATATATATATATATATAGTTAGTGATATATTCTATTTTATATATATAGATTTCTATAAGTTTATATAGGCAATATGTTATTTAAAACATTGATTTTAATAAAATATGTTATTTTAATATTTGTTTGAAAATTTAAAAATTGATTTCGTAATGATAATAATATAATTGTTGTTTATATCAAACTGCTTCTGATTTAGTTCATCAATTCTTATCTATCAGCTTGTCGAATTCGTGCCAATTTTGCTTTGTTTGGAATTCATGCTTGGATTCGTAACCCAACTCCTTTGTCTATCCTCTAGCCTCGAAAGGTGAGCAATCACTCACGATTAATGTTCTTTTATTTATTAAATTTTGATTTCAATTGAAACGACAATTGAAATATGCTGCTGTTAGTTATTTACATTGCTATATATATGCTGTTATCTGCATCTATTCACCTGTTACATCTCACACTGTTATCTGTTATTTATATTGATGATATATGCCTGTTATATTATTATCATATCTGTTATCACTCTGCAAGTTCTCTGTTATTATAGAATTCACTATGGGTTGAAATGATACATATTCGAACAGACTTTAGAAAGGAGAAGATCGTTATGGGTTGAAATGATAAACCCAAGCGATTTTCATTTGAATTGAATTTGGGATTGCGGTTGAAATGATATATACCCGTATATATTTAAATTGTGGATTGAAGTAATAAATATCTGTATCACTTGACAATAGGATAGAAAATTATACACAGACACCGTGGTCTATATATAAAAATATTTTGAAATGATTTCTATGATTTTAGAAAAATATATGGTTTTATATAAATATTGATTTTAGATATTATATAAATGCTATTTTATATGTATAGTTAAATTCTTAAATTAGTTAAATTCTCGATTTAAGCTATGTATAAATTTGTTTGATTTAAAATAAGTTTAATAATAAAGTTGATTTTATTAAAATATAATATGGATAAGTATTTATTTACATTATATTTTAATATAGAGTTATAATGATTTAATAAATTATGGTTGAGAAGATATATTTGCAATTGATTGAAATTGTATTTAATTAAGAATTTATTTAATTAATCAAGTTTAAACTTATGGAATTTGAAATTTTAAAAGATATGATTTTATAACTTGATTTTGGAAAGTGATTTGAATGAATATATCAAGTTTGAATAAATAGAGGGAAATGTTCAGTTATTTGAAATTTGGAGTTTATTTAAATGATATTGAATTTATTGAGTAAATTTTTCAAAACTAAATAATAGTAATTGAAATTGATATATATATATATATATATGATATATATGTATATATAAAGTTATCTAATTTAGTTTTGAAATGTTGAATAGTTAAGCTTTGAAATATATGGAATTTGGAATGGTTTATTTGAGGTTCAAAATCTATATTGAGAATCGATATAATTTGAAAATGGTTTATTGAGAATTGAATTGATTTGAAATTTATGAATTGAGATTTAATTTAAATTGAATTTTGGATTCAAGTCGATTTGAATCAGTTTGTGATGTTGAGAAAATTATTTAATTTTATAAAGTAATTTTAAAGATAAAACTATTTTATTTTATATACTATTAGAATATCTAAACTGTCCATGTGGTGAAAGTTATGGTTTCGAAGTTGCGAATTTCAAAGTATTGTGTTTTGGAAATGTTATATTTTCAAATGTTTGGTTTCGAAAGTGTTATAACTTTGAAAAATGCTATTATTTTTGGAAAAGGATATATTTGAAATGGAAATTATATCATATTGGGTTTTGAAATGGAAATGATATCGTATTGATATGGTTTTTAAAAGGCAACGATATTTTGGTTTTAAAGTGTAAATTATTTTGGAATGACCGCGGTGTTATAATAACATTTGGTTGTTAAAGAGACCGGGATTGAAAGTTGTCATACTCTCTGCCAACTCGAAAATCACTTTAACAACCATGTACGCGGTGGAGATTCCATAATAAAGTAGGATGGTGGCAACGTTTTATTGAGGTATATACGTGGACCCGACTCCCGCGAGTTGGCATAAGTTGGCAAAAATAGGAGCAATTCCGGGCCAATGAGGTAGCTCCTCTTATCGGACACACTTCTTCGATACCATTCTATTACTTTGTGATTGATTGGGTGCACCTTTGATTTTTAGGAGTGTGGCTCGAGGTAGGAGGTAGTGTCTGCTATGCGTTACCACCAGTCCAGATGCGTTGCACCCTAGTTTATTCTGTTTGCCTCCTTGGATTGTCGACGATCCTACGCAATTATGTAATAACCCTAGTATTGGTGATTACCTATGATATTAAATTATAACGTTAGTTATAATTTAATATTGGAAATAAAATAAAATGGAGAAAATAAATTTGGTTAAAAGACGTTTATTTTAAATAAACTTTGTGATTTGGGAATAAATTGGGATTAAAAATTTATTGGATAAGTATTTGGTTAAATAAACTGTAAATATTGGATTTTTATTAGTTTGGAGCTGATAAATTGAATAAGTATTGTATTTCAGCAATAAGTTGTTGAAATAAATTTAAATTGATGAAAATAAAGTTATAAAATTTTTATTTTGAGAATTTGGAGAGAAAACGATCATTTATTGATTTTATTTGAGTAAATGTAGTAATATTGGAAAATTTTGCCAATATTAACCTTTTATTGATTTTAAAAGGGAGAAATATGAAGTAATTATGTATTTATTAATATAAAAGAGTGAAATATGGTTTAAAAATAATATTTTTATGATTAAAAAGTGTTAAAATGATTCATGGTAATTTATTTGACAAGAAAACAATTTTTGAACAAATTGTTGGATTGAAAATAGTGTTTCTGTAATAAAATAGTGTTTCTGTAATAAAATAGTGTAAATTGTGTAATATTGATAAAAATAGGGTTTTATTCATAAAAATAGCTTTTTATTGTTAAAATAAATTTTAATTTGTTAAAATGACATTTTTATTGCAAACAATTGTTTGGAGATATTTTATTTGGTTAAAAATGAGGAAACTAGTGTGTAAATTGGTTAAATAGGTTAAATATGTATATAACATAGGAATTTCTCTGAGTACATTAGTCTTGGGCTATTTGGGTAAGGTTTGGATCCAAAACCCATTATCTAGATCCTTTTGGTAAGAAGAAATTTAAAGTATGTAGTTTTCTTCTTTCGTCATCTTATCAAAAGTTAATTACAGTAAATAGAAAATAAGAAACTATGACCATCCACTTGTAAATTCATTTCCACCCAAAATTGCTGCAAATTCAAAAATAAATCACCAATAAAAGAAAAGAGAAATGTAATCACAACCAATACTACAAAATTTCAACCAAATCCATGACCTTGATATGAATTTGTCTGTAACCTGTTCTATTTCTTTTGCATGTCTCTTTTCTAGCTTCTACAGGTTACTAAGTATCATTTCTCCACGAAAAGCATCATCTTCATCTTGAAATCACACAAAATCTTGCTAATTTTCTAAGGTGAGTTCAACACTCACAAATTCTAATCAAAAGTTGAGTTACTGTAAGAAATGTTCCTCGAAAAAGCTTTTGTTTACGTATATTTCTCTGTTAGTTGTTTTGGTGAGTTTCTCATTTCTGGTTGCCACTTTGAGCACCTATAACTTCTTGATTTTATATCAAATTGCTGTCGGATTTTCTCTGGATCATAGTTTAGATGTTTTTTTATGTGCTTGCAAAATATCGTAGATTTCTATCATCATTTGCTATTTCAAATTCATGTTGGAAAATCGTACTGGATCAGAATTCGCCTGGGAAAAAAATACGTACCCTAGGTCGACATGCCCGTTGACCTAGGGGTCGACCACAGTTATACATTGGTCAACCATATGGTTGACCTAGGGACTGATATGGTCGACCATGAGGTCGACCTTTATGTCGACCAAAGGGGAGGCAATGAGCCTACTGTCTTCAGCTGCTTGTGTATTTCTTCATGCATTGTTTATTCCTTGTTTCCCTTGCAATTTGTTAAATTATTTTGAGATGTTTTGTGATGTTTGGAAGGCTATGATGCTTATCAATTGGGTAGCCAAGTCTTTCTAGATTTGAAATTCCAATTTGAATTGGTTTTGAATTGAATTCGAATATCAATTTTGGAGTAATTTCGATGTTTTTCTTCGATTTCAAGCATTGTTTCTTCCAAAAAAAATTTAAGATAATTTTTAATAAATTAGCTTTTGAAATTATTGTTAAATAATATTTTTAAACTATTTTTAAATTATTTTAAAGTTATTAAAATATATTTATTAAAAGAGGAATTTTCAATAAATTGATTTAAAAATGGTTTTAGAAAATTGTTTAAAAAATATCATTTCCTCAAGTAAACTATTTTATAAATAATATTTTTTATACTTTTCAAACGTATTAGGAAGAGAATTAAATGATTTAGTAAAACACATGGTATGTGACATATGCATTTACTGTTTCGGTTAATTTGCGACCGAAGCAATTCTGGGCTATTGATTTTAGATGATTTCTTGGATTTGCCGTTTTATGGCATATTTTGAGATTTATAATTCCTATTTTTAGGAATTATCTGAGATGGCCAATAATTAGCAAGATTAGTGGTTCGAGTTCTCCTAGTTATGGAGTCATAATCTATGAGAACCCGATATATTGTTGTACTTGCCGATGAGACGAGGCAAGTCATGAGATTTCTTAGTTTGGAGATTTATTTTCTAATGTGGCATTGACTAGTGGTTAGGAAATGGTAAGTGAGAACATGTGGTATGGGACGCACTGTTACCACCCTTCGGGTTCTTCTGTGGGAGTTTGTGACATATTCTGGGTTTAGTAGTACTATAGATTTCGAGTCATTTGTTTTTACGACTTTGGTCGTTTGGGATTTACGACTTTGGTTGTTTGGGATTTACGACTTTGGTTGTCTGGGATCTAGGACTTCGGTCCTTTGGGATAGGGATTTAAAATATATGTGTAGTACTAGTCTGAGTATGGCATGGGTAGCATTGCTTTGGCATGCAATCAGAGATCTGGCCAATATGGGTTTTCTGAGTTTTATGAGTTTTATTATGATTTCACCATTTGAGATATCCTTATTACATGATAGCTTAGAGCTATATGAGATTATATACATACATGGTGACTTCATTTTATGAGGTTTTGAACTCTTATTGAGTTCCTTGAGTCATGAGTTTCCATGATTCCTTGATCTTAAGGATATATTCTGGGTTTTGCCATTTTGGCTAGTTTAAGTTTTGAGTTATACACACACACACACCGATGAAATGAGGCATAATTGAGTTGGAGATTTTGATGTTTCTACTTATGGATATCATGTTTTTTATTTGTATTTATGTTGAATAATCTCGAGAAGTAATCACTTATGGTATGCTAAACCTATTCGTGAGTTATTTTTGAGCTATTATACATTGCCACCCTTGGAATTGTGAATTGAACTTTACTTATATCATTCCTTTCTGTTTAAATGAATGTTTCCCTTATGCACTTATATCCATTTATCTCTTGCTAATCATCATTTTCTAGTTAGCCTGACTCGTGTATTTACCACATGGGTCGGACCAAGTTGCAGGTTAGACTTTTGGACCTTTGCTAGCTATATCTTTTGGACTTATTTTTCGATTTTGGATAAACGGTATGGTTTTGGTGTAGTAGTCATTTTGTTGGAAACTTTGTGGTGTATCTATTCATTTGTGGGGATGTGTGTATATATTGCGGTTGAATACAACTTGTGACTCATTGTATTACACTTGATGTATGTGTATATGTATGTCCGTCTATGTTGTTGTTCTGTGACTTGAGATTGTTATTGTTATAGTATTTTGTTTCTGAATTAATCCTGTAACCACCATAGTAGTGTATTAGATAGGAAATTAGTATGTCTAACACTTAATACAAAATGAAAAAAGTACCAAATCGACATACTTAGCTCTTCTCTAATGCAAGACTATGATGGTCCACCTTAAGCAGCCCTATTCTCCATATTAGTAGACAGAATTACCCAGTAATTCTCTTTGTTAATGTGGGTCTCGAGGTGGGGCATCACAACTTAGCTCACTGATTTGAGAATATCGATCGTCTTCGTGTTTTGATCATTAATTCATGGTGGGTATGCTCATTATGACGTTCGTTTATCGATTTGGCGATGGAGTTATATTCCTGATGTTAGTCGTGAAATGTCTAAGTCGACTGCAGTTTTATTGAGGAACATAGTAAAGTATTAAGTTCCTTATGGAACAACATTTGGGCCTTGCCCTGGTGCATGACATGTATGCTGTCTTCGTCCATTGAACCGGAATTGACTTGTGCCAGGTCCCATTGTCGATACCACACGACACATTATGAATTGGTTTCGCCTTTTAGGAGGATTCATATTGGTTTTGATTTCTTTTGCACCCCCGGTGTACCTATGCTAGAAGGAACTTTCTGTTGAGTCTTGGTTTTGATTCATGACACAAAGCTATCACTACGACATACAGATTTGACGACTGAAATGACAAAAAGAGAATATATACTACATGGAGACAAGACATCAAAATCGATGCATCAATTATATTATTTTTATTTTTGAGTCTTAGATCGATTTTGTTAAGATCTTTCCTCATTTAACGTATATATTAGCTTATATATAATCTTAATGATTTACACATATAAACATAGAAATATATATATATATATATTCAAAGTTTTTCTTTAAAAATCATATAATATATATATATATATATATTTAAAACCTATGAAAACTGTGCAAATTGCACAGCAATCACAGGGTCAGTCGACTGACCTGACTGACTTGTAAATTTCTACGCAACATGCACAGGTGCACAAATAGACAGATAAAACGTTTGAATATTCAGTCGACTGACCTAGAGGTTCAATGGAATGAATTTCTACAATAGCTATTTTCGAAAAGACACGACTATTTGTGAAGAGTTGCTAATCTCCACGAAAAGATTTGGATGCAACACTTCAACCAGAACTCTTTGTCAACAGTCGTTGCCTTCTAACATCTGTAAATACATACTCTAACTTGATTCCAAATCGTTGAATTTTCATATCTTTCTTATCTAATTCTTTGGAATCTACTTGCAACTATACTTTCAAATATTCTACATTAAAGCAATATTATATCTTTCTATTCTTCATAAACTCCAAATATATATATTTATACTCGAGGAGAAGATCATAGGAAGGGTGTACTATAAATAGACTTATCCATGTTATTCATAACACAAGAAGTCAAAACAATATTTTGTATTTGTTGAAGTCATGTTCTGCTGCTCAGCCATGTGAAGTCTTCTTCAGCTGCTAATGCAAAATCCTATTTCACTGCTCAGGTCCTTGTATGGCTGCTCAAGGGTTGAATAGACCTCTTCCTCCGGGTTAAATAAGGATAATTGTTTTAGAGAAATCACAGAAGGAGTCTGAAACAAGACGTAGGACGGAGCTCCAAACCAGTATAAAAATCTCTAGTGTCATTTTTATTATACTGCTTTTATATTAAGCACTATTTACTATATAGCTATCATCACTATACTCTATATTATCATATATCCATATTACACGATCCACAACACACTTTCATTTGGTATCAGAACCTAAAATTCTATCGATTGTCACAACATCGTAGAATAATGGCCAGAAAACGATCAAGTCGAAATACAACAGGCAAAACCCCGATCAAAGCCACCAGTAAGGACTGCAAAAAGGTACTTTCTAATTTACAAATTTCAGTAAAAGATAATAATGAATTATTTAGTATAAGCAATAAGATTTAAAGGCTTAATTTTATTATTTTAGAAAAGATGCAATCCGTTGAACTTGAAAATGAGAAAGTGAAAAACGAGAAGTAAAATTTAGAAAATAAACTTGGCGTTTTAAAGAATAATTTTATAACTGTTAAAGATTTTCTAGATGAACAAAACACCATATTTGAAAAAGAGAGAAAAAAATTTGAAATAAATTTTGGATTTGAAAAGACAAAATGACTTATTAAAATCCTCTTTAGATAGTTCAGAATCTCAAATTTCCTTCTCAGTAACGAGAACTGTACGTAAAAAACGAGAATTCTGAATTAAATGAGAAATTTGATATTTTGAATAATAGTAATATTTCTTTTGAAAATAATAATTGTGACTTTAAAGCTAAATTTGATAAAATTAACATTGAAGTCACAAAATTTAATAAAGGTCAAAACAATTTAAACATGATATTATCCAGTTCTAGACCTTTACATGATAAAAGTGGTTTAGGATATAATAAAACTAATCATAGAAATAGCACAAGATATGCTTACATGTATAGTAAAAATGTCAGTGCTAATACTAAATTTCGAGTGAAGTCTAAATCCAATTTTTATGTAAATTCAAATACTGATATGACAAATAATGTTTATAATCTCTCTAGAAATACAAAATCATTGATGAGAAATATGAATAAAAATTATCTAAGTATTTGGGTTCCTGTTAATTGGAAAAATGGAGAAAAATACATTGATGATTATTTTAATATGGTAGTTAATAATGAAAATTATATTTATAAAGGTTCAACCACACCCAAATGGGCATGGTTTCCTAAAAATTAGGAAATTATAAGAACTGGTATAGCATGCTTTCAATGTTATTATTTTGAAACCTTACATTATTAGTAGTAGTTATTTTGTTCTATATTGTTCTATGTTAACACTTATGTGGAATGTAATTTATGTCATCATATAAACTCTTCTTTTTGTCGATGACAAAGGGGGAGAAATATTATCACTAACATTTAGAATGCAGGATATACATCGTCAAAGATTCAGGAGGAGTAAGTATTTATATTATATATATATACGGTCAAAATCTATACATATTTACAGGTTGTTATCAATCAAAAAGGGGAGAATGTTGAGACTTGGTCTTGATTCATGACACAAATCTATCGCTACGACATACAGATTTGACGTCTGCTACGACCAAAAGAGAATATATACTACATGGAGACAAGACATCAAAATCGGTGCATCAATTATATAATTTTGTTTCTTGAGTCTTAGATCAATTTTATTAAGATCTCTCCTCATTTAATATATATGCTAGCTTATATATAATCTTAAGATTTATACATACAAGCTTAGAATATATATATATATATATATATTCAAAGTCTTTCTTTAAAAATCATATATTATATACATATATATAAAACCCGTGAAAACCGTGCAAATTGCATAAAAATCACCAGGTCCGTCGATTGATCTGGTAGGTCAGTCGATTGACCTGTAAATTTCTATGCAACATGCATAGGTGCATAAATAATGAAATAAAACGTTTGAATATTCAGTCGACTGACCTAGAGGTTTAGTTGACTGAATTTCTACAACAGCTATTTTTTGAAAAGACATGACTATTTGTGAAGAGTTGCGAACCTCTACAAATAGATTTGGATGCAACACTTCAACCAGAACTCTTCGTCAATAGTCGCCGCCTTCTAACATTTATAAATACATAGTCTAACTTGATTCCAAATCACTGAATTTTCTTATCTTTCTTATCTAACTCTCTGGAATATACTTGCAACTATACTTTTAAATATTCTGCATTAAAGCAATATTATACCTTTATATTCTTCATAAAATTCAAATATATATATTTATACTCGAGGAGAAGATCATAGGAAGGGTGTACTATAAATAGACTTATCCGTGTTATTCAGAACATAAGAAGTCAAAACAATATTTTGTATATGTTGAATCCCTGTTCTGCTGCTCAGGTGTGTGAAGTCCTCTTCAGCTGCTGAGGCGAAATTCTGTTCTACTGCTCAGGTCCTTGTTCGGCTGCTCTAGGATTTTATAGACCTGTTCCTCTGGGTCAAGTGAGGATTATTATTTTAGTGAAATTCCAGAAGAAGTTTGGGACTGGACGTAGGACGGGCTTCGAACTAGTATAAAATCTCTGGTGTCATTTTTATTATACTGCTTTTATATTCCATACTATTTACTATATAACTATCATCACTATACTCTGTATTATCATATATTCATGTTACACGATCCATAGCACACTTTCACTTTCCTTGTTGTTTCGGACAACGGATCCATTATCGATCGTTGATCGATAACGGGTAAGTGTAGAAGAAGCAATTTCAAAAAGAAAGCGATGCAGGAAGTCCTTTTACCTTTCAGTTGCGAGTGTACTATCTACACAGGATACAACGTTAGTAGTGTTCAGGACACCGAGCCCGTCATTGATAGATAATACACTTCACTCACCCTGGTACATACTTAAAATTCGACATCTCAGCATGTACCAATATGTTATCCAGGTTTTTAACCCAACAGAATCCAGAGAAAGTCAAGAGAACTCCATCGAGTCAAAATAGCTCAAAATCCAACTGAAGGGGCTAGAACAAGGAGCCAAAGGAAGTCAGGAAAAAGGAAAGGAAAATACTCAAAGACATGAATTGCTAGTGATCCATGGCCTATGGATTTCCAGCGATCCATGACATTAACTCGAAGGTTCGTGAACAACATCAACACGGGATAATAGACTCGATCCAAAAGGCAAAGCTTAGAAAACCACTAAGTACAAGGATCGCTAGCGATCCATGCACTATGGACTGCTAGCAATCCATACCTATTCGCTAGATCGCCATAAACACCAGAATAACAAAGTCCAAAAATAGACTAAGTATATGGATCACTAGCGATCCATATACCATGGATCGCTAGCGATCTATACTATTTCATCAATCAGCTGCTATCATCGTGGAGAAAAGCAAGGGGAAAATGCTAAGGCATTGGCTAGCCTTCGAACCAAACCTATGGATCGCTAGCGATCCATCCTTTTAGCTCAGTTCATGGTGTAACCTCCAGTGCACCTTTCAATGTTGATCTGCAAGTATGTAACAAGCAGACTTAGTCCAGTAGCTCTCCAACCTTTATAAATACTCTTCCATTTGCAACATAAAGGGGATCCTCCGGACTGGTTGGTGAAACTCTGTAGAAAGCTTTCTTCACTTTTCTCTTTCCTCAAAATGGTCATCTAAAGGGTTTACCGTGATTCTCCAGTGAACTCTAACATTGGGGGCTTAATCCAACTAAGGATATTCAAGAATTTTTTAATCCAAATAACTTTGTAATAACAACCAGTCAATAATAAAAACTATAAAATGAATGTAGGCTTCATTAATAGCCGAACCACTATAAAAATCTTCTTGTCTTATTTCTATTTATGCTCTTTTTACACTTCTTCTCTATATTACTGCTCTTAAGAACCAGGCTGGTGCTTTCACACTCAATCCAGGGTGTTTATCCATTTTTTGTGTCAATATTATGTTGCTTTCACTGAGAACCCAACTCAGGCAAAGATCTAGCCATATACTTTGGATCAAATAGGTTCAAAAGTGAACAACTCGAATAATCAGCTTACCGAAAGTGTCATAACTTATACCGTAAACTTCGAGGATTTTGCCCCCGAACCCCCAAACCAGGGTGCTTGGCCCCTTGACCCTGACTCACTGACCACGCAACGAGCCCCCCCCGCATCTGGGTCGTTCGAAGTAGATTTAATCGATTAGAGGCATATGCGATAGAAAATTAAAGATACTCGAAAATGCCCCAATTAACCAGCTTCCAATCCCATCATGGAGCTCCCATCATCATCTCACGAGTGGTCATCGTCAACAATCATCATAAATCATCAAAATGGTCGTTGAAAAACTCACTTCAGGGTTAACTGAATTCGAACTCTGGTAATCGACTATTTCACTCGGAGAAGAGTCTAAAAGTTCTGATTCGAAGTCGAACTCGGGTAATCACCTATTTGACTCGAAGTATACCTAGGAAATTCAGGCCCGAATTCAGAGTCGGGTAAAACCAAGATTTTCTCCAAGCAAACATGTAAATGGCTCCAAGCAACATTTGTCACCTACCCAGTACTTTAAAACTCTATGACTCCAAGCGATCCATGTGTTAACTCCAAGCAAATCGCAAATTTTCTTGAGTCGGAGTACAAGTAAAATACCGTCGATCCATCAATGTCGATCCATCTTCTTTTTTCCATAACTTAAACATGCAAACTCCAAATGCCTTGAAATTTGGAATGCAACCTTATGGGGACTTCTTATCACCCTAGACTAATCTCACCTAGTTTGAAAATTTTCAGGGATCATCACTAATCCATGACGCCATCATAAGTTATTTGTCATTCAGTCGGCATTTTTATTCTTTCAAGTGTAGATAATCATGCATATATCATTCTCAAACATTATAAACAACCATATCTTGAAAATGGACCTGTCTGACAACGATTAGGGCATCTTCCCTAATCGAAACCCATTCATCAAAGACGTTCAACATGTAGAATATCCAAAGAAATTTATCATGCCAACTATACCTTTTTACAACTATAAAACTGATTCGAAATTGCTTTTCAATAGTTATGACTAGCATATGATGAAGCAAGGGCGATAGATGTAGTCTATTGCAAGGCCTTCAGGAATCGTTAAAGGATAAAACAACCTACTACCCATGAAGAATTCTATAGGAAGGTAAATTTATTTTAAAGACTAGAAGTAGTGCAATTGGAAGAAGGCAAACCCGAAATTTTTCCGAAGAACATACCAAACGATGAAGGAGCTACAGGATCCCAGGGACCTTTTGCCCAAGCAAGGCTACTAAGAGCCAGTAGAAAAGCGCCCCGGCTAACTGACGAAATCAGATGAAAGGATGATTATCAAATAACACTCTAGCTAGCTAGCAACTAAGAAAAGGGAACAACCTAAAACGATGCTTTCTCATCCATCTTTGTCTACTTTCCTTTTCCAAAAATGTGCCATACCGGGACATTGGGGGCATTACAGATAGCATGGTAAAAGAAATGCTTCTATGCCTATGACGAATCAGGCTGATGCCCCTTCTATGAATTGGCATTGTTCAGGTAGCGTTAAGAAGTCTAGTTCAAAGGATCGTCGAACAAATAGATCCAACTCCTTAGTCTCCAAGAACCGACAAAACAGTGTTCCCGTAAGCTGAATCCTAAAAATTTCTCTTGAAGTCGATGAATCATCGCATTAAGACCGTCGGTCGTCGGACATCCGACCAAAATTCCTTTTGGAATTGATGAATTATCATTCCAAGGTCGTCTAGTCACCGGACATCAGACCATAAAAACTCTTTCATGAACTAAAGCGTTATGAAGGCAAAACGGTAGATCATCGATCATCTTATCCAAAAAACCCTTCGCAATCATGAAGGTCTTTCACAAACTAAAGCATCATGAAAGCGAATCAGTAGATTAGAGGTCATCTGATCGAAGAGACACTTCGTAAACGTGAACGTCTTTCATGAACTAAAGCATCGTGAAGGCAAACCGGTAGATCAACGGTCATCTGATCCAAAAAAACCTTTATAATGTGAAAGTCTTTCACAAACTTAAACATCTTGAATGCGAATCGGTATATCAACGGTCATTTGATCCAAAAAACCCTTTACGAATGTGAAAGTCTTCTAAGAACTAAGGCGTCATGAAGGCGAACCGATAGATCAGTGGTCATCTGATCCAAAAGATCCTTCGCAAACATGAAGGTCTTTCACGAACTAAAGCGTGATGAAGGCAAACCGGTAGATCATCGGTCATCTTATCCAAAAAACCCTTTACGAACGTGAAGGACTTTCATGAAGTATAGCATCGTGAAGGTAAATCGGTATATAAGCGATCATATGATCCAAAAAACCCTTCGCAGATGTGGAGGTGTTTCACAAACTAAAGCACCGTGAAGGTAAACCGGTAGATCAGCGGTCATCTGATCCAAAGAAACCTTTCGCGAACATGAAGGTCTTTCATGAATTATAGCATCGTGAAGGCGAACCGATAGACCGGCAAAATTTATATACGACTAATATCCATGAAGTAGAACTAGAAGACAACTGTCATCTGACCCAAAGCCCCCTAAAGTCAATGAAGTCATGCTCTGGGGGAACAAATCAACAATCATATCAGTTCCTCCACATAATTAATGGAATCACTTACAACGACCGATCAAACCAAAAAGTGTTAAACTCCAGAGCTTCATAGTTGCTCAAAGGATCTAAGCCAAAACAGAACTGACCTTATGGTTAATCAGATGCTGACTCGAATCAAGCCAAGACTTAAAACTCAAGAGAACCGCGCCCACTTGACTTGGTGCAACCGGACGAGTTGTGGAGAAACCTCGGATATTGTTTAAGCACGCGAACAGCCTTGTGGTATGGGGGCACCACACATACTTGAATACTATAAGAAAAGCCAAGACTAATCATACCACAATTTTGTTACGTCCGATTGAAAATTATGGCATTTTGAAAACTGCGGACTTAATGCCATAGCTAGCGCAACAAATGAAATAGAAGCATAAGACTTGCTTACTTCTTTCCAACTCCTCCTTTACCACCCTTAGAGACCAGATCTTTTTCCCCTTAGATTGTATGCTAGTTGAAGGCCAATTCTCTAAAGGCAGTTTGGACAAAAACTGAGAGTCTTGCCCCAAACTTCCATAAGCTCTTTCTTGATAACCATCTCCATGCGGTTGGTTTTAGATCTCTCCACCATGGCAACATTATATGTTTGGCCGTGCACATCTTCCCGAAATACAATAGGATCGCCCAAGCCACGGTTTCCCAATCCAAAAACCAATTGTCTTTTAGAACTGACGAAATTGCATTCCAGCAAAGTCAAATCATCAAATTGATCGGAAAACTCGATCCTTACCTTCTAAGAACTGGTATCGCTCCTCCTACATTAGGAAGGCCCAAACCATTGTGTACACTCCCGTAAGCCACGCATCACTTCTTGAGCTATGGGGTCATGCATCACTTGAGCTGCGGAACCATGCGCTCATAGTATGAACGCCTCATGTTACCCGAAGATTGGCAACGTCAAGAAGTTCCAAACCATTCTGGGTCGTATCATCCCATAAGCCGAGCGTTCCCTAAGCTGTGCACTCTCAAAAGCCGTGCATTTCGTAAGCCATGCATTTTCATGGGCCATGCACTCTCAAAAGCTGTGCATTTTCTAAGCCATGTGTTTCCATAAGCCGTACATTTTATAAGTGGCGCACTTTAAAAAACCGTGCATTTCGTAAGCCGTGCATTCTCAAAATTCATGCATTTCAAAAGCCATGCACTCTTAAAAGCCATGCATTTCGTAAGCCACGCATTCTCAAAAGCCGCGCATTTCATAAGCCATGCACTCTCAAAAGTCTTGCATTTCGTAAGCCATGCATTTTCATAAGTCGCACATTTGTTAAGCCACACAGACACTGCATGATGTTGCTCTGGTATCATCAACGAACCGTTAATATTTTCTAAGTACGGGTGTTATTCCAATAACACTGGGAAACTTGTTTATTGTAGGATTAATAGGGATCAACTCTCGCTACCCGAAAAAATCGACATTGCTTCGGTAGTACTTCAAAGCTCACAAACCATGAAGTCGGCAAAGAATTCAGATTTTTGACCAAAGTTAATGTACAAAATGTCAAAATTCAAAAAAAATCCAAGTCATGGGTTCCCAGAGATAGGAGCTATACGACGTACCTTTGACTGGAGGCATCCAGGGAGCCGCCTAGAACATCAAGTTTCACATTAATTGTTTAAAATAATCAGCCCTGTTGACTGAGGGGCACAGAACACATTAACACTTGGTCATGATAAAAGATCACTCCAATTTGCAATAAAAGGAGGAACTTACCGTCGTCTAAAGATAGACAACTACGGAAGGTAGTTACAAAATCAAATCATCAACGCACTAGTTTCCAAAGATAGAAGCAGGTGCTTGACCGAGGTCTCAAACCTTAACTTGCAGAAAATCAGCTGTTATTCGAAGATAGATAACGGCAAGGAGAGAACGCTCAAAATTGAGCAGCTAAACCATTGATTCCCGAGGATTGGAACCAACGAATAAGTTTGATATCCACAATAATGCTATCAGCCCAGCATAATGAATATGGCTTGAAACAAGTTAAGGTTAGGTATCACAAATTTAAGGCAAACACTATCAAACTCTACAATTCCGTGATCAGGATAAGGATGAGCATGATTGCACGAGGGCAATGTGATGACTTACTCTACAGCTTCTAATTTTCTATAAGAACATGAAATTGTGCACCTAGAAATGAAGGGTTTTGTAGGTAGTCATCAGAACAAAACAAAAACCGATTGGAGGAAATTTGATTTTTCATGAATAAGAATGACTATGAAATTGGTTAAGCGATAGCCTTGCATCTCCAAGGGTTACACTTGACGGTTATAAACAAAACTAGGCAACGGAAATGCCCGGGACTCTTATCCTTCGAGAACATGGCATATCCTAGAATTAAGAAATGTTGAGAAAACAACCACATTAGATTAAAAGGAATCTACTAAACTCTACAAGATTGGATGAATGATTCAAGCCTTACCAACATGACTTTAACAATGCCAGAAGAAAGGTAGCACGAAGAAAATACTTTTATATTCCAATCATGAAGTGCTAGTTTTCGAAGACCAAGACTGGTACCCAACTAGATAAAAGCATTGTCAGGTCGACGCGAAAAATCAAAACCAACCTCTTGAGTGTCAGTGTCGCCCTGGCAACACTGAGGGCTTTTCCCACTTCATAAGTACCAGTGTTGCCTCAGCAACGTCGGGAAACTTTCTACTTCCTAAGTACCGATGTTGCCCAGGCAACGTCGGGAAACTTTCTGTAACACTCCTAATTTTATTTACATTATTTGGGGGATTTAATTAGAATAAATTAAATAGAATAATGTAGAGTGATAAAGATATTGAGGTTGGTTAATTGATATAGTTGACATGCTATTTAAACCAAATGAGCTTAAAACGGTCAAGCGTTAACTAAATAAACACAAGGGCATTAGGGACATTTGCCGCCCACATTCTCCACCCTTATACTATTTTCCTCTTAGCCATAAATATTCATTTTTAACATAAGCAAAACTAAAAATGTAAATAAGGAAGAGCAAGGCTGGCCATTAGAAAGAAGAGAAGAAGTGAAAATTAAAGTAAAGCTTAGGATTCAAGCTAGAAGAAATCAATATCAATCAATCATCAATTTAATTATCCAAACTAAGGTGAATAATAATCACTACATCTCTATTTTTGGTTTTATAATCCTATGATTTCGAATTTAAGGGTAAATTCATTTTGATATATTGGTTAATGATATGCTTGATTTATAACTTGTTTAGATTAAAAAATATTTTTTTAAAGGAGATATGCACGGTTTTAGGGTAAAACCAAAGTTAAATGATTTTTTATTCCATGGAAAAATTATATGTTATGAGAAACATGATTTTGGAGTTGGGTTTCAATTTGTATAATTTTCCAAGGTATGGAGAATTGGTTATGAATTTTTAAATAAAAATATGGCTATTTGGGTTTATAAATTTATTTCGGAAAATCTGTAACGAATTTGGGTCTGAAAATTTGATATGTCGGACAACATGATTAAAGTGAATTTCTAGAATTTTTCGTGAATTTTTACTAAGTGATTTAGTATGGAAATTAAATTATTTTGCAAGGAAGACCTAAATGATTTGATGATTTGGTTAATTGAAGGGATTATTTTTTTAAAAAATTATCCAATTTTTAGATCTGAGAAAATCGGCAAATAATAGCCAAATTATTTGAGAGTTTAAGATAGTCAATCAAATTTTTACAAGTAGGCAAGTTAGTTACAAAAAGGTTACTTTATTTGGTAAGAAACAGCCTTTTGCTCAGAAAAGGAATTTCACCTTCTTTGGAAGGACCTTTCGACCCAAAGCTTTCGCCTTTGATATAGTCGAAACCTTCTACCACGAAACCAATATACATGGTATCATCTAGATGGTATGTTGTGGATTGGAGGAAGGCAGAAGGCAGGGTGTCGAAACGTAGCTTTCGAAGGGGTTGGTTCCTTTGTTTTATTTTTTTTAAAGGAAAAAGAGCTTTCCTGTTTATAAAGGGGTTTTGACATAGTCGAAACTTATGGCCGCGAAAGGAATTTAATAAGAAGCTTTCGAAAGTGAGTCGCCACCTTTGTTTTAGAGTAGTAGCTTCCAAAGAAGTTACTTAGATTTTTATTGAAGCTGTCGGAATGGGTAGTTTCGACCAATTCGAAACCCTTTTGTGATTTATTGCCTTTCAATGGTATTGAAGACATCAATGCAATCGAAAGGTCTCATTTATTTTACAAAATGATAGCCACTTCCTACTATTTTTGAAAGGAGTTAGGGGTCTCGAAGGCAATGGTTTCAGAAAGGGTTTAGAAGCCAACCTTCTATTGTTTTATCCAGATGTTTTGATGCTTTCACAAGGATGGTTTTGACACTATCAAGCTTCCCCAATTATTTTTGAAATAAATAATGTTTTCGAAAGAGATACTTTCGCTTATGTACACTTTGACCGAAAATGATATTTTAAACCCAATGATTTCGAAAGGGATACATTCATTGGTTTTGAAGGGGTAACCTCCATTGGTTTCAGAAGGCATTCTTCCATTAGTTTTGAAAGGGTGTATTTTCACTTGGTTTCGAAGGGTAACTTTCAACGGTTTCAAAAGGGGTATTTTTGAATGATCTCGAAGCTTTGCTTTTATGCTTATATGATAATACTTTAACAAGGTCGAAGCATTTGAAAGAAATTTATTAAAGTATTCGTAAGGCAGGAGCCTAAGGTTTTGAAAATATGTTTTTATGCTTTCAAAGGAGGTCATCCTATGAGGTCGAAAGCAAGGTTTCGAAGATCTCAAAAGACTTTTTAAACCTAAACTCATTTTTATGGAAAAACCCATGGCTAAATAAAGGAGTTTTGAAAGGATTTCAAGTATGTAAATTTGATGAAGTATTTCTTGATAAACGTACAGGTCAAAGGGATTAATCAAGTTTTTTTGTAATTATTTTCAAGGATATTAAACCCACAGGAGTGGTATCGCTATGCTGTTATATTTCTTTCTTCAAATAGGAATATATTCACATGACAAGGAACCCATAACTGTATTTTAGGGGATAAAGGGGTAGAAGAACGGACTAGGTTAACCTAGTAGTGAATATAAATTTATTAAACTCCTAAATGAGTAGAATTGCATCCAAGGAGTCAGGGAGACCAAAATATAGGATGCCTAAACCTTGAAGTTGTCTGAGATATAGGTTCATAGTAAACCCATGAAAATTATGATTAGAAAGTTATTGGGGATAACCAACATGTTCATAGTAAACCCATGAAAACTATGTATTTAGGGATGGTTGGCAGAGACCAATTGGTTTGTAGTAAACCCATGAAAACTATGTCCAGATTAAGAATTAATATCATTCAAAAAGTTCCTAGTCAACCCATGAAAACTAGGATAAAAAAGAAGTTAAGGGAGTAATCCATAGGTTCCTATTCAATCCATGAAAACTAGAATAAAAGGTGAGTTACTGGAATGTCCAATAGGTTCAGTAGGACTCATGAATTGATTAAGTTAATTGCCCGGGGCCTATAGGTTCTTAGTGATCTCGTGGAAACTATGAAATAGGACAGGGTGTCCATAAATTATAAAAAGGTTATTAGTAAAACCATGAAAACCAATAGGTTAATAATGACCCTAGAAACTATAATCATAACTAGGAGTCAACTAAACCGGGGATGGGAAATCCAAGATGTATATATATATATAAATATATATGCATATCCTCATAAATATTTTAAATGTTATGTTTTAACCATTGTGGATGCTGGAGCACATCATATGATTTTGAAAAGGTTTTAGAATACTAGTGTGTGGAAAACCCATTTCGCTAAGCGGCATGGTCTCAATAGATCTCTAAATGGATTGAGATGTTAGATTATTATTCATACCAGGCTTTATGTTTGACTCGAAGTTTTTCCCCCTTAAACCTTCGGGTACTCAATTTGAGTAGTTTGTGATTTAGGTTCTTCAGGTTCTCTTCTTAGACGAACAAAGCTTCCAGAGGGATGCAAGATGCAGTCAATTATTTAGAGTTATCTTTTTCCGTCTTGTATTTTGGATGCAAAGGCAGACTTATTAGCCTTACTATATACTCTAATCAACCAAGGAGGCATCTTGATATGTCGCCCTTGACCACAATAATTATATTTTTTTGAACATGGTTAATGTTTGTGAGATTATGTAATGAACATGAAATGTTTTGAATCGAATATGGAAATGTGTTTTTAATTTGTTAATTTTTTTTCCATATTCTTGCGATCTGTGTATCAGTGTACTTAACACTGCCGTATTTGGTCACCGAGGATTAATAACTATGGATGGCTGCAGCTTCCGTAGCCTTTAGTTTTGGGCCTCCAAGTAAGGGGATGTTACAAGTTGTTATCAGAGCATAGGGTTATGAAACTTTAAAAGAAAACTAAAACCTAAAAGCTTTTTGAAACATAATCCAATGAATTTGAAAATATGATCGGGTTTGAATTAACGCTATAGTAACGTACTTGTATTTGATATATATGTATATATCCAAGTACGTATTCCACTCTCTATTAGACCGTTCTTATTTATCTTACTAAGGCTCATATGTAGATTTACAAGAAAGTGGATATGAAAGTAGGAAACGTAAGAGGAAATCTTGGTGGAGGAAGCACAACAACCAATAGAAAATCTCGACCTAATACTAGGAGGAATCAAGGTCTATAGGCGATGCTTATCCAAATGCTGAGGCCAATGTAGGTCCTGGAAATCCGCCAGTAGATGCAGGGATGATGTATCAGTTGTTAGCTAATGTTTTGCAAGCGAGAGATACTGGTAATGTTGGAGGAGCTAATCTTTAGCTCCAGCTAGATATAATTATGCTAGGCTAGGCAGAGATTGCACTAGTCTGGGTGGAAAACCGTTTACGGGAACGGAGGATGTTGTTGAGGTTAAGAATTGGCTGCTGACCTATGAGAGGAACTTTACCGATTTAGGCTTAGAAGATGGGGAAAAGAGAGGCTGGCCTCCAGACAGTTGCAAGGGGCAGCGCTCCATTGGTGGAATAGTGTGACAACCAGAGTTCTGGAGAACTAACTTGGGCTGATTTCAGAATGAGGTCTGAGCAGAGGTTTTTATCTAAGATAGCTAAATCGGCGTTGATAAGGAAGATTATGGACCTTGTACAAGGAGATATGTCAGTAATCGAGTGTGCTACTAAGTTTGATGAGCTATCTCGATATGGGTATGCCACTATAGATGCTAACATCAGCAGGAATGAAAGATTCATTTGAGGACTAAGGCCAGAGCTAGCCAGAATGACCATGACTTATGTCCGATAGCCTTGTAATGTTGTAATGGAGATAGTTATTCGCCGTGAAGAGATTCTTGCTATTTCTGCTAGGGAGAAGCCAGTTGAATCCTAGGGTCCTCAAGGCAGAAAATGGAAATTCTTTAAGAAGAAGGAAGCACAAAAAGGGAGGCTGCCAAGAAGGCAAAATCTGATTTGGTGTGCTTCAAGTGTGATAAGAAGGAACAATATGCTCATGAGTGTCGGACAGGCAAAGGGAAGAAGCCTGCAGAGAAGAAGAATGTGAAATGCTTCAACTACGAAAAAGTTGAGCATTATAAGAACCAGTGTCTAGAGCCATTCAGGGAAGAAAAAGAGAAGGTTTTTGCTATTGGACCACCATTTTCTTCTAGGCTTACTACAGCAGAAAAAGGACAAACTGTGATGGAAGGTACGCTTTTGATTCAGAGTATACCAGTTATGGTACTATTTGATACTGGTGCATCACATTCATTTATATCATAGTATTTAGTTGATAGGTTATGCTAGAACCCATATACCTTGCTACTTCCTTAAGCATGGATTGGAGTGCATGCAACTCTAGGGATGAGATGTGACTAGTTAGAACTTGATTTGTTTGGACAAAAGTTGCATGTAGTCTGAATGTTTTTGCTTTCATGGATTTTGGGTATGAATTGGTTGGGTAAGTATAAGGCTAGGATATTTTTCCAGGATTGAAAAATATCGTCGAGACATCCTGATAGTCATAACCGAATCATCTTCTCAGTGGAAAATTCCAACATGAGTGTTTGGGCTTTGTTAAGTGTCAAGGAGGTTGGAAAAGAACTAAGCCAGGTTCGGATGGCAAGAGATTTGAAGATGTTTTCGAGCCAGTTACGGGATTACCACTGAAATGAGTTGTTGAGTTTTGGATAGACCATGTCCAAGGAGGTGAACATATGAGTAGACCACCTAGTGGGATGACGCCGACAAAGATGAAGGAATTGAAGGTGCAACTAGTGGATCTTGAGAGGAGAAATTTTATTAGACTAAACAGTTCACCTTGGGGAGTGGCCGTGGTATTCATGAAGAAATCAAATGGGTCATTAAGGATGTGCATCGACTATCATAAGTTAAACGAAAGGACGATCAAGAATATGTACCCTCTGCCGAGGATAGATTATCTGTTTGATCAGTTGAGTGGAGCCTAGGTGTTTTCTCAGTTGGATTTGGCAACAGGGTTAAATCAGTTAAGAGTGGCGGAGAACATCATTCCTTTGACAACATTTCGAACTATATATGTTTCGTATGAGTGGTTAGTGATGCCATTCGGGTTGACAAATGCACCTGCTTTCATTGTGGATTTGACGAATCTAGCCTTCCGAGAGTATTTGGATAGATTCATGTTGGTGTTTATAGATGACATTTTGGTATACTCTAAGAATGAGAGAGCATGAAGATCATCTTAGATTTGTGTTTGAGAGGCTGAGGCAGAATCAGCTAAAAGAAAAAAAATTCTAAGTGACATTTTGGTGGAAAGAGGTTAAGTTTCTTGGTTATGTGGTTTCATAGAAAGATCGTCAATCGATCCAGATAAGATCGAAGCTGTAAACAATTGGAAAAGACCAGAGATGGTAACCAAAATCAAGAGTTTTCTTGGACTTGCTGGCTATTACCGGAGATTCATTAAGGATTTCTCACGGATAGCAGCACCTTTGACAAAGTTGACCCAGAAAGATGTGAAATTTGTTTGGTCTGACAAATGTGAGGAAGGGTTCCTTAAGTTAAAATATTTGTTGACTAATGCATTAGTGTTAGTAGTTTTAGATGGAAACCAAGGGTTGGTAGTATACACCGATGTATGTGGAATTGGATTGGGAGCAATATTGATATAGAAGGGTAAAGTTAATGCCTACGTGTCTAGAGAGCTTATACCGCAGGAAGTAAGATATCCTACTCTTGACTTAGAGTTCGCTGTGGTGATATTTTCCCTGAAGATCTGGAGACATTATCTCTTGGGGGAGAGATTTGAGTTGTATACCGATCATAAAGTTTTTAAAGTACTTATTCCCTCAAAAGGAGTTGAATATGAGGCAGCAAAGGTGGCTGGATTTTTTGGCTACTTATGATTTTGGTATAGAGTGTACACCTAGGAAAGGTAATAAGGTAGAAGATGCTCTCAGTAGAAAACATCAAGATGTGGTATTAGCTATGTTAGTAGATTGGAAGGATCTTGAAGCTTTGGCTAGTTGCGGTGTGCAGTTAAGATCTATTGCTAGTTCTAGACAGGGGACTGCCATGTTTTCCTGTTTAGAAGTTCGTCTAATATTGATCGAAAGGATGGTTTTTTAAATAGAGAGAGGATCTAGTTTTAACTGAGAGGATTAGAAGGCTTGAGGTAGTATCGGAGATCGATGATCTAAAGGATTATAGTCTTGACTAAAGGGGATAGTTGAGAAAGAAGGTTCCATTGTGTGTTCTGAATGCAGAGAACTTAAGAAGAGAAGTTCTGGAAGAATGTCATAGATCCAAGTTTACGATTCATCCAGGTGGGACCAAGATGTATCAAGATATAAAGTGGAATTTCTATTGGGAAGGCATGAAGAGGGATGTTGGTGTGTGGGTTAAGCAGTGCATGAACTGTCAACAAGTGAAGGACGAACATCAAAAACCGAGTGGATTGCTTCATCCCTCAGAGATTCCAGTTGGGAAATGGGATTCGTTATCCATAGATTTTATAGATGGGTTGCCAAGGTCAAGAAGTGGAAATGAGAGTATATGGGTTATTGTGGAAAGGTTGACCAAGAGTGCCCATTTCATTCCAGTCAAGTCAACTAGGACAACACTTTTATTTGCGAAGTTGTTCATGAAGAACATAGTTAGACTTCATGGGATTCCTCGTAGCATAGTCAGCAATAAAGATGCATTATTCACTAGTGATTTTGGAAGAGTCTACAAGAGGTATTGGGTACCAAGCTCAATACTAGTACAACTTATCACCCACTGATGGATGGGTAGACAGAGAGAGTCAACAAAGTAGTCAAGGATTTATTGAGGGCTTGTGTATTAGACTTTGGTGGATCTTAGGAGGAACATCTACATCTAATTGATTTTTCTTATAATAATAGTTATGAGACTAATATAGGAATGATGCCTTTTGAAGCTTTGTATTGAAGGCCATGCAAATCAATAACATGTTGGTTAAAGATTGGAGACAGATTAGTCTTAGGTCCAGATTTGGTTAGAGATGCGTCAGAAAAGATTGAGTTATTTCGAGGACAGATGAAGAAAGCTCAGTCCAGGCAGAAGAGTTACACGATAAGAGGCATAAAGACCTAAAGGTTTTAGTAGAAGACAGGGTTTTCATAAGGTATTACTATAAAGGGTGTAGTATGGTTTGGAAAGTCAGGAATGTTGCCCTGAGATATGTTGGCCCATTCCAGGTTTTAGAAAGGATAGGAAAGCTCGCTTACAGAGTAGATTTGCCAAGAAGTTTGGTAGGTGTCCACAATGTATTCCATGTGTGTCATCTTCGTAAGTTTTTGCATGATCCAAAGGGTACTATACCTCAGACAGAGTTGGAGGACTTGGTGGTAGAGCCTGATTTGAATTTTGTTAGACAACCAATTCAGGTTGTAGCGAGAGATGAGAAAAGATTGTGGACCAAGACAGTCAAGTTGGTGAAAGTTCAGTGGAGCGACAACGAGCAAGACTGTACTTGGGACACAGATGACATGATTCGAGATGCTTATCCTGATCTTCTTTGATGGTATGTCAATATTAGATTTATATAGATTAATTACTAGTAGGGTAGGCTAGTATGGAAGTTAGGAGTTGTACAAATGATTGCTATAGTTTCTACTTAGTCCTTACTGAATTTCGAGGAAGAAATTCTTTAAGTCGGGGAGTCTGTAACACCCCTAATTTTATTAACACCATTTAGGAGATTAAATTAGAATAAATTAAGTAGAATAATGTTGAGCGATAAGGAGATTGAGGTTGGTAAATTAATGTAGTAGTCATGCTATTTAAATCGAACGAGCTTAAACTAGTTAAGTGGTAACTAATTAAACATAAGGGCATTAGGGACAATTGTCGTCCACATTCTCCACCCTTATACTATTATCCCCTTAGCCATACACGTTCATTTTTATAATAAGAAAAACTAAAAACATAAACAAGGAAGAGCAAGGCCGGCCATTAGGAAGAAGGGAAAAATCAAAATAAAGCTTAGCAGAAATCAGTCTCAATCAATCTTCAATTTCCTTATCCAAATAAGGCGAATAATAATCACTATATCTCTATTTTTGGTTTTATAATCAAATGATTTTGGATTTAAGGGTAAATTAATTTTAATGATATACTGGATGATGATATGCTTGATTTATATTTGTTTAGATTAAACAATATTGTTGATTTTAGGGTAAAACCGAAATTAAATGATTTTTTATGCCATGGAAAAATTATGTGTTATGAGAAATATGATTTTGGAGTTGGGTTTCAATTTTTGTAATTTTCCAAGCCGAGAAGAATTAATTTTGAATTTTAAAAGAAAAATATGGTCATTTGGGTTTATAAATTTATTTTGAAAAATATATTAAGAATTTGGCTCTGAAATTTTGATTTGTTAGATAACATGATTAAAGTGAATTTCTGGAATTTTTGGGGATTTTTACTAAGTGATTTAGTGTGGAAATTAAATTATTTTGAAAGGAGGACCTATATTATTTAATGGTTTGGTTAATAGGAAGGGACTATTTGTTAAAAGTTATCCAATTTTTAGACCTGAGAAAATGCGACAGATATTAGCCAAATTATTTGAGAGTTTAAGATTGCCAATCAAATGTTACAAGTAGGCAAGTTGGTTACAAAAAGGTTACTTTATTTGGTAAAAAATAGCTTTTTGCTCAGAAAGGGTTCTGCCTTCTTTGGAAGGACATTTCGACCCAGAGCTCTCGCCTTTGACTTAGTCGAAACCTTCTACCACGAAACCAATACACATGGTATCATTTAGATGGTACGTAGTGGATTGGAGGAAGGCGGAAGGTAGGGTGTAAAAGCGTAGCTTTCGAAGGGATTGGTTCCTTTATTTTATTTTGTCTTAAAGGAAAAAGTGCTTGCCTGTTTATAAAGGGGTTTTGACATAGTCGAAACCTGTGGACGCGTAAGGTACTTCATAAGAAGCTTTTGAAAGAGAGCCGCCGCCTTTGTTTAGAGTAGTAGCTTTCGAAGGAGTTACTTAGATTTTTATTGAAGCTATTGGAAGGGGTAGTTTCAACCATGTTGAATCCCTTCTGTGATTTGATACCTTCAATGGTATTGAAGAAATCAATGCTGTTGAAAGGTACCCTTTGTTTTACAAAATAATAACCACTTCTTACTGCTTTTGAAAAGGGTTAAGGGTCTCAAAGGCAATGGTTTTGGAAGGGGTTTCGAAGCCAACCTTCAATAGTTTTACCCAGATTTTTTAATGCTTTCTAAAGGATGGTTTCGACACCATCAAGCTTCCCTAATACTTTTTGAAATAAAGAATGGTTTCGAAAGAGATGCTTTCGCCTGTGTACACTTTGACACAAAATGATAATTTAAACCCAATGATTTCGACAGAGGTACTTTCAACAGTTTCGGAGGGGTAACCTCTAATGGTTTCAAAAGCTATCCTTCCATTCATTTTGAAAGGGGGTATTTTCACTTGGTTTCGAAGGGTAATCTTCAACGATTTCGAAAGGGATATTTTTGAATGGTTTCGAAGTTATGCTTCTATACTTATATGATAATACTTTAACATGGTCGAAAGGTTTTAGAGATGTTTTAAAGTATTCGAAATGCAGGAGCCTAAGGTTTCAAATATGTTTTTATGGTTTTGAAGGAGGTCATCCTATGAGGTCGAAAGAAAAGTTTCGAAGGTGTCGAAAGGCTTTTTAAATCCAAACTCAATTTTAAGGAAAAACCAATGGCTAAATAAAGGAGTTTTGAAATGATTTCAAGTATGTAAATTTGAAGAAGTATTCCTTGATAAAATTATAGGTTAAAGGGAACAACCATGTTTTTTGTAATTGTTTTCAAGGATATTAAACGCATAAGAGTGGTATCGCTAAGTTGTTATATTTGCTTGGAATATATTCACATGATAAAGAACCCCTAACTATATTTTGAGGGATAAAGAGATAGAAGAACCAGCAAGATGAACCTAATATTGAATATAAATTTATTGAACTCGTGAATGAGTAGAATTGTATCCAGGGAGTCAGGAAGACCAAAATATAGGATGTCTAAACCTTGAAATTGTCTCGAAGATAGGTTCATAGTAAACCCATGAAAACTATGATTAGGAAGTTATTGGGGATAACCAACAAGTACATAGTAAACCCGTGAAAACTATGTATTTAGGGATGGTTGGAAGATGCCAATTGGTTTGCAGTGTATCCATGAAAACTATATCTGGATTAAGAATTGACACTAGTAAAAAGGTTCCTAGTCAACCCATGAAAACTAGGATAAGAACGAAGTTAAGGGGTAATCCATTGGTTCTTAGTCAACCCATGAAAACTAGGATAAAAGATAAGGAGAATGACCAATAAGTTCCGGGGGACCTATGAATCGATTAAGTTAATTACCTGAGGCCTATAGGTCCTTAATGATCCTATGGAAACTATGTAATAGGACAAAGTGTCCATAAATTATTAAAAGATTATTAGTAAAACCATGAAAACTAATAGCTTAATAGTGACCCCAGAAAATATAATCATGACCGGGAGTCAATTAACCCGAGATGGGAAATCCAAGATGTATACATATAAATATATATGCATACCCTCATAAATGTTTTAAATGCTATGTTTTAACCATTGTGGATGCAGGAGCACAATATATGGTTTGAAAAGGTTTTAGGATACTAGTGAAGGGAAAACCCATTTCGCTAAGCGGCGTGGTCTCGATTGATATCTGAATGGATTGAGATGTTAGATTATTATTCATACCAGGCTTTATGTCTGACTCGAAGTTTTTGTTTTGCCCTTAAACTCTTAGGTACTCGATTAATTTTGAGTAGTTTGAGGTTTAGGATTTCCAGGTTCTCTTCTTAGACGAATAAAGCATTCGGAGGCGTGCAAGAGGTAGTTAGTTATTTAGAGTTATATTTTTCCGCTATGTATTTTAGATGTAAAGGCAGACTTATTACCCTTACTATATACTCTGATCAACCAAGAGGGAATCTTCAGATGTCGCTCTTGGCGTATGTGTAATAATTATATTTTTCTGAACATGATTAATGTTCATAGGATTATGTAATGAACATGAATTGTTTTGAATGGAATGTGGTAATGTGTTTTTAATTTATTAATTTTTTTCCGTACTCTTATGATCTGTGTATCAATGTATCTAACACCACCGTATTTGGTCGCCGAGGATTAATAATTATGGATGACTACAACATCCGTAGCTATTAGTTTTTCGGCCTCCAAGTAGGGGGAAGTTACACTTTCTACTTCCTAAGTACCTATGTTACTCTAGAAACATCGGGAAACTTTCTACTTCATAAGTACCGATGTTGGCCTGGCATTGTTAGGAAAATTTCTATTTCCTAAGTACCAGTGTTGCCTCAGCAAGGCTGAGAAACTTTCTATTCCCTAAGCACCGACATTGCTTCGACAATGCCGATAAATTTGTTGTTTACTAAATACCTGTGTTGCCTCGGTAATGTCGGGAAAAATTTAATCTACACGGTTAGTGAGGAACAATCACCATAGTGAACCATCAATGCACTAACTTCTAGAGATAGAAGTTGGTTCTTGACTGAATTCTATCCTTGTTTTCGAAAAATTACTGTTGCTCGAAGATAGGCAACGATAGGAAGACATAACCTTTCATAGGTCAATCAGATGGTTCAACCAGACATCACAAGAATCAGCCACTACACAGGAACAAAGAAACGCCGAAAGGAACTCCTAGGATTGAATTGCTCGTGTGCTAATTTATAGGAATGAAAGCTGGTGGACAACCGAATTTCCTAAATTCAACTTAGAAAGAATTTAGATATAGCCAAAATATAGGCAGCCTCGAGGAAATGCTGCTTGGAACGAAGCTACTTGGTTATCAATTCCCGAAGATATGAATTGGCATATGAATAGAACTTTCATGATGACAGCAATCAAGCTAAGCATGCACAACTAAGGACATGTAGGGACAGTCATGGAAAGTTAGAACTAAAACCACTGGACTTCCGTAATCCTAGAATAGGACTGCGATCCAGACTAGGGACAATAGAATCATGTGTCCCAAACCTCTCTATCTCTCACAGTCACCCTAATACAGATGTTCAAAATAGGTAGTCCTCGGGCAGGGATAGATGCATAAATACTTGATCGAAAGAAATGTTACAAATAAAAACATGAATAACCATGCGGTTGGTTAGATAATGATTCTGTATCACAAAACAGAATATTATGGCAACAAAATCGCTAACAATGGAATGAAGGCTTTTACGTTCGGAAATCAACCATCGCTCATAGTCTGGTAATGACGAGAAAGATCGATGATGTACTTAAGGTATAATTAGATCGTTTGGTTCCAACTTGCAGGAATATTCCATTACCCAAAATTTGGTGATGCTAAGAAGAAACTCCCAGAATGAAACTATCGATACATCGGTTTTTGAAAATAGAAGCAAAAGCTTGGTCGATTCTTTAATCCTACCTTCTAGAATCTTACGTTATCCGAAGGTCCACAACATCAAGAAACACTCCACAGGTTTGAATCATCTGTACGTGATTTACGAAGATAGAAACGAACACATGATTAGGACTCAATGCCGAACTAGAAAGAATTTACTTGAGCAAAAGATGTTAGAAACACATCTTTCTAATGCCTACTGACATCATTATAAAAACTCAGGTCTTAGGATCAAGCAACAAAGTCCCTAGTTCCTAAAGATAGGAGCTATCGTGTCAATCAAACTGGGGCAATTGAACTTATTGCTTAGGAGACCTAACCTCCCAAAACGTATTGGTTTAGTCGTCAAAGTAATCAGCCCTATGGGCTAAGGCATTTACACCAACGCTTTGTCAAATGAGCTTAACTGAGTAGGAAATCAACTGCACATAAACTAGAATAGTCATGAAACTAGCAAGACTAAGCTACCTCATAGTTCTATAAAAATAAATTCTCAAAGCCAAGGAATTAAGCCATTAGTCCCCTGAGACAGAAGCTAGTGTGTAAAACGAATTCCAAAATCCACAAAGGAAGGATATTCGCGATAGAATAACTCATGCACTAGTTTTCGAAGACTGAAGCTATGCTTGATCGAACTTCAAGTACAACTCTACAAGTGTAGCAGTGCCTTGTAATTTAACTGTAATCGGTCACCCTAATATGATAGGAATAATAAGTGAAGCCTAAGTTGCGAAGGACCTTGCTTTTGAAGAAGTGGAAGTACCTTTGCCGGACTAAAGATTGGATGACCGAAAAATCATTTTCAGCAACAAAAATTGGCATTCAACCTTGTCAAGGGAAGTCGTGTATGTTGAACAGTCGGGTTCTGAGGATTGACCGAGGCTGATGCAGTGTGTTATCTGCATGAGAAGAGTCCAATATCCTGAATACTGCAAACAAAACAATATAGCGCAGATAGCTTGCTTACATTTGAAAAAAAAATCCATATCGTCCTTTGAAATTATCTCTTCCACTTACCCGTTATCGATCAACAATCGATAACGGAGCAACTATCTAAAGCGACGCAGGAAGGTTCTCCTTCCAGGATAATTGGAATACAGAAACGTGAAGAGCGATACGATTAAATCATCCACTATATCCAATTTTGGAATAAATTGTTGCATTGGAATTCAAAAAGATCGACGAGAATTTTACCAAATTATCGAGAAGTAAAAGCTAAAGACAAAGAGCAAGACTTTGCTCCAGAAGGGCGTACAATGGTTTGAGATAAAACTTTGCCTCACCGTCGGTTGAAATAAAACTATATGGAACAACTCTAAATCTACATCATGCACCCACATACCGAGCTAAATCCTTTGTAAACAATGGAGCCAAGATTGCATCGTTAATACAAGGAATTGAAATTCAGATCAAAATCAAAAAACGAACACTATCAAAAGTCAGTCAATTGAGAACAACATCTTGATGTGGACTTTGACGACTCACATCGAAAATTCAACAGTCAAAGCCAAATTTGCATGGTAACCTCGATAAGATCAACTATATTTCACAAAATAAAAACTCAAAAGAAGTTACTTCCAGAGCACGCCTTGTTTTGAACGAAAGGCATACTCTGGGTGGCAAATGTTATCTGAGTTTTTAACCCCGCAGAATCTAGAGGAAGCCGAGAGAACTCATCGAGTCAAAATAGCTCAAAAGCCAATCGAAGGGACTAGAACAAGGATTCAAAGAGAGTCAGGAAAAAAGAAAGGAAAATACTCTAAGGGCATGGATCGCTAGCAATCCATGGCATTAACCGAGGGTTCATAAACAAAATCAACGCGAGATAATAGATGCCATCCAAAAGGAAAAGCTCAGAAAACCATTAAGTACATGGATCGCTAGTGATCCATCCACTATAGATCGCTAGCGATCTATACCTTTTCGCCATATCACCATAAACTCTAGAAGAACAAAGTCCAAAAATAGACCAAGTATATGGATCGATAGCGATCCATACTATTTCATCAATCGGCTACTATCTTCATGGAGAAAAGCAAGGGGAAAACACTAAGGCGTTGGCTCGCCTTCGAACCAAACCTATGGATCGCTGGCATAGCCAATGGATTGCTAGCGATACCATCCTTTTGGCTCGAGTCACAGTGTAAACTTCTACGCACCTTCCTGTGTTGATTTGCAAGTATGTGGCAACCAGACTTGGCTCAGTAGCTCTCCAACCTCTATAAATACTCTCATATCTGCAACATAAAGGGGATCCTCTGGACTGGTTGGTGAAACTCCACAGAAAGCATTCTTCACTCTTCTCCTTACTCACAATGGTCATCCAAAAGGTTCACTCTGATTTTCTAGTGAACTCTAGCATTGGGGACTTAATCTAACTAAGGATGTTCAAGAACTTTGTAATCTAATTAATTTTGTAACAGCAACGAGTCAATAATAAAAAATGTAAAGTGGACGTTGGCTTCAAACCAATTGAACTACTATAAAATTTTCTTGTCTTCTTTCCATTTACGCTCTTTTTACATTTATTTTCTATATTATAGCTCTGTAAGAACATGGTTGGTGCTTTCGCACTCAGTCCAAGGTGTTGACCCATTTTTTGGGTTTACACAATATGTCTTCGGAATTCAAGTGTAGTAAGGGAATTCTTATTTTAGAGTAGAATTACATGACCGTTTCGGACGCAAGTCCTACTGTTCAGAATAAACCATCCATCTTCTCACCGTAAGTCTAATGGAGGAAGTCCTGCACTTTTTGAGGCCGAGTCATCGTCTATCGCCCTTCCTTCTTCTACTTCAGCAGTTGAATATGGCCAACTAGTTCCAATCAGTCTGGTCTTAGACCTAACGCCTCATAATTTTAGAGTTATTCTCAATCCACCAGAGAGAGCCTTCTCCATGATTTTTGGTAAGGTCTTGCACAAAATCTGGCTGCAGCATCGCATTCCGGAGGAAGACGTTGGCCTCCCAAAGAAAGATGAATTTTCTCATATGTCGCCTCCAACATATACTGCTCGTCATCGGTATATGTGCTTGAATGGAGAAGTGCCCCCCTTTAATGAATTTTTGAGAGAACCCTCTCAAACTTAGGAATCGCTCTATTTTAGATTCTTTCCAATGGATGTGCTATTCTAATCTGCCTGCACGTTCTTTTCATGTGGACTCTCAACTATGCCCTGAGCTTTGACGTGTTAATATATTTTCTCTCGTTCAAAAGAAGAGTATGTCCATCTTTAGTTGTGATTGAGGTTCGAAGAAACCGCAAAATAGTGTTGCGACTTTAGCGCAATTTACCTCAATTCAAGACTCAGTACTTCTTTGTCAAATGTCTAGAGGGATTCAATTGTCTTTGGACAATATAGGGTAGTTTTTTTCTTACTTATAAAGCTCTGATATGTTCCTATAGAATTTCTAATGAGTCAAATACTTACCACAGTTATTCTAAGGCCGAACAAGAACTTATCTGTTGATGAAACTTTCTGAAACTTGACGTATGCGATCCACTTCTTTGTCTCATGGTTCTAAAGAGGGTGTTTTTTAAGAGAGGAAAGGCTTGTCCGGCGAGTCGATTAAAGAGGCTCACGAGGGAAAAGAAGCTGTGATCGAAACCAGTCGCCCAGCTAGAATGCCCCCGATTTTGGAAGAGGAGGAAGAGGAGTTTAATCAAAGAGAAGGCAAGGCTGCGATAGACATATAAAAGGAGGAAGGTGAGACTGAGAGTAGCGGCGATGAGTCCTCCTCCATTGACGATGATGATTTCTATGCAGAATCCGACGATGGAGATTCTGAATCATGTGGCGAGGCTCTAGGGATGAGTACCGTTGATCCGAGCTCGCCTCCCCTAGACATGAGTGGTAAAGATGATGATTTAGAAGTTAGACGACGTCGGGATTGTCCAATTAAAAATGCTGGCATAGACTTCGGAGATTAGAGCGATGTTTACATCGATTTGAAGCACTCATGGGGGAAGACCTCAAATTTGAGGAGGTGACTCCTTATCTAGGCCATGTTGTGCCCGAAGTTAGTCTGATTCCTTCCATGACGTATGCCGGATCAGGTTTGTGACGTTATTGTAGGCTCTCCCTTAAACACATTACACGTTTCACTAAGGGTACACTCACTTATACACATATTTTTCATGCTTATTTTCCATTTCTAAGGCTCTTTATTTGTTCTTCATGTCAGGTATCATGAGAGGACGTGACCTTTACAATGATCTTGAGGAATTTACCGACTCTCCATGCTGGTCGAAACGATCTTCCAGCCATCACTAGCCTCGTGAAACAGAGGGGGAATAGAGAAGAAGAAAATATTTTGAGGCTGAAGTTCGTCGCCGAGACAAGAGGGAATGGGGTCGAGTGTACAAAGGCGGATACGAGAAAAGAAAGACTTTCGATGAGCAAGAGGAGCCGTCTAAAAGTAAAAAGTTGATCGTGGTTCTCATTCTTCGAAACAACAAACCTTCTCTCTGGCACCCGCTTCAGTTAGTCCTGAAATCCCAGTCTCTTCTGCCTTCATTCCATCTTCATCTCAAATTCCCTCATCTCATGTGGTGCTCGCCGTTGGTTCTTCATGCTTACACCAGAGATATGCCTATGTTCTTCCGTCTTGTCCTTCCAGGCTTGAAGTAGTGCTCCTAGGTGGTTTTTGAGGGGAGTTAAATTTGATCGCAATCTTCTTCCTATTCGCAAAGACACATACAGGCTCTACCTCCAAGAAATCCAAAATGATTTAGAACAGGCCGAGGGTTGGGAGAAATTGTGCAAACAACTGGCGGACCCGAACTGCAATAACTATCAAGAAATCCTCTCCTTTGAATGAAAGAAGGATGACTTCGAAAAAGCATTGGCGGAACGTGATGCCAAAGTCCGCCTGGAAGGAGAAAGAGACGCAGTGCTTTCAGAAAGTAAGAATAGAACTGGCATGCTAAAAGAGCTAAAAGAGGCCTATGAGAGAATAGAGATTGTCTACAGGAAAAAATTAAGAAGTCTCATGTAGAAGAAGCCAAGTTGAAATAGGAGGTGGCAGCTTGCAATGCAACAATTTAGGCCTAAAAGAAGACCATTTTCGAATATGACCTTATCATAGAGGGGTATAATTAAACGATTGCAGAAAACGAAGAATTTGTGAAGTTGCGCGATAAAACCATCTCCGACCAGGCTGAGACAATCACCTTGCTCCAGGATCGAGTTGCACAGCTTAGCTTCGATAAAGCCCGCATCGAAGTTGAAAAGCCAACCGTTACGGCAGATTACATTGAGCTTTAGAACATCATCGAGAGAAAGATGGAGAAGTTGGATGAGACCATCATAAACTTTTATGTCAACGCCCTGTTGCACCAAGGGAGTCTCAGTTACTTGGGTCCTAAATTCCTACGCACTCTCGCCGTGGTTTGGGAGGAAATCTTCACCTATTTACATGAGAGCAGGGATGTTTACACTAAGCTAGAACTAGAGAATGCTTATCTCAATGAATAATCAAAGAAAGCTTTGCTAAAGGGTTGGGAGATTTCAAGAATTGAAAGGGAGAAGGAAGCTGCTGATGCTGCTACGACAACGAATGTTGAAGCATTGCCAGAGCCTTTTATTTCTAGTTTTGGCGAATCATCGAGGCAACCCTGTGATCCACCGACAAGTTCTGGCTTGAAGCTTCTCCGTGGGTTGTGAAACTGTCCATGAAGGGAGAAGGCGGTGAATATGAGGTTGAAATTATAGGTCACTTTTCCAGTGCAAGTAATCTTCTTGCTTCTCCCAAGTTTGGGAAATTTTAACTCATGCCGCAAGAGCAGAACGAACTTAACGCTTTCAGTTTTGATCTTATAGGTCCATCTTCCTTATATGTCGATCCACCGGTTTCCTCAATGCCTTGACCTGTCGCTATTTCAACCGCGTCCGTGCTTGTCTCTGTAGCTTGTCACGTTGTCGTATCCGTCTCGCAGCCGGGCTGGAGTCCAAGAAAATCGCTGCATTGCATGGCTTTGATGATCCTTCCGTATCTTTGGAGGGTGAATTCACAATTGCCGAAGTTCGAGAGCAAGAGATTTAGATAGAGCAGTCATGTAAATCTCAATAACAACCGCTGCCATCAAGAAGGAGAAAGATGAAGCGATAAAGTCCTCTAAGAGCTCTCGTAGATCTCGAAAGCGCAAGACTAAAGGGGAAACTTTCGAGAAAGTTAGAGAGCAGGAAGAAGATATCAACACCGATGACATAGTTGACATTATCGGCAGCAATACTACTCCTAAGGGGAACCAGAAACTTCAGACGGAAGGCGGGAAGAGGAGTGGCGAAAAAAGATGTTGGGAAGCTTGGATGGTGGTTAATCAGATTTTGAGTCATTTTGTGTGTTTTGTTCAGGTGTAGAGTCTGCACTTACTGCTTTTGTTGCGTTGTCTGTACTTTTTTATTTTGTTGGCTAGTATTGTGTGGGTATGAACCCTGCATTTTTACCTTGTATAGAAAAGAGTTATAAGTTATACATTACTGACATTTTGACTGTAACTTCACTTGTCTGTTTGTCTATGTTCTGCGCATTTATGTCTATTTTTCTTACTTCTATTTTATTTTATCTAGTTATGTAAGTACAGCCAAAATTCTTTATTTGAAGTTATAGAACTTGTGAAGTATTTTTTTTTTTTTGAGTATTTCTACTTGAGTACCAGTGTATAACCCCCAGTTTACAGGGCTGCTTACTTTGAACACTTGGAAAACGATCAGTGACTTATGGTTTGAATAGTCTGCATACTCACTATACGAAAAATAAATTAGATGGCAACATGGAATAGCGTTGGAAAGCTTCTTGCCATCTTTGACAACCCGCGCTTACAAAAATAGCGTGTTTACATGCTATATCATGCGAGCCTTCTCCATTAAGACCAAAACATAAAAGAAAAGGAGGTAAATATTTTCCTTCCCTTCCACTTCCCCAACTCTACATTTTGCTCCCAAAACCTCTTTTCCCCACTATGCTCAGAAAGCCCTTACAACCTCCGTTCTTTCTCGATCCAACCGCTAAACTATCGGTTGACCTCGATCTAGAAGCCCTAGTATCTCCTATTTCCACTGAAGGAAACCCTAGCTCAAGTATACTATTTTCATATTCTTTTTTTTTTTACCAAATTCAATATGTTCAATTTTTTCATTTTGCATTTTTTTTTGTTTAGTCCTTTTAATTTATTAATTTAACCTATTCAATTTATTTAGTTCGATTGATGTTTTGGTTATATTTAAAGTAAATTGTATTGCAGGAACAACATTGTTCTATGTATTACTTGGCTGTTTAGGGTATGCAACATTTGAAAGTAAAGTCCTATGCAATATTCTTACAGGATTTTATGAGCCCTTTTGGTTAATTGATAAAGCTAATCTTCCAGAGATTATACACCTTGGTGGAGCATACAAGGTATAATGGTTTTTCACTTCTTCTTTAGTTTTTTTAGCAAGTTAATGCCAAATTGATATGAAATGGGATTTTCTTTCAATATGTATGCATTTAACATATCATATGATGTGTTACTGGTATATCAAATTAATAAGAAATGATTTCACTTAATTTGATCTCAAGAATGATTTTTAATGATGTGAAATGATAAACCCTCAAATACTTTCTTAGATCTGAATTAATTTAACGTAAATTTTGTCAAATATTTAATTTTTCAATATATAAACATGCATATTATCCTCTTGCTCTCTTGATAGGAGTAACGAACTAATATGTACCTTTCTTTCTATTGTATTGATATTTCTTTTCAAACATATCAAGCAATGTGCAATCCTTTTAACTTAGGTCTGAGCATTAAATGTATCTGCTTTATAAATCATACTCCACGTAAGTTTTTTATGATCTATATTAATCCATGCCAAACTTTTTCCTTATAGATCTAATCAAGAATTCCAAAAATAGTTTTTTATTATAAATTTCAAATCAATATAAATCCATGCTTAACCATATTTTATTGATCAACATCATGCATTTTATCTTAGCCAAACTATTAGTTTAGCTTACCAAACTAATAGAAGCTTGTTTTACATTAGCAGATGTTCTATAGAATTTCTTAAACACAATAGTGAAACTCATATTTCACCATCTTAAGAATTTGGAATGAATATTCTATTTTTAATGTGCATATTTGTGTGAATCTAGCAAGTACAATCTTGATCCCACCATTTTTGTTCATTAGACCATTGTACACCGAAATAAAATTCTAATATCCATAAACTATATACAACAATTTTAAAATTTAAGAATAATTCATAAGAAACATGGATGTATTACTTTATCAGTTTGATGTTGTGTGTCCCATATCAGACTTATGTATCTAGTAACATCAGTTCAATTTGTTGGCAAAAAGTAAAAATAAAATAAGCGAGGTCAAAAATGAGAGGCAACTATAAGGAAATTTTCTTTCATTGCCTTATTTCATTAATTATACCTATTATGTATTTGCGTATGAAATATTGAATGAACTTATAAAATCCCTTCTACTTTTCCATTTTTTTTTATTTTCTACTTCCCAATTTTTTAATTATACTTCCATTTTTTATGATGAATATTTTATGCGTTCTCGGTAATTACTTCTTTTGCTATGATTATGAGAAAATAAACCCTGCATTTTATTCTCTTATTAAATAAGGTTTTCACTCATCTTTTGCAAATAGATCAAATTAGTTGACTTAAAACATCCAAAAACACTCTATTTTCATATATATTTTCTTCAATTTGAGTTCTCTGTTTTGATTTTTTTTTTTTTTTTTTTTTTGAAATGGTACTTTATATACAACAAATCATTTAGACAACATATCCCATGTCAATAAATGTTCGAAAGCAAGTTTCGAACTTGTGACCTCTTGCACCAAAGCCGAATCAATTAACCACTTGGACAATGGTGCTTGTCTCTCTGTTTTGATTTTGTTACAAATTAATTTTACCATTCTAGATTTTTTTCCTTAATTTTTGATCATGCAATCCAAGGATTCTTCATTACATGTTCTGGATTCTTTTGGCCTACAATTTCATGTACACTTGCAGCTTTAGGGTATTTTCCCTTTAAAAACGTTTATTATTGAGCTGCATTCTGTATATGCTGACTTGACAATGGTTGATATATTAATTTAGCCGAGGCTTTATCCATCAATTTTTTTTTTGGTATTCCTCTATGAGAAATTTTACTTCCGAAGTGATTAATCAAATTCAATTCCCATAGCAGATCTTTACCATTAACATTTGCTAAGATTATTTGTTTCAAAGTAAATTATGGCTTTCTCTTAGTTAAATTGAAATATTTGACAAATATCCTAACAAGGATTTGATTCTGAATAACATTTTACTATACTTTACAGCTAATAAGAATATGTGGATCTGAAAGCTAATGTAAGGATAATGTTAAATTAGTAAAAGTTGAATTTAGTAAACTGTAGATAAGCATAACTAATAATTAGTGAGTTGAGGCTATAGTATCCTATAAAATATTTCACTTCGTAAATTTATCAAGTGAACATTAAATTGTATGTACTGGAATATGTGGTTTCTAAAGAAAATTAAACTAAGTAAATTATAGATAATCTAACTTATAAATAGTGACTTGAGGTTATATTGTTGTTTCAAAAACATTTCACGAAGGAACAGAAGTACCTTAACATTTTTGTTTTAATTTAACAAATTTTTATTGTAGGAAGAAAATATGTGTAGTTATGAGCCTTATTACCTTGATTTATCCTACATACCTTGATTTATCCTACATACAAGCTATTCCTTAAACATCTTAAGTTTATTAATTGATTTTCTTTACCCTGAACAAGAACACACACATATTTAGTAAGAATGAACTATAAATTCTGATCTTTCTTTTGTTTTTCCAAAACCATTGAACCAATAATTCATGTTTTATTTAGAACATTTTCTTTCTTTTGCACATTTTTTTCAACTCTTTCTATTTTATTTTGGGTGCATGAATAAAATATATAGATATGAAATAGTAAAATACATTCATAGTTATTCAAAGACAATCTTTAGTTTTTGATTTCTTTGACTGAAAGCTAAATCATATAATCATTGCAACATAAATGACTGGAATCTATGGCTGGATTGAAACAGATCGAAAGCAAGTCAACTTAAAGCATCTAAGTTTAGCAAAATAAACCAGGGACGACATCAGATCCAAAGTGAGATAGAAATGTGAGACAACAATAAGGAATGCCTAAACAACTGAAACAAAACTGAAGCTCTAGGTAGTTCATGGCCGAAGCAAAGTGTGTGTTGAAAACTGATTGGTGAGGCCTTAAGCTATATGCATAGCTGCTAAACATAGCTAGAATGTAGTCGTATGAAGTTGATGCACACCTAAGACAGTTCTTTCTAAGTTATGCTGCAGAATATAATACATTGAGATGATATGCATGCTAAAGTGGCATTTGGCTTAGATGCATGATGATCTGAGAGTTATATTAGTCTATGGAATGAGCTTATTTCAAAAAGGCTAGCATGTAGAATGAGCAGTGAAAGGCATTTGGTACATCGCATCATTTTAAGTATCAAATGTTGTGCAAACTTGACGTCGAACATGGTTGGTTAAAGTTCATGTCTAAAGTGGAAAGGTAGATAGTTGAAGCATTGTTAGTTTATGCAGGTAACGAAAGTAGCAGATAGGCTGAATTCTGAAAAATAGGTAGATAGACTCAACATGCTACTATTTTTATCTAAATAATTTGTTGCACATTTTATTCTTGCAAGAGAAGTATATAGTCGCAAACAATCCTTAAAAGGGCAATATCTATGCACTGCTTAAAGATCTTGCCAAATAAGAAGGATTTTGACAAATGCTTTTCACATAGGTATTAATTTCTATATTCAAACTAATTCATGAAACTTCATTTGCTTAACATGATACAAAATTATGTTTCTTTCCTTTCAGACCCATGTCTGTATGCATTTTATCCAATCTAGACATGCAAACGATCATTGAGAAGCTTGTGGTTTCCAATGCATCGGAAGCAAGGGATTCCTGATCAAACCCCTTAGTCATGCATAAAAATGGTTGGTATCTGTATCATAGCCAAAATTTTCAAAGTTGTTTCAACCTTATTTGGGGTCTTTAGGAAGAAGGTAGCAGATTAGGTACCTTTTCTTATTGACTACACTTTTCTAATTACATGAATTTATACTTAGTAAGTACAACCCTTTTATAAATGGTGGATGCATGCAATTTAAAATTCATTTACTGTTCAAGAATATTTTTGCAAAAAAAGGACACAAGTAACTTTGCTGGTCTAACATATTAGCTAAGGGATAGTTAATAAATTCTCCTCTTTGTCATTTACTATAGTTATAAAACCCCATATTTTATTACTTCCATTAACCATATTTTAGTGTAAAATGTTGGTCAAGAGACTAAACTCAATCATTATAATCAAAATATATGACAATTTAAACTCACTTGCCTAGTCTAAGAAATAAACGAGTAATATCAAAATTATTATGTGTTTTGTTTGATGAATAGTATGTTTACTTGTTCTTCTGGTGGAACGAGGCATTATTTCTTCTATATTCCTTGGAGGGTTGATCTCTGTTAACAGATGATATATTATTTCAATTTTTACCATAACAAATTAAAAGAACTGAAGCATTACTGTATAGCAAAAGGCTTCCATTACCTTATATTTTTTATTTCTCTTATTTGGTTTGGGCCGGGTTGTTTAGCCTAAGACTATAACGTATAAATAGACAATGCATTGTATAAATGAATGTATGAAAACAGAGAGCGGCGTCATTGGTCTTTTCATTTTCAATATTCAGTCTTCCATTTGATCAACACAACTTCCTGAATACTCATCAAAACATAAATTCAATATTACTTAAAATTTTATCATGGTATCAAAGCCATTACTACGAGCCTAACAACATTTCTGAAATCTATCAAGAACTTAAGCTTCGTTTTTTCATTTGAAACATATTAGAGTTCAATGTTCTTTGGAGCATTTCTGAAATTCCTTTCGAAACAAGAAGTTTATTGATATTCAAGAAATCATCAAAGAAATTTCATCATTTGATTTCTTGAAACTCATCAGGTATATTTCATCATTTGGGTTAATAAAATTGAATTTGCCTATAAAACAGGTACCATGCCAAAGAAATAGATAAATTTTTGGCTGCAACAAGTTTTATAGAAAAGGGGTGCAAATTCAGTTGCAAGAAGCATCCTAAAAGTCATTTTTAAAAATAAAGAAAGCAATCATAAGTAGAAAGATAGTCATAGCCCTGCCAAGAATCCATCAGATTATATTATCATCGTTGGATTCGGCTGCAACATACCTGATCTGTCTCTAGTCAAGCCTTCTTGAAATTGCAAGTTCTTTTGTTTCCTCTGTGACTATTTCTTTGTAACTGATTTTTTATGGCTGAAGGAGATAACTCATCAGCAACATCAGATGCTAATCTCAATTCTTAACAGCAGACAATTGATGCAGCAGAAAAGTTGATCAAAACTGTCATTAGCCCCCAAAGTCAGCTTATTACCATCCATCTAGAAGAAGATAATTATCTTCTATGGAAGCTTCAAGTTGAAATTACCATACAAGGATATGGCCTTGAAAATTTTATTCTTGGCACTGATTCAATTCCCCCAAGATTCATTGCTGGTACACAAGGGAAAACAGTTAGCAGTGAAGAATACACAAGATATTATAGGCAAGATGGATTAATAAGTTCTTGGTTGCTACCATCTATCAATACAAAGCTATTATCACAAGTTATATGCTGTAATCTGCTAATGAAATATGGATAACGTTAGAAAGAATATTCAACACACAATCTGCTGCAAAGATTATGCACTACAAGAGACAACTTCAAGTGTCAGCAAGGATAATCAGGCCATGAGAGATTATTTGGCCTAGGTTAATAACATATGCAACATATTAGAAGCAGCTGGGATTACTATTACAAAAACTGAACATGTATTATCCATATTGAATGTCCTCAGTGATGTGTATGAGGCGAGTTGCATTTTTATCATCTCAACCCACCTTACCATCTATGGAGTATGTTCACTCAACAATGCTTGCTCATAAAGAAAGACTTGATGATAAGAGACCTCAAGATTCAGACCTATCAATCAATTATGCTACTAATAATAAAAAAAAGAGGTTCAAGTATCAATAAACAAGGCCATTCTTATCAAAGAGGTGGTAACTCAAATAGATCTAGAGGCAGAGGAAGGTGGGGAAACAACAACAACAATAACAATAGACCAAGATGCAAAATCTGTAAGAAATTGGTTCGTACAGCAATGAAGTGTTACTTCAGATTCAAGGCCAATTACATACCTAGTCAAAATCAATATAATCAAAGAAATGGTAATCCCAGTATCAATATAGCACGTGTGCAATATGTACAAACAGTCTATCTAATAATACCAGAGCAATCAATCAAGATACTACAGCAAAGTTAGAACATATACATAATGAAAGTTGGTATCCAGATTCAGGGGCCACAAATCACATTACTAGCAATCTTGACAATTTGAACCTTGGCAATAAAGAGTACAAAGGTAAACAAACAATTTGCATGGGACATGGTGAGTCTATTAATATTACTTATACTGGAAATGCATCAATCAAAGTTGCAAGACAGTTATTTTTGAATAATTTGTTAAGAGTGCTAAAGATAAAGAAAAATCTCATGAGTGTCTCTCTATTTACTATTGATAATAATGTTTATTTTGAATTTTATCCAAATTATTGTTTAGTTAGAGACATTCTTACTAAAGAAATTTTCTTACAGGGTAATGCCGTGGGAGGTCTGTACAGATTAAATCTTATTAGTTCAAAAAAGTTTGTGAGAAATCATTAATATTGCAATATTGCTGAAGTTAGTCAGATAAAGAAAAATAAAGATGTATTTGATCTTTGGCATTATAAATTTGGCCATCCTAATGCAAATGTAGTTAAAAAGTTCTCAATGAAAGTAAAATTGATTCTATTGATATATCTTTGCCATATGTATGTTCTTATTGTCAAATGGGTAAGAGTCACAAATTAGCATTCAGTGATTCTTTAACTGTATATTCAAAACCATTGGAATTAGTGCAACAGACTTATGGGGTCCAGATCCAATATATTCTGACTATGTCTATAGGTATTATGTACCATTTATTGGTGCTTTTTCAAGGTATACATGGACACATTTTTTGAAGTCTAAATCTGAAACATGTAAAGTTGTTATTCACTTTATATCCCTAGCAGAAAAGCAAACTGGCTATTAAGTTGAAATCATGCAAAATGATGGTGGGACTGAGTATAAACCACTCAGTAGTTATTTCAACAAAAAAAGGAATATTTCATAGAACTACTTGTCCCTATACATCTGAACAAAATGGGTTAGCTGAAAGAAAACATAGACATATTATTGAGACAGGTCTTACTTTATTAGCTCAGGCATCTTTGCCATTGAAATTTTGGTCTGAGTCTTTTAATACAGCTGTTTATCTAATTAATAGATTGCCAACAAAGGTTCTTAATGGAATATCACCTATAGAAAAATTATTTGGAGTTAAACCTGACTATCAATACTTGAGAACCTTTGGATGTCTATGTTTTCCCTACTTAAAATCTTACAATAGCAATAAATTAGATTTCAGATCAAAACCATGTACATTCTTGGGGTATGGAACCAATCAAAAAGGTTATAAATGTCATGATGATAATGGAAGGATATATGTTAGCAGACATGTTGTGTTTAATGAGAAGGTATTTCCTTTCAACAATTCCGCAATAAAAACAAGTAGAAAGATTTATAATCCAAATGTATCCATGCCTGACATACCTAATATACTGATGATCTACAAACTTAGAAGACTGAAAGGATCGTTGGAGCTGATGATTCTCAACACATAGTTCTTGATCAACTAGGTCATGAATCATCTGAGCAGTCCAACTATCACAGCCAATCTTCTACAAATTCAAATATACAGTCACAACAAGTAAGTGAAAGCTATGCAAAAAATCAGGAAGATCAATCAGAAAATAGCAATACAAATGAAGAAGTACAACCACAAACAAGAGCAGGTCATCCCATGATCATAAGAGCAAAAAGTGGTATTTTCAAACCAAATTTATATACTGTTGTAACCAATATAGAAGAGCCTGAAACTTTTGAGCAAGCTATTATTGACAAGAACTGGAAAGCAGCTATGGATGAGGAATATAATGCTCTCATGAAAAACAAAACATGGAGTTTAGTATATCCTCCATAGAATAAAAGTATAATTGGGTGCAAATGGATCTTCAAAATAAGAAAAAACCAGATGGAACAGTAGCTAGATACAAGGCCGGACTTATGGCTAAGGGTTACACACAGGAGTACGGATTTGATTACAATGAGACAATTTCTCCTGTAGTCAAACCTACAACCATAAGAATTATTTTGTCTATTGCTTTATATAAACGTTGGAATATTAGACAACTTGATGTTAATAATGCTTGTTTGAGTGGCACTTTGCAGGAAGAAGTATTTATGGAGCAACCTCAATTGTATAACCAAGATATGAATCTTGTCTGTAAATTGAATAAGGCCATATATGGTCTTAAACAGGCTCCAAGAGTCTGGTTTGATAAACTGAAAAGCACATTATCTACATTCGGTTATTAGTCTACCAAATTAGATAATTCTTTCTTCATCAAGCTCAATAAAAATTCATGTATGTATATTCTGATATATGTTGATGATTTAATTATTACAGGGGATGCCGGAAATGAAATCAACAAACTTACTTGGTATCTTGATGAACAATTTTCAATTAGGGATCTTGGTGACTTAAATTATTTTTTGGACATAGAAGTCAAATGGAGGTCGAATTCAACAATGTTCTTAAGTCAACAGAAATATATTTCAGAGCTACTATTCAAAACAAAAATGGACAGAGCAAAGCCTCAACCAGCACTAATGATAAGCAGTCAGCAATTGATGAAAAACAAAGGAGAACCCTTGACTAATATATAGAAGTGTTGTTGATGCTTTTCCATATGAAACTATCACTAAACCAGATATATCATTTTGTGTGAATAAAGTTTGTCATTTTATGTAGGAATCACTAGATAATAATTGGAAAGCAGTTAAAAGAATATTGAGATATCTAAAAGGAAATGCGATAGTCTTACTTTAACTGGATATTCAGATACAGATTGGGCTACCGATTTAGATGATAGAAGATCTGTAACATGATATTGCATTTATCTTGGAAATAATCCTATATCATGGTGTTCGAATAAATAGTCTACAATATCCAGATCTAGCACAAAAGCAGAATATAGAAGTGTGGCTAGTGCAACAACAAAGATGACTTAGATTCAGTCGTTATTAAGTGAACTAAACATCAAGTTACAGACCAAACCAACTTTGTGGTACGATAATCAAAGTGCAGTATACATGGCAGCTAACCCTATTCAACATCCGAAGATAAAACATATAGAAATTGATCTTTATTTTGTTGAGAGCATGCGTTAAAAGGAAACTTACAAATAGACTATGTACCTGCACCTTACCAACGAGCCGATGCTCTCATGAAGGCTTTATCTACTCGAAACTTTGTCAGATTTCGAAGCGACTTGAATGTAAAAGAGATTCCAAAGGATACAAGAGAAGCTACCGGCTAATATGATTCTTTTCAGTGCAAAATTCATCATCGATTTCCATTCTCTGCAAGTTTGAGTTTATTCCATTGCAAAAGAGCTTAGATCCATATGAGATTTGAGTAGGTCTACTCATTTCGATTCTATTTTTCTTAAAAGACTGGATTTTTTTGAAAATTTGAAGCCGTCGATATAAAGTTTTGGTTGTCATGCCCTAACCCTAACCCTAACTTCAGTTTAAGGGAGAGGGATAAAAGAACTGAAATATTACCATATAGAAAGAGGCTTCCATTACCTTATACTTTTTTATTTCTCTTATTTGGTTTGGGCTAGGTAGTTTGGCCTAAGACTATAATGTATAAATAGACTATGTATTGTATCAGTGAATGTATGAAAACAGAGAGCGAAATCATTACTCTTTTCATTTTTCATATTCAATCTTCCAGTTGATCGATACAACTTCCTGAATACTCAACAAAACACAAATCCAACATTACGCAAAACTTTATCACAAATATTTGGTTTTCTACCATCAAAGCAACTAGTTTTCTCATTAAGCTATTATGAATGCATATTGGGGAAAAATATGTGCATAAAAATATTACCTATAATTTTATAGTTGTATTCAGGAAGTAGACATAAAACTTTATTGACTTCAATTTTACAAAAAATGTTACCGCACAACTGTTGGAATTCCTTAAGAATAAGTTGAATGAAATATACAAAGTCCCACATCTCCAAATAGTGAGAGCTATATTGGTTTAAATATAGCTTTCTCATGAGGAGGTTGGGGGCCTGGGGCTCCCAAATGTATGCTTCGTTGTGAGGAGGGAGATTATGCATCACCACCACACGCGCGCGCGCTGCCGCCGCCGTCCGTCCGACCGAACCGGGCCGGGCCGGGCCGGATACGGGTACGGGTCTAAAATGACCATTCTTTTGCTGGGCCATTGTTAATAGTTTTTTGGGCTTCAGCTGAAACTGGGCTGGGCCCGGAATATGAAGAGAAGCAGCAGGCGGGTAAAAACGGACGCGGGACTGAAGAGACATGACTTCTGAAGCGCGCGCAAACGAACAGGTGCGGCCCATGTGAGGAGACGCGGCCGAACAGCAGGCAGGTGCGATGAAAAAGCAACAGGCGCGACCGTTTGGACAAACGGGTGCAGTCGCGACCGTTCGAAGGGATACAGACCAATTATAAATAAGGAGGAAAACTGATCACTTTCCTCACCGAATTTTTAATCTAACTTATTTCTTCTCTTCTAAACACAACTGCTGTTCTAATATTTAAATCACAGAGTGATATACTCATTACAATTTCGTGCAGAATTCGTCTGTTGTATCTTGGGAGAATTTTGAAATAAAAATTCTTAAGGAAATCGTTACAACGAGCCTCAGACGTAATCCGGTTAGAATTCTAGTCTGATTGTATATTTATATACATTGTTCTATATTTCTATCCATTATTCTGGTTATACTGTTTATTCAAAATAGTATAATGCTGTTGTTGTAATTTATTTACAACATTCATATTGTTATAATAATTACTACAGAATTCCAGTGTAGTGGAAATCTAAGTTATAAACTTGTGCGACGAGTTTATAATTGATTATTCTCTGTTTTGGTATACTAGACATATAACATCTTAAGAATGTTACTGTTTTCTTACTAAAACAGAGATGGCAGCAGTCGAATTTTCAAAGAATTCTACTCACAACAGACCTGAACCGTTCAAGGGAGATGGTGATGATTTCTGGAAATGGCAAAATCAAATGTTGTTTTATCTCACCACACTTGGTCTGCAAAAGTATCTCGAGGAGGAGGAACCGATTCCTGCACCAGGCAAGGAAGCAGAGGTGAATACGTGGAAGCATTCCGATTTTTTATGCAGAAACTATATTCCGAATTGTCTTGACAAGATGTTATACAAAGTATATCAGCCTTCAAAGACATCAAAAGAACTCTGGAATGCACTTACCACAAAGTACAAGACGCAGAATATCAGTCTTAAGAAATTCATTGTAGACAAATTCATGGATTACAAGGTGGTTGACTCCAAACCGGTGACTGCTCAACTGCATGAATTGCAAATCATCATTCATGAACTCGAAGCGGAAGGTCATGTGGTTGGAGAATCGTTTTTGGTTGAAGCCATCATGGGAAAACTGCCGCCGTCATGGAGAGATTACCGCAACTATCTAAAGCATAAGAAGAAGGAAATCTCTTTATAGGATCTCATAGTCCGATTGAGAATTGAGGCAGATAACCGTGGAATAACAAAACAAAGCGAGGAGGCATTTGTGGCTGAAGGGTCAAAGACTAAAAACAAAAAGAAGAATTTCCAGAAGAAAAGGAAAGCTCAAGACAACAAACCAAAAGACAACAAACGAACCAAGAAATTTAATGGCGAATGTTGGGTTTGTGGAAAAGTTGGACATGCCGCTAGAAATTGCAGACTCAAGAAGGAACGCAATAAAGAGGCAAATATAGTAGATAACATGGAAGTAGACGAGTCCAACTTCTCGGCGGTGATATCTGAATGCAATCTGGTTCAGAATCCTAACCAATGGTGGGTAGATACAGGCGCTACTCGTCATGTCTGTTCTGACAAATCCATGTTTTCTACATATCAGAAATTCGATCACGAAGAAAAACTCTACATGGGTAATTCTGCAGTTTCCATGATCGAAGGCAGTGGTGCAGTAATCCTCAAGTTTACTTCTGGAAAAACTGTTAAGTTGAATAACGTGCTCCACGTTCCAGACATACACAAGAATCTCATCTCTGGTGCAGTTCTATCAAAGAAGGGATTCAAGATGGTGTTCGAGTCAGACAAGATGGTTCTGTCCAAAGCTGGAATGCATATCGAAAGGGGATATTTATGTGATGGCATATTTAAGGCAAATGTAGCCATTATCAGCAATAAAACTATGTATTCTGATTGTGCTATTAATAAAATTGAAGTTTCTTACTTGCTTGAGCACGAAATTTTACTATGGCACGATAGATTAGGGCACATAAACTTTCGAAAAATGAAGAAATTATCAAACTTGGGATTGATTTCAAATTTCCAAGTAGATAAGAACTACAAATGTGAGACATGTGTAGAAGCAAAAATGGTCAAACAACCATTTAAATCTGTTGACAGAAGCACCGAACCATTAGGTTTGGTACATACAGATTTATGTGATTTTAAATCACTACCTACAAGAGGTGGAAAAAAGTATTTCATTACTTTTATTGACGATTATACGCGATATTGCTATGTATATCTTTTAAATAGTAAAGATGAAGCAATAACAGCGTTTATAAAATACAAGGCTGAGGTAGAAAATCAGTTAAATAAAAAGATCAAGATATTGAGATCTGATCGAGGTGGAGAATATGAGTCACCGTTTGAACAGTTCAGTGCAGAGAATGGAATAGTTCATCAAACAACAGCACCATATTCACCACAACAAAATGGTGTAGCCGAGAGGAAGAACAGAACGTTAAAAGACATGATTACTGCCATGCTTTTAACTTCTGGTCTACCGACGAACTTGTGGGGGGAAGCATTAAATATGTCTAATCACATATTAAACAAAGTTCCTCACAATAAAACGGAAACAATTCCATATGAGATATGGAAAGGACACAAACCAAGCTTTAAATACCTCAAAGTGTGGGGGTGCTTGGCAAAAGTTCCAGTTCCGCCTCCCAAGAGAGTCAAACTTGGACCAAAAACAGTAGATTGTTATTATCTTGGGCCAGCCCAAAATAGTAGTGCCTACAGATTTTTGGTATTCAAGTCTGATATAACTGATATTCATGTAAATACAATCATGGAATCAAGAGATGCATCATTCTTTGAAGATGTGTTTCCGCACAAAAGAAATGAAGGAAATAATGTCCCAAAAAGGACAAGGGAAGAATCAAACGATTCGCATGAAGATGAAACTCATCATGAAATTGAGGATGCTGAACCAAGAAGAAGTGCAAGGGCTAGAACTTCCAAAACATTTGGTTCGGACTTTTTTACATATGTATTAGAGCACGAACCTCAAACGTACAAGGAAGCAATGTCATCTTCTGAATCTTCATGTTGGAAAGAAGCAATCCAAAGTGAGATTGATTCAATTCTAAGTAATAAAACTTGGGAAATTGTTGATATTCCACCAGGAATAAAACCAATTGGCTGCAAATGGATTTTCAAGAAGAAAATGAAAGCAGATGGCTCTATCGACAATTATAAAGCCAGATTAGTAGCCAAAGGATATCGTCAAAAAGAAGGAGTAGACTTCTTTGATACATATTCGCCGGTAACACGAATAACCTCTATAAGAATGTTAATAGCAATTGCATCCATCTATAATCTAGAGATTCATCAGATGGATGTAAAAACAACATTCTTAAATGGAAATCTCGATGAGGAGATTTACATGGAGCAACCTGAGGGGTTTATTTCCAAAGGAAATGAAAACAAAGTCTGTAGATTAGTCAAATCATTATACGGACTAAAACAAGCTCCAAAGCAATGGCACGCAAAATTTGATAGTGTCATGATGAGAAATGGTTTTCGTATAAATGAATGTGACAAATGTGTTTATTATAAACAACTTGGACAATCATATGTGATGATTTGTCTATATGTGGACGATATGCTAATATTCGGTCCAAATACTCAGGTAATTGAGACCATAAAGAAAATGTTGATCAACAATTTCGACACGAAAGACTTGGGTGTTGTAGATATTATTTTGAGAATAAAAATAATAAGAACATCTAATGGAATTGAGTTATCTCAATCACATTATGTAGAAAAAGTGACTGAAAGATTTCAAAACTTTGGAATTAAAGGAGTAAATACACCATTTAATCCATCAGAAGTACTGCATAAAAACACTAATGAGAGTGTAATGCAACTGGAATATTCTCGTGTAATAGGATGTCTCATGTATCTCATGAATTGCACAAGACCAGATATAGCTTATGCAGTAAGTCGACTAAGCAGGTATACAAGTAATCCAGGGAAGGAACACTGGAAAGCACTAATGAGAGTGTTGGGATATTTAAAGAATACCACTAATTTTTCCTTACATTATGGAAAATATCCTGCCGTCTTAGAAGGATATAGTGATGCAAACTGGATTGCAGATTCAAAGGAATCAAAATCAACGAGTGGTTATGTCTTTACCCTAGCAGGGGAAACAGTGTCACAGAAATCTACTAAACAAACATGCATAGCTCGATCCACTATGGAATCAGAGTTTATTGCATTAGATAAAGCAGGCGAAGAAGCAGAATGACTTCGTCACTTTTTAGAAGATATTCCGTTTTGGCCTAAACTTGTACCGGCCATATGTATACACTGTGATAACCAAGCTGCGCTAAGTAGAGCGCACAATTTTGTGTATAATGGAAAGTCACGACATATTCGTCGACGCCATAACACAGTTAGGCAGTTACTCTCTAATAGAACTATTTCCATTGATTATGTGAAGACAAATGATAACCTAGCGGATCCATTTACTAAAGTTTTATCAAGAGAGAAAATTGACTGCGCATCGAGGGGAATGGGCTTAAAAGCCTAAACCATCAAGAGTTATCTTATACGGAAACCTATCCTAGCGACTAGAGATCCCACGGACTAGGATCAATAGGCAAACCAGTTCTGAATAACTCAACACGTAATGCATTTACGTGGACATAGTCCAACTCCATTCCTATGGTGCAAAATATAAATGCATGCCTACAGAGGTGTTTAAAGGTTAAAACTATGTTTTTTAATGATGACCATATCTTGACAATAACAAGTGGGGTATATGTAGGATACTCTTAATGGTTGTGATCACCTATGTTAGTGTGAGCTGGGTCGGCTCTATGAGAATATTCAAAGTCTTTTATTCTCTAAAAACACTCGCAGAACCAAAAATTGTTCAGGACCAAAATGAACACAATCAAGAGATTGGATGAGAAGGGAATCAATGCTTCGTAAAGCTTATTGTCTGGATATACAATGAAGGCCGACGGTTCAAGATGAAATAATTCACCGATTAGCCAAGTAGATCTGATAAGTTTTAACTAGGAAAAGTTCAAAGTGAAATATCTACTTATCCACGACAAAGCATTATTCCATATGTACTCTGTGATATTTCACTTTGTGTGGGGGATATGTATATTATCATTCGTGTGGGGGATTGTTGGAATTCCTTAAGAATAAGTTGAATGAAATATACAAAGTCCCACATCTCCAAATTGTAAGAGCTATATTGGTTTAAATATAGCTTTCTCATGAGGAGGTTGGGCGCCTGAGGCTCCCAAATGTATGCTTCGTTGTGAGGAGGGAGATTATGCATCACCACCACACACGCGCGCGCGCCGCCGCCCCCGTCCGTCCGACCGACCGAACCGGCCTCGGGCACGGGCACGGGCACGGGTCTAAAATGACCATTCTTTTGCTGGGCCATTGTTAACAGTTTTTTGGGCTTCGGCTGAAACTGGGCTGGGCCCGGAATATGAAGAGAAGCAGCAGGCGGATAAAAACGGACGCGGGACTGAAGAGACACGACTTCTGAAGCGCGCGCAAACGAACAGGTGCGGCCCATGTGAGGAGACGCGGCCGAACAGCAGACATGTGCGATGAAAAAGTAACAGGCGCGACCGTTTGGACAAACGGGTGCAGTCGCGACCGTTCGAAGGGATACAGACCAATTATAAATAAGGAGGAAAACTGATCACCTTCATCACCGAATTTTTAATCTAACTTATCTCTTCTCTTCTAAACACAACTGTTGTTCTAATATTCAAATCACAGAGTGATATACTCATTACAATTTCGTGCAGAATTCGTCTGTTGTATCTTGGGAGAATTTTGAAATAAAATTCTTAAGGAAATCGTTACGACGAGCCTCAGACGTAATCCGGTTAGAATTCTAGTCTGATTGTATATTTATATACATTGTTCTATATTTCTATCCATTATTCTGGTTATACTGTTTATTCAAAATAGTATAACGCTGTTGTTATAATTTATTTACAACATTCATATTGTTATAATAATTGCTACAGAATTCCAGTGTAGTGGAAATCTGAGTTATAAACTTGTGCGACGAGTTTATAATTGATTATTCTCTGTTTTGGTATACTAGACATATAACAACAACTTGTTAGGGTGTGTATGCGCGTGCGCGCACACACATTATCGCAGCATATCCTAGTTTATATTTACATATAAATGATTTTGAGCCTTATGAAACATTTTACAAACTACAATAACATTATATATTTAGAAGAATCTTGGAATACTATTTAAGCAAAAGAAAAAAACATTCATTTATGTTAATAGAACTGTAAACAAAACCAATGATATTGCATAGATTGATAGTTGTAACTTATCTTTCCCTTTGATATCAAAATATGCACCACTCATGCTGTAACACTTAAAGGCAATTCCTTTTTTATATTATAACTTTAGCATTTTGTGTAAAATATAGTTTTCCAATGACAAAAGGTTATTTAAAAATTGGACATATAGTTAAATTTGAACTTCAGTCAAAAGATAACGTGAAGGCTAGCAGCTGGCTTTATGAAGGTAACACTCTTCATTAGAGCTTAAAACTTGCTGGGGGTGTGATTTTCAAGTGGAATTCAATTTTTTTAGTCTCATAGTTCAACATGTTTCTATTCCAGTTTCAAAGTAATTAAAGACATGATTTTTTTTTTTTTTTTTTTTTACCTTTTTTTAGCAATGGGGCCCAGTTCAGATGGGGTTACCACCACATGCTTACAACCCCCACATCCTCTGCCACATCAGCAAATGCTACCTCTGCCACAGCTAACTCAATAATTGCAGCTGGAAAACCAAGATGATAGCACATCGGTCAAATTTTGCATGTCAATATTCTGGTATGTTATAAAGCAACTTCCCATGCTGGTATTTAGTTCTATTTCAATTGTTTTGACCATCGGACTGAGCAAATAATTATACATTGAACTGCATTTTCCTAAGCTGTACCTTTTCTGGCATCAAGGCCAAATCTGAAGTATGGTTGAGAATTGAAAGACCTTACATATGCTTTCATTTAAGACATGGACAATTTTAGGACTTAGTTGGGCCTCATATAGTTAGAAATTTGATGAGCTATAGGAGGTAGGCCTGCACAATACATGTAGGTATGCACTTTTGTGGCAATCATGAGGAGGCTAGCCTGCTAAATCTGAGGTATGCACATTCACACAATACATGCGGGTATGCACAATACATGAGGCTAATTTTAGAATGAATTATTTTATAGCTAGAGGAGGAAATACTAGGGATTGATGGTTCCCATGATGGAAAGCAAGGCCAGTCTGACTGACGTATTGGCATACAATCCACAAGATTGAATTGAAAGTAATGTTATACTTAGAACATATGTGATTGCCATCATGACCGTGGCTGCAAGCTCGTCCATATGCATGTAATACGACAAGATGGCTCTAAGCTTAAACCATTTCACTTTTTATCACTAAACTATTTGTAAATGTGAATTTTCTTCTTTTCTTTTGGGAATGACAAGGAAGCAGTTGCCAATTTTCTTATTTCCTTAAAAAAGTGTCATTTCCCACTAATTTTCTGACCATCCAAGTGTGAATAACTACCAATTGACACTCACACAAAATCCAGGTTCCTGCATGGTAATTAAAAAAGGGATCATAGCCTAACAATCATTTTACAATTGGATAGTTCTCAATAAGTATCACCATGACGTCTATTTTTACTGCATCCATTCAGTTCACATAATTTATCAGTTTTAAAATTAAGTTAACTGGTTCCATGTAGTTTTATATATTCTTCAGACCTATAACATTAATATAGGTGGTACTATTTAGTACCACCATTTGACGATGATGACTCAAAAATGCAGGTACTTCAAACTGGATCAACTAGAAAGGGAATTGGGTTATTGGTGCACCTCAGGCAAGTATGTTACCATAAAGGTTTGTTCGTTGACTGTTTTGATTTGTACATTCTCAATTTTTACTAAAGTTGACAAACAGTAAAGCAATCATGAAACTATACATGGATACACAGTATGACATTCAAGTCCAGCTCTCTATTTGATTAATCAATTTAGTAATTCGAAGAATTTTTTTAACTAGTATTCATTTTACTTACCTAGTCAATTAATGTTTTTATTTTGTTACTGGTTTTCGTCTTCCTTAATTAGTTAATAAGTATATTTATAGTCCACAGTGAATATGAGAACCAAAAAAATAAATCTATGGAGCCTTCAAAAGTTTGAAAGACGGCCTGCTTATTTAGTCGGTGGTTAATTTTTTTTATTTTTTGAAGAAATTCATTTCCTTAGCTATTTAAATGAATATGAAGTTTGAGAATGATTTGCTAGTAATCAGATAAGTATGAGTTCTAGCAGTAGCTAAGAAAATCCATCGAGGAAATATAAAATGCCACAATGCTGTTGTAGAATGAAGTAATGGATCATACACAATATTTATTACTCATCAAAGTTTGCGCCTACAACCATCTCCACACAATACTTTAAAAAATGTGATTAAGTGACCAAGCCCAAATTACTAATTTAATTAAGTTAACTATGTTTTATAAAAATTCAATCAAATTTATAAAAATCAAGTATGTTAAATAAGTTTTGTAAAAATTAATTAAAAATTTAAAAATAACTAAGTGTTTAAAAGTTAACTATCCTTTATAAAAAAATCAACCAAGTTAACCAGATTTTATAAAAAAATAAATATGTTAACTAAGTGTACAAAAATTAACTAAGTTTACAAAAATTAACTAAGTTTTATAAAAATTAATTAAGTTTATAAAAATCATTTGTGTAAATTATAATATTTTAACTAAGTTATAAAAATTAACTAAGTTTTAAATAAACTTATAATATTTTAACTAAGTTATAAAAATTATTTAACTAAGTTTATAATATTTTAATTAAGTCAACTATGTTTTATAAAAAATTATTTATAATTATAAAAGTTAACTATGCTAAATAAGTTTCGTAAAAATTAACTAAATTTTTAAAAACAACTAACTTTTTAAAAGTTAAACGTCTTTTGTAAAAAATTAACCAATTTAGCTAAGTTTTGTAAAAAAACAACTATGTTATCTAAGTTTATATAATTAATTTAGTTTATAAAAATTAATTAATTTTTATAGAAATTATTTAACTAACTTTCTAATATTTTAACTAATGTATAAAACCTATTTAACTAAGTTTATAATATTTTAACTAAGTTAGCTATGTTTTATGAAAAATTAATTAAATTTATAAAAATTAACTATATTAAACAAGTTTAGTAAAAATTAATTAAATTTATAAAAATCACTAAGTTTTTAAAAGTTAATTGTTTAAAATTAACCAAGTTAACCAAGTTTTATAAAAAATAACTATGTTAGCTAGGTTTATATAATTTAACTAAAATTATAAAAGTTAATTAAGTTTTATAAAAATTATTTAACTAAGTTTATAATATTTTAACTAACATATAAAACCTATTTAACTAAGTTTATAATATTTTAACTAAGTTAGTTATGTATTATAAAAAATTAATTAAATTTAGAAAAGCTAACTATATTAAATAAGTTTCATAAAAATTAATTAAAATTTTAAAAATCACCAAGTTTTTAAAATTTAACCGTCTTTTAAAATTATTAACCAGTTTAACTAAGCTTTACAAAAAAATAACCATGTTAACTAAGTTTTACAAAAAAATAACCATGTTAACTAAGTTTATATAATTTAACCAAGTTTATAAAAATTAGTTAAGTTTGATAATAATATGGAGAAAGGTAACAAACCTAGAATTCTAACAAGTTGAGATATTTTTGTTATTTTGAAATCATGTTGTTTAGTACTTCTACATTTCTACATTTATAACTAACATATGCATGTATGTGCTTCTTTTTCACAGGTGTTGTATGATGCTTTTAAGGTTGTTACATGATGTCACACTCTTTCTCCTTCAAATCGGTCATTCTTGCATTAATGTGTTGTCTATCGACGTTCATACGTCTTTGTTTTTAGTATGTATCATTTTGGTTAGCTATAGTAGAATGTATTGTTACTTTTGGTCACAAATATTTATATGCTTAATACTCTGCGTATGAAATATTACGGATATACATATTTGTGGTTTGGCTTATTACTCCATTTGATTACGTACATTACAATGTGATAAGTGTGGTTTTATGAATTGTTATAATATATTAGTTGAAATAAGTTTAGTAGGATTGAAAATTGTAAGCTTGAATGTATATGGCAATAAAAAATGCAATGGAACTTTTTTACAGCGTCTTAACTATGCAACGAAAAGAAAAATTATTACACCTTTCATATATTATAGCATTATGCTAGTGATATACAAAATTCTGCAAGGATTAAATAGTCTTCATAGCAAAAAAATGCTACAATAGATAGTAATGAATTTTCCACAGCGTTTCAATGCGAAATAAAAGATTGACATAATATTTCCACATCGTTTTTGGATGCTATAATAATATGGCATGTCAACCTATTATAACAATTAAATGATGTCATAATTATTAGTATCATAAAACAGAATTCTATGTAAACGTTCTACAGCAAGCTTCAAAACGCTGTAGAAAAGTAGTTGTACCTACACATCTAGTCTAAGATGGCAACAAAAACGCTGTTAAAAGTCCATTTTCCATTGTAATTTTGAAATGCCATTGTATCTATCAGACATATTACAACTTGTTGATCTATGGCGTTTATAGAAAAGCTATAGAAGTCTTTAATGGAGGTTTTTAAATGCTATAAAAAGGTCTGTTTGTTGTAATCACCAAAACCTAGAATAAAACTAGGTTACGATATGATTTTCTTTAATTTTTCCAACTTTAGTATATGGTTACGTTTTTATGCAATTCGGCAAAGTGTGTAACATATGTATGTTACAATGCATAAAAATGTAAACTAAGTGCAGAATAAATAGTTATAAGATTAATTGCTAAAGAATTCAGAAACACTCTTCGTGTAAAATGAATAATCACTGAAAATTTTCGAAAGTTAAACCACTTATTACTTCTCAAGAACGTGAGCAAATACTACTTATGGAAATTATTTCTTATGGATTATACGATCTTCAAACATGTATTTCTTTGTTTAGAGCATGCACACTATATGAGTTAACCGTGGATAGTTAAACATTATCCACATTAAATGTTATAGTTTATCATTGGGTGTCAGCCATTAGAGTTTTCTACTGGTTTGTAGCACATCGATTTTGTCGGATTTGTGCTCATTACTTCCAATAATGGAAGTGGGTTCATCCTCGTTATTCCTATGATAAATGAGTTTCCCGGTATTGCTGAGGCAATTTCGGTACTAAAAATAATGAACGATTTTATGGGATGCATGGCTTTTAATACTTCCCAATATTGCCTATCTTCGGGCAATATGAGGAGTTTGTGTTTATGAGCGTGATTTCACAGCTTGAAAAGTCAGTGCACAACTTATAGGATGCGTGGCTTATGGGATGTGTGGATTTTATACTTCTCAATGTTGCCTATCATTGGGCAACGTGAGGATTTTTTGTTTTAAGAGCGAGATTTTACTGCTTGGAGAGTTAGTGCGTGGCTTATAGGATGCGTGGCTCTTATGCTTCTTAATTTTTCCTATCTTCGGGCAATGTGAGGAGTTCATGTTTTAGGGGCATGATTTCACAGCTCAAAAAGTTAATGCGCAACTTATGGGATGCACGGCTTTTTATTCTGAGCCTTTTCGAAGTTGTCGGGGCAACACCGGTTCTTAGAACGAGGGGATCAGGTTCCACCGATCCAACGGTTTGAGTCAATTTTCTTCCGTCGACCCGGTAGGTAACTGGGGCGTACATGAGCATGATTCCACTTGCTCAAGTAGCAATTAAATGGATTTGAGTCAATTTTACCACATAGACTCAGCAGGTTACTATTATGAACACAGTTTTGTTGGTTTAAAAAGCGAATTAATTTTATTAATAGAAGTTGGGCAAGTTTTTTCCTGTTTACAGTGCCCCTGCCATCCCGAGACGGCTTATTTGCTGAAAAACAGAAAGTACATAAGGTAGTTTTCAGGTGAATTAACGGCGCAGCAATTCGCTGTTTTACGCTTTAGGAATTTGGATTCCATGGACGGTTTTCAGTTTGAAAGTTCCATCCCTTAGATTTTGATTGATCACATATCGCCTTCCCAGTTTGGTTCGAAGGCTCCCAGCACATGATAGACTCATTTGAGGACGAGTCCCCCACTTCAAAGGTTTGGTTGTGAACTTTAGAGTTGAAGTATCATGCGACCCTTTTTTGGTGGGCAGCGGTCCTCAACTCTGCTTCTTCTCTCCTTTCGTTAAGCATATCTAGTGATTCGAGTAAGAGCTTCTCATTTTGCTTCTGATTGATACTTTTCTTTCGATGAGAGGGGACTTCTAGTTCGACGAAAATCATTGCTTCTGGGTCATATGCCAAGTTGAATGGAACGCGACCGGTTGTCGCTTTATGGGCTGTTCTGTAAGCCCATAGTGCGAGTGGAAGTTCATCAACCCAATTCCCTTTTGCTTTAGTTAGCCGCTTCTTGATGGTGGACTTGATGATCTTATTCATTGGTTCCATATACGGAAAAGCTTTTCTCAATTCGAAAGCGTTTACAGAAGTCTTTGAACTCGACGCTTTCGAATTGGGTCCCATTATCAGTGATGATTTTCTACGGCACATCAAACCTGCAACTAATGTTTTTATTAACAAAATTAATGACTTTCTTCATGGTATTGGTGGCCAACGGTTCTGTTTCACCCTATTTCATGAAATAGTCAACAACAACTAAAGCGTATTTGGCCCCTACTTTAGCTATTGGCAATACGCCAATCAAGTCGATTCCTCATATTGCAATGGCCATGGGCTGACCATCTCTGTTACCTCTATTGAGGAAGTTCTTTTAATTTTGCCAAATATTTAGCAACGATCACACCGACTGGTGTAGTCTGGTGCATCGTGGTTTATTATTGGCCAGAATTACCAGTACCAGAGAACTTTCTTTGCAAGGGTCTACCCTCAATATGGTCTCCGCATTCTCCTTCGTGCACTTCCTTCAGGATTCGTCGGGCTTCGTTTTCGGTAACACCTCTATGAAGAGGGGTGGAGAATCCCTTTCGGTAGAGTATTCCATCCTATATTACGAATCGTGTAGCCTTTCGAAGAAGCTTTTTTCGTTAATTTCGGCTAGTTGGAAGGGTCACTGTAAGTAAGTAGTCCTTGATTGTCGTCATCCATGTTTCCGGTTTTGCAGTGGTCTCAAAAATCCAGTCGACATCTATTTCGTTTATACTCTGGGAAGTCAGAATCTCAATCAGGACTAGTCCCAACGATTGAGCTTCTCCGGAGCTTGCCAATTTAGCTAAGTAATCAGTCTTGGTGTCCTGCTCCCATGGAATGTAAGTTATGGTATAATGTTCGATGTCGCCTAGCAACTCTTGGAATTTATATGGACATAGGGCGAGATTCTCCCTTCGAGCCTGGTACTCACCCATTACCTGGCAGACGACTAGTTGGGAGTTGCTATAGATGTGAAGGACTTTATTCTGAGTTCTTTCACAACTTTTAGCCCTACTATAAAGGCTTCATATTCCGCCTCGTTATTTTTTGCATAGAATTCCAAGCATAAGGCAGAGAAAATGGCTCATCCTTCGAGGGTTTTAAGCACTACTTCCGCCCTCGAATGGAGGTTGTTAGATGCGCCATCAGCAAAGAGTTTCCATTGCGTTTCCGCTTCGAATGGTGTTTCTTCTTCGTCACCTATATGGTAAACTCAGCAATGAAATCTGCCAATGCTTACCCATTGATAGCCTTTCTCTGATGGTAAGTAATATCATATTAGCTCAGTTTGATGTTCCACTTGAGAAGTCGTACAGAATTTTTCGGTCGGTATAGTACTTGCTTCAGAGGCTGTTCAGTCGGTACTTTGATTGCATATGCTTGGAAATATGGTCATAACTTTCTAGGTGCTATCAAGAGCATTACGCGAGCTTTTCCAGCTTTGCTTAATTTTTTTCGTCTCCAGTAAACCACTTGTTAATGCAATATACAGGTCGCTGGGTTTTTTCTTCTTCATTCATAAGGGCAGCGCTCAATACATGAGGTGAGATTGCTAGGTAAGTGAATAGGTCCTCTCATTCCATTGGCTTTGATAGGATCGGTGGGGCTTTCATGTGTCGCATCAATTCTTCAAATGCAGTTTGACACGCCACACTAAAATTCGAAGTTTTTCTTTTCTTTCTTCAATGCATCAGAGAATGGTATGCGTTTGTTGGTGGCTTTGGTGATAAATCGGCTTAGTGCTACGACTTCAAGCTTTGCAATTATTTCTTATTCTTTGGGGCGTGAACTTCTCGTAGGGCACTTATATGCTCTGGATTTGCTTCAATGCCCCTGGAACTTACAATGAGTCCTAGGAACCTCTCGAAGGCTACTTCGAAGTGGCATTTGAGTGGATTGAGTTTAATTCTGTACTTCTGGAGTATTTCAAACATTTCAGCAAGATTGTCTAGGTGATCGACAGCTACTTGGTATTTGACCAGCATGTCGTTCACGTACACCTCCATGGTTTTCTTGATATGATGGTTGAATATAGTATTTACTAATCTTTGCTAGGTTGCATTGGCGTTCTAAAACCAAATAGCACTACCCTACAACAGTATAGTCCCAGATCAGTTGTGAAGCTGGCATTTTCTTGATCAGTTTCGTGCATCAGTATCTGGTTGTACCTTGAGTATGCATTCATGAATGATAGCAGTTCGTGTCCCACTGTTCCGTCCACAAGCTGGTCAATTCTGGGCTGGAGGAAGATATCTTTCGGGCAAGCATTGTTTAAGTCCACATAGTCGATACAGGTTCGCCACATCCCATTGGACTTTTTGAATTAGACCGAATTAGATACTCATTCAGGATAAGTTGTGTCGTGGAAAAAACTGTTGACCATTAGCTTGCCCACCTCTTCTCTTAACATCTTGGTCCATTCAGGGCTCAGGCTACGCCTCTTTTCCTTTACTGGTGTGAACTTAGGGTCAATGTTAAGCGTGTGGCATGCAATTTCTGATGGTACCCTACATATATCGAAATGCGTCCAAGTGAACACATCCAAATTGGCGTGAAGATATTTAATAAGTTCCAACTCAACTTGTTTTCATGGAGCGATTCAATTTTCAAGACCCTTGTTGGGTCACCCATATCGATTGGGACAAACACCATCAATTCTGCCAATGCTGCCCGATCCTCCCCTAAATTCTTCTTTCTAGAGTCCAAAGCCTTGTCGAATCGGCTATGGTCCTCGAACCAGGGGCAGCTCTGTAGTTGCTATTCAGAAGGTTAACAAATGTGGAGAGTTCTCCCCACATCCTTCTCCTTATCCCTCCTTTCAGATTTGCGTAACTCTGCAGTACAACATTCTCTGGCAGCGCATTGACTTCCTTTGGCTACCCCGATCTTGTTTGCCATTGGGAACCTTTTGGTAAGGCACCATTGGGCTAGAGCAACCCTAAAATCAACTAGGGAGGCCATCCCAAGAAGGCGTTATATGCAGATGTTTCGTCCACAATTATGAAGGTTTGAATGAAGAAGACTCTTCGATCACCCTCTTCAAGCTCCACTGGCAAGTCAATCGTTCCTACGGGTTGTTTGGGTCTGTCAGTAAATCCTTGATTATTTTTTGGCATGCAAACATGCTTTTCATGCCGATCTTCATTTAGACAAAGGTTTTGAAAACAATAATGATAGAACTTCTGCTATAGACCAATACTCTTCGGACCACAGTGGGTCTGATTCCTACTTTCACCACTATTGGATCGAGAGTTGGGCTTCGATCCCTTCAGTATCTCAATTTCTGAATATAATATCGTCATTCAAAATTTTCTGCTGCTTGTTTGAAGCCCCATCTTCGATTTTGAGACATGATTCCTTCGTAGCATGATTTAACGAACATGCATACCATTCCATCTCCCCCTAACTTCTCTATACTGGATGTGGGCCTCCGAATATCGTTCCAATGACGAGTCTCTAGTCGATTTGCTTTGATCCCTCTTCACTGGGTCTAGCTTGATTTCTTCGATCTCTTGAAGCTTGAGGAGCCGCGGGCTGGCAAGGATTTTGTGATTTTCTCACATACTGTTGAAGCTTGTTTTCCTGAATCAGCTCTTTAATCAAGTTCTTTACGTGGCAGCATTTGTTTGTGTTGTGATCGTGCGCCTCGTGGAAGCAGCAGAAATTCCTTGAGCACTTTTGTTGTTCAGTTGCTTCCTTCTTATGGGGCTTTTTATATTCCTCAGCCACCTATGTTGCAAAATAGATGTTTTCTGATGTATCATTAAGAGGGATGTAAATTTCAGGCTTAAAGCCTTTCAAGCATTTATTGTTTCCATTTCTTTTATTGTAATTTTGATTCTTCCTCTTTTGGTTTCCATCTTTCCCTATGGTTTCTTCTACAACCCTGAAAGCGTTTGTATTCAGATTCATTGCCACATCACTCAGACTAACACTCATTGGTTGCACACCAGTAGAATTCCTTTCTAACTCATGTGCCTCCTCCAATCTCATGTATTGACTTGCTTTACGATTGAAGTCCTTTATTATGGTGGGTTGCTTCATTTTGATCTACTTTCCAAATTCAGTTTCGGGGTGAATGACACGGATCAAAGCCATGAAAACCGTGTCCTCGTTTGGATTGCTTACCTTTATCACTATGGTATTGAATCGGTTCATGAAAGACTTTAACGATTCATTTCGTCCCTAGAATAGTCCAGATAGGGACATCACATCTTTAGGTCACGTGTTATAGAGCCTGAACTGATTGAGGAACCTGGTGGCTAGTTAGCCAAAAGCAGAGATGGATTTCGACGCAAGCCTAGTGAACCACATGTAAGCAATTCCTTCTACGAAAATGGGAAAACATCTACACCAAATAGCTTCTGAACCATATTCTCCATCCATGTATTAACTATACTTATACAAATGGGGTTTTGGTTCTTTCGTCCCGTCATAGGATGGAATAGTTGGCATCGTGAACTTTTTCGGATATCGCTCATTCAAAAATCTCATCACTAAAAGGAGTCTGATTTGGCGCGGATCCCCATTCATCATCTCTTCTATTTTTATTCTTGTCCATCAATCGCTTAAACATATCCGTGGTAAATGCCTCTGATGTTCGGTTGTTCTAGGGACGACTATCAATCACTATACCAAGTGTTTGGCTTTTCAAACAGTCTTGGCGAGTGGGCTAAAGCCTAAGCTCTCCTGTCTTTGGCAGAACCACTCCCTCGGGATCCCGTTGGCTTGGTATTGGCTTAACTAGGGCAGTTTGGGCATTTCCAGCATTGTCGAATGCATTGGCACTTTCTTCCAACTTATCATCATTGAATTGTTCTCCATCTTCTGAATTGGAGAGGTCCATGGCTATATCCTCTCGTGGGCTTTTCCCCCATTGGTTCAAGTTTAAAGTTGTTTTCCTTTCGACGGGTAGAGTAATTGTATTTCCTTCTACGTTGATTCCCAAAGTTCCTATTGTTACCCTTCCTTACGGCTGCTTCCTGTTTCTTCTGTTTAGGATAGAAACAAAAGATTTTCTTATTCTATGACAACCGCTAGTTCAGCCATAGTTCTTGGAGTAGGACTTGACTATAAGGTTAAGGAAGCATTGAGCTTATCCATTAGAGCTCTTTGGTATCTTTTCACTTTTTGGTTGATTTCGTCTACCATTTTGTTCAACTCGTCGATTGTTATGACTTCGCGTTGATTGGAAGATGCTAGCACCCGATCTCCTATGTCGGCACCATTTACTTCAGTCTGCTGATGATTCGTATCTTCTCCAGCTACCACTGCTCCTATAGACCTTCCAGAGGCACTTATCTTCCTTCCTGGAGCCACTGGTTCCAAGCAGCAGATTTTTCAAGCAAAGATTGAGGATCTAACTTCTAAACCTATCCGATCCAAAGTAGATAGTTAGATCTTAACCCACAATTGGCCTTATCAATGAAAGCACCAAAATGTTAACTCAAAAAATGGATCAACGCCCTGGATTGAGTGTGAAAGCACCATCCTTGTTCTTATAAAGCATTTATATAGAGAATAAATGTAAAAGAGTAGAAATAGAAATAAGACAAGAAGATTTTTATAGTGGTTCGGCTATCAATGAAGCTTATGTCCACTTTACTATTTTCTATTATTGACTAATTTCTGTTACAATGTTAATCGGATTACAAAGTTCTTGAATATCCCAAGTTAGATCAAGTCCATAGAGAGTTCACTGGAGAATCATAGTGAACTCTCTAGATGACCTTTATAAGGAAGGAGAAGAGTGAAGAAAGCTTTCTACAGAGTTTCGGCAACTAGTCTGGAAGATCCTTTTTACGTTGCAGGTAGGATTGTATTTATAGAGGTTGGAGTGCTACTGGGCCAATCCCGCTTGCCACATGTTTATAGAATAACATAGAAAGGTGCCATGGAGGTTATGCCGCAACCCGAGCTAAAAGGATGGATCGCCAGCGATCCATGGCTATGGATCGCCGGTGACACATAGGATTGGTTCGAAGATGAGTCAATGCCTTATCATTCTCCCCTTACCTTGCTCCATGAGGTTCGCAGCTAGTTGATGAAATACCATGGATCATCGGCGATCCATGGTGTATGGATCACTAGCGATCCATATACTTAGCCTAATTTTGGACTTTGCCTTCTAGATAACCTTCATTGTCTTGCGTCGATGTTGTTCATGTACTCCCAAGTTAATGCCATGGATTGTTAGCGATCCATAGGCATGATTAGAGTATTTTTCTTTCTTTTTTCCTGACTTCCTTTGGCTTCTTGTTCTAGTCCCTACGGATGGCTTTTGAGCTATGCTGACTCGATGGAGTTCTTTTGACTTTTTTTTGGATATTGATGGTTTAAAATCTCGGATAACATATTTGATGTTTCTATTTTATCGGAGTTGATTTTGTTTTGGAAGGGAAACCGATTTTCAACCATGGAAATGAAGAGGAGGAGAAGAAGAAAAAATGAATATGGCCAGCCATATTCATTTCTTTCCACCCTTCTCTCTTTCTTTCAATTAAATCATCCCTAATTAGTCCGTTAGATTTTTCTCTCCTTGCCCTCTCTTCTTAAGAAATGGATGACTATTGATGCCATTAGATGACATAAATTTCCATAAATCCCGTCATGTAACTATGTTTTATTTAAACCTGTTTAAAGTTACACCAATATCATATATCAGTGCGCACAAATATATCTTTTATATTTACATTCAAATAATTACAAAAAACTCTAAAAAATAAAAAATAATTAATAATTAATTTTGCTAATTTTTTTATTAATTTAATAATTTACAATGATTTTTAAATTAATTAAATCATATGGTTTTTTCTGATAATTCATAAATATGATTGTGTGGCTCAGATGTGTGAATTCTGGCAGCAGCTAATATTGAACAATTTAAATATTATCGTTTATTCATCACCTTACCCAATGGTGTGTAGCTTGGCTAAATGCATCACTTATAGACTTTATCAGAAAAAACATATTTTATATTGTCTTAGACGACACCATTTACTAACAATAATTTACATAATGTAACACCCTATAATTTTATGAGATTAAATAATTAAATATTATACTCTAGTTGTATGCTAGTCGTAAGACTTCAAAACATATGGAGTTTATATTATTGTTAAAGAAACTTATATTGTATGATTTCAAGACATGAAGTGGATGTCTTGACTTGCAAATATAAAGGTAAGAAGGCGATTTGAAGAAAGGCAAGATTTGGTAATCTAGAAGAAAATTGACTAAGAGGTAAGATTTATTATTTTTAGTCGTCACTTTAATTGAAAGAACTATCTTATTAAGTCAATTTTATGAAATAGCGACCTTTTATGCATAATTTATTTTCAATGCCAAAGCATGCGAAAATAAGTGAAAAGTGCATAACCTTATTCTAAGTTCATCGCAGCAATATCGTGTACACAGATTATAAGGCACCATCCATTTGTGATATCTGTAAATTAAACAGTGATGGAGAACAAGGCTCGCCTAAGAATACTATGATAGTTATTTTAAAGGGAAGAAACCCTCTATTGTTGTGTTGTCGTACCTTTGGACTTGAAGAAATTTAGTAGGGTATCTCAAAAGGTATAAAGAAAGTTTTATATTGCTCGATGATGCAAAAGCAAGTGATAAAATTTGTTGCAAGTTATTTAACAAAAGAGATATGCCGGTAGTGCTATCTATTTAAATAAAAGCTATACTTGAACATTATATGATTAGAGATGCCTCCGCAATACAGTAAGGAATAGAAACCGCATAGGATAGGCATACATTGACAGTTCATAGTGGCTAGTTAGGTGGTGAAGGACTCGCTATTGAGATATGTTATGTTGGAAAGATAGTGCCATACGATGTTACGCCTTTCTTGATTGTATAGAGAGTAGGGAAGTTAGCACGTTTGATTGGGCTTCCCAAAAAGTAAGTGGGTGTCCACACGTTTATTGTTTATTCCATCCTGAAACATATATTGAAAATTTAGCAGTTATGGTAGAGCTTAGTCGGTATGAGGTAAATGTAGACTCGGAGTCTAGAATAATCCGTGGGAATATTCACATCTTAGCACTTGATGCGATATAACATAAAAATAAGGAAATGAAGTTGGCCCAAGTACGATGAGGGAAAGGTTTGGATAAGAAGATTACGGAGCTTGAGGAGAGAATTTGAGTATCCTATCACAAGCTCTCTTCCTATAAGTTCCTCTTTTAGTTAATTTGTGGGTTAGTTTGCTCGTTAGGTCATTGTTTTTTTGTACGTTTGCTTTAGCTATCTAGTTGACTTAGGAATGGATGTATGGATGCTAGATTGGTTGTATACACATCATTATGATATGTTTTGGTTGCTACGGTTTATTTTTTTTGATCATACCAGTTTTGTTTATACCGTGTTGGCTTGTATGTATATACATTCCAACCTAGGATAGATACCCATTGTTTAATGTTCTAATTTATGCTGGTTGATTTTATATATGTTATTTATTGTTCCTTTATATACTCGTTTACCAATTATGTTTATGGACATGGTTTCTTATCTTGCACTTTGACGGATGTTGCATATGGATGTATGTATATACATATAGAAATATATACATTTGCATATATTAGGATGTTTGCATAAATGTTGGTTGCACTACATGTGTGCTCATATAGGAGGTCGATTTAGTTGCCTTTGCAATCATCTCATATCATATCATCATATTTTATCTATCATCATATGTATTATATACTCATGGTCGTGTTTTTGCTTATTTTGTATAACAGATATAGCTATGCCTATTATGTACGTTTGTACGATGTAAATGGAGTTGCATTGTCTGTCTCTTGGAATTTTGGGGGAGGAATTCTTTTAAGGGGGAGAATGTAACACCACATAATTTTATGAAATTAAACAATTAAATTAAATGGGTAAGTTATAATTTCACATAATTGGCAAAGTAGTAATTTTTTACAAGAGGTGGAATGAAGCTTTGGCACCAATTTCATTGCATCCAAATGTTTTTTATAGTCGTAAAATATATATAGCTCGTCGAATTTGGTTGAACGAGCTAGAAACTAGAAGAAGTCAAACCATATGACATTTTTGTCATACACTAATTTCAAGATTTAGCCTAAACGTGTGTTGTTTCATCCTATAAATAGAAAGTTAAACTATATTATCTATTTCTATATGTGCCTAAATGTCCTACCACTAGTCTTCATCTTCTTCTTCTTCTTCTTATCTCCAAGCAAAATCTAATCAACTTCACATCAACTCCAAATTATATAAAATAAAAATAAAATCGATCATCGCAAAGAGAGCTACATAAATATACTAAAGATATCAAAAAATTTGCCATTTTCAAAGCAAGGAATTTCTAGATGGCAAAAGGAGAGGATGATTCAACTCGGATTAGAGAAGATGCAAGGCAAATCATTGAGTAGGGCTCATCATATTTGTGTACATATTGATAGGATGTGGTAATTCATCCTTTATGATATTAAACCAAATTATAAATGATGAAATTGATAATTAAAAAGTGATTTTTTGATATAAGAATTATTAGGAATTAGCATGCCTTGGCTAATGATTAAAAGTTAATTCATATCGATTATAATTAGTAAATGTTAATCTTCTTCTATTTAAAAAGTGTGAAATACAAAAGTGTCCCAAACTAGACATATTATGTATGAAAATTGTAGTTCTCGATGACATTAATCTATCAGTGATGTTCGTTCATCAATTTGGTTTCTGGATTGATCGGAAAATGCATTGGAAATTTGGAAAACATGGACTGTTCATTTCGATTTTAGTTCTATTTTATATTTTACCATAAGACAATTTGCCTTTTGTGAGGTCTGTGATGTCCATGTCATTTTATGTGTGAATCAGGGCATCGTAGATGGTGAGTTGTTTCACACATATTCTCTTCTTCAACACTATATCGCTTTAGAATCTATGGAATTTGATTTTGGTCTAATACCAAACCGTTATTCAACTTAGTTATCCCATAAGCATAGTCCTTGGTTCAATAGAAACTTTTATTATCAACAGTACTACTCTTATTAGAGTTTTGACTTTCAATTAACTGCAGTTGATTGTGGTATTAACCTCATGCAACCAAGAAGTCGTATTCTCTATTGAATAATGTTTCACTCTCAATGCTTCAAATCAGACCCAACTATAGTCGCTCCAAGGATCCACATGCCATGGTTTAACTATAATCGATGTGGAATATTCACATTGAAGCTCTATAGTACTCTTAAATTGAGGGAACTGTGCAACATCGTCGCCTTGAAATTTCCTGTTTGAAGTAGTTTTTATCAATCAAAAAGAAACTCTTGGATGAGTCATTCAATAGTTATCCAATAACTACGAGTTGTAACCCATTGGTTCCTCCAGCAGCCATGTGTAATACACTTCCAAACTTTTGGAGAGCGTTATGCACTCAGGTCATAGCGAATGTAACAATATCCTTTCTCGATAAATCTTGACCGTGAATATTTAAAATATTATGTTATTATATTGTGATAATTTTCTCATGATAGAAACTCCTTATACTTATTATCATTTAACATATCATTTAAGGACTTTTTATATTAATAGACTTAAATTAATCATAATATAATATGTATATAAAAGAAAATTAAGCATTTTTATTATGATTAAGATTGCTTGTAGAATTATATATGTGTAAAAAAATTGCCCTTAGGGCATACTCTTGACTTTCTCAATCTCTCCCTCGCACTTGAGATCATTTATGAAATCTCAATCCCGTTCTTTTAATTTATTTTCTCAAAATGATCAACCTAGTCCCTAAGTGAAAGGATATACTATATTGTCTTAAATATCCACTACATCAGTCAACTCTTTCCAAAGCTGATAATCTGCCTTTATTGTGTGAAACTTTTCAGATTATGTTTCCTAACATCTAGTAAGTTCTAGGCATTGTCATAATCCTTACAATGATAGTTTTCACAAAACAAAGTCGTAGGATTATTGACATTTGGAATCGTTCCTAGCTCAATTATAAATCTATACATTATATATACATACAACTTTTCCTATAATGTTATTCAAGGCGATGTACTTAGCCTTTTGGTTGAATCAACCACATCCATTCGTTTGGAGCATTTCCAACTTAACCTCATTAACTAAGATTGACACAAATTTAGAACTGACATATTATACCCGATACCACTTATGGAGTCCGAGTCAGAACATTCATAAGGAATTTATTGTTTCTACACACTTTTTTCTAGTGTTTCTTAAATAGTTGAGAATAGTTTTTATCCGGCTTTTAAAACAAGTGGCTCCCAAAAAAAATCTAGACATCTGGATGAAGATCAAGTGGTTCAAGGACTTGGAGGCATTCTTGGAAGGTAACGAAAGAGGCTTCAAAAAATGAGAGTACAAAATGTGGCTGAAAGACTAGTTGGTACCAAACTCTTGTTAGGTCGGTACCAAGATGATTTCTGGCTCTTGGAAAGGCTTTGAAGCTATGGTTAAGGTACATGAGGGAAAAGTGAAAATTATGGGGCTCATTTCTGAAGGCGTAGGTGAATTATTCCAAAAAAATCTTTGAAGAAAAGAATAAGTACTAAACGTGTCAAAACCACGTGGAAATGACTTTATTTCCTAAGCAAGGGTGCCCAGAACTTTGATGGATCAAAGCAAGAACGCAAAGAAGTAGAAGATGGTGCTGTCTACAGTCAACAATTCAGATCAGTACCGCCACTTCTGATCAGTACTGATATGATTTTATCGCTCTAAGGACTTTGCCTCCCTTCCTACTTCCTCAAATCTGAATCAAAATCAAATATTGAATCAGGTTAGACCGGAGGAGTCTGCGCATACTAGAAGGAACGTTAGTGATTAACACTATTAGTGGTGGTCCTTATCCAGCGGATTGGAACTGGAGGGAAATAGAGTCATATGCCAGCTCTATTAGGCATGCGAGCTTCGAATGTTGCAGTAACTTGGAAGACGAGGCTCCAGCCAAACAATAGAAGACGATAACGGATTACATCATTTTCCGAAACAGGAAAGCCGACAGAATCGAAGCCCCTACCATTGATCCACTAGTTATTTCAGCTCAGATAGGTCTTTCATGCTTGAAGAGGGTCTTAGTGGATAGTGGAAGTTCAGTGAACATACTCTATAAGCGAGCCTATGATCAAATGAAGATGGAAGCGAAAGATTTGAAGCCTTATCAGTCTCGTATTCATGGACTCAATGGAAGTGCGACTATAACCACTGGGATAGTAGAGTTAAGAGTAGACTTAGGAGTGGGAGAGCGTCGAAGAGTCTGGATGCTGTAGTTTATTGTATTGGACATTGATTAACCGTACAACGCTTTCTTGGGCCGACCGGCTCTATTTGAGTTTAGGGCTGCTATCGCCCCTTAGTGTCTGACTTTGAAATTCCCTACCGACAATGGAGTTGGAGTTTTTAAAGTAGACCAGGCTGCTGGACGAGCCTGTTATATTGCTGAGCGGCGGAAGGCGCAAAGAAAAGAGAAGGGAATGGGTGTGGAGGAGTCTCTATGCGTCCGATTTGCAGAAAATTTACAGTTAAAGCCTGGGCCTAAGTCCGGGCACCACAGCTAATTCCCAAGAGATCTTTACCCAAGAGATAATGAAAATGAGGATGAAGTCAAATAGTTAGGCTTCAGTGGTAGAGCTAAGGATTGATGTTCCGATCGATAATGATGACGATTCTAGAATGATAAAGATTGGATCTCTGCTAAGCCAACAGATGAAGGAAGAATTAGTTACATTTTTTCGAGCAAACCTCGACATGTTTTCCTGGATGCACTTTGACATATGTAGGATCTCGCTTGACATCGTAAGCCACACATTGAATAATGACCGATGGCATGTCTCGGTCAAGCAAAAAAGTCGTGGTATGGATCCAGAGAGATCTGCCGCCCTAGAGGAGGAGGTAGATAAACTCAAGTCAAACATTATCCGAGATGCACTATACCCGGAGTGGGTTTCCAACCCTGTACTTGTCAGAAAACTTAATGGGAAATGGAGGACTTGTGTTGACAACTCAGATATGAATAAAGCATGCCCTAAAGACAGTTTTTCACTTCTATGGATTGATCAACTTGTAGACTCAATAGCCGGACATGAGATCTTATCTTCCATGGATGCATATTTTGGCCACAATCAGATTCCCATGTACCACCCAATCAGGAGCACACCGGCTTCGTCATCGATCTAGGACTTTACTTCTACAAAGTCATGCCGTTTGAACTCCAAAATGTCGGAGCAACTTACCAACAGCTAGTCAATATAATGTTTTCTAACTAGATCGGAAAAACGATGGAGGTATATATGGATGACATGCTTGTAAAGTCATGATTCTCTACCAGTCATATCAAAGACCTGGAAATGATGTTCAACATCCTTCGAGAGTATAAAATGAAGCTCAACCCACTGAAGTTCCACTTTGAGGTCACGTCTGGAAAGTTCCTTGGATTCATCGTTAATGCTTGGGGAATCGAAGCCAATTCAAAGAAGATCTGGGCAATTAGGAATCTTGAGACTCCAAGGACCATAAAGCAAGATCCGAGCCTCAACGGGAAGATAGCAGCAGTGAGCAGGTTCATCTCAAAGTCCACCAATAAATGCATTCCCTTCTTCGACCTAATCAAGTAAGGGAAATAGAACTTTGAATGGACTACAGAGTGTGAAAGCACATTCCGAGCGCCGGTTCAACACCTATCCACACCACCTATTCTGTCAAAGCTTATTAATCACGAGATATTGTACATCTACTTGGCGGTGTCAGAAAATGCAATCAGTGCTTCTTTGATTCGGAAGGAGGATCGAATACAACGACCAGTCTATTACATCAGTAAACGATAGACCATAGCAGTGAGAAATTATCCGAAGATGGAGAAGTTAGCTTACTGTCTTGTCGTTGCCTTGAGGAAGCTTCTCCTGTATTTCTAGGCTCATCCTATCACTATCTACACCGACCAGCCATTACGATAGGTCCTTACGCGGTCTGAGATGTCTGGTAGGTTACTTAAGTGGAATATCGAGTTGAGTCAGTTTGACATCACTTACACACCAAGGAGAGCTATTCAAGGACAAGTCCTGATGGATTTTATTGCTGAATTTACTGTCCCGGAGAACTTGCTCGAAACCAGTGAATCTTCTAAATATGTCTGGAAGTTATACACTGACGATGCACCAAATGACCACTGCTCAGGCGCTAGAGTTGTGCTCGAGAATCCTGATGGCCGATCTATATGCTATGCTTTGAAATTTGATTTCTGTGCGATCAACAACGAGGTTGAAAATATGAATCCATGTTCGTCGGACTTAGGCTTGCGAGAGATTTAAGAATTATTGCTGTGAAGATTAACTTCGATTCACGATTGGTCGTGTGCCAAGTTCGGGGGGAATACTAGGACAGGGACCGGAGACTGGCTGCTTATCTTGCCCAGGTCTAGGAAATATTGAATTAGTTTGACTACCATGCCATCTATTGCATACCCCGAGAACACAATCAAAAGGTAGATTCTTTGGAAAAACTAGCCAGCGCCACTGAAGCACAACAAATGGGACTTGTCCCTATAAAGACACTTACTTCTTCGAGTATAGATCAGATGGAGATAGATTGGGTGCATGAAGCCACATACGGGAAAGAGTCATGGATGACCCCATTCAAGAACTATCTAGAGAATGGGACCCTACCAGAGCACAGGAGTGAGGAAAGACAAGTTAAGGTTTCACAATTCACTATTCGGAATGGAGTCATATATAAATGAGGATACTCAGTTCCCTTACTCCAGTGTATCGCCACGATGAAGTTGAATGAGTATTACATGATGTGCACGAGGAAGAATGCGGCAATCACACTGGGGCCAAGCTCTCGCTAAGAAAATACTCTGATATGGATATTATTCGCCAACCATGAATCGAGATGCGTCAGATTATGCTAAGAAATGTGACATATGTCAGAAGCATGCTCAGATTCCAAGAGCCCCGCCTGTTAAAATAACCCAAATGGTTAGTTCATGGCTGTTTGCAATTTAGAGTATCAATATTATTGGGTCTCTATCTCTGGCTAAAGGTGGTGCGAAGTACGCCATCGTTGCAGTTGATTACTTTATCAAATGGGCAGAAGCCGAGTCCCTTGCTACAATCACGGTGAACGTGATCGACTTTGTGGTACGCAACATTATCTTTCGATTTAAACTCCCACATACCATCATCACTGACAACGGAGCCCAATTCGATAGTGTCAAGTTCAAAAATTTCTATCAGCGATTCCATATCTAAAGGAAGTTCCCTGCAGTTGCACACCTTCTAGCAAATGGACAAGTCGAAGATGTTAACAAAGTTATAAAGTCCATTTTGAAGAAAAGATTGGAAAATGCCGGGAGAAAATGGGTGATGAACTTCCTATGGCCCTATGGGCATATCGAACAACCCATAAGTCTGCGATAGCATTCCATTTTCACTTTCCTATGGCTCGGAAGCCGTTATTCCTGTCGAGTTGGAAGTGCCTTCTCATCATGTGACATATTATGGTCCAAAGACAAAAGCTATATTGCTTGCCGAATCTTTGGACTTATTAGATAAGAAGCATGACGAGGCTGATTTGAGCGCAGTTGCGCACCGAAGTCGAGTCTCCCGATTGTACAATGCTAAGGTCCAACCCCGAACCTTTGAAATTGGCGATCTCGTGTTCAAGAGAATTTACCTGGTCCTTTTTCATATGAAGCCAACATGGGAAGGATCATATGTTATTGAATGAAGACTCGAAGACTGGACATTCAAATATTAACCGTCGATGGTCTCGCTTTGTCAAGAGCTTGGAACAGCGAAAGTCTTCATTGCTACTACACATAACATGCTTTATATATTTACTTAGTCCGCTTTTCATTTGCAATTTGTTTATGCATTTCGAAGTTTGAACTTGTAATAAGGCAACTGACTTTGCAATACTTTCTTATTTCAGCAATAAAATGCAATCTCTTTGAGCCAAAGTAGTGATTCTTAAAATGCATCATGCGACCATCACAATGCACAGAGAGCTAAGTTCCATCCTATGGTGGGACCTATTCAAACAGGGATGACTGTGATACAACCGGTCACTCACTAAGTGAAGTTCGAGTTCGGGGGAAAGCTATCACACTAAAGCCAAAAAGGATTGATGCACTACAATCCTCTAACTAACTCCGACTCCCAAAGTTCAAGCTAGAGTATAAACTTACAAATGTGGGCTTAAAGAGGGTGGATCCATCCACCTAATGACTTTTCACACGTTCAATGCAAGCTCGAGGAGGGTGGATATGTCCACTTAACGACCTCGCTTGTTAACTCAGGGTGGATGTGACCCGACCATCGTAAATCTATCGTTCGTAGAGTGTGAAAAAAAATCAGAAAACTCAAAATAGATGTGATCGACCGTTTATTAACTAACTCTAAATCCCCAAAGCATGGACTGAAGTACAAACATCAACTGGGTGTGACCGAGCACCCATAACTAACTCTAAGTCCCAAGAGCACGGACTAGGATACAAACTTCAACTGGGTGATACTGACCACCTACAAATCAACCTAAGTCCCCAGAGTGTGGACACAGACTTGATCATGTTAACGGGTGTGACTGACCACTTGAAAAAAAAACTTAAGTTTCTGGAGCATGGACATAACTTTAAACATTAAGCAGGCGTAATCAACCGCCTATATGTGAGTTCAGTCCCTAGAGTGTGGATGAGATTGTCAATAAGTGAGCGAGTGTAACCCGACCACTCGAACTCATCTCTCTACCACTTGATTCCTACTGAGTGAAGCTAAAAATGTCAAAGGTGAAAAGCAACCACCGTCCACCACTTCGACTCATCCTCAGGACTGGGGGAATGACTCCAGCATCAACAGCTAATCGATACAGTACAATGTTAAGGATCAGCTTGATGCTGGTTAGGACCACAAGCCTTGACTCCGAGACTTCACAATCGAACGCAAGTCCGATCCAAAAACTGATGCTTTGCAAGTGCGTTGAAAGGAAACTCGAGTGATGCAACACTTAAACAAATAAACTAGGATTTGTGCGAAGAACAAAAAGAAATTCTATTTCATTTATCCTTTAAAAGCAAAATAGATACAAGGAGCCTACGCCAAAAAATCCTACCAGCAGGGGCCGAACCCTCATCTATACACGGCTTACAAGAACGAAAAGAAAAGCTCCTAACTATTTGCCACAAAAAGGGATGCCAAGATTCACGCCTACTCATTGGGCTTCTTCTTGTTATGCTTCTTCTCCTTTGTAGTCGACCCACTGGAGCTGCCACTATGAGGCCACTTCGAGCTTTTTCCTTTACTAAGCTTGTCCCCGACCGGGGGAAGTGTTGTGGTCTCCTCCGCTTAACTTATTGGAATCAGGATGCTTTCAGAGTGTGTGGACGGAGGGACGGGGTTACTTTCCATGTGAGATGATATGGGGGGAACCGCAGTAATGATAATCGTGCCACCCGAAGAGATCATGAGTAAAGGGGTCGGGCCAGGTCCTGCCATTCCACCTCCTATTGTGTTACCCATTGTTGCACCCACCATCTCAGGGCTAATTTCCGCCATTATTGTGTCGTCATGAGCTGCTTGAGTATCAGGCGGGATGCTTGCGATTGGAGCCGAAGGGCTGGCAGCGAACGCACTTTCACTCATAAAAATTGGCAAGTCAGAAAGTGGATCACCATGGGTGCCTAGGAGCTCATCCATCGTTTTCTCGTTAAAAGTGAAAGCGCTCACATCAACTTCCCTGGCCATAGCAGTAGTGGTGGTCGTCGTCGCCTCCGTTATGATAGCCTCCTACCCTTGGTTTTGTTCTTGGGTTGTAGAGGGCATGGATGGTGCTGCTTCTATAACTGAATGGAGATAAGAGAAAATATTAGAAATTTCCTATGATAGTACTCCAGACTTTGAATGAGTTCAAGAAGTGTTTAGAATACCTTCCTTAGGTTAGCTCGCAGTGGGGACCGGCATTCCTCCTGACACGTGCTTGTGGGCCAGGGTTAGCTGTGGCTGATCCGGATCATAGGCCAGCACAGGTAGAGGATCAACTGCAGGGGTGTATTCAGGCTGGGTTAACACAGGAATCTCGGAGCTTGTATCATGATGCTCAACACCATAGCCCTCTCCAACTTCAAAGTGCTGAGTAGCAAGCTTCTCTTTCTTGAATGCGACAGTGGCGTCATGGAGAACTCTCCTCTTTTCTTCATTCAACACTTGGTTTTCCAGTTCGAATTCATCGAGGGATTCAGTATGATGCTCTACCTTCTCATCTTCCAAAAAAGGCACCAGGCACTATGTAAGTGAGTTGGATGATCGCTAAGCCAGCTCAAGTCACAGTATTTCAGAACGTTGACATTGTAGGCGATTAAAAGATCTTCAATGTCACTCTCAAGTCTAGCCTCCATTGCCCTGGCCTCAACTTCAACCCTAGCCTCGACCTCATGAGCTTTCAACTTCACCGCACCCCCTCGTTTCGAGTCTCAACAATTTGGTCGCGGGCCTCCTAAGATACCTTGTTAGTTTTATCTTTTTCCTTAACGACTTCGTCGTATTTGGCTTTAAGCTCTGCCAGCTCTTAGAGTGCTTTATCTTTTTCAGCAGTGACTATGGCGTCCTTGTGGTCCATATCATCTACTAACTTTAAATGCTCCTGCCTCATCTGTTCCAACTTCTTATTAGCCTCGTCAACCATTTTTAGGGCCTTCGTTTTGGAATTCCTTCAAGTGTCATTCTCTCCAGTAAGCACTGTGACGATTCGATCCTTCCGGGTGATGGTTTCTTGTAATTCTTTGATTTTCTTTACCTTCTCAAATGCCACAACTGAAGCTTTCTCGCTGGTTTTCTTTTACTCTCGGTATTTGCCAAAAGCATGATAGACATGATCTTGAACGATTTTTTCTGCTCCATCTGGAAGCACCATCAAATTTGGAGGAAAATGGAATCCGTCAAAGCATATGTTCGAAAACTCTCTTTTCAGTTGGGCTATCTGAGCGGCTCCCTCACCTGTCGACTCTGTAACCACCGAAGTAGCGGCAACAGAGGTATCCACCCCGTTCATACGACGATGTTCACTAGGTCTTGGAATTATCGGAGGTGCCAGTTGGCGTGAAGTCGCAACAATCTGTGTCCTCAAACTAGGAGATGGCAACGAAACCCTAGGTGGAGAAGAGCGTGATCGGAAGCGGCGTCTATCTTGCCTCTCTTTTTCTCTTTCTCGTTCCCTCTCCCTTTCCCTGTCTCTCTCTCTATCGTAATAATCCGTCTCTTGACTAGAATGGCTGCATTCATAGTCAGAATCATGCCTACGAGATTCACTATAAGAACTGTAAGATATGCATGCAGTGCGTAGACCACCGAGCATAGACGGTTTCTTCGACATCGAATCTGCAAAATTAAAAGAAAGGAAAAGTTAGTTATCTTCAAAGATTGGACAATTCGTGAATATTGAGTATCTGATATCGTGAATTGCATACATATATGTGTTAACCTCCCGACCAACTAGTTATATCGGCCGTACTCGAAGGAGTTGGCTTGCCTAAATCTAAAGCGCTTTGAAGCCCTTCCAATACGGTATCTTGTTGGAGCGACACATAGTCCGGTATTGGAATATCTGCAAGTCCTTCGAAGGGGTTATCCATGTGTGAGGAAGGAGCCTCCGAAATTATGACAACGATAGCTAGCAGTGACACAACCATGGATTTACGTCTCATAGATTTTCAAATTTACAAGCAACCGCCTTGTCGTTCCTTATCCTTTCTGAATGTCGAGGACTTTCTGAAGGCCCAGCTACAGGTTCGTCTTCAGTGGGCGTTTCTTCTTCACCACCCGGCTCAGCGATTACAATTCTGGGCGCTCTTCATCTCGCTTGTCTTGCCAAAGCTGCCCTGGGAGATCTTTCAAGCCCTATGCTTTGATCTCCATCAATCAGCCCGATGGCCCTTAGATTTTCATCCGTAAGCACCGCTTCGATCTCTCTAAACTCGCCCGACACCTCCTGAAAGATCCTAACGATTTATCTAAATTGGGCACCTTCGGATCAAGGAATTGAAGCTATAAAGAGAAAATAACATTAAGCTCGGTATCAATGCAGATTAACCAATTAGTCGCCGTAGGAATTGAAACCCTTACATCTATCTAGCCACCGTCTAGTGAATCCTGGCAGGCACCGAACGTAGAACCACTCGATCTAGAAGTAGTTGAGTTTGGTCCAAGTCCCAATAAAAATTTGATAGTTTCTGACTCCCTCAAGAATGTGAAAGAGGTATTATCTCCCCAACTCTTTACAGTGAACAAGAATATGACTTCCTCTAAAGTCAAGGGGCAGAAAAGGTGCTCCATGAAGACAATGAATAGGCTGTTCAGCAAAGCGTACCCGTTTGGATGCAAGTGTGACAAGGCAATCCCTAAATACGATAACACCTCTTGGATATACTGATTGAATGGTGGGAGTGTCCAACTGCGCAGGAAAATATGTTGAAAGCGGTATACCCTTCTGGAGGAGTATGTGGCCTATCGCTCGGCCCCGGTAGCAGGATATCATAAACGATAACCCGTGCCTCAAACAAATTCTCCCCGACATATCTTCAAAAACATTAAATGGAACGAAATCTTGTTGATTTCAATGAAGGTTGCTCTTGGTAGCTCATCCGAAGCTGGAATTATGACTTCGGCTGCGATGGCCGGAATGTGGACTTTGAGCCGCATATTGCTATGAACTCTCGGGTTCCATAGCTAATCAACTCATCAAAAACCATCATTATGTGATAATAATCCCATTTGTTCCCCAGTGTGAAATGCATGAATGTGTTGTGCAGTGCTGCGAATTACTTAAGAAAGATTCTACAAAGATTAGCAAAGTATTTGAATGACAAGACTTCAGAATTCAACCAGAGTGACCGTCATAATTGACCGTCACAACCGTGCCATCTAAACCTTGGAGATCGATTCAAATTGAAATTCGTTAAGTGTTTTCATATTATAGATCCATCGACAAGCTTCGAAGGGCGGTCAAATATGCAATAGAATGTTTAAGTCAGATTATGCAAGGCAGAAGCTCGCTAGAGTCAAGTGTTCAAGAATGCAATTCGTATCAATAAAAGTTTATACTTGAATCAACCACCAAAGTCTACTACGTATCGATTAAGGAAGCGCCATTTCGTATCGGTCAAGGAGCAATGGTTCGTATCGATCAAAAAGCCGTAGTTTGTATCGATGCTAAGTTATCCACTTCGTACCCGTTCAGAGAAAACTCACTCGTATCGGTCAACAATCCACTAAGACATATCAGTCATATTATTTGTTTCCATTCCCAGAACTGTGTTGATTAAGGGAAATCGATATGTAGGCCATTTATTAACGATCGATACGAGAGATGTCATTAGCAAATCGATACGAAGGACTTTTCACCAATCGATACAAAGCATTTCATTCACTCGATGCGAATCACTACCAGCCCAAGTCGATACAAATCTCCTCCCTCCTTCACTTATACAAAGCCTAGGCTGAATCACAATCACCCTAACTCCTTCGTATCCCTCCTCAACCTCTCTTTCCCAATCCAAACACACCACATTGCCAAGATCAGTCACAAACGCATATCGAATTTGAATCTCATCATTTTAAGTTGTTTGGTGTAGGTTAATTACCTAGATCAAGCAAGTAAGTCGAGTAAATTAGTGGGTTAACTAATTCAAAGGCAAAAACAACATAGTTTTTCCTTCAGTTGGGAACGATACGAAGGCAAGGAAAAGGAAATGGGTAAGTAAAAAATTTCGAAGTACCAAGCCTATATATATGCCTAGGGAATGACTGATCGTCTCCTAATCATCGATATCGGTAAAAAAATTCGCTAAGGAGATCGATATGAGCTGGTTATTTTGTATCCATTAAGCAATCGAAGCAAATGCAATTCAAGTCTTTCGTATCCGGCAACCTATCGATGCGAGATGAAAGCAGAATATTATTTAAGCTAATAGAATTGATTCGAGGTTCATCAATACAAGATGTTCTATTTGTGTCCATCTAATACCACAACCATTCATATCCACCGGTTCAAATCGATATGAGCTGCATTAAAACACCAACCAAATTCGTGTCGACCAACATCGATACGAACACAATTTTCCAACTTTTCACACCGATCCCGGAGAGGATCGATAAGAAGAGATTCTCCAAAGCAACCCTCAAACGTTGTTACAACTTGAATTTTACATCGATTTAGGAGAGGATCGATATGGAATTCGATACAAAAAACTGACATGATTTGTGAACGTGCGAACGTTAATGTGAGTCAGATAAACATGCATTTATGTGTGTGATGGATTAACATCCAATTTTTTAAATTCATAGGAATTGAATGCTTACCTAGTTATAATAATGAACAACATATTTCTGGCGCTCAAACTAAGTTACAACAATGCACAGTGCAATCGTTGGCAGTTGGCAATTCAGTATTTTTATTACCGAAAACAATCAAAGGTTACATCTTTTGATGAAAGGACAATAACTATACATCAAATCAGATAGAACTTTTCAAATAGAACGTCGAAACTTATCAAAGCACGTCATGTTCACACAAGATGTACTTTGGGGGAAAATGTTACCCCGCCTTTTGGCAAGGCCATGACACCAAGAACTTGATTAGAAACCAAGGACAATATGTCTCGAAGAACAATCATGTACGAAGTTCACTACAGATGCTGATAAATTTTTCTCGAGTTTGGATCGAGCTACAATCGATATGACACGACAAGCAAATCTATGAAAGCCAACGTCCCAAATTTCAAGTCAATCGGAGTTTGTATGCTTGTGAACCGATCTAGTTTCATAGGAAAGGTGGTTATTTTGTACCCCACAGTTCATATCCATCAAGTGCTAAAGGAAAAACCATGTTCGTTTCCATCTCATTCGTAACCATCGATCTCAGGAAAAACATGGCTGGTTCGTATCCTTGGAGGGCGGAAGGTCAATCGTACTCATCAAGTTCGTATCCATCAACAACCATCTCCCTCGTGACCCTTTGCTCGTATCCATCAAATGAGGACAACCAAACCCGTATCAATCGTTCGCTCTATCGATACGATAGAAGAACCAAATAACGAAACGAACTCAATAATGCGAAGTAACTCCTAAGGCCGATACGAAAGGGATAAAAAACAATTGATATGAGACAACTATAAGACTCGATACGAAGTGGAGCACAGTCGATCGATACGAAAGAAAGATTTTGGATCGATACGAAAGAATCCTAGGAGAGAGTATGACTCGGTCACTCCGCATGGAAAGTGGATCGATCCTAAAAGATAGAGACATGTCATTGACCATCACGTGCCTAAGAGGGATATGAACAGGATAGATATGCGTATATCGATACGAGTTTAAGCAGCCCACAACAAATCCAAACTTGCATTAGTCATAAATCAAAATCTACAAGTCCAAATGCCACCTAATTTTCACAGGAGCTTCCATATCACCTCAAGAATGTACCTGATCAATTTCATCCAAAAAGGATCAATTCTTGATCGATGCAAATTCCATTCATATCGCTCTGATATCAAGTCGAAATCACATGAACTCGATCCTATGGAGCCACCCATGTGAGAGAAGAAGTCCTCTAAGATATAGGCAAAATATTTGCTGCGTACGCCTACAAATAGTGACCCTAGACTTACAGAAAATGGACCTTTGGACTCGCTACACCGATACTCTATTGGAATTGCTAATTATTTCGATTTTACTATTGTAATCCACTTGTAACTAGCGAGTTATAATCAATAAACATAAATCATTTCATTGTGGACATGGGGCATACGCGGAACCACTCTAAAATTGTGTGTTTCTGTACTTTTTCTTATCTTTTGATTGGTATGTTTGTTAGATTTGCCTCATTTTACATTTACTTTCTTCATTTTATCTCTTTAAACACATCCGAAGAGTATTGTGCCCAATTTTGGTACAAATATCATCACCCCTTAGCTCTTCCCTTTTTTGATTTGATACGCCTGTTTTGATCTTCTTCAGATCTATCCTTTTAGAAATATACAATAAGAGTTTTTGTACGAATAAAGATCAAAAATTAGGGATGGAAGGAGAAAAAGGATTAGAAATTGAATAACTAAACATCTAAAATTGTTACCTAAAACCCTAAAGTATTTTTCTAAATCTTCGAGTAGACAAACTGATAGAGCTTCGCTTTGTTCCTAAAATAATTTATGAATAAAAATGAAGGGGGTAGGCTCTTATTTATAATGGTTAGAAAGTGCTAGAACTGTCAAATTAAAGTCGATTTAAAGAAAAAAAATTCGAGTCGTTCAATTGCTTAAAACCCTAGTTGCCATCAACATAGACCGGTACTAGCGGTCGACCGGTCAACGGTAGGCGGTCGACCGGTCAACGGTAGGCGGTCGACCAATGGTCCTATTTTTGGCACGTTTTCCTATCGTCATTAATTAATTAATTTATTCTTAACTAAAGTTTTAAAGTTAACCTTGGTTTTAATATTTATTTAATCCCCAAGTCTATTTATTGTTAATTTTTGAATTAAAATTTTTGGAATTAATTATTAATTTGAATTTGTATTCCATTAAAATTATTTTAAATCCGAAAACTTTAAACATCCATAACATTTTGATTCGGGCTCCGTTTTCGAAACATTATACATGAAAATTGATCAGGAAATCGCCATGAATGCAACAGAACCACTTCCATAGCCAAATTTTGACTGTGCAAAATTTCCATTTTTTGCCTTACTTTTTTAACTAGTTAATTTAACTTATTATTTATTATTAATTTTTTACTGGATTTTACATTCTCCCTCCTCAAAAAGGGTTTTGTCCCCGAAATCTTCAAGGGGCAGACAGCGCAACACGCGATATCATCCATGTTATACAAGCAAGTTATGTACACATCCATCTACTCAACCAAAAGTGCAATGTGATTATGTGTGCAGATATACTATAGGTGGCTCATCCTAGCATGAGTGTATGACCATGACATATATGTGTGATCATAACATAAAATTTTATAAACACCATGTCCTCAACCTCGAACTCTAATTCCTTTCTTACCTTGTTTGCGTAGGATTTCTGGTGGTCTTGCGCTACCTAATCAACTCTGCCTTTTTTTAAGTTTCTCGAGCTAAATCTAATCTTAGCAGGATTTTATCGGTGGTTTCCCACCAGCAATTTGGTGATTTGCTAGACCTCTCATATATTGGTTCATAAGATGTTATAGCAATCGTCGCTTGGTGACTATTATTATAAGTGAATTCAACTAAAGGCAGGTGTTGCACCCAACATCCTATAAAGTCCATGATGCAAGCTTTCAACAAATCCTCTAAGATCCAATTCACTCTTTCGGTTAAACCATCAGTCTACGGGTGCTAAGCAGTGCTATGATTCAATAAATTTTCCAAATTGCTAACTCCACCAAAATTGGCTAGTAAATAAGGGGTCCCTATCACTAATGATGCGAACTGAAATCCCATGTAGTCAAACCACTTCCTTGATATAAATCTGTGCTAGTGATGCTGCAGTCCTATTGCTCCTAACAGATATAAAATGTGAAATTTTATATTTGTATCTAGTATGACCCAAATTGCTTCATTTCCTCTTTGTTTCCTAGGCAACCCGTCTACGAAGTCCATCGATATATGCTTCTAACTCCAAATCAGAATCTATAAAGGCAATAACAATTCTCCGGGCTTTCCTTGTTCAGCCTTTATTTTTTGGCAAACATGTAGAAACGGGCTTAGCTACTCTCTTTTTCATCCCTGGCCAAATTTTCTTTGCTTTATATCCCTATACATCTTATCTCCTCCAGGGTGAACGGTGACCCTTTGCAAGTACTTCCTCTAAACACAATCAATCTTTGGTACAAAAAGGCGTCATTCTCTCCTCAAACATCCCTTCTCATCAACCGTATATCTACTGACATAGGGAAAATGTTCTCCTCTGTTTACTTTACCCAAATATCTACTATCTCCAATATGGCCAATCAATGCTGGCCTAATTTCCATTACTGCCAAATAGCTTTGAATGGGTTCTGCTGGTGGTTGGAAGTCAAAATTCGAGAGAAACTCCAATATCCTCCACTAAAATATAACATCTAAGGTAGCATGCCATTGGATAAGGGTGTCGGTGACAACATTCCCTTTTTTGTGGGTATATTGTATTTCAAAACATAAGATGTTATGAACTCCATCCATCTCTGCTGCCTAAGATTTAATTTGTTTTTTGAGAAAATAGGTATTTGAGTGATTTATGGTCAATAAATAACTCAAATCATCCCCCAAAAGAAAACGCCTCCACATTTTCAAGGAAAAAACAATAGCTACTAACTCTAACTCATCAGTTTGGTATCTCTTCTCGTGATCCTTTAATTGCCTACTAGCATAAGCTATCAACCATCCTTCTTACATAAGAACTGCTCATAATCCTGTGCGACATGCATCCATGTAAGCTGTAAAAGGCTTTGTCCTACTGGGAATGGTAAGTACTGGTGCACGTGTGTAACATCCCCCTACTTAGGGGCCCAAAACAAATGGTTACGGATGCTGCAGTCATCCATAATTATTAATCCTCGACAACCAAATGCGGCGATGTTAGATACATTTATACACAAAAACATATGAATATGGAATAAATTTAAAACATCAAACAAGATCACTTTCCATTTCAAAACATTTCCAATTTATTACATAATCCCACAATCATTTGCTACTTTCAGAGAAACTATATTTATTATAACATACACCAAGAGAGACACATGAAGATGCCTATTTGGACGATCAGAGGATATACATGCAATTTAAGAACTTTGCCATTACAAACAACACAGCAGAGTCAAAATAAAAGAGAACTCTAAGTAGCTATCTTGCCTCATGCACGTCTTCGGAAGCTTATTTGCCTAATGAGGTACCTGAAAACCTTAACTCTCAAACTACTCAAAATAAATTAATTACATGAGAGTTTAAAGGGAAAACCTAACTTCGAGTCAGACATAAAGCCTGGTATGAATAATAATAATATACCATCTCAAACCATTTAGACATCTAGTGAGACAATGCTGCTTAGCGAAACGGGGTTTTCCCTCACTAGTATCCTGAAACCTTTTTAAAGCCATAATGGTTAAAACAATTCAAAACAATATGATAATATGCAAAACAAATGAATCAATTTTGGATTACCCATCGCCATTTATTTTGACTATCCGTCTCAGTTATAGCTTCTACGATTACTACTAACCTAATAGTTTTCATGGGCTAACTAATGACCGGTAAAACAGTTAAGGACTCCCTATCCAATTACATAATTTTCATGGGATCACTATGAAACTATTGGTTACTCTAATATCTTTAATCTTATCCTAGTTTTCATGGGTTGACTAGGGAACTATTGCTCACTCCAATATCCTCTCTTTTTATCCTAGTTTTCATGGGATGACTAGGAACCTATTGATATCAATCAATATTTTAATTCGGATGTAGTTTTCATGGGCTAACTACAAACCTACTGGCCTATGCCAACATCAAATCATAGTTTTCATGGGCTTACTATGAACCTGTCTTTCTGACATCTTCATTTATAAATAGTTTTCATGGGCTAACTATGAACTTATTGGCCCCTGCCAATATCTTTTCCTTTAATGTTTTAGCATCCTATATTCTGGCCTTCTTGACCTCTTGGATGTAATTCAACTCATTCAAGAGTTAACTAAATATATATTTACTATTAGGTCAACCTAGTTGGTTATTCTGCTCTTCCCCAAAATTCAGTTATGGATCCATTACAATGTGAATATATACAATACGAAGAAGCATACATAATAACTTGGTTAATCCCTTTAACCTTTTAATGAAAGAAAACTTCTTTAAAAACTCCTTTTCAAAACACTTTAAATAATTATGCTATTGTTTTCTTTTAAAATGAGATTGGGTTATTAGTTTTCAAAACTAAGGTCATTGAAACCTTCAAAACCTTGCTTTCGACTTCACTGGATAACCTCCTTCGAAAGCGTATAAATCTCTTTTAAAAACATTAGGCCCTGCCTTTCGAAACACTTAGAAACATCTCTTTCGAAACCTTTTGAATGTAATAAAGTATTGCTTAATAAAACTTAGAAGCATAGCTTCAAATTATTGAAAGTACACCTTTCGAAACCTTTGGAAGTATCTCTTCCAAAATCATTGAAAGTCTCCCTTTCAAAACCATTGGGTTTAAACTTATAATATTATTTGGGTCAAAGTGAATATAAACGAAAGTATCTCTTTCTAAACCATCCTTTATCATATAGTAATATTGGGGAAAATTTGATTACGTCGGCAGCTTCCCTTTTGAAAGCCACAGACCATTTAAACAAAATACTAAAGAATAGCATCGAAACCCCTTTCGACGCCATTGACTTCGAAACCCTTGGACCCTTTTGAAAGCATTTAGGAAGTGGCTTAAAACATCTTCAAAACAAGCACTACCTTTCGAAAGATTGATGACTTCAATACACTCGAAAGGCTAAAGAATGCCTACAGAGCTTCGACTAGGTCTGAACCCCTATTTTCAAAAGCATTATTTTATAAGTAAAGGAACCCATTCGAAAGCTTGTTCTTTAAGACATAAGTTAATGGCAAGCCCTTCGAAAGCATTTAGAAAATCTCTTTGTTAACCATATGCTTACAATACAAATTCGTTATTACATACCACAAGATTATAAGCATTTTATATTCATATATGTATCTATATGATTATGAACATATTTTCTGGTATAAAATAAATCACTGTTGTAAAATACAAATTCTATTCATACATCATAAATTAGTTTACATACACTTAAAAAGTTATTGAAATCATATATATCGTGGTTCACTTGTTATACACCATCCGTCTTACAAAACTACCCTCATTTAGGATTAAATTGAAGACCAAATTCATCACATTCTCATTGCAGTGTCTCTCCCTTTCTTTAATTTTTCCTTTGAAGGCTTTGATTAAAACAAAGGCAGGCGCTTCACTTTTAAAACAAACAAAAAGATATCGACCCTATCGGAAGCTATGCTTTCGACACCATGCCTTCTGTCTTTCTCCAGTCCACTACATACCATCTAAGTGATACCTTGTGTATTGGTTTTGGGTTAGTGGCGTTTCGACTTGATTGAAGGCGGAAGCTCTGAGTCGAATGGTACTTCTAAAGAAGGCGGAACCAACTTTTTTGGATACACCCGATTTAATACTAATTAAAGAAACACTATCTAACACTTATGATTGGTTGCCTTGACTTTTCAAATTCTTTACTGCCACTAATTTAAGATCTAGACTAAGGTTAAGTTAGCAAATACACCCTTCTATTAAGCAAAACCAATATTGCAAATAAGTCCTTCTTCTAAAATAATTTAATTCGCATAGAAAATTACTTAGGAAAAATACCCACAAATTCCAAAAATTCACTTTAATCATGTTATCTAACATATTAAAATTTAAGACCCAAATTCTCAATATAATTTTTGAAATAAATTTATAAACCCAGTTAATCGTATTTTCCTTTGAAATTTCATAACAATCTTTTGATAGTTTGGAAAATTGTCAAAATTAAAACTCAACTCCAAAATCATGTTTTACACAGCATAAATTTTTTCCATGGCATTTAAACATCAATATCAATCAGTTTTTCCCTAAAACCGGTATAATCTTATTTAAACATTCTTGTTTAAATCAAACAAATTTTAATTCGAGCACATCATCTTCCAAATCATCATAAAAACGAATTTACCCTTATATCCGAAAAACATATGATTATAAACAAAATAGAGACGGAACGAATCAATATTCACCTTGATTAAGATAAGGAGATTGGATTGCGATTTATTCCCTTAGCTTTAATACTTAGCTTCCTTTGATTTCTCTTCTCTTTTCCTTGTTAATGGTCGGCTCCCCTTAATGTTTGCGTTTTGTTTTTGTTTTCAAAATGATATGAATGGGAAATGAAATGGTAGGAACGAGGATATATAAAGGTAAGGGGTTATGTGCGACAAATTCCCAATATATCGTTATGTAATTTAGTTAACTTATAACCCATTCTTAAGCCCATTTAATTATTTGATTGAGCATGACCTTAATTATATTTATGAAAATATCAACCCCTTTATCACTTAACATATACATTATTCTATTTAATTTATCCAATTAAATCTCCTTAATAATGTTGTAAAAAATTAAGGGTGTTACAGGCTCCCCTCCTTAAAGAATTTCGTCCTTGAAATTTAGTAAGGAGAAATACTAAACATAACAATCATCTATAACGAATCCTAGCAACCATAATAGTCTACCGGAATAGGAATTATCTATACAAATCTAATATAGACATACCCTCTCCCAAGTACTGTCCTTCTTGTTGTCACACCACTGAACTTTCACCAATTTGACTGTCTTGTTACTCAATCTTTTCTCATTTCTGCTACAACCCGAACTAGTTGTCTAACAAAAGTCAAATTAGGCTCTACTACTAAGTCTTCCAACCGTGTCAGAGGAATAGTAGTCTCTGGATCATGCACAAACTTGCGAAAATGAGACACATGAAATATATTATGGACATCTGCCGTACTGCTCGATAACTATACTCTGTATGTGAGCTTTCCAATCCTCTATATAATCTGAAATGGACCAACATATCTCGAAGCTAGTTTCCCTGACTTTACGGACCGTACCACACCCTTCATCGAAGATACCTTAATGAAAACCCTGTCTCCAGCTGAGAACTCTGGGTCTTTATGCCTTTTATCTGCGTAACTCTTTCGATTTAGATTGAGCTTCCTTCATCCTTTCTTGGATTTACTCAATCTTCTCTGACGCCTCTCTAACCAAATCTGGACCTAAGACCAATCTGTCACTAGTCTCCAACCAACATACTGATGATTTGCATAGTCTTCCATACAAAGCTTTAAAAGGCACCATTCCTATATTAGTCTAATAACTATTATTATAGGAAAACTCAATCAAATGTAGGTGATCTTTCCAAGATCCACCAAAGTCCAATACACAAGCTCTCAACAAGTCCTCGAGTTCCTTATTGACTCTCTATATCTGCCCGTCCGTCTGAGAGTGATATGCGGTACTCATCTTGAGATTAGTGCCTAACACATCTTGTAGACTCTTCTAGAATTCATTAGTGAACAAAGCATCTCTGTCACTGACTATGCTACTAGGAACTCCATGTAGTCTAACTATATTCTTCATGAACAACTTAGCTAAAACATATGACGTCCTGGTTGACTTCGCTGGAATGAAATGGGCACTCTTGGTCAACCTGTCCACTGTGACCTATATACTTTCATTTCCTCTATTCCCTCTTCATACCATTCCAATAGAAGCTCCTCTTCATTTCTTAATACAACTTGGTCCCTCCAGGATGAATCGTAAACTTGGATCGATGACATTCTCCAAGAACTTCTTTCCTCAAGTTCTCAACATGTGGACCACATAATCGTCCCTTCTTTCTCGACCATCCCCTTTGGTCAGGGTAAAAATATTTCAGATCATCGATCTCAATTCCAACCTCAAGCCTTCTGATCTTCTCGGCTAATAATGGATCCTTCTTCTGCTTAGAAGCAATTCTCTCAATCAACACTGGTCAAACTTCTAAATAGGACAACATGGCAGTATTCTGACTAGAATTAGCAGTCGATCTTAACTGCACACCACAACTGGCTAAAGCTTCTAGATCCTTCCATTCTGCCAACAAGGCCAACACCACATTTTGGTATTTTCTGGTAAGAGCATTCGCTACTTTATTAAATTTTCTAAGTGTATACTCTATACCAAAATCATAAGCAGCTAAAAACTCCAACCACCTCTGTTGTCTCATATTCAACTCCTTCTGAGAGAATTTGAAGACTTATGATCTGTGTATAGTTTAAATCTCTGCCCTAAGTGATACTGCCTCCAAATCTTCAATGTAAAGATTTCCGTAGCTAACTCCAAATCATGAGTAGGGAATCTCACCTCATGCAGTCTAATCTGTCGTGAGGCGTAGGCAAACATTTTATCCTTCTGCATCAATATAGCTCCCAATCCAGTCCCATATGCATCAGTTTACAGCACCAACCCTTGGTTTTTGTCTGAAACTACTAACACTGGTGCATTGGTCAACAAATTCTCTAACTTAAGGGATGCCTCCTCATATTTGTATAACAAAACAAACTTCACCTCCTTCCTGGTTAGTTTAGTCAAATGTGCTGCTATCTGTAAGAAATCCTTGATGAATCTCCAGTAATAGCCAGCAAGTCTAAGAAAACTTCTAATCTCAGTCACCGTTTCTGGTCTCTTCCAACTATTAACGGCTTCGATCTATCTGGATCGACTGACAAGCTTTTCTGTGAAACCACATGACCAAGAAACTTAATCTCTTTCTTTCAAAAATGACACTTGGAAAACTTTGCCTTTAGCTGATTCTGCCTCAGCATCCCAAACATAACTCTAAGATGATCTTCATGCTCTCTTTCATTCTTAGAGTATACCAAAATGTCATCTATAAACACCAACACGAATCTATCCAAATACTCTCAGAAGATTCGGTTCATCAAATCCACGAAGAAAGCAGGTGCATTCCTCAACCCAAATGACATTACTAACCACTCGTATGAATCATATCTAGTTCGAAATGTTGTTAAAGGATTGTTGTTCTCTGCCACTCTCAATTGATAATCCAACTGGGAAAACACTCTGGTTCCACTCAACTGGTCAAATAGATCATCAATTCTTGGAAAAGGATACTTATTTTTTATCGTCCTTTCGTTCAAGTTGCGATAGTCGAAACGCATCCTCTAAGACCCATTCAGTTCTTCACAAATACCGTGGTCACTCCCTAAGGCGAACTGCTTGGTTTAATAAAGTTTCTTCCTTTTAGATCTAGTAGTTGCACCATCAATTCCTCATCTCAGTAGGTGTCATCCTGCTAGGTGATCTACTTATAGGTTCAGCTCCTGGCATAAGATCTATCCGAAACTCAATAGCTTATTTCGATGGTAGTCTTGTAATTGGCTCAAATACATCTACAAACTATTCGAACCTAACTTAGCACTTCTCCCACTTTCATTGCACTTAACAAAGTGCAACTACTCCGGTCAGAATTCTCTACTGAGAATATAATTCGGTTATAACTATTAGGTTGTCTTAGTGATATCTCCTCATCCGGGAAAAATATCTAGGCCTTATACCTTCTCAACCAATCCATACCCAAAAATGATTCTAAAATCTACGAAATCGAAAACATACAAACGACATGCAAACTTATAGCAAATCAAGTTTTAACTGGTCACATCTCATCCCTAGAGTTGCATACCCTCCTATTGGATTTGCAACCCTTAAGAAAGTAACAAGGTATGTGGGTTCTAATCATAACCTATCAATTAAACACGGGATATAAATGAATGTGATGCATCGGTATCAAATAATATCCTAATTCATATACTCTAAATAAAAAATGTACCTTTCATCACAATCTTCTCTTTTTCAGCTGTAGTTGGCTTAGTAGATGATCCAACAGCAAAAACCTTTCCGTTGTCCGCCCTGACCGACTTTAGACACTGATTTTTATAATGCCCAACTTGATCGCAGTTAAAGCACTTCACATTCTTTTTGTCTGCACCTTTCATTCCCTTGCCTGACCGACACTCATTTGCATAATGACCCTTCTTGTCACACTTGTAGCAAACTAAATCATACTTTGCCTTCTGGTAGCATCTCCCTTCTGGGCTCCCTTCTTCTCAGAGAACTTTCTCTTTTTTCCCTAAGAACCCTGGGTTTCAACTGACTTCTCTCTAGCACAAATAGCAAGCATTTCTTCATAGCGAATTGCCATCTTCACAACCACATTACAAGTATCATGGATATGTGTCATGGTCGCCTTAGCAAGCTCAGGTCTCAAACCCCGAATAAACCTCTCATTCCTTGTGATGTTAGTGTAAACAATAGCATATCCATATCGGAACAACTCATCAATGTTTGACGACTAATATTCTATCAATTTAGAAAATAACCAAAAAAAATTAAATTAAAAATTAACCGCAAGCGTACGGCGTACAATTTTAGTACGTGACGAATATGGGTCGATCCATAAGGAATTATATAGATGTTAAATTTTCTATTCAACCAAATTAAACTAAAAATTGAAGTTATAATTGTTTTAAGCTAAAAATTATAAAACTAGCTAGAACAAAAATGATCGAAAATATGAGATTAGAAAACAATTTAGAAGCAAATCCACTCTCATATTTTTGTAAATCAACACAAAAATAATCTATGATCTCTATTTTTGATATTAAGTGAAATTAGTAGTGTAGTTGTCATAAGTATGGTTTATTTGTGTTATTGATTAACATAACTTAAACATCAAACTATTATACAACAACCAAAGCTACTTATCAATTCTCATGAAATTGAAGTTAAAGCAAAAGCTATTTTAAGTATGATCTATTTACTATTGTATTTACTAACATAGATCATCAAATTTTGTTTCTAACTTAATTTCATAATAAAAAATCAATTAGTAAAATAATGACGTAAATTGTGTTTATGTTTGAATAAGAATATCCTATTTGTAAGTACAACATAGGCTATTAAATTCATTTTTATAAACTTACATCAATAATTACTTCTCATGAAGCATAAAAGAGACCATAGATCAAAAGAAATATTGAATTTACATAATATTAGAGAGCTTCATTACCCCTAAATTGAAGGATATTAGCTACTAATTTGTGTTATCATATCAACACATGTAAATTTCAACATTAAAAAGCAAGAAAAAAAATAAGAGCTAATGAAAATGGATGAAAAAAGAAGTAAGCTACTTGCATGAAAATAAAATTAAACTAAGTGCATAAAAGAGAAAGCTAATATACTAATAATAGAATAAAGAAAGCATGTAAATAAAAATGAACACAAAATAAAAGAGCATGTAGAAAAAGAAAGAGGATTAGGAAGCCATTTTATTTCTCATTTAGTTTGAAGCTACAACTTGCATTCTAATGATAAGTAAAATTAAAAGAAGTAAAGATCCTTTACATGTATATAAAAGGGCTATTTATACATGCACAAAACCCAAATCCAATTTTTAGGGGGCTTCCCTAAATGCACTTTAGAAAGTGTGGCCACCAAGTAATCATTATTCTCTAATTAATCCACCATCAAGTATGCATGAACCTTTAACCTCCACTAACTTGTCCATTAGTTTCTAATCAAGGTAAGTGGGTAGGTGAGGTCTTTCATGATGCATGAGTTTGAATTATTTCCATCTTCATTCCTTTGTTTCCATCCTTATGCATGCATATTTCCATCATAAAATCTTCATAATTCCATTAAAATTACTATATATAAAAATAAAATGTGCAAGTGAATATTCTTAAAATTAATGTATGCACAAAATTACCATTTTACCCCTAAATCGATGTGTGAATGATGACTTGAATGCATTTTTGAGATTTGGTTTTAAACATGTAAAAACACCCAATATGACATTTATGTAAATAAAAATAGATTAAATATGGCTGCAAATATATGCACACTTACATGCATATAAAATACCCACACACTTATCTTTTTATTCGTGCTCGAATAAAGAAAACCTAAGATAAATCTGTTTTCGTAGGAAACATGATTGCATTGAGCATATGCAGCATGTCGTTAAACCTCTAGGTGTCCCTAGTAGGACGAGAGTTGTCTCGTGAGGGTTTTCAGCGGATACTACCCACAAAATCTAAATGCAGCATGAGAAATTTCTAAATGCAAGATTTATTTACAAAGAGATAGATCCAAGTTTTTGAAAATATTTACAAATGATGAATTTACTTTCAAATCGATACAAATAAGTTAAATATAAGTTATGGTCATTATCAAGAAATTTAAGTCCTTTTACTCGTCAAACTCCAAACAAAAATTAAGTAATCATCACAATTAGACTTTAATTTGGCTAGTTATTTCGGTTGATAACATAGTGCAACTATGAAACAGATCCTTAGTTCAATATCATAGTTTTTCAACACGGTATTTTCATTTCTTTTGAATAACAGGTCAAATTACATAAGTGAAAATAATGCTTGGATTTCAATTACTTACTCTCTCTTTATTTGAAATTTTTATTGATATTAATAATATTTACATATGCCTGACTTAGAAAGCTGAGGCCAGATATATCACCTATGCACTACCTTTCGAGATTATATGAGGGGAATATAGAGTATTGCGAGGAACACACAAGTGTGAACACCTATCGACTGTAGGCGTTATTAATGAATGAATTTTTTATACACATACACCTAACTAAGATAAATTGAAGCCAGATATACCGATCATGTACTGCCTTTTGGGCTTACATGAGAAGGGTACAAAGGCTGGCAAATGTACACACTTACGTGTGAACACATGACTCTAGATGTTAATAAAATATACACATATATATGAAGAAAAAAATTCTTTTCTTTTTCTCTTTTTTTATGAAGTGTGAGTTTTACAATATCATCTTGGCATTACTTAACTTAAAAGATCTAAAATGTTATCGCATTTACTTTAAATCAACCACTTATTAAACAAAGATTTCGACTAGGATATACTTCATACTTATCACCATGAACCTTCCTGTATATAGTTAAACCATCGTTACTTGTGATCAAACTTTATTTTTATTTTGTTAAGATAAATAAATTTTCAAAAATTTCAATTTAATAACCAAAACTTATACTTATCCTATAATGTTTCTTCAAAAATAAATCAAAATGCTAAAATAAAAGAAAAGTTGTTTTTTGGGATTTTTTTTTTGAATATTTTTTTAAGTCTTCGAAAGAAAATGCAAAAAATAAACCATGAAAAATAAAAAAATAAAGATTACTCCCCCCAATACTTGATTTTGACTGTGTCCCCACAGTCAGCGCATGATATAATGAGTGTAATAGGGAAAACATGTACATATTTACAGCAGAGGGTTAACATTTCTTACTAGACATAGCATGCCTTATGAAGAATCATGAGCTCCTCCTCTTGATTACTTGGCAATTCCAAGAAAGGTTTCAAACGATGACCGTTGACTTTGAAAATCGATCCATCCTTGGGGTTTCGTATTTCTATGGCACTATGTGGACAAACTTTTTGTACCATAAATGGTTTAGTCCATCTCGATTTTAGTTTCCCAGAGAGTAAGTGAAGGCTATCATGTAAAAGAGCTTTCTGATTTGGTGACAATGTTTTTTTTGGATTGACTTGTCATGAAAAACTTTTGTTCTTTCTTTGTAATTTTTCTCGTTTTCGTATGCGTCGTTCCTAATCTCTTCTAGTTCATTGATTTGCAATTCTCTGTTTTCACCAGCTTTCTAAGATCAAAGTTTAAGTCCTTTACTGCCCACAATGCTTTGTGTTCGATTTCAACTGGTAAATGGTATGCTTTCCCGTAAATTAAACGAAATGGGGACATCCCAAGATTAGTTTTAAAAGCGGCACGGTAAGCCCAAAGCACATCGGTCTATTTCTGAGACCAATCCTTTCCCTTTTTATTAACAATTTTCTCCAAAATTTGTTTTATTTGTCAATTTGAAACTTCAATTTGTCTATAAGTTTGAGGAGATACGGAGTGGATAACTTGTGGGTTATCGAGCATTTCTTCATTAAATTTTCAAAAGAACGATTGTAAAAAAAGGGGTTCCGCTATCACTTTTTATTGTGCGAGGTGTGCCGAACCTCAAAAAGATGTTTTTCTTCAAGAAATTTCACAACAATTATATGGTTGTTAGTTTTGCATGGAACGGCTTCGACCCATTTCGAAAGGTAATCAACAGCGAGAAAAATATAAATATTTCCAAAAGAATTGGGAAAAGGTCCCGTAAAGTTAATGCCCCAAACATCAAAGATTTTAATCTTAAGAATGGGTTTTAGAGGCATCATATTTCGTTGAGAAATTCTTCCAAGCAGTTGGCAACGATCATAAGTTTCGCGAAATTCGAACGAGTCTTTGAAAAGAGTGGGCCAGTAAAAGCCAAATTGAAGTACCTTTTTAGTAGTTTTTCGAGGACCAAAATGTCCTTCGCACGCTTGATCATGGCAAAATGAAAGAACTCTCCATATTTCATTATCTAGGATGCAACATAGAATGATTTGGTTTGAACAATACTTGAATAAGTATGGATCATCACAATAGAAATATTTCACTTGGGACATGAATTTGCATTTGTACTGTTTGGACCAAGATGACGAAGTTTTTTTGGTGACTAAATTGTTCACTATATCAGCGTACCAGGGATCCATAGAAATTGAAAGAAGTGTTCATCGGGAAAGTTTTCATTGATTGGCAAAGGCGATGGTGCGTTGGGAAGACGAGATAAGTGATTGGCTATGATATTATCCGATCCTTTTTTGTCCTTGATTGTAAGATCAAATTCTTGTAATAAAAGGATTTAATGAATTAAGCGAGACTTTTTTTAACGAAAAGATATCCAAGAGCGGTATGGTCCTATCAAGTATTGTCTGAACTTTTCAAATGCGAAAACTACTGCAAGAAGCTGTTTTTAGTGGTTGTGTAGTTAAGTAGAGCATCGTTCAGAGTCATGCTAGCGTAGTGGATAATGTGAAGGATCTTGTTGATGCGTTGTCCTAAGACAACACTAATTGCAAAGTTCGAAGAGTTATATATTATTTCAAATGAAAGATCCCAATTCGATGAGCATATTACAAGAGCAGAAACGAGTTCGTTTTTGAGATGTTCAAAAGCAGAGAAACAATCAGAGTTAAAGTCGAATGGAACATCCTTTCCAAGAAGAGCCGTAAGAGGTCGATCAATCTTGATAATTTTTTTTACAAAGCATCCATAGAAACTGGCATGGCCTAGGAAAGAGCGAATATCCTTAACAGATTTGGGAATGCGTAGATTTGCAATGACATCGATTTTCTATTTATCTACCTCAATGCCTTTATTTGAAATGACATATCTAAGGACTATGCCTTAAGTGACAATAAAGTGGCACTTTTCTCAATTTAGCGTTAAGCGTTTATCCTTGCATCGTTTAAGAATCAATTCAAGATTGTGCAAGCACTCAGAAAAAGAGTTTCCAAAGATAGAAAAATCATCCATAAACACTTTAAGAAAACATTTGATCATATCAAAAAAGATGCCGACCATGCATCTTTGAAATGTAGCAGGAGCGTTACAAAGGCCAAAGGGTATACGTCGATAAGAAAAAGTGCCAAAGGGACACGTGAAAGTTGTCTTCTCTTGATCTTCGGGAGCGATTGGAATTTGGTTATAGCTGGAATAACCATCAAGAAAGCAATAGAATTCGTGACCGGTTAAATATTCAAGCATTTGGCCGATAAACGAAAGAGGGAAGTGATCCTTACGTATTTCGGCATTTAATTTTCCATTGTCAATGCAAACACGCCAACCCGTTTGGGTACGAGTTGGAATAAGTTCATTAGAATCGATCCTGGCAACGGTCAGTCTAGACTTTTTCAATACAACGTGAATTGGGCTAGCATGAACTATCGGAGATTGATTATACGATATCATTGCCAAGAATTTTAAAATTTTCATCACGCACCGTATCCTTCAATTTGGGTTAAGCCTTCGTTGCACGTCATGAACAGGCTTGGCATCACCAATTAAATGGATGTGATGTTGAACAAGAGTGGGACTAATTCCCTTTATATCGATGATTAACCATCCAAGTGTAGGATCGATTTCACCTTCGAAGGGAGGTTGAATAGGGTGATACTAATAATTATAAATATTTAACGCATAAATATATAAAATAATTGCAGCATTGATAATAGCAGAATAATAGCAGCATAGATAATAGCGTAATATTAAAAGTAGAAATAGAACAACACAGATTTACCCAGCTTCTGAAAAACCCTGCCTACATGTTGCCCCTAAGGTTTCTACTGTAAATTAAGTAGTCAGACGATTGCACAAGTAAACTCGTGACACCCGCTATCGACTAACCTAACTCTATGCTCAAAACCCAGCCACAACTTAGCCACTGAGTTGCGAATTCTCGAACTACGCCACGTAATTCGTTTCCTAGTCACACGACTAGAATTTTACAAAAGATTAAAAGTAAATTACAAATTAAAATACAAAACACTAAACAAAAACCCTAATTTACAAAATTAAGCCCAAAAATAAAAACCACCAGCCCAATATAAATTAAAGAGAGATCCCTTTCTTCTTTTATATTAGTTTGGCCTGTATTCTTTTCTCTGTGAAAATGGCTGCCTCATTCCTTCTTCTATCTATCTTCATTCCTCTACAAGAAATTAGGGCTTCTGGAAATTGAGCACTGCCGATTCTAATTGATCATTTGAATAGATATTTAACGGTGATTGCTTTGTCGATTGATTATCTCTTTGGTTTGCAAACAGCTGCTTCAATTCGTCGAGTTCAATTTGAATTGGTATGTGATTTCCTTTTAGCTATCGCTGATGTGCTTTGAACTCGATGTGATTCGAGTTATTGATTTGAAACTTTTGCTCTATGATATTGCTTAAACTCGAATCACCTAAATGCTGATGATGACTTGGGTTTCTATAGGACCGATTCACCTAATTATCGTTCATGTAATATTGTTTGAATTATTCGGTTACTTTAGCTAGGCCGTTCGATTTAACTTGAATGTTGATGATGTTTTCTGGCTTTTTCAATTCGTATATTTTTGTTTGCTTGATTATCATGGCTTGCGTTTCTTCTCTCTGTTGTCATCTCTAATTTCATTCTTTGTTGGCAACGATCGAATTTTTTACTTTGGCCATTTGAAATTATGATGTTTTGACTTTGACTTGCTCGATTCTTGTTATCACCTTGGCCACCGTGGCTTTGACTTTGTTATTTAAAATTTGACATGTTCAGATTTGAAATTCCAGATGTGCTTTGACGTTGTCCATCAATGTTACTCTCTGACTTCTTTGGCTTGATCAATTTGAGAAACAAAAAAACTACTCTGACTTGATTTTCGATCTGCAATGTTTATTCATGTATGCATATCCTAGTTTGCACTTCATGTTAGTGTTGACTTATTTGGTTGTGTGGTCTGTCTTGATTGCTTATTGATGTAGCATATATATACACACATGTTGCTCCTCACTTTGTCATTGCAGTCCGAGTTGCATATGAGCTCTGAATTTCATTGGGTACATGTTCATATGCATTAAGTGCAGACAATTTTGTACACTTGATATTGCATTGTGTATTGTCCATGGTTTCATATGAATGTGGTCTTGAAGTCTTGATGTAGTGTTGTCGGTGCATATGTTCTTGGTTCTCTGGTCTCTGTAGCATTGTGTCTTTGGTTGTAGCGTGTTCATTAGTCTACACTATGCACTGTGTTGCACTGTATATTCCAGTGTGTCTCTGGTCTCCATTTCAACACTATGTTACTTTGTGACTGCACCTGATGTATTAATAGTTTTTCATGTTGTTAGTTTCCATTCCTTGTTATTTTGCTTCGATTGAAATATGGAGTTGCTTTGGATTGATTGCTGCTTGGTTGCACTGTCCATTTCCTGGCATCATCCTTTGTACATATTGAAGTGTTTATTGATGGTCTTGGTTCTTTTTATGTCTGACTGCATGTATACATGTGCAAACATATGTATATATGTATATGCATGCTCCAGCTTTGCTGCTATTTGATGTTGTGGCTTTGCTTGCAGTCAAGTTCATATCTGACTACTTGATATGTTTACTTACTGTTTTGGTAGTATTCTCTACTGGCTTCATTTCTAGTTGCAATTTGTTGACCACCATGTATATACATATATGTGTGTGTGTGTGTGTGTGTGTTATGCATTTTCATTTGTCTACCCAGCTTGGACATTCATGTTATGGTAATCATGTTACTTTGAAACTGTCCTATACCATTATGTCTTTAAGCTTCTGATAATTGCTTGAGCTCGAATCACTTGATTTTTTTACTGCAACTGATAATGTTGAGTGCACTTGTATCGGTCCATATTGAACTCCATTATGATGATTTGCATTCATCTTGAATTCCATTTCTTCGAGTCTATGCTATGCTCGAATCACTTGTTTTTTTTCTACAACCGATAATGTTGAGTGCACTTGTATCAGTCCATATTGAACTCCATTATGATGATTTGCATTCATCTTGAATTCCATTTCTTCGAGTCTATGCTATTCTGTTCCAGTCATTGAAACTTGTACTTGTGATTACTGGTTTCATGTGCAGTTTGTATATTTCCTTGAGTTCATATTGTAACTGTCATATATATGTATATGTGCATTATATATGTAAGTATGTTTGTTGCACCACTTCGAACTAGTTGTAGTTTAGGTCCTTGAGTTTGAATAGCTGAGTGTTTTTCATGTGTACCCATTGAATTTTTGGTCAACGCTTGTTCTATGATGGTTTTTGGATTCTTGTACTTGACAATTTTATGGTGTTTATGTATTGCACCTAAGTTGAACCTGGCTTTGCCTCGAGTTTGACCTTGTGCTTATGTCGTGACTTTATTTGTATTGCACTTAAGTTGAACCTAGCTTTTGGTTCGGTTTGACCTTATGCTTACCTATCTCTGTAGTTTTATCAAGTGTTTGGTGTGCATGGCCTTGTGGCATGTGCAGTAATACACTATGCACGTCGTAGGTTATTCGTGTTTGATGAAGTCAAAATTAAATGATAACGAACAACCAAAATAACTGAGGCAAATAATTTTTTCAAACCACGTTTATTTTACACTGCAATTTTTTTTTTCAATTTTGTTGCGTCGGTGTTTATTTTGCAGATAACTCAGATGCTGGATTCAATTTGGAATAGAGTTGAAGATTAAATACGAGTGAATAAGTGATTTTTAGCGAAGTGCAAATGTAAATGATAACTATATAGTGAAAAATTGTATTGTAATTTGAATTTGTATTGTTTGAAAATTGTGTATAAGTGAGAGCACAAATTTGTACTATTCAAAATTGTAATAAATATTTGTTTAAATAAAATATATGTTTGAATTTCGATTCTGTGTTATTTATTTTATTCAAAAAATATTTATTTAATTATATGAAAATAAAATAGTACAATAACAAATGCATTTAAATGAATATATATGTGTGTGTGTGTGTGTGTGTTTATCATCATCAAACAATAATCATATACTAGCATATTCAACACCAAATGCTTCCTTGTTTTTTGAAAGGATTGAAAGTAAGGAAGTTTCTTGATCAAGAGAGAGAGAGTCGTAGAAATTATGATGAGAAACATTTCTTTATCGCCTAAGTATGAGTACTTAAGCTAATCGGGAAGGGATTTAAGGCCCAACCTTGGAGGTTGCTCGATCAAAGAATTAGGTTGAGATTCAGACTCAACTGGAAGCGATTCAAGTGGAGCGTGTAGTCAATCTCATTAGGGATTTCATGAAACAATCTTTCGTACTCGGCTTCTTATTCATCGTTAAGGTCAATCGTCTCATTTTCGAAGTTTTCATGAATGGCACTAACTTCCAACGTTTGGTCATGAGGTTCATTCGATTGCTTTTCAAGATTGAAAATATAAAGATCCAAAGTCATGTTTCTAAAAAATATATTCATTGGACTGTTATGACAATTGATTAAGGCATTCGAGGTGTTTAAGAATGGTCGGCCCAACATCAAAGGGATTTGACTTGCAGGGTTGGTTACAGGTTGTGTTTCGAGAATGATAAAATCAATGGGGAATATGAATTGCCCTACTCTAATGAGCACATCCTCAATTTCTCCCATGGGCTTCTTAATGGAACGATCAGTGAATTGAAGTGTTACCTTTGTCGGTTTGAGTTCACCTAAGCCTAATTGTTCGTACACAGAATATGGAATCAAATTGACACCTGTACCTAAGTCTATCAAGCACTTGTTAATCGTCTTGTCTCCAATTGTAAGTTGGGATCTTTGTATTTAACGGGCATGGATTGGGACAAGACTTCACTCAAATTAGCCACTAAGAAGACCTTTTTAGGCACTTGACTGTGTCGCTTTTGGGTACACAAGTCCTTAAGAAATTTAGCTTAAGTTGGGACTTGCTGACCAATGTCAAGAAACGAAATGTTAACTTTCACTTGTTTAAGAATTTCCAACGTCTTTTCTATTTGGTCTGAGTGTTTCTTTGGTCGAAGACGATGTGGAAATGGAACACGATACTCAGTAGGCCGGTCTACTTGAGTAGAAGAAGAATTTGTATGGTGTTCGATTCGACATTTGTCTCCACATTATGTTCAGATTCATTTGCTATTTTAGAAGTGTCGAGAGAGGTTTCTGGTAAATCGTCTGGATTAACGACTTGATTATCGATTTTTTTACGGAAACATAGAGTCGTGATAGCATTCAATTGGGTTACGTTATTATCTTGAACAACTTGGGCTTGATTCAAATTAGCATTTTGATTTCTAGGATTTGGAACAGGCTGTCTTGGGAATGTGCCTTGTTCACGTTTACTCACAGACATGGCTTGTTAACTCGTTTGCACTTCATGTTTAGCAATTAATTGGCTTGTGTTTTGCATATATGAGGTCAATAAATTTTGCAAATTGTTGTTTGATTGGAGGATTTGAGTGGTTGCTATAGCCAATGTTTGAATACTTTCTCAATTGAACTTAAACATTTATCGTCTTAGGGAGGGGGAGCAGAATTTGGTTGAAAATTTGATTGTTGCAGTTGATTATGAGATGGATCCGGAAATTTTGGTTGAAAATGATTGGGTTGAAATAAAGGATATGAAGCATTATTCGAAAATGCTTGAAAATTGGTACGAATCACATTTGTGTTGGGATTTTTTCGATTCCACGCAAAGTTCGGATGATTTCTCCAACCAGGATTGTATGTTGGAGAAACCGGGTCATTTTTAGCTTTATTGAAAGCATTGATTTGTTCGACAGAATTAGGACACTGATCGGATATATGATTAGGATCGTTGCATTAATAACACATGAGTTGGAGAGCTTGGTTCATTTGATTTATTTGGTTTGATGAGAAAACATTCACAAATTTGTTAATCATTGCGTCGATTTTAGCTTCCAACGCATAAGATGATCCTATCGAGTATGCGCTCGATCGTAAGTAAATTGATTTTTCGTTCAAACATTCCTATTGGGACGACTTTTTGGCTAGGTTTTCAAGAAATTGCCAAGCATCATCGTGATGTTGGGCAAGAAAGTTGCCTTGGAACATTGATTCGAGCATGATCCGCGAGCTGTTTTCGAGTCCATTGTATAAGATTTAACAAAGCATCCATTTTTCGAAGTTATGGTGTGGACATTTTATCAAAAGTTTTTTGAATCTTTCAAAAATACTTTTCAAATATTTTTCCCCTGAATTGATGAAAATTTATGATTTCATTTCGGATTTTAGATGTTTCTTCCAAGGGATAGAACATTTTTTTTTTAAATTGTCACAAATTATTTCCACGTTTTAATCGAGTTTGACGGCAAGCTAAACCATTTTTCAGCGTAATGCGTAAGAGCGAATGGAATTAATTGAAGTTTAATTACATCATCAGAACGTTGTTGAAGTTTCATGGTTGCACAAACTTATTCAAATTTCGTCAAGAAAATGTATGGGTCATCGTGTTCAAAATTGCCAAATCTTGGAAGTGTGGAAATATGGTTTAAGCGAATTTCGAAATGGTTACTGTAGGGGCAGGTAACGTGATGCAAGATGGAATAGAAACTATATTGGCAAAGATTCTATCCATAAGAGTTCAAGGGGAGTTTTTATTCACCATTTCAGGAGGATCATTTATTCGAGTTAAACGATTAGTTGTTAAATTACAAGTCCAAGTATTCGTTGTTGCGTCACGAGTCCAAATGCTCATGCATAATTAAAAGTTGAGATGAGAAAGACGTTACAATCGAGTTTAGAGAATGAATCAAGATGTGGAAAATGAAGTGAAAAATTGTTTTTGTTGATTTTTAATATTTTGTTTTTAAAAGGAGGAAAAATATTTACCAAGAGAAATTTATTTTTCAAAAGAGAAGTTTGCTTCTTTTTAAATTTTTTATATGTTTTTTTGTATATTTTTTTTTGAATTTTCAAATATTTACCAAAAGGATTTTTTTGTTATTGGATTTTCAATTTTTTTCCTTTTCTTTTTCTAATATGTTTTTGCTTTTGAAAAGATTATATATATTTTTTGGATTTTTATTTTTTAAAAATGAAATTTAAAATTCTTTTTGGATTTTTGATTGAAAATTTTCGAAGGAAAGGATTTAAAAGGATTTTTTCTTTTTTTTTTTGAAAAAAACAAAGTTAAGTTAAATTTATAAATTTTTTTTGGTTTTGGATTTTTGATATTTTTTTTTTTAATGTGCATGAACTAATGCAACTAAATGAATGCGAAGGATTTAATTACAATTTTATATCCTTAGTAGCTGCTAACCCGAAATTGTATAATCACATTTTGTCTTAAATCAATAAATATATTTCTTAGCCAAATAACGGGCAGGAGTTTTCGATGCACCACAAATTACCGTAGCAATGCAATCGAAAGTTATAGAATCTTCAGAGAAAAAGCCACTATAATATTTACAAATCACCTTAATATTTATAAATGGTTATTGCTCTACCATGGCCTAAACACCAAGAAATAAAATTGTTCAAAGAAGACAATTGTCAAGATACAATTAAGCCCTAGATGAGACCGTGACTCCTTTAAGTTTGAAGTCTAGCCGTTATTGTCAGTCAAAATTTTAAGATGAAATGCGATTTTAGGCCAAGGAAAGGATGATGAAATCCACCACCTTATATGAATTAGGGTATTGCCCTTAGAAAATAAAATGAGATGAGATGAATACAAAGTTGAAATTAAATGTGTATTAACAATGCAACTACGAATGAAATTTGTTTTTATTTTTCAACTTTTTGGATATTTGAATTTTTTTTTTACATAAAAATGCAAATTTGCAAGCAACCAACAATGCAATTTAAATAAAACTAGAGATGAAAGCACGACACTAGAGCATGCAGATTATTAGCAAATTTTTTAGCGGTGATTTTTTTTATAAGCAAGCAGAGCAAAGTAAGCAATTCCTCTCGATTTTTTGCTTTTGCGACCTGAAAAATTGAACAAGCTATATGCAATATATTTTTTTATTTCTATTTTGAAACCTTGAAGTCTGAAAATTTGAACAAAAATCAGAAAAAAGAAAAATTGAAAACCACAAAGGAAAAAAGATGGTAGACAAAGCAATTATTTCTATTTCTTTATTTTTAACAATTCAACCCAACAAAGTCCACAAGCCCAAAAAACTATCTTAAAAAGAAAACACGAACAAATAACTCTTCTTTACTAAAATTAACAAAAAAGGTGAAATCAAAATATATAAATTGACGACGAACTCAGAAATTAAGGGAGATTTGGACTTAGACACCAAAAGATTGTAGATTTGTGAATGCGAAGGCAATTTGCATGGATTACGGTGAGGTAGTTGATTGAATGAGGGAAAATCATGGACTGGTTGCTGGTGGTGAGGAGGTAGGGCAATGGAATTCTGCTGGTGGTGGTATTGCGATTGAGGAGAGTCGTGAAGAAAAATGAAGTTTTGATTGCTGTTGACGGCGATTTGGTTTGGCTGGTGGTTTGGAGGTACTCGGTAGAGGATTTGGTCGAAGTCTTGGAGTCGGGTATTGGAGATGCTCGATATTGGAGTTGCTCGGCAGAGGATTTGCTGTGATTGGAGGGTGGTTTGTGATGCTCTATAGGTGATATAACTGATAGCAGGCTGACTTACTTCTACTAGTTATGAAGGCAGGAGGCAGGGTGTGGTTCGATGAGTAGTGAAATGGTGGGTGTTTGGCAAGGCAGTAAGGCAGTTGATGTGTGGTGATTGGAGCAGAAATGAGGTTTATGTGCAGCAGAGGGATTGGAGTAGTAATGGTCAATGATTGTAGTGCACTGTGATGTTGAAGTGGTATTGATGAGTTGCAGAGTTTGATGAGTGATGTAGCAAGGCAGTGCAATGTTGTGGTAGAGTATGTATGCAGTAAGGAAGGAGGAGGATGGTTTGGATGTTGAAGATGGTCATATTAATGGTTGATGGAAATTTTTGTTGTGGAAATGTAGTTGGTTTGCCTGGGAGGAGCAGTGAAATGGAAATGTTGCAGTATGTTGAGGGTATTTGCTATGTTGTGTTACAGATATATGCAGCAGTGAGGGGAGGTTATGGCAACAGTTTACAGTTGTTATGGCTGCAAGGAGACTAAGGGGAATTATGTTGCTGCAGTGGGTGATATGGTGAAGCAATGCAATGTGGTGATGTTATAGTGTATGCAAGCAGACAGGAAATGTTGTAGAAGGCTGAAGTAGGAGTTGGCAAGGAGCTACTACAGTGAAGTGGGTTGGTGGCTGGAGTTAGAAAATGTGCCGTTGGCATGTGTGATGTCGAGTATGGTTTGAGAAATGATGGTTTTTGTGGGTTGTTGATGCAAGCAGTAGTAATGGGATGTATAACTAGTTGGTGCACTCTTGCTTGGGGTATGTTGAGCAGGCAGTAATGGCCAGAGCAGTGTTGATACAGGGAAGTTTAAATGAGTGAACAGTGAGTGAAAGCACAGTTTTTGTTTAGGGCTGGGCACAGTGAAGATATGCACAGTTTTTGTTTTTGTTTTTTATTTTGAAAGCAATGTAAATCAAAAATGTAAAATGCAAATGAAAAATGAAATAGAATGTTTTCTTTTTTTCAAATTGTGTATGCATATAATACATACATACATACATATATATATATATATATATATATATATATATATATATATATATACACTAGTGTAAACCCGTGTTTCGCACACGGATCGGGAAAATATACTGCAGTTGCATAGATCTTATCCAAATATATAAGAATTTTAATATAATAACGAAAAAACATTGATAAACAACAGTGTTACATCATTGACAATAATGTGCAAGGATAAAACTGCATAGATATATTTGCTTGTGACAATCATAATTAAAATTAACAGAAATAATTGCAGAGAATATATTAACGTTCACAGATATGCAGAGGATAAAGAATGTTAGAACCTCAATTGTTGGATTTTAATGACAACAACTATACAATTATGTCAAAGAATCTCTAAGCTAATTTGCAGGTACATGGGCATCAAAAAGAGATAATCAAATACATTCAAAATGAAGATACACAGTACAAAAGAATAAAAGAATGTACATGGAGATACAAGAAGAGATATATACGATAGAGACAAGACAAAGGTGATAAACAAAGTATTAGTAGTCATATAGTGTCGTGTCTAGAGTTTAAAAATGTTAAAATCTTCTCCAAATGGTATACATACATATACATTCATATTTTAAATGAAAAATCAAGTTTTCAAACATTGCATAGAGCGGCACTCAAACCCGGGTCACTAGTTTAGAAGGCAAGTGTTCTAACCATTTGAACTATGGTAATTTTTAGTTACAAGTCAAATTCAGACATTTGAATTGACCATTTCAGACGTCTGAATCTGGGCTAAAATAGCATATTTATTTTCCGGTTTGCACGTTTCAAATTTCAGAAGTCTGAAATTTATTTTCAGACGGCTGAACTTCTTCAACTGCTATATTTTTCAAAAGGCATTTCATTTTCATGAAGAGTTACAACCTTTTACTAAGAGATACATCCATATTCTTTCATGATAACTTTTCACGAATGATTACAACTATTTATACTCTATATAAACATATTAGAATCATTTGTTTAATTCACCGAATTGATCAAAAGCTTTCTATTTCTATACTACACTGATTCTAACATTTTGAGCATTCAAATTTCTATATAATCATTCATTTACTTCCATATTCTTCACATACACACACATATATCAAAAGGAGAATATTATAGGAACATTGTACTATCAAGAGACAAATTCGTGTTATCGAGAACATACTGTGTCATATACTTTCTGTATAAGTTGAAGTCCTGTTCTGTCGTTCAGGCAAGTGAAGTCCTCTTCGGCTGTTGAGGCGAAATCCTGTTCTGCTGCTCAGGTCCCTTGTCCGGCTGTTCAAGGGTTGTTGTAAACCTGTTCCTCCGGGTTAAGTGAGGATTGTTGTTAGTGAAATTACAGGAGGAGTCTGGGACTGGACGTAGAACGGGAAGTTCGAACCAGTATAAAAATTCCTGGTGTGCTTGTTTTTTTTTTCTTATTTACTCTGCTATAGTAACTTTGTTTTATTTCCGCACTAGTATATTATAATTCCATATAGCACGATCCGCATCGCCACTTTCAAAGAATGTATTAAAAATCTATCATCTAATGCATAGATATATTCCATGTGGCATATAATGCTAATGTTGTTGCTTTCGCGATTATATAGTTGCTGCAATGTGCATAGATGTATTTGAAGTAGTCAGTGCGAACTGCAGACTTAAATACACACTGCAATTTGATGCAATAAAATAATAATATGAAAAGCTTTTAGCAGTGTGCAGCAATATAATAGTATGACCAAAAGCTTTCTGCATTTGTCAACAATAGTACGACCATTGACATCCTTGATAGATTTATGTCCCCGCTAATCCATTGAACTGTAGGGTTATAGACGGATATGATGCTAAAAATGTGACTGTACTATCATGCAAAGATCACAGTTCTGTAGAGTCCATATATCCATATTTCAATGGTTGATTTTTTTAAAAGATACGTATACTAATATTGCATTATTTGTCAATAAACGGATTATGTAGTAAACTGTATTTTATATACATATATACATACAATCTCCAATATAAATGTCATGGCCAGTAATCCATTGAAAATAGTGACAATAAGTGGTAATATTGTTTGGTGAATGACAGCAAATACTGAAATGCAGTTTGAAGGAATGTAGTACATAGGCAATTTTTATTCAGTATTGAAACACATAAATGTTTGATAGTGTTAATATATCTTTGATTTTGTAGTCATCCTGTATAGAACGTAGGTTCATGCCAATAACAAAAATAGGTTGTTGTTTGAAGTCTCTAAACACAAAGTATAAGATGATATGATATTGGAAGCAAACTGGTAATGCATAATCTATTTATTACAGACTGCATCATTGTTAAAAAAATTGATGAAATAAAGATGTAACCAAACTTAGCAAATTGTAGCAGGCTGATTGGCAGAATGGAAATTGATGTCCTACTTATCATCACCTCGGAGTTGAAGTAAATTCTGTAATCGAAGTAAACACGGGTCACAATCAGCCCAAAACTCAGATAGTAATTTAGTCAGTAAGGGAGAACACGTGAGAAACATCCCAAAATGTCATGTGATTCAGAGTTTACATTCAGTCCCTTGCATGCCTGTTCCTGCATAATTTTACATCCCAAGTTAGTTAACAGTGACTGTAGTATGCTAATGATTTTCTTTGCATATATAACTTGTTAGGTGAATAGAATCCAAATAGTTAATGTCACGTTAATTTATATTGGAAGAAAAGATTAAGAATGGAAAAAAAGCATAGCATATGTAATATATGTTCACTTGTAAATGTACAGTAACAAAGTAGGTACCATTATTGGTGTAAATTGAGGAAGACAATCCAAATAGTATTTGATACGATTGAGAATTAAATTAAAATTTTCTGCAAGTTGTGGTTTTTTTCCATTTTAATAGCGGAAGAATGCGAGCAAATGAGGCATTGCCTCGATTGTTACGGTGAATCCAAAGCAACTTGTCCTTCAGACGTGTCAGAACCCATGTCACGCACACAATATATTTTGATCTTGTTTTAAGAAGTGATCTTGGAAAATGGGAACTTTTTGGGAATTTAGAAATAATAATGATTTAGAAAGTAATTCGAATGTTGAGTAAAGTTATCTTTGGACAAAATACAATGAAAAAGACAAATGAACTATAGAAATATCTTTACAAAATTTAGTTTAAATCATCGTAGCTTAACTCATATATTGAGTTCTCAGTACAACTGCTCAAGCACATCCATATGAAAAGCATTGTTAAAATACAAATAATCTCCCTAAGTTGGCATGATATCTTAAAGTAGACTTCATCCCATTCTTGCTTATGCTACGACCTGAAAAGGTGGTGGGGAGATAAAAATGGGAAAGCTACCTAACACACCACATGCTTGCAAGTGACCAAAATAAAGACACTATTTTACTGTAGTAAATTGTAATGATAAAAACTGTAATAATTTTTTTTTGAAAAGTAATAATATTGGTTTCATAACTTTATGATTCAATTTCCATCAAAAACATAAATAGAAGCTGGTATAGGTTCTAATAATAAGTTCCCAATTGAATCTAATTGGTCTAATTAGGCTTGGAAATAATAAAAAATGAAACTGAGTCCCTATGTAGTTACAGAGAGGCATTACATAGTCCAATGCAAAACGATGTCAGCAGTTGCTTATCGGTCAATTTAAATTTTGTACAATGCCTTTAACTAATTTAATTATTACTGATTGACTGGTTCCTTAGTTTAAATTCATATTTCTATTTTTTTCTCATTGCTCAAAGCTATAGAACCGTGTCATTTACTTGCTTTATTTGTACTGAAATATAAGCAATCTTTTTTTGCATTGTTGTGCTATTATCCTGTAAGGTAATTGTTAGGACAATTTAAACAAATTTAAATCAAACCGTCCAAATTCACCCTCAATCGCTACTATAGGGCATTCCAAAAATATGAATAAGTGAATCTAAAATAATGAACAACGTTTAGCTTGAGAGAAAACTGATGCTTGTCTTTATATTTTTCAGTTTTGACATTCTTGTGAAAGAATAAGAGTTCTTCGTAGTTTTGAACAAAATTATATTTATTAGGGTGGTATGAATAATATCAAACGGAAAAAAAAGAATAAAAGGCTCTACATAATTTGACATGTAGATAGAAAAATAAGATCAGTTGTTTTGTTCTGTATATGAGTGTAGTCCATTTCTTTGTCATCTTTAACTGGCCATATTTCAGCTTTTGCATCTCTGATGTCAAGATCTTTGTTGTAGTCCATTTTGGTCTAGTTGTCGTAGATGTTATCTATTTCAGCATATAATTTTATGGAAAATATCATAGAACATAAAAAAATATCGACAAAAGAAGGATGTAACATATGTGATAGATAAATAAGTACGTCAAGATTATCTACCCAAGTTGGCTGATATTTTTTTTTGGTTTGAGCAGTAGATATGGTGGACAAAATGTCAAATAGAACTGCATGCAAATTATAGTTCTTTTTACTATTTGTTTGTAGTTAAAACATTATCATGTAAATTATATTCCATTTTTCACATTGTTTGTAGTCATAACAGTGTATTCAAAAGGAAAAAAAAGAAGTATATGAAAATTAATACTGAAAATTAACAATGTACCTCATGTATGCCTCTTTATGATTGGATACCGAAACCTTAAAACTTGTATGTTGAATAGTTTAATCTGGTTATCTCATCTTCATCATTAATATGAAATACAAATGACTGTAGCCACCTATTAGCCTCAACCTGTACTTCAACATTACGGAGCATTATAGTGTATGTAGTTATAATTGTTATACAATTTCATTATAGGTTATTTATCAAAAACATCATGTAGTAATATTTATTGAAAGTACGAAAAATTATCAAGGCTAAAAAATCACTCTTCACACCTACACCAAAGTCTATGTGAAGTAGGAAAGAAATAAATTTATCACTGTTGTGTTGTACAACCAGGCCCGGTTATTGGGCTAGGCGGGCTAGGCTACGGAATAGGGCAACCCCCCTATCGGGGGCGGAAAGAAAAAAACCTACTTCAAATGTCAAAATCGCACAGAGATATTGCAACATGACCGAACAAAAAAACCTACGCTAACCCACCTGACCGCCTCCATTGCCTCCGCACGGCCGCACCCCATCCACGGCAACGGCGCTTCACAGCTCCTCCTCCTCTGGCATCCACTCCAATCGGACCAATTCAGCTTCAGCCTTTAGTTTCAATTCCAAGGCTGGTATAGCCTGTAGCTCAAAGGTAATGACGAATTAACGATTCTAATGCTGATATCTCAAAATTTTGGTTGCCGACTCTCTTAAAAGCTTAAAAGAAATAATTTTTTTAGTAAACAAGACTATAAGAGTTAACTGATTGTTCCAATTGAAGGCTACAACAGCCTTGGATTGATGTTTACGTTTGTATTTTGAGTGTGTTTTGTCATTTTTGTGAGATTAATGAAATGATGTTCATAACGTTATTACTACTATTATTGTTTTGTGAAAGGCAACAAAAAAATTTCCTTGTCTAGGGCAACTTATTGTATAGAACCGGCCCTGTGTACAACTCGTGGACTATTAGCTTACATAGTACACTGTTAAATATTATATGCTTTTAAGCAGTAAGCACAGATTGCTATGAGCAGTAGGATTCCTTCATCGAACTTTCTCATTGTGATAATTGTATTTGCATTTTATTACTTATTAGCATATTACAGACTTTAAAAATTATGGTCTATAATTTGTTTCAATATTTTGATTTTTAGGATGAGGCAAGAGATGAGATTAAAGAAGCAACAAAGAAAGAGGAAGAGAGTCAGTGAGACACTAAATCCTTTATTAATATGCAAGCAGGTGTTGGCTTATATTCATTTGCCTCTGCTCCTGCTTTTGTGCTTTCCTAATTAATTATAGATTTAGCTGTAATTTTTTCCGCTTTGTGATAAGATGTCACCACTATTTTGAGCTTCATGGCATACTTTTAAACTAATATTTTTTATTATCGCTGTTATTTTCTTATTGTTTTTTAGTGCTGTTTGAAACTTGTGGAAGATTATTTCCTCCTATATATGCCACTTTCTGAGTATCTTTAAGAAATATAATCGTACATCAGAGAAGACCTGTGCTTTGAACACGGTTAGATGTACTTAGTAGGTGAAAGAAGCTTAACAACAGTGTGCATAATGTAGCAGTACTTAGTAAGTGAAAGACTATGAACAATGGTGAATCCATGTTTTCTGAGTATTTAGATTTGAAGAGCCATGAAGGCAATATTTAACCAAAATTGAGCAGATAACGACGTTGCATTAGTTTACAGTCTAGTACGTACAACACCGAAGTGTAGCATATAGTTAAAGTAGTATAATATGTTATAAGTTTGTCATTTAGAAAACATCATATCTTGATCTCAGAGCAAACAAAATCAGCCATATTATCTGAGCATGCACAGTAGTTGGGCTGAAGTGATTCTGCGTAGATCTTGCACTTCTTCAGCCTCAGCATGTCTCCTAGAAAACATCATATTTTACAATGCATGTCACTGAACTTCAAAAACACACAGTCTGTCACAAACTTGCTAAATCAGGACCAATCTAAATTGAGAGAGTATGATGTGTTGATTCAGTTAGGAAAATTGGTAAAATCGCGTATATTATACTAATTAGAAATTTGTAGCGAAATTTCAAACATACATTTTACATCCGCTGTCATGAAAGATTACAGTACAGTATAGATTCATGTTCTTTTAATAGGAATATTAACTGCTTAATAGAAATACACTCATGCACAAAAATAGCAAAAAAGCTAGACTATAAATAAGAGTACAAAATTACTACTTACGGTTTCTCATAATTAACAACTAATGTGAAGCAATAATAAAACAGGACTTTATCACACATTTTGGGTTCACCCACAAAAATATATACTCAAGAACACCCAGCATTTAGTTGATGTGATCTTTAGTTTCTTAGTTTCATCTGCTGTTGAGATTCTTGAATGATGAATGTCATAAACAGCTGGGCCAATATCAACTACATAATTTTTACCTTAATGGAATAAAAAAAGGAACTTCTCACTCAGCTGACTTGGACTACTCTACTGTGATCACAGCAAAATTTAGGATGATGATGGAGTGTATGATGTTGTTAAGTTGAAGTTGTACATCTGATTATTGTCCTTAATGTCGACATCGTTGATACCTCAAGAGTGTGCAACCCAACCGAGGTAAAATGCATGCTCTGCATTGCGAAGAGACAACTGGTGGAATATTAGCACAATGCTACTTATTAAATATATCTGTTGATGAAAAACATTAATGATTTCAATATTCAAACCGATAATGTCAATAGTAATTACTAATCATGTGAACTGTATATGGTAGCTGTAATCATGTAAATTTGTGAGGGAACTCCATCTAATTTGTATCACATATGAAAATTTTATTTTTCTTAATAAACTATAGTAATCAAACGAGCATAGTATTATCCCTTTTATTTTAAGAAAATCCTAGAAATCTGATTCGTTTTCTATCTTCTTCAACTCAAAAAAGCCATAGGGAGACTACCAATAAAAAAATTACCACATCCAAATCCATGGTATCTACAACACATACTGGAACTATAAGATTAGACAAAAGTTGTTCGCAGTAAGTTAATTTGATATAAAAAATTAGAATTCTATATCAAATCAATTCCTTTATAGGATTAAATAACCAATAGTGCATTTTGTATAAGTAAAATACATACATGATTATTGGAATAGAGTGATTAGTGCTCGCAACAAAATTGAATGATTTTGGTTGCTAAAAATGAGTTAGATATAAGGCCAAAGAAAATATTTAATTGACTCATGGTATAGATGATTTATTAGTTGAGGTTAAAGTCTTGAAGATGGTATTGATATTCACATTATAAAGGGAAACCAAATATCTAGTGTCTCCTCAAAAAAATAAAAAAAATAAATTGTTAACATTATTTTTTAATATAAAATGGAAAAAGCAAGTTTACATTACATTTGATTAACTACTTCTTCTTAAGACCAGATTCTTTCCATACAGTCAAAGTTACTTGACTTATTTTAACAACATTTTTCATATAAGTGGGCATAGTTATATGTAATACAATGACCAAATTTAAATTTTACACAAAGGAGGATTTAAACAAGGAAGGAAAAAAATGAATATCTTGAAATCCATATGTGGACACATAATTTATAGAGTTCAAATCTAGTATAATGAAAACAAATAGTTTTAGCTTATTTACCATTAACCATATGTGACTATTATCTAATACTAACATCAATCCACCTTTAATTACTGATTAAAAAAAATCCATAAAATTGTATTTTATAGTTAGTGGATTGTTTATAGAGCCAGATTTGTTAAGTTAGTAACCAATTCAACATAGCACTTTCTTCATAAAGATCTTTGTTGAGAGTTTAAGAAATTGGATGCCCAATGCGTGTACAAATTGTTAAAATTAGCTAGAGGTTCACATTCTAGATATGACAGAATATTTTATTCTATTTTTAAACTATTACTAAGCATGAATGAGGTTTATATAACAAACTGTTTGTCGATGTACTTTTCTTATAATGAAAAAAGAAAAATATAATTTAGTACAAATTTAAATGGTAAATAAAGTGAAAAATAAGAATTATCTGTCCTTCAAAATTTTCATGTGTTATAGTATCAAAATTTCAAACTTACCATTCCTAAAGTAAGTAGACAATTAACCATCCAGTTAATCCATACATGACCTAATGTTCCAAATTCAATGGATATTTTTAAAAAATAACATGATTTTTAGGGAAACCAAAATGGAGAGTTCAAGTCATCTAAATCAAAAGGGAGAACCTGAATAGAGTAGATTAAAAAATGAACCTCTTGAAATATAAATGAAGATGTTATAGTTTTATCCATTGTCGTTAAAACTGAAATTTAAAATATAATTTATAAAAAAAATTAATCTATGGTATATGTAAACTTCTGCTAACCATATCTAAAAATGAAATTGCCTAACGTTTACCAAAAAATATGGAAGGTTAAATCAAAAGAAATCTAATTAATTATTGCAACTTATCATACTTCGAAGATATAAAGTAAAATTTGTGGGAAAAAAAATTACCCCTTGATTTGGTTCCATACCTCTTTATATTTGTTAAAGCCTCAGTAGTCACCTCCTACTTAATATTCAATCTGTAGCATAAATGAGGTATACAATGATCAATAATTATAATATGTATAATAGCATAATCAATTTCATGTACTTCAATACCTGAAAGCTTCTATTCTAGTTTTGTCCATCTCTCAGTTATCTGCTAAGATCATTATCATTTAAGGAAAAGGGAACATATGCATATGGACTTTGGATGCTGTCAATTGTAATAACATGGAGTTTGATCCTCTTGTACTATATTAAAATTATGCTTTATGACACCTCAAGGGAGTATGATTATAATATTTTTCAATAAAGATACCATCAATATTGAAATCACTCTTTAGAACAAATCAATGTTTGAACTAATTGTCTAATTTTCATAAATTTAAATACCTACCTCAAGAAGTATTTCATGTTAGTTATGTCCAAAACCAATATACCATGTAACAATGAATTCTAATGTTTAAATTTATATAGATGGTAAAAACGGATGATAAAAATTTGAATCATACAGTTATTGTTACCGATTTTTAATGTATACTAATGAAATAAATAATTAGTTAATTAGTATGTGTATAAAAAGTCATGTATATCAATCAATTTTATGTAGTGTGCCAATCATATTTAGAGAAAAATGGAGCGTTTAGATTAACAGGGTGTCCATTAATCTACATCGTAGGTGTTATCGCACTGTCCATGAAAGATTTGTTGTCCATCTTAAAATGAGGTTATATTAGGTTAACCAACCATCTAAAGACGTTTAAAACGGGAAAATTGGAATAATTAAGTTATTGAAGAATATCAAGGAAAATAATGAAATAAACTAATGATTGTATTTCCACAAATAGAATTTTACTTATATTTATATGAAACAACAAATAATAGTTTCATCGCATAAAAGAGTATGAAAAACCTTAGTAAATATTTTCATATTATTTCAAAATGATGTCAAGTTTAATGAACATTACATCCTTACTACTAACAACTGAATCGATAGGTTAAAAATTCAAGGAATTAACTCCAAGTTTAAGTTAAGCATTTTGAATATCATTGTCTTAAAGAGCATAAATACTGGAGGAGGGAGCAATAACCTACATTGTTTTGAGATACCAATCTTTCTGCTTGACTTTCCAAGTTTAGAGTAAAGGAACACAAAAAGATTATAGATCGAATTGATGCATTTTTATTCTGATGGAAACACTAAGGAAGACTTAGTTGACTTAAGCTAATAAAGGAAATAATGGATTATAGAGGAATAAGCCAAAGCATTTGAAATAAAACCTTTTATGTAAAGTTAGCAGAAGAGTGCATTCTAGGTTGATGAAAGTCAGAAATTAGGTAGGTGAAAATTTTGCTAAAATTCAACATTTGACCTCAACTATAGCTAAATGGATGGTATATCAGTTAAAGGAGTTCATCATCAACAAAAAGCAGGTGTGCAACTCTGATTTAGGGATGGAGAATAAGTTGAAACTTTGAAACATAAAATGAGATGCCAAAATATGCTTTAAGTTGTTCAGCACCATACAGATGGCAGTAATAATGAATAATTTTGAAACAAAATGATTTTGTTATCTACTATAAGGTAACGCTCATGAGTAGAAAAAACCCAGCATGAGTAGGTTCAAAATTCAATATACAAACTAATAGAAGTGATGTTTATTTAAATTCATTTTTACAGTTAAAGCATGAAATTTTTGGTTGCAGCAAAAAGCATCTTAAGCACGTCAGTAATAGTCATTTCAAATTATCACACAATGTTAGCTTGACTATAAATATATGCTCATCTTCACAATGTAAACTTAACTTATCTTGTTGAAGACTCTTTGTAAAAATCTGCAAACATTTAAGGTTGTAAAGGAGTTGAAATTGATTTTTTGTTCCGGCTTCTATAGACCTTGATGTATGGCCCTAATGGAAGAAACCTTCCTTACATTAGAAGGAAACTCCAATTACATTATCAAAACCTACAAATTGCTAGATACCCAAGATTAGTCATTAAATGCAAACAATGTTATTGCTCTGTCATTTGAAATACGATTTTCCAGGTTCGCTGGAAGTAAACTAGTTTAGAGGCTAATGAAAGAACCAAATTTTCAATATCTCAGTTTCAATTGTTTGATGGCCAATTTTAGAAATTTTGATTCTGGAGTTTGGTGCCTTTCCCTACAAAAATACATTAATAAATTTTGCATATCTGTTAGTTTCCCATGACTGTTGCAGATTTATAGTTGCATTCTTCAAATTGAATATGAATATATTTATGGATGAAATTAAATTATAAGCATAGTTGAATGCCCATAAATATAAATAAGTTTTTTTTTTCAACTGATAAATATAAATAAGATGATCAATAAAAATTATGCCACGATTATTTTGAGCCAATTCTGTACAGTCACCTTCCACACTTCTCAAAAACAAATTAAATGAAATTGATCCTTCAGAAACATCGACAGATTAAAAGAAGTCTTTCTTTTGATTTCTTATTTTTTTTTCTTGATATGCACTACTCAAGGAATAGAAATGGGTTTTCATTTACCACCTGGCCGAAACCAGAGTTCTGGCCGCATTCTACATCGGTCAAGGCCGAAGCCAGATTGCCAAAATTTCAAGGTTCCTACCGAAACATTACACCTTGATTTATATAAGCAAAGCATATCTTACAAACTGAATTGTTTACAAAAAACATCACATTCATACATACTTCAAATAAATTGTATCCTAAATCTCAACCATATTATATAGATATACAATCTTATAATATTCAAATCGAATTTCTATATCAAACATTGTAGACAAATTATTCGCATGTAAAACATGTTGTATAGGGATTTCAACTAGGCCAATGTGGGTGTGGGGCTTCCAAATAGGCCAATGTATGTGGCTTTGAATCTTTAACTGGCTATCGATTTTGAATCATCAAGCATGATTATAAAACAATATGTACTGTGTGAATTGAAAACACAGAAAGCATTGTTTGAAATGGCCCATACAAAATCTGTTACGACATACCTTTAAAGCACCAGAAATGAGGCCTTTAGCATCTGATAAACCTCCATGTTTGGACGTACCAGACCCGATCAGGCCTGCAATGCACTTTCAATTAAGATAAAAAAGAAGTTAAAAAACCCAATTCCATCACTTCTATATATTCCATGTGCATGTTCATCGTTTTTACTACTCTTCTTAAAAGGTGAAGTTGAAGCTGATTGGTTATACGGGTATGATTTTCAAGGTTTCATAACTCTGCATACTTATAATGCTTCTGTGTGAATAAGGGAATGCAATACGTACTATCATCATTTCATTGCAATTATACTCTATAACTACCAATGCTCTTAAGTTGAATTAGTCAACTATTATATAAGGGAATGTGATATTTCCATTTCTTTCAAACAAAACGAAGTCCTCAAATTGAATTGATGTCTTTTTCTACAATAGCTCAAGTCCATGGTGTTCCCTTGAAAAATAATGAGCGAATCCTTCCTACTTCTGTATACTTTGCAAACTAACTTTACTACAATGTAAACACGAACCTTTATACTGATGCATCCAGATAGAAACTAAAACTAAATTAACTACAATATAAAGTTGAATCCAATTATATTGTAGCTTTCCCCTCTTTCCCAAGTGAATGATCCTATTATTTTATTCAACTGCTAGAATCAATCGGAACTGGTAATCTAACAGACAAATGAAAACCTAGCTACACAAACAAAGACGCATTGCACTTAGTTTACCACTACGCTCACCCCCTAATTACAACATTTAAAACAATGCTAGTTTTGGGTTTTAGTAAACTAAAATTTAGCAGTGTAGTTAAAGGCTATAATTTTGTTGCTGTATGAATAATGTAAATTTAATAACTCAATTAACTTGCCATCAACAAACAAATATTATGAATAGCAATTCAATAGAATTCTTGTCTGTTTAGTCATAGTCCATACATCATCAACAAAAATTCATAATACCCAATAATGAGTAAATAAAAAAGGAAGAGAAAACTAAAGTTGTATGAATATGATTAGGATACTTATGAGCATCATTTGCAAAAGGATCTCGCACCTATAGGAAGGTATATCCTATAGGTGATATAAATATTTTGGAACATCGAGGGACACCGTTTATAGGTATTTCCAACAAAATATTTAGAAATGTTACTTGAAAAATAAAGGGCCTAATCATTGCACAATGAAATTATGTTGCATAAAGAACAATGGATCAATAAAATTATTATTGATTAATTTACCAATACAATAAATAAATCTTGTAAAAACCATTAACTATGAATGATAGGGCATCTAATACAATAAAACTCATAGAATTCCTAGCATATAAATGACTAAACATGCAATACCATGTTAATATTCTTATAGCGCACATCATGAAAAGCAGCAGTTTAATTAACTTGGAAAATGAAACTGATATGTCTCAAAATTTCGAACCAATACTTTACTAAAAAAATGTTCAACTCCTAAGTGTAAATTCAACAAATAGGTTAACTACATCCACAACGTATAAAAGAAATGGGGTCCAATACACCTACGAATAGAAATAACACACATGATTTATATATTAAATTAAAAATAACGTCGGATTTGTATTATAAGAAATCTGAACCCTCACCATCTTCAAATGAGATTTTATCGAACACAGTACAGTATTTGAAATGGAGCACAATTTTCTGTTTGAATAGAAAATGAACAAAACTTCTTTGAGAACAATTCTTAATCGACAATAAGAGATTGGAGATGTGAAAGCAAGTATTATCAACCTATTTAAGAACAAAAAAGGAAAAAAAAAAACCTTGCCATTGCTTTGAAGATAAGGTTCCTCATATTCAAAAATTGATGGAAAAACATAGTATGTTCTTTACGCATGTCGCCAACCAAACAGACATATGAGGAAAAAAAATGATAGTTTTCTGACTTTTTGCTTTCAAATGCATAGCCTTCAGTTGCATTTTAAATTTACTGTTTGTCGATGAATGAAAAGACAAAAAAACCACACGGAAAACTTTTTTATTAGCTTAATACTCATCAAGTCGTGAACCAAATTATAATGTTACATTATTATATCTTCAACCTAACATTCTAAAACTATATTGAATCAACAGTTTTTAAATTACAAGTAATAAGAAAACTTGAAATAAAAGAAATATTATTAAATTTTCTAAAACTATTTTGATTACCTCCAAATTTTCAAAGGTTTTTTTTGTACAAACTTACAAATGCATCTTCATATTAAGTTAACCAAAGGAATGATTATTCCATGACAGAAACGACTAATGATGAAATAGTTAAAAGAAATATATTTTAAAAAAATACCTGATTATGAACGATTTCTTTCAAATTAACAATGCCGGTCATTACTGAGCTGCTATAATATTTGAAATCTCTAAGTTGTACACCGGTTTCACTATTATGATTGTATCAGAATTCGCAAAATGTTCATGATTAGTTAACTTGACTGCTTGTTTAATTTGCAATCAACGTGTGTTTAATTAGTGATTGATATCATTTTCTTCATTGAGCACTTTTACCATATTAATAAAGAAAACTGAAATTAAGACAATTAATATACACATTTGGAGTCAGTGTTTGACTTATTAATAGCTAAATCCTAGCATGGAAAATAGGAAGGCTCGTCTAGAAAATTTAATGTAAATAAATTTGGCTTATTTGAAATAAATACATAAATATGAATAACAAAGATTGAAGCATAGCCTGAAAAAAATTGAAATCGTATTAAATGCATTTTAGATGCATTCGTCTTAAAATTGTTGTAGTTTCGAAATGCAGTAGTTTTAGCTGCATCTCGAATTACTTTTTGTCAATGGATGAAAAGACCAAACAAAAATTCATTTATCAATGATAAACTTATTTATTTAGCTTAGTACTCATTAACTCATAAATGAAGATATAACTTTTACTTTATAAGCTAAAGCACTGATGCTCAAATCAAAAGTATCGACAGAAAAAAAAAATCATTAGGAGCAATATTAATAAAGTTTTTAAACCTGCCAAATCATTTTGGTTGTGTATAATTCTTCAGAAGTTTATTTGCAAAAAATCATTACTCCATCTTCCTCTACACTTAAGCAAATGAGTAATGATTCCATGGGAAAAACAATCAACAGTTAGATAAGTTAAACAAAATTATTCGAAAAATACCCAATTGTGAATGATTGATTTCAAATTAACCATATCCTATCATTATTGAGTTGGTCTATGCTCTAAATCCTCTAAATTTTACCTCGGTTTCACTATCATGATTCTATCTCAATTCAGAAGAGCAATTCTGATTAGTTATGTCGAATGCCCATTTAATTAGTGATTCATATGATATCTTTGTTGGTCAACTTTGCCATTCTAATATGCAAACATGAAATTGGGACAAACAGGAAACATATTTGAGATTAGCTCTTGATTTATTAATCATTAAATCCTAACATGGAAAACAATAAGGTTTATCCACAAAATTAATTGAAATCCAAATAACTTTGAATCATTAAAAGAATACTTATTGCTTATGCAATCTCCCATCATATCAAACAAAAAAAAGTTAGACCTAAAAATAGACTTCACCAATACTAAATTGATTACCTTCACTCAACTATAAGTAGGTGAGAATAAAGCAATCACCCCAACCCAAAATATAAAATAAAATAGTGTTAGTGTTTAAGTATACGCCACCTCAAATCTAAATAAATCTGGCTTATTTGAAATAAATATATAAATATATAAATAAAAATAACAGAGATTGAAGCACATCCTTGAACCGCTTGGAATCATATTAAATGCAGCCTTTAAATTCAAAAAACGATAATTTAATCGATATCATACACAAAATTAAAAAAACAACAACAATCCCCTACGACATGTAACAAAAATGGTGAAGAACAATGATTTTCCTCGTTCATACCTTCTTTATTGTTCTTGCGCCAAAACGGAAAGGAAGGTGCGAAAAGATGGACGGTCTAAAACAACGTTGACGTCGAGGTAGGGTAGACGGCGTGGCGGTAAATTTGGGGCAAAGGAACAACGGGCGGAAGGGTAAAGAACTGGAAGGGGATTCAATCGGCAGTGGGAAGCGTTAATGGGGAGGAGGGAAAAAGAGGCCGATAGAAGGGAAGGATTTGTGAAGGAAAAAAGAGAAAGATGGAGTCATGTATAATACTGGAGACTTTTTGGTTGCCAAATTTAAGGGGGCTTACATGCTCTTGAAATAAAACTCACTAATAATAATATAGTGTGAGTCTATATATATATATATATATATATATATATATAGACACACACATATATATCTACTATATATATGTATATATATATGTGTATATATATATATATATATGGGAAATTCTACTTGATCTCTACCATTATTGCCTCCTGAATTCTACTTTCCATGTGAAGGCAAAAAGATTCGATGGTCTAGATCTTTTGTGTCATCAATTTGTGTCCAAATAGCTGGTACATACATACATACATATATATAAGGCAAAATAGAAAAGCAAAAGAAAAAATACAAGCACAATTCAAACAAACACACAACACAAAATTATTATTATTTTTTAAATGCAAGTTAACATACAAAACAAATACACAATAAAACCAAATAAAAATAATTCAAAAAAAAATAAATCAAATCAAATTCCTCGGCAACGGAACCAAAAAATTGTTTAACGATTAATTTTCTATTGGTTTAGAAAATAGCCAAAAAAAATTAAATTAAAAATTAATCGCAAGCACATGATGTGCAATTTAGTACGTGGAAAATACGGATCGATCCGTAGGGAGTCATATAGATTTTAAAATTTCTATTTAATCAAATTAAACCAAAAAATTGAAGGTGTGATTGTCTTAAGCTAAAAATTGTTAAACTAGCTAAAACAAAAGTGATTGAAAATATGAGATTGGAAAACATTTTAGAGGCAAATCCACTCTTATATTTTTGTAAATCAACACAAAAATAATCTATGACCTCTATTTTTGATATTAAGTGAAATTAGTGATGTATTTATCATAAGTAAGGTTTATTTATGTTATTGATTAAAATAACTTAAACCATCAAACTATAATACAACAACCAAAGCCACTTATCAATTCTCATGAAAATGAAGTCAAAGAAAAAGCTATTTTAAATATGATCTATTTACTATTGTAGTTAGTAACATAGATCATCAAATTTTGTTTGTAACTTAATCTCATAATCAAAAATCAATTAGTAAAATGATGATATAAATTGTGTTTATATTTGAATAAGAATAGCCTATTTATAAATACAACATAGGCTATCAAATTCATTTTTATAAACTTACATCAACATTTACTTCTCATGAAGCATAAAAGAGACCATAAATCACAAGAAATGTTGAATTTACATAATATTAGAGAGCTTCATTACCCATAAGTTGAAGGGGTTTAGCTACTTATTTGGGTTATCATATCAACACATGTAAATTTCAACATTAAAAAGAAAGCAAAAAAGCAAGAACTAATGAAAATGGAAGAAAAAAGAACTAAGCTACTAGCATGAAAATAAAATTAAACTAAGAGCATAAGAGGAAGCTAATCTACTAACATTAGAATGAAGAAAGCATGTAAATAAAAATGAACAAAATTAAAAGAACACATAGAAAATCAAAGAAGATTAGAAAGCCATTTTATTTCTCATTTGATTTGAAGCTACAACTTATATTCTAATGATAAGTAAAACTAAAAAAAAGATTCTTTACATGTACATAAGAGGGATATTTATACATGCATAAAATCCTAATTCAACTTTTAGGGGGCTTCCCTGAATACCCCTTAGGAAGTGTGGCCACCAAGTAATCATTAATCTCTAATTAGTCCATCATCAAGTATACATGAAACATTAACCTCCATAAGTTGTCCATTAGCTTCTAATTGTAGATTAAGGTAAGTGGGTAGGTGGGGTCCCCCATGATGCATGAGTTTGAATCATTTCCATCTTCATTCCTTCGTATCCATCCTTGTTCATGCATATTTCCATGATAACATCTTCATAATTCCATTCAAATTCCTATAAATAAAAATAAAATGTGCAATTGAATATTCTTAAATTAATATATGCACAAAATTACCATTTTATCCCCAAATTGATGTATGAATGATGACTTGAAAGCATTTTTTAGATTTGTTTTAAACATTTAAAAATACCCAAGTGTTACATTTATTTAAATAAAAATAGATAAACGTGGATGTAAATATATGCACACTTATGTGCGCATCACTTAGTGGCATACGCAATAACCGAGATCTCTGCCTGAACTAGATCTATAAACTTTCTCATCAACACTGACTTATCAACCTAAGATAAAAACTTCGGTTCAAATCTCCTTCTAAATTAAGCCCATGTCAACTCTTCCTTCGGAACTCCGGCAGTAATACCATTCCACCAATGAAGTGCTGACTCCTGCAACTGTCTAGAAGCCAACCTTTTCTTTTGCTCATTATCTAAACCCAGGTCAACAAAGATATTCTCCCAATGCAACAGCGAATTCTCTACCTCAACAGCTTCCTCTATTCCGATAAACGGTTTCCCACTAAGATCGGTGTAGTCTCTGCTCAACTTAGCATAGTTATTCCCAACTGGAGCCACAAGATTAGCTCCTCCTACATTTCCAGCAACTCCAGCAGCAGCTCCTGCTTGCATCACATTGAAGAAGAATTGATACATCACCCCCATATCTACTGGCGGATTTTCAACACCCACATTGGCTTCAGCATTTTGATTAGCATTAGCATGTCGAACTTGGTCCCTCCAAGTATTAGGTCGAGGATTTCCATTGGTTGTGGTGCTTCCTCCACTGAGATTTCCTCTTCCGTATCCTGCTTCCATACCTTTTTCTCATAAATCTGCATACAAGCCTTAGTAAGATATAGAAGAACGATCTAAAAGAGAGGGGAATACGTACTTATATATAAACATATATATTTAATACAAGTACCTTACTATGCGTGATTCCAAACCCTGATCATATTTCTGATTCATTGGATTATGCTTCAAAAAGCTATTAGACTTAATTTTTCATTTAAAGTTCCATAAACTTATGCTGTGATACAAACTTGTAACATCCCCCTACTTTGAGGTCCAAAACTAATGGCTATGGATGCTACAGTCATCCATAGTTATTAATCTTCGACGACCAAATACGGGATGTTGGATACATTGATAACAGATACACATGAATATGGAATAATTTTAAAACATCAAACAAGATCACATTCTATTTCAAAAAAATTCCAATTTATCACATAATCCCACAATCGTTTGCCACGTTCAGAGAATATATATTCATTACAACATACGCCAAGAGGATGTATGAAGATGCCCCCTTGGATGGTCAGAATGTATATACATGCAATTTAACAACTCTTCCATTACAAACAACACAGCGGAGTCAAAATAATAGAGAACTCTAAGTAGCTATCATGCGTCCTGCACATCTTCGGAAGCTTATTCGTTTAATGAGGTACCTGAAAATCTCAACTCTCAAACTACTCAATATCAATTGAGTACCCGAGAGTTTAAGGAAAAAACATAAACTTCGAGTCAGACATAAAGTATGGTATGAATAATATTCTACCATCTCAAACCATTTAGATATCTAGTGAGACCATGCCGCTTAGCGGAATGGGTTTTCCCCTCACTAGTATGCTAAAACCTTTTTAAAACCATATACTGTGCTCCTGCATCCATAATGATTAAAACAATTCAAAATAGTATGATACGATGATATGCAAAACAAATGAATCAATTCTGAATTACCCATCCCTATTCATTTTGACTATCTGTCTTAGTTACAGTTTCTAGGATTACTATTAACCCAATAGTTTTCATGGGCTAACTAATACTGGTAAAATGATTAAGAACTCGCTGTACAATTACACAGATTTCATTGGATCACTATTAGCCTATTGGTGACTTCAATACCTTTACTATTATCCTAGTTTTCATGGGTTGACTAGGAACCTATTGATGACTCCAATATCCTTTCTTCTTATCCTAGTTTTCATGGGCTGATGAGGATCCTATTGACATCTATCAATATCTTAATACAGATATAATTTTCATGGGATAACTACAAACCTATTGGTCCTTGCCAATATCTAATCGTAGTTTTCATAGGCTTACCATGAACCTGACATCTTCATTTATACATAGTTTTCTAGGCTAACAACGAACCTATTGGCGCCTGCCAATATCTTTTCCTTTAATTTTTTAGCATCCTATATTCTAATCTTCCTTACCTCCTGGATGCAATTCTACTCATTCAGGAGTTAACTTAATTTATATGTTCATTACTGGATCAACCTAGCTGGTTATTCTGCCCTTCCGCAAAATTCAGTTATGGGTCCATTACAATGTGAATATATACATATATGAAGAAGCATACATAATAACTTAGTTAATCCCTTTAACCTTTTAATTAATGAAAACTTCTTCAAAAACTCCTTTTCAAAACACTTTATTTAATTATGCCTTGGTTTTCTTCTAAATGAAATTGGATTATTTGTTTTGAAAACTAAGGCCGTCGAAACCTTCAAACCTTGCTTTCGACTTCACTGGATAACCTCCTTCGAAAGCATATAAATATCTTTTCAAAAAATTAGTCCCCTACCTTTCGAAACACTTTAAAAAATCTCTTTTGAAAACTTTCAAATGTAATGTGTATTGCTTAATAACACTTAGAAGCATAGCTTCGAAACCATTGAAAATACCCCTTTCGAAACCTTTGAAAGTATCCCTTCTGAAATCATGAAAGTCTCCCTTTCGAAACTATTGTGTTTATACTTAAATAATTATTTGGGGTCAAAGTGAATGTAAAAGAAAGTATCTCTTCCAAAACCATCCTTTATCATATTGTAATATTGGAAAAACTTGATGGCGTTGGCACTATCCCTTTCGAAAGCCTCAAGCTATTTAAAGAAAACACTGAAGGATGGCATCAAACCCACTTTCGAAAGCATTTAGGAAGTGGCCTAAAATATCTTTAAAACAAGCACTACCTTTCGAAAGCATTGATGACTTCAATACACTCGAAAGACTAAAGAATGGCAACAGAGCTTCGACTAGGTTTAAACCCCTTCTTTTGAAAGAATTATTTTATATGTAAAGAAACCATTCGAAAGCTTGTTATTTAAAATATAAGTTGATGGAAACCCCTTCGAAAGCATTTAGAAAACCTCTTTGGAAACCATATGCTTCGACTCTTTTGAAGGCTTTAATTAAAATAAAGGCATGCGCTTCACTTTTAAAAACAAACAATAAGGTATTTACCCAATCAGAAGCTATGCTTTCGACACCATGCCTTCCGCCTTTCTTCAATCCACTATGTACCATCTAAGTGATACCTATGTATTGGTTTCGGCTTAGTAGGTTTTCGACTTGATTGAAGGCAGAAGCTCTGAGTCGAAAGGTACTTCTAAAGATGGTGGAACCAACTTTTCTGGATAAACCCGATTTAGTACTAATTAAAGAAAACACTTTCTAACACTGATGATTGGTTGGCTTAACTTTTCAAATTCTTTACTAAAATAACTGCCGCTAATTTCAGATCTAAACCATGGTTAAATTGGCAAATAAGCCCTTCCATTAAGTAAAAATAATTCTTTTTTGAAAATGGGTTAATGTATTAATGGGAGTTAGGCTTTGCGCCCCAAAGCAGCAAATACAATCTCGATTTAGATGTTGCAAAAGAAGGCCAAATGACAAAACAGACACAGACACAGACAAAACAATCTCCCACAAACTAAAACCTTCCATCTTTAGGATTCTGCTATGGCGGCTCCCAATTCTTTGATTGAACTTGTTCGTTCAACGCCTTCATCTTCAACGTCTCCATAAGTTGTTCTTCTTGTGCCACTACAATGGTAAATATTTTCTTCGGTATATGCCCAATTATCAAGCTGATATCTCTATTAATCTGTTTCGTGAGTGCTAATACATCTTGTTGTCTATTGTCAAAAGTCCGATGGTTTCTCTCCTTCCAGATGTACCACAAGGAGGTTGTGAGGCCAATTTTTCCAGTCTCCTTCATCAACTTCGTGAGGTTGCTCCCTCCATTCAGGTATTCTACTTCTTCTTCTAGGTTTCGAACATTGTTAGTAAGTATGCACCTCGGTTTTTGAATGCTCCACACTCTTTTGCTATATTCACATCCAAAGAGTAAATGCTCATGAGTTTCATCTACAGTTTGACAAAAATAACAAGTTGTGTTGTCCAAAACTCCCCATTTATGTAATCTATCCTTAGTTGGTAATTTTTTAAGAATGGCCTTGTATAGAATATGCGCCATTTTGGGGCTTTAGATCTGCTCTAAACTACTATAGACCAGTTAACGAAAGGATATTTGTTTCTTGACTCCTCACATACTTCTTGGAACCAGAACTGACTATTAGAGTTCCTCTTCCATGTCCATGTGTCCTCCAATTTATCTGTAGGAATGTTTGTGCATCGAATCTCCTCTTTGTAGTTTAGGCTTAGCAAGTTGTTGTCACAATGCCATTCCCTATTGTCTATAATATCAGCTACTTACAGTTTGGAGCTCCATATGCTGAAAAAGTATCCCAACCTAACCTTTCAATAATGCTTTTTGAATTCAACCAAGGATCTCTCCATAAGTTAGTGTTTCTGCCATTTACAATCTCTCTCTCAAAATAAAACTGTATTCATCCCTGGTTTTTAGTATATTCTTCCAAACGACAGAAGCATTATTGTCAATTTTAATACTCCAAAAATTATCTTTAAGATACCTCGACCTCATCCATAAAGCCCGTAAATTATTTGATGCTAGAACATTCCAAGCTAATTTCAGGCCATATACTTTCTTAGGTTCAACTAATATTGCAAATAAGTCCTTCTAAAATAACTTAATCTGTGTAGCAAATTACTTAGGAAAAATCCTCAAAAATTCCAGAAATTCACTTTAATCATGTTATCTGACATATCAAAATTATAGACCCAAATTCTCAATATAATTTTTGAAATAAATTTATAAACCAAATTAATCATATTTTCCTTTGAAATTTCATAATAATATTTCCATGGCTTGGAGAATTATCAAAATTAAAATCCAACTCCAAAATCATGTTTTATACAACATGAAATTTTTCGATGGCATTTAAACATTAATATCAATCGGTTTTTCCCTAAAACCACATATATTCTTATTTAAACATTCTTATTTAAATCAAACTAATTGCAATTCAAGCATATCATCATCCAAATCGTCATAAAAACGAATTTACCCTTAAATCCGAAAAACATATGATTATAAACTAAAATAGAGATGGAATGAATTATTTTCACCTTGATTAAGATAAGGAGTTTGGATTGAGATTTATTCTCATAGCTTTAATCCTTAGCTTTTTTTTATTTCTCTTCTCTTTTCCTTCTTAATGGACGACTCCCCCTAATTTTTGCGTTTTGTTTTTGTTTTCAAAATGACATGAATGGGAAATGAAATGGTAGGAATGAGGATATATAAGGATAAAGGGTTATGTGCGGAAAATTTCCAATATGCCTTTATGTAAATTAATTAACTTATAATCCATTCTTAAGCCTATTTAATTATTTAATTGAGCATGGCCTTAGATATATTTATGCAAATCTCAATCCCTATCACTTAACATTTACATTATTCTATATAATTTATCTAATTGAATCTCCTGAATTATGTTATCAAAAATTAGTGGTGTTACAACGTATTAATGGTTCCTTTAGTTTCTTAACATATTTCATCCCATGCACAGAACAGATTCTCCTTAGTTAAACAAGTTAAAGGGACTGCTATTTTTACAAAGTCTTTTAAGAATTTCCTATAGTAATCCACTAACCTTAAAAAACTACTGACCTCTATGGAATTTTTTGGAATCTTCCAACTTTGAATGGCTTCAACTTATGCGAGGTCCGTAACTAATCCATGCTTGGAAACAATGTGTCTATGAAATCTCAACTTCTTCTTCCAAAAGTGACACTCTAAGAATTTGGCTTTAAGCCATTGCCTTCTCAAAGTCCCTAGCATCTCCCTTAAGCGAATGTCATGCTCTCCTTAACTTTTGAAGAATACTAAGATGTCATCGACAAACATTACGATGAATTTATTTAGTTGTCTCCTAAATACTCTACTCATCCAATCTATAAACTATGCAGCGGCATTCATCAATCAAATAGGCATCACTTCCCATTCGTAGAGTCAATCTTGGGTGTGAAATGAGATCTTTGGTTTGCTATCATTTGCTATCCTCGGCTAATGAAATCCAGTTTCCAAGTCCAATTAGGAGAAGATTTTGGCTCCTATAAGCTAATCTAACAAATCGTCTATCCTAGGTAAGGGATACTTATTCTTTTTCATCGACTTGTTGAGTTACCTACATTCGTAGCCTTAATGAGCCGTTTTCCTTAGTGGAAAAGATGATATGTGCTTCCTGTTTCGAAGTACTCCATTGGATAAATCCTTTCCACAAAAGCTCAAAGATCTGCTTATCTAACCCCTGCCTTTCTTTAGCGACTATGTGCCTTAATGGCAGAGCGACTAGTCTAGCGTCCTTCTCCAGATTTATCCTAAACTCGATCTCTCTATAGGGTTGGAGACCTAAATCTTATTCAAAGACATCAAGGAAATCTCAAACTACGGTACGGATGAGAATCCATCTTGTGATAGTTCATAAAGTATAGATAGCTTAACTGGACTGAATTTTAGGGTATACAACGAACATTTATATATATTCCTCTCCTACTTTTTAATTATAGAATTCTCCTATTGCAACCTAAGACAGTTGCATAGTACGACAACCAATCCATTCCTAATATAGGTACATTGCCCTCAAAATAAGAACGTACACATTACATATGAAACCAACATTACATATGTCTATAACTAGGTCTTTGTAGATAGAAGAAAGACGCGTCGACCCCAAGAGAATTTGAGGCTATTATTGGGTGGGTGACAATTTGGGTTTGAAGACTCAATGAGTTAACAACATTCTTAGCTATGAACAATGTGATGCTCCAGAGTCGAATAACATACAAATTGTATTCCAAAAAAAGTTATATCTTCCAGTGTTATTTTCGCTTGGTCTCTAGAAGGTGGTCTACTCAAAATAAGGGCGGCCTTAATAGCATAGGCTTGCCCACTCTGCCCTTCCTTCAATAGCGTCAGACACTGATTTTGAAATTGACCCTCTTTGTGGCAGTAGTAGCACGTCCCCTTAAAATTTCCTTCAATGGGTTCACTATACAATCCTTAGCGATATGTCCTTTCTTATGGCATCTCTTACACACTTTTTCCTCCTCAAACTTCCCTTTCTATTTCTTATTCGACCAAAAGCCTACCTTATCAGCTCCTCCTTGATTTTGGGCAGGTTCTGCTTTCTCCTTCTCCTTCTCCTCCATAATAGCAGTATGCAAGAAAGCCATCACAATCAACGTCTCATACGTAGCACTAGTGGGCACTTACGTCAATAATAACTCTTTAAGTGGGAAGTTCAGGCCCCTGACAAACTTCATAGTCTTCCTCATGGGGATATCAATCAATTTATTCTGAACTTAGCTAGCTCCGTGAATTTACTAATATACTCCTTCAAAGTGGAGTCCTCACGCCTAAGTTGTATAAATCTCTCCAACTGCAAGCTTACCTCAGCCATTGACATAAACCGCACCTCAAATCGATTTCTAAACTCGTCTCAAGTAGTAATTTTACCCTTATTCTCTTCATCCACAACTGTCCACCATTTAAGGCTTCTCCCTTAAGGAGCTAAGCCACTATTTCTTGCTTAATCTGGTCCTCCCAACCAAGCTCCCAAAATATTATTTCTCAATCATTTATCCATACATTCATCTCCATGAAACTTTCTATTCTGGAATACAACCTTCCTCTTATGCTAAGAAAATCCTTGCACAACCTAGGGAAATATACGGCTTGGGTGTTGCTACAGCGGGTGGAGCCACGAGTGCCACTGGTGCAGTAGATTAAGGAGCGAAAACTTGTCTTACATGCCTGAGGTATACTCGGAACCATTTAGGCATCCCTAGGATAGTAAGTATCTCTTAGGAGGGGTTCCTAGCCCAAGAAGAAGGATTTTCAGCCATAGTCTACTATACAATCTATAGGTTAAACTTTTAGTATAATTCCCTAAGATAGTATTATAAGTTGAAATATAGTTTTTCCTAGTGTGTTTATGTATGTTCAATTACAACATATATATAGTAGGGTTTTTAAAAATACTTTCAAATATAACAAGTACGCCACGCATACATATGCCTATCCCCATTGATCGGGTAACCTAAGCTTTGATACCAAATGTAACAACCCACCTCAAAATAGGCCTAAATTCAGTCCTAGAAAAAGCCCATCAAAACTTAGACCCGTTCTAAAGCTGGTTGTTGGTTGATATAGAGAAAAAACATGGAGTTATTTATCTATACACTTAGAAAATCACAGCGAGAGGATAAAATATAATATCAGAATTGTATAAATTTTATTTAAAAATTCAAAGTGTAAAACAACAACAACAACAACATAATCCCTCTCAACAACACCAAATATTCATGATTCAATATTCTAAAGTTGCAAAAATGTTCAATGGGTATATTAGAAATAAAGAAAATTATATAAGTAGATAAATAGTAACTGCCACAAGCCTGCATCTTTGCCACCACCTTCGAAAATCTGCATCAACATCTATAACCTGTTTTGTAATAAGGAGGGAGTCAGAACAACAATATTTGGTGATTAAAATCTCTAGTCTTTTTATAGAAGTACTTGCAGTATAATTTAAATAAGAATATGCCTTACATATCCTAACCATATTATAAGTTTTTAGACCATAAGCCCTAAGGCTTTTCTAGTCCCTTCTTCTTTAAACCCAAAAACACATACCTATCATCAATAATTTCTTAACAATGCAAGAGATAGTACCCTAACCACTTAATACATTTTTATGGAAACTACAAAGACTCTGACCATTTAATACCTCATTTAAGGCATAACCCCGTCATTTACTACCTATCCCAAGGCGGACTCCTCTTGGATACTATCTAGCCGACATTGTAGAAAATCTCTTCAGGCCCCTTACTACTTCAAATTGGAAACGGAACCTCTTCAAAATATCCTATATCGTGCAAAACGATTTACCATGGCCATTTAATAATTCCACTATGGGGAAGAGGTGGGCCCTCAACTAGCCACTTACTACCTTAATCCTTGAAGCAGGTCTTTCGTATTGTGACCCGTAATCTAATAGTGACATCTCACATTAGTTCGACTATTTGTAGGTACCGGTTGCTAGATTAACAAGACAGTTTTACCGTACAAAATTGGGACTAACCTCTTATCCTCCATGGTTACTTATTATAGGTGATGTTTAACACCATCCTCAAAGTCACACTACTGGTAGACAAATTAGCTGGACAGACTTCTGTGTGTATTTTATTGATCTCACATCCCTATAACTTAGTCATAATCTAAAACACTCTCTTCATAATTCATCTCACATCTCAACGAATTACAAATCAAGGCCTCATAAGAAAAACTCTTATTTCGCCTTTATAATTAATTACTTTCCTAAGGGGGATTTAGTGATAATTAATATTCTATTAAATATACAATTAATATGTTATAATTTTACACTATTTGCGCATACACACATGCACGCGTGCCTAAAATAAGGATGCGAACATTGTGCCCTAAACTGACATTTAAATGTCAAATCTTCAAATTTACATAAGTTCGATTCCTTATCAACACATATTCCATATATCCAATATCCATAATTAAATCAACAGACTTGTATAAAATAGAATCCATAACCAACTTATTTTATACTAAAATAATGGCGTCGATCATTCATAAAAACTTACAATTAAATACCTTTATGCTCTATTCAACTTCTTTGTATAAAATTGATAAATGGAATTTCAATTCAAATTGCAAAAATAGGCGGTATAAACCACGACACCTTTTTCAATCTATTCTTTTCAAAACCCTTAATCAGATCTAAAATAAAAGATGAGAAGTGGAATAGAATGAAAAATATTAATTTGCAATACTTAAAAAATTCCATTATTTTAATATGGAATAATTGAGATTCAAACTTAAGAATTGATATTTCTCTTTAAGGGGATTTTGGGGTATAGTGTGATGTTTGCATAAACAAAATTCCTAATGGCATATATCAGATCCAAGTCATAAGCAATTACTAAAATAGGAAAAACTAGAATTTCCACTCACAACCAATCCTTAGCTCTTTCCTTTATGGATTTGATATTCCTGCTTTAGTCTCCTTTAGATCTTTTCTTTTACAAATATACAATAAGTGTATTTTATACGAATTATATTCAAAAATTTAAGTATTGGAGGAGAAAAGGATTAGAAATTGAATAATTAAACATCTAATTTTTTTACCTAAAACCCTAAATATTTTTATGAATCTTCTAGGAGAGAGACTGATAGAATTTTATTTGGTTTAAAAAATAATTTGGGAATAAAAGTGAGGGGGCTAGACTCTTATTTTGGTAGTTCAATTGTTGAAAACACTAGCCACCATCAGCAGGGATCGTTCGGCAGCCCCTATTCTACTGGTCGACCACTAGCGATGGACTGGCCCATGGTAGGCGGTTGATTGGTGGTCCTATTATGGGAATGTTTTCCTGCTGCCATTGATTAATTTATTTTATTCCTTACATAAACTTTTATCATTAACCTTGATTTTAACGTTTAACTAATCCCCAAGTTTAATTACCATTAATTTTGGAATTTCAAATTTTGGAATTAATTATTAGTTTGAATTCCTTTTAAATTATTTTAAATCTGAAAAGTTCTTATGTCTGTAACTTTTTTGGTTGAGCTTCGTTTCCATAATATTATATATGGAAACTGATTAGAAAATTGTCACGAACGCAACAACACTACTTCTTTAGCCAAATTTTTACTTTTACAAAACTTTCATTTTTTATCCTTATCTTATTTAATTAATTAATTTAACTTATTATTTCTTATTAATTATTTACGAGGTGTTACATGATGTCTATGTCGAGCATTTCTCAAGGACCTGAAGAGTCATTGACGGATTTCCTATATAGGTTTAATATTGCAGTTATTGAATTAAACAACCCAATTGAAGATATGGTATTGATGGCTTTAGTTCGGGGATACATTCTGACATGGATTTTGGAAAGTGGCCAAGGATGAAGCTGCCGACTGCTGTGGAGGAGTTTCATTGAAAGGAAAACCAATTTTTTCATTTAGAAGAGGTAAGCCAAGTTGCTCCCAAGACTAGTGGTGGCCAGTCGAAGGAATTTATTTGGAGTAATATAGCTATTAAATAGATCGGTGAGAGTGCCGGTAATGTAGCTGTGAATGTTAGAAATTGTAATAACCGAAGAAAGAGGCATCAAAGCATTTGGATCATGTAGAATGATGCCAAAAGGTATCCAAGGAATATGAGACCAAAAGAGTACATGCCTCTAAATGATACGCTCTGGAACATATACCTTTCCACAGAAGGCACGAAAAGGTATAAACTGCCTAGGAGAGAGGCGATTAAGACAGAAAAGTGCTCTAGGAAGTTCTGTCAATTCCATAAAACTCATGGGCATAATATGGATGTGATTGTTGGCATCTTAGATATTTTATTGAAGAGTCGACACGAAAAAAGAAATTGCAACAATATGTTAGAGATATGTAGGATGGCAGAAAGAATGTAGACCCCAAGGGGCCAAATGCCTAAGGTAACCAACTTGACCTAGTAGAGAGCGGCCCAAGGGGTCGGATGGAAAGATTGATATAAACATGATAACCTAAGGACCTAATCTAGTGGAGAAAAGCTGAATGAGAAGGAGTGTTATCTGAGTTCATTGAGGCACATAGTGTAGGAGAGCAGGTTCACTATCGAGGATAAAGCCCTGGTTAAGTAGTAAAGGTTGATAACTGATGATATAGCCTTTTAGACTAGGAATTTGGATGGGGATAAGCACCAACATTTAATCATATGGTGATAACGGTCGTTGTAGGCCCTTATTATACATCAAGTCTGGATGGAATGTGGAAGCTTGGTTAATATTCTATTTAAAAGAACTTTTGACCAGATGATAATATTTTTAAAGGACATCAAGCCTCGTAATTCCAGGATTCAAGGATTTATAGATAAGGCAAAGGAACCCCTTAAGACTATTGATTTTTCCATGGAATTAAGAATAGAGATCGTAATATTGTGCAGGTTTAGAAATTTGTGAGTGCGGATGAGTATTTGACGTATAATGACTTTTTGAGCCGACCAACACTTGTTGATTTTGGAATAACTCTAGCTCCTTACTGCTTCATAACGAAGTTTCCTATGAAGAATTGGCTTGAATCGATTCAAGGTGACTAGAGTGCTAGTCGGGAATGTTACGTCGCTGAGGTTAGAGAAGAAAAGTTATGGGAGAAAGATTTCGAGAATGCTTTCTGCATTAAGAACATAGAATTAATGCCCAGTCCATGGCTTGAGAACCAATGCAAAGTATATAAGTCTATGGATCCTAGGAAACAGTTAGAGGACGTGTGGGCTGCACCAACTAAGATGACAATAACATTTCGATCGGTATAAATGATCCTATGCGGGACCTTAAGGTCAGGTCTCAGCTCAGTGCCGGAGTAAGGAAGGAATTAGTCTGTTTTCTCTAAGAAACCAACCCAATCTGTTTGTATTTGCTTGGATATATTCGATATATGCAGGATATCACTAGAGATAGCATGCCACACACTGAATGTGGACCCAAAATATCCACCTGTGAAACAAAAATGATGCGGTTTGGGCCTAGGGCGATCCGCTGTATTGAAGGAAAAAGTTGATAAGCTGAAGGCAAACGACTTAATTTACGATGCTTTGTACCCTAAATTGGTGTCCAACCCTGTGTTAGTCGAGAAAAAAAATGAAAAATGGCGGACATGTAATTATTATTCGGACCTAAAGCAACCCTAAAGGACAACTTTCGGCTACCCATAAATTGGTAGATGGAACCACAAGACACGAGTTGCTTTCTTCTATGGATTCTTACTTTGGTTATAATCAAATATCGATGCACATTTCGGATTAGGAGCACACAAGTTTTATAATGGATTTAGGACTGTACTACTACCAAATGATGTCGTTCGGTCCGAGGAACGCAATAGCTACTTACTAAATGTTGGTAAATTCCATATTCAAAGATCAAATCGGATGGACAGTGGAGGTATATGTAAATTATATACTTATGGAATCATGGCTACGGTGATAATGCGCACCTCTCAACACACTGATCCAAAGTCTATGGTGACATTTAGACTTGTGTCGGTGCCAAGAAGCATGAGCTATCAGGATTTTTAAACATTACAAAGACTAAAGATATACAAATATAATCTAAGATATACTACACTTTTAGAACTCACAACAGAAGGAGACAAAATATAGATATAGTAAATAAACATCTTAGAAAATATCTCAGAACACAATCTCAAAAAATAGTACATACTCAAATCCAGAGTACCTAGAAATACGGTACATTTTCGATAAAATACTAAGTATTGAATAATATAGATAGTTACATGGAGAGTAATATAAAATGACAAGCAACTCCAATAATAGTTGCCTCTCCATGTACTAATTACGAGCCTACATGCTGCCCTGTTCTCATATGTTAAGAAAAGGAAAAGGGATGGGGAAAAAGTCCGGTGAATGAGTGCATAATTAATATATGGTGATCACATGCAGTTGACTTCAATAATACTCTATGTAACCTAGGGTGTTCTACAAATGTCTGTGAATTGCTACATTTCTTTACCTAAGTAGTTTCGCTGAATATAGATCTACACTAACTAATTATGTAGGCTCATACCTAGGATCGAATAACAAATCGAACCTCTAGACATCTATTGAGCGGCTAATAACTACTAGAACTATTCCTCATACGGTTACACTACGATTTCTATAATAGGACTATGTTTCCTACAACCACGGTTATCGGTGCCCATGCCCCCGTTGTGCCAGGACCACACTCTTCATTAGGCACCAGTCAGTGCTATGCGTCCACTTTGGAGCCTCCCACGAGTTCCATTTATGATAGAATCACCCACAGTCGAATATCGTCCCCTGTTGGATAAATAACATTTAACCAGCTTCGCAACATTTTAGTGTCGGCTTATAAGGAACTAGCTTCTCTACTCCTAACATCCATATATATATATATATATATATATATATGTATCTATACATATATATTATACACACACACAAATTCCTTTATCTAAAATAAATAAACATGTGCCTTAGGCTGAGGTACAAGTTATGGTTCTGGAATGCCTACTGGTCAACCGCTATATACTGGGGTGGTCGACCGCTCCAGTTAGTGCGATCGACCGGTCACGATGAAAATTTAGGATTTTCGTGTTCATTTGATTTCTCGATGAATTATTATTGTCATTCTCTAATTTCAATACTCACTTACTATAACTTATAGTTTTCAGGTTTATGTGAAATCCATGTGTCATTCCTAATCAATTTGCGTTTACAATGCTCTAATTTAGTCTAGGGTTCAAGTTATATTAACAGACTATAAAAATTTCTACTTGATTGCGATGTGGTTTAAAATAAATTAATCCCTATATTTAAAACTTTGTACAAACACAATTTATAATTCAATTTTAGATTTAAACAATATAGTTTTCCAATTAAATTTCTAACAACCTAGATCAGATAGTGTATATTAAAATTAACTGCAAATAATCATCTTATTAAGAATATGCTCATCCACCTCAAACCCAAGCCGTCCTTTGAATTTCCATCTAGAAATCTTCCTCCATTCGTTAGTTGTTTGTCTAATTTGATCTACTTGGATTCCCCTAATTTATTCTCATTTATTTTAAAGAATTTTATAAGTGGACGATAAGAGAATTTGATAGAGTTTTGGTATACTGATAAATTTCTAATGAATTAGGGTTTAGGTTAGCTTCGTATTTCTAAGGGTTTTAGATTACTCCTGACCATTAATTAACCCTAAGAGAATCTTCAGCTTCATCCCTAATGTTAAACACTTAACTCTATGACCACATAAAAATATTTTGTTCAATCCGAGCCATTGGCCGCTCAAATTCACCGATCTAGAGCATCAACTGGTCGACCGCTAGGTGGGGGCTGGCCGCTACTTGTCAGCAAATGATCCCCCAGGGTGTCGTCCGATGACCTCTCAAAGTGTCGACCGACGACCCTTCAAGGTGTCGACCGGTGGAATTATTTATTTATAGATAGTTTTATTTTTTATTAATTTAGTTAACTATTTTTTTTCAAATTTTAAAACGTTTTTGGCTTCTCCATACTAGCTCTGATTTCAAAGTGTTATGTATGCAAATTTTCTAGAAAATCACTATAAAAACAATGGTAAAAGTTTTATAGCCACATTTGAATGTTTGTGGAAATTCCACTTTTACCCTTGTTGTATTTTAAATTTAATTCTTTATTAAATTTTCAATTAAATTTTCAAGATGTTACATTCTCCTACCTTTAAAAAGGGCTTTATCCTTGAAATCTCCAATGATATAAAAATGTAACTCATGCATGCAACAATCAATAACTACAACTATCTACTCATCCATCATCCATGTAAATCATTGTTCTTATTAAATTTCTAATGTAGTATGTACATGCAACTGTGGAGTGCATATGAATCTATACTATGCAATGAACGGGCAGTCTCCTGATCTAGTCAACCTCCTTAATGCACATGCATATGCTATGTATCCAAAATGTATGCAACATCCTATGAAATTTACAAGCAATTCTACATATATGTGCAACCATACAATCTATATGCAGCGACCATATGCATATAACAGAATAAAATCAAACAAGTGATGACTCGTTATGATCTAAGCGTGTATGCTCACTAAAGGATATATATAACAACCCAGAATTTAAAAAATTTAAACATGCTATTTAAAATGATTTTAAATATAAATTAAGTAAGGTTATATGATTCAAATAATATTAGATAGAATTTGGAAAGAGAAGTATACACAAAAATTGTAACAATTGCCTATATCGACAAAAGTGATAAAATGCTAATTTCGAAAAAGTATGTTTCAATGATTAAATAAATTATTTAATATATTTATGAGTATTTATATTTTTAAATAATATTATACAAATTTATTTTTAAATTTGGTTTACATAAATAAATAGTTTAACTAAAACGTCAAAATGTGACTGTAAAATATTTTGTTGAAAATCAACGTTTTGTTGATTAGAAGTTGTCGCAACGTCGTCGCACCTTTATTTTCTTATATATGAACATATATTCAAATAGTGTAAGCATTAATTAATTTATTAATCAAGTTTACTTTTACTAACCATACTTAGAAAATTCTAGAATATAATTAAGGAAAAGTAAGCACAAAAAGACAAACATATCATTTCAAAGCAAAAAGTAAACATCAAATCAAACCAAATATAATTATTATATTCTTCACTTAATACTTAAGTGAAAATAACATAAAGTAATGATTTAAAATGTGATGTTAAGTGTTGAAAAATAAGGTTGTTTAAAATGTAAGTAAAGGGTATTTTGGTATTTTTATAAAATATTGTTTTAGTCCAAAACTTTTTCTATAAATAAGCATCCACTTTCTCACTTTTTTTCACTTCTTTTTCTTCCTTTTTCAAACTTTTTTCCCCTCTCTAATGGCCTTTTCTCTTTCATTTTCTTACTAACTTTTTCAAAACCATATCAAACAAAGTAAAACACCACTAAACTTTGCCAAAAACCTTAGAATATTACCAAAATATGGTTTAGCATCTAAGAAGTGAAGAAATGATGGAGGAAGGAAGGATCAAGAGGAGGCCGAACCTATGAAGGAGGAGGAGCAAGTTCAAGGAGCTCCGGAGAGAGAAAAAGGGAAGGGAGTGCTGCCGGAATTAAAAGAAAAGTCTACGAAAAAGATTTGGTAAAGATAAGAGGATTTAGTGAAGTGTTGGATTAAATGAATGTTGGTAGGAAGTGAAAATTTTGGTTAAAGATGAGTATTCATATTTTAAGTTGCTAATTTCTAAAAATATTTTAAGTTAATTATATGAAAAGTTTGTTATATATTGGATGATTTATTGGATGATAACTCGTTTAATATTATGATTATTATATGTTTGTGATATGGATGATAACACGGTTTTATAAATGGTAAGAGAAATGGTTAGGAAGCGTAGTTAGTTAAATGAGAATTAAATCTATACAAATGTGTGTATGGAAATTATTAGCCTCTTAATGATTTTAAAATATCTAAAAAGTTTGGAAATGATATTATAATAATATGATATTATAATATGAAATGAAATAAAAATTGAGTTTGAAATGATGAAAATATAGTTTTAAATAAGTTAAAATAGTTTATGTGTGGTTTAAAACAAATTTGAGGTGTTTTGGACAAGTTCCGAAGCAATACACAAAATTGGACAAAAAAGAGCTCATCGCGTAGCGGCGGTTCATAAATTTCGATCCGTAACTATAAATTAACGTAGAGAATGATTTATAAGTCGGATTTCTTCAAAATAAAAATTCTTTGGACCACAATGATGATAGGTTTCCAATGAAGAAAACAAATCAAGATTTCATCAAGTAGAGTTTGAAATATGTCTAAAACAATTTTCTAAAAACATCACGGTTTTGCAATTCGGAATCCAAAAAGGGATTTTTGATAAATGATAAACGATTTAAAAATATGAAATAAATTTTATTAATCTATTAAAATGGTTTCAAAGAGATTTGGAATGGGAAATATGAATTTTCAAATAACAGAAATTTGTTTAAATCAAATAAGCTTATATAGCACTTTTCGCAGCACTTTTATGCTCCGAATTCTATAACCTTTTGAATATGAGTTTAAATGTCATAATTCTTTCCTAATCTTTTGTGATAGATTTTAAAGGAATAATTAAGTAACGTAAATATGGTTTATAAGTTTTAATAAGAGTTTGAATAAATGGTTAAGACGAATTGTTTATACCACTTAAACAAAAAGTGAAGAATATTGAATGTAATAACAAACTTAGTATGCGGAAACGACTAGTGCATTTATCCCACCTGCGAGATATGAGAAGATATAAGAAGGTGTTTAGCTAAGGTTAGGGATGGAGCAACCAGTGCCCTGAACTTACCTGGCCTATGTTTGCTCTTTTTAGGCGAGGGGTGGGATAGATCGAAAGGAAAGCCTAGATGCTCTAAAAGATCATATTTAAGTTTTTCAATAATAAAAGAAAAGAAACTAATTTTCTAAATGTTAATTAATAACTTAACTTCTTTTAATTGATGATTGGTATGAAGGAACCATGATCGGATTTGGATGATTCCTATCCGAAGGAACCAAGATCGGATTTGGGTGATTCCTATCCAAATATCACTTTAAACTAATTTTCAAAACTACATACGAACTTAACATCTTTTTGTCGATGATTGGTGTGAAGAAACTAGGATCGGATTTGCGTGATTCCTATCTGAAGAACCGGGATCAGACTTGGGTGATTCCTATCCGAAGAATCAGGATCAGATTTGGGTGATTCTTGTCCGAAAATCCCTTCAAACAAATTTTCGAAATAAAACATATTGAAGACAATGATCGTTGATGACAAAGATCTTCATGATGAAGGATTACTTGCCATTAGTCCCTCGAGGAGAAACTTACCATATCTAAATTGGCAGTAGTGCCCTGTTATAAAAATCTTCTATTTGCAAGAATATGATTTGAAGTTGAGAAAGAAATCTTTGATTAAGATTTAATGAATGATTTGGAAAGGTTTTCTGAAGTAAAAGAGAAAATGATTTGGAATTATTCCAGGATTTAAGAAAGATTTATATAAACCAAATGATTTGACAAATGAGGCTTAACGATTCCATATACATTCGAAAAGAAAATGGAATAAACTGAAAAGATTATATCTAAGAAAGATATTTGATTTAAATAAAAATGAAGTAATTGATTGATGATTGATATCTACATAGAACTAAATATCATTTTACTGATAATTGGTTTCGAAGGAACAGAGGTCGGATTTGGGTGATTCCTATCCGAAAACCACTTCAAACCAATGTATACGTCCGAAAGTGAAGACATGTTGAAGATGATGATTATTGAAGATCGAGGATCTTCGTAGCATGAAGATTGATTGTGACAAGCTTTGTTTTGCTCCCATTATAGAGTTATTTATAGCAGTGGTCTCCTTGTTATGGAGATTTTTCGGATTGCAAGGACTACTCATTACTATTGGTAGTAGGGGAGTGCCTTCGGTTTCGCTCGGTCCCAAAATGAACTTGTATATACGAATGTATGACATTGCATTTCTGAGACACAATGTTTGACTTATGCAAATGTACATCTGCTTCGTAGCAAAGAACGCGACTTCTCTTAGCTTAACACATTTCTCTGAGACATACGAGCTCGGAGTTTGTATGCTTGTGGGAGTCAAATAGTGAACAAAAGAATGGCAGTGTGGCATTCAAAGTGGAACCTCTTATGATCAAAGCGTGGTTTTGTATGAAAAGCATGGCTTTAAAAAATTGAGCGTAGCCTCACATCTCGAAGGATGATATGGGATACTATTTGGTCTCACAGACACAAAATTCGGAATAAGTGAGTATGCATGGTGGTGTCCAATGCATTGGGCCCTTTGGGGGATACGTCCCTCAAGGCATTTATTGCCCCATTTGGATAAAGTGATTAGCTTGAGAAAAACAGGGAACTGTCGGTTTTCAGTAGTAGTGTAGCAAGTATAGTTCCAAGTGACTGGTTTGAGAAGTGATTAAGGCACCATGGGAACTATGTTTGTTATGCGTGGATCGGAGAAAACGCCGCTAGTTCCCTATCATGTTAGAAATCCAATCCAAATACGAGATTTATTATTTTGATTATATTCCCAAAATAGCTGTAATGACTTGCAAACATTTCAGCTACCCCATTCTGGTATCATATATTCCGTTCGGTATATTCCGTTGACCCAGTCTAGATATATTACCTTAGACTTAGTCCAGGTATTGATATCTTATTTGAATAATTTTATTTGGAAGTGTTTCCAAAAAATGTTGTTAAAGATAATATCAAAGTATTTTGGTAATAAAAGTGTTTTGGTTATCATAAGGTAAAAATTTGTCCGTGTTTATGTGTGGGCGTGGTCTTATGAGTTACATTTCTTTTCAAAGGTTTTGATAACATTTTCATCATCTATACATTTAAAATTTCGAGTATCTCACGCTGGTTTATCAAGCCTGGTTCGAGTATTTTTAATACTCGGGTCAGATCCGAGCAGTTTCAGGTTTAGATGAAGACTGCTGGAGTTTCCAGATGAGAGTTGGAGATCTTCATTATATGGATGTATTCTATTATCCACTACATCTGTTGCATTTATTTTATTTGTTTTCAGCATTTGTAAGGACAAAAATTTATAACTGTCGTGGCTGAACTAGGTTAGACTCTGATATTGCATTTTAAAACTTTTCGTTGTAGAAATTATTATTGAAATAATATATGTTATTCCATTCCTATGAGATTCTGATCTATCTTTATTTTCTTTCTACCCTTAATGATCCGCTTATTCATATAATTTGAGTTGGAAATGTGTGATTTATTGTCGATTCAAAGGGTACGAAAAAATGGACCATTACATTTGGTATCAGAGCTGAAGGTTAACCGAGAACCTTGGCTTTGGTGGGATAAAGACTCATCAAAGATAGGGTTAGTAATACCCTAAGAGGAATAACTCATTAGAGACAGGGTTAGTAATACCCTAAAATGAGTTTGAGTGTATTATATATGAGTATGTATTTGTTAGTGACTAACAAAATTGTTTTATGTTGATTTATCTGTTGAGTGACTTATGGATTCTGATCGATGCGTCTGATCACCATTATCGATGAGGGTTCTTAAACATTTAAACAAGGCAAACCGACATATTGATTTTGAAAAATTGGTAAATGAAATAATTTTACCTAGGATTATATTTTGAATATAAAGCATACATTTTGAAAAGTTATATAGTTAGAAATCAAGATTAGTGAAATTTAAATATGGACATCTTATGATTAGAATTTCATAGTTTGACTATAAGATGTTTCATAAAGATAATCAATAAGTAAGAAATCTGATAAGGTAATTAAGATCTTTAATACTCATTCCAAAATAATAAATTAAGAAATGATGATATTAAATTACTATCATAAATTGATCAAATGTTTGATTTAAAAGTTTAAGTACAAATACCTTGTGAATTAAGTTTCACGATTTGACTATAAGGTATTTGATAATAAGATTTGTTTAACGAATGAATACGTAAGACAAAAATGTAATAGAAAATGATTGTGTAAAAATATATATAAAAGGAATGAGAATTTAAATTCGAGTCAAAGAATTATGGTAATTTAAATGAAGTTAATTAATATAAGATAAAATGGATTTATAAAATAGGTTTTATGAAGTAATCTCTAAAGGATTTTGAAAACGGTATTATTTTAAATAAAAAGTGGTATTTTATGAAAAATAATTCGATTAACTCGAAAATAAACTAAAAATGGGCAAGTGATGTGTTCAGATAGGAAACACTTCTCTTAAGTATTACTCTTCTTATTAAGAGGATATATGATATTATAGGTAGTACCCAGTTCCTTGGAGTGTTTTGGAGTTACTCGATCTATATAATTTTCTTAAATTAAAGAAATAATGTGAATCATTCTTTAGTAATCTTTTAAAAGTATTTAAATCAAAGATAAATTGGGATCGCTAATTGCTAAAATAAAACCGAATTTCGATGATTTTGGACAGCTGAAAATTTTCGAATCATACTAACTCAAAGCTAAGAAATTGATAAGAGATTGTGAAAAACTTTGAGTGAATTAAATAAGATAAGGATAATTTATAAATCCGATTTATAAAAGAAAAAAAAGATTTAAGAGTTAAGAGTTTGAGGATTTAAATACGAGAGGCTTTAAAATTTGTTATTCAAAGATAGAAATTAATAATAGTATTGAATAAGAAATAAGTTTTATAACTTATGAATTTGAGATAATAGTAAGTTACAACAAAGTCTAAATTTGTTAGACGGACGGAATAAAGTAAAATCAATTTTAAATTTGGGATTTGTGTATACTCTTAGGATGTAAAGGTTATCATACAAATATAGATTTAAGTCATGAACTATTAAGTTAAATAATGGCTCCTCAAAACGATAATTATAACCTAGAAAATGTTTTATTAATCAATTCCAACATTAATTAAGGATTTGACTTAGGCCTTTAAAATATGATTGATTCAAATAAGTTATAAGATGCAATAAACTTAAGTAATAGTTTTACGAAATGATTCACAAATTATATTAATGTTAAAGTAAATATACGAATTAACAGATTGTGGGAAAACCTTTTAAAGATAAATTATCTTTTGAGTGAAAAATGTTTCTTTGGATAAAAATATTTGAAAATAAATAGTTAAAGGGATTTTAAAAGAAGCACCTTTATAAAATATTTAAACTTAAGATAAAAGTTTATGAAATTTTTTGAAAGTTAATAAATATATATTATATGTTGATCATTTCATCGCACAAATTTTGATCTGGTATCCGAGTACGGAACTTTGAGCTATTTGCACCGGTCCGAAAAAGGATTTGTCACTCGATTCTTGACAATGAAAATTAATGAGGATTTTTAGTTAGGTACTTGAGTTTTCTATCATAGTTGAGAGCTATGCAAGGAAAGCAAAAATTCTGATCAAGAAGCCTGATAAGAGTCCGCACCAGAGGATCGAGGGATCAATACTAGTTTGGAAATAAAGTTGTGTATTCAAATAGGAGATCGAATAAGATATTTCATACTGATAATCTATGTATATTATATGAAATTAAGTTTGAAGGTAAATGTTTGGGGTAAACTTTTGTTTTGTGTAATTTCGAGGACGAAATTCTTTTATGTAGGGTAGATTGTAACGACCCAAAATTTGAATACTTTAAATATACTATTTAAAGTTATTTTAAATATAAATTAAGTAAGGTTATATGATTCAAATAATATTAGATAGGGTTTGGAAAGAGAAGTATACACAAAAATAGTAACATTTTCCTATATCGACTAAAGTGATAAAACGCTGATTTCAGAAAAGTAAGTTTCAATGGTTAAACAAATTATTTTAATTTATTTATGAGTGTTTATATTTTTAAATAAAATTATACAAATTTATTTTTAAATTTGTTTTACATAAATAAATAATTTAACTAAAACGTCAAATTGCGACTATAAAACATTTTGTCGAAATCAACATTTGGTCGATTAGAAGTTGTCGCAACGTCGTCGCACCTTTATTTTCTTATATATGAACATATATTCAAATATTGTAAGTATTAATTAATTCACTAAATAAGTTTACTTTTACTAAACATACTTAGAAAATTCTAAAATATAATTAAGACAAACTAAGCACAAAAAGACAAACATGTCATTTCAAAGCAAAAGGTAAACATCAAATCAAACCAAACATAATTATTATAATCTTTACTTAATACAAAAGTGAAAATGACATAAATTAATGATTTGAAATGTGATGTTAAGTATTGAAAAAATAAGGTTGCTTAAAAAGTAAGTAAAGGGTATTTTGGTCTTTTTACAAAATATAATTTTAGTCCAAAATTTTTTCTATAAATAAGCAACCACTTTCTCACTTTTTCCCCATTTATTCTTCTTCCTTTTTTAATGTTTTCTTCCACTCTCTAATGGCTTTTTCTCTTCCATCTTCTTACTAACTTTTTCAAAACCTTATCAAACAAAGTCAAAACACCACCAAACTTTGCCAAAGACCTTACAATATCACCAAAACATGGTTTAGCATCTAAGAAGTGAAGAAGTGATAAAGGAATTGGAGGATCAAGAGGAGGCCGAATCTATGGAGGAGGAGAAGCAAGTTCAAGGAGCTTCGGAGCGAGAATAAAAGAAGTGCTATCGGAATCAAAAAGGAAAGTCTACGAAAAAGATTTGATGAAGGTATGAGGATTTAGTGAAGTGTTGGATTAATGAATGTAGGTAGGAAGTGAAAATTTTGGTTAATGGTGAGTACTCATATTTTAAGTTGCTAATTTCAAAAAATATTTCAAGTTAATTATATGAAAAGTTTGTTATATACTGGACGATTTAATAGATGATAACTTGATTGATATTACGGTTATTACATGTTTGTGATATGGATGATAACTTGGTTTGATAAATGGTAAGAGAAATGATTAGCAAGTGTAGTTAGTTAAATGAGAATTAAATCCATACAATTGCGTGCATGGAAATTATTAGCCTCTTAATGATTTTAAAATATCTAAAAAGGTTGGAAATGATATTATAATAATATAATATTATAATATGATATGAAATGTAAAATGAGTTTGAAATGATGAAAATATTGTTTTAAATAAGTTAAAATAGTTTAATTGAAGTTTAAAATAAATTTGAAGTGTTTCGGACAAGTTCCAAAGCAATTCAAAAAATTGGTCAAAATAAAGCTCGTCGCGTAGTGGCGGTTTGTAAATTTTGACCCGTAACTTCAAATTAACGTAGAGAATGATTTATAAGTCGGATTTCTTCGAAATATAATTTCTTTAATCCACAATGATAATAGTTTTCCACTGAAGAAAGAAAATCAAGATTTCATCAAGTAGAGCTTGATATATGTCTAAAACAATTTTCTAAAAACTTCGCGGTTGTGCAGTTCGGAATCCAAAAATGGATTTCGTTATAAATGATATTTTTAAGTGATTTAAAATGTGAATTAAATTTTATTAATCTATTAAAATGGTTTAAAAGAGATTTGGAATGGAAAATATGAATTTTCAAATAATAATTTTTTTAAAATTAAATAAGCTTATATCGCACTTTCCGTAGCACTTTTATGCAGCGAATTCTATAACATTTTGAACATGAGTTTAAACGTCACAATTATTTTCTAAATCTTTTGTAAAAGATTTAGAAAGAATAATTAAGTAATGTAAAGATGGTTTGGAAGTTTAAGTAAGAGTTTGAATAAATGGTTAAGACGAAATTTTTATACCACTTAAACAAAAAGCAAAGAATATGAAATGTAATAACAAACTGAGAATGCAAAAACGACTAGTACATTTGTCCCCCCTGTAAGATCTGGAAAGATAAAACAAGGTGTTTAATTATGGTTAGGAAGCAACCAGTGCCCTGAACTTACCTGGCCTATGTTTTCTCTTTTTAGACGAGGGGTGGAATAGATCGAAAGGAAAGCCCAGATGCTTTTAAAGATCATATTTAAGTTTTTCCAAAATAAAAGAAATAAATTTTTTGAGTGTTAATTAACCAATTGACATCATTTATTTGATGATTGGTACAAAGGAACCTAGATCGGATTTGGGTGATTCCTATCCGAAGGAACCGAGTTCAAATTTGGGTGATTCCTATCCGAAAATCGCTTTAAACTAATTTTCGAAAGCCCAAACAAACTTAGCATCTTTTTATCAATGATTGGTACGAAAAAAACGAGATCGGATTTGGGTGATTCCTATCCGAAGAACCGGGATCAGATTTGGGTGATTCCTATCCGAAAATCCCTTCAAACTAATTTTTGAAATAAAACATATTGAAGACAATGATCGTTGATGACAAAGAACTTCATGATGTAAAATTACTTGCCATTAGTCCCTGAATGTGAAACTTACCATATCTAAATTGGCAGTAGTGCTCTGTTATGAAAATCTTCTATTTGCATGAATATGATTTGAAGTTAAGAAAGAAATATTTGATTAAGATTTAATGAATGATTTGAAAAGGTTTTCTAAGTAAAAGAGAAAATGATTTGGAATTATTCTAGGATTTAAGAAAGGTTTAAATAAACCAAATGATTTGATAAATGAGGCTCAATGATTCCATATACATTCGAAAAGCAAATAGAATAAATTGAAAAGAACATATCTAAGAAAGATATTTGATTTAAATTAAAGATGAAGTAATTGATTAATGATTGATATCCACATATGAACTAAATATCTTTTTTATCGATAATTGGTTTCGAAGGAACCGCAATCGGATTTGGATGATTCCTATCCGAAAACCACTTCGAACCAATGTATAAATCCGAAGGTGAAATCATGTTGAAGATGATAATTATTGAAGACCGAGGATCTTTATAGTATGAGGACTGCTTGTTGACATGCTCTGGATTGCTCCCATAATAGTGTTATTTATAGCACTAGTCTCTTTGTTGTGAAATTTTTTCGGATTGTAAGGACTGCTCGCTACTAGTGGTAGTAGGAGAGTGCCTTCGGTTTCGTTCAGCCCCAAAAGGAATTTATATAGACGTATGTCTGACATTGCATTTTTGAGACAGTATGTTTTACTTTTACAAATACATCTGCTTAGTGGCAGAGAAGGTGACTTCTCTTAGCTTAACACCCTTCTCTGCGATATACGAGCTTAGAGTTTGTATGCCTGTGGGAGTAAAATAGTGATCAAAAGAATGGCAGTGTGGCATTCAAAGTGGAACTTGTTATGATCAAAGCGTGGTTTTGTATGAAAAGCATGGTTTTGAAGAAACTGAGCATAGCCTCACATCTCGGAAGATGATATGGGATACTATATGGTCTAATAGACACAAAATTCGAAATAAGTGAGTATGTATGGTGGTGTCCAATACGTTGGGCCCTTTGGGGGATACGTCCCTCAAGGCATTTATTGCCCCATTTGGATAAAGTGGTTAGCTTGAGAAAAGCAGGGAACTATCGGTAATCAGTAGTACTGTAGCAAGTATAGTTCCTAGTGACTAGTTTGAGAAAAGTGATTAAGGCACCGTGGAAACTATTTTTGTTATGAGTGGATCGGAGAAAAGGCCCCTAGTTCCCAATCATGTTGGAAATCCAATCCCAATACAAGATTTACGATTTTGATTGTATTTCCAAAATAGTTGTAATGACTTGCAAGTATTTCAGCTACCCCTTTCTAGTATCATATATTCCGTTCAGTATATTCGGTTGACCCAGTCCGGATATTTTAACTTAGACTTAGTCCGGTTATTGATTCCTTATCTGAGTAAGTTTATTTGGAAGTGTTTTTAAAGGAATTTCAATAAAGATAATATCAATTTATTTTGGTAATAAAACTATTTTGGTTGTCATATGGTAAAATTCCGTCTGTGTTTATGTGTGGGCGTAGTCTTATGAGTTAACTTTTTTTCAAAGGTTTTGATAACATCGTCATGATCTATAAATTTAAAATTATTAGTATCTCATACTGGTTTATCAAGTCTGATCTGGGTATTTTTAATACTCGGGTCAGGTCCGAGTAGTTTCAGGTTTAGATGAAGACGGTTGGAGTTTCCAAAGGATAGCTGGAGATCTTCACCATCGTATAGACGTATGCTATTATCCGCTACATCTATTGCATTTGTTTTGTTTGTTTTCAGCATTTGTAAGGACAGAAATTTATAACTGTCATGGCTGAATCTAGGTCAGATTGTATTTTAAAACTTTCCATTGTAAATATTATTATTGAAATAATATAAGTTATTCCACTCCTGTGAGATTCTATTCTGTCTTTATTTTCTTTCTACCCTTAATGAACCTCTTATTCGTGCAATTTGAGTTGGATATGTGTGATTTATTGTCGATTCAAAGGGTACGGAAAAACAGGCCATTAGAATATACTTACCTAAGTGTGCAAAAACCAATCAACAAATACATCCACTGGCATCCATCATCCAAAACATTTTCTAATGACACATTCGCAACCATTCCTAACATCCACTAGTCTATACTTATGGGATATACTAAGCTAAATCCCAACATATAGGTTGTATATTCTTATTCAATTAAATTGGAAACGTACCAGGAAGAATTATGGGTGGGTAGCTTGGATCCTCCCTCAGGCTCCTATGTACTCTCCGCTGTATTGTCTCCCTATTGGACCTTAACAAGCTTGATAACCATGTTGTGGAGTCGCTTTATACCATGCTCAAGAATACGAGTGGGTGCACAGCGAACATGTGACTCCCTCTCCATGTCCATTTCTTGAACCTGACTCGACCCGACTGCAGTAGCTGTATCATTCAAGCACTTCCGTAAGTGCGATACGTGGAAAACATCGTTTACTCCCACTAACTTATCAAGAAGACCTACCCTCTAAGCTAACTTCCCAACTCTACCGACGTTCGGAAAAGGCCATACAAAGGTCGATGCTAGCTTTCTCAAACTACCAAATCTCAAACGTGCCTAAGTGATGAGACCATTACAAAGCTCGTATCGCTCACTACGAACTCAACTTTGTGCTTCTCCTACCGGCGTAAGACTTATGCCTATCATGTGTGGTTTTCATCCTTTTATGGATCAAGATGAACTTTTCTGATGTTTCCCTCGCTATATCTAGCCCAAGAATAATTTTATTTGTAGTGTACCACCAATACGACGGTGATCTACATGGTTTACCATATAACACCTCAAATGGTGACGTCCTAATAATGGTATGATAGCTGTTATTATAGGCCAACTTAACTAATGACAAGTGTCCTCCCAAGAGCCTTCAAAATCCCTTATGCACAGATCCTCCAACACCTGGTTTACTCTCTCCATTGCATCTATGGGCAATAAGCAGTACTCAAACTCAACTCAGTGCCCAAAGCCTCCTATAGACTCCTCAAATCGTTGGTGAAAAGAGAATCTCAATCGCTGACGATGCAAGAAGGAACTCCGTACAACCTAACGATCTCTCTCATGTATAATGTTGCCAAAGATGTTATAGTCCTCATACTCCTCATCGAAATAAAATAAGCACATTTGGTCAACCGATCGACTATGACCTACATACTCTCATTTCCTCTGTTACTCTCGGGTAGTACGCCAATTAAGTCTATAAAAATACTCTCCTACTTCTACCGCAGAATATACAACCTATGTAATAATCCTCTTGGCTTCTTTTGTTCTGCCTTTATCCTCTAGAAAATCATACATTGGGTCACATACTCTGCCATCTTCCCCTTCATACACGGCCAATGAAACACTCGCTTCATGTCTTGGTATATTTTGTCTCCATCGTGATGAATGGTAATCCTTGAATGATGAGACTCAGCTAGTACCATGTCTATCAACTCCATAGTGAGAAGAACACACAATCTACCATCTCTCTGTAGTCATTCCTTCGAGTCGATGGGTATAACGCCTCAAATGACTCGATAACCCCCTCTACTAATCATCTCGAAGATATCCAACAACTCCTTGTCTTGGTTCCTATCTGACCTTATGCTATGAATAAGTGTAGGCTGAACATCCAAAGCTGCTAACAATTTTGAAGTAATGTCCGACGATGGTCAGAATTCGAACATTGAAGTGAACTCCAAGTGCTTTCACTCCAAAAACATATAACCCAGCATTACAAGCTTCCTATTCAAGTCTTCAGCTACAACAATACCCTTTCTTGGAGTATAGGAAATATTAAAGTTGTATAATGCCAAGAATTGCATCCACCTCTGCCACCTTAGGTTCAAATATTTTTGGGAGAATAAATACTTTAGAGACTTATGATCTATATAAAGCTCAAACCGCTCTCATAAAAGATAAGTCCCTCCGTGACTTGAGTGTAAAGATAATGACTGCTAACTCAAGATCATGGATAGGATAATTTCTCTTATGGACCTTCAAATATCGACTAGCATTACTTGCTACCCTTCCTTCCTACATCAAGACAGCGCCCAACCCCGTACCAAAAGCATTGATGCATATTGTGAACAAATATATGCCATCCGGTAACATTAGAATAGATACACTAGTCAACGCCTTCTTCTGCTTAATAAAAGCATAATCACACTTCGCGTCCCATGAGAAAACTAAAATCTTGTTGGTAACATGAGGCATAGGGCCGAAGATCTTCAGAAAGTCCTTAATGAACTTTCTATAATAGCCCGCCAGATCAAGAAAACTCCTAACTTCCGCGGCATTCTTCGACACATGCTGATTCGAAACTGCATCAACTTTACTAGGATCGACCATCAGCTCATTTTATAACATAACTTGTCCGAAAAAGCATACCTCCTCATGCCAAAAGTGAAACTTAGAAAACTTTGCCTTCAAATTATGTTTACGGAGTGTATTGAGCACTTCTTCCAAATGTGTCATGTGCTCCACCTTGCTCCTTGAACAAAAAAATATTATCTACAGTTACCGCAACGAATTTATTAAGCAACCGTCTGAAAACTTGGCTCATCAAATCAATAAAGTAGGCGGGTGCCTTGCCAGTCCAAAAGGCATGACTAACCACTCACAAAATCCTTCGGGTATTCGAAAAGTAGTCTTATGAATATTGTCCTTGACTACGTGCAACTGATGGAATCCACTGGCGAAGTTAAGTTGAGAGAACACCTTTGCTACAACAAACTGATCAAAGTGATCATCTATGCAGGGAAATGCACAATGATTCTTCTTTTTTAGTTTATTCATCTTCCTATAATCGATGCAAAGCCTCAAACAACCATCCACCTTAGTGACAAAGACGACCGGTTCTCCCCACTTTGAAATACTCCTCCTAATGAAGCCATCCTCCAATAGCTCGTTCAATTGCTAGTTTAGCTCGCGTCCCTCCTTAGGATACATATGCCTCAAGGGTAATGCAATAGGTATGGCGTTCTCTACAAGATAAACTCAAAATTCGATCTCTCCCCGGGGTGGGAGACTGATAACGATGGAAAATATAACCGGCTAATCTCGAACTACATGCATTAAATCTAATTCGTCATGTAGTAGGTCTAATGAATATAGGTAACTTAACATAATTGAACTCTAGGATCTAGTAAACCTCTAGACTATGCCCACTACAAATGCCCAACCTAAAATCCCTCCTATCTAAATTTAGAATTACCACATACAACGTCATCCAATCCATGGCTAAAATCAACTCAAACCTAGAAAATTCCAGGACAAAAGCTTCACAAACGAACTCAATCCCCAAAATAAATAATTTCAAACCACTACATATCATATACAAATAAGTCGATCCTCTAATGGGGTTTGAAACCACCACAAGATCTGTAACTATGCTAGTGTCTAAGTGTAACTCATCTACAAGTCTACTGGAAATAAGAGTGTGATGGCCAGATATCAAATATGGTATGAATGGACAAACCTAATAGAGTTAACACACCTTCAATCATGACCTTCTTCCCCATGTCTTCTAATGGATGAATACATAATTAATATATGGTGGTCATATGCAATTGACTTCAATAATAATCTAGGTAGCATATGATGTTCTACAAGTGTTTGTGAACTGCTGGATTCTTTACTTAAGGAGTTTAGCCCAAATATACGTCTACGCTAACAAATTGTGTAGGCTCATACCTAGGATCGAACAACTAATTAAACCTCTATATATCTACCGATTGGCTAATGGCTACTGAAACTATTCCTTATGGGATCACCCTAGAGTTTCTACCGTGAGACTAAGTTCCCCACAACCATGGCTACCCTACCCATACCCATTATGCATTGAGGGAGAGCTGGCAATGCCGACTCATCAAAGTGTCTTATTCTTTGCATCTATGTCCACCTCTCAATGGTAATGTAATTTCCTCTTGTTGCCCGTATTGGGATCCAACAACAACACAATATCACATTACATCAGAATCCATGAATACCAAGGGACTTATACTGTGCTGTGTCCAAACATTTCATCAGGCATTAGTTAGTACTATGCATCCACTTTAGAACCTTATATGAGTGCCATTTGCTATAGAATCACCCCAGTCGAATATCGAACCCTGCTGGATAAATAACATTTAACTAGCTTTGCAATGTTCTAGTGTCGCCTCATAAGGAACTAGCTTCCCTATTTATAACATCTATACACACATATACACTAATTATTTTATTTAAAATAAATAAACAAGTGCCTTAGGTCGAGGTATAGGTTATGGTTCTGGAAAGCCTACTAGTCGACCGCTATATACTCGTGCGGTCGATCGCTTACTATCGGTCGATCCAAATTGTGTGGTCGACCGATCGCGGTGAAATTTTTGGGTTTTTGTGTTTGTTCGATTTTGATGAATTATTTTTTAATTTCTTTCATTCTCTAACTTCAATATTAGGTTACTGTAACTTATAGTTTTCGGGTTTGTGTGAAATCAAGGTGTCATTAATCTAACTTCTCAATCAGTTTGCGTTAGCCGTGCTCTAATTCAGTCTATGCTTCAAGTTATATTAAAATGTTATAAGAATTTCAACCTGATTGCTAAGAGATTTAACCTAGGTTAATCCTTATATTAACAAGTTTATACCAACAATTTATAATTCAATTTCATATTTAAACAATATAGTTTTCTAATATAATTCTAATAACCTAACTCAAATAGTGCATATTAAAATTAACTACAAATAATCATCTTATTAAGAATGTGCCCACTCACCTCAAATCAAAGCTTTTGAATTTCCAAATAGAATGCTTTCCCCGTTCATCAGTTGTTTGTTTGATTTGATCTTCTAGGATACCCCTAATTTATTCTTGTTTATTTTGAAGAATTTTACAAGTGAAGAAGAAGAGAATCCAATAGAATTTTGGTATACTTATAAATTTCTAATGAATTGGGTTTTAGGTTAGCTTTGTATTTATAGGGGTTTTAGATAACTCCTAACCTTTGATTAACATTAAGGGAATCTTTAGCTTCGTCCTGAACTTTAAACACTTACTTTATGACCAAGTGAAAATATTTCGTTCAATTTAGGCCATTGGTCGCTCAAATTCATCAATCAGGAGCATGAACTAGTGGACCACTAGGTAAGGACTAGTCGAGCACCATCCATCGACCAACGACCCCCAAGATGGCGACCGATGGAGCTACTTATTCATAAATAGTTTTATCTCCTTGTTAGTTTATTAATTAGATTCATTTTCAAATTTTAAAACATTTGTAACTTCTCCATACTAGCTCTGATTTCAAAGTGTTACATATGAAAATTGTGTAGAAAATCACTACGAAAACAATGGTGTAAGTTTTATAGCCAGATTCGGATGATTGTGAAAATTCTATTTTTGCCCTTATTATATTTTAAATTTAATTTCTTATTAATTATTTAGTTAAATTTTTGGGGTGTTGTAGCTATCAACGTACCACGTGGATGGTCTCTTGGAAATGTTTAAAGTGCTATGAAGCTTTTGATAAAGTTAAATCCATTATTGTGCTCTTTTGGAGTTGCATCGAAAAAGTTTCTAGGATTTGTTGTGAATTTAATGGGCACTGAGGCTGATCTGGAATAGATCGATGCCTTAGAGAATGTAGTTTGCCCCAACCACGAGAAGGGAAATGCAAAGCTTAAACGGGAAGGTTGTCGTACTGAATAGGTTCATTTTATAGAAAACTGAAACATATATGTAGTTCTTGATTCCCTCAAAAGGAGAAGGGAAGTTTGTCTGGACGAAGGCATGCCAGGTCTGTAGGATCTAGATTAACCCTAGAGGGGGGGTGAATTGGGTTATAGCAAATTTTCTCGATTTAAACGTAAAAACAAACTGCAGAAACAAATATGTTGAAAAGTAAATCACACACAAAATTTACCCAGCTTCGGCAACCCCTACCTACTGCTGTATTCTCAGATTTCTATTAGAATTAAACAGTATCCCGCTTACAAACACTCTACTAGACTCGCAAACCCTTTTGCTCCCGCTCACAAACACTCTCATAGACTCGCACACCCTGCTCCGTCTATAGAGTTTCGCTTACTCGCAAACTCTGCTCCGCCTATAGAGTTTCGCAAACTCACACACCCTGCTCACTGAACTAATTCTAACTAGACAATCTGACACTACCTACAACCTAGATGGTGATTTACCAATTCTTTGATTCGAAAAGTAAAAACAACAATTAAAAACAAATAAACCCTATATTAAAAAATAAAGGCCTAATTAAAATTAATCCCCCTTTTTCTTTTAACAAGGACGGCCCCTTTTATTTCTTCGTTTACTCTAGCCCGTTCCTTTTTGCCTCGTTCCTTTGTGAAAATGATGGCTCTCTTCTCGTCTTTGCAAATTAGGGCTTCGTTCCTCTTTGAGATAGTGGCGGCTCTGTTCGATCTGAATTAGGCTTCGTTCCCTTGCAAAATTAGGGCTTGTCAAACTGAAGCGCCGCTCGATACTGTTCTATAGTAGGCTTCGATGCTCTTTGATTTGCTCACGGCTCTTCAATTTGGATCGAGTTCGTCTGCGATTTCGGTATGTACTTTACTCCTTTTGCTTTGCTGGTTTTGGCTTGCTTGAACTCGATGCCTTTAGCCGATGATGATTGTGGGTTTATATATGCGTTCGATTTCCTTGAATTGCGTTCGTATAAATTTGTTTGAATTTGTCAATACTGTGCTTTGGCCGCTTGATTATGTTTTGATGCTTGGGATTGATTTCGGACTTGTTCAAATTGCTTGAATAACACGGTTTTGAACTGTGACTTGTTCAAATTGCTTGAATAACACGGTTTTGAACTGTGACTTGTTCAATTTGCTTGGCCACCACGGTTTCGAATCCATTTGACTTCGGCCATGAATTGTTCAACTTGTACTTGTTTGATTTTGGATAAAGTCACGACTTTCCTGATATAACTTCAACCTTGATGCTCACGGCTTTAGTTTTCAAACATTTGATTTATCTTTGGTTCATACGGCAGAAACTTTCCCTTTTTAATTTTCTTTGACTTTCTCAAAGATACGAATTTGAGTTGAATTCTCTGACTTGACTTTAGCATCCTATTTTCGAAAATTCTGACTTCGGCTTTTACTGTGAATTACGACTTCACTGTTGCACTCGAGTTTGTAGCTTGCCACTGTGTTGCATTGTTATTGATACATGATTGTTCTGTGCTTTGATATTGTGACACTATTGCTTCAACTTGTCACTTGATATTGTTGACTGATGTTCACTTCACTTCATGTTTGCTGTCATTACTATATTGAGATCACTGTAGTTCGAGGCTACACTTGTGCAGTTCTTTGTTCTTGCATCTTCATTTGGTTGTTGCATTCTTGTCATGTAGTTGCATTGTAGTTGCACACTTTGACTTCAGTGAATCTCTGTTCTGTTCACTTGTAGTCTTCATTCGCAGTATGCATCACTAGTCTCTGTAGTTGTAATCATGTACACTACTGCCTTGAACTTCTGGTTGGTCACTTGATTCAGTAGTTTGTTTCATTTGGCTTGACAGTGTTTGTTGTGTTGGTTGTGCACTTGCTTGAGACTGTGTCATCTTTGCTGTGATGTCACTTGAACTTGTTGTACATGTTGCCTTGTATCATTCTGGTTGTTACTGCATTGTCACTTGTGTATTGCCTTTGACACCCATGTTCTTCACTGTTTACATCACTGGACTTTGACTTGATCTTTGTTGAAATTCTGGATGCACTTGTCATCTTCACTGTATTGCACATTTGTGGTCTGTTCACCCATTACTGCACTTGCATTGCTGTTTGGTCTGAACTTGAACTTTTGTACAGTTACTTACTTTGTGCATTGCATTTGTGATCTGATGCAGTTTTGATTTGTCAAAGCTTTGCATTTGAGTTGAGTCATGACAACAATGGCTTGACCTTGTGCTCGTGTCGTGATTTTATTTATGTTGCACCTGAGTTGAATCCTGTATTTGGGTTTGACCTGTGCTCACCTGTCCCTGTAATTTTATCAAGTGTATATATCGGTGTGCACGGCCTTGTGGCATATATAGTGATACACTGTGTATGTCACAAGTTGTTCGTGTATGATGAATTCAAATTTAAATGATGACGAACAACCCAAATAACTGAGGCAAACAATATTTTCGAAGATCATATTTTATTTTATATTGCAAAAATATTTCTTTTTCAATTTTACTGCGTTAGTGTATATTTTTGCAGATTGCTCAGATGCTGGATTATAACTGGAATGAAGTTGAAGATAAATACGAGTGTGAGTGATATGTAGTGAGGTCAACTGTAAATGTAAAATTGAATTTGTATCAAAGTTGTATAGTGAATAGTGAGAGCTTGAATTTGTACTATTCAAAATTGTAATAAATATTTGTTTGAATAAACTTTCTGTTTGAATTCAAATTCTGTGTAATTTATTTTATTCAACAAATATTTATTTAATCTATGAAAATTAAAATAGTACATTAACAAATACATTTAAATGAATGTATATATGTTTATTATCATCAAACAAAAATCATATAAGCGCTAAGCGCATATTCCACAAGGTCGTTTTTGAGGAATTGCTGAGTCGCATAGAAACATCATCAATCCTAATCAAACCTTTGGATGGAGAGGATTTATTCATCTATTTGGCGATATCTGCTCATGCACTAAGTGCAGCATTAGAACTTATGAAGGCAAGGATTTAGGGGCAACTGTATTACATCAGTAAGCTGATTATGTCGAGGACGTTGCGGTCGTATTTTCAAGCACACTTGATAAAGGTGCTGACAAATCAACCTTTGAAGCAAGTACTATATCGACCCAAGATTTCGAGAAGGTTATTAACGTGGAACATTGAACTGAGCCAGTATAGCATCATTGAGCATCTAAGGAGGGCGATTAGAGGACAAGCATTGGTAGATTACATCGCTGAGTTTACCGTCCAGGATAGAGAAATGGAAGACGATATGGTCATAATTCCTTAATGAAAATTAATTGTAGTCATAGCTTTTAATGAACGTAATTCTAAGGCAAGAGTGATATTCGTGACTCTAGAAGGACAATTCATTTGCTATGCATTGAAGATAAAGTTCCACACAACAAATAATGTGGTTGAGTACGAAATATTGATTAAAGGACTTAGGAAAGTGAAGGAGCTAGAGGTAAGGAAGTTGTGCATATTCAGTGACTCCCAATTGGTGGTTCTAGGAAAAGAAGGAATTAGCAGGCAAGGGTGCAAGACACTCCTCTTACCGACAAAGATACTTGAATTTTTGAATGATATGGACCATTATATGATTATGTACATCTCTAGAGAGGAGAATATGAAGGCAGATTACTAGCTTAGCTGGCCAGCTCTGAAGGTGCGCAACTAATGGAATTGATTCCAGTGGAGGTTTTTATAGCCCTAACCATCGACTAAACGAATGTTGACTAGATCTAGGAGGCCAAAGAGAAAGATTCATGATAACTCTGATCAAGGATCATTTGTTGAAAGGAATTGTCCCAAAAGGAAAGAAGGAACAATGAAAAATCCTTTGTATAGTGTCGTGGTTTATAATGCAAGGAGTGTTATACATTAGAGGTTTCTCAACCCCCTACTTCGGTGTGTAACTAAAGATGAGGATATAAAAATACTCATGGAAATCCATGAGGTTAGCTATGGTGATCACACCGAGGTGTAAGCATTAGCATAGAAGATACTTCACTTTGGATACTTCTGGCCAACAATAAACCTAGATACTACTGATTACACCAGATGGTGCCACTATTGCCAAAGATTTGTGGAAATTCCAAGATCCCATCCATAGACCATATACACATGGTTATCTCATGGACATTTGATGTTTAGGTAATTGATATAATCAATGTGCTACCGATATCGAAAAGAGGAGCTAAATACGCTATTTTTGTAATGGATTACTTCACAATTGGGTAGAAGCGTAACCTCTTGCCACAACTACAACAAGAATAGCGATCAGCTTTGTGATGAAGAACATTATCTCTAGATTTGGAGTTCCCCAAAAAACCATAACTGGCAATGGAACTCAGTTAGAAAGTAACAAGTTTAAGGATTTCTACAAGCGGTAGCACATCTAAAGGAAAATGAACAGGTGGAGGTGGTGAATAAAATCATCAAGTCCATCTTGAAGAAATGATTAACTAAAGCTAAGGACAACTACTTCGATGAGCTTCCACTTGCATTGTCGCTAATAAGACGACTCACAAATCCACCATTGGGCATACTCCATTCACCCTGGCCTTCAGAGTTGGGGCTATATTTTCGAATAACTAGAATTCCCTTCTGATCGAAAAAATTACTATGACCCTCAATGAGGAACACTTGCTTGAGTCACTTGATTTGATTGACGAAAGGTGAGAAGTGGTTGAAGTATGAGTTGCTTCTTAACAGAAAAGAGTAGCATGACATTTTAACACCAAGGCCTGGAGTCGTACCTTTAAAGTAGGAGACCACTTTTTAAAATGAGTTCTCCTAAGTATGGGGGCACTCGATCTGAATTGGGAAGGTCCTTATACGATCGAACAAAAGCTTGGAAATGGAAATTTTAAGCAGGCCACTATTGATGGAATCCCGATTCTATGGGCATGTAATAGCGACCTATTGCAATGCTATTTCGCTTAGATTTACTTAGTTTATTTGCTGCAAATAAGCCACCCTAGTTAGTTGGGGCAATGTAATAAGGCTGGACTTGCCATGTTTTTCGTTTATAAATAAAATTAGCTTCTTAAACCAATGGAACGATGCTCTTGTAAGAAAAATCCTATGTTCAACAATTAGTAGTACAATTAGCTGCTCAAAGATAAGTACCAACTTCTTCGTTCCTGGATCAAGACAAAGGAGGATAATCGTAAGTAATAATTTGACCTTATCTCTCTGATATTGACTAATTCTTGAAGACAGGCAAAGTCAATAAGGGATGCCTAGAATCGACAACAAAAGTGCCAGTTTCTGGAGATAGATACTGGTACAAAATCAATGTTCCAATGGCCATGCTCATAGCCCAACAGGACATGCTCGGTCGAGGATAAGCAAGGATGGTCAATGAATGCTTTCGAGCAATGCTCGGAGATAGGCGAGATTGATAATAGTACCTAGAAATAGGTACCATCGGACTCTTTGGGTTTAGGATTAGGATCAGGAGAGTATAACCGAATTAGGGTTAATCGGACATTTTGTCCTATGTTATTGCCTTCGACCAATGCATGGATATAGGCAAGTTTAAAGGGTGATGCTCATATTCTGGCATCTGTAATGCCATGTCTTGGAGATAGTGTGTGCAACAAAACGACAATAAATTACAACGCCACTCATAGCCCAACGGGACACGCTTGGGCATGGTTGAGTAGCAGAGTTCAATGGATAATATTGATCATGCTTAGTTATTAGCATGATTAAGGACGTCGGGATATAGACATCCAAAACACCATTTCCTAGAAATAAATAACGACATGGAATTCGATTTATTTATAACTTATTAACGATCAAAGGAAACTCAAACAAAGGTAAAAAAGAATAACCACATAGTTGGTGAAATACTAATTTTGTTTAGTTTAATGGAACTTTGGCAACGGAAAACGGAACTAAGTAACATAATATAATTAAAGCAATTATAGAAGTTTAATTATATGTATAGAGTTACAATAAGTAAGAGCATTGCATAGACAAAGGCATGTATAATATGGATAAATCGCGGTGCAAGCAAATTATATTATATATCTGGAATTGTTTATAGGAACGTATACCATAAAAATTCGGAACTGTTAATGGAACATAGACTGGAACAGAAAAAATAATCTTTCGTAATGTTCAATTTTATATACAACAATCGTAGGGGCCGATCACACACAAGGATGACCTATATACAATAGGAAAAACAAAAGGTACTAAAAAATGAGATAAAAAGAAATTATCATGTCATTATCAGAGGCCAATGGAAAGCCTATTTCTTCTGCCATTCTTCTTTCCCTTATCGTCCAGACAATATATGGTCTCTTCTAGCCCTGGCCATCTTAGAGTTTCCTCTTAGGAATGCTTCCTTTAGAGGGAATGGTCTCTTCTTCGGTGAATGGGGCTTGTCAACAAGGGCATCAGATGTTGTTATGGAGGCATCTGCACTGCTGCCCTTAGGAAGCTTAATGGTAATAAGAAGAACTCTCAAAGTACGCTTTGGCTCTTCGGCGTCAACTATCTTTTCTAGTCCAGGCTCAATCTTAATTTTTACCTTGGTCAAGTCAACCTTCTACCTCTCCACCGTAGAGATAGGATCTATTAAGCTCAAAGTGCTTGTAATGGTGACGTCTTCCCTCGTGGACTATAAAGTGTTGTCCAGTACCTTTGGCTGCGCGATTTTCTCTGAATCAGGACCAGGCAGAGAGATGGAGCAAAGAATTGGAGCAACCAGTCCCATGGTAATAGAGGTAGACTCAGTAAATATAGCAACATGATTCAAGCTTTGAGTAATTGGTGGAGGAGGAAGCAACGGGTGACCTGTAAGTTCACAAAGAGTGAAGTAACAGTTAGTGACGGTCTCAGGCGAGAACCGAAGCGTCTCGAACCCTGGAGAGATGAATGAAATACCTTCACTATTCATAGTTTCCTTAGAATGAGATATATCAATTTTGCCCTCTTTTATCACCGATTAGATGGGTTGAGAAATGGAGACAGGAATATATGGCTCGTTAGTGGCTATAGCGATGGAAACCAGAGTTGTAGTAAGGGCAGCCTCAGGCATGGCACCTTCAGGTGTTGGGATGTCCATGACAAGTTCTTGGACTTTGGAGGTGATGATTATGTATGTCCTGATGCAATTGGACCAACATGAGCTTGAATGGTAGCCTCAACACTAAAACTGCCCCGTGCAGCAAGAATTGCTTTTGCCTTTTCCATCTTTTCAATGTCATTGATGTCGAGATACTTAGCTTTCAGTTAGTCCTTGGTGAGGCCTTCACCACATGCCATCTCTCAAAACATTATCTCTTCTCAAGCATTGGTTGAGTGATGGAATAAGTACTTCCTACTTTGAATTGAATGACATTAGCAAAGAATTGCTTAAATATGGAATTCAAGTTTTTTATTTCATTAGCCACTTGCTCTTTTAACTTAATTAGCTTACATACTGCACCAGCATGATCAGTCCGAGCCTTCAGTGTTTCTTCTTTTTCTATTTGTAAGGTTGTCTCAAACTTCTCAATATCGGTTTTCGGATATCATCCTCTTTAGCCTGAAGTTCGTTGTCTTTTTCTTAGAGGGCTTGCTCCTTGGTATTAATCTATGCCTTGAGAGGGCATTTTCTCCATGAGTGGTCTTCACTTGTTCTTTCATCACAATCATAGCTTGATTATGAGTGTGTCTTATTTCTACGACCAAGACTTTAGCGTTCTTCGCTAATGTTAGAGCTGCATCTCTTTCTTCTATAGCTTTGGCCAACTCCTTGTTATATTCTTCTATGATTCTATTATAGCTCCTCTTCTCTGACTCAAATGATTGCACATCAGTCTGGTGGAATCTATTAACATCAGAGAGGGTAAAGTTGATTTTCTTTCACTCGTACCCTCTGTTTATTAGCTCTAGGATCCCTCCGACCATGCGGTTGGCCTCTTCCCTATAAAGATCTTTAAATTCACTATAACATCCCCCTACTTGGGGGCCAAAACTAACGGCTATGGATGTTGCAGTCATTCACAGTTATCACTCCTCGATGACCAAATGCGGAGGTGTTAGACTCGTTGATACACAAAAACACATGAATATAAAAAAAAGTAAAACTTCAAACAAGATCATATTCCATTTCAAATCATTTCCAATTCATGACATAATCCCATGATCGTAAACCACGTTCAAAAAAATATATTTATTACAACATACGCTAAGAGCGACACATGAAGATGCCGCCTTGGATGATCAGAGTATATACAGGCAATATAACAAATTTGCCATTACAAACAAATCAAATAGGAACTTTGAATATCTATTATGGCTCCAATATGTCTTCGGAAGCTTTATTCATTTAATGAGGTGCTCGAAAATCTCAACTCTCAAACTACTCAAAATCAATCGAGTATCCGAAAGTTTATGGGGAAAATATGAACTTCGAGCCAGACATAAAGCCTGCTAGGAATAGAAATCAAACATCTCAAACCATTTAGATATCTAGTGAGACCATGCCCCTTGGTGGAACGGCTTTTTCCCTCACTAGTATCTTAAAACCTTTATGAAACCATATACCATGCTCCTGCATCCATAATGGATAAAAACATTGCCATTTCGAAATATTATGATGATATGCATACAAGTTGAAGATTTTGGATTTCCCATCCCTTGTTAAATTGACTCCCTTTCATACTTATAGTTTTTAGGGTCACTATTAACCTACTAGTTTTCATGGGATTACTAATAAGCTGTGTTTAGTTTCTCGACTCCCTGTCTTGTTTTATAATTTTTGTGGATAAACTATGAACCTATTGGCCCCTGCCTAACTTAACACTACCACTCCTATGGGTTTACATAATTCATGGGTTCTCCCGAACCTATTGGTAACTCTAATAACTTCTTTCTTATCCTAGGTTTCATGGGTTGACTAGGAACCTTTTGACAACTGTCAATAACTTAATCCGAATATAGTTTTCATTGGTGCACTACAAACCAATTGGCCTCTGCCAACCACAATTTATAACATAGTTTTCATGGGATCACTATGAACCTATTGGTAACTCCAATAACTTCCTAATCATATCTTTCATGAGTGCATTATGAACCTGTCTCCCTAGCAACTTCTATATTTAGGCATCCTATATTCTGGTCTCCTTGACCTCCTTGATGCAATTCTACTCATTCAGGAGTTTAATCAATCTATTTCACTATTGGGTCAACCTAGCTGGTTCTCCGGCCCTTTTCCCCAAAAATGCAGTTATGGGTCCTTTATAATGTGAATATATTTATATTTAACAAGCAACAACATAGCATCACAATACCACTCTTGTTGGTTTAATATAAAATATGGTTAATCCATTTAACCTATTATTTTATCAAGAAAAGCTTCTTCTCAAAACTATTACAAAAACCCCTTTAATTTAGCCATAGGTTTCTCCTTTTAAAAATTGAGTTTTGGTTATTAGTTTTGAAAAATAAACCTTTCGACTCCATCGAATCCTAGCTCTCGACCTCATTGGATACTCTCTTTCGAAAGCACAAAAATGAATTTTCAAAACATCATACCCCTGCCTTTCGAGCACTTTAAAACTTTCTTTCAAAACCTTTCAAATGTATTAAAGCATTAGCATTTAATATTTAGAAGCATAGCTTCGAAACCAATTGAAAGTACCCCTTTCGAAAATATTGAAAGTCACTCTTTCGAAAACATTGGCTTTATACTTAAAATATTATTTGGGTCAAGTGAATATAAATGAAAGTATCTCTTTCGAAACCATTCTTTATCCTTTAACAGTATTAGGGAAAATTTGATGGCGTCGACGTCATCCTTTCAAAAGCATAAGTCTTATGGGTAGAATACTTGAAGGTTGGCTTCGAAACCTCTTTTGAATCCATTGCCTTCGAAACCCCTAACCCCCTTCGGAAGCTATGGTAATTGGATCACGTTTTTAAAACAGGGTTACCTTCCGAAAAAATGATATCTTTAGTGCCTTCGAAAGGAAAAACGGTAGAAGTGTTCGAACTAGGTCGAAACTGTCCCTTGCGAACACTTAACTTTTGAAAACTAAGTAGCCACTTTGAAAGCTACTTTTTTTAAACTAAGGCGGCAGCTCTCTTTCGAAAGAAAGTTAAAAGTCGCTTTCGAACGCATCGGTCTCGACTCCTTCGAAAGCATATAAGGAAGTAGGCAAGCGCTTTTCTTCAAAAAACAAAACCATGGTAACGACCCCATCGGAAGCCTTGATTTCGACAACCTACCTTCCATCTTTTTCTCCAACCTACTACATACCAACTAAGTGATACCATCTGTACTGGTTTCGGCTTCATTGGTTTCGACTTAATAGGTGTCGATCAGGTTGATGGCGGAAGCTTTGGGTCGAAGGCTACTCCTAAAAGAGGTGGAACTCACTTTTCCGAGTAAAAAACCGTTTTCACCAAATAAAGTAATTTCTTTGTAACTAACTTTCCCACGTGTGAAAACGTGATTGGCTGCCTTAAACTTTTCAAATTATACATATAATTACCACATTTTCACTGATCTAAAACAATGTTATCTTTTAACAAATAAGCACTTGCCATTTAACAACAATCAAACCATTTAGGTCCTCCTTTTAAAATAATTTAATTTCTATCATTAACCTCTTAGTTAAAATCCTCAAAAATCATAGAAATTCACTTTTAATATGTTATCTAACATATTAACTGAAAATAAATTTCCAAACCCAATAATACATATTTTCCTTCGAAAATTCATATTGAATTCTACACGGCTTGGAAAATCCTAAAAATTGAAACCCAACTCCAAAATCATATTTACCTCAATATAATATTTTCCTGTGGCATTCTGGAATCATTTGCTATCGGTTTTGCCTTAAAATCATGTATATACATATTTAAACAGTTTGATATTAAATCAAACATATTATAAAACCAAGCATATCATCATTCAAATCATCATATAATGGATCAATTTATAAGTCCAAAAACATATGATTAAAAACAAAATAGAGATGATTAGGATTATTATTCACCCTAGTTTGGATAAGGAAATTGGAGATTGATTGAGAATAAATCCCTTAGCTTGAATCCTAAGCTTTGATCTTGAATTTTCTCTTCTCTTACTCCTTAATGGTCGGCTCCTTTTTCTTTCTTATGTTTGTTTTGTTTGTGATAAAATGAATCTGAATGGTATGGATAAGAGTACAAAGGTAAGTAATTATGGGCGGAAATTACCCTAATGCCCTTGTGTTAATTTATTTATCATTTATAACCATTTATAATCCCATTAGAGTTAACAAACACACCCTTTAAGTTTATTCACCAATCTTAATCTCATTATCACTCTACATTATTCTATTTAATTTATCCAGCTAAATCTCCTAAATAATGTTATTAAAAATTAGAGGTGTTACATGCTCCCCGCCTTAATGAATTTCGCCCCCGAAATTCAGTAAGGACTAAAGCCTAAACGTAGCAATCATCTGTAACGACTCCTAACATCCATACTAGTTTACCTGACTAGCTAATTTCTATATAAATCTAATATAGACATACCCTCAAAGCAGATCAGGATAAGTGCTCGAATCATGTCCTTTGGCTCCCAAGTACAGTTCTTCTCGTTGTCACTCCACTGTCAACTTAACTATCTTGTTCCTCAATCTTTTCTCATCTCTCGCTACAACCCGAACTAGTTGTCTAATAAAAGTCAAATTAGGCTCTACTACTAAGTCTTCCAACCATATCGGAGGAATAGTAATCTCTGGATCATGCATATACTTGCGAAGATGAAACGCATGATATAAATTGTGGACACCTACCATACTGCTCGTCAACTTTACTTTGTACGTGAGCTTACCAATCCTCTCTATAATCTGGAATGGACCAACATATCTTGGGGCCAGCTTCCCCGACCTTTCAAATCGTATCACAGCCTTCATCGATGACACCTTAATGAAAACCCTTTCTCGTACTGAGAACTGTAGGTCTTTACGCCTCATATCTATGTAACACTTCTATCTGGATGGAGCTTCCTTCATCCTTTCTCAGATTAACTCAAGCTTCTCTGACACCTCCTTAACCAAATCTGGATCTAAGACCAATCTGTCTCCGGTCTCTAACCAACATATGGTGATTTACAATGCCGTTCAAACAAAGCTTCAAAAGGCGCCATTCCTATGCTAGTCTAGTAGCTATTATTATAGGAAAACTCAACTAAATGTAGTTGATTCTCCCAAGATACACCAAATTCCATTGCACATGCTCTCAATAAATCCTCGAATACCTAATTGATTGTCTCTGTCTACCCATCTATATGAGAGTGATATGCAGTACTCATATTAAGCTAGGTACGTAACATATCCCGTAGACCCAACCAGAATTAATGAGTGAATAAACCATTTCTGTCATTGACTATGCTACTAGGAACTCCATGTTGTCTAACTATTTTCTTCATGAACGACTTTGCTAAAACAGATGTCGTCCTAGTTGACTTGACTGGAATGAAATGGACACTCTTGGTCAATCTATACACTATGACCCATATACTTTCATTTTCTCTATTTGATCTTGGCGGCCCGTCAATAAAATCCATGGATATCGAATTCCATTTACAAATTGGAATCTCTAGAGCCTGAAGCAACCCACTCGGTTTCTGATGTTCGGCCTTCACTTGTTGGCAGTTTGTGCACTGCCTAACCCATAAGACAACATCCATTTTCATAGCTTTCCAATAGAAGCTCCTTTTCATATCTTTATACATCTTGGTCCCTTCAGGATGAATCGTAAACTTGAATCAGTGACATTTTCCAAGAACTTCTTTCCCCAAGTTCTCAACATCTAGAACACATAATTGCCCCTTCTTTCTCAGCCATCCTCTCTGGTGAAGACAAAAATCTTCCAAATCATTGATCTTAGTTCCAACCTCAAGCCTTCGAATCCTCTCGGCTAATACAGGATCATCTTTCTATTTAGAAGCTATCCTTTCGATCAGCACTGGTCACACTTCTAAACAGGCCAACATAGTAGTACTCTGACTAGAACTAGCAGACGACCTTAACTGCACTCCATAACTGGCCAAAACTTCTAGATCATCCATTCTTCCAACATAGCAAACATCAAATTCTAGTGTCTTCTGCTAAGAGCATTCACTACATTGTTACCTTTCCCTAGTGTATTTCTATACCAAAGTCATATGCAGCCAAAAATTCCAACCACCTCTATTCTCTCATATTCAGCTCCTTCTGAGAGAATAAGTATCTTAAAGACTTATGATCTGTGTATAGGTCAAATCTCTCTCCTGAGAGATAATTCCTTCAAATCTTCAATGCGAAGATCACCGCAACGAACTCCAAATCATGAGTAGTATATCTCACTTCATGTAGTCTAAGCTGTCGTGAAGCATAGGCAACCACTTTACCATTCTACGTCAACACAACTCCTAATCCTGTCCCACATGCATCAGTATACACCACCAACCCTTGGTTTCCATTTGGAACAACTAATGTTGATGCATTGGTCAATAAATGCTTTAACTTAAGGAATGCTTCCTTATATTTGTCGGACCAAACAAACTTCACCTCCTTCCTGGTAAGCTTAGTCAATGGTGCTGCTATCCACGAGAAATCCTTGATGAATCTCCAGTAGTAGCTACCCAGTCCAAGAAAAATTCTGATCTCGATCACCGTCTCTGGTTTCTTCCAATTATTAATGGCTTCGATCTTATCTAGATCTACCGATAACCCTTTCTCTGAAACCATATGACCAAGAAACTTAATCTTTTTCTTTCAAAAATGACACTTGAAAAACTTCACCTTTAGCTGATTCTGCCTCAGCATCTCAAGCATAATTCTAAGAAGATCTTCATGCTCTCTTTCATCCTTGGAGTATACCAAAATGTCATCTATAAACACCAACATGAACCTTTCCAAGTGTTATTGGAAAACCAGTTCATCAAATATATAAAGAAAACAGGTGCGTTTGCCAACCCGAATGGCATTACTAACCACTCGTATGAACCATACCTAGTCCAAAGTGCTGTTAAAGGAATATTGTCCTCAGCCACGCTTAACAGGTGGAACCTTGTAGCCAAATCCAATTGAGAAAACACTCTGGCTCCACTCAACTGATCAAATAGATCATCTATTCTTGGCAAAGGATACTTATTCTTTATCGTCCTCTCGTTCAACTTACGATAGTCGATGCACGTCCTTAACAACCCATCTGGTTTCTTCATGGACACTGTGGCCACTCCCCAAGGCGAACTGCTTGGTCTAGTAAAAATCCTTTCTTCTAGATCCACTAGCTGCACCTTCAATTCCTTTATCTCAGTCGGCGTCATCCTGCTAAGTGTTCAACTAACAGGTTCAGCTTTTGGCACAAGATCTATCCGAAACTCGACTACTAATTTAGGTGGTAGCCCAGTGACTGGCTCAAAAACACATGCAAACTCTCTTGATACACAAATCTGACTTAGTTCTTCTCCCACCTCCATTGCACTTAACAAAGCACAACTACTCTAATCAGAATTCTCTACTGAGAATATAATACGCATATGGCTATCAAGGTGTCTCGGTGATATCTCCCCATCTTGGAAAAATATTCTAGCCTCATACCTTCTCAACCAATCCATGCCCAAAATGATTCCGAAATCGAAAACATACAGACTACATGCAAACTTATGATCTAATAAACCAAGACCTAACTGGTCACTTCTCATCCCTAGTGTTGCATATCCTCCTATTGAATTCACAACCCTTAAGGACAAGGTATGCAGGTTCTATACATAACCTATCAATCAAATACTGTGATATAAATGAATGTGATGCATCGGTATCAAGTAGTGCCCTAACTGGTATATTTTGAATCAAAAGCGCACCTTCCATCATAGTTTTCCCTTTATCTGCAGTAGTAGTCTAGAAGAAGATGATGGTCCGATAGCAAAAACCTACCCTCTGTCCGCCCTGACGGGCTCTGGACACTAGTTCTTATAATGCCCAACTTGGTCACAGTTGAAGCATTTCAATTCTTGTTTTCTACAAGCTTCTTTCCCTTGCCCGACCGACATTCGTGGGAATAATGACCCTTCTTATCACACTTGAAGCACACTATATCAAGCTTCATCTTCTTGGCAGCATCTCCCTTCTGGGCTTCCTTCTTCTTAAAGAGCTTCCACTTCTTTCCTGAGAACCCTGGGAGTCAACTGGCTTCTCTCTAGCACAACCATCAAGGATTTATTCATGGCGAATGGCCATCTCCACCACCACATTACAAGGATCAAGGATATGGGTTATGGTCATTCTAGCAAGCTCGGGCCTTAATCTCCAAATAAACCTCTCATTCCTTCTGATTTCAGTGTCTATAGTGGCATATCCACATCGAGACAGCTCGTCAAACTTAGTAGCGTAATCGATTACTGACATCTCTCCCTGAACTAGCTCCATGAAATTCCTCAGCAACGCCAACTTAGCAACCTCAAATGAAAACTTCTCCTTAAATCTCCTTCTGAAATCAACCCACGTTAGCTCTTCATTTGGTTCCCCGGCAGTCACACTATTCCACCAGCGAAGCGCTGCTCCTTGCAACTGCCTAAAGACCAGCCTTCACTTTTGCCCATCATCCAAACCTAGATCAGTAAAGATTCTCTCACGGTGCAAAAACCAATTCTCAACTTCAACATCATCCTCCGTTCCAACAAACGGATTTCCACCCAGACTGGTGTAGTCTCTGCTCAAATTAGCATAATTATTCCTAGCTGAAGCTACAGGATTAGCTCCTCCAACATTTCCAGCAATGCCAGTAGCAACTCCTGCTTACGTAAGATTAACCAAGAATCAATACATCATCCCCTCGTCTACTGACGGATTACCAACACACACATTGGCTTCATCATTTTGGTTAGCGTTAGCCTGTCGACTTGGGTTCCTCGAAGTATTAGGTCAAGCATTTCCATTAGTTATGGTGCTTCCTCTACCTAGATTTCCACTTTCGTTTCCTGCTTCCATATCTTCTTTCTCGTAAATCTGCATACGAGCCCTACTAAGATACAGAAGAACAGTCTAAGAGAGGGAATATGTGTGTGTGTATATATACATATACACATGTATATACATATACATATATATATATACGTATATATAAATACAAATATATATACATACATATATATATGTGTATATACATATACACATACATACATATATATGTATGTATGTATGTATGTATCAAATACAAGTACGTTACCATATCGTTAACCCAAATCCCAATCTTATTTCTGATTCATTGAATTATGTATCGAAAAAATTATAGTTTAGCTTTTCTTTTAAGTTTTCATAAACCTATGCTCTAATACCCACTTATAACATCCCCCTACTTGGAGGCCCATAACCAAATGGATACTGCAGTCGTCCATAGTTATTAACCCTCGGCAACCAAATACGGCGGTGCTAGATTCATTGATACATAGAAACACGTGAATATGGAATAAAGTTTAAAAATTCAAATAAGATCACATTCCATTTCAAATCATTTCCAATTCATTACATAATCCCATTATCATAAACCACATTCAAAAAAGTGTATTTATTACAACATACGCAAAGAGCGACATATGAAGATGCCCCCTTGGATGATCAGAGTATATATAGGAAATTTAACAGCTTTTCCATTACAAACAACATAGTGGAATCAAAATAAAAGAGAACTCTAGATATCTACTATGCCTCAAACATGTCTCCGGAAGCTTTAACCGTCTAATGGGGTGCCGTAAAACCTCAACTCTCGAACTACTCAAAATCGATTGGGTACTTGAGATTTTAAGGGGAAAACATAAACTTCGAGTCAGACATAAAGCCTGGTATGAATGATAATCTAACATCTCAAACCATTTAGATATCTATGAGGCCACACTGCTTGGCGGAACGGGTTTCCCCACATTGGTATCTTAAAACCTTTATAAAACCATATAATGTGCTCTTGCATCCACAATGGATAAAAACATACAGCTCAGCACTGTCTTTCACTTCTTTAACAAATTCTCTCGTAGATAATAGACTAGTTGATTCCACTTTCTGCTCTGCCTTGCTTTCACTTTGTTCACGCTTCTTAGGAACTAAGGTAACTTGGGTCCCTTCGAACATGAAACTGTAGCTGTTGGTGCGACCATTATGTTGTACAGCTCTATCATATTGCCATGGTCTTCCCAATAGTAGATGACACACATCCATATCGACAACATCACACCATATATCATCTTTGTACTTCTTCCCAATAGAAAATGTAACAAATGCGCGTCTTCCCACTGTCACTTCTCCACCTTTCTTTAGCCATGCCAGTTTATAAGATCTAGGGTGTTTTTCAGTCTTCAACCCTAACGTCTTGACGGCTTCTTCAGAAATAATGTTATCACAGCTTCCCGCACCAATAACAAATCGACAAACCTTTCCCAAGATAGTACATGTAGACTGAAAGATATTGCTTCTCAGCCAACTAGAATCATTCTCATGCTTTGGCACTAAACAAGACCTCCTCATCATCAAGTTACACCCTTCGTCTCCTGACACAACTTCTTCATCTTCATCAAACTTCGATGGTTGAGAATAATCAATTTCAGCTTCCACATCCTCATACTCACATTCCTATGCAACTAATGCCCTCTTCTTTGGCTTTGTACATTCATTACTTTTATGGCCAAACTCTGGACAATTATAGCACTTGATACTGTTATTGATCTTTGCTTTAGCCGCTTCATTGACAATTGGTTTATTGACTGCCTTGGAAACATTAGCACTGCTACTAGCACCCTTATTCTGCTTGTTAGAACCCGCAAACACACCAATTCCTCGTCTCCCTTGTTTCTCCCAAGCTAGAGCTTTCTGATGTGCTTCAGCAACAGACATTTGATTAAACATATTAACCATGTCTTGAATTTGTATTCGTAACCCTCTAATATATCTAGCTGTTAGCTGTTCCTCGGTTTCCATAATATCATTCCTTGCAATCAATTGATAGAATTCATCTGCATAGTCATTCACTATCTTCGTCCCTTGTCTCAAATTCTGCAAACGTTGATACATAAGAGATTGATAATTGTACGACAAGAAAGTCGCTTTCATCATTTTTCTCATCTTCTCCCAAGTGACAACTTTTGATTTTCTCATTCTCTCCCGAGTTAGTTTAGTTTGTTGCCACCAAGCCATAGCTCTTCCCCTTAGTTTTGTAGCAACTAATTGGACTCTGCGATTCTTAGGCACTTCCTTGAATTCAAAAATTTCTTCAACATTCGACAACCAATCAAGAAATTCTTCCACTTGCATACCACCTTTGAATTCTGGAATTTCCATCCTCATACCTGACTTCCATTTACGATCGTTTTCTGAATCCAGATATTGATTTCACACTTGGCCTCGATTTCGATAATGAATACTACCTCCATCACCATCTTCCTCAAAATCAGATGTATTTCGTTATCGATCCTGACCATCTACGGCCCTACGACCACGCATGTCCCTTCTACCATGTCTTTCAGCATCACGATATGGTTCATTTTCGAACCCACGTTGTTCTTCCCTCTTCATTTCGATACCCATGGTGGTTTCTCATCATTGAAACTGATGATTCTCTCCTATCTTGATAAGACTGGGGTGACATCCTCCTTTCTCCCGAAACCGATGGTGAAACCCTGTTTCCACTCTGGTTCGAAACTGGTGACGTTCTCCTTTGATTTTAATTCATGTCTTTCATCAATTTCTCCAATTTTCAATACCCTCATTGAACTTTTCATTAATATGTTGTTCCATCTGCTCAGCTTCTTGTCTTCTATACAAATCTTCAACATTATGATGGCGATTAGCACGTCTCGGAGGCATGATCATTTGACAATCTCGTTTCCTTCTTTGATTTGGCTCTGATACTAATTGACGCAGCTCTGATACCAATTGACGCGGCTTAGACTTAGGCTCGATCAGTTTAGATACCAAACTGTCGCAACCTATCCAGGACCTTCCTTACGAAATGATGATTTCGTGTCAAATAAACCGATAGAACGATAAATGCTCAATTCCGTTGATCGTGATGATGTCGGAATCTAGCTATCTCCAACCCGTTGATCTCGCAAGATATCATGTTGAAAGATCTACAATTCGATCGTTGATCACTCGTAAGTGATACCGAGAATTGGCTTCAACTTCGTTGATTTGCTCACGGATAACCCGAAGATGGAAAGAAGAAGGAGATCACACTCAACTTCCAACAATGATGGCCAAATCTCACACACAAATTTTATTCAAAAATCAACTCCTTTACAAGTGACAACACACCCCTATATATAGGAAATTACAACACACGCGACTCAATACTTGCGACTCAACATTATACGACCCACGACCTAACACACACAGGCGACTTAACATCACACGAGTTACAACATCACATGACTTAACAATACAACACATATGCGACTTAACAATACAACACAACATACGACTCACGACCTAACGACTTGATGACATAAGAAGAAAGCACGGCTTCAGGAACGGCTGAAGCGACCTACGACTTAAGAAGATAGCATGGCTTCATGCGACATAAGAAATCAGCCTTCATGCGACATAAGAACAATGTGGTCTAACTGAGTGACTTAAATTAGCCTTCATGCGACATAAGAAATTAGCGACTTATAGAAATGCGGCATCAGTGAATGGCTTAAGGAAATGTGGCATAAGTGAACGGCTTAAGGAAATGCGGCCTACGACTTACGACTTAAGAACCCATGCGACATAAGCGACATAGCGACATAAGAACCCATGCGGCATAAATGAGCGACCTATAAAAATGCGGCTTGATTTCTTGAGCCGTTATCTTTTAAGGCATGCGACTCATGGCTTGAGCGACTTAAGGTTGAGCGACTTAAGGTAGTTGGCATACAATCGACATAACTCACAGGCGACTTAAGATTGGGCGACTTAACATGGTGCGCTGCATCATCCTCCTCTGGTTGAAAAGAATTCGACCCCGAATTTACACTTTCCTCTTCTTCGACATACTTATTCTCATGATATAGAATCAAGTGTTTGACGTTGAAAACGTCGGCAGTATGGATATGATCCGGCAATCTTAACTGATAAGCATTCTCACTAATCTTTTTCACGATTTCCAAAGGACCAATCTTTCTAGCAGCTAGTTTGTTGTAAGTACCAATAGGAAATCGATCCTTAGTCAATACTGCATATACAAAATCTCCTTCTTTGAACTCAATATTTCGTCGTTTAATATCTGCGGATTGCTTATATTTCTCATTCCCCTTAAGCAATCATTCTTGCACAACCTTGTGGCACTCTTGCAATTCATTCACAAAATCACTAGCTCGTTTGATCACTCTTTCTGCTGTGGTACTATAGATAAAGCTAATGGTCTCTTAGGAATTGTTGAGTAAACGACCTGGGATGGACTGAACCCAGTGCTACGATTAACTGCATGGTTGTGTGCAAACTCGGCTTGATACAGCTTGGAATCCCAACTCTTCAAATTGTCATTCACGAGGCATCTCAATAGATTACCTAGGGATCTATTCACAACTTCTGTCTGTCCATCCGTCTATGGATGATAAGCACTACTAAATTTCAACTTTGTCCCGACCATTCTCCATAAACTCATCCAAAAATGACTCAAAAAACGAGTGTCTCTATCTGATACAATAGATTCAGGCAACCCATGAAGTCGATAGATCTCTCTGAAGTATAACTGTGCAAAATTAACTGCATCTGCAGTCTTCTTGCATGCGATAAAATGTATCATTTTTGAAAACCGATCAACCACTACGTAGATAGAATCATTGCCACGTTGCGTCCTCGACAAGCCCAATACAAAGTCCATATAACATCCACCCATGGTTTAGTAGGTATAGGCAACGACATATATAAACCTGCGTTTGTTGCGGTTCCCTTTGAAACTTGACAAATATGGCACCTCTGAACAAACTTTTCAACCTCCTTCCTCATTGACGGCCAAAAATAAGACTTTGAGATCAACTGCATAGTACAGTCGCGGCCCATGTGTCCTTCTTCATGTAATTCTTTGATGATTTTCATTCGTAGACTGCAAGCTGGAATACATAACTGATTTCCTATGAATAGAGAACCTTCAACCAGCGTATATCCAACCATGTTTCCCTGCTTGACTTTGGCTAGGATTTCAGAAAAATATGAATCTGAAGTAAGAAGATCTGGAAGTAAGTCAAAACTCATCACCTCTACTCGCATGGTTGTTAGTAAATTCTCCCTCCGACTCAATGCATCAGCGACGCGATTAGTTACTCCAGACTTGTTCTTTACGACGAATGTAAATGGTTGCAAATAAGCTATCCACGATGCATGCCTAGCTGCAATTTTATTCTGCCCTTGTAAATGTTTCAACGCTTCATGGTCCGTATACAAAACAAATTCTTTGTGGAACAAGTAATGTCTCCAATGCTTCACAGCCTGCACAATAGCATAAAACTCCACATCATAAGTATTGTATCTCATCTTTGCTCCTGAAAGTTTTTCACTGAAATAGGCAATTGGACGACCCTTCTGACTCAACACTCCTCCAATTCCAACTTTGGACGCATCTGTATGTAACTCAAATAGTAACTGAAAATCTGGCAACACTAGAATCGGTGCTGAGGTTAAAAGTTCCTTGATTTGTTCAGAAGCAGATCCAGCTTCTTTCGTCCATGAAAACTATTTTCCTTTTATACAATCAGTAACAGGAGCCATTACACAAAGTGCGGTATAAATCTTCGATAAAATGAAGCTAACCCATGGAAACTTTTGATTTCTGTTATAGTTTTGGGTTGTGCCCAATTTCTGATTGCGGCTACTTTACTCTGGTCCACTTGTATCCCTTCCTTGGACACGACATATCCTAGAAATAAAACACTTGGCGTCATGAACACGCATTTCTTCGTCGCTGCATTGAACTGTTCTTGACGAAGAATAGTTAACACCTTTCGCAAGTGTTGAATGTGCTCCTTTGTGCTAGCACTATATATAAAGATATCATCAAAGTAGACTACAACAAACTTTCCGATGCAAGGTCTGAAAATTTGATTCATCACCCTCATAAATGTACTTGGTGCATTAGATAGACCAAATGGCATGACCAGTCATTCATATAATCCTTCCCGAGTCTTGAATGCTGTCTTCCATTCATCACCTGGTCTTATGCGAATCTGATGATAACCACTCTTAAGATCGACCTTAGAAAAGATTACAGACCCACTGAGTTGATCCAATAGATCATCAAGTCTTGGCATAGGAAATCTGTATCTGACAGTTATTTTGTTGAGCGCCTTGCTGTCTGTACGCATTCTCCATGAATCATCTTTCTTCGGTACTAACAGAGCTGGTACAGCACAAGGACTGAGACTCTCTCGAACACGCCCTTGCTCAAGCAACTCCTCCGTCTCCTCAACTCTTCATGCTCTTTTGGACTCATACGATAATGCGACCTATGCGGTAAAACAACACCTGACATTAGATCAATTTGATGTTGTATATCCCTCGGTGGCAGTAATTCCATAGGAAAGACATCTTCAAATTCATTTAACACCGGTCTAACCTCCGCAGGAATTTCAAGGTCTTCACTTGTTTCATACCCAACCAACATAAACAATTCAGCACTGTCTTTCACTTCTTTAACAAATTCTCTCATAGATAATAGACTAGTTGATTCCACTTTCTGCTCTGCCTTGCTTTCACTTTTTTCACGCTTCTTAGGAACTAAGGTAACTTGGGTCCCTTCGAACATGAAACTGTAGCTGTTGGTGTGACCATTATGTTGTACAGCTCTATCATATTGCCATGGTCTTCCCAATAGTAGATGAAACACATCCATATCGACAACATCACACCATATATCATCTTTGTACTTCTTCCCAATAGAAAATGTAACAAATGCTCGTCTTCCCACTATCACTTCTCCACCTTTCTTTAGCCATGCCAGTTTATAAGACCTAGGGTGTTTTTCAGTCTTCAACCCTAACTTCTTGACGGCTTCTTTAGAAATAATGTTATCACAGCTTCCCGCACCAATTACAAATCGACAAACCTTTCCCACGATAGTACATGTAGACCGAAAGATATTGCTTCTCAGTCAACTAGAATCATTCTCATGCTTTGGCACTAAACAAGACCTCCTCATCATCAAGTTACACCCTTCGTCTCCTGACACAACTTCTTCATCTTCATCAAACTTTGATGGTTGAGAATAATCAATTTCAGCTTCCACATCCTCATACTCACATTCCTCTACAACTAATGCCCTCTTCTTTGACTTTGTACATTCATTACGTTTATGACCAAACTCTTGACAATTATAGCACTTGATACTGTTATTGACCTTTGCTTTAGCGGCTTCATTGACAATTGGTTTATTGACTTCCTTAGAAACATTAGCACTGCTACTAGCACCCTTATTCTGGTTGTTAGAACCCGCAAACACACCAATTCCTCGTCTCCCTTGTTTCTCCCAAGCTAGAGCTTTCTGATGTGCTTCAGCAACAGACATTTGATTAAACATATTAACCATGTCTTGAATTTGCATTCGTAACCCTCTAATATATCTAGCTGTTAGTTGTTCCTCGGTTTCCATAATATTGTTCCTTCCAATCAATTGATAGAATTCATCTGCATAGTCATTCACTGTCTTCGTCCCTTGTCTCAAATTCTGCAAACGTTGATACATAAGAGATTGATAATTGTACGGCAAGAAAGTCGCTTTCATTATTTTTCTCATCTTCTCCCAAGTGACAACTTTTGATTTTCTCATTCTCTCCCAGTTAGTTTAGTTTGTTGCCACAAAGCCATAGCTCTTCCCCTTAGTTTTGTAGCAACTAATTGGACTCTGCGATTCTTAGGCACATCCTTGAATTCCAAAATTTCTTCAACATTCGACAACCAATTAAGAAATTCTTCCGCTTGCATACCACCTTTGAATTCTGGAATTTCCATCATCATACCTGACTCCCATTTACGATCGTTTTCTGAATCCAGATATTGATTTCGCACTTGGCCTCGATTTCGATAATGAATACTACCTCCATCACCATCTTCCTCAAAATCAGATGTATTTCGTTATCGATCCTGACCATTTACGTCCCTATGACCACGCATGTCCCTTCTACCATGTCTTTCAGCATCACGATATGGTTCATTTTCGAACCCACGTTGAGTTCTTCCCTCTTCATTTTGATACCCGTGGTGGTTTATCATCATTGAAACTGATGATTCTCTCCTATCTTGATAAGACTGGGGTGATATCCTCCTTTCTTCCGAAACCGATGGTGAAACCCTGTTTCCACTCTGGTTCGAAACTGTTGACGTTCTCCTTTGATTTTGATTCATGTCTTTCATCAATTTCTTCAATTTTTCAATACCCTCATTGAACTTTTCATTGATACGCTATTCCATCTGCTCAGCTTCTTGTCTTCTATACAAATCTTCAACATTATGATGGCGATTAGCACGTCTCGGAGGCATGATTATTAAACAATCTCGTTTCCTTCTCTGATTTGGCTCTGATATCAATTGACGCAGCTCTGATACCAATTGACGCGGCTTAGATTTAGGATCGATCAGTTTAGATACCAAACTGTCGCAACATATCCAGGACCTTCCTCACGAAATGATGATTTCGTGTCAAATAAACCGATAGAACGATAAATGCTCAATTCCGTTGATCGTGATGATGCCAGAATCTTGCTATCTCCAACCCGTTGATCTCGCAAGATACCGTGCTGAAAGATCTACAATTTGATCGTTGATCACTCGTAAGTGATACCGAGAATTGGCTTCAACTTCGTTGATTCGCTCACGAACAATCCGAAGATGGAAAGAAGAAGGAGATCACACTCAACTTCCAACAATCGTGGCCAAAGCTCACACACAAATTTTATTCAAAAATCAACTCCTTTACAAGTGACAACACACCCCTATTTATAGGAAATTACAACACACGCGACTCAATACTCGCGACTCAACATTATACGACCCACGACCTAACGCACACAGGCGACTTAACATCACACGAGTTACAACATCACACGACTTAACAATACAACACATATGCGACTTAACAATACAACATAACAACATACGACTCACGACCTAACGACTTAACGACATAAGAAGAAAGCACGGCTTCAGGAACGACTTAAGCGAACTACGACTTAAGAAGATAGCATGGCTTCATGCGACATAAGAAATCAGCCTTCATGCGACATAAGAACAATGCGGCCTAACTGAGAGACTTAAATTAGCCTTCATGCGACATAAGAAATCAGCGACTTATAGAAATGCGGCATCAGTGAACGGCTTAAGGAAATGTGGCATAAGTGAACGGCTTAAGGAAATGCGGCATACGACTTACGAATTAAGAACCCATGCGACATAGCGACATAAGAACCCATGCGGCATAAATGAGCGACCTATAGAAATGCGGCTTGATTTCTTCAACCGTTATCTTTTAAGGCATGCGACTCATGGCTTGAGCGACTTAAGGTTGAGCGACTTAAGGCAGTTGGCATACAATCGACATAACTCGCAGGCGACTTAAGATTGGGCGACTTAACATGGTGCACTGCATCATTTTCCATCCCTTGTTTAATTGACTCCCTGTCATATTTATAGTTTCTAGAGTTAGTATTAACCTATTAGTTTCCATGGGCTTACTAATAACCTGTATTTGGTTTCTAGACCTCATGTCCTGTTTTATAGTTTCATTAGGTTCACTATGAACCTATTGGCTCTTGCCAATTTACTTAACACTACCACTCCTATGGGTTTACTTAATTCATGGGTTCCTCCGAACCTATTGGTAACTCCAATAACTTCTCACTTATCCTAGTTTTCATGGGTTGACTAAGAACCTATTGACCACTATCAATACCTTAATCTGGATATAGTTTTCATGGGTGCACTACAAGCCAATTGGCCCCTGCCAACCACTCTTTATAACATAGTTTTCATGGGATCACTATGAACCTATTGGTAACTCCAATAACTTCCTAATCATAGTTTTCATGGGTACACTATGAACTGTCTTCCTGACAACTTCTATAATTAGACATCCCATATTCTGGCCTCTCTGACCTCCTGGATGCAATTCTACTCATTTAGGAGTTTAATAAAATTTTATTCACTACGGTATCAACTTAGCTGTTCTCCTGCCCTTTTCCCCCAAAATGCAGTTATAGGTCCTTTATAATGTAAATATATTTATATTTGAAGAAGCAACAACATAGATAACAATACCACTCCTATGGGTTTAATATAAAACATGGTTAATCCATTTAACCTATTATTTTATCAAGAAAGGTTTCATCTCAAAACCATTACAAAAACTCCTTAAATTTAGCCATGGGTAAAATTTGAGTTTGGGTTTTGAAAAAAAACCTTTTGACTCCTTTGAATCCTACCTTTTGATCTCACTGGATACTCTCCTTCGAAAGCACAGAAATCTATTTTCAAAACATTAGGCCCCTTCCTTTCGAACACTTTAAAACTTTCTTTCAAAACCTTTCGAATGTATTAAAGCATTAACATTTAACAGTTAGAAGCAAAGATTCGAAACCAATTTAAAGTACCCCTTTAGAAAATGTTGAAAGTCCCTCTTTCGAAAACATTGGATTTATACTTAAAATATTATTTAGGTCAAGTGAATATAAAAAAAGTATCTCTTTCGAAACTATTCTTTATCCTTTAAAAGTATTAGGGAAAACATGATGGCGTCGACACCATCCTTTCAAAAGCATAAGTCATATGGGTAAAATACTTAATGGTTGGCTTTAAAACCCCTTTCGATTCCATTGCCTTCGAAACCCCTAACCCCTTCGAAAGCTATGGGAAGTGGCTTACATTTTTAAAACAAGAGTTACCTTCCAAAAGCAACAATATCTTTAGTGCCTTCGAAAGGCAAAGCGTCAGAAGGGTTCTGACTTGGTCGAAACTGTCCCTTTCGAACACTTAACTTTTGAAAACTAAGTTGCCCATCGAAAGCTACTTCTTTTAAACTAAGACGGCAGCTCTCTTTCAAAAGCAAGATAAAGTCGCTTTCGAACATATTGGTTTTGACTCCTTCGAGAGCATATAAGGAAGCAGGCAAGCACTTTTCTTCAAAAAAGAAAACCATGGTAACGACCCCATCGAAGGCCTAGATTTCGACACCCTACCTTCCGCCTTTTTATCCAATCCACTACATACCAACTAAGTGATACCATGTGTATTGGTTTCGGCTTCATTGATTTTGACTTAATAAGTGTCGACCTGCTTGAAGGCGGAAGCTTTGGGTCGAAGGCTACTTCTAAAGGAGGCGGAACTCAATTTTCTGAGTAAAAGGCTATTTTTACAAAATAAAGTAATTTCTCTGTAACTAACTTGCCTACGTATAAATACTAGATTGGTTGCCTTAAACTTTTCAAATTATTTTACAGATAATTGCCGCGTTTTCTCATATTTAAAACAAGGTTATCTTTTAATGAACCAGTGCTAACCAGTGCTACGCACATGGGCTATCGCTATAATATTGCATTGGAAATATTGTATAATATTCAATTACTTGACCTTACAATAATTTGTTTTGACTTAAATTATTATTTATAGAATAAGGCACAGTTTAAAATGTAAGACATTATGTGGAACAAAAAAAGCACATTTGATGTTAATTGTAACTTATATAATAGTCTGTTAGATGTTGATACTTGCATAAATTGTATCATAGATGATTGTTTTGAAAGTTGGAGCAGTCTGGGAAAAGGGTGGATGAAAATCCTATCAACTAAGCAACATAATCATACCAGCAATTAAAGATGAAGATGTTATTGTATAAACTTGTAAAGTTGTGAAATAAATTAAATGCATGCTGGAAACTGTACAATTCCATTGTCAACAGGTAAAGACGTGAATTTACAGACCAAGCAAGTTGACATAATTTTTTTACATAAGTTAAATTGATAACGTTTTCAATCTATTAAATAATAGTAAAGCAGAAGAATTTAAAGCTCTCTTATTAATTCTAGCTATTTCCTCATCTCTCCTTAATTCTCTCCGGATATTTTATTTTTCAACTCACAATTTATTGTTATTATAATTAATACAATGTTTTTATTGGTTCTCTTTTCTACTATTAAAATTTAATACTAATTTTTACAATTCTTTACATATTTCATTCAAGTTTTTTTTGTTATTTTTACATTTAAGTCCACATATATTAAATTTAGTTAGATGGCCTTAAATTTAAGCTTTTTAAATAAACAATTAACAAATATTCATTGGTTGATCTAATAGATTTTGAAAAATAACAATTCAACATGCGTACTGCATTCATATTGACAAAAATAGTAAAACTAATATTTTATTCAAGTCCATGTAGTTTTAATTTTCCACAATTAGATACAAATTATATAATGCCTACTAATATTCCTTCCTATCATTTTGCATTTAAATGCCAACATTCAATAATTTTTACAATTATTTACGGATTTCTCCTAAATCTTCTTACATTATTTTACATCCAACGCCATATTTTGAATTTAATAATTGATCTTGAATTTAAACATTTTAACTGAATCCAATTAACAAATATTTCTTAATTGATTTAATAAATCATAAAAAACGATAATTCAACGTGCATACCGCATTTGTGCTGATATAAATGGTAAAACTATTTTTTCACTCAAGTCCGTATAATCTAATATTTTGATAATTATATACGAAATTATCTTTGATACTTTTACATTTTTCTACATTTAATTTCATAAATTTCTTTCTTTCTAAAATTAGTTATTTAATACAAAGAAATACATGCATAATTTTTTCTTTCCAAAATTAGATATTTAATACAAAGAAATATATACATAATTTTTTCTTTCTAAAGTTGTTATTTCATTACATACAAATACATACAAAAAAATTCTTTCCAAATTGGTACATCATTACAAACATATATAATGTTTTTTCTTCCTAAAATTGGTAAATCAAATGAACTCTTTATCATTATTAAATTATATTTTATGAAGAATAACATTACAATTAATGATAATTGATAAATGTTTGTGTTTTGTTTTATTGAAAAAAGAATAAATATTTTCAATTGGTATGTTTTTGTATAAAAGGTTACAACTTAATTATTTATATCGTAATATGAGTTGATTAATGGACAAAAATTATACCATATTTTGATTAGAAATATTTTTCTTTCATATTTTATTATCATTTTTACATAAATGTTAAATATTTTTTGAAAAGTTTTCTATAAAATAAAAATAGTAAGGCATGAAACAATGTGATTTGTAACGTTTTAGATCTTATTTTCACTTAATATTTCTTTTAATAGTAAAATACATATTTTTATAAATATGTGCTGCAGGAACTTTAAATGCATACAAATATATTGAGTCTTTGGTATTACACTTCTATTTTTAGGTAATAGTTGTCATTCTCTCAAGTAATGTTTGATATTTAATATATACATCAATTATCTTTTAGCCAAGTGTATCAAAAGCTAAATGTCAATTTCAAAATATATGTACATGCATATTTATTTATGAAATTTAATAAAAATATTAATTTCAAAATTTATTAAGAATGCTTATTTTCATTTATTTGATTAATAAATAATGATATATAACTCATTCTTATCAACAAACATGATAATTCAATTTTTATTCAAATATAAAAATATACGAATCTCATAAAAGCACACACTTATAATATAATAATTTCATTTTATAATTCATTTATCTTAACAAATTTATGAGATGTTGCATAATAAATTATATTCTTCAAAAATAGTTAAAATATTACTTTTTTTACAACATACCGTCACGGGTAACACACTAGTTTAAATTATAGACCAAGCAGGTGCAGATGTCTCTATTGTACACAATAGCATAAAAATTAGTCAGTTCTTCACTTTCCCAGTTATGAGAGCATGAAATAAGAGGCAAGAAAGTTTAAGTGTGTAATAACTAAACATTATACATTAAGCTGAAATTTTCAAAAAAAAAAACACCGTTCAGTGTTCTACTGGCCAGTCATAGATAGGAGATAATACCATGGCCGTCCATGGTATTTTTTTTTTAATTACCCTGTACTATTGAAGAATTTGATAATAACTATACTATATCACGTCTACAATTGAACATGGCAAATTATCTTTATTCATTTAACCAAACATTATATAATCTTTATAGAAATATATCATTTATAATACATGCATTAGGCCTAACTATCTGAATGCAACTCCATCAAGCCAATATGAACAAAACACAGGAAGCCAAAAATTATTTTATGCATGTTTAAATAGCATTCTGTTGAATATGCGCTTATATGATTTTTGTTTGATGATAATAAACATATATACATTCGTTTAAATGTATTTGTTAATATACTATTTATTTTCACAGATTAAATAAATATTTGCTGAATAAAATAAATGACACAGAATTTGAATTCAAACGAATATTTTATTCAAATAAATATTTATTACAATTTTGATAGTACAATTTCAAGCTCTCACTATAACTATACAACTTTGATTACAATACACGACATTTCACATTTACATCACAACCTCACTACATATCACTCACACTCATATTTATCTTCAACTGCATTCCAATTTGAATCCAGCATCTGAGAAATCTGCAAAAATATTCACTAACGCAGTAAAATTGAAAATAAAATATTTTTGCAATTCAAAATAAAAGATGATTTTGAAAACATTGATTTGCCTCAGTTATTTGGGTTGTTCGTCATAATTTAAATTTGAATTCATCATACACGAACAACCTGTGACATACACAGTGTATCACTGTATATGCCACAAGGCCGTGCACACCGATATATACACTTGATTGAGTTACAGGGACAGGTGAGCACCGGTCAAACCCAAATAAAAATACAGGATTCAACTCAGGTGAAACATGCAATATATCACGACTTCAGCACAAGGTCAAATTCAAATAAAACTGGATTCAACACAGGTGCAGTTCGAATATACAACAGTGCAGATAAACAAATCAAGTTCAAGCAAGTGCCAACAAAGAGTCAAAGCTCGACCAATATAATGCAACTATGTTCAAATATGACATGAATGCAATAAAGACCAACTGCCAGCAAATGCACCGAACAAGTTGCCAACATACACTCCAGACCAAAACCACAGAGTAGTACAGATACAAAATGCAAGCTTGAACACAAGTGTACATGACAGTACACAAATGGAAGTTTGTGCACAAGTACAACAATGCAATAGAGACAACTGCTATCAACTACAAGTACAACAAGCATCAGACCAAAGTCAGATGAAACAATATCCAGCTGCAACATGAAGTGAATCAAGTTCAGTAAGACAATGCAAATTAGAGCAGTGGACAGCAGATCACATGAACAACATGGCATGAACAATGCAACACCAACACAAGTGACAGTGCACATATGTGGTAATATGAAACAAGTCTGGACCAACACCACAACTCGAGCTCAAGAATAAAGCAACCAGAGAGCACAATATAACGACCACAAAACCAATGCAGTTCAAAACAGCGAGTATGGTGATGCAGTCAACAAGGCAGAAGCAGTACAATGACTGCAACATTCGAGTGTATATAGAGAACAAGCTACATGAAGCAAAAATGGAAGTAATGTCAATGCAACATGAATGTCACCAGCATCTCAATATCCAAGTATGAATGCCACGACCCCAGATGAACAAGTCAACCTCAAATAAAGTACAAGGCAGCAACAATATGAACCACCAGTACAGAGAGCAAATGCAAGTATGCAATGTAGACCACACACACATATATACACACATGTATGTATGTATATACATGAACTAGATTGAAGCACACTGGAATACAACTGCAAATATCCAATATGCATCATGGTCGTGGATGGTACAACAACAAAGACCAAGGCTACAAAAGTGAAAGTGCAGACAAATGATCATGCCACAACTATGCACGGTCCAGTGCCAACAGCAAGCTACATGAAGATATAACTACATGCTACAGCAACAATGGACTCAACATCAAAGACCAAGCCGAAGTCAATGTTGAACCAGATCAAAATTCAAAGCCATAGAGAAATTCACGAAATAAATCAAAACCGTGATATCAAGTATAATGACCAAGTCACAATTCAATGCCGTGAATACCAAGTAACAAATATACGATTATGAACTAGTCAGAGGAAATCATCAACATCCATACAATATCGAACGGCCAAATCAACAATTTTGAAAATATCAGACGTACGCAAATTAAGGAAATCGAACGCGTATAAAACCCTAATCATCATCGGCAAAATCATCATCGAGTTCAAGCATTCAATCAGAGAATTAAAAGAGCAAAAAATCACTTACAGAAGCCATCTCGAACTCGAACAAATTCGAAGCAACCGAAGTGAGCAACAGCGATTCGATCGAACAAGGCTTCAGGCAATTAACCACTGATTCGATCAACTTAGAATCGGAGCTTCGAAATAGCCCTAAATCTCAGAGCCAAGCAAAGAGAACAAAGCCCTAAAGAGGAACGGCCGCCATTACAACGAAGGGAATAGAAAAGAAAGGAGACGGGTTGAATAATAAAAGGGGCCGGCCTATTTACTTTTATTGTTTTATTATTAAGGGTTTTAAATTTGTAGATAGGGTTATTTTACTTTAAATTGTTTTTAGTTTGTATTTCTTTTTAAACCGTTTTTATTTTCTAGTCGTGTGACTAGGGTGCAAACTACGGTGTGTAGTTTGGGAATTTGCAACTCGGTAGTTGAGTTGTGGTCAAGGTTTTGAGCGTAGAGTTAGATTAGTCAATAGCGGTGTATAGCGAGTTTACGTGTGTAAGCGAGGGACTATCTAATTTCTAGTAGAAACCTTGGGGGCAGCACGTAGGCAGGTTTTTGCCGAAGCTGGGTAAATTCTGTGTTGTTCTGTTTTATTCTGTTATTTATATTCTGCGATATCTGTGCTGCTATTCTGTGATCTGAATTGAAATTAATTTATAAGCTTCCGCGATTAATTTTTAATAATTTACACTATCACCCTATTCACCCCCCCCTCTAGGGTGAAATCGATCCTACAAGTGGTATCAGAGCTAGGATTAGAAGCCAATTTATTTTGAAAAAATTCGATTTTTCAAAAATCAGTTTTGTTTTAAAAAAAAAAAAAAAAAAAAAATTCAATCTTTCAAAAGTCAGTTTTTTGTTTTAAAAATTTGATTTTTCAAAAACCAGTTTTTGTTTAAAAAATTTGAATTTTTAAAATGGCTTCTTTTAATAACGCTTTTGCAGAGGGGCAGTCGATAGTTAGACCACCAATGTTCAATGGTGAATATGCTTATTGGAAAAATAGGATGGAAATTTTTCTGAAAACCATTGACGCATGGAATATTGTTGAGACAGGTTATAGAATACCAACTATAACTGTAGATAATCAGGAAATAGAGAAACCAAAGGATCAATGGACAGAACTAGAAAATAGATTACAAAATACTAATGCTAGAGCTATGAATTCTATTATCTGTTCATTAGATCAATTTGAATTTAATCGTGTCTCACATTGTCTAACTGCGCAGGAAATATGGCACATACTAGAAGTGACTCACGAAGGAACATCTCAAGTCAAAGAATCTCGCCTTGCCATGCTAAGCAGCGAATACGAGAACTTTACAATGGCAAAGGAAGAAAATGTCAAAGAGATGTACGGTCGACTTTCCAATATCGTATACAAATCAAAAGCTCTCGGAAAAACATACACCGAATTGGAAATAGTCCGGAAAATCCTCAGAGTCCTTCCACGAAGCTTTGAAGCAAAAGTTACTGCCATACAAGAATCGAAAGATTTAAAACAACTTAAAGTTGAGGAACTCATCGGAAATCTCACCACTTATGAGCTTGAAATGAAATTCAAAGAAGAGCGTGAAGGAGGTGACACTCAAAAGAAATCAATAGCTCTCAAAGGAACAACCGAAAGTGATGATGATAACGATGAAGATGATGGAGCAGCAGAATTGGAGCTGTTAATAAGGAAATTCAAAAAATGGAATCAAAAACATGGAAATTCAGCTCGAATTCAAAAGGCAAAAAGCAGAATAGCCAAAGCACTAGACTACTCAGAAGAACAAAAGTTTATTTGTTATAATTGCAACAAACCCGGCCATATCAAGCCCGATTGTCCACAAATTAAATCCAGCCACGGAAAGAAACAGAAAAAGAAAAGTTTTGCAGCCACTTGGGATGAAATAGACGAGAATGATCAAAGCACTGGCAGTGAAAGCGAAAAGGCAGAATTGTGTCTTCGAGGTGATACAACTGACAGTGACGATGACGAGCCAAGTGAGGTATCAAAACTTACCCATTCTGAGTTGCTTATATATTTTCATGAAGTAAACGGTTGTTTTGAACGACTTAGGGAAAAATACGCCAAACTTGAATCTCAAAAAGATACTTTGATAGAATGTAATAAACAACTTGATCAATTAGTTAAAACCTATCAAAGTAGGATCCCTAAGTGTGATAAGTGTCCAACATTTGATAAGGAAATTAAAAAATCAGAAATTAAAATAAAATCGCTTGAAAATGAAATTCTGATTTTAAAGGAGAATGAAAATACTAGGAGAGAGAATTCTATTAAAAAGTGCACACAGTTGTTAAACGAAAATGAATTTCTCAAATCAAAAGTCCAACAATTGTCTACGACTTTAGATAAATTTTCAAAAAGTGAAAAATCGTTGAATATGCTATTAGGAAAGCAAACTGTTAATACGGTTAGACAAGGACTTGGATTTAATAATTCGAAAATTGTTGAAAACAAGATTAATCAAGTTAATTCTATGTGCACAATTTGTAAAAAATTTGGACACGATCACAATAATTGTTGGTATAGACCCAAACATGTGAAAACTATACCGATTTGGGTTCCAAAAGGCACAAATATAAAATCTCTTAAAGTTAAACGAATTTGGGTGCCGAAGGGAACAATTATAAATAGTTTTGGGTCTCCACAAAATTATTCTTATAATTATTCTGCCACTAACAATCATGGACCTATAAAAACAAATAGGTCACATAAATCTTCTCCCGTGTAGGTGTGGTGGCAGGCTAAGGAACAACAATAGCGTTCTCTGGATTTTGGCTGTTCCAGAAACACAATGGGCGACAAAGCAAAGTTCCTTAGCCTAGTATAAGGGTGACAGAATCACAATGAACAACGACGAGAAATATCGTAAAGGTAAAGACAGGTAAAAGTATATTTATTTGTACGATATATTAAATGTGATAATCTGTACCATTTTCTGAATAAAATCAGCCAATTATGCAATGATAATATGATGATGATTTAATGATGATTTTGATTCTGACTTTATTCAAAATAGTTAGCCAATTATATTCTTATGCCAAAAACACTATAAAATTCTCTAGAATAACTTGATATATAGGTTTGGGATAAAAATAGTGTTTTGATTGGATAATACTTTTTGTTATAATATTTTTGGCTAAATCTAAATTCATGGTTTGACTCGGCCTAAATTTAAAATCCTAATGAATTCTGTTTAAAATTATAAAAAGGATTTTAAGGAATTTTTTTTGAAATTCAAGAAATTGCTTGGAATAAAAATGAAGTTTGATGGATTGTAAAATTGACACTTTGATATATGTTTGATTGTTGACACAGTCTTCATTTCAAATCCAAGAAAATTTCATTCAAAATTTGTTGATAATAATCATGAGATAATTTGTTGAAATTTTTTGATGCACAATTCATGGTTTGGTCTATCAAATTCAACGAGTGAATATTGAGTGAAATTGAAATTCAGATGCAGATTACACTGGTAATATAGTTGTAGAAAAATTACTAGTGGAATGTGATTATTACTTGACACATTCATTTGCTGCATCGTTTTTCAAAGAAAATGTCTGCATATTTTTCATTTGAAATATTTTTTTAATAGCAGAAAATTTTCTTATAAAACCCCTTCTAGAAAAAAACATTTTTGATCTTGTATCGGATTAGTTATTTAAGTAAACTTGATTTTATAAATCGATTTTAAATAACTATATTAACTAATCTGATTCCCCTAAAAATTATCGAGAAGATATATAGTGATTGAAAATAAGATGAGTGTTGATATTAATTATATATTATAACTCAAGACGGTATAATTAGTAAATTTCTTTAGAAATTTAAACGAGAGTTATAAAATTTTTTTGTTGATAAATATTCCATGACCATTTCTATTTCTTTCATTTTTCTTTCGACCATCACTCATCAAAATTCAATATGGTAGGTCAATATGTGGTATTTTAAAACGGGAAATCATTTGTGCTTCAATTTATATCTTTAGCAATAAAAAAAAAAAAAAAAAAAAATATCCAAAGTATTCACTCTCATTTAAAAGTCCTCACGGTTATGCATGGGTAAATTACTTGGATTTTTGATTATGTGCTTCCATGCTCATTTAAAAGTCCTCATGGTTATGCATGTATGGAACGCATATCAAAATTAATTGGTTAAATAGACAAGTTGATTCTAATCCCATTTAAAAGTCCTCACGGTTATGCGTGGTTAGAAGATACTTGAATTCATTTTTTAAAATAAAAATAAAAATTGTGAATACTACTAATCTCATTTAAAAGTCCTAACGGTTATGCATGGTTAGTAGATATTCAAATTTCCTGAAATAAATATACCACAAATAGACACGACTATATAGTTTTATTTGATGAAATCATTCATACCATTCTAAAGTGGAATATGCGTCAATTAAAGGATTTATGATTTTTGTTTGATTTTTTATCGAAATTTAATTTTTATATTCAATTGAGTTTTAATGTTGAATTAATGTCGATCACTATATCTCTACTTTTCTATTACTATTATTCTTTTGCTGATAACAAAAGGGGGAGAGAAAAGTTAAGATTTTGTAAAAAGGGAGAGAAAAGGTCAAAGAAGTTTTCAATATGCATATAGACTCATTTGCACATTTTATTTGTATGCATATATGTAGGGGGAGTCATATATGTAGGGGGAGTATCATATAGAAAGGAAGCATTCAAATAGGGGGAGCAATTGAAATTATCAAATACATTTAATATATTCAAAATCTTAAATATATGTTTGTTATCATCAAAAGGGGGAGATTGTTGAATATGCGCTTATATGATTTTTGTTTGATGATAATAAACATATATACATTCGTTTAAATGTATTTGTTAATATACTATTTATTTTCACAGATTAAATAAATATTTGCTGAATAAAATAAATGACACAGAATTTGAATTCAAACGAATATTTTATTCAAATAAATATTTATTACAATTTTGATAGTACAATTTCAAGCTCTCACTATAACTATACAACTTTGATTACAATACACGACATTTCACATTTACATCACAACCTCACTACATATCACTCACACTCATATTTATCTTCAACTGCATTCCAATTTGAATCCAGCATCTGAGAAATCTGCAAAAATATTCACTAACGCAGTAAAATTGAAAATAAAATATTTTTGCAATTCAAAATAAAAGATGATTTTGAAAACATTGATTTGCCTCAGTTATTTGGGTTGTTCGTCATAATTTAAATTTGAATTCATCATACACGAACAACCTGTGACATACACAGTGTATCACTGTATATGCCACAAGGCCGTGCACACCGATATATACACTTGATTGAGTTACAGGGACAGGTGAGCACCGGTCAAACCCAAATAAAAATACAGGATTCAACTCAGGTGAAACATGCAATATATCACGACTTCAGCACAAGGTCAAATTCAAATAAAACTGGATTCAACACAGGTGCAGTTCGAATATACAACAGTGCAGATAAACAAATCAAGTTCAAGCAAGTGCCAACAAAGAGTCAAAGCTCGACCAATATAATGCAACTATGTTCAAATATGACATGAATGCAATAAAGACCAACTGCCAGCAAATGCACCGAACAAGTTGCCAACATACACTCCAGACCAAAACCACAGAGTAGTACAGATACAAAATGCAAGCTTGAACACAAGTGTACATGACAGTACACAAATGGAAGTTTGTGCACAAGTACAACAATGCAATAGAGACAACTGCTATCAACTACAAGTACAACAAGCATCAGACCAAAGTCAGATGAAACAATATCCAGCTGCAACATGAAGTGAATCAAGTTCAGTAAGACAATGCAAATTAGAGCAGTGGACAGCAGATCACATGAACAACATGGCATGAACAATGCAACACCAACACAAGTGACAGTGCACATATGTGGTAATATGAAACAAGTCTGGACCAACACCACAACTCGAGCTCAAGAATAAAGCAACCAGAGAGCACAATATAACGACCACAAAACCAATGCAGTTCAAAACAGCGAGTATGGTGATGCAGTCAACAAGGCAGAAGCAGTACAATGACTGCAACATTCGAGTGTATATAGAGAACAAGCTACATGAAGCAAAAATGGAAGTAATGTCAATGCAACATGAATGTCACCAGCATCTCAATATCCAAGTATGAATGCCACGACCCCAGATGAACAAGTCAACCTCAAATAAAGTACAAGGCAGCAACAATATGAACCACCAGTACAGAGAGCAAATGCAAGTATGCAATGTAGACCACACACACATATATACACACATGTATGTATGTATATACATGAACTAGATTGAAGCACACTGGAATACAACTGCAAATATCCAATATGCATCATGGTCGTGGATGGTACAACAACAAAGACCAAGGCTACAAAAGTGAAAGTGCAGACAAATGATCATGCCACAACTATGCACGGTCCAGTGCCAACAGCAAGCTACATGAAGATATAACTACATGCTACAGCAACAATGGACTCAACATCAAAGACCAAGCCGAAGTCAATGTTGAACCAGATCAAAATTCAAAGCCATAGAGAAATTCACGAAATAAATCAAAACCGTGATATCAAGTATAATGACCAAGTCACAATTCAATGCCGTGAATACCAAGTAACAAATATACGATTATGAACTAGTCAGAGGAAATCATCAACATCCATACAATATCGAACGGCCAAATCAACAATTTTGAAAATATCAGACGTACGCAAATTAAGGAAATCGAACGCGTATAAAACCCTAATCATCATCGGCAAAATCATCATCGAGTTCAAGCATTCAATCAGAGAATTAAAAGAGCAAAAAATCACTTACAGAAGCCATCTCGAACTCGAACAAATTCGAAGCAACCGAAGTGAGCAACAGCGATTCGATCGAACAAGGCTTCAGGCAATTAACCACTGATTCGATCAACTTAGAATCGGAGCTTCGAAATAGCCCTAAATCTCAGAGCCAAGCAAAGAGAACAAAGCCCTAAAGAGGAACGGCCGCCATTACAACGAAGGGAATAGAAAAGAAAGGAGACGGGTTGAATAATAAAAGGGGCCGGCCTATTTACTTTTATTGTTTTATTATTAAGGGTTTTAAATTTGTAGATAGGGTTATTTTACTTTAAATTGTTTTTAGTTTGTATTTCTTTTTAAACCGTTTTTATTTTCTAGTCGTGTGACTAGGGTGCAAACTACGGTGTGTAGTTTGGGAATTTGCAACTCGGTAGTTGAGTTGTGGTCAAGGTTTTGAGCGTAGAGTTAGATTAGTCAATAGCGGTGTATAGCGAGTTTACGTGTGTAAGCGAGGGACTATCTAATTTCTAGTAGAAACCTTGGGGGCAGCACGTAGGCAGGTTTTTGCCGAAGCTGGGTAAATTCTGTGTTGTTCTGTTTTATTCTGTTATTTATATTCTGCGATATCTGTGCTGCTATTCTGTGATCTGAATTGAAATTAATTTATAAGCTTCCGCGATTAATTTTTAATAATTTACACTATCACCCTATTCACCCCCCCCTCTAGGGTGAAATCGATCCTACACATTCTCCATTTTTCCTCTGCAAAAGTTCTCCTAGAAGTTGGAAATTAAAATAGTAGAGTTCAAAAAAGGTAATTTTGCAAATATACTTCAGCCACCATGCATCTATTTATTCATTTGTCAGCCTTCTTCACTCCCTTCATGTATCATATTGTACGCTACCTGCATTCGTTTATCAAACCTACCAAAAATTGATGAATTATGTTGAATTAAGCCTAGGATAAAATTCAAATTTTGAGTAGTTTACGAACATATCTAATCGATGTATATACTAATGTATTATTGCCTATCCAAGGCTCAAATGAAGTCAAGAATGTTTTTTCTATGTTGCATAAAAACAAACCCTCCTGAACTTGAACTGAATTAAAGAGAATAGAAGAAATATCTTACATATCAATCAATGTACATTACCAGTTAAAGCACGAAAATTGTTAACTCTAGTTAACATAATAATTCTTGATATGTTGCTAATATGCCTTTATTAATTGGTATTAGATAGTTTAATCAGCATCAGTTATATGATTGTAAGGCACCCAAACATGTAAGATCTAGAAAAGTAAAAACAATCCTGCCATTATATGGAAAATGATTAGTAGAAATTGAAGAAATGAACAAAGTTCCTGATTCATTAGTAAACTATAGGTATCTGGTGCTATTTAGTAAAAGTTGGAACTTTCTCCACCTTGGAAAATAAGGAAACGGTACAGATATTTTGGTTGTTATTTTTTCCATAGAAGCTAAACGGTCGGTACTAAACAAAATTGACCATTAGTTTATATAAAGAATTCAGCATGCAACAACGACCAAGTTTTTTATATAATCAAAAATTAAGATAAATTATTATATTTAACATCAAAACCAACAAAACGAAAATACAAAGTAAAATTGGTAATAAGAATTGTTTGGAATGGCCATTTTTTAATCTAACACCAAACTTCTTTTCCATATAGGTATATGCTAGAGATTTGATTATATAATCCCAAAAAGTAAAGACTACAACACAATAAGATCCATTGCCTTTCGAAATAAGAACCATATAGAATAGATATTTTGTAGGATCTGACAATGCTCCTTTAAAATTTATATATGACAGTTGATAGAAATTATATGGTGAAAATGTTTGTAATAACAATGTATCTTGCCATAATTCAGACTACATATATACATCCTTACATAAATTCAATGTATTAAAAGTGAGGTTGTTTAAAAGTGTACTATTACAAATTATAGTAAAATAGGAATGAGTGAAGGAAAATACATATTTGTACTCAACTATTTTGCCCTCTCGTCAGCCATTGAATGCCAAAAAGGGAAAATAAAGAAATAAAATCTCTACAGTCTACACTTTAATAGTTTTTATCTATTATCTTCTTTCTTGTAATATTCCTTTTTCATATAAAAGGCCTCTCTTCTAAATAATTCATTCAACTATCATTTTGAAATAACTATTTTCTTTATAGAAATAATGACAAATACTAAAAATTTAAGTCACCTAATATTCCAAATATATAAAACTTATGTCATTTTTCTTCCAGTGTAGAAGAAAAGACAAAAGTCACAAAGGACTTAATCTTTTGTTCACATTTCAGTGCATATGCCAAATACTACAAAGTTAATTTACATTAAATGAAGATATTTTTCAAGCTATGGTAATCTACCTTTCTAAAAACATGAAGGATTATTGAATAATATAAAAGATGAAGTGATGGAAATCATAAATTAATAACAAGTATAGCGATCGACATTCCCATGGTTGAACTGTCATCCAAACATTTTTAGAGGATAAAATATATCTATATAAATTAGTTAGGTAATGCAAGATATAAATATCATTTACATTGTCTAGCATGTGAAAAGAATTGAAGGGCTATGATTTATTTTAGATAAATAAAATAAGAATGATATCAATTGGTGAACCAAACATTTAAATAAAATAAGCTTAGAGTTAAAACCTGGCCACATTCCCCAGTATTCATTATAGTTCATGTATTTAAGTTATTTGATATCCGTGTTGTTGCGAATTAGAGTATAATATATATATATATATATATATATATATATATATATATATAATAGAATAAAACTTTTAAGATTTGGTCAGTAGAAATAATAATAGTTTCCTACAATGTGGAACTTACTAAATGAGTGGAAGTTCAAATCCAAGAAATGTAGTATATACAAATATGAATATTAATGTCAGTTAAATTAAGTGCATTCCTCTAGAAATTTTTTAAGCGAAGATAGATTATTTAAATTAAGTACAGTGAGTTTGTCTCATAGGCTTGATCTAGCTTTGTTTCAAACAAAGCAGCACAACAATGTTTAGTTGTCGTAAGGTTACATTAATTTTGGAGTGGCAAATTATCATATGGGAAAAAATCAAACCAAAGAAAAACACAGATGAATGAAAGGAAAAACTTTGTGAAATATGGTCTAAAAAGAAAACAGGGAGCAAAGATATACCTCGCCCTCCAATAATTGCATATTGAATCAAAAAACATCATCACTTTACAGGCTGACAAAGTCTCATAGCCTGCCAATTCGAAAACATATTGTTGCTCCCGCAGCGCGAATGGTAAGTGATTCGAGCGGTACATATTCAATAACCATTGTTTGAAAGCGCTACAAGTAAGAGGAATGTAGTAAGGGAGTTTGTTTATTGAGGGGGTAGATCGGTTTTTAATACAAGAAAAGTGGATAAAGAAAACATTACCTATACTTTAGACAGTAGGTGGATTTAGTTTCGGGTTTGATGTTAGATGATATATAATTTTACGTAATTGTATAAACAAATAATCGTGTTTAGGTTAGACAATTGGCCATAAACATATGCATATTTACGGAAAGATACAAACATTTACATACATACATGTGTGTACACACATACACACACCCCTATATATAAGAGTAATTCAGTTAAATGGACAAAGTCGGGGAAATTTTTTGAACAAGGACTACGCCTCAAAATGTTTGGTCTGAAGTAAAAATAGTAACAAAATACTATATTAATATAGCATTATCTATGTAGATGCTAAATTAAATTAGTACTATATTTAAAGAAAAAAGACTATAGTTGCAGCATATGATATATAAATATAGCATTACTTTGTCCCTCAACCTAAATTTTTTGACCTGCATCCTTGGTTTTAAAAAAATCCTAAACTATTTCCTTTATAAATTTTTTGACCTGCATCCTTGGTTTTAAAAAAATCCTAAACTATTTCCTTTAGCCATATATACATATATGTATGTATACATACATACATGTATGTATGTATGTATACATGTATGTATGTATGTATGTATACATGTATGTATGTATGTATGTATGTATACATGTATGTATGTATGTATGTATACATGTATGTATGTATGTATACATGTATGTATGTATGTATACATGTATGTATGTATGTATGGATATATATATGTATGTATGTATGTATATGTATATATGTATGTATGTATATGTATATATGTATGTATGTATATGTATATATGTATGTATGTATATGTATATTCTTAAATTGAGCAGATGATGCATATAAGGAAGTGCATGTATCTTTAGAAAAGAAGCATACAACAATCTCTTATTCAAAATTTGTACCATGAGCATAAGCTATTGTATTAGGAACAAAATAGAAATTTCTGTTTCACTTAGATTGAAGGACCAAGAATCTTTTAAAAGCCGAGTACCTGATTTTATACCATGCATTAAAACAATGATGAACCTCTTCTCCATAAGATTTTCTGCTTATGATCCTGCAATTTTTTTAATCTGCAAGCAATAAGCTAAGTCATTTATATTGAACTTACTTGTTTTTAATGATGTGTATAACATAAACTACATTTCAAAATATATTTCAGATTATAGGTATCAACTTCAACAGTTGTAACCTTTCGTTAGTTTTACCATGTAGATTAAATGAGGATCATCATGTTGAAACCATATTTAGTTAACGAAATAATTTATATGTTGTAAGTTTAGAATCCACATTTCAATATATAAATATAAATAGTTTATAATAATGTTGAAATGTAGATTTAATGTAGTTTATAATAATCGATTTAACGAAAGGTTACAACTGTTGAAATATATTTAGTTAAGTATTTAACAATTCGATGTAATAAGATAGGTAATATACAAAACTCAAAATAACGCTGATGTGTCAGGTATTATTTATCCAAAGCTAGAATTGTTACTGGATTGTAGTAATAATGAATTCTTGGTAACTATAGTCATCTCGATTAAAAATCCCATGGGTTTAAGCAAAGAAATATAGCAACCATTACAGTCTGAGAAGACGATAAAGCATTGTTGAAGTACAATGAATTTAGTCCTTGGGATATTTGAGGAATTGAATTTAAATTTTCATTCAACAATCTTATATGATCAAATATTTAAAATAACTTAAAATTTGATAAATTAATTTTGTACATGTGAAAATCTGGATGTAGCAAGTTCAAGTACTCGAACAGCTATCTTATTTTAAGTAGGACAATTACTTCATTTATCTAAATTTATTGGACATTAAATGTACTTACCAAAAAACGAATGCCAACATGTAACATCCTTCAAAAAAAGATCTAATTGCAGATAGTTTAAAACTAATTATTCAAAAAATGTAAAGATCCAAATGACCTTGACATGATGTCAGATTGCTTCGATGATATTAATTTGCTCGGTTTTATTTTACATTTTCCATTATGAATGATTTCAACTATGATTTTGAACTAAATGTAATCCATAGAGGGACTTTTGTAAGGGTCTCACTAATAAGAAGTTTATTGTTACTTTACATACAATTTCAAATTTTATAATTTTTACTTGGAAATATTAAGGATGTATGAGAAAAACAATCATCTGGTCCAGGAGGATTGTCAATAAGTCCTTCAACATGGAGTTAGGCATGAGGACAAATGCCTTAGTTATCAGCGATGAAGTAATGTTGAACCAAGTTCATCTTGATGCATAGATGCACTTTCCACGTTTAAGCTGATTAAAAGAGGATAAAAAGTGTGCTATTTTTAGGTAAGAAAAATATCGCTCAGTTATTAAAATTGCTCATGCTAAGAAAAGTATAAAGTAAGTAATAAACACAGAAAATCAAACTGTTATTGGTATTTTATAAAGGTAAAAAAGCACTCAAATAGTTACTAATCATAAATAGGAAATGCAAATTAAATTCAAGTGCATATGTCCTCTGAGTTGCGCATTATAAATTAAAAGAAAACACTGTAGCAAATATGATTTTCACATAGATAGTGAATATTGTTAAATACGATTTGAACTAAATGGAATTTTGGTTAAGCTTCCAAATGTAGTAGTAATATGAATATTTTTAGTAATACAAATTAATATGTAAGTAAATAGACATAGAATACATAAAATTATATTGAACATTTAACTTATAATATTCAGTCTAACAGGTTGATGTTATTAATAACACAATTCACACGACATCCAAAAATGCTTTAAAATTGGTACTTTTAAACATAACAATGCGTCACACAATCAGTCATAACTAATAACTAATTTTAAATATGCCAAAAAAGGAAAGCAAAAGAAATCTTAAAAAAAAATCAGTAATGGTGTTAGAACAAAAGAGAACATGAGAACTTACCCATCCAAGCATAATGAGTTTGGAAACCCACAAAATCAACCATCAAAGCAAATTTAACTTAGGAGCCCATCCAAAAATCATACGACTTTATAGTTTCTGGGTAAATTCCACATAATAAGTGATGTAATAGTATGATTTACTCTTGATCAAAACCCACTGGTTATAAAAATTTCTTTATATAAAGAAAAACTAAACATTAACAGTACAAAATTGGAGTTTATAACATCCATAAGCATTCAAACTATGCCTTGTAAATATTTTGGTTTGTTCAGATTATAACATCCATACAGAAGGAATTTAGGAAGTTGGGTATGAGAATAAATATACGTATAATGAAGCTCCGATCGAAGAAAAAACAATCGGCAGGTTTAAATTAGAGCCATGCGCAAAAGCAGTCAAGCCAAATAGGGTTAAATCAATACAATTAAGGAGAATTACGGAAAAATTACGGTGAATGAGAAGTAGATTGGATGGTTGAAATTACCTTTCACTCTAAGAAAGAACGCAGTAAAGGTGGAAAAAGACAATTAGGGAAGGAGCATCCTATACATACAGGAATAGCTTGGTTTAGAATCGACTTGATGCAGAGAGAGTCGAGTAGAAATGAAGTGAGTGGATAGGTCAACATTAATGGTGATTAAAGACTCAAACTAAGGAGGCACGTGAATATTTAAGGCTTGGATGAGTAAGGTATAATGTAAAAGCTGTCTACAAAATAAAGGAATTAGAAAGCTGTGTACGAAAAAGAAGGAATGAAAAAGCATGGCGATTGAGTTCAAAATATAAACCAAAATGGAGAATGAAGAGAGGAGCTAGAGGCGAAGAAAAGGAAAGTAGAGTCACGACCGTTCAGTTTACAATTCACAGCATGGGGCTTTTGCTCTCTTGAAATCATAGTATAGTACAGATAATAACTTTATACCAAAAATATTATTATTCTGAAAACATGCTGATAAAAAAAGAGCTATAGTAATCATAACTCCAGTTTTCTAATGAATTGTTCAGGTTAGTCAGAAGTCATAAAATTTTAAAGATGTTTATTCATAGAAACATTTCCTTTGCTCTAATTTTCAAAAATCAAAACAGCATGACATTTACATGAAAATGGAGTACAAGACGGGCCAGAAGAATTTCACTATTTCATCCAATGAATTCTCAATTTTACTACCTTAGACAATAATGAATTAGATATGAAATAACAAATATAACATCTTTTCCTTGAGTATCTCTGTAAAACAGAGTATTGAAAGAAATATCATCACTAAAATAATCTATATCATCTAACAAAATTGATCAAATCATACTTAGTGCTCATAATGACAACATAAATCACAAACGAAATATAATATAAAAAATGAAAATTGCCTGAAATTCCTACAATCAAAGAATTATGAGTTTTGCATATGATGCAACAAAAGTATCCAAAAATGTGAATTCTAGAAAACATGCAAATAGAATGAACCTCGTTGACACTTTCATACACTTTTATTAAAGAAACACAGAATATTATGCTTGATTATAAGAAGATATTAAGAAAAAATTATGATTACACAACACATATCGAATAAAAATTGAACCTTATGTTATAATAAAGTAGGCTGTTAAATATTCATGATGTAACCAAAGCATTCGTATTTTCAACTGGTATCATAGGATTAATATAAAATAACATGACTCAATAAATGTTGTGATAATTGTTGTAGCAGCTATTAATAACATCATTTAGTCAAACGAAAGTAAGTAATATGGAATAAGTTTCCACACAATAAAATAGTATATTGTACTTAAAACCAAGGTCAAGCAATGAGAAAGTATATCATATTTAAACCACTACATTTCTATAATCAAGAAACTTGTAACAATATAAAACCAAAGCACTAATTGGCTAAGTGAAAAACAATATGAATTAAATTTACATAGGGATCTAGCAGTGTTTATTCAAATTAATGCAAAAGCCTCGATGTCAATTAATATGAACAATCAATATTCAGAGTCAAATATAATTAAAAGATCATGGATTTAGATACATAAATAATTCAATAACTTCGATGACAATATTTAAGATAGTTATACCAAAGAATATAAAGATTGAAAATAAATTTTCTTAAGTGTAGAACAATGTTAAATCAATATTAAAGGTATGTGGTTCCAATTGGCTGATTACTATTATAAAAAATTGCATATGTATACAGTATAGTGATAAAGAATTTTAGATTATAATAGAAATTATATAAACAATGCTCAGCTCAAAACTGCTGTGAGCACTCATGCGTGAATAGTTGTTTTTTCCGTACTATGGAACATCAAATGCAACAAACAATCAAAAATCTAATGAAATTAATGTAATGGGTGCTAATTAAAAAGCAGTTAATATACAATACACTATGCAGATGTGTATATATACACATTCATACATATGTATATGTGTGCTCGCTTGTGTGCATGTATGTATATTTAAATATGTATATACATGCATACACACATGTGATATTGACGCAATAGGTAAGTAGCATTGCAAATTTATATCATGAAATCTAAAACACGATAATGAGGTTTGCAGCTTGAGTTAACATTTTGACAATTCAAAAACTTTACCAATGGAAAAATAGTGAATTATGAGACCACAAAATATGATACATCAAGTTCAAAAATGATAGTCAGGTGCATGAATTACTCTAATTCATTACATGAAGGTCCTATACCACAAACCCTAATCATAAATCAACATAATCAAGTAGTTTAAAAATAACTTCTATACCTCAAACCATTACCCAAAATCTTTCCAATCAAAGAGTCTAAAAATCGCACTATCCAAAATCATCAGCTATTCCAACTAGTCCAATATAATAAAATTACCCAAAAGCATGGATAATAGAATGAGAAAAATAATATTAATTAAATGATACCTATTGTGTAAATATTCAACTCTTGAAGGTAGTTGATGGAGCAACAGATTTTATTTTGAAGAAGTAGCTGATAAGGTAAATTAGCAAAATGACGAAAAGGGGCAAAAATTGGTAATGAAAGCATTATAAATAAGGATTGAAAATTACCTGAAATTCAAATCGATGGTAAGACAAACATGGAAAAGGGAAGAAGTAGGATGTGTCTATACATACGTCGGAGGATGATGGTTGTTGAAAGCTGAGACAATCCATCTTCACTGCCTTAGGTAGACAAAAAAGTGAGGAAAGCGAAGCAGGGTGGACAATTTGGGGATCGATGTAACAATTATACGTGAGTTATTAGTAGAAAGAGGCCAGATGAGGCGTAAAAATGTCGCGTGAAATAGATTTGTAAGAGGATGAAGAGGATAAAGGAAGGGACAACAACCTATACTTTTTTTGGTCTAAGGAGAAGAGGAGAAGAGAGCAGCGGTTGGTTAAAAAGTGTTGAATGTGGAGACGGTTGAGTTTAAAATTTGAAGGAGGCCTTCTGCGCATTAGAAACCGAACTTGGTAATAGTACTATAGCATAGATAATCCCATCTTATTTAGCAACAATTAAATCGTACTTCTTTTAAAATAGTTTAATTTCCATCGTAAACCTCTTAGTAAAAATTCTCAAAAATTACTGAAATTCACTTTTAATACGTTATCTAACATATATAAATTTTAGATCCAAATTCACCATATAATAATTGAAAATAAATTTCTAAACCCAATAATACAGATTTTACTTTGAAAATTCATATTAAATTCTCCATGGCCTGGAAAATCCTAAAAATTAAAACCCAACTTCAAAATCATGTTTATCTTAATATAAATTTTCCCGTTCCATTCTAGAATCATTTGCTATCGATTTTGCCTTAAAACCGTGCATACACATATTTAAACAGTTTGATATTAAATCAAACATGTTATAAAACCAGGCAAATCATCATTTAAGTAATGATAAAATGGATTAATTCATAAAGCCAAAAACATATGATTAAAGATAAAATAGATATTATTATGATTATTATTCACCTTAGTTTGGATAAGGAAATTGAAGATTGTTTGAGATTGATTCCCCTAGCTTGAATCCCAACCATTTATAATCCCATTAGAGTTAACAAGCATGACCTCTAACTTTATTCATCAATCTCAATCTCATTATCACTCTACATTATTCTATTTAATTTATCTAGTTAAATCTTCTAAATAATGTTATTAAAGATTAGGGATGTTACAGTCACGGTTGAATTCGACCTCAGTCAAATAAGGTTCTAGAAAGTAGCTTGTGTTCTGCTTGGTGGGGGTGGAGGTGAAGCTGGATGAATAAAGACCTCCTTAGATTGATGTAGTACTAAAACAGTGGTAGCCTATGAGAATGATGCTAGGAGTTGTTGCAAAGGAAACTACAGTTGAGATCGAGATGGGGAAAGGCTAGAATAAGGACCATGACGATCACGCGAGTCTTGTGCCTTTTCAATTGGTTGTAGGATTCTTTCTCATCTACGTGGCCCTTCTTTCTATCTCTTTCCACCTGGTAGTCTCCATCAGCTTGGCGCTGTCTTTCTTTCTTATGTGCTCTCTCCTAGTAACAACCCAATAAGATGTAATGACCACACCTCTATACCCATATTATTGAAGAACAATATAAATAATTTCGTCTAATAACATCGAGAATACGGCTTGTTAAGGGTAACCAAATGTGAATGTATCTTTAAATTAGCACTAAGACGTCATACTTACTATTTTATTAAATATTTGAAAAAAAATTGATGTGCATAGTCTCAATCTAAATTAATAAACACACCAATTTCTCAAAATTAGAATAATATATCATATAAAACAAGAGTCATAGTTTGCAATGGAAATATATATATTATATAAGAATATATACTACTAGTCTACAAAATATGATACTAGACCCACATATTATACATCTAGTACAAGTCACTATCTCAAAATATACATCCCATATACATACACATAATCGTACATGAGATAAACTGAGAAGTCAAAAATAGTTTATCTTTATGCTTGCACACCCACCCAAAAGTCTACATGTCCTGGCCTAACCTGAGTATTACATAAAATAATAAACGAGTCGGATTATCTCTAAATAAAAGGGTGAGAACAAGATCTAACATAAGGATATATGACATTATAATAAATAGAGATGTCATATAGATATAACAAGTTACTGGAATAATTTAACTCGAGATCCATCTCAAGACATAGGAATATTTTGATCATGGAACACATAATAAATCACAAAGCATAGAATTCCATAACAAATAATAGTATCTTAAAAATCTAAGAACATCTAATCCATATCGATCATAATAATTGTCCACACCAAGCACGGTGATTGTCCATACCATAGAAAAAAAATCCAAATCATTACCGACCTGATCCCAAGGATCGTCCATACCATGGAGAAAAACCCACCTGATCTCAAGGATCATCCATACCGATCAAAATAATTGTATAAAATACAACTCAAAGACCTTAGAAGATATAACTCATACCAATTGTAGCGACCCAACTTTCTATCACCAGAAAGTCACATCACTATTTAAAAAGAAAGGGATAGAAGAAGAAAAGATAAGAAAAGAAGAAACACAACAACATCAGATACTCACAGTGGAACGAATGAAATATAATATATCACATTAAATATTACATAGTATCATATTACATCAGAGTACACAACTTATACAACACATATTAGACAGTCATAAACATCTGTCTAACTATACAACTCAAATACACAAGATACAGATATCATGCAAACACAGCGGAACCATAATATATCTACACGTGGAAGCCTTCTGCTCCATATCTCCTCCAGAATTCGTCAAGCTAACCTGAATCCCTCGACTACTCATACATAATATGAGTACCCAAGAGTTTAATAAAACAGAAAATAAACATTCGGGTCAGACAGGGGTCTGGTGTGAGTAAACGGGTTAAAATTGCTTAACTTTAGAAAAACCTTTGAAAAGAAAAGGTATCACATAAGATTTCCGACACATAAACATGGAAAAGTTTTTTCCTTACGCTAACCAAAACATTTGATAGGAAATCCAGTGATATTATAATAGTGTCTAGGGTTTTCAAGTAAATAGAAAATAGCCGAGATTGTTACATTTATTAAATTCCAGCTACTAGCCACAAAAGTGGATAATACAAACAAAACCGTAGGGTCTCGTAGGAAGAATGGGTTTCCATAAATGGCAGGGCTACCGGGGTACCGCCCGTCACAGTAGCGAGGATTACTCCCAATCCCCTGCATCACAAAGCCGGGACCATTCCTTACTGAACAGTCCCGAGTAAGATCACCCCGTGGTTGGCGCGACCAACCACCCACTAAGCCGAAATAAAAAGGGACATCTGGACATGAATGACCTCACCCTGAAATGGGTGCTACCCACCTAGCCTTGTTGCACCTCCCCTGTTTTAGCCATTCCCGGTTGATGAGGCTTGCGGCTGCGATTACCTTTATAGAACACATCTATTTTAGAATGCTCATCGTCCACCTAACGATGTTCTGAAAGCATTCAATCCATACAAGTTCGTTTCGGATTCGAACGAAACCGAAGGCACTATCTCATTGCACTCATTTTGGAATCACCCTTAGAGTCAACGGCCATAGCCCTTGCACTCTGAATCACTATCTCGAACCTATAAGTACTATCTCCGTCAAACTCATTACGGAATCACCCTCAGAGTTATACTAACGAATAGTTCTTACACTTCGAGTCTTCACTAAGCTCCACTTGGATTCACGACCTAACGTTTAATTTGGATCGATGTGTTTTTCGGATTATCCAAATACGGAAATCCGATCCTGGTCTCACCGAATCCAAACGGCATTTTAATGTCCAAGTTGTTTAAGGGTTTAAACAGTTAAACTTATTTTCAGGATGATATAAACAAATAGATGAATCACATTATCACAATAGATAATTCAGATCAACCATTCATCTCATAAAGCAGCATATCACATATCATAGATATCATACCCAAATCATCCAGTATCAACCAATCACCCAATATCAATCATCCAATATCAATCAATCATCCATAAGCAGAATTGATTAACTCTTAATCAATTGGATTACCTTAATCCTTCTTCATTAGTTTATTCCAAATAAATAAATTAATCATCTCTTATTAATCTTCTTAACTAATCTTCTTTGATTAATTATCCTTTAATTACATTCAAGAATTATCCTTAACCATATACAGTAATTAACCTTTAATTACTATCATTAATTACAATAATCAATGATCCTTCATTTGCTTCCATTAATTAATCAATTATAATTAATTACATTAAATTTCAATTAATTACTATTAATTAATCACACTTAAACTAATCACTTCCATTAATCAATCTTGATCAATTAATTATATTAACTAATGATCTTTATTAATAATTCCTTTTAATTAATTTTATAATTAACTTGTAATTAATCATCTCATTAATCATAAACATTAATTAACAACTTGTAATTACTTATCTTAATTAATTAACTTCTTAATTAATTATATTAACCCTTTGATTAATTAATCTAATTAATTAGTCTTTAATTACTTCATTAAGTAATTATTATTCCATTTAAATTAATTAATAAATCCTTAATTAATTACTTTATTAATTAATTACATTTTAATTAATTACACTTAGTAATTAATCTTAAATTAATCTCATTAATTAATTAATTAATTAATCACATTAATTAATTAACTAAAATTAACTAAGTAATTAACCATTAATTACTTAACAAGTAATTATCTTCTAAATACTTACATTAGATGATTACTCTCTTAAATTAATTACTTTTACAAGTAATTAATCTCATCATTAAATAATCCTTAATTCTTAAATTAATTAATTGCTCCACAATTAATTAACTCAAAACAATTAACTTAATTAATCCTTAGATTAATAACATCATGTGATTATCCATTAATCACTTCCATTTAATTACTCCCATGAGTAATTTCCATTAATTACTTCCATAAGTAATTTCCTCTTTTGCTTAATTACATTAAGAAATTAACCATTAATTACTTCATTAAGTAATTACACTTAATTAATTCATAATTAAGTGATTATTTAAAATTAAATAAATAATTAACTAATCATTTAAGATTAATTAAATAATTAATTAATTAACTTCTTATATTTCAAAATCCTTAATTAATTAAGAAAATCATTAATCTTAATTAATCTTTACTTATTAACAAATCATATTAATGAAGTATTCTTAAGTTCATATCAATAATAATTTAACCTTATTTATCTTCATAAATAAATTATTTGAAATTAATCAAATTTTAATAACTTAAAAATAAATTATTCTATTTGGTTTTCAAGATCATAACAATAACCTTATTTGAAAATAAAGCATTTAGAAGTCAAATTTAAAATTTAAAATACTTTCATTATCTAATTTAAATTTTATTCATCTTCAATATAAATTTGAAAATTTAGTTATTAAAAATTACTTTAAAATTTACTTTAAAACTTACTTTAAAACTTTGATTTATTAATTAAATTCAAAACACTCTTTTAAATTGAGATTCAAAATTTACTTAAAATGATTACTTTCAAAAGAAATCACCTTAAAACATTTTAAATTTTGAAAATAAATTTAATTATCACTTTTAAAAGTTTGAATTACATTTATTCCAAAAACAACAAGTTTTAACCTTGTATTTTGTTCCTTTTATAAAACTTGTTTATAGTTTCATGCTTGATTTCATTTATTTCCAACAACAAGTTAAATTGGCACTTTAACATTATACAGTACTATCCAGAAAAACACACGACCAAAATCTCGAGTTAATCACGGTAACTACACGAGCCTTCCCCGAGCTAAAACCTAGACACTCTTCTTCGAGTCGATCTCCAAGAAAACGTGAGCAAAACTTTGGGACGACCTTGTCTTCCCCAAATCATAATTCACAGTGCACACAAAAGTGCACGGTGCACCTACCCCATTGCCTCCGGCCGCCGTAGTTCGTCGCGACCATCGTCGACGGTCACAATATCACACGCGAGCATGAAACCAAACCCAGATCGGACGAAATACAATCGAATCGAAATTTCGACCCAATGCTCGAAAAGCTAAAACCAAATTCGCCAGAAAAATTCCCAAATCGCCGACAACTTCCACACCGATGATCTTCGCCGACCTCCCCATCGAACACCTCGTCCACGAGCTTCATCCTCCCCAAAAGCCAACACCTCCGATCCTATATCCAAGTCGCAAAAGTCACGACAGTCAAACCCACCCAAAATCAAGCTTAAACCCTAGTTTAAACGAATCCAAACAAATTGGCCATGGGAAAAATTCATGCACATTTTTCCCTTCATCCTCATTACACAAACTAGCCTCGTCCATAAATTCGACTCAAAACAACAAGTTGGTCAACGACAATTCACCATATTGCTGAAACCCTTCATCTCCAAATTCCCAATTAAACATCAATTTAAAAATTATGAAATGCATGTTAAAAATCATCATTTCTAACATCTAATCCATTTATACAATCCAAAACAAGAATTAAGGTTACTGATTCTGACATGAATCAAAGATTTACTGTTATTCTTAAATTTTAACTTATTTATTGAAATAAAAATCCTGAAATGATTTTCAAAACAATCATCATCCATTAACAAACAATTATCATTTAACCATCAAAGCCAAATGATGATGTTATTGGGAGATTTAAAATTTTCAATGTTGATCCTGGACTGGGAAGAAACAGATAATAGAGTGACTGTATATATACACAGACCACTACATATATACTTACAAATCTATCAATCCAATAATGTAAATACTGAAAATTTTTATGCAACATCAAGATTAATCACATATCATCACAGGCAATTAAGTTAAATCAAGTTTACTGTTTTTAAGAGGTTACTCACCAATTATATAAGCAGGGCAGGTTTTATTCTTTTTCCTGACTTGAATCCTTAATCTGGAAAAAATGTTTTGCTGATGAAATTGAATCCATGCATGCCTTCAATTTGATGCTCTAAAGGTTGAAACTGTTGTTGCTCCTGATTCTTCATTTGAATTTGTAGAAGATTTGATTTGACGGTTGCATCTTTTTAATTGAATTCAGATTCGATCTTCATTTGAATAACAAGTTGAATGGTTGCAGATTTCAGTCTCATATTTCAGCTAGCAATTTCTTTTTGAGTTCAAGTTTCAGGTTTGATTTGGTTTTAAATTTCAGGTTTTAAAAGAAATTTTCTGGTTTGAGTTAAGAAAAGAAGACAAAGAAAGAAAAGAAATGAGAAGAAGAAAATGGTTTGGAAATTCGAAAGAGGAAAACAATTTTTCTTCGTATGTTTAAATTTTCAAATAAAAGAAAAAGGAAGGCCACTTGTTTTTCTCAAGAATTTACAGTCGTCAGGTGCAGGTTGCGCTTGACAAGAAGCCGGAGAGGTTACGGATTTGGATATTGGCTATGAACAACTAAGGATTTGGGCATGGACCAGGAGCAGTCCCGGATTTGGATATCGACCCAGAGAGGTCATGAATGTGGTTATTTGTTATTGGATATAGCTGGATTAGAACTAGGTTGTCGGGTTCGGATGGACGTGGAATTGGATAAGGATTTGGTTATTGGATAGGAATCGGATGTCGACTCGGAGCAGTCATAGATTTGGATAAGGATGCAGCAATGGCACTAGGATAAAAAGGATTGGATTATGAATCGGAAGGTATGGCTATAGATAACATGTGGACTTCGGACATCGGATTTGAGGCTATTCAAAACACACCTTCCAATAGCAAGGCACATTTTGGGGGGCAAATTTTAACCCCGCCTTTTGGCAAGGCCATGGACAGGTGGATCTAACTGAATTGGCTACTCGCTTGTCAAGACTGGAATACGATAGGTTTAAGTCTAATGGATGGATAGATGATGTAGCGCGCTTGGAAGATGGATATTGGATTGGATGAAGTGGCTCAGTATTGGAATTTGGATGTGGTTCGGTCGAGGGGGATCGTCACAAGTCGATCGGTATGGTTGAAGTGGCTCGGTGGTTTGATCGAGGAGGATCGTCACAAGTCGGTCGACATGGCTGAAGTGGGTCGGTGTTGGAGTTTGGACATGGTTCAGTCGAGGAGGTTCAGCACAAGTGGATCGGCATGGTTGAAGTGGCTCAAGTTTGGCATAGAGTTGTACTGGGGTCGACATCAGGGTGGATCGGCGTTGGTGGGTCGGTAGATGTCGCTCGGTGAAGGATGGAAGCTCGTATCTGGATCGACATTGGTGGGTCGGTAGATGTCGCTCGTTGAAGGATGGAAGCTCGTATCTGGATCGGCATTGGTTGTCGGCAGGTGCCACTCGGTGAAGGATGGTAGCCTGTATCTAGATCGGCATACTAGAGTATGGAGTGGTTCGGCATAGGCCGGTCGGCATGTGTGGGTCGGCATAGGTCAGTCAGCACAGATCGGTCGGGATGAAAAGTATGGCTCGATTATGGCCTTAATGGGTCTGGACTACTCAAGAAGCCCAATAACTCGAGATTTGCCTATAAATACAGCATGTGAGTCTCCAGATTTGGGGATCTTCTTTTCGGCTCTCTTGCTTTCTATTTTCTAAGGCTACTCAAACATTTTGTAACCGTAATCGATTATTACAGCAATAAAAAGGAAATTTCTAGAGTGCACGTAGACCGGAGTCAGCCGAACCACTATAAATTTTGTGTCTTTACTGCTTTCTTTTTAATTCGTACTACTCTTCATATTTATACTCCCTACATACATTCTATCTGTGGTATATGCCTGTGATTTGGTGTTTTCATATGGATTTGGGTGTTGGTGACTAATTTTGGCACTAACAGCTGAAATTTGGGTTTTGTTGATTAGGAGAAGAAGAGGTGAGTGGAGTGGCTATCTACTTATATCTACTTGTTTTACTATATAGATTTATGTTTATATGATTATGGAGTTACAAGAAGAAATGATATAGTTAATTTAAGTTTATGTTTATGTTGAAGAAACATAATTACATTTATACATTATTAATTAGAGACCCTCATTATGACATCTGAAGAAGTAAACAAGCTATGAAATAGTTTTTGAGTTAATTGAAGGATGGTGTTTGATGTTATGGATTGATTTAAGGCTAATTAACTATTATAATGATGTACGTATGTGTGTATACATCATTAGTTAGTATTAATTAAACCATTTGATTAGGTTTTAGAAAAGTCAATAAGTAACTAAAATTTCCAATGGTCATTTAATAAATGATATTTGATGACATGAGCATATATTTAAGCAGTAAACACAAAATGATAAATGATGATCGATGTGGCATGAATGCTTACTATTTGAGCTTTCTGCCCAAGAGTAGCTATGATCAGTCGATCGATCATTGCATGGATCGAGTAGTAGCAGATTAGCTTAGGCAATAATCCTTAGGAGTGAGCAAATTATAGGTATTTTTTTCTAGTTTCGAATGCGATCCAACTTGAGGCTTTAACATGACTTTAGGAGGGCTTTGGGCTACTTGAGAAAGTGGAATGTAAGATGAGGCATGGGACTCAGATGCAAAATCAAAGTAATGTATGTGTGATATATCGATAATGGTCGATAAGGTGTTTGGGTATACGGTCAAGGACGTGATTGAGGCGAGGGACATGAGATGTGACATATTCTTGCACCAAAGTAGTGGAAGATCAAGATGGTGATCAAAGAATGATTGGACACTAGGTCGATACCATGATCAGTTATACAACCATGTACTATAAGCGTGTACGATTGAGAGAGGCATACGATGAAAAGGGATTGGTAGTAGATTCAGGAAGATATGCGTGCACGTGACGACAAGTGATTGGTATGAGTTTGAGCATATGTGTGGATAGACGGTTAGATTAGATCTCATAGTTCAAGCGATGTTGTTCTTGAGAGATCCGTTGGGTTCAACGTAAGTGCATGACGAGAGAGTCATGGAAGGACACCATGGTTTGAAGCGCTGTTGTGGTTGAGAGGTCCATTGGGGTTGAACCAAGTGCATGACGAGAAAGTGCTAAAGTATGAAAATAGATTTGATTTATAGCATAGTTGCAATGCTACATATTAATTTATACATTCATTTTCTTGTTTCAGACCAAACCTTCAGGAGGATCTGAAGCCATGCTTAAGGGATACTTGTATCCAATAGCAATAGTTTAGATATAAATGCTAGGGAGCACGTAGTGATAGTGATTTTCGTTAGTGCCAAGAGAGCGGTATAGGTATGAATAGGGGTGCCTATGTAGTAAAGAGTCATATGAGGACACTTAGTTCTCTTCGTGGACTCTCAAATGATAAGAATGTATGTAAATCCAAAGATCACATAAGGTGTATTTTCTCTATAGATATTTGTTTAGTATAAGACGATGGTAGATATCGGCTATTTGGACTTATTATTCAGGAGCGATACATGAGTATGTATAATCGATTATTTGTAGCTATAATTACATAGTAATAATTGTTCTATAATTTATGATATATAGTGTTGACACCGTTTGACCTTAGGGGTTATCACTATCCCTACACTAGCTAACATGAGTATTATGACATCGTTCTTAGAGGCGCATAGGATTTTTTAGTATTTGTATTACAAGCATATGCTGATTTTTTAGTTACAAAAGAAGGGCAGGCTGAGGTATGATTCTCTATCCTTGGGACGGGTTTATATTACTCGTTTATGGGAAGTCTAGATTACCACCGAGCCATGTTCGTGAAGAGGACGGACTATGCCTTAGTAGCTTCCTTTTTTATATATGTATATAATTTCGATATACATTATTTTGAGATAGTTCTCACACTAGGGTTTAAGTTTAACCTGCATTTTTTCTTTGTCTGTTTATGCCATGATAACTCTTAGGTACTCGATTGAGTAATCTGGGAGTCAGATGCTCTTAGGGAGATGCTTATAGAAAGGCTGAAGCATTTTGGAGGCTTTGTGTCGATATTTTGGATATATATACTTGTTTTTATAGTATTATACGAAAGACATATTATTTGTTTATGAGACTTGTTTTATTAGATATTATGTTCAGAACTCCATGTTAGTCCTGAGAAGTTAGTTTTGATGACAACAACCTTAGAATAAGATTATAAAATACAAATACTAACATTATTGTTTAGATATATATGTATATGCATGATATATATATATATACAGGTACCAAAGAATAAAGACCGTACAGTATAGAGATTCAAGAACCGATAAACTCAAGATCGAAGATATCAAGATTCAAGACTCATGAGTATCAAGATTATCAAGAGTTTAAGATTTCAATATAAGTAATTTAGTCAGGAATTTTTTAAAACTCCTAGAAAAGCACCGACATCTTAAAATCCATTTTATTCGTGGAATGGAATCCATTTCGAGCCCGTTAAAGGGATGGAACTCTAAATAGGATGGAACCTATGAAAAATCTAGTGGCACACTGTTTTGTATCCACTAACTTTTATTCAAATATTTTACAAAATTATATCTTGTTTTCAAAATGATTTTAAAATCTTCATTTTAAAAGAATCAAAAACATCTATCCTGGTTTTAAAATACTTTTAGCCTCAAAATAATCTTTATTTTCAAATCAAATATCCTTGGTTTTAAACTATCTTTTATAATATATTTAACTTTTAATATTTATACTTAGATTTAAATATAAAATTATAGTAAAATTTTATATATACCAAAATATTATTCTCTATACTTATTTATGTATTTTAACTATAGTTAAGTATATTTATAAAGTTTAAAACAGTTTTAATACAAGATAGAAGTTATTTTCAACGAAAAACAAATTACCAAAAATTACTTAGGCATGTTGACAACCCCAAGGGACCCTTGTCGACAAGGTGACAATTTATTTCAAAAGTTTGAATTTCGTCTATTTGTCATATCCTTTAACGAATGGACATGGCTGTTGTTCTACTATAAATAGGGGTTGTTTTAAACGAATTTATACTCATATTTTTCTCTGATTTCATTCCTCTTCTTCTCCACATTTCTTTATATACATTTTTACCATTACTCTGACGAAATCACCATTGAATCTAACTAGATCATCTCTGGTTTGATTCTCTATCACTATCTCAACAAGATCCTAGTGCTATTTAGAGTTATAGACTTCTTTGTAATTAATTAAGTGAAAAAGGTGTGATTGTAGCCTATAAAATCAATCAAGCGAGAAAAGGTGTGATTGTAGCCTGGAAAATCAATTGGGTGAACTTGTTGCCCGTAAAATCAAGTATCTCTACCCAAAGGATTGTGAATCAGGAGTAGTGTACCTCATGGCCTTGAAATCGAGGATGTAATTGTAAGAATTGATTTTGAAAGAAAATCTGTGCTTGTGTTGTGGGATTGGATGTAGGATAACTCCGAACTAGTATAAAATTCGGTGTGTTCTTTCCTTTATTGTTCTGCATCTGCGTTTGATTCTGTAATTATATCTCTGTCTGAATATTGTATACATTTGTGTTTAAATTAATATAAACTTAAAAAGAATTAGTAATTCCTTAAAACACTATTTACCCTCCCTCCCTCTAGTGTTAATTATAGCCTTAAGATCCGTAATTCGCATTTCTCACATTTGGTATCAGGGCAAGGTTTTCAAAGTTTCATAATATGATTTTTGAAAAAGCTTTTAAAATGGCTATGTTTAAAAAACTTGTTAATACTAGTTTAGAAATATTCAGATCATCATTGTCTCTTGAGTCTGCATATAATCAATATTCAAATTCAAGTTGTCTACCAAAATTGTATGATGTGCAGGAAACATGTTTTATAGGTGTTGAAGAATCAATCCACAATGGACAAATTATGCAGATCAATAAGAATAAATGGATACTCGATAGTGAATGCTCTAGACACATGACTGGTAATCCGGATATGCTGAATGATATAATATACAAAGACAGAGGACTGGTTAAATTTGGAGACAACTCAAAAAGATATGTGATTGGCATCGGCAAAGTCGGTAACTCTGAAACTCCTATTATTACTAATGTTTTCCTAGTTAAGAATCTGAAACATAATCTGCTAAGTTTTAGTCAGCTTTGCGATAAAGGATATAAAATTAAATTTGAAAAAGATAATTGTCACATTGAAGATAATAATTCAACCATAATATTTGAGGGAATTAGGAAAAAGAGTATTTATATTCTTAGTATGAAAGTTTCAAATGATAACCTATGTCTTTTGGCAAATACAAGTGACCCTTGGATTTGGCATAAGAGATTTGGGCATTTGAATTTCAAACTCTTATCTAGACTGTCAAAACATGATATAGTAAGAGGTCTCCCTAAAATTAATTTTAAAGTAGAAGTTTATGTAATGCATGTCAATTAGAAAACTTAGAAAAAGTTCCTTTAAATTAAAAGATATGATTTCCACTTCAAAACTTCTTGAATTACTTCATCTTGATTTATTTGGTCCATCTCAAATTCAGTCAATAAATCACAGTAAATATGTTTTTGTAATTATAGATGATTATTCTAGATTTACATGGAAAATATTTTTGAAACATGAAAGTGATACTTTTGAATGTTTTAAGAACTTTACAAAAAGGATTCAAAATCAACTTTCTGTAAAAATTATAACCATCCGTAATGATCACAGTGGTGAATTTGAAAATGAAAAGTTTGAGGAATTCTATAATAAAAAGGGAATAACTCACAATTTTTCATTTCCAAGAACTCCACAACAAAATAGGTAGTAGAATGTAAAAATAGGATGATTCAAGTGTGTGCGAGAACTATGCTTTCAGATAGTAAATTACCAAAATATTTTTGGGCAGAAGTAGTTGCTATCGCCTATTATATTTTAAATAGAATTTTAATTAGACCTTTAACTGATAAGACATCTTACGAACTTCTTCACACAAAGAAACCTAAGGTATCTAATTTTAGAATTTTTGGAAGTAAATATTTTATTTTAAATACAAAAGATAACTTAGATAAATTTGATCCTAAATCCGACAAAGGTATCTTTATCGGATATTCTAATAGAAGTAAAGCATACAGAGTGTTTATTTCAAGAACTAACACCATCGAAGAAAAAATGCATGCTTCATTCGATGAAAGTCTAAAAAATTTTGAAGATACAAATGATGAAGAGGATTTAGTCACTCAAAAAGAAGAGTCAACTGAAACTAATAATGAAATTAATCGTCTTAATAAAAAGATTAAACTTTTAAAAGATCATCCTATAGATAATATACCGGGAGATATGCAATCTGTTGTTACAACTAGAAATCAACTAAGTAAAATGAGCAATGTAGCCTTTATATCAACTATTGAACCCAAAAATCCAAAAGAAGCATCAACTGATGATTCATGGATTTTGGCTATGCAAGAAGAACTAAATCAATTCACTAGAAATGATGTTGGGAACTTGTTCCTAGACCTGAAAATAAAATTATAATTGGAACTAAATGGGTTTATAAAAATAAAATGAATGAACAAGGTGAGGTTGTTAGAAATAAAGCTCACTTAGTCGCTTAAGGTTATTGTCAAGAAGAAGGAATAGATTTTGATGAAACCTTTGCTTCCGTAGCAAGATTAGAAGCCCTTAGGATTCTACTTGCTTTTGCAAATTATAATAATTTCAAATTATTTCAAATGGATGTTAAAAGTGCCTTTTTAAATGGATTTGTAAAAGAGGAAGTATATGTTGAATAACCAACACTTTTTGAAAATGAAAAATTACCAAATCATGTTTACAAACTTAAGAAAGCTCTATATGGTCTAAAACAAGCTCCTAAAGCCTGGTATGATAGACTAAGATCTTACTTATTACAATCAAACTTTGAAATTGGTAAAGTAGATAATACTCTTTTTACTAAAAGAAATAAAAATGATATTCAAATAGTACAAGTTTACGTAGATGATATCATTTTTGGATCAACTAATTTTGAAATGAATAAAGAATTTTCTGAAATAGTGACAAAAGAGTTTGAGATAAGTCATATGGGTGAATAAAACTTCTTTCTACAATTGCAAATAAAACAATTAGATAATGGTATCTTTGTCAGTCAAGAAAAATATGCTAAAGACCTAGTTTGTAAATTTGGTTTGACTACTACAAGTGGAAAAACTACTCCCATGGCAACCAATGAGTACCTAAGTAAAGAAGATCTCTTGTAACATCCCAGGAATTTAGCCCAGTTTAATTTGATAATTGGATTAATTTTTGAAATTAAATTTTAAATTTAATTATGAATTAATTTGAACATTTTAGAATAAATAAATTTTTGGATTATAAATAGATTTTAATTTGAAATTTAAGAATAAGTATTTACAAGAAGATTTAAAATGCTTAAAGTTAAATATCCTTGGATTGTTTTAATAATTGGATTGTAAGTAATTAAAAATTATTACTTAATTTCAAAAGAATTAATTTATAAAATTAATTAAAGGTAAATTTATTACAGTGATAAATTAGAGGTTTTTTATCAATGTATAATTTTATATTAAATAAAATTTTCTTTTGAAAGATTATGCAAGCATAATTTATATGTATATATATATACACAATATCTAAGTTTAACAAAAAGGTTTTAAAGTTTTTTTTACTTTTAAAATTTCTATGAACTAAGTTGTAAATTAATTAAACTAAAGGACCAAAACAAAATTTATAAATTAAATTCAAGGCAAGGTTAAAAACATAAATATACAAAATTTTACAAATGTTTATAATGTAACAAGTGTCTATTTAAAACTTTTACAAGTGTTAATTGTAATCAATACAAGTGGCAAGCATGTTTTTCCTTTTAATCTAAAAATTACAAAATGTGAATAAGAACAAAATTCATAACACGTATGTAAGAGAAGGAAACAAATTCTCAGTTCATAATTTTTAAAACCTGAGAAACCAATTCGAAAGAAAAAAAACCGAAGAAAAAAAAAAGAAAATCAAAGCACGGATCAAAAAAAAATTCTGGAAATCAAAGATTCAAAGTAAAACAAACTTCAACAACCAGGTTTCAAAGAATAAATTAGTTCTGGATGTCAAGTTGCAAATCAAATCTGGAAACAATGACCTGAATCAAGCACAACAAAAATCAAGACAAGATGAAACCAGATCTACTTTAAATTCAAGTGCAGTGACCAGAGCAAAACAAAATTCAAACCTATTAAAGAAAATAAAGTTCCTGCCCTCTGTTCACACGACTAGGTGAGCAAACACTCTGACCCAGTTTTGATTTCTTAATGTTTGATCTGTATTTGAAGTTTGATATAAATTGTGCTTGAATATCTGTGCGAATATGCTTGCATGTCTTTGTCAATGTATATGCAGACATAGGACCTGCATATTAGCTTATACCCCTCTGTTCATAATTGCAGACATAAGTTGATTCCATAAATTCAAATCTCGTTACTCAATCCATGTTAAAGTTTGATGTTTGAACAAAAATTTAATTTAAATATCAGGATTTAAATTTTAAAAATACTTTTGAGAACTAAAAATAAATGGGTTACTGGGAAATGTATAAACACGGTGAAGAAATCAAATGATCAAAAAAATTCAGTTGATTAAAATCTAAAATTTGATTACATGATCCTGTTTACTTCAATAAAACATGAATTTTAAAAATAAAATCATAATCTTTAAATTTAGGAATTACGAGCATTTGCGAGATGAACGAAATCGACATTTTTGTAAATTTCTAGCGATCACGACAATGTTGAACTTCGAGGTTGTTGTCAGAGATGGCGGGGAGGAAGGTGATCGATGGAAAAATAGTAAACGAATTTTTAGATCATTGTGGTATCGTGTCGAGAGCGATCTAGGGCTTAAGCTCATACTCTTGTACTGGTCAGTAATCAATTTACTGCAGCACCTCAGGTGAATCGAGTGTCATAGGACCAAAGCGAGATGGTGCGTGGTTCTTCGGCGAGCTTGTAGACGAAGTTGTGTAGTATTTGGTGATCTAAGCGTCGTCGTTGATCAATTTTCCTGATTTGGGTTGGTTCGAGGAAGGGGTTTGAACAACTCAATTTTGATTCAGGTCGTTTTCATTAGAAGGAGGTGGTCGGGGAAGTTCAGTGGGTTAACGATGATAAGCCGGAGGTCTTGGAGATGGTCGGTGACGGTTCGATTTTGTGTACATGTGCACATGTATTTGTTTTGTGTCTGGGCTGTTTTAATTTAGGGAAGAAGTTGGCTCGCGTTCGAGCACTAGAGAATAGAGGGCGGGACTCGAAGTTGAACTCGAGAAAATGGGCGATGGGCTCGACTTTCGTATGGGTATCAGCTGCAGTAGAGTATAAAGATAGAAAAAAAACTTAAGTTTTAAAGAAGAAGAAGAATCGAACGTGAAGGGAGAGGTCTCGGGAAAGTTTCTAATGAAATTCGAAGCAGGTAGATGGGTTGTTCGGAGTGAAATTGTGATTGGCCCGGGTAAATTGTTGGGGCAGAAACGGTTCAGCTGTTAAAGGAAATTTTAGTTCACTTTGAAAACAATTTTTGTTAGAACAACTTCGAGTTTTTGATAAAGATGTTTAAAATTACCAAGTCTTTAAAATGATTTAGAATAAATACCACCTTCATTTTGGAAGGTTATTTTAACTTAATAATATTAGAATGTTTTAAGTAATTAATAAACTTTATTTTAAAAGTTTAACTCAGTAATATTAAGGATTTTTTGAAGAGTTTTAAAATGGTTAATTTACTTTTAAAGTTTAAATTAACATAGTGTTAAAGGAAATTTATTATCTGTAGTTAATTACTTAATAAGAGTAATTAAGATAAATCAATTAATAATTAAGTTTAATTAATCAAGTAATTAATGAATGTTTTTAATAAAAATAATAATTACTTAGTAAAAGTAATTAAGAATAAATTATTAAAGATTAAAGATTTATTAATCAAATATTAAAGGTTAATCACCTTTAAGTATAATTAATTAATGCGATTAATTAATTAGGGTGAGAATAATCAATTAAGGATAATTAACTGTAATTAAGATTTAAATTAACAATTAAAAGTTATTAATTTAAGTAAGGAAGTAAGAATGATTAATTAATAGAAGTAATTAAGATTTAATTAATTACAATTAATGATTAATTAATTAAGATAATTAATTAAAGAAATGATTAATTAATATCAATTGTAGTTAATGATAATTAATCATGAATTAAAGATTATTAATGAAAATAATTAAGGGATGATTATTAATTAAGGATTTATTTATTTAAATCTTTGTAATTAATTAAGGATAATTAATCAAAGGATTATTAATAATAATGGTTTGTAATCTGTTAATTATTAGTTAACCATAATTAGCAATTTATTCATAGGTAATGATCTGGTTTAAAATTAATCAGATGTCTTGATGATTTTACTTATGAATGTATGGGTAGTATTGAATGCTGTGAATTATGTTGATATCCCTTATGTGTAATGTGATGCGATATGTTTGTGCTGTGGAATGCATTTATGTTATCTATCTGTGGTTTTGTGTATATATATAAGCGTTATAGATTATACCGCTTATCGATATTTCTGTGTTTGAATCTGTGATGATTGATATTGTTGCACTATTGGGAAAAATCCCTGGACCACACTGTACACACACAAATATGGAGTGCGCGTGGGAATCGGTTTAGTCACAGATTTTAAATTAGTTTTGAATTTAAAATTTAAAATTCAAATGGTTTTTGAAATGGATTGGGTTTTAAGGGAAAAGCTTTTGAAAAGGTGTTTTGAAAATGAAAGTTATTTTAAACAACTTAATAAGATTTGAAATTTGAATAACTTGAAATTTGAAATAATTTAATTTGAGTTTAAATTCAATATTTGAAATTGGAATTCAATGATTTGGAAATTTCGGTTTAAAAGATTATACAAGTTATACAGGGTATTTATATGGGTTTTTAAACCAATATAAAGGTATGATTTTGAAAATTTGAATTTAACTCAAGTTATATTTGAAAGGCCTTAGCTCGTGCAAATTATAATCGGGTTTTTTGGGAACGGAAATGAGTGATTTCAAATAATAATAGCTTTTATATAAGAAAAGAATTTCCAAAATTATGATGAAAGGATTTCAAATTTGAAATTGAATGGTTTTGAAAAGCTATAATTGAATTTTGTAAAAGATAGTTGAACCCTAATTTGAAATTGAAGAAGATTTTAAATAGTGTATCTTATATATATGAAAGATTGGAAATGGAAACTATTTTGAAAGCTATGAAATGAGTCTTTAACTAAAAGACTGGATGGGTTAATCCAATTTGAAATGGAATCGTTTTGAAAAACTATGAATGAACTTTGTTTAAAAGACTTGTGAACCTTATTAAATTTGAAAGGGGTCTTAAAAGTAAATCTTTTGGTTAACAGATTAGATTGTGGAAATTGTTTAAACCGTTGAAGGTTTTTGAAATGAATCTTTTTGTTTAAAAGATTTGTAAATGGTAATTTGTTTAACCATTTGAAAGAAAATTTTTGGATAATAAGTTGTGACTTAACTGAGATCCCATATCCATATGTTTTTAAATATTGCGCTCACTATTTGGTTTAGCCGGGAGAGGACCTTGTGTCATATAACCCATTCCGAATAGTGATACGACGTTATGGATAGCAATTGAAGACCAGTGGTGAAGACCAGATACTTTCGAAAACGAAAGGGTTTCTTGTTGAATGTCTCTTCATCGGCTGATCCCCGGTATAGAGATTCGAGCACCCATTGTGATGGGAAGTCCATACGTGATTAAAAATTATTCGGATTTGCAAGGGCTTCTTCGGAAGTGCCTTTGGTTCTGTTCGAACCCAGAATAGACTTGTATGGATTGTGTGTCTGACGTTACACCTTGAGATGTAAAACCGGTTTCTATCAAATACATTTCTGTTTGGTGGCGGAGATTTATTCTCTTAGCTTAACACCCTTATCTGAGACGTACGAGCTTAGAGGTTATGTAGTTGATGGTTACTAGTGATACATTCCCAATTTGGTAATGTGGCATACAAAGTGTTGTTGATCATTTGTTGATCAAAGCATGGCTTTTGTAAAAAGCGTAGCTTTGTGGACGAGACTTCGTCGGACTTCACAACCCAGAATGGTCGAAAAGGAAGAATGCTGCAAGGTTATTTGGAGGTAGCGCCCCCTGAGGGTATGTTCATTTCCTTCTGGATAGAGGTGGTATCATGGTATGGAGCCCAGATACTTAACCTATGTGGTTGCTGCAAATTTATTACTTTGTGGTTGTTGGCGAATCCCGGGATAAAGGTTGGTTACGACCGAGGGATGACATACTTGTGTCAGTAGTTACCTAGTTACAGAGGTAACCCGGCCTTGTGTTGGCAGAGATCCGGTTAGGTTCTCGGGGCATCTCTCCAGAGGCGTACCCATGTGGCCCAGGAAGTTCCTTAGCCTGACCATTTGTTGGAAATCCAAAGAAACAATACGAGCCCTTTACGGTTGCAATTGTATAACCTGCCTCCTTAGGAGGTAGCTATAGCAGGCATAATATAATGGTACCTATGCTGGCTAAGATTAATATTATACTTTCGAAATGTTTTCCACTATGCACTAATAATAATATCAAAAGAGAATTTTGCGTAGTAAGCATATTTGACTATCATAAGGAGAAATCTCCTCCAAGTCTGCGTTTGCATTGTGTGTGTGGCGGGAGGCCTTATGGTAGTTTCATTTTCTTAAAAGCATTGCGGATTTCAAATTTTAAATTCTTTGTTTGTTTTTAAAGTCCAATTGTTTTCGTTTTCTTATACCAGTCCCATGACTGACCTGGAGTTTATTGTTCCCTTCCTAAACTCTGGGTGCCCACTATTTTCCACACGGGCAGTCTAGAGTTAGGTTTTTCTGATAGTAGATATAGATATCGATCTGGTAGCTCTCAGCTTTCTCTTTATATTCTTTGGAGATCTTGGATATTGGAGTCTTTGGATTCATGGACGACTTTCTTATCTTGGTGAAATTGATGGTGGTTCGAGCTATTTCTGGATTGGTGCTTTGAAGTTTGAGTTGCTGATGCTGTTTTGGAGTTTTTGTTTTCCGCTGCTAGTTCATTTGTTATTCCGCTGTAGCATTATTTTGTATCTATGATATTGTTTCATATTGTATCATTGTTATATCATTGGATATTATATTCTTTTGGAATTGTATATGATATTCATTTCTTTTTCCTCCGCTGTGTTGTTATACTTAATTGTGTTATAAGCTCCGACGAACCAGATTCGACGTTTGGATCTGCGACATTTGAATACAAGTGTCGTATTCGGTGCCGATTTTCGAAGGTCGAGTCAGGGTCGTTACATCTGGTATCAGAGCTGAAGGTTGAAACTTTAGCTCAGGAGTATAACACATTGAGTAACTCATTAGAGATGGGGTGAAGTATACCCTAGAATGAGTATATCCCTAAGATATCCGTTTGAATGCCTCAGTAAATTCTCTTACTATCCACTAATAGTGAGTATGAGTGCAAGAAGAGAACGAGATAGGGGACAGGGGAGTACGACTACAAATGGTCGATACCCTGCAACAGTGGAAACAATTTTTCTCTATCGATCTCCTTTGATTCGTCTTTTCAATTCTTTTATGATTCCTGGCAGCTCCAGGAAGTAGCTTTTATATATTTGCATGGGACATAAACTCTAGATGGGTCAGAATTGTTTGTTTGGATGAATTATTTTTATGGTTGATAGGTATATTTTGGTTGTTTAAACTAAAAGGTTTTGAATTGCATCAATATATCTGTTTATTCTATCGGGTTCCAGTATATTCTAAGAGGGGTTAGTTATCCTTAGAACTAATCAATACCCCTGTGTTCTCGTAGATCTGATGACCCGAGTATCTTGATTCATTCTTGTATCTATTATTGATATTCTGATTTGGTAAGCCAAATGCAGAATAGATATTCAATTTTATCGGAAAGATATTTATCTATCTTTCATCTATTCTTGATTGTCTCCCTTACAAATTTCGAGGACGAAATTTTCTTAAGGGGGGAATCTGTAACATCCCCGGAATTTAGCCCAGTTTAATTCGATAATTGGATTGATTTTTGAAATTAAATTGTAAATTTAATTATGAATTAATTTGAACATTCTAGAATAAACAAGTTTTTGGATTATAAATAGACTTTAATTTGAAATTTAGGAAAAAGTATTCACAAGAAGATTAAAAATGCTTAAAGTTAAATATCCTTGGATTGTTTTAATAATTGGATTGTAAGTAATTAAAAATTATTACTTAATTTCAGAAGAATTAATTTATGAAATTAATTAAAGTTAAATTTATTAGAGTGATAAATTAGAGGTTTATTTATCAATGTATAATTTTATATTAAATAAAATTTTCTTTTGAAAGATTTTGCAAGTATAATTTATATGTATATATATATATACACACACACAATATCTAAGTTTAACAAAAAGGTTTTAAAGTTTTTTTCTTTTAAAATTTCTATGAACTAAGTTGTAAATTAATTGAACTAAAGGACCAAAACAAAATTTATAAATTAAATTTAAGATAAGGTTAAAACATAAATATACAAAATTTTACAAATGTTTATAATGTAACAAGGGTCTATTTAAAATTTTTACAAGTGTTAATTGTAATCAATACAAGTGGCAAGAAAGTATTTCCTTTTAATCTAAAAATTACAAAATGTGAATAAGAACTAAATTCATAACACATATGTAAGAGAAGGAAACAAATTCTCAGTTCATAATTTTTAAAACCTGAGAAACCAATTCGAAAGAAAAAAACTGAAGGAAAAAAAAAGAAAATCAAAGCAAGGATCAAAAAAATTCTAGAAATCAAAGATTCAAAGTAAAACAAACTTCAACAACCAGGTTTCAAAGAATAAATTAGTTATGGATGTCAAGTTGTAAATCAAATCTGGAAACAATGACCTGAATCAAGCACAACAAAAATCAAGACAAGATGAAACCAGATCTACTTTAAATTCAAGTGCAGTGACCAGAGCAAAACAAAATTCAAACCTATCAAAGTAAATAAAATTCCTGTCCTCCGTTCACATGACCAGGTGAGCAAACACTCTGACCCAGTTTTGATTTCTTAATGTTTGATCTGTATTGAAGTTTGATATGAATTATGCTTGAATATCTGTGCGAATATGCTTGCATGTCTTTGTCAATGTATACGCAGACATAGGACCTGCATATTAGCTTATACCCCTCTGTTCATAATTGCAGACATAAGTTGATTCCATAAATTCAAACCTCGTTACTCAATCCATGTTAAAGTTTGATGTTTGAACAAAAATTTAATTTAAATATCAGGATTTAAATTTTAAAAATACTTTTGAGAACTAAAAATAAATAGGTTACTGGGAAATGTATAAACACAGTGAAGAAATCAAATGGTCAAAAAAATTCAGTTGATTAAAATCTAAAATTTGATTACATGATCCTGTTTACTTCAATAAAACATGAATTTTAAAAATAAAATCATAATCTTTAAATTTAGGAATTACGAGCATTTGCGAGATGAACGAAATCGACATTTTTGTAAATTTCTAGCGATCACGACAATGTTGAACTTCGAGGTTGTTGTCAGAGATAGCGGGGAGGAAGGTGATCGATGGAAAAATAGTAAACGAATTTTCATATCATTGTGGTATCGTGTCGAGAGCGATCTAGGGCTTAAGCTCATACTCTTGTACTGGTTAGTAATCAAGTTACTGCAGCACCTCAGGTGAATCGAGTGTCATGGGACCAAAGCGAGATCGTGCGTGGGTCTTCGGCGAGCTTGTAGATGAAGTTGCGTAGTAGTTGGTGATCTAAGAGTCGTCGTTGATCAATTTTCCTGATCTGGGTTCGTTCGAGGAAGGGGTTTGAACAACTCGATTTTGATTCAGGTCGTTTTCATTAGAAGGAGGTGGTCGGGGAAGTTCAGTGGGTTAACGATGATATGCCGGAGGTCTTGGAGATGGTCGACGACGGTTCGATTTTGTGTACATGTGCACGTGTATTTGTTTTGTGTCTGGGCTGTTTTAATTTAGGGAAGAAGATGGCTCGCGTTCGAGCACTAGAGAATAGAGGGCGGGACTCGAAGTTGAACTCGAGAAAATGGGCGATGGGCTCGACTTTCGTATGGGTATCAGCTGCAGTAGAGTATAAAGACAGGAAAAAAAAACTTAAAATTAAAAAGAAGAAGAAGAATCGAACGTGAAGGGAGAGGTCTCGGGAAAGTTTCTAATGAAACTCGAAGCAGGTAGATGGGTTGTTCGGAGTGAAATTGTGATTGGCCCGGGTAAATTATTGGGGCAGAAATGGTTCAGCTGTTAAAGGAAATGTTAGTTCACTTTGAAAATAATTTTTGTTAGAACAACTTCGAGTTTTTGATAAAGATGTTTAAAATTACCAAGTTTTTAAAATGATTTAGAATAAATACCACCTTCATTTTGGAAGGTTATTTTAACTTAATAATATTAGAATGTTTTAAGTAATTAATAAACTTTATTATGAAAGTTTAACTCAATAATATTAAGGATTTGTTAAAGAGTTTTAAAATGGTTAATTTACTTTTAAAGTTTAAATTAACATAGTGTTAAAGGAAATTTATTATCTATAGTTAATTACTTAATAAGAGTAATTAAGATAAATTAATTAATAATTAAGTTTAATTAATCAAGTAATTATTGAATGTTTTTAATAAAAATAATAATTACTTAGTGAAAGTAATTAAGAATAAATGATTAAAGATTAAAGATTTATTAATCAAATATTAAAGGTTAATTACCTTTAAGTATAATTAATTAATGTGATTAATTGATTAGGGTGAGAATAATCAATTAAGGATAATTAACTGTAATTAAGATTTAAATTAACAATTAAAAGTTATTAATTTAAGTAAGGAAGTAAGAATGATTAATTAATAGAAGTAATTAAGATTTAATTAATTACAATTAATGATTAATTAATTAAGATAATTAATTAAAGAAATGATTAATTAATATCAATTGTAGTTAATGATAATTAATCATGGATTAAAGATTATTAATGAAAATAATTAAGGGATGATTATTAATTAAGGATTTATTTATTTAATTCTTTGTAATTAATTAAGGATAATTAATCAAAGGATTATTAATAATAATGGTTTGTAATCAGTTAATTATTAGTTAACCATAATTAGCAATTTATTCATAGGTAATGATCTGGTTTAAATTAATCAGATGACTTGATGATCTTACTTATGAATGTATGGGTAGTATTGAATGTTGTGAACTATGTTGATATCCCTTATGTGTAATGTGATGCGATATGTTTGTGTTGTGAAATGCATTTATGTTATCTATCTGTGATTTTGTGTACTTAGATAAGCATTATAGATTATTCCGCTTATTGATATTTCTGTGTTTGAATCTGTGATGATTGATATTGTTGCACTATTGGGTAAAATCTCTGGACCACACTGTACACACACAAATATGGAGTGCACGTGGGAATCGGTTAAGTCACAGATTTTAAATTAATTTTGAATTTAAAATTTTAAATTCAAATGGTTTTTGAAATGGATTGGGTTTTAAGTGGAAAGCTTTTGAAAAGGTGTTTTGAAAATGAAAGTTATTTTAAATAACTTAATATGATTTGAAATTTGAATAACTTGAAATCTGAAATAATTTAATTTGAGTTTAAATTCAATATTTGAAAATGGAATTCAATGATTTGGAAATTTCGGTTTAAAAGATTATACAAGTTATACAAGGTATTTATATGGGTTTTTAAACCAATATAAAGGTATGATTTTGAAAATTTGAATTTAACTCAAGTTATACTTGAAAGGCCTTAGCTCGTGCAAATTATAATCGGGTTTTTCCGGAATGTAAACGAGTGATTTCAAATAATAATAGCTTTTATATAAGAAAAGAATTTCCAAAATTATGATGAAAGGATTTCAAATTTGAAATTGAATGGTTTTGAAAAGGTATAATTGAATTTTGTAAAAGATAGTTGAACCCTAATTTGAAATTGAAGAAGATTTTAAATACTGTATCTTATATATATGAAAGATTGGAAACAGAAACTGTTTTGAAAGCTATGAAATGAGTCTTTAACTAAAAGACCGGATGGGTTAATCCAATTTGAAATGGAATCGTTTTGAAAAACTATGAATGAATCTTTGTTTAAAAGACTTGTGAACCTTTTTAAATTTGAAAGGGGTCTTAAAAGTAAATCTTTTGGTTAAAAGATTAGAATTGTGGAAATTGTTTAAACCGTTGAAGGTTTTTGAAATGAACCTTTTTGTTTAAAAGATTTGTAAATGGTAATTTGTTTAACCATTTGAAAGAAAAGTTTTGGATAATAAGTTGTGACTTAACTGAGATCCCATATCCATATGTTTTTAAATGTTGCGCTCACTATTCGGTTTAGCCGGGAGAGGACCTTGTGTCATATAACCCATTCCGAATAGTGATACGATGTTATGGATAGCAATTGAAGATCGGTGGTGAAGACCGGATACTTTCGAAAACGAAAGGGTTTCTTGTCGAATGTCTCTGCATCGGCTGATCCCCGGTATAGAGATTCGATCACCCATTGTGATGGGAAGTCCGGACGTGATTAGAAATTATTCGGATTTGCAAGGGCTTCTTCGGAAGTGCCTTCCGTTCTGTTCGAACCCCGAACAGACTTGTATGGATTGTGTGTCTGACGTTACACCTTGAGATGTAAAACCGGTTTCTATCAAATACATTTCTGTTTGGTGGCGGAGATTTATTCTCTTAGCTTAACACCCTTCTCTGAGACGTACGAGCTCAGAGGTTATGTAGTTGATGGTTACCAGTGATACATTTCCAATTTGGTAATGTGGCATACGAAGTGTTGCCGATCATTTGTTGATCAAAGCATGGCTTTTGTAAAAAGCGTAGCTTTGTGGACGAGACTTCGTCGAACTTCACAACCCGAAATGGTCGAAACAGGAAGAATGTAGCAAGGTTATTTGGGGGTAGCACCCCCTGAGGGTATGTTCATTTCCTTATGGATAGAGGTGGTATCATGGTATGGAGCCCAGATACTTAACCTATGTGGTTGCTGCAAATTTATTACTTTGTGGTTGTTGGTGAATCCCGGGATAAAGGTTGGTTACGACCGGGGGATGGCATACTCGTATAGTAGTTACCTAGTTATAGAGGTAACCCGGCCTTGTGTTGGTAGAGATCCGGTTAGGTTCACAGGGCGTCCCTCCAGAGGCGTACCCATGTGTCCCAGGAAGTTCCTTAGCCTGACCATTTGTTGGAAATCCAAAGAAACAATACGAGCCCTTTACGGTTGCAATTGTATAACCTGCCTCCTCAGGAGGTAGCTATAGCAGACATAATATAATTGTACCTATGCTGGCTAAGATTAGTATTATACTTTCGAAATGTTTTCCACTATGCACTAATAATAATATCAAAAGAGAATTGTGCGTAGTAAGCATATTTGACTATCATAAGGAGAAATCTCCTCCAAGTCTGCGTTTGCATTGTGTGTGTGGCGGGAGGCCTTATGGTAGTTTCATTTTCTTAAAAGCATTGCGAATTTCAAATTTTAAATTCTTTGTTTGTTTTTAAAGTCCAACTGTTTTCGTTTGCTCATACCAGTCTCATGACTGACCCGGAGTTTATTGTTCCCTTCCTAAACTCCGGGTGCCCACTATTTTCCACATGGGCAGTCTAGAGTTAGGTTTTTCAGATAGTAGATATAGATATCGATCCGGTAGCTCTCAGCTTTCTCTTTGTATTCTTTGGAGATCTTGGATATTGGAGTCTTTGGATTCATGGACGAATTGCTTATCTTGGTGAAATTGATGGTGGTTCGAGCTATTTCTAGATTGGTGCTTTGAAGTTTGAGTTGTTGTTGCTGTTTTGGATTTTTTGTTTTCCGCTGCTAGTTCATTTGTTATTCCGCTGTAGCATTATCTTGTATCTCTGATATTGTTTCATATTGTATCATTGGATACTATATTCATTTGGAATTGTATATGATATTCATTTCTTTTTCCTCTGTTGTGTTGTTATACTTAATTGTGTTATAAGCTCCGACGAACCAGATTCGATGTTTGGATCTGCGGCATTTGAATACAAGTGTCGTATTCGGTGCCGATTTTCAAAGGTCAAGTCAGGGTCGTTACATCTCTCGAAAGATGTAGATCAAAAATTATATAGAGAAATGATTGGATCACTACTCTATATCATTGCTAGTAGACCTAATATCATGCATGGTGTTTGTCTCTATGCAAGATATCAATCCCAACCTAGAAAGACCCACTTAAAAGCTATAAAACATATCATAAGATATGTTAAACACACCTTTGATTATGGCTTATTTTATCCTAAAATGATCTTTTGAATTAATATCTTACTGTGATGCTGATTATGCTGGTTGTAAATCAGACCGAAAAAGTATAAGTGCAACTTGTCACTTTTTAGGGCATTCTCTGATTTTCTGGTTTAGTAAAAAGAAAAACACAGTTTCTTTATCAACAACCGAAGCAGTATATTTCTGCTGCCTTGGCTTGTTCTCAAGTAATATATATGCAACAAACTTTAAAAGATTTTAGTTTAAATATCTCAAAATCACTAATGTATTGTGATAATACTAGTGCAATAAATTTATCCAAAAATCCTACTCATCATGCTCGAACTAAACATATTGATATCAGACATCGTTTTCTCAGAGATAATATAAGTAAGGAAGTAATTACTCTCGATTATATCAATTCCGAGAACCAAATTGCTAATATCTTAACAAAACCCATAAATGAATCTATATTTACTAAATTAAGAAGAGAATTAGGTATTTGTTCAATAACTAAAACATAGAATACAAATAACAAAGTATAATTAAAAAATTAAATTAAAATAAATCAAATAGTAAAAATATAGGTACCTTGTCGACAACCCTCCTTTGCCCCTATCGACATATAATGATTTTTTTTTCTTTTGAAATTTTCCCACCAAAATTCAAATGGGTGGTTATATATTCTTCTTATTTTGAAATTTTGTTCATTCTATCTGTCCTTTCTCTAATCTAACTTCTGAAAACAATAAAACAATGGCCTCCTCCTTCAAATCAAATAAAAATTCAACCTTTTCGTTCCCTTCTCCTTCTACTGGACCATTTCAACGAACTACGCTTGTATGAGTGATAAAAATGGAGGATGCCTTGAAGGATGCACTATAACTTATGACTGAAATTCAAGTAGTGCAAATCAAAATGGCCAAAAAACAAGAACAGAAGAGAAAAATCCTTAGAAACTTACAAAAGTTTCTAATGGACAATCATGCCAATCCCATCTTGATTGATGAAGAATCTTCAGGTGATCAAGTGCAAGAGGACAACGAGGAAGAAGAAGAAGCCCTCATGGAAGAAGAGCACGCTGAAGATGATGACAAAGTTGTTTGTGTTAGTGAAGTGTGCTTTGACAAGGATGGGAATCTAGTCGTACAACGTGGAAATTTCTGTTTCCACTACCCAAATTGCTCGGTTCATAGATCTCCCATTTTCAAGGACACATATTAGTTTTTTTTCTCTCTTTCTTATCGTTATATGATCTTACTTATGTTTTCTACGCAAATGTAAATATAACAATACATAATTAATAAATGATTTGTGTTCTTAGTTAGGATAGTTAGTAATTAAGGACTAAGTTTTAGTTTTAGAATTAAGTGTTGATTATTTAAGATAACACTATCATTATAATCACATGTCATATAGTATTAGATTAAGGGAGAGTTATATAGTTTGGAATTCGTTTTGTTGTTGACAAAGGGGAAGAAGTATAAAATAGGATAGTTAGGCATAGATTAAGGGGGAGTTATTATTTTTAGGGGGAGTTATTAGGATAGACGTAATATTTTATAAACAAAGGTTGCCAACATTAAAAAGGGGGAGATTGTTAGTCCCTGAGAAGTTAGTTTTGATGACAACAACATTACAATAAGATTATAAAATATAAATACTAACATTATTGTTTAAATATATATGTATATGCAGGATATATATATACAGTACCAAAGAATAAAAACTGTACAGTATACAGATTCAAGAACTGATAAACTCAAGATCGAAGATATCAAGATTCAAGACTCATGAGTATCAAGATTATCAAGAGTTCAAGATTTCAATATAAGTAATTTAGTTAGGAATTTTGTTAAAACTCCTACAAAAGCACTGACATCTTAAAATCCATCTTATTCATGGAATGGAATCCACTTCGAGCCCGTTAAAGGGATGGAACCCTAAGTAGGATGGAACCCTAAGTAGGATGGAACCTACGAAAAATCCAGTAGAACATTGTTTTGTATCCATTAACTTTTATTCAAATGTTTTACAAAATTATATCTTGTTTTCAAAATGATTTCAAAATATTCCTTTTAAAAGAATCAAAAACATCTATCCTGGTTTTAAAATACTTTTAGCCTCAAAATAATCTTTATTTTCGAAATCAAATTGTCCTTGGTTTTAAACTATCTTTTATAATATATTTAACTTTTAATATTTATACTTAGATTTAAATACAAAATTATAGTAAAATTTTATATATAACAAAATATTATTTTCTATACTCATTTATGTATTTTAACTACAGTTAGGTATATTTCTAAAGTTTAAAATTGTTTTAATACAAGATAGAAGTTATTTTCAAAGAAAAACAAATTACCAAAAATTATTTAGGCTTGTCGACAACCCCAAGGGACCGTTGTCGACAAGGTGATAATTTATTTTAAAAGTTTGAATTTCAAAGGAAGTGTCTGTTCGTCATATCCTTTCACGAATGGACATGGCTGTTGTTCTACAATAAATAGGGGCTGTTTTAAACGAACTTATATTCATATTTTTCTCTGATTTCATTCCTCTTCTTCTCCGCATTTCTTTATATACATTTTTACCATTACTCTGCCGAAATCACCATTGAATCTAACTAGATCATCTCTGGCTTGATTCTCTATCACTATCCCAACAAGATCCTAGTGCTATTCAGAGTTATAGACTTCTTTGTAATTAATTGAGTGAGAAAAGGTGTGATTGTAGCCTGTAAAATCAATCAAGCGAGAAAAGGTGTGACTGTAGCCTGGAAAATCAATTGGGTGAACTTGTTTCCCGTAAAATCAAGTATCTCTACCCAGAGGATTGTGAATCTGGAGTGGTGTACCTCGTGGCCTTGAAATCGATGGTGTAATTGTAAGAATTGATTTCGAAAGGAAATCCGCACTTGTGTTGCGGGACTGGATGTTGGGTAACTCCGAACCAGTATAAAATTCAGTGTGTTCTTTCCTTTATTGATTTTACTTTATATATGCATTTGTGTTTGATTCTGTAATTATATTTGTGTCTGAATATTTCATACATTTGTATTCGAATTAATATAAACTTAAAAAGAATTAGTAATTTCTTAAAACACTATTCACCCCCTCCTCTAGTGTTATTTCTAGCCTTAAGGTCCGTAATCCGCATTTCTCACACTCCATATGTATGGAACTGATGTATTTTGACTTTCTATATTAATATTTATTTATCAGCTGCTTCCATTAGTGTAGCCTTTTGTATATTGTTTATCCTATTCCGTTCATGTATACTCAATATATTATATGTTATCATTTTGATGTGAGGTTGTATTGACATGCCTTGTTAGGATGTTTAGGTTTGATTTACCCCAACGGACTATCTTTTTTGGTATTCGGGAGTTAGATGTTGTCATTCAACGTTGACTCAAAGTATTAATGCGAAGGGTGGTCATCACACATTCCAAAGCGAAGACATTTTAACATCAACATCAGGTATTATAACTTCTAGCACTAAAAAATCTTTCTTGGTGAATCATTGTAGAAATCAACCTCTTATTTATGAAGAAAAATATTTGTTACTATATTTTTTGAGTTATTCATGTTTTAATCAATAAATTATAGTAAAGACACTATTATCCTATAATGATCAAGGAAAATGTTATTTTGCTTTTATTGTATTACCTTAGTCTTTGTGATGAAATGTGCCTATACACATGTATATCCACTCTCATGAGATACATTTCTATAATTATTTCATTGTGTCCAACCATGAAGCTTGCTATTTGAAATGAGGAAGGAATTTGAATCAGAAAATTTTATCTAAGGATTTTCTACGGTATGGTTTATTTAAGCAAGTATCTACAATATATGTCATTTCCCCTTTTATTTTGGGTTTTTTACTTCATTCATGACACAAGTTTTCTCAAAATTTCTACCTTATAGTCATTGTATGTTTAAAATATATAAATAACTTTAGAATACATTGATGGCGGTTTTGAATTATTGAAGTTATGTCTAACTTTTAATTATGAGATGCTTTCATCCTTGAAGTGATGTTTGCAGTTACAGTGAAACGAAAGGCAAGTCTAAATTCTAATCCAATTCAGTGACATATAATCTTACTTGGTTTTGAGAAATGCATATCTTCTCATCTGTATTATGAGCACTCTTAAATTAATTTTTCACTCTTTCTATGCTATAAGCATTGTAACTATTAACTACACATATACACAAGCATACACACACGCATACACGCATGCACACATAGTTATCTATTCTATTATGTAAAAAGTAGAATACGAACTATTAATATTATCCCTTCATAGTCAATCTCAAATCATAGACTCACCTCGCATTAGTTTGAGAATTTTTTTATCATTAGCTCCATTAGCTTATTTTCTGTAACAATCAATATTATCACAATTTACCTATTCTAGAAAATCAAGGGTCGCATTCTTCCTTCGGTTATTTGGATTTATTTACTATTATAATATTTCTCATTAACTTTACTATTCTTACCAAAATAATTTCATTTTCTCATATCCAGACTACCATGGCTTTTATTGTATTATAACGACCAAGAATTTCAAGCACACAATATTTAAATATTTGAATTATTTAAATATTTGAATCTTAGATTAAATGTAATTAAAATGATTCGATAAGCATTTTAACCCTCTTTTAAACCATAAGTAATGATGGTAAACTTATTTTGGAAAAAAAATTCCAAAAATAAATGCTTTGAAAATACATCGATAATATGACTGAAAATCATTTTATCGATAAACACCTCTTTAACAATCAAAAGTTATTTGGGTTTTTTTACATACACTTAGTTGCTTAGGAAATTAATAAAATGAAACAAAAACTTTTTACCATTTACGAAAATAAACTTTATGGATGATGTCATGGGTGATGTCATCAAAGATATTTAAGAAATGACCTTTTTGATAATACTTAACTTTTAAGTAAAAGAAGAGAGGTGTAAAGTTAACATGTGAAAAGGAGGCTCCTTTGTGACCTTTAACAGAAGGTAAGAGGTGGTTATGACCTCTTGTAAAACCCTATATAAGGAGAGGCATATCCTTAGGAATAAATCAATAATTCACTAAGCTTGAGATGAAGTATGAGAATTAAAATTAGTGGAAGTGCTTAAGCACTAATCCACTAATTATTCTCAAGCATTTCAAGTCTTAAGTAAATCATCTCCAATCTCTTTTAAACTTTGGATTTAAGCTTAAAACATCATGGGAAGCATGATTAGCAAGTTATAAGTGGAAGAAGGTGAGAGGAAGAGGAGGATCCAAGGGGGATCCGTGAGCATAGGAGGAAGAGGAGGAGGTGTTGCCTTAGTTTAAAAGTGCTAAAGGTTGGACCTTTTGGCTTTTGGCGGCGTTGGAAAGTGGTTCTTTGTTCTTGGGTTTAGAATGGATCTAAATGAGTTATCTCACTATCTTATAAATAAAATTATGTGTATATATATTGTGTGCAAAGTATAAAGTTAAAGTGACATTAACTAAGTAAAGTTATATACCTTGGACCCCTCTTGCTTTTGAAAGCAATTGCTAACTTTATATTGTATAACATCACTTCTACTACCCTACTAAACATGTTTTATGGCCTTGACTTCATGTTTAAATGGTTGTTTAACTTGTATGTTAAATTGTTGTAAGTTTGAAAATGTTTAAAACGAGAATAATCGTTATAAGTACACTTCAGAATCCCTTATTTTCGAGAATTTTCATAAATAAATGGAAAGAAATTATTAAGGGCTTATTTCCATGGTTTTTAAATACCTAAGGGTAGTACTAACTATAAAAATTTGAAGTCTTAAGCCATCTGTTAAAGGTGTTGAAACTAGTTGCAAAGATCGTGCTTCTCAATATTGTTCTAACAAGGACTTTTACATCATTTATAAATACTGTAGTAAGTTGTTTGTGGTCTTATGTGTTTAAAAATGATATTTAAATTTGGTATTATTCTCTAATATCTTTAAAATGTTTTCAATCATGCTTTGAAGTATTTTAAAGATGGTTTGAAGTATAAATATATTTTTTAGTAATTATATATGTATTTTTAAAGTAAAGAGGTTTTATGATATAAACATGTTTTTGATCAAATTATAAATTAATTATTTTCAAGTAATATTTCATACAGATATTTAAAACCTAATCTTAATTATTTTTAAAGTATATATAAGTTTGGAGAAAGGTGATTTGTAGGCTTAACACTAAAAGTCGACGAGGTAGACTTCTCTATTTTTGAGAGTTAAGATTGATGTCGAGGAGGGATGGAGCAAAAGAGCTCTAACCTACTGAGCTTCCCTCTTAAATAAGGAATAGTTAAGTTGGAATGTCGAAAACGTGTTAATCTCGGTGTTTACTTACTTGTTTAATAGGTAATTAACTTTTCTTAACGGTAAAAGCCGACGAAGTAGGCTTATCTATTTCTTGAAGTTAAGATTGATGTCGAGTCGGGATGAGGCAATAGAGCTCTAGCCTATCAGGATTCCCTCTTCAACAAGAAATAGTTAAGTGAGGAATGTCGAAATGGGTTAATCATGTTGTTTGTTACTTGTATATAGAAATCACTAATATTATACTTACCGCTATCAGCCAATGAGTATGTTTGTCTATTTATGAGATTCAAGAATGAAGTGTATAGGCAAGGCTTTGATACAACCAATGCTCTAACTTACCTATTTGCACTCTTAAATAAGGAATGGTTAAGTTGAAATGTTGGAAATGAGTTAGGTATATGAACATTGATTTGTATAAGCAATTGTTTTAACTAGATAATCGATTAGTCATCTATCAAACTTAACCAAATATCATCTTGGATCTTAAAAGCAATGTTTTAAAGATGATATAAATATGAAATGGTTTTGGATTTTTTGTGATAGTTTGTTAATAACATTTGTATTTAACCTTTTTTTGATTATACTTAAGAATATAAATACTTCTTTAAAAGAATGTTTTAAAGGTACACATAAGTGAAATGGTTTTAAGTTTGTAGTGACAATGTTTGAGTAACATTAGACTTAAACCTTTTAAATGGATTTGTGAAAGCACTTGGACCTTTAAAATGAATATTTTAAAGGAAATTATAAGTAAGGAATCTTTCGAAGAAAAAAAGATAGAGAAAAAGTAAAGGTTCAAAGAAAGAAATCTTGTTAATGATTTTTGAGTATACTTATACCATTTGAGATAAGTATATGAATACTTTTTGAAGTATTGAAAGAGTGCAAATGAACAATAGAAACTGATAAACAATGTTTTATTACATAAAAGAAGTTTTGCTAATAAAAGAGGTTTTAATTATTGAAAGATTAATTAAACCAAAAGGGGATTAGAAGTTGCTTATTTGACTTGATCATGCTTTGTGTGACTTGATCCTACTTTGTCTGTTTACTCGTTTATGGAGAACATTTAGTCGTATACTTAATAAAGGCTATGAAGTAGGCTTGTCTATCTATAGGATTTAAGACTGATGTTCATGTAGGAATATGAGTGATAGAGCTCTAACCTACCGACTCTACTCTTGATCAAGGGATAGTGTGAGATGAAAATATCGAAAATGTGATAAGCATACGAGACTTGGTTTCTATATGCGATCATACGCATTATCATTAAATGATGAAATTCATCGATTAAGTCTTGAAGAGGCAGGGATCAATAAATGTTTTACATATCGAAAATCACTTCAAGACTGAGACACATGTTCTATTTACTGGAAGTGGATTTTTTTAAGATGTTGGAATCTATGTAAGGTATCGAGATCTGTTCGAGATGTGGGAATCCAATTAAGGATTTGTGTTCTATTCGAGTGATGAAGACTCATGTGAAAGATGTTGAATGTGACCTCAACATCGAAAATGGCTAAGGACATAGTAGGATGCATAATCCATGGTTTACTATCCGACGATAGGGTATTGTAAACTTTATGTCTAGTGTATGCTTATCGATGTTATGCATGGGAGTTTATGGTATTTGGTACCAAGTGGCTTATGTTTATTTTCAGGCATGGGCCTTTGTGTTTACCTCATGGTATATTCTATCTAGAGATATGCAGCATTTGGAAGGTATTTTCTGATCCTTGTACATGGAGTTTGGATTCGGCTCCACCAGAGAGATCCCCATGGAAAATCCAATATGTGAACGTTCCTTACTAGATTTGATTGTATTCCTTATATGTTATTGTAATGAATGTAACCATTCGGGCTATGTTATATATTTATATTACTCATCCTACACATAACCTAATATATCACCTTATGTACTTATTAGATGGTTTCTTTTAAGGAGATAATCGTTATAGCATTCCACAAGGTTTCAAAAGTACTATTATATGCATGCTATATATTTCTTGAGTTACTAATATCAGACTTATGTCAGACGTGCGTACTCTTTCGTGTGGTCTAATAAAGGAAAGTTTTGTTAATGTTCTTTGGAGCTCGAGAAGATGAGCTGGATATTTCACCTACCGTTGTATTCTTATTTCCACTGCATTACTATTGTATATTTCAACATTTATGAGGATAAGTTGCTATAACTTTCCAGGCTAATGATAATACTTAGGTTTTGTAACTCGTAGGTTTCAAAATCGGAGTAAACCTTTGTACTGTTCATTTGATATTATATATTATCATTCTTCTAGTGAGATCCTGATGTCATGTTCTCTTCTTCCTTATTCTATTTCCTATTCTTTTTATTTCACCCTAACTTTTTGCCCTTCTGGCACTTGAGTGCTTGACACGTGAATACCATGGATGTATAACGTTAACAAAGAGTATTACTGGTAATACTATCTGCTAATGCAGAGAATAGGGCTGGTTAGGAGCGATCATCTATAGTCTTGTCTTAAATATCTATTGTATACGTCGATTAGTGCTCTATATTTTTTTCATTGATATCTCAAGTGGATCGGCATATCTAATAAATGCTTAATAAAAAACTATAGGTGGCTATAGGATCTATAAGAACAAAATACAACAACTCAAATGCATTTTCCTCTCAAATTTACACATAAAGTAGAACAATTTATCTATTAACTGGAAAAAGATTCAATGAGTTCCGATATGAAATGTTAAAGATATGAAATCTCAAACATGGCTTTGTCGACATTCGGGGGTCAAAAAGGCGAATCGTTACACTTGGTATCAGAGCTAAAGAGCGAGAACCTTTGCTTTAGTGGGTATGTGTCACAACCCGAATTCTAGTGGGTCCGGATTTTTCGCAAAAACCCTAAAACCCAAGCCCACTGAAACCCGAGTTGGGAATTTGGTATCCTGCAAATAGGCAAAGACAAAATATATCAGAGCTCAATTAAATATCTCACAGCGGAATTGACTAAAATATAATAGTAAGTAAATACTCACTGATATAATAACACTTTCTAAAAAAGTGTCTTAAAACCGGGAAGTCTCTGCCATCTACCTAACCTATAGGATGTTATGAGGAGGGGGTCAGCACTAAAGTTCTGGTGAATGATAAATTGTATAATTTAAGCTTATTTCTACATATATCGTTTTGTTTCCATTTACTCTTATATTAGGTTCATTAGGTTACAATACTCTCACCTCTATTCGTGAACCGTGCCCATCTACTCCATAGTATATTAAAACCTACTAGCTAATATATACACATATGTAACTATATGCCCAATAATCATATTGGTCCTAGGGACCACCCATGGTATCTCCAGTATCCTCCTTGAAAAGGGTTCTATCGTCTTTCTTCAAGAGTGTTCCATAACTACATCTGTAAAGGACTACTTCATAAGACCTACAATACAGATGCTCCATCATCTTGCTCCGTAGCTATATCCGTAAAGGACAGCTTCGTAAGGCCTACAATACAGATACTCTATCGTCTTGCTCGGTGAGCATTCCATAGCTACATCTGTAAAGGACTGCTTCATAAGGCGTAAAATACAGATGCTCCACTACTTACTATAAAAACATAAATCGCATCCGCACTAGTCTATGTCAGTGCTTGGACATCCACAAAGTACCACCTAGTGCGTACATTGATGATTACATAATCGTTCTGTCTACTATTTGAATCCCGTCAACAAGGTCTACCTTGTACAAAATATAGTTGGGGATATTTTATATCTGTAAAGGACTGCTTCATTAGGCCTACAATACAGATATTCTAGTTGGTCTGTCTCTTTTCTCATCGTGGTTATGACCCCACGCAGCCACTTCTCAACTAAATCGAAAGACCTTTAAAGAGTTAAGTGGTTGTGTCATACAACAACCAATCTAACATCCAATTGGCAGTGCCCTCCATCCAATGTCTTGATAGTGAAAGAATCATTGGCATGTTGGTTTAACTCTAGTTTTTCTCGAAATCGCACTTGATCTTGATGCTGGCCGATATCTGCATATTCGCATGCGATTATCCTTAAACTTACTTGCAAGTACTGGATATACGAATACCCTACTCTGAACGCCAAGACATTTTGACTGCCTACAAAGGCCTTCTTAGTTAGGCCTATAATGCAAATGCAGTCAAGGCATACTCTCTTGATGGAACACCTACAGACCTGCCTCCGGGGGTGCAACTTCGTTAGGTCTACCCATAGGCTATCCTAGAGTATCCTCACGTCCCATTGAAGTATCGTACTTCTTTGAAGCCCAAAAATACTACATTGTATGTGCTTCTCCATTTTTGAAATGCATGATGAACTGCTTCGTTAGGCACTTCATCCTTTGGGCTGCACCAAACGCATCTCAATTCTTCTATTAGACCCTAAGTCTAATCTTTTAATTTGTGTTTAGTTTACTTTTCTTATTCTTTTGGCTACTTATTCACCCTAATTAGCATATTCTTTCCCTCGTCTCACCTCTATCTATTGTGATATTTCCATTTATTTAATATGGAATGTTGTTGGTATGAGCCACATTCATTATCTTGCTTATTAACTTAATATAAATCTTAAGTTCATTAAAATAAGCCTCTTTTATAATTCTTGCTTTATTTGCTTATTGACTTAACATAAATTATTTAAATAAGCTTCTTCCATTATTATTGCTCATTAATTTATTCAAAGTCTCAAAATAAGCTTTTCCATTCTTATTACTTAATTATAACCTATGTCATAATTCTACCTGTAATTGTCATTTTCTCTTCTTTTATAGTCCATACATAATTCCAGCATTTCTTTTCTATTCTAGTCTTCCTTCTTTTATTATGATATAGAGTATTATTTTATTTTCTTATATTATATAATTCGCTTATCATAATAACTATCTTCTTAAATAATTTGCGTAGTGAATGCAGAACTAGGTTCATTATCGTTTACAGCTTCAAGTTCTTGTCTAATAATTTACTTGATTCATGTCATACTTTGCTTTATTATCTTCTATTCTAGGAAGTAATTCTATTTTGTTTGGTTGGTTGTGAAAACTAAATCCATTTCCATATTTTAATAATAAATAATAATATAAACAGTAATCCATACTGCTAGATATTTCTTTTACTATTTCGAAATACTGTAAAATACATTGGTTTCTCTATTTTACACTAATTCTCTTTTTCTTTCTTTTATTCTAGCAGTTACATTCATTGTTGTCTTTTAAATATTAAATTATAGAAATGTATCCTATTTTCTAGATCAACCAATTAACCTTTTAGTTACTGCCAAATCCAGTTATTAGATTAATTAACTTTTCTCATTTTAACGTAATTTATTACAGTAATTCCATTCCTCAAACTTTTATTACTTTACATCTTGTTTCCTTCGTTTCAATATTCTTAATTATTTAATCCATGTTCACGTTTAATCTATTCTAATCCATACGCGAAGAAAGAGGAGAAAATAGAAGAAGAATGACCCTTGCATAGCAATCCAAAATGTAGAATAGATGCAAGTAAATACTAATACTGTAAATAAACTGTAAATTCCTAGTTCAGCATAACTTAATTAATAGGACTAATTATTGAATAAAATTATCTAAACGGGAATCTAACGACAATATATCTTAAACTTGAAAGACATATAAATAAATCCACTCACCTATCGTCCTTAGCTTTGCATGTGCTCAGCTTGGCTCCATGATCCTTCTGGACCCCCCTCCAAGATGCATAATATTTAAATTTAGAAGATCTTCTCCCTAGAAATGTTTTATTTTTAGGGCCCAGCCTTTTGGCCAAGGACCCAAAGACATATTTTCTATTTAGGGTTCATCCTTAGGCCAAGAATCCATTGGGAGAAAATCTAATTGTGAGAATAGAGCTAGGCCTACGGTTTTATTTATAGGGGAGCTTGGAGATCTCGGACCATTGGATTCTTGGATTGAATCTGGAGCCACCATGTCACAAGGTAGTTTGGAGCCATCGGTCGACCGTAAGGTCGACCGCCCAAAGCCACCGGTTGACCCAAAGCCATCAGTCTGGAGCCATCGGTCGACCCAAAGCCACCGGTCGACCATGCAGTCGACCATGGGCTAATTGGGTCGACCTCCTGGTCGGCCCATGTACATTTTTTTCTTTTTGTTACCCGTTCTCATTTCCTTACTTTTTCATATTGGCTCGGATTTTGATAAGTTATATACAGAAATTGATCAGAAAATCGTCCCGGACGTAATGTTACAAGTTTCGAAGCATATTCCAATAATTCCAAAAATATTTATTTTCATTGCTTATCGTTATTCGCTAAATTTTAACTACATAAAAATGCAGGGTGTTGCATTCTCCCACCCTTAGTAAATTTCTTCCTCGAAATTTGAAAAGGGTAAAATATATGTAATCTGTCGCATTAATTACAACCATTTTGTGTTCATCCAATTTTGCAACCATCCGTGCTTTCGTGCGAAAGTGCTTTTCAAGACAAAATATATGCATGTACATAAATTTCTAAGCGGTACCTCCTATATGAATGTTTTTCACTTTTGAAAATTCATTTTTAAAACATGATGCACACAACCTAAATACACTTGTAATTTCTATATGCAATTTTTTTGAAAAAATTAAAATATTTTTCACCCACTTTTTCCCACACTCCCATTGAATAGGGGTGTAGCTCAACAAATTTTTCATCCAAACCCTAACAGGCAATTTTTAGTATTCGAATTTCAGAATAAATCTATTTTCCGAACATGATTTCTAATGTCAGAAAGAAGGTAGAAAACGGAAAATCTTACATTTAGCGTTTTACTTTGGTACACCCCTTTCCCCGTACTTGGAAATTATGCCGCTATTCTATAAAAATCTCTATTTTCTTTCCCAAGCACGGCTTACATAAGAAAAACATTTTCTTTTCAAACTATTTCCCAAGCTTAATTTATGGGAAAGATGAATTTTCCTTTTGCAGTTCTCATTTATTTCTACTGACGTTTCTATTGCTTTCTTTAGATCTCACTATTTTTCTTTTAGTTACCATTTATTTACTTTTAATCTTCTTTTAATATAGAAACTAAACACAACTATCATGTAGGGCTAGGAGGTCGAGGATCATATCCCCTCTGACATAGAAAGGTCCTACTTTAGGAATCCAAGTAACTCATATGCTCCTCCTGCCGTGTATTACTTGTTACCAAATTTCATTGTATTACTCATGATGAATAAGATTTATTCACTCTTCTATTTCATGCTCAAAAAAGAAAAATAAATCTCATTAACTGCAATGGATTGGGATTTCAATCTATGTAGTCTCTATCTAAAAGGCAACTAAGCTTGGGGAAATTTTCTCTTTACCGTTCATTTTTCACCAACTAAGGACTATTTTTTCCAACCATGTGTGTCTTACCATCTTACTAATATCACTTCACTATTAATCCATAGTCTACATACATGAAGCAACATTTCTAAGTTTTCACTAGTGTCATATACACCTTACGAGAACTTTTATTATTACTGCTAGGAGCAATTACTACTATAGCCTTACACTTTTCCTGTTATGCCTAGGAAATGATTCATATCTACTCCATATTTAAAATTTTCATTTGGTATTTATCATTTCATTTTAAAAATTAAAGCTTCTAAATTTTTGAAACATAAAATCCCAAAATTCTTGCCTTTAAAGTGTTACTTTGAAGTTTCTATTAAATTCAAAGGTACTTGGTTACTTAACATTTTATCTTTCTAGACTTGCATCTTTACAGCTTTTTGAATTTAAATAATTCCCCAAACCTAAAGGAGAAAACATACAAATTCTAATTTTAAAAGTTATTCCTCCTTTTCTTTTAAAGACCTTTACAGCTTTGGTTAAAAAAAATTGGACTTTTTTAAATTTAACTTTATACTAAGTTTTTCTCTTCCAAAAACTTATTTACTTTTTCACAAAACCATTTTTCTTTAAAACATGCCTTGCTTGTTCTTAAAACATTTTTCTTTTCTTGACTTCCAAAAATGTCCTCACATGTTTTCAAACATCTTTATTTCATAGATTTTCAAATTTACAGAAGCTGTAGTAGATAAGAACAATTATTTCATCAAAAATCCCGTAACTTTCCTACTCTTCCAATTAACCTTGGAAGAGTTTCTAACTTACTTGTGACGATCCAAAATTTTCAACATTTAAAATTAAAATATTTAATTTATTTTAGATATTGGAAGTTGTTTTTAAAACTTGAATTTCAATTTTAACTCTAAATTTGGCAATTTAATTATTAGATTTAATTTATTGAGATTGGTAAAAATTTGAATCTTCGGTTTTAAGCTATTTAGAAATATTTTCAAGGCTTCGAAAATTTACATTGATAATACTGAAGATGATGGAAGCTTCAGAATTCAATTTGAAAATGTTTTAACTAGTTTGGATTTATATCATTTAAAATCGATATTTAAAAATAGACTTCCGAGGCACAGTCTCGGATTTCGACGAAACTAGTTCCATTGGATCCATAATATTATATTATTATCGGATTGCAATTTTCATAGTGTTTGGAGCGATCATTTGGCTGTACGATAAGCAAACGCACTGAAATTTATATCGAAATTTAATTTAATAACTGGTCCAAAAAGCTATCTTCTCCGTATGATCGAATTTGGCCTCGAAATCTTTTCCATTGCGTTCGAAATAGTGGTATAACATTATAAACGCCTAGCGGCACGCCTCGATCGGATGTCGAGAGTTGGAGTTGCGAAACCAAGACGGTTTGAATTTGAATTTAAATTAAATAAATATCAATCTTCTCATGCAATTTGATAAACTTTAACACGTTTCATCTCTTCAAACATCTGGCAAAGTTTTTTAGCACGCGTCACTTTTCATACACGCGTATTCATTTCAAAGTAAAAAAAATTTATTAATTGTACGAACGAAAACTTTTTTTTTCATTCGAAAATAAAAGATCAATGGCCACAGCCCTTTCTCTTCAAATAAAAAAAATGAGAACCCTTTCGAGTTCGTACAAATTCGATCAAAAATCCCACCCAGATGAAAACCGCTCCTCTAAATTCTACTCAAAACGATTCGCTCCTATATAAAAAAAAATTATTCACAAATTTGAATCGATTTTAAACAAGTTCTTTACTCAAAATCAACTCGAGGATGGTATGGCAGCTCACGGTTTGGCGAGTCGTGTTGGATTTTGGGCAGTGCGAGTTCGCACGCGTGCGTTAAGATCTTCATCAAGGTCGCAATACTAGGAGTGGGCCGCATGCGAAGAATAGAAATCAGGTGATATTCAAATGGGGGTTGGCCGCTAGTAAGGATGTCGTGATTTTCCTTGAGGCGCGCGAATGTTTGGTTGCGACGATGAAGGAAACAATGGTGATGGACGTTCGATCGTAAAAGCAAGGGTTCGATTTTGTGTGAGCTGAGGCGTTCGGGGATTGGATATCTCGATCGATCAACTCCGTAAGGTATATTCGAATTTTTTTTTGTTTTTAATTTTCGTACGTATCAGATTATATATAATGCAGTTTTTAAATTTATAGTATATTGTTGTTGTCGATTATAAGAAAACAGAAAATTAGGTTATATGAATATTTGTACAGTAAAGGAAAAAAATGAAATAAAATAAATAATATATACACATGCATGTTTGAAATTATATGTGTATATATACACACACATAGGTAAAACAAAAGATTTATATATGTGAGACTTTGGAAGAAAAGAAATGGAGTTTAAATTGTTTGAAAGATTATATAAAATTTGATTTTTGAATATGTATAAATTTATCTTTATAAGTGAGGGTTTCAAAGAAAAAGAAAAGAAAATATTTTTAGTTCAAAAATAAATTTTAATTTTAAGATTAAATCATTGGTTAATTAAATTTATCAAATGGAAATTTATTGTTCGATTTATTTCAAACATTAATTAAATCATCTAATAATTATACAAGGTCAATATCCGAATGGAATTAAGCCGAAATGGAAATGAATTGCATGCAAAGCAAATGTGAGATCTTCTCACTCAATCAAATTTTCTGATTTAAATTTTAAATAGTTAAATTTAAAATTGTTGATTGTGTGCTTGGATGATTAATTTGTTATTATTTATATTAGTTTAGACCCTATGCGCTGCATAATAGCGGATGATATAATATTAAACCCGTATACCGCGATATTCCACCTTGAAGTGGAATTGGTATTATATATGTATTTGGAGTGATTGATTTCCCACATTATATAGCGGATGAGACCCTATGCGCCGCATTATAGCGCATGATATTATATAAATCCCATATACCGCGATATTCCACCTCAAAGTCGAATTGGTATTTAATTGTTGTGCTAACGTCTATGGATGCAGGGAAACAGGTTGGAGGGATCCAACTGGATTCCTCAAATGATTGAATTTGTTTCAATAGTTGTGTGTTGATTTGTTTATAATCTATGTGTGAATAAATTGTGATTGAAGTCGTTGAAGGCTATAGTTTAGTCGAATTTATTTTGGTATCGTAGGATACCGGAAATAAATAAAATTGGATTTTTGAAATTCAAGTTGAAAAGTTATAGTAAAAAATTATTTTTGAAAATTGGACCTTTTGGAATTCAAGTAGAAAATTTATAATAAATTCATTTAAATAATTGGATGAATTTAAAAGAAGAAATTTAAATAGATAAAGTTCTATTTTTGAAACTTATTGAATAAATTCCAAAATATGGGAAAAAGATTTAATAAATGGATTTCGGGTAATATTATTCAAAAGTTGAAGAATTTATTTAAAATATGGATTTTAAATAGTTTGGAAGAGATAAAGGGGTTTATTTTTAAAGGGAAATAAATTTTAAAAAATAAATTTAGAATTTAATTTGGTGTTTGAAAAGATTTTAGAAATCAATTTGAAAATTAATTTGGTGTTTGAAAATAAACCTTTGGGAAATCGATATGAAAATTGATTTGTTGATTGAAATAAATTTAGAAATCAATTTGGAAAATTGATTTGGTGCTGAAATAATTTTGGAAATCAATTTGAAAATTTAATTTGGGGTTTGAAAGGGGATATTTGGAAAACGATTCGAAAATCGTATATCAGTCGATATTTGAAAATTTGAATTCACAATGGGAATTTTATAAAGGAAAGGAAATTTTGTTTTAAAAATAAATGTTAGTTTATTTTTAAATTTGTGGAAAGAAATTTACAAATTTGGAATGTAAATTAAAATAAACCAAGAAGATTTATTAATTTATTTGAATGGACCATTTTGACATGGAAAGAGAATTCTTCCCTGGAAAGCCGAGTATATTTTGAAAGTAGCTTTTGAAGTATAAATTAAAAGTTCTAGAGATTGATTTGGAAGAATATTGCTGGAGAAATTATTTTTGGGAATAGTTTTAAACCTTTAAAGTAAAGATTTATTTAGAAAGGATTATTTTAAAGATTAAATTGATATTTGATTTAAAAAATAGTTATTTAAATATTTATACTCTATCTACTAATTTTATTTTAAAACTATTTTAGACTTGAAGTTTCTTTATAAGATATTGATATAAGATTTCATAACTAATATTTTAAATAGGTTGTTCCAAAGTGGTTTTTATTGTAGATGTTTCCAAATATATGTTTTTGGATAAGTGATTTAAATTTTTAAAAAATATTTGGACTCGGTAGACTTTTAGTGGAAATGAATAAGTATTTGGGAATATATTTCGTGTAAAGAAATTGATTTGAAATTTGTTTTCAAATAGTTGAAGTGTTGAAATTATATCTTGCGAAGATACGTTGAAAATAAATAATTGGGGAAAATTATTTGAAAATTGGTGATGGTTGTGAATTATTGATTGATAGTTAAATAACCGACTAACAATATTGGCCTTTTTATGGTATTTGAATTCGATGCGACCGGGGGTCGGATTCCAAATGGATATTCGAAAACCACATCGAACCTTTGTGATTGTGATGGATCTTTTGTTTAAAAGATAAGTGAAAAATTGTTGTGATTTGTTTGAAATCTGAATGTAACACTTATTTTTAAAAATAAGCGCTCGTTATTCAAATTAGCCGAGAGAGGACCTTGTGTCATAAAACTCATTCCGAACAATGATACGAAGAAATGGGATTGCATTTGAAGATGGTGTTGAAGAACGGGTATTTTCGAAAGCCAAAGGATTACCTGTTGAATGTCTCTGCACCGAGTTGCTTCGGTATAGAGATTTTATCACCCTTTGTGATGGGATTCTAGATGTGTTTAGTGAATATCCGGATTGCAAGGGCTTCTTTGGAAGTTCCTTTGGTTCTGTTCGATCCCGGAACAGACTTGTATGGATGTATGTCTGACATTACACTTTGAGATGTAAAGCTGGTTTCTATCAAATACATTTCTGTTGGTGGCGGAGAATTTATTCTCTTAGCTTAACACCCTTCTCTGAATAGTACGAGCTCATAGGTTATGTAGTTGATGGTTACTAGTGATATATTCCCAATTTGGTAATGTGGAATACGAAGTGCTGCTAATCATTTGTTGATCGAAGCATGGCTTTTGTGAAAAGCGTAGCTTTGTGGACTAGACTTCGTCGTACCTCACAACCGGTATGGTCGAAACAGGAAAGAATGCAACAAGGTTATTTGGGGGTAGCGCCCCTTGAGGGTATGTCATTTCCTTCTGGAAAAGGGCAGTATCATGGTATGGAGCCCAGATATTTTACCTATGTTGATGCTGCAAATTTATTATACTTTGTGGTTGTTGCTTTGGGGTTGAGGATCCTCGGATAAAGGTCGCAAACGACCGGGGGATGGCATACTCGTGTTAGTAGTTACCTAGTAACAGAGGTAACCCGGCCTTGTGTTGGCAGAGATCCGGTTAGGTTCTCGGGGCATCCCTCCAAAGGCGTACCCTTATGGCCCAGGAAGTTCCTTAGCCTGACCATTTGTTGGAAATCCAATTATCTATACGTGCCTTGTACGGTTTTAGTTTGTAGAACCTTCCACTAATATGGTAGCTATAGTAGGCATACTATAATGGTACGTATGCTAGCTAAGATTAATATTATACTTGCAAATGTTTTCCACTATGCACTAATAATAATATATATATAAAAATTGCATATCAAGCATATTTGACTATCACAAGGAGAAATCTCCCCTAAGTGTGCGATTGCATTGTGTGTGTACCGGGAGGCCTTATGGTAGTTTCATTTGTCAAAAAGCAATGCTGATTTCTTTTATTTTTTTTGTTAAAGAATAACTGTTTTTAAGATCTCACACCAGTCCCATGACTGACCTGGAGTTTATTGTTCCCTTTCAAAACTCTGGATGTCCATAATTTTCCACACAAGCATCCTAGAGTCGGGTTATCATTATTCTGGAGCGAAGTCGAAAAAAAAAGATGCTGTGGAGATCTGGAGTTTGAGCTGGATGGCGAGATGTACTTCCGTATATTATTATCATTCCGCTATGTATTCAACCTTAGGGGCAGGTTATTATAACTGCCATTGTTTGTGTGTTGTTGTTGTAATACTCTGATGTTGTAATGTGTAAACCGATATAGTGATATTTTTAAAGATATTCATTTATCTATTATATTTGTTCCGCTGCAAAATGTGAGATTCTGTTATTGTTTCTATTTCTTCTTCTATCTTCTTCTTCTTTAACCCTAACGGTTCGGTTTTTCGGCATTCGACTGTGCGGCATTTGATGCAGTGGACGTATTAATGTCGACTTTTGGGCGTCGAAAATTGGGTCATTACAAATTTGGTATCAGAGCATTTGGTTAATCGACTACCTTGGCTCTATTGGGTATTACTCATTAGAGATAGAGTCAGTAGTACTCTAGAATGAGTTTGAGTGTAATAATAGATACGAGCACGTATTTGTTAGTGAATATAAAAAGAATTTGTTTTATATTGTGATGATTGGTTTATTGAGTGGTATATGGATTCTGGTCGGTATAGTCCATACAAATCTATTGATAGGAATCTCTAAACACTTGTATAGAACAATTCGCCCCGATATTGTTTTAAAATAGGGTAAATGAAATAATTTTACCCAAACTATTTTCGTAGATAAAGGAAATGATTTCCATACATTATTATAGTATATATATGGTTGCTTGGTTGTTAGAAAGTGATAATATTAAATTATTATCACTGAAATTGAATAAGAAATTGAAATCATAATCAAAAGTTGAGAAATAAAATCCATGTACAAATGGGATTTGCAAATATAAATTGTAAATGTGATTTATAGTTTGAAATAGAATTCCAAAGAAATATTTGAAAATGTTTGCTTGAAAAGAATTGAAAGGGTTTGAAAAGTTTTGAATTTGAAAGGTTTGGAAAAATGTTTTTTTGAAAGAATGAAAGTTCTAAACTCTTTTAGGTCGCTGGAAAATAATCCCAATGATGATCGCAACATCATCGGTGTTCATTTTCGAGTTTCCAAGAGAGGAATTGCTGTCGAATTATTTTAAAAGGAAGTTGTTTGCAAACTGGATTTGGTTTTGGAAAATTCAAAAGGTAATTTGAATTGATTTAAAAAATGATTTTTAAATGTTGGAAAGGCTCTGGAATCTAATAAAAATAGTTATGGAATAAAAAGTTTATTAAGGTGGAAAATAAAATTGTGAATGAATAAATGAATTTATAATTGCAAGTAAATGAAAGTGAAAGTGAAATTGAATATTGAAATTCATTTTGAATTTGCAAATAAATAGAATTGGAATTGAATTTGATTTGTGATAAACAAAGCAAAGTATTGAATAAAATTAGTGAGTGAAGCAAATTAAAGGAATGACAAATTTGATATGGTTTGAAATGAACTGAATTCAATATTTATAAATAAAAGATAAATAAATTCATATGGAATTTGAAGTCCAGTTTAAATATAAGTGGTTGTAAACCAAAATGGTGAATTGAAATTGAATTGTGTTTGGGAATGAACAAAAGAATAAAACTGGAATTGAAACTGAATACTGAAAACCAATTTGAATTGTGTGAAATAAAATGAAGTTGTAGAATTAGTTCAAAGTGAACTAAAGGAAAGAAAGGTGGAAATAAAAAAATTGTTTGAAATAAAATGAATTGGAATTTGTAATGGATTAGTAAATGAAACTAATTTAAAATTGAGAGATGAATCAGTTGTGAATGAAGATAGTTGATAGAATTCAATATTCGGAAGGAAAATTGAATCTAAATAGAATTGAAGTGTAAATTGAATTCAAATGAAATTGAAAATGTAAGATTGAAATAAAATGGATATATAACTTCAATAGTGAAGTAAAAATGGTATAAAAAGTATGTATTCAAACTTTTGTAATGGAATGTGCAAGATGATTTTTGAATGTAGAAATTGGATATGATTGTTAAATAGCATACATGTATTATAAAGGAAAAGGAATTAGGATTTGATTTTCGAATAAATTTTGAATTGCTCAAAAAAGGTATGTATTTTAAATTTCAGTATGAAATTTGCCGATCTTCTTGTCCAGCCGCTTGACTTTTCGTTTTCTTTTGAAATCTGGGGCCCGTCGTGGCATTTTGTAGTCGTACTGAGCTAGCCGTGCAAAGGAGATGCTGGTGAAATTTTTTGAAATTTTAGGGAGTTAGAAAAATTTTGAGAAAATTTGAAATTTGAATTTAAATTTAAATTTGAGTTATTGAGAAAACAATGTTGTTTGGAATCTTAGTTTTGGAAAGCTAGTTGGAGTGGTAATGGGTCTTTAATAAATAGGATTTATTTTGGCAAGTTGATAAAACTATTTGGTTTTGGAAAGATAGCGAATGGGTTAAGGATCATTCTTCTTAACTAGTAATTTCGGGATGAAATTCTTTTAAGGGGGGAAGGATGTGAAGATCTAAAATTTTCAACATTTGAAATTAAAATATTTAATTGATTTTAGATATCGGAAGTTGTTTTTAAAACTTGAATTTCAATTCTAACTATAGATTTGGCAATTTAATTATTAAATTTAATTTATTGAGATTGGTAAAAATTTGAATCTTCAGTTTTAAGCTGTTTAGAAATATTTTCAAGGCTTCGAAAATTTACATTGATAAAAGTAAAGATGATGGAAGCTTCAGAATTCAATTTGAAAATGTTTTGATTAGTTTTGAATTTATATCGTTTAAATTCGATATTTAAAAATAGCCTTCCAAGGCACAGTCTCGTATTTCGACGAAACCAATTCCATTGGATTCGTAATATTGTATTATTATCTGATTGCAATTTTCGTAGTGTTTGGAGCGATCATTTGGCTGTACGATAAGCAAACGCGCTGAAATTTTTATCGAAATTTAATTCAATAACTGGTCCAAAAAGCTATCTTCTCCATACGATCGAATTTGGCCTCGGAATCTTTTCCATTGCGTTCAAAATAGGGGTAAGCATCATAAACGCCTAGCGGCACGCCTCGATAGGATGTCGAGAGTTGGAGTTGCGAAACCGAGGCGGTTTGAATTTGAATTTAAATTAAATAAATATCAATCTTCTCATGCAATTTGATAAACATTAACACGTTTCATCTCTTCAAACATCTGGCAAACTAATTTAGCACGCGTCACTTTTCATACACCGTATTCGTTTCAAAGTAAAAAAATTATTAATTATACGAATGAAAACATTTTTTTTCTTTTCACTCGAAATAAAAGATCAATGGCCATGGCCCTTTCTCTTCAAATAAAAAAAATCGAGAACCCTTTCGAATTCGAACAAATTCATTCAAAAATCCCACCCAGATGAAAACCGCTCCTCTAAATTCTACTCAAATCGATTCGCTCCTATATAAAAAAAATTATTCACGAACTTGAATCGATTTTAAACATGTTCTTTACTCAAAATCGACTCGAGGATGGTATGGCAGCTCACGGTTTGGCGAGTCGTGTTGGATTTTGGGCAGTGTGAGTTGGCGCACGCGTGCGTTAAGATCTTCGTCAAGGTTGCAATACTGGAAGTGGGCCGCATGCGAAGAATAGAAATCAGGTGATATTCAAATGAGCATTGGCTGCTAGTAAGGATGTCGTGATTTCCTTGAGGCACGCGAATGTTTGGCTGCAACGATGAAGGAAACAGTGGTGATGGACATTCGATCGTAAAAGCACGGGTTTGATTTTGTGTGAGCTGAAGCGTTCGGGGATTGGATATCTCGATCGATCAACTCCGTAAGGTGTATTCGAAATTTTTTTGTTTTTAATTTTTGTACTGTATCAGCAAATAATATATATATATAATGCAGTTTTTAAATTTATAGTATATTGTTATTGTCAATTATAAGAAAACAGAAAATTGGGTTATATGAATATTTGAACAGTAAAGGAAAAAAAATGAAATAAAATAAATAATATATACACATGCTGTTTGAAATTATATGTATATAAATATACACATAGGTAAAACAGAATATTTTATATATATGAGACTTTGGAAGAAAAGAAATGGAGTTTATATTGTTTGAAAGATTATATAAAATTTGATTTTTGAATCTGTATAAATTTATCTTTATAAGTGAGGGTTTCAAAGAAAAAGTAAAGAAAATATTTTTAGTTCAAAAACAAATTTTAATTTTAAGATTAAATCATTGGTTAATTAAATTTATCAAATGGAAATTTATTGTTCGATTTATTTCAAACATTAATTAAATCATCTAATAATTATACAAGGTCAGTATCTGAATGGAATCAAGCCGAAATGGAATTGGATTGCATGCAAAGCAAAGGTGAGATCTTCTCACTTAATCAAATTTTCTGATTAAATTTTAAATAGTTAAATTTAAAATTGTTGATTGTGTGCTTGGATGATTAATTTATTATTAGTTATATTTGTTTAGACCCTATGCGCTGCATAATAGTGGATGATATTATATTAAACACATATACCGCGATATTCAACCTTGAAGTGGAATTGGTATTATATATGTATTTTGAGCGATTGATTTCCCGCATTATATAGCGGATGAGACCCTATGCATCACATAATAGCGGATGATATTATATAAATCCCATATACCGTGATATTCCACCTCGAAGTCGAATTGGTATTTAATTGTTGTGCTAACGTCTATGGATGCAGAGAAACAGGTTGGACGGATCTAACTGGATTCCTCAAATGATTGAATATGTTTCAATAATTGTGTGTTGATTTGTTTATAATCTGTGTGTGAATATATTGTGATTGAAGTCGTTGAAGGCTATAGTTTAGTCGAATTTATTTTTGGTATCGTAGGCTACCGGAAATATATAAAATTGGATTTTTGAAATTCAAGTTGAAAAGTTATAGTAAAAAATTATATTTGAAAATTGGATCTTTTGGAATTCAAGTAGAAAATTTATAATAAATTCATTTAAATAATTGGGTGAATTTAAAAGAATAAATTTAAATAGATAAAGTTCTATTTTTGAAACTTATTGAATAAATTCCAAAATATGGAAAAAAGATTTAATAAATGGATTTCGGGTAATATTATTCAAAAGTTGAAGAATTTATTTAAAATATGGATTTTAAATAGTTTGGAAGAGATAAAGGGGTTTATTTTCAAAGGGAAATAAATTTTACAAATTAAATTTAGAATTTAATTTGGTGTTTGAAAAGACTTTAGAAATTAATTTGAAAATTAATTTGGTGTTCGAAAATAAACCTTTGCGAAATTGATTTGAAAATTGATTTGTTGATTGAAATAAATTTAGAAATCAATTTGGAAAATTGATTTGGTGTTGAAATAATTTTGGAAATCAATTTGAAAATTTAATTTGGCGCTTGAAAGGGGATATTTGGAAAACGATTTGAAAATCGTATATCAGTCGATATTTGAAAATTTAAATGCATAATAGGAATTTTATAAAGGAAAGTAAATTTTGTTTTAAAAATAAATGTTAGTTTATTTTTAAATTTGTGGAAAGAAATTTACAAATTTGGAATGCAAATTTAAATAAATCTAGAAGATTTATTAATTTATTTAAGTGGACCATTTTGAAATGGAAAGAGAATTCTTCCCTGGAAAGCCGAGTATATTTTGAAAGTAGCTTTTGAAGTATAAATTAAAGTTCTAGAGATTGATTTGGAAGAATATTGTTGAAGAAAGTATTTTTGGGAATAGTTTTAAACCTTTAAAGTAAAGATTTATTTAAATTAATTATAGAAGGATTATTTTAAAGATTAAATTGATATTTGATTTAAAAAATAGTTATTTAAATATTTATACTCTCTCTACTAATATAATTTTAAAACTAGTTTGGACTTGAAGTTTTTTTTATAAGATATTGATATAAGATTTCATAACAAATATTTTAAATAGGTTGTTCTAAAGTGGTTTTTATTGTAGATGTTTCCAAATATATGTTTTTGGATAAGTGATTTAAATTTTTGAAAAGTATTTGGACTCGGCAGATTTTCAGTGGAAATGAATAAGTATTTAGGAATATATTCCGTGTTAAGAAATTGATTTGAAATTTGTTTTCAAATGGTTGAAGTATTGAAATTTATCTTGCGAAGATATGTTGAAAATAAATAATTGGGGAAAATTATTTGAAAATTCGTGATTGTTGTGAATTATTGATTGATAGTTAAATAACTGACTAACAATATTGGCCTTTTTATGGCATTTGAGTTTCGATGGGACTGGGGGTCGGATTCCAAATTGATATTCGAAAGCCACATAGAACCTTTGTGATTGTGATGGATCTTCTGTTTAAAAGATAAGTGAAAAATTGTTGTGATTTGTTTAAAATCTGAATGTAACATTTATTTTTAAAAATAAGCGCTCACTATTCGGATTAGCCGGGAGAGGACCTTGTGTCATAAAACCCATTCCGAATAATGATACGATGAAATGGGATTGCATTTGAAGATGGTGTTGAAGACTGGGTATTTTCGAAAGCGAAAGGATTACCTACTGAATGTCTCTGCACCGAGTTGCTTCGGTATAGAGATTTTGTCACCCTTTGTGATGGGGATTCCGGACGTGATTAGTGAATATCCGGATTGCAATGGCTTCTTTGGAAGTGCCTTCGGTTCCGTTCGATCCTGGAACGGACTTTTATGGATGTGTGCCTGACGTTACACTTTGAGATGTAAAGCTGGTTTCTATCAAATACATTTTTGTTGGTGGCAGAGAAATTATTCTCTTAGCTTAACACCCTTCTCTGAGACGTACGAGTTCAGAGGTTATGTAGTTGATGGTTACTAGTGATTTATTCCCAATTTGATAATGTGGCATACGAAGTGTTGTTGATCATTTGTTGATCGAAGCATGGCTTTTGTGAAAAGCGTAGCTTTGTGGACGAGACTTCGTCGAACCTCACAACCCGTAATAGTCGAAACAAGAAAGAATGCAGCAAGGTTATTTGGGGGTAGCGCCCCCTGAGGGTATGTCATTTCCTTTTGGAAAAGGGTAGTATCATGGTATGGAGCCCAGATATTTTACCTATGTTGATGCTGCAAATTTATTATACTTTGTGGTTGTTGCTTTGTGGTTGAGGATCCTCGGATAAAGATCGCAAACAACCGGGGGATGGCATACTCGTGCCAGTAGTTACCTAGTTATAGAGGTAACCTGGCCTTTTGTTGGCAGATATCCGGTTAGGTTCTCGGAGCATCCCTCCAGAGGCATACCCATATGGCCTTCAAAGTTCCTTAGCCTGACCATTTGTTGGAAATCCAATTATCAATACGCGCCTTGTACGGTTTTAGTTTGTAGAACCCGCCATCTAATATGGTAGCTATAGTAGGTATACTATAATGGTACAGATGCTGGATAAGATTAATATTATACTTGCAAATGTTTTCCACTATGCACTAGTAATAATATATATGCAAAAATTTTGCGTATCAAGCATATTTGACTATCATAAGGAGAAATCTCTCCCAAGTGTGCGATTGCATTCTGTGTGTGCCGGGAGGCCTTATGGTAGTTTAATTTTTCAAAAAGCGTTGCGGATTTCTTTTAAATTTTTTTGCTAAAGAATAACTATTTTTAAGATCTCACACAAGTCCCATGACTGACCTGGAGTTTATTGTTCCCTTTCTAAATTCTGGGTGCCCATAATTTTCCACACAGGCAGCCTAGAGTCAGGTTATCATTATTCTAGAGTGAAGTCGAAAAAAAAAGATGATGTGGAGATCTGGAGTTCGAGCTGGATGGCGAGACGTACTTCCGTATATTATTATCATTCCGTTGTGTATTCAACCTTAGGGGCAGGTTATTATAACTGCCATTGTTTGTGTGTTGTTGTTGTAATACTCTGATGTTGTAATGTGTAAACGGATATAGTGATTTTGTTTAAAGATATTCATTAATCTATTATATTTGTTCCGCTGAGAAATGTGTTATTCTGTTATTATTTCTATTTCTTCTTCTATCTTCTTCTTTTTTAACCGCAACGGTTCGATTTTCCGGCATTCGACTGTGCGGCATTTGATACAGTGGAAGTATTAATGTCGAGTTTCGGACGTTGAAAAATTGGGTCGTTACATTACTACAAATTGGAACTTTCTACAAAGCCAGGTAATAAATGTGCATAATCAATTGAAAAATATGAAATTCCCATTGCTTAGTTTTCCTATTAAGGCTCCCTATAATATCCCTTCTAACTAACACCGTCTCTAATTATTACACTTTTTATTACACCTAATGGCTTTATACCTTAGAGTATTGGAACTACTTTCTCTTATGAGAAACCATTAATGCTAAAACCTTCTACAAATCCTTTAAAATAGGATTTCATTTTTATGTGAAATTACATGGAACTTATTTTATATTTTATCGAAATAGGCTATACAAAATATGGTGCTTTCATACCTTGTACATTTATTTCGCGTATCCTTGTAACTTGCACAAAACATCTTTATTTGTGTTTTGGTTTCATCGAAAATTATATCATTATTCATTTCATTCCAATAGATTAAAGTATGTTTAATCTGTATTCACTTATAATAGACATTTCCTAAGAAATTTATTAATTTCCTAATATTTAACTTACATCTTTTTTTTCTAAAAGAACTCATTTTTGGAACTATTTTTTAATATTTTCCTAACTAGAAAACATTTTCATATACTTATTTAAATAATAATTGTACTTACAAACCACTTTATTTCTATTCTTAGAAATTATCTTCAAAACACATTTTTATTTGGGTAAAACAGACGTGCGTAAAACACCGTTACTACAACCCAAAAAAATACTAGTACATGGATTCAATAAAATGAATATTAATAAATCCCATATGTTATATAAAAACATTTCGTTTGGGAATCACCTACTATAACAATAATGTCATAGTCTATGATTCCTTTATTTTTCAAGAAAACATCTATCACAACAATAAATGTTGTAACCTACATTCTTGATACTTAACATACTCTAGGTTTTGTATTTAAAATCTTTGTTTACCTACAAAGAAACTAGCGAGCTATACATGCTCTACAATTCTTTAAAAAGAATTTCACTTTTAAAAAAATTTACATCATATAAAAACAAACTTAAATTTCATATCATTTTTTTCTTCAAAAACCCAATATTTACTTACTCAAACATATTAACAATTATATTTTTCAACTTTTCGATTCCAAAAGTTTCATTTGATTGGGCTAGACATAAAGTAGAATTTCTTCTTACTACCCTAGGAATTCCTTCCTAAACTTTGAAAATCTCATTTCCTTACTTAAATCTCTTATTCCTTCCGAAATAGAAATCTCTCCCTACTATCCCTAGCGAAACTTCCCACTTAATATAACATATGGATATCAATCTTCTCTCTGAAAAGAGCTTATTGTACACTATACATCGGTAATAACTTAGGGCTCAACACCTTTGGGTCATCCCAAACCCAACTAGCAACTATGCGCAATTATACTTCTAAAAACTTTCCATATGTTAAAATCTATAATTGGGGATTATTTGGATTTTTAGTACACAATATATTTATATTTTATTCAAAATACAAATACTTCACTCAGTATCTACCTAAGAATCCTAAACTTAGGCTCTGATACCAAACGTAACAACCCGAATTCCAATAGGTCCACATTTTTTACAAAAATGCTTAAACCCAAGCCCACTGAAACCCGAGTTGGGAAGGTATCCTGCAAATAGGCAAAGACAAATATATCATAGCTCAATTAAATATCTCACAACGGATTGGCTAAAATATAATAGTAAGTAAACACTGACCGATATAATAACACTTTCTAAACAAGTGTCTTAAAGCTGGAAAGTCTCTGCCATCTACCTAACCTGTAGGATGTTTCGAGGAGGGGGTCAGAACTAAATTTCTGGTGAATGAATGAATTATATACTTCTAGGCTTAATTCTACATATATCATTATGTCCATTTATTCTTATATTAGGTTCAGTAGGTTACAATACTTTCACCTCTATTTGTGAACCGTGCCCATCTGCTCCATAGTAGATTAAAAACCTAATAACTAATATAAATGTACATGTAGCTATATGCCCAATGACCATATTGGTCCTAGGTACCACTCATGGTACCTTCGGTATCGTCCTCGAGAAGGGCTCCATCATCTTGCTTCGGGAGCATTCCATAACTACATCTGTAAAGGACTGCTTTATATAGATGCTCCATCGTCTTGCTCCGTAGCTATAACTGTAAAGGACTACTTCATAAGGCCTATAATATAGATATTCCATTGTCTTGCTCCATGAGCATTCCGTAGCTACATTTGTAAAGGACTGCTTCGTATGACCTACAATATAAATGCTTCACTACTTACTATGAAAACGTAAATCACATCCGCATTAGTCTATGCCAATGCCCGGACATCTACAATGTACCACCCAGTGCGTACATTAAGGAATGCGTAATCATTCCATCTACTATCTGAATCCTACTAACAAGGTCTACCTTGTATGAAATTCAGTCGGGGATTTTCTATATTTGTAAAGGATTGCTTCGTTAAGCCTGCAATATAGATACTCCAGTTGGTCTGTCTCTTTTGCCGTCGTGGCTATGTCCCCACGCAGCCACCCCTCAACTAAATCGAAAGACCTCTAAAGAGTTAAGTGGCCGTGTCCAACTACAAATAATCTAACATCCAATTGGCGGTGCCTCCATCCAATGTCTCGGTAGTGAAAGAATCATTGGCATATTGGTTTAACTCTATTCTTTCCTTAAATCGCTCTTGGTCTTGATGCTGGCTGTTAACCCCCTTTTGGAAAGGCTGTAAGCAGGCGGATGCAATTAAATCGATTGTTTGGTTATTGAGGATGGAATACAATAGGTTTGAGTCGACTGGATGGATGGATGATGCAGCGCGCTTGGAAAATGGGTATTGGATTAAGTAAAGCTGGATCGGCTATAACCTGGGTTTAGGAAATATGGATCGTCTAAATATGGTTCGGTATAGTTTGAAGGACTATTTGGAGTCATTGAAGGGGTTTCTTCAGGTTAGTGAAGCACATACCCGAATCATTCCAGGCTTTACTTCGAGTTTCTAAGTGGTCGGTGGTATGATTTTAGGATCGGTGTTGGGAACACTTTGGATCGACATCAAACTGGTTCAGCATCTTGGAGCTTGACTTCGAATCAGCCTTCGTACTAACTTTGGATTGGCAGCTTGGTTTTGGGGATCGGTGAGAGTGGTTCGACACCGGGTGGATCGGCATTTGAGTGGCTTAGTCAAGGAGAGGGGATCATGCATAGGTCGGTCACGAGAGTTCGGTCATGTGTTGATCAGCTGAGGTGGATAGACCGAGGTGGTTCGGCTAAACTCGATGAGCTGAGGTCGGTCGGCATTGGTGGTCCCTTGGTCTGGAAGGAATGGGTCGGTTGTGTAGGTTCGGTCAGGGTAGCTTAGTCAGGATGTCGGCTAGGAAGGGTCGGTTGGGCAAATTTCGGTCGTGGTATGAAAGTTGAGGTAGGTCAGCCAGATGTGGCTCGGCTGTAGTTGGATCGGTACGTATCGCTCGATCAAGGATGGAAGTTTGTACATGGATCGGCCTAGGTGGGTCGGCAGGTGCCGCTCGATAAAGGATGGAAGCTCGTACATGGATCGACATTGGTGGTTCAGACTGAATGGTGTGGCTCGGTCATCGATGAAGTGGATCGGCATGTTGAAGTGGATCAGCATACTAGAGTATGGAGTGGATCGGCATAGGTTGGTCTGCATGGCAGTGTGGGTCGATCATGATGAAGGATGTTGGTTCGGCTATGGTCCTGATAGGCCCGGATTACACAGGAAGCTCAATAACTCGGGATATGCTTATATATACAGCATGTGGGGCTTCAGAAAAGGAATCTTCATTCTTCTTTCCTTCTTCTTCCCTACTAAGGCTGCTCTGCTATTGTTGTTCTAAAAACTCTGGATTGTAACTGTAACTAATTCTAACATCAATAAAAAGGAAATTTCTAGAGTGGATATAGGTCGGAGTCAGTGGAACCACTATAAATCCTGTGTCATTACTGCTTTCTTTTTAATTTTTACCGTTCTTCATATTTATACTCTCTACATACATTCTATCTGTGATCTGTGACTGTGATTTGGTGCTTTCATCTGGATTTGGGTGTTAGTGACTAATTTTGGCGCTAACATTTTGGCGCTTTCACTGAGAAACTAGCACTTAGGGATTTAGAAGCTTGGATTTTGGATTTAAAGGCTTAGGAACTTGGATTCTAGAGACTATGGCAAAGCAATCAACTAGAAGACAGATAATGGAAAGAAGTCAGCAGGAGGGAAGTCAGGAGGATTCCTTTGGAGCTAATCAAGCCTCCATCTATAACACTAGGGATGAGTTGCAGATCATGATGATTCCATGCAAGACCGGTTGAAAAGGCAAGAGGAAATGGTGCAGGCACTTTTCAGACAATTTGGACAAGCAGCAACAGTAGGAGCTACAGGAGTTCAGATCCATGGAGCTGGATTAGAAGGACTCAACAGGCAAGTAGATGGAGTGGTTCAACAGGGACAGCCCCCAATCAGCAAACAGCTATCAATCTGGATGGACCTAGACTCGGGGGCACACCACCAGGAAATGCTGGACCAATCCATGGAGGGATATCAGATGACGTTGTGCAGCCCGACGCCAACAGGAATACAAGAGTACATAACGAGTAGCGTGTACCGGAATTTCCTCGAGGACTTGGAGGGTAGTTAGGAAATGTAAATGGGGGGTAACCCTTGGTAGGTAACGCTGGATTGGCTGACATAATCAGACGAACCATTCGCATAGGTATGACAAATAAGGATTTAGAGGGATTCAACAAAAGTTTGTTTACCCAGAACATTAGGATAGCTAGGAATCCACCCGATTTCAAGCTACCCACTTTGGAAGTATACAACGATAAGACAGATCCCACCGACCACTTGATGAGGTACACAAGGCATTCGAAAGTGCTGGGTGCATTAGAGGAGTTCATGGCCTGATGTTCCCCCTATACATGACCGATATGGCTACTATGTGGTTCAGAAAGGTGGATGATGGATCCATTGGAACATGGACAGAACTGGTAGATAAGTTCTAAAGTTAGTTTCGAGTTCACATAAAGAGGCCAAAGAATGTGATGACGCTAACGTCAGTTAAGCAGAGGGTGGATGAATCGCTCAGGACTTTCTTAACTCGGTTTAATGCAACAGTTGCTTCAGTGGATCTGCCGGATCCCTCAATGGTTCTGATGGCGACAGTGTCAGGAGTCAGGGATGATTCGGATTTCAAAGTATCATTGACATGGGATCCACTACTGGATCTTGGGGAATTCTTTCATGAAGCTGATAGATTTCTTCGACAAGAGGATGCATGTTTGGATATGAAGTCAAAGGAAGTAAACACGGTTAAGGATGGAGGATTTCCCGGAGAAGCTTGGGTAAAGACAAGGATAAAGGAAAGAGGAAGAGCTAGGGAGAACCAAAATTCTCCACTTACACAGGATTGAATGCAACACTGGAGCGGATATTCTTAGATACTTGGGATCGCCTCCTTTATCGAAGGCCGACGAGGCGGGAACCCTCAGAACGCGAAAGGGCATCAGGAAGGCACTGTCTCTTTCATGATCTGGACGGGCATGATAATAACAGCTGCCGGTATTTAAAGGATATGGTAGAGGAGCATGTAAGGAATGGTCACTCGGAATGCAGCGGTGGAACAGGAGCAGCCACCGCCTACCTTGAACAACGATGGCACGAGGCCAAGGAATGATGGCCAGTTGGTCATCAACTAATCATGATGGTTTGGAATAAGTAACAAACTCCAGGTAAACGGCTAAATCACTTACTCATGTACGGGGTCGAAGATAACCCTTAGGCATGCTCTGAGATGATGGTTTACCGAGACGCTATGATTTGTGAAGTCTTTTTTCCTTTTGGCTTGGACATTTGCTTTTTTCTTCTTTGGTTTTGGAGTTCGGTTTGAACTCCCTGTTTTGTTGATTTCTTGGTTTGGATGCTTGATTTTTGAATTAAATTTTGATTTGGACTTTTGATATGGATTTCTGGTTTTCTGGTTTGAATTTGGATTTCAGATTCAATTTTGATTGACTTTTATTTGGTTTTTGGCTAAAAGTTCGTCGAGTAAGGATTATGCTCGGCAAGGATCTGGAGAGACCAGGATACGGCCTAGGACTTAGTCCCCATGTTATCTATCGGTTACTATTACAGGTCGTCGAGTATAGACTATACTCGGTAAGGGTCTAGTGCGACCAAGATTCGTCTTAGGACTTAAGCTACGGCATTACTTAACGTTTAGGGACACTGAACCAGGAACACCGTAGCATTACTTGACATAGGTCGTCAGGTGTAGGTTGCGCTTGGCAAGAACCCGGAGAAGTTACGGATTTGGATATTGGCTATGAACATCTAAGTATTTGGGCATGGACTAAGAGCGGTCCCAGATTTGGATATTGACCCGGAGAGGCCATGGGTGTGGTTATTGGTTATTGGATATGGATGGATTAGAACTCGGTTATCGGGTTCGGATGGATGTGGAATTGGATAACGATGTGGTCACTGGATAGGAATCGGATATCGACTCGGAGCACTCGTAGATTTGGATAAAATTATGGCAATGGCACTTTGATAAAATGGATTGGATTATGAATCGGAAGGTATGGCTATGGATAACATATAAACTTCGTGTATCGGATTTGAAGCTATTCAAAACACACCTTCCAATAGAAAGACATGTTTTAGGGAAAATGTTGACCTGTCTTTTGGCAAGGCCGTAAACAGGATTGCTCGGTTATTGAGGATGGAATACGATAGGTTTGAATCGACTGGATGGATGGATGATGCAGCACGCTTGGAAGATGGATATTGGATTGGATAAAGCTGGATTGGCTATAACTTGGGTCTAGGATATATGGATCGGGTAAATAAGGTTCGGTATAGTTTGAAGGACTACTTGGAGTCGTTGAAGGGGTTGCTTCGGGTCAGGGAAGCACATACCTCGGGTCATTCTAGGCTATACTTCGGGTTCCTGTGCAATCGGTAGTATGGTTTTAGGATCGGTGTTGGGAACACTTTGGATCGACATCAAACTGGTTCGGCATTTCGGCGCTTGACTCCGGATTGGCCTTCATACTAACTTCGGATTGGCAGCTCGGTTTTGGGGATCGGTGAGAGTGTTTCGGCACTGGGTGGATCGGTATTTGAGTGGCTCGGTCAAGGAGAGGGGATCATGCATGGGTCGGTCACGAGTATTCGGCCATGTGTCGATTGGCCAAGGTGGTTAGGCTGAGGTGGTTCGGCTAAACTCGATGAGCTAAGGTCGGTCGACATTAGTGGTCGCTCAATCTGGGAGGAATGGGTCGGTCGTGAAGGTTCAGTCAGGGTAGGTAAGTCAGGATGTTGGCTAGGGAGGGTAGGTTGGGCAAAGTTTGGTCGTGTGTGAAAGTTAAGGTGGGTCAGCCAGATGTGGCACGATCGTAGTTGGATCGGTAGGTGCTGCGCGGTCAAGGATGGAAGTTTGTACATGGATCAGCCTAGATGGGTCGGCAGGTGCCGCTCGGTGAAGGATGGAAGCTCGTACATGGATCGGCGTTGGTGGTTTGGACTGAATGGTGTGGCTCGGTCATTGATGGAGTGGATCGGCATGGTGAAGTGGATCGGCATACTAGAATATGGAGTGGATCGGCATTGGTCGGTTAGCATGGCAATGTGGGTCGGCATGATGAAGGATGTTGGTTCGACTATGGTCCTGATGGGCCCAGACTACTCAGGAAGCCCAGTAGCTCGGGATTTGCTTATAGATACAGCATGTGAGGCTTCAGAAAAGGGATATTCATTCTGCTTCCCATCTTCTTCCCTATTAAGGCTGCTCTTCCATTGTTGTTCTAAAAACTCTGGATTGTAACTGTAATTGATTCTAACATCAATAAAAAGGAAATTTCTGGAGTGGACGTAGGCCGGAGTCAGTCGAACCACTATAAATCCCGTGTTATTACTTCTTTCTTTTTAATTTTTACTGTTCGTCATATTTGTACTCTCTACATATATTCTATCAATGATCTTTGACTATGATTTGGTGCTTTCATCTGGATTTGGGTGTTAGTGACCAATTTTGGCTATAACACTGGTCGATATCCGCATGTCACTACCCTTAAATTTACTTGCAAGTACTGGACATATGAATACGCTACTCCGAACACCAAGCCATTATGACCGCTTACAAAGGTCTTCTTCGTTAGGCCTACAATGCAAATGCAGTCAAGGCATACTCTCTTGATGGAACACTTACAAACCTGCCTTCAGGGGTGCAGCTTCATTCAGCCTACCCAGAGGGCCATCCTAGAGTATCCTCATGTCCCATTGAAGTCTCGTACTTCCTTGAAGTCCAAAAATACTAAGTTGGATGCGCTTCTCCATTTCTCAAATCTACGATGAACTGCTTCGTTAGACGCTTCATCCTTTGGGCTGCTCCAAATGCATCTCAATTCTTTTGTTAGACCCTAAGTCTAAATTTTAATTTGCGTTTAGTTTACTTTTCTTATTCTGTTGGCTACTTATTCAATGTAATTAGCATATTCTTGCCCTCATATCACCTCTATCTATTGTGAGATTTCCATTTATTTAATAAGGAATGCTGTTGGTATGAGCCACATTCATTATCTTGCATATTTAACTTAGTATAGATCTTAAGTTCATTACAATATGCCATTTTTATCATTCGTGCTTTATTTGCTTATTGACTTCACATAAATTATTTAAATAAGCTTCTACCATTATTATTGCTCATTAATATTTAAAGTCTCAAAATAAGCTTTTCTGTTCTTATTACTTAATTATAACATATGTTATTATTCTACCTGTAATTGTCATTTTCTCTTCTTTTATAGTCCATACATAATTCCAGCATTTCTTTTTTGGTCTAATCTGCCTTCTTTTTTTATGGTATAGAGTATTCCTTTATTCTCTTATATTATTTAATTCACTTATCATAATAACTATCTTCTCAAATAGTCCGCGCAGTGAATGCAGACCTAGGTTCATTATCGTTTACAGCTTCAACTTCTTATCTAACAATTTACTTGATTCATGTCATACTTTGCTTTATTATCTTCTATTATTTGGTTGGTTATGAAAACTAAATCCATTTCTATATTTAAATATTAAATAATACTATAAACAATAATCTGTAACTGCTAGATATTTCTTTTACAATTTTGGAATAGTCTAAAATATAGCGGTTTCTCTATTTTACACTAATTTTCTTTTTCTTTTTTTATTCTAGCAGTTACGTTCATTGTTGTCTTCTAAATATTAAATTATAGAAATGTACCCTATTTTCTAGAGCAACCAATTAACATTTTAGTTATCCCAAATCCAGTTATTAGATTAATTAACTTTTCCCATTTTAACGTAATTTATTGCAGTAATTCCATTCCTTAAACTTTTATTACTTTACATCTTATTTCCTTTATTTCAGTATTCTTATTATTTAATCCATATTCACGTTTAATCTATTCTAATCCATAAGCAAAGAAATTGGAGAAAATAGAAGAAGAATCTGGAGAGCTTGGGGAGTTATAGGAAGGCTTGGGGATCTCAGACCGTTGGATTTTTGGATTGAATTTGGAGCCACCACATCACAGGCAGCCTAGAGCCATCGGATTGAAGAACGTATGGCTTAGATTGCTCAAAAACTATACGTCACTAGCGCATACCTGGACGAAATGTCGACTAGGTCGCTATGCAGGTCGACAGGGCGGTGGACCGCCCAAAGCCACCGGTCGACCATGCGGTCGACCGCTGGGCTAATTTGGTCGACCTCCTGGTTGGCCCATATACATATCTTTTTTCTTTTTGTTACTCGTTCTCATTTCATTCCTAACTTTTTCATATTGGCTCGAATTTTGACAAGTTATAGATGGAAACTGATCATGGAATCGCCTCGGACGTAATGGTACTAGTTTCGAAACCATATTCCAATAATTTCAAAATTATTTATTCTCATGGCTTATCATTATTCGCTAAATTTTAACTATATAAATTGCAGGGTATTATAGTATGACTCATTATGAGATAGGGCAATGGAATGATCTAGCATGAGTTGAGTGTTTTATACATATGAGAGTGTATTTTTAATTATTATAAATGTATACCTTAGTGGTAATTCTAGTTGTGAAAATTAAAGATCTTATATAAGGTAACTTTTGAATTATTAAAGCATAGTTTAATTAATGTAGGGGTTAATAATGTTTATCTAGTATCCCTCATTAATTAATTCAGTTATGCTCGGATAGTTTATAAGCATTAACTATCATTTATTGATTATTGATTTGTGCTTGACCAATTTATGAGTAGTTCTGCCTTTTCACTGCATAGGTTGGGTAGAAAATATTTGTAGATGCATTGAAACGAACACCTTATAAATTGAGTTTCACGGTTTGACTATAAGGCATCCGATGGCAATGTTGGGTTAAAAGTTGACTTTAGTAAATGATGTTTATTTTAATCTAAGAAGGATAAGATATTTTGTAAAATAAACATTTGTGAAAAGATTTTATATAAGAAAATGATTTTATATAAGTGTGTTTCATAAAACATGGTTTATAAACAAGAAGGATTTAACCAATATTTTAAGAACTTAAATCCTGATGTCTTCGAAAATATTTTTTAAGATTTTGGAATAAATTATAGTAGTATTATTAGAAAGTAAGTATTTGGGAAATTGATTTATGAAATTGGTATCATGGTACTAGTAATATTTACGAAGTATTTGATACCATTTTCAAAATGATTTTGGTTAAGTCCAAAAGGCATAAATTGGATGAATCGAACTCACTCATGTCACTTGAAAATAATTCTGGTGATGACTTGAACGTAATCGGCGTTCATTTTTGAATTTCTATGTGGGGAATGCTACAGAGTTGTTTTACTAAAATGGATTCTAATTTGATTCAGAAAGTACGATTTGTCTTATATAAAGATATATGTATGTATTATTATTTCAAAAGCGATTTGAAAAAAAAACAATTGCTTAGTTCTAAAGTTTTTCTTTGTAATGAAATCTGATATGAACTTTTTATAAAAGTTTAATATGTATGCTCTATAGGGTGCCCGAGTGGTAATGGCATAGCCCAAAATAAATGTTGGACCTTTTCATGTTTTCCCTTTTTGGATAAAGTGTGTTTTAATAAATTACTAAACTTGTTCGGTCATTTTGTGGACAAACGTAGCATATGCGTCAGGATTTTATGGTACGTGCATCATGTTATGATATGTTGTTTGATAGTTTTCATTTGTTAAGTGAAACGGATTTTTCGATGATTTTAGACAGTTGGAAGCCTCCAAATCTTATACAACCTGATGCTAGATGTTTTCTGAAAATATATAAAAAGTTGAGTTTATATAACACTAGAACTGAGAAGTTAGTAAGTTGAAAAAAGTTTAATTTCTTGAACATACTTATTAAGTAAAATGAATTTGATGTTTTTGTTTATACTCTTAGGATGAAGTGGAGTATTATATAAATATAAACTTAAGTTGTAAAATGTTGGTAAACTTGAAGTTATGTTTTATAAATGATTTTAGTATTGAATGACATTCTATTTGGATAAAATATGTTGGTATAGTTAAGAAATCGATAGGATTAATACGTAAGTTGTACGTAGAACATTTTATTCACATGTTCTTGATCCAGTATTCAAGTACATGATTTCGAGGTGATTTACGCCGGTCCAAACAAGGATTTTTCACTCGATTCTTGACGACGAACACTTGATGCAATTTCTTGATAAGATTCTAAAATTTTATATCATAGTATATAGCTATGTAAGGAGAATGGAGGTTTCTAATCAAGGAACCCAATCGAAGTCTGCACTAGAGAAATCAAGTGATCTATACCGGTAAAGAAGTGAAATTTATGTAATCGAGCAAATGATCGGATTAGATATTGCGTACGGATGGTCCACGTAAATCGTATGGGCTTTAGTATATTTGCATGCTAAGTTTTATTGGCTTATGGGGAGTTTAAGTGATAAATCTTCAATTTGCTATGAGGTAGCATAAATAGTTTTTAACTAATTTCCTGAGGCCGTTGAGCGTATGATGCGCTTAGGAGGTTGTTTATCATCCTTGTGCGATGAGAGGATTTTGAACTTAAGCAAACCATGAGTTTTTGTTTGTTTGTGATTAATACTATTTAGTATTTCTACGTGGCTATTTCTTTGATTGCTCATGCTCGAATTTCGAGGATGAAATATTTTAAGAGAAGGAGAATTTAACGATCCGGAATTTTGGACACTTCGTATTTAAATATCTAAATTAGTTAAATACTTGAATCTTGGACTAAATGATATTAAAATTATTTTATAAGCTTTTTAACTCTCTTTTAAATCACAAGTAATGATAGTAAACTTATTTTGAAAAAATGTTTACAAAAATAAATACTTTGAAGAAATATCGATAATGTGATCGAAAATCATTTTATCGATAAAAAGCTTTTTAACCGTCAGAAGTTGTTCAGATTTTTTTGCATATGCTTATTTGCTTAGGAAATTAATACAATGAAATTAAAAAAGTTCTCATTTATGGAAATAAACTTTATCAATGATGTTATGGGTGATGTTATCAAAGATATTTAGAAAATGACTTTTTATGGTAATACTTAACTTTTAAATAAAAGAAGAGAGGTGTAAAGTTACATGTGAAAACGAGGCTCTTTTTGACCTTTCATGGAAGGTAAGAGGTGGTTATGACCTCTTATAATACCTATATAAGGAGAGATAAACTCTTAGGAATAAATCACTAATTCACTAAGCTTTGAGATGAAGTATGAGAATTAAAAATGGTGGAATAGCTTAAGCACTAATCCACTAATTATTCTCTAACTTTTTCAAGTCTTAACCAAATTATCTCCAATCTCTTTTAAACTTTAGCTTTGTTCCTAAAACATCATGGTTAGCATGATTATCAAGTAATAAGTAGGAGAAGGTGAGAGGAATAGGAGAATCTGGAGGGGAAGGGGGGTCGTGAGCATAGGAGGAAGAGAAGGAGGTGTTGACTTTGTTTGAAAGTGCTAAAGGTTGGATCATTAGGCTTTTGGTCATGGTGGAAAGTGGTTCTTTGTTCTTGTGGCTTTGTGCTTGGGTTTGGCATGAATCTAAGTGAGTTATCTCACTATCTTATAAGTGTATATTGTGTGTGTATAAATATTGTGAGAAAAGTATAAAGTTAAAGTGACATTAACTAAGTAAAGTTATAAACTTTGGACCCCTCTTGCTTTTGAAAGCAAATGATAACTTTATACTATATAACATCACTTCTATTAGCCTCTTAAATGAGTAGCATGACCTTGACTTGATGTTTAAATGGTTGTTTAACTTTTGTGTTAAACTGAAGTAAGTTTAAAAGTGTTTGAAGCGAGAATAGTCATTGTAAGTGCACTTCCAAATCCCTTGTTTTCCAGAATTTTTATCAATAAAGGGAAAGATATTCTTAAGGGTTTCTTTCTATCGTTTTTAAGTACCCTAAGGTAGTAATTACTATAAAAAATTCAATTAGTAAATTATTATCCCAACTTTTGGCAAAGCTAAGATACCCAAAATTGACTGAAAATTGATAATTAACGAGTCATGAATATCAACTATGCATCAGGATAACCATGGATATCGATGAATTTTATCCAAGTCCGGATCGGGCTGTAATTGATGAGATGCGTTAAGCAAAACCGTGAAAGCCAACGTCCCAAATTTCGAGTCAATCCGAGTTCGTATGCTCAAGTTATCATCGATGCAAATCGGAGGGAATAACCCTAAGTTCGAATCCATAGGCGAAAGTACTGTTCGAATCCATCGGTGCAACCTATGTTCGAATCCAGTTGTTCGACTCCATCAGATTGCTTCGCCTCCATTTGCGTTCGCATAGATCAGAAGCGAGTTGGTCTCGCGCCTGCCCTGTTCGAATCGAACAAGACGAAATCCTTCGAATCCACGATTTCACCCTGCTTCGTATCCATCCAGTGTCCTTGCTTCGATTCCATGGAAGAGGGTGTGTTCGAATCCATCCACTAATGCACATCACGATCGATTCGAACATGCCTCCGTTCGAATCCCTTTGTGAACGAAGCCTTCGAATCCACTAGGTCAAGGCGGCAAAAACACGGAGTCGACCCAGTCAACTCGGAGTGAGATGCGGATCGATACGAGGAGCGCGCGCCATGTCAACATCCTCACGCGCAAACCATCGATTCGACCCTATCGATTCGAAGGGGGTCGATTCGAACTCAGCACATCAACCGAAAATGCAATCTTGAACCGATCATAACTCGAGATCTACAAGTCCAAATGACATGAAATTTTCACAGGAGCTTACGTACATGCTGAAGAATGTCCACACCAAATTTCACCTCGATTGGATGCATTCTTGATCGATTCGAAGCCGAGTTCGAATCGATCCCAAAGTGGGCCCGGATTTTCGAAATCTGGGCATGTGGGCCCCCTCACGTGCCAGAAGCGGTCTCCCCGGATTTTAGGTGAAATATCAACCTCCTACACCTATAAATAGAGCCCCAGGTCATTTAGAAAAGGGATCGATCTCTCTCTCGCTGGATCTTGATTCTGAAGCGCCCAGACTCTACCAGACTCTACTGTGCACTTCACTACTACCGTTGTACTCGAATTTCAGAGCTATAATCCATTGTAATCCGCTGTAATCAACTGTAATCAGCGAAGAACATCAATAAAATTTAAAACCTTTGAAGTGGACGTAGGCCGGAGATAGCCGAACCACTATAAATCGTGTGTTCTTGTTCATAATTTCTATATTGCTGCGTATTGCTTGCTTAGATCTGTGATTTGTGTTTGAATATTGTTGATTTGTATTCATACACTGGTGCTTTCACAATACTTAGGGTTTGTGACCAATTTTGGCGCAAACACTTTGGCGCTTCCACTGAGAAGGACTAGCACCCGCTACATCGGATTGAAGTTCAGATTTGAAAGTTTAAAGAATTCAGATTGATTCAACAATGACTCGACAGAACAGTAGAAGGCAGAGGGCTGAAAGAAGCCAACAAGGAGGAAGCCAGGAGGCATCCTCTGGAGCAGGAGAAGGACAAGCTTCCGTCTACATCACTAGAGATGAGATGGAGGCTATGGCTAATTCGATACGTGAAAGCATGATGAAGACTCAACAGGAGATGCTGCAGAATTTCCTCGAACAAATGAGGGCGGTGAATGTCCAAAACCTTGAACCGACTACAACAACTGCAAGTGCCGGACAAGGAATCAGGATTGCAAAAGCTAATGAAGGTCAGTTTCAAGACCAGAATGCAGGAGCTGAAGGTAATCAACAAGGACTTGGGGGCAGACCCTCAGGGTCCGATACTGGAAGACCAATAGACGGAGCTCAACAGGCTGGAGTCTATGCTTATGCTAACGAGCCTCACGAAGAGTATGTACCAGAATTCCCTTCAAGGATCGGGGGGCAAGACAGGAATGTGGCCAGGGGTCAACCCCTGGACGGAGATGAGAGAATGATTGGTCTCGTGCGACGAATCATGAGAGGAGGATTGTCTAGTGGAGGGCTGGAAGAAGTCAGTCGGAGTCCGTTCACTCCGAACATCCGAAACGCAAGGAACCCTCCAAAATTCAAACTACCAACGCTAGACCCTTATAACGGGAGGTCAGACCTGACCATGCACATCACCAGATATATTAGGCACATGGAAGTGCTGGGGGGCATCCGAGGAAGTGATGGCTTGATGCTTCTCTTTATACTTGATAGATTTGGCTGCGCTTTGGTTCAGGCAACTCGAAACTGGATCAATCAAAACATGGGGCGAGCTTGTAGACTGCTTCATGAGACAATTTAGGGTCCATGTGACGCGACCCAAGAGTGTGAAGACTTTAGCCTCGATAAAGCAAAGGACCGGAGAGTCCATAAAAGATTTTCTACTAAGGTTCAACGCAACGGTGACTTCTGTAGATCGCCCAGATCCATCAATGATTTTGATGGCGGCGGTGGCAGGAGTTGGGGAAGGCACCAAATTTAAAGATTCTCTGACTAAAGATCCACCACAAAATCTCGGAGAGTTCTTTCATAAAGCTGAAAAGTTCATCTGATTAGAAGAATCACGAGCCGAGAGGCAGGAAACAAATGCCGTGCAAAGCGAAGGAACCTCCAGGGAACAGTCCGGAGTAGATAAAGGAAAGAGGAAATAGGATGACAGATACGATGGTCCTGATAAACGGAAGAAATTCTGAGAACCTAGATTCAAGCAATACACAGATCTGACTGCAGGCCTGGAATAAATTTACACCGAAACTCGAGGGCAACTCCCCTATCGAAAGCCACCCAGGAGGGATCCCACTGAGCGGGAGTGCAGAACTGGAAAATACTGCCTATTCCATGAGCTAGATGGGCACACTATAGATGAATGCCGCCACCTAAAGGATGAGGTGGAAGAACATGCCAGGAGTGGCAGATTGGCACAATATGTCAGAGAACGGACAGCGGTAAGGCCCGAGCAACTACCTCCTCCACCTAGCAGGAACGATCCTGGACCGGGATCATGACTCCTCATCAACTGATTAAAGATGGCAAGGGCCAAGTCCAGGATTTTCGGTCGAATAATTTCATTTAGATGTGTTTTCAGAATAAACGGTTACTCCACTTACTCATGTACGGGAACCGGAGAGATCCCTAGGCATGCTCTGAGATGGAGATAAACCGATATGCCCGAAGGGGCAATGTTTAGCTTTTTCCTGATGTTTGAGATTGAACATCTAGGACTCGAATTTAAATAAATAAATTAGAATTTATTAAAATAAACCTTTGACCAGAGAGTCAAAGGATGAACATTAAATACCAATATAAAAATGATCGCTTTATGACCCTACCCGGAGAGGCGGGGTCCGGAGTGCAAGAAGTGAGTTACTTCGCCGGAGAGCGACAGGATCAACTCACTAAGCGCTGTTTCCCCTTCACCGGAGAGTGACAGGATGGGATCCAGCAAGAGCCTGGAGAGGCTATGATCGGTCTAGAACGACCAAGACATCGCTTAATGTTCAGATACACTGAACCGGAGTGCAAGAAGTGAGTTGCTTCGTCGGAGAGCGACAGGATCAACTCACTTACGCGCTGTTTCCCCTTCACCGGAGAGTGACAGGATGGGATCCAGCAAGAGCCCGGAGAGGCTATGATCGGTTTAGAACAACCAAGACATCGCTATATGCCCTAGCTGGGGTCGGAGTGCAAGGAATAGAAGGCAACGCCAGAGTGCAATGGGATCTTTCTATTCAAACGTCAAGCCTAGGATGGGCCTGGCAAGAGTCTGGAGTGACTATCGATAGTCCAGAGAGACTGAAGAATTTCATTCTTAACTTCCACTGGAGAAAATTGATAATAACTTGGCTTCGAACAGCCATGAACTTGATTGATAATACTGCAGCTACGAATGAAACATGAATTTACTACACTCGACTTAAGACTGGTCAAAACATACCTTTTACAAAAAGGCATGTTTTGGGGGGCAAAGTGTTATCCCAACTTTTGGCAAAGATGAGATACCCAAAATTGACTGAATATCGATAATTAACGAGTCATGAATATCAACTATGCATCAGGGTAACCATGGATATCGATGAATTTTATCCAAGTCCGGATCGGGCAGCAATTGATGAGACGCGTTAAGCAAAACCATGAAAGCCAACGTCCCAAATTTTGAGTCAATCCGAGTTTGTATGCTCAAGTTATCATCGATCCAAATCGGAGGGAATAACCCTAAGTTCGAATCCATAGGCGAAAGTACTGTTCGAATCCGTCGGTGCAACCTCTGTTCGAATCCAGTTGTTCGACTCCATCAGATTGCTTCGCCTCCATTTGCGTTCGCATCGATCAGAAGCGAGTTGGTCTCGCGCCTGCCCTGTTCGAATCGAACATGACGAAATCCTTCGAATCCACGATTTCACCCTGCTTCGTATCCATCCAGTGTCCTTGCTTCGAATCCATGGAAGAGGGTGTGTTCGAATCCATCCACTAATGCACATCACGATCGATTCGAACATGCCTCCGTTCGAATCCCTTTGTGAACGAAGCCTTCGAATCCACTAGGTCAAGGCGGCAAAAACACGGAGTCGACCCAGTCAACTCAGAGTGAGATGCGGATCGATACGAGGAGCGCACGCCACGTCAACATCCTCACGCGCAAACCATCGATTCGACCCTATCGATTCGAAGGGGGTCGATTCGAACTCAGCACATCAACCGGAAATGCAATCTTGAATCGATCATAACTCGAGATCTACAAGTCCAAATGACATGAAATTTTCACAGGAGCTTACGTACATGCTGAAGAATGTCCACACCAAATTTCACCTCGATTGGATGCATTCTTGATCGATTCGAACCCGAGTTCGAATCGATCCCAAAGTGGGCCCAGATTTCCAGAATCCGGGCGTGTGGGCCCCCTCACGTGCCAGAAGCGGTCTCCCTGGATTTTAGGCGAAATATCAGCCTCCTACACCTATAAATAGAGCCCCAGGTCATTCAGAAAAGGGATCGATCTCTCACTCGCTGGATCTTGATTCTGAAGCACCCAGACTCTACCAGACTCTACTGTGCACTTCACTACTGCCGTTGCACTCGAATTTCAGAGCTATAATCCATTGTAATCCACTGTAATCAACTGTAATCGGGGAAGAACATCAATAAAAGTTAAAACCTTTGAAGTGGACGTAGGCCGGAGATAGCCGAACCACTATAAATCGTGTGTTCTTGTTCATAATTTCTATATTGCTGTGTATTGCTTGCTTAGATCTGTGATTTGTGTTTGAATATTGTTGATTTGTATTCATACACTGGTGCTTTCACAATACTTGGGGTTTGTGACCAATTTTGGCACAAACATAAATCATTTGTTAAAGTGGTAAAAACTAGTCGCAAAGATCGTGTTTTTTCAATGTTCTTGTTGTAAAGACTTTTAACAACATTTATAAATGTTGTATTAAGTTACTTATGGTTTTAAGTGTCTAAAAATGATATTTAAATTTGGTATTTTTCTCTAATCTCTTTAGAGATGCTTTCAATAACAATTTGAAGTATTTTAAAGTTGTTTTGAAGTTTAAATATGTTTTTATTAATTATATATGTATTTTCAAAGTAAAGAGGTTTTATGATATAAACATGTTTTTGATCAAATAATAAATTAGTTATTTTCTACAAAGATATTTAAAACCTAATCATGAATTTTTTTTAGAGTGTATATAAGTTTTGAAAAAGGTATTGACTAGGCTTAACACTAATAGTGAACGAGGTAGACTTTTCCATTTTTGAGAGTTAAGATTGATGTCGAGTAGAGACGGAGCAATAGAGCTCTAACCTACCGGGCTTCCTTCTTGGATGAGGAATAGATAAGTTGAAATACCGCAATTGTGCTAATTTCGTTGTTTAGTTACTTGTTTAAAAGGTAATTAACTTTGCTTAGCACTAAAAACCGACGAAGTAGGCTTATCTATTTCTAGGAGTTAAGATTGATGTCGAGTAGGGATGGAGCAATAGAGCTCTAACTTACGGGGCTTCCCTCCTGAACGAGGAATAGTTAAGTCGAAAATGTTGGAAATGAGTGTAACACCCCATAAAAAAAACCATAAATAAATGAAATTAAATCTAATAAGGTAGAATATGGAAATTTTATAAAATATGGAATTTGACCATAGAAGTTATTATGTTGCGTCATGGTGAAATTTTGATCTATTTCCATATATATCATGTTGAAAACAGAGCTCAAACGAAGAAATTATGGGTGTTTGAAGTTTTTAGATTTGAATTCAATTAAAACTAAGAATTTAAATTTAGGATTTAAATTTTAAAAATTAACTTGGGGCTAAGTAAACGTTAATTGATGTTTGATTAATGTTTAACGTTACAGTTGAATTGTAATGGCCCGTTTTTTCATACCCTCTGAATCAACAATAAATTACACATGTCCACTCAAATTGCATGAATATGCGGATCAATAAGGGTAGAAAGAAAATAAAGACAGAACAGAATCTCACATGAACGAAATAACATATATTATTTCAATAATAATATTTGCAGTGGAAAATTTTGAAATACGATACCAGAGTCTAACCTAGATTCAGCATGGACAGCTATAAATCCCCGTCCTTACAAATGCTAAAAAAACAAATGCAATAGATGTAGCGGATAATATAATATGTCTATACGATGATGAAGATCTCCAGCTCTCCTCTGGAAACTCCAAGCGCCTTTAGCTAAACCTGAAACTACTTGGATCTGACCCGAGTATTAAAAATACCCGGATCAAGCTCGATAAACCAGCGTGAGATACTCAAAATTTAAAATGACTATGTTATCAAAACCTTTGAAAAGAAGGGTATCTCATAAGACCATACCCACACATAAATATGGATGGCTTTTTACCTAATGATAACCAAAATACTTTTATTACCAAAATAATTTGATATTATCTTTAATAACATTCTTTTGGAAAACACCTTTCAAATAAGGTATCAATATCCGGACTAAGTCTAAGGGGATATATCATGACTGGGTCAACGGCTATCCCGAACGGAATATATGATACCAAAACGGGGTAGCTAAAATGTTTGCAATTCATTACAGCTATTTTGAGACTACAATCGAAATTGTAAAGCTCGTATTGGAGTTGGATTTTCCAACATGATAGGGAACTAGTGGCCTTTTTCTCCACTCCACGCATAACAAACATAGTCCTCGCGGTGCCTTATTTACCTTTCTCAAGCAAGTCACTTGGAACTGTACTTGCTATACTACTGCTAACTGGTAGTTCCCCGCTTTTCTCAAGCTAACCACTTTATCAAAATGGGGCAATAAATGCCTTGAGGGATGTTTTCCCTTGAAGTGCCCAACGTATTGGACACCACTATACATACTCACTTATTCTGAATTTGTGTCTGTCAAACCACACAGTATCATATATCAGCTTTCAGGATGTGATGCTAGTGATGCTATGTTCAATTTCTTCAAAGCCATGCTTTATTTTTCGCAAATCCACGCTTTAGATCATAACAAGTTCCACTTTGAATGCCCCATTGTCATTCCACGTCACATGACTGATTTCTAGAAAAGTATAACTTCCTGAGCTCGTATGTCTCGAGAAAGAGTGTTAAGCTAAAGGAAGTTGCCTTCTCTGCCACTAACTGATATACATTTATAGAAACCGCTCAAATGTGATTTAGAATACAATGTCAGACAAACATCCATACAAGTTCATTCTAGGACTAAACGAAACTGAAGGCACTTTCCTCAGCCATTACTAGGCAAGAAGCCCTTGAAATCCGAAAAAATCTCCACAACGAAAAGACCACTGCTATAAATAACTCTATAATGGGAGTGACCCAGAACATGTCAATAAGCAGTCCTCACGCTATGAAGATCCTTGGTCTTCAATAATCATCATCTTCAACATGTTTACACTTTCGAATGTATACATTGGTTCGAAGTGGTTTTCGGATAGGGATCTTCTAGATCCAATCCCGGTTCCTTCAAAGCCATATTATCGATAAAAAAGATGTTAAGTTCATAAGTGGATATCAATCATCAATCAATTACTGCATCTTTATAAAATATCTTTCTTAGATATATTCTTTTCAATTTATTCCGTTTTCTTTTCAAGAGAATACGTAATCATTAAGCCTCATTTATCAAATCATTTAGTTTATTTAAACCCTTCTTAAAGCTTGGAATAATTCCAAATCATTTTCTCTTTTACTTAGGAAAACTTTTCCGAATCATTCATTAAATGTTAATCAAATATTTCTTTTTGTCTTAGAGCAATTCTAAGTTAATTCATTCTTTTGCTTTGGATAATGTTTCAAATTTCCTTACTTAAAACTCGATCCAAGTTCCTTAACTTTTAGGCGGGTCAAAAAACAATGTTATTTAAGACATTGTTTATTGTAAACCCTAAAATAAATCTTAGCAAACATTATTGAGTAAATAGGATCATATAAATCATTCTAATTTTACTCAACATCAATTTCCATATTCAACAAGTGCCATGGATGGAATAACGGTGAAATCACCTTTTAAATTCCACGAATAGGATGAGTTCCCTCTTTGGAATTTAATACTAAGTATAAGAAGATTATCTCTATGCAATTCAAGTTATAGTTTATTCAATTTGGAGATTGCTTAAATTTTGGATAATATTAATCTTTTTTGATTTTGGAAAACTTAATATAATCTTTTTAGAGCATCCGGGCTTTCCTTTCAATCTGTTTCACCCCTCGCCTAAAAGGAGAAAATATAGGCCAGGTAAGTTCAGAGCACCGGTTGCTACATTCCTAATATTAGTTAAACACCTTGTTTTATCTTCCTAGATCTCACAGGTGGGACAAATGTACTAGTCGCTTTAGCATACTCAATTATTAGCTTTATATTGGAATTGATTATAAAATTCAAAATTATCCTTTAGACACTTAATTTTCCCTTTTATAAATATTCATAATTGAATCTAGGAAAAATAGTTAAGTTTAAACCTTCTTTTAAAAAGTCATAGAAATGGTAGTAGATAAGTGCTAGGAAAGTGCTTTAATAAGCTTATTTGATTTAAACAATTTTTTGATATTTATAAATTCATATTTTCCATTTAAAACCTCTTCTAAACTATTTAAATATATTTATCAAATTTATTTCATATTTTTAATCATTTAAAAATATCATTTATAAAGAAATCCTTTTTTGATTCCAAATTGCAAAACCGTGATGTTTTTAGAAAATTGTTTTGGACATATTTCAAAATCTGCTTGATGAAATCTTAATTTTCTTCCTTCATTAGAAAACTATGGATATAATAGACCATAAAATTCTTATCTCGAAGAATTTCGAGCTATATTCCATTTTGTACACTCATTTAACTTTCATGGCGCGAAATCGAGAACTACAGTTACGCTACGCGCCTAGTTTTGACTTGTTTTTCAATTTTTTTTCAAACTTCTTGGAAACACTTTTAAATGTTTATAAAATATTTCTAAATCATTTTAAACTCATTTTAAACAATATTTTTATATTTCAAACTCATATTCCATTTCATTTCATTTTATAATATTATATTATTATAATATCATTTCTAACCTTTTTAGATTATTTAAAATCATTAATTTGATGGTGTTTTGTTTTTGCAATTTTTGATAATTTCATAATCTATTCCATTTCTCCTTCTTCTTTGGTTAAATTTTTGGTTCGATGAAAATAAGGGGTTTAGACTACGGATTTTATTCGTAGTTAACGGCACTTATTCCACACAAATATCATTCTTATCAATTTCTTTATAAAAATGCAGTGAATAGAATATGGGATTTAGATTGCAATTCTAATTGTTTAGGGTATTCCATTTTATTAATGTAATATGTTGAGTTTCTTGTTTATTTACAAGTCTGTTATTACAGTTTTGGGTATGAACATTTATTCCCTGTTTGGATATTGTAATCCCTTATTTTGAATGTGTTGAAATCTTGGGAATTTGAAGAGAAATGGGCTTGTAATAATAATGGGGTAGGAACTGACATTTAACGCAAGTTTAGTGCGTAAAATCCATGCGTTTAGAACTTATTAGGCGTGAATGTTTATTTATCTCTATTTGCGTAATTAACGTGTAATTATTGCTTATGTGGCATGGTTATTTAGGCATTTATTTTCGTTTATTTTCCTCCATTACAAGGTAATTGATTGGCAGGCGAAAATAAGAGGAAACTCTTATATAGCCTAATAGTTATTTTAAGACGCAGTAAGAAAGATTCTTTATAATGCCTTATTTATGAAATGGTGAGAGAGTTTGTGTGTGTGTGTGTGTGTGTGTGTATGGAGAGTAATTGATGTATGGCTAAGTCATAGGGATGTGAGGTCAATAGAGTTACATGACAGAAGTTTGCCCTTTACTTTGAGGATACCAGTAGTTGTGTACACTTTCTATTGATGTGAGAACTCCTTATGATAAATATTTGTAATGATGCGAGGTTAGTCCTAAATTCTGTAGGGAAAATCTGCCTAGCGAATCTGCTACCAATTCGTACAAATAATCGGACTAATACGACACGTCATTATGAGTATTGGTCATAGTACGAGGGGCCTGCTTTTGGGTATCGAGGTATTAAGTGGTTGTCTGAGGGCCCATCTCTTTTCCCCAAACAAAGTATTAAATGGCCTAGGGGACACGTTAGATGGTATCTCTACAGGGTCCGCTTCTGGATAAGGTATTAACTGACTAATTGAGGGTCCACTTTTACAAATAAAAAAGTATTAAGTGACTTGATATTCCATATGATGCTGCTAGATAGCACCATTGAGGAGCACGCCTTGTAAATAAGTATTAAATGATGGGTTCTGTCTATTTTCCAGTAAAAGGTATTAAGTGGCTTAGGTACCATCTTTTGCATCGCTAGTAATTATAACATGAATTTGGGTTATAAATTTTTGAAAACTTGATTCTTTCCCTAAAAGGAAGTATTAAATGATTTCAATGGTTTTATGTTCATAGATATATTTTTATTTTGAAATATACTGTCCAAATATTGAAAAAGGTAAGACTCAAGGTTTTTATTCACCAAATACTTGTTGTTCTGACTCCTTCCTCGTTACAACATAAGTTAAAGGACGTTGATCGCGAAGGTGATGCTTAAAGACGAAGGTGGTTTGCTTGTGGAGGTATTTATCATTTTTACTTTCTCTTCTATGCACCCATTATTTAGACTATTTTTATAACAGACTTATGACACGATTTGATGTGGCTTTGTATTTTGACATATTTATGATTTTGAAATAAATTGGTTAACTTTGTTATTACATTTTGTTCCATCCGTTGTGAGTTCTGAGAGTTTAGTTATGGCTTTACACTGTTATTTGTTTAGTTCTACCAATAGCTTACCTTAGAATGGATCTAAGTTTCGATGGGTCTTTTCTGGGTCAAAATTTAGGCCTATTCCGGGGTAGGTTGTTACAATGGGTTAAACATGTAGTTTGTTACTTGTTTATGAAAATCATTAATACTATACTTAACACTAAAAGCTAACGAGTATGCTTGTCTATTTGTGAGATTCAAGAATGAAGTGTCTAGACAAGCCTTTGATGCAATCAGTACTCTAACTTACCTACCTTCACTCTTGAATAAGGAAAGGTTAAGTTGAAATGTCGAAAACGAGTTAAGTATATGATCATTGCTTTGTATAAGTAATTGATTTAACTAGATGATCGATTAGTCTACTATCAAATTTAACCAAATATTATCTTGGATCTTTAAAGCAATGTTTTAAAGATGATATAAATATGAAATGGTAAGCATCTTAACCTTTTTTCAACTAGATAATCGATTAGTCAACTATCGAACTTAAAACCCTTTTTTGATTATACTTATGACTATAAATACATGTTTAAAAGAATGTTTTAAAGGTAAGAATAAGTGAAATGGTTTTGGTTTTGTAGTTACAATATTTGAGTAACATTAATCTTAAACCTTTTGAATGGATTTGTGAAAGCACTTAGATCTTTAAAATGAATATTTTAAAGGAAATCATAACTGAGGAATCTTTTAGAAAAAAGATGGAGAAAAAGTAAAGGTTCAAAGTAAGAAATCTTGTTAACGATTTTCGAGTATACTTATATCATTTGAGATAAGTATATAAATACTTTTTGAAGTATTAAAAGAGTATAAATGAACAATAGAAATTGATAAACAATGTTTTATTAGATAAAAGAAGTTTTGCTAACAAAAGATGTATTAATTAATAAAAGGTTAATTAAACCAAAAGGGGAATAGAAGTTGCTTATGTGACTTGATCATGATTTTTCTGTTTACTCCTTTATGGAAAACATTTAGTTGTATACTTAGCACTAAAAGCCAATGAAGTAGGCTTGTCTATCTATGGGATTTAAGACCGGTGTTCTTGTAGGGATATAAGCAATAGAGCACCAAACCCACCGGCTCCACTCTTGATCGAGTGATAGTGTGAGATGAAAATATCAAAAATGTAATAAATGACAAGATTTGGTTTCTATATGTGATCATCCTCATTATCAGTAAATGACCAAATTCTTCTATTCAGTCTTGAAGAGACAGGGAACGATAAGTTTTTTACTTACCAAAAACCATTTCAACACTAAGACATGTGTTCTATCTCTTGAAAGTGGATTTGTTCAAGATGTTGGAATCCATTTGTGGTTTCGTGATCTGTTCAAGATGTGAGTATCCAATTGGGGATTCATGTTCTGTTTGAGTGATAATAACTCGTGTGAAAGATGTCAAACGTAACCTCGATATAGGAAATGGTCAAAGATAGAGTAGAATGCACAATCTAGAGTTTTGTAGTCCTATGATAGGGTGAGTATGCTTATCAATGTTGCACGTGCGAGTTGATGGTATTTGGTATCGCATGGTTCGGGTTAGTTCGAGCATGGGCCTTTGTATTTACCTTATGGTATATTTTCTGTAGAGATATATGGTGCTCAGAAGGTATTTTCTGATCTTTGTGCATGGAGTTCGGATTCGGCTCCATCGGAGAGATCTCCACAGAAAATCCAATATGCAAACGTTCCTTATTAGATTTGATTGTACTCCTAATATGCTATTGAATGTAATGAACGTGACCATTCTGGCTATGTTATATATTTATATTCTTCACCTTAGACATTATCAATATATCACATTATGTTCTTATTAGATGGTGGTTCTTTTAAGGGGATAACCATTATGACATTCCATGCGGACTCAAAAGTACTGTTATGTGCTAGTCACATATTTCTTGAGTTTCTCATACCAGACTTATGTCTGATGCTTGGTTTTTATTTTTCCTAAATTCCTCGCGTGCTCTTTTGAGTAGTCTGAGAAAGACAGATTTTCGTTGATGTTCTTTAGGGCTAGAGAAGCCGAGCTGGATGTTTCATCTACCATAATATTCTTATTTCCATTGCATTACTATTGTATATTTCAACATTTGTGAAGAGAGGTTGTTATAACTGTCCGGGATGATGATAGTACTTAGGTTTTGTGACTTCGAGATTTCTGTATCGGAGTAACCATTTGTACCATTCATTTGATATTATATATTTTTGTTCCTCGGTGAGATTATGATGTTTTGTTCTCTTCTTTCTTATTTTGTTCTTTTTCCTTTTGTTTCACCCCAATTTTTTGCCATTCCAGCGCTTGAGTGTTCGACACGTGAATACCATGATGTATTAATGTCGATATTCGAGGATCGAAAAGGTGATTCATTTCATACATCTTCTTCATACTCCAACCATATTTTATGCTTCATTACCTCCCAAATCCTTTTACTTCTCCAGAAAACAAAAACAAAAATTCTCAGGAGTTCAATGCACCTACTTCTTTGTATTATGCATTAGAATCTTAAATTTTCTCAAGTGAAACCCATGTGCATTATGTTCCATCCACCATCACCGTAGGTAATTTTTTCCCTAAATTCTCAACCAAGATTTTTCTCCATCAAAATTGGATTTAATGTAAATATTAGGTTATGATTCTCATATTCATTTGTTTGCTGAGTTTTTAATATTATGAATATCTCCATTATTACCTTACTTAATTTTCATTTTTTCAGTATATGCAGTCAATTCTTTTATTTTCATTTCTTAACGAGGTTCAATATTAGGGTGGTGTATTTGGTTCGTTAAAGTATAGTAATTGAGTGAATTTTTTTAGTTGGTTAGGTGTTATTAATTTGTTTTTTTTAATTATGTTAAACATGAATTGATTATAGTATGAGTTGATTCACTAAATATTTTCCACTATGCAAAATAGCACGTTAGTGTTTGTATATTGACAATAAACAATAAAATATGATCATTAGAAGAGTTTTGTGAAACACAATTGCACGTGCTTTAAATATGACATTATAAGTTAAGTTATTCCATGATTTCAAATTTGATAATTAAATCAAAATATGATACTTTACACATGCGTGCGCACGTATATTGATCAAAATATTAACATATTAAAAAATGGTAGAAGTGGTTAACGAGGATGACGAATTGGCATTTACGGAAAAATACATCAGATCAAGCAACTAGTGATAACATTTCTGGATCAAAGACTTCATCTGCGCAAAAAACTTGAGCTGAAGCAGTTTACCAGTGAACAATTTACGGAAAAACCGAAGGAAGGTATGAAACTCGACTACGTAGAACCAATAGAAGAACAAAATATGCAAATTGCAGTCTTGCCAGATGTTATAATTGATTGGTCCAGAGATAAAAGGAATAATACATTACAGTGTTATGATTTTGGTCCAAAACCATCATATTTTCAGTTTAAAAACTTTATCAAAAAAGTCTAGAAGCTACGGAATATAAATGGTCTTTGAAATACAAAGTTCTGGCTACTTTATTGTACACTACAAAATAAAAATGATGTTAGGAATGCTATAGATAATGGACCATATACATTCGAATCTCGCTTTATTGTAATCGAATGGTGGGAACCTACTATTGACATAACAGGAGATAAGATTGCTGATATTACAATCTGGATTTAACTGAAGAACCTTCATTTGAAGGATTGGGATGAGGAAGTCTTAAGTAGAATAAGTAGTGTTGTAGGAATTCCAATATAAGTAGATACCATCACAGAATCAATGGCCATAACAAGTTATGCTCATATACTAGTTCAGATCAACACCTCAACTAAATACCTTAACCACATTATAGTGAGGACAAATAAGAGAGATACATGTCAAGTGCAAGTTGAATACGAATTTAAACCATATATATGTATACATTGTGATGAATTTGGACATTCAACTGCAATTGCATAAAAAAAAGCAGCTCAATGGTAGTAAAAAGCTAACACGGTACATATGGATATACCAGAAACATCAAAGGCAAATAGTCAATGGCAACAAAAAGCTACCATGGTTAATATGGACATACCAGAACATCAAAGGAAATTGGTAGCAACAACACAGCAACTCCAAAAGCAAAAGAAAATGCAACCTATTGCAAATATTAAGGGCAAGAAGAAGCAAACATATATAAATACACCAATCTCAAACAAATCTGATGTACTTAGTCAGAATATGGTGAACATAATACATCATTGGATGCTGATAAAGATGAATTCATTCCTGCCCAGGATGATTGCGAACCGAATGGTGAATTTATAAATAACATAGCAAAACACATTGTAGAAACCTAGATGAACAAAAATAAGGCAACAAACATGCCTCTTTTGTTTTAGAAAATTCAGAATATGTGTAAGAGATGAAAGAAACAACTAAATCACAAGAAAATAACAAAGAGCCCTTAGAAAACTACCAGGGCTATGCAAGCAGGTAAATGACATTAATATCATGGAATGTAAGGTGGGTTAATACTGATTTCAAGATGAATTGAGTATCAACCTTCCTTAACACCAGTAAGCTAAGTATTATTGGATTATTGGAAAATAAGCTATCTATTAATCATATGACAAAATTAATGATGAAAATGCAAAAAATTGGGACTTCATACATAATAATGACAATGGGTCAACACTCAACAGGTCGAATTTTGATAATGTGGTATAAAACTATGTGGCAGTTGACTGTTATGTATAAAAACACACAACAAATAACATGTATAGCTTCTAATATATGGGGGTTATAGTATGTTTTTAACCTTTGTGTACGCAAGTAATTTGTTTTTAAAAAGGGAGTTCCTATGGCAACAATTATCAAGTTTCTCAAGTGCAGTAGATAAAGGGTGGCTACTCATTGGGGAATTCAACAATGTTTTAAACCCTAAGGACAAGAAAGGAGGACTTCCAGTGTCTTTTTCTCTTCTCAGAGGGTTTACAAACTACCTACTCACATGTGGCCTTATCGAAGCAAAAAACAAAGATATTCTTTCACATGGAGAAGAAAAGGGATAACAATCCACATCGATAAGGTTCTTATTAATGATGCCTTTCTACAACACTTTCAGAATTTTGCAGTTGTTGCCACTACATCACGGTCGAGTGATCATACCCCAATCATCATAAACTACATACACAAATTATTCAAGATAAAGGGAGATCTTTCAGATATATAGATAGTTGGCATACTGCAAATGGCTATGAAGATTAGGTAGTATCAGTTCTTAAAGATTTTGCTTATGGCAATGACATTGAAAAATTCATTATAAATTTAAGGAGAATAAAACAGAATCCGAAAAATTAGAATAAAACAAGAGTAAAAGACACCATTGACTTGAGAAAACTAGAGACTGACATTATAGTTAGACCATTACAATAATCCATAGGATGTCTGTTGTGCAAAAATTGCACAAATGCGGAAAGACAATAAACAGGATCTAGATTTGCCAATTTGAACATCACCTAATCTAGCAGCAATTATTCCATTACTCCAAATAAATAGCAATTAACTATCAAAAAGAAAGAAAAGAGACACACAATATTTATACTGGTTCCACTATCATCTAGATAGTGTACGTCCAGTCCAAAGGAGAGAGATTTTATTACACTTGAGAGAATTACAAGAGATTACAAGATAAGAGTTTACATACCAAAGCCCTACATTAGGGATAACAAGAAGAGATACTCTATCTGAAGATCGCTGGCTGAATACCAGGATGAGTTTACAATGAAGTCTACCCTCAATATATAGACAACATAAATTCATGTGAATCATCAATCAAATTACCAAAATATGGTAAGAAGATAATGGAGGCAAATTACAATGGTAACAAATCGCGTAAACATAGCAAGTAATTCACTCGTTCCAAAGATGGAAGAAAATAATTCCAAAGCAATGTGATTACGAAGAAAGAAATAATATGCATATCATTTTGCATATATATTATTGCACAACATGTGCATGCAGATATTCCTTACCATCTCATTCAAATGCAATCCAATTATTTATGCATTTCCATAATGAACAAACGTGATTACTTTCCCTTTTGCATATTTGTTTCCTTCTATTTGTGATTTTGTATCACCAAAATTTAAATTTAACACTCCACCTTGATGCAAAATCACATATTTTCAACACTCCACCTCGAGTCAAATTCTCTTTTCAACGTAAAACTCTTCAAATCAAACTCCACCTTCAACCAAAATCTCTTAACTAGGGGTGTCAAAAGGGTTGATCTGGGTTGCATAAGGGTTGTATAGAAATTGATCAAACTCTTTTGACATAATTTTAAATCCAACCCTTTTAACCTTTTTTTAATGTGGGTTAACCCTTATGACCCATATAGTCCACATTGCAATGCATAACAATAAAGATAACATTACATACTACATAGTTCAAACTACCATGTTTTCAAACATACAAATTCATTTTGCAACAAAGTGATTAATAAAGAATGGAGACTGAAACAACAAACATCAAGTTCTAATACTGCATTTTAGATTGAAAGCAAAACATTATCACATACTAGTTCTATGTCACAAAGAGAAGCAACCAGAGATAAAACTAGCACATTAATACAACCAACAGACGTATCAAATATAAATACAGAGCAACAAAAGGTTGTTTCAAACATTCCTCAAACTCTGGAAAACAAAGAATCCAGTAGACAAAACTTATCACAAACAAAGTACTTATGAAGATTTGAGCATACTACAAACTGAAGATTATTTCTTCACAATTCACTAGCATGTACTTCTCCAAACCTGCATATAAAATAGTTGACGAAATTTATAGCAGCAGCAACAAAACAATTTCAATTTGACCGAAAGATAGAAAATGAAAAATAACTAAAAATCGAGTAGTATACCTCTAACAATGCATCAATTAGCTAAAAGAGGAGTTAAAAATTAAGTAGCTTCTTCATTATCAAGAACGGTAACATCTTCTGTATGATCTTCGATTATTGACATTATAGATGTTCCATACAACCAATCTCTTGAACAAAGTAACGCTTCAACAACATCCTCCTTAAGTGAACTGCGATAGTCGTCTAAAACTCTACCACCAATACTAAATGCACTTTCAGAAGCGACGGTGGTAATTGGAACAGCTAAAATATCTCTTGCCATGAGAGATAAAATTGGATATTTATATTGTTGCGATTTCCAAAATGAAAGAATATCCAATTGCATTTTACGATCAACTAACCCATCTTCCAAATAAGAATCAAGTTCGGACTTGCGAGGATTGCTAGCAAATTCGGAATAGTCAAATCGATCCATCATATCTTCGCATTCTTGCGAGTAAGGGCCCGTAAATGATTGTGTGGATTCCACGATTTCCACGACACATGTTTCAATAGACGATTCTTTTCTCACCCTTTCTCTATACTCATCATATAATGCTTCCAACTTTCTTTCCACCCTTTCAAACTCTAAGCAGTCGCCATACAATGTGTTATAAGAAAACCGAACGAAATTTGTTTTGTATCGCGGATCAAAGATGCAAGCAATGGAAAGTAACACACTAAATTCACTCCAATATTTATTAAACTTTTTGAGCATTTCACTTGCCATGTCAGACATAAAGTCATTCTCTTCCGTGCACTTCTTCAAAGTAAAGTAAACCAAGAAAATTTTTGGAAAAAATAAGTTAGCCGTTGGATAATTTGCGCCGGAAAATAATGAAGTGGCATCGTAAAAAACTCCTAGAAGCCGTGAAATTCTCTTTGCTTTAATCCATTCTTCGGATGTTGGAAAATAACTATAACTAGAATCAATAAGCTTAAGACGGTAAAGCGCTTGTTCATAATGTATTGCGCTTTTAAGCATTATAAAAGTTGAATTCCATCTAGTAGGAACATCCTGACGCAATCCTTTCCTAACGTCATTTAATGAAAGAGTGGTTATGCATTCGACGAAACTTTTCTTTCTAGATTGAGAACCCTTGATATATTTAATACTCTCACGTATGTTACTTAAGAAAGAAGCGACACATTTTAAACCATCCTGCACTATCAAATTTAGCACGTGGGCGGCACATCTGACATGCAAAAATTGTCCATCCGCAACCATTGCTTTTCTATGACAAAGATGTGATTTCAGTAAATCAATGAATTTATCGTTGGCAGATGCATTATCTAGAGTGCATGCAAATATTTTATCGACTACTTCCCAATCAACCAACAGACTCGAAATTTTTCCAAATATAGCCGAGCCCGAGTGTGGAGGTGCCATTAAACAAAAATTCAACAATTTCTTTTGTAGATTCCACTCATTATCAATAAAATGAGCGGTTAGAGTTATAAAACCATCCGTATTTACTGAAGTCCATAAATCAGATGTTAAACTAACTCTTCCACTACATGATTTTATAAAATCCTTAAGTTTGACTCTTTCATTCTCATATACTTTCATAACATCGGAACGCGAAGTGTTTCTTGAATAATGCTCCACTTGATTGTTCAAGTAGGAATGAATCTCACGAATACGTTCATATTGAACAAATTTGAAGGGTAAGTTATGTTGTATAATTGCTCTAGCCATCAAGTCTCTATATTTCTTTTGTTCGAAAGCACTTCTTTGATTAACCTCTATGCTTTTATCGATTAAGGGACACTTTTCTACATGATTCAGCAAATTTTTAGTCCCATAGGTACCACCCCATATATATTTTCTTTTACATTTTTTGCAAAAGCAAGTACGTTTCTGACCCTCAATAGTTTCATTTTTTTCAAAGTATTTCCAAACATCGGAATACGTACCCTTCTGTCGCTTATTTCTTGAAGAGCTACCCACTGAATCTACATCTGTTGCCAACTTCTCCGGTGTGTTTACCAATTGAGTATCTTGGTCAACAATATCCATATTGTAAAAATCTGTAAGTGCACATGTAAATTAAAGTTATAGTTACAGTTAAATATAAAAGGGTACTTGTCCACTTTAAAGTTAAAAGTAATTATTTACAGGTTTGCAAATTTAAAGTAGCGTATACACCTTCAATTTAAATTGGAGCTAAGGACAGAAAAAATGTGTTCATTTTCATAAATCTTCTGTAAAATATCTTATATTTTCATAAAAGCTACATCTTTACAGGGAAATACCCTGCTGATCACATACAGATGAAATGCCTCAAAAGAAACTGACCTTACATAGCAATTTGTTATCATACAACTGAGTTGACTTAGTAATTTCCGTATACCACAGTTCGTCCACATGTGAAACTATACAATGCTATATAAGAAACTGACCTTACATAGCAATTTGTTATCATACAACTGAGACAGATTTCTAATGCAGTCGTGAGCAATATTTTCCACTCTAAATAAACTAGAACAAGCATATATCTTAAGTGCAAGTAATATATTCTTAACAAATACAACAAATCAATAGGATAAACCATGTTTAGAAAACTGGAAGATGCAAACTTCAATGAATGACTGAAGTTGTTGCTTAAAAAGGAATCAAAGATATATTATAAAATTTGTTTTAAGCTAGGTTGTAACATGTCCTGAATTTTTAATTTCAATAGTGCATTATTTGAGTTATTGAAATAAAAGTAAGGGGAAAGCACCTGCAAAAACTAGCACATTGTCAAGCTGTTGATTCGGTTACACTCCAGAGTTCCATCATCTGAATATGTTTCCTGTAATCACTTAAATAGTGAGTAAACAACAAACAGACTCGTAATAACTTAAATGGCTCCGCTTATTAGAACCAAGTTTCAACATGCCTGTTTATGCAATATGCAATACAGAACAACGAAATCAAAATACAATCACATTTGACAGTTCTGTTTATGCAGCAAACATAAAATCAATATATAATATGGGACAATATTACTATTTTGTTTATGCACGTTTTATGACTTTAATATGCAAACGCTTTAAGGATTTCAAGTTCACTCAAAATAGTGACATAAACAACAAGCCAACAGTGACAATGTACATGTTTAGTATTACCATTTTAGGACACAAAGCATACATATCAATTAGTGTGTTGCAGCATCATATAAACGTAAAACACATATTACAAATCCCAGATATTACCCTTTAGGCTACCTCTACCTTAACACAGTGGCATTCATTAACTTATCAAAGATAGAACATGCTAGGATCCTAACATACTTTTTTAAGGCAAGCTTACCTTATATATAGCATGTAGTACATGTATAAAATAACATATACAGATTGCAACAGATGCAACTGTGCAAAATGACAAAGCAATCAAAAGGATCTGACCTAAACTGATTTATCAAAATAGATTGACAGTACCATTCAAGTCACTTTTAGGCACCTTTAATACAAAAAAGGATATGACCTAAACCGATTTATCAAAATAGATTGACAGTACCATTCAAGTCACTAGTTATTAACAATGTTTTTGTTAGTCCCTTTATAACTATAACTCAAACTAACATATCAATAGATTTCAAGTATCATCGACTTTGTTTAGATGGTGAAAAATATCTACAAAGAAAACATTAGGATATAAACAACTGTTAAACTACTAAAGGCAAATTACTTATGCAACGCATTATTGAATATATGGCCCTTACATATAAGAATTGAATTAATATAGTCTTCTAGGTTTTTATATGAAATCTATAAGAAAAATCAGGTATCTTTGGGCTTGAAAAAATAAAATCAAAATGCATAATTGTGGTTCACTAAATAGAAAAAATATATTAAAAAAACCAAGATTTTCAGACACACACATCACTGCAACATCCCTCCACATACAGTAAATAAAATACAACAAAGTCATAATGTACAAAAATATATACAAACATTTACTCCATTGTGGCTGGCTCAAAAGTTGTAGCAACTATAAGGTTGGTGCTGGCAGGGCTACAAATTGTGACAGGGGTCGATGAATTTGTTTAACGTGAATTTAATTTATGGTGGTCTCAACAAATGTAGCATTTGGGGATTTCAACCGAATTTTAATTCTGACTTAATTACGTCTACGAAATCATCAAAACAAAATTTGACCAATCAAATCGTCCAAACAAATAAACATACGCATTCGAAAGTAAACAAATACTTACAAGAAGGCTGAATCCGGTGACGCTGGCGAGGGAAGTAGCGAGGGCGGAGCTAAGAATCGGCGAAATAAGGAGCAATCGCCATTGATTTAGGGTTTGGAAAGTATCTGGGTGGAGTCGCAACAACGTTAAACGGGTCGTATGAAGAGTAAGAGGTTAAACGGGTTGCGAAGAAAAGAATTTGGAGAAGGCCCGGCCTGTCTAAAATAAGGTTAAGAGGGTAGGGTTAAATGGGTTTAGTGAATTTTGACAGGCCTACTCTTAACGAGATACAAAAGAAAAATGAATATTTTCCCAATGGGATCCGGCAAGGCCACCCCCCATTACACCTTACTAACGAGCTCAGACTATGTCCCCGCCCGCCAACAAAATGTTGCAAATATCCAAAATCAAAAGAAGGTAGATACCAAGATAATCTCAAAGCCACCAATGCTAAAAAATTCTCTCAATCACCAATCCAAATACAGAGCCAAAAAACAAAAGTCAATGAACATAACAAGGCTAATCCAAATCTCTGTATACAAGACAAATCTCTCTCCTTCCACATACCTTATCTGCCAAACAACAAATTTCGCATGGAAATCAACATAAGACTCTCACATCAACATCGAGCCATAAAGCAGATACAAGTTCCCAAATCCAGATGTCTCTTCAACACAATAAACTCCTTATCACCAAATTTCCAAGACTGGAACGCTCTTCTCTCTCAACATAATCTCCTCCACTCCATATTGTACAAAATCTCCTTTTCCATCCAAATGAGTAATAGTATAATCACCATCAGATCTGCCGCTCTTTCTAGAAGCCATTGATGCACAAATTTGAACAAATCGCCTAGCTCTGATACCAATCTGTTGTGCAAAAATTGCACAAATGCGGAAAGACAATAAACATGATCTAGATTTGCCAATTTGAACATCACCTAATCTAGCAGCAATTATTCCATTACTCCAAATAAATAGCAATTAACTATCAAAAAGAAAGAAAAGAGACACACAATATTTATACTGGTTCCACTATCATCTAGATAGTGTACGTCCAGTCCAAAGGAGAGAGATTTTATTACACTTGAGAGAATTACAAGAGATTACAAGATAAGAGTTTACATACCAAAGCCCTACATTAGGGATAACAAGAAGAGATACTCTATCTGAAGATCGCTGGCTGAATACCAGGATGAGTTTACAATGAAGTCTACCCTCAATATATAGACAACATAAATTCATGTGAATCATCAATCAAATTACCAAAATATGGTAAGAAGATAATGGAGGCAAATTACAATGGTAACAAATCGCGTAAACATAGCAAGTAATTCACTCGTTCCAAAGATGGAAGAAAATAATTCCAAAGCAATGTGATTACGAAGAAAGAAATAATATGCATATCATTTTGCATATATATTATTGCACAACATGCGCATGCAGATATTCCTTACCATCTCATTCAAATGCAATCCAATTATTTATGCATTTCCATAATGAACAAACGTGATTACTTTCCCTTTTGCATATTTGTTTCCTTCTATTTGTGATTTTGTATCACCAAAATTTAACAATGTCAACATGTATAAAGAAATGATGAATACAAGCATCAAATATAGAAGACAGATGCATATAAAATATATTGATGCAGTTCAGAAGTCCAAAATTATTTGGTTGACACAAGGGATTCCTGTTCAAAAAAATTCTATGCAAAAATGTCCATGACGAAATTCAGAAACAACATACAATCATTGTGCCCCAGTTCTATGCAGAGCTATTTAATGATAATCAATCACAAAACACTCAATTTAAAGATATTAACTGCAGAATGGTCTAAATGAAAGAGGAAAAGAATATATGCTTCAGCTAGTATCATAAAATAAAGTAAAGCATATCACTTTTTCAATAAAAGACGAAAAATTAGTAGGACCTGATGGTTTCTCATCACAAAATTTCAAACTTCACCGGGCCATGATAAAAGATGAGTTAACATCTACAGTTCACTATGTATATCAAACACATGAAATACCTGATTAGTTAAACCATACATTTATATTATTAGTTTCTAGAAAGATAAGCCATGGAGTATTTTAATTGTAGACCGATAGCCTGTTTTCAATATGCTATATATATAAAATTATCTCAAAAGTTATGTGCAACATGCTAAAAGGTTTTTACCATGTGTAATTTCTGAATCACAGCATGCTTTTGTTCCAGGAAGAAATATAACAGAAAATATACTACTAGCACATGAATTGATCAAAGATTTCAACAAAAAAGGCATTAAACATTCTGCATCAAAGTTGATCCTTAAAAGGTTTATGACAGAACTAGCATAAGATTCATATGCCATGTGCTTAAAGGAATGTGTTTTCCAGAGCAGTTTGTGCAACTGGTATACAAATGTATTACAATTCCTACTTATTTTATTATACTCAATGGAGTACCTAGGGGATACGTTACTTCAACAAGTGGAATAAGACAAGAGGACCGATTATCTCCTTATCTATTTTGCATTGTAATGGAGTATATGTCACTTAAATTGGAGACAAAAGTAAGAAGAAAACAGATCGCACCTACTAATAATGTCAACCCACTGTTCCCCCACTATCATATGCCGATGATGTGATGCTCTTTGCAATAGCAGATGAAAAAAGTGCTCATGGTATGCATGTTATAACACAAAGTAGCTGTTGAATTTATGTGACTCGAATATTTTTCAAAAAAGACAAGAAAATAATTAATTGATTCATTTAATCAATTAATTAGGTTATACATGGAAAAGATAAAAAGGAAGATATATGTGATATCTTTTAGAGAATTAAACTAATTAATTGTTAACCAATTAATTAGTCAAAGAATTTGTTATATTAAGAAGAAGAAAGATTGCTGATGGAGATTGATTCAAGTAAGAAAAATTATGCAAACCAAGATCACCATTATCCATTTACATAGAAATCAAATCATGGATATTCGGAAAAGTTTCAAACATAATCTGAAAATTAATTTTCTTAATCTCTAAGTAACTCTTTCATTAAGTCTATTTAAATGAAGGAAGTTCATCTTCATATTTGTATGAGCACTTGAGAGAGCATCCACCATTATTCTCTTCTTCAGTAACCCAAATTTTTGCAGTCAATCGATTAGGGGTTTTGAGCGTAAGCAAGTCTTTGGATAAATTGATTATTCAAATTATAATTATAGGTTAGTCTCTCAACTACTGGCTATAATTTTGTAATCTCTCTTTTATACTCTCTTTCTTCAGTGAAATAAAGAATAGTTGTTGGGTCCGTGGACGTAGTCGATCTAGCCGAACCACGTTAAATCTTTGTGCTCTCTGCTTTTCTGTTTCTCTTGTTTGGTGATTATTTTTCATTGAATTTGCGGTTGGTAATTAATCGACAAACTATATCCTTCTTTTGATTGTTTCTGTGCGTCATCATTCCGCTGCAGTTTTGGAGTTAGTGCAAAACAATTGAAATTTTCACATAACAGTTTGGTATCAGAGCGAGCTGTCTTGTTCTAGATTAATTATCAATGGCAAATTCTTTTAGTAGTAGTACGAAAAATATGGCATCACCAAATTTGTTAGAAAAGAAGTTTTTGGGACATGGAAGGTGAAAACTAATGATGGTGTTCTTCAGCAACAACTTCATTCGTTTAGAGAAAGAGATAAAAGCCAGAAGCAACTTGGAGGTAGAAGAGATATGCGTAGGTCTCATTTCATGGGTCCTAGTAGGGGTGCTTGCTATTATTGTGAGAAGAAGGGACATTTTATACGGGATTGTCAAGCTTTTAGAAAGAAGTGAGAGAAGAAGGAGAAAACTTCAGTTTTACCAGTAGTTAGATCAGATGCGGATAGAAGTCATAGTAATACATCATTACTTTCAGCCAGTATTTCAACTTTAGAGCATACAAGTTGGGTGATTGATTTTGAAGCCTCTTGTCATATGACGCCAGATAGGAGTTGTTTTGTCAGTTACAAGAAAATTAATGGCGGAGCAGTTCATATAGGGAATGACACCATGTTGTGGGCGTTGGAAGTGTAAGGTTTAGGATGCATGATGGTGCTGTTAGGACTATCACGCATGTTAGACATGTTCCGATGCTGCGTGTAAGTTTGTTATCAGTTGGAGTTTGAGTAGACTTGATATGAGGATAATAATAGATGGAGAGAATTTGAGAGTGGCAAAGGTTTTCTTGGTAGTGATGAAAGGAGTGCGAGTTAACGATATTTATGCAGTTCATGGAGAGACAGTCTTAGAAGAGTCGGTAGTTTCTACTGATTTTAGTAGTTCGGATTCTACTCAGTTATGACATCTTCGTTTAGGTCATGTTGATGAGGAGAGTCTTAAAGTATTAAAGAAGCGTGGGTTGATTGATGGTGTTTGTCAGTCGAAGCCTAGTTCTTGTGGAGATTGTTCTTTTGAAAAGAAGAAGCATGTCACATTTGATGTTGGAAGACCTAGAGCTACAAAGTTTCTAGAGTATGTTTATTATTATGTGCGGGACCCATCCTAGTTGCATCTTTTGGTGGAACCAGTTACTTTGTCTTATTTGTGGATGATTTCTCATGTAAGGTCTGGGTCTATTTCTTAAAGGCTAAAGACAAAATATTTGCCCAATTTTGTAAGTGGAAGACCTTGGTAGAGAAGTAGTCGAGGAAGCGTTTGAAGGTTCTCAAAGTTGGAAATAGTAGTGAATTTATGTCACAAAAATTCACTAACTATTGTGAGTCCGTGCATGTAATTAGAGATTTTTCTATTTCTGTTGAGTCATATTGTTATGGAGTGGCGGAGAGCATGTGTCGGATATTGTGGGAGAGAGCTATAAGCTTAAGAATGGCTGCTTCTCTAGAAGAGAGATTTTGGGTAGAAGCGATATCTATGGCAGTATTTCTCATCAACCGCACACCTGCTATTGCCATAGATATGAAGATCGCAGAAGAGATATGGAAAAAAGAGCCTGTTGATTATTCATTCCTTAAAGTGTTTGGTTGTTGAGCTTATGTAGAAGATGAGAGACATGAAAAGTTGAAGCCTAGGAAAAGCAAGCACATTTTGTTAGGCTATAGAGAAGAAGTGAAGAGGTATATGTTGTGGTGTAAAGCAACTAGGAGAATTGTGACTAGCAGGCATGTGATATTTGATGAGAGGTCTTTATTGAAGATGGAGTCTCTATCAAGTGATGACATTGCGAGGCAGAAAATTGCCAAATACATTTGGAGTCATCGGATTGTTTCCATATTCGGAGAGATATTGATATTTCTGATGATACCATGGTTGATGAGAAGATTACAGAGGTTCAGACTCTAGGTGGAGCTCACTTGCTGGAAAGGCATTTTGGTTCGATTGGCCCTATTTGTAAGCATATTTGTAGCGATGATTCTTCATCTTATGCTTTGAATGTTGTGGAGCTTGTTGGTGAGTCTGTTGATGTTGACTTAGGAAAGTCTAACAATATTCTTGTGGAGGAGATTGGAGTAGATAATATTGAGTATGTCCTCACTCAATTTGGAATGGAGAAGGTGAAGCGCGCTGTAAAATCTCCATTGGTTTCTCGAAGATTATCTACATTTTCATCTCCAACATTGGATTTGTTGAAGAATTTTGGTATTTGCTCGTATGCATTATGTTTGCTGATGTGCGTACGATCTTTCTTATGCTTGGGAAAGAATTGGAAGCTCTGTTTGGGAAATATTGCCCAAACTAGTTCACGTTGAACTTGTTGATGTAGACCCAACAATTTGTCGAGATGTGGTGCTGCAGAGAGATAGTTATATTTGAATCAAGGTGGAGTGTTGAATTTATGTGATTCAAATATTTTTCAAAGAAGACAAAAATAATAATTAATTGATTCAGTCAATCAATTAATTATGCTATATATGAAAAGATAAAGATGAAGGATGTATATGATATCTTTTAGAGAAGTGAAACTAATTAATTGCTTACCAATTAATTGGTCAAAGAATTTTTTATATGAGGAAAGAAAAGATTGCTGATGGAGATTGATTCAAGCAAGGAAAATTATGAAAACCAAGATCACCATTATCCATTTATACAGAAATCAAATCATGGATATTCGAAAAGGTTTCAAACATAATCTGAAAATTAATTTTCTTAATCTCTAAGTAACTCCTTCATTAAGTCTATTTAAATAAAAGAAGTTCATCTTTATATTTTTGTACGCGTGTGAGAGAGCATCCACCATTATATTCTTCTTCAGTAAACCCTAATTTCTGTAATCAATCAATTAGGGGTTTTGAGCGTAAGCAGATCTTTGGATAAATTGATTATTCAATTTATAATTGTAATTTAATCTCTCCACTACTACCTATAATATTGTAATCTCTCTCTTTTATACTCTTTTTTTTCAGTGAAATAAAGAATAGTTGTTGGGTCCGTGGACCTAGGCGATCTAGCCAAACCACGTTAAATCTTTATGCTCTCTGTTTTTCTGTTTCTCTTTGTTTGGTGATTATTTTTCATTTAATTTGTGGTTGGTAATTAATCGACAAGTTAGATCCTTCTTTTGATTGTTTCTCCGCTTCATCATTCCGCTGCAATTTTGGAGTTAGTGCAAAGCAATTGAAATTTTCTCACAACAGTAGCGAATGACATGGGCTTTAATATCAAATAGCTAAAGAGCAAGGTGTATTTTAGCAGCAGTTGTCATAAAAATAGTTAGTTACTACACATTTTTGAGTTTGGAGAATATTCTCTACCGGTCAAATATTTAGGGGTCCCCTATCTACTGACCATCCTCATTATTCAAAAGGCATAAATTAGTTCAAAAAATATTAGATGAATTTGATATTTGGGATAACGTATTATTCTTTATGGTAGTACATGCAGATTTAATCTATAGTGTAATTACACCAATGTGCTTTATTGGCTTCTTGTGTATTATATGCCAATAATAAAAATTATAAAATCGAACAGCCTATGTGCAGATTTCTTTTGAGCTAGAAAGAAGCATAAGATAACATGGAGTAAATTATGCAGACCTAAAATGGAAGGGGAACATGCATTAAAAATTTTGAAGAACACGAAAAGGTATCTTGCATAAACTTATATGGCAACTAATTGTTAGAAATAACATGTGTCCAAATGGATGTCAAATATATATTGCAAAATGACGAGTTTCTGGAATATTCAATTCAACAATAACATGTCATGTACAATGAAGAATATGATCAGAAATAGAGCATAAAGTATGAAATGCATCAATAGAGTATAGTAAATGGTTATGATATATATCTCTGGACATAATCACGGTTGAATAGCAAAAGCTTGGTGGACATATATCACTTATGTTATGACCCACTATTTTAAACATCTAAAATTAGTTATAACCAATGTCAAAATACGCTTGCAGCTAGTTTCAGATATTAAAAACTGCAGACCATGAATAGATAAAAACTAAAAAACTAAAAACAAAAAGGGAAAACCTCATGGTGGGATTTAAAATCAACATATATATATATATATATATATATATATATATATATATCGGCAATTAAATATTTAACGAATCTAGTACATCAGACATTATTCAATTTTTTAATACATCAATTATTAAAATAAACAACAACTATAAAATTCGATGCGAGAGATATACCAATCTATCCTATTTATACGATTCCTTCCATGTCATTTTCTCTTTTCTTTACTTTCAGCTACAACTTAAAAATACACATATACATAGAATAAATGGAAAAGATGTCAACTATATTCGGACTTCGCCTAACCATATACACTATGGTTATAGGCTTGATAGCTATTGCATAGGAAAAAATTGTCTACCCACCCCTTTTGAAGGATCAAGCCTATTTTGTTCTATTTTATGCTCTTCTCTTGCATCCAAATACTTATTAGTACATAACTACCATATCATCCATCAGAGCCGATGAAACCGATGAAACCAGTGCAACAGTGGTTATAGCAGAAGCAGAAAACATTGTTCCTACTTATCCATCATAACAATTATCATACGAGGCAAAATCAAAAATAAAACATAGACATCAACCATGAACAACATTCAGTGTCAACCTAAATTATAAAATAAGGAGTTAACAACATAAGTATACTTACATATAGTTAATTATCTATTATATTATCTAAAAGCTGAATATAGATCAGCATGCCTCTTCGTTTTCGCTTTTCTAAATAATTTCATATGCTGTCATGTGTTCCGGTGATTTATTTGTCTCATGCATTTTCATTAATTTTCCTTATTACGTTTATTTATTAAAAGAAACACAAAATGTTCTCATTAATGTTTTATAAATTATATTCCTAGTATACATCTTAAAGAAATACCAACAAGCATCTTAGACATTTATTAGCTTTTACTTATATCTCTTATTTTTTATTTTCTCACAATAATATGTCCTCCCCTTTTCTAGTTTTATATGCATACTGCAATTCAAAAGCAATTCTATTACCAATCAAAATTGAAATAAAAATTCTTTTCGAGTAATTTTTAGTAAATATCTTTAACTTATTTAATTTAACTAGAATTTGTTTTAATTCATCAATAGTTCTTCACTTCGTACTTATCTTGAATTATTTATGAATTTATTCATATTTTGCAGCGATTATTTTCCTACCAATTGCTTCTAATACTATTAATTTTTATGGAAAAATAATCTTAAGACCTCCAATAAAACCATAGCGTATTGGTTCGGTTTGTAGAATCGATTTCACCCTAGAGGAGGGGTGAATAGGGTGATATTATAAATTATAAAATTAATTGCGGAAGCTTATAAAATAATTTCAACACAGATCACAGAACAATAGCAGCACAGATAATAGCAGAATAATAAATGCAGAAATAGAACGACACAAAATTTACCCAGCTTCGGCAAAACCCTGCCTACGTGCTGCCCCCAAGGTTTCTACTAGAAATTAGATAGTCCCTCGCTTACACACGTAAACTTGCGACACCGGCTATCGACTAAATCTAACTCTACGCTCAAAACCCTGCCACAACTCAGCCACTGAGTTGCGAATTCTCAAGCTACGCCACGTAACTTGTCCCCTAGTCACACGACTAGAAATTTAAACGGTTTAAAAATAAAGATGCAAATTAAAAACAATTTAAAACAAACAACCCTAATTTTAAATTTAAATCCCTTATTAAAAATGCCGGCCCCTTTTATATTTTAGCCCGTCTCTTTTATTTTCTTCGTTCGTTTATTTGGAGATGGCGGCCGTCCTCTTTGAAGCTAAATTAGGGCTTTTCGTCCTTTCGATCCAAACTAGGGTTCTTGCAAATTGAAGCGCCGACCTTTGATACTGTTCAATAGTATACTTCGATGCTCTTTGATTTGCTCATGGTTCTTCAATTTGGATCGAGTTCTTCTCCTTGCTTCGGTATGTAATTTTATGCTTTTATGCTTTTGTGTATTTGTACTTGAACTCGATGCATTGATTGCCGATGATGATTGGGTTATATATGCGTTCGATCTCCTTTATTTTCGTTCGTATAAACTTATTTGAATTTGTCCAATATTCATCTCGGCCACTTGATTTTGTTTTGATGATTGAGATGATTTCGACTTGTTCAAAAACCTATAATTTTTGTTACTTGATGGTCACGGGGTTGATTTGATATCGTGGTCAATTTGACTTGTTCAACATATCCACGGCTTGTTGATTTCCACGGCTTCAGCTTCGATCATATTTCTGTTGACTTTATTCTCATGGTTTCACTTTGGCATTACCTAACTTGATTTTGGGAAACTTCTGGATATTGATTGAAACTGTACACTTGCTTGCTTCAGCTGCTTCGTTGACATTGACTTGTTTACCTCGACTTTGATTTTGTGGCCCTCATATATGTGTATGCATACATTCTCGGCTAGCTTTTGGTGCATTATGTTGCGGCATGTACTTGTTGTTATTTGCATTGATATTCATTTGAGTTGGGCATCTTGTACCTGCTGATGTTTGTTGCAGTCCATGTTGTTGCTTGAGTCTCTGTTGCCTTGCTTCTGACCATGTTGCACAATTTCTGGCCATTCTTGTTGCCTTGAGTCTGTGCACTGGTGGTCTTCATATTGTGTATGTTGTATGGTGTCTCTGTATATTTATATTAGCTCGAATTTGCCATGACTCTACTGATGCATCTTCTTCTGGCTAGCACTTGTTGATACATGAGCAGTTTGCATGTTTGTTGACATCTGGATATTGATCACCATTGTTGCTGTGTTGATCTGAATTGCATTGGCCCTGTTGCCTACACTCTGGTGCATTCCTGTATATGCTTGGCTTTGCGTTCTGTTGACATGTGCATTTGTCTTTGCACTTGCACACTGTTGCTTGTTGCAGTTTGGTTTGGATTGAAGTTGCAGGCTTGTGTACTATGTCTTTTGAGCATTGCATTACTTCATGTATCATGTGTACTCTTGAGTCGCATTGAGTTGGTCTTTTTGACATGCCTGCATATCCATATCTACTTCATATGGCTTTGATCCGACCAGTTCATTGATACTTGCTTATGCACTATACTTCAGTTTGATTGCCATGTATATGATGCTTGTTTTGTTGACTTTGTTTGCTGCCTGGTCGATATGTATACATGCATACTTTGATCATAGCATTCATGTGTGCATTTGAGTTGCACCTGTGTTGAATCCAGTTTCATAACTCGGGTTTGACCTTGTGCTTAAGTCGATATTTTATTTATATTGCACCTGAGTTGAACCCGTCTTTTTATTTGGGTTTGACCTTGTGCTCACCTGTCCCTGTAGCATTATCAAGTGTATATCGGTGTGCATGGCTTTGTGGCATGTACAGTGATACACTGTGCATGTCACATTGTTCGTGTGTGATGAATTCAAATATAAATGATGACGAACAACCCAAATAACTGAGGCAAATATCATTTTCAAAATTCACATTTTATTTTATATTGCAAAAATATTTCTTTTTCAATTTTACTGCGTTAGTGAATATTTTTGCAGATTTCTCAAATGCTGAATTCTAACTGAAATGAAGTTGAAGATCAATACGAGTGTGAGTGATATGTAGTGAGGTGAAGATGTAAAAATGAATTGTGATGTAATCAGAAATGTATTGTAATTGAAAATGTATAGTTATAGTGAGAGCTTGAAAATGTACTATCAAAATTGTAATAAATATTTGTTTGAATAAAATATTCGTTTGAATTCAAAATCTGTGTTATTTATTTTATTCAGCAAATATTTATTTAATCTGTGAAAAATAAAATAGTATATTAACAAATACATTTAAACGAATGTATATATGTTTATTATCATCAAACAAAAATCATACACTCGCATATTCAACAATCTCCCCCTTTTGATGATAACAAACACATATTTAAGATTTTGAATCTATTAAATGTATTTGATCATTCAATTTTGCTCCCCCTATTTGAATGCTCCCTCTCTACACAATACTCCCCCTACATATATGCATACAAATAAAAATATGCAAATGAGTCTAGATGCAAATGAAAAATTATTTGACCTTTGCTTGACTTTATTTGACAAAATCTTAACTTTTCTCTCCCCCTTTTATTATCAGCAAAAGAATAATAGTGTTAGAGAAAATAGAGATAAGGTAATCGATATTAATTCAACATTAAAACTCAATTGAATATAAATATTAAATTTCGATAAAAAATCAAACAAAAATCATAAATACTTCAATTGACGCATATTCCACTTTAGAATGATAGGAACGATGTCATCATATAAATCCATACAGTTGTGTCTATTTGTGGTATATTTATATCAGGAATTTGAATATCTACTAACCATGCATAACCGTTAGGACTTTTAAATGAGATTAGTAGTATTCCAATTTTATTATAAAAAATAAACTCAAGTATCTTCTAACCACGCATAACCGTGAGGACTTTTAAATGGGATTAGAATCAACTTGTTTATTTTAAAAATCAACTATTGATATGCGTTTCATACATGCATAACCATGAGGACTTTTAAATGAGCATGGAAGCACATAACAAATTCCAAGTAATTCACCCATGCATAACCGTGAGGACTTTTAAATGAGAGTGAATACTTTGGTATTTATTTATTATTATTATTAATATATATATATTTTTTTAAATGTGAAAATGAAAAACGAACAATTCCTGTTTAAAGTACCACATATTGACAAACTATATAGAATTTTGATGAGTGATGGTTGTTAGAAATATGATAGAAATAGAGATGGTCATGGAATATTTACCAACAAAAGTTTTATAACTCTTGTTTAAATTTTTGAAGAAATTTACTAATTATACCGTCTCGAGTCATAATATATGATAAATATCAACACTCATCACTTTTTCAATTGCTATTTTTCTTTTCGATAATCATTAGGGAGTCAGATTAGTCAAGATAGTCATTTAAAATAAAATTCAAAAATAATTATGAAATTAATTTTTCAAAATGACTAATCTGAAAATATGGTCAAAAAATGATTTTCTCGAAGGGGTTTTATAAGAAAATTTTCTGCTATTTGAAAATTATTTGAAATGAAAAATATGCAGATATTTTCTTTGAAAAAACAATGCAGTTACTAAATGTCTCAAAAATCACGTTCAACTAGTAATTTTTCTATCAATTAGATTACCAGTGTAATCTGCATCTGAATTTCTTTTTCACTCAAAATTATCATTAATTGAATTCGATTGACCAAACCGTGAAGTGTCCAACAAAAAATTTCAAACTCAATTTTAACAGAATTTTAAATGACATTCTTTTGAAATTGAATTGAAGCCGTGTAAACAATTAAAAAACCGTGAATATAGAGTTAGCCGTATTATAACCAATTGTATTATCCAACAAAACACTATTTTTAATCCAAACTGATATATATGAAGTAATTTAAAGAATCTAGAGAATTTTATAGTGTTGTGGCATAAGAATATAATTTGGCCAACAATGTTGAAGAAGTCAGAATCATCATCTTTTCATCATCTCATTATTGGCTGATTTAATTCAAAATACGGTGCAGATTATCATATTTAATATATCGTTTAAAACATACCATTACCTGTTTTACCTTTACGATTTTTTCGTCGTTGTCCATTGTGATTCTGTCACCTTTATACTAGGCTAAGGAACTTTGATTTGTCTCCCGTTGTGTTTCTGGAACAGCCAAAAATCCAGAGAACACCGTTGTTGTTCCTTAGCCTGCCACCACACCTACACGGGAAAAGATTTACGTGACCTATTTGTTTTTATAGGTCCATGGTTGTTAGTGGCAGAAAATTTTGAAAAAAAATTTTGTGAAGACCCAAAACTATTTATAATTGTTCCCCTTGGCACCCAAATTTGTTTAACTTTGAGAGTTTTTATATTTGTGCCTTTTGGAACCCAAATCGGTATAGTTTTCACATGTTTGGGTCTATACCAGCAATTATTGTGATTGTGTCCATATTTTCTACAAATTGTGCACATAGAATTAACTTGATTAATATTGCTTTCAACAATTTTCGAACTACTATATCCAAGTCCTTGTCTAACCGTATTAACTGTTTGCTTTCCTAATAGCATGTTCAACGATTTTTTACTTTTGGAAAATTTATCTAAAGTCGTTGACAAATGTTGGACTTGTGTTTTGAGAGATTTATTTTCGTTCAACAATTGAGTGCACTTTTTGATAGAATTCTCTCTCCTAGTATTTTCACTTTCTTTTAAAATCAGATCATTTTCAAGCGATTTCATTTTAATTTCTGATTTTTTAATTTCTTCATCAAATGTTGGACACTTATCACACTTAGGGATCCTACTTTGATAGATTTTAACTAACTGGTCAAGTTGTTCATTTAATTCTATCAAAATGACTTTTTGTGATTCAAGTTTAGCATATTTCTCCCTAAGTCATTCAAAATAGCCATTTACTTCGTGGAAATAAATAAGTAATTCAGAGTGAGTGAGTTTTGATACCTCGCTTGGCTCGTCATCGTCGCTATCAGTTATATTTCCATGAAGGCACATATCTGCTTTCTCACTCTTACTGCTAGAACTTTGATTATCTTTATCACTTGTATTCCACGTGGCTGTAGCATTTCTCCGTTTTGATTTCTTTTCAAGATCGCGTTGAAATCGGGGATAATCGGGCTTGATATCACAGGGTTTGTTGCAAATGATCCCGTGTTCTTCCGAGTTGTCTAGTGCTTTGATTATTCTGCTTTTTAATTCTTGATTTAGAGCTGGATTTCCATATTTGTGATTCCATCTTTTGAATTTCTTCATTATTAACTCCAGCTCAGCTGCTCCATCATCATCATCCTCATCACAACTGTTTTTTACAAATCCCGTTAATCACATTTCTTTAACTGAGTCGGTTGTGAAGGACTTCTCATTGCTGTTGACTTTTGCACCATATAATGCAATTAAAGTATTCCAGATTTCCTATGCATTTTCACAATGAGAGATGAAATTAAAATTATCTTGATTAATATGAGAATATAATATATGCATAGCAAGAGCATTAATTAAGATAATTTTCTTATCTGTTATATCACACCCATTTTCAATAATATCCCAACATTTAATATTAACAGATTTTAAGTAAAATTCCATTTTCAATTTCCAATTCAAAAAGTCTGTTCCATCAAAAATAGAAGGAATAATATTGGAACGACCCTCAACAAAAGTATTATTAAAAGAAGCCATTTTAAAAATTCAAATTTTTATATCAAAAAACTAATTTTTTGAAACACGAATTTTTTAAAACAAAAAATTGACTTCTATTCCTAGCTCTGATACCACTTGTAGGATCGATTTCACCCTAGAGGGGGTGAATAGGGTGATAGTATAAATTATAAAATTAATTGCGGAAGCTTATAAAATAATTTCAACACAGATCATAGAACAATAGCAGCACAGATAATAGTAGAATAATAAGTGTAGAAATAGAACGACACAGAATTTACCCAGCTTCGGCAAAACCCTGCCTACGTGCTGCCCCCAAGGTTTCTACTAGAAATTAGATAGTCCCTCGCTTACACACGTAAACTCGCGACACCCGCTATCGACTAAATCTAACTCTACGCTCAAAACCATGCCACAACTCAGCCACTGAGTTGTGAATTCTCAAGCTACGCCACGTAGCTTGTCCCCTAGTCACACGACTAGAAATTTAAATGGTTTAAAAATAAAGATGCAAATTAAAAACAATTTAAAACAAACAACCCTAATTTTAAATTTAAAGCCCTTATTAAAAATGTCGGCCCCTTTTATATTTTAGCCCGTCTCTTTTATTTTCTTCGTTCGTTTATTTGGAGATGGCGGCCGTCCTCTTTGAAGCTAAATTAGGGCTTTTCGTCCTTTCGATCCAAACTAGGGTTCTTGCAAATTGAAGCGCCGACCTTTGATACTGTTCAGTAGTAGACTTCGATGCTCTTTGATTTGCTCACGGTTCTTCAATTTGGATCGAGTTCGTCTCCTTGCTTCGGTATGTAATTTTATGCTTTTGTGCTTTTGTGTATTTGTACTTGAACTCAATGCATTGATTGCCGATGATGATTGGGTTATATATGCGTTCGATCTCCTTTATTTTCGTTCGTATAAACTTATTTGAATTTGTCCAATATTCATCTCGGCCACTTGATTTTGTTTTGATGATTGAGATGATTTCGACTTGTTCAAAAACGTATAATTTTTGTTACTTGATGGTCACGGCGTTGATTTGATATCGTGGTCAATTTGACTTGTTCAACATATCCACGGCTTGTTGATTTCCACGGCTTCACCTTCGATCATATTTCTGTTGACTTTATCCTCATGGTTTCACTTTGGCATTACCTAACTTTATTTTGGGAAACTTCTAGATATTGATTGAAACTGTACACTTGCTTGCTTCGGCTGCTTCGTTGACATTGACTTGTTTACCTCGGCTTTGATTTTGTGGCCCTCATATATGTGTATGCATACATTCTCGGCTTGTTTTGGTGCATTATGTTGCGGCATGTACTTGTTGTTATTTGCATTGATATTCATTTGAGTTGGGCATCTTGTACCTGCTGATGTTTGTTGCAGTCCATGTTGTTGCTTGAGTCTCTGTTGCCTTGCTTCTGACAATGTTGCACAATTTCTGGCCATTCTTGTTGCCTTGAGTCTGTTCACTGGTGGTCTTCATATTGTGTATGTTGTATGGTGTCTCTGTATATTTATATTAGCTCGAATTTGCCATAACTCTACTGATGCATCTTCTTCTGGCTAGCACTTGTTGATACATGAGCAGTTTGCATGTTTGTTGACATCTGGATATTGATCACCATTGTTACTGTGTTGATCTGAATTGCTTTGGCCATGTTGCCTACACTCTGGTGCATTCCTGTATATGCTTGGCTTTGCGTTCTGTTGACATGTGCATTTGTCTTTGCACTTGCACACTGCTGCTTGTTGCAGTTTGGTTTGGATTGAAGTTGCAGGCTTGTGTACTATGTCTTTTGAGCATTGCATTACTTCATGTATCATGTGTACTCTTGAGTCGCATTGAGTTGGTCTTTTTGACATGCCTGCATATCCATATCTACTTCATATGGCTTTGATCTGACCAGTTCATTGATACTTGCTTATGCTCTATACTTCAGTTTGATTGCCATGTATATGATGCATGTTTTGTTGACTTTGTTTTCTGCCTGGTCGATATGTATACATGCATACTTTGATCATAGCATTCATGTGTGCATTTGAGTTGCACCTGTGTTGAATCCGGTTTCACAACTCGGGTTTAACCTTGTGCTTAAGTCGATATTTTATTTATATTGCACCTGAGTTGAACCCGTCTTTTTATTTGGGTTTGACCTTGTGCTCACCTGTCCCTGTAGCATTATCAAGTGTATATCGGTGTGCATGGCCTTGTGGCATGTACAGTGATACACTGTGCATGTCACATTGTTCGTGTGTGATGAATTCATATATAAATGATGACGAACAACTCAAATAACTGAGGCAAATATCATTTTCAAAAGTCACATTTTATTTTATATTGCAAAAATATTTCTTTTTCAATTTTACTGCGTTAGTGAATATTTTTGCAGATTGCTCAGATGCTGGATTCTAACTGAAATGAAGTTGAAGATCAATACGAGTGTGAGTGATATGTAGTGAGGTGAAGATGTAAAAATGAATTGTGATGTAATCAGAAATGTATTGTAATTGAAAATGTATAGTTATAGTGAGAGCTTGAAAATGTACTATCAAAATTGTAATAAATATTTGTTTGAATAATATATTCGTTTGAATTCAAAATCTGTGTTATTTATTTTATTCAGCAAATATTTATTTAATCTGTGAAAAATAAAATAGTATATTAACAAATACATTTAAACGAATGTATATATGTTTATTATCATCAAACAAAAATCATATACTCGCATATTCAACACGGTTGAGCTTGATTAAAAGGTGAAAATTCTTTTATTGTTTGTCTTCTAATTTAATTTTATGTTGAATTTATAGGTTTTGTTCTAATTTCTAATTTGAGGTTGTGTTTTTAATTTGTAAGATTATGAATATAGTTCTCTTTATTTGTCTTGTGCAATGTTACCATTATATAAATATATATGTTGACACCACAGAATCTCATATTGATTAGTAAAATCTATTACTATGAAGTTGAAAACCTTATTTTATTCTCATATTCTATATAATAATTGACTTACATTTTATATATATTTTTGGTATGATATTTTATTTTGTTTAATTTATTTATTTTGTAGGGAATAACCGGTTCTTGCTACATAGGTATCAACCCTAGTTTTGAAAAATCTATTAAGGGTAATGTTCATTCTTATCCAATTCTATCCTGCATAATTATGTAAGAAAATAAATTTGGGTAGAAAACATTATACATGAAGTGAAAGAACATTAAAATAATAAATTTTTATATAGTGTTTTAGAGAAAATGTAACACTTGATCTTACTACAGTTTGCAATTTTAAAATTTTATTAGAAGTTTAATCCTAAATAAGTGTTTTATAAATGTTTTTTTTATTTAAATGTTTTTATTTTTTATTACAGCGCCTAAAATTATTTATAATTCTATCTTTATACGTCTCGACTATCGAATACATAATGATATCATTAATGCCTATACTGTCTATATATCTATTCTATTATCTTATATAATTATTTAAAATTTTATTTTTTGACCATTTGTAGTCTTATTTTCATGTACAACAATTAAGCATTTATTATTTCATTATTTGTGCACATCTCAATCATTTATCATCTTCTGATTCTTTCACTTTCATTTCATTTTCTCATAGTACCGTGTCTTTCTATTTTCAAGTTTCATATGTCTGCTGCGATTCAAAAATAATTCTATTCCCAATTTAAAATAAATTAAAGTTTCTTTCTAAACAATTCTTAATCAATCTTTTTAAATGTTTTAATCTAACTAGAATTTGATTGAATTTGCCAAAAGTTTTTCACTTTTTTTCATCTATAATTATTTACGATTTTATTCATATTTTACGATGATTTTTTTTCTACCAACTGATTTCATTATTATAGTTTTTATAGAAAAATAATCTGAAGACCTCCAAAAAATCTTAACTTACTGGTTCGGTCAAGCTTGATCAAAAAATGGATTTTTTTCATTATTTGTCTGTTCGTTTAATCTAATATTGAATTTGCAGATTTTGTTCTAATTCTTATTTCTAATTTGAAGTTATATTTTTTGTTGTAAGATTATGAATATAGTTCCCTTTATTTATCTTGCTGAAAATTACTGATTTTGTAAATATGTGAATATTTCAAAATTTCTCATTGATTAGTAAAATCAATTATAGATAAAGTTGAATTTTTTTATTCTCAAGTTTTGTATAATAGTTGACTTTCATTTGATTTTTTAGTTTAGTATGATTTTTCATTTTATTTAAGTCGGTTATTTTGTAGGGAATATGAAACAACCCAATATTTTCAACCATTTGCATCTGCATATGCCGGATTTAAATTGCTTAAAATACTGAATCGTAAAATAAATTTGGAAAATCACAGAATATACAGCAAACAAATAAACCATAGGCACAGAATAATATAATGCAGCGGAAGTAAAGAAATAGTGGTTCATGAAGCTACTATATAATATACATCAGAGTTAAACAAGATACAACAGAATTCCCAATATGAAAATCAAGTACAATCAGAATACATCACTAGAATCAATGGGATGACTGGAATCAACTGGATAATTGAAAGTGAAATAGATAGATGGATCTCCAAGTAAATCTCCAACTCCAGAGGTGAGTCTCGAATGCTGTATTGCTCAGTCTGACCCGAGCGTAAAGAAAAACACAAAACACTCGAGTCAAGACATACATACTTATACAATGTAAACCAACTCAAATGAACTGTAATATAAGGTACAAGTAACTTAAAGGATGCTTGGGACTACCCATCCTCTCAGAATGCTTTAAACTATTTACTATGTAGTAGTATTTCGCTATTATAATAATGTCTATAGTAAAATAAACTTACTTTTAAATAGCGTCCAGGGGTTACCCATGTAGCCCTTAACACGTAATAGTCCCAGTAGTCCATCCAGTATCAACGCATCTCCAGATCGGGATACTACCCTAAATACTACACAGGCTACAGAAGAAATCCAAACTTGTACAAGGCGCGCTAGGGTAGGTGACACGGCACAACTAGGCAATGCCAGGGTAAATATACCAACTACGCTTTTGGACCGGTGGTAACGCGTAGCAGCTACTACCGCCCACCTCGAGCCACACCCACAAAATCAAAAGGGGCCCTAATCAATCACAAAGTAATAGAATGGTATCAATGGAGTGTGTCCGATAAAAGGTGCTACCTTCTTAGCCCGTCAATCACTCCTGTTTTAGCAACATTATACTAACTCACAGGAGTCAGGTCCACATATATACCTCAAAGGAACGCCGCCACCATCCTACTTCATTCTGAAATCTCCACCGCGTACACGGTTGTTGTAACAACCCGCATATTTAACGATTTTATATTTAAATGTTTAATTTAAATATAGCGTCGTTGGTCGGATTTAGGTCCGAAAAGCTAGTTTTTGCAAATGGCCGAATTGGAGCTCGAAACCACTTCCATTGAGTCCAAAATGGCGTTTGCGATCTTTTTAAGTATAAGCTTCGATATGTTTGGAGTTTGTGAATTTTTGTAACTTTTCTATTTGGGTTTTGGGTTTGGGTTCAACCCATTTGTTAGTTTAAACCCCTAACTCAGCCCTCTCTTCATCCATTCACCCTCATTTTATTTCTTAAACTTAAGAAAACTGAAAATGGTGGAAAGGTAAGGGAAATAGAAATTGCAAGCCCTAGTTTCTTCTTTGCACACTTGATTCTTGCTCCAATATCAAAGAGAAGACATTGGTAAGCTCCTCTTCATCTTCTCTATCTCTTTCTCTCTTCAATCTCAGAAATTTCCTAAACCTAACTTAGGAAAATACTTGTTTTATTCTTAGATTGAAGCTAGTAGAGTTGAAGTGGAGATTTGTTGGTCTTCTCCTTGCAAATTGAACTCCTTCTTCTTTGTTTTGAATTAGAAGGTGAGTTTTGAGCTCACATCTACTTCTCTTGATTTCATTGATGTTGGGTATGAATTCCTAACACCTTGTTCATATGCTCTTGCTTTTGGTTTGGATTGAATTGGTGAATATCCAAATTTTTAGTGTTTGGGTTCAATTCTTTAAAAGATCCTAACTTTGATATTTAATCATATTTTTGGAGGTGTATAAAAGAGCCAATAGTGTTGGGTTGTCGTATGGCATGAACCCATAGCATCCATCGCTCGTTCGTTTGCAATTCATTGGATTTTTTGCCTTTATGGGGCTTGGCTGATTTTTGCTTACAGGGGGATTTCAGGCGTCTGAACTCCACTTTCAGACGTCTGGTTTCAAAATTCAGACGTCTGGTGTGGAAATTCAGAAGTCTGGAATTGGTCCCTGGAAGACGCAAAAAGGTAGAGACAAAATCCATACGTCTGGGAATCCATTCAGACGTCTGGTAGTGGTTCAGACGTCTGGGAGGAATTTCAGACGTCTGAAATGCGCTGTTTTGCCTATTGTGGCTTATTTTGAGTTAATTTCCAACTTTTATCGATTCGTATTGATTCCAATTAATTGTTATTGCATATTTGATTTTGATGACTTGTTTTTGACTTCATTCACGGGTTTTATAAATAATCTCTCTCTAAATCGTATTAAAAGCTCCCTTCTCCAAATTATAAATTCTATTTATAACGCACACACAATTTCGCACTTCGAGCGAAGTGGAAGGAAGATTAAATGGTTAGGTAAAACACGGACCATGAATCCGTGCGTTTGTCTTCCCGATTAGTCCCCGACCTATTCGATTGATCGTTTTGACCTTCGGGTTTGGTCTATCGATGATATGAGGTAAACTTTGTACTGCTTTGAGTGTGAAAGTGACTGACGGATAGTAAACCGTTTAGTGCGAACGAGTGGTTATGGGACGCACGTTAACACTTTTCGGATTCCTTTTCGAGAGTTGTGACACATTCCGCCAGTTAGTGGTGTCCAGTACTGGGTCTTTGACCTTCACCACTACGGTTTGTTGCCTTCGGGTATGTTGCCTTCGGGTTTGTGCCTTCGGGTTTGTTGCCCTTTAGTATCGCTTCCGATGTTGGTCGTTATGAGCCGCATGGGTGATATTGGGTTGCCTTTAGTATCGCTTCCGATGTTGGTCGTTATGAGCCGCATGGGTGATATTGGGTTTGGAGTCTTCGGGCTCATGGATCCTTGTTTATACAGTACTGAGCTCGAGCAATTTTATGATGTTTCATTGATATGTATATTCCCTTGGTATCGCCCTTCGATGTTGGTCATTTTGAGCCGCATGAAGTATGGCGATTACCTTGTGGAACTTGTATACCTTATGGGTATTTGTTGTTTGCCTTTTGGCTTGATTTGGGATAATTGTATCCTTTGTTTATCTATGTCGCCGATGATATGAGGCGTGTTCTATATGATTCATCTTGTGTTGATGATTATGTTATCTCTTTTAGAGATATTTGTTATACTTTGTAACCTTGCAGGTTTATTGTTGTTCAGTTTATCTAACTGATTTGTTTAGCTAGACTGACCCGTGTATTTTATACTCGGGTCAGACCGAGATGTTTCAGGTTAGGTACTTTGGACTTAGCCTATTTTGCTTCCGCATGGACTGCTTCGCTAGCTTCTTTTTGTCATAGCTTTTTTGTAGTCCTATTATGTTGAAACTCTGATGTTTATTCTTCTGGATTTATCTGTATATTGTGGTTGGCTATACCACTTTACATGTATTATTTTGTATACTCTGCTATGTATCGGTATATATGTATATGATGGTTTACTGTTCTGTGATGTTTCCTACATTTGAGTTGTTATATTCTGTTCTGATAGGTCCTCCAGCCACCTATGGTTTTGTTTTAAGTATTCATTGGATATGTCGATTGGTTTGGTGTGATTATTGTCGACATATTTAATAGATAGTTAAAGCAAGACTGTAGATGGTCGCTCCTATCCAGCCTTATTCTCCGTGTTAGCAGACGGTATTATCTATTAACACTCTTTGCTGGCGTGGGTATAGAGGTGGGGCGTCACAGCGTGGTATCAGAGCTGAGTTCAGAACAAAGTATGATAAACACAGAATAGAAGCACATATTACGATACATAAAAGTGTATAAGTGATACAAATCTTTGAATCATCGTGTCTCTCTATTCCATCAAGGGTATATAGAATTTGGGAATACGTCTAGGAATGCATTTTATTCCGTAGTATTCCATATTGTAATATCTACCATGTGACTAATCTTGTTCTTATCTTACTTTCAACGTATGGCTGGAAGAGGCAGAGGACGACGCTCGGATGCTGGGCAATCCAGTGGCTCACATCCGGATGGCGTTTATATGTCTACTGATCAGTTTTTGGAATTGTTTAGGAGCACTCAGCCTCCAGTTCCTCCTCGAGTGTCTCCACCTCGCAAGTCTGCCTTTGCACGTCAGTGCAGTGATTTTGCTCATCTTGGAGGAAAGCCGTTTAAAGGCTCTGAATCCGTTCTTGAAGTCCAAGCTTGGTTTCGCACATGCGAGCGTATCTTCTCTCGTATGGATCTTTCTGACCATGATAGAGTTCTTGTAACTTCTAGCTTATTACAAGAGCGTGCCCTTGATTGGTATGAGCTTCTTATAATCGAGATTGATGAGTCTACTCTTTCTTGGACTCAGTTTCGGGAGCGATTTGAACTCAAGTTCGTTCCTGAATCTGAAAAAGTTTTATTGACCCGTCGCTTCCTTGAGTTGAAGCAAGGGAAGTCATTTGTTTCTGAGTATGTTGCATCATTCGAGGCTTTATCTAAGTATGGTCTTGAATTTATTAGCACTTCTTATAAGAAGAATTTAAAGTTTGTCTCTGGTCTTAAGAAATATCTTAAGAAATCCTTGTTGCTCCAACTTAAACTTTCTTTTGAGGAGTTGGTTGATTCTGCACTTCATCTCGAGACCGTCGAGAAGGAGTGTGATAGTGGTGAGGATGTTGAGGTTTCTAAGAACCCCAACAAGGGGCCGTTTCCAATTCAGAAGTCCAGGCCTTTTCCTTCTAAGAAGAAGAAGATTGGTGGTTCTAGCTCTCAGCCTTAGCCTTCTGGAACACCTTTCGTTTCGAAAGTGTTTCAATTGTGGTTCTTCGGATCATATTATTCGAGCTTGTCCTAAGCCTCTCTTTTGTCGTTATTACAAGAAGGAAGGTCATCATGTTTCATCTTGCCCTACTGTTCCGGCTGGTGTCAAGTCTAGCAGGCTTTATGCTGCCAAGGCTTCTGAAGGTCCTTCTCAACCCAAAGGTATATCTCCATCTATTTTGGAAGGTTCTATTTTATTTCGTGATCATAGTATTCGAGTTCTTTTCGATACGGGTGCTTCACATTCTTTCGTATCGAAACAGCTCGTTGATGATTTATCTTTGGATGTTTCTTGTTTGGTTACTTCTTTAAGGATTGCGAATCCTATTGAGGGATCCGCGACCCTTAGCTTGCTTTTTGATGATCTTGAGATTGTTTTATGTGGCTTTTCTTTTCGTGCGAATCTTCACGTTATTTCTTGTCTGGGATTTGATATGATTTTGGGTATGGACTGGCTAGTGAGATATGATGCCAGGATTATTTGTTCGGAGAGAATTATATATCTTCGACATCCGGATTCGCCTACTCAGCTATGTCTTGTTCTTCAGGATGTGGATAATTCCGAGATGGCTTTGTATTCTCTTGACTTGCGAGATGATGATGATATATCTCGTATTCCTATTGCTTGTGACTTTTCTGATGTTTTTGAGCCTGTATCGGGTTTGCCACCCAAGCGGGCAATTGAGTTCCGCATTGATCTCATTCCAGGTGCGCAGCCAGTTAGTCGTCCTCCTACGAGGATGTCTACAAAGGAAAATGAGGAACTCAAGAATCAGCTTTTAGAGCTTGAGTTCAAGCAGTTGGTTCGGTCCAGTTTTTCTCCGTGGGGATCCGCGGTCGTCTTCGTGAAGAAGTCCGATGGAACTCTTAGGCTTTGCATTGACTATCGCAAACTTAACGAGTTAACCATCAGGAATAGGTATCCATTGCCTAGGATCGATGATATGTTCGATCTATTGAGTAGTGCTAAGGTCTTTTCTCAGCTAGACCTTGCCACAGGTTTTCATCAGTTACGAGTCGCGGAGGATAGCATCCCTCTTACCGCTTTCCGCACTCGTTATGGTTCTTTTGAGTGGCTCGTTATGCCGTTCGGTTTGACGAACGCTCCTACTTTCTTTGTTGATCTCATGAATCGAGTATTCCGGGAATATCTCGATAAGTTCGTCCTTGTCTTCATTGATGATATCCTTATTTATTCCAAGTCTGAAGCTGAGCATGCTAATCACTTGAGAATTGTCTTGAGTGCTCTTCGTCATCATCAGCTTAGAGCCAAATTCTCCAAGTGACACTTTTGGAGAATAAAGTTAAGTTCTTAGGCCATGTTGTATCTTCTGACGGCATTTCGGTCGATCCCTCAAAGATCGAAGCCATCCAGAATTGGAAGAGGCCTGAGAATGTGCATGAGATCCGTAGTTTCCTTGGATTGGCGGGTTATTACCGTCAGTTCATTAAGGACTTTTCCCGTGTTGTGCTTCCTCTCACTGGCCTTACTCGAAAAGGCATTCATTATATTTGGTCCGACAAGTGTGAAGCTTCCTTTCAGACATTGAAGGAACTTCTCACTAATGCTCCTATTCTTGTGGTTCCCGAAGGGAATCATGATCTTGTTGTCTACACCGATGCTTGTGGTAGTGGTCTCGGTGCTGTTCTTATGCAGAAGGATCGGGTAGTTGCGTATGCTTCTAGGCAACTGCGTCCGAATGAAGTTCGCTATGCCACTCATGATCTTGAGTTAGCTGCCATCGTCTTCGCCTTGAAGATTTGGCGACACTACTTATTAGGCGAGCGCTTCATTCTCTATACTGATCATAAATCCTTGAAGTATTTGTTTACTCAGAAGGAACTCAATATGAGGCAACAACGTTGGCTCGAGTTTCTTGCCTCCTATGACTTTGATATCTAGTATACCCCTGGTAAGGGTAATCGTGTTGCAGATGTGCTTAGTCGCAAACATTCGGCTGTTGTTTCCATGATGCTTGCCGAATGGAATGTTCTTGAGATCTATCTTTTTGTGAAATTCGGGATCGAGGTTCATCTCTTGATTCTCCTATTCTATTATTTAGTTTGGGAGCTCGACCTATTTTATTGGATCGTATTGCCGATGCCCAACGGCGTGATCCTGATTTGTTGCATCTTATTCAGCTTTGTGAGTCTGGATCCTGTGATGAGGCGTTGCGGGATTTCAGCATTGATTCTCATGGGTGTCCTCGTAAGAAGAACCGTATTTTTGTGCCTTCTGATTTTGCACTTAGGCATGACATTCTTGATGACTATCACCGTTCTAAATATACCATTCATCCTGGTAGTAGTAAGATGTATGCCGATATGCATCGTCTTTATTATTGGGAAGGCATGAAGCGCGATGTAGCGAGTTATGTAAGTAATTGCATAACTTGTCAACATGTTAAGGCCGAACATCAGCGTCCTTCGGGTCTTCTTCAGCCTCTTGAGATTCCATTGTGGAAATGGGATCAGATATCTATGGATTTCATTGACGGCCTACCTCGCTCGAGATCAGGTCATTCTAGCATTTGGGTTATTGTTGATTGCCTCTCTAAGTCTACTCATTTTGTCCCTATTAAGTCTAGTAGGACTGCTTCACATTTGGCTAAGTTATATGTCAAGGAAATCGTGAGACTTCACGGTGTTCCTAGTTCTATTGTGAGTGACCGCGATCCTTTATTCACAATTCATTTTTGGCGGAGTCTTCAGCAAGCTTTGGGAACAAAGCTTAATTTTAGTACAGCTTATCATCCGCAGTCTGACGGACAGATTGAACGGGTGAATCGTATCTTGGAAGATCTTCTCCGTATTTGTATTTTTGATTTTGGTGGAAGTTGGGAGGATCACCTACCTCTTGTAGAATTCTCCTACAACAATAGTTTTCAATCTAGTATCGGTATGGCTCCTTTCGAAGCCTTATACGGAAGGCCATGTCGATCACCTTCATGTTGGTTGGAATCTAGAGAGAAGCTTATTCTTGGCCCAGATTTTGTTCGCGATTCTTCCGAGAAGATTGATCTTATTCGATTGACAATGAAAGAGGCACAAAGTCGCCAGAAGCGGACAACCGTAGGAAGCCTCTCGAGTTCTCGATCGACGATCTTGTTTTTATTCGTGTTTCTCCTTTGAAGGGGGTTATGCGTTTCAGTACGACTGGGAAATTGGCTCCCCGCTATATTGGACCATTTTCTATTACTGAACGTATTGGCCCTGTGGCTTATAGAGTTTCACTTCCTGCTCATTTGTCTGGTATTCATGTCGTGTTTCACGTCTCACAACTTCGGAAGTGTCTTCGGGAGTCGGATTCTGTTATTACTTCTCCTGATTTGCTAGAGCTTGAGATCTCACCGGACTTATCTATTGTATAGCAGCCTATTCGCGTACTTGACATGGAGGTGCGACACCTTCGAAACAAGGACGTGCCGCTCGTTAAAGTTCAATGGTCCGTTAGTCCCAATGACTGTACTTGGGAAACCAGAGAGTTTATCGAGCGATCTTATCCAGGTTTTCTATCTTTGCTTGGGAACGGTGAGTATATCCTTTTGTCTCAAGCTTATTTTCTTTTCTTTTGAAGGTTGTATGTATGTAGTTGTTACAAATATCGTCTCTAGGAATTGCGGGGACGCAATTTTGTAAGGAGGGGAGATCTGTAACAACCCGCATATTTAACGATTTTATATTTAAATGTTTAATTTAAATATAGCGTCGTTAGTCGGATTTAGGTCCGAAAAGCTACTTTTTGCAAACGGCCGAATTGGAGCTCGAAACCACTTCCATTGAGTCCAAAATGGCGTTTGCGATCTTTTTAAGTATAAGCTTCAATATGTTTGGAGTTTGTGAATTTTTGCAACTTTTCTATTTGGGTTTTGGGTTTGGGTTCAACCCATTTGTTAGTTTAAACCCCTAACTCAGCCCTCTCTTCATCCATTCACCCTCATTTTATTTCTTAAACTTAAGAAAACTGAAAATGGTGGAAGGGAAAGGGAAATAGAAATTGCAAGCCATAGTTTCTTCTTTGCACACTTGATTCTTGCTCCAATATCAAAGAGAAGACATTGGTAAGCTCCTCTTCATCTTCTCTATCTCTTTCTCTCTTCAATCTCAGAAATTTCCTAAACCTAACTTAGGAAAATACTTGTTTTATTCTTAGATTGAAGCTAGTAGAGTTGAAGTGGAGATTTGTTGGTCTTCTCCTTGCAAATTGAACTCCTTCTTTGTTTTGAATTAGAAGGTGAGTTTTGAGCTCACATCTACTTCTCTTGATTTCATTGATGTTGGGTATGAATTCCTAACACCTTGTTCATATGCTCTTGCTTTTGGTTTGGATTGAATTGGTGAATATCCAAATTTTTAGTGTTTGGGTTCAATTCTTTAAAAGATCCTAACTTTGATATTTAATCATGTTTTTGGAGGTGTATAAAAGAGCCAATAGTGCTGGGTTGTCGTATGGCATGAACCCATAGCATCCATCGCTCGTTCGTTTGCAATTCATTAGATTTTTTGCCTTTATGGGGCTTGGCTGATTTTTGCCTATAGGGGGATTTCAGACGTCTGAACTCCACTTTCAGACGTCTGGTTTCAAAATTCAGATGTTTGGTGTGGAAATTCAGACGTCTGGAATTGGTCCCTGGAAGACGCAAAAAGGCAGAGACAAAATCCAGACGTCTGGGAATCCATTCAGACGTCTGGTAGTGGTTCAGACGTCTGGGAGGAATTTCAGACGTCTGAAATGCGCTGTTTTGCCTATTGTGGCTTATTTTGAGTTAATTTCCAACTTTTATCGATTCGTGTTGATTCCAATAAGTTGTTATTGCATATTTGATTTTGATGACTTGTTTTTGACTTCATTCATGGGCTTTATAAATAATCTCTCTCTAAATCGTATTAAAAGCTCCCTTCTCCAAATTATAAATTCTATTTATAATGCACACACACAATTTTGCACTTCGAGCGAAGTGGAAGAAGATTAAATGGTTAGGTAAAACACGGACCATGAATCCGTGCGTTTTTCTTCCCGATTAGTCCCCGACCTATTCGATTGATCGTTTTGACCTTCGGGTTTGGTTTATCGATGATATGAGGTAAACTTTGTACTGCTTTGAGTGTAAAAGTGACTGACGGATAGTAAACCGTTTAATGCGAACGAGTGGTTATGGGACGCACGTTAACACTTTTCGGATTCCTTTTCGAGAGTTGTGACACATTCCGCCAGTTAGTGGTGTCCAGTACTGGGTCTTTGACCTTCACCACTACGGTTTGTTGCCTTCGGGTATGTTGCCTTCGGGTTTGTGCCTTCGGGTTTGTTGCCCTTTAGTATCGCTTCCGATGTTGGTCGTTATGAGCCGCATGGGTGATATTGGGTTGCCCTTTAGTATCGCTTCCGATGTTGGTCGTTATGAGCCGCATGAGTGATATTGGGTTTGGAGTCTTCGGGCTCATGGATCCTTGTTTATACAGTACTGAGCTCGAGCAATTTTATGATGTTTCATTGATATGTATATTCCCTTGGTATCGCCCTTCGATGTTGGTCATTTTGAGCCGCATGAAGTATGGCGATTACCTTGTGGAACTTGTATACCTTATGGGTATTTGTTGTTTGCCTTTTGGCTTGATTTGGGATAATTGTATCCTTTGTTTATCTATGTCGCCGATGATATGAGGCTTGTTCTATATGATTCATCTTGTGTTGATGATTATGTTATCTCTTTTAGAGATATTTGTTATACTTTGTAACCTTGCAGGTTTATTGTTGTTCAGTTTATCTAACTGATTTGTTTAGCTAGACTGACCCGTGTATTTTATACTCGGGTCAGATCGAGATGTTTCAGGTTAGGTACTTTGGACTTAGCCTATTTTGCTTCCGCATGGACTACTTCGCTAGCTTCTTTTTGTCATAGCTTTTGTGTAGTCCTATTATGTTGAAACTCTGATGTTTGTTCTTCTGGATTTATCTGTATATTGTGGTTGGCTATACCACTTGACATGTATTATTTTGTATACTCTGCTATGTATCGGTATATATGTATATGATGGTTTACTGTTCTGTGATGTTTCCTACATTTGAGTTGTTATATTCTATTCTGATAGGTCCTCCAGCCACCTATGGTTTTGTTTTAAGTATTCATTGGATATGTCGATCGGTTTGGTGTGATTATTGTCGACGTATTTAATAGATAGTTAAAGCAAGACTGTAGATGGTCGCTCCTATCCAGCCTTATTCTCCGTGTTAGCAGACGGTATTATCTATTAACACTCTTTGCTAGCGTGGGTATAGAGGTGGGGCGTCACAGTTGTTAAAGTGGTTTTCGGTATCGACAGAGAGTATGCCCATATCCGATCCCGTCTCTTTAACAACCGAACGTTATTATAACCCATGGATAATTATTTCAAAAATCCTTTATACTTCCAAACCAAAACATCATATCCCTTTCAAAATCATATCACAATAGCTTCATTTCCATTTCAAAACCATATCACAATAGCATCATTTCCATTTCAAAACCCTATCCAATAATATATCATTTCCATTTCAAAACAAATTCAATAATATTTTATTTAAATTCCAATAACATTTCCACTTTATAAAGTCATATTCTTAACTCTTCAATTTAAATAAGTTCCACATTAATATATTTAAAGACAAGTCTTAATTAAATATAATTCTAAATAATTTTATTTCCAAACCATAGTACTTTCAAAGTTATACTTTGAGACCATAATACTTTGAAATCATAACAATTTAGAAATGTTATCATTTGGAAATCATACTACATATAATCATGACACTTGGAAATGTTATCTTGGAAAAATCATAATACTTATAAAATCATAATACCTTTAAAATAATATCCATTTAAACCATTTAAATTCAATATCAGAAAATTTCATCTCAAAATTGTAGCATTTCTAAGTTCATTCATTCAATTATAAAATTTCCAAAACATTGTATTTAGTTATCTCAAAACATAGTTAAACTTCAGAATTGATAACACCTAATAAATGCTATCTTGAACCATGGCATTTCTGAAGTGCTACCAATAAAATTCCAGATTTTATTATAACATTTCAGAGACATTAAACTTCAAATTTTAACCATTTTAACTTATAAAATCATATTTCATGCTTCAAAAATATTCATTTGGATATTATTTAACTTATGATTTAATAAAATAAATTTTTTTAAATAAATATCCAATTTAACTATAATTCATTTATAAGTCAAAATTTGCACTACTATACTTAGCTTTTATTTTTAACAAATAACTTAACACCTTATTTTAAAATACCCATTTCGCAAATAAACTAAATTTCTATTTATTTACTTAACTTAAAATTTCCATTCGAAAAACCAAATTTTCAATTATCTAGTTAAGCCATATTTAAAATACATTTCTACCATTTATTTACTTATATATTTTACTTATAGAAATCACTATAAATTTTATTATACAAAACATATCCATTTCATAAAATAAAATTTATTACCATTACTAGGTTAGATTTAAAATTACATATTAAAAAAATTTAATTATTAAATTATTTATCATAAATAAAGTCTAAAATTCAATTCAAAACCAAATTGACTTATAAAAATTTAACTTATAGAAAACCAATATCACTTTATACTTTAAATCATTAAACCAACTTTAAGTTAAATTTTCATATATTTTAAAATTCAAAAATACTTAATAATTTTAAGAAAATATTATAAAATATATTAACCATGGGCCTGTATAATATTTTCTAACCTAGGTCAAGTGATATGGATATGTATCATTTTAATCTGTAATTTAAAAAGAAAAATCTGGGTTCTATCATTTCAAACCCGCAATCCCAAGTAAAATAAAGTAAATTACAATAAAAACCACTCGAGCCTATCATTTTAGCTCATAATGATTTTTTCTTATTCTAATGTCCGTTCGGGTATGTATCATTTCAACCCATAGTGGTAAGGATCTTGCATTGAGAGATACAGTAAATAAAATGAACAAATAATATCATATCAGGTGATGTAACAAATATATAAGCAGCATTTAACATCATATAATCACATCACGGGCATATATGGATAACATATCAGTTTATACAGATTCACTTTTCATCATTTCACGATAATATAAGTACGGATGTCGAGAGTGATAAACTCACCTTTAGAGCTAGAGAGAAAAACGACGGGATGAGTTACGGATCTAAACACGGATTTCGAAGCAAAGCAGGATGGGCATGAAATTCGACGAACAAGGCTGATAAATATGAATTGATGGAAAAGAACCAGAATCATCTTCATATAACTGAACAGAAATTAATATTATATCCTTATATATCTCCTCTAATAATTAATATAAAAACTCAATTTTAAAATAACATATATATACATATATTCCTAAAGAAAATTCAAATATCAACATTTATAAAAAAAATCAATATAAACGATTTGTTTTAATATATATATATATATATATATCTTATAAAATATATAAACAAATGTTTTATAAACAAATATATTGCTATTTATAATACCATATATATATAATACTTTCAAATATAAAGTACTAAAATCCATGCGTAGCGTACGCATATGCTATATAAATTTCAACACAGTCCTCATGCGAAAATACGTACACTACAATATATATAAACTATACATATAACCAAAAAAACACATACTGCTCATATAAAATGCATACTTATGCTGTTTAAAATCCTATCCTTTTAAATACAAGCAAATTCGGATATATGTATATATATATATATATATATATATATAATAATTTGCGAAATCATTACTTGGATTCAAGCACATAATTCAAAAAAACCAGACTATATAAATATGCCTGACATAGCTTAATATGTTTGACAAGTATATATAAAGCCGCAGCCAACAAATAAATAAAATATATATACATGTCAACAACATATTTTCTTTCGAATCAATTAAAAATTAACATAAAATCTTATAACCGGTTACAAAACAAGCATAGAACGTGTTTGTATAAATATATATAGACTGTAACCTTTATGAACTATGTATATAGTCTTTATATAATAATATGTATAACAAAAGATTGTAACAACTTATAAACGAATATAAATCTATATGTATATATGAGTGAATACCTTGCCTCGGCTAGCAAATGGAGTCGGTCAAAGTGGGTGATGAGGCGAAGGGTCATGCAGCGGGATGGCAAAGATGATGTAGGCGGGACGAGGTGAAGAGGGAGACGGCAGCATGGGCTCAGCGCTGGGTGAAGGCACGAAGCGGTGGATGGTGAAGCAAGGAGGAGCGGTGGTGGCGAGCCTATAGGTGCGCATGAGCATGGTGGAGCTAGTGAGGCACGAGCACTCCAGGCGGCTAGCAAAACGAATGGGCGTTATTATTATTTTTTCTTTTTGAGGAAGGGAACCGATATATTCAGCCATGGGAGAACAAAAGACTTGAGAAAACGTGGATAAGGAAAGGAGAAGATGAGGTTCAGAGAATATATATACATAAAGTGCTATTACTTCTGCCATAAAGTCCAACACGTTTCATTTCTTTTTGCATATTTCGAACTGAATCAAATAAATAAAGGTGAACAAACAGTCAAAAGTAAAATCAGGAATATATAGAGGCCATTAGAATTATTCATTTAAAATCTGAATGGACACAAGAAAATTCTAGATACTTAAAACGGATACCCATATGGTTACCAGTTTCGCGGATTCCGCTGCGTACCTGACTTCAAAACACTGGTTTGGATACACCGAAGAGATCAATACGACGAGACGATCAAAACGGTATACAGATATTAGTGGTTCGATCATCCAAACAAAAGTCGATACGGACACTGATATACATTGCTATTCCGTATGGAAAAATCCAAACGGAGCTAGAAATGTCTGAAATTTGCGAAACGAATTACGCAGTCTTATTCAGAGCATTCTAAATAATTTTTCTCATGTTGATATATTTAGATTTTGAAAAACTTTTAAATTCAACTGTTATCAACTGATTTAAATTGAAATAAAATTACACAAGAAAATAAACTTCAATATTATCGGATGAAAATTTACCAGTTACTATGTTGAAATGGACGTATTCCAAATATTAAATTTTTATTTCAAAATTTTATTATTTAAAATTTCACAAAATTTCAATTAAATTTATTAATAAAACAAATAAAATTATTTAAAATTTTATGGGTCGTTACAGAATAATTGGTTCTTGCTAAATAGATCTCAACTTTGATTTTGAATAATCTTTTAAATAAATAAGTATTTTATAAACCCTTTTTATTTAAATGTTTTATACTGTGTTACACCCCCTAAACTTATTTATAATTCTATTTTTATACATACCAAGTATTAATGATATCATCTGATACCTATAGAGGAAATAATGACATCATTAATGCCTAAAATTTCTACATATCTATTATATTGATTAAATTCGTCATTAGTTTTTTACTTCGTATGCATCGTGAATTATTTATAAACCTTTTCATATTTTGCAATGATTATTTTCCTACCAATTGCTTTCAATATTATTGTTTTATGGAAAAATAATTTAAATACTTCCAAGAAAAATTAGCGTATCGGTTCGGTCGAACTTGATTAAAAGGTTATAATTTTTTTATGTCTTTACAATTAATTTTATGTTGAATCCGTAGGTTTTGTTTTAGTTTCTAATTTCTATTTTTTAATTTGAAGTTATGTTTTTAGTTTGTAAGATGATAATATAGTCCTCTTCATTTGTTTTGTAAAAAGTTACTGATATTGTAAGTATGTGGACATCACAAAATCTCCTATTGATTAGTAAAATCTATTACAGGTAAATTTGAAAATTTATTTTATTCTCAAGTTTTGTATAATAATTGACTTTCATTTGATTTTTCTGTTTGGTTTGATTTTGTTTTTTTTAATTTATTTATTTTGTAGAGAATAATTGGTTCTTGCTACATAGATATCAACTCCAAATCTGAATAATTTATCAGACATAACATCCATCCTTTTTCAATTCTAACCAACATAATTATTTAAGAAAATTAATTTCAGTAGAAAAAATTATACATGAAGTGATAAATATAAAAATAATAAATTTTTGTATAGTATTTTAGAAAAAATGTAACACTTTTGATCTAGCCACATTAGGCAATTTTGAAATTTTGTTAGAAGTTTGATTCTAAATAAGTGTTTTATAAACCTTTTTTTATTTGGACGTTTTTATATTTTGTTATACCACCTAAGTTAATTTATAATTATATCTTTACATGTCCCAAGTATTAATTATGCCATTAATGTCTATATAATACACGATGATACCATTAATGCCTAAATTGTCTATATATCTATTCTGGTTTTTTTGGCTTCGATTTCATTTTCTCACGGTACCATGTCTTTCTGTTTTCTAGTTTCATATGTCTGGTACGATTAAAAAATAATTCTATTCCTAATTTGAAACAAATTAAAAATTCTTTCTTAATATTTTTTGGTCAGCCTTTTTAAATGTTCTAATTTAACTAGAATTTGATTGAATTCGTCGATAGTTTTTTTACTTTGTATTCATCTAGAATTATTTATGATTTTATTCATATTTTACAACAATTATTTTTCTACCAATTACTTTTAATATTATAGTTTTTATGGAAGAAAAAATAACTAAAGACCTAAAAAAAAAAATTATCTTACTGGTTCGATCGAGCTTGATTAAAAAGGTGAATTGTTTTATTATTTTTCTACGCATTTGATTTGATGTTGAATCCATAGATTTTGTTCTAATTTATTATTTCTAATTTGAGATTATGTTTTTAGTTTGTAAGATTATAAATATGGTTCCCTTCATTTGTCCTACTGAAAGTTACCGATTTCATAAATAGGTGAACATCATAAAATCTGTTACAGTTAAAGTTGAAAATTTTATTTTATTCTCAAGTTCTGTATAATAGTTGAATTTCATTTGATTTTTAACTCTTTGGTATGATTTTGCATTTTTTTAATTCATTTATTTTGTAGTGAATGATTGGTTCTTACTAAATAGAGATAAATTCTGGTTTTGAATAATCTTTTAGAGGTAACAAAGCACCCATGCTTTAGCGTCTAGCGTAATAGCTCCTGGTTCAACAAGTACCAGCTTAACTTGGGGATGTTGGGTTAGTGGCAGTAGGTGGCAAAGTAACTTAGTTATCAGTTCCGTTGGGAATTGTAGATATTTTGTTCATCACATCCACGCATGGTTCATCCTTTTCCAATTCTAACCTATATATCATATAAGAAATTAAATTTGGGTAAAAATAGTATACATGAAGTGAAAGAATATTAAAATAATAATTTTGTATAGTACTTTTTAGAACATGTAACACTTTTAATCTAACTATAGTAGATAACATTAAAATTTTGTTAGAAATTTAATTCTAAATGAATATTTTATAAACTTTTTTATTTAAATTTTTTATACTGTGTTACACCATCTAAACTTATTTATAATTATATTTTCGAATGTTTCAAGTATTAATGATACCATTAAGTCCTATAGAATGCATAATGATATCATGAATGCTTAAACTTTTGATATATCTATTTTGCTATGTTATACAATTATATAAAAAATTAGTCTTTAACTGTGGTATTCTTATTTCGATGTACAATAATCATACATTCATTATTTCATTATTTACCCACATTTCAAACATTTATCCTATTCTAATTCTTTCACTTCCATTTCATCTTCTCACAATATTATCTCCCTTTTCTAGTTTCTAAACAATTTTTAGTCAGTGTATTTAAATGTTCTAATCTAACTAGAATTTGATTGAATCATTAATAGGTTTTCACTTCGTATTCATCTGGACTTATTTATAATTTTATTCATTTTTGTAATGATTGTTTTCCTATCAATTGCTTTCAGTGTTGTAGCTTTTATGAAAAAATAATCCGGAGACCTCCAAAAAAACTTAGCTTACAGATTTGATAGAGCTTTATTAAAAGGTTAGCCCTTTTTTATTATTTATCTTTTTAGTTGGTTTGATGTTGAAATTTTAGCTTTTGTTTTAATTTCTAATTAAAGATTGAATTTTCAATTTCTAAGATTATAAATACAGTTCCCTTCATTTGTTATGCAAAAAGTTATTGATTTTATAATAACCTGGATAACACAAAATCTTCTATTGATTAGAAAAATCATTTACAGGTAAAGTTGAAAACTTTGTTTTTTCCTCAAAATTTGTATAATAGTTGACTTTCATTTTATCTTTTTGTTTGGTATAATTTTGCATTTTGGTAATTTATTTATTTTATAGGAATAACTGGTTTATTATTTCATAGATATCAACTTCGGTTTTGAATAATCTTTAAATGCGATGTCCATCTTTTCCAATTCTAACCCATATAATTGTATAGGAAATAATTTGGGCAAAATACATTGTATATAAAGTAAAAGAACATCAAAATAATAATTTTTTTACAATATTTTAAAGAAAAAAATAGCACATTTGATCTACCTACAGTATGCAGCTTTGAAACTTTGTTATAAGTTTTATTCTGAATAAGCATTTTTAAAACCTTAAGTTATTTAAATGTTTTAAATTTTGTTGCACAATCTAACGTATTTTTTTGCAAAATCTTTTATTAACCATCTTTATTAAACCCAGGCTTTAATATATTTTTCATGGTTATTTAATCATCCATGAAATATTCATAAGCAATAAGCATTTTCCAACTAATGCATGGTTACCATTGATTTCTTAAGGATATTATCGAGTAGTGAATTAATTATCAGTGATTTTCCATAAAGTTGGCTTGAAATTAGGTTGTTTTGTTTTTTTTCTTTTGTGTAATTTGTAGATATATATAGATAATTATGGACTGAAATTACAGATATTCATAATGTTTGTATGTAAGTTAAATTCAACTAAAAAGGATCGTATTAAGCAATATTACCTTGCAACTAATACAAGGGATTGGTTAGTATAAATTTCATTCAATTTGCATTAAAACTAATCAAAGAACTAACTAAAGTAAATTCTCCTTTATTGAAATTAAGTATAATAAGAAAATAAATTTTCTAATAATTCTCTTTAATGCTAATCAATTTGAGTCCATCTTTAATTCGTTGTAACCTATGATTCTATGATGGATAAAATCACCTTTTCGTTTAACTTAATATTCGAAATGTAATATTATTAGATTACATTGTGTAGTTCTTATTCATATTATTTGCATGGCTTTTGACAAATCAGGAACATATTCAAGCAGTTGGAATCACAAAAGGATAGAATATGCATGGTTGACAAGTCAAGATTTTTTGAAATCTAATATAGCACAAATGATGCAATGGGAACTGTATATATGAGCATTGAGGCATGAGCTTCGCAGGTGATCATGGCACGTGCTTCGCATGTGAATTTTTTTTCTGCAAATTGTTAATATTTAAGGCATTCAAAATAAATGATTTGCATGACTATTTAGTTATATTTCTGTGTTGAAATCATGTGTAGTTAGTTTGAATTTTTATTTCTAAGTAGCAATATCTAATTTTTTTTTTAATATTAATTTTTATTTTTGTTATTGGTTAATAAAAAAATTACTTTGTAATTGAAGTTTATTTGGTAGATACTATTTTTAAATAATATTAAGATTTGTTAATATTTGTTGAAATGCAGTTTGAATTTGTAAAGAAAGTGTAGTTGTCAAATCCTATTTTCTAGTGATATTATAGGGACATTTTTAGTAGTTCACGCTGATACCAAAAAGGTATGACACAAAGGTATTACACTATTATTAAAACAAAAGATATATTATTACTTAATAAAAAATGATTTGTGGTTAACTTTATTTGTTAGATCCTTTTTTTAAGTGATATTAAAATTTGTTAAAATTTCTTGAAATATGGTTTGAATTTGTATAGAAAGTGTAATTTGTCAGATCCTGTATTTTAGTGATATTATACGGGAGTTTTTGGTAATTTACGTTGATACAAAAAAAGTGTGACACCAAATGTACTACGATTATTAAAGATATATTATTAGTTAATAAGAAATGATTTGTAACTAAAGTTTATTTATTAGATCCTATTTTTATAGGTGATATTAAGATTTGTTAATACTTGTTGAAATGCAATTTGAATTTGTAAAAAAAGTGTAATTGTGAGATCTTATTTTCTAATGATATTATAGGGGCATTTTTGATAGTTCAATACATAAAAGGTGTAACACCAAAGGTATTACAACTATTATTAAAGATTGAAGATATATATATATATATAGACACACACACACACACACACACACACACACATATATATATATATATATATATATATATTCTTGTTAATTTGTATAACTTATTACATGATCTATAAACTTATTTGATACATTAGATAAAAAAGTTAAAAGGTCAAATAGTGAAACTCTCGATGAACATCTATGTCAGTTACAAGAAATAATGATAGGTTTGGGTATTTCATACTTTTGGTTTTTAAAATAAATACTTAGCTTAAAAGGGTATTTTGGCAAATTCACTAGAGTAAATGTAGAATTTAGTTAATTTGGTAACATATTTATTTTTTATTTTAGTTGTTAATTTTGGAAAAGAATATTATATATTTTTCTGTCTTTTATATTCAGTTATTTGATTGTAATATATAAATATGTCTATTAATGGTCATTAATTTATTTAATTGGCATCGGTGAGAACTAAATTGAGAATCAGTACATGAATAATTATCCTGAAATGAAATTAAAGGAAAATAATTTAGAATTAACTGAAACTAATTGGAATTAAGTATGATTAATTCTATGCTTAATTTGAACTAAAATCTAAAATAGTGAATATATCAATTATAATTAACTTTCATTTTTAGTTGCGTATAATAGTAAATCTATACGGTTCATGCTTTTATATTTATTCATGGATAAAGCTTTTATACAATATTTAATTATCTATAAACTAAAATGAATTTTATGTTATTGTTTTTTCCTTTTATAATCATGGCGTGGACTATTACAATGTAATATATGTGTTTGTTTTAAGTTTCTAAAATTCTTACTTTCAATATCAGGCAATATTAAAAATACACTTAATTTTTTTCTAATTTTTAAATTCATTAAAGAACATGTGTAATACGTATTAATTAACATTTATTTGAGAATTTAATCATATATAGTTAATTGAACACTAAGGATGGAAAAATATGGTATTATTCATTATTGAAACTTAACCTGAAATCATAAACAATATTAATAGTCAATTAAACTAAAATGCAAACATATAAAATTCAAATTAACTATTAAAGGGAACCGATTCGAGAATCAATATGTAACTAAATTTTAAATTTAATTTGGAATAAAAAATTAACATTAAATTCACATTCTAAAATTCTATGGTAATCAAATATCAAGTATTATAATATCCTTTTACTTCAAATTTCACTATGTAAAACAATAATACTTAAATGGAAGTAGATGAAGATTTTGATTAAGATTAAGATAACGGAGATTGAAATTAATATACGTGCTCCTTTATAATATTAGTTTTTAGTAATCACTTAAAATTAAGGAATGTAGTTTCAGTATTTGGAGGATGAAATGAGAAAAAACGTCTTGGAGAAGTTTAAAAGTACGTGAAAGATGAGAGAAGAAATGTATGCCCGAAACATTTAATTCGATAATTCAATATTAATTTTGTAAGTAACTAACGATTAGATTATTTTGTTATCAAAATTATCTAACTAAAAATATGCTCAATTTTTTTATCTAATTAAAAAGTACATTTTTTCACATTTTATCACCTTTTCCGTTAACAGTTCCCAATAAAAATAAAAATGATCAAAGAATGAACTTATATATATATATATATATATATATATATAATAAAGTAGATTGGATATATTTTTTTAATAAAACAATACCTAGCATATAATAATAAATAGACTTAAGCATAAGCTCTCTACTATTGAAACATATTCTCACAAATGTCCACCAATATTACACTTCAAGTTGATATGATTGTTTCATAGTTTATTGTCACAAATTAGAATAGAAGTCATTAATACAAAATGTTACCTAAAGCAATCAAAACACTGAATAAAAATTTAAAATTACATTATGTCGAAATACAAAAATGGTTATATGTACTTGAAACTAAAAGAGAAGTGGATTGAGTATAAATGAATAATACAAATAGAAAACATGTGTGACGAAAATAAATCAAATCAATTCGAATTCAAATTTAAATTTAGATTATTAAATATTTTTTATCAAAATTTACTTCCACTCTTAGTTCCATACAAAATTAAATATATTTTCATTCTTAAATAGTATTATTCGTATGTTTATAAATTGGAATAACGAATGGAGTTTTTAAATACTTTAGCCATCATAGATTTTTGGTAATTGTTCATAAACTAAAAATGATTTTATGTAAGAGATGTTTCTTTCCAAGAGTGAACAAATATTTATATTATAATGTTTCCCATTTTATATCATTTTTAAACTATCAAACTTTATGGTTAGTTTGTTTTTTTCCACAAATTTATCGGAGAATATGCACGGTTTAATTTATTTATTTTTTAGTTTTTTTGATAGTTTGTATTATAGAATGATGATGCACTTTGAATTTTATATTAAAATTTTAGGCAAAAACGTAAATCTCACTATAATTATTTTCTCAATAATTTGAACACTTCATATAGTTAGCAAAAGATTATTGTATTAATATATTTATAGATAGTTCTTTCATTTTCTCTTAATATTCGTGTATAAGTATTGTTTGTGAACATATATGTCAAATTATTCATATTAAAAAATAAATTTTCTCAGATGTTTATTTACATGTGTATAACGAATATGCCTACATACTAACAATGTTTATAAGTAAACAAACTTTAAATGGGAATGGATCATATTGAATATTATTATCATGCAGTCGGTAAAAGAAATTAAATTTTGTTGAAGAATAACATTAATTCTCATTAAAGTTAATCCATTAGAGAATCTACTTTTAATCAATTAATTCTTTTTCATTAAGTTCTTTTATTAGAAAAAATTTAGAAGCATTATAAGTTTTAAATTTATAAGAGAGTATAGTGTATGTTGTTTTTTAACTTTAATAAGTGCATCTTTACTGGAGAGAAATATTAAAGTAGGAACTCATAACCTGTTCTTAACAGCTACTTTACTTTTATTTAACAAATTTAGCAAAAGGATAAAATAGATGAAACTTTTTAGATAATTGTCTTCAACAAAAATAATTGAAGTATTATTACGGAACATGATTATAGTTTCATCTTACAAGTATAAAAATAATATATTATAGTAAAACTAAGGGACACATCCCTAAAATCAAACTTAATACACAAAACATCCTCCTCATAAAAAAGATATAAATTACATGCCTATTTTCAAATACTACACTTTTCTTCCCTACAATACCCCTCTTCTCCATTGCAGCAATGTTGATTATTCATACATGGATGTTATTCTCACATCCATAATTAAAATTTGCACCCCATTAACTATCGATCTTTAAAACGCAATAACTTCTTGTAGAAATGATGGATTAACAAATCGTTTTCACCATTAAATCACAAAGTTTATTATCTTTCTAACGTGTGGCATTGTGCATATGCAATAGTTGCAATTGTATGTAATAATTGCACTGCAATTATACCATTATGCAATAATTGCAACTGTATGCAATAATTGCAGACATATCTGCAATTATACCATATAATTACAGAAATGTCTGCAATTATATACAGTAGTTGCAACTGTATGCAATAATTGCAACTATTGCAGACATGTCAACAATTATACCATATAATTGCAGAAATGTCTGCAATTATATGCAATAGTTGCAGATTTGAAGAAAAATCGAAAATGTTTAAAATTTGCAGAATTGTCTGCAAATATATGTAATAATTGCACATTTACTGCAAATATGATTTTTTGGTATCAACAATGGATCTCATTTAAAGATCATATTTTTTTTGATTTTTTGGTGAAAAAGGTATGTTGATTCGAATGTTTCTACAGAAAGTTATACGTGTTTGAAATGTTAAAAAGTAAAGGGTATTTTGGTCTTTATGTGTGCATGAATTTGAAAACAGGGACCGGAAACTTATTGAAAAAACGGAGGGATGTTTTGTGCATTTTCAAACCTTATCAGGGATGTATGCCAAACGCACCCAAGATTATAAGTTGTAACATCCCGATATTTTCAACCATTCGCATCCGCAACATGTCGGACTTGAATTGCTCAAAATACCGAATTGTAAAATAAATTTGGAAAAACAAAGCCTAAACAGTAAATAAATAGTCACAGATCACAAACACAGAGTAATAAAATGCAGCGGAAGTAAAGAAATAGTAGTTCATGAAGCTACTATATAAATATACATCAGAGTTAAGCAAGATACAACAGAAGTCTCAATATGATATCAAGTACAAATAGAATTCATCACTGGACTCAACTGAATAACCGTAATCAACTGGATAATTGAAAGAGAAATAGATAGCTGGGTTTCCAAGTGAAGCTCCAACTCCAGAGGTGAGTCTCTAATGCTGTATCACTCAGTCTGACCCGAGCATAAAGCAATACACAAAACAATCGAGTCAGGACATACATACTTATACAATGTAAACCAACTCAAGTGAACTGTAATATAAGATATAAGTAACTTAAAGGATGCTTGGGATCGCCCATCCTCTAAGGATCCGTTAAACTATTTACTATGTAGGAATATTTTGTTATTATAATAATGTCTACAGTAGAATAAACTTACTTTTAAATAGCGTTAAGGGGTTACCCATATAGCCCTTAACACGTAATAGTGTCAGTAGTCTACATAGTACCATAATACCTCCTGATCAGGAGGCTACCATAGGATACTCCATAGTACGACGCAAATCAAACTCATGCAAGGCGCGCTAGGGTAGGTGACACGGCACAACTAGGTAATGCCAGGGTAGATATACCAATTACTATCTGTACTGGTGGTAGCGTAGCAGCTACTACCGCCCACCTCGAGCCACACCCCCAAAATCAAAGAATCAAAAGTGGCCACCAAATCAATCTCAAAGTCAGAATATAATATCGAAGGAGTGTGTCCGATCAGAGGAGCGACCTCATTGGCCTGGAATCACTCCTGTTTTAGCCACCTTATGCCAACTCACGGGAGTCGGGTCCACGTATATACCTCAAAGGAACGTCGCCACCATCCTACTTCATTCTGGAATCGTCACCGCGTACACGGTTGTTAAAGTGGTTTTCGGATTTGGCAGAGAGTATGACAACTTCTGATCCCGGTCTCTTCAACAACCAACTGTTATTATAACCCATGGATATTTATTTCAAAATTATTTATACTTTAAAACCAAAGTATCATATCCATTTCAAAACCAAAGTAATAATATAGCATTTAAATTCCAAAACCAAATCAATATATCCTTTAAATAAAACCCAAATTTACAAATCATTGAATATTCCTTCAATTTATCAAACTTGAATTATTCCTTTAAATCATCTTAACCAAACCACTTTATAAAGTCATATTCTTAAATCTTCAATTTCAATAAGTTCAAATTAATATATTTGAAGACAATTCTTAATTGAATACAATTTCCAATAAATTCATTCCCAAAATCATATTACTTTCAAGTTATAGCAACTTTGAAACCAAACACCTTGAAACTATAATACTTTGAAATTCTAACAATTTAGAAATGTTATCATTTGGAATTCATACTGCTTAAAATCACAATACATTGAAAATGTAACCTTAAGGAATAATAGCATTTTTGGAATGTAATACTTTTCACTTTAACATTTTATATAACCAAAGTATTTATATACTATCAGATTTTAACATGGTCATTTTATGCCTCTTAGTTAAATAAACTTTGTTACTGTAATATACAATTTAAAGTTGAAATTCTTATGTTAAGTAAAAGTACCTTATTAACTTACATTATTATTATAATAAAGAAACTTTATTATTTAATCATTTAAAATATGCCATTTACACTAATTACAACTTACATATCAAATGTATGTTTTAACTTACATTTATTACAATAAAGAGCATTTATCACTTTAATCAATATTACACTAATTAAAACTTACATTATCAAATGTATGTTTTAATTTACATTTCTATTATAGTAAAGGGAATTTATTAATTTAATTAATACCACACTAATTGAAACTTTACATGTTTCTTTCATTAATTAGGACTTTACAGGTTTCTTTCATTAATTAAAACTTTACATGTTTCTTGCATTAATTAAAAACTTTACATGTTCTTTCATTAATTAGGACTTTACATGTTTCTTGCATTAATTGAAAACTTAAACGTTTCTTTCATTAATTAAAACTTTACATGTTTCTTGCATTAATTAAAAACTTTACATGTTCTCTCATTAATTAGGACTTTATACGTTTCTTTCATTAATTAAAACTTTACATGTTTCTTGCATCAATTAAAAACTTTACATGTTTTTTCCTTAATTAGGACTTTACATGTTTCTTGCATTAATTAAAAACTATATTTCATTTTCTTAATTCAAAATACATCATTTATTATACAACCATACTCATTTCAAAACTAAAGATTGATTGCATTTATCAGGTTAGATTTTAAAATTCCATATTAATCAACTTTAATTATTAAATTATTTATCACAAATAAAAAAATTTAAATTGCTATTTAAAACCAAATAAAGATTTTTAAATTACACTTTAAACCAATTATCAGCTTATAACATTTTAACTTATAAAAACCGATCTCTTTTATTTCAAATCTTTAAATCAAATTTTAAGTTAAAATTCCATATATTCCAAAATTTCAAAATACTTAATAAATTTTTAGGAAAAAATTGCTTTAAAAATATTAACCATGGGCCTGTATAATATTTTATAACCTAGGTCAAGTGATACGGATATGTATCATTTCAAACCGTAATTTAAAAAGAAAAATCCAGGTTCTATCATTTCAAACCTGCAATCCCAAGAAAAATAAATACAACAAAAATCAATAAAAAATCACTCGAGCCTATCATTTCAGCCCATAGTGATATTCCTTATACTATAGTCCATTCGGGTATGTATCATTTCAACCCATGGTGATAGGAAACTTGCAGTGTGATAAACAGGAAATAAATATAACAATATAGCATATAATATCATAACAGATGATGTAACAAATAAACAGCATTTAACATCATATAATCAATCACACGCATGTACGAACATAGCATAATAATTTCTACAATTCACTTGTCATCATTTCACAATTATAAAAGTACGTTGTCTAGAGTGAAAAATCTCACCTTTTTGAAAGCTAGAATCAAAATCAAACACACATCCAAACTCCGCAAAGCACGAAAAGGCACGACAAAGCACAACTATATTTTTTAAGTGGATGAAGAGTCAGATCCGAACTTGTAAACAACACAATACATAACATATATAGGCAATGATTCAATACAAAAGAATATGGTAAAAACAATGAAAAGATAGAAAATAAAATGACCTAACCTTGATAAATCAAAGCAAGGTGATCAATACATGGCTTAGTTAAGGTTGTTATCAACTTTGGTGATGTATGCTTCCAAGGTGGTTACGGTTAGGCTTTGGTGGTGAGGAGGAGGTGGTGTGGTCGGCGATAGGTGGAGACCAGGCCATGCTTGAAGAAGAACAAAAGAAAAGAGAAAAGAAAATAGAAAAAGAAGAAGAGGAAGCCATGGAATAATTAGAGCTTGCGGTATTTTTTCTTCACGCAAATTATAATGAGGAGTTTTAAGAATTGTTTGTGCGTGAGTTATCAAAAGAAATACATGGCTAAAGATGGAAGAGAAAAAGAAACGACTGAGGAGTAAATGATAGAAAACAAAAAGGCATAAGCTAAGAAGAAATAAACTTGCATATATTTTATTCTTAAATGCAAATGAAGATGAGAAGTGGGAAATAAATTTTTGTACGCGAATTGATAAAGTTTATCACGGCTAATAGATGGAGTGGTTTGGAAGGCAAGCAAAGAAGTAAATGCTAGGAAACTGAAAAGGCATAATTAAGGAGAAAGGAATGTACATATTTATTCTTAATTGCAAATAAAAACGAGGAGTTTGAAATGAGAAATAAATCTTCTTGTACGTGATTTGTGGAATGATTTCTCACAGCTAGAAAAAAAATATACACGGCTATGGTAAGTAATTAAATAGACAGGTAAATAAAAGACAAGAAATAAAGGAAGTGTAACTAATGCCTAATTAAACAAAGTAATGTATGTCTAATTAATTTGTTTCCAAACCATTAAATAAAAGAATATGCACAAATAAACTCCAATAAATACAATAAAATCCTAGACAAATAAAAATAGAAAGATAAAATAGAGATGGATATAGAAAAAATATAAAATATGTATATAATATAAGTATAGAAATTTATTGCGTGTAAAACACTGTAATTTATCCAGTATAAAAAGTATAAGTTTTAAATTCCCAATAAATCCATATTCTTAACTCCATCTAGTTATTCAATCCATTTCATTATACGGTATAATTATCATGGTTTATACCATAGTGCATTAATATTCCTATTTTATCTTAATTTAAAATAATGTAATATTTAATTCCATTTACTAGAATATTCCAATTATTAGAGATTGAATTTCAATACATATATTTGATTCAATTCCAAATCTTTTTATTAAGTCCATTACTACTCTATAAACCTAGTTAACCATTCATTCTTTAATATACTTCAATTTAACAACTAAACATTGTATTACATTTCACATTCATGCAACTTTAGTTTATATTTATTAAAAATTGACTTCTCATTTCAATTTAATAGACTAAATAAACATGTAACACATAATAATTGTCACTGTTTACTTTTAACTACATTTATAAGTTTATTGTCTACAGACCAAATTTACAAATACTTACAGGACCATGGTCTTACTCAATTTCCATTCATTATATTATACCTCATTCATAAATTCAACATTTAAATTATTTTAATTTATTGTAATCTCCTTCGATCTATCAATAATTTAGCTGAAATTACATTCTTTACCATTCAAATTAGTTATTACAACCACATTAAATAACCAATTTCTATTTCTTTTAATATTTTAATTACAAAAATCTTATTAAATCAACTATTTTTAATTACCAAAATTTACGGATTGTTACGTAAGTCCTATACCGTGTTGAAGTTTTAATGTATAGAGAAAAAATATTAGAAGCATTCGTACTGATGTTAGATTGATACTAGAAAAATAATCCATGTCTAATGTCTGATTGATCTCCAGTGAAAAATCGTATTCAATATTAGAAGTTAGGATTTTATATCATAGGTTGATTACATAAAAGAAATAAGCTGAAAGTAAAAAAATATCGATTTAAGAGTCTACTTCAAATTTATATAGTTGAATGTAGAGTCAGGCAATAAATAGTATTAATATATTAAAGAAGTAGAGATATACCCTTCCACTTAAATGATTATTGTAAAAAAAATTCCAAAAATAATGAAGATACTTATGTACAGTATTGGAATGCAATTTTTGCCTTTGTTTTTCTTGGAAGGTAAATTTTATATTTGAATAAACGATGATTCCTATTGGATTTTGTTTATAAATAGAACAAATAGTATTTATTGCTTCTTACATATGCAGGTGTCTATTTTTAAAAATTACTATGTTCTACATTGTGGTAAAACCATTTATGATGATTTATTCAAATAACATTAATAATAAGTTTCAGTACTTCCAATCGTTGAAGGGATTTCCTTACGCCTTTTGATCTAATTGTTATTTTCAATAAATATCATCCAAAGTATTTATATGCATATCTATGGGTATTTTGTGTTATATTGATATTAATTTACCTTGAATTATACTTATTGCTATATTGTATAGTTTTACATTTATATGAACATTTGAATCAATAGAAAAGCTATTTGTTTGTTTCGCCATTTTTGATTGCATAATGTGTATAACGTATAATTTACAAGTCATACTACATTATATGTATCAAAAAAAAATTCAAAGACTCTATTCCGTTTTACTAATTTAGTTAGCACTACGAGATGTTAAAACATGAAATAATGCAAATGATTGAGTGTTGTTTATTTGAACCAAATTGAAACATTCTTCCACTTTGAGTATAATTTTTCTAATCCAAACATAGAACCCCACTATCATAGCGAACTATAAGCATATTTAAATTTATATATTAATCATACAGTAAACTCGTATTTAACTTACATCGCTTACATTTGAAAATTAATAGACATGCTTAGTAATGCAGTGCTTACCATGTTAGAAATAATAGATAAATGAGGATTTTTAATCTTTGTATGGAGCCATTTTTCTCTAAAAATGTGAAGACGCACTTTGTACGCTTCGAGATTATCAAAGTAGATTTATCAAAGAAAGTTTATCAATAATGTATATGAAAAAACAAATAAAAAATTACTATCCATGAACATATGCTCTTACATTCATATAATAAAGAAAAATATAAAAATACACTATTAGATAAATTATACAATGAACTGCGTGTGCGTAGCATGATTTCGCACTTGTCAAGTATAATAATACATCATCAGTATAAGTATAAATAAGCCAGTATATACTAATCACTCTACAACAGTAACACAACGTCGATATCATCAAATATGTACTAGTCAAATCAATATTGGTAACACCACATTCATTATCAAATAACCATAATTAACTACTCATCATCTAGCAGCAATAGTGGTAAAATTTCGTACATTCGTCAAATTCGATACCGTCATCGAACATCAAATATATATGATAATTATAATTAGCACCTAAGCACACATTTTAAAACCATCTAAATAATGTGCTTATGACCATTATCCTCTTAGGTACAAAATCATTCTATTTTTGTTTAATACAAAGTCACCTTTATTTATTTATCCTAGAAACAATAATAATTCTTTTTTAAAACAATAATATACTCTTTAAATTATTTTACTATATTTCTATAACTTCAAATACCTCTAAACATTGCAATTTTAAATCAAAAATAATAACCTTCATCAAATCGCTCTTTAAAGCATAAAAATAATAATATATATTAAAACCTCTTTAAATACTTTTCAAAACCAATTATTATTTATTCCAAAAACATAGTATTTTATTTTAAATCATTTAAGCTCATTTTTTTACAGATCAAACAATAATAATAATATTTCTTAGCATAAATATCGTAAATCGATCGTTTTGTCAATCATACAAAGCGACATCATTTTCACTAATATTCACTTCATTACTATGTAAAATCTCAATCTATATAACTTTAGTTATTTTTTATGAATTTCCCTTGAAATTCATAAATAATAACTTTATTTAATTCCCTACTTTAATCTCAGTAACTTTTGTTAAGAAACCATTCAAATCCGTAGATGACCTTGTTCATCATTTATTTATTTAAACCTTCCATCATTATCCATTGTATTTTAATTATCTATTTCCCAATTTAATTTAAATATTTATTTTAATTAAACACATGAGAATACCACAATCAACAATAGTTATCCAGCCAAGGCACAATACATACAAAATATCATAACAACCAAACAGTCATCCAAAGAGCATAGCATATATCAATAATTATGATTTTTCACCAATAGATATCTATTTTATAATTTAAAAATTAAATTAACTAAATTAAATAGTTCATACCAACATGCTTTTGCTAGCAGTTTTCAATCTCAGCAAACCCATCGCCAAATCATATGGAATTCCACCACGAGTCCAATGAAAAAAATCACGCATGAATAAGAGTTCGTATGTGAAAGATACGAAGGTTAGAAGTTTCAGGGTTTCAGTTGTAAATACTAGATAAGGACCAATATAAAAAAAAGAACTCACATCAAATGAAGATTAACCTATGCTTGTTTCAAATCAATGAAGAGTAGTGTTTTCTCCTTCCACCATAACCCAAATCGCTTTCTATGTATACGCATTGTTGAATGAATCCATAGTCTTTTTTTAATTACTATTTTCTTTTGAAATAAATGTTACACATTTTAAATTAAGAAGAAAATGAAGATTGTAGAAAAACACTTAATGGTTGCTTCCAAAATATTAATTTCCTCTCACTTCGAATTTTTAAGAAAGAAATTTGCATTTATGTATCTTTCCACTTCAACCTTTTTATAGGGTGGAGAAATGGATAGAAGATATTTGAATGGACTGTTGGTGATTAATCTATATTAGATCTGAATACATATAACCCATATTGATTCAACTGAGAAACAAGTATATGAAATTAACAGTGGAAGTCGTACCTGAATCCATCGATTCTTAATTGATGTGAAGATTAATTTGGATTAAATCTTCCACATTGACACAAGTTTAAATCTGTAAATTCTCTTTAGAAGAGGTTAGAGAGAATATGATAAGACTTATATAATTTGGAGACCATAACCCCATATATATAGTGTGTGACATTTTTTAGTTCGGTCCTTCAACAAACTAAAATTGTCACTCTGATAACCACACGTTATAATTTTACATGACGATATACTCCTTATGTCTTAATATGTTTATTCCAAAAATAGATCACGCAATTAGACTTAATTACAAGATAGCCCACACATTCAAACATTAAAATATATGGCCCCATTATGTTGAATTATTCCAAAAATCTCCCCCTGGGCCATATCTGTAACTTTATAGAATATATTCAACTTTACGAGTTCTTAAATAGTTATCTTGATAATACGGTATATTCAGAACAATCTCGTCCATTGATTGTGTTAACATAAAACCAAAATGGCTTTTATTACTGTTTTTGTAACTAAACCCATCAATGGTCACAAATATCAATACAATCAAATGACATAGATCAATCATGTATGTGTAGCATAGAAATTACATGAAATATGATCTATACATGTCTATTTCCAACTGGTCCTACTTTACTTTAACGAGATCAAAATTCCAAATAATATATATAAACATTTGAAGTGCAAAAGAAAACTTTATTTCTGATCAGAAAAACCAAAGCATGTTCATAATCAAAATATAGAGCAGTGTCACGAAGTAAGTGACTAAGTATAAACTCCCCCTAAACCAAAATATCTTTGTAGAAAAGATACAACCATTTTAGCAACATTCTCACGAAAGACCTTGGGTGGTACTCCTTTTGTAAGCTAATCCGCTAGCATGGAATTTGTCCCAACATGCTCTATGGTATTAACCCATTTTGCACTCTCTCCATTACAACATGAAACTTGATGTCAATGTGATTTGACTTGCTTGAGCTTATATTGTTTTCAGATTATAATACTTCAGATCTGTTGTCACAATATTACATTAATGGTCTTTCAATATTATCAATAATGCGTAGCCTAGTGACAAAATTCCGCATCCATTTCATATGGTTTGATGCCTCACAACAAGCCATAAACTCTATTACCATGGTGGAAGAAGCTATAAGCGTTTGTTTAACGCTATTCCATGATATAGTCCCTCCACTTAATAGAAATATGTATCCTGAAGTGGATTTTCTGCTATCTGGTCATCCAGCAAAATCAGAATCAGAATACCCAATGATCTTCAACTGATCTGGTCTTCTATATGTAAGCATATGGTCCTTTGTTCTCTGAAGATACCTCATAACCCTTTTTGCTACTTTCCAATGATCCATTCCGGGTTACTACGATACCTGCCCAACACTCCTACAATGTATGCAATATCTAAACATGTACACACTTGAGCATACATTAGACTCCCTATAGTTGATTCATAAGGGATATTTTGCTTTTCTTTAGCTTTAAGAATGTTATTAGGGCATTGTTTAAGACAAAATCTATCTCCTTTAGCGATAGGGGTATCATCCATTTTACAATCTTGCATGCCAAACCTTTTAAGCACTGTTTCTATATAGTTCTTTTATGACAATCCAAGAATACCCCATAAGCGATCATGATATATTTGGATTTCTAATACAAAAGAAGCATCCACAAGATCTTTCATTTCAAAATTATTTGAAAGAAGTCTCTTGGTTTCATGTAAAATATGTAAATTATCACAGGCAAGCAATACATCATCAACATATAAAATCAAAAATATGAATTTTCTCCCACCAAACTTGTTATACACATAGTTATTAATTATGTTTGCCTTGAAACCAAATGAGGTAACTACTTTATGAAACTTCTAGTACCATTGACGAGAAGCTTGTTTGATCCCATAAATGGATTTCTTTAGTTTCAAACCATATTCTTTGGATCTCCGAACATAAAGTTTTTTGGTTGCAGCGTATAAATTGTTTCCTTGCTGTCTCCATTGAGAAATGCAGTTTTAACATCCATTTGATGTAATTCAAAGCCAAATATGCAACAAGCGTCAAAATTATTCTAAAAGAGTCTTTCGATGAAACCGGAGAGAAAGACTCTTTAAAATCGATGCTTTCCTTCTGAGTAAAACCTTTTGCTACAATATGAGCCTTATATCTTTCCATTTTACCTTTTGCATCCTTCTTGGTTTTAAATATCCATTTACAACCAGTGAGTTTCCTACCTTCAGGTAAAGAGACAAGATCCCAAACTTTATTGTCTTGCATGGACTTATACTCTTCGTTCATAGCTTCAATACACTTTTGAGAATCAGCATCTTGCATGGCTTGGTGAAAGTTGATAGGATCATTTTCCACCAATCCATTATTATCCTCTATTTCTTGAAGAAATACCACATAATCATCAGGAATGGTGTAACAACCCGAAATTTAACCCGTAATAATTAATTTGTTAATAATTGAATAATAAAATAACTTTGTAAAATTATCAGAATCAAGCCACGGAAGTTGCACCATTGTGTCTGTGGTAATTTTCTGGTCAATTTTCATATATAGAACGTCAGAAACCGAGCTAATATGACCAAGTTAGAAAATAAACTAAATAAGCAGAAATATATATATATATATATATATATATCGACTAGCCGGTCGACCCGGGCAAGGGGCGGTCGACCCACCTTGCCTACTGGCAAGCAAACGAATGTTCATTCATTCGAACGATTCGGTGGCGAGTAAACACGTCATTTGCATCAATCTGGTCCTTATAGTTTTGCATCCGATGGCTCCTATTTAGCCTATGACGTGGTTACATCCTATTCAATCTCCAAATCCAACAGTCTAAGATCCACTTCTACCCCTATAAATAGACCGTTGGACCTAATACTTTTTCTCATCTAGGTTTTCTCCAATTGGGTTCACCTTTCTAGGAAGGACCCTAAACAGAATAATTTTTTGAAAGGAGAAAATCATTATAAATTAAATTATTTTACAACTCCGAGTGGATCTGGGAATATCAAAGGAAAAGCTTAGGACCGAAGGTGAGCGATTGTAATTATTTTAAGATTTCTTTAAGTAATTTAAAATAATAGGGTTTCCAATAGTTGTAGTTTTACTACGATTTTTGGAATGGCCTTTCCAGTAGTTTATTTACTGTTTTTAGAATTATTTTCAATCTATTTTCTTTTAGCTATTCTTTTCAATAATTTTGGTTTATTTTGTTAATCATAGCTTTTTATCGATTTACACTTTATTTACTGTTATTTACATCTTTTTGATGTATCGGATTTTATGCAAGCATCTATTCTCTTCATCCCCCTTTTTTCTTCGCATATGGATTAAAATAAATTAAAATGTGAATATGGATTGTATAAGTAAGAATATTGAAGGAAGAAAATAAGATGTAAATTATAAAGACTGCAATAAATAATGGAATTGGACTGTAATAAATATTGGAATTGAACTGAAATTACGTCTAATTATAATTAGAATTGGACTAATTAAAGATAATTGGCACAGTTATAACTTAGAATTATAACTAAATAGAGTAAAAGATGAAAGTAGCTTATTTTCACACTTAGACCTTGGGTTAAGTAATAAGCATGATTATAACGTGGTTAAAATGAGAAATTAAACAAAATGAAGCTTATTTTAAGATGAAGGGCCAGTACCAACAACATTTCCCCTATAGATTCTATGGACACACAGTGATCTCACATTAGCCTGAAGTGAGATGAGAGGTACGCTTATGCTGGATGTTGAGGTAATAAGAATACACAATTGGTGGAGCAAAAGGTAGCATGGGCATGGTGGTAGTTACGCATGCGACTTCCATTCGGGTGCTTAGTAATAGGTATGAGTTCCAAGTGCATAGCATGGGTGTCTTCTGTAAACACCATTACCTTTTGTGTAGGGGCTATATATGTGTCTGGGCCACAGTAACATTTTGTGTAGAGAGTTATATAGTAGCTGGTCCACAGAAACGTACTATAGAGTAGCAGGCCAATCAAAAAGGGTAGAATTAGGGTTGCATCCTTATTACGGGATTAAGAATTTGGCCTAATTAAAGCAGAAATCAAGAACAAGTCCAAACAATCAAAGTTAACCTATCTTATAAATTGAGCAATATTTAATCGCACTTATTTCCAATTTATCTCTTTCATGTTTCCTTTACTACCCTTATTTATGCCAGAACTTTTGTAGAGTCTATTACTTTATCTTGCTTAAAGACTCTAGTAATTACTATCATTCACCAAACTTTTAGTCTGATCCACTCCTCTATTTTCCCCTTTCCCCCTTAGGCAATCAAGGAAGAAGTCGGTAGGTTTCTACAGCTTGGAGTTCTCTTGGAGGATTTCTTCTACGTATTTCTTTTATTTCAGCTTACGTTCTTTCTATGTACTGGCTAATTTTGTGGGATATTATGTACTCTGATTTTGAGACTATGAGTTTTGTTTCATAAGACATATTTGGTTTTTAGACTTGTATGTGGTATTTGGTATTTGACTTATTTATGAAGCAATTATGAAGCTTTGTTTTATTTAAGTTATGATTTTAAGTTTCCGCTGTTTTTATTTATATTTGTCTTGTGAATCTTAGTCTTTGTTAGTTTTAGTTATACCTACTGTGACGACCCACCTTTCCAACCCCAGAAAGACGTATCATCAATAAGAAAGAAAGGGATAGAAATAGAAAAGATAGAAAGAAAGAATAACGACATCAGAATCTCACAGTGGAACGGAACAAAATATAATACATCACATAACTATTACATAGTTTTTACATATATCAAAGTTACATAACATTATACAACATGACAGTCATATATATATCTGTCATTACATACATCCCAAAATAAAACATACATAAACTACACAACGGAACTAGATAGATTGATACATACGTCTGGGCTTCTGCTCCAAGCTCCTCCAAAACCTATCACTTGGCTACTCATAAAAATTTGAGTAACCAAGAGTTATGAAAAACAAAATATAAACTCCGGGTCAGACATGAGTCTGGTGTGAGTAAACGGGTTAAAGTTTTTTAACTTCGAAAACCATTTTAAAATAAAGGTATCACGTAGGACTTCCCACACATAAACACGGGTAAGTTTTTACCTTACGCTAACCAAAACATTTTATAGAAAATCCAGTGATATTATAATAGTGTCTAGGGTTTTCAAGTAAATAGAAAATAGCCGATATTGTTGCATCTATTAAATTCCAGCTACTAGCCACAAAAGTGGGTAATACAAATCAAAACCGCAGGGTCTCGTAGGGAAAATGGGTTTCCATCAATGGCAGGGCTACTGGGGTACCGCCCGTCACAATACGGGGCCTAGATCACCGTATCGAGGATCACTCCCAACCCCCTACAACACAAGGCCAGAACCATTCCTTACTGAACAATCCCAAACAAGATAACCCCGCAGTTGTGGTCAACAACTGCCCACACAGCCGAAAATAAAGGGACATCTAGACAGGGGTATATCTCGTCCTGCTTGGGTGCTACCCACCTAACCTTGCTGCATCTCCCCTGTTTTAGCCATTCCCGGTTGATGAGGCTTGAGGCTACGATTACCTTTATAGAACACCTTTTTTAGAATGCTCATCGTCCGCCTGACGATGTGCTGAAAGCATTCAATCCATACAACTTCATTCTAGGTTCGAACAAAACCGAAGGCATTATCTCGTTACACTCATTTTTGAATCACCCTTAGAGTTAACGACAATAACCCTTGCATTCTGAAGCACCATCTCTACCTTCACTTGAGAATTTACGACCTAACGTTTAATTTGGATCGATGTGGTTTTCGGAATATCAAATTGATACCCGATCCCGATCTCATCGAAATCCAAATGCCATTTTTAAAGGCCAAGTTGTTTAATAGTTTAAACAATTTAATTCAATACTTTGAATTCACATAACAGTTATCACAGATAAACCATACACAGTCATCACAGATATATCAATGCATGTCACTGAATATCACAGAATGTTACCAAATAGATATCACAATCAATCAAACAGAACCATTAATTCATATCAAAATAGTTTAATTAACTTAACTTAATTAATTACTTAAGAATAAACCATTTTATCCTGCTTAGTTAATTGCTAATTAATCAACTTATTAAATTTATTAATTATTTCTTAATTACTCACTTAATTTAGTTACTTATTAATTATTAATTAGTAACCTTAATTATTAATTAATAGAATTTAATTACCCATTTATTTAACACTAATTACTTAATTAATCATTAATTCCAATTAGTTAATCATTAATCCTAAATTAATTACTTTATTAGTTAACTACTCTTCATTTATTAATTAAGTAGTTAATTAAAATTCTTATGTTCAAATTGATTAAACACAAAATTATTAATATCAATCTTTACTTACAAATTTATTTAATTTTTAATCACTTAGTTAATTACAATTATAAATTAATTTACATTCTTAATCAACTTACACTTTAAATTAATTAATCATCTTACATTTGCAAACCTTTCTTAATAAATTTTAAATCAAATCTTATCTTAAAACTTGCCGACATTATTAACTTAATTAATACTGAACTTTATTTAACAAAATAACTTGAAAGTAATTAGGCTAATCCACTAGAAATCGGACCCGAGGAAAACAATGCGTTTATTCGATTTAAATCCCGAGTCTCCACTCCTATTTCCTGAGTTCCTTCTCCTCCTACCTTTCTTGTTCATCTACTCTTTCTTTTTTTATATTGTAGCTAAGTTAAAAACTGCAGTTACACAAACACACTCACGCACCAGGGTTCGTCTCGAAGCAATCCCCCATCTTACTCGAGTATCACTCAAGTCGATCATCACTCGAAGTCGTTGACACTCATACGTCGCCGTACACATGCACGGCGCTTCGCCATCATTCTGGCGAACCACTTCATCTCCGGCAAGTCACGTACAAACGCCACACTCAAAAGCGAAACACGATTTGATGCAAAAAAACTCGAAATCAAATTATACCCATTCGTTCGAACCAGCAACTCGAACACCCCCAAAAGAAAATGCCTCGACCTACTAACGCCGACCACCAGTGGCGACGTAACTCCGGCCACACCTCGCTCATACCCCTCTCTACCAACCCCCAGAAGCACATGCAGCTCGTTCAACCCATGGTGACAAAATCAACAAGTTTACAGACCACAGCAAAACTCGATCCAAAACCCTAAACTCATCTCGACCCAACAATTCTTGCATTAGAAATTTTTTTTAACATTTTTCCTGTATTCGTAAATCATCAAGCTAGCTTCAAAACAAATTTCAACATCTAGGATTAGTTAAATCATCAGAAATTGATAAAAAGGCATTCTTGGTTCATCTCAAAACTACACCTTACACACGTAACTAAAAATCATCGTATTTGTTTTAAAAATCCTATTTTTGAATGTTTATTCAAGATATATAATCAAATCAACATATTAAAATATTCGAATTTAACATATGGTTTTCCTTTTACTGTAAAATTGAATATACAGAATCTATGTTACACTGTCAAGCTTCAAACAATTTCCAGGCTATGATTTTAAGTTTAAACAAACTTATTTAATTTAAAATCCTAAGCTTATAATGTTTATATGAAGAAGTATTAAATTTTTCTCTACTTTCTTTGCTCAGAAACTTGAAATACTGAAGAACATGATATGGTAAGACTTCCAGTATAACAGAAAACATTACAGAACTACTTATTTACAATATACAGCAAGCACAAGATTTTCATGAACTAATTATCAAGATTTAAATTTCAAAATAGTATGCTTACTCACCTTTGAAATATTGTTGAAACAGAGAACAATTTTTTTGTGTTGAAGAGCTGGAGTTTGAATTTTCTGTAAATCTTTTGTGCCTTGTTGTTGAAAGAATGTTTGAGTTTGTAAAGATGATGCTTATTTTTTTTCTCAGGTTTGCTAAGTTATGGATCGAACAAGTATAAGATGATGTATATATAGAATCAGCTTTGAACAGTGGTAGGAGCCGCTGGTACAAAGTCTTTACCTTGTTTGATCAGATTAGATTTTTGTGTTTAATTACTGCAATTTGAAATGATATTTGTGTATTTCGACTGACCTTATTTTTGTGCTGAGATGATCTCTTTTGCAATTTGAAATGACAAATGTTGTGCTAGCATTAAATGTAAATGTCTTCCTGTATGTTTACATCTAATTATTATCTATTTTTTTATTTTTTGTACAAAGATATTTTTCATATGTGAATAGTTTGTCTTATTCTTGCATTACTCAAAAAAAATATTCACAGCAACATACTGGTTATTATTTTTGGTCAAAGATTTTTGTTTAGTCTTGCATACCAAATGAATCTCTATTTATACTAGAATTATCTTATGTTTCTATTTAACCATATAAGTTGTTGTTAACATAACTTCTTATTTTTATTTCTATTTATAGTTTAACTTTCAAATATTTGATTTATAACATATATTTGTACTTATATTTTATATTTATATTTAATATTGATAAGATTTCTTATTTTAAACATTATTATTTAGATTACATTCATATATGTATTATATCAAATGTTAATAATATAGAACTTTTAACTAAATTGAATAAGACAGATTTTATTGTAAATATTTTTGAAAGATTTTATTTTAAATTTTCAAATCAAAATTTCCCTCACAATACACTTATAACTAGTAAATGTCCAAAAATCTTATTAATTTATAAAATGAAAAGCTTGTATTTTATTTAATTAGATTAAATTCTTATTATAATATTATTGTCAAAATCTTGGGTCATTACATTCCTCCCCCCTTAAAAGAATTTCGTCCCCGAAATTTAAAAAAAAAAAGTTAATTCAAAAGCTTTTATATTAACAATCCAAACATACAGGTCATCCATACAATAACAATCAAACAGTTTATCCTAACAACCATCACTAGTTATCTGGACACAAATCCGGATAGGCTTTCCTAAAACTATCTAGAGTTTTCCAAGTACAATCTCTAGGATCCTCGCTCCAATGCACTTTGACAAGCTTCACTACTTTGCTCCTGAGTTGCCTCTCGTCTTGATCTACAATCCCAACTGGGTTTCTGACCACAGTCAAGTTTAGTTCTACTTCCACATCTTCCTGGACTACTGGTTCCACAACTAATGATGGATCATGAACAAACTTTCTTAGATGGGATACATGAAATACATTATGAATTCCAGACATCTGTTCTGGCAATTCAATTCTGTAAGCTACAGCTCCAATTCTTTCCAGTACTCGGAATGGTCCAATATATCTTGGAGCAAGTTTTCCCGTCTTTTCGAATCTAATAGCACCTTTGATCGGGGAAAATTTGATAATGACTAGATCTCCGATCTCAAATTCCAATGGTCTTCGCCTTTTATCTACATATTTCGTCTGACGATCCAGAGCAGCTTCCATTCTTTTCTTGATAAGCTCAACTTTCGCAGAAGCTTCTCGAATTAGATCGGGTCCGAGCACAAGGCGATCTTTCGATTCTATCCAACAGGATGGGGATCTACACGGCCTTCCATACAGAGCTTCATAAGGAGCCATCTTAATTACTTGCTCGGTAACTATTATTATAAGAGAATTCTATTATATGAAGATGGTCTTCCCACGATCCTCCAAAATCCAAACACAAGCCCGCAGCATATCCTCTAGAATACGATTCAGCCTCTCCGTCTGTCCGTTTGTCTGAGGATGATAGGCTATACTCAATCTCAAATTCATCCCCAAAGCTGATTGCAGAGCCTTCCAGAATTTGCTGGTGAAGATAGGATCACGGTCACTTACAATACTGATAGGAACACCATGAAATCTGACTATCTCCTTCAAGAAAATCTCTGCTAGAGAAGCTGCGGTACGAGTTGCCTTAACGGGTATAAAATGGACGCTCTTAGTTAAACGATCCACAATAACCCATATTCCTTCATTTCCTCTCTTGGTTCTTGGCAAACCGTTAATGAAATCCACCGAAATCATCTCCCACTTCCACATCGGAATTTCCAAAGGTTGCAATAATCCGGCTGACTTCTGCTGATCTCCTTTAACTTGTTGGAAGATGGCACAACTATTAACGAAAGAGGCTACATCTTCCTTCATGCCCTTCCACCAAAAGACTCTCTTCATATCCTTATACATCTTTGAGATTCCCGGGTGAATATTTAATTTGGAGCGATGACTCTCATATAAGACCTCCTGTTTCAATTCCTTGAAATTCGAAACACAAATCCTTCCATTAATCCTCAATGTTCCTTGGCCATCAATTTCAAAACTGGGACACTGACCCTTCCTGACTCTTTTGATGATTCTTCTCAACATCTTATCAGTTTCTTGCTTACTAGAAATCCTTTCAATAAGAGATGGAACGACTTCCAACAGAGACAGAACTGCATTCCTGCTAAGAGCATCAGCTACAACATTTGCCTTTCCCGGGGTATATAGAATATCCAAATCATAAGATGCCAGAAATTCGACCCACCGTTGCTGCCTCAGATTTAGATCCTTTTGAGAGAAAAGATATTTCAACGGTTTGTGATCCGTGAATAATTCGAATTTCTCTCCCAAAAGATAATGTCTCCAAATCTTCAAAGCAAAAACAATGGCTAACATCTCAAGATCGTGCGTAGCGTAGTTCCTCTCATGTGGGTTTAATTGCCGACTCGCACCCGCAATTACCCTTCCATTATGTATCAGAACTGCTCCCAGACCAACTATACAAGCATCAGTATAAACTTCAAATTTGCTCTTTCCATCCGGAATAGCAAGCACTGGTGCACTGGTTAGCCTCGTCTTCAACTCCTGGAAAGCTTCCTCACACTGGGGTGTCCATTTGAATTTAGCTCCTTTCCTTGTCAACTTGGTCAGATGTGAAGAAATCTTGGAATAGTCCTTGACAAACTTTCTGTAGTAGCCAACCAATCCCAGAAAACTGCGAACTTCAGTCGGTGTCTCCGGCTTCTTTCACTCCAGAATAGTCTCAAGCTTCGTTGGATCTACAGAGATACCTTCACCAGAAACAATGTGCCCCAAAAATTTGACTTTCGATTTCTAAAAATGGTACTTCGAGAACTTCGCCATCAAAACATGCCTCCTCGGTGTCTCCAACACTATTCTCAAATGCTGCTTGTGCTCCTCTTCAGACTTAGAGTAGACCAGGATATCATCAATGAATACCAGAACTAACTTATTCAATACATCCCCAAAGACTCGGTTCATCAGGTCAACAAAGTAAGCAAGAGCGTTGGTTAACCCAAAAAGGCATAAATAACCACTTATAGAAATAATTTGTCCCCTAAATGCAGTCAAGGGAATACTGTCCTTAGCTACCCTCAACTGATGGAAACCTGAAGCTAAATCCAGTTAAGAAAAGATAGAAGCTCCATGCAACTGGTCAAAGAGATCATCGATACAAGGAAGAGGATATTTATTACGGATAGTCACTTTGTTCAATTCTCTATAATCCACACAGAACCTTAGCGATCCATCTGATTTGGTGACAAAAACCGCAGCAGAGCCCCAACAAGAAAAACTGGGCCTAATCAACCACTTCTCCAAAAGATCCTGAGTCTGCTTAACTAACTCCTCTCTCTCCCTAGGAGACATCTTCCTACTAGGCTGAATCACCGGCACTGCTCCTGGAATCAAATCAATGTGAAACTCTATCTTCCAATGTGGAGGAAAGCACTTAACTTCCTCAAATACATCAGAAAAATCCTGGACCACATCGATATCTCCAATCTTCTCTTGAGGAGTCTCAACTCCATGCAAAAGACTACTCAAGTGAATTCCAGAATTATCACACGTCACTCTGGCAATTCTACCCAAATTAATTTCCAGCGAATCTGTTCTCTCATCACAATTTAGGACTGCTCTATACTTATCAAGCCAATCCATCCCCAAAATAAGGTCAAATCCCTTAAAATTTAACACATAAGGGTCACAAGAAAAACTATGGGATAGATAAGAAATCTTCAAGTCCTTACAGATCATATCTAATTTGGTTACCCCTCCTATAGGATTAGATACAAAGATGGGACAGTCTACAATACTAGGGGTAAGAAAGAACTTCTCTATAGATTCCAGAGAAATAAAACTCAAAGAAGCACTCGAATCAAACAAAACTTTAATATACTTTCCATCTAAAAGTAATGTACCTTCCAATACTCTCTTGCCTTTAGATGAAGTAGATGGTGCACCTTCCAAAGCAAATACCTTATTCTGCTGAACTTTATGAAGTAACGGACAATCCTTGATCATATGACCTGGTTGGTGACAATTGAAGCATAGAGATCTCTGAATCAAAACTGAACCTGGTCCACTATGATGCGGTTGCTGTTGCTGCTGAAATCCTTTCCTGGGACACTTATTCGCCAAGTGACCTTCTTGTTGACATATATAGCATTTGCGAGGTCCGTTGTTACTTCCCGGCTTCTTCTTGTTCGGCTTCCTCCAATTGGGATTGAACTTTCTCTTATTCGGATTAGCAAAATTCCCTCCCGATGCTGCTACTGGTGCCACTGATTTCTTGTTCATCAAATTCTCATATCTCAAAGCCATATCAATTAAATCAAGAAAAGATCCTTTCAAATGCCCCGTCATCTTTTCATGAAATTCTGGCCCTAATCCTTGCACAAACATTTCGTTCTTTTTAAGGGGAGTATCAATGAGCCCTGGTCCATAGCAAGAAAGTTCATTGAATTTGGTCTCATATTCCGCTATAGTCATGCTTCCTTGCTTCAAAGTCAGAAAATCCAGGTACATACGAGTTTTCCCTGCTGTTGGCATAAATTTCTCCTCAAATAACTCTTTAAATCTTTCCCAAGAAATGTCTTCCTCAGAAATATTTGCTACCATTGCATCTCTCCAGGCTGCTGCGCCTCCCTGCAATTGCCATGATGCCATTTCCCTTTTCCGTTCATTAGAAAACTTCATACTCTTAAAGATGCGCTCACAAGAGCGTAGCCAATCTTGGACTTCAATTATCGATTCTGACCCTTTAAATGGTTTACCTCCAAGGTTGATGAAGTCTTTGCATATAGCGGCAAAACTAACCTGAGGCGGTACTGGATCTACAGCCTCACTAGCAGTTTGACTTCGTCCATTATCAATCGAGGTACCGCCCCAACCCCTTCCTCTTCTTCCAGAACTCATGTTGGCCACCTGGACAAGTAACTCAATCAATTAGATAGGTATATAATTATATGAAAATACAAATACACACTCTCAAGATAAATATTACTCCAGAGCCTAGGTATTGTCTCAACCAGTGCTCTGATACCAACTGTGACGACCCGCCTTTCCAACCCCAGAAAGACGTATCATCAATAAGAAAGAAAGGGATAGAAATAGAAAAGACAGAAAGAAAGAATAACAACATCAGAATCTCACAGTGGAACGGAACAAAATATAATACATCACATAACCATTACATGGTTTTTACATATATCAGAGTTACATAACATTATACAACAAGACATTCATATATATATATATATATATATATCTGTCATTACATACATCCCAAAATACAACATACATCAACTACACAGCGGAACTAGATAGATAGGTACATACGTTTGGGCTTCTGCTCCAAGCTCCTCCAGAACTCAACACTCCAAAACCTATCACTTGGCTACTCATAAAATTTGAGTACCCAAGAGTTTATGAAAAACAAAATATAAACTCCGGGTCAGACATGAGTCTGGTGTAAGTAAACAGGTTAAAGTTGTTTAACTTTGAAAACCATTTTAAAATAAAGGTATCACGTAAGCTTCCCACACATAAACACGGGTAAGTTTTTACCTTACGCTAACCAAAACGTTTTATAGGAAATCCAGTGATATTATAATAGTATCTAGGGTTTTCAAGTAAATAGAAAATAGCCGAAATTGTTACATCTATTAAATACCAGCTACTAGCCACAAAAGTGGGTAATACAAATCAAAACCGTAGGGTCTCGTAGGGAAAATGGGTTTTCATCAATGGCAGGGCTACTGGGGTACCGGCCGTCATAGTACGGGGCCTAGATCACCATACCGAGGATCAGTCCCGACCCCCTACAACACAAGGCCGGAACCATTCCTTACTGAACGGTCTCGAACAAGATAACCCCATAGTTGTGGCCAACAACTGCCAACACAGCCGAAGATAAAAGGACATCTAGACAGGGGTATATCTCGTCCTGCTTGGGTGCTACCCACCTCACCTTGCTGCATCTCCCCTGTTTTAGCCATTCCCAGTTGATGATGCTTGAGGCTGCGATTACCTTTATAGAACACCTTTTTTAGAATGCTCATCGTCCGCCTTACGATGTGCTGAAAGCATTCAATCCATACAAGTTCGTTCCGGGTTCGAACGAAACCGAAGGCATTATCTCATTACACTCATTTTGGAATCACCCTCGGAGTTAACGACAATAACCCTTGCATTCTGAAACACCATCTTGACCTTCACTTGAGAATTTACGACCTAACGTTTAATTTGGATCGATGTGGTTTTCGAAATATCAAATTGATACCCGATCACGGTCTCATCGAAATCCAAACGTCATTTTTAAAGGTCAAGTTGTTTAATAGTTTAAAAAAATTAATTCAATACTTTGAATTCACATAACAGTTATCACAGGTAAACCATACACAGTCGTTACAGATATATCAATGCATGTCACTGAGTATCACAGAATATTACCAAATAGATATCACAATCAATCAAACAGAACCATTAAGTCATATCAAAATAGTTTAATTAACTTAACTTAATTAATTACTTAAGAATAAACTGTTTTATCCTGCTTAGTCAATTACTAATTAATCAACATATTAAATTTATTAATTATTTCTTAATTTCTCACTTAATTAGTTACTTCTTAATTATTAATTAATAACCTTAATTATTAATTAATAGAATTTAATTGCCCATTTATTTAACACTAATTACTTAATTAATCATTAATTCCAATTAGTTAATCATTAATCCTAAATTAATTACTTTATTAGTTAACTTCTCTTTATTTATTAATTAACTTTAAGTAGTTAATTAAAATTCTTATGTTCAAATTGATTAAACACAAAATTATTAATATCAATCTTTACTTACAAATTTATTTAATCTTTAATCACTTATTTAATTACAATTATAAATTAATTTACATTCTTAATGAACTTACACTTTAAATTAATTAATCATCTTACATTTGCAAACCTTCCTTAATAAATTTTAAATCAAATCTTATCTTAAAACTTGCCGACATTATTAACTTAATTAATACTGAACTTTGTTTAACAAAATAACTTGAAAGTAGTTAGGCTAATCCACTAGAAACTGGACCCGAGGAAAACAATGCGTTTACTCGAGTTAAAGCCCGAATCTCCATTCCTATTTCCCAAGTTCCTTCTCCTCCTACCTTTCTTCTTCTACTCTTTTTTTTATTTTAGCTAAGTTAAAAACTGTAGTTACACAAACACACTCACGCACCACGGTTCGTCCCGAAGCAATCCCCCATCTTACTCGAGTATCACTCGAGTCGATCATCACTCGAAGTCGCTGACACTCATACGCCGCCGTACACATGCACGGCGCTTCGCCATCGCTCTGGCGAACCACTTCATCTCCGGCAAGTCACGTACAAACGCCACACTCGAAAGCGAAACATGATTTGATGCGAAAAACTCAAAATCAAATTATACATATTCGTTCGGACCAGCAACTCGAACACCCCCAAAAGAAAATGCCTCGACCTACTAACGCCGACCACCAGTAGCGACGCAACTCCGGCCACACCTCGTCCATACCCCTCTCTACCAACCCCCAGAAGCGTGTGTAGCTCGTTCAACCCATGGTGACAAAATCAACAAGTTTACAGACCACAGCAAAACTCGATCCAAAACCCTAAATTCGTCTTGACCCAACAATTCTTGCATTAGAATTTTTTTTAACATTTTTCCTGTATTCGTAAATAATCAAGCTAGCTTCAAAACAAATTTCAACATCTAGGATTAGTTAAATCATCAAAAATTGATAAAAAGGAATTCTTGGTTCATCTCAAAACTGCACCTTACACACGTAACTAAAAATCATCATATTTGTTTTAAAATTCTTATTTTTGAATGTTTATTCAAGATATATAATCAAATCAACAAATTAAAATATTCGAATTTAACATATGATTTTCTTTTTACTGTAAAATTGAATATACAGAATCTATGATTCACTGTCAAGCTTCAAACAATATCCAGGCTATGATTTTAAGTTTAAACAAACTTATTTAATTTAAAATCCTAAGCTTATAATGTTTATATTAAGAAGTATTAAATTTTTCTCTACTTTCTTTGCTCAGAAACTTGAAATACTGAAGAACATGATATACTAAGACTTCCAGTATAACAGAAAACATTACAGAACTACTTATTTACAATATACAGAAGCACAAGATTTTCATGAACTAATTATCAAGATTTAAATTTCAAAAATAGTATGTTTACTCACCTTTGAAATATTGTTGAAACAGAGAACAATTTTTTTGTGTCGAAGAGCTGGAGTTTGAATTTTCTATAAATCTTCTCCACCTTATTGTTGAAAGAATGTTTGAGTTTGTAAAGATGATGTTTATTTATTTTTCTCAGGTTTACTAAGTTATGGATCGAACAAGTATAAGACGATGTATATAAAGAATCAGCTTTGAACAGTGGTAGGAGCTTCTGGTACAAGTCTTTACCTTGTTTGATCAGATTAGATTTTTGTGTTTAATTACTCCAATTTGAAATGATATTTGTGTATTTCGGCTGACCTTATTTTTGTGCTGAGATGATTTCTTTTGCAATTTGAAATGACAAATGTTGTGCTAGCATTAAATGTAAATGTCTTCCTATATGTTTACATCTAATTATTATTATTTATTGTTTTTTGTACAAAGATATTTTGCATATGTGAATAGTTTGTCTTCTTCTTGCATTACTCAAAAAAAATATTCACAGCAACATACTGGTTATTACTTTTGGTCAAAGATTTTTGTTTAGTCTTGCATACCAAATGAATCTCCATTTATACTAGAATTATCTTATGTTTCTATTTAACCATATAAGTTGTTGTTAACATAACTTCTTAGTTTTATTTCTATTTATAGTTTAACTTTCAAATATTTGATTTATAACATATATTTGTACTTATATTTTATATTTATATTTAATATTAATAAGATTGCTTATTTTAAACATTATTATTTAGATTACATTCATATATGTATTATATCAAATGTTAATAATATAGAACTTTTAACTAAATTGAATAAGACATATTTTATTGTAAATATTTTTGAAAGATTTTATTTTAATTTCTCAAACCAAAATTTCCCTCACAATACACACATAACTAGTAAATGTCCAAAAATCTTATTAATTTATAAAACGAAAAGCTTGTATTTTATTTAATTAGATTAAATTCTTATTATAATACTGTTGTCAAAATCCCGGGTTGTTATAGCTACAACGCACTGTTAGTCCGTGAGATGATGGTTTTGATGACAACAACCTTAGAATAGATTATAAAATATAAATACTAGCATTATAAGTTTAGATATATATGTATATGCAGGTTTTAACCATGCAGGTACTAAGAATGAAGACTGTACAGTATAGAGATTCAAGATATCAAGATTGAAGACTCATGAGTATCAAGAATATCAAGAGTTCAAGAATTAAAGTAATTTATTCTTTAATTAGAAATTTTGTTAAAACTCATAGAAAACATTGGCATCTTAAAATCCAATTTATTCGTGCAATGGAATCCACTTCGAGCCTGTTAAAGGGATGGAACCCTAAGTAGGATGGAACCTATGAAAAATCTAGTGGAACCTTGTTTTGTATCCGCTAAATTTTTGTTCAAAATCATTTTTCAAAATTATATCCTGTTTTTAAAATGTTTTCAAAACCTTCCTTTTAAAAGCATCAAAAACCTCTATCCTGATTTTAAATAATTTTAGCCTCAAATTTATCTTTAATTTCAAAAGTCAAAATTACTTTTGATTTTAAACTATCTTTTAAAATAATATATTTAACTTTGAAATATTTATACTTAAGATTAAATATAAAATTATAGTTAAATTTTATATATATTATTCTCTATATTTACTTATGAATTTTAACTATAGTCAAGTATATTAGAAAATTTTAAAATAATTTTAATATAAGATAAAGGTTATTTTCAAAGAAAATCAAATCATCAAAAATTGCTTTGGGATGTCAACATGCCTACGGTGACCATGTCGACATGGTGTCGGTTGAGTTCAAAATTTAAATTTCAAAAGAAGTGTCTATTCGCCATAACTCTTCATGAATGGACATGGTTGTTGTTCTTCTATAAATAGGGGTTAGTTTCAACGAGTTTTAGATCAGATTTTCTGGTTTTTCACTCCTCTTCTTCTTCCACATTTCTTAATACATATCTTACCAATACTCTGCTGAAATCAATATTGAATCATACTCGATTACTTCTAGTTTGATTCTCTATCACTATCTCAACAAGGTTCTCAGTGCTATTCAGAGTTATAGACTTCTTTGTAATCTATTAAGCGAGAAAAGGTGTGATTATGGCCTTGAAAATCAATCAAGCGAGAAAAGGTGTGATTGTAGCCTTGGTAAATCAATTGGGTAAACTTGTGGCCCGGAAATCAAGTATCTCTACCCAGAGGATTGAAATTCTGGAGGGTGTACCTCGTAGCCTTGAAATTGAGGGTGTAATTGTGCAATTGCTTTCGAAAGGAAATCCGTACTTGTGTTGTAGGACTGGATGTAGGGTAACTCCAAACCAGTATAAAATCCGGTGTGTTCTTCCCTTTACTGCTTTTATTTTATTTCTACATCTGTGTTTGTTTCTGTGATTATCCCTGTATCTGTAGATTGCATACATCTGTGTCTAAATTAACATAAACTCAAAAAGATTTAGTAATTCTTTATAAACATTGTTCACCCCCCTCCCCTCTAGTGTTAATCCTAGCCTTAAGATCCGTAATCCGCATTTCTTTCAATTGGTATCAGAGCAAGGTTTTCAAAGTTTCATACTCTGATTTTTGAAAAGTTTTCAAAATGGCTACCAACACTGGTACTGTTACTAACACTAGTATTCCTGTCACTAGTTCATTTGTAGAAGGTCAGTCTACTGTCAGACCGTCACTTTTTAATGGCAGTAACTATGCATATTGGGCATGTAGGATGAAAATATACTTACAATCTATAGGATTAGACACTTGGAATATTACACAAACTGAATATTCTGAACCCACAACTGGTTTTGCACAGTGGACTGCTGAGCAAAAGATTGTTGCACAAAATAATTCTAAGGCAATGAATATTTTGTTTTGTTCACTAGATAGAAATGAATTCAATAGAGTGTCAGTTTGTAAGTCCGCATATGAAATCTAGAAAACTTTGCAAGTCACTCACGAAGGAACAAGCAAAGTTAAACAGACCAAAATTTCTATGCTCGTAAATCAGTTTCAATTATTTAAAATGAATACTAATGAGTCTATTTCAGATATGTATAGTAGATTTTAGGATATTGTGCATTCTCTAATATCTTTGGGAAAGGAATTTTCTGAAGAAGATCAAGTAAGAAAGATTTTAAATTCTCTTACTCCAAAATGGATCAAAAGACACTTGCTATCGAAGAGGCAAATAATATCAGTACTTTAAAGATAAAAGAATTAATTGGAAATCTAATGTCGTATGAAGTTCAAATGATCGAGAGAAGAGAAAACAAAGCATCTGAAAAGAAATCAGTGGCATTTAATGCATTGACCGATGGATCAGACTCAAACAGCGATAATGATGAAGAGATAGCCTTTATGACCAGAAATTTTAGGAAATTCTTGAAATACAGAAAGATGAATAATCTCAAGAGAAACAACAATAAGAACTCTGGAAATTAGAATGTAGTGCCAAATAATGTCAAATGTTACAACTGTGATGAACCAGGCCATTTCAAAAGAGACTGTCCGTATCCAGATAGGCAAAATCCTCCTATGAACAATGATCCAACAAAGAAACGGAAGCATGCATTTACTGCTACTCTAGATGACTCAGACTCATCCTCAAGTGATGATGATCAGAAGACAGATAATTCGAATTTGTGTTTCACATCTGTTCACGACTCTGACGAATTCAAAGAAACGGACTCAGAAAAAGGTACACGTTTACAATACAATTGGTTGAAATTGCTTGCTTAGAATTAGTTGCTTAATTGCTTGATTGATTGATTTTGAATTGGTGTGTTTTTTGAATTTTAATTTTTTTTTTTTATCTTATTATTTTATTATTTTTTAATAGTGTAATTTTTTGAAATATACTATAAATATTTCAGATATATATATAGACATTAAAAATAATAAGTATATTTATATATATGTATATTTTAGAGAACTTAGGAAAAATAAATTATCAAAATTCACTGGCACATGTCGACATGGTCCCTACCATGATGTCGACATGGGTACCAGAATTTGAATTTCAAAATTTGAATTCAAATGTTTGAATTTCTCTCCACTTTTCACTTCATTCAATTCTCTAAAAAGCTACCTTTTGACTAGAGAATATGTCGTTTGAGAATCTATTTATTCACTATCTTTTATCATAACTTTTCACTCTCATTTTCAAATTCGAACTCTCTCTTTAAAACTTCAAGCTCTCTACTTTAATGGCTTCTTCAAGCAACCCCTCCACCATGAGAATTTTCATAAAAATAAAAGAGCAATTATTCAATGATCCGGAGGCAATAAAAGCATACATCAATTATGCTAATTATGCCAAAGTCCATCCCGGAAAGTTTGCTATTTTCAAGATTTCTCTTCTTATGAACTTGATTCTCTTTTTGCAAACAATGGAGTTCTTAGTCTTATTGATGCTTCTCAAAATGATTTTGTTTGCTATCCAAATCTTGTCAAAATTTTCTATGCTAATTTAAACCGAGGATTTTATCATGGAAATGAGGATGAAATTTGGAGTAGTGTCAAAGGCACTAGAATTGTTTTGAATTGTGATCTTTTGGGTACCATTCTCAATTGCAAGTGTACGGGAATGGATCTTTCTAATTTTAAAAACGATGAAAATGATCGTGAGACATTTCATCACATTTTCGAAGGGAATGATAATTTTGAATTCAAAAATCGAAATTTTCGACCAAAGGCAAGGATTGTCAATCTTCTTTTGCAACATACTTTGACCCCAAGATCGGGGAATTTTAACAATCCTACTTCAAAAGTTTGCAAAGCCATTTTTGCTATTTTTGGAAATTATGACATAATTTGGGCGCAAGTTATTTTGGATGAACATCGTCCTAAAAATCTTGAAATGGGTGAGAATACTTGGTATCATGGAATTTATCTCACTCGGATTTTTAACTATTTTGGAGTGGATTTCAAAGGCGAAGAATTTGTTTTTAGAAAAAAATTCAATCATTCCAACATTTTGCTTATGAAAATTCCATTTGTTTTTCAACCTTATGAGACCCTTGCCGAAAAGGAAGAGCGTTTGGCTCATGAGGAAATGGAAGAAGAGGAAGAGGAAGAAGAGGAAGAAGGGAATGAAATGGAAATTGAAGAAGAAGAAGGTGAAACCTTTTTGGAAAGCATTGACTATCCTCCTAATCCATCCACCAAAACCCTTCTCAAAAATCAAAAGACGATTGTTGAGAATCAACGGATTCTTAAACGATCCGTTAGTAAGAAGTTGGACAAAATTTCATCCAAGATGAATAAGTTCATTTCCAAAGTCAGCATGAAACTTGGACTTTCTTCATCATCATCATCCTCTAACTAGTTTTATCTTTTCGTATCTTGTTGTATGTGTTTTAGTTTGTTTAATTCAAAAGTTTATGTAGTTTGGAGTGTGTTTAATCATTGTAACATCTTAGTATGCAATGAAATGAAATTTCTTTTCTGTTATCTACCTTATCTCCAGAATAAATGTTAGTATAGTATATAAATATATATATATATATATATATATATACACACACAATTATTCACAAAATCAAATTAGTTATAATTTTTCACTAACCCATGCCGACATCCCCTCTATGACCATGTCGACATGTACTGGTCAGAAACGACAATTGATTTTGAATTTGAAATTTGAATAACAACCATATGTCTATTCATTTCAAACGAATTTCTACACCTATATATAACTATTTCTTCCAGAATTCTTCACTGAAAATTATTTCCTATCTTCTAATTCTTCGTTTCTTTCACAAATTCAACTATGGCTAATCCAATTCACAATTTATCCGAAAATCTTGAAGAAACTCTTAATTCATTCAATAGTATTCTCTCATTCATTCTTCTTAACCAGCGACACTTAGAATTGAGTCAAATGCAGATGATCAAGGAGCAAGAAAGGAATTTCGATGCAATACGATGGATGATTTCCTCCCTACACAAGGATGATAACGAAGCACATCCTCTAGTCTCTCTCACCAACGACAATGATAATTAGGATGCTATTAAGGCAGATCCAATCTTTGGAGAAGAAGGAAGGGTGGAAGCTCCACGTAACGTTTGATTTTTATTTTTTTTACTTTGTTTGAATTGTTTGTTTGAATTAATTTGATTTGGTTTGGATTAATACTCGGTGTGAATTGATTTCTTAAATTGGTTTGATGATTGCTACATGAAACATGTATATATATACATTGAAATGTATATAATCCTTGATTAATTATCATGTTCATAAGGATAATTATTTCTTAATCTATCTATTATATATTCCATTGTATAGTTTATTAATACAGGTACTTTAGTCCAAGAATGAGGGGGAGTTAGTTTTTATTGATGACAAAGTGGGAGAAATATAAAATAGGTTAGTTAGGCATAAATTAAGGGGGGGGTTATTAGGATAGAAGTAATATTTTATAAACAAAGGTTGTCATCATCAAAAGGGGGGAGATTGTTAGTCCGTGAGATGATGGTTTTGATGACAACAACCTTAGAATAGATTATAAAATATAAATACTAACATTATAAATTTAGATATATATGTATATGCAGGTTTTAACCATGCAGGTACCAAGAATGAAGACTGTACAGTATAGAGATTCAAGATATCAAGATTGAAGACTCATGAGTATCAAGAATATAAAGAGTTCAAGAATTGAAGTAGTTTATTCTTTAATTAGAAATTTTGTTAAAACTCATAGAAAAGCACTGGCATCTTAAAATCCAATTTATTTATGGAATGGAATCCACTTCGAGCCTGTTAAAGGGATGCAACCCTAAGTAGGATGGAACCTACGAAAAATCTAGTGGAACATTGTTTTGTATCCGCTAACTTTTTATTCAAAATCATTTTTTAAAATTATATCCTGTTTTCAAAACCTTCCTTTTAAAAGCATCAAAAACCTCTATCCTGATTTTAAATAATTTTAGCCTCAAAATTATCTTTAATTTCAAAAGTCAAAATTACTCCTGATTTTAAACTATCTTTTAAAATAATATATTTAACTTTTAAATATTTATACTTAAGATTTAAATATAAAATTATTGTAACGACCCGAAATTTTCAAACCCGAAAATTCCAGATAGTTACGAAAAAGAAGAAAGAGATAGAAGAAGTAGAAGAACAGAAACATCAACACCTCACATTCGCAGCGGATCAAAATATAATATCAAATAATAACCGTTTACAAAAGAATACTATATCTGTCAAATACATTTTAATACATCAGAGTTACACATATATACAAACACTGGATATACACAATTATTATGTCACATATATTCAACAATATAATACAGCGGAAACACTCCATACGTTCTTGTCACCCAGCTCGCCTCCTGAGCTCCAGAATGTCCTTACCTAAAATCTGTAATACTCGGTCTGACCCGAGCATTACATCAAAGTAACACCCGGGTCAGGCTGGAACCAGCGTGAGTAAACTCATCTAACAAAAAGTACTAGTATAAAAGGCTTACTTAAAACCCGGGGTATCTCGTCTCAATTTACAAATTCAAAATTTGCTATAGACATTGCTTATTTCACTCATCAATTTCTAAGTACCAAAACTTAGATCAAATGGTTCACTTCACTCAACTCGTTCTATTCCAGCCTATTGATTTCATAATCAAGTCTATATAAAACCGAAGTGGTTTCGGGTATTAACTAATACCCGACATCGGTCTCTTCGAATTCAGTTCATCTTAACACATGTTATTCAAGGGAAATGCAATTCAACTTTAAATAAAAGATGTCACCCCTTTTTACCCAGCAATTCATCATTGATAGGTAACCATATTATCATTGTCCACCCAACACATCATATCACGAACCATTTCATATTAGAGATATCAATTAATTCAGGGCATTTAATCATCTTTAATCATACATAAGCAAGATAAATCAATCACACCATCTCGAGTAAATTTAATTAACCAGAATTGAATTAAATCAATTACCTTTAAGTCCTGCTTATTAATTAATTACAACCCAATTGATTTGCCATCCCATAATCATTCATCTTAGTTAATCCTCCTTGATTAATTATTCTTTAATTACATTAAGATTATTATCATTATCTAATTACTTCCATTAAGTAATTATACTTAACCAAATTCCATAAATGATTATCCTTAATTAATTGAACTTAATTAATTGTATAATAAACTTAAGTTAACGATCTTCATTAACAATTCTTTAATTACCTCTCTACAGTAATTAAATTTAGATTAACCATTATTAATTACAAATTAATTATTCATGATTAATTAATCTTAAACCTTAATTGATTTACTTAAATTCGTAATTATTAAATTAATTAATTATCCATTTTAATTACCTGAATAATTTAATAAATCTCAAATCCTACTTAATGTTAAGATAAATCTTATTCTTACTTATGATTGAATTATCATTAACAAAGTATTACAAATAATTATGAATTATTTACAAATCTGTAGTCTTCTTATGATACCACAATGTCACAAATTCCAAAATCGATAATCTCCTCTTCATTATTTTTAAGTCAATTAATTAATCTAAATTAATTATCAATTAATGACTTTAATTATTAATAATAAAACATAATTACCCATTTATTAACCACTAATTACTTAATTAATTAATTATTAATTCATAATTAAATTACTTAAATAAATTAACTACTAATCATACATTAACTAACTTTAAGTAGTTAATTACAAATTTATTTATCACTTTATCATTAGTTAACCAATCTTTAATTACAATTATAATTGAATTATTCTTACTTACTTTTCAAAATAATTAATTGATGTTAATTATTCATCTTAATTAACATTTTAAAAGGAATCTTCTTTAAACTTTGAAAATCAGATTATTATTAACTACAAACTTAAAATGTTAATTAATTTTATACTTAACTTGAATTAATTACTTAATTAAAATAATAATCAAGAGTTAAACCATTATTGAGCATTAATTAAAACTTGTGTTAAGTTTTTAACTTAAATTGTTAAACATTTATTAAATTTACAATGCTTAAAATTCTGCTGAAACACAAATTGCTTAACTATATTTCTTTTATTTTTATAATGCAGTTCTGAAATAAAAACCACCCGAGACTCTCCTGTGTTTACTCGAGTATCACTTCGAGTTCTTCACTGTTACACCCATACGTATCTTCTTCTTCTTTTTGTTTTTTTATTTCCAGTAAGTTTTAGTCTAACATAAGTATGGATTTAAGCTTCAGAAACCCTCTCGTGCACTCGAACACAAACCTGAAGCAACGATCCCCTTAACTCGAGTAACGACTCGAGACGCTCACCCCGCATCGACACTGACACCAACCACTTCGCCGTACACGTGCATGGCGACACCACTTAGCTCCGGCGAACCCCACGACCACCGGCAAGTCACAAAACCCCCAAACACTCGAAATCTAAATTTGACTCGTCCCCAAAAATATCAAATCGAAAAATAGCACTTTTGCTCGAAGCCTGAAGCTTAACCCAACGACATAACCACCTCGCCACCGCCGCACAGACCACCAGAGTCACCCAAATTACGTCCACACCACGACAACACACTACCCTTCCACTCTCCAAAGTCTCATGACACTCGATCACGTATAGGCGACGTACATGCCTTATTACAGACATGACCAAAAACTTTAAACAAAACCCTAGAATGCTCTCGTGTCTTTAATTTATGCAATGGAAAAATCCTTTGATAATTTTCTGAAAATCAATAATGTTTATACTTGCTTCAATCCAAATTTCAACATTTAAAATTGATTCAATTCCCAGAAATTTGTAAAAATGCCATTTTTGTTCAAATACAAACTGCTCTTCGAATATAAAACTAAAAATCTTCATTTTTGTTTTAAAACCATAACTTGCAGTAAGAATTCAAGTTATAAACTTGAATTAGCTTTTTATAACAATTGAATTTATCAAATTATTATTTGATTTCCTGTAAAACAAGTTACAGTGGTATAATTTACAAACATAGTTTTAAATCGGCTTTTAAAAATCTTAATTTAAGTTTAAACATCTTGATTCAATTGAAAACTTAAAGATTAACAATGTTTTGGTGGGAATAATTTGAGTTTGAACAGAAATATGAATCCTGTAACAAATAACAGAGAACTACAGAGCAACCCAAAATTTTATTCAAACTAAAGCATATACAAACTATATTATTAATGAATCATGAACTGTTTTTAATTAAATTAAAACTTTAAAAATTATGTTTACTCACTTGTAAGGGTTGTTGAACAAAGAACACTTCCTATATTAGAAAACTGCAGTTTGGATCTGCTCTGGGTTCTTCCTGTTCTTGTTTGATGTAGCGACCCGGCTTTCTATCACCAGAAAATCGCATCACTAATTAAGAAAGAAAGGGATAGAAGAAGAAAAGAAAAGAAGAAAGAAAACAGCACATCAGAATCTCACAGCGGAACGATTGAAATATAATATAGAACATATACATAGTATCATATACATCAGAGTACACAACTAAACATCTCAATTTAGACAGTTATAACATTTCTGTCTAATACAATACAAGACATCAACACAGAATAACAACACAACGGAAACTCTAACTATATATCTACACGCTGAAGCCTCCTGCTCCAAAGCTCCTCTAGATTTCGTCAAGGATAACCTGAATCACTTGACTACTCATATATAATATGAGTACCCAAGAGTTTAATAAAACAGAAAATAAACACTCGGGTCAGACAGGGGTCTGGTGTGAGTAAACGATTTAAGATTGCTTAACTTTAGAAAAACCTTTGAAAAGAAAAGGTATCACGTAAGACTTCCCACACATAAACATGGAAAAGTTTTTACCTTACGCTAACCAAAACATTTGATATGAAATCCAGTTATATTTTAATAGTGTCTAGGGTTTTCAAGTAAATATGAAATAGCCGAAATTGTTACATCTATTAAATTCCAGCTACTAGCCACAAAAGTGGGTAATACAAACAAAACTGTAGGGTCTTGTAGGAAGAATGCGTTTCCATCAATGGCAGGGCTACTGGGATACCGCCCGTCACAGTATGTGGCCTAGATCACCGTACCAAGGAGTACGCCCGCTCCCCTGCAACACAAGGCCGGGACCATTCCTTACTGAACAGTCCCGAACAAGACCACCCCGCAGTTGGCTGCAGTTCCAACCGCCCACAAAGCCGAAATAAAAAGGGACATCTAGACAGGGATGTATCTCGCTCTCCAGTGGGAGCTACCCACGAAGCCTTGCTGCACCTCCCCTGTTTTAGCCATTCCCGGTTGATGAGGCTTGAGGCTGCGATTACCTTTATAGGACACATCTATCTTAGAATGCTCATCGTCCACCTGACGATGTTCTGAAAGCATTCAATCCATACAAGTCCGTTCCGGGTTCGAACGAAACCGAAGGCACTATCTCGTTGCACTCATTTTGGAATCACCCTCAGAGTCAACGACCATAGCCCTTGCACTCTGAATCACCATCTCGAACCTATAAGCACTATTCCGTCAAACTCATTACGGAATCACCCACAGAGTTATACTGACGTATAGCCCTTACACCTCGAGTCTTCACTTGCTCCACTTGGATTCACGGCCTAACGTTTAATTGCAGTCGATGTGGTTTTCGGATATCCAAATATAGAAATCCGATCCCGGTCTCATCGAAACCAAACGCCATTTTAATGTCCAAGTTATACTTAAGGGCTTTAAACAATAGATATTTAGAAATATCACTTAACATAAATGGATGTATTCACAACACAGATAGACAATCATCTATTATCACATGCATCCATACATATCACAAAGCAGCATATAAATCACATCTCAGATATAACATATTCACATCATCACATATCAACCAATGTCATCCAATAACATCCAATATCATTAACTCATTCAATGATACTTATCAACCAATCAGTAATCACTCATACACAAGGTTGATCCAACTTAAATAATTTAATTATCCTTAATTAAATTGATCCTTACTTAATCATTTGGATTTATCATTAATCCAACTTCTTATTCATTAATTAATTACAAATTAACTAATTAACTAACATCACCTAATTATCCACATCAATTAATCTTCCTTGATTAATTATCTCTTAATTACTTTAAGTGATTATTCATTAATTACAATATTAATTAATCATCTTGATTAATTACTTTCTTAATTATACCAAGTAATTATCTCTTAATTACCCTTTTTAAATTAATCATATTTGATTAATTATTCTTTAGTTATCCTGATAATTATTCCTTAATTATCCTTTAATTAATTACACCTGATCAATCACTTTTAATTAATCACACTTGATTAATTACTTTTGATTAAAACTACTAGATTAATTACTTTTAATTAATCATATTTAATTAATTACTTTTAATTAATCACCTTTGATTAATTACTTTAATTACATTTAGTAATTAAAACTTAATTATAAATTAATTATCCTTAAATTATTAATTAACAATTAATTAATTATTTCCATTAATTAATGATTACTTCATTAATTATAACCTTAATTAATTACTTAACAAGTAATTAATCATATAATAATTACTCTTAATCCTTTTATTAATTAATCATTAATCAAATAATTTAAACCTTTAACTAATTATTAATTAATTCTTTAATTAATAACTCAAGTGGTTAACTCTTAATCACATTTACTTAATTACTTTTAATAAAGTAATTACCTTTTACTTAATAACTTCTAGTAATTAACCATTTAATTACTTAATTACTTCATCAAGTAATTATATTAAATTGGCCCATAAGTGATTATTTTAATTAATCATAAATTAATTATTTAATTAACTATTTAACTTAATCATTTAAAATTAATTAGATGATTCTTAACTTCTTATATTATAAAGATTCTTAATTAAGAAATTCATTTTCTAAATTAAATCATTTATATTAACCAAAATTCTTTGATTATTAATGAAAATTTAATTATCTAAATTATTTTTCCAAACTTATTTAGCTTTATTTAAATCAAAATTCTAATTTCACATAAAATAAATCTTTATTAAACTGATTCCCAAATTCTGATCATTTCACTTTATTTTGAAATAAAGTATAACATTTAGAAATCAATTTATAGTCAAACATTTTTTTTAAAAATTACTTTTAAATCTTTAAGACTTTTCCCAAAGTTATTTAATAAAACTTATATTAATTTATTTCAAAATTCACTTATTTTATATTAAAACTTCCATAATTTAATATATAATTTGTTTAAAACCATAACTTGAAACAATTTAGTTTCAAAAATCAAAATTTCTTTGTTCAAGCCTTTAAAAACTTTACTGACAAAACCCAAAACTTGCTTGACCCAAAAACCCGAGCAAACCCCTACCCAAACCCAAGTAACACTCTCGTTTACCCCGAGTTCCTCTAACCTTACCTTGCTTCGAGCCAGAACGACATAAACACGATGTAAGCTTCGAGTTCCCTCCCCTCTTCTTCCCAGAACCCAAAACCAAAACATGGCACCGTGCACGTTAACGTGCACAGCGCCGATGGACGCTGGCGAACTCCACGCCGACCACCCACACGTTACACTCAACCCCTACCATCCATCGCGCCATCCAGAAAACCAAACTTCGATCAAAATCAAAATTTCGATCCTCACCTAAAAACTGTCTGAAGCACTACTTGCAAAACAGTTCTCCGTCGACGTTCCTTGCCATGCGACATCACGCCCTTCTCCCCAAAACCTCGTCGCGACCACCGGTACCTACAGTAACCCACGCGAACAACTCCGGTTATCTCTTGTCGCCAAAAAATCCACTCGAACTACAGAGCAAAACTCAGTGCATTAAACCCTACTCGATCGATTCATGGTCAACTCGATCAATAATAAATTCCAATTGTATTTTCGCATGATCCCTGTTGCCCCCTCCACCTTCATGATCAACGACGAGGTCCAATTCGTCGTGGTTTGTCGTAAATCGATCAAAATGCCCAAAACCAATAACCCGTGATTTCTTCCCAAATATCAATCCAAAAATCATGATTCAAACCTTAAAAATCATTATTTCCCATTTGTATTCCAAATATAATATCAAAACTTAAATTTGAATACAAAAGTTTTTGACCCAAATTAAAGGTTTACTGTAAATTTTCAAAATTTACCACAAATTATTCCATTTAAAAGCTTGCAATTATTTTTAGATGATAGCCTACTTGGTTTCAATCAACATCTATTTATAATTCAAAGTCTAATTCAAATTTAAAACTAAGTTATTGAATTTATTATATAAATCTGAAACAGTTTTATGAACACAGTAACATTTTTATTTCTATACAGGCATTTCCAATGAAGAGCAATAAACATGCATCCATATAATTCAAGCAATTTCAGATAACATCATGTTATTTATTTATAAGAACAGGTGAAAACCAGAATTAAAACTGTTTTTAAAAGTTCCATTTATTCACCTTGACAAAACAGAAGACAGTGTTGTTTTCCAGGCCTTTGAAACTTTACTTTGCATGTTTAAATCAAATCTTTTGCTGTTGAATCTGAATTGTTTATTGAAGTTTACATATGAATGCTTGATTTGAATCTGAAATCTTGTTTCAGGTGTTTAAAATTTCCAGCTTGCATGCTAATTTAGTTTCCAGGTCACTTCTTTGTTCTTGAATTTCCAGATTAACTTCTTGTTTACAGTTGTCTTTACAGATTCTAACTTCTTCCATTTTTGTTTTGATTTACATTTTTTTTTTAGAATGAACAAAATATTTTGCTGAAGAATGTTTCTTTCTATCTTATTTTTATTTCTTTCCGATTTTAAAATTAAAGAGAATTGACACTTGTTTCATTAATACTCTAGTTTGCTTACACCTAAGCTCAAAGATTTACAAGTGTTGTTATGTGTTATTTAATATTCACAAATGTTATTCTCTAATGTTCATAAATGTTATTTTCCCTTTTATAAATTATTTTAAGCCTTGCATGAAATGTGTATATGTATGTATTGTATTTTAATGCTTAATTATTGATTTTATTATGCAATATTTATATGATTGTAAAATGTTTTTATCTTATATAAACAAGCTTTTAGATCTTTAATAAATATTCATGTGAATTCAAGTAACTTATATTTTGATTTATTTTATATAATATATGTTTATAAACTTGAGAAATTGAGTTTAACTCTTATATAAAAAATTTAAAACAATTTATCTTATGTTAAAATTAAAATTGAAAGACTATTAAAACAAATGAACTTTTAATTTAAATCTTATTTAAACAAAAGCTTAAAGTACATATTTATAATAAATAAGGAATTAACTTTGTTATTTAAAATTTAAATTTCAAATATCATTTCAAAAATATTAAATCAAATTATCCTTCAAATTTCAAAACTATATGCATATATATCTATAGTATAGTTTAGAAATACTTATTAAATTTAAATTAATAAAATTCCTATTTCAAACATATATATACAAATATATATACACATTTCAAATAGAAAAGCAATTTATCATTAAATTTGAAAATTACTCTATTAAATTTTAAAACAAATCTCAAATCACAATATATACATTCATATATATTACAATTTGAATATAAAGTTTTATTACATTAAAAACTTCTTATTTACCAAAATAAATATTTCCAAATTAAAATATTATAAATTTTCAAAAGAATTAATCTTGCCTATTTATATTGTTAAGAAAAATGTTTATAGATATTAACAAATTATTATTATTAACCTTTAAATTAAATTTAACTTGTCAATTTATAATGTAAAATGATCAAATCAATTTAATTATTAACAAAGATTATTAAATTGATATTGCTCAAAATTCCGGGTCGTTACATTCCTCCCCCCTTAAAAGAATTTCTTCCCCGAAATTAAAAGCAAAGATAATTTAATAACCCAGCAAAAGTTTTTAAATTTTCAAACAGCAATCACACAATCAATCATAGCAACCCATTCAAACAAACTATTTTATCTATCCAGAAAAATTCTGAATAGAACTTCCTAATATGATCTAGAGTTTCCCAGGTACCTATTCTGGAATACTCACTCTATAGAATCTTAATTGACTATACTACTATAACCAAGAACTCCCTCTTCTGAACCTACAATTCTGAACAAGATATCAGACTAAACTCAAAACCAGCTCAACTACCAGATCCTTCTGAACTGCTGATTCTATCACTCGATGAATCACACACATATTCCTCAGGGATATGTGAAATATAATGAATTCCAGATATCCGAACTACTGTAGATCAAAATCTAGTCTCTAGAGAACACAGAAAAACTCAAAATACCTTCAAAGCTATCTTTCCAGTTTTACCAAATCTTATATCTCCTTTGATCGGATAAAACCAAAGCAATATCCAAATTCCAACTTCACATTCCAAATCTCCTCAATTCTTAACTGCCCAATTCGTCAGATGATCCTGAGTCACCTCTAATATTCTTGACCAACCCAACCCTTGCTGATTGCTTCATGAAACAACAGGACCACTCAAACCAAACCTCCAGGTCCTACTCGACAAAATGGCTCTTCCAAAAATTTGCTGAAATCCAAAATACAACTCTACTCCACAAGTATCAATGGACTTCAAACCTACCTCTCTTATCTGGAATAGCCAAATAGTTGCACTTGACAACCTTACCTTCAAATCCATAAAATTCCTTCATACTTGAATTTCCCGTAGAAATCCCTTACTGCAACTCCCGGTTGCTCCCATACCAGACTAACTGCTATCTCGCTTCCGCTGCACAACTCTGATCTGGAGCAGATAATAATGCTATCGAAGAACACAAGCAAAAAACTTTCTCCATTCACAGTTCATTCGACTCATAAAAATCTTAGTGACCATTCCTCTTGATCAAAACATCTTAGCAGAATCCCAACTTAAAATAAGATGATCAATCCCTCCTCAAGAATCCTGAGCTGCCTCACCAAACTCTTCTCGCTCTAAGGGTCATCCCTCTATATGGTTGAACCATTAATACTGCTCCTGGAAGTCCAAGTCGATAAGAAAACTCAACCTCCGATCCAGGTAAACTTCTGAATTCATCCAAAAACATATGGAAAATCTCTGACTACTTAAGCAGCCTATACCTTCATATAAGATGCCTCAATTCAAAGAATACTCAAAGATTCCCAAACTATTCGCAAGCCACTTTTGCGATTCCACTCAGTTCAGACTCCAAAGAACTGTCTCCCCAACTAGAACAGCTTTTCCTATTCAAGATAAATCTTACTCGAATGGCTTATCTACCAGAAAAATGATAGATCACTTCCAACAGATATCCTACACTGCCGAGCCTCCCGAAGAAAAGAATAAGCCTTCACTATCTGCCTGGTCTGCCGATAATAAAATCCCAAAGATTACTGAATCATCGAAGAAACAGATCCATGCTGCTACTTCCAAACTTCACTTTAATGCTACTGCTAAGCCAAAAGATCTTCCTTAACCAAAAGCTCCTGAAACTAAAAATTATCATCCAATTCCACCAAAAATCCTTCAGACGAGTCGACATCTTCTCAAGAAACTCGGCTCCAAACCAATCACCAACCACTTATCTTCTTAAGAAAACAATTGAGACCATATCCGAAATGAGGTAACTCATCGACCTTGGTCTCCTACTTCAATAAAGATAAGACACCCATACTTGAGATCCAGAGAATCTCTAAACATCCTAATCTTCCCTGCAGTAGACATCATAGTTCCTTCAATACCATCCAAATCTGGCTCTAAAAGAAACATCTTCAGAACCATCTATGGAAACTGCATCTCATCACACAGCTATTCTTACCTGAAGTCACCAAGATACCCTCACTTGCTTCTCCCCGGCTGATAGATTCAACTCTTAGAAATCCCGCTCACTTGAGAGCAAATCAACCTCACACTTCAAGAATATACTCTAATCCTTGAAAATACTTCCTTTAGGATAAATGAAATCCTTTCACCAATCTACAAAGCTTATTCGAGACGGTATTAGATCTACAATCTCGACAAACTCACCTCCAACCACGACATATGAGCCTCAACCAATAGTGGTAGTCGTGTTACACACACCCCTACCGTATCTACCTCTATAGCCTATTTGGAAAATCCGAACAGATCACCCAACAGATTAGGTAGATATATAAATAAATATATATATATATATATATAAATTACAAGTACGCTCTCTCAAGATAGACACCACTCCAGAGCCTAGGTATTCACTCAACCTAATGCTCTGATACCAACTGTAGCGGACCGACTTTCTATCACCAAAAAATCGCATCACTAATTAAGAAAGAAAGGGATAGAAGAAGAAAAGAAAAGAAGAAAGAAAACAGCACATCAGAATCTCACAGCGGAACGATTGAAATATAATATAGAACATATACATAGTATCATATACATCAGAGTACACAACTAAACATCTCAATTTAGACAGTTATAACATTTCTGTCTGATACAATACAAGACATCAACACAGAATAACAATACAGCGGAAACTCTAACTATATATCTACACGCTGAAGCCTCCTGCTCCAAAGCTCCTCCAGATTTCGTCAAGGATAACCTGAATCACTTGACTACTCATATATAATATAAGTACCCAAGAGTTTAATAAAACAGAAAATAAACACTCGGGTCAGACAGGGGTCTGGTGTGAGTAAACAGTTTAAGATTGCTTAACTTTAGACAAACCTTTGAAAAGAAAAGGTATCACGTAAGACTTCCCACACATAAACATGGAAAAGTTTTTACCTTACGCTAACCAAAACATTTGATAGGAAATCCAGTGATATTATAATAGTGTCTAGGGTTCTCAAGTAAATATGAAATAGCCGAAATTGTTACATCTATTAAATTCCATCTACTAGCCACAAAAGTGGGTAATACAAACAAAACCGTAGGGTCTCGTAGGAAGAATGGGTTTCCATCAATGGCAGGGCTACTGGGGTACCGCCCGTCACAGTACGTGGCCTAGATCACCGTACCGAGGAGTACGCCCGCTCCCCTGTAACACAAGGCCGGGACCATTCCTTACTGAACAGTCCCGAACAAGACCACCCCGCAGTTAGCTGCAGTTCCAACCGCCCACAAAGCCGAAATAAAAAGGGACATCTAGACAGGGATGTATCTCGCTCTCCAGTGGGAGCTACCCACGAAGCCTTGCTGCACCTCCCCTGTTTTAGCCATTCCCGGTTGATGAGGCTTGAGGCTGCGATTACCTTTATAGGACACATCTATCTTAGAATGCTCATCGTCCACCTGACGATGTTATGAAAGCATTCAATCCATACAAGTCCGTTCTGGGTTCGAACGAAACCGAAGGCACTATCTCGTTGCACTCATTTTGGAATCACCTTCAGAGTCAACGACCATAGCCCTTGCACTCTGAATCACCATCTCGAAACTATAAGCACTATTCCGTCAAACTCATTACGGAATCATCTACAGAGTTATACTGACATATAGCCCTTACACCTTGAGTCTTCACTTGCTCCACTTGGATTCACGACCTAACGTTTAATTGGAATCGATGTGGTTTTCGGATATCCAAATATGGAAATCCGATCCCGGTCTCATCGAAACCAAACGCCATTTTAATGTCCAAGTTATACTTAAGGGATTTAAACAATAGATATTTAGAAATATCACTTAACATAAATGGATGTATTCACAACACAGATAGATAATCATCTATTATCACATGCATCCATACATATCACAAAGCAGCGTATAAATCACATCTCAGATATAACATATTCACATCATCACATATCAACCAATGTCATCCAATAACATCCAATATCATTAACTCGTTCAATGATACTTATCATCCAATCAGTAATCACTCATACACAAGGTTGATCGAACTTAAATAATTTAATTATCCTTAATTAAATTGATCCTTACTTAATCACTTGGATTTATCATCAATCCAACTTCTTATTCATTAATTAATTACAAATTAACTAATTAACTAACATCACCTAATTATCCACATCAATTAATCTTCCTTGATTAATTATCTCTTAATTACTTTAAGTGATTATTCATTAATTACAATATTAATTAATCATCTTGATTAATTACTTTCTTAATTATACCAAGTAATTATCTCTTAATTACCCTTTTTAAATTAATCATATTTGATTAATTATTCTTTAGTTATCCTGATAATTATACCTTAATTATCCTTTAGTTAATTACACTTGATCAATCACTTTTAATTAATCACACTTGATTAATTACTTTTGATTAAAACTACTAGATTAATTACTTTTAATTAATCATGTTTAATTAATTACTTTTAATTAATCACCTTTGATTAGTTACTTTAATTACATTTAGTAATTAAAACTTAATTATAAATTAATTATCCTTAAATTATTAATTAACAATTAATTAATTATTTCCATTAAGTAATGATTACTTCATTAATTATAATCTTAATTAATTACTTAACAAGTAATTAATCATATAATAATTACTCTTAATCCTTTTATTAATTAATCATTAATCAAATAATTTAAACCTTTAACTAATTATTAATTAATTCTTTAATTAATAACTCAAGTGATTAATTCTTAATCATATTTACTTAATTACTTTTAATAAAGTAATTAGCTTTTACTTTATAACTTCTAGTAATTAACCATTTAATTACTTAATTACTTCATCAAGTAATTATATTAAATTGGCCCATAAGTGATTATTTTAATTAATCACAAATTAATTATTTAATTAATTATTTAACTTAATCATTTAAAATTAATTAGATGATTCTTAACTTCTTATATTATAAAGATTCTTAATTAAGAAATTCATTTTCTAAATTAAATCATTTATATTAACCAAAATTCTTTGATTATTAATGAAAATTTAATTATCTAAATTATTTTTCCAAACTTATTTAGCTTTATTTAAATCAAAATTCTAATTTCACATAAAATAAATCTTTATTAAACTGATACCCAAATTCTGATCATTTCACTTTATTTTGAAATAAAGTATAACATTTAGAAATCAATTTATAGTCAAACATTTTTTTAAAAAATTACTTTTAAATCTTTAAGACTTTTCCCAAAGTTATTTAATAAAACTTATATTAATTTATTTCAAAATTCACTTATTTTATATTAAAACTTCCATAATTTAATATATAATTTGTTTAAAACCATAACTTGAAACAATTTAGTTTCAAAAATCAAAATTTCTTTGTTCAAGCCTTTAAAAACTTTACTGACAAAACCCAAAACTTGCTTGACCCAAAAACCCGAGCAAACCCCTACCCAAACCCGAGTAACACTCTCGTTTACCCCGAGTTCCTCTAACCTTACCTTGCTTCGAGCCAGAACGACATATACACGATGTAAGCTTCGAGTTCCCTCCCCTCTTCTTCACAGAACCCAAAACCAAAACATGGCACCGTGCACGTTAACGTGCACAGCGCCGATGGACGCTGGCGAACTCCACGCCGACCACCCACACGTCACACTCAACCCCTTCTATCCATCGCGCCATCCAGAAAATCAAACTTCGATCAAAATCAAAATTTCGATCCTCACCTAAAAATTGTCTGAAGCACTCCTTGCAAAACAGTTCGCCGCCGACGTTCCTTGCCATGCGACGTCACGCCCTTCTCCCCAAAACCTCATCGCGACCTCCAGTACCTACAGTAACCCACGCGACAACTCCGGTTATCTCTTGGCGCCGAAAATCCCACTCGAACTACAGAGCAAAACTCAGTGCATTAAACCCTACTCGATCGATTCATGGTCAACTCGATCAATAATAAATTCCAATTGTATTTTCGCATGATCCCTGTTGCCCCCTCCACCTTCATGATCAACGACGAGGTCCAATTCGTCGTGGTTTGCCGTAAATCGATCAAAATGCCCAAAACCAATAACCCGTGATTTCTTCCCAAATATCAATCAAAAAATCATGATTCAAACCTTAAAAATCATTATTTCCCATTTGTATTCCAAATATAATATCAAAACTTAAATTTGAATACAAAAGTTTTTGACCCAAATTAAAGGTTTACTGTAAATTTTCAAAATTTACCACAAATTATTCCATTTAAAAGCTTGCAATTATTTTTAGATGATAGCCTACTTGATTTCAATCAACATCTATTTATAATTCAAAGTCTAATTCAAATTTAAAACTAAGTTATTGAATTTATTATAGAAATCTGAAACAGTTTTATGAACACAGTAACATTTTTATTTCTGTACAGGCATTTCCAATGAAGAGCAATAAACATGCATCCATATAATTCAAGCAATTGCAGATAACATCATGTTATTTATTTACAAGATCAGGTGAAAACCAGAATTAAAACTATTTTTAAAAGTTCCATTTACTCACCTTGACAAAACAGAAGACAGTGTTGTTTTCCAGGCCTTTGAAACTTCACTTTGCATGTTTAAATCAAATCTTTTGCTGTTGAATCTGAATTGTTTATTGAAGTTTACATATGAATGCTTGATTGAATCTGAAATCTTGTTTCAGGTGTTTAAAATTTCCAGCTTGCATGCTAATTTAGTTTCCAGGTCAATTCTTTGTTCTTGAATTTCCAGATTAACGTCTTGTTTACAGTTGTCTTTACAGATTCTAACTTCTTCCATTTTTTTTTTGATTTACATCTTTTTTTTTTAGAATGAACAAAATATTTTGCTGAAGAATGTTTCTTTTTATCTTATTTTTATTTCTTTCAGATTTTAAAATTAAAGAGAATTGACACTTGTTTCATTAATACTCTAGTTTGCTTACACCTAAGCTCAAAGATTTACAAGTGTTGTTATGTGTTATTTAATATTCACAAATGTTATTCTCTAATGTTCATAAATGTTATTTTCCCTTTTATAATTTATTTTAAGCCTTGCATGAAATGTGTATATGTATGTATTGTATTTTAATGCTTAATTATTGATTTTATTATGTAATATTTATATGATTGTAAAATGTTTTTATCTTATATAAACAAGCTTTTAGATCTTTAATAAATATTCATGTGAATTCAAGTAACTTATATTTCGATTTATTTTATATAATATATGTTTATAAACTTGAGAAATTGAGTTTAACTCTTATATAAAAATTTTAAAACAATTTATCTTATGTTAAAATTAAAATTGAAAGACTATTAAAAGAAATGAACTTTTAATTTAAATCTTATTTAAACAAAAGCTTAAAGTACATATTTATAATAAATAAGGAATTAACTTTGTTATTTAAAATTTAAATTTCAAATATCATTTCAAAAATATTAAATCAAATTATCCTTCAAATTTCAAAACTATATGCATATATATCTATAGTATAGTTTAGAAATACTTATTAAATTTAAATTAATAAAATTCCTATTTCAAACATATATATACAAATATATATACACATTTCAAATAGAAAAGCAATTTATCATTATATTTGAAAATTACTGTATTAAATTTTAAAACAAATCTCAAATCACAATATATACATTCATATATATTACAATTTGAATATAAAGTTTTATTACATTAAAAACTTCTTATTTACCAAAATAAATATTTCCAAATTAAAATATTATAAATTTTCAAAAGAATTAATCTTGCCTATTTATATTGTTAAGAAAAATGTTTATAGATATTAACAAATTATTATCATTAACCTTTAAAATAAATTTAACTTGTCAATTTATAATGTAAAATGATCAAATCAATTTAATTATTAACAAAGATTATTAAATTGATATTGCTCAAAATTCCGGGTCGTTACATTTGAATTGAGTGATGTTTTTAATTTTGAAAAGACGAAGATGTTGATTTTCTTATTCTCTGGTTAGCTAAGTTTTACTGAACGAACTAAATAGCAAGATCTGTACATATATATAGAAGAGAACACAGGGTGTATAAAGGTAGGTATTAACAAGTTAAGTTGTTTTCTTCTTTTGTTTTGGTTTGCTAAGATTTTTATTACTGAAAAGTAAAGATTTGTAAATATTTTGAATAGACTTAGGCTGAGATGATGGCATTTAATGCCTTGGTTTCCAATTATGTTTACATACTTATTATTATTATTATTATTATTATTATTATTATTATTATTATTTTGTTTTATTTTATGAACATAGATATTATGTATGTAAACATTTTGTCTTCTTGCATTGCAACCATAAACATATAGGTTTTTTCAGGTTTTAGTTTATACACTTGTTTTTATTAACTTCTAATTTGAATAATTCATATACATGTTTGTTTGGTATTATTTTATACCTTGTGCTTATTTTATTTTATACCTTGTTCTTACAATTTTTAAACTTATTTTGCAAGCCTACCTTAACTACTTAATCCTTATTTTATTTTTATTTCTATTTGTATTTTAACTATCAACATTTAAATTATATTCATATGGTTTACTTATATTTTATACTTATATTTTATATTGATAGAATTTGATTCTATTTCAAACATTATCGTCTATATTGCATTTATATATATATATATATATATATATATATATGTTTACCAAATGTTAACAAGGTAAAGTATTTTAATTCAATTATATAAGATAGATTTTATTTTAAATATTTTTAAGAGATTTTATTTTAAATTTTCAAATCAAATTTTCCTTTTCAAAATACAAATCCATATAAACAAATGGCAAATATTCCAAAATGACTATTCATTTTAAAATAATAAGTTTACATTTTATTTAATTGGATTAAATATTTATTAAAATAATGTTGCCAAAATACCGGGTCGTCACATTCCTCCCCCCTTTGAATCTTTTCGTCCTCGAAGAGGAACGAAGTCAGATTTATTAAAATGCTTAAAATCGGATAAATTTTCTTTGATCATTTTTAAACTACTTTAAGAATCTATATAAAAATTTTAAAATAGTTTTTATAAAAATACTTTTATAACTCGATGTTTCAACAAGTCCATCCTTGTTCTCACAGAAATTCGGTTATACGTTGATCAGGCGTACGACTGAAAATCTATAAGTGCTTGGCAGACTCGTTTCCAACACCCAGTGAAAATATTTTGAAATTTTTTTTTATTGAAAATATAGAAAACAATTTTTGAAAATAGAGGAAATATTTTTGGTGAGAATGCTCATGAAATCATCACTTCCATCCATGGTCGCAATTACATCCTAGGTTACATTGCCATCGCAGCAAGAGTCCATGTAACTGTAGACACTCCACGCCCCTCGATTACGCCATGGAACCCATAACAGATCGCAGTTACATTCCAGGGTTACGTTGCCATCGCAGCAAAAGTCCATGTAACTATAGGCATCAGCGCCCCTCGATTTTCGCTGTCAAAATGAAACTTCTCCACTCCTACATAGGTCGCAGTCTACCGATATAAAATCAAACGCAGACTGTTGGCTCTCAGCGGCACACACGACTTTCGCTATGTTACCATAGGTCGCAGTCTACCGATATAAAATCAAACGTAGACTGTTGGCTCTCAGCGGCACACACGACTTTCGCTATGGTACACACTACTCATAATCCTCAGGAACTAGTTTTGTCCAGACTCCTCACAGGATCAACTTTAGAACACCCCCTTGGGGCTCAAGGCAGCACCACCCGGTGGCACTCCTGAGAAGTTCATTTCAAGGGAGCGCATTTTTCCCCAGAGCCATCATCAAAACACTTTATACTATACACATATAGTATCTTTCAAATAATACACCTAGTATGATCTCATATAAATCTCCTTTACACAAAACGATTATCCCAAAATCGATAATTTTCAAACTAGGCTTTCCAAATTCCAATATTGATTTTACCCAAAAATCAAAAGCCTTTCCAAATCCAAAGGTTCCCAAAACCTTTTTCCAAAATCCTCATAAGATCCTATATATATATATACATAAATAATTATAATTTTTTAAAAACTTTGGATCATTTCAGTCTTGTATAAAATTCCTTTTATACTTCAAAACACCTTCAAAATCCTTTCCTTCCGTCAATAGATACAACAAGGGGAGATTTATCTTATATATAACAAAGATACATAACTTTGTTTATTCAAAATCAAATATTCCAATTTGATTACTCTTTACAAAACCATTTATCATCACTTACTTCCATAAGGTAAATTTCTATTATAGAAATATCCAATTTTTATTTTACTTTATCATATATTTCACAAAATATACCTTTCATTTCAAAAACCTTTTCACATTTCTTATCCACAAATTTCCACTATCAATTTTATTCAAATCTGTACGATGTACACATATCATCCGTACGCTATACCAATCAGATCGCTTGCTCGATCATAAATTTCACTTTCGAGCTAGTATCGTCCACCCGACTTCCTAGTGCGGACTCAGATCTGGTTTCTTGATCAGAAACCGTCGTTCTCCTTGCATAGCTATAACTATGATAGAGAATATTCAAAACCAATCAACAATCCATATTCAGGTTCGCCATCAAAAATCGAGTGAAAAATCCCGACTCGGATCGATAAACTATCCCGAAATTCTGTGCTCGAATCTGGATCAAATCACTATGCGAATAGAATAATATACGTACATCCTATGAATTTAACTTCATTGATTATTAGCCAAATCAATTCCCTTTCTATTCACATTCATTTAGATTCTACCCACTTACTCACATTTGCTTTAATCCCCATTTGGATTATTACTTCAATTCTTATCTTAGTTGAGTATTTAATCAATAACATTTTAAACTCTGACCAGTTTATATTGAGAAAATAGCTTGAAAATTTTAAAAATAGACAAGTAGTTGAAAAATAGTAATTAGTTTGTAAAATGACTGAAAAATAGTTAAGTAATTGTAAAATAGTTGAAAAATAGTCAAATAGTTATAGAAATTTTAAATAATTGCAAAATAGTTGTAAAATAGTAATTAATTTGTGAAATAGTTGAAAAATAGAAATTAGTTTATAAAACAGTTGGAAATTGTTAAACAGTTCCAAAAATAATTGTAAAACAAGTTTAAGATAGTTTGGCTTTAAAAAGAAAGGTTGTATATATAATAAATAGCTTGGAAAAATAGATTTATATTAAAACAATTCATATTGAAAATAGTCCAGAGTCAAAACTGTTCACTTTCCCAACAATTCAATTTAAATTTCCACTTCCATTTAATTGACACAATTCCAATTTGAAGAACTTCAATTCCCATCGAAATTTATTTAACCCCAATTCAAATTAAATCAACCTTGATTCTTTCCCAATCCAAATCAGATTCCATTTGATTTTAATCCTGTTCAACTTTAACTATAATTTCCAATTATTCCAATCAATTTGGACTAACATCAATTGAACCCACTTCAACTTCAAATCATTTCAATTTCTATGAATTAGTCCTAATTCCCATTTGAACTTGAACTCATTAAATCTTCGATTTTATTTCGAATTAATCCAATTCAAATTTTCCATTTGAATTTTTATACTTATCCATCTTCAATTTCAAACAAAATTCAATTTGAACTAATGAAATTTAAATCTCAATTTTAACCCATCTCGAATTATATAAATTCGATTTAAATTCCCAAATGTTGGTTCAACCCCTTAAATCAAATTTACCTTTATTTTTACATCAATAACCCAAATCTTTAAACAAATTTAATTTTGAGTCAAATTCTCAAAATTCCATTTTTAAATTATCTTTACTTAACTTTTTCCAAAGTTCAAATAAGAGTTCAAATAAGAGTTCAAAACAATTTTATCTTAAAAATTAATTTATTACTCAATTTTATCTTCCAGTTTGAAACCAGTTCTTTAAAAAGTTTAATTTACAAATGCCATTATTCAAATTTTCAGTTCAGAGTAATCCCTTATCCTTAATTTCAGATTAAAGTTAGATTTTCCTTTTATCTCAATAATGGATATATTACCACACTTCATTTCTCATTCATTTAAACAAATCCTGTCCATAATTTAAAGATTGTTAACAACAATAGGATGATATCATCTAATTTATTTAAAAAGACATCCATCCATTTTCAATTTCTAGATCTCAAACCCGTTTTGGGATCACACAAATTCCCAATTCAAATTAACCATTTGACTTCCCAAGTTAAATTTCCAATTTCATCTTGAAATTTCTAATTTAGGTTGCTTATTAAATTATCTAACTTTCCCAAAGTTAAATTCAATTTACTTAATTCGGTCAATTTACACGATTTGAATTCCCATTCAAATTTTAAACTTCAGATTAAAATTTTTATAAGTTCGAAGACTTATCACCTTGGGTATCACATCTCATTCCAAATTTAAAACTCACCCTTAGTGTTTATTTCATACTTATTTCCTTACACACCCGGTTACTTTTAAATTTTAAACCACCTTTGGTTTTAAATTCAAATCAAATTTTCAAACAGCCCATTGTTTGCAACTAGTCTCTTTTATTCAAATAATACTTATTTATTATTTCTTTTAGCACTTTGAAACAATTTTCAAATTTCCGGACCTAGATTTAAAATTTCACAATTTAGGTATTTTCAATTTCAATTTATAGGTCATACTTTACCTAAATGTTTACTTCTTTAAAACATTTCATTTTGCTTACTCATTAATACACATCTTATTATTAAACACACAACAATCATTTATGATAATAACCAAGATTATCATATCTGAAAACCGATTCATTTTTTTTTCTGAAACATTTCCCCAAATTCAAGATTTAATTTCGGTTTGAATCCATTTCAAACTTACCTTTATTTAATTTCAATTTGGTTGTATCTCTATTACGTCTTACTTTAATTCCAATAATTTAACAACCAATTACCTTAACATTTATTGATTAAGAAATATTGCTTTATATATATCAAAATATATTTTTATATAAAATCATTTAGAACCTTTATATATAGAAAATAACAAGTACGCGCTCGTATATGTATGTATGTATGTATATATATATATATATATATATATATATATATATATACACACACTCAACTCATTCTAGGGTACCATTGACCCTATCCTTAATGAGTAATCCCAACAGAGCCAAGGTTCTCGCTTAACCTTCAGCTCTGATACCAACTGTAACGACCCAAATTTTCAAACCCGAAAATTCCAGATAGTTACGAAAAAGAAGAAAGAGATAGAAGAAGAACAGAAACATCAACCCCTCACATTCGCAGCGGATCAAAATATAATATCAAATAATAACCGTTTACAAAAGAATACTATATATGTCAATTACATTTTAATACATCAGAGTTACACATATATACAGACACTGGATATACACAATTATCATGTCTCATATATTCAGCAATATAATACATCGAAAACACTCCATACGTTCTTGTCACCCAGCTCGCCTTATGAGCTCCAGAACGTCCTTACCTGAAATCTGTAATACTCGGTCTGACCCAAGCATTACATCAAAGTAACACCCAGGTCAGGCTGGAAACCAGCGTGAGTAAACTCATCTAACAAAAAGTACTAGTATAAAAGGCTTACTTAAAACCCGGGGGTATCTCGTCTTAATTTACAAATTCAAAATTTGCTATAGACATTGCTTATTTTACTCATCAATTTCTAAGTACCAAAACTTAGATCAAATGGTTCACTTCACTCAACTCGTTCTATTCCAGCCTATTGATTTCACATATTAAGTCTATATAAAATCGAAGTGGTTTCGAGTATTAACTAATATCCGACGCTGGTCTCTTCAAATTCAGTTCATCTTAACACATGTTATTCAAGGGAAATGCAATTCAACTTTAAATAAAAGATGTCACCCCTTTTTACCCAGCAATTCATCATTGATAGGTAACCATATTATCATTTTCCACCCAACACATCATATCAAGAACCATTTCATATAAGAGGAATCAATCAATTCAGGGAATTTAATCATCATTTAATCATACATAAGTAAGATAAATCAATCACACCATCTCGAGTAAATCTAACTAACCAAAATTGAATTAAATCAATTACCTTTAAGTCCTGCTTATTAATTAATTACAACCCAATTGATTTGCCATCCCATAATCATTCATCTTAGTTAATCTTCCTTGATTAATTATTCTTTAATTACATTAAGATTATTATCATTATCTAATTACTTCCATTAAGTAATTATACTTAACCAATTTCCATGAATGATTATCCTTAATTAATTAATTGAACTTAATTAATTGTATAATAAACTTAAGTTAACGTCCTTCATTAACAATTCTTTAATTACTTCTCTACAGTGATTAAATTTAGATTAACCATTATTAATTACAAATTAACTATTCTCGATTAATTAATCTTAAACCTGAATTGATTTACTTAAATTCTTAATTATTAAATTAATTAATTATCCATTTTAATTACCTGAATAATTTAATAAATCTCAAATCCTACTTAATGTTAAGATAAATCTTATTCTTACTTATGATTGAAATATCATTAACAAGTATTAAAAACAATTATGAATTATTCACAAATCTGTAGTCATCTTATGATACCACAATGTCACAAATTCCAAAATCGATAATCTCCTCTTCATTATCTTTAAGTCAATTAATTAATCTAAATTAATTATCAATTAATGACTTTATTTATTAATCAATAAAACTTAATTACTCATTTATTAACCACTAATTACTTAATTAATTAATTCTTAATTAAATTACTTAAATTAATTAACTACTAATCATACATTAATTAACTTTAAGTAGTTAATTACAAATTTATTTATCACTTTATCATTAGTTAACCAATCTTTAATTACAATTATAATTGAATTATTCTTACTTACTTTTCAAAATAATTAATTGATGTTTATTATTCATCTTAATTAACATTTTAAAAGAAATCTTCTTTAAACTTTGGAAATCAAATTATTATTAACTACAAACTTAAAATGTTAATTAATTTTATACTTAACTTAAATTAATTACTTAATTAAAATAATAATTAAGAGTTAAACCATTGTTAAGCATTAATTAAAACTTGTATTAAGTTTTTAACTTAAATTGTTAAACATTTATTAAATTTACAATGCTTAAAATCCTGTTGAAACACAAATTGCTTAACTATATTTCTTTTATTTTTATACCGCAGTTCTGAAATTAAAACCACACGAGACTCTCCTGTGTTTACTCGAGTATCACTTCGAGTTCTTCACCGTTACATCCGTATGCATTTTCTTCTTCTTATTCTTTTTATTTTTTTTATTTCCAGTAAGTTTTAGTTTAACATAAGTATGGATTTAAGCTTCAGAAATCCTCTCGTGCGCTCGAACACAAACCCGAAGCAACGATCCCCTTAACTCGAGTAACGACTCGAGACGCTTACCCCACATCGACACTGACACCAACCACTTCGCTGTACACATGCAAGGCGATGCCACTTAGCTCCAGCGAACCCCACGACCACCGGCAAGTCACAAAACCCCCAAACACTCGAAATCCAAATTTGACTCGTCCCCGAAAATATCAAATCGAAAAATAGCACTTTTGCTCGAAGCCTGAAGCTTAACCCAACGACATAACCACCTCGCCACCGCCGCACAGACCACCGGAGTCGCCCATATTTCGTCCACACCACGACAACACACTACCCTTCCATTCTCCAAAGTCTCGTGACACTCGATCACGTATAGGCGACGTACATGCTTTGTTACAGACATGACAAAAAACTTTAAACAAAACCCTAGAATGCTCTCGTGTCTTTAATTTATGCAATGGAAAAATCCTCTGATAATTTTCTCAAAATGAATGATGTTTATACTTGCTTCAATCCAAATTTCAACATTTAAAATTGATTCAATTCCCAGGAATTTGTAAAAATGCCATTTTTGTTCAAATACAAACCGCTCTTCGAATATGAAACTAAAAATCTTCATTTTTGTTTTAAAAATCATAACTTGCAGTAAGAATTCAAGTTATAAACTTGAATTAGCTTTTTATAACAATTGAATTTATCAAATTATTATTTGATTTCCTGTAAAACAAGTTACAGTGGTATATTTTACAAACATAGTTTTAAATCAGCTTTTAAAAATCTTAATTTAAGTTTAAACATTTTGATTCGGTTGAAAACTTAAAGCTTAACAATGTTTTGGTGAGAATAATTTGAGTTTGAACAGAAATATGAATCCTGTAACAAATAACAGAAAACTACAAAGCAACCCAAAATTTTATTCAAACTGAAGCATATATAAACTATATTATTAATGAATCATGAACTGTTTTTAATTAACTTAAAACTTTAAAAATTATGTTTACTCACTTGCAAGGGTTGTTGAACAAAGAACACTTCCTATATTAGAAAACTGCAGTTTGGATCTGCTCTGGGTTCTTCCTGTTCTTGTTTGAATTGAGTGATGTTTTTAATTTTGAAAAGATGAAGTGTTGATTTTCTTATTCTCTGGTTAGCTAAGTTTTACTGAACGAACTAAATAGCAAGATCTATACATATATATAGAAGAGAACACAGGGTGTATAAAGGAAGGTATTAACTAATTAAGTTGTTTTCTTTTTTTGTTTCGGTTTGCTCAAATTTTTATTACTGAAAAGTAAAGATTTGTAAATATTTTGAATGGACTTATATTAGGCTGAGATGATGGCATTTAATGCCTTGGTTTCCAATTGTGTTTACATACTTATTATTATTATTATTATTTTGTTTTATTTTATGAACATAGATATTATGTATGTAAACATTTTGTCTTCTTGCATTACAACCATAAACATATAGGTTTTTTCAGGTTTTAGTTTACACACTTGTTTTTATTAACTTCTAATTTGAATAATTCATATACATGTTTGTCTGGTATTATTTTATACCTTGTGCTTATTTTATTTTATACCTTGTTCTTACAATTTTTAAACTTATGTTGCAAGCATACCTTAACTACTTAATCCTTGTTTTATTTTTATTTCTATTTGTATTTTAACTATCAACATTTAAATTATATTCATATGGTTTACTTATATTTTGTACTTATATTTTATATTGATAGAATTTGATTCTATTTCAAACATTATAATCTATATTGCATTTATAAATATATATATATATATATATGTTTGCCAAATGTTAACAAGGTAAAGTATTTTAATTCAATTACATAAGATAGATTTTATTTTAAATATTTTTAAGAGATTTTATTTTAAATTTTCAAATCAAATTTTCCTTTTCAAAATACAAATCCATATAAACAAATGGCAAATATTCCAAAATTACTATTCGTTTTAAAATAATAAGTTTACATTTTATTTAATTGGATTTAATATTTGTTAAAATAATGTTGCCAAAATACCGGGTCGTCACAATTATAGTTAAATTTTATATATATTATTCTCTATATTTACTTATGAATTTTAACTATAGTCAAGTATATTAGAAAAGTTAAAATAGTTTTAATATAAGATAAAGGTTATTTTCAAAGAAAATCAAATCATCAAAAATTGCTTTGGGATGTCGACATGCCTATGGTGACCATGTCAACATGGTGCCAGTTGAGTTCAAAATTTAAATTTTAAAAGAGGTGTCTATTCGCCATGACTCTTCATGAATGGACATGGCTGTTGTTCTTCTATAAATAGGGGTTAGTTTTAACGAATTTTAGATCAGATTTTCTGGTTTTTCACTCCTCTTCTTCTTCCACATTTCTAAATACATACTCTTACCATTACTCTACCGAAATCAATATTGAATCATACTCGATTACTTCTAGTTTGATTCTCTATCACTATCTCAACAAGGTTCTCGGTGCTATTCAGAGTTGTAGACTTCTTTGTAATCTGTTAAGCGAGAAAAGGTGTGATTGTGGCCTTGAAAATCAATTAAGCGAGAAAAGGTGTGATTGTAGCCTTGGTAAATCAATTGGGTAAACTTGTGGCCCGGCAATCAAGTATCTCTACCCAGAGGATTGAAATTCTGGAGGGTGTACCTCGTAGCCTTGAAATCGAGGGTGTAATTGTACAATTGCTTTTGCAAGGAAATCCGTACTTGTGTTGCGGGACTGGATCTAGGGTAACTTCGAACCAGTGTAAAATCCGACGTGTTCTTTCCTTTACTGCTTTTTTTTATTTCTGCATCTGTGTTTGTTTCTGTGATTATCCCTGTATCGGTAGATTACATACATCTATGTCTAAATTAACATAAACTCAAAAAGATTTAGTAATTCTTTATAAACATTATTCACCCCCCTCTTGTGTTAATCCTAGCCTTAAGATCCGTAATCCGCATTTCTTTCACACACCACGCCTTTTAATGTGTCCTTTTGGGCATATTAAGGTGTGTGGGGTGTTTCACTTGGTATCAGAGCCTAAGGTTACAGGATTTCAAAAAAAATTAAAAAGTAAAGTATTTTTTCAAAATAACTTGTTTTAAAAGTATAAAAGAATTTTTATCAAAAATCTCCTTATAAGTCCAGTTCAATTTCCCTTGACTCTTTCCTAAACTGCCTTTTTCTTTTCGTAGAATGGTCGATGCCCTGAACCTTACAGAGGACAATTCAGTCCCAACCCGGTTTCATAGGTACTTACAAGCCACGACTCTAGAGGTGCACGGGCCTATGCCCAATCCTGCACCAGCGAGTGCGAATCCCATCAACACGCCTGCCGCCATCAATTTCTCTCAGATTTGTAAAGATTTTGCGAGTTTGGACGGGAAGACTTTTTATGGCAAGGAGACTTTTGTGGATGCGAGAGCATAGCTTAGGGACACAGAGAAGACTTTTGGTCTTTTGGGATTGGATGGAAAACAGCGAGTTCAGCCGGCCGCTTGGCAACTGAAGGAGGAGGCATCTTATTGTGGGAGGAGATTGAGTTAGAGAAAAGGAATATTTCTTGGGATGGATTCAGGGAGTGATTCGATAGGAAGTTTCTATCTCAGGCACTGGAGAGTGTTCAGTTGGAGAGGTTTGTCAATTTAAAGCAAGGGAGTTTGTCTATTAAGGAATACATCAATCAATTCAATGAGCTGTCGCTGTTTGGTATGGATTTGGTGAACACCCAACATAAGAAAGCTATGAAGTTTATGTAGGGATTGAATCAACCCCTTCGGGGATTATTGCTGACTCATGTACCAATGGGAGCTACTTATGAGTCTTTGGTCGAGATGGCGCTTATGTCGGGTACGGTCAAGGAGGGAGAGTCTAAAGAAGTGGATAAGTTAGAAAGTCCAAAGAAGAAGTGGTGGGAAAAGAATAAGAAGAAGAAGAAAGGTGATGGTCCTCAGAAGCAGATTATGAAAGGAATAAAGTGTCGTGGTTGTGGGAAGGTTGGACATATGGTCAAAAGATTGCTGGAAGGAGAAGATGAAGGGTAAGCGCTTTACTTGCGGGCGGCCCGGTCATATGAGTAGTAGTTGTCCCCTGGGAGCGAGTGCACTTGCTGCACAGATTCAGGCATTAGACACAACACCTTCTGGTAGCATTCCAGATAGAGGTAGGAAAGTCACAATTGAAGGTTTTATTTTTATATTGTATTTTCCCATTCGGACTTTATTTGATTCTAGAGCATCACATCTTTTATCTCTAGCTCTCTAGTAGATTGTTTACACTTGGACATATCATTAGTAGTAGACCCCCATTATTATTTCAAATCCCATAGGAGGATCGGCACACATATCTATGGTTTGTAGGGGTTTGAAAATCTTTATCCTAGGTGTAGAATTTGACTACGACGCCTATGTTATCGGATTCTCAGGGTATGGGATGATCTTAAGGATGGATTGTCTATCCACGTATGGAGCTATCTTAGACTGCGAGAGGAGAGTCGATAGACTTGAGACTTGCAGTAGTAGGACTCTAGAGGTATCTTGCGACCCGCAAGGGTCAGACATGTTGAGTTTTCTCTATTCATCGATTCACTATCATCAGCGTTGCATTCGGTTCCTGTCGTCGGAGATTTTGTAGACGTCTTTGAGGAGGTTAGGGGACTACCCCCTAAGAGAGAGATTGACTTCAAGATTTATTTGATCGAGAATGCTAAGCTAGTAGCGATACTTGTGAGGCACATGGCACCTAGGGAGAGGAAAGAATTGAGCAAGCAGATTCGTGAGCTTTTGGAGAAGGGGTTCATAAGAAGGAGCATATTGGAGTGGGGAGCGCCAGTCATCTTCGCCACTAAGGTGGGTGGTTCTCTCCGACTTTGCATGGACTGTAGAAAATAAGCTCACCAAGAAGAACCGATATCCACTCCCTAGGATTGATGATCTTTTTGACCAGTTGATAGGTTCTTTGGTTTTCACTCAGCTTGATTTAGCCACGGGATTCCATCAGCTTAGAGTCGCTGATGACAATATTGATAAGACTGCCTTTAGGACACGGATGGATTCTTCGAGTGGTTGGTTATTCCTTTTGGGCTAACCAATGCCCCGCCTATTTCTTTGATTTGATGAGCCGCATCTTTAGGGATGTCCTAAATAAGTTTGTGGTGGTATTCGTGGATTATATCTTGGTATTTTCCAAGAATATGGAGGAGGATGTTGTTCATTTGGGAGAAGTTCTTCGCACACTTCGTAGTCATCATTTAAGAGCTAAGTTTTCAAAGTGTCGTTTTTGGGGGGAGGAAGTTTGTTTCTTAGGGCATGTGGTCTCGAAGGAATGTTTGGCTATTTACCCCGCTAAGGTCATTGCAGTGAAGATTGAAAGGCCCCCAAGAATGTTACCGAGGTTGGGAGCTTCCTAGGTTTGGCAGGCTACTATTGGAAGTTCATTAGAGACTTTGACAAGATTTCGACGCCACTCACGCCCCTTACTAAGAAGAATAAAGCTTTCGTGTAGGACGTGGATTGTGAGGATTCCTTCACAAAGCTTAAGAGAGCCCTTACTAGTGCACCAGTATTAGTTTTACCCGACGGAGCTAAGCCTTTCACTGTATACAATGATGCATGCGGAATGGTTCTAGGAGCGGTGTTGATGCAAGAGGGGAGGGTAATGTGTTATGGTAGTAGGTTGTTGAGGACGCATAAGAAGAACTACCCTACCTATGATTTGGAGTTGGCTGCCATATTTTTTGCACTTAAGGGTTGGAGGCACTATTTGCTTGGAGTGAGGTCTGAGCTTTTTACTGACCATAAATCTTTGAAGTACCTATTCTCACAGAAGGACTTGAACTTGAGGAAATAGAGGTGGATGGAGTTTTCAAACTCGTTTGATTTTGAGATGGTTTATACCCTTAGCAAGGGAAATGTGGTTGCAGATGCATTGAGTAGAAAGAAATCAACCCTTAATCCTTTGTTCGTATAGTGGAAGAACTTGAAGTTTATTTCTACCTTTGATTTTAAGCCCTCTACGGACATTACTCCCAGATTGTTAACGACATTAGAGGTGAGGCCTGCCCTTATGGATCAGATTGGCTCGAGGCAACGGAGGATTCGAAGCTCATGGACATTTTAGGATTAGCCGAGGAGATGTCTCAAGACATCTCCAACGCTATGCCATTGACAGCAGAGGGTGGCTTAGGAGAGATGGGAGGCTATGTGTTCCACACGCCAGTGACTTATTAAGAGCAGTTTTGAAGGAGGTGCACCATTCTCGTATGACTATTCATCCAGGTGGTGATAAAATGTATCGGGATGTGAAGAGGGTGTTCTTTTGGGGTGGCATGAAGAAGGACGTAGCAGAATTCGTAGCTAAGTGTCTCATATGCCAAAGGGTAAAAGCAGAGTAGCAGAAGCTGGTGGATTACTTCAGCCCTTAGAAGTGCCGGAATGGAAGTGGGACAGTATTTCTATGGATTTCATTGATGGTCTACCCCATTCTAGGAAAGAGAACACTAGCATAGAGGTGATTGTTGATCGATTGACCAAGAGTGTTCACTTCATCCCAGTTAAGAGTAAGCATACAGCTTATTCGAGAGATAGTCCATCTGCATGGAGTTCCTTCTAGCGTTGTTGGTGATAGAGACCTCATTTTCACTAGTGAGTTTTGAAGAAGTTTACAGGAGGCGTTGGGGATGCAACTTAGGAGGAGTACGGCCTATCACCCTAAACTGATGGCCAAACGAATAGGGTAAATAGGGTGCTTGAGAATTTGCTGCAGATGTGCATTTTAGACTTTGGAGGTACTTGGGAGGTGCATCTTCCATTGGTTCTGTTCGCGTATAATAATAATTACCAAATAATTATAGGAATGGCACCATTTAAGGCTTTATATGGGAGACCTTACAAGTCCCTATCATGTTGGGTAGAGTCTATGGAGAAGTTATTACTTGGACCCGATATGGTTAAGGAAACCATTGAGAAGATGGATTTGATTCGGCAAAGGATGAAGACGGCTCAAGACAGACAGAAATCATTTGTAGACAAGCGGAGGAGAGACTTAGAATTTGAGGTTGGAGACTTAGTTTTTATCAAAGTGTCCCCGGTTAGGAAGGTGGTAAGATTCGGATCAAATGGAAAGTTAGCCCCTAGATTTGTTGGACCATTTTCTATCACACACAGAATTAGGAAGATGGCATACCAAGTAAGGCTACCTGATAGGCTCGCAAGAGTGATCGACGTTTTCCATGTTTCACGCTTGCAAAAGTGCCTACATGACTTAGCAGAGGTTGTGGAGCCTAGTCAGTTGGAGGAGGTGGAGGTAGAAAGGGAAGCTTTTGTTCGACATATCCCTATGAAGGTTGTTGGAAGAGACATCAAGCGACTAAAGAATAAGGAGTTTCCACTGGTGGAGGAACAATGGGGAGATGATGTTGTAGACGCCACTTGGAAAGCAGAAGAAAAGATTCGTACTTCCTATCCTCTTCTTTTTTATAGTAAGTTTTAGAATTCCTTTTTCCATCTTTAGATTTGAATAGGTTCTTTCCTTTATTATCCTTTGGGAGGGTAGAACTTAAGATTTAACCTATGGATGGTAGGATTTGATGCAAACATGGTAATAGAACATATTATGAATGATGTATGATAGTAGTGGCAAGTGTTTGCTAGTGGATGCTATGGACGCATATAGGTACACTAAGCACTATTATTCCTTAGGGATCGGCCTAACTAGGAGACTAGAGCATATGCATTTGGATGTGTGTACATTTTTATTTTATTTTCATGGCTTCTATAGATGGATGTTTATCACTTGATTGTTGCATTTGGGTGATGTTTGAGACATGATTGCATAAAAGGAGGTCGACTGAATTAGTAGACCGCCAAATCTTTTGCATTAGTTAGGAACATTCACACTACATTGATTGCATAAGTATCATAAATTGCATTAGAAAAACTTAAGGATAATGAATGAATGGTTGATGATTGAGTAGTTGGTTGTAGAATTGGATGAAAACATTTAGTACATTCTGATTTCGGGGACGAAATCCCTTAAGGAGGGGAGAATGTAACAACATGAAATTTAACCCATAATAATTAATTTGTTAATTAATTAAATAATAAAATACTTTGTGAAATTATCAGAATCAAGCCATGGAAGTTGCACGGTTGTGTCCGTGGTAATTTTCTGGTCAATTTCCATATATAGTACGTCAGAAACCAAGCTAATATGACCAAGTTATAAAATAAACTAAATAAGCAGAAATATATATATATATATATATATATAGGTCGACCGGCCGAGCGACCTAGAAAAGGGGGCGGTCGACCCACCTTGCCTATTGGCAAGTGAACGAACGTCCGTTCGTTCGAACGATTCGGTGACGAGTAAACACGTCATTTGCATCCTTTCCTTCAATCTGGTCCTTCCAGTTTCGCATCCGATGGCTCCTATTCAGCCTATGACGTGGTTGTATCTTATTCAATCTCCAAATCCAACGGTACTAGATCCACTTCTACACCTATAAATAGACCCCTAGACCTAACATTTTTTCTCGTTCTAGGTTTTCTCCAATTGAGTTTACCTTTCTAGGAAGGAACCTGAACGGAATAATTTTTCCAGAGGAGAAAATGGTTATAAATTAAATTATTTTACAACTTCAAGTGGATCCGGGAATACTAAAGGAAAAGCTTAGAATCGGAGGTGAGTGATTGTAATTATTTTAAAATTTCTTTAAGTAATTTAAAATAATAGTGTTTTCAATAGTTGTGGTTTTACTACGATTTTTGGAATGGTCTTTTCAGTAGTTTACTAACAGTTTTTAGAATTATTTTCAGTTTATTTCCTTTTAGCTTTTCTTTTCAGTAATTTTGGTTTATTTTGTTAAGCATGGCTTTTTATTAATTTATAGTTTATATACAGTATTTAAATTTATTTACTGTTATTTACATCTTTTTCAACGATTCGAATTTTATGCAAGCGTCTATTCTCTTCATCAACTTTTTTTCTTCGCGTATGGACTAGAATAAATTAAAAGCAAATTTGGATTATATAAGTTAGAATATTGAATAAAGAAATAAGATGCAAATTATAAAGACTGCAATGAATAATGGAATTGGACTGTAATAAATAATGGAATTGAACTTAAATTACGCCTAATTATAATTAAAATTGGACTAATCAAAGGTAATTGGCATAGTTATAAATTAGAATTGTAACAAATAGAGTAAAAGATGAAAGAAGCTTATTTTCACACTTAGACCTTGGGTTAAGTAATAAGCATGATTATAACGTAGGTTATAATAAGAAATGGAACAAAATGAGGCTTATTTTAAGACTAGGGATAAATTAATAAGCAAAGATATCATAAATTGTAAAGGCTTATTTAAAATAATTTATCTAAGTTAATAAGCAAAGATGAAAGTAGGACATGTACAAAATAGCATTACCTAGGGCACGCTTATGCTAAGAATGATAGTAATTGGTCAAATAGAAGTCCAAATCACGGGGGATTTGGATAAGAGGCGCAACTAGATATTGTTTGGATGAAGGGCCAGTACCAACAGCATTTCCCCTATAGATTCTATAGACACACGGTGAGCTCACGTTAGCCTGAAGTGGGATGAGGGGAACGCTTATGTTGGATTCTAAGGTAATAAGAAGACCCAATATGTGGAGCAAAAGGAAGCATGGGCATGGTGGCAGTTACGCGTGCGACTTCCATTCGGGTACTCGGTAATAGCTACGTGTTCCATGCGCTTAGTGTGGGTGTCTTCTGTAGACATCATTGCCTTCTCTGTAGGGGGCTATATATGTCGTCTGGGCTACAGTAACATTTTGTGTAGAGAGTTATATAGCATGTGGTTCATAGAAAGGTGCTATAGAGTAGCAGGCCGATCAAAAAGGATAGAATTAGGGTTACATCCTAATTACAGGATTAGGAATTCAGCCTACTCAAAGCAGAAATCAAGAACAGGTGCAAACAATCAAAGTTAACATATCTTATAAATTGAGCAATATTTAATCGTACTTAATTTCTAATTTATCTCTTTCCTATTTCATTTACTATCCTTATTTATTCTAGAACTGTTGCAGAGTCTATTACTTTATCTCGCTTAAAGACTCTAGTAATTTCTATCATTTACCATACTTTTAGTCTGACCCACTCCTCTATTTTCCCATTTCCCCCCTTAGGCAATCAAGAAAGAAGTCAGTAGGTTGCTGCAGCTTGGAGTTCTCTTGGAGGAGATTTCTTCTATGTATTTCTTTTATTTCAGCTTACGTTCTTTCTACGTACTGGCTTATTTTGTGGGATATTATATACTCTGATTTTGAGACTATGAATTTTGTTTCATAAGACATATTGGATTTTTAGACTTGTATGTGGTATTTAGTATTTGACTTATTTATGAAGCAATTATGAAACTTTGTTTTATTTAAGTTATTACTTTAAGTTTCCACTGTTTTTATCTATATTTGTCTTGTGAATCTCAGTCTTTGTTAATTTCAGTTATACCTACAACACATCACACCTTTTAATGTGTCCTTTTGGGCATATTAAGGGGTGTAGGGTGTTTCAAATGGCATATGTCATCTCTCTAGTAGATCTCCTTAGTGGTAATCCATTTTGAGGTTGTTGAGTTTGTTCTTGTGGAACATTGTCCTCATCTTGAAGATGGTTTTCTTCAACATTGTTTTGTTGTGGTTTCGGATCAACTTTTTCATCAATGACAGGAATGATAATCTGTACATTGTCAGAAGAAGTAACTATAGTAGGAATCATAGATGACGATTCCTCCTAAAAAACAATGTTCCTTACTTCATTTCTCCCCCCTAACTCAACATCCACAAAAAATGTTGCAGTTCCCATCTCAAAAAATTTCTTTAGTGTGGGATCATAAAATTTATGGCCCCTAGATCGCTCAGAATAACCAATAAAGTAGCTGCTCACTGTTTTAGAGTCCAATTTTCTTTCATTTGGCCTATAAGGCCTTGTCTCAACTGGACATCCCCAAATATGAAAATGTTTTGAGTGGGCTGTTTTCCTGTCCAAAGCTCATAAGGTGTCTTGGAAGTTGCTTTAGTGGGCAACCTATTAAGGATATAAACTACATTATTTAATGCCTTCCTCCAAAGTGATTTTGGTAAAGTAGAATGACTAATCATACTCCTCACCACATCTTTAAGAGTTCTATTTCATCTGTCAGCAACACCATTCATGCTAGGTGAACTTGGCATGGTTACTAAGGGACTATTCCATATTCCTCTAGGAATTGGACAAATTGTCCTAGACATTGTTCACCCGATCCATCAGATTTACCATAATATTCACCTCCACGGTCGGATCTGACAGCTTTAATTCTTTTATTGAGTTGGTTCTCGACTTCTACCTTAAATTTCTTGAACATGCCTAAGAATTTTGATTTATCATGTATAGGATATAGGTAGCCATATCTTGAGTAGTCGTCTATGAATGTGATAAAATATGGTTGACCATTACATGATGCCATAGGGAATGGTCTATAAATGTCTATATGTATCAATTCTAAGACGTTGGTTGCTCTATTGGCACCTATTTTCTTATGTTTGCTCTGTTTTCCCTTGATGCACTCTACACAGACATCGAAGTTTGAAAAATCAATAGATTCCAAAATGCCATCTGATAGAAGCCTTTGAATTATAGTTTTAGATATATGACTTAAGCGCTTGAACCATAATGTGGCTGAATTTTCCTTATTAGCTTTTCTTTTAGTACAATGTGATTCCAAATGCGAAGCTTCCTTATAAGAGGTATTAACATCAAGCATATATAAGTTAATCATAAACATTGAGAGAACTAGTTCCAACAAGATTTGAATTTATTGATAAACTAAAAATGTCATTTCCAAATGAACAAGAATAACCAGATTTATCCAGCTTAGAAATAGAAACCAAATTCCATCTAAATGATGGTATAAAAAAGCATCAAATAAATCCAAATAAAACTGAGTTCAATAACAACTTAAAATGCCCAATAGCCGCCACTTTAGCCGATTTTCCATCAAAACCACATAGATGTATTTTTCAGCCTCAGTTGGATTTTGGTAGCTCAGGCAACCTTGCATAGAAACACTTATGTGAGGAGAAGCACCGGAATCTAACCATCAAGTATTTCTAGGTACTGTAGTTAAATTTAATTTAAAACAGACCAAAACAAGGGATGTGTATTTCTTTAGATGTCCAACCTTCTTACAAAAGTAACAACCATCAGCCTCCTTATATTGTTTCTTTTCCCTTGGACCCTTAGCAGTTTCCTTATCATTCTTTCATTTTTTGTCTTTTCCCTTAAGGATGTATGCCAAAGAGCACTTCCAGTCTTATCCTGCTTCAATCTCTCTTCTTTTTGTACACGATGTGAAATGAGCTCACTAAGAGTCCATTTCTCCTTTTAACAACTATAACTGATCTTAAACTGGTTGTATATGTTCTCTTTTCAATCCTTAAAGTTTGTTCCAGTCAGAATAGGAATGTTGTTAAGAATGGCAGATACCGTAGTTAAATTAGCTGTAATTTTAACATAAAAATCACTCAAATATGCTCCCATTGTAAATTCAAATAATTGGTAAGTCTCTTCTCAAGATACCTAATACAACAGGAATATCAAGTCTTTGGACGGTAATATTAATTGTAAATGGTGCTCTTGTTGTCATGATCAAACATTGACAGTAATTTCTAGTCAAATATTAATCTTCCTTTGGGCCGATTAGATATTCACTTGCAAAACTATATGACTGTCACATATTTATCATCACACATGTAAATGATTCGGCCAAATATTAGTCTTCCTTTGGGCTGGCTAATATCCGCATGAATAAATACACACAGACATCAAACATTTTTTTTGAATAACTAAATTAAGAGAGGTCACTTTGGTGTCATTTTATTTCGATTAGTTCACTTTTAATGTAGGATATATACAGTTATTTTGCAAAGAGACACCAAACAATATTTGAATTGGTTTATTTTAACTCATTCATTTATGCGTATTACATAAATTTCAATTTTTTATACATATTGAAAACATGGTTTCAAAGCGGTAATAAAAAAATTGACATCAACTAAAACTATAATAATACATAACAAATAGTATTTGCAATAACAATTAATGATAAAATATTGCATACTTTATTTAACTGTCAATATTCAAGACAGAAGATAAAAAAAATTAACATAACATGGTCCATACATATGGTATTGCAAGAAAATGAATAGCTGAAAACTATAGCAATGGTTGATCCCAAACATAGTAGGAAGCAATGAAAATAAATAGTCCATGTAAAAGTAGCCTATTATATCAATGCGGTAGGTAATTAGCTTTCGATGAAAGCTTATTTGAATAAGAAAATATGAATACATGTGTTATAATATTACGGAAAGTGAAACTTATTTTTAATGAGCGAGTCATACATATAAGATATATGTATCTATAAAATATAAATGCATTAAATAATAAACAATGTCTTTTCTTATTACAAATACAAACATGTTGCATCGTTAAATTTATTGCAACAGACACATTTACTGCATTTGTGATAATAAATTAATTTATACTATTACAACCACATTTAATGCAATTATTATAAAAATAAATACAATTAATCGTTATGTGATCTAATACGTATTACATGAACATTAAAAGGCATGAAGATGCTTCCATAGGTGTGAATGTAACAAAACTTAACATGATAACCATCTACAACAATAAAAAAAATGTACAGTCGCAATACTACTGACAATGAAATATGAGTAATATGAGTAGCAACAATTAAAGGCATCAGATCCAAACAAGCAGAATTAATTCATGAATTATTCACATAGATTTGAAATAAACGCATCAGATGAATCAATAAGAAAAGAGATAATCTCACAGATCCGAAATAAAGGCATCGGATAAATCAACCAAAATTGTAAATCTCAAAACCCTATCATCATATATACTTAAAATCAGGAAATTTCTTGATAAAATCAATTATGGGTGGCTCTGATACCACTTGTTGGTGATTAATCTATATTAGATCTGAATACATATAACCCATATTGATTTAATTGAGAAATAAGTATATGAAATTAACAACAGAAGACGTACCTGAATCCATCGATTCTTAGTTGATGTGAAGATTAATTTGATTAGATCTTTCAAATTGACACAAGCTTAAGTCTGTAAATTCTCTTTAGAAGAAGGTAGAGAGAATAAGATAAGATTTATGTAATTTAAGGACCATAACCCCATGTATATAGTATGTGACATTTTTCAGTTCGGCCCTACAGAAACTAAAATTGTCGCTCCGGTATCCACATGTTATAATTTTACATAACGAATATACCCCTTAAGTCTTAATATGTTTATTCCAAAAATAGATTATGCAATTAGACTTAATTACAAGATAGCCCATACATTCAAACATTAAAATATGTGGCTCCATTATGTTGAGTTATTCCAACACAGACGCGTCTAAGGAGAGCAACATATGAATATTTATTGAAAATTTACCTTTTACATGCATAAAATTAATTTCAAATCTATAGGAAATCGATCTCCATAAATAAAAAGATTAATTTATCTATACGCCAATCGGTGCTTAATTAATCTACGTAATTAGTTTCCCACAAATGATGAAATTAATAATATATAACTAATTACACACACATACATATATTCAATAATTAGGACATATCTCAATTAATTACTAGTCTGCGCAATTAATTTCCCATAATGCATGAAATTAATATAGAACTAATTATACATACATACACACATACATACATACATATATGTATGTATATGTATGTATGTATTCAACTATATATACATACATAGGAAATAAATCAACCATCGTGCAATTAATTACTCATCCATGCAATTAATATTCCACGATATAGGAAATTAATATACAACTAATCATATATATATTCAATAACTAGGATATACGTAATAAATTCGTCTCATTCGATATATGTATATTTATAGACATATGCATATTTAATATACCCATAATTCATACAATTTAGTTTGCAAACAGTTACCACACACACACACACATATACATATACAAACATATATGTATGTATGTATGTATGTATGTATGTATGTATGTATGTATAGAAGCACATGCATATATTTTCCTTATATATGTATACGTATATATTTTGACTGTACATTTTTACAATACCTCTTTTTTTCGTAACTCTCTTCCATACACACACATAAATGTATATGTATGTATGTATATGTGTGCATTTTTCTTTGCGGGTATGTATCTTTTTGCCAGTTTTCTATAAAAATTCAAAAATGGTTCTTTAACCAAGATTGAACTCATGACCTCTCTAAGTGAAGACAACTATCTTAACCAACTACATTAAACATACTTCTGTTTTCAAAATTAGAACATTAAAATTATTTGTTATAGGTGCAAATTGTTTAGACTTGTAAAGTCGGTATCTTTTAAGCTATAACACCAAATCTATCAAAATTATATATCAAATTGATTGGTTCGGAAAGTACTTCGCAATAGTTATAAATATGACATCTAGTTCACACTATTGATATAATAAAATTCATTTTAAGTTAATTTAATATTAACTATGTCGGATTTGTTGGTCGTTACAATTTAAGTTATGATAAAAATGTATGTGTCTCATATATCATTCAAAATGGTCACTGGAATATAGGTCGACCTTGAGTGGCTTGTGGCCCTAGGTGAAAAAATAAATTTCAAGTCGGTAAAATAATTCTTAGGAGGCCCTAAACATAAGCATCATAAGGCATTTTGGCAATGGCCTAGCTTGGACCCTGGCTACTTGTATTCTATCTACATGTCTACCCATAGAGCTAAACACGTTTTCAATTATTTTTAGAAAACGCACTTTATATATTAATTATTTATATTTTGGGACCCTTAAAATTTTGGGGGCCTTAGGCCACAACTTAGGTGGCCTAAGTCCATGGTTGGAACACATCTTGTTTAACCGAAATAAGGGAAACAAGTTCACAGATGCATCAAGTACAAATTAGATCATCTAATACCAATGATTTTTGGTAATGATGTGCACAAGAAGTCTTTTCATTTTCGAAAACCTGGCAAGCATGTAAACAAGCCTGTGGAAAAATATAGCCAGTGCCTCATTATCTGGAATAACATAAACATCAAGAAAATGTCGTATTATGCTTATAGAGTTGCTTGGGGTGGGTGTGAATACAGGAAATATACTATGATAGTAGGGGGATGGATTGTAAAGAATTTTGTCTTTATGCAACGAAGAATTAAAGACTATCAAACACATATTCTTCGATCATAGCTACAACGGATACATACGGACACCAAAGAAGATAAAATTAAACCTGCCTACTAGCAATGACACTTCCTTGAATCTAGAAAAGAATAACCAGACCGTCGGATCTACTTTTCGAAGAAAGGATCAAGTTAGCCAACTAGCATCATGTTTCATTCTCACCACCATCTATCACCTCTGAAATGAAAGAAATGGAAGAATCCTTGATAATAAGCACATAAACCGTTTGAAACGGAAGAATTGATATAAGCGGAGATTACTTATCCGTTAAGAACATCTAGCGTCAGAACGCATAGAACTCATCAGAATGAGCAGATCTTACAACGATGGGGAATGCAACTTAATATAATGGAAAACAGTTCGAAAGCATAAGAAAGCGATGCTATTTTTCTTTGGAATGGGCTACTAGGGTTTAATAGTCAGAGATGTAAGGCGGGCTAAAGAATGAAGTAGACTGGGACTTTTATTTTTGCTTATTTATTCTTATTTAAAAGTTATCGCAATGTATATAAATGAACAAATACATGGTATTGTGTATGTTACTAGTATGGCATCTTACTCTTTTTCCCAACTATTGTGGTAGGGTTGTTAAGAAGACGAACCGGATAGGGTTCTTTTACGTCAATAAAAAGGAACTAATTTTCAAATATATATCTGTGTGTGTTTGTCATTAATTTTCATATTAAAAGTAATTATATTTGCCTTAATCATATTAATGGTAGTTGATTAACATAATTATCTTCATAACTTAATTAGTTTCAATTCTAGTTTAAAATAATAAATAACTTAATTTACTTTCAGCTTCAGTTGTATATACCAACAAATATATATTCATTCTCAAGTCGAACCTATTTTTACACTTATTAGTATGCAAATTTTTTATATCAGTAACAATATATAAATTGAAATAGATTTCAAATCATTTATTTATTACTTTATAATTATCATGATGCATAATGAATTTATTATCAGATTTATAAACTTAAACAGTATACATTAGGTTCATAAGCAAGATTGACATTGGTAAATTATACACCCTCAATCGAATGAAAACGAGATGGATTTAAGTAATATAAGCAAAACCAACAAAGAACATAGAGAATTTTACAGTGATTCGGCAAATTCCATGGCATACTTCCACTTTAATCTTGTATTTTGTTTTACTAATATATCTATGCTAAGTTTCCAAAATTCTTGTTTTCCACTTTATTCAATTCTAAATCTGTCAAAAAATGCACTTTGTTTTTGAAAATAATTATACATTTATTAGAGAATATGTGTAATTTGGTTAATTTTTATTAAAAGTAAACGAGATCGAATGGACCCCTAGCAGATTCTATATATTTAACAAAATTAATTATTAAAGTTATGGCTATAAGGGCTAAAGTTAGGGCATTGTTACCGACACTGTACTTTGGGATATAAAGGGGCCGTTTTTTTTAAAAACAAAATTTTATTACAAGAGGAACTAATAAAAATAGCCTCATCATAAATTACAATTTAAATTAACCAATTTCCCCCATTCTTTTTTATACCCTAATTCCTTTAAGCTTTATTAATCTCCTTCTTTAATCTTTATTCCAAATCAAATAATCAATGGAGAAATCAAACTCGTCAGCAGATGAAATTTCAAAAGAGAAAGAAATAAGGTTAATCCTTACTCAAGAAGGAATTAGTAATGCACATTTTGTCCAAAAAAATTATCAGGTGATTTTTTTTTAAATTTCAAGGGATTTGTAGGTAGTGTTTGACGTGTTTGTCAATTAGAAAAATCAATATATATATATATATATATATATATATATATATTCGATATTTGAAATAAAGTTTGGAAGGAGATGACCATAATGAATAATTTAATTTGACAGCCAATGCCCTTTAACTTTTTTTATTTCGGTAACCCATTGTCGATTTTCAAGTTTTATATGGGCATACACCCATCAAATTTCATACATTTTTTAAAATTAAAATTTATTTTTTCCATAGAATTTTTGGTTCTCGTCATTTCCTTGTTTGTATAAAAGTAGGGAGGGAAAATGAGTTACTTTGAATGTTTACTTTTTAGGGTAGAGTTTTGAAGTTTCAACCAAGGGCAAAAGAGGAAAGGACGCAAACTTTGATTAGAGGTTGTGTACCCCTCATATCAATTTTATTAAACATGGAATGCTCATATAATTTGACCCCAAATATCCAAAATAAGAGTGTTGGTAACAATATTCTAAAGCTATTATATGTTAGTTTAAAACTTTACATGTTTGTTTCTTAATAGGATATTGATTTGGTAAATGACCTAAGGCTATGATTCAAAGAGTAATGGATATTGTTTTATTCTTCCATCTTCAACATTTAAATAATCAACTGTAATTCAATTCTCAAATAGATGATAATTAATTATTCTAACTATGTTTCTATAATAATTTTGAGAAAAGGTATTTTTCTTTTTTTACATTTTGAAAGTGTCTTACATGCATAAATTTTCCTAAAAACTAACATCTTTTTTCTTTTAATGAGTTTATGCACAGCCTTCTTTATTTGATGTTGTGGGCAATACAAAGTAGGTTGAAAGGATGTTGAACTTATTAACAACTTATGAATATATTAAGTAGTAAAGGTATTTTACATTTTTTGAGGAAAACAAGAAATCCTCCGACGGAGGAGAGTACTCATATAATTTTGTTTTACATTTAACATACGAGCTACCAATAAGTCCGATGAGTAGCAAATCCCTGCAGTACATAGCAGAAAATATACAAGAAAACCCTCTCAAATCTAATTACTAGCAACTAAAATATAAAGTTAAGATGTATAATTAGGGATAAAGTAAAATTGATAGCAAGCCCAAAAAGCAAAGTCCAGGAAGAGCAACATAAAGGAAGCTAACAACCACTGCCCACCATCTATACAGCTAAGCACCATAGTATAAGCAGTCTAGTTCAAACATCACCTAAATCTGTAAAATTCAACCAAAACTTGAGTTTGGTCCATATATATGTATATAATTAAGTGTTTACATGCATATACTATTAATAAAGAGAATTCAATTTATAGAATTTTCACGTTGTCTTTTTAAAATTCCAAAAATACCCTCATCCATCAACGGAATCCCACAACCGATTTGCAACATCCACTACCTCTTCTTCCTAACTACCAATCAACGGAATTTTACTATCAATTCGTCACCGACACTACTCAAAAAAGTTACCGTGACTACCAAAACATATATACTTGCAACCACATCCATCCACTCATTTTTTTTATTAAATGAAATGTAAATATCTCCGTCTATTAGATGCACGTACGTGCGGTTTATACTAGTATATATGGTAGAAAAGAAAAGTGTGAATGATAGGTAAAATAAACTTAGTTTTCAATCTAAAGTAAAACGTTTAGTGAGTTATCTTCACTAAAATTATTTATTAAGTCGTTGCTTAATATCCTATTGTGTTTTCCAGTGTTATGAACAATTTTTACCTTCAAGATATTAATGCGTCTTTTTAATTTTTTAATAAATTCTTTAAAGTAAACATTTTTTGGATAATTACAGCTAGGATTTGCAACCCTATTATAAATGAAAAGTGCAACATCATAGATCAGATTATCCATAGGAATATTAACATCATTGAACATTATTTGGTTCCTTTCAACCCATAACTACCAACAGAAAATATTGAAGATAGTGTCTCGTACCATTCTATAGTCCATAACATATCTAAATCTAAATATATTTTAGTAGTAATCACACTTAAAATTAGAGTTAGACATGTTAAACTCAAAAATATTAAGTGTATCTATAAGAATCGAATTAGTTAATGGATAATTGAAGTACAGGTAATCTACATTCTTTAAGTCAAAGTTGCAAAAAAATGTTCTTTTATCCATTAGCACATTATTTTTCTTTAGAAATTCAATCGTGTTTATTTTCTTGTGTAGTATTAACCACATATGCAATTTTGTTTTGGGTGGAGTATTAACTTTCCTGTTTCGGAGGAATTAGGGAAAATGACAAACTGTAACACCCCTAATTTTTGATAACATTATTTAGGAGATTTAACTAGATAAATTAAATAGACTAATGTAAATGTTAAGTGATAAGGGGGTTGAGATTTGAACAAATCTAATTAAGGTCGTGCTTAATAAATATTAAATGGGCTTAAGAATGGTTTTAGATTAATTAATCTACATAAGGGTATATGGGGTATTGCCGCACATAACCCTTAACCCCTATATATTTTCGTTCCTACCATTTCATTCCCATTCACGTCATTTTGAAAACGCAAACCAAAAACGTATAGAGGAGGCGGCCATAATCAAAGAGAAGAAGAATTCGATTAAAAGCTAGAGATTCAAGCTTAAGGGAAATAAATCTCAATCCAATCTCTTTATCTAAATCAAGGAGAAATATAATTCCATCTCTATTTTGTTTTGATTCATACGTTTTCAGATTTTAGGATAAATTTGTATTTATGATGAACTGGATGATGATATGCTTGAATATCAATTTGTTGAATTTAAACAAGATTGTTTAAATGAGATTATACACAGTTTCAGGGAGAAACCGATTTATGTTGATGATTAAATGCCGTGAAAAAAATTTATGTTATGTAAAACATGATTTTGGAGTTGGGTTTTAATTTTGATAATTTTTCAAGCTTTGTAAAGATTGTTATGAAATTTCAAAGGAAAATATGGTTATTTAGGTTTATAAATTTATTTTGGAAAATATATTGAGAATTTGGGTCTGATTTTTTTTTTTTTTGAAATGCAAGCGGGGTTGACTGGTCCCCTACCAGGCATTATTAAAGATAAAGAAAGAGACACGACTATAACAATCTATAGTCGCAAAAAAAGAAAAAATAACATGAAAAAATCACAGGAAAGGAAAAGAGAATCTCCACAAACACAGAACTACCACACTACACAACACTACAATGCCCAACCCACTGAACCAGAAGAAGAGCAGCCCAAATGTGCACAAACAGTACATAGGAGGGTGCACAGACCGGAAGAAACCGGGCACATATCAACTCCACAAATCATGGCAGTGGGGGGAGAAACCCCGCCTGGAAAATCTTAAGCCAGTGGTGATGTTTGCTTTGATTTTGACCCAGAGTTGGTGCGCCACACTGACACCACCATCAAAATACCTAGAGTTCCTCTCCTTCCAGATCAGACGAACATAAATCTTCAAAACAAAAAAAAATGATATCTTTGCGACTGCTGCTCCACTTCGTTGCATTCTTCAACACATTACACAAGCAAGACGAAGAACCATCATGTTCAGTTAATCCAACCTTTTCCATCAGGGTACAAAACATATTAGATAAATACTGACAGTCAAAATAAATATGAGAACAAGTATCAGGTTGCACATTGCAGAAAAGGCATAGGTTATCAATTTGCATCCCCACAGCCACCAATCTATCTCTAGTAAGGATAGCACTTTGTATTATTCTCCAAAGCATCAAGTTATCACTCGCCGTTGAATGAGAGGACCAAAGAACATTAGCCCACGAAAAAGTTGGAATGGCTTCAGAATTTGAAAGAAAACCGTAGACACCACCTATAGTATGAGATTTGCCTTTCCAACAAAGCTCAGTCTCATGCTTGATCTTAACATCATGTTGATGCATGTTCCTCCATAACATGTTGACCACCTGATTACTGGAATAAGGAGCACTCAGCTTCCCATTGAGAATGTAATCAACAGCATGAGCATTGTTAGCAATTAAGGTCTGAAGTTTATCTTGAGAAAGTACCATTTTATCTAGCACCATTCCATCGCATAACCATGGGTCATTCCAAAAACTCACAGCACAACCAGGAGACAAACTGTATTTGACAATGGGAAGGAAAGTGCTCCTCATATTTAGGATGTTTCTCCATATCCAACTCGTGCCTTGATTGATGTTCATATCCCAGAAGTTACCATTCTTTATTCTATAAGTCCACACCCACTGCACCCATAGACTATTCCGTTTGAGCAATATTGCGTCAACATGCGAACTAACAGCATCTTTATTCCATAATGATATGTTGATGATGCCAAGCCCACCCTTGCCAAGTGGCTTTTCAATGGAGGAGTATGAAAGAGGAACCATTTTCCTATTGTGAATATTACCAGTCCACAGGAATCGAAGAAGGGCCGCTCTAATCATGGAGAGCAATAGCTTAGGGAGAATATAGGTTCTTGTCCAATACACTGTCATAGAGAAGCACACAGACTTAACAAGCACCAATCTTCATCCATGGTTAGGAACTTAGCAGTCCAGTTGTTTAGCTTGGAAGTAATTTTATCATAAAGTTGTGAACAATCAGCTCTAGTAACCCTGGACGTACACAAAGGTAAGCCAAGATAAGCCATATTAAACTCCATCCTCTGGTAGCCAGAAAACTCAATCAACCAGTCATTGGCAGGCCTGGAAATTCCAGAGTTGAGAATATGGGACTTAGCCTTGTTAATCCGCAATCCAGTAGCAAGGTAGAAGGAGTGGAGAGTATCATTAATGGCAGACATGGAGTGTTGATTTGGCTTGGTAAATATCAATATATCATCAGCAAAAAATAGGGAAGTGATATGAAGCTGCTTGCATTTTGGATGGTAAGAAATTGTCTTCTTCTCATATTCCAACGTTAGCATACATGAAAGTGCTTCCATGACAACAATGAAAATATATGATGAAATTGGATCCCCCTGTCTGACTCCTTGCCTCCCTCTAAAATACCCCATAACCTTCCCGTTAAAGCATAAAGAGTAAGCACGGGTACAGATGCAAACATAAACCCATGCAACAAAAGCTTTGGGAAATCCCATTGAAGACAACACACGAACAATGGAGGACCATTGCAAGCTGTCAAAAGCCTTCTGAATATCAAGCTTGATCATTGATCGTGGGGAAATATGACTTCTTCCATACCCATTGATTAGCTCATGGGCCATCATTATATTGTCAAGTATATTCCTATTGGGAATAAAAGCAGATTGATTAGGAGAGACTATAGATGGCAGCACTTTAACAAGTCTTAAGGCAAGAATTTTTGATACACACTTGTAGACAACATTGCAGCATGAAATAGGTCGAAGAGAGGAGACATTTTGGATAGGTCTTACTTTAGGAATGAGGACAAGGTTGGTCGCATTAATTTCACCAAGCAACTTGAAATGATTGAAGAAATTGTGAATTGCCGCAGTGAAGTCATGGCAAACTATACTCCAGCTTGACTTGAAGAAGACAACGTTGAAGCCATCCGGACCACCAGCCGAAGACGTTTTCAAGGAGAAGAGTGCATCTTTTATTTCCAGATCAGTAACCAAAGAAACAAACATCTCCTTCATAGGTTGATCAAGTTGAGATAAGGGAAGATTATTAAGCCTGTCAGGTTCAAATTCATCAAAGTTGCCAAGAAGCCTAGTGTAGTATTGAAGCAAATGCCTATCAATGTCATTATCAGAAGTAAGCAGGGTGCCATCATCGTCATGAATGAAATGGATGTAGTCTCCGGCATGCTTTTCCTTAATTGATGCATGGAAGTAGGCAGTGTTCCTATCTCCCTCAGCCACCCACTTCTGATGCAACTTTTGCTTCATCATACTTGCTTCAGTGTTCAATGCATCACTCAGCTTTTGGAAAAGGACAGATTCAGCTTGAGCATAAGCAGCGTTAGTAGGATCACCATCCAAAAGCACTTGCGCTACCATCAGCTGATCATTAATTGAATCTGAGATAAACGTGCCCTTACCAAACTTGAGAGAAGCCCACTTCCTCAAAGCATGCTTCGTGGCCTTCAGCTTCCTGCACAAAATAAACATAGCATTCCCATTATATGTAGTTGACCAAGCATTAGTCACTATATTGCAGTACTGAGGATCAGAAATCCAAACATTAAAAAATTTAAAAGCCTTCTTCCTACTGCATGGCTTATGAATAGGAGAGAGAATTAGAGGGGAGTGGTCAGATAAAATGGGGCTAGGCAGATGGGAAGAAATGGAAGGCCACAAAGAGAGGGCAGAAGCATTGCAAAAAGAAAGGTCAATATTGGTGAATGTTCTTTTGCCAGACCTACTCCTGTTGTTCCAAGAGAAGGGGACACCAGAACGAGGGATAGGGAGGAGGTCAGAGTCAGAAATTGATATATTCAAAGGAGCAATGTCCCTTGGCATTAGGGGAATGCCACCAGTTTTGTCTGCAAGATTGTAACAGCAATTGAAGTCTCCCATTGCAATCCAAGGATGGGTATTCTGTCTGAAGTTAGGAAGAAGGTTGAGCAACAGTTGTCTAGCATCAACAGCATTGTGGGCATAAACAAAGGTTAAGAAAAAATTGAATTTAAGATGAAGATGGGTGGCATGAAAGTGAATAAGTTGAGAGGTAGAATGGATGAGAGTGAGAGAGAAGATCTGAGGATCATGGACAGTGAGAATCCTGCCATAGGAAGCATGCTCATGATTGTGATTTACAAGCCAATGAGGATTGATGTATTTTGCAGAGTTCATGGATAAAGGTAGAGAAAGCTTGGTTTCCAAGATTGCAAATATCTTTTTTTTCTCATAAATTAGAGCTTTAACATGATTAAGTTTAACTGGGTTGTGAGCTCCCCTGATGTTCCATGATGCAATTTTGTATATTAAAAACTAGAATGAGGGATGATGCACTCTTGCCCTACTCCTAGTTGTAGGAGGGTCTGATCGCACTGAATGTAATTTTGCTGCTAAGGAAGAAAATTTCAGAGCACCAGTGGATGATATATCAGGTCGTGGAGGAGGCGATACCCATCCCGGGATGGATCCAGGAAAATTGTATGGTGAGGGGTTTGAGATGATGGTTTTAGGACGAGGTGTGGATGATGATGGGGAGACAATGGGCTCAGGTGGCTTAAATAGGTCAAAGATTTGATTCTCAATATAATCCATGAAGGCTTTATCTGATGAGATTGGTTCCAGGTCTACGGTCGTCAACTTTGCATGGGAGAATGATTTCATAGATATTGGTTTGGTAGCATACGAGAGTTGAGAAATGCCATCAGCATTTGAACTTATGTTTTTCATCTGAGCATTGTCTGTACTGTGAGTATTTGATACTTCAGTGACATTGGAATAAAAGGTATGTACAATATGATGTGCAATAACAATGTCATCACAGGGTACTGCTCCTTCCTCCAATGTTTCAGTTAAGTTTGGTTCTTTCTCACTATACTCAGAAAGATCATGCAGAAGCATAGAAAAGGGGTTTGCATTCAATAATGCATCATGCATCACAGGATTTGTTTGTTGTTTCTGAACCTTGGTATTAGTTACCTCAGAATTACTTCCATCAAGGGTGACATGCACATCATTTACATTAATTTATTTTCCTCTTTCTTCAATTGTTAAGTCTTTATGGTTCACCACATTGCTTCCAATGTTGATTGTTTGCTTTCCACTAACTGACTGTTTGCCTACTGTTTTGCTTTTCTTATTCAAAATAACATGTTCTCTATTCTTCCTAAAAGCCACCTTCCTCCACTTCACCTTTGAGTCATCAATATTGCTTTTTCCATCTCCTTTGTCGGTACATTCCTTTTCTACAGCAGTTTTGGCCGTATCACAAACCACACCTTGTTCCTCTTTTTCTTTGCTTACAACTACGCTTTTAAGCACCAAACAGCTACTATCCTGATGCCCAAACACTTTACATCCCCCACATATTAAGGGCTTCCACAAGTATTCAACCTTGACCTGTTGCTCAGTGCCGTCCAAAAGCTTAACCATAAAGGCATCAGGCAATTCAACTTGAGCAGATACATCCACCAAACATTTGGCATACCCAATTCTTCCCATCTTTTCAGTGTTCTCGTCCATACACAAGAACTTTCCTATCCTCGTTGCTAACCAGTTAATACCCAGGTGTGACCAACAGTAAAGAGGAATGTTGGAAAGTTTCAACCACACCGGGACTGACTTTATCGTGCTCACACTATTTCCTAAAGTTGGATCCCATTCTTTAATTATAAACAGTTTGTTCCTCATCACGATTGGATCAGAATGGATGATCTTCCTTCTATCTTCATCAGAAGATAGATTGAAGAGGAACAAACTTCCATTTGATTTAACCTCTATCGACCCTTTAAGTCGCCATACACGCTTTAGATGATTCAAGACAACCATGTAAGGCAATGGCATATCGAGAAAAAAACCAACAAGGCACTGGCCCCAGACAGCGTTACCTGCATTCACCACTTCCACCGGCGACACTATAGCACCTTCATCAAAAACAAGCGGGAATTCAACAGGAGAAAATTTGCCTGCATTGCGTGGTTTTGCTTTGAAGAGGGAGTTCCAAAGCAGAGGGGAAGAATCTGAGAGAAGGTTGGTGGGAGGAGGATCATGAGGTAGGACGAGGAGAGAAGATGGAGAGGTGGCAAAAGTCGAGGTGGGCGGCGGGTCTGGCAGAGGAGGTATGGTAGGAATAGTTGATGGAGAGGAAGATATGTACAAGAGGAAAGATTTCTGGTTTGATAGGATAGGACGGGGAGGGAAAGGACGGGGACAGAGAGAGGCCATGGCAGTAGAAAAAAGTTTTTTTCAAAACTTTGGGGCCAAGGAAACACGATTAAAGTGAATTTCTGAAATTTTTGGGGATTTTTCCAAAGTGATATGCTATGCAAATTAGATTGTTTTAGAATAGGGATTTCATTGCAATATTTATTTTGCTTAATGGAAGGGCTTATTTGATTAACTTAACCATGGATTAGATCTGAAACTAGTGGTAGATGTTTTAGAAAAAAAATTGAAAAGTTAAGACAACCTATCTAGTGTTTACACGTGGCAGGTTAGTTAGAAAAAAGTTTGCTTAAATTGGCACCAAAACAAATTTACCCAGAAAAGTTGGTTTCGCCTACTTTAGAAGTACCTTTCTACTCAGAGCTTCCGTGTTTAACCCAGTCAAAACCAATACACAAGGTATCACAAAGTTGGTATGTAGTGGATTGGAGAAGGGCAAAAGGCTAGGTGTCGAAAGTATGGCTTACGAAGGGGTTGATACCTTGTTTGTTTTAAAAAGAGAAGCGCCTGCCTTTGTTTTAATTAAGCCTTCGAAGGAGTCGAAGCATGTTTTTTCGAAAGGGGTTTTAAAAGCTTTCAAAGGGATTGCCGTCAACTTATTTTTGCTTTTGATTGAGCTTTTTTACCTACGAAATAATGCTTTTAAAAGAAGGGGTTCCGCCTTAGTCGAAGCCCAGTTGCGGTTCTTTATCCTTCCGATGGTGTTAAAGTCATAAATGATTTTGAAAGAAGTATTTGTTTTTAAAGATGTTTAAAGCTATTTCCTAGATTCTTTCGAAAGGGTCTAAGGGTTTTGAAGGCAATGGCTTCGAAAGGGGTTTCGACGCTATCCTTCAATGTTTTGTTTAAACGGTTTGAAGCTTTCGAAAGTGATGGTGCCGACGCCGTCATGTTTTCCCCAATATTTTTATATGACAAAGAATGGTTTCGAAGGAGATACTTTTGCATATATTAACTTTGACCCAAATAATATTTTAAATATAAGCCCAACGGTTTCGGCAGGGGGACTTCCAATAATTTCGGAAGGGTTGCTTCCAATGGTTCGAAAGGGGGACTTTAAATGATTTTGGTAGGGTTACTTCCAATAGTTTCGAAAGGAGTACTTTCAACTGGTTTCGAAGCTATGCTTCTAAATGATTAATGTTAATGCTTTAATACATTTGAAAGGTTTCGAAAGGATTTGTAACCCAAACTCGTTTTTAAAGGAAAAGCCCATGGCTAAATTAAAGAAGCTTGAAATGAATTTATGAAGAAGCTTTCCTTGATAGAATTATAGGTTAAAGTGATTAACCATGTTTTATTTGAAAAGTATTTCAAGGAAATTGAACCCACAGGAGTGGTATCATTTTGTAATTTTGTTTGCTTCTTCAAACATAAATATATTCACATTGTTTTGGACCCATAACTGTATTTTTAGGAAGGGCAGAATAATCAGGTAGGTTGACCTAGTAGTGAATCTAAATTATGTTAACTTATGAATGAGTAGAATTGCATCCAGGAGGTCAGGAAGACCAGAATATAGGATGCTAAAATAATAAGAAAGATATTGGCAGGGGCCAATAGGTTCTCAATAAGCTTACGAAAACTGTGTATAGGAAAAGATATTGACAGAGGCTAATAAGTTCATAGTTAGCCCATGAAAACTATGTATAAAGAAAGATGTCAGAAAGATCGGTTCATAGTAAGCCCATGAAAACTATGATTTGATACTGGTAGGGGCTAATAGGTTTGTAGTTAGCCCATGAAAAATATACCATGATTAAGATATTGACAAATGTCTATAGATTCCTAATCAACCCATGAAAACTAGGGTAAGAAGAGTGGATATTGGAGTCGCCAATAGATTACCAGTCAACCCATGAAAACTAGGATAAGAGTAAATATATTGGAGTACCAATAGGTTCATTGCGATCCTATGAAAACTATGCAATTGGGCAGGGAGTCTTCGGATATTTTACCGGTTATTAGTCAGCCGATGAAAACTATTAGGCTAATAGTAATCCTAGAAATTGTAATTGAGACAGATAGTACAAATGAATGGGGATGGGTAATCTAGAACTGATTCATTTGTTTTGCATATCATTATATTATATTGCTTTTAATTGTTTTAATCATTATGGATGTAGGAGCACAGTATATGGTTTTATAAAGGTTTTAGAATACTAGTGAGCGGCAAACCCGTTCCATTAAGCGGTGTGGTCTTACTAGATAACTAAATGATTTGAGATGGTAGATTATTATTCATACCAGGATTTATGTCTGACTCGAAGTTTTGTCTTTCCCCTTAAACTCTCGGGTACTCAATTGATTTTGAGTAGTTTGAGAGTTGAGGTTTTCTGGTACCTCTTTAGACGAATAAGCTTCTAGAGACGTGCAGAAGGCATCATAGATATTTAGAGTTCTTTTTTCTTTTTATTTCGCTATATTGTTTGTAATGGCAAAGATGTTAAATTTCCTAAATATACTCTGATCATCTAAGGGGGCATCTTCATATGTCGCTCTTGGCGTATGTTGTAATAAATATAATTTCTTTGAATGTGGTTTAAGAATGTAGGATTATGTAATGAATTGGAAATGTTTTGAAATGGAATGTGATCCTATTTGATGTTTTAAATTTTTTCTATATTCATGTGTTTCTTTGTATCAATGAATCTAACACTGCCGTATTTGGTCGTCAAGGATTAATAATTGTGGATGACAGCAGCATCAGTGGCCATTAGTTCTGGACCCCCAAGTATAAGGATGGTATAAGTTGGTATCAGATCAAAGGTTTAAAAAATTTCAAAGAAAATTTAAATCTAAAAGGTTTTCAAACATAATCTAATGAATTTGAAAAGAAGATGGGGGTTTGGGTTAACGTTATAGTAACATACTTGTATTTGATATATATATATATATAAGTACGTGTTCCCCTCTCTCTTAGACCGTTCTTTTGTTTCTTACTAAGGCTCGTATGCAGATTTACGAGAAAGAGGATATGGAAGCAGGAAATAGAAGAGGAAATCTAGGTGGAGGAAGCACCACAACTAATGGAAATGCTCAACCTAAAACTAAGAGGAACCAAGGTTGACAAGCTAATGCTAACCAAAATGCCGAAGCCAATGTTTGTGCTGGAAATCAGCTAGCATATGCGAGGATGGTATATTAGTTGTTAGCCAATCTTTTGCAAGTTGGGGTTGCTGGTAAAGTTGGAGGAGCTAATCATGTGGCTTCAGTTGGGAATAATCGAGAACCTTTAATGTGGTGGTGGAGATAACCATTCACCATGAAGAGATGCTAGCTGGTTGTGTTAGAGAGAAGCCATTTGAATCCTAGGGTCCTCAAGGAAAGAAGAGGAAATTTTTAGGAAGAAGGGAGCCCAGAAAGGGGATGTTGCCAAGAAGATAAAGGCTGATTTAGTTTGCTACAAGTGTGACAAGAAAGGTCATTATGCAAATGAGTGTCGGTCAGGAAAGGGAAAGAATGCTGCAGACAAAAAGAATGTGAAGTGCTTCAAGTATGATCAAGTTGGGCATTGTAAGAACTAGTGTCCAGAGCCGGTCATCGCGGATAAAGGAAAGGTCTTTACAGTTGGATCATCAACTAAGCCTATTGCAGCTGATAAGGGAAAGACCATAATGGAAGGTATGTTTTTGATTCAGAGTATACCAGTTAGGATAATATTTTATACCGGTGCATCACATTCATTTGTATCATAGTGTTTGGTTGATAGGTTAGGCTTAGAATCCACATACCTTATTACTTCCTTAAGGGTTGTGAATCCAATAGGAGGGTATGCAACTCTAGGGATAAGATGTGACCAATTAGAACCTGATTTGTTAAGTCATAAGTTTGCATGTAGTCTGTATGTTTTTGATTTTGTAGATTTCGAAATCATTTTGGCTATGGATTGGTTGAGAAGGTATGAGGCCAGGATATTTCGCCAAGATGGGGAGATATCATTGAGACATCCGATTGTCATAACCGAATTATATTCTCAGTAGAGAATTCTGACCAGAGTAGTTGTGCTTTGTTAAGTGTAATGGAAGTGGGAGAAGATCTAAGTCGGGTTCGGATAGCAAGAGAGTTTGCAGATGTCTTTGAGCCAGTCACAGAACTACCACTGAAACGAGCTGTTGAGTTTCGGATAGATCTTGTACCAGGAGCTGAACCTGACTAGACCACCTAGCAGGATGACACCGACTGAGATGAAGGAATTGAAGGCGCAACTAGTGGATCTAGAAGGAAGGAATTTTGTTAGACCAAGCAGTTCGCCTTAGGGAACGGTCGCGGTATTTGTGAAGAAACCAGATGGGTCATTGAGGATGTGTATCGACTATCGTAAGTTGAACGAAAGGACGGTACAGAATAAGTATCCTTTACCGAGAACTGATAATCTGTTTGATCAGTTGAGTGGGGCTAGAGTGTTTTCCCAATTGGATTTGGTGACGGGATTCCATCAGTTAAGAGTGGCAAAGGACAGTATTCCTTTAACATCATTTTGAATTAGATATGATTAGTACGAGTGGTTAGTAATACCATTCGGGTTGACGAATGCACCTGCTTTCTTTACGGATTTGATGAATCGAGTCTTCCAAAAGTATTTGGATAGATTCGTGTCAGTGTTTACAGATGACATTTTGGTATGCTCTAAGGATGAGAGGGAGAATGAAAATCATCTTAGAGTTGTGCTTGAGATGCAGAGGCAGAATCAGCTAAAGGCGAAGTTTTCTCAAGTATCATTTTTGGAAGAAAAGGGTTAAGTTTCTTGATCATGTGGTTTCACAGAAAGGGTTGTCAGTCGATCCAGATAAGATCAAAGCTGTGAATAATTGGAAGAGACTAGAGTAGGGACCGAGATTAGAAGTTTTCTTGGACTTGTTGGCTACTACTAGAGATTCATCAAGGATTTCTCACGGATAGTAGCACCTTTGACAAAGCTTACCAGGAAGGAAGTAAAGTTTGTTTGGTCCGACAAATGTGAGGAAGCATTCCTTAAGTTAAAGCATTTGTTGACCAATGCACCAGTGTTAGTAGTTCCAGACGGAAACCAAGGGTTGTTGGCATATACTAACGCATGTGGGACTGGATTGAGAGTAGTATTGATGTAGAAGGGCAAAGTTATTGCCTATGCATCTAGGCAGCTTAGACCACACAAAGTTAGATATCCCACTCATGACTCAGAGTTGGCTGCGGTGATGTTTTCCTTGAAGATTTTGAGGCATTATCTGTTGGGGGAGAGATTTGAGTTATATACCAATCATAAGTCTTTAAGATATTTATTCTCTCAGAAGGAGCTAAATATGAGATAACAGAGGTGGCTGAAATTTTTGATTGCTTATGATTTTGGTATAGAGTATACACCAGGGAAAGGTAATAAAGTAGCAAATGCTCTTAGCAGGAGACATCAGAATGTGGTGTTGGCTATGTTGGCAGAATGGAAAGATCTAGAAGCTTTGGCCAATTATGGTGTACAGTTAAGATCGACTACTAGTTCTAGTAAGAGTACTGCCATGTTGTTCTGTTTAGAAGTTAGACTAGTGTTGATCGAGATAATTTCTTTTAAGCAGAAGGAGGATCCACTATTAGCCGAGAGGATTAAAAGGCTTGAGGTTGGAACTGAGGTCGATGATCTAAAAGATTATTGCCTTGACCAAAGATGATGGTTAAGAAAGAAGGGGTGATTATGTGTTCCAGATGTTGAGAATTTAAGGAAAGAAGTTCTTGGGGAATGTCATCGAACCAAGTTTACGATTCATCTTGGAGAGACCAAGATGTATCAAGATATGAAGAGGAGTTTCTATTGGGAAGGAATGAAGAGGAATGTTGGCTTGTGGGTTGGGCAGTGTGTAAACTATCAACCAGTGAAAGCCGAACATCAGAAGCCAAGTGGGTTGCTTCAGCCTTTAGAGATTCTAGTTTGGAAATGGGATTCGATATCCATAGATTTTATAGATGGGTTGCCAAGGTCAAGTATAGAAAACGAGAGTATATGGGTCATTGTGGATGGGTTGACCAAGAGTGCCCATTTCATTCTAGTAAAGTCGACCAGGACAACACCTGTTCTGGCACAGTTGTTCATGAAGAACATAGTTAGACTACATGGAGTTCCAAGTAGCATAGTCAGTGACAGAGATGCTTTATTTACTAGCGAATTTTGAAAGAGTCTACAGGATGTGTTAGGCACTAAGCTCAAGATGAGTACTGCATATCACCCTCAGACGGATGGGCAGATAGAGAGAGTCAACAAGGTACTCAAGGATTTATTGGAAGCTTGTGTATTGGACTTTGGTGGATCTTTGGAGGATCACCTACATTTGGTTGAGTTTTCCTATGATAATATTTATCGGACTAGTGCAGGAATGCCGCCTTTTGAAGCTTTGTATGAAAGGCCATGCAAATCATCGATATGTTGGTTGGAGACTGGAGATAGATTGGTCCTAGGTCCAGATTTGGTTAGGGAGGCGTCAGAGAAGATTGAGTTGATCCAAGAAATGATGAAGGAAGCTCCATCCAGATGGAAGAGTTATGAAGATAAGAGGCGTAAAGACCTAGAGTTCTCAATTACAGACAGGGTTTTTGTTAAGATATCACCGTGAAGGGTGTGGCACGGTTTGGGAAGTTAGGGAAACTAGCACCGAGATATGCTGGTCTATACCAGATGATAGAAAGGATTGGAAAGCTAGCATATAGAGTAGAGTTGCCGAGCAGTATGGCAGGTGTTTATACTGTATTTCATGTGTCCCATCTTCACAAGTATGTGCATGATCTAGAGGCTACTGTTCCTCCGATAGGGTTGGAAGATCTAATGGTAGAGCCTAATTTGACTTTTATTAGACAACCAATTGGGGTTGTTGCGAGGGATGAGAAAAGATTAAGAAACAAGACAGTCAAGTTGGTGAAAGTTTAGTGAAGCGACAACGAGAAGGACTATATAAAGGACGAGATTCGAGATACATTATCTCGGTCTGCTTGAAGGGTATGCCTATATTAGATTTATATAGATAATTCCTTATCAGATAGACTAGTATGATTGTTAGGAGTCATTGCAGATGATTGCTATGTTTATTATTTAGTCCTTACTGAATTTTAAGGACGAAATTCTTTAAGGAAGGGAGCTTGTAACACCCCTAATTTTTTATAATATTATTCAGGAGATTTAATTAGATAAATTAAATAGAATAGTGTAAATGTTTAATGATAAGGGGGTTGATATTTGAACAAATCTAATTAAGGTCGTGCTTAATAAATAATTAAATGGGCTTAAGAACGGTTTTTAGGTTAATTAATATACATAAGATATATTGGGTATTTGTCGCACATAACTCTTAACCACTGTACATTTTCGTTCATACCATTTCATTCCCATTCACATCATTTTGAAAATGCAAACCCAAAAATTATAGAGAAGCTGGCAAAGAGAAGAGGAATTCAATTAAAAGCTAGAGATTCAAGCTTAAGGGAAATCAATCTCAATCCAATATCCTTATCTAAATCAAGGTGAATAATAATTCCATCTTTATTTTGTTTTTGAATCAAATATTTTCAGATTTAAAGGTAAATTCGTTTTTATGATGAATTGGATGATGATATGCTTGAACATCAATTTGCTGAATTGAAACAAGATTGTTTAAATGGGATTATACACGGTTTTAAGGAGATACCGATTTATGTTGACAATTAAATGCCATAGAAAAATTTTATGTTATGTAAAACATTATTTTGGAGTTGGGTTTTAATTTTGATAATTTTCCAAGCTATGGAAAGATTGTTATGAACTTTCAAAGGAAAATATGGTTATTTGGGTTTATAAATTTATTTTGGAAAATATACTGAGAATTTGGGTCTGAAATTTTGATATGTCAGGTAACATGATTAAAGTGAATTTCAAGATTTTTGGGGATTTTTCCAAAGTGATTTGCTATGCAAATTAAATTGTTTTAGAAGAGGGACTTCATTGCAATATTGATTTTGCTTAGTGGAATGGCTTATTTGATTAAGTTAACCATGGTTTAGATCTGAAATTAGCGGCAGTTATTTAAAAAAAATGAAAATTTAAGGTAGCCTATCTGGTGTTTACACGTGGCAGGTTGGTTAGAAAAAGGTTTGTTTTAATTGGTACTAAAACATATTTACCCAGAAAAGTTGGTTTCGCCTACTTTGGAAGTACCTTTCTACTTTGAGCTTCGGCCTTCAACCTAGTCAAAACCTACTATATCGAAACCAATACACAAGGTATCACAAAGATGGTACGCAGTGGATTGGAGAAAGGAGGAAGGCTAGGTGTCAAAAGTGTGGCTTCCGAAGGGGTCGATACCTTGTTTGTTTTAAAAAGCGAAGCGCCCACCTTTGTTTTAATTAAGCCTTCGAAGGAGTCGAAGCATATGTTTTCGAAAGGGGTTTCAAAAGCTTTCGAAGGGGTTGCAATCAACTTATGTTTTCATTCGTATGGGTTCTTTTACTTATGAAATAATGCTTTTGAAAGAAGGGGTTCTGACTTAGTCGAAACCCTTCTGTCGTTCTTTAGCCTTTCGATGTTGTTGAAGTCATCAATGCTTTTGAAAGTAAGTGTTTGTTATTAAAGATGTTTTAAAATACTTATGAAATGCTTTCGAAAGGGTCTAAGGGTTTCGAAGGCAATGGCTTTAAAAGGGGTTTCGATGCTATCCTTCAATGTTTTGTTTAAACGGTTTAAAGCTTTCAAAAAAGATGGTGTCGATGCCATCACGTTTTTCCTAATATTTTTATATGATAAAGAATGGTTTTGAAAGAGAAACTTTCGCCTATATTCACTTTGACCCAAATAATATTTTAGGTATAAACCCAATGGTTTCAAAAGATGGACTTCCAACGAATTCGGAACGGTTACTTCCAATGGTTTCGAAAGGGGGACTTACAATGTTTTCGAAAGGGTTAGTTCCAATGATTTCAAAAGGGGTACTTTCAACTGGTTTCGAAACTATGCTTCTAAATGATTAAATGCTAATGCTTTAATACATTCTAAAGGTTTCGAAAGGTTTTGTAACCGAAACTCCTTTTTAAAGGAAAAACCCATGGCTAAATTAAAGGTGTTTGAAATGATTTTAAGAAGAAGCTTTCCTTGATAAAATTATAGGTGAAAGGGATTAACCATGTTTTATATGAAAAGTATTTCAATGACATTAAACCCATGAGTGTGTTATTGTTTTGTAATTATGTTTGCATCTTCAAATATAAATATATTCACATTGTTTTGGACTCATAACTGTATTTTTGAGAAGGGCGGAATAACTAGCTAGGTTGACCCAGTTGTGAATATAAATTAAGTTAACTCCTGAATGAGTAGAATTGCATCCAGGAGTTCAGGAAGACTAGAATATAGGATGCTAAAATAATAAAGAAAGATATTGGCAAAGGCCAATAGGTTCTCAGTAAGCCCATGAAAACTGTGCATATGAAAAGACATTGGCAGGGGCCAAAGATTCATAGTTAGCCCTTGAAAACCATGTATAAAGGAAGATGTCAGAAAGGCAGGTTCATATTAAGCCCATGAAAACTATGATTTGATATTGGCAGTGGCTAGCAGGTTTGTAGTTAGCCCATGAAAACTATATCTGGATTAAGATATTGACAAATGTCAATAGGTCTAGTCATCCCATGAAAATTAGGATAAGAAGAGAGGATATTGGAGTCACCAATAAGTTCCTAGTCAACCTATGAGAACTAGGATAAGTGTAAAGATATGGGAGTCGCCAATAGGTTCATAGTGATCCTATGAAAACTATGCAATTGGACAGGGAGTCCTCGACCCATGAAAACTACTAGGTTAATAGTAATTCTAGTAACTATAATTGAAACAGATAGTCAAAATGAATGGGGATGGACAATCCAGAATTGATTCATTTGTTCTGCATATCATCATATTATATTATTTTCAATTGTTTTAAGCATTGTGGATGTAGGAGCACGGTATATGGTTTTATAAAGGTTTTAGGATACCAGTGAGGGGAAAACACACTCCGCTAAGAGGTGTGGTCCCACTAGATATCTAATGATTTGAGATGGTATATTATTATTCATACCAGGCTTTATGTCCGACTCGAAGTTTATGTTTTCCTCTTAAACTTTTGAATACTCAATTGATTTTGAGTTATTTGAGAGTTGAAGTTTTCAGGTACCTCTAGACGAATAAGCTTTTGAAGACGTGCATGAGGCATGATAGCTCTTTAGATTCTCTTTTCTTTTGATTCCACTGTATTGTTTGTAATTGAAAAGTTGTTAAATTGTCTATTTATACTCCGATCATCCAAGAGGGCATCTTCCTATGTCGCTCTTGGCGTATGTTGTAATAAATATAACTTCTCTAAACATGGTTTACGAATGTGGGATTGTGTAACGAATTGGAAATGTCTTGAAATGGAATGTGATCCTATTTGATGTTTTAAAAATTTTTCCATATTCATGAGTTTCCGTGTATCAATGAATCTATCTCTACCGTATTTGGTCGTTGAAGATTAATAACTACGGTTGACCACAGCACCTGTAGCCGTTAGTTTTGTGCCTCCAAGTAGGGGTATGTTACACAAATTTTGAAGAAAAATTTAGGTTTAAACACGTCAAATTTTATTTTTAGGCCGAAAGAAAAATGATAGTTATAATTGGTATTATATTCAACTTTAACGCTATACAAAATACTAGTTATAATTAGCATTATATTCATTTTTATACTTTACAAAATGCTAGTGCTAGTTATAGTTAGTATTGTTCTTCAGCCAAAAAAACTTACTAACTTTCTGCCTAAATTTTTTTCTAAATTTATCATTGTGTCTATTTTCATGTATTCTATAATTACAAAGTTAATAATGGCAATCGGCGAAGAGTTTCCAAGAGTGGGAATCGGTCCAAGCATCATGAAGTTGGTAAAAGCAAGCATAGATGTATTTTTTATTCGTGTTTGCCTTTGATTGCCATATTAATGGTAAATTAATTAAATTAAGTAGCTTCATGGTTTAGTTTGAATTTAAAATAACAAATATCTTTTTCTTTCACTTTGGTTGTATATACCAAAAAATATTTATTTTCATGTTGGACCTATTTTACACTTATTAGTATGCGAAATTTTTATATCAACTGAATTTCATATCATTTATTTACTTCCTTTAATTATCTTGATGCATATTGATTTTGATATAAGACTTATAAAATTAAATTGTACACAATCGCTTTATAAGCAAGATTGACTATTGGTGAAATCATAAATTATTTATACTTTTAAACTTTAAGGATAACATTACCTTTGGATTTTTGTAATGTAATAAGTTTATGAAATTCTAACTTCCACTTTATTCAATTTTAAAACTATCACAAAATGCGCAATTTTTTTGAAAACTACTATGCATTTATTATGAAATATGTTTAATATAGTTTTTTTAAGTAAAAAGAAGTTGATTGGCCCTAATCGGATTTCGTATATTTACCAAAATCGACTATTAGAGTTATAGCCAAAATGCATAAAGCTATTACTGGTTAATTTAAAACTTTACATGTTTGTTTCATAGTTGAATATTAGTATGATAAATGATTTCAACTATGCTTTAAAGAGAAATGAATATTGTCTTATTATTCCATCTTTCATATTCAAGTATTAACTATAATTAAATTCTCAAATTGATGACAATTAATTATTATAACCACTAGTACAAAATACGCATGTTGATTCGCCTTATTTGCATCGGTTGTTACCACAACCGATGCAAATAGAAGTATTTGCATCGATTACGTTTTAACAACCGATGCATTTGGTATATGGAAAGCAGTAGATGGTAAAAAAATACAATTTGCATCGGTTATCATCGACAACCGAAGAAAATATACCAATGCAAATAGTGTTAGTTGCATCAGTTTTATTTACATCGGTGCAAAAATACTATTCCCACATTGAAAACCGTGATGAAAAGTTAGCGGTAAATGATTTCGTTTCCCTCTCATTTTCACCGCGAACCTCTTCTTTTCGTCCTTCACTCGAAAACCCTAAATCCCTCTCCCCCTTTTCATCTTTCCCTTTCAATCCATTCAAATATCACTTTTATTCTCTGATCCAACATTAATCAGGAATCCTTGACCCTAAAGTCTTCTCTAATCCACGATCCAATTCAGTATAATACCACATTTACCCTCTACAGTCCACTCCAATCCACGATCCAATTCACTCCTTGTTGGTGCAGATCATGTACCTCATTTGAAGACATCAACGATGTTGTGATGTCCTGCATGCGATGTTGCACCTATCCTTATTGTCGGTGTTAAATCATCTGATTATATGATAAGTTGTGCTTTGGGTTTGTTGTTTTTGGGTCTGGTGGTAAGTCGGCTTGATAGAGTTGCCTTTATTTGAGATGGCGCTCTGGATCTACCTTTCGCCGTGTGTTTTGGATGTAAGAGTGTCGGTTCATGCTTGTGTGCTATCCTCCCCACGTTTTCATCCTGTCAACGGGCCCTTGGTGATTGCTTGGAGACGCTGTTTCGATTTGAATTGTCGAGTTATCATCAGATTTTGGATGTTCACTTGCTAGCCTTTATCTTTTTGAGGCACTTTCTAGATCTTGGCGATTGGTGGGTGTTGCGTGCATTTAGTTCAAGTTCTAGTTTATATGTTATTTTGCCCGAATTTCGTGCCTTTTATGTCTTTAGCATCCAAGTCTTCTACCTTGCTTCATCATCCCTTCAAAACAATGCTTTTGGGAGTGCTTTACAATAGGAAGTGTTTCTGTTTTTTCGGTGTTTGTCTAGCTTCATGGTCGAGGTATTGGATGTGGCATTGGTTTGTTGTTACATGGCTTTCACATGGTTCTGGTTTTTGCTATCAGGTTTGGTTCTGGCAATGGTTGGCTATTCTTGCTTGCAGTGCTGGATTTATCTTTTATATTTATCTACTTCTTTTGGTGTTATTAGTCTACTTGGTAGGAGCTTCTATGTTTCATTTGTAGTATACTTGGTCAAATTCCTTACGAGATTATATCATAAGTTGTAAGCAAAGAATAGTAGTTTCTTCAATATAAACTTCTACACTACCATGTTTTCTCAAAAGGGGTGTATAAACATCCAAACTCAAATAAGTTATCAACAAGGAGTTATCAAACATGCTTGTTACATAGTTCTTGCCATTTGTACCCAGTTTCAGGAAACCACTTCTTATACATAAATACAAAAGTAGTTTTGAGTTGTAAGTAAAACTGTAAAAAATGCTTATATGGCTTAAACTATCCATTGATAAATTATTGACTAAATAGATAATTTGATCGAAGTATATGTCAATTTGACATTTTGATCAACTTGTTAATCAAATTAAAAAAGAAAAGAATAAACAGGTTTTGTTTACTCATGAACTTGCAAGCAACTTTTTAATCAAAATATTAAGTTATTGTGAAATACATCAAGTACATTGCCCCCCCCCCAAACACACACACGAATGAAGCTAAAGGCCATTCACCATATCCTTATACTTCTACGATGATAATTAGTTTGTTATAGGATATATATTTTGAACCAAATAGCAACTTACAGCTTCCATTAATATTTGAACATCTGCATCAGGGATTTGGTGTCTCATCTTGTGAAGACCATGCTTTAGTTCATCTATTGTTATTTTCCTCTGTTATTGATATCAATTTTCTGAAACATATCCATCATATCCGTTGCTTCTTCTGTTGATAAATGTTTTGCAATCACCTGATATATAAAACACATATCGTGTAAATGTATATCCAATCAATCTCTATATTTGTACATTTGAGCTCATTTGATTATTTTGTAAAACTTACTTTGAGAGCCCTCTTTTTGAATTTGTTCATAACAGAAAATTGTTGCAGTCGTGCTCGCACTGTTTCTCCTAGATTGACATTTGGAGCCTTTTTGGCGTTCTGTAGCCATGGATGATCTGAATTTACACATTTGTAAATGTTTAAATAAGTTACTTTTGTATTTTTAGTTTTACAATATGATGAATCAAAAAATTTTCATTTGACTCCATTGCAGCTTGAAGAATTTAGCATTCTCCCAACTGGGCGGAGGCTAGAGTCGATGTGTCGAGAAAATAGCCTCTTTCACTTTGTGTTCAGATATTAGCTCCAACAGCAATCCAACACCTTCTCCATTAGTCAGCCGCCTACAGTTTATATGTGGTAAGTCATTTTATATTCTCTATTATATAGGTCTGTGAAATACTTGATGGCCGATTCTTCAAATTGTTGCAAGTTTGATACAGTTTCACCATTTTCTTCTAATGAATTATGGATATTGTTGTAGTTTTTCCTATATGACATTTTAGTATAGAAAAATTTGGAGCATTTATCACCCCGAGTCAGCCGCATTTATTTAGCCTTCTACTAAAGATCAATAGCATGATGTTATAATGCCTATTTGAGTTATGCTTGAAGTTGGAAGTACTGCTCAATTAGGACTTGATTGAGTGGGTCTTGATCAAGTGTCAGGACTGCATCCTCACACATTTTTTTTTCCAGAGTTTGAATTGAGTCTAGCTTTTTGGGTCTTGATTTGTTCTAGCATTTTAGTCTAGATTTGGCTATTCTCATAAGGAAAACTAAAGAGTACCAGCTGCTACTATCAGTTATTTCAATAGATTGGCGGTCAAGAGCATCAACATAGTCATCATATAAATGCCCATAATTAGCATACCCGAAATAATCTTATAAATCCTAGTTGGATCTTATCTTATGCGTGAGAAATACTGATTCTGAAGTATTTTATTTCTTTCCTTTCTTTCCTGTGAGAAATAACTAATCATATAATCTTTTCTTTCTTTCCTGTGAGATATATTGATTCTGAAGTATTTTATTTGGCACCATGCAGTTAGAAAGTTCATACGACATTCTGGTTATGTGTGCAGTTTCCCTTGATCCTAGTTTATCAATATTACTTTTGGCTTTATGCTTTAGAATGTGGAATGATCTTTTCATAATTAAGGAGAACCGCCGCAAATAATTGCTATGACATGTTGACAATACTCTCAACAGCAAATAACTAACATATATTAACAAAGTAACTGAATCTCATTTTGTACCATTTATCTATAAGGAGAAAAGTTCAGTTGTTTTACCTATAAAGACAAGTCACCTAACAAAAAATATAATATTAGGCAAAACATTTTGTTTCATACCGATCACAATGTGTGGAAAACGTCATACTCTACCCTAACAGAGCCCTACAGCAAGCACCTTTCATTGACGATGCAAGATTTATATTCAAGGTGGTTTTACAGCTAAACTAGTTTTTCATACAGAAGCATTACAACATGAAAATTAGCATAACACATGAATTTCAACTAATTAAAAGTGCATTATAAGAAAGTTCAATATAAGTTTTTCTTTAAAAAAATGTTATATAGTAAAGTAAAAATAATTATAAATTATAATTGTCTTTTCACAAAATCACATAGTTACAGTTAAAATGAGTTAATAACATAAATGATAATACAGCATTATAGATTCAGCACACAAGCCAAGATTCGCTGTAAGTACATGCAAGCACAACATAGTTAAGACCAACATCATTACCTTTCTTTAAAAATATGAAACGTTACCTTCATAATTATCTTAACCTCCCTTATAGTTTTACAGAAAGCCTATCTATGAAGCAGGTTGCTGTCGATTGTGGTTTGACGAGATGATAGTGAAGGCAATTGAAGTTTGGATTTCGGCAGCTGCTGCATTTAGAGTATGCATGGGTAATGCAAGCAGTAAGACTTGAACCAGAGATAGGCAGTGTATCAGGCAATTGAGAAGCAGTGGTGAGGAGGGGTTTGGTGGATTGACTGCAACTGTTTGGTGAGTTGTTTTCTTTTTATGTGTAGTAGTTTGTAGGAAATGTACACAAACTGCAGTAGTTATTTTCATTTTTTTTGAACTGTGTTGCTACTAAGGCAGGTAGAAGTGTGTTGGTTTGAATCTGATGTGGTCGCGATGGCTTGCTGGTGGAAGAGTGTAGTTATAGGCAAATGTTGGTCAGTTTTGAAGAAAGGCAGTTTGGCAATGCAAGGAGGATGTAATGTGGAAGTTTTGTATTGCAGTGTGACAGTTGCTGGTGGCAGCTTGGTGGTCGAGGAAGGATTGCAAAGTCTGTAATTTTGATGGTGATGTATGAGATTTGTGGCAAGTCTTTGTTTGCTTGGAGCAGTGAGATTTATGGCACATGACAGTTGTATATTAGGGTACTTAACAATGTAGACTGTATTACTTGTACTAAAGATCTGAATTGTAGTACTAAAACGAATGTATGAATCACTATATTATATGGATTATGAACACTGTAATTGAAATATATTTATTTGGTATTACCTTATTCAATATGTATTTACCGTCCAATTTGATTTTAAATGACTATAATATTGCATGCAATTGTTGGCAGTAACAACCGATGCAAAAAATGTCTTATTGCATCGGTTGTTACTGCCAACCGGTGCAATATAAGGGATTGGTTTTAAGCCAAAGATTTTATGTTGCATCGGTTTTTACTGACAACCGATGCAAAAGATGACTATTTGCATCGGTTTTACAACCGGTGCAAAAAAAATTAGTTTATTACATCGGTTGCATGTGCATCAGTTGTAAAACTGATGCAACAGGGGGGTGAACAACCGATGCAAATGACATGTTTTGTAGTAGTGAACTACCACTAAATAGAATTGATTCAAGAATCAATGTGTAATCAATTATATAATTTAATTTTATACGAATATAACATTAAAATCATTTTGTTAATTATTGCCTAATTAGTTTGAATTCAGGTTTAAATTAGTAAATATGCTTATCTTAATTTACTTCACTTTCATGGTTTTATATTATATTAAGTATAAACTAAATTCTCATGTTATCCAACCTTACATCCATACGTTATATCATGCAGGTTTCATATGACTTTTTAACAATTAGGTCATCACAGGTTTTTAATTATCTGTAAATTTAAAAAGCATTTATGCTCGAGATACTTCTTTCTTAAAATGCACCAATGTCAAATACTATGATCCTTAAGGTATTAGCAAAAATGCTTAGTTAAAAAAGGGTTATAAATTTGTTAAAGAATATTAGTAACTAGTTAATCTGAAAATTTATAATATTTTTATATTTTTGTTGATAGTTGATAATATAACATGGTGGCATGCTTCAAATTTCACTTTACAAATTTTTTGTGTGGTTAATAAATTCAACAAATGCTTTCTTACTATAGAGAAATAGCAAAGTAGGAACCCACCACCCGTTATTGACAATTTTTCTTCACATTCATACTTTAGTTAAATAAAATAAAATAAAAGAGAAAAAAATTTATATATAATTTTATCCGTAGTATATTTTTTTATGCTTTTTGTGCTAAAAGTTGACAAAAGACCAAATACCACTCAAAAATGAATTAAACAAATATAGTTAGATGAAAATGAAGAAAAAGAGAACAAAACATAAAGTTTTTATGATGCTTCGGCAAAATCTCTTGCTTACGTCCACTTAATCCTTTTATTTGATGAATTCTCTCTGAAATACAGCAAGTTGCAATCAAATCCAAACTATAATCTTGTAGATCTCGAAGTTTCCTATGCTTTATGAGTTAAAGGAAGAAGGTTGATTCAAATTACCAAGAGCCAATCAAAAACTTAGTCATGTTTCTAGTTGAAGTCCCCTTGATATTTATAGACGAATCCTAACACAAATCTCATGATTCCAAGCTTGAACGGGTCTTTTTCTCCAGATTCAAAGTTCTAACACGTACAATAATCATCACACACGAATCCTAAAATGTCGAACAACTTCGTACCGACCATAATATGGTCAGTAAAACATGGCCGGTAGGTTGGTACCAACCAAATTATGTATTTTCGAAACTTAGCCAAATCTTTGATTTCTTCAATCCCGACATCTTCCAAGCTTCTTGACTCATTACTTCATCGTTTTATAGTCCAGTTTCTCTAGTCTGAGTCAATTCTAAAACCTTCATAAATATTTTTGAAACACTTTCCTTCCAAAGCATGCTTTTATGAATACAAAGTGTAAATTGGCTTAAGAACGCATATCGAGGCTGATAAATTATCATCTATTGTGCTCTCTGATTATCCACTAGACTAATCATGGCGAATCATCCAGTTCCTTTGGATTCACCAACAAATTAATGGTCATTTTAGACCATCATAGCTAAGAACTCAAATCATTGCTTAAGTGTTAGTCATGAATCATAATCGTGCCGCGTTCCCTTAGGATTTGATATATTATAAATCATATATCATGCTATCATGCATCACTATCACATAGGCAGACTATCCTCGATCAGAACATTAGATAAAATCGTCTAGTATCACATAGCATCCCATCATAAGTAAGCCTAATCAAATCGAAACAATGACATTTATCATTATTCAGTAATCTTCATCTGATCGTTTCAAATCAAAAGGTGTCCAAATCATAAGGTTTATTTTTTAATCTCTCTATATCGTAAATCTAGATGGATCCTAATCCACTTGCCCTCTGGCGAGGGGACCTAATATCCAAGCGCATATATCCATTCACTCTCTAGTGAGGGGACTTGCTATCCTGTATAGGTCTATTCGTTCGCTCTTCGATGAGAGGATGTATATTCATCGTTTACCTCCACGTCTCTCCAATCAAGGGACTATAATCCATTAGTTTATTTATCAAATGTCAATGATAGTTAGTTTTCACTAGCATCCATTAGCATTATCAAAATCAAATGTCATGTTCAATTCCATACTCAAATTATTCAAGTGTCCTTATTCAAATCAAAATTCATAAAGAAAAGAATCAAAATATCCAATCTAATCGAAGGATTACTTACATGCTTTAACTCAGAGCATGCCTATAGGACCATTCAGGATACCATATATGTGTAAGTAGTCTGATAGAAATTTTTCATGGTTTAATCAAAGCATGAGTAAAGTTCAAAAAATAAACCTAAATTCGATCCATTCTGATCATGAGATAACCATACTCGACCCATATCCTTGACCCTGTCCGGATATATTCGCTATAGAGGGTCGTCGATCCTGCTACATCACTGTGATTCTTTACATACTATTAAAGCCAGTTACTTCGAACTTACTCGTCTATCAAGTCATGCAGATGTCTACATTCATTAGTTTGTCGCCATCCAGCTCATGTAGTAGGCAGTATTTTCCAAACTTTCTCTATCAATCTGTGAGTTCTCTCCATGCTGGTTAGGGAAACCTCCGCCTAACCTCAAGGTAGATCTTCTTTGGGATCTCTATTAATTTGGAATAAGAGAAAAACCTTAGTTTCCTCAACATCTGCTTCGATCCTCCGATGCCATCAACTTTCCAATTTCCTCGATCTTGTCCATATTCTGCCTTGGATAGTCTTCCATTCTCCACGACATTGACTTCACCGCTCTCAGCTTTTGCATCCTCTTGGCAAGATATCTCCCAACTAGATTATAAAATTTAGCAGGATCCACTGTAGATATCTTTCCCATGTTATCTTAAAATCATTTTTACTGGCAACTCCGAAAACCACTGCCATCAGATTTAATGATGGGTTTGGTTTCTGCACCACAGTGGTTGCTGCATTAAATTTAGTCAAATACCTCTATAAGGTTTCATCTTCTTTCTGCTTCACATTCGAAAGTGTCGTCACATTTCCTAGTCGTACTATATAAACTCTGAATTGGTTCTTAAACTTCTCCGCTAATCCGGTCCATGTGCTGATAGACCCGTTCTCTAATTGGTGAAACCACATTGTTGTTAATTATGTTAAGTACAATAGGAAGCATTATCCCATCACTTCCTTCGAAGCTCCCAACACTCCCATATGATAGACATATCTCCACAAACATACATTCAGAGTAGTCCTCTCTTTATGTGTTTCCAATGTTGGTAGCTTGAAATCAAGTGGATTTCTAGCATTTCAAATGTTTGGGGTAAAAAGGTTTCTGTTCACATCCTCCAAATTCTAATATAGAGGTCTACCTCTTGACACTTGTCTTATCATAGTAGCAATTATATCATTATCATGCAATTGAAATCTCTAGGGCTTTACACGCCCTTGATTCAAATTTTCATTGTGCTCCCTGTTCCTACGGGGAACTTCTGATCATAATCCTTATGACTATATGTTCATATTTTGGTCTTCATCTTTGGCTTTAGCATTGCCTGTTTCTGGTATCCTGGCTCGCTCAAAACCTAAATTGGCCATGCCTTTAACCATTATGGTCAGTACCAACATGATTGTGGTTGATACCGACTTGTTCAGGTGTTAGCGGGGTTGGCTCCATTTTGCTCCGCTCTATTCCCTTGTGCATTATCTTTGCCTTCTAGGCTTAGATTCTTAGTTCCGGCTACTCTGACTATCATTTTCTATTCCATTCTTCTAAAAAATGCATCCAATGTCTCCTTATGTCATGCTAATGATGTAATTTACATCTTTGTCATTATCCCTTTCATCTCTTCCATAATAACATGGATAGAAGCTGGGTTGAACATTAGGACACCTCTTGGCTCCCATGTCCTTGTTGATTTTCTCAAGCAATACTCTTGTAGTATGCCTCTTCATCTTCTCCAAATTAAATCTCAAGTCTCTCTCAGTGAAAGCAATAAAAACATTACCCTAAAAGTTGACACAATATCCTAATATCACTCAAAATGAATTAAATATAGAACGATGAAAACAAAGAAAAAGAAAGCAAAACATAAAGTTTTTATAGTGGTTCGGCAAAATCTCCAGCCTACATCCACTTAATCCTTTTATTTGGTGAATTCTCTCCGAAAAACAATAAGTTATGATCAAATCTAAGCTATAATCCTCTAGAGCTCGGTTTTTTCTATTTTTTATGACTTAGAGGAAGAAGAAGGTCGAGCCAAAGTCCTAAGAGACAATCCAAAAATCAACCCCTTTTCTAGTTAAAGTCCCTTCATATTTATAGACAAATCCTTGCACAAATCTTGTGATCCCATGCTTGAACGTGTCTTTTTCTCTAGATATGAAGTTCCAATGTACAGAATAGGTCATCGCACAAGAATTCCAATAACATCAAACAACTTAGTACTGATCATAATATGGTTGGTAAAACATGGTCGGTAAAATATGATTGATGCCTACCAAATCATACATTTCCAAATCTTGGCCAAATATTTGATTTTTTCAATCGTGACTTCTTCAAGCTTCTTGACTCGTTACTTCATCATTTTTTAGTCCAATTTATTCGATCTAAGTCATTCCCAAGGTTGTGGTAAATTTGTCGAAAATAGATTTTGAAGGCAATATTTTATTTTACGTAATTATTTATGCTTGAAATGAAACATTATATATTTTTTATATATAGTAAAACATGATTGTAATATTTTCCTTACATGCAAAGTGAAAAGATTAGGTTATAGATACTATATTATGTTGACATATAAATATACAAATAAAAAATATTATGAGTTGCATACTTACGTTGAATTAATACTCCAAACAAAATTCATGTCCATTATCCAAATATATCTCCAAAGAATACCGATGGTCAATATTTGAAACCACGATACCATATGAAGTATAAATTTGAATGAAGTCTAATTACATGAAAAAAAATACAAGGTAAATATGATAAATTAATGATAAGCGTCAAATTTAAATCAAAATTACGTTTGAATGTATAGTTATGCATGGAGTGATGCCAGTTTGTTAAGGGAGGAGGGATGATAAACATTTTTATTCAACTAATTATTTCGAAAAATGTATAAGAAAGTAATTAAGATTTTTCAATGGATATAAACGATATTGAAGTTTTAACTTTCATTCTATGAGAAAATGCATTTTTCCGAGTAGGTCATAATTTTTATAGATTTTGAACTAATTTTGGCTAATTATTTTTTGAATATACTCAAAAAACCTAACAGTCCGGTTTAAACTCCCGAGGGGAATTAAGTTGTGTCTGTCCACTTCAATTCATGACACCTATAACCATTGTGTTCTATTTTTTATGACAAGTGTGTGCAAAGTAGGGCTCAAACCTAGGTCTTTTACTAAACCTAGGCACCTCTTTTCTATTGTGCCACACCCACGGACAACTTGAGCTACTTTTTTTGAAAATGGTAGTTAGATGCAACATATCACTGAGCCAACATAACACAAAACATATGTCAATATATGTTCGAATCATGCTATGCAAGTTTTGTACTTGGGCTACTTTTTGATTTCTTTAAAATCGTTATTTCACTGTATATTCCTGATACTTTCCCTTTCATATTTGTTTCATTTGTACGTACATAGATGCGTACGTTATAAAATACTCGTTCTACTCTATCGTATAGCCATCTGCAATAAATTTATTCTAATAATAATAATAAACTATTTATATTAGTTTGCTTTGTTAATTATGTTTATTTACACGTTTGTTCAAATTTTATATTTAATCAATTGTCATGTAAAGTTTTTTTCTTTATGTCCACGGTTTTTTTTCCAATAGTGATATTAGATAACTTTGACGTATGCTTATGTCCTATTATTTTAGCTATCAGGTTTGCATGAATAATTGCAATATAGAGTAAAATTTAGCAAATTATTCAAACTAATTGACTACATAACACATATATTACGTATAATTCTCATGTCATATTACATTTTGGGTATTAAAAAATATAATGTTTCAAAGCTGCTATAATATTTTCCTCGAATTTAATTAGTATTATGAAAAGTCAAAAAGTTAATGTAAATGTTGAAATGTTGGTTAATTGAACCAAACTTAAAACTTATTTTACTTTGTGCGTAATTTTTCTATTCCAGTTTTTGAAACACTATAGTCAAACTATATTATGTGCATAAAACATAGGATAAACCTATGTTGAACTTTGTCGCTTACATTAGAAAATTAATAGATAGACACACATAGTAATATAACACTTACCATCGTAGGAATAACTAATATATTATATGTTGTGTAAAAACCATTATGTTCAATAAATATCAATTATACTTTATATGCTTCGCGATTATTTAATAAAGTTTATCAACAAATGTTTATCAATAATATTCAAGAAAAATCCAGTCTAAATATCACAACCCATAAACATATTTTTTTCACCTTCAAATAATTAAAAATATATGAAAAAATACATAGTTAAGTAAATTACACGGTGAACCCCATATGCATAGCACATGTTCGCGCTAGTTATCGAAGAAGGTTGAATTGCTCGTTTCTTTACAATCATAATTTGAGCTACACTATTCCAAACGGCAAAATTTTGGTGATGTTTAATCTACATTGTCAATATCATCTATATAATAAATGGGATCTTTTTGAAATTTAAAGTCTTTAAAATTATAAATGAACAGGCACCATTATTTATTTTTAATCGTACTTTCGACCATCAAATATATTAAGTCATATTTATCCAAAATAATCAATAGTTTGTGGAGATGATCTTGAGCATAACATTAATATATCTTCCAAATTTAGTAGTACTCGAATATTGTTAGAATTAATTATGATAAAGATGCTAAAAGTATTCGAATATCTTGTAACGTAAGCATATATCACTCTTGTAACATCCCGATATTTTCAATAATTCGCATCCAAGCATGCCGGATTTGAATTGCCCCAAATATCAAGTTGTTAATTTATATTTGGCAAAACTCAGCATATACAGTAAATAAATAAATCACAAAATCATAGAAACAAAGTAATATAACAATACTACAGCGAAAACAAGAGAATAGTAGTTCATGAAGCTATTATATATATAACAGAGTCAAATAAGATACAACAGCAGTCTCGAATACAATAGTCAAATACAAGATCAGAATACACCACAGGAATCAACTGAATAACTACAAGCTGAAAAGACGTAGATGGATCTCCAAACGAAGCTCCAACTCCAAAGGCGAGTCTCAAAAGTTGTACCACTCAGTCTGACCCGAGAATAAAGCAAAACACAAAACACTCGAGTTAGGATTAATATTCTTATATCGATAAATCCAACTCAAGTGAAATAACAACTGAAATACAAGTAACTCAAAGGATGTTTGGGATAACCATCCTCTAAGGATCCGTTAAACTATCTATTATGTAATAATATACGCTATTATAATAATGTCTAAAGTAAAGTATAATATATTTGAAAATAGCATTAAGGTGTTACCCATATCCCCCTTAACACATTTTATATATTCCCATAGTCTATACAGTACCGTAATCCCACTCGTACTGGATGTCGTCAGAGGGCACTCCATAGGTATGGTACAAAACAAAATCATATAAGGCGCGCTAGGGTAGGTGACATGGCACAACGAGGCAATGCTAGGGTAGATATACCAATTACGCTTCCGACCGGTGGTAACGCATAGCTGCCACTACCGCCCACCTCTAGCCACACTCCCAAAAATAAAAGGTGCACCCAATCAATCACAAAGTAATAGAATGGAATCGAAGAAGTGTGTCCGATAAGAGGAGCTACCTCATTAGCCCGTCAATCGCTCCTACTTTAGCCACCTTATGCCAACTCACGGGAGTCGGGTCCACGTCTATACCTCAATAGAACGTCGCCACCATCCTACTTTATTCTGGAATCTCCACCGCGTACACGGTTGCTAAAGTGGTTTTCGGAGTTGGCACAGAGTATGACAACTTCCAATCCCGGTCTCTTTAACAACCAAACATTATTATAACAACGCGGTCATTTCAAAATAGTCTATACTTCAAAACCAAAATATCGTTGCCATTTCAAAACCATATCAATACAATATCATTTCCATTTCGAAACCAAATACTATATCATTTCCATTTTCGAAAATCGTAGCATTTTCAAAGTTATAACACTTCCGAAACCAAATACTTGAAATTATAATACTTTGGAAAACCATAACATTTTGAAACCACAACACCTTGGAAATCGAGATTTAGAAATCATAATACTTCCCACTTAACCGGTTTAGATATTAAAATAGTATATAAAATAAATAGTTTATATTAAGATAATTTATAAAGTAAAATATAACATAGTTTTAAATTCAAAATTACTTTAGAAAATAAAATAGTTTCCTCAAACTTCACAAGTTGATTCAAATCAACTTGAATCCAAAATTTCAATTTAAATCAAATCTCAATTCATAAATTTCAACTCAATTCAGTTTTTAATAATCCATTTCAATTATATCAATTTCAAATACAGATTTTAACCTTAAATAAACCATTTCAATTTCCATATATTTCAAAGCTTTAAATATTCCATAATTTCAAAACTAAATTTTTATAGTTCCATATATATCAAATTCAATTTACTACTATTTTGACTTGAAAAATTAATAAATCCAATATCATTTAAATATAACCTTTAAACTTCAAATGTAACAACCCAATATTTTTGAAATTTATTTTTATTTGAATTTATTTTTATTTGAATTTATTTCACTTTGAAAATGTTTTAGAAATTATTTTATTTAAAATTTTGTTTTAAAATATTTTTAAAGTGAAGTAGGAATTTTTCTAGAGTTGATGGTAATTTTTTTGTAATTTTCATGCCCTGTTTTCAATTTTTAAACAATTTCTTTAGTTATTTTCCTATTTTTCTCCAATTTAATTATTTATTTTATTTTAGAAATGATAAATAAATTATTTTATTTCAAATTTTTGCTTTATAATATTTTTAAAATGAAGTGGATATTTTTCCAAGGCTAGTGATGATTTATTTGTAATTTTTAAACAATGTTTGGAATTTTTATGCAATTATTTCTATTCTTTTTCTATTTCCTTTAAATTTAATTATATATTTTCATTTTCTTTCACTTTGTTTCGGTTTCAAAATGTATTTGCTGAAATTATTTTGTTTTATTTGTTTTAAAGGAAATGGAAAATTAAAGAGACAAAGACTCTTCCTTTTCCTATGGCTTTTCATATGCTAGACTTTTCATTTTCTATAACTTTTCATTAATTTTTGTTTTGGCCATGCATTTTTGTTTCTTAGCCGTGAATTTCATTTATCTTTCACGCACAAAAACATCTTCCTCATCATTCTTCACGGCTAGAGAAAAATATTGGTAATGGCATCATCTTTTTATTCTTTTCTTCTTATATTTTCCTAAGATTTTGCCTTCTTTTCTCATGTATGTTGATCGGCCTCTCCTCCATAGCCATGGCCACCACCTCCTACACCTCTTCCCTGCCATCATCACCAACTACTTCTCTAGTTTTGACCAAGGCCGAGCCTACCATGGTGCAAAAACCCAAAAAAACAACATAATCCATGAAACATACTAGTTTGACCACCACTTGCCTCATCTCCTTCAACCACCACCACGGCCACCACCCTAGCCGCCGCCACTTCACTGACCTGACCACCACACACCCCTTCAGCCACTGTCAAGTCATGGTGCACCCCAGGCCGAGCCCACTCACCCATGGCCGAACCACTTTGATGAAGCAAAACCATTGTATTGCATAACCCCTTCACCTTCTCATGTTATAAACTCCTCTCCATGTTCATGCCTTAAACTCGAGCCATACTAGCCCAAACCCAAGCCATGTCTTGACCAAACCTAACCATATCCATCCCTAAGTCGTGCCAAAGAATTGAGAAAGCAAGGCAAAAGACTTTGTGTTCAAATCACTTTTCATTTCAACGTTATATCAATTTCATAGTGTATTGTATTTATAAATTGTTTTGATTTTGTTTTGGGTTGTAACACAAGAGTTGTAGCATTAGATCTCGCTCTCTACTCAAATCCGTAGTCTTTTCGTTGTGCTTTGATTCTGTTGTGTCAATTGTATTGCAATCTCCAGCATTTAGAGGTGAGTAAATCTCACACGACATTATATACTTATGCAAATGTGAAGCGATAACAATTGAATGTGTAGAATTAAATATGATGTTATAACTGCGTGTGATTATTTATATATGATGTTAAACCTGTTAAATTACATGTCATCTCATCTATTACCGTAATATATTGTTAAACTGTTCATTTATATCTGTTTATCACACTGTAAGTTCCCTGTTAGATTAGAAATCACTATGGGTTCAAATGATACATACCCGAACGGACTTTAGAATAGGAAAAAATCGTTATGGGCTGAAATGATAGGCCTGAACGGTTTTTAATTATTTATTTTGACTTGGGACTGCAGGTTTGAAATGATAAACCCGGATTTTTATTTGTAAACTGCGGATTGAAATGATATATATCTGTATCACTTGACCTAGGTTTGAAAACTATATACAGACCCGTGGTTATTTTTATAAAATTTTCTGGAATTTTTAAGTAATTTTAAAATTGTATATATATGAAAATTTGATTTAAATTGGATTTTTAAATATTAAATATAGAAATTTGGAATTTTCTGTAAGTTAAAAATGTTGGAAAAATGAATAGTTACATTGAATTTTGAAAATATAACTTAAGTGGAAATTTGGAATTTGGTTAAATAAAAATTTAGTTATATAAATAAAAATGGAAATTAAATTTTATTTGAAAAAAAAGGAGAAAATTTAAGTGTTAAGTTGTTTATTTAAAAATGCGAAGAATTGGAAACTTTTACACTTGAATTTATTAAGTAATTTCTTGAAATTGGATTTAATTATAAGAAATTTATTTTATAAAAATAATATGTTAAATGATATGTTAATGAACATTTTTAATGTTAAATTATGATTTTTGACAATGTTTAAAGGGTTTAAAATGAAGTTTATTTATTGCTGGAAATACACTAAAATCTGGATATCACTTTTAATAGCATCAGAAGTGCTATTGTTTCTGGAAATGAACTAAAAGGCTAATAAAAGAGCTATTACAGCAGTTCTGAAATGCTGTAGTTGCTGTAGTTGAACTAATAGGCTAAAAACTTAACTCGGGTCTATTATAGCATTTCTTTAAATGCTGTAGTGGGCTGCTGTCTTTGCTGAAATGAACTAAAACCCTTGTTTTGAAACCTGAGCTATTGCAGCATTTCTGGAAATGCTGTCTTTGCTGTTTTGAACTAAAATTTAACTAAAACTGAGTTTTAACAGCAGTTTTTAAGTGCTATCTTTACCGAATTAAAATATTTTCAAGTATAACTTATAACAGCTTTTTCTAAATGCCGCGAAAGGCTGAAATTTTAATGTTTATGGTTTTTGACTTAGTAAACGAGCTCAGAATAGTTTGAAACTTTGAAATTTGAATACTTGACTTGAAAGAATAATAACTTCACTTTTAAATGGTTTAAATGAATTATGTAAATTGGAATATAAACTATTTAAAAGATGATTTGAATTGAAATAAACGAATGTTATCTTTGAATTTTAAAAGAGTATCAAGTTTGATAATTGTATTTGAATTCAAATAATGATTTAAAAAGGAAAGTTTTGAAAGGATATGATATTTTGAAATATTGAAATGGTTTGAAAATGATTTAATCTTTATTTCGATAAAGATTGGGTTTTGAAATGATATTTTATTTTGAAGTATAAAGTATTATTTTTAAAGTTATAACCACGGGTTATAATAGCGATTGGTTGGCAAAGAGACCGGGATCAGATATGGATATACTCTCTGTCGATACCGAAAACCACTTTGACAACTGTGTACGCGGTGGAGATTCTAGAATGAAGTAGGATGGTGGCGATGTTCTTGAGGTATGTTACGTGGACCCAACTCCCGTGAGTTGGCATAAGGTGGCAGAAACAGGAGCGGTCTCGGGCCAAAAGGGGTAGCTCCTCTGGTCGGACGCATTTCTTCGATACCATTCTATTACTTGTGATTGTTGGTGGCCACCCTTCGATTTGGGAATGTGTTCCGAGGTGGGCGTATGTGGCTGCTGCGTTACCACCAGCCCGGGTATCGTAATTGGTATATCTACCCTGGCATTGCCTTGTGTGCCGTATCACCTACCATATCGAGCCTTTACTACGAGTTTCTATTTGTGTCGTACCTATGCAATATCTTCTCATAGTCTCCCGATCAGGAGATATGCAGGTACTATATAGACTATTGGCATTATTTGTGTTAAGGGGAATATTGGGTCATTCCTTAACGCTATTTAAAAGTACGTTTATTTTACTATTAGACGCTATTATAATAGCGCAATATTACTATATAGTAAATAGTTTAACGGATCCTCAGAGGATGGGCGGTCCTAAGCGTCTTCTAAGTTACTTGTACCTTTACTACCGTTCACTTGAGTTAGTTTACATTGGATAAGTATGTATGTCCTGACTCGAGTGTTTGTGTTTTATTTACGCTCGGGTCAGCCTAAATTATTCACAGATTTGGATTTCCACTCTTTAGAAGTCTGGAATCACTGGAGATTATCAGCTTATCTAGTTATCTATATTTCAGTTTTGTTGTTCTGTTGTCAGCTTTGTATTAGCGGACTTCTTTATATTTGGGATTTTATGTTGTATCTGTTTTCAAACTGATATTATGTAGTTGGTTTTGAGACTTTGTGATAGTAGCTTCATGAACTACTATGATATATTATTTTCTGCTACGAGATATTCTGGTGTTCTGTGTCTATGATTCTGTGATTTGATTTTTATTTGCTTCGAATTTTTATTACAATCTGTTATTTTGTACTATTCAAGTCCGGCATGTGTGGATTATTGTCGATTTGAATGGTGGAAAATAACTGGTCATCACAGTTGGTATCAGAGCTATGGTTTTTAGGCAAACCTTAGCCCGCGGAGCAAAAACTCATTAGAGATAAAGTAGAAATACCCTAGAATGAGTGAAATCAACTTCGGAATCATTTCTTTGTGAGAGAACGTATTTTCAAAGTATAAAATGATTTTTAAAGGATTTTTCAAAGATTATTTTGATATAAAAATTTTCTTGTTTTAAAAGCAAATGTTTCTAACTTCTTTCCTTTCGTATCTACCTTGTTAAAAATTTCTGTAATTAGGATGTTCATCCAAGTAAATTTATCTTGTCTTATCTTTGTCTAATCTTTACCTTTTTCTAATATTCATTCTTGAATTTTTAGGATGAATCGTAGAAATAGAGGTCTGGGTCGTGGTGCTGCCTCAGTTCCATCTCCAGCTCCTGTCTGTTTCACTGTTCTTTGCAAATAATTTACTCAGCTTGGTGGAACCAAGTTCACTGGTTCTAAGTCTATCATTGAGGCTCAGCATTGGCTGAGGAGTATCGAGAGGATATTAACTGGTCTTGAGATTACTAATGCCCAGAAGCATCAGCTAGCCGCATGGCAGCTGTAGGAGGCTGCCTAAGATTGGTGGGAGTCTGTTACGGCTAACACCGTTGAGGCTGATCTTACTTGGGAATAGTTCAGGTATCTTCTTTGTGTTTCTTTGAATTTTGTTTTTCTATCTCTCGTGCCTTTTCTAAGCTTATCTATCATTCTTCTCAGGGAGGCTTTCGTTGCTAAGTGGATGACTGAAGCCGGGAAATCCCAGCTTTATAGGGAGTTCATGGACCTCAAGCAGAGAAGCATGTCTTTTTTAGAATACGAGAGGAAGTTTAACGAACTTTCTAAGTTCGGACTTGGTCTGATAGACACTCCTCTGAAGAAGAATGAGAAGTTTATTGCTGGTGCTCGTCCCGAGTACTATAGTCGTCTCATTTCTCATGTTCATGGCACTTTTACCCAGCTTATGGATATGGCTCTTCTTATGAGAACCCTACTTCTAACGGTCCTACTTCTGTTGGTGCTCCTTCATCTCTGACTTCTTCTACAAATTCTAAGAAGAGAAATCTTAGTTTCTAGCAGTAGAAGAAGAATTGGCTCAAGAATCCTGGTTTGGGATCTTCGTCGTCTGTTCCATCTCAGAGGCAGCCAGTTGACCTTTCTTCCATCACCTGCTTTAAGTGTGACCAGAAGGGACACTATGCGAATAGTTGTCCTACTATTGTTGGTACTTCCATTCCTCCCCCTTCTCAGCCAACTAGGCGTGATCTTTGCCAAATCTGTCTCCAGCCTGGCCATTTCAGGAAGGATTACCCTACCCAGTAGAGGGGTAAGCCTTCTGGTATATTTGCTATCACCTTTGCCTCTTCTCCAGCTCCTCGTGATGACCAAGGTACTCTCCAGGGTTCTTTTCTTTATTTTGGCATCATGTTCGTGTTCTGTTTGACACTGGTGCATCCCACAGTTTTATATCTGTTGATTTGTGTGATAAGTTTGAGCATCTCCTTTCTCATGAGTATGTTTCTGTGCCTTTATGTATTTCAAATCCAATTGGGGGCCCCACAAACCTTAATAGGATTTGTAAACAAGTGAAGCTTCTTTATTCCGATCATTACTTCAGTGGTGATTTTTATGTTTTGGGCTTTGATGCTTTTGATTTGGTTCTTGGAATTGATTGGCTTGGTAGGCATAATGCTCATATCTCTTGTAAAACCCGGTCTGTTTATCTTGAGGATGATCTGGGTACTTCCTTTGTTATTCAGTGCCGCATGCCTCAGGATTTTGCAGGCAGTTTTATTTATTCTCTGGATTCTACTCCTGGTGATCTTCACTCGACCCGTGTGGTCAAACTCTTTCCCAATGTATTCGGTGAAGTCATTGCTTTGCCTCCTAAGCGGGAGATAGATTTTTGGATTGATCTTATTCCTGATGCTCGACCGGTTGTTCTTCCTCCTAGAAGAATGGCATCCCACGAGAAGGTTGAGTCAGCAAAGCAGATTGAGGACTTGTTCTCCAAAGGTCTGATCAGACCTAGCCATTTAGAATGGGGAGCAGTGGTGGTTTTTGTCACCAAGTCCGATGGATCTTTGAGGATGTGTGTTGACTACAGGGAGCTTAACAAGCTCACTATGAAAAACAGATATCCAATGCCTCGCATCAATGATATGTTTGATCAGCTTTATGGTGCCACTTGTTTCTCTCAGCTTGATCTTGCGACAGGTTTCCACCAGCTCAGAGTTGCTGAGGAAAGTATTCCCAAGACTGCTTTCCGGACTGAGAATGGGTTTTATGAATGGTTAGTCATGCCTTTTGGTTTGACTAATGCTCCTGCTTTCTTTGTGGATCTTATGAATCGTGTATTTTGTGATGTGCCTAATAAATTTATTCTAGTCTTTGTTGATGATATCCTTGTCTTTTCTAAGACCGAGGCAGAGCATGAGTCGCACTTGAAATCTGTTCTGGAGATTCTTAGAAGTCATCAATTGAAGGCTAAATTTTCTAAATGCCATTTCTAGAAGGATGAAGTCTGATTCCTTGGACATATTGTTTCTGGTAATAGAGTTTCTATTGATCCAGCCAAGATCGCTACGATCAATGCCAGTCTTTCTTCCTTTCTCTTTTCCTTCGTCATTTAATTATTCTATCTCTTCTGTGGTTCTTATTTTCCCTATTTCTGTTACAGGATTGGGAAACTCCTAAGACTCCTTCTGAGATTCGTAGTTTTCTGGGCCTTGCCGGTTACTATCGGAGATTCATCGAGATTTTTTCCCGGATTGCTGCACCTCTCACTGCTTTGACTCGTAAGAATGCTAGGTTCATCTAGGATGAGAAGTGTAAAGATGTATTCAACGAGTTAAAGAGCAAGCTAACTTCCGCACCAGTTCTTATCGTTTCAAACGGAAGTGAGGGATTGACGGTATATACTGATGCTAGTCATAAGGGATTGGGTGTTATTCTCATGCAGGATGGTAAGTTCATAGCCTATGCCAGCCGTCAATTGAAAACCCATGAAGCTAATTATGTTGCCCATGATTTAGAGTTGCTTGCTGTTGTCTTTGCTTTGAAGCTTTAGAGGCATCATCTTCTTGGAGCTAAGTTTGATCTTTTCACTGATCATCGGTCTTTGAGAATCTGAGATATATCTTCACCCAGAAGGATTTGAATCGGAGGCAAGTTTGTTGGCTTCTTACAACCTCGATATTAGCTATACTCCCGCTAAAGCTAATGTTGTGGCTGATGCTCTGAGTCGGAAGAAGGCTTTGTTGTGTCAACTTGTTGTTTCTTCTCCTCTTGTGGATCGTATCAAGACTAAGCAGGATGAGGATAAGATGCTTAGATTGATGAAGGAAAGTGTTCGTAGCAGGGTTGGTAGTAGTAGTGGTAGTAGCGGTAGTGGCGGAGCTCAGATTGATGATAGTGGCATTTTGAGGATTAATGGCAGGATTTGTGTGCCGAATGTTGATGGATTGAGGCAGGAATTGCTTCGGAAGAATCATCGATCCAGACTTTCTATTCATCATGGTGTGTCAAAGATGTATCAGGATATGAAGAGGTTTTATTGGTGGAGGGGGATGAAGAGGGATGTCTCTATCTTTGTTAGTCGGTGTACGACTTGTCAGCAAGTAAAGGCCGATCATCAGAAGACTCCTGGTATGTTGCAGCCTCTTGAAATACCCAACTGGATGTGGGAACAGGTTTCCATGGATTTCATTGATGGATTGCCAAGGTCTAGGAAAGGCAATGAGAGCATCTGGGATATTGTGGATAGGCTGACCAAATCTGCTCATTTCACTCCGGTCAAGTCTACCCGTTCTACTTCTAGCTTGTCTGAGATCTACATGAGGGAGATTGTTCGTCTCTATAGTGTTCCTCTCAGTATTGTTTGTGATCGTGACCCTATCTTTACCAGCTAGTTCTGGAAAGCTTTTCAGGAATCTTTGGGTACTCATTTGAATCTGAGCACTGCTTATCATCCGTAGACCGACGGTCAAATGAAAAGAGTGAATCAGATACTCGAAGATCTTCTTCGTGTTTATGTGCTTGATTATGGTGGAACTTGGGAAGATCATTTGCATCTTGTCGAGTTCACCTACAATAATAGTTATCAGGTATAATCTTATCTTCTGTTTTAAGCTTATCTTGATCTTTTGTCTATCTCTTTCTATCTTTGAATTCAGGCCAGTATCAAGACGTCTCCATTTTCTGCTTTGTATGGACGACCTTGTCAATCTCCATCTTGCTGGATTGAATCCGATAATCGTCTGGTTCTTGGTCCTGATATGATTTTGGAAGCTTCAGAGGGGGTTGAGGAGATTAAGAGAAGGTTGAGGGTTGCTCAGGATATGCAGAAGAAGTATGCTGATAGACGAAGGCGGAAGTTTGAGTTTGCTGTTGGCGATATGGTTTTCCTTAAGGTCTCTCCCTTAAGGAATGTCATTCGCTTTGGCCATAGAGGGAAGCTTTCTCCTAGGTTCATTGGTCATTTCCGCATTGTGGAAAGAGTTGGTTCCTTGGCTTATTGTCTGGAGTTACTCGAGAAGCTTTCTGGAGTGCATGATGTATTCCACGTCTCACATCTTCGCCGGTATTTCCACGACTCATCTCTGTTTGTTCAGCCTTCTGCTCTTGACAGCTTGGATATTGAGCCTAATCTGACCGTCGAGAGGAAGCCACTTCGTATTGTCGACAGAGGTACGAAACAGCTAAGAAGGAAATTTGTTAGTCTGGTCAAAGTACAATGGAGTACTGATGATCGTGATTGTACTTGGGAGACGGAGGAGAGCATTCATGCTTCGAATCCGGAATTGTTTATTTCAGGTGCTATTTTGTTTTTCTATCTTGTTTTTCTTATTTCCTTGTTTCCGTTCTTTTTGAGGACGAAAAGGTTTGAGTGGGGGAGAGTGTAACAACCCAATATTTTTAAATTTTATTTTTATTTGAATTTATTTCACTTTGAAAATGTTTTAGAAATTATTTTATTTAAAATTTTGTTTTAAAATATTTTTAAAGTGAAGTAGGATTTTTTCTAGAGTTAATGGTAATATTTTTGTTATTTTCAAGTCCTGTTTTCAATTTTTAAACAATTTCTTTAGTTCTTTTTCTATTTTTCTCCAATTTAATTATTTATTTCATTTTAGAAATGATAAATAAATTATTTTATTCTAAATTTTTGCTTTATAATATTTTTAAAATGAAGTGGATATTTTTCCAAGGCTAGTGATGATTTATTTGTAATTTTTGAATACTGTTTTGAATTTTTATGCAATTACTTCAATTCCTTTTCTATTTCCTTTTCTATTTTTATGCAATTACTTGAATTTGTAATTTTTGAATACTGTTTTGAATTCTGTTGTGTCAATTGTATTGCAATCTCCAACATTTAGAGGTGAGTAAATCTCACACGACGTTATATACTTATGCAAATGTAAAGCGATAACAATTGAATGTGTAGAATTAAATATGATGTTATAACTGCCTGTGATTATTTACATATGATGTTAAACCTGTTAAATTATATGTCATCTCATCTATTACTGTTATATATTGTTAAACTATTCATTTATATTTGTTTATCACACTGCAAGTTCCCTGTTAGATTAGAAATCACTATGGGTTGAAATGATACATACGTGAACGGACTTTAGAATAGGGAAAAATCGTTATAGGTTGAAATGATAGGCCTGAATGGTTTTTAATTATTTATTTTGACTTGGGACTATGGGTTTGAAATGATAAAACCTGGATTTTTATTTGTAAACTGCAGATTGAAATGATATATATCTGTATCACTTGATCAAGGTTAGAAAACTATATACAGGCCCGTGGTTATTTTTATGAAATTTTCTGAAATTTTTAAGTAATTTTAAAATTGTATATATATGAAAATTTGATTTAAATTGGATTTCTAAATATTAAATATAGAAATTTGGAATTTTCTATAAGTTAAAAATATTGGAAAAATGAATAGTTACATTGAATTTTGAAAATATAACTTAAGTGGAAAGTTGGAATTTGGTCAAATAAAAATTTAGTTATATAAATAAAAATGGAAATTAAATTTTATTTGAAAAAAAATGGAGAAAATTTAAGTGTTAAGTTGTTTATTTAAAAATGTGAAGAATTTGAAACTTTTACACTTGAATTTATTAATATGTTAAATGATATGTTAATGAACATTTTTAATGTTAAATTATGATTTTTGACAATGTTTAAAGGGTTTAAAATGAAGTTTATTAATTGCTGCAAATACACTAAAATCTGGAAATCACTTTTAATAGCATTCAGAAGTGCTATGGTTTCTGAAAATGAACTAAAAGGCTAATAAAAGAGCTATTACAGCAGTTCTGAAATGCTGTAGTTGCTGTAGTTGAACTAATAGGCTAAAAACTTAACTCAGGTCTATTATAGCATTTCCGTAAATGCTGTAGTGGGCTGCTGTCTTTGCTGAAATGAATTAAAACCTTTGTTTTGAAATTTGAGCTATTGCAACATTTCTGAAAATGCTGTCTTTGCTGTTTTGAACTAAAATTTAACTAAAACTGAGTTTTAACAGCAGTTATTAAGTGCTGTCTTTGCTGAATTAAAATGTTTTCAAGTATAACTTATAACAGCTTTTTCTAAATGCCGCGAAAGGCTGAAATTTTGACGTTTATAGTTTTTGACTTAGTAAACGAGCTCAGAATGGTTTGAAATTTTGAAATTTGAATACTTGACTTGAAAGAATAATAACTTCAGTTTTAAATGGTTTAAATGAATTAAGTAAATTGGAATATAAACTATTTAAAAGATGATTTGAATTGAAATAAACGAATGTTATCTTTGAATTTTAAAAGAGTATCAAGTTTGATAATTGTATTTGAATTCAAATAATGATTTAAAAAGGAAAGTTTTGAAAGGATATTATATTTTGAAATATTGAAATGGTTTGAAAATGATTTAATCTTTATTTCGATAAAGATTAGGTTTTGAAATGATATTTTATTTTGAAGTATAAAGTATTATTTTTAAAGTTATAACCACAGGTTATAATAGCTATTGGTTGACAAAGAGACCGAGATCGGATATGGATATACTCTCTGTCGATATCGAAAACCACTTTGACAACTGTGTACGCGGTGGAGATTCCAGAATGAAGTAGGATGGTGGTGACGTTCTTGAGGTATGTTACGTGGACCCAACTCCCGTGAGTTGGCATAAGGTGGCAGAAACAGGAGCGGTCTCGGGCCAATAGGGGTAGCTCCTCTGGTCGGACGCATTTCTTCGATACCATTCTATTACTTGTGATTGTTGGTGGCCACCCTTCGATTTGGGAATGTGTTCCGAGGTGGGCGTATGTGTCTATATATAATTTTCTATTCTATGGCTAAGTGATACGGATATTTATCATTTCAATCCGTAATTTAAATATATACGGGTATATATCATTTCTACCCGCAATCCCCAATTCAATTCAATTGAAAATCGCTTTAGTCTATCATTTCAACCCATAACGATTTTCTTCTATTCTAAAGTCCGTTCGGGTATGTACCATTTCAACCAATAGTGAATTCTATACTAATAGGGAACTTGCAGAGTTATAACAGATATGATAATAATATAGTACGCGTATATCATCAATATAAACAACAGATAATGGTGTCCAATATCACAGGAGAACAGATAACATATAATGTCATATATATAACAATATAAATAACTAATGGCAGCATATTTCAGTTGTCGTTTCAATTGAAATCAAATTTAATAAATATAAGAACGTTAATCATGAGTGATTGCTCACCTTTTGAGGCTAGAGAATAGATAATGGAATGAGTTACGGATTCAAAAAGGGATTTCGAAGCAAAGCACGATGGACCCGAGTTCAACGGACAAGCTGACAAATAGGAATCAATAGAGACAAATCAAATCAGTTTTTTGATATAAACTAAAAATATATACATTATTATTACATTACATACATATATATTTTTATTACATAAAGAAAAATCAAAATAAATTTGCTTTATTTCAATACATATAAACTATCACTTATATTTTAGAACCGACATATTAAAATTTACATAAGCCGTTTCATCGTACATGGAAAAACCAAAAATCCTATACACATTGAAAAAGGTATAAACCAACTTTACTATGATATATCTTTACTTAAAAGATCATATATATAAACATACATACCTTGCTGTAACATTTCAGAAAATTAGTAACATATTATATATAATTATTTTAAACTTATGTAGATATAAACCTATGTACATCAACATATAACGCGGTTTGAAAAAAAACTTTCATATGCAAATAACGACAACCCATACGCACGCAATAATATAACGAAAAGAAAAAAATGAACACTTACCAAAACAAAGAAGAACGACAATATAAAAGCAAGCTAAATCAATATTTATAAACTAAACCAATATAAGAACTTACTATAGATTAAACATATTATGTATATATAACATTTAACAATATAAATACCAGTATATAAAGCTTACGCACTTATTATATTTTTTAAGAATTAATAATTACAAAAAAAAATTAGTATAACTGGCCTTAATAAAAATAATATGGACTCAAACAGATCACTTGCTCATGCAACTTAAATATATAACAACAGCAACATATAAATATATGCAGACCTATGAACCTGAGTGTAGATTTCATTTATAAACCGTATATATAGATTAGATTATTAACCAAACACGTGAAAAACCAATATGTATACTATAAACCAAATACTCTTTTAAATTATGCATACCTACATATAGGTACGAAAACTACTATATACTATACACATATATATCAAAAATCAAACTTGTATATAAATACATACAACTGATTTAAATGTAAAACTTGCTTTACACTTATAACTTAACGACTTTAAAAAGATCATATAGCATATATATAGGTTGCATACAAACTTATATATGTGTGCCAAACTTCGCATTATATTATTATATACATAGTAAAAGTTTTCCCATAAGCAAAAAAACATGACAAATTTTTTGAATATATACACTCGGCCATATATAACCAAACTTGATATTACTACTATTATACACATAAATATAAATAAACAGTACTATGCAACATACCTTATGGAATAGCTATAACAGAGACGTACAAATGCATAAACTATGCATTCATTTATATGCATTTATATTAAACCCATGTGGCCTAAATACTAAGATAACTTTTGTAATTTAACAAGCGATCTGATATGCAAACAAAATTTGTTATATACTTATATTATAAAATGTTATATATGCAGATCATACACATTTGCTACACAGAAATGCAAACGCTAAAAATGCATGCAAACAAAGAACATAGACTTAAAAACAACCTTTCATATCAACTTTATACTGTAACGAAAAACAATACATATACAATTAACATAATAATATATAACTTGTAAAGCTTTTACATATAAAAAAAACCTTATATGTCGGTATATATACAGAAACAATAATTCAATAAACAAATATATTTCAATGTTCATTATGGAAATAAATATAACTGATATAACATAATATACACTTACTTTTTAGAATGCTTGGGAAAGTGGATAGGCACAGGTCATGCAAACTTTATATGATATAAAAGCAAGATTTGATGACAGCATGCAGAACGCAAGAGAAGAGAAAGGTTTAGTGGCATAAAGATACAAGCAGGGGAAAGCAATAAAGACTGGCTACAAGATGCAAACCTCTCTATATATAAAACATTATATATTTTTTATATGGAAGAGAAGATGAGGGCGGAAGAGGAAAGGAATGGAGGATCGACAAAGAAAAAGGAAGCAGGTCTCGAAGAATATAAAAGCTTGAATGCAATGTATACAATATATAAATATTATTATATTTTCTTCAAATATAGAACAAACGAAAAGCGGAGCAAACGAAAAGTTGAACGGCAACCTGAACCGGTAGAACATTAAAAGTCAGAAAATAAATTTTGAAATAAAAAGGCAAGTGGCTATTCAGTTTCACACGTTGGTTAAATGAAAGTTCTCGGAAGTCAAAAAGTTCGAAAACGATTACCGATACGCTAATTGTTTCACTGATTTCGTGGTGTACCAGACCCCGAAATATACAAATGAATATATTGCGGAGATCAGCACGACAAGCCAAACAGAAGCACATAGGTATCAGTGGTACGATTATCCGATCAAAAGTCGATAATCGGTACCGTTATACGTTGCTATTGCGCACGGAAAAATCCAAACGGAGCTAGAAACATCCAAATTTCGCGAAATGAATTTCATAGTTTGATTCAGAGTGTTCTAAATAAATTTTCTCATGTTGACATGTTTAGATTTCGAAAAACTTTTAAATTCAACAATTATTAACTGATTTAAACCGAGTTTCTAGCGACTGATAGAACATCTATATTATTCGACGAAAATTTTCCATTTACTATGTCTAGCTGGACGCATAGCAAATATCAAATTCCCGTCGTAAAATTCTATTGTTGTTTAAATGGTAGATTTCAGTTTATTATACTCAAAAGAAATTCACCTTTATTTAATTCCAAAATAAACTATATTTCAAATTACACAAGAAAATAAACTTTCATATTATCTGATGAAAGTTTACCTGTTGCTATGTTTAAATAGTCGTATTCCAAATATCAAATTTATATTTCAAAATTTTATTATTTAAAATTTCACAAAATTCCAATTAAATATATTATTAAAACAATTAAAATTTTATGGGTCGTTACACTCTCCCACGCTCAAAACTTTTCGTCCCCGAAAAAGAAGGAGGTAAAAGAATAGAAACAACCAGAAAGGAAAATAGAATGGAAAACAAAATAAAATAATTAATTTAAAACCATATAAATTTAAACTTTTAAATTAATTAATATTCAACAATTGATTTTAATCCATTTGACTTCACTTAAGTTAAATCAATCTTAACTATTTCTAAGTTGATTATCTAATTATCTTTAACCAACAATTTCTTAAATCATAAATTTGAATAGTCATTTATTATAATCACATTTTATTCAACAAATTTTAAATTTTTCTTTATTCCAAATTATTATTAAATTTATTCCACTTAATATATCAAATCACATATATTAAGTATATTGCACTAATTATAACTACTCAAATTTATTTAAAAATTCCTTTAACATCATTTTACATTATATAATCTTCAATTACATAGTTAACTTCTGAATAAATTAAGGTAAGTTATATATAACGCAATTGAGTATTATCCAAATAAAATTTTAAAATTCATTTATTTCAAGTTAAGTATTTATTCAAAAATTTAAGCTTTATTGAAAATCATCCTTAAATCAAAATTTTAAGAATTAATTTCCGATTAACTTCAAACAACTTTGAGATAAATATATATATACTAAAGATATCAAATCAAATCCAGAATCATATACCTATATATATTATAAATCAAGCCATACTTTAGAAATTTAGATCAATTTGATTTCTAAAACAAACTGTAGCAAATCTACAGAATGGTCTCTCCACTCTAAAACACGAAAATGAATGTCGATGATGTGGCCGCCATCACCGAAATTATTTTCTAGCGACAAAACAGGAAAGCACTGATTTAAACAGTTTAAAATTCTTTGAAAACAACTTCTATTAGAAAGTAATTTAAATGATATACAATTTTGAAACTTTAAAACCAGAGTTTGAAATCACCGAAAATTAAATTCTCAAATTCTTGATTCATTTCAAATTTCAAATAAATTTATAATCGAGTTTTATGAATTCATTTATTTATATTATGCAATAGTCAATCATTTACAAAACAATAAATGAAAATCAAATATTATCATTTCTGACAACATATTCATTAACAATTTAATTTTAGAAAAATTTATACTTATATATAGTATAATCATACAAAATTATTTTATTTACCAAATTTGAAAACAATATTGTGTCAGTTTGCTCTGCTCAAGTGTTTTGGAGATTCTATCGATATCGTTGATCTGATGAATCGATCGGAAACCCAAATCAACATCAACGACTCAAACAACACAATATATATTTATAAAACATTTTTAATATTAATTTACAAATACACTTCCTCGCTTGACGATACAAGAATGGATTTCAAAGCAAGGAGAGAGATTCAATTTTGATGGACTCAAATCAAAAGAATTATGATTCGAAGATAAGTTCGAAACAAAAGATAAGATGACTAAATAACAGAATAGGAAGATGGATAGGTTTATATAAATCACGGGCAAGCTTAACCGGGTCAACCGTGACTTCAAGAATAAGATCGATGTAGAATTCCAAGGCAAATCGACATTCGATCTCAAGAAAAAAAATTCAGGCATAGCAGGAGATAGATAGCATCGTAAACCGAGGAATAGAAATCTTCGGTGAATCAATGCTTGTTGTAAAGGGATTTCACCCCTTTGCAGTCATTCTAAGATCGGCGAGACCGCCGAGTTATTATAGAGATCATTCGAAGTAGAGTTATTGGATACTCCAAAATCAAGAAGCAGGAATAAGGAGAGATAAATATGGATTTTGGAACCGAAGGGAACGTTCCAAAAGTCAAAGGAAAACCGAATCAAAAGGAAGAAATTCAAGCTCTAACGAAAGTGATTCCGTAATTAAATTAACCCTATATGTTGAGTTTTGCCTCAAACCAAAGCTCCGATACCAAATGTAACATCCCGAAATTTTCAACCATTCGCATCCAAACATGCCGGATTTGAATTGCTCAAAATATCAAGTTGTTAATTTATATTTGGAAAAACTCGGCATATATAGTATATAAATAAATCACAGAATCACAGACACAGAGTAATATAACAATAATACAGCGGAAACAAGAGAATAGTAGTTCATGAAGCTACTATATATATAATAGAGTTAAATAAAATACAACAGCAGTCTCGAATACAATAGTCAAATACAAGATAAGAATACATCATGGAATCAACCGAATAACTACAAGCCGAAAAGATGTAGATGGATCTCCAAACGAAGCTCCAACTCTAAAGGTGAGTCTCAAAAGCTGTACCACTCAGTCTGACCCGAGCATAAAGCAAAACACAAAACACTCGAGTCAGGATTAACATTCTTATATCGATAAATCCAACTCAAGTGAAATAACAACTGAAATACATGTAACTCAAAGGATGTTTGGGATAACCATCCTCTAAGGATCCGTTAAACCATCTACTATGTAGTAATATACGCTATTACAATAATGTCTAAATTAAAGTACAATATATTTGAAAATAGCATTAAGGCGTTACTCATATCCCTTTTAACACATTTATATATTTCCATGGTCTATACAGCACTGTAATCTCACCCGTACTGGGTGTCCTCAGAGGGCACTCATTGGTATGGTACAAAAAAAATTGCATAAGGCGCGCTAGGGTAGGTGACACGACATAACGAGACAATGCCAGAGTAGATATACCAATTACGCTTCCGGCCCGATGGTAACGCATAGTAGCCACTACCGCCCACCTCGAGCCACACTCTCAATAATCAAAGGTGCACCCAATCAATCACAAAGTAATAGAATGGTGTCGAAGAAGTGTGTCCGATAAGAGGGGATACCTCATTAGCTCGTCAATCGCTCCTGTTTTACTCCAACAAATTTTTTAATGCAAGATAACACAATACAAAACCAAACACACAGCACTAAACTGAACTAAATTCAAGTGAACAAGAAATGTGTACAGAATGAAAAAAGTTAAAATGGAAAGTGTTGAGTTGACATGCACACAAGAACAAAGAACAAAAATGCACAGTGAACATAAATGCAAAACAAATGAAACGCAAAATGTTTTTTTTTAAGACTAAAACAAAACCATATGTGTTATTGGATAATAAAATTGTTCTTTTGAAAATGATAATCAACTCTGCTGTGCAAATAACCATATGTGTTATTGGATCCTAATCATTAACTTTTAAAGTGTTCTAGCAAATAAAATAGTGAATAGTGTTACCTTAAACTCCGGACTTGTTTTCGCCTTCACAAACCTTCTCCATTCGTTCATGCTTTGGATTGGTAGGTTTCAGTTTTAGTCTTTCCTCTTCGTTCTCCGCTTTATTTAATTTTCGAACCAATTTACTTTTTGACGATCTTCAAATTACTCCCATTTGTTGAAATACAGCTTTTCTTTGCCAATCCTCTTCCAGTTTAAATCTAATCTGCAACAATACATCAAAACATGATATTAAAATCAAACAACAACCATATGTATGCATCAAACAATTTTTTTCAACCATAACTATAATACATGATGTAACAATGTAGCAACTTGCAAATAGATTTATAAACAACAAAAACAATTTTTAACTCATACCTGAATTGATTGCCACAAAACAACTTTTAACTCATCACTTAGATTCCTCCAATCATCAAGTGTGTATGGAACCAGCTCCGCACAAGCGGTCCAAGAAAAGAGGATAAATGTATTGACCCTTTCCCTATTGGTATACCTATATCATTGAACTCAACTTCAATTCGATCATAACTGCTTAACGGGAGTCTTTTTGCTTTTGCTGGACCTCTACCGCCTCCTTTTCGAGATGTAATTCTGGATTCAGCTTCACTTGCTCTCCCAATTTCTCCCTCAGCATCATCAGTTTGTTCAGAAAGGATTTCATTTTCTGAGTGAAGTCCTTCTTCATTTGGATCGGAGGGGGTAACAGGTGGCTCTTGTTCTTTGTCTTCATTGCAAACAATGGCTTGCTTCTTAGCGTTGACTGTTGGTTCTTCACTGTCGATGCAAGCACCAGCTGGAATCTTAACCTTTTTCTTTGGATTATACTTCCGCTTTGACTTATACTTCTGAGATTCCTCATCAGCCTTTCTCTGGTTGCGAGTACGTACAAAGCTTGAATGCATCTTTTTTCTGCAAATGAAACAAAAAACAGTAACTTATTTTGAGAATACTTCATATAAAGGACAGTTAACAGTATCTATTATGTAACCTTGAATACAATAGTTATTAATACATGTATATGAACTCTGTAAATAATCACATTAATACTTAATAATGGAAAAATCAAAACATATAATTTCTGTAAATGTATATTAATATATTTTCTATGCTTGCATTTACAAATGAAGGCACCCAACACACTCAACAAAATTTGCAACCTCTCACAAACACAAAACATAGCAATGCTAACTCACACAAGCACACAGTACACAACATATTCACTAACCCAACTCACCCTACAGACAGTCAGACAACCCTCACAAACACAGTACACACAAACACATATGTAGACTAACTACCTACTTACCTTATCAGTCACTATCCTCTGGTTATCACCCATTGTATTCTGAGTTCCGATTCTTTAATATTATTTATCTGTTGATATGGAGCAAATACTTGGTACTTTAAGCAATACCATGCTCCAGTATTTGTTTTATATAGTATATAAATGTTGTGTAAAAAAAAGATAGTATTAATATGCACCTTATGTAAATGAAAATATTCCAAAGTTGAAAAATTGTATTACATAAACAGTTTTACAGTGCCTTGTGATCTTGAGTCTGGGAGAGGACATGCCCAAATCATAATTTGATATCATATAACTCATAAAGCAATATGAATACACTATTGTAGTTACATACTAAACCTATCAAAAAACAACAAAATAGGCCCAACTTCCAATTATGGACCACATATGTCAAGAGAAGATTATCAAACAAACATTAGCTTGAATCGCTATTAGACTAGAAAAAATATGCTAATGATTATGTAAAGAAAAAGAAAAAGGGAAGGAAATATTTACTTAAACTAAGAGAAACATGCAATACTTATAACAGAAAAATATCACCGAATGCTAGAAAATAAATGTGTCCACTTCATAATTTAATTTGTTCTTATATCAGCAAAAAGATAACTATAGATTATTTCCAAGCTAAAGTACAAATCCTTTAGACACATCTTCCCAAGCTATCTAACCCTATTGACATCCATAAAACCATTTGGCACATCTTCCTAAGCTAAAGTAGAAATCCTTTGGAAGTTAAGATAAACATAAAATTACTTCTTTCCTTTTGAGAAAACAAAATATTTTTCATCAAAATTAAATCAGGTGTAATTAAGATGTTATTACAAGGGAAAAAGGTATCTTTTGACAATTATGCAACAGGGAACAAACTTGGCATAGGAATGGAATTAAATTCAACATAAACATAATATTAAATTTGATTTGACATATCAAATCCAAATAGAGTCAGACAAAAAAGAAATATAATACAAAATTAAAATAGAAAAAAAAAGAGTTATATGTAGAAATGATGCATGCTAGAGTAGAAATGAAGATCCTCAATCAGAAGCTGACCACACATCTTCAAATGACATATATGTAAGGTTTAATGCTAGGTTTTAATTCTTGAGTAGTAGACAGAACAAAGGTGGTAAATGTCAAAGCTGTCATGAAACAAGGAAAAGAAACTACTTGATTGTAATACATTTTTCAAATGATAGTACAACAAATTTTATAATCCACTCAAGTAGAACATATAATCTACTCAAGTATGCCTTCACAATCCTCTCTAACATAACTAACATCTTCATCATCCATTTCGGCTATTTCGTTAACTTCCACGACTTGGATATGTTCCTCGATGCAATCGCGATCCTCTAAATCATTAAAACTTCTTGATGGTGCTTTCATTACAACATACCAATTAGAAACATCATTCTCTCTTGAATAAAATACTTGTCTTGCTTGAGATGCAAGTATGTATGGATCTCGTGAAAACGATGCTTGCTGTAAATTAACAAGAGTGAACCCATCATTATCAACTTTTACTCCATTTCCTTTATACGCCCAACGACACTTAAAAACTGGAATATAAAACGTATGATAATCTAATAAAATTATATCTGTCAATATTCCATAGTAAGTGACCACATCAACCACTTAGGACATATTTTTTGCACTTGCTCTACACATAGTAGTCGCATCAAAAGTCACCCTACAATTCTGAGTTTCTCTCCCTACATCTTGTATATGAAAACGTTGCTCATTGATGATATATCTGTTGTAAGACATGGCATCATCCTTCGGACCAAAAGCAATCCATCTTAACATGTCATCGTGATCCTTGGAGGTAATAGGTATCTACAACAAATTTTATTTAGCATGTATATTTTATAGTAAGATTAATAGTCAAAAGAGAATATATTTGAAATCTAACTAACCATTCTTTTAATCCAATCGGCAAAAATTTTTGTATGTGTTTCCCAAAGTAAGGTCGCATTTTTTGTCATGCGTGGGTCTGACTTTTCTAATTCCTCCAAATGAAAACTAGTATTGAATAATTGATTATAAGTTATATATAGCATTACGAACACATCAAAATAACTAAAACAATATAACATACAGTTACTCTATAAATAGTTCCACTACAGCCATATTCATTAACACGGCCAAATGAGCACTTTCTTTGTCATTAACTGACAGTTTAACCGTCTTGGATATTGAAATCGGACGTCCCTCGAGTATTACACTGCTTTCATAATCTTCATTTCGAGCTTCTTTCTCCTCTATATGTCCTATTTTTTCAAAAATTCATCGAAAAACATCATGGATTCTTTTGCAAGATAGGATTCTGCAATACATCCCTCTGATCGTGCATAGTTTCTGACATAGTCTTTAAGTGTCTTCATGTATCTTTCGAATGAGTACATCAAACGAAAATGAACCGGTCCGCACATTAGTGCTTCTTTTCCAAGATGAATGGATAAATGTACCATTATATCAAAAAATGATGGTGGGAAATATTTTTCAAGCTCACATAAAACTTTAATAATCTCAACATTGATTTGTTCTACCTTCTCTCTATCAAGAACACGTTGACATAATTTGTTGAAAAAAGAACATAAACGAATTATTGTTTTTCTTGCCTTCTTTGCCATTAATCCTCTCGATGCTACTGGCAATAACTGTTGCATTAATACATGGTAATCATGTGACTTCAATCCGCTACTTTTGCAATCCTGCAACGAAATTCGATTTTTCAAATTTGAACAGTTGCCATCTGGTCCTTTGAAATCGTACAATCTTTTGCAAAATATTTTCCTCTCAGATTTTGACAACATGTATGGAGCCGGTGGAAGATATGTTTTATTCCCACGAGGTTGTGCATGAAGCTCACTTCGAATTCCCCAATCCTCTAAATCCTTTCTACAGTTGGCTCCATCTTTTGATTTATTACCATGCAACATCGTGCCCAATAGGCTTTCACCAATGTTTTTCTCCACATGCATCACATCTATATTGTGACGTAATGGAAGCTCCTGCGAATACCAAAACTATAACGCATTATTGGGTTTTTCTTCTGTTAAAACAATGAAAAATAAATAAACTAACCACTAACCTTCCAATAAGGCAAATCAAAGAAAATTGATCTTTTTTTCCACCTCGATAGCTCCATTTTTGTAGAATTGTTAGTATTATCATTTTCATCTTCTGTATCATAAACACACTTTCTCTTCTTACTTTTCTCTTCTTTTTCTTTTCCAAAATCATTTGGATAATCCTTCAACAATGCATGAATGTTTCTCCCAGTTAGTATTCTAGGAGCACAACCTTTCTCTATGGTGTTATCAAACAATGCCTTTTGTTTCCTCCGTGAATCTGAAGCAGGTAGAAATCTTCTATGACCCATGTAGACGCTCTTTCGACTATGATTCAACCAACGAGAATGGGTATTGACACCACATAATGGGCAAGCTTTCCCTCCTTCACACGACATCCAGCAAGATTTCCATAAGCCCGAAAATTGTTAATTGTCCATAGCAAAATTGCATTCAGTTAAACAAAGTTTTACTAAATGCATCATAAGCATCAACTCCATTACACCACAAATGATGCAAGTCTTCCACCAAAGGCGCCAAATATACATCAATATCATTCCCGGGTTGCTTGGGGCCTGGAATAAGTAAAGTTAACATAATATTTTCCTTCTTCATACACAACATAGGCGAGAGTTTGTATGTCACAAGCATCACCGGCCAGCAACTATATTTTGAACTCAACATGGAAAATGGATTGAATCCATCTGTAGCAAGACCAAGCCTAAGATTGCGTGGATCAGATGAAAAAGATTTATACTTTTCATCCACCATTTTCCATGTCGTAGAATCCACGGGATGACGCATTTTTCCATCGTTGCTTGTATTATTAAAATGCCATCTTAAATCTTCTGCCATCTTTTGAGATCTATACATTCTTCTAAATCTCAGAATTATTGGAAAGTATCTCTGTACTTTAACTGGAATACCTTGTATAACCTCTTCAGTATCTTGATTTTTCTTCCATCTTGAAGAACCACATTTTGGACAACTTTCTAAATCTTTATATTCTTTTCTGTAAAGGCAACAGTCATTCTCACAAGCATGTATCTTTTCAAAACCCATGTCGAATGCTCTAAGAAATTTCTTTACTTCATATAAGTTTTTGGGAAGCACGTTATTCTTCGGCAGAAATAAATGTTGTACGGTTAAAAGCTTATCAAACCCACTATTAGACAAGCCAGTCTCACATTTAAGATTATACAAGATAGTGATAGCAGATAATTTTGTGTGATTTATGCAACCAAGATATAATGGAGTTTCTGCATTTTCCAAGTTCTTGAGTAACTCATCCTCTTTTCTTTGAGAATTAACATTATCTTTATCATCATCAAAAAAACCTTGATTCAAAAAATCTTCATCTTCATAGTGAATCGTCTTGAATAGATCATATACACCAAACGTGTTTGTTTTCTTCTCTACATTTATCTCTTCACCATGGTTAAACCATACACCACCCATGTATTTAGGATCCATTACTTTTATAATTAAATGTTCAACGATGATTTTTTCATCATGACGACTAAGATTCTGACAATCCTTGCAAGGGCATAAAATTTTCTCTACACTTCTTGCATTCCTCTTTGCAGCATTCACAAAATTCATTGCTCCTTGTCGGTACTCTATACTAGTTCTATGAAAAAAGTAAAACAAATAAAAAAATTGAGCTGTAATATTAGATTATATGTTATAATTCTCAAAATACATATTAAGTTAATCATGGTTTTATCACCTGCTTAAAAAAACCCAGCCTTTTTCCATTTTCGACATATGAAGGCAAATATGTAGGATCTAGATTAACCCTAGAGGGGGGTGAATAGGGTTATAGCAAATTTACTCGAATTAAACACAGAAATAAACTGCAGAAATAAATATGCTGAAAAGTAAATCACACACAAAATTTACCCAGCTTCGGCAACCCCTGCCTACTGCTGCATTCCCAAATTTCTATTAGAATTAAACAGTATCACGCTTACAAACACTCTACTAGACTCGCAGACCCTTTTGCTCCCGCTCACAAACACTCTACTAGACTCGCACACCCTGCTCCCGCCTATAGAGTTTCGCTTACTCGCAAACACTGCTCCCGGCCATAGAGTTTTGCAAACTCGCACACCCTGCTCACTGAACTAATTCTAACTAGACAATCTGACACTATCTAAACCCTAGGTGGTGATTTACAAATTCTTAGACTCGAAAAGAAAAAACAACTTCAAAAATAGACGCAAGAGCAAAATTTAAAATAAAAGCTTGAATACAAATTTTTGCTCTCAAATAAAATTAAAAACCCCTTTTAAAACAAGGCCCTTTATAACAAGCCGGCCCAATTGTTTTTCTTCTCTATCCCGATCCTTTTCTGTCTTCTATTGTGAAGGTTGCGGCCGATCCTTTGTTACAGAAATTAGGGCTTCGGCTTCTTTCTCGAATTAGGGCTTCGGCTCTGGATGATTGATACTCTTTGCTCGCGCTCGTTCTCTGATGTTTGATTCTGGTTAACTTTGAAATTGTGAATTGTTCGCAGCTGCTTCTTTTGATGACCGAGTTCGTTGAATTGCGGTATGTAATTTTACTTTCGTTTGCTGGTTTGATTGTTTTCCTTTTTCACTCGATAACTCGATGCCGATGATGTAAATTGGGATTCAATATTTATATGAATTCACGACTTCATCACTTTCCTAATTTTCTAATGCCTGTTGCGCACGTCTTTCCTGATTTACTGTCGACTTGTTACTCACGGCTTTGATTTTGATACGTTCGATGTGGCAAAGAACTTTCCTTTTTCATGTGTTGACTTTTTCAAAAACGAATATTTTCATTGAATTCTCTGACTTGACTTTAGCATCCTATTTTCGAAAATTCTGACTTTTTCAAAAATACGAATTTGAATCTTTTCTCATGGTACACACACTTGTTTCCGTGACCATAACTGCTCTGGATGGTTTAACTTGAATTTGTGATTCCATGTATCACTGCACTTCAAGTTTGTGAATTTCTCTGTCCTTCGTCTCTGGCCATTTTCTGGTTAGTTTAACCTGAGCTTCGAATTAGCATTGCATTCGTGGAAATGTTGCAGTTAATTTATGGTGTTGCCGCTGTGTTTCATTTGCATAGCTCAGTGGTGCACTTGTTTGTGATTGAGTTGGTTGTGTACTTGTGTTTCGGTTTGAACTTGCAGTTAAGAACAGTTGCTTTTGATCTGCTGTGCACATTGTTGCATTGTTGATTTTGGTTACTCTGTTGCTTCATCATGTATACCCTTGATAATCATGTGCCACTGCATCACCACTGTTGCAAGTGTTCTTGTTGAGCATGATTTGTCATCTCTGGTGTTTCATCTTGGCCATGTTGCATTCTGGTCTGGACATTTGGGTTTGTTGATATTGTGGTATACTTGAGCTTTAGTAGTTGTACTCTGGTTGGTCATTGTTGCATTACTGTACTTGGTTAAATTCATTGCTGAGTTGATCATGTTTCTGGTCTTGTTTGATGGTCTTGTGCCACTGCTTAGTCTTTGGTGCTGTCTTGAATTTTGTGCAGTCCATGTTGTTTGATGTTGCACTTGGTCATTTTGTTCATCTGTATATTGCTGCAATCTTCATTGAGCTTGTATGCTTCAAGTTGCCTTGACTGGTTCATACTTATTGAACTGGTTTTGTTTGGTCATCTCTTGGTCATTGCACGGGTCATTGCTTGTGAAGTTTGATATTGCATCAATATGTACTTGATAAATGCACTTCTGGTAGGCTGCAGCTTGCATCACTGTTGCATTTGCTTGAGTTTGTACAGTGTTGTACTTGTTGCCTTGTATCACTGGTTCATTCCACTGTTTCATGCATGCTCGACATTGTGACTTGTTTTGTTTGCATTTTGCCCTGTTGCTGTTGGCCTGGAGTTGTTTAATGAAGAGGTTGAACCTGTTAGTCGAGCTTGCATACTTCATGTAGCCTTGTGTTGAACCCAGTTTTACAGCTCGGGTTTGACCTTGTGCTCGTGTCGTGATTTTAAATATAATGCACGTGAGTTGAACCCGGCTTTTCATTTGGGTTTGACCTGTGCTCACCTGTCCCTGTAAATCGATCAAGTGTGTATATCGGCGTGCACGGCCTTGTGGCATATACAGTAATACACTGTGTATGTCACAAGTTGTTCGTGTATGATGAATTCAAATTTAAATTATGACGAACAACCCAAATAACTGAGGCAAACCATATTTTCAAAAATCGTAATTTAATTTTATATTGCAAAAATATTTCTTTTTCAATTTTACTGCGTTAGTGAATATTTTTGCAGATTGCTCAGATGCTGGATTCAAACTGGAATGCAGTTGAAGACAAAATACGAGTGTGAGTGATATGTAGTGAGGTTGTTAATGTAAATTGAAATCGTGATGTATTCTAAATTGTATATGTATAGTGAGAGCTTGAAATTGTACTATTCAAGATTGTAATAAAAATTTGTTTGAATAAAATTTCTGTTTGAATTCAAAATCTGTGTAACTTGTTCTGTTTGAATTCAAATTCAAATTCTGTGTAATTTATTTTATTCAACAAATATTTATTTAATCTATGAAAAATAAAATAGTACATTACCAAATACATTTAAATGAATATATATGTTTATTATCATCAAACAAAAACATATAAGCGCATATTCAACAAAATAAGTTTCCAATCTTTGACGTATAAATTGGTTATCTGTTGTAATCAAAAAAATAACTAGACGTTGAAGTTATTACCCAAAAAAAACATCCAAGCATCTTATAAATAATGCACTATCTGGAACATTGGTAACACGCCCATAGTAAGGATAATAAACTACAATAAACCACATAAAATGAATAATAACAGAGATAGCATGCGCTGCAGTGAATGAAATAACAGAGATAATTTTTATTTTTAGGATACTGCACACATGAATCAAACCCCGTTCACAAGGTTACATAGATTTGTTTTTCTTCGTTTGGTGACTGAAATTATGACGCATTTGCTGAAAATATAACGCATATAGATATGTATCAGTGAGATAACTCCATGTGACCATGTAAATGCATCTACCGGAAAATTATTTATAGAAAAATAACACATACGTTTTTCTTATTTAAACTCATTCTTACCTATCATTTGTATATTTTATACATATAAATATACGTGCTTCATTTCAACATTCAGTGACATGCTTCTAAAATTATAATCAAGTATAAAGATTATATCTGAGTTTTACTTACAGTTTCTTTCGCAATGGCACAAGTAAAGCATGGGAATATGATTAATCATCATATTGGTGATGAAGAAGAATATCAAGAAAACAATGGTTATGATGGATATTTAAGCTCTTTATCAGAAGAAGAAGAAGAAGACGATGATAGCTGCAATTCAATTGGCGAAAATTCATCTGAAGATGAAGATTTTATAGATGATTTGAATTCATCTTCATGTTCTTTGAATTCTTCCTTATCATCATCGAATTCATCACTTTATGATATGTCATCTCTCATTTCACATCTTCCTTTGAAGTAAGTTTTTGTTCAATTGTGTTCTGATTTTGCTTCTTTTCATATATAGAACATTTTTTTGTTCAGATTTCTTTTTCTTAATTTCTTTCTTTCTTTTGTTTTTTATTTTTTATGTCTAAAACATTAATCATACGTAAATAATTTATGGTATCATAACATTCATAACACGTATACATAAGTTTTCATATACAAGTTGTCTAACAAATCATTTGAATTTCAGGAGAGGTTTATCAAAACACTACGAAGGAAAATCACAGTCGTTTACATCACTATCGAGCGTGAAGAGTTTGGAGGATCTAATCAAAACTGAAAACCCATCAAATAAGAAGATCAAAGCATTGAAAAATAATAGTTGGAGTATGATGAATTCATCCAGAATTATAAAGAAGAAAAGCTTTAAAGGATCAGTAAGCTCTTCGTTAAGAAACTTGAAGAGGAATGATAGTTTTTTCAGAGGCAAACCATGTAAATGAAAATAAAAAAATAACATAAATTAGATACAATTAAAGCAAGCACATCACACTAACATAATAGGAAATGATTAGAATATAAGTAAAATTTATATAAAAAAAAATAGCTCGAGCATAATCATATAAAATCAATTATTCCCGTTAGAATTTATTCCAATTAGGGTTTACGTACAAATTCGTATAGAGTATCCATACATAATCATATAAAATCCAGTAGACTCATAAAATCGGTTTATAATATTTCATACCTAATCCGCGAGGAGAGATCTGTGAAGGGCTACCGCGACGATGTGGAGAGGAGTAGAATGAAGGACGTCTACCGCAACAATGATAACGAAGCAAGGTGGATTTTGTTGGAGGCTGAGGTAGATTTTGCTAGAGCGAAAAGGAAAGCGTGAGGAGAAAAGTTTGTAAATAATGAAGAGGAAGGGAAACGTGACAGTAAATAAAAAAATTGTGAAATATTTTTTACTTTACGCGGGTGCAAAGCGGGAACGTGAAATCTTTTTAGCCGCATTTATATTTTTTTAGGGAAATACTTTTTGGTTGCATTTAGAAAGAAACGCCACCAATTTTTGCAACTATAAATGGTTTTTCTTGTAGTGTGCCAACTCACGGGAGTTGGGTCCACGTCTATACCTCAATAAAACGTCGCCGCCATCCTACTTCATTCTGGAATCTCCACCGGGTACACAGTTGTTAAAGTGGTTTTCGGAGTTGGCAGAGAGTATGACAACTTCCGATCCCGGTCTCTTTAACAATCAAACGTTATTATAACACCACGGTCATTTCAAAATAGTTTATACTTCAAAACCAAAATATTGTTGCCATTTCAAAACCATATCAATACAATATCATTTCCATTTTAAAACCAGATACTATATCTGTAATGACCCGCCATCCGTCTCCACAGAATGACGCATCATTAATAAGAAAGAAAGGGATAGAAAAGAGAAAAGAAAGAGAAGAAAGAAGAAACAACATCAGAATCTCAACAGCGGAACGAATAAATTATATTAATAACAAAAGTATTACATAGATATACAACATTATCAGAGTTACACAAAATTTACATCGCATACTAGACAGTTATAAAAACCTGTCTAGTTATACATCTCAATACAACTCAACCAAAATAATACTAACACAGAGAACACACAACAGAACTATATATCTACACGCAGAAGCCTCCTGCTCCATTTGCTCCTCCATAATTCGTCAAAAGCTAACCTGAATCCCTTGGCTACTCGTAAAAATTTGAGTACCCAAGAGTTTAAGAAAACAGAAGATAAACTCTGGGTCAGACATGGGTCTGGTGTGAGTAACAGGTTAAAGTTGCTTAACTTTCAAAAACCTTTTTGAAAAGAAAGGTATCACGTAAGACTTCCCACACATAAACATGGAAAAGTTTTTACCTTACGCTAACCAAAACATTTGATAGGAAATCTAGTGATACTATAATAGGTCTAGGGTTTTCAAGTAAATATGAAATAGCCGAAATTGTTACATTTATTAAATTCCAGCTACTAGCTACAAAAGTGGGTAATATAATCAAAACCGTTGGCACTTATTGGATTTTGGATTCCATATAATGGCAGGGCTACTGGGGTACCGCCCGTCACAGTACGTGGCCTAGATCAACGTACCGAGGAGCCACCCTAACTCCCCTGCAACACAAGACCGGAACCACCCCTTACTGGACAATGCCGAACAAGACAACCCCGCAGTTGGTGTACATCCAACTGCACACACAGCCGAAATAAAAAGGGACCTCTAGACAGGGGTAAATCTTGCTCTCCAGTGGAAGCTACCCACGAAGCCTTGCTGCACCTTCCCTGTTTTAGCCATTCCCGGTTGATGAGGCTTGAGGCTACAATTACCTTTAGAGAACACATCTCTTAGAATGCTCATCGTCCACCTGACGATGTCTGAAAGCATTCAATCCATACAAGTTCATTTCGGGTTCAAACGAAACCGAAGGCATTATCTCGTTACACTCATTTTGGAATCACCCTCAGAGTTAACGACGATAACCCTTGCACTCTAAATCACCATCTCGAACCTATAAGAACTAGTTCCGTCAAACTCATCACGGAATCACCCCCAGAGTTATACTGACATATAGTCCTTACACCTCGAGTCTTCACTCTTCACATAAGATTTATGACCTATCGTTAATTTGGATCGATGTGGTTTTCGGATATCCAAATATGGAAACCCGATCCTGGTCTCATCGAAATCCAAAGCGTGCCTTTTAAGGCCAAGTTGTTTTAAAGGTTTAAAAAAAATCAATTATCTATAATCCAAATAGATAAATCACAGGTTCACACAGATAATCAACATTATCATCATATCAGATAAACCATATTATCATTTTCCAAAAGATAATCTAAATCACCATCACAATGCAACCAATGCATCAATGTCACTCAACATTATCTATCTCATATCCAAGATCAAACCATTTAAGGCAAACAACATTATCCAACCATATAAGCCATGATTTAATATCACACCAAATATAATTAATTTAAAATGAATTAAATTAATTACATCATTCAAATTAATTTAAAGTAAATTAAATTAATTACTTTATCAATATCAACTTGCTTATATCACTATTAATTAAGTATCAATCAATTAATTAATCATCCACCAATTATTTATTTTAATTAATCATCCCTGATTAATTAATCTTTAATTACATTCAAGTAATTATTCACAAATTAATTTTCTTCAAATTAATTATATTTAACCAAATACAGTAATTAATCTTTAATTACTTTCTTATTTAATTAACCATGAATTAATTGCATTAATTCTTAATTAATTTCATTAATTAATCCCTACATTTATTAATTACTTCTAATTAAATCCATTCTTAATTACATCATTAATTATAATAATTAAAGATCTTCTAATTACATTTTCAAATTAAATTACATTAAGTAATTGATCTTAATTTAACAATAATTGTTAATTACCCTTGATTAACTCAATCCAGTATTTAACTTCCCTTAATTACTTTACCAAATAAATTAATTACTTCATAGTTAATTATTTCTAATTAATCCCTTGATTAATTTACAAAGTAATTATACTCAAATTTACTTCATCATTAAATCATTTTCAATTAATTACATCCAGTAATTACCATTAATTACTTCTCTAAGTAATTTTCTTTATTTACTTACATTAAGCAATTATACTTCACAATCCTCAAATGATTAATTTAAACTAATTAAACTGGATTAATTAACTTAATCTAATCAGATTAAACTCAATTAATTATAATAAGTAATTAATTCCTTAATTACTTTCATAAGTAATTATACTTAATAACTTACACAAATGATTATCTTTAAATTAATTAATCTAATTAATAATTAAAATTAATCACATTAATTAATTATTAAATAATTCTTAGTTAATGACCTTCATTAACTATTAAACAATTCATTAATTATTTTTCTAAAATAATTAACTTATTCCAACTATTATTAATTACAAATTAATTAATCATTTATTAACCCATTAATTAACCCTAATTAATTAAATAGTTAAGTATTAACTAAAACTTAATTAATCCATTATTATTTGATTAATGAATTATTAATCATTAATTAAAAACTAACTTATATAATTGATTATTCTTAATTACAAGTTAATTATTCTAAAAATAATAAATCTTAAACCATTAAGATTAAACCCTTAATTACCATTTTATTAATTAAATAAATTAATTATTCATTTTATTACCCTAATAAATAAATGAATACCAATTATTCTTCAACTCTAACAAGTTTAAAATCAATCTAAAATCTTTAATTGATAAATAATACTTTTATTATAAAAGAAATTTTACAAAAGTTAAAACAAATTTCTTTTTAAATTAAAACCATTTAAATTTTATATTATTATTCAAATTTGTTTAAAACACTTAAATTTATTTTGAAACAAAGATTCAAATCCAAATTTGAATCATATTTAAACTTTGTTTAAACATTACTTTATATTTCAATTTCCAATTTTAAATTCAAATTTCTTTAAAAACATTTTAAAACAATAAATCCCCTTTAAAGTTATTTTAAACAAATTTGAATTAAAAAACTTATTTATTTCCATCTTGAGATTCAAATTAACTTGCACCCATAATAAAAATTTAGATTTTAAAACTTAATTTAAATCTTTGCTTTTGCTTTTAAAATTTAAATTAATTAATTTTTTTGAAATCAAGACTAGTTTTCAAGCTTCAACAAACCAACACGAGCTAAACACTAAAATAACTCGAGTAATTCGATTAACAACTTCCTTTTAAATTCATCCCGAAATAATCAAATTACAACACCGACAGGTTTAATGTTAAAACCTGTAACACTATCTTCCTCTGAACCCACAAACAATCTACTTCGAGTCTACTAACAATATACTTCGAGTCCCATGCCCAAATTATTCGAGCTACACGAGAATCAACCCGAAACAAAACTCGAGAACACAATCCTCCCAAACCCAAACCGATACCACACGACACCGTGCACCTGCACCAACCCCCTCGCCCCTCCGGCCTCTCGCGACCCCACGAGCAAGTCGCCGATCATCTACAAATGCCATTCCAACTCTCGAATCAATTACAGAAACTCCAAATCGAATTCTAGCATTCGAGCACCAAAAATTGGAAAATGTTGATAATGTAGATCATCAGAATTCTCTCGCCACCGACCACTAAAGAAGTACCACCTCCGGCCATAGATTCCTCCACACCCTAGCTGCCATCATCTCAAAACAGGAAGAACTCGATTTCTTAAATAAGTTGCGGAGGTAAATCTTCTTGCTCACTGAAAACTAGGGTTTAAAATTTCAAACCCAAATCATAACTGCCTCGATGCTCAGATCCGTCAACTATTATTTTTCCTATAAACTACGATCATCACTCCATCAACCATAGAAACACTGGCAACTCCAAACCCCTAGGTTGACAGAACCAACCCCAATTGTGATTTCTGGTCAATCCAAAAATACACGGTTGAATGCAAACTAAAAATTCAAATCATAGTTTTAAAAATCAAGTTATTAATCAAGTAATTTGTTTATAAACTTAAATAAATAAATCTGGAACATTTAAATATTGTTTACAGAAATTTTGCTCTGTTGCATTTTTGTTTACCCAAAGACATCACAGTTTTATCCTCATTTTCATTTTTTTAATTAAACTTTAACTTATTACATACATACCTGTTTAAATCTTAAACTACAACAATGATTTAAATATAAGATCATAATTTTTGAACATATCTAGAATCTGAAACTTAAAAACAGAAACAAATTGACACTGCAGTATGCATTATACCTACAATCATCTATATACTAGTATAAGCTAAAAAAAATACAAACATTTCATTTCTAAGATAAAACAGCAACTAAATATTTAAGTTTAAAAAATGTTACTCACAGAATTTTGGGGCGGTGCATCCAGGTTTTGACAAGTTTTCAGATTTGCTTCCTTGTTCTTGCTTATGCATTTTGAACTTCAGTTTGGTTTATAAACTGCAGATGCTTTAAAAATTTCATCTTGCTTTTGCTTATTTAAAGACTTGAATCTTGATTAATTACTTTGTTCCTTGATGCATGCAGTTACCAGATTCATTTGCATGCTTCCCAGAGAAAGCAGAGAAAGAAAATGCAGGGCTCAGTTGCAAAGTGAATCCAGATGCATGTTTCCAGATATTGATTTAGCTTTGATGAAGTTCCAAATGAATCTCAGGTATATGAATTTGCAGAATTGAATTGAGTTTTGAAGTTGCAGTTTTGGTTGATTTAAAATAGAAATTTAAGAGGAGATTTTACAGATTTGTATGAAGATGAGATTTTCAGATGGATTTTGAGGAGATTTGCAGGAATGTCTTTAAACAAGATTTCTGTTTTGAAGATTAAATTTGAAGATTTTTCATGGCTAGAGATCACTCAAGTTTTGAAAAAAAAAACGAATAGAAAGAAAAAAATGAATTTTTAGAGGAGATAGGATTATAAAAGAAAGTTTTTGATTTAAAAAAAACACTTGTTTTAGTTTCTAACATTTGTCACTTAGATAGCTTTAAAACCTAACACATGTCAATTTAGGTATTAATAAACTTACACATGTAATTTAAGTTTTCTAATTTTAATTTTAAAATTGTTTATAAGCTTTTAAATCTTAATTTACTATTCTTATGTATATATAAATGAGTTTATCTCTTTTTAAAATGAAAAGAAATGAAAACAATCAAATTATAAATATAAGCTTATTCTAATATTTTTAAAATACTTATCCTTTATTCAAAATATTGAAGTATTTATTCTATTAAATTTCAAAACACTAAATCCAAATTTTAAATTAATTTATCAAACCAAATTTTAAAAGATCAAGTTACATATATATATAAATGCATATATAACTTTGTTAAAGTTTAAAAAAAATAACAAATCCTATTTCTAAAAATCTATTTATGTCTTATGAAAAACTAAGTATTATCATTTTTATTTAAAATTAACAAATTAGACAACATTAAATAATTTATAAAAGAGATTATAAACAAATTAAGATCATGTGTAATTTGTATTTTAAATTCCTATACATAAATTTCAAGTTATATAAAATAAAACTTAGCTTCTATATTTATCTAATTTAAATTCATATTTTTAAGCTAAATAAAATTTTAAAACAAATAAGATTTATCATAGTATAAACCATAACATTATTTATTAAATTGCTTTGAAAAGCCAATTCTTAAATTTAAATCAAATTTCCAAATTACCAAATATAAATAAAAATTAGAAAATTGATTCATTTACTAAATTCAAAAATCAAAGTTTATAAATTTACAATATATACAATTATATATATTATAAACAGAAAACAATTTATTAGCTTTAAAAAGATAAAATCTTCTAATATAAATATTTATTAAAACATGATTATTAGATCAAATCCCAAATTTATTATTAAAAATTATCAAATCAAATTAGATTTTTAACACAGATTTTTAAATTTATATTGCCAAATTTCCGGGATATCACAATATCATTTCCATTTCCAAAAATTATAGCATTTTCAAAGTTATAACACTTCCGAAACCAAATACTTGAAATTATAAATCTTTGGAAAACCATAACATTTTGAAACCACAACACCTTGGAAGTCGAGATTTAGAAATCATAATACTTACCACTTAACCGGTTTAGATATTAAAGTAGTATATAAAATAAATAGTTTATATTAAGATAATTTATAAAGTAAAATATAACATAGTTTTAAATTCAAAATTACTTTATAAAATAAAATAATTTCCTCAAACATCACAAGTTTATTCAAATCAACTTGAATCCAAAATTTCAACTTAAATCAAATATCAATTCATAAATTTCAACTCAATTCAATTTTTAATAATCCATTTTAATTTATATCAATTTCAAATACAGATTTGAACCTCAAATAAACCATTCCAATTTCCATATATTTCAAAGCTTTAAATATTCCATAATTTCAAAACTAAATTTTTATAATTTCATATATATCAAATTCAATTTGCTATTATTTTGTTTTAAAATATTAATAAACCCAATATCATTTAAATAGAACCTTTAAACTTCAAATAACTGGATATTACTTCAATTTATTTAAACTTGATATATTTATTTAAATCACCTTAACAAAATCAAGTTACAAAATCATATCCTTTAAATCCTCAAATTTTCAAATCAAACTTATTTGAGTATAATGCTTAAATAAATTTAATTTCAAATCAATTTCAAATTTATCTCTCAGCCTTAATTTATTAAATCATTATAAACACTATATAAAAATATAATTTAAATAAATACTTAACCATATTATATTTTAATAAAAAATCAAACTTTATTATTAAACTTATTTTATATTAAACACATTTATACATATCTAAAATTTAAGAATTTAACTATAAAAAAATACATTTATATAATACCTAAAATCAATATTTTATAAAACCATGTATTCTTTTCCAAAATCATAGAAATCATTTCAAAATATTTATATATAGACCCACGGTGTCTGTATATAATTTTCTATCCTATGGTCAAGTGATATGGATATTTATCATTTCAATCCGTAATTTAAATATATACGGGTATATATCATTTCAACCTGCAATCCCAAATTCAATTTAACTGAAAATCGCTTTGGTCTATCATTTCAATTCATAACGATTTTCTCCTATTCCAAAGTCCGTTCGGGTATGTATTATTTCAACCCATAGTGAATTTTATACTAACAGGGAACTTAGAGAGTGATAACGTATATGATAATAATATAGCAGGCATATATCATCAATATAAATAACAGATAATGGTGTCAGATATCACAAGTGAACAGATAACATATAATGGCATATATATAACAATGTAAATAACTAACATCAGCATATTTCAAATTGTTGTTTCAATTGAAATCAAATTTAATAAATATAGAAACGTTAATCGTGAGTGATTGCTCACCTTTCGAGGCTAGAGAATAGACAATGGAACGAGTTACGGATTCAAGAACGAACTTCGAAGCAAAGCACGATGGACCCGAGTTCGACGGACAAGCTGACAAATAAGAATCAGTGGAGACAAATCAAACCAGTTTTTTGGTATAAACTAAAAATATATACATTATTATTATATTATATACATATATATTTTTATTACATAAAGAAAAATCAAAATAAATTTGCTTTATTTCAATACATATAAACTATCACTTATATTTTAGAACCCACATATTAAAATTTACATAAACGGTTTCATCGTACATGGAAAAACCAAAACCCCTATATACATTGAAAAAGGTATAAACCCACTTTACTGTGATATATCTTTACTTAAAAGATCATATATATAAACATACATACCTTACTGTGACATTTCAGAAGATCAATAACATATTATATAGTTATTTTAAACTTATGTAGATATAAACCTGTGTACATCAACATATAATGCAGTTTGAAAAAAACTTTTATATGCAAATAACGACAACCCAATACGCACACATTGGTATAACCAGAAGAAAAAAATGAACACTTTCCAAAACAGAGAAGAACGACAACATAAAAGCAAGCTAAATCAATATTTATAAACTAAACTAATATAAGAACTTACTATAGATTAAACGTATTATGTATATATAACATTTAACAATATAAATACTAGCATATAAAGCTTAAGCACTTATTATATTTTTTAAGAATCAATAATTACAAAAAAAAACCAGTATAACTGGCCTTAATAAAAATAATATGGACTCAAATAGATCACTTGCTCATGCAATTTAAGTATATAACAACAGCGACATATAAATATGTGCAAACCTATGAACCTGAGTGTAGATTTCATTTATAAACCGTATATATAGATTAGATTATTAACCAAAGACGTGCAAAATTACCAATATATATACTGTAAACCAAATACTCTTTTAAATTATACATGCTTACATATAGGTACGAAAACTACTATATACCATACACATATATATCAAAAATCAAACTTGTATATAAATACATACAATTGATTTAAATGTATAACTTGCTTTACTCTTGTAACTTAACAACTTTAAAAAGATCATATAGCATATATATAGGTTGCGTACAAACTTATATATATGTGTGTGTGCGTGTGTGTGTATGTGCGCACGCCAAACTTCGCGGTATATTTATATACATAGTAAAAGTTTTCCATAAGCAAAAGAAACTTGACAGAATTTTTGAATATATACATTCGGCCATATATAACCAAACTTCATATTACTACTATTATACACATGAATATAAATAAACAGTACTATACAACATACCTTATCGAATAGCTGTAACAGAGAAGTACAAATGCATAAACTATGCATTCATTTATATGCATTTATATTAAACCATCTGGCCTAAATACTAACATAACTTTTGTAATTTAAACAGGCGATCTATGTGACGCCCCACCTCTATACCCACGCTAGACAAGAACATTACGGTGAATGCTGTCAACTAGCACGGAGAATAAGGCTGTTGAGGAGCGACCATCCGTGTAATTGCTTTGTGCGAGCATCGATATGTCAAATAGTATAACATGCGTTTCTTTATCAAGAGGAAATCCGACATACCGACACAAACTCAAAGCTACTACACAGTGGCTAAAATATCTTCGGAAACAAATATAGAAATAAACATAACATAATTCAGTCACAGACAATTCATATCACAAAGGCGGAAATAGATATGAATATTACACATGAAAGTGTACATCAGAGTAGTGGTCAAAAGGATCCACAATAATACAAAGGAATAGATACAAGTGCAAGACAAAAGAATAAGTATACATCATAGAGTCTGTATCTCAAATGTATACAACAAAAACTACTAAACTAGAGTAGTTAGCCAAAATGTCAGAAGATGGTTCCAGGTAGGAAGCCATGAGTAAGCACATGTAATATCTCAGTCTGACCCGAGTATTATTTAAGAAGAAAATAATAAACGGATCAGTCTAGCTATAAATATCAGATGAAGTGATATATAATAAGAGATATGACATAAACATATAATAATCACAACGCCAAGCTGTGATAAATAGGTAATTGAAAATCAACAAGAGATTAGTCAATATCACAATAATCTACTCAAGATAAAGAGGAATGTCATACTCCTAATTTCATTCACCAAGCCACAATAATTGACATATATATCAATGCCCATCGTAAAAGTTGGTGAAACATAAATTCCAGAAATCAACACACGAAATCCAGAAATCACAATAAAAAGGAACAACGACGTCATACAACGGGACATCCGATGAACCAAATCACAATAAGAAGGATGGCCAATCCCCAAAAAATACTGGACATCGACGCACCTAGAAAGACACGCCCCATGTACAGTCGAACATCGACGCACCTATAAAGATACGCCCCATGCTCTAGCATCGACGCACCTAGAAAGAGACGCCCCATGCACAAATAAGCATCGATGCACCTAGAAAGATACACCCCATGCATAAATAAATAAACATCGATGCACCTAGAAAGATACACCCCATGCTCTAGCATCGACGCACCTAGAAAGATACGCCCCATGCACAAATAAATAAACATCGATGCACCTAGAAAGATACACCCCATGCTCTAGCATCGACACACCTAGAAAGATACGCCCCATGCACAAATAAATAAACATCGATGCACCTAGAAAGATACACCCCATGCTCTAGCATCGACGCACCTAGAAAGATACGCCCCATGCACAAATAAATAAACATCGATGCACCTAGAAAGATACACCCCATGCTCTAGCATTGACGCACCTAGAAAGATACGCCCCATGCACAAATAAAACATTGACGCACCTAGAAAGGTACGACCCATCTATAAAATGAGACGAAACTCAATAAAATGAGGAACAGTCCTCCACATAGACAAAGAGACATCGCACATTGCTAGTCTAAACCACAAAGATGATCGTCATGATCAAAGAGAAGTGTCAATTACAGTAAGCTAGTAAATATATGAGCTTAGCTTCATGTCCCATAACCACTAGCTTAACTTAAATATTTACGAACAAATTGTAGATCTCGACTAGAAAATTGTCACAAGAGTTTCAATCGAACAAGTCCAAGAATTAACCGACGAAGTAAACGCAAGCGTTTCATACCACTTGTTTTACTAAGTCGTTTAATTAGATTTCTCATACGAGTGAGGTAAATGTTTGTATATACTAATAGGTTGGAAATCGGTTTGAGATAACGAGCTTTGTAATAAAATAGTGTTGAAATCATTTGAAGAAAGAGTTTTGATATTTACTACTAGTATAGAAAACCTTTATATTTTAAAGTGACAAATCACAAAGAAGATTGTAGGAACAATCAATCACTAAGATTCACATTCGAAAACGTGAATAAAATCCAATGAAATCGATATAAAATCCATCAAAGTGGATATATCTAAAATTCCCAAAGAAAAGGTCATCAAAGTCGATAATAAATGACAACAACAAAAGGGAGACCACACGAATCGATTAAAGTTGGATATTCAAACGGATTAGCAAAATAGGCTAATCTGGCAAAAATCATCAGGTCCGTCGACCGGCTGCAGGGCTCGGTCGACCGGACCCTGTTCCACAGAAACCCTCGGGAAGCAGGTCGGTCGGCCGAACCCCTGTAGTCAGTCGACCGGACCCTAAAACAGAAAGTGCTTATGCACTAAGAAGCAGGTCGGTCGACCGGACCAGGGGGTCGGTCGGCCGAACCTGTATACTTGCACTTCCTACCCTATTTCAATGGAGGTGCAAATCCCGACCAATTTGCAATCGCACGAGCAACGGCGCTAAGGGTTTATGTCAATCAACTACCCGGCCCTATAAGCTCCTCGATGCATCACCAAAAACATGTTCAAACATCAAAGTTAGGATTTTTAATGAATTGAACTCAAAACACTAAAAATTGGAATATTCACAAAAGCAATCCAAATCAAGGTCAAATGCACATGAATAAGTGTTAGGAATTCATACCTAACAATAGAAGAGAATTATAAGCATAGATGTGAGATTAAAAATCTCACATTTGAACCCAAACGAACGAAGAAGAAGCTATGAAACAATGGCAAGAACAAGCACTCTTCAATTCCAACTCAACATGCTTGAATCTAAGCTTAAAGGAGAAACATTTTCTAAATTAGGTTTAGGAAATTTCTGAAATTGAATGGAGAAAGAGTTGGAGAAGAAGAAGAGGAAGCTTACCAATGGGTTCTCTTGAACTTTGGAGCTAGGAGATGGATTTGCAAAGGAAGCTAGAGCTTGGAGTTTTAATTCCTTTTCTCTTCCACCATTGTTGAAAGCTTGGAGAGTTAGGAATTAGAAATGAAGAAATGAAGAGTTGGAGTGGGTTGGGACTGAGTTAGTAAGTGGGTTCAGCCCAAACCAAAGCCCAAAGCAAAAAGTAGCAAAATTCAACTTTCTCCAAACATATCGAAGCTTATACTCAAAAAGGCCGCAAACGGCATTTTGAACTCAATGGGGGTGGTCTCGAGTCCTAATTCGACCGTATGCAAAAAGTAGCTTTTCGGACTAAAATCCGACTAACGATAAAATATTTAAATAAAATATTTAAATATAAAATCGATAAATATGCGGGTTGTTACAATCTACAAACAAAATTTGTTATAGACTTGTATTATAAAATGCTATACATGAAGATCATACACATTTGCTACACATAAATGCAAACACTAAAAATGCATGTAGACAGACAATATAGACTTATAAACAACCTTTCATATAAACCTTTATACTGTAACGAAAAATAATACATATACAATTAACATAATAATATATAACTTGTATAGCTTTTACATATAAAAAAAACCTTATATGTCGGTATATGTACAGAAACAATAATTAAATAAACAAATATATTTCAATGTTCATTATGGAAATAAATATAACTGATATAACATAATACACACTTACTTTTTAGAATGCTTGGGAAAGTGGATAGGCACAAGTCATGCAAACTTTATATGATATAAAAGCAAGATTTGATGACAGCATGCAGAACGCAAGAGAAGAGAAAGGTTTAGCGGCAAAAAGATGCAAGCAGGTGAAATCAATGAAGGCTGGCTACAAGATGCAAACCTCTCTATGTATAAAACATTATATTTTTTTATATGGAAGAGAAGATGAGGGCGGAAGAGGAAAGGAGTGGAGGATCGACAAAGAAAAAGGAAGTAAGTCTCGAAGAATATAAAAGCTTAAATGCAATATATACAATATATAAATATTATTATATTTTCTTCAAATACAGAACAAACGAAAAGTGGAGCAAACGAAAAGTTGAACGGCAACCTGAACCGGTAGAACATTAAAAGTCAGAAAATGAATTTTGAAATAAAAAGGCAAGTGGCTATTCGGTTTCACACGTTGGTTAAATGAAAGTTCTCGGAAGTCAAAAAGTTCGAAAACGATTACCGATACGCTAATTGTTTCACTGATTTCGTGGTGTACCGGACCCCAAAATATACAAATGAATATACTATGGAAATCAGCACGACAAGCCAAGCAGAACGGCACACAGATATCAGTGGTACGATCATCCGGTCAAAAGTCGATAATCGGTATCGATATACGTTGTTATTCCGTACGGAAAAATCCAAACGGAGCTAGAAACGTCCGAATTTTGCGAAACGAATTTCATAGTCTGATTCAGAGTGTTCTAAGTAAATTTTCTCATGTTGACATATTTAGATTTCAGAAAACTTTTAAATTCAACAGTTATTAACTGATTTAAACCGAGTTTCTAGCGACTGATAGAACATCTATATTATTCGACGAAAATTTGACATTTGCTATGTCTAGATGGACGCATATCAAATATCAAATTCCCGTCATAAAATTCTATTGTTGTTTAAATGGTAGATTTCAGTTTATTATATTCAAAAGAAATTCACCTTTATTTAATTCCAAAATAAACTATATATTTCAAATTACACAAAGAAAATAAACTTTCATATTATCCGATGAAAGTTTACCAGTTGCTATGTTTAAATAGTCGTATTTCAAATATCAAATTTATATTTCAAAATTTTATTATTTAAAATTTCACAAAATTCTAATTAAATATATTATTAAAACAATTAAAATTTTACGGGTCGTTACAGCTCTCATTGAATTTCTTTGACCACGAGGTAAGCATCTACTAATATATTAATTTTTGATTTGCATATTCCAAACCTAGTAATTGATTATAAAGATTTTAAATAGCTTGGTTGATATATGATACATTGGTTCATTCTAAATTAGCAACTTAGTAACATTTCTTGATATTGTATGAATTGAGTTATGAATAACATCGACTCGAATATTGTATTTAACTTAATTTTTTAGTCATGTTTGTATCTTTAATCTTAATTTGAAGTACTCCTTTTGTATTTATAGATTAATCTGCATCACTAAATCGATCTTGTCAAACGATTATAAAATTTGGAAGGTTAAAAAGATTCAATTACAAAACGCTAATTGAAATGTTCAGACCTGAATGTTATTTAACATTATCATTAACAAAAATTTGACATTATTTGATTTACCATGTAATATGAAGTTTTTCAACTCATTTGTCCATCATATAGATATCAGATCGAATATTTATATGAGTTTGTCCTGAGTTTATGTTATAGTTTGTGTTTTTATTATGCTTTCTAAGTCATAAAGCCATATATAATCTTCATGTATATACAATTTGTTATATCAACTCACATTCAAATACGAGTTTACTCACGAAAATCGCATTGAACATTTGTTCTTTCATTGCTTATACAACCTTTGAATGCATGCTTGTTCTTTATTGGACATCCAAGTTTAGCTATGCACTTCAAAACAAGTCAGGATAATTTATACTTGAGCAAGTCTTCTTAGCTTCTCTTGATGCATTACATTCATTTTCAGGTTGTAATTGTTTTTCAGAAGAATCTAGAGGTGGCATCGAGATATTTGTCATTCATCCCAAAATTTTCAAACAAATTGAGAAATCAAAGGTATTGGTTATCCCTATGATTTCAACGGAATGAACTTGACTTGCACTTATCAAATGCCCTCCATTCACTTAGCAAACATACATGCACACAGGCCTGACCCTAGGACAAGGACGACAAGCCAACTGCCTAGGGCAATGAGGTGGGGAAGGGGCAATTTGTTAGTAGTTCGCATAAATATATACTTTTATTATAAACTCATACTAAATGATGATCTGTCCAAATGATAGTAGGTCATTGCTTTGAAGTAAGCAACCAAAGTTCAATTCTAAGTTCATTAAATTTCTAAGCATTTCTACACTTTTTTTTCTCTGCTTAACTTTTTTGATTGGTCTGGGGCAACAAAATCATTCGGCCCGAGCCTGCGTGCACACATCAGGTTCAGTTCAACGATGTGAATTGCAGCTAATGGACTTTGCTCTCTTATATATATGAATGCAAAATGAATGCATAATTTCCACGTCACTACTTTCAGAGTTTTATTTTTGTATTCATGGAGTAGTCATTAATAAATGAATCGTTGTTGTGTGTTGCACCTGGCCTTAGTTTACTGGATTTTTGATAAGAGTAACCATATGCTATTGTTATGCTTATATTTGATACTATTATGCAATTATTTTTAGAAAAAAAATAAAGTAAAAAAAACTAGAAAATGTTTTCATAATATACAACTAATCAAAAAGAGTTGTTTTTAAGTTTACATACAACAATTTAAAACCGACCAAGCATTGCATCCATGTAATACATGACATCACGAGCTATGCACAAAATAAAGTTCCCATCGACACTGTTATGTATTTCGTTCATTTCTTTAATAATGGTTGTAATAACTTTAGTGTCACTCTTTTTTTCTATTAGCGTGAACTATCGAAATTACCCCTCTATATATAATATATTATCAAAATCTTACTACTACTTAAAAATAATATCTAACAAATAAACTTACTTTACCAATTCAAAATGTCCCTCTATACTATTACCAAATTAAATCTTCATATCACTTACTTATGTATCTGTTTAATTCAATTTACATGTTTGTTGGGACTTACGTATGCATATCATGTAGCGGATTATATGTATTTGTTATACCTTATTTCCGGGGGCTGTTTGTATATATTTGGGTATGACTATGATATTGACTTTGCGAACCTTTTGGCTACCGACTAGGCCTGTTAGTCGGATATTTCTACGTATTTTATGCACGTACGGCTGTGCAATTTCGATCACATATCCTTTCATAAAAAAAAAATCTTGATATTGCTTAAAAATAGAATCTAACGAATAAACTTTCATTTATGAGTTCGTTCTTTATTATAGTTGATAATATAAATATAAATTGAAACTCACAATTTTTTTTAGATGTCGTGCAATTTATAAATAGAAATAAAAATTAACTATACATGATTTTAATGCAAAAATATGACTAAACATACATAATTGGCAGAAAAACAACGTTCGTGACTACATACAAACGTAACGACCCGGAAATTTCGACTCCGAAAATCCCAGATTTTCAAAGAAAGAAGAAAGAAGAAAACAGAAAAAAAAAACAACATCTCACGTTCGCAGCGGATAAAATATAATAACAAATAATAGCACTTTATAAAAAAAAGTTGTAATTGTTACTTAACATACAATTCATCAGGGTATAATCACTTATACATAAACTAGACAGTTATACAACTTGTCTCAGATTTACAATCAATATAGACTACCAGTCTCCTATGCACAGCGGAAAACTCCATATGTTCGTGCCATCCAGCTCGCCTTCTAAGCTTCAGAATGCCTTACCTGAAAAGCTGTAATACTCTGTCTGATCCGAGCGCATACAAATAATGGTGTATTTAGGCCCTTTAAATGGGTTTATTGTTTGTTTTATACTCGGCCCAATTCTAAGAAAATATCTGTTAAACAAACACAGCGACCGGAGAAAATCCTCACCCTAAGCAAAAGTAATCTGTGAAATGAACAGCAAAAAATTCGGCGGCGGCCGCCCAATCACCGGAACTCCATCCTTAGGCGTCTCAATCATAGTTGTTGTTTTCTCTCTCCTCGGTGGCGCTTCCATTGTTCACAACATCTACAAACCCAACTTAGTAATGCGCTCTCTTGGAAATTATCTCCTTCTAAATGTTGCTTGCAAATATTGACACTTAGATTTCTCCTTAATTCCAGACTCTGCCACCGGTTGAAGATAAGAAGACCCTTCAAGATTAATTAGCAGCAGCAATAAATCCTGTATCTGGTGAAGGAATAATTAGTAATTAGAATAATACTTTTAATAAAAGCAATAACCCGAATAAAACTGTATAAGTAGGGTTTCGAAGAAGGATGAAATCGCATACTGAGATTGCATGTTCTTTGATCGTTTCTTTTCTTTTGTTTTTGTTTTCGCAACTGTCACTTGCTTTGGTTCCTAAGTTACTACCTTGGCTTTCTCTTATTGCCATGCTACCCGTTTCAGGTGATAAACTTCTGTTCACTTTTCAGTCCAAGATTATTTTCAGTTTTTATATACTGATATCTGAGGTTTTTTGTCGTGTAGCTTTGGTGCTTGGTGGAATAATTCTACTGGGGAAAGTTGTTAAAAGGATGGCTGGTATTCGGTTGTCGGCACCGGCAATGGTGATTTTTCATTTGCTGTTTCTTTGGGGAGTCTACATTTCCATGATTCGTCAAGGTATTTTTCTTACAATAGTATAGACTTTGATTGCTTTACGTGTAAATATATTCTTTTATGATGTTACTAAGCATCATGATTTCTTTTCTTAATACCGACGTTGAAAAAATAAACCACTTAAAATGGTGATTTTAAATGGATCTTCATTTTGGATTAAAGGGGGCAATTTTCATTGTTAAGGGGAACCAAATACTTGACATATCCTTGCTGATTTATTTTTTTAATTCTGGAAATTTTCCACATAGCTGTTATCGCATGAACGGAAAAAGCCTTGACACTTACATGCTGAATTATTTCGCTCTTCATGGTATAAAGCTTCCTCTTAACGTCGCTTTAACAATTCACTTAAAATACATAGTGTTTGAAAACATCATACTGAATGAACTAAAAATCATTCAGACTTGACAATGCCGAATGAAATTATCCATTTTTATTCGGTACTATGTTGCTGAATGAAAAACAGTTTGGATTGAACGTTAGCAAATGATTTTTTATATGAACTTGAAGTAGATACCTGAATATTTAGAAGTCATAATTTTATAAAAATACATTTTATCTGCCTTTTGTATAATTTGACAGTACTCAATCAACTATTTTTTTTAAACTCCTCCCAAAGGCCAAACTTCTCTAGTAAGAACATTCTCTTTTGAATAATCAAAAATCAAATGATTCTGTGAGCAGTGCTCATGTGATATTATTTTATTATTCATTTTGCAGCAATTTCTTGAACGCGCTTTAAAGAAGCAAACAAAGAAATAAGGAAAAACATTTGTGTGTGCGCACGATATATAGCAAGGATCGGCTACACCTCACTCTTGGTACACCTCAATTCCTCCATGATTTCAACCACATATTTTGACTTGAATAATACAACTCTCTCCTGTCGCTTCATTATATTATTTAATTCAGAGCATGTTGTTGAAATCAGGGGGAACTGCGGTGTGGCAAGAATGAGGTGTAGACGATCCTTGTCTATATTCATTTGTTCTAGTGAGTATATATATTCGCTAGAACAAATGAATAATTGATTCGAAAGTACGTGTTGACAAATTGTTGGAACACATTATGAAAATCAGATTAAAGTTTTATTGGCAGTCGAATCACTGCCCTCAAAATATCTCATAACCATATACTACAAAACTCAGCAAGAACTCCTTAGTGACGAATTACTTAATGTGACAAGTTCGATTCCTTGCAAATAATATAATAGGCGTGGCACGGGGCATGGTGTGTTGCGTCGACAACATTTTTTTCTCTTATTGCGCAATGCACAGGAAAAGGTGCACAAAATGATGCCTTTGGCATGCATGGCACAAATGGAGAGCTGCGCAAAAAGGCACATCCTTTTTACTATTTTTCATAATAAACATATTTTGTTTATATTATGCATTTGTGTTATGCTAATTGTACATAGTCTATTTTATTAGTGCCTAAATGATGCAACTAATTGTTTTATACTTGATTGTGTTTTATATTATTATTTCTAAGATGTGCAAACAATTCAAATATCTAGATTAATGCACAGCGCCTCTATGATTTCCATTTTTCCTTCTAAAAGAACTTTTGCACTTAAAATGCTATGCTAGCTTTATTTGATGTTATTTTTGCAAAACAATCTATAAATCGTTGGTGGTATTTTTTATTCAAAGAAATATAATTTTTAGATTACTTTGTTTTATCGGTTGCGATATAGAAAAAAATTAATTAGATTTTTTGGAAAAATGTGTAGTATTTCATAAACACACGTGCTATGTGCAGTGCAAAGTGCCAAGAGTCCAAAGAGATTTTGCGCTTCAATGCATCAAAACCTATAAATAACCATTTGCATCGCTTCACGTAGTCCAACTTTTATTTATTTTTCTTTCGCCCTATATGTTATCTAGGTTGAAGATAGAATGAGCAGTGAATCATAATAAACAATTTAAGATATCTTTAAATTGAATTTCAATTTTAAATTAATTTTATTGTTAAGTAGAGAAACTACAATTATATTATGTATGTATGTGTATGGAATTCCAATTTATAATAGTGAAACAGATTCCATTTTGTTCCTAACTACACTCTCTATTAAGCAAGAGTATTTCCATTTTCATATTAACTGCTACACCCATTTCTTTGTGATTTGAAGTTACCGGCATCGAGAGTTAACAATGTAGAATTTTTCTCTATTCATGGTACAAATAATGCGTTGAAACGTTTTGTCAAATTTTAAAACTATCTTCAAACTTTGGTGATTTTTTAATATAAATTTTAGGTATTTATAATGGGCCAATATGCCGTTTTCTACAAAAAACATATGGTAACGCATATGCATGCATCAATAGGGGAGAATTTATTTTACAAGATGTTTTTCAATTTTCTATTATCTCTATTATTAATTATTAATTAATCAAAATTTACTTCTATAGTAAGACAGAATTGATATTCATTTTCATGATATAAACATTATATCTTATGTAATAGCATTCGTTTGGCCTATATTAATAAAATTGATACAAATTATGGGCTCATTACCGACACACATACGTAGTATTAGTACAATTGATAAGACTTGGATCGTTTTTATATATATATATGTATGTATGTATGTATGTTTGTATGTCTAATTGTCTATATATATGTATGTGTGTGTCTATACATGCACATATATGTATATATATGTGCACGTGCTACCGTGCGTCATTTAAATAGATGAAAACATTTTGATTCATCATTTAATTTTCTAACATATTTACTATCATAACTAGGGAACATGAGCCTAAGACGTAGTCTTTGATCAATGTTACCATTAGTACCATTAGTACCATTATCACTATTTGTATTTTTTTTATATATGTACATATATATTTTTATCTTTGTTTTTATTTTACTTCGTTATTATTATTATTAATTTACTTATTTGACTTTATTTTATCATTATTATTGTTATTATTATGACTTTTAAATTGACTTTGTCATTTAGTTTTGGGTTCCATCTCTAGCTGACTCCAACTTGTTTGTGAATAATGACTTAGTTGTTGTTGTTGTATTTACTATCTCAACTCATCATTTGTTTTTGCATTGCTTCATGAACTCATTGTATCTTTATCCCAAGAATTTATAAAACATGAATTACAAATAAAAGAATTAGATAAAAATGAAATATTATATTAGTTGGAATAGAGTTACAATATTTTAGTTTGATTGTACATTTCCTAAATTGCCGTTAGTATATTATCTTAAATATTAATTTACAAAGCTCATTTGTCTATTCATATTTTAATATACACTTTCAAAAAAAATTAAAAGAACAAAAAAAGGGAAGATTTAAATAAATAAAAATAAAAATCAACAATTTAAGAATTTTCCATGTCATATTACAAAGTCATTTTTCATCAAAAAATTTTTACAAAGTCATTATAAATACACGTTAGTGATCTTTTTCTTCCTCATTTTCTTCTTTTTAATTGTTGTACATCTCCTTCATCACGATATGAAACCTATAACCAATTCAATCAGTCATTACAACATATACATCGATAGCCTCTATTTTGCCCTCACATTCCCTCATCCAAAGTCATTATAAATATATGTTAGCAACCTCTTTCTTCCATATTTTCTTCTTTTTAATTGTCGTACATCTCTTACATCACAATGTGAAATCCAGAACAAATTCGACCTAAGTGCTTACAAAATATACATCAACGACCTTTATTTTTCCCCCACATTCCCTCATCCAACTTTTCTTCTTCTCAAGATTTAAGGGTTTACAGCTCTGATTTCCCCTAATCAATTCATAAGTAAGTTGTATGCTTTTTCATCTTTAAAAACATTTTACAGATCCAGTGAGAACAAATATTATATATGAAAAAGCAGAAACTTGTTGATGAATTTTATTAGGTGAGATTAGTGCTGTCGACTTTTGAGTTTGGAGAAGAAGAATAGTCGGATGAGGAATAATGAGGGAAAAATAAAGGTTGTTGAGTACGTATTTTTTCAGCACTTTAGTTGATTGATTTATGGATTTGACTTCGTGGTATTAGATATGTATAATAATTGAGAAGAAAAGGAACAAGGAAGAAAAGCGAGTGTTCATAATAGCTTTGCTACATAATTTGGAAAATTCTTAAATTATTTTTCGTATATTTTTTTTAACTTTTATCTTTGTTTATTCAAATCTTCCTTTTTATTCAGATTATTCTAAACATAGATTTTTTATAGATGTGTTTAGGTACGGTAAATGAATTTTTAAATTAGTATTTAATATTGTATAGTAGCGGCATTTTAGAAAATGTACCGTCAGATGCAAATATTGTAACCATGTTATATATATACGCACACACACGCGTGTGTCTGCGCTTTGGTAAGGAGGCTGCTCATGTTTATAAAAAACAGCTAAATAGGCGACCGACTACAGTTGGTTTGCAGAAATAAGTTGAAGCATAGGGATCAATAATAGGTGGACACATAGGGGGATTGTCTATTAAAATTTTAAGGGGACTCCTTGCTAAATGTTTATATATCTATTTATATTATATACATACATATACATGTATTTAAATATTTTCTTAATTTCAAGATGTACGATTTGAATCTTTTATACAACATTTGAAAGCCAAGGTGTCAGTTAAGTTATTGATTGGGATGCTTTTGGTCTAAATTAGTGTCAAATAAGATTTCCTTGAGATTTACTATCTCAGCTTGTAAATCTTTCAAAATGAGATCAGAAATGAAATCACAGAAGATTCATATATATTTTAGTTCAAGTCACTAAAGTTTGAACAAAAACAATTCCAACCTTTCTGACACCACTGCTTGATGTGTGAGTTGAATCTAAGACACTGACAGAAAGCTGTCAGCTTTAACAGAAATGATGTTGAAGTTGCACGACTTTTAAAAAGGTTCGCATGTTTAGTTGGAAATACATTTATAATAAACATCTCAAAATCCTGAATATTTATTTGAGTTTAGATCAGTAGAAAGAAAAAGAACGAGTTACAAGTAAGCAAAGAATGTACCTTCACTTTGTGTGGAGGGTGAGGGTGCGCGCGCCCTATTTGAATCTCCATGATTAATTGCTTATTGAGAATAAGTATTTCAATTCTTATGACATTTATGTTTTCTGTGTAGGTTTAAGTAATTTATTTTTCAGATTTTTTTTTTTCCTTTGTGCCAACACTTAAACTTCAATATTGATTTGAGTTGATTTATCATTTCCAAGAACAGTTGACTTGTGACGGAGTTGTGCTTTACTCCTATTAATATGATAAAGATTTGTTCACACATTTCAGTTGAATGTTAATGAAACAAGGACTACATAGACAATGCTTTTTTTTATCAAATTCCTTCGAAACTTAATTTACAGTTAAATTGAAAATGCTAAATGGTTTCCACCCGTTGTTATCAGTATGTCCCCTTAATTGAATACCTGCAAATAAATTTATCAGTGTTTTTTCCTCCAATATTGGGTGAAATATGCATCATTCTTGGATAATCTGTTATTGATATGTTGAAACTCAAATATATCTGTATATGTTTATCTTTCTTGGTGCATATGAAAACACTATATCAACTATTTTTTGTAAGAAATTTATGATCACTAATCTGCTCTTACACAATTTGTCTTGAAGCTATTCCATCCCTGTTGGATGCTATAATTAATGCTGAATGTGCTCTACTGTTGTTTGGCCTTTACAGGTGAGGTTTTCTTAATCATTATCTATACTACTTGTGTCATTTCTTTTAAGTATGTATTTATTCTTTCCCTCCAAAGCCTTTCTGCTTCTTCATATTCTACCTTTTCCATTATATCCAGTAAAATACTGGTACCGCAAACAGTAAACCTAGATTGTTATAAGATGTTATCATAAATTCAACCAAACAGTCAAATATAAGATGTAAACACATGTTTAGTTTTCCCTCTATTTGCATATAACCTTATTTTGATGTAACTTGTTGCGGAAAGAAGTTTGATATTTACCGTCAGAAATCCTATTAGCCAATATAACCACTAAATTTACTGCAGGAGAATGTCATCCCCTAGTTGGCCCTACACTCATTTAATGCTGCGGAAAGTGACGATTTGGTGTTTTGAATCTTTTGACAGCCTGAGAATTAATGAGTTAGTGAAGTGAATTCAAAACATAATATAATTTTTTTTCTGGGGTTGAAATATCAACACTCAAACAGAACTAGGGATGAACATAACATTATTTTTTGACATATGATCATTCCGGATTCATTATCTTTTGGAATTCATTGTCACAATGACTTTGCTTCATATTACTATTTACGATGCTTCTTTCAGATCTGTAGGTGTTGGCTGGTTGTTAAAAGGGGGGGGGGGGGGGGGGGACTGCTGTACTAACTTGCAGTCCTTTTTTAAATATTACTTCTCACTAAAATACTCGAGACCGCTCTTCTATGTCCAAACTTCAATCTTGTGCAACCCAATGACACAATGAAGTGTTTGTAACAGCAGTTCGGTGGCTCTAAATAATGGCTCTGTTTTTAAAACATGACCTTATAGCATGATTACTAGGCCACATGAAGTGATTACTGTATAATAATAGTTGGTATGCCTCTGGTGTTATACTTATTTGGTGTAAACGTAGAATCCAAACTTCCAAAAATACCCCTGATTCAAAACGAAAATTTAATAAATTTAAAAACAGAGCAATCTAATGATTTTTTTTTTTCGAAATAAATGCTGATATTCAAAATAATAACAAAAGGAAAAATCAAATTGAAAAGGAAAAAATTAGGATAAAAAATATGACTGAGATTATAACCAATTCAACATTTAGAATAATAGTAAAAAATTGGCTAATATATTTAGAATCTTATCTTATGTTAATAAATATGTTTTATATTTTCTTTTTATATGCACGTTCATCACATTTGGCACTTTGCCTAGAATAGCATTTCCCTTTTGTGCAATCGCCATATTTCATGATTGTGTAGGATAGATATCCCAGTCTACAAAGTAGGCATAAAATAGAAATTAAGGTGTCTAGTTTTCTTGGAAATGTAATAATAAGCGAGTTCTTTATCCTGTAGATGTTTTTCATGCGGAATATTCATACACCTAACTATTTTGATAATATCCTCATCTTAAAAGTGCCTTTGGTCCGGACATAGTACTAATTCAGATACAGTGGTATTCTACAATGCAATTTAAACTACAATATAACTACACATTTAGTCCAGTTGAAGAAAAGAAGGCATACATGCCCACTAAAGCTCTCCTGCAGTACACGTGTATGAGCATAAATATTTTAAAGTATTATAGATTAAATGGAACGTATGAAGAAAATGGTAACGAGCATGCATAGATTGAGTTCTGCCAATGGTTTAAATTTGAATTATGTATTTGAATGAAAATGGATGATTTATCTAATGTTTGCTACCTCGGACATCGGCCCAAAACATATGTGACAAGTTGTCAATGACCACTGGTAATAATGGTAAAATATTTGGTTGTGTAACCGTCTAATATAATAGAGCGCTAGTGATGTCTTTCATGAATCGAATAGCTTGTTTGAACCTTAACATTTCACATTATGTTATTATTATTATACGAACTATAAATGGTTTCTTTGTAGGCACCACAAGTGTTTAATATATTGAATCTTTTTTTACCACATGACATGAGAGTGTTTTTTTTAATTACCCAAAGAACCAAGCTTTGCGTTTAAACTCTAGTGAAGTATGCGCCAACCAAAAATATACTTTGGGTACTCATTACAAAGTTGTTAGTTTCAGGTTTTGAACTCATAACCTCTAGTCTCGCAGTCCGGCCATCAACCAACTGCACCAACCCTGTTGGTAGCATGAGACTTATTTATTACCTTTTCAAACGTAAATAACATTAAATTCTTTGTTAATGTTTTTCTTTTATAGCTGAATGTTGTGGCCGGTTTAGTTCCATTTTATTTTATTTTATTATTATTTTTTGGTGAAGATTTGTGTTCATTAAATTTTATTCCATACTTAGGTTAGTTATTGAGGAGCCTCCTTTAAGATTCTCGTAAATAGTCCTTCATACTGAATTTTGCTCTTAAACTGCTTCTAAATGTTTTGAACACAAATGGTTATCTAATACAATCCATTTTTTGTTGAATCTAAATATGGAAGATGAAATATATAACTGATCTATTTATAAGTAATGTTTTTTCCTTTCAGAATTCTGTTTGGCGATCCTGGAATAGTTGCCAGTGATTATCCTTCGTCATCAATGATTCATGACTTCTATGATATTCCTGAAACCAATCTTTATATAGAGGTAAGATTGGGGAAAAAAAAAAAAAACTCAAGTTCTTATTTTACCAGGTCAAATAATTGTCAAATCACTTAAATGCAACACTATTGATGATAAGCTAACTCACATGAGGAAACAAGTTCTACTGTGCTCTGATTTGTGCTTATATGATTGACATGATCTTACCACATAATCGTTTACTATCCACATAATCTTTTGTACTTGACCATTGTCATTGATAGTATATGCTAGAACACAAAACCTCTAGGTTTATTTTAAAAGTTAAAGGTGGGACGAGTGAGCATAAAAATGGAAGATAATATTCACTTGTATATTTGCAGTCTATTGTATAGTATTACATGTCAACATTAGAAGAAGATGAAAGCTAAATACTCTTATTTTTTGACTATGAAGTGAATGCAAATACGTATATCTTGACGTCAGAATTTGATTATAGGTGGCTAATTATTTAGGAGTTCATTATTTTCTTTGTCTGAATTTAGTACAGATATAATTTGACTATTGTTGGATCCTTGGGAAAAACATGATTTTGTCATTTGATTTGTGCACAATTATACAGGCGTTTGTTATTAATAGTAGATATAAAAACTTATGTACCAATATTAAACGACACCTGCATTGAAAAACGAGGATGACACAACCTGTCTGCATCTTTAGTACGGTAAGTGTATTGCTTCGACTTAATTCTGATCATATTTCTAATTCCTAGTTGTATAAAAATAATAAATTGAGAGTATATGGAGCTAAATGAATAAGCTGCTTGATTCAAGCTTTCGAAAAGTTGAAAAGTGCAACGACCAAGTACATGTAGAAGACTTAGGTTAATACTGCACTAGATAGATAGGCACCTGCTTAAATAGACAAAGAACAATTAACTGATTGCTTAAGTTCAATTCAAGTGACTCCCAACTTATTTACTTAAATGTTAGCATGCATTCTATTAATCAGCGACGTTGGTAAAAGTTGAAAAGTTGAGAAGGTCGTTTGTTATTAATAGTTTGTTTATTTATATGCGAGTTCACTATATTTGCAGTCTATTGTCTAAAAATATTGCATGATTACGTTCAAACATCACATATTTATCTATTTATAATATGGACGTTGACTTTTGTGTTCTTTTCTTGTACAGAAATCTTCAGCATTCTCAAGGATTAGGTATTGCAAAATTTGTAAAAACAGTATTCAAGGATTTGATCACCATTGCCCTGCTTTTGGAAACTGCATAGGCAATTTTTTTCCCTTTTATTCTTTACATGTTTGGGGAGTAGTTTGAATCTGTGTTGTTCAAGGCGGAGCACTAGGCGTTAAGGATGTCTTTAGAGTCCAAACGAAGTTCAGTCGGAGCCTGGACGAAAAATAGCGCTTGCTACATAATTTGATTCGCATCAAGTAACAGTAAAATGTAACTATATACAGCGAGAAACTCAATTTGTGTTGATTGATCGTCACTATTTATTACTGTAATATGAGCGATGTGTGTGTACACACACAGTTGAAGTTTATCGTCAATAAATTAAAAAAAAAAACCAAAATACTATTATAGTTTACAACAATGATAAAATTTATATATAATTATGTTTATACATAATGAAATTTATGCCATAACTATAGCTAAATATTGTGTCCTTAGTAATCATAATGTCATAAAAAAGCACAATAATTGCGAACAATTTATTTTAAAGAAATTTGTAGTGGATTACTCTAGGTTACATTCCAAAAATATTTAAATTAGAATTCAAAAATAAATAGAATAAGAAAGTAAAACGAAGAACCAATAAAATCAAATTTCGAAGAAGTGAAAAGTTAATGATTATTATTATTGCATGTTTACTTCTTTTTTAAACCATAAAATAAAATTAAATAAGCTTTGAGAAACATGAAAATTGTGTGTTTATTTTGAATTATAATAAGAATACGTATTGAATGATTTTCTATATATATTAGAAATCGAAGAGCTTCAAAGGTGTAAGTATATTTAATTTACTATGTAAAAAAAATTGCACCAAAAACACATTTTTTTAGTGTTCCAAGAAAAACTTAGGGCTCAGACGGGGTTTCGGACATGGGGAGTAATAAAGCTCCAAACAAAAAAGCAGAGCGTCAAAATTGCAAAATAGTGCCTAAACGGTGCTTTGCGGCGCCCTAGCGCCACCCTAGCGCCGCGCTTGACAGCATAGGTTTGAATAAATTTTTGTTGTCATCTTATTGGATGTTCATGGTTTTGGTGGTTACATGTTGCTTGCAGGTCAGAAGAATCAACGCCTTTTTATAATTCTTCTGATTGGTTTCATCATCACGGAGGCATCATTTACAATGTCATCTACTCAATGTACACACTGAAGATATTACTTAATATGTTTGACCAATTTTAATATTCAGTAGTAGGCACCTCTAGTTTGTTATTTTTGTTAATATATATATTCATTTTTACTAGCAGATATCACCAAATCTCTAAGAACATATAAGGTTGGATTCCAGGTACTTCTTGCAAGCTTATGGTTGTTTCATCAATGACTTCCACCAGAAAATGTTTATGGAAATTTACCCATTTTATAGCACTTGTTTATATTATGATTTCTTCTGAAATCCACGTGAAAATGTAACCCGGATCATCACAGATGTAGCAAACAACCAGTCCTATCAAAAAACCATAAATTCAAATCAACCAAACCCAACTATAGATGATACGAAATGCAAACAATGAGTGCAAAAAAATTATAGTGGTTCAACGATCATGAGATTGTTTGAATTCATCTCAAATAAAATTTCATTATATTTTATAGAGATTACAAAAAGGTTGATACATATTTTGTTAACCTAAGTATAATGCTATTTACACTATGTTTCACACATTTTTACCCGGTTTACAATATATAAATTCTTACTACCCACACACCTATCTAGAATCAGTTGCAACATAATGCCTTTCAGATCAAGAAATCACAAATGAGAGTGATGAAATAATCAAAAAGCAGAAGGGTCCTAAATTATATAAAAAACGGACAATAATAAGACGTTGTCTTAAGCAAAATTAATTAATTTTTTGTGAAACAAATAAGCACATGTTGCATTGTGAATAATGGTTAATGATTGTAGTTGAATGATAAATAATGAGCCGTTAGATATGGTTATAGATTATGACCATAGAATTAGACCTTATATTTTATTACTAACGAGCGCTACGACACGCGCTTCGTGCGTGAGTTGTTCTACAAATTGTGTATGTTTTAAAACACTCAAAAAAATAATTTCCAAAAATATTTAATCGTATTTTGCATTGAACTCATGCATAGTTTGTTTGAATTTTTATTTTAAGTTTCAGTATCTAATTATTTTTGGTAGTTTGAATTTATATTTATGTTATTAGTTAATAAAGAAAGAATTTGTCAAGGAATTTCATTTGTTATATCATATTTTAAAGTGACATTAAGATTTGATTATATTTGAGCGTTCTGAATTTGTAAAAAAAAAAACTATTTATCAGGTCCTATTTTCAAGCGATATTAATGTTTATTAATATTTGTAAAAGCACGCGTTGAATTTGTGAAGTGAGTTTATTTGTTGGATTCAATTTTTAAGGGATTTTGTAACATATATAGATGAGCGTCAAATTATATTCGAGTAAAGATATTTTCTGAAGTTTGCGGTCAGATCAAAATTTTGCGCTTCCAAGCCAACTATCAATAAAGATTGGTAGTCTCCTAAAAATTGTTTTCCGATAACAAAAACCTACATTTTGCAGATCTTTGTCGTTTCTGTGGACCAAACTTTTGCTTCGAGGAAGTCATGTATCTTGTCCTTCCTCTATAACATGTCATCATATCCGCTTGACAAATAAGAATATAATTTCTTTGGTTTCTCTCTTCAACTATGCACTTGTGAGACTAAAACATTTGACTAGTAAATTTCAAACTAATCATCACTCATTAAGGGTGGGTCCTAATGTCTATAAAGGTGAATCTACTAGCTGAGCATATATTTTGTACAATGACTCTCTTTCAACCAATAAAGACATAAAAATTTGCCTCGACCTATGCCACCTCAACCACCTTGACACTTCAAAAAACTCCAAGTAATAAATGATGTTCATCACCGACAAAACTTTCCGAGGTAATCATGCTTCTCTTCATTTTAGCTAGTGGGAAAATCTTCTTCCTCGCTGTTAAGTTTATATCATTTTGACTATATAATGCACAACCACATTCTTTTCCTCAAATCTCAAAGCACACTGTAGGTGCCTCAAGTGCTTCCTTTATCGTAACCATTGCCACTAATATTTCAGCCTTTTTTATTTAAAAGAGCAACCACCATTTACAAATTCCACTTTTGACCAATAATACATGATACATATCAAAACTACACATAATATGAGGTTGATTTCTCCTATCACGATCACTAGCAAGTCAAAATCGCGATATGTTTAATTCACGGTTCTCGCTAATATTCCCATTGCCTCAAAATACTTTTTAATCAATGTTCACCGAGGTTTCAAATCTTGGATTTTGGAGAAAATATCGGCTTGATATCTCGAAACTAAAGGAGATTTAAAATTCTGAAAACTAAGCTGTCAATTCTTTGATTGTGGAGAAAATGTTGCGCTGCTATCTTGGGTGTGGTGAAAGAGATTTAAAACCTTGATGTTCACTTCATGGTTTGTCAATTCTCTTAACTAGAATAGACGTGTAATCGGACTAACTACTCGTGTAATCTCTACCTTCATGTAAACCATTACATAATAGACCATTGCATACATCAAACTATTGACCATGCTAGCGTATATGACATTGATCATATAGCTTTCTCATCGTCCATTATCGATTCCATCTTCAAAAGGACATCTCATAAACATGTAAATGATCACTTGACTTTGCTCCTTCTATGCTAATCTTGTGTAGATCTTGTAATTTTTTTTTTGTGAAAGCCTTGAGACTCGTACCATTTTTGGTATTTACATGCAAAGGTATCTTATCCTTCATGTCTATTAACCACAATATTAAAGTTTTACTATCGACATTATCCTTGCGCCCAATCAAACCATCAACTGCATACACCAAAAAAAAACCTTTAACATTTTTATCATTGTCAATTTAAACATGAATCTCAACCTTTTTTTTATTATTTGACTTTATCTAAACTGAACCCGGAATTGGGTAAACTTTAGATTTCAAAAATGTACAATTTTGAACTTACAAAATCCTAATCTGGGGAATAAAATTTACCAAATGCAGAAGTGACGACTCCCTGTTATGTTTTGTCGTTTTCAAATGTCTTTCATGTCCAAAACATTTGAAACTATTTAAACATGCATTATCATAGCATATACAATCTTGAATTCGAATCATCTTAGATAAAACTTGACATCAGGATCAAAACATGCAATTTTGTTATTATCTAGTAAAATTGAATGTCTCCTTAATCTTTCACATCCTTGGTCTTGATCTATACTCATTTTATACCAATATTGATGTTATCATTAAATAAATGTCATGAACAAGTGTTCTAAATTGAAACATAACAACTTAGGATTCCAAAATCCTAGTAAGAACAACTGTATCTATGACATATATGAGATTATAGGACATAGAAGTGTAGCTTAAGCTTATCTAATTGTTAAATAATAATATTTGCATTCCCTACTTTCTGTTGGCATATATACAACAAAAGATATAATGGATAAAATACGCGTTTACTATCAAAAAATAAGTTTGTAATGTGAATAAATACCATGGTATTAGGTTCTGGTCGAAACATCGAGATTCTGGCTATCTCGGTTCGGTTTCGACCAAGGCGGGACAAATTAGGTTAAAAAACCATCCTAAAAATTCGAAATTGCCATAGTGAGCGGGAAAGATCCATTTGAACTTGCTTCGTGCATCAAAGAAATCATAAATTACTGTAATACCATCCAAAATCAGAAATTCGAGCTTGCTTTGTGCAGTGACGCTCGATTTGAACATCAAAATTTCGAGCATCAAGCTGAGTTTAGAGCTACCTTCATTCGATGTCTTTGTTCGTCTTAACTACTCTTCTTTTTTCGCTTTTGTTTTCCTTTTGCGTGTCTGTAGTAACAGTTGAGAGAGAAATAAATCTGCTTAGGGTTAGGGTTCTTTGATATCAGATTTAACATATTTGGTGGGCTATGTTAATGGGTTGGGCTACGTAAATTAATCATTCAATTTAGGTTAAATTAAATGTTCATTTTATGGTTTGATGGATTGATCGTAATTATATTTCAGTTTTGTTTAGTATATTATTTATGTTTAATCTTGTTATGAATATTTTATATTATTTATAATTTCAAGTATATTATGACAATTAAACAGAAATCCGTTATCGGGACTGAAACCGAAACTAAAAGTGAAACCTTCTAAATTACCAAAATTGACCTAGGCCATGAAAAATTTAAATGCTCGAAACCGAAAACGAAATTTGATAAATACATTTTTGTTAGTTCGTTTACCATTGACATCTTACAATCCTCATCTCATATATTAAGATCGCCAATAACAGTAACTCATCAATGTTAAAGAATAATAAATTTCATTATATTAGCCATACGTAAGTTAAAATTTTTCATTAATGACTTTCTCACCGCTCATTTTAATCAAATGAGTAACTTCTCAATTTGCCTAGATGCTATGTGCAAATGAGTGCAAATCTTCATTAATGACTTTATATCAGTCACACGTTTGACCTTCTTACATTTGGCATCTTATTATTAAGGTTGTCACAGATCGCAACTTGTCTTTTACTGAAGGAATAACTTTCCATTCATAATAATAAAAAAATCCCGAAATATTAAATATACATCGGTGAAGAACAATACCTTTCCATGGATCTTTGAGGTTGACTAAAGGCATAACATCCTAGAGCTTACAAACTAAAAAGCGCGATATCTCAGTTATCGACTATTTCTCTTTCTTTTTTCATAAAAAAACTTGTTTTTTTTTAACTTTTTTAATTTAAATTTTACCTTTTATGAGAAACAAATTGATCAAATACGTCGTTGGTATTTTTGTATTAACGGCTACTCTTTACCAAAGATGCAGTCCTATACAAAAGCAATCAATAAATGTTAATAAAATGTAAATTCTTTTGAATTGTATGTTTATCCAAAAAGTATCCGTTTATAGAACATTGTCTCTACCCGAGAACTTTTGAAGTCATTTGAATTTGTTCTCATATTATTTTGATCAAATCATGTATTCATGTTTTTTTTGAACATGGTTCATTGATGCCTACAACTGTTGATCTCGATGATCGAATTCTTGATCTTTGATCATGCAGTCTAAACCGCCAACCACCGAGCTAACGCTGTTGGCAATCATGTATTCATGTTTAACTTGATTAATAATACTATACATCAATAAGTTATTTGTAAATCTCGGATATTCAACAACTAAATATTGAAAACCAAACAGCAAACCTAGAATGTTTGGATGTTAAACATTCTTGTTAGCATTACAAATAAAAGTTAATAATGCTTAAAAATCTAGAGAAAAATCCCAAAAAAGGGATAATTTGTTTCACACTTACACTTTATATGTTGACACTTAAGGTTCACATGTGGTGTATACATGTCTTTAAAAATAATTGTAATACATTTGGTTTCACACTTTTTTGGTGAAGCCGTGAACTTCCAAAATTGTCCTTATATCTACATATGTGATGTTACGAGTTCAAATTCAATTTGTGGGAAAAATAACTTCTACCTGGTATGAGGTTATGAGTTTGAATCTCACTCTTGAAAAAACGCATTTCTATATTTTGTGAGGCGACAAGTTTCAATTCCAACCCTGACAAAATTAAGTTTTATTCGTATGTTTTCAATCTATTTATTTTATAACACTAATGCCACAAAGTTTTTTTATACACATTCTATATGATTTTGTTTTACATACATATATTTAATATTATTTATTCAACTTTCATCATCATAAGCAATATTTCTCGTACTAATTGATATTTTTAGCTTTAATTTTTAAATATAATTTAAACATTATGCATACTTTATGTTTATTTTTTATTTTGAAATAGGAAGCTTAATGTAGACATGTTTGCATTTACTTTCCGATATATAAATTTCAATTTTAGTTGTGTAAATTTTAAACTATTGGATCTAAATAATTTCAAAGTTATTTCGAAATTTCAAATTATATATGTGTTATACTAGTACTTTGCAAAATTTTAATAATCCGTCTTTAATAATTGTTGTATAAGTAATAGAATTAAATTCTAATATTATAAAGTTGAAAATGGAATTAGAAAAATTAGGCAACGAAATAGAAGTGAGATAACAATTTTCCTAAGTACTTATAGTTAAAAAATTATGAGAAAGTTTTATAAGCAATCATGTAAAAAATGAACATATATTTCTAAAATAAATATAATAATAAAAGAACAGTTTTATCATATTTTGTTAAATGTTCATGCATACCCTTACATGTTAATTTTAGCAATTTTGTTAAATAGTGTAGGGATATAAATTTACTATAATTTTACCGAATATATTCATATCTCTACACGCGCGCGCGCACGTGTGTGTATGCATTCGTGCGTGCTTACATGTTTATAATTTTTTTATGAGCACGTGCATTGCATGTGTCAATGTGAGACTCTCACGTCGATATAATCCAATCATTTTTTCCCTCTATTTGCACATGTCGGCATGTAAATATATAAATCGATTAACCACCTCTAGAACATATGTTTGATTTTCTTGTTTGACGTTTCGCTCTTCCTACGTTTCACTTCGATTAAATGTGACATGCAAAATATCAAATAGAAGCTCTTAAGCTAAGCGTTTTTTAATGGAAGTTAAGCTAAGCTATTTAATGTCATAATAAAAAGTAATAGAAACATATGCCATCTATTCAAAGTTTATGTTTCTAAACAACATGATAGTTGGTTAGGAAGAAATCTCAAAATTTAAAAATCTTTACTATCATGATTATTTAAAAAGGAAGAAATCTCAAAATTTAAAAACATCCAAAGTTTTAAAATGCGAAAGCGTTCATGAGGCTTTCTTTTGCTCGCGAGGCGAGGCTTAAGCCTTCAAATGCTGAGACGTAAGTTTTTTTGGTAAACGTTGAGGCGTAAGTTGTTATTGTTTTGTTATTATTAATTTTTTATTAATACAAAAAGTTAACAATTAATTATAAAGACTGTAAATAAATAACAATATAAACACTTAAGTTCATAGAGTTCGGTCTTTATCATTTTTTATTATTCATTTATAAAAGTATAAGTAACTAAAACTATAAATAAATGAAATTTAAGCACAGATTATATATGTATGTATGTGTGTGTATGAATGATTCAATACTTATTAGCATGTTTGAAGAACTCATATTCAGTTTTTAACTCCGTGATCGTATGTATTTTATTTTTTCTTCCTACATTTTTTTGTCTCCAAATTTTGTCTAGATTTTTGAAAATGATCTTTGACGATTCTAGTGGAATTGGTCTCTATTGCAAACAGTTGGAAATCATGCAAGTTATTATTTTATTTATTTTTCCTCCTACCAATTCAAAATTTTAATTCAAAGGTTCAGTTATTACAATTCAATTTTTTTTCTTTGAATAGCAATTGAGAAAATCCATTACGTAGCTCTGGATCATTGTTTCAAAACACCCTTAATCATGTTGATAATGAAATTGAAAAGTAAAAAAACTTGCTTTTATTTTCTTTAATTTTGTTTTTGTTTTGCTTGCCAATAAATAATTGAAGTTTAATAATTTTTGTTAGTGTCAATATCTACAGTTGAAAGTAAAAAATCCTCGAGTTGCATGCCTCAGTGGTTTGACGCGTGCGAGACATACGTTTTGTACGCATCATATGTCTTAAGTTGATGAGGCGTAAGCCTCAAAGGTAAAAAAACCTTTTTTGAGAAAGCCTCAAGGCGTTTTATCTATCCTTGCGTTGAGGCGCTACTTGAGGCTAGTGTCGATGCTGGTTTTTAAAACAATGAAAACTTCATAACTTTTGCTCCGTCAGTCAGAATTTAATGTAGTACATAGCAAATCAAAGAACTAAAAATCCTCTTTTATTACCCCTTGTGACACCAATTTGGTTGGCATGTGTCCTCTACATGTTAAGTTCACCAATCTTTTTGTGTCTACAATTTTGTAAGTCTGAAAAATGAACTACAACATAAAATTCTTTCCACTACGAAGGTCAAAATGTGACGTTTCTCGTAACAAACTACTCTTTCCGGTTATTATTCCTTATGACACTAATTTTATCGACATGTGTCTTCTACACGTTAAGTTTACCGATCTTTTTGTTTCTGCAATTTTGGAAGTTTGGAAAATGAACTACAGCACGCTATTTTTTCTTTTCCATTTCGAAGGTCAAAATGTGACGTTTGTTGAAACAAAATCAAAGCTCTCAATCTTTTCTTTTTCTACGATGAACGGTAAAAATTTCAATAGGTTTGCAAGTCGTTTTAGAGAAAGAAATGAAAGAGGTTCAAGCTCTTTTGTTTATGTTATGAAAAAGGTTCAGTCCACTCCCTTGCTGAAAGCTTTGTTACCTACGCCTAGTTGAAAGAGCTATGGTCGATCCACTTCCCTTTGATCATCGCCCAATTAATTTTCTGGATCCGTCACCTCTCTTTCCAAGCCATTGGAAACTGCTGTCAGTAGGCGCTGAAGTGCTGCTTAGCCAAGGCTTAAGAAAGAGGTAAAATGCTGTGCACCTGTCGTTGTTCGTAAGAATTTAGACAGCATTTCCATTGAAAAAGAAAAAGAAAAAAGGGAATACTCAACTACTCAAAATATCATACCTCCCTTGCACCTAATTTGGGTGATTCCGACTACGATATGAGCGTGTAGATATTTCAAAGAGTCTAAGGTATAATGTTAAAGACCTAGGGTTCGTTTTCTTCGTGTTTTAAAATTTGAATTCCATTAATTGAACAAAGCTACCATCTCAAACAAGTCGGCCAACATTATTAACCTTCAATCTGTTACAATTTTCAGAGTGATTTAGCATCCAAATGATACAAGTTGGTACTTAGATCAATGTATCCGTATCACCAATCTTTATCAGTTTAGGAGTTTTCTATTATGGTTATTTTTGGCACTCTTTTCCAGTATATATGCATTATTCTATACTATTGTTATGAATATATGTTGTATGTTTGAGTTATTAATCAAAATTAATGTGTCCAGCGGGCACATTATAACATCTTTTTTGGCAATATTAATTGACCATTACTATTGAGCACATATAACCTTTACTGATCTTCAATTCTGCACATCTGCAGAATGAGCTTCCTGGGAATTTAGTAATCAGCACATTGCTATTCACCGTCCTACAATTAACATGGCAGGTTTGGGGACAGCCTTCATTGCTTTACATTATACATTATAATACTATTTATCATTCGGTGGAGGTATTGCTACAGAACTGGATGATCATTTTGCTTAAATGATGACGAAGTATATCTCTAGCCGCGTCAAACAATTATTAAAGTGTATACTCAACGTTTGACATAGACAAACTCTCTCTTGCACTTGATATGTCTGATTCCTGACAGTTAAGAACAATAATTTGATCACAATGAAGAAATTTTTATAATCATGTTTGTGAAATTGCTTTTGTAAGATAAGTAACATACTGGCACATATAATGTGCTGTCCTATGTTATTCATGTGTATTTAAATAACAATTAAAACCTAAAAGATTTCATCTGAAAGAGAAATTCTCTGAACTTGACTGGAAAGGTTTGGATAAAGACAAAGGTGGCGTGGAACAGTTGAAATTAGAGATTCAGGTTATTAATAGTAAAGATGGAAAAAAGAAATAGGGAAATTGAACTTTATATCCAATTTATTTGGACACGGTTGAAACTGTGTATTGATTAGAGACGTTCCATAGCTTAATATATCAACTGTAAACTAGAAATGTTCTGGTTGTATTCCTGTTCCATGTGGATATATTGTCCTTTTCAGTTTCTTCCAAACTTGATATTGTATTAATATCCTTTGTTATGTCATTTTATGTTCTTTCTGACGTATAAGCCATATATGTCAATGAAATCTGCAGAAGCTTACAAATACTGTACTATAATGGCAACAAACTAACTCGTTCTGCGTGAAACACTTGCAAACAAGATAATACCCGTACTAACCATGTGAATGACCTAGAATTATCACTACAGGATCATATTTTTCATCAAAGTAGATCATCATTTTATAGTCTGAAATCCATGTCTTCCCCTTTTCTTAGGTTATCTTCCTGATATGGAACGTATACTGCATATGCACCAATATTAAAACGGATGAGTGGGTATGTTGTCTATTTCTTTATAGTCAATGTGCTCTTTTTTTTTATGTCTTTTTAAATACCGAATTCATACCATTATTCAGATCAACTGGAAAAAGTACCCTGAGTTTCAGCTTGTTATCCAGCCTCAGTCGGGTATTTGTTCAATTCATTATTTCATATGGTCCTGGGTACGTAAATCTTACAGGTTGCTCCTTATTGTACAGGGAACTCCGAACTTAGATTCTCAAACCCATATGATAAGGGAATACTTGGCAACATAAAAGACTTCTTGAAGCCAATGGAATATAATTTTGAGTTGAATAATGGTTCAGTTTGAGGTGTGTAGATTAGATTGCGTACAAGAAATATGAATTTTACATATTGTGGCTTATTGGCCTCATTCATGTGACTGGAAATATGTGTGCTTTACGAACCTAACATGATTGATATATTGTCATATCTCAGGAGACATGCTTCTTCTTTTCAAACTCTTTTGTTGACAATTAGGATTTCTCTTTTTATCACTCAATGCGTGGACCTACCTTTCCGAGTGTTGCTTGTAACATCGATAGTCTGAATTTGTTGCAAGCCAGCATGAAAGCATGTGAAACATAATCTGTTGTACAGGTATAAGTTCACCATTGGCTAAATTTAAAGAGTGAGTGTGCCTCACGTTGTGTCCTTTTTTGTGAGCTATGTGCGCTTCTATACTTTTAGTGAGGTTTGTTTGGTTGGTTATAATAAAAGAGTTTTGCTATTTATTGTTGGAATTTTGTTATTTAAGAAAAATGTAGAGAAGTCATTAAGGATTTTTAGTCCACACATACACGTGCATGTGGCAACTCAACGTTTTCATTTGGGTTGAAGAGAGGAGTCTACATGTCGTTTTTTCAACCTATCAATGCAAATCGAATGGTGTAGCGTTCTCTTTTTTTCTTTGGAAAACTCTATTTAATTGAACGATAGACAGGAAGTAGGGAGTGCACCATTTTTTGGGTTTTCCATTGAATCAAATCACTTGGGAAGCAGGCTAAAGGGTGTGAGAACGGTTTTCCTTGGTACAAAGAAATTCGAATTATAATAAAATGATTGTTTTATCATGAGGATAACATGGTTGATAGTTTACCTTGCACAATCCGGATAAACCCACAAAACGGCTTAAAGAAAAAAATTACGTCGATCGGTACTGCTTGGCTCCAACAATTTCAAGGCATTCCTATCAACATGTCTACAGCTGATAAATTTTCTAGTTTTGTTGCCTTCAACATGAACAGACCATTTCGCTTCAAATGACTATATTTCAAACGATTGAGACAAAAGATATTGTTTTAATAGTGAAGGCGGTTTATGTCTTGAATACCAGAAAGCCTATTTTGGCCGAGGAATCCACCGATTAGTAAAAGAACAACTACAGTCTTGGATTGATGATGATCATCACTGCAATAATTTTATTCTCAATGGCCTGTGCAATGACCTATATGATTATAACACAGGCAAGTCAACAAAGGAGGTCTGAAAGGCACTACAAAAGAAGTACGATACCGAGGAAACCGGAGCAATGAAGTATGTAGTTGTCTGTTACCTCAAATACAAGTTGATAAACAATAAATCAGCGGAGGCGCAGTCACATGAGCTTAGGAAAATTTCGCATGAAATTACGTGTGAAGGTATGAGTCTTAATAAACAATTTTTGGTTTTTTTGGTAGATAAATAAAAGTTTAAAGAATGTTTTCTAGGCATATGACTAAAGAATTTTATTTGAATGTTTGATCTCCTGCCTCCATATCAAGGAAGCTTGAAGGCTGAAGTGCTTGTTGTCTAAAACAACTCTAAGAACTCTAACGTTGTAGGTTTGAAACCAAAACTGAAAGTTTTCAAAAATCAGAATCGCAAGCAGAGCCTAAAGCGCAATGGTAATTAGAATTGGAACCATCCAATAAAACCAAAATGGACATCAACAGTCACCCTTAAAGAATGATTCTGGACCGTTTATTTCTGTAACTACAACAAACTAGGTGACATGACATGCAAGCATCGGAACATGCTACACCCTGCTTTGCAAGTTAACCTAATTGAAGAGCTTTTAACAATTATGATTTTTGAGATCAACCTTATTGGTGAATCTAAAGGGAAGTGGGTGGATATTGTTGTTTGTCGCCATATCTGCTATGATCGTGTTATGTATAAAACATACACCGATGTTGAGGATTACAAAGAGTGTTCGGAGATGTTCTTACCCCTCCTGTTGTTGATACCGCAGATATGGAACTAAAGTTCAACTTTGGAAAGTCACTAATTCTGAAAGATTTAATGCATAACTTCAGAGATGGAAAAGAATTTAGTTTTTTCTTTTCTTCTTAACAAGGCTTGCTGTACCCAAGCTATTTGGGCTTAGTTGTACACCACAACTCACAATGGTACATTTGTTGAGAAGGATTATGCTATACCGAGGGCATGTTTAAACTGAATGTTGAATCTAATAAAGTTTTCGATTCTACTTATATGTTGTGTGATTTTAATGTTTGACATTTTGGCATGTTAATAAATGCATTAGTAAGAACATGATAACTTACGTTAAATTGCTAAAAATGTCATAAATTAATTTTTTTATAAATGTGATTTTTATAGCCAAATGAAAATAAGTTAAACCCCACATAAATATGTGAACAAAGAATTTGAACTTCTAAAATTAATTCACTCTGACATATGTGAACTTGATGGGGTGTAAATAGAGATGTTAAACGTTATTTTATTACATTCATTTATGATTATCCTGATTTTGCATATGTATATCTCATGAAAAATAAAAGTGATGCATTCGATATGTTTAAATAACTGTGCATTATTTGTTTGAATTTTATAATTCATGAAAGAACTCCACATCATTTCAGAATAATTCATCTTAAATGGTTGGTAAAGCTGAAAGAGTAATAGGTTTTTTTACTGAGCTATTTCATTGAATTCTGGTGTTGCATCAAATACTGGTGGGATGGGGGATTATTTGACAGTATGTTATGTGTTAAATAGAGTTCCTAAGTCTAAAAGCAAAATTTCATCATTTGAGATCTTAAAAAAACATAAATATAACTTATCTTATTTTAGAATCTGGATTGCTTGGCGTATGTTCGTATTCTTGATCCTAAAAGGATTAAGTTGGCAAGTAGAGCCTATGAATGCGTTTTCATTGTTTATGCAATTAAGCACAAAGCATATTGATTTTATAATTTGATCGCTCACGTTATTATAGAATTAAATGATGGTGATTTTTATGAACATAATTTTCCATTAAAATTGAGGAATAGTTGGGGCATATCAACTAGTAGTATTCATGCAATTATGGGTAATGAGCATATTAAGGATGCAGAAACTGAACCTGGAAGCAAAAGATCTTAAGTAACCAAAGATTATGGTCCATATTTTTATGCTTATACCTTAGAGGAGGACCCTGCTAACCTCTAAGAAGCCTTTTCCTCTATAGACGTCGACCTTTGGCAAGAATCAATTACTGATGAAATGGATTCTGTTGAATTTAATGAAACATGATGCTTAATAGATTTACCTTTTGGTTGTAAGACTATATGTTGTAAGTGAATGCTTAAAAAAAAATTAAAACCCGATGGTACTTTTGATGAGCATAGAGTCCGTCTTATAGATAAGCGTTTTAGACAAAGAGAAAATGCAGATCCTTTTGATATTTTTCACCTAATACTAGACTAACATCTACCAGGGCATTGATTTCTCTGACTGCAGTTCATGATTTAATGATACACAAAACATATATTGAAACTGCTTTTTAAAATGGTGAATCGGAGGAGGAAATTTACATGGACCAACTTGAAAGGTTTATAAGCTCTGGTTAAGAGTATAATGTTTGCAAATTAGATAAATCTCTATCTTGCCTTAAACAACCACCTAAGCATTATCATGAAAAATTTGATAATCTAGTTATTTCACACGGCTTTAAATTAAAGGTAAGTGACGAATGCATTTATTAAAAATATGAAAATAATTTTTGCACTATTTTATGTTTATAAGTGGAAGGTTGTTTCTATTTGGTTCAAATATTCATGTTATTAATGATGTGAAGTCTCTTTTATGTGCTAACTTTGATATGAAAGATTTTGAAGAAATGATTGTAATCCTCGGTATTTAGATTACAAGGTCTAAAAGAGAATTTCTTTAGATCAATCTTACTATATTAGAAAAATAATAAATATTAATATTATTGCATTGATTGTAAACTTTGATGTACACCATATGATCTAAGTGTAAAATTATTTAGAAACGCTGGTGATGGGGTAAGACCATTTGATTATACGAGCATCATTGGTACTCTTTTGTATACTACTGTTTATACTAAACCCAACAAATCTTATTTAATGAGATTATTACGTAAGTTTACTAGATCTAGTATAGAACATCGACATGATATTGAAATGATAATGAAATGTCTCAAAAGAACCATGAACTTTGGATTACATTATCAGAATATAGTGATGCAGACTAGAACAATTTGTCCGATTGCTTTATAACAATGAGTGGTTATATTTTTAGCATAGCTGGTGGTTCTGTTTCTTGAAAATCCAAGATATAAACTATTTTGGCTCAATCCAACATGAAGTCTGAGTTGATCTCACTACCTACAGTACAGTTAACGAAGAAGCAGGTTGGGTTAAGAAATCTGGTAGTTGCGATTCCTTTGTGGAAAAATACCCAATACTATTTGTACAGATTCAATGTAATGGTTGCACGAATATAACAAAAGCTCATAACCATTATTATAATGGTAAGAGATGACAAATATAGTTTCTCTCTACATGAGTTGTTAGAGTGTACCATGTTTGCACTGATAAAAATTCGGCCGATCATTTGATGAAAAGATCGGTCAAAGAGAAATTCCTTACAACATTTAAAAGTGTAGGACTATTGTTCTTAGAATGATGAGTCACTCATAATGATTACCCAAATAAAATACTGAATATCCGAAAAATAGATTCAATGATTAATAATTAGTTTTGTGTGATATGAGTTGAACATGCTATTTTCTTATAATAGAAGTGCAACGACCCATATTCTATACGTATTGGTGGATCGTAGAATATTTATATTATATTCTATATGAGTTCGTGTGATTCCAAAATTTTGGGAATGACTCTTAGGGTCATTTCCCATATCTATGATATTTATCGAATTTCTATCTGACATTTTGACCCTGAAAATCTTGTATGGCCTATAACTTTTAGCATGAGCTGAATTGGTTCCATTAGATCGAGATGATGGTTTCCCTTTCCATAGAGTGATTATATTAGGAAAACAGACTTACCATTAAGGAGATATGACTGTTTGAAGTTTCACTTGATTTTAGATAGCTTAATGAGTAATTAGCAAGTTAATGGATAGTCCTAAAGCCTATCTTGGGATTAGCATGGGGTTAGTACTGATAGAACTCTCTTCCATCATTCCACACTTACCAAAACTAAAGAGAATCCCCCATTAACAATCTTCTTAGCCTAAAAGTTACCCAAACCCTCACTTTAATTAGCCTAAACACATCATTAGACGGAATTAGCAAAATTAGCATTTTTGGAGTAAAGATTAGCTACTGGAGATCAACTTGGAGCCGCTGTTTATCTCGAGATTCGTGCATCTTTCAGTTTGGATTAGATTGCTTTGGATTTAAGTGTGGTTTTAAGCCCTACTCACTACTTACCCTCTAAATGATGCTTTTAAATGATTTTCAAACTTTAAAATACATTTTAAACCCTTTTAAACAACATATGTAAATTTCAAGTAATTTGGATAAGTTATGTAAATTCGTATTCTTATGGATTTCATGTGTTCTTGTGGATACTACCCTTAGATTTTGGCTTTTTTCATATGTATGGATGTATGCTTGCTAGGATGGACTATATATGATGTTTGCTTGAATGTAGTTGATTAAATGGTTGAAAATGTCGACCGAACGGCGATTTAGCTTTAGAAACAAGTTAGGGATCGGTATACGGGGATCGATAACGATTCATAATTTTTGTCCCAAATGTCGTCCAATCGATACGGGGTGATAAGGAAGGTTCCATAAGACTGCGTTTCTAATTTCAGATCATTTGGATTTCATTTTCTCAAGTTATGGTCGATTGAAGATGGATTAGTGTTGATGGATCGATGATGACCCATAAATGTCACATTTTCCAAATGACATGCGATCCATAGTGTAGGTAAAGTAGGACCTCTAGAGCTACATTTCAAATTTCAAGTCGTTTGGAGTTCATATGGTCGAGTTATGGCTTTGGGAAGTTCAGATAGATGAAGTGGATCGGTGTAGGGTGTGCTTCGGGACAACAAGGTAGAAACTTCAGGCTTGACTTAGGGCAGTCTCAGATCGACGAGGGTAAGAGGAAAAATGAGTTAAGTCAGGGATTGGTACCAATCCCTGGGCGTTCTTTGGGCTTTTTCTGAAATTACTCAGGTATGACCTTGAGCTAAGGTTTGCTTCGGGCCAAACCTATGAATTCTCGGGCTCTGCTTTGGGCCAGAACCTAGGAAATTCTTAGTTGAGTTTTTCGATGACCTTTTCGATGATTTTCATTGAAGATGGCTCATGACCCAATGATGATGATTTCATGATGTGGAGTGATGGCTTCGATGATGGATAACTATGCTTTGAGATGCAGGGTTGAGGACTATGGGTCGGATAGAGAGAATGATGGCTATGGGACGTAGGGTGGCATTCTACATGGTGTTAATAGTAGAGAATCGACCCGACCGCGGTGACTTCGTAATGGGAGTCGAGAGATCAATTCCAAGATTCTCTCCACTATAGATGATGTATGCAAAGGAATCGTTGACACTCGAGGGTTCGCAGGGTACTCGTGAGGTGGGGTATACTTGGGACGTGACGGTTCCTTGAGCATGATGACTCTTTATTCTAGATATGACGGTTAGTTACCCCTGACTGACGTGATGGTTAGTCTGTTTCCTGGCCGATTGAGAGGCATGGATTTGAGTATCGAGGAACCAAGATGTTGGCTATTGTGACGGGTAGTCTAGTCTTTGACCGTGATAGGTCGACGAGTGATTTTATATCCAACGCACTGAGTGAGTGAATTGAGGATGGATGATGTATGCTATGTTTGTTTGGTTTCTTATCACCCTAGGGATGTCACTCAATGTTGATATAGTTGATGTAGACACAACTTAGTACTTTAATGCGCAGTACACCCATGATGACTATGATGTAGTAGCGTATATTTTGTATATGTGCTAACTCTGTGAATGCAGAGACAGGTCAGATATGATCTTTCATACCATTTGTCCAATTATAGTAGCATATTAGTACTTAGAGATTTATTACTGCTCACATCAAACCGTTGTTTGACTCGAGGTTTTATGCTTTCCTTCCTATTATTCTGGGTACTCTTAAATGAGTGGATTAGGGATACCGGGTCTGATGAGCATATGGAGCTGGACAGATAGCGAGAAGGAGGCTATTCTCTCTTATTATTATATGTACTCATTTACTATTTCATTGCAAAACACTACAGAGCTTGCTAGTGGCTTATTTACTTAGAGATAGTTACTTATGAGTTATTATTTGATGTATAACTCTATTTCTTACACTACATACTGTATAGATCTGTTACTCTAATTTTGTGATTCATCTAGTTATTTACTGTCTTGACTATTTTATATTTGAGATGTTTATTATCATATTTTTATTCGATGTGCTGTGAGATATACGATAAGTTCAGTGATTGTTTTATTTACTTTACATGCCCTTGAAGATTGTCTCGCATCGACCGAGCACCACTACAGCACACTATACTGTTATATTGGGCGTCGGTGGTGTAGAGCGGTCGTCACATTTGATATCAGAGCTTAGGTTGCATTGTTTAACCTAATGGATACTGTGATCTGATAGAGATAATATAGGATTTCTTACCCTAAACTGGATCGAGTGTGTGTGTGTGTGTGTGTCTACGAGAGTGCGTACTTGTTATATATTTTGGTTTTTAAAAGTATATAGTAGTATATAGTATATATGTCACACTGCATACATGAGTACTACTTAAGTAGGATTCCTTATAGGGAGACTGATCGTTCTTATTATAGACTGGAGGATGATTCGTCAAACAAGGAATGTTGCCAGGAACTCGTCTCTGGAGTCTACGAAGGATCTTGCATGGGAGCCGCTAATCCCGATCTACAAACTATGTTCAATACCATGATGCGGAACATGCTGTAGAATGCTCAAGTAGCCACGCCAATATTTTTTATTGATGGTGGTGCTCCAGTGCACGCACCCAGAGCCAATTTTGCCAAGATGAATAAAGACTTTACTAGACTTGAAGGCATGTCGTTTCTTGGAATGGAGCTTGTAATGGAAGTTTAGGATTGGCTCGACACTTGTGAGCGGATATTTGATGACCTTGGACTTAATGATGCTATGAAGAGGAGGTTGGCCTTGCATCAACTTCAGGAATAGGAAATGAACTGGTTGAATGTCATGAAAGTTGCTACATCTGAGGATAGTTTGCTTTGGATTAGTTTAAAGCCTGTTTTTAAGAGAAGTTTATCCAGCCTGCTCAAAAGTCATTCTTGTTCCATAATTTTGCAGATCTAAAGTAGGGAGATATGACGGTCTTCGAATATGTTGTTGAGTTTGACGCTTTATCAAAATATGGGATGTCCTTCATCAACAATCCATTAAAGAAGAACGATAAGTCCGTCATTGGCTTGGATGATCACTTAGGAGAGAAGCTTGTGAGCCATATTGATGATACTTTCGAGATGTTAGTCGAGAAGGCTCTAAGGCATGAGACTCTTTATCCAAAGTTATGTGCCGTTGTTCCCAAAGCCAAGCCAAAACCGCAATTAGGCCAAGGAGGCAAGAAGAAGTGGGACAATAAGAGGAAGCAGTTTCAGAACAAAGGCGGCCAGAAGAAGAGTAAGACCTCACACATTTGTTACAACTACGATGAAAAAGGCTAATATAGTAGAGACTGCAAAGCTGAGGGAAAGAAATGCTACAACTGCATCATGCTTGAGCATATTCATAAGGACTGTCCTAGGCCATTAAAGTAGAAGCTTATGGTGAAAGCATTTACAATCAATTTCATTCTGACTTTGTCGAATGCTCCATCGACAAAAGAGAAGGGGAAATGCATCATTATTCAAGGTATGCTTTCCATATATGATGTCCTGTACAAGTTTTATTTGATATCAGGGATTCCCATTCCTTCACATCTGGTGACTTAGTAGATAGACTGGTTTGAAATTGTCGACCAACCTTTGATTGCGACGAACCCTGTTGGAGGCTCCACTAGCCTGTGTATAGTTTGTCGTAGGTTTATCGAGTCATGGATGCTCTTTTAATTGTGATTGCTTTGTTTGTGGTTTCGTTGGGTTTGGTGTTATTTTGGGAACGGAATAGCTTCACTGATACCAAGCGATGGTGGATTGTGAGAAGTCGTTAGTAAAGATAGAGGTAGATGATGGGCAGACTGTAGTGTTAGGGTGCCTACCGGAGTATGATATGATGGTCAGTTTTCTATATTCGCTCGATGCCCCACCTAACGAGTTGCCATTAGTACTTATTGCTAGGGAGTATCTAAATGTATTTGAGGAGGTGACCAGACTTCTGCCACATAGAAAAATCAAGTTTCGTATCGATTTAGCTAAAGATGCTAGACCGATAGTGATGACATTGAGGAGGATGGCATTTAAAGAGCAGAGAGGTTGAGGTGGAGGTGAACGACCTTTTGCAAAAAAGGTTCGTTCATAGGAGTATTTCTGAGTGGGGAGCACTCGTAGTATTCACCATGAAGGGGAGTGGTTCCCTTAGATTATGTGTTGATTACCATGATCTGAATAAAGTGACGAAGAAGAATAAGCATCCACTCCTACGTATTGATGACTTGTTTGACCAACTTTATGGTGCTAGAGTATTTTCTCAGTTGGATCTTGTGACAAGATTTCACCAACTGAGAGTAGCGAAGGAGAGTGGGCCAATTACAACATTTCGTATGCTATATGGTTTCTATGAGTGGTTGGTTATTCCACTCGGGCTAACCAATGCCACGGCTACTTTGCCGATCTCATGAAATGTGTTTCCAGGGGTCAGCTAAATAGGTTTGAACTTTTGTTCGTTGATGATATTCTTATCTACTCACGGACAGAGGAAGAACACAAGACACATTTGAGGATCATGCTTGAGGTGTTGAGAGAACACCGTGAAGGCGAAGTTTTCAAAGTATCAATTCTGGAGGAAGGAAGTGAGATTTTTGGATCATCTTGTTTCTGAGTAGGGAATTTCCATGGATCCTACAAAAGTCGCAATAGTCCAGGATTGGACTAGACCTAAAAACACTACGGATGTGAGCAGTTTCTTAAGGTTAACTGGATATTATAGACGATTCATCCAGGACTTCTTTAAGGTAGCGACACCATTGACTCACTTGGCAAAAAAGAATCAGTTTGTTACTTGGGATTTGTGATGTGAGCAGACATTTGTAAGTCTAAAGGAAAAGTTTACGAGTGCACCGGTATTTACAATTCCAAGCAGGAATAAAGAGATAACGGTATACACTGATGCTTGCAGTACTGAATTGGGCATGGTATTGATGTAGAGAGGCAAGGTTGTTGCATATGCTAGTTGACAATTGAAGCCATATGATGAGAAGAAATACCCGACCCATGATTTAGAGTTGGCAGTGATCGTGCTTGCATTGAAGGTTTAAAGGCACCATCTTTTAGGAGAGAAGTTCGAGTTGTTCACCGACCATAAATTATTAAAGTAGCTCATTTCACAGAATGATCTTAACCTTCACCAACAGCGATGGTTAGAGTTCCTGTTCTCTTATGACTTTGATATTGCATATACGCCAAGGAAAGGTAATGTAGTTGCAGATGCCTTGAGTAGGAGATGTGCCAGCTTGGAAGCTATGTTCCTAGAATGGACTTGATATATATTACTAGTTATGATTTTCAACCGAGATGCATATTAGAGCTAGAGATATTAGCGAGCTTGACTATCTGACCTACAATGATTGAGTGAATTAGTACTAGTCAGAGGTGCGATGCCAGATTAGCTGAGATCATTGTTAACTAAAGCTAAAGTAGAGTATGAGGATACGAGACAGTACAGAATCGATCGAGACGGTTGGCTCCATAAGGATGGGAGATTTTTTTGTTCCCGATGTCAATAGGGTGGGGGATGAGGTGCTATGAGAGTGCCATCCTTTGAAATTTACTATTCATCCCGGAAGCAATACGATGTATCGTGATATGAGGCAAACCTTCTATTGGGAAGGGATAAAGAAAGATGTTGGAACATTCATCTCGAAGTGCATGAACTACTAGTTAGTTAAGGCAGAACAAAAAAAGCTTAGTGGTTTGATGCAACCGCTAGATGTTCCCAAGTGGAAATGGGAACAAGTATCGATGGATTTTATCGATGGACTGCCAAGGACTCGAGCAGGACACGATGGTATTTGGATCATAATCGATCGATTGACCAAAAGTGTCAGATTTATACCTGTCAAGTCAAGGAAGCCAAACTAGCTGAGTTGTATGTAAAATGGATAGTACGATTCCATGGTGTGCTAAAGAACATTGTGAGTGACTGAGACCCGTTGTTCACTAGTAAGTTTTGGAAGAGCTTATAGGAGGTGTTAGGGATAGAGCTGCACCTCAGGACAGCTTATCACCCTCAAACTAACGGCAAAACCGAGAGTGTGAATCATATGGCTCTCTTACGTGGTTGCATGCTAAACTTTGGAGGCTCATAGGATGATCACTTACATCTTGTTGAATTCGCATATAACAATAATTATCATTTCAACATCAGTATAGCACCATTTGAGGCGTTGTATGGCCGAACGTTCAACTCTCCTTCATGTTGGTGGCAAGCGAGCGAGCGAGAAACTGATACTTTGGCTAGATATGATTAAAGAGACATCGAAGAAGATCGAGATCATTCAACAACAGATGAAAGCTGCGCAAGGCAGACATAAATGTTATGCTGACAAGAGACGTCGAGATTTGGAGTTCTCTGTCGGTGACCTAGTATTTTTCAAGATCTCTCCATTGAAGAATGTCATTTGGTTCGACAGTAAAGGGAAGTTGGTAGCAGGATTTGTAGGTCCTTTTCCAATACTAGAGAGGAATGTGAACCTTGCTTATAGAGTCGACTTGCCTCAAAGAATGGGGCATAATGTATTTCATGTTTCTTAGTTGCAAAAATTTGTGCACATGACTCAAGCGTAACTATCTCACCGAATTAGTTAGATGATATTGAGATTAGACCAGAGGCTTTGAGACCTCCTAGGCCTATTCATATCTTTGGACATGATACGAAGCATTAGGAGGAAGAAGGTGAAGTTGGTGAAGGTTCAGTGGAGTCAAAACAAAGGAGATTGCACTTGGGAGACCAAGGAGAGCGCGATGACAACTTATTCCGAGCTCTTTACTCGGTGAGACTTCTTATTTATCGCTTTTACTTTCACTTATGATATCATAAAGTATATACCCTAGTATAGTATCCTGCATGCTAGGATAGACTTTGATATTTCTTTTCTACTTATTGCTATGTATGCATGTTTGATTGTGATGGTTTCCTATGTTTGTATATAGTTGTTACGGATGTGAGGTGATTCTATTGACTTTTATTTGGAATTTTGGGGGCGAAATTCCTAAATGGGAGAGGGAGAATGTAACGATCTGTATTCTACATATTAGATGATCGTAGAATATTTATATTATTTTTTATATGAGGTCATATGATTCCAAAATTTTGGAAAATGACTCCTAAGGACATTTCCCACATCTATGATTTTTGTCGGATTTCTATGTGACTATTTTGATCATGAAAATCTTGCATGAATACAACTTCTGATAGGAGCCGACTTGGTTCCATTAGATTTGGATGATGGTTTCCCTTTCCGTAGAGTGGTTATATTAGCAAATAGACTTATGTTAGGGAGATATGCTGTTTGAAGTTTCACTCGATTTTAGATTGCTTAACGGGTAATTAGCAAGTTAATGGGTAGGTCGTAAGCCCATGTCATGATTAGCATAGGGTTAGGGCTGATGGGACTCCCTTCCATCATTTCACACTTACCAAAAATAGAGGGAATCCCCATTGACAATCTTCTTAGCCTAAAAGTTACCCAAACCTTTACTGTAATTATCCTAAACACATCATTAGTCGGAGATTAACGAGATTAGCATCTTGGTGTGAAGATTAGCCACTAGAAACCATCTTGGAGCTGCTTTTCATTTCGGCATTCATACATCTTTGGACTTGGATTGGATTGCTTTGGATTTAAGTGAGTGATTTTAAATCTATACTCACTAATTAGCCTCTAAATTATGTTTACTGATGTTTTTAAATGATTTTCAAACACTAAAATATGTTTTAAACCCTTTTAAACAACATATATACGTAAATTTCAAGTAATTTGGATAAGGTTTGTAAATTCATGTTCTTATGGATCTCATGTGTTCTTATGGGTATTGCCCTTAGATTTAGGCTTTGTTTTGATATGTATGGATGTATGCTTGTTTGGATAGACTATATATGATGTTTGCTTCAATGTATGTTGATTGAATGGTTGACAACGCCGACTGAATAGCGATTTAGCTTTAGAAACAAGTTAAGGATCGGTATACGAGGATCCGTATACCGAGATTGGTACCGATCCATAATTTTTGTCCTAAATGTCATACGATCGATAAGAGGTGGCAAGGAAGGCACTGTAAGACTACATTTCAAAATTAAAATCATTTGGAGTTTGTTTGCTCGAAGTTATGGCCGATTGAAGATGGTTGGAGTTAATGGATCGGTGATGACCCATAAAGGTCATTGTGTCCAAATGGCATGCGGTCCATAAGGTATCATATGGTCAAGTTATGGCTTTGGGAAGTTTAGATTGATGAAGATGTATTGGTGTAGGGTGTGCCTTAGGCAACCAAGGAAGGAACATCAACCTTGACTTAGGGCATTCTCAGATCGAGGTAGGTAAGAGGAAAAAGGGGTTAAGGTCGAGATCGATACCGATCCTTGGGCATGCTTCGAGCTAATAAGGAAAAACTTCACTGGGCGTGCTTTAGGCATTTTCTGAAATTACTCGGGTATGACTTTGGGCCAAACCTATGAATTCTCGGGCTATTCTTTGGGCATGTACCTAGGAAATTCTGAGTTGAGTTTTTCTTTAACTTTTTCAATGATTTTCGATGACTCATGACCCGATGATGATTCTATGAGGTGGTTGATGGCTTCGATGATGGATAGCTTTGCTTTAAGATGTAGAGTTGAGGACTATGGGTCGGATAGAGGGAACTATTAAATGATGGATACGGGACATACAGTAGTATTCTACATGATGTTGATAGTTGAGAATCATCCCAATACGGTGACTTCATGATGAGAATCGCGAGATCGGTTCCATAATGTGCCCTGCTATAGATTACAGGTGCAAAAGGGTCATTGACACTCAAGGGTTCATAAGATACTCGTGAGGTGGGGTATACTGGGGATGTAATGATTCTTGGAGCTTGATGGCTCTTAATTCTAGATAAGATGGTTAGTTACCCCTAACTGATGTGATGGTTAGTCAATTTCCTAATCGGTTGAGAGGTATGGATTTGAGTACAAAGGAACAAAGGTGTGGGCTATTGTGACGGGTACTCTAGTCTTTAACCGTGATGGGTCGACAAGTGATTTTATATCCAATGCACCAAGTGAATGTGAGGATGGATGATGTATGATATGTTTGTTTGATTGCTTATCACCCTAGGGATGACACTTGATGTTGATATTTGATGTAGATATCTAAACACCCCTTAATACTTTAATGCACAGTAGACCATGATGACTATGATGTAGAGTAGCATATTATATATGTGCTAACTCTGTGGATGCAGGGACAAGTCAGGTATGATCCTTCGTACCATTTTTCCTATTATAGTGGCATATTAGTATTTAGAGATTTATTACCGCTTAAACCTGATTGTTTTCAGGCTAGGGGTTTTATGCTTTGCTTCCCATTACTCTTGGAACTCTTAAATGGGTAGATTGAGGATATCAAGTCTGGTGAGCCCATGGAGCTAGAGAGATGGCGAGCAGTAGGTAATTTTCTTGTATTGTTATATGTACTCATTTGCTACTCTGTTTCACAACACTAAGGAGCTTGCTAGTGCCTTATTTACTTAGAGATAGTTACTTATGAGTTATTATTGATGTATAACTCTACTTCTTATAGTGCATACTATATGGATCTATTACTCTGATTCTGTGATTCATCCATTTATTTACTATCTCAACTGTTTTACATCTGAGATGTTTATTATTATATATTATTTGATGCACCGTGAGATACATGATAGATTCTATAATTATTCTATTTACTTAACAAACCCTTGACGATCATCGTGCATCGATCAAACACTACTACATCTCACTATACAGGTATATTGGTTGTCGGTGGTGTAGGGCAGTCGTAACAAGAAGTATGTATTCTTGAAGCGATAAGAGGATATGTTGATAGCAACTCTTAATGAGTTATATACTCTATATGGAATGAAGTACCAAGATACATGAGTACTCTTGATAGACTCACCTATATGAATGTGTAAATGTGGTTATTTATATGGCATTTTAGGGTAAAATTTTATAGAGTGTTCACTATACTGGGATAGTATGCATGAACTTTAATGGAACGACTATAAATTGCACCCTAGAAAGGTTGTGTGTGATTTGATGTCAGAGATAGATTTCTAAACTATGTGTCATCCTAGTATAATCTGAATCTTACACACTACGCAAAGGTTCAAATCGACATATACCTTTATCTATGCATAGTTTTACATATTCAAAAATTTCTTAAGAAAATATTTTAAAAATTTGAAGTAGGAAATTATTGTAATTTTTTCAATTAAATGTGTGAATTTTGAAAAATCTAGAGAAGTTGTAATACCTTTATTTTTGTTTAACATTATTCTGGAAATTTAGTTGGATAAATTAAATAGAATAATGTGATGTGATGAGATAAGGAGAATAATATTTGTTAAATAATTTAGGCTGTGCCTTAAGAAATCAATCACAAAGATTGTTTTAAACATAGAAGAGAATAGAATTAATGAGTGGGTCATAATGGGAATAATTCATTTCTTCATTCCCTAAACCCTTCCTCTCTCATTCGTTCTCATTTCATCTTCCAAAATTGAAACAAAACTAAAAGAACGAGCTGGCTATAACCTAGAGAAAGAGAAGAGGAGACGCTAATGGATTCAAAAGGAAAAGCTTAGGGAAACTAATCAATATCAAATCTAATCTCTCTTTTCCAATCTAAGATGTACAATGATATCCATCTCATTTATTTATGCCTATTTTCGGATCTATGAATGATTTCCTATTTAACTGCGATAATTTGTCATGCTCGGATTGATTATATCATTATTTGAGTGAATGATAGAAATTTTATAGAATTGTTTTAGTAGGTTTTAAAGGCAAAAACTAGTTGTAGATCTCTAATTGACTTGAAATTTGAATAAGTTGTGTAAAACATTATTTAGGAGATGGGTTTACAATTTCATAATTTTTCGAGTCCATATGAGTTCCTTAAGAGGGAAAATGAGTTTATTTTGGATTTTGATTATTAAAAATAATTAAATTAATAATTTGGTCCTAAAATTTTTATACCAGGAAGAAGGTGGAAATTCGGATTTTTTGGTAATTTTAGGTAATTTTCCCTATTGGTTGGGACTTTCTATGAATTTGTTATTCTAGAAAAGTGTTTAATTAATATGAGATAAATATATTAATTACAAGGGTTTGTAATGGTATTTGAAAAGGTAAAACTGATCTACCAGCAATTTCTGAAGGAGTATGTAAAGTATTTTGTTATCCAATGGTAATTTAACATGGGGCAAGAGTTAGTGAAAAGTTTTTTCTTTAAAGGAAAGTAAATCAGTTTTTAATGTATTTACAGAAATGCCATTTAGAGACTCAATACCCCTTCTTTATAAAAGTTCAATAGTTATAGAGCTGATGCATGTGATAGATACTCGATATCTATGCGGTGCATTCGCCTTTATAGAGACTCATCATCAATTGCTTTAAGGGACTGAGATCTCAAGTTTTGTTGAGGCCCGACAACCCCATGGACCTAGAAACTCAACACCTTTGTTTTAAAAGACTCAGCATTCTTAAGTTTTAAGAACTTGATAAGCCTGTGTATTTTAGAGGCACGCCAACCTCATTCGTATATATGTTCGATATCTCTTATTTTTAAGAACTCGATATCTCCTATCTTATAGAGATTCTATAGCTTCAATATAGCTACGCGATATCTATATTTAGCGGCATTAACTGCCGTATGTTATTGGTTGGCCTGCAAAACTATTATGTTCATTGTGAGCCTATGAAAACTATGATTTTAGACAAAGATTCTAATTTTGCAAGGGTAAACCGTGGATGTGTGTAACCCTAGGATGGTAGACTAGTCAGACTTACCTATGTAGCATGCATGCATATGATCATGTTAGACTTTGTTCTAACCATTGTGGTTGTAGGTGCATATTATGAATGACATATTTTGGTAAGATACCAGTGAGGGGAAAACTCATTCTGTTTTATGGCATTGTCTCACTAGATAACTATTTTTGGTTCAAGATGGTATATTATTATTCACACGGACTTTTTGTTTGACTCGAAGTTTTTATTTTTTCCCTTAAACTTTCGGGTATTCATTTGAGTAGGGCGAGATTAGGGATTTTCAGGTTAGACGAATAAGCTTTCGGAGACGTGTAGAAGGCAAGCTAATATTAGGAGTTTATTTACACTTTGTTGGTTGAAGTTTTATTTTGTTTGAATGGATGTAATGGCAGAATTATAACTGTCAAGTAGTTAGACTCTGATCACCCAATGGGGCATCTTGATATATCTCTCTTGTAACATATTTGTAATTATTATATTTTCTCTGAATATGGAATCAATGGGATTATGTAATGAATGTGAAAATTATTAATGAAATGTGTTTTAAATTTTTCATATTCATGCGCTCTGGATGTTTTAAATACAATTAACCGATCTCATTTTATCACCAAGAATTAATACTATGGATGATTACATCGTCCGTAGCATTTAGTTTCGGACCTTAAGATGAGGGATGTTACAACTTGGTATCAGAGCATAGGTTTATGTAAAAATTATATGATTTTGATGGAATAAAATATAAAAGATTTCGAAAACATAATCCAAATAAATCAGAGAATAAGATCGAGGTATAAGATAATGCTATAGTAGCGTACTTGTTATTTGCTATATATAAGTAGGTACTCTATCTCTATTCTCCCCTCTCTCTTAGACCATTCTTCTTTATCTTATGAAGGCTCATATGCAGATTACGAGAAAGCAAGATATGGAAGATTGAATCTAGATGGAGGAAGTAACATAAATAATGGAAATGTTTCGTCGAATACTAGAAGAAATTCGGGTCGACAAGAAAATGCAAACCCAAACACAAATGCTAATGTGAGTGCTAGAACCATACTATAGATATTGGGACTATGTATCAGTTCTTCATGAATATGATGCAAGCCGGAGCTACGACTAGTTTGGTTGGAGGAAATGCTGATATTACGGGAGGTGCTAATCCTAAAGTACCTGCTCGCAATAATTATGCTAAGTTAAGCCATGATTATACCAGTCTTGGTGGAAAGCCTTTTCTTGAAATGGAAAGTGCTACTGAAGTTGAGAATTGGTTATTTCACTGTGAAAGGATCTTTGTTGACTTTGGCTTGAATAATGAGAAAAGGAGGAGGTTGGTGTAATGACCACCCTACACCTACGACACAAAATGGTTATCAAAGGAAAGAAAAGAAGTAAAGAAGAAGAAATAGAAGGTAAGAGAATGGAAAAGAAGAATAAGGAAGCATCGAATCATCATATAACACGTCGTATACGTCACATCTCATCAGAGTAAATGTAATGGTCAACATAGATATAAAACAATAAAGACAATAATAACAATGTGAACTAATCATCTGAGTATAAGATCCACAGATTATACAACACAATAAAGAGTTTATACATCTGGATTATAAACGCAACTGATACAATGTCTCATGTAATAGTAAGTAAAACACCGTCAAGGCTTCACAGTGTCACACGGCTGAATATACAATAGCAAACTCACATATAAGTATGAGTAAACATCACCTTCTGCTAGTCCATTTGCAGAACTCCGTATGTCATCCACTCTTGCTCTCAAATCTACTCATATAAGAGTACCCGAGATAATAAGAACCAAAGCATAAAACATCGAGTCAGACAACAGTCTGGGGTAAGCAATATTAAATCTCAAAATACTATAAAAGTCAATATAGTATATGGAAAAGAAGGTATATATACCATACCTGACCTATCCCTGCAACCAAAGAGTTAGCACATAACATATATAATATGCTACTCTACAACATCATAAAAGGGTACTCCATACTTCGTTTCTATTGGGGGTGCCTAGGTATTTCCATCCATAATACTTACTCCATACCGAGTAAACTACTAGGTATTTCATCCACAATACCTACTCCATACTAAGTAAAATCGGAGTATTTAGGTATAACTGTTATAATACCTACCTCGTGTGACATCCTTAGGGTGACAGGTGGCTAGTGAAGCAACCATAATAAACATAGCATCCATCAAATAATACTAACTGTCATCCGGTATGCTCTAGATATATATGATAATTCGTATGACCACCAAGCCAAGGACTAGTGGAAGTCTCGGTTCTCTGTCGTACTCTCTCCCAACACCCCAACACCCATGGGGCATTAGACCCAACACCCACAGATCCAAGGTATACAGATCCCAACATGATCCATGGACGTCCCTATTATACCCTTGCTTCGAGTATAATAGAAAACTCTCCAAGTCATCAACGATCCCTTAGCATGTGCACATCCATCCGAGATTTACTCATTCAATCCGGATCTGAGCCCTACTTTCTCAATGAAATTTCCACTATCTACGAGGAGTAACACCCACGTTCCTCCACTCCATGACTCCCACCACGAGCCTCTTTAGTACCTGCAACCCCATGAGCCATAAACCAAAGATACAGAGTGTCTAATCCTTGATACCTACGACCCTCATGGGCCACCAATCAAAGATATCAATTCATCATGCTGTACATCACCATCCCTCATGTTGCAAATGAACCAACATCTCTAGCATAATCTATAGAGTCATGAAATATCTACCTCAGAACCTACTTCCAACATAAGCTAATATCCAAAGTACCACCTCCCATGTCGAAACATCCCATCATTGCATCGCCATCTAAATTTCTTGCCCTAGAGCAATAACATCAAGATTCTAAGTCGATCGCACGAATAAACCATTAAATCGCGCACCATGAAATCTCATCAACATCTAAGCCAAAGATCAACAAAATCACCACTCAACAGTAGTGATGGACATTGACCACTTTATAATGGTCAATACCAACCATTTTAGTCTCGTATTTAACCAAATAGATAAGCATAAGCCAAACAGAAACGTTCGGCATCCATCTTGAAATCCAAAGCCTCATTCGCTACCTTAGATCCGGTTGCACATATCCTAACTCACATCTATAACTTATCTCGTTCGTTAGGTTTCCACGTGTGAAAAACCTCAACGTACAAGATATTCCCCAAAAACCCAATCACTGCTAATTGGCATTTTCAACCAAAACAGCCAAATAAGTCAAACAATCCAAACAAACATCCAAAAAACAAAAATACAACATGCATAATCCATCCATATCAACCAATGCGGGAAATCATATCAAAAATAGCTCAAATCCAATAATTCTCTAACTATGGCCGTCGATGGAAAATATGTGATATTCTTAATAAATCATTTTAAATAATTTTATTTTATAAAATTAGCAAATTTATAAGTATATGAAAATCATATTTTAAAACCAAAAATCATTCCCAAATGTCAATCTAATACTATTCAATCAATCATAGTATGATGAGAGACAATATCACTCTCCTTCATAAAATCTATCTGAACCAATGTCAAAATGTAGATCTCTTCTTTATGAGCGCAATGCAAGAAACCACATCAAAAACGGATCTTATATGCAAAAGATATGGTTAAAATAAGAATCGAAATTAACTAAAATAATTAATTGACTAATCATAACATTAATTACTTAATTACCTCTTAATCTGTCTTCCCCAATTCCGTTTCTAGGCCATCCACATCAGGCCGTGCATATCCACCTACAGCCGTAAACTTTAATCCATGATTTCTCTTTCATTTCTCGACGAAACATCATGCCGTTCATCAACATATCTCTTTACACATGCTCTTTGATCCGCACCCAAACACATCTCGATTGTATGCCTCTGTCAAGTTCTGACCCGATGCTAGCGTTCGACCATGCTTGAGAACGCATTTTGATGTAGACAAGCAGATTCGACGAGATTCTGTGGCGAGGTGCTATTCACAAAGAGAAATCCAACGACGATCTCCATTTTGCTTTCGTCGATTGTACCTCCGCCAAGATCTAACCCTATATTAGCCATAGAAAAGGTCATCATCGCCAATCACCATTGATCAAAATTCCACCATGGTTATTGTGAAGCTCTCGTCAATACAAACTCGTTAGATCTGGTTTCGTGATTTTTAGTTGAGTGGATCTCTCGATTTTATTTTTCCAAAGGGTATTTGAGAAGCGGCTATGGATTTTTTCTCTCAAGAAATGAAGAGTAAATGACAAATGAGAATTTGTGGGAGAGATTTGATTTGGGGATATTTATATTATTATTTTGTTTCATTTATTTAGTTTCTCAAATAAATGGTCGTATTTTCAAGTCTATACGATCACAAGACGCATCCGATCGTCAAGAAACTTGTCTACGTACATCACCTCATTTTTCCAAATCCAATAGTCCAAATCTCATCGCCATCTGAGACTGCGCCTCAGGATGCTATTTCGCATATCAGGAGGTCGTTTTGACCATCGATCATCTGATCTTCAAATATGGCAATCCTTATACTCATTTTAATTCATAACATCAATCTGAACTCAATGGAAGTAGTCTTGAGTCCTAGTTTGACCGTATGTGAAAAATCATATTTTTTGGCCTTCATTTAATTAATGATTAAATATTTAAATCAATTATTTGAATATCCAATTGTTAAAAATACTGGTCGTTACATTTTCCACTCCTTAAAAAGATTTCTCCTCAAAATCGTAAAGCAAAGAGAACATCTCCTAACCATTAGCCCTCAAAAGCCTCTCAAATTTTGGAAAATATCGGCAACACCTCCTTTGTACGGCAAAGTCTGAGAAAAATCTCAATTCAACAAAGATATATATACTTCTCGTATCTTTGAATATACTAGATCATATGTAACACCCCTAATTTTTATAACATTATTTAGGAGATTTAATTAGATAAATTAAATAGAATAATGTAAATGTTAAGCATAAGAGGATTGAGATTTGAATAAAGATTTAGACCGTGCTCAGTTAACTAATTAAATGTGTTTAAGAATGGTTTTAGTTAATTAATTTATATAAGGGCATAAGGGGATTTAGCCACACATAACCCTTTACCCTTGTATATATTCTCGTCCCTTACACCATTCGTGGCTATTTCTCATTTCACAAAAACGCAAAACACAAACGTAAATCAAGAAGTGCCGGCTATAACCAGGAAGAAAGAGAAGAGAATTCAAATCAAGTTAAAGAATTAAAGCAAGGGGAATAAATCTCAATCTTAGTCTAATCTTCTTACCATAATCAAGGTGAATAATAATTTATACCATCTCTATTTTGTCTTATGAACATTTATTTTTCGGATTTAAGATTAAATTTGTTTCTATGATGATTTGGATAATGATATGCTTGAATTACAATTTGTTTGATTTAAACAAGAATGTTTAAATAAGAATATATGCGGTTTTAGGGTAAAACCAATTGATATTGATGTTAAATGCCATGGAAAATTTTTATGTTATGTAAAACATAATTTTGGAGTTGGGTTTTAATTTTGATAATTTTACAAACTACGGAAAGCCGTGAATTTTCAAAAGAAAATATGGTTAATTGGATTTATAAATTTATTTCAGAAATTATATTGAGAATTTGGGTCTGAAATTTTGATATGTTAGATAATATATTGAAAGTGAATTTCTATAATTTTTGAGGATTTTCCTAAGTGATTTGCTATGCAAATTAAATTATTTTGGAAGAAGGAATTATTTGCAATATTGGTTTTGCTTAATAGAAGAGCTTATTTGCTAAATTAACCTTACTTTTATTTTAAAATTAAGTGGCAGTTATTTTGGTAAAGAATTTGAAAGGTTAAGGCAACCAAACATATGTTTACGGGTGGAAGGTTAGTAAGAAAGTGTTTGCTTTAATTGGTATTAAATTAGGTTTACCCAGAAAAGTGGATTCCGCCTCTACTTAGAAGCACCTTTCGACTCCAATGCTTCCGCTCCATCTCAGTCAATACCAACCTAGATCGAAACCAATACACAAGGTATCACTTGGATGGTACATAGTGGATTGGTAAAAGGCGGAAGGCATGGTATCGAAAGCATTGCTTCCGATGAGGTCGATACCTTTGTTTGTCATAAAAAGTAAAGCGTCTGCCTTTGTTTTATTAAAGCCTTCGAAGGAGTCGAAGCATATGTTTTCGAAAGAGGTTTTCTAAAGGCTTTCGAAGGGTTTGCCATCTTATGCTTTGAAGAATAAGCTTTCAAATGGGTTTCGTTACTTACAAAAATAATGCTTTCGAAAGTAGGGGTTCCGACCTTGTCGAAGCCCTGTTGTTGTTCTTTTTCCTTTCAAGTATATTGAAGACATCAATGCCTTCATTGGGTAGTTATGTTTTAAACATGTTTAAGCCACTTCCTAAATGCTTTCGAAAAGGTCTAAGGGTTTTGAAGGCAATGGCTTCGAAAGGGGGTTTCAATGTTATCCTTCAATGTTTTGTTTAATGATTTGAAGCTTTCGAAAGAGATGGTGCCGACCCCATCAAGTTTTCTCCTATACTTTTATATGATAAAGAATGGTTTTGAAAGAGATACTTTCATTTATATTCACTTTGACCCAAATGATATTTTTAAGTATAAACCTAATGGTTTCGAAAGAGGGATTTTCAATGGTTTCGAATGGGATACTTTCAAAGGTTTCGAAAGCGGTACTTTCAAAGGTTTTAAAAGAGGCACTTTTGAAGGTTTCGAAGCTACGCTTCTAAGAATTAATAAGTAATACTTTATTACATTCAAAAGGTTTCAAAAGAGAAGTTTTAAAGTGTTTCGAAAGGTAGGGGCCTAGTGTTTTGAAAAGAGATTTATATGCTTTCGAAGAAGGTTATCCAGTGAGGTCGAGAGCAATGTTTTGAAAGTTTCGAAAGCCTTAGGTTTCAAAACAAATAACCCAATCTCATTTTAAAAGAAAATCATGGCATAAATAAATAAAGCGTTTTAAAAAGGAGTTTTTGAAGAAATTTTCTTTGATTTAAAATGTTAAAGGGATTAACCAAGTTATTGTGTTTGCTTTTTCATATATGTATATATTCACATTGTAATGGACATATAACTGCATTTTGGGGAAGGGCAAAATATCCAACTAGGTTGACCAGTAGTGAATATAAATTAAGTTAACTCCTGAATGAGTAGAATTGCAACCAAGAGGTCAGGAAGAGCAGGATATAGGATGCCGAAATATTAAAGGAAGATATCAGCATGGGCCAATAGATTCTCAGTAAGCCCATGAAAACTGTGCATAGGAAAAGATATTGGCAGAAGTCAATAGGTTCATAGTAAGCCCATGAAAACTGTGTATAAATTAAGATGTCAGAAAGACAGGTTCATAGTTAGCCCATGAAAACCGTGATTTGATATTGGTAGGGGCCAATAGGTTTACAGTGAACCAACGAAAACTATATTTGGATTAAGATATTAACAGATTTCAATAGGTTTCAAGTTAGCCCATGAAAACTAGGATAAGAAAAAAAGATATTGGAGTTACCAATAGGCTCCTAACCAGCCCATGAAAACTAGGATACAAGTAAAGATATTGGAATTACCAATAGGTTCTTAGTGATCCCATGAAAACTATGTAACTGGATAGGGAGTCCATATTCATTTTACTGGTTATTAGTCAGCCCATGAAAACTATTAGGTTAATAGTAACCCTAGAAACTATAACTGTGACAGATAGTCAAAATTAATGGGGATGGGTTTTAGAATAGTTTCGAATGAAAGGATTTAGAAACTAAGTTAAGGAATATTCATAATTTTTTTAGTTTTGCATTTTGATTTTTTTTTAAATATACATGAGCTAATGCAACTAAATGAATGCAAGAGTTTAATTACAAATTTTCTACCCTAAGTAGCTCCTAACCCAAAATTGTATAATCACACTTTGTCTTAATTCAACAAGATAGTTCTCAGCCAGGTAATAGATAGGATTTGTCGGTGCACCACCAATCACCGTAGCAATGCAGCCGAAGGTTTAAGTACCTTCAGAGAAACAAACACTATAATATTTATGAATCACCGTAATATTTATAAATGGTTACTGCTCTATCGTAGTCTAGACACCAAGAAAATAAATTTTCGAAAGAGGACAACTTGCCAATATACAATTAAGCCCTAGGTGAGCTCGTGACACCCTTAAGATGTCCAACCATTATTATTAGTAAATTCTAGGATGAAATGAAAAGCATAAATTAAGCATGAATTAACAATACAACTACAAATGAAATTTGCTTTTTTACTTCTGTTTGTTTTTGAAATTTTTCTAAAATGCAAGCAACCAACAATGCAAGAAAAATAAAAACAAGAGATGAATGCATAATACCAAAGCGCATAGAATTATTAGCAATTTATTTTAAAGCGGTAATTTTTTTAAGCAAGCAAGCAGAGCAGTTAAAAGCAGCACTTCCTATTTATTTCTTGTAATCTGAAAATTATGGAACTATATATATATTTCTAAAACAAAGCACAATCTTTATATATATATATATATATAAGGATGGAACTTAAAACAAATTAACACAAAACAAAACAAAGTTAAAATTTAAATTTTCTTTAAAGGATAAAACAAATCAAACAAAACTAAAAAAAATTAAACAAAACTAAACTAAAACAAAGTAAACAAATTAAAGCACTAAAACAATCAAACCTGAATTACTAGAGTAAACAAATTATTTTAGGATTTTAAGTCTGGCCCACTAAAATATGAATTACCAGAGCGAATTACCGAATAACTTCACAATTAAACCGCAACTTTGTTTCCTAATCAACTTTGCAAATTACCAGCGAAACCAAAATCATGAATTACTAGAGAAATCAAAACCCCATCGATCCATACTCCTTCCTCGAATTCAGTTTCACCCCTAAATCTGCGGCGAAGGTGGGGTTGTGTGTTTGGTTTGGGAGGTTGTTGTAGATGGATTTCTAGTTTGGTTCGATTGTTGCTGAAGTTTGTGATATAAGGTTGGGGTCTTTGTGCCAATGGATGGCTTCGACAAGTGGTCAGTGGGATGTTGAATTGTATTGTAAAGCAGATTGATGGTCTCGACTACTGGAGTTGTTGGTGGAGAAGCAGCAGTGATGTGAAGAATGAAGTGTAAGTGGAGGTTGCAGTCAAGTCTATTGTGTGGTAAGTAAAGTGATGAAGTGAGAAGAGTAGTTTTTGGTTGAACTGGTGGCAGGGGATATGTATATGGAGTAGTGCTGCAATATTGTAGTGGTGGGTTATGATGTATGGTTAGTGCTCTGGTTTGGGGCTTTGCGGAGGTTAGGTGTTTGGGCAGTGCACTGGTTCGGTCTGGTGGTTGAAAATGGCAGTGTTGTAGAGGGGGAAGAGGTGGTATTGGCAATGGCTAAAAGTATTTGTAAGTGGCATTTGTATGAAAAGGAAGGAGATATGAAGTGTATGTAGTGTATGTATGGTTGTTGGGTATGAAGTGCAAGGCGCAGGTAGAATTGTAGATGGAGGGAGGATTTGTTAGTGGTTTTGTTGTGAATTGAAGATGGTTGACAGGGTGATGAGTTGTTTAAATGTTTTGAAATAGGCTGAAGTATGTGAAGAAGGCTATCGCAAGAAGTCTGATGAATGTTGAATGTAAAAGTATATGAAACAGTGCCGAGGAGTTGCCTGTTGAGTGCAGAAGTATTAGTTCTTGTATGTTTTGTAGTAATTAGTGGATGGCAGTATTGTTGAAGGCAGAGGGAAGTGGCAGCGGGGGTTATGGGATGTTTTTTTGTAGATTGTGGAGTGTTCTAGTAATAGTGGTAATGGTAAGGCAATGAAGTGTTTCAGTAAGACAGTGGGAGGCAATTGAAGTAGGGTGTTTTAATGTTGGAAGTGCAGTTTTAAAGAGGATGATGGTCGACGATGCTTCAGGTTCGATGTTACTGGAATTGTGGACGCACTGTTGTTGTGATTGGGATAGTATTGTAGATTGATGTGTGAACTAGTAGTTGGAGGTGATACTGGCAACAAGGATATGCATAGTATTGTAACTGATTTGTGCAGTTGTTTGGAGAATGACTGGAAAATGAAGGTGGCAGTGATAAGTGGATGGAGGAATGACAGCAGTTAATAGTGAACTGTTTGTATATGTAGTAGAGGGATGTGGTTGTGTCAGTGGTGGAAGTTTTGACAAATTATACAGCAGAAGTGTGGGAATTGATTTTTTAAAAAATTTAATTTGGATGTGCACTGCTCTGAATTGGATGAAGCAATGAAGTATTGAATGTAAGGAAGAGGGATGGCAGCTTATTTGGTTGTGATGTGCATAGAAATGTGCACAGAATTGTGGTGGCACTTGTTTGAATGGAAATGTGGTATGAGGCAGGAGATGCATTGTCATAGTTTGAGTGATGTTTGAAAAGTTGCTTGCAATGGAAAGAGCAGGAAATGGGAATGGGAATGGCAATGGTATGTGCACAGAGTTGTGCAGGAATAGCATTGCATAAAGTATGGCAGAGGGAAGTTGTTTGAACTGTTTCATGTATTTGATGTAGTTGTGTATGTATTCGACGCAGTAGTTAGATGCTGCGGAGAATTGTATGAAAGGATTGCGATGACTATGCGCAGTTGTGTATACAGTAATGGAAGATGTTGTAACAAGACGAATATGTTGTGTAACAAGGGAAGGGAAGAAGTGTTTGTATTGCTGTTGAATGAAATAATGAGCTAGGTGTGTTCAAATGTGTGCAAGTGTGCAGACAGAAGGGGGTTTTATTTCAAATCATTTTGAAACAATAATATTATACATATTTCCTTTTGTATATCAAATCTTATTTTCAAGTTTAAATCAAAAATCTATTTTACCAAAACAACACTGTAGCAAACTACTATAGTAGCATTCCTTACTCAGAAGCTCGAAAATAAACGCCGATGATATTGCAATCATCATCAAAATTATTTTCCAGCAACAGAAGTGAGTTCAGTACTTTCTATCTCCTTTAAAATATTTTTATTAATTTATACTTTCAAATAATACTACTATTATTTTCTCCAAAACTTTAAAAAACTAATTTCAAAACACCGGGATTTAAGTTCTCAAATCCTCAGCTCAAATACTTTTTATTTACAAACCATATTTACATACCATACTTATATAATTTCACTTTCTTATCTAAATCACTTTACAAATGTGTATCTTTATCTAGATTATAATAAACAATTTTATTAAAATTAAATTTTAACTTAACATTACCATCGAAATCCTTACAGTCAAATTGTGAAATTTAATTCATAAGGTGTTCATTTCAATGTTTCCACAATTACTATTTATCCAACCCATATCTATATTATATTATTATTAGTGAGTTGAATTTCAAGCTCACACAGGCCCCATTGAAATTTGGCAACCCAACCGTCTCAAAGTTAACCCTAAATCATTCTTTTCTCTTTCTCAACTCAACCGTCACGGCTCCTATTTCTCTTTCGTTCGTTTTCCCCCACTTCAACATCTGTAGTACTCTACTGGTAGGATAAAAATGGGGGAAGCATTTCAACATATCCTCAGAGTATCAAATCGATTAAAGCGGTGATTGAATTCTTTACCAGAAGAAAAATTCAATTCAATTCATTCTCACCCCATTCTCTGGCCAACCCTAACTCGCATATGATCCAACATCCTCGCATATGAAATGCCCCAACTCTGATGAAGCGACAACTACCTTCACTGTGCCGTCATGCCATACTTTTTCAGACTGTTTTTGTCATCCCATCATCAGCGAGTATCAGTTTTCCTCAATCAGCCCACAGATTATCTGTTAAGCATCAATCAATTGCCAGGGTAGCTACCGGTTCCTCTCCCACGGTATGTAGTTATATGTTTTATGTTTTGGACCATGCTCCATTTTCTTTCTATCGGTGTCAGTTTTTGCGAACTTTGAAATTATAGTTGAGTGATTTTAAAATTATTGTAGATTCAAAGAATTGTTCCAAGTATAAAGGGATGGTTCCTGTCCTATATTTGAGGTAGGATTATTTTCAACTGATTGGGTAATGTTTTTTGAGATGCATTATCGTTAACATTACACAGGGCAATTGGTTTGTAATCAGCAACTGAGAAAGGGTTAGTAGATTCAAGGATTAGAGATATCATAGTAGCGTTTATTTCAGATAGTAGTCAATTGTTAGAAAATAAATTCTAAACTGGTTTGATGAATTAGTGGAAACTTTGTGCCAACAATATTAAAAAAAATAAGCACTAAACCCATCAGGCCACCGCAACTTGAAGTATTCATGGAGAAAATGGAAATTTTTGTTTCTTTTGGACGGATATGGTTAGTTAAATAATGAGATTACGGTTGGCTTATTTGAGATAAACATAGTTCATTTAGGTGTGGTTATCTTGAGTGCTTTGCGTTGAGTCAAAAATTGTTTCAAAGTCGCTGTTGAAATCTTTGTTGAATTTATCTGGTTGACTTTAGTATGCACACCACAAATATTATAGATGTTTTTAGTATAGTTTAAGTTTTCAACGCAGTATGAAATAATGTAGAATTTTTATATCCTTGAAGTTCATGTAAGTTTTTGCTTCATCATATTAATCTAAAAGTTAGAAGCTTATGCAAGTTTACTTTTGAGTTCTTTTACTTAGAGAAAAGATGGTTAGGATTTTGAATATTGGCAATTTTAGTTTGAAGTTTCTATAATTGTTCCCTGATTTGATTTGAAATTTGTTACCAGCCTACAGGTTTAAAATATTGTTTCATGGAATATTGAGAAAATTTGAAATTATAACATAATCAATAGAAATATTTAATAAAACTTGGCATTTTTGAATAGTTGCATTCTCAGCCAAGACATATTTGAGTCACAATTGGAGGGAAAGTACGGAGGAATGAGCGGAGGGATGACCTCTGCCTCTTGTGCTTCCCGCCGCTGTTTGATCCAAGGCTATGACGGGACTTACGACCTCACCTTCAATGTTGTCATCTTGGGCGACGAGAAGGAGTTCGAAATCACTTGCTTTGAGCCCTGCTCCATCTTCTCCGACTCAGGCTCCAAACTGAGCACCAAAGCTAATATCACATAGACTACTAAGGTGATGGAAAAGAAAGCGGTTCCTTATCCTGGGAAGCAATACATTAGAGGGGATTAGTTGGCTAGAGTGTAGACCCAGATTTCGAAGGGGATAAATGCTAAAGAAAGGAAGTTGAATAAAGAGTTTCCAGTCAAGAATAGAAATATGCTAATAACAGGTGAACTTTTTTGCATTCAGATATTATTTGGTATATTCCTAGAAGTCCTTTCTTTTAATGGAAACAGATTTGGAAATACACTTGGGATTGATATTCTAAAGTGTTTTTTTTTGTCTAAAAAAAATCTAAGTGAAGTGTAGTTTTAGTTAATAGTTAATATGACATAGGAACTGTAACATATCTCAAAGTGGAGTTCATCTTCAAAATGTTTCCCTACCATAATATGGCATATGCACTCCTACAAAGTTTAGATTTAATTACATTATAAGTTTCGTAATACATTTAGTAAGGAATTTTTAATACATTTCAAAAGAGGGGATAACAAAGATGACTAAGCTGTTTTTCCGTAAAAAATAAACAAGTATAATCGAGCATAACAGTTCCTACTAAAAAATTAATCTTATGGACATGTTGCTTACAAGGTAAACATAACTTAGTCACCTCGCTTTTATATGTTGTTTAAGTAGTGACTTACTAAGCATTTTAGATTATTATTACTGAAAAGCTTTATTTTAATGTCTTACCATTTCCATGATTTAATGTTTTATACTTATGTTAATTTTTTATATTCTGTTATATGAATAAAAATGGTGAATGCATAATAGTTTTGATGATGGATTATTTTGTATTTCTTTATCTTGAATTAGCTTCAGGCAACTTGATTGCATATAACTTTGCGTAAAATTAGCACAAATCAATAACGTGGTTTGTGCGTATGATATTGGAACCATCCTAAACCCAAAAATTTGGACCATGAATAAGAATATTCTCCACTATAGGATTTTTTATCATATAATTCACTGTTTCTACTGATCTCTAAGACTGTTCATGCATTTGTTACTATCATGCCGCTGATGCTTGATCCCTCTTTTGAACCCAAAAGCCTAGATAATTATTAAGCATATACAGTTTCTAATGCAAGTTTGACTCTAATTGCACAAAAGAGGGTCAGATTTCCGATTCTACCAAAATTATATGATAAAGAATGGTATGGTAGAAAACGAACTAAAGTCAGTAATAGTGTTAAAGCCATCCGTGTATACCTAAAAAAATTTCGAAAATCGAATGAAAAATTAGTCTTAAATTATGTAGTATCATTTTTGAACTAGAATATCCATAGCTGAAACAAAATGAGTTAAGGTTCCAAATTTGTTAGTTTTTTCGATTTTGACAAGCGATAAGTTATTTAGAAGATCAAAATGGATGAAACAATATATTGTGTTCTAATAATTAGGAACCATTCGTTTGACAACTAAAATGTTTTCTCAATACCGAGTTACTTTAATTTTTTTTAATTTGTCTTCATTATTTTTCTATCATTTAGGATAAATGGTCTGAAGTCTAAATAAAACTAATAACAAGTCTACATTTTAACATCTAGATAATGAATAGCTCACCAAATTGTTTAAGCTTCCAAAGCAAGTGCCAAACTGTGAGCATCTATACTTATTATTTTTAACATTAGCAAGGAAAATTTTAAGATTCCATTTTGCAAGAAGCATGGATTAAAATTTTACTACATGTTTCAGAAAGCGATGAATGTTTGGATGAAGTTGCTTCTTATGATTTGTTTAGATTATAACATGGTCTGAATAGTTATTGCTATTTTGTTAAAAGCATAAACAAATAAAATGCAATTTTGCTACAGTTATAACTACTATTACCTTGATAATTTGTGCATGCCATTGACTATTTGTCTTTTTTTTTCTTTTAACAAATTGATATTTATTTATTCACCTTACATGTACATGCTCCTTAATCTTGATTCCATGGTCTTATGTTATGCACTAATTATCTAGATCTTATGGTTCTTAAATTTTAAATGTTATATATGTAACTCAACAAGACCTCCATAGTAGAGAACCAATGAAGTATGCGGAAGTGAATGACAACTACCAAAATAATGAGAATTTTTATATAAACTTTGATAAAGGTATTATAAGATGGCAAACATGCATGTTATTGCTTTGAAGTTTTATGCCATGGGACACCTAATTTAGGGTGAAGTTGTTAAGTGAGATCTAATTGCAAATTAAAAGATGATATAGGCTATTTACGATGCCTTATATATAGGAGAACAATAATACGATAAGTAGACAAAAAACAGTAACCTATGTAGTTTTGGAATTCTTCTTTAATTAGTTTTATTTATGACAAAATCAATTTTTCCTTTAAGGTTAGGGGCTAAAATTTTAAGGGAACCGCTTTAAGTTACACTTAAGGATGTCTAACCCGAGTTTGGTTTTCTATTAAAATTTGCTCAAAACAACATTCTTCATGCTAATTTTATTTACCTGTGATTTCATCATATGTGTCATACATTTAAGGACACGTTTAAATTGACAACAACTGATATTTCATGAGCAATGAAACACATATGAAGAATGCATGATTTGGTTATTGTTGAGGACTGCAATATACAAGTACTTTGTAATACAGGTATCGATAATAATTACTCTCAGCTAGAAAATGCATCTTAATGAATATAAACATATACATGCGTGTATTATATATATGCGTATGTGTATGTATGCATATGTATATATTTCAGTAGTTTTTAATTTCATTTTGGATTTGCAGAAGTCCACTTCTTTGCAGATATGACATTCCAACCAATTCTAATGGCCGGCTAATATTGTCAGCAGTGTCATTTTCAACTCATCAAGGTATGGAAAGCATCAACCTTCATCCTATTCAAGCCCCGTCCAAAAGCGAGGCGAGCAAGACTTTCGACTAGGCCAACACCACCAAAGATGGTGAAAGGGGAAACAAAATTTCTAACTACTATTGAATAAAATTGATTTGGTAAAGTAGCAGGGCAAAGAAATTAAGAAATGAAGGTGCAGTACAATGGTTTCTTGCTGGTCCATTCCCTTTATGTACAGGTTTAATTCCTGGAATCGCAAATTTTACTTTTTTTCTTTTGATTTTTAAAACTTTGGCTAGGGCAACATATGCTATTGGACCGGCACTGACCCTATTATATACGCATAACTAATAAAATACACATACACAAGGATGAGCCTATATATAGACATATATGTATATAAATTCTAGAAGTGAGAAGGAAAAAATACGCTCTTCATTGTTTTATTAGAGGGTAAAATATTTACATTAGTTCATATGATGTTTATCATACCACACTATTCGATTGTAGTTTTAAATTTACTTATACATATCAATGCATTATTTATGCTATATGATTCTTGGTTAAAATCAGTTTGTGACAAATCCTTCATGCTAATATTATCTTCCTTAGGCTTAGAAATATCTCTTAGACATCGATCTTTCTTCTCCCAAAATGTTGTACATATTTGAAACACTCCTTTCCCTTCAAGCTATTTAGTTCATGTACCTATGTCATAAAGGATTGTTACCTTAACACTCTTATTTGCCTGTAGCTTTGTCATTACTAATTCATGGTATGGAATTGACATTTTCATTGTGTTTATCCTAAGAAAGCTTATTATGATTGTGTACAAAAGCAGTACAACTTTTACTGTGTGCATAAAGGACTGTGGGTTATGCTTCTGGAAATGCGATGAAGGATAGATATGGCATATCAACACCATTATCAAGGATGTAGGCAATTTTTGGAAGTTACAAGATAAAAGACCAAGGATATGAATGTTAGTCATAGACCAATAAATAATCCAATATGATTTATTTCATGTTTATGATGGACAATGTTTATACGTTACTCTATATGGTATTTAAAAAGTGCCATTTTGTAGTAAATGCATCTCATCTGCCATGTGTAACTATATACATATGAAATTATTTTTCATATTTTAGCAACTGCCCTAAATATTTCCTTTTCGTATTTTCATGTAACTATATACTGATATTTTATAGGGTCGCATGAAGCTTATTTTCATTTGGGATTTGTACAATTTAAACTCTTTTTAACGAGGTATAGGCTTGAATGACTCCATCCATTTATTTTCTGTTAGATGCGAGTTTAATGAGAATCCTAAAACATCATTTTTGTAAATTTTAAAAACAATACGGTGCAATCCATTATTTTACTTTGTCAAATAGTTAATAGTACACAAACTTGAAATCCTTCTACAAGTCCGTGTGCGTAGCACGGGTTCACACTAGTTATAAAAAGATAAATTACTTATAAATCAACCAATAATAGTCAATGCTCATAAACTGGTCGAGCATGACTAATCAAACAACAAACGATAATAATTGAATCTTATCATTTCCTAATAAACAAACACATCATAAATAACTATATCAATTTTTTAAAAATTATTCTTTTATATATAAAATATAATCAAAGGTAAACTTATTTCATTTATCAATTTTAAAACAATACCGTGTCAGTTTGCCTTGTCAAAGTGTTTAAATTCCCTTATCGATACCGCAGCGTCCTACGTGTCGACCAGAATTCATTAACCATTGAACAAATCAATTAACATAATATAATATATTTTATAGCACTAACAAATATGTGCTCTCATATATATGTTACACTCAAACTTGTTCTAGGGTGTTACTAACCCTATCTCTAATGGACTACTCCACCAAAGGCTAGGTATTTGCTCAACCTAAGTTATGATACCACTGTGGGGACCCGTCTTTTCAACCATCAAATGTCGACACTAATACATCAACGGTATCCATGTGCCGAGCATCCAAGTGAAGGAAAGACAGATTATTGGGATAAAAGAAAAGAAAAGACATAACAGAACCTCTTATTGGGACGAGTAACATATAATATACATGTGATCTTTACAAAAGAAAACTATAATATTCATACATCAATCAGAGTAAACTAACCTATCATAGCCCGAACGGTTATAATAGCCAATCCTCACAAATGTTGTTAAATACAAACAAGAAATGTTGGGGAAATAAAGATACATGAATACATCTTGATTGAATTCAACTCATCTCCTAAAGCTCTAAAGCATCCATAAATAATCCTGGAAATATGCTTAGGCTGACCCGAGCATTATAAGAAAATAATGCATGGATCAGTTTAGTAAACCAGGGTGAGAAACACTAATCATTTGGATTTTTAATGTTATAAAAAATTTCAAAAATAAAGGTATCTCGCAAGACCACACCATACATGAACATGGATGAGTTTTTACCTTACATAGCCCAAAACATTTTATTAGGAAATCCATATATATTATAATAATGTATGTTATCCTGCCTTTTGGTAAGGCTGTGACACCAAAGACTTGACTAAAGACTGAAGACAATCCGCCCTAGAGATCAGTTATCTACAGGTCCATGATGGATACAGGCAAACTTCGTCTGAGTCCAGATCGAGCTACAATTAGCACGGTATGACAATCAAAGCAATGAAAGGCAACATTCAAAATTTCAGGTCAATTGGAGTTCATATGCTCAAGTTATGGATTGATCAATATCCATATGAAGCATGCCCATTTCGTATCCATCACCCCATGTCCATCCATCTCGCATCCATCATTTGGCCTACATTGTTTGTATCCATTGCTTTGTATCGATCGACATTGATACGAAACGAACATGACTCAAGCACCCGACATCCATGGTTCGTATCCATGTGGTTCAAATGCATATCGATGGACTTCAACACTCACTGAATCGATCACACTTCATTCAACCAACAACTATGCTTTTCGTATCGATCACCTATTTGGTCGATACGAAGGAAAGAACCTACGATCGATACGAAAGAGGATGTAGAGCATCGATACGGAAGATAGAGCATTAGATGGATATGAAAGAGCCAGTCAAAAATCAAAAAAAGCGGCCCTTGTGCGTAAATTTTGGATCTCCACGAAGCAAGCGCGCCACGTCATCGATGCGAAGAGGATGGATACGAATCCATCGGTATGAAGGCTCCAGTTTCCCTAGCAAAATCAATCTTGGATCGATCATGTCTCTCAAATTACAAATCCAAATACCATGAAATTTTCACAGAAGCTTGCAAATTAACTCAACAACAACCACGATCAATCGTAGCTCAATTGGAGCAATTTTCGATCGATACAAAATCCACATGGATCGATCATGATGTATCCCAAGTGACTCCAGATCAATTGTGTGGGCCCACCTACGCATGATAAAGGGTATTTCGACATTCATGGTAGATATTTCCAACGATACGCCTACAAATAGCATCTCCACTACAACTAGAAAAGGACCTTTTATGTTGCTGCTTTGTTGAAACTCTATTGTAACTTGAGTGTTAGCCATTGTACTATTGTAATTCAATTTATAATCAGCAATAAAAAGCAAAGTCTTCAAAGTGGACTTAGGCTACTATGTCGAACCACTATAAATTCTTGTCTTCTTTTACTACTGTTCATTTTTCTTGGTGTGATTGTTAGATTAGACTCATTTTTCATTTTATTTCTTCATTCTAATATCTTCAATTACATCCGAAGAGTGTTGTGCCAATTTTTGGTACAAACAATGTCTATGGTTAAAAATAAATATATATAGCTGAAATGCTTGCATCTCTTGTTCTGTTATATTGTTATACAACTAAGTCCATAAGGCACATATTAGAAAATAGATTTCTTCAATGACAAAGCTACTGAGGTACCGTCTGTCATAGTACATCTCTAGAAAAACGTACCGAGGGTCTCATATGGACCCCCAGCATGGCAAAAACGGCCTACCCCTTCCTGGATAGTACCGAACATGATCATCCCTCGGTTGAATCCACAACCATACTAGGCTCGAAGCATACTTTCAAAAATAATATCGATCTAGACCAGGGATGATCATACCCTAATGGTAGCGAACCACTTAGCCTTGCGGCATATACCCTGTTTTTAGTCATTCATCGGCGTGTGGGTCGAGACATTGTTTTACCTTTTTAGCAAATCCCGCTCGAAATGCTAGCACTGAGCTTCAAGCAACAATGTAATGCCGGCATTCATCCATACAAGTTGTGAAAGTGACTGTGTTATAGGATCGTGTAATATGTAGTATAATAAATAACTAGTGCGGAAAATAACTGTAAAATAATAATAGCAGTAAAATGACACCAGAGATTTTATACCGGTTCGAACTCCCATTCTACGTCCAGTCCCAGACTCGTTCTAGAATTATAGCTTGCAACCCTCATTTAACCCGGAGGAACAGGTATTACACCGCCTGAGCAACAGAACAGGACTTTGACCGCCTGAGCAACAAAACAAGACTTGACGGCCTGAGCAACTGAACAGGACTTTCTTACAAACTTGATTTAGCTTGACTTTGTGTGTTCTGAATAACACAGATTTGTCACTTGTAGTACATCCTTCCTATAATCTTATCCTCAAAGTAGATGTGTAAATTGTGTGTGTATGAAGAATAGGATGTTTAATATTGCTTGAAGAATATGGAAATGAATACGTAAGCAATGATTGTATGAAAGCTTATAGATATTGAGCTTAAGAATGCTAAGCGTTATAAATCAAAAGAGAATAGGAAGTTATGTTATTTGATCGATGAATCTTGAGTGTATATATAGTGTCTGATGAGATATGACTTCTGGAAATCGACATCTTTTAGAATCTAGGAGTTGTGACCTTCCAACAAGAAGGAACCCTTTAATTAAAAGAAGTGTCTTTTGGAGAAAAATGACAGTTGCAGATTCAGTCAACTGAACTTTCTTGGGTAGTCGAATGAATTTCAAAGGTACATAAAACATTGTTTAGTGTCAGTCGACTGACCTAGGCAGCTTAGTCGACTGTTTACTGTATATATTAAAATTTTGTACACAGCCTCAGTCGACTGTCTTATATGGGTCAGTCGAATGATGCTGTTGTTTTAGTGCAGTGAAAGTATTTTGTATGTGTATATGAAATTTTTATAAAATGAATCTGTGAATGATGTACCTTGAGGATAGATTTTGGCAATTCTCTATACTAGATTCTATATACTTATTGACACTAGTTAACATCAATATTAATACGAACCATATTTGAGTTGATAAGTCTGGATTTGCCATAGTCGTAAATTCGTGAACTTTCGTCTCTTGTCAGTATTCAAAACCGTATGATCTAACATTCTCCCACTTTTTGATGATGACAACTCCATTTGCTATGAGTGAATATTCGACAAGATTTGTTTAAATATCTCTCCCTCTGAGTAATATGCTTGCAACTTTGATATTGTATTCTCCCCTTGAATCTATGCTATATTTCCTGTAAACGATTTATGTTTTTCTTCCCCTTTGTCATCGACAAAAATGAGAGTACTCAAGGTATAGGATAGTTAAAGTACGAGTAATATGGCACAGGAACTCATATATATAAAACACAGATTTAGCACATAACATAGAACAGTCCCATCATTTGAGAACCATATTACAACATGATATACACATAGTAAACATAGAGTTTTAAACACTTACACAATACCATAAGAACTTAAAGACCAAAATGTCTGAAAGAAATTTTTAACAATATCATTGAAAAATAGAAATAGGAATTGAAAAACATTCTTACTCATCACCTTGACTTCTACCATTTGAGCTTTGTTTGTTACCTGCAGTTTCTTCATCATCTGATTCATCACCTACCTCTTCACCTTCTTTCTCTTGCTCTTCATTTTATGTAGACCAAGTGAAATGTTCCGCCGGCCGTTTCTCATGAAATGTAGGTACGTGAACGGAGGTATAAGATTGTTGGGAGCATGTGATAGCTTCCCAGATATTGTTGAGAAAGGAATTAATATGATTAAGCTTCTTATTGACTTTGGTGACATTTTTATCGACTCTAGAAACAGTCGATTGAACCCGAGATAGACGATTATCTTGAAGTCTTTGATTACAAGCAACGATAGTCACCACTTCGTGGAGCCGAGATAGAGGGTCTATTTCTTGAATCTCGTAGACTTCTCGAGTAGGTTGAGGAGGTTGGGATGATGAAGAGCCCAACATATATGGAGTTTATTGACGAGCTTGTTGGGAGGATGGTTGAGCTTGACCCGCGGCTTGGTTTTCAAGCCAATGTTCATAAGTAATTATGGTGTGGTCAAGATATTGCTTTAGTAGGTTCATGAGGTAAGAGTTTTAGTATTCAAGGAACCTATGGTCGAACATTCAGAATCGACAAAAGGAACCGAATGCTTCAGAATGCGCATTATGTAAGTGCCGTAATAGATCATCCTCATTCGACCATGGTTAAAAGTTTGGAACTCATCTAGAGTGACTTTCACCTAGTTAACTCATCTATTTCCCCAAATGGCATATAAGGATTGGAAATCTCGTCGTTAGAATTTCTCATTGCTTCTGATGAGGGGATTGATGGTGTGGGTAAGCACTCTATGGATAATGCGAGCTTTTGGACTTAGTACTAACGCATTTAGGTCCGTCAAGTCATCCGAGAGAAACAAATGACTAATACAATCACGAGTATCCATATTTACGGCAATTTCAGCTAACTCGTCACCCTCATCTGGACATTGTAGAATCTGTGCAAATCGTTGCAGTGGAAAAAAAATCTTTTTACCACATACCACCGTCCAAAAGCAGTCATCTGGATTTGTAATTATGTGGTGGTTTAGATTTAAGTTGGCGTTGAAAAGTTTAACAAGAAGGTGATTAATCTTGTTGTTATTTGCCGAATAATCAATTAGGTGCTCCAATCCGCTACGGCGAGCCAAGTCTTGAATAGCATATGACGAAAAATCAGGGAATTAAATAAAAGAACCTTCAAAATTCCTGGAGTTTTGCACCTTTTCAAAGTGTTGCACCGTCTTGTCATTGTGTAGCCATGCTCTTATTTGTGAATCCAAAGAACTTGCTATGGCTTGAGAATGTCGAGGTCATTTAGGAGCCATTTGTAGAACTAGGGTTTTGGTGATGAGGTGGGAGGTTGTGAATTGGAAAAGTATGGATAAATAGATGAGAGAATTGATGAAATTCTGAGCCAATTTGAAGTGGAGAAAAGTTTTAATGGTAGAAGGTTGAAAAAATTTAAATATAAAAAGTGAATTTGGTAGGGGTAAAAAGTATATTTGAAGAGGCTGAAAGAGGGCAAAAGCTGAGTACCCTGTATCAGTCGATTGAATATACAAAGGCAGTCGATTGATTTGGTATACATAAATCAAATTTAAAGAAGCCAATCGACCGAATACAGCGTTCAGTCGACTATACTCATGCCGAGGTTTTTATGTTCAAATTGGACATATTCAGTCGACTATTTTATGTAATCAGTCGACTGACTGCAGAGGCCAAACTGTTGAAAATTTTAATGGCCAGTCGACTGAATACAGGAGTTTAATCGACTGACCCTATCCTGAAAGATTATCATGTAAATTCTGCCAATTCATTCGACTGTCTGGATGTGTCAGTCAACTGACTTCAGGATCGAAATTATACCGGAATGCTGTTTCAGTCGACTGATTTCCTTGGTTTAGTCGACTGAAATTGAGGAATTTTATAGGTAGACAGTTCTATCGGAAAAATGAAGCAAGTTTTGTTTTGAGCATAGAGGTTTAAGTTTATAACAAAGTTTAAAACAAGAAATATATTTTTTAAAACAAAATATAAATATAGTAGAACAGAACAACATAAGAACACAAATTAAGTAGAATTTGAGGAAGAGGAAACAGTGTGGTAGTCTTCCGGTTCTACTTTCGAATTCTCTTTCAGAGGTCGTAATGGTGACCAGCCTTGTCCACATTCCCAAAAATTCCAAGAAACCGGTGGACGTTGAGGTGATGGTTCCCAAAGATTACTACGTGAAGGAGCCATTGGTTGATGAACCATGTTGTGTGAAGACGAACCATAGAATTTACGAACCACTTATTCAAGGAAGCTTAGCCGCTTTGCATTTACCTTCTGCTCGTAGTATAGTTCTTATTGTAACTCGAGAGTCTCCCGTTGATAGTGATGGATGTCGTCTATCTTTTTTTGGTAGATGACTAGCCAAAAAATAGAGAACGTTTATCTCTTTTGATGGGAGGGGTATAACCGGTGTGAATATTAGACGATGAAACAACAGGCATGGGTTCGTATATAGGAGTCGGTGTTGGAAGATTCATCGATTCTGAGCTAATGAAGGGATAAGAAAGTGAGGATGAGACACTGTTTTTTGAAGACATATTGATTGAAAAAAAATGACTTTTGTTGTTTGTCTTTTTTTAAAATATGGTGATATGATAGTGAAAATGACAGGCTTTTATTAGAGAAAGATTCGTAAAAATAGACAAAACAAAGAGTGGATTGCAACTGTTTTGAATATAAGCGTTTAATTTCCTAACAATGAGTGGATTAGAGTAAATAAGAAAAAGAACCACAGAATATGATTTTTTTTAACTAAATCTATTTTTAGTAAACAGATAGGATAGTGTAAAGTAAATATCAAAATGACAAACTTTAAAGTGAATGAATTGAAATGTATTTTTGTAAAAATATAAATTATAAATCTTTTAAAGACGGGATTCCTAATTCTCTTGTAAGCTTAATAAAAGTATTTTCATTCAAAGGTTTGGTAAATCAGCCAGTTGATTTCAGAGGATACAAATTCCAATCTTACCAAATCCTTTTCAATAATACCATGAAGAAAATGATGACGTGTGTCGATATGTTTAGTTCGTGAATGATTGACAGGATTTTTTGATAAGTATTATCACAGTAAGTAGTAGATTTAAATAAGTCCATACTAAAATCTTTAAGTGTTTGTTGCATGTAAATAACTCGAGCACATGTTAAAGCAGCAGAAATATATTCTTCTTCACAAGTCGAAAGTGAAACACAATTTTGTTTCTTGCTAAACCAAGAGACTAAGAATCATCCAATGAAGTGACAAGTTCCACTTGTACTCTTACGATTCGTCCGACATCCTCCAAAGTCAGTGTCGCTATATGAAACTAACTCGAAAGGACATTGTTTTAGATAGAAGAGTCCCAAATCTTTGGTTTTGCTTAGATAACGCAATATTCGTTTCACTGCTCGCATATGTGATTCTGTAGGATTTGCTTGAAATCGATCACATAAACAAACACTCTGTAGGATCGATTTCACCCTAGAGGGGGGATGAGTTGGGTGATACTATTAATTATAAAAATCAATTGCGGAAGCTTTTAAAATTATTTCAACACAGATCACAGAATGATAGCAGCACAGATAATAACAGAATAATAGATGCAGAAATAGAACGACACAGAATTTACCCAGCTTCGGCAAAACCCTGCCTACGTGCTGCCCCCAAGGTTTCTACTAGAAATTAAGTAGTCACACGCTTACACATGTAAACTCGCGACACCCGCTACTGACTAACCTAACTCTACGCTCAAAACCCTGCCACAACTCAGCCACTGTGTTGCGAATTCTCAAACTACACCACATAGTTTGTCCCCTAGTCACACGACTAGAAATTTAAACAGTTTAAAAAGAAATTACAAATTGAAAACAATTTAAAATAAAATAACTCTAATTAAAAAATTAAAAGCCCTTATTAAAAAAGAAAGCCGGCCCCTTTTATATTCTTTAGCCGTTCTTTTTTGTTAGTGGCGGCTTTGTTCTTTCTTTGCAATTTAGGGCTTCGTTCCCTTTGTTCCTAATTAGGGTTATTCTGTAACTCGAAGTAGCCGACTTTGAGTTGATTGATCGTGGATAATCGCGAGTAGCTTTGATCGTTTCCTCGTTGCTCACTTTGGCTGCTTCGTTGATCGAGTTCTATCTTTGCTTCGGTATGTAATTTATGCTTTTGTGCTTTAGTGTTTTCGTACTTGAACTCGATGGTAATTATGCCAGTGATGATTGGGTTTATATAAGAGTTCAATCTCCTTGAATTTCGTTCGTCTGATTGTTTCAAAAATTTGCTTCGGCCGTTCGATATTCGTATGGATGATGGTGATTTCTCTGACTTAATCAAATTCGTATAATTGATGCTTGCTTCTCACGGTATTGATTTGTGACTTGGTCAAATTACTTGGTCACTATGGTTTTAGTTTGAAACTGTTACATTTGATTTTAATCTTCGTTTCCTTTGACTCCGGTCCGATTTTGTGTATGCAAATCCACGTCTTCGACCATTTTTGATTTCTTAAAAAAACTAGTGATCACGTTCGAACTGTACCATCTGTTCTATGACATTGCTGGTTTGATCTATGACTTAGTTCACTGTATATTCATTCTCTTTAGTTTGCATTAGCTTGTACTTTGAGTTTGTTACTTTTTCACTGTGGAATTTGTTTGTTCATTTGATTTTCATTTTGCCTGTACTTGATTTTGTGTATGCCTTGATATGTGTTCGCACTGCATACTGTATCGGCCTACATTGTTCATGTATTTCTGCTTGATGTTATTGTTGGTCTGTAGCTCCATGTTATGTACCATTAGCTTATCTTGTTTTCTATGACTCCGGTCAGTAGCTGACGACTTGTCCATGTGATTCCATGGTAGCACTTTCGATCTTTTGATGAATTTCTGGCCTAACTTTTTCCTGACTTCAGTCATATGAGTTTGGTTGTGAATTGAGTTTGATCATGTTGCATCGACTTGTTTTGCTTGGTGGTCTTGTGGCATTAAGTTTGATCATCCTCCAATGGTGTTCCATTCATTGATCATGGACTTAATAGACTTGACTGCAGCATATGTATATATATATATATATGCATTCACGTATGTATATATATGCTATCTCCGTCATTGTTGTGGCTATGCATTTTTTGTCCCTGCATGTTTGAAACTCTGTTGGTCTGTTGGCTTTGCTGCCTTCATTTGTTTGCAGTTTTTAGTTGTTTTGGTTGTTGTATTTTGTGATATGAAATGCTGTTTGGTTCTGGCCATATCTTTGGTTTGTTGCAGACCTATATACATACTTAAGTCTTGTTCATTCAATTCATTGAGATTGATGTTGTACTTCACTGTGTATATTTGTTTGCACTGTAGCATGGTCGTGGTTTTGAAGTCTCTGTCATTTGTTGATTTTGTTCTTTGTTGTAAGGTTGAATCACTGTCATTTGTTTTCGAGTATGATACTTGCACTGTTTCATGTGTGCTCAATATCACTTGATGTTGTTGCTTCACCACTGAGCCTTATTCATGTATGTTTCATTTAGAATCTGTTGGTATTGTCACTCCTTTGGTTTGTGATTCACTTCATGTTGCCTTGACTCTGCATATACTCTCTGAGTTGCTCTGGCCCTGTTGCATACATGTTGGCATAAGGCTGGGCATGTGAACTATCTATGATATGTTGCTTCCGACCATTTTATTGCATTTGGATTGATTTTTGAATTGCACCTGAGTTGACTCCAGCTTGTAGCTCGGATTTGACCTTGTGCTGAAAGTTGTGACATTATTTTATTGCACTTGAGTTGAATCCGGTATTTTGGGTTTGACCTGTGCTCACCTGTCCCTGTAAATTTATCAAGTGTATATATCGGTGTGCACGGCCTTGTGGCATATACAGTGATACACTGTGTATGTCACAAGCTGTTCGTGTATGATGAATTCAAAGTTAAATGATGACGAATAACCAAAATAACTGAGGCAAATATTATTTTCAAAATCCACATTTTATTTTTTACGTTGCAAAAATATTTCCTTTTCAATTTACTGCGTCAATATTTATTTTTGCAGATTGCTCAGATGCTGGATTCACATTGGAATAAAGTTGAAGATAAAATACGAGTTGAGTGAATGAGTGATATATAGTGAGGTCAGATGTAAAAGTGAAATTGTGATGTAATTGAATTTGTATTGTAATCAAAGTGGTATATGTATAGTGAGAGCTTGAATTTGTACTATTCAAAATTGTAATAAATATTTGTTTGAATAAAAATTCTGTTTGAATTCAAATTCTGTGTTATTTATTTTTATTCAGCAAATATTTATTTAGCCTATGAAAAATAAAATAGTACATTAACAAATACATTTACACGAATATATATATATATATATATATGTTTATTATCATCAAACAAAAATCATATAATCACATATTCAACACACTCATCATTATGTTAGGTCTACTAGCAGTAAGATAAATTAATGATCCAATTATCTTTCGATATAATCTTTGGTCGACACTTTTACCATCTTCATCTCTATTGAGATGTATCGTTGTACTCATTGGAGTTAGTTTGGCAGAAATATTTTCCATACCGAAGTGTTTAATTAGGTATGACAATATTTTTCTTGATTAATAAAAATACTATTTTCCAATTGTTTAATTTGTAAACCGAGAAAATAACATAATTCTTCCATATGTGACATTTCAAATTCTTTGGTCATTATTGTAGAAAATTCCTGACATAATTTTTCATTTGTAGAACCAAAAATAATATCATCTACATAAATTTGAATAATTAAAATATATTTTTTAGTTATTTTAATAAAAAGAGTTTGATCAACCTTTTCAATTTCAAAATCTATTAGATAGCTCTTAAGACGTTCATACAAAGCACAGGGTGCTTGTTTTAAACCGTATAAGGCTTTCTTAAGTTTATAGACGTGATCAGGAAATTTTTCATGTGCAAATAGAGGAGGTTGTCCAACATAAACATTCTCTTTTATATAACCATTTAAAAAGCACTTTTAACATATAAAGTTTGAAATTATGAAAACATGTAAAGGCCAATAAGATTTGTATTGCTTCAAGTCGTGCGACTGGAGAAAATGTTTCTTCGTAGTCAATTCCTTCTTCTTGATTATATCCTTATGCAACTAATCTAGCTTTATCCTAGTTATATTACCTTGTTCATCTGATTTATTTTTGAAGACCCATTTAGTACCAATGATTGATTGATCACTTGGTCTAGGAACTAGTTCCCAAACTTCATTTCGTTCGAATTGGTTTAGCTCTTCTTGCATAGCTATAATCCAATAGTCATCAGTGGAGGCTTCTTTTACATTTTTAGGTTCAATATTCGAAAGAAATGCTACATGGCCCATTTAATCGAGTTGATTTCAAGTTCTAACATGTGAATCAATTTCTCCGATGATATTTTCTACTGGGTGATCTCTTAAAATCCAAGGAGGAGATCTTAATTCATTTTCATTATGAATAATGTTTTCATCTTCTTCAAAGTTATAAGCAATGTTTTAATCTTCTTTAAAACTATTTTGAGAAACCGTTTTTGTGATTGTGTTAGGTATTGTTTCTTTATCCTTAAGGTTTTTATTAAGTTTAAAATTTTCATCAAATGAAACATGAAGAGTTTCTTCGATTGATTTTGTTCTTTTATTGAAGATTCGATAAGCTTTGCTTCATTCCAAATTTCCTATGAAGATTCCTTCATCAGATTTTGGATCGAATTTTCCAAGCCGATCTTTTGTGTTCAAAATAAAATATTTTGTACCAAAATTTTCAAAATAAGAAATATTTGGTTTTCTTTGATGAAAAAAATTCATATGAAGTAAGTTTTGTTAGAGGTCAAACGGAAACACGATTTAAGCTTGTGGCTCCTGACCATTTTATTGAACTTGTGCATTTGGATTGCACCTGTGTTGAATCCAGCTTGTGGCTCGGGTTTGACCTTGTTTTCACCTGTCCCTGCATTTTTTTCAAGTGTATATCAGTGTGCACGGCCTTGTGGCATGCACAGTGATACACTATGCATGTCACAAGTTGTTCATGTAGATGAATTACAAAATAAATATGATGACGAACAACCCAAATAACTGAGGCAAATATTATTTTCAAAATACACATTTTATTTTACACTATATAAATATTTCTTTTCAACTTTACTACTTCAGTGTTTATTTTGTAGATAATTCACATGCTGGATACAAATTGGAATACAATTGAAGAAAAATTATGAGTGAACGAGTGATATGTAGTGAGGTGCTGATGTAAATGATAATTGTATGGTGAAAAATTGTATTGTAATTTGAAAATGTGTATATATAGTGAGAGCTCAAATTTGTGCTATTCAAAATTGTAATAAAATGTTTGTTTGAATAAAATATCTGTTTGAATTTTAAATTCCGTGTTATTTATTTTATTCAGCAAATATTTATTTAATTATGTGAAAATAAAATAGTACATTAACAAATACATTTAAATGAATATACATATATACATATATATATGTGTGTGTGTGTGTATGTATATATATATATTACCATCAAACAAAAATCATATAATAGCATAGTTAACAATCTCCCCCTTTTGATGATAACAAACATATATTTAAGATTTCGAATTTATTAAATGTATTTGATCATTCAATCTGCTCCCCCTATTTGAATGCTCCCTCTCTACAACAAAACTTTCCCTTCGTATATACATGAAAATAAATAAAAATATGCAAATGAACCTTGATGCAAATAAATAAAATATTTGACCTTTATTGGCCAAAATCTTAACTTTTCTCTCCCCATTTTGTTATCAGCAAAAGAGTAATAGTGTTAGAAAAATAGAGATAAAGTGATAGACATTAATACCCGATTGAGTGTAAATATTAAATTTCAATAAAAAACCAAACAAAAATCATAAATACTATGTAGGCGAATATTCCACTTTAGAATTTTAGGGATGATGTAAAACCATATAGCTATGTCTATTTGTGGTATATTTATATCAGGAATTTGAATATCTAATAACCATGCATAACCGTTAGGACTTTTAAATGAGATTAGTAGTTTTCCAAATTAAAAAAACGAATTCAAGTTTCATCTAACCTCGCATAACCGTGAGGGAATTTAAATGGGGCTGTAATCAACTTGTCTATTTAATAATCAATTTTGATATGTGTTCCATACACGAACAACCGTGAGGACTTTTAAATGGGCATGAAAGCACATAATCAAAAAAATTCCAAGTAATTCACCCAAGCATAATCGTGAGGACTTTTAAATGAGAGTGAATACTTTGGATGTTTTAATTGCTAAAAAAATATAATAAAATGAAAAACGATTAATTTCCTGTTTAAAATACTACATTTTGACATACTATATTGGATTTTGATGAGTGATGGTCTTTAGAAATATGATAGAAATTGAGATGGTCATGGAATTCTTACCAATCAAAAGTTATTATAATTCTTATTTAAATTTTTAAGGAAATTTACTAAATATACTATCTCAAGATATAATATATGACTAATATCAACACTCATCACTTTTTCAATCACTATTTATCTTTTTGATAATTAGTAAGGAGTTAGATTAGTTAATGTAGGTATTTAAGGTCATAGTCAAAGTATAGAATCAAATTTCTAAAATGCCAAAACTGAGACGAAGTCGACAAAAACTATTTGCTAGAAGGGGTTATGTAAAAAAGTCTGTCAATTGAGAATCAGTTGAAATGAAATTTATGCAGATATTTTCTTCGAAAATATGATCTCTAATAAAATGATGTCTAACATCTATAGGTTTTATCCATGAGTGATGTACAGGATTATTTGTGAGATCAATTTCACTTTTGTTATCACACATTAGTGGTACATGTTTAAAATTTAGACCATAGTCTTGCAAAGTTTGTATCATCCATAAAATTTGAGCAGAGCAACCACTTAGAGCAATATACTCTGCCTCTATGGTGGATAATACAATACAATTCTGTTTTCTACTTGACCATGCAACTAACGAATGTCCTAACATAAAACACGTTCCACTAGTACTTTTCTATCAACTTGACTTCTAGCATAATCTGCATCTGAATATCCTTTTAATTCAAAGTTATCATTAGTTGGATACCAAAGACCAAACTGTGGTGTGTGCAAGAAATATATAATAATCCTTTTAACAGCTTTTAAATGAGATTCTTTTGGATTAGATTGAAATCGTGCACATAAGCAGACAATAACATGATGTCAGGTCTAGAAGCTGTAAGATAAAGAAGTGATCCAATCATACCTTGATATTTCTTTTGATCAACTGCCTTACCTTTTTATCCTTGTCAAGTTTAATTGTTGTGCTCATGGTTTTTTTTGCAGGTTTAGCATGTTTCAATCAAAATTTGTTGACAAGTTCCCTAATATATTTTGTTTGTGAGATGAATGTACCTTTATCACTTTGTTTGATTTGAAATCCTAAAAATAATTTTAACTCTCCGACCATGCTCATTTCAAAATTCTCCTGCATGACTTTTTTCAAATTTCTCATACAACAAGTTGTTAGCGGCACAGTAAATAATGTCATCAACATATATTTGAACAATCAAAAGATCATCGTTTTCGTGCAATAGAAATAATGTGGTGTCTATACAGCCCTTTTTAAACCCATTTTCAAGGAGGTAAGTGCTAAGACAATTATACCAAGCTCTAGGGGCTTGTTTTAATCCATATAGTGCTTTCTTAAGTTTATATACATGATTAGGGTATTCATGATTTTCAAAGCCTTCTGGTTGTTCAACAAAAACATCTTATTTCAAAATTCCATTAAGAAAAGCACTTTTAATATCCATTTGTCTTAGTTTAAATCCTTTATAGCATGCAAAAGCTAACAATATCCTAATAGATTCTAGTATTGCTACAGGTGCAAAAGTTTCATCAAAATCAATTCCTTCAATTTGATTATAACCTTTAGCAACTAACCTAGCTTTATTCCTAATCACATTTCTAGATTCATCAAATTTATTTATAAAAATTCTTTTTGTTCCTATGACTAGATAATCATTAGGTCTAGGTGCTAGAGTCCAAACATCATTTCGCTCAAATTGATTTAGCTCTTCTTGCATAGCCATAAACCAATTTTCATCATTAAGAGCTATATCTATATCTTTGGGTTCAATTTCTGAAATAAATCCACTATATAGACACAAATCACACAAATTTCTAAAAGAGGAACGAGTTTGAATACCTACGATAGGATTTCCTATTACCAACTCTGGAGGATGATCCGCTCTGAATTTCAGTTTCTCTGGATCCAGATTTCTTTGGACTTCTTTCGTGGTTGTGGTTTCTTTTGGTTTTTCATTTTCATCTTTTTTGTCCTCCTCTTCAACATTGCTTTTGATTGTTTCCTTATTTTTATCATCAATACCTTCATTAAATTTCATATTGATTGACTCCTTTCTCGTCCTTTTATTGTATACTATATAGGCTTTACTTCTGATGAGTATCCCATGAACATGCTTTTGTCAGCTTTTGCCTCAAATTTTCCTAGTTGATCACCTGTATTAAGAATAAAACACGGACAGCCAAAACCTTGAAATATGCAATGTTTGGCTTTTTTCCGAACCATATTTCATATGGTGTTCTCTTAAGAATTGGCCTAATCATGACTCTATTCATTACGTAACAGGCTGTATTTACTGCCTCTGCCCAAAAAGATAAGGGTAGCTCATACTCGTTTATTATAGATCTAGCCAACTCTTGTAAGGTACGATTCTTTCTATCGACTACTCGATTTTTTTGTGGAGTACGCGAGGCAGAGAATTCATGTCTAAATCCATTTTCATCACAATAATTTTCAAATTCATAATTTTCAAATTCTCCACCATGATCACTTCTTAGTGAAATAATCGAAAATCCTTTTTCATTTTGAACTAATTTTGTGAATTTGGTGAAGTAAGAAAAGTTTCTGATTTTTTAGCTAAGAAGTATACCCATGTGTATCTAAAGTAATCATAAACTAATACGAAACAATATTTCTTACCACCTAGACTTGCAATATTGTTAGGTCCAAACAAATCCATATGAACTAGTTCAAGGACTCTATAAGTGCTTACACTATTCTTGGCATGGAACAATGATTTTTTAAGTTTTCCCATAGTATATGCTTTACATAAAATTTCTGTTTCGAAATCATGTGATGGAAAACCTCTTACCAACTCTTTTCTTTTTAATTTATTTAACAGATTCATGCAAGCATGCCCTAATCGTCAATACCATAAGTTTACTTCTACATCCTTAGCTACCAAGTATTTTGAAAGAGTGAGATCATCAAAAGATAGAGAGTATATATTACCTTTCCTCTTACTTGAAAATAAGGTTTCTTTTGATGATTGGTCAACAATTTTGCATAAGTTAGAATCGAAAACAACATTCATTCCTTTATCACATAACTGGCTAATTGAGATCAGATTATGTGTAGATTTTCAACATATAACATGTCGTTTAAGGTAAACTTACCATTACCTATTTTACCTTTACCAATAATCTTGCATTTCTCGTTGTTGCCCATTGTGACTCTCCCACCTTTGTGTTTTTCTAGGCTAAGAAACTTTGATTTATCGCTTGTCGTGTGCCTGGAGCAACCGAAATCTAGATACCATTCTTGTCGTTCCTTAGCCTGCCAACACACCTCGTTTGGTTCTTCACTTTTACTGTCATTTGTTTCTCCTAAGAAACACTGATTTACTTTTTCATTATTACTAAATCTGTCAAGACGAGATTGGATGGTTCCTTCATGAACTACTTCAAGTGTGTGCCGGATTTCTTACGCAGTTAAACAATGTGAAACACAATTAAATTCAATTTGATCCAGTAAACATATAATAGAATTCATGGCCTTGATATTAGCAGTTAGCAGTTTTATTTCAGAATTTGTCCATTGATCCATAGGTTTTTCTATTTCTTGATTATCTATCATAATTATTGGTGTCCTATAACCCATTTTAACAATATTCCAAGCATCAAAGATTTTCATAAAAATTTTCATTCTATTTTCCAGTAAGAATATTCACCATTGAACATTGGTGGTCTAACTATGAACTGACCCTCAGCAAAAGCATTTTTAAAAGAAGCCATTTAAAAAATTTAAAATTTTAAAATAAAAACTAGTTTTTGAAAAATCAATTTTTTATGGCTTTTGTTCCTAGCTCTGATACCACTTGTAGGATCAATTTCACCTTAGAGGGGAGGGGGGTGAATAGGGTGATACTAATAATTATAAAAATTATTGTGAAAATATATAAAATAATTGCAGCATTGATAATAGCAGAATAATAGCAGCATAGATAATATCAGAATATTAAAAGCAGAAGTAGAACAACACAGATTTACCCAGCTTGAGCAAAAAACTTACGTGCTGCCTCAAGGTTTCTACTAGAAATTAAGTAGTCAGACGCTTACACATGTAAACTCGCGACACCTGCTATCGACTAACCTAACTCTACGCTCAAAACCTTGTCACAACTCAGCCACTGAGTTGCGAATTCTTGAACTACACCACCGTAGTTCGTTCCCTAGTCACACGACTAGAAAATTAAAAAAGTTTAAAAGAGAAATGCAAAATAACAAAATAAAAATAGAAACCATAAATTAAAAAAACAGCCCAATATTGTAAACAAGATCGGTCCAAATTAAATAAAAGAGAATCCTCCTTTTGATTTTTATATTATCATCCTGTATCCTTCTTCTCTTTTTTTATTATTGGCCCGTATCCTTTGCTTGAAAAATAATGGCTGCCTCATCCTATTTCCCTCTTTCAAAAATTAGGGCTTCTACTATGATGAAGAAGCCGCTTAAAAATGATGCTTTTAATTCACTTTGAGGCTTCCTTGATTAGTTGATTTGTTCACGGCTACTTCAAAATTTCAAGCTTGAATGTTTAAAATGGTATGTGATTTTTCTTTTCCAATTTGCTTATGCTCGACTTGATTCCAATTTTAATAATTTATTGTTTCTCTGTTTTTCTTGAGCTCGAATGAATTTTCATGCCGATGATGCTAATGGTTTTATAGGGTTTGATTCCCCTAATTATCGTACATACAATATTGTTTGAATTCTTCGGTTACTTTAGCTCAGCCGTTCGATTTTGCTTGGATGCTAGTGATGTTTTCTGACTTCTTCAATTCGTATATTTTCCGATGTGCTATGCTTGTTTACCGTGGCTTTGATTTTGACTTGTTCGATTCTTTGCCTTGGTCACAAAAACTTTGATTTTGGCATGACATGATTATTGACTTTGTTTGAAAGCTGCTAACCTGATTTGAAGCTGCTAACGTGGTTTTTGTTCGAACTACTGGATTTTAATTTTGGTTAAATGATTCATTGATTCATGTTAACTACGACTTTTTCAATTCATTCTTTAACTTTCGTTTAACTATTACTGATAGAAATATGAACACTTCAATAGTTTTGATTTACAATTTCTTTCCTCCTTGACTTATTCGACCTATACCTTATTCATCATGGTTTTGTGTTGACCGGTTCGATAGTTTCACTTGAGTCTGATTTAGTTTGCCTATGGCCTTCATGTGTATATTTTGTTGAGGCTCCATGTTAACTGTTAGCTCGATTCTTATTCGAACTATTATGGTGTTGATATCCGACTGCATTTCATGTATGTATCCTGTTGCTCTTTTGAATGCTGGTCATTTCCATTTGTATACATACATTTATGTATGTATATATGTGTAATGGCTCTGCTATCATTTCTGGTCATTCATGTATATACATGGTTTACTCTAGTTGACCTGGTCACACTTCATTTTGATGTTGTTGCCACTGCCTATTAAACTTGAAGTCTGTATTCATGTTTAAACCTTCATCATTATTTTGGAATTTGTATTTGTTTATTATCATTGTATTTGAGTTGCACTGTACTTGTGTCATCACTGGTACCATTGATATTTGACTCTGCTGCACCATGTAATAACGTTGCTTGCATATTGAACTTCTTCTATTGTATCCCATATTTCACTACATATGTACATATGTTGTTTACTCATGTATATATGTATATTTGTAATTTTCTTTGCATCTATTTGTTTAGGATTTTTGTTTCACTGGTGGTCTTGTAATCTAGTTCACTGGTCTTGGTACCTTTTGTAGCTTGCTTGTGCACACTTGAGTTTATATTGTCTATTTTCAAGTCATGTGATTATGTTGGATTCATGAAGCTATATGTTGCTTTGTATTGTTCCTTGTAGAAGTGTTGCATTCACCATGCTTGATTTGAGTTGGGCATGTGTGCTTGTTACTGTAGCCACCTCTTTTTGTACTGATTCATTGTGATTTTGGAATTTTTCTTCATGTGTACATTAGTGCCTGGGTTGCTCCTGACCATTTTATTGAACTTGTGCATTTGGATTGCATCTGTGTTGAATCCAACATATGGCTCGGGTTTGACCTTGTGCTCACCTGTCCCTGTATTTTTGTCAAGTGTATATCGGTGTGCACGGCCTTGTGGCATGCCCAGTGATACACTGTGCATGTCACAAGTTGTTCGTGTAGATGAATTCAAAAATAAATATAACGACGAACAACCCAAATAACTGAGGCAAATAATATTTTCAAAATACACATTTTATTTTACACTGCAAAAATATTTCTTTTTCAATTTTACCACGTCAGTGTTTATTTTGCAGATAATTCAGATGCTGGATACAAACTGGAATACAGTTGAAGAACAATTATGAGTGAACGAGTGATAGGTAGTGAGGTGCTGATGTAAATGATAATTGTATAGTGAAAAATTGTATTATAATTTGAAATTGTGTATGTATAGTTAGAGATCAAATTTGTACTATTTAAAATTGTAATAAAATATTTGTTTGAGTAAAATACATGTTTGAATTTTAAAGTCTGTGTTATTTATTTTAATAAAAAATATTTATTTAATTATATGAAAATAAAATAGTACATTAACAAATACATTTATATATATATATATATATATATATTGAATATCATCAAACAAAAATTATATACTAGCATAGTCAACACTTCATTCTACCAATTCTACTGGCTAGCAAATTTATACCTAGAGGAGACCAAGCAAAAATAGGGATATTGGAGTAGTGTTCCCAAATAAGAATTGACCTGATGGATCCACCAACATTACTATCATTTGGGTTCCAAGGTTTGACCATCAACATCTTGTTCTTCATAATGATAGGGTTTCCTTCACAAATCGTTTTCTTATCTTCCTCATTAGAGAGCAAAAAAAGGAAACAACACCATTAGACTTCACTATAATGTTGCCTTTCAATTTCCAGATCTTCTTAAGATGATTAATCACTGCCATGAAAGACAATTCTAAGAAGAAGCCAATAAAATACTCATTCCATATTTGTTTGCCTACTTTAAACCTAACCTCAAGGGGGACCATAGCATATCCAAAGAAGGAAAGGGATATATCAACTGGGCAGTAGGAACCAACTTTCCTAGGTAGTCTTTTGAATAAACAAAACTAGTTAAGAGGAGGAGAAGAAGAGAGAGAGAGAGAGGAAGAAATAAAAGGGATAAGAGGGGAAGAGGAAAGGAAGTGGAAGGGGATGGTCAGGGGAGATGAGGACGAAGCATGGTTTTGGTGGGGGGGGGGGGTTTGGTGAGGGAAGTATGGGTGGATCAATCAAAGAGGTAGCAGGATATGGGTTTATAGGTGATGGGGAGGGGGTCTGCCATGAAAAGAAGTTTTGATTAATGAAAAAGGAATACCTGTAAATATTGTTTAAGTAAACAAATAATTTTACAAGTGAATGGTGTATTTTACAAAATACAATGAGATTTTATGAAATAGTACGCATGGTATATTTTCTAAAATAGAATGAGATTTCTAAAATAGCATGAATGATGCATTTCATATAATAGGATGAGATTCTATAAAATGGTATAAATGATATATTTTATAAAATATAAGGAGATTTTATAAAATAGTAGAAATGATATATTTTAAAAAATAGAATAAGATTTTATAAAATAGTATTAAAGAAATATTTTATAAAAGTTTGATAATTTATAAAATAGCATGAAGGAATTATTTTAAATTATAGTTATAAGGTTTCATAAAATAATTATTAGATGAATAATTGATTTTAACGAAGAAGTTAAGTATTATAAAGGCTTATAATGATTTATAAGCTGGTTTTATAGTTTATAATATAGTCGAATGATTTTATAAAATAGTAAAAAAGGATATTGGACTTTTAAGGAAAATATTTGGTAGATAAAAGTATGATTTGATTATTAAATATCGAATTGCTTGTTTAAATATGTAACAGCCCGCAAATCCGTACCCCTTAAGTCAACACTATTCTACAACAATCAACTCAAGTTGTACAGAAATATGAACCATTTGGGTTTAAGAAGAAGAGGTAGAAGAAGAGAAAACAAAATCAACATCAGAATCTAACCATCGCAGCGGAATAAAATATAATAGATAATAAATAATCTTTACTCAATCAAATATATCTCTGTTTATATATTACATCAATCAGAGTACATCAATCACAAATCAACATCAATATCATACAAATGGGTACACAACAACTCAACACAGCGGAATATGTATATATATACAAGTACGGGAGTACGTATCGCCATCATGCTCGTCTCCTGAGCTCCACAGCATCATATCCTGTATTCTATAATACTCGGTCTGACCCAAGCATTACAGTTAAATAACACCCGAGTCAGTCTGGAATACCAGCGTGAGAAAATCACACCCAATTGATTATTAAAGTTTCAAAAATCCTTTGAAAAAAAAAAGCATCTCGTAAGACCACGCCACAAATAAACATGTCGGGTTTTTACCTTACGATAGCTAAAACAATTTTTTTTATAGAAATCCCCTGATATTATAATAGGGTCTATATACAAATACTTATAAAATAGCCGAAATTGTTACATCTATTAAATTCCAGCTACTAGCCACAGAGTGGGTAATACAAACAAAACTCGTACAAGGTTCATAGGGAGAATGGATTTCCAACTAATGACTAGGCACTGGGGTACCACCTGCCACAATACGGGGCCTAGATCACCGTACCGAGGAGTACGCCCGCTCCCCTGCAACACAAGGCCGGGACTACCCCTTACTGGATAATCCCGAGTGAGATCACCCCGCAGTTGGGATCAGCAACCGCCCACTAAGCCGAAATAAAAAGGGACATCTAGACTGGAATGATCTCACCCTGCTTGGGTGCTACCCACCTAGCCTTGCTGCATAACCCCTGATTTTCAGTCATTCCCATTTGATGAGGCTTGAGGCTAAGCGTTACCTTTTTAGAACATATCCCTTAGAATGCCCATCGTCCACCTGACGATGTTTTCGCAAGCATTCATCCATACAAGTCCGTCCCGGGTTCGAACGGAACCAAAGGCACTGCCCCTACTACATCCATTTTGGAAATATCCTCAGGATTAGCAGTGACTAGCCCTTGCACTTCACTGCTCCATCTTCGAATCCAAAATCGTTTTCCACGAAACGTACAAACCGGATCGAAGTGGTTTTTGAGAAATAAATCTCGATCCCGGTCTCTTCGCAACGATCAACGCATTTGTCCAATATTGATAGTCGGTGATTTAACTATCAATTAATATTCACAAACATCCATCCAGCAATAAATAATTCCCTAAATTATTTATTAACCTCAAAATATCTTCACAAGGTATATTTCTATTCTCAAACCCTTTGAAAACAGTTTCAAAACCATCTTTCCTTTCAGAATAAACTTTCCCAATTATTTTCTATCTCTCCTGAAATTACCAAGCACAAAACTAGATTTTAAAATAATTTAAAATACTTTACTTTGAAATATACTTTCAAACATTTATTTTAAAAATACTTCAATGATTTGCAGAAAAAAAATACATACTATATGAATATTTGAAAATAAGGTTACTAAATAAAATATAAAACTAGATTTTCATTTTTAAAAATAAAATACTAAGTCACTCTTTAAATAATTATTTCTATAATAGATTAAAAGGAAATACTTACTTTAGAATTTAAATATTTAGAAATAGTAAATTTTTCAAAACATACTTCTTAAAACAGCTTTAAACTTTTAATTTATATTTAAAAATTTACTTTGAAAACGTACTTGGTTATTCAGGGAGAAATTTCCAATCTCAATCACTTAAATCAATTTTCCAAATTGATTTCCAATTTATTCCATTTGAAATAAATTTCTTTACTTATCAGTTCATTTCAAAATTCATTAATTATGGACTTTATTATTATTTTCAGTTTGATTTTTAAATCCTTTAGCTGAAATATACAAATTTCATGTTATTCCCAATTTCTTCTTTATTCTACTTAAATAATTTAAATCCTAAATTTAAAATAAATGTTTTGTTCTTAATAACATTGAAGTTTAAGTTTCATTGACTTTCCGTTTATTTAAATTTTCCTTCCCATACTCAAGATTTATTTGTTAAAATTTTAAAGTCACTTTATTTCCTTTCCAGTTCATTCATAAATTTATTCAACTTTTCTATAATTATTTTACTTACAACTTCACTTTTTTTTTCATTCCCAAACTCAAATTATATATTTGGTAATTCATTATTGCCCGATTATAACAATCAAGCCATAGCATTCAATATTTCCACATAATTCATTACAGAATATCAAATATTCAGAACAGAGAATATTAAATAATTAAATAAAGTTGAGGGGTCCAGTCGGATCCCTCCAACCTGGTTTCCCTGCATCCACAGATGTTAGTACAATATAAAATGCAAATTTCAAATATACCACACTATAGCACATAAATCAATTCAACCATTTCAAACAATTATTTAAATTTAATCATTTAAATTTAAATTTAACCGAGTGAGATTAACTCACCTTTGCCTTTAATTTGCAATCAACTTCCATATTGCCTTGTTTTCTTGAGTTTATACCTTAAATAAACAATTTATATGATTTACTAATGCTTGAACAATTTGAATAATTAGTCTCCATTTGATAAATTTAGTTCTAACATAATGAACAATTCAATCCATCTAAAACTTTAGATTCAACTAATACTTTAGTTCTAAACTAGAAATTAAATTATAACTGGAAATTTTCCCATTTAAAATACCTATACTCCTAAAATAAATTAAAATAAAATTTTACTTATGTAGTTTCTCTCAATATTTAAAATTTCTTTAAATAAATTTATTTAATCCAAATTAAATTTCAAACTAAATTTTCTCTCTTTTTTTCCAAAACTTTATCTGTGTATATATATATATATGCTTTCTGTTTTTAAACCTCATATATATATTTCCAGTCTATATATTTATTAAATTTAATTTCCAAATTAAAACAACCTATATACCTACTGCAGTTGTTATCTTTCCTAAATTTTTAAATTGGAAAAAAAACCTCATTGCCACACCTGAACAACCCTACTCTCGCGACCCCCACTGCTCCATTCCAGTATATGCGACCAAGACAACTCGCACCTACGAACCCAAACCCTAGAACACTGCTTCGTTGACTCAGAGACTCGCTTTCTAAATTCACGAGTTTCGCTTGAACGCCCCATCGCCCCGAGTCCCCCTATCGGCCAAGCAAGAACTCACACCAAATCTTCCCTTGCGACCTGCCAACTCCAAAGCAACGGCGCCGAATCCAGCCCCCACATCCATACGCTTGCACGCGAATACTAAAGCAGGTTTGAGCTCGACCCTAAATCGCGACGGAGTTCGATCACTTGCAGGTGCCAGGCGCACGCGATTTGAATCGAAATCGAACTCGATTTCGATGCACACACACATATATTTTTTAAAAAAATTCAAGAAGAAGATTCGCGGATGGGTTTGTTTTTAGAGGAACGATTTGAGGGTGAAGTGAAATAGGAGCAACGGCTTGAATAGAAGAATCTGAAATTAGTTCGGCCATTTTTTTGTCTGATAATAGTTTTGATTCAATGGAAAGAAGAAAGGTGTGAGATATTTTTAGAAGGATCGGCTTGTAAATAAAAGAGAAAGGAGGCGTATCCAAGAAGCTTAACCAATTAAATTAAATTTCACTAGATTATTGTCAATTAAATTTTCAGCGCGTTTATAAATCGTATACTCACATACTAACTCCGATTAATACGAAATTTGAAATCCGATAATAATTCAATATTACGGACCCAATGGAACTGGTTTCGTCAAATTCCGAGACCGTGCCCCGGAAGACTACTTGTAAATTCAATTTAAACGATATAAATTTCAAAACTGAACAAAACACTTCCAAATTTAATTTTTAACACTTTTACTATTTTCCATATTATCGATATAAATTTTATAAGCCTACAAATTATTTTAAACCAGCTTAAAACTCCAAATTCAACATTTCACCCAACTTTAAATTATTTAATTCAATAGTTAAATTATCAAATAAATTGTGATATTCGTAATTCAAGTTAAGTTTTTCTCTATTGAATATTTAAAATCAATTAAATATTCCGATTTTAAATGTTCGAAAATTCCGGGTCGTCACATTCCTCTCCCCTTAAAAGAATTTCGTCTCCGAAATTACTAGTTGGGAAGAATGGTCCAATACCCGTTTACTTACCTTCAAAACCAAACAATTCAACATATTACCAACTATCTTTTCATAAAAGACTCATTATCATTCTTATTAACTTCCCAACTCTCCCATAATTTTAAACTATACTATTTGTTTAATCATTCGAGTTTCAATTTAAAACCAAATTTTGAATTATCAAAATTTTCTCAAAATTTTTCTAACTCTCTAAATTCCCGAAAAATTTCGCCAGCGTCTCCTTTGCGCGGCTAGCTCGGTACTACTACAAAATGGCTCTACGGCCTCCCAAATCCAAAAGAAAAACAAAAGTCCAAATGGATATATCCAAAAACCCAATCAAATTTCATATAGAAACTTAAACACATACCTTTTTATCGAGCATGTCAAATTTATCTTCTGAAATCAAAACCAATTTTCCTTTCTCTTTATAATACCTGCATACCCTGCTTAGCACTAATATCCATTCACAACATTCCCAAAATTATCTTATCGACTTTCTCACAAAAAGCCAATATCCTATTCATTCAAATGTTGACTTAGAATATATTAGTAATATCAATTTTCATTTAAGAATTCACCATTCCTTCTTCAGTTTAGTATAAGCATTCTATATGCTTCTTTGTTTGTTTTCACTTCACCACTTTAGTTAATATCTATTTCTATTCACATTGATTCTTTCATTTCCATACGAATTCAATTTATCTTTAACTTTAAATATTGAATTTTATTTTCCATTTATAACTAATCCATGTCATTATTTTAGTTAGTTTCATTTACTAATTAATTTTAGTTGCCAATTTAAATTCATTTTGTTATTAATAAAAATTCTCCAAAAATTTTCAAAAATTTTCTAACTCTCAAAATTTCTGAATTTTTTTGACAGAGTCCCCCTTGTACGGAGGAGCTTTTGCAATTTGACAATAGATATAAATATATATACATCGACCCACACGGTCGGAAAAATCATAAACAGTTCATATTTCCTATTTTTATTGCGTAGGTGTACCTTATTTAGCATTTTAAGCAAACAGCTTATAACTTTTAGCAACTAGCGCAACCAAATCCAGCCACACGGCTCCCAGGTACCTGTACTTACTCAATTTAAACATGTAAGTGCCAAATATATGCAGTTTAACTATATTTCACTTAGTTGCAATGGTAAAAACAAATGAATTCTATAAGAAATGCACATCAAACATTTTCCGTAAGCAATTTACACAATTTTCATACTAATTCAACTGTTTCAATTAATTTACAAACCATTTTCATTCAATTTGAATGGTTTAAAACTCAATCGCTTACACTTAATTTATTTTAAGCAAACTGAACTCTTATTTAATTCAATTGCTCTCAAAATCAATTCATTTTACTTTTACCAATTCATATAATTTTAATTACTTCCCTTTTACATCAAATGACAATTTATTCTATGTAGTTTGACGAGATCTATGTGAATAAATCAGTATTTATGCTTTATAACCAATTTAAATTGATCTCAACTAAATTTATACTTAATTCTATTCCATTTTTAAATTTATTCACAATCCATATATTCTCTTTTTCATTGCATTTCAGATTTGAACCCATTCATTTGCATTTCATTTTATTATCCAAACCAGTTCATTATTCAAATAGGTTCCATTCAAAATCATTCAATCTAGCTCGACACATTCTGTTTAAATTTTATTCACAATCCATTCATTTACATTTTATTCCATATTTTTTTATTCCAAACTATTTTATTTAGCTCAAAGACAATCTAAGCTATTTCATTCAATAACCATTTCAATTTCTCTTATAGACTCCAAGTTATTTCAATTCCTTAACAATTTAAATAGTTTACAATTATTTATTTAAGAATTTTCTTTCCATTAAATATTATCGGCAACTCACCGAATTTTTATTTCGATTAAAATTTTATTTTCACTTGATTTAAAACCAATCCAATATTATTAAACTTTGTTTTAGTTGAATTCAATTCAACTCTCCTTCATTCATTTAGCTTAAGTCAATTTTCTTCAGTTTATTCAAATTTTACACTTAAGCTCATTCTCATTTTGCAAACAAAGTTCTCTTTTCAATTTAACTTGATTCTATTTTAATCCAATCCCATTTCAAACTACAAATTTATTTGATCAATTATTATACATTTTAACTTTCTAGATTCAGCTCATTCAATTTATTACCTGGCTATTTTCCAAGTTATCTTCACTTATTTGGATTTTATTTGCACATTCAAACCATTGCTATTTTAATCCATTTACATTTTTATTGGATACATTCCCAATTATATTTAATTTGTTAACACTTCAAGTTAAATTTTAAATTTACAACTCAAGTTTTGAATCCACTATTCATTTTCAATTTACCACCCAATTTATTAACCACAATTTAATTACAGTTTCTTCACTATCGATCCAAGTCGAATTTCATTTATAACTTGAGTTTTATTTCTAATCTTCATTATTAGCTTACAATTCAGCTTCTATTTAACTACATTGAACTCCATTTACACGTTTCATTAACTAATTTATTATCAATTAGTTCTTCCCTTATCTATAATCCAACTCTTGAATTTTAATCCCAAATATCACTGCATTTAATTTTCTTAGTTCAATTTAGTTTATAATTCAAGTTTTGATTTTTATTTTATTCTCCAATTCATCAATAATATTTATTTTGGAGTTTTGTATCCCATTTTTCAATTTATAAGTCATAACTTATTATTTTACACATTTCTATTCATTCTAGGTTTGAATATATTCTTCTTTTATTTTTAACTCAAGCCTTATGCTTATTTACAACCCAAACATATTTTTATTCCATGCAATTTAATTCTGATTCTTTTATAAGTTATTCTAATTTATTTACTTCAATTCAATCCTTATCCAACTTATTTTTCATTTATTCAGGTAAGAATTTAATTCCATTCATTAACTCAAATTGAATTTTTATTCCAACTCAATGTTATTTTAAACTCAGATTTATTTAACTCAATTCGATTCCAACTTGACTCGAATACAACTAGGTATTATTTTCAGCCTATCCAATTAATGTCAATCCAATCAAATTTTTATTTCCCATCCAAGTTAATTTCATTCTTAACTTTTCCTTTTAAATTAAAATTCTCAACATCCAAAGCTTATATTTCCCTGATTTAAAAATCATCTCAATTTATAAGCTTATAACCTATCTCATCAGGATTTTTAAACACCCGACTTTTGGTTTAGAATCATCTTAAAATCTCCAACATTTCAAATATCCTTTCTTAAAAATTAAACCAATCCTGGCTTTTATTTTCAACAAATTCCCTTTGAAATTTTTCAAAAACAAACTAGTTCTTCTGAACAAATCAATTTGGCAGCAACCCTCACTTAGAAATTCGAAAATGAATACTGATGATGCAGCCGTCATCATCAGAATTATTTTCCAATAATCCAAGTGATTTCAATGCTATTTCACTGTAAAAATTCATTTAAAACACTTTTCCTTTCAGAAATACCTCTAAAACAATAATACTATTATTTATCTTCTCAATCTTTGATTATATTTACAATTTCTAGTTAAAATTTTCACTTAACAATGATAATACTTTAATATTATCATTTCTAACATCCAAGCAACCATATATTACTTAAATAGTTTTCAAAAACTTTCTTTATATCAAAATATATTTTTGTGTAAAATTATTTCATTTACCCATATTTAAAACAATACCGTGTCGACTGCTTTATTCTAGTGTTTAGAAACCCCTTCGAAACAGTTGCGCAGACTGTGTCGACGAAGGTTCATATGCCACTCAATAAATCAATCAACACAATATTAAAACAATTTATATTCACTAACAAATACGCGCTCATATCTATTAATACGCTCAAACTCATTATAGAGTACTACAGACTCTAATTTAAATGAGTAATTCCCACCAGAGCCAAGGTTATTTCCAACCCAAGCTCTGATACCAACTGTAACAGCCCGCTAATCCGTACCCCTTAAGTCAACACTATTCTACAACAATTAACTCAAGTTGTACAGAGATACGAACCATTTGGGTTTAAGAAGAAGAGGTAGAAGAAGAGAAAACAAAATCAACATCAGAATCTAACCATCGCAGCGGAATAAAATATAATAGATAATAAATAATCTTTACTCAGTCAAATATTTCTCTATTTATATATTACATCAATCAGAGTACATCAATCAAAACTCAACATCAATATCATACAAATGGGTACACAACAACTCAACACAGCGAAATATGTGTATATATATACAAGTACGGGAGTACGTATCGCCATCCTGCTCGTCTCCTGAGCTCCACAGCATCATATCCTATATTCTATAATACTCGGTCTGACCCGAGCATTACAGTTAAATAACACCCGAGTCAGTCTGGAATACCAGCGTGAGAAAATCACACCCAATTGATTATTAAAGTTTCAAAAATCCTTTGAAAACAAAAGCATCTCGTAAGACCACGCCACAAATAAACATGTCGGGTTTTTACCTTACGATAGCTAAAACAATTTTTATAGAAATTCCATGATATTATAATAGGGTCTATATACAAATACTTATAAAATAGCCGAAATTGTTACATCTATTAAATTCCAGCTACTAGCCACAGAGTGGGTAATACAAACAAAACTCGTACAAGGTTCGTAGGGAGAATGGATTTCCAACTAATGACTAGGCACTGGGGTACCACCAGTCACAGTACGGGGCCTAGATCACCATACCGAGGAGTACGCCCACTCCCCTGCAACACAAGGCCGGGACTACCCCTTACAGGATAATCCCGAGTGAGATCACCCCGCGGTTGGTATCAGCAACCGCCCACTAAGCCGAAATAAAAAGGGACATCTAGACTGGAATGATCTCACCCTGCTTGGGTGCTACCCACCTAGCCTTGCTACATAACCCCTGATTTTCAGTCATTCCCTTTTGATGAGGCTTGAGGCTAAGCGTTACCTTTTTAGAACATATCCCTTAGAATGCCCATCGTCCACCTGACGATGTTTTCGCAAGCATTCATCCATACAAGTCCGTCCCGGGTTCGAACGGAACCGAAGGCACTACCCCTACTACATCCATTTTGAAAATATCCTCAGACTTAGTAGCGACTAGCCCTTGCACTTCACTGCTCCATCTTCGAATCCAAAATCGTTTTCCACAAAACGTACAAACCGGATCGAAGTGGTTTTCGAGAAATAAATCTCGATCCCGGTCTCTTCGAAATGATCAACGCATTTGTCCAATATTGATAATCGGTGATTTAACTATCAATTAATATTCACAAACATCCATCCAGCAATAAATAATTCCCCAAATTATTTATTAACCTCAAAATATCTTCACAAGATATATTTCTATTCTCAAACCCTTTGAAAACAGTTTCAAAACCATCTTTCCTTTCAGAATAAACTTTTCCAATTATTTTCTATCTCTCCTGAAATTACCAAGCACAAAACTAGATTTTAAAATAATTTAAAATACTTTACTTTGAAATATACTTTAAAACATTTATTTTAAAACTACTTCAATGATTTGTAGAAAAAAAAATACATACTATATGAATATTTGAAAATAAGATTACTAAATAAAATATAAAACTAGATTTTCATTTTTAAAAATAAAATACTAAGTCACTCTTTAAATAATTATTTCCATAATAGATTAAAAGGAAATACTTACTTTAGAATTTAAATATTTAGAAATAGTAAATTTTTCAAAACATACTTCTTAAAACAGCTTTAAACTTTTAATTTATATTTAAAAATTTACTTTGAAAACGTACTTGGTTATTCAGGTAGAAATTTCCAATCTCAATCACTTAAATCAATTTTCCAAATTGATTTCCAATTTATTCCATTTGAAATAAATTTCTTTACTTATCAGTTCATTTCAAAATTCATTAATTATGGACTTTATTATTATTTTCAGTTTGATTTTTAAATCCTTTAGCTGAAATATACAAATTTCAGGTTATTCCCAATTTCTTCTTTATTCTACTTAAATAATTTAAATCCTAAATTTAAAATAAATATTTTGTTCTTAATAACATTGAAGTTTAAGTTTCATCAACTTTCTGTTTATTTAAATTTTCCTTCCCATACTCAAGATTTATTTATTAAAATTTTAAAGTCACTTTATTTCCTTTCCAGTTCATCCATAAATTTATTCAACTTTTCTATAATTATTTTACTTACAACTTCACTTTTTTTTTCATTCCCAAACTCAAATTATATATTTGGTAATTCATTATTGCCCGATTATAACAATCAAGCCATAGCATTCAATATTTCCACATAATTCATTACAGAATATCAAATATTCAGAACAGAGAATATTAAATAATTAAATAAAGTTGAGGGGTCCAGTTGGATCCCTCCAACCTGGTTTCCCTGCATCCACAAATGTTAGCACAATATAAAATGCAAATTTCAAATATACCACACTACAACACATAAATCAATCCAACCATTTCAAACAATTATTTAAATTTAATCATTTAAATTTAAATTTAACTGAGTGAGATTAACTCACCTTTGCCTTTAATTTGCAATCCACTTCCATATTGCCTTGTTTTCTTGAGTTTATACCTTAAATAAACAATTTATATGATTTACTAATGCTTGAACAATTTGAATAATTAGTCTCCATTTGATAAATTTAATTCTAACATAATGAACAATTCAATCCATTTTAAACTTTAGATTCAACTAATACTTTAGTTCTAAACTAGAAATTAAATTCTAACTGGAAATTTTCCCATTTAAAATACCTATACGCCTAAAATAAATTAAAATAAAATTTTACTTATATAGTTTCTCTCAATATTTAAAATTTCTTTAAATAAATTTATTTAATCCAAATTAAATTTCAAACTAAATTTTCTTTCTTTTTTTCCAAAACTTTATCTGTGTGTGTGTGTGTGTATATATATATATGCTTTCTGTTTTTAAACCTCATATATATATTTCTAGTCTATATATTTATTAAATTTAATTTCCAAATTAGAACAACCTATATACCATACTGCAGTTGTTATCTTTCCTAAAATTTTAAATTGGAAAAAAAAATACCTCATTGCCACACCTGAACAACCCTACTCTCGCGACCCCCACTGCTCCATTCCAGTATATGCGACCAAGACAACTCGCACCCATGAACCCAAACCCTAGAACTCTGCTTCGTTGACTCAGAGACTCGCTTTCCAAATTCACGAGTTTCGCTTGAACGCCCCATCGCCCCGAGTCCCCCTATCGGCCAAGCAAGAACTCACACCAAATCTTCCCTTACGACCTGCCAACTCCAAAGCAACGGCGCCAAATCCAGCCCCCACATCCATACGCTTGCACGCGAATACTAAAGCAGGTTTGAGCTCGACCCTAAATCGCGACGTAGTTCGATCGCTTGCAGGTGCCAGGCGCACGCGATTTGAATCGAAATCGAACTCGATTTTGATGCACATATATTTTTTTTTAAAAAAAATTCAAGAAGAAGATTCGCGGATGGGTTTGTTTTAAGAGGAACGATTTGAGGGTGAAGTGAAATAGGAGCAACGGCTTGAATAGAAGAATCTGAAATTAGTTCGGCCATTTTTTTCTGATAATAGTTTTGATTCAATGGAAAGAAGAAAGGTATGAGATATTTTTAGAAGGATCGGCTTGTAAATAAAAGAGAAAGGAGGCGTATCCAAGAAGCTTAACAAATTAAATTAAATTTCACTATATTATTATCAATTAAATTTTCAGCGCGTTTATAAATCGTACACTCACATACTAACTCCGATTAATATGAAATTTGAAATCCGATAATAATTCAATATTACGGACCCAATGGAACTGGTTTCGTCAAATTCCGAGATCGTGCCCCGAAAGACTACTTGTAAATTCAATTTAAACGATATAAATTTCAAACCTGAACAAAACACTTCCAAATTTAATTTTTAACACTTTTACTATTTTCCATAGCATCAATATAAATTTTATAAGCCTACAAATTATTTTAAACCGGCTTAAAACTCCAAATTCAACATTTTACCCAACTTCAAATTATTTAATTCAATAGTTAAATTATCAAATAAATTGTGATATTCGTAATTCAAGTTAAGTTTTTCTCTATTGAATATTTAAAATCAATTAAATATTCCGATTTTAAATGTTCGAAAATTCCGGGTCGTCACAAAATATATGTGTATGTATATAGGTAAGTATACATATATGGGTATTTGAATTTATATAATAAGTAATACAATTCACGTATTGCACTTAGAATTATTGAATGGTTTGGATTGCTGATAATGATTATTTATTTGTGTGAACGATTGTATATGTGTATGGAATATCCATATGTGTGTATGAGCAAGTTACAAGCAATCTCATATAGCCATAGCAAATATCAAGTTCTTTAAGTTGTATGAGAGAATACCAGGTCGAGTAATTGATTCAGTGAAGCTCGAAATGTGATTTGTGAAGTATTGTATGTGTTGTTTGTACATGTGTCCATATGCATGCACAAGTAGGTGCATCGGCGCATGTGTGAGCATCACATGAGATAAGTAGGTCGGTTGAATTTGTCTTAGCATGGTAGAGAAGGCCAGGCCACTGAAATCTTCTGTAACGACCCTAACTTTGGTTAACATTATTTAGGACGTTTAATTAGTTAAATTAATGAAAAAATGTAAATGGTGATGGGATTGAGATTTTTCTAACTAGAGGGTAGCCATGCCAATTTAAACAAATGACTAAGGGGAATAAAAATGGAATAAGTAAGGGTAATAGATAAGGGCAAAATAGGAATAAGTTATATTCATATACGCTTAACCCTTCGTGCTACTTTCATTTTACATGTTCATAAACAAAACTAAGTCTAAGAAGATGTCGGCCGCCATTAGGAGAAAGCAAGAGAAAGATAAGCTAGAATCAAAAGGAAGGAAGCTTAATCAATCTAATTCAAGAAGCAAATGTCAAACTCCTTAATCACAAGCTAAAGGCGAATAATAGGTTACAATTCATTTTATTATTTTCAGTTTTAGATGAGATCCGAATTTATTTTGCAAATTATTTGCCATGTTATGATTGTTTTGATTGTTTAAATGGATATATATGCTTGTTGATGATTCATGCTATTTCATATAGATTTTATGTTAAGGTTTAACTTGAAAAACCTATTAAATGACATTCAAATGTCTTTCAATTTTGATAAGGTCAAAAATATTATCCTAGGGTTGGGTTTCAAGTTTCATACTTTTCTGAATTAATATGGATTTATTATGAATATTCTAGTGAAGAAAATGGTTAATTGGGTTTAAAATTAATTACGGCTGTTATATGTTAGCTTTGGGTCAAAAATTTATATATGTTAGAAAACATATTAAAAATGATTTATGGGAATTTTTTGAAGAGTTTTCCTAAGTGTTTTAATAAGTATATAAAATTATTTAAGATAGAGGACTTAAATGTTTTAGATGTTTATAAAAGGAGAATGGGCAATTTGTAAATATTTTAAATTTTTAATCTCTGAAATTCGGCATTACTTTTAGAAAAGATTTTGGAAAAGAAATTGGCAACCAATTATATGATGACAAATAAGCAGGTTGGTTGAAAAGGAATTACTTTCTAAAGTTAAAAATCAGTTTTACAAGGCTTTCGCTGTTTCGCCACTTTCAGCAGCAACTTTCGACCTCATACTACCGCCTCCATCTAGGTCGGAACAAACACACATGGTATCAAAGACTTAGTACATAGTGGATTAGAGATAGGCAAAAGATATAGAGTCGAAACGTGCTTTTGAAGGGTCGATAACTTGTTTTTCTTCCAAAAGTAAATGCCGCTTTCTTTGCTTCCGAAAAGAATTCTTTTGAATGAGATAGCTTTTGATTTGGTCAAGTATTTTAAAAGAAAAGAGCTTCTGAAAGTGGTTTCCGCCTTTTTTAAGAAAATGCTTTCGTAGGGCTCGAAACCCCTACTGCCACATTCTACCGTTCGAAGCAATGCCTTCGAAAGGGTTCTTTCGCTTCAAACCCTGAGTCGCTTCTCCAATGCTTTCATAGGGATTGGTTTCAACACCATCCACTTATTTTACTTAGGAAATTGCTTTTGAAAGAATTTCTTTTGACTTAGTTCTTTTGAGACCCATTTGAGAATTTGAAAGTTAAACCCAAAGGTTTCGAAAGGAATGGTTTTGAATGGTTTCGAAACTATGTTCCACGTATTTTTACTTGAACACAAGGCTTACGAAAGGTTTGATTTATGTAAAGTACTTAATGCTTTCAAAAGGTATACGATAAAGGTTTCGAAGGGGTGGTTCCCCAATGTTTTCGAAAGGTTTACCTTTGTGTGTAAATGGAGGGTTTCTAATGTTTTCGAAAGGCATGTTTAAAGTGTTCTGGAAAGAGGATGTCTAAGGTTTTTTAAAGCTTTCGAAAGGATACTTTCAGTGTTTTCGAAATGTCTATTGTAAATGGTTTCGAAAGGTATGTTTTGGCCTTTCGGCCTAAGGTTATAAAGTAAAGTAGTTTACTTGTACCGAAAAGGGTACTTTCAATGGCTTCGAAAGTGGTACTTTCAATGGTTTTGAAAGAGATTGTTTAAACGTTTTAAACAAAGGTTTCGAATGTTTTCATCAACAATGTTTTGTGTAAAGTATAGATAGCATGGCAAAGTGATTTGAGTAAAGCATTGAAACACCCCACACCCCTTAGTATACCCAAAAAAGGCACACTAAAAGATATGGTGCGTTATAGATATAACTAAAGCATCACAGAGACTAAGGTTCACAAGATAAATAAATATAAACAATAGAAACATTTTAATGGTAACTCATTATTCAAAATAAAACTTCATAAATGAGTCCGAAGAACATCACATGTCTCAAATACCAAATACACATGTCTTATGAAAAATACATCTTAATCTCATAAAGTCGGAGTACAATAAAATAATCATCCCTCTCATAAATACCAGTACATCCAAAGCCAAATGAAAATAAAAATGAAAAGAAGAAGAATACATGAAGAAAAACTCCACAACTGAATCTCCAAGAAATCTGAATCTACTGTCCTTGCCTTTGTTGGCCTCTGAGGGGAAAATGGGAAATAAAGGAGTGGGTCAGACTAAAGTCTGGTAAGTGAAAGCAATTACTAGTATTTTTAAGCAAGATAAAGATAATAGACTTAGCAACAGTTCTAGTATAAAAGGAAATAAAGGAAAGATATAACTGGGATAAAATACTGTTTAACTGTTTTCTTTGGTTGTGACTGTTTGCACTTTTCTTAGATAGCTGCTTTGATTGGGCTGAAATTATAATCCTATTTCAATAAGGATGAAATCCTAATTCTACCCATTGATCGATCTTCCATCTCTATTGTGCCACTGTGAGCTAGTCCTATCTTATGGGTCCCATAGCAAAAGACACCTATTTAGCGGTTGGAACGCAGCAGCGATTTATCTACCCTAATCGGTGCCGCACACTCGGTCACCGCTGGTACACACTAACCGTCGCTCCCTATTTTGACCTCTTATCTACCCTAATCATCATAAGTGTGCCCAGCCTCACCTAATCTGTTGTGAGACCATCAGCCCAAGTTTGAAAGAGTCCCGCCCAGCCTCACCTAAGTGTTTTTTGAGACCGTCAGTCCTAGTCTGAATTGGAATGCAGTCGGTACGGGTCCTAACAAATAAAATCTAGTTTTTTCCCTTGCCCAAATCCCCCGATTTGAGCTTTTATCTATTGTCCACTTATTTACCCTGTGTCCCAGCCTCACTTAACTATTGTGAGATGATCGGTCCTAGTATAAAAGGGTCCGGCCCAGCCTCACCTAATCTATTGTGAGACCATCAGTCCTAGTCTGAAAGGGAATGTTGTTGGTACGGGCCATGCTTCTATCTTTGCTTATTAACTTAGTGCAAGTTTTTAAAATAAGCCTCTTCTGTTATTTTTGCCCTGTTTGCTTATTAACTTAATCTAAGTTTTAAAATAAGCCTTTGCTATTCTTTCTGCTTAATTATAACCTATGTTATAATTTCTCTTCTATTCTGTCTTTTTAGTTATAACTATTAGTTATAAACTTGCTTGCAAATGTTCCAAATTTTCCTATTTTAGTCTATCTTCCTTTTATTACAGTTCCAAATTCTCTTTTTAATGTTCTGTTCACGTAAAAAGGAATAAAAAGAAACTAACATTTGCAGGCAAAATTCTAATTTAAAGCAGATGCAAATAAAATAAAATAACCGTAAATAACTGTAAATAACTGAATAAAATAGCAGAATAAAATAGACTAAGAAGTACTTTAAAAATTGACTATAAATAACTTCTATAAAAACTGTCTCAAAATTGCAGAAAAACTACAACTATTAAGAACCTATTATTTTAAATTACTTAAAAAATCTAAAATTATTACTACACACTCACTTGTGGTCCTTAGCTCTTGTCCTCGGTCTTCCTTGATCCACTTCTAGAGCGTAGAATATTTTTAGCAAAAATATTTCCTCCTTAGAAATATTTTCTATTTAGGGTCCAGCCTTTGGCAATGAACCCAAATAGGAGAAAATCTGAATGAGAAAAATAGCTAGGCCTAAGGTCTTATTTATACTGTGGTCTAGGGATCTCAGACCGTTGGATTTTAAGATTAAATCTGGTGCAACCACATCAAAGACTCACTAGGAACCGTCGGATGGAAGCACGAATGCACTGGATTCGAGGAAAATTAGAAAACACGTAATCGTTCGAAGCTGGATGTTTTCACGCCCATATACATAGGCAGGTCGACCTTCATGTCGGCCTTCAGGTCAAGCTAGGCCTTTGGAGGTTGACCGTAGGGTCGACCTGGCCTTGGTCTGGGTCGACCCAACCCATATTTTTTTCGTTTTTGTTTTAATTCTTGTTTCATTTGTAACTTCTTTATATTAACTCGGATTTTAACAAACTAGATATGGAAATTGACCAGAAAATTACCACGGACACAATAGTGCAACTCCCTCGGCTTAAGATAATTTCACAATCTTATTTTATTGTTTAATTAATTCGATAATTAATTATTATAGCTTAAATTTCGGGTTGTTACATTCTCCCCTCCTTAAAGGTCATCCCTAAAATCTCTAAGGATGGAAGAATAAATAAATATTTTCATCCAAATTCTACAACTATATACTCAACCACCATCCATTACATCCACTGTCCTTAAGTCTTCTAATGTAATTTATGATATATATATATATATATATGGAAATAGTGTAGCGTCCATGTCCCTAACTAATGCAAAAGATTAGGCGGTCTACTGATTCACTCGACCTCCTTTTTATGCAATCATGTTCCTGCCATGTATCCAAATGAATGCAAATTTCCTAATGGAAACTAATAATTCTATATGCATGTTACAGTCATCATCCAAATGCAACAATCATATGCTAATCATCCATTTATGGCAAACATGGAAACAAAATAAAAATGCAAATGCACACACATCCATATGCTTATGCTTTAGTGACCTAGTTAGGCCGATCCCCAAGTGATAAATAGTGCCTAGTGTGCATATGTGCGTCCATTAGCATCCACTAGCAAACACTTGCAACCGCTGGCGTCCATCACACATAACTGGTTCTATTAACATGTTTACATTCAGTCTTACCATCTATAGGTTGAATCCTAAGTTCTATCCTTCGAAATAATACTAAAGGAAAGAACCTATTCAAAATTAAAGATGGAAATAGAAAATTCAAAACATACCATCGAAAAGAAATGGATAAGAGATACGTATTTTCTCTTCAGCCTCCCACGTAGCATCTTCAATGCTGTCCCCCAACTGCACCTTTACCGAAGGTACTTACTTATTCCAAAGCTTCTTGATATCATGCCTAAGATCTTCATAGGTATGCAATGAACCGATGCTTCTTTCTCCACTTCAACTTCCTCAAGTTGACTAGGTTCCACAACCTCTGCTGAATCATGTAAGCACTTTCTCAAGTGCAAAACATGAAAAACGTCATGAACTCTTATGAGTCTCTCCGCTAGCTTTATCCGATATGTCATCGTCCCTACCCTTTCCACAATGGGGAACCGTCGTACGAATTTGGAAGCAAGTTTCCCACTTGATCCAATTCTCACTACCTTTCTTAGCGGAGATACCTTGATGAAAACCAAATATCCTACCTCAAACTCAATGTCCCTTCTCCGCTTATCTACATAAGATTTCTATCTATATTGGGCCATCTTCATTCTCCTTCTAATCAAATCAATATTTTCTGAAGTTTCTCTAACCATGTCGGAACTAAGTAGCAATCTTTCTGCAAACTCCAACCAGCATGAAGGCGACTTGCATGGTCTTCCATAAAGAGCTTCAAAAGGTGCCATCCCGATGCTATCTTGAAAACTATTATTATAAGCGAATTCCACTAAAGGAAGATGATCCTCCCAAGTTCCTCCAAAATCAAGAATATACATCCTCAACAAATCCTCAAGAACTCTATTAACTCTCTCTATCTGGCCGTCCGTCTGAGAGTGATAGGCTGTACTCAATCTAAGTTGCGTCGCTAAAGCCTCTTGTAAGCATCTCCAAAACTCGCTAGTAAAGATAGGGTCTCTATCGCTCACAATGATAGAGGGAACTCTATGAAGTTGGACTATCTCACGAACATATTAGGATGCCAAATAAGGTGTCGTCCTCTTACTCTTGACAGGAATGAAGTAGGCTCTCTTAGTCAAACGATCTATAATCAGCCAAATACTGGTATTCCTCTTCCTAGTTTAGGGTATACCATCTATGAAGTCCATCGAAACACTATCCCACTTTCATTCGGGTACATCCAATGGTTGAAGTAATCCGCTGGGTTTCTGCTGCTCTGCCTTAACTCTTTGGCACATAAGACACTTAGCTACACACTCTGCCACATCCTTCTTCATTCCACTCCAATAAAACACTCTCTTCATGTCCCTATACATCTTATCACCACTAGAATGGATAGTCATTCGTGAACGGTATGCTTCTTCTAGAACTGCTCTCGTCAAATCACTAGTGCGGGGGATACAAAGTCTTCCATCTCTCCTTAGCCACCCTTTATTATCAATGGAATAGCGTTAGAGATGTCTAAAGACCTCTCCTCTACTAATCCTCTCTCCACCTCGAGCCAATCTGATCTATGAGGGTTGGCTTAATCTCAAGTGCTGCCAACAATCCAGGGGTAATGTCCATAGAGGGCTTAAAATCATAGGTGGAAATAAACTCTAGGCTTTTACACTCCACGAACATTGGACTAAGGGTTGCTTTGTTCCTACTTAATGCATCCGCAACCACGTCTCCTTTACCATGGGTGTAAGCTATCTCAAAGTCATATGACGCTAGAAACTCCGTCCAATGCTGCTACCTCAAGTTTAAATCCTTTTGTGAGAATAGGTACTTCAATGATTTATGGTCAGTAAAGAGCTCGAACCTCTCTCCTAGCAAGTAATGTCTCCAAGACTTGAGCGCGAAAATAATAGCATCTAACCCTAAATCATGGGTAGGGTAGTTCTTCTCATGAGTCCTCAACTGTCTACTTCCATAGCATACTATCCATCCTTCTTGCATCAATATTGCCCCAAGACCCATCCTACATGTAGCAATGTATATTGTAAAAGGCCTAGCTCCATCGGATAAAACTAACACTGGTGCACTAGAAAGGGCCCTCTTTAGCATCGTTAAGGAATCCCCATAGTCTACGTCCCACATAAATGTCGTATTCTTCTTAGTGAGGCGAGTAAGCGGTGCTGAAATCTTACTGAAATCTCTAATAAACTTCCTGTAATAGCCAGCCAAACCTAGGAAGCTTCTAACTTCAATAGCATTCTTGGGGGCCTTCCAATCTTGCACTGCTACTACATTAGCGGGATCAATAGCTAAATCCTCTCTTGAGACCACATGCCCTAAGAAACGCACCTCCTTACACCAAAAGTGACATTTCGAGAACTTTTTTTTCAACTAATGAACACGAAGTTACGAAGAACCTCCTCAAGATGAATATCGTACTCATCCTTACTCTTGGAAAACACCAAAATATTGTCCACAAATACTACAAAAAACTTATTTAGGACATCTCAAAAACACGTCTCATCAAATCTACGAAATAGGCTGGGGCATTGGCCAAACGGCATAACCAACCACTCAAAGAATCCGTGAGGTGTCCTAAATGCTGTATTTTCTATGCTATCGTCAGAGACCCTGAGCTGATGAAATCCAGTGGCTAAATCAAGTTGAGAAAATACCGAAGAGCCAACAAATTGATCGAAAAGATCTTGTATCCTAGGAAGTGGGTAATGGTTCTTCTTTGTGAGCTTATTCAATTCTCTATAGTCTACGCAAAGTCGAAGAGAACCATCTGCCTTTGTAGCGAAGATGACTGGTGCTCCCTACTCAGATATGCTTCATCTGATGAAGCCTTTCTCTAATAGCTCACAAATCTTCTTACTTAACTCCTTCCACTCCCCAGGAGCCATATGTCTCACGGGCAATGCCACAGTCTTAGCATTGTCATTCAGATAGATCCTAAAGTCGATCTTCTCTTAGGGGGTAGTCCCCTAACTTCCTCAAAGGCGTCTAGGAAATCTCTAACAACTGGAATTGAATCTATCTCTCCAATGATGAATCAAAGGAATAAAGGAAGCTCAACAGGACTGACCCATGTAGGTCGTAAGAAATCTCGAGAGTCCGCCTGTTGCATGTCTCTAATTCGACGACTCTCCTCTCGCAATCTAATATCGCTCCATAAGTGGATAGCCAATCCATCCCCAAAATCATCCCATATCCCAAAAATCTCAGTACATAAGTGTCACAATCAAACTCTACGCCTAGTATAAAAATTTTCAACCCCTACACATCATGGATAAATGTGTCGATTCTCCTATGGGGTTTGAAACAACTATAAGTTCTACTACTAGGGAAATATCTAAGTGCAGACAATCAACCAAGGAACTAGAAATGAAAGAATGCAATGCTCCGGAGTCAAAAAGAGTCTGAGTAGGAAAACCCAAATAGAGACCAAACCTTCTGTAGAGACTTTCCTACTTCGATCCGGTCCACTACTAGAAAGTTCTACATCCAAAGCCTGTATCTGCGCTGTAGGTGCGCCTGTTCTCTGCCCCGTCTTCTGAGGACAAGCTCTACTAAGATGAAAAGTCTGCCTACAGTTGTAACACCTCCCCTTCATCGTGTCCTTCTTACAGTCTTTTGTGTAATGTCCAACTAATCCACAACTATTGCATTTCTCGCCTTCCTTGATCTGCTTTTGAGGGCCTCCTCCTTTCCTCTTATCTTTATCTTTCTTGTTCGATGTATTAACAAGCTCCATCACAAACCACAACAACTCATTAAACTAATTTATATACTCCTTTACTGAAAGACTCCCTTGATTCAGATTAATAAACTTCTCTAATTGCATGCTTTCCTTGGCCTATGGCAAGAACTTTCTCTTAAACCTTTCCCTAAATCCAAACCAACCAATGTCTCTTCCTTCCATTTCTTTGATCTCCCACTAATAAGAAGCTTCTCCTTTCAACTGCCAAGATGCAAGCTGAACTTTCTAGCGGTCCTTCAACCCGCTTTGTATTCCTCAACAATGCTCGTGCCTCCACGAAATCCTCCATGGCAGAAAATGTCTTGCCTCCTAGACTAGCTAAGTCCTTGCATAGCTTAGAAAAATTGGCCGGTGCAGGTGGATTAATGGGATCTCCACCTACTAGTGTTGTATTGGGCGATTGCCCTTGCACTCTAGTGTCGTAGCTTGGAGGTATCTACGAAACCAGCCAGGGACTTGGACTCCTTCTGGAAGATTTGGGGCATCCGCCATTCTATGCAAAGAAAAGATAATTTAGGCTCGACAGAATCGAAAGAAAGTTGAACTGGACTTTGAGGGGATTTATATAAAAACTCCCTTTTATACTTGAAAACTATTTCTATAACAAGAGTTTCTTTTTGAAAAATACTTTTAAAGATAGGTTACTTTCGAAAAATACTTTATTTTTAAAATAAGTTTTAGGAATCCTGTTACCATAGGTTTTGATACCAAGTGAAACACCCCACACTCCTTAGTATACCCAAAAAGGGTACAATAAAAGATATGGTGCGTAATAGGTATGGCTGAAGCATCACAAAGACTAAGACTCACAAGATAAATAAATATAAACAGCGAAAACATTTAAATGGTAACTCATTATTCAAAATAAATCTTCATAAATAAGTTTAAAGAACATCACATGTCTCAAATACCAAATACACATGTCTTATGAAAAATACATCTCCATCTCATAAAATAAGATACAATAGAATAATCATCCCTCTCAAAATACCAGTACATCCAAAGCCAAATGAAACAAAACTGAAAAGAAGCAGAATAAATGAAGAAAAACTCTGCAACTGAATCTCCAAGAAATTTGAATCTACTGTCCTTTCCTCTGTTGTCCTATAGGAGGAAAAGGGGAAATAGAGGAGTGAGTCAGACTATAAGTCAGGTGAGTGAAAGCAACTACTAGTATTTTTAAGCAAGATAACTATAATAGACTTAGCAACAGTTCTAGTATAAAAGGAAATAAAGGAAAGATATAATTGAAATAAAGTACTGTTTAACTATTTTTTTTGATTGTGATTGTTTGCACTTATCTTAGATAGCTAATTTGATTAGGCTAAAATCCTAACCCTATTTTAATTAGGCTAAAATCTGAATTCTACCCGTTGATCGGCCTTCTATCTATGTTGTGCCACTGCGAGCTGGTCCCATCCTATGGGTCCCACAACAAAAGACACATGTTTAGCGCTTGGAACGCAATAGCGATTTATCTACCCTAATCGATGCCACACATTCGGTCACCGCTGGCACACACTAACTGTCGCTCTCTATTTTGACATCTTATCTACCCTAATCAGCATAAGCATGCCTAGCCTCACCTAATCTGTTGTGAGACCATCAACCCTAATATGAAAGGGCCCAGGCCAGCCTTATCTAAGTGTTTTGTGAGACCATCAGTCCTAGTCTCAAAGGGAATGCTGCCGGTACGGTTCCTAACAAACAAAATATAGTTGCGTCCCTTGCCCAAATCCTCAGATTTGAGCTACTATCTATTGGCCCTTATTTACCCTATGTCCTAGCCTTACCTAACTATTATGAGACCATCGGTCTTAGTCTGAAAGGGTCCTGCCCAGCCTCACTTAATCTGTTGTGAGACCATCGGTCCTAGTCTGAAAGGGAATGTTGTTGGTACGGGCCCTGCTTCTATCTTTGCATATTAACTTATCATAAGTTTATAAAATAAGCCTCTTCTGTTATTTTTCTCTATTTGCTTGTTAACTTAATCTAAGTTTTAAAATAAGCCTTTACTGTTCTTTCTGCTTAATTATAACCTATGTTATAATTGCTCTTCTATTCTGTCTTTTTAGTTATAACTACTAGTTATAAACTTGCTTTCAAGTGCCTTAAATTTTCCTATTTCAGTCTATCTTCTTTTCATTACAGTTCTCATTTTACATCTAATTTCTATAAATTTAGCATTTAGTTCTATTTAATCCATATTTGTGAATTATTCACTTTTTAATGTTCTATTCGCGAAAAAAGGAATAAAAAGAAACTAACATTTATAGGCTAAATTCTAATTTAAAATAGATGCAAATAAAATACAAATAACTGTAAATAACTATAAATAACTGAATAAAATAGCTAAATAAAAATAGATGAATAAAATAGGCTGAGTAGAACTTTAAAAATTAACTTAAATAACTTATATAAAAGTTGTCTCAAAATTGCAGAAAAACTACAACTATTGAGAACCATATTATTTTAAATTACTTAAAAATTTAAAATAATTACTAAACACTCACTTGTGGTCCTTAGCTCTAGTCCTTGATCTTCCTTGATCCACTACTAGAGCATAGAATATTTTTATAAAAAATATTTCCTCCTTAGAAATATTTTCTATTTAGGGTCCACCCTTTGGCAATGAACCCAAATAGGAGAAAATCTGAATGAGAAAAATAGCTAGGCCTAGGGTCTTATTTATAGTGTAGTCTAGTGAATCATGGACTATTGGGTTTTAAGATTAAATCTGATGCAACCATGTCATAGGCTCACTGGGAACCGTCGGATGGAAGCAAGAACGCATAGGATTCAAAGAAAATTGGAAAATACGTCATCGTTCAAAGCTGGACGTTTTCATGCCCATATACATAGGCGGGTCGACCTTCATGTCGGCCTATAGGTTGAACTAGGCCTTTAGGGGTCGACTATAGAGTCGACCTGGCTTTGGTCTCGGTCGACCTGATCCATATTTTTTTATTTTTCTTTCTAATTCTTGTTTCCTTCGTAACTTCTTCATACTAACTCGAATTTTGACAAACTATATATGTAAATTGACCAAAAAATTACCACGGACACAAGGGTGCAACTCCCATGGCTCAATTATGATAATTTCACAATCTTATTTTATTATTTAATTAATTCGTTAATTAATTATTATAACTTAAATTTCGGATTGTTACAAGTATACAGTATACTTTCCTTGTTTAAGTATGATTTATAGGCTTAAATCAATTTGAAAGAAATATTTTCAAGAAAAAATTGATGGGGTAGTTGACCTTAAGTAAATGACTCAGATATTAGAATACAAGATGGGACTGGTATGGGGCCGCTCCCTATACTTTAGCTAGTTCCCCCTAGCTAATATAAGTCCAAAATTCCAGTGTGTAAGGCTTTGTCACATGTAAGACTAAAATGATGTTACATGCAAAAAGGAATATACAAAGTAAAGACAGGTTATTGGTGAGCCTGCAAAACCATGAGGATCATTTGACCCTACGAGAAGTAAGTTAGGGACAGACCGTCCAGAAGAGTACCTAACAGATGTTTATTTGTTTATTTTGTCTGGTAGGTCCAATTCAGCCAAAGGTTAGTAGTTAGCCAAACAAAACTATAGTGTTCTGATAGATAGTCCATTGATTACCTGATTTGTATGCATACATGATATTTCTATTATTGCTTTAACCAGTTTGGTTGCAGGATTTTGATTTGCAAAAGATATGTTTCAAAAAAGATATTAGTGAGAGGAACTCCATTTCACTAAGCGATGTGGTCTCACTTAATATTTGTAAACCGAGATGTATAGTATTATTCACATCAGCCTTTAAGTCTGACTCGAAGTTTATGTTTTCCCCTTAAAATTCTTGGGTGCTCAAAATATGATTTGAGTAGGTTGAGAATTGAGGATTACAGATTTTAGTAAGTTGACGAATAAAGCTTTCGAAGACGTGCATGAGGCATGGATAACTATTTAGGAGTTGTTATTTTTATTTCTATTTCCGCTGTGATGTATTAAGATAGTTTTTGTCTATTTAGTACTCTGATCATCCAAAGGTATATGTCGCTCTTAGCGTATTTTGTAATAATTATATTTGATCAAAACCTAGGATACACTTTGGGATTGTGTGATGGAATATGAAACATGTTTGAAAATGTAATTAGTAAAGCATGTTGTTTTTTTGGAATCCGTGATTTTGTGTCATATTCATGTGCTTCTGATATTATGAATACCATTAACATTACCTTATTTTGTCATCGAAAGTTTATACTATAGATGAGTGCAGCATCTGTAGCGCTTAGCTTTGAGCCTCAAGATAAGGGATGTTACAACTTGGTATCAGAGCATAAGTTTATAAAAAACTTTAAACTTAAAATGATTTTGAAAACATAATCCTGAGGAATTAAAGAAAAAGATCGGCGTATGGGATAATACTGTAGTAACGTACTTGTATTTGCTATATATAAGTATACGCTTTATCTCTTCTCTCCCCTATCTATTAGGCTATTCTTCTATATCTTACGAAGACTCAAATGCAGATATGGATGCTAGAAGTGGAAGAGTTAACATTGATGGGGGAAACATCACAGCTAATGGAAATGCCAGACCAAATACAAAAAGGAACCCTGGTCAGGCACAAGCTACAAATGTGGATGCTGGAGTCCCGCAAGTTGGTATGGGAGCAATGTATCGGTTCTTTGTAAACATGATGCAAGCATGAGTTACTGCTGGAGTAGTTGGAGGAAATGCTGGAGGAGGAAATCAAGAAGCTCTGGTGGTGAATAACTATGCTGTTTTGAGTAGAGATTATGCACCACTAGGAGGAAAGCCGTTTACTGGTACTGAAGACGCAATTGAAGTGGAGAATTCGTTACTTCACCGTGAGAGGATTTTTTTTCTTCTGATTTGGGGCTCAATGATGAGCAAAAGAGGAGACCCACTTCTAGATTGCTACAAGGAGCAGCACTGTATTGGTGGAATAGTGTTACTATTGAAGCCAATAGGGAGACTATGACTTTGGTTGAGTTCAAAAGAAGGTTTGAGGAGAGGTTTATGTTAGAGATTGCGAAGTCCACTTTCTTAGAAGTTTGCTGAGTTGGAGCAGGGAGACATTACAGTGCTTGAGTATGCAACAAGGTTTGAGGAGCTAGCAAGATATGGCTACGCTATGGTTGATATTGTTATTAAGAGGAATGAAAAGTTCATACATGGGTTGAAGCCTGATCTTGCTAAGGCCAAATTACCGTATATTAGGGATCCATGTGATTTTGTTGTTGAGATGGCCTTGAGGCATGAAGAGATGCTTGTTTTTCTTGAAGGAAATAAGGCAAAGGGAGCTCAAGGAGGGCAGAGTCAGAAAAGGAAGTTTTTCCACAAGAAAGAAGCTCAGAAGGGTAGAGCTGCTAAGAAGGGAAAGACGGAAGTTGTATGCTATAAATGCGAAAATAAATGGCATTTTGCAAATGAATGTTGCTCGAGAGATGGAAAGAAGGTGTCCGGGAAGAAGAATATTAAATGCTTCAACTGCGATCGAATTGGACATTATAAGAACCGGTGCAAGGAGCCAGCCAATGATGGAAATGGCAAAGTCTTTGCATTGGAGCCATCTACCTCGAGTCCAATGGCAAAGGAAAAGGGAAAAGCTATGTTGGGAGGCATGCTTATGATTTATGGTATGTCAGTTAGCAATTTATTTAATACCGGTACATCGTATTCTTTTATATCTCGTTGCTTGGTAGATAAGCTTAACCTAGAGCCCTCATACCTAGTTACTTCCTTAAGGGTTGCAAATCCAATAGGAGGTTATGCAACTCTTAGGATGAGATGTGACCACCTAGAGTTTGAATTGTTCAGTCATACAATTGTTTGCAGTTTGCATATGTTTGATTTCGTAGGATTCGAAATTATTTTGATATGGATTGGTTAAGTAAATACGATGCTAGGATATTTAGCCATGATAGGAAAACATCGCTTAGACACCCTGACTATAGTGATCGGATTGTATATGCCGTAGAAAACACCTAGTTTTGAGGTTAATGCTTTGCTGGGTGTTATGGAGGTAGAAGACGAGTTGGATCAAGTTTTCGTTGTTAGAGAATTCACAGATGTCTTTGAACCCGTAGTTGGATAGCTACAGAAACGAGCCATTGAGTTTAGGATAGATTTAGTGCTAGGAGCATAATCGATGAGTAGACCGCCAATCAGAATGACACTTACCAAGATGAAGGAGCTAAAGGTGCAATCAGTGGATTTGGAAGGCAAGAATTTTATCTGACCAAGCAATTCGCCTTGGGGAGCAGCCACAGTGTTTGCTAAGAAGCAGGATAGATCGTTAAGGTTGTGTATCGATTATCGTAAGTTGAATGAAAAAACAATAAAGAATGGATATCTGTTTCCTAAAATTGGTGATTTGTTCAACCAGTGGAGTGGAGCCAAAGTATTTTTCCAATTGGATTTAGCAACAGGGTTCCATTAGCTAAGAGTGGCAGAGGATAATATTCCTTTGATGGCGTTTAGAACCAGATATGGATCGTACGAATGGTTAGTAATGTCGTTCGGACTAACTAATGCGCCAACATTCCTTATAGATTTAATAAACCGAGTGTTCCAAGAGCACTTGGACAGGTTCGTGTTAGTTTTTACGGATGATATTTTGGTATACTCTAAAGATGAAAGAGAGTATGAGGTTCATCTTAGATTAGTGCTTGAGACATTGAAGCAGCATCAGCTGAAAGCAAAATTTACAAAGTGTCTTTTCTGGAAGAAGGAAGTGAAGTTTCATAGTCATGGAGTCTCAGAGAAAGGGTTGTCTGTAGATCCGGCTAAGATGAGGTAGTGAATAATTGGAAGAGATCCGAGACAGTGACCGAGCTAAAGAGTTTTCTTGGATTAGCTCAGTATTATCGGAGATTCATAAAGGATTTTTCATGGATAGCGGCACTAATGACCAAGTTAACGCAAAAGGATGTGAAGTTCGTTTGGACCGATAAGTGTGAGCATTCCAGAAATTAAAACACTTATTGACTAATGCACCTATGTTGGTTGTTCTAGAAGGAAATCAGGATTTAGTAGTATATACAAATGCATCTAGAACATGGTTAGGAGCTGTGTTAATGCAAAGAGGTAAAGTGATTTCCCATGCATCTAGATAGATTAGACCGCATGATGTTAGATATTCAATACATGATTTGGAATTAGCTGTGGCAATTTTTACATTAAAGGTGTGGAGATAATACCTTTTGGGAGAGATATTTGAGCTATATACGGATCATAAGTCACTAAAGCATTTATCCTCTCAGATGGAGTTGAATATGAGACAACAAAGGTGGTTAGAGTATTTAGCCGCTTATGACTTTGGTGTTGATTACACACTTGGAAAAGGCAAAAAGGTTGCAGATGCACTTAGCAGAAAACATTAGAATGAAGTGTTGGCAATGAAAGCTAAGTGGAAAGATTTAGAAGCATTGACTACATGCAGAATACACTGGAGATCCGATGCTAGGTCTAGTAAGGAAACGGTTGTGTTGTCATGTTTAGAAGTTCGACCGATGATGATCGAAAAGATTGCTTCTAAGCAGATGGAGGATCCTTTATTAGTTGAATGGATTATAAAGTTATAGGATGGAATAGGGAGCGATGACTTGAAAGGTTTCAGCCTTGATCAGAATGGGTGGTTAAGGAAGAAAGGAAGATTACATTTTCTGAATATGGGAAACAATAGGAATGAAGTTCTAGAGAATGCCATCATTCGAATTTCGCTATTCATCCGGGAGGAACTAAGATGTATCAGGACATGAATGAGAGTTTCTTTAGGAAGGCATGAAGAGGGATGTAGGCATATGGGTAAAGTAGCGTCTGAACTGTCAATAGGTAAAAGGAGAACATCAGAAACAAAGTGGGTTACTTCAGCCTTTAGATGTTCCAGTATGGAAATGGGATTCTCTCTCAATGGATTTTCTAGACCCTTTGCGGAGGTCAAACAGAGAAAATGAAAGTATATGGGTCATAGTGGAAAGGTTGACCAATAGTGCCCATTTCATTCTAGCTAAGTCAAACGGGACGGCACCTGTTTTAGCTAGGTTGTTTATGAAGAATACAGTTAGACTACATGGAATTCCTAGCAGTATAGTAAGTGATAGAGATTCCATATTCACTTGCGAGTTCTGGAAGAGTCAATAGGAGATTTTAGGTACCATGCTCAAGATGAGTACCGCTTACCATCCGCAGACAGATGGGCAAACAAAAAGAGTTAACAAAATCTTAGAAGATTTGTTTAGAGCTTGTGTGCTAGATTTTGGGGGATCATGGGAAGACCATCTACACTTTGTCGAGTTTTCGTATACAAAATTTATCAGGCTAGTATAGGGATGGCACCATTTGAAGCTTTGTATGGAAGGCCATGTAAATCTCCCTTTTGTTGGTTAGAGACAGGGGATATGTTAGTTCTTGGTCCGGATTTGGTTAGAGAAGCTGCAGAAAAGATTGAGTTAATTAGAGCTAGAATGAAAGAAGCTTAGTCTAGGTAGAAGAGTTATGCTGATAAGAGACGGAAATATTTGGAGTTCTCAGTTGGAGATCATGTTTTCGTCAAGGTATCATCGATGAAAGATATAATCCGATTTGGAAAAACTGGAAAATTGCCACCGAGATTCGTTGGACCATTTCCTATTGTAGCAAAGATTGGGAAACTCATATATATGGTAGAGTTACCATACACTTTGGTAAGAGTCCACGATATTTTTCATATTTCTCATCTAAGAAAGTGTATTCGAGATCCGAAGACAACTATAGCACCAACTATGTTAGAGGACTTAGTAGTGGAACCGAATTTGAATATAGTTAGAAAGCCAGTTCGTATAGTCGTGAGAGATGAGAAGAGGCTAAGGAACTAGACAGTCTGATTAGTTAAAGTTCAGTGGACCGACGACGAGAGAGACTGTACTTTGAAAACTGAGAGCAGGATTAGAGATGCTTATCCTAACTTGTTTCATGGTATATTTTACTTTTATGATTGATCTGATGTGTATCTTAACGTAATTTCGAAGACAAAATTCTTAAGAAAGGGAGTCTGTAACGACCCTAATTTTGGTTAACATTATTTAGGACATTTAATCAGTTAAATTAAATAAAAAATGTAAATGGTTAATGAATTGAGATTTATGTTATTAGAGGGTAGCCGCGCCAAGTTAAACAAATGAACTAAGGGGAATTAAGATGGAATACGTAAGGGTAATAGATATGGGCAAAATATGAATAAGTTATATTCATATACCCTAAACCCTTCATGCTACATTCATTTTACACGTTCATAAACAAAACTAAATCTAAGAAGAGGCCGGCCACCATTAGGAGAAAGCAAGAAAAAGATAAGATAAAATCAAGAGGAAGGAAGCTTAATCAATCTAATTCAAGAAGCAAATCTCAAACTCCTTAATCACAAGCTAAAGGTGAATAATAGCTATAGCTAATTTTATTATCTCGGTTTTAGATGAGATCCAAATTTATTTTGCAAATGATTTGTCATGTTTTGATTGTTTAAAAGGATGTATATGCCTGTTGATGATTCATGCTATTTCATATAGATTTTATATTAAGGTTTAATTTGAAAAGCCTATTATATGATATTCAAATGCCTTGAGATTTTTACATAAGGCCAGAAAAATTATTTTAGGGTTGGGTTTCAAGTTTCATAATTTTTTGAATTAATATGGTTTATTATGAATTTTCTAGTGAAGAAAATGGTTAAATGGATTTAAAATTTATTACAGTTATTATATGTTAGCCGTCGGTTGGAAATTTATATATGTTAGAAAACATATTAAAAGTGATTTATGGGAATTTTTGTAGAATTTTTCAAAGTATTTTAATAAGTATATAAAATTATTTAAGGTATGAGACTTAAATGTTTTATATGTTTATAAAAGGAAAATGGGCAATTTGTAAATATTTAAAATTGTTTATCTCTGAAATTTGGCAGTACTTTTAGAAATTATTTTGGAAAAAAATGGAAACCAATTATATGATGACAAATAAGCAGGCTGGTTGAAAAGGAATTATTTTATAAAGTTAAAAATCAGTTTTACAAGGCTTTTACTGTTTCGCCACTTTCAACAGCACCTTTCAACCTCATATGGCCGCCTCCATCTAGGTCGAAACCAATACACATGGTATCAAAGACTTGGTACATAATGGATTTGGGATAGGCGAAAGGTATAGAGTCGAAATGTGCTGTCAAAGGGTTCGAGACCTTGTTTTGCTTTCGAAAGGAAATGCAGCTTGTTTTGCTTTCGAAAACAATGCTTTCGAATGAGATAGTTTTCGACTTGGTCAAGTTTTTAAAAGAAAAGAGCTTTCGAAAGAGGTTGCAGCCTTCTTTTTAAGCAATGCCTTCGAAAGTGTTCTTTCGCTTTAAACCCTGAATCGCTTCTCCAATGCTTTCGAAGGAATTTGTTTCGACACCATCCACTTCTTTTACTTAGAAAATTGCTTTCAAAAGAGTTGCTTTCGACTTAGTTCTTTTAGGACCCTTTTGGGATTCTGAAAGTTAAACCCAAAGGTTTCGAAAGGAATGGTTTTAAATGGTTTTGAAACTATGTTCCATGTACTTTTATTTGAACCCAATGTTTTCGAAAAGTTTGATTTATGTAAAGGAGTTAATGCTTTCGAAAGTTATATGATAAAGTTTTCAAAGGGGCGGTTCCCTAATGTTTTCAAAGGGTTTACGTTTGTGTTTAAATAGAGGGTTTCCAATGTTTTCGAAAGGCATGTTTAAAGTGTTTTGGAAAGAGGATGTCTAAGGTTTTATAAAGCTTTCAAAAGGATACTTTCTATGTTTTCGAAAGGTCAATTGTAAATGGTTTTAAAAGGTATGTTTTGGCCTTTTGGCCTAAGGTTATATAGTAAAGTAGTTTACTTGTATTGAAAGGTGTACTTTCGATGGTTTCGGAAGGGGTACTTTCAATGGTTTCGAAAGAGATTGTTTAAAGGTTTTAGACAAAGGTTTCGAATGTTTTCATCAACAATTTTTTGTGTAAAATATAGATGACATGGCAAAGTTATTTGAGTAAAGCATAGAGTATACTTTCCTTGTTTGAGTATGATTTATAGGGTTAGATCAATTTAAAAGAAATTTTATCAAGAAAAATTTGATGGGATAGTTGATCCTAAGTAAATGACTCGAATATTAGAATACCAGATAGGACTGGTATAGGGTCACACCCTATACTTTAGCTAGTAGCCCCTAGCTAATATAAGTCCAAAATTCCAGTGTGTAGGGCTTTGTCACAAGTAAGACTAAAATGATGTTACACACAAAAAGGAATACAGAGTAAAGATAGGTTATTGGTGAGCCCGCAAAACCATTAGGATCATTTGGTCTTGGGAGAAGTAAGTTAGGGACATACCACCTAGAAGAGTATCTAACAGAAGTTAGATTATTTGTTTATTTTGTCTGGTAGGCCCGAGTCAGCCAAAGGTTAGCAGTTAGCTAAACAAAACTATAGTGTTCGGACATATAGTCCATTGATAACCTAATTTGTTTGCTTACATGATATTGCTATTATTACTTTAACTAGTTAGATTGCGGGATTTTGATTTGCAAAAGATATGTTGTAAAAAGGGATATTAGTGAGGGGAAACCCATTCGGATAAGGCGTAGTCTCATTTAATATCAGTAAACTGAGATGTATAGTACTATTCACACTATGCTTTATGTCCGACTTGAAGTTTATGTTTTCTCTTTAAACTCTTGGGTGCTTAAAATATGATTTGAGTAGGTTGAGAGTTTAGGATTTGCAAGTTTTAGTGGGTGGACGAATAAAGCTTTCGAACAAGTACAGGAGGCATGGATAGCTATTTAGGAGTTGTTTTTTTATTTCTATTTCCATTTGATGTATTAAGACAGTTTTTGTCTATTTAGTATTCTAATCATCCAAGGGGCATCTTCATATGTCGCACTTGGTGTATTTTGTAATAATTATATTTGATCAAAACCTTGGATACGTTATGGGATTGCGTAATGGAATATGAAACATGTTTTGAAATGTAATCAGTAAAGCATGTTGTTTTTTATTGGAATCTGTGATTTTGTTTCATATTCATGTGCTTCTGATATTATAGATACCATTAACATTACCATATTTTGTCACCGGAAGTTAATACTATAGATGACTGGAGCATCTATAGTGCTTAGCTTTGGACCTCAAGATAGGGGATGTCACATCATCCCAAGGAAACTCTACATGAAAAAAGATTTGGATTCGTATCGAAATCAGTTTTCGATTACATAAATAACTACTTTCAAAGTATCTACCAATGAACTCTGAAGGAGGTCTGAGGTGGTGCAGGTAGGCTTGATATAACGACCTGTACTCTACGTATCGAAGGATGAATACTAATATTATTTTCATATGAGATTGTACGATTCTATGATTTCAAGAAATGACTACTAGAGCCATTTCACATCAGTAGAATTTTTATTCGACCATTTTGACCCTAAAAATCTTTTATGGTCCATAACTTTTGATAAGAGCATATTGGGTCTGAAACCACTTCCATTGGATTGGGATGATGGATTCACTTTTTATAGATTGGTCCTAATAGAAAAGCGGACTTATCATTAAAGAGTAATGGTTGTTTGGAATTTTACTTGACATTAAATAGCTTAATGGGTAATTATGGATTAATGGTTAGGCCCAAAGCCCATTTTGGGGTTAGCAAGAGGTTACGGCTGATGGGACTTCTCTCCATCATTTCACACTTCCTAAAAATAGAGAGAGAAACCTTCATTAGCCATCTTCTTAGCCAAAAATTTAACCTAATCCCTACTTTAATTAGCCAAAACGTGCCATTAGACGAAGATTATCGAGATTAACACCTTTGATTGAAGATTTGTTGTTGGAGATCATCTTAGAGCTGCTGTTTACCTCGGATTCATGCACCTTTAGTCTTGGATTGAATTACTTTGGATTTAGGTGAGTGGTTTAAGCCCCTACTCATTAATTAGCCATTATCAGATGTTTAATGGTGTTTTTAAACAATTTTAAACTCTAAAATATGATCTAAACCCTTTTTAACCACATAGGTAATTTCAAAAAATTTGGAAATTTTTGTAAATTCATGTTCTTTTGGATCTCCCTTGTTCTTATGGATAATACCCTTAGACTTAGGATTCATATTGATGTATGCTTATTAGTATAGATTGTATGTAATGATTGCCTGAATCTATAACGTTTGTTTGGTCGAAAACACCGATCGAATGGCGAATTAGTTACAGAAATACTTTAAGAATTGAAAGCTACCGATTGGTAGGAGTCCAAATTCCATGCGACCCATATGGGGCGACAATGAAGGCCTCGTAAGGCTACCTTCCAAGTTTCAAGTCGTTTGAAGTTTGTATGCTTGAGATATTAATGGTGAATTTAAGGTTATGGATCAGTGAAGGGATATTTGGAGGCATGCTTTAAGCCAATAGATGGATCGCTTTGGGTTTTTATGGGTGCTTGCTTTGGGCTGCTTGTGCAAGTATATGGGTCGCATGAGAAGATGGGTGAGAACTCCAAGGCATGGATTAAGAGTGTCCATGGATCGGTGACTATCCATGGGTTTACTTCGTTTGTGCTAAAGTTTGGCCAAAGGAGCAAAGTAAAAGAGATTTTGTCTAAGATGGATTGGTACGGATCCATGGATACCGATCGGTATAGACATTTGTTCGATGAAGAATAGCCAAGGGGTGGAGCATGACCTAGTTGAGTGAAGTGTGGGGTTGGGGTAGGCATGGATCAATGGTGATGGTTCAAGGTAGAGGAAAAGTGATGCTTCGAGTTATTTGGCTAGTTGCTTCGAGTCTTCACATGCTTGCTTTGAGACATGATGAGGTTTGGCTCAAGTTTTGGGTGCATGATCACTCAAACTCATGAAAAGCCAAATACTTAGCCAAATATGGCTATGTATAAGGTTTAATACCAAACCATAGAGTTCGTTGGTGATTTTCGATGACAACAACCAATGATTCGATGATAATTATTCCATGATAGGAGGCTTTGATGAAGGATAGTTGTACTTTGAGATGAAGAGTTGAGGACTATGTATTGGGCTGATGGAACTGTTGGAAGAGGCCATGAGACATATGACAGTATTTTGCAATTGATGATCACTGTAGAGAATCATCCCTACCATCGTGCCTTCATAATGGAAGTCGTAAGGTTAGCTCTAGAATGAGCTATGCTTTAGATGACATATGCAAAGGGATCGTTGATACTTGAGGGTTCGGAGAGTACTCATAAAGCAAAGGTAAGTTGAGGTTCTTATTCGGACAATGATGGGTCCTAATCTCCATGACGGATGGTCTGATCTTCATCACAAACGATCTCTACCCTGAAACTGCCATGATGGACGATCTAGTTCCTGGCCAAATGAGTGGCATGGATTCGAGTACTGAAGAATCGGGACATCGAGTGCTCTTTGATCATGACGTGCAGCACCCCTGGAGTTTTACAGAAATTTAATAAGAAAATTAAATTTAAATAAAACAAGGACTAAAAAGATTTTTTTATAGACGTTCGAATTTGACTACGAAACTATCAATATTGTGTTTGTAGCGATTTCCTGGACGCTTTTCATACATAAGACTTCGATATCGAAGTTAGTACGGAGAAGTTACGGGCGTTGGAAGAATTGAAAATAGAACATAAAATAAAAAATCACAAATTAACGAAGGGACCGTTCGACCCAAGAGGGTCGGCGGTCGATCGATAGTCATTGACTTATGGGGGTTAGTGGTCGACCGTAGCCTAAGTAAAGTCAAGGTTAATTAGCTACATCATGACGTGTTTGATCGGTCATGATTAAGTACTTTGTAACTAAGCTCAGATATGCGTGTGTGATGACTCTGAAGATTCTCTAGGCTAGATCTAAGATCCTAAACAGATTGCTAATCTCTACACATTCAAGCCTAATCTAACCTAAATCTCACATAACAGTTCACCGTAATGAAACTCTACCCAACTCTAGTCTCTCCTCTAAACCTAAAATTCTTCAAAAATCAAAAGAAAATCAACCTAGAAGAACACAAGCAACTGAATCTAAACAAAGCAAGCAGACAGAGGGGCGATTCTCAAGCAAGGCAAATAGGAAGAGCTTAGGCTTGAGATGAGTTGGAACAATTCTAACTAGGTGATTATTTACAGTTAAGAAATTGACCTGTTCTCTGTGAACTTCGATGATGTTAGAAATACTAAATTTAAACTTGTAATCTAGGATAGGAATTAGAATCACTATAAACCGTTAAACCTATTATTTTGTTATTAACATGTAAAACACTAAAATCAGTAAACCCTAAATCTGTAAAACCTAGATTTAACAAATTGGGATTGAAATTAAAAACATGGACTGGTCAACTTAGTCATCAGGGTTCAGTGTAAATGACTAATGACACAAATTAAATTAAAATAATTGGACATCAAAAATCAAAAGAACCATTAATTTTTTCCTATGACCAGTCGACCTCTGATCCCCAGCGGTCGACTAGTAGCGGTCAATTAGTTAGGATTAGCGATCGACTACTAGACATGTAAATTACAGAATCTATACCTCGGCCTATGGCCTAAATTTAATAATAAAAGATAAAATAAACGACGATTGTTTATGGGCCTAATTAAAGCCAATATATGCATGTTAGAAGCAGCAATGAAATTAGTTTCCTATCTGAGGATGCTAGGTCATTACGGTGTTGGGTAAATATTCTTTACCCTATTTAGGATTGAGTAATCGATTGTGGGCGATGTATTTTCGCAAATGAAACTCATAGAAGGTTCCATGATGGATGCACAACACTGACGAGGATGCCTATGGAGTGGACCCGACATAATGGGAGTCCTAGTATGCACGATTTGTAATGTGACATGATACAGTTGCGATAGAGTATCCCAGCATGTGCAATAAAAGGCCAATACTAAAACCGATAGGTGGAAGCGGGTGCACGTGATGAGATACGCAGACAAGTTTAAATTTTAGGTTCTTCCTCTTCAAGCAAAGTGAGAAATGGGTAGACGTAGTTAGGGGAAAATCGGTTCCCCATGGTAGCCTAGTGGCAGTGTTTCCATAGTTAGTAGCCAAGAGGTAGATGTTTACATATTGAGTAGCTCTTGGAACGATAGCTGACCGTTAGATGTGAGGTTCGATCCTTGTAGTAACGTACACAAATTTTAGTGCAGGTATATATTAGACCAAAACCTTTAGGTAATAGACCCAAAAAATTCACGGACACTTGTATCACACCCTAGGTCATCTAGATTAGTATTAAAGTTAACTACACATAATCATCACGTATTAAACCTGTACTCATTCACCAAACTTTTGTCTGTCCCACCCTCTTTCTTTCCATTTTCCCCACCACAGGATGAGATGTTAGAAGTTGATTGTGCATAGTCCATAGAGAAAGGAGCTACACATTGGAGTTCTCATATTATTTATTGCTCACCATGGAGTTATTTATTGTATTAAAAGCCTATAAAACTCATGTTATATTTTGGAAAACAATGTATATTTAAATTAAATATTTGGAGACTATTTTTCTGAAATGTCTATTTTTCCGTACTTATATTTTAATTCCTTCTACTGTGAGATCTGAAAGTGTAGAATGTTTTAAAATTTACTCTTATAATTATGCTTTATAATAATTTAAAAACCCAACAGCTCGTATTTACTAGTATGACGCAAGTTCGAAAGTCATCCTAGGCTTTGGACTGGTGTGTTGGGTGGTGCAGGTTGTTACATTTGGTATCAAAGCCAAGTTTAAGATTCTCTAGGATTTAAGTGCGTATTGAGAGAATGTACTTAAAAATTATTGAAAAGGTTTTCCTTAAAAGGTTTTTCAAAATAGACTTTGGGATTTTGTCAAGATTGTGCAAGGGATAGTTAATTCAAGGATTTGGGTCTGAGTCAAGAAAACGATATTGTTATTTTCATGCAATGAGAGTGCAAAGGCGGTTTTCATAAAAAACTTGATTAGGAAATTTTTGGTAAGATATGGTGGAAGGGATAAGAAAATTCTCTCCGGTCATCCCTTGGATTTGAAGAAGACTATTTACTTAAGGAAATTCATGGAAAACTAACTTAGAATACATGGTTGTATGCATATCAATCACACGTGAACAAAGTACCACTTATGTGATTATCACCAATTCTAGAGTGATTCTAAGTTATGACTTCAATAAATTTCAAACTTTTATTATTAAGGTTGAATGGGAGGATAGACTAAACTTCCACTTATAGAACTTAGGATGGATCCTTATAGACTCTAAACGTGATACCTAGATATCATGATTTTTAAAGAACTAAAGAAACCATTCAAAGTAAAATGAGACGATTTAAAGTTGAATCGAATTGGAAAAGAAGTTTTGCTACTTTCAACAATTTAAGAAATCACCAAGTTTGGATACCCATGGGTAAAGTGGAAAAATAGCAAAGAGCTATGTAGAAAGTGCCATAGAAGGAGCACTGTCCACATTTGAGTTGTCCCACTTGGTATCTAGAAGTTAAGATGATTAGGTATAACACTGATGAGTTAAGGCAGTATGTTGTGCATTGAGGATTTTATAGAGCTACAGTTTCATGGGAGCATATTTATGCTGAAGTATTTAGCTTGGTGCATATCGACACCATTTGAGTTAGTAGCAAGGATTATAGAGAATTACCTATGCATATACATTCGGATCAAAGTTTTATGCTAGTGGTAAAACATGAAAGTGCAATTGTAAAATATGGATAGATTTGTTTCATAAAAAGAACAAGGACTACAGAACATAGGCAGAAAAGCAAGTGCTTAAAAGAGACATATAGGGTAGTCTGTGGAGCCGAGTCCACTATATTTTGAGGAGTTGAGTCCTCTACAGGCTGTGGAGAAGAGTCCACAATTAGGAAGCTTACCGGTAGAAAATCCCTAAGGGACGATAGATTACGGCTAAATGATTAGGAAGCCATCGTTAGGTACTCACGAAAGTGTCTATGCAATGTAGTTAGCAGGTCAAGCTGTGTCAGTTAGGGAAAGTTAAAAGGGATAGGCAAGTCTCTTGTTCGCCATGCACCTACCATATTTTTGGGCATGGGACAAATCAACTCTATATTGAAATAATTAAACTGGTTTGTGTCTAGTAGAGAGATGATCCAGTTGAGAGCACATGAGAGCTTGAGGAGAAAGTCCGAGCTGCCCATCCTGAACTCTTTTCTTGTATGTTTCCATTTCTAGCTTAGGTAGAGACCACTGGATGGTATACATGGTTGCAAACGTGCCGTTAGGACAAGTTATTGATGATGGATGCTAGTGGACGTATTATTTGGATTATTTCTTTTACAAAATTAGGACAGTATATCCTTTAGGTAGTATAATACATTCACGTAACTTACTTATTGTTTATCTTGAATAATATGATGCATATGGATGCTTGATTGCTGTTTTCTTATTGTGCATTATGTATACGGATGCTGCATATGAATTAAATGGTTGCATATACATGTAGAATTGCAAGTATATTTACTTAGGATGTTGCATACATCTTAGATGCATGGCACTAGCACTTTCATGACAAGAGGTCGACCGCCTCAGTCGACCGCCTACTTTTGCATTAGTATAGGTCCACATGCATTTCATGTTGCAGATATGCATACATATTGCATTAGAAATTTTCTAAGGACAATTTTTACCCGTGGATGATTGATGAGTAGATGGTTGTAAACGTTGGTTGTATATGTAAGCTACATTTTTTGTCATTTGAGATTTTGGGGACAAAATCCTTCTTAAGAGGGAGAACGTAGCACCCCAAGAACTTAATGGAAATTAATAAGAAAAATAAATTTAAACAAAACAACGACTAAAAAGAAAATTTTCACAGACACCGGAATTTTGTTACAAAAATTTCACCATTGTGTTCATAGCAATTTTTAGACAATTTTCACATATAACACTTCGGAATTGGAGTTAGTACAAAAAATTTACAAGCATTGAAAGAATTGAAAATAGAACAAAAAATCTCAAGTTAACAAAGGGACTGGTCGACCCAAAAGGGTCGAAGTTCAACTGGTAGCTGTCAATCCATGGGGATTAGTGCTCAACCATTGCCTATGTTAAATCCAAGGCAATTAGCTGCATTGTGACATGTTTGAATGGTCATGATTAATTGCATTGTGGCCAAGATGATATATGTATGTGTGGTGACTCTGAATATTCTCTAGGCTAGATCCAACGTCCTAAACATATTGCTAATCCTTATAAATTCAAGCCTGATCTAATCTAAATCTCACATAACAGTTCATAGTAATGAAACTCTGCCTAATTCTAGTCTTTCCTCTAAACCAAAAATCCTTCAACAATAAAAAATAATCAAACTAGAAGAACACAAGCAATTGAATCTAGATGGAGTAATCAGAGCTAGCAACACAAATAGGAAGAGATTAGGCTTGAGATGAGTGGGAATAATTTTAATTGTGTGATTATTTATGGTTAAAATAGTAATCTATTCTCAACAATCTAGAATGATGTTAGAAACCCTAAATTTAAATTTGTGATCTAGGGTAGGAATTAGAATCGTTGTAAATTGTTAAACCTATCCTCTTATTATTATAAAACACTAAAAATCATGAAACCCAAAATGTGTAAACCCTAGATTTAAAAATTGGTATTAGAATTCAAAACACGGACTGGTTAACTTAGCAGTATGAGTTTAGTGTAAATGATCAATTACATGTAATAAATAACAATCATCAATCGACATTAAAAATCAAAATAACCCTTAATTTTTGCCTACAAACGGTCAACCCCTGGTCCCTAGCGGTCAATGGGTAGTAGTCGATCGGTTAGGATTAGCGATCGACTAGTATATGTGTAAATTGTAGAATCTGAACCTCGACCTAAGGCCCAAATTTATTGATAAAAATTAACATAAACGACGATTGTTTGTGGGCTAATTTAAAGGCAGTTGGTTGTATGTTAGAAGTAGTAGGGAAGCTAGTTCCCTATGAGAGGGCACTAGGTCATTGCGGCGTTAGGTAAATGTTCTTTACCGAATTTAGGATCGGGTAATCGATTGGTGGCGATGTATTTTCGCAAACGACACTCATAGGAGTTCCACAATGGATGCATAGCATCGACGAGGTTTCCTGATGGAGTGGACCCAACATAACGAGAGTCCTAGTATGCATGATTTCTAATGCGACTTGATACAATTTCAAAAGAGGATCCCGACATATGCAATAAGAGGCCAACACTATGATCGAGAGGTGGAAGCAGGTGCAGACAATGAGACACACCAACGACTCGGCATTTCAGGTTCTTCCTCTCTAGGCGTAGTGAGAAATGGGTAGACGTAGTTAGGGGAAAATCGGTTCCCCATGGTAGCCTCATGGCAGTGTTACCATAGTTATTAGCCAAGAGGGCGGTATTTGCATATTGAGTAGCTCTATGAGCGGTGGACGATCGTTAGATGTGAGGTTCGATTCTCAATCGATCCTTATAGTAGACTAAACAAATTTTAGTGTAAGTATTGGACTAGAACCCTTAGGTAATGGACTTTAGGAATTGATGGACACTTGTATCACACCCTATATCTTCTAGAGTAGTATTAAAGTTAACTGCACATGATTATCATATATTAAACTTATATTCATTCACCAAACATTTATCTAACCCACCCCCTTCTTTCCATTATCCTCACTATAGGATGACAGGTCAGCTGTAACGACCTGCAATTTTTAACGTTTCGAATGGGAATATTTAGTTTATTCAAGTATTCAAATTCGATTCAAGTTTAATAAATAATAACAAAATCAATTATTAATAAAATGACTTTATTTTTATTGACTATTTTGAAATGAATTTATATTATTTTTCCATAATTTTTAATTTGGAAAATATTTAAATTATCGTTTGATGTATTTTTGACAAACATTGGTATTTTTGAAACTTCGTAGAATAAGATAACTAGTGTATTTTATTATTGTCTTGTTATCATGTCATGTTGTTGTGCGTGGTCATATTTTTATTTCTGTCGTTCGCGGTTCGTCGAGAACGAAATGCTATGTAACAAAGCGCTAAAAATCGTAAATAAATAAAACCCAACACTTCACTATTTCTTCACCTTTCCTTTCCTTCTTTTCTTTTATTTGTCTTTACTGTAAGTAAAGAAAATTTTTCCCCCTTTTAAAAAATCAAAATCAAAAGACTAGGGTTAACAAAAATTACAAAATTTGATCCATTGAGTTTGTTTTGGCATAGGCTTCAAATCCATATTCTCGTTGATGGTTGCGGTTGTTATCCGGCCTTTTGGCCTGGCTATATTCAGACCGACTGGACAAGTTAGACTAGACAATTATCGAGGAAAACAGCCTAAAGAGATTATTATTAGGCTCAGAGATCAAGTGCAGGCAATGATATAAAGCGATGATCAACGGAGGCTAAGAGAGACTCTTCGGAATATTCTAAGTATGGAATAATGCCTCCCCTAGGCGAGGGATCGATGCCTATCTCCTTCCCTAGGGGATCGATACATATCCTAAACTTTTCTCCAAACTTGGTAAGATCATTATGGAGTGACAAGGAAGGCTCCATGCGGCTACCTTTCAAGCTTCAAGTCATTCGGAATTCGCATGCTCAAGTTATGGGCAAATTACTTCACGATATAAAAGGGATCATTCATATTCAGCTTTGACTACATATTGCAACAAAGATTGATCAATAACTCGAGTTCTACTAATCCAATTGGCATGAAACTTGGAGGCCAAGCATAATACAACATGGAGAAGCTCCCTTAGGGAACGCATGGCATTTGAAAGAGAGTGGAGGGATCGACAGAAATCAGATTTCAATCAACACTACTTTACGGAAAATGCTATATCTCACAAATCGTACGTCAGAATTTCACGAAGTTTGGGGAGAAAATAGCTAACATTATGGGGCATCCCTCTAGGGATTGCAGCCTACTTGGGTGCATTAATAGGGATCGATACCGATCCCTATTGTGGGCCTGATGGGCCTGTAAATTTTTGAGTAGCCTCGTCTTGGTCTCCCGAACCTTCTATCAAAATTTCAGTCTGATTAGTGCTTGTCTTCCCCTATCAAAGGCATGGCGTCAAAAAAGGGATCATGCTTTCTCTACCAAGGCTCTACTATTTTTATTCTTCACTTTTGTACTAATGGATCCTAGCTGATCCAAACACTCTTGTAATCCTAACCAAGTAGAAGATCAATAAAAATATGAAGTGGACATAGACCAAGATTGCCGAACCACTATAAAAATCTATGTGTTTATTTATGATTTTTTATCCGTTTTAGATTCATTCTTCACTTAATTTCTACTAGGTTATATTAGGTGTTGATGCCCATTTTTGGCATCAATAACGGTGGTGTTTAGAGGAAGGCGACTTTCTTGGGCTACAGGTTTGGTCATGTGGAGGAGTTGGAGGTGGAATTAGGTGGATCTTAGATTGGCGTTGATTTTATGGAACAAAGTGGCAGCAATTAAGGGTAGTTCGGGAGGTATGGCACACGAGGTGGATCGTGACCATGGATAAAGTCGCACTTGAGCTCTAAGTCGCGTTTGGCTTTAGGCGATTGAGTTGCATGTTTTTAGGATGGTGGCGGAGAGCACGAAAAAGGGGATTCTTAGCAACTTTAAGAGTCAATTTTATGGAGAGATGAGAAAGATTAGAGGAGAGAGTGATGGTCAGTGTTGGGTTTGGATATGCATAGGCTTGCACTATGCACGAAATGGAATTGGGAAGAAAAGGGAAGATTTATAAATAAAAAGGAGAAAGGAGTTTTATAAATAAAAAGGAGATTTATAAAAGGAGTTTTATAAATAGAAAAGAGATTTATAAATAAATTTTGTAGATACAAAAGAGATTTATAAAAAGGAGTTCTATAAAAAGAAAGAGATTTTATTTCCATAAATATCATTTTAGATTATGGTGGTATGGAATGTATTATTTCATACTTAACACCAAATTCCAAAGTAGGGAAACTCGTCCGTATCCTAAGAATCAAGGATGTAAGTCGAGGTATGCCAAACCCGTGCCGCGGCGCAGTTCCCCCACATTCTGGATTTAGAATTCAACTTAAAGATAGTGCATTCTATCCGTTTCCCTTATGTTTTGTGACTGATCGGGACATAGAGGATCAAGCAGTAGCTTTTGAATTGAAACCAAGGAACGAACAAGCAACCGCTACTCAAACGATACTTCCAAAGGTTAGAGAACATATGTGATGCAAACTCGAGAAAAACCAAGATTTTCTCTAAGCAAACTCCAAGATGAATCCAAGCACCTTTCTTCACTGACCCAACACATCGAATTCCATGGCTCCAAGCACACCAATTGTCGACTCCAAGCAAATAGTAGATTCTCTTAGGTCTAACTCCAAGTAACTTACCATTGATCCGTCAATACCGATCCATTTTGCTTTTCTCATATATCGGGCATGCATACATCATTCATAAGTATAACAAGTAGCTGTAACGTAAAAACGAACCGTATTGATGATGACTAAAGCATCTCCCCCAGTCGAAGCCTATTCATTAAAGTCGTTCAGTGTGCAGCATATCCGAGGAGATTCAATGTACCAACCATATCGGTTTACTCGAGGAAAACCGACCCTGGACTACATCTCATGATATTCGAGTGGCATATGACTTCCGCTAGAGCGATATGTTCCATCAAATGCCGACGTTTTACTTTATTCCTCGAAGATGTATCAATCATGAGGTTTATGCGATTATCGCCAAAATCCATCTCGTCGTTCAATCAACCGGATCAGAAGTTTGTCGAGCAGTTCAAAATGCATGTGACTTACACCAGGTACGTGATGTCATTATCCAATTCATTCCAAATGCTAGGTGAGCCACTCAAAGACTTTTTATAGGGATTCAATGCCATCGTCATCGTCACTAAAGCAAGCAATCCTAGCAAGGATATCTTACTGATGGAGTTGATGAGGGGAATTGACCCCCAAACAGATTTTGATAGCTGGTTAGCTAGAGGACCTCCTACGACCTTGGATCGATTCTGTTACAAAGTGAATCAAAACCTAAGAAAGGAGGAGGTAGAGCAGACCAGGAGAAAGAATAATACAGGCCCGTCGGCTAAGGACTTAGATTCCAGAAGACGACCCAGAATCTCAAAATTCGACTCATATACTCCGTTGAACGATTCAATCGATAACATCTACTTGGAGACTCATGACTCGGAGAAGTACTAAAAACCAGCCTCGAGAGAGTCCAACAAAGCCCATAAAAAATCCGAGGAATGTTGTATATTCCAAGATGCACACGGTTCTAACATTGGCGATTGCAAACACCTTCGAGATGTGATCGAAAAGCCGATTCAAAAAGGAAAGTTTCAACAATATGCACATGCCCCATGGAATAGTGGGCAGGGAACATCCTACCCTTATCAATAAAGAACTTGGATTATCAATTAGATCGCTAACGGTCAACTTCTAGCTAAGGAGGGCTTGGACATAGTGGAATAGCAAGCATACGACATTGCTTCACTTATCAATGAGATTTATTCCAACCTTCTTTGAATTATTTCAATTTCAATTGTGTTGTAAACTACTGCTAACTTGAACTAAACTACTTCCTAACGATGCAAGTGACCAAGCACTTAGAGTTGGGCACCAACCAATCTCTACGGACCATGATCGGGCCTTTGGAGTTTCATCGTGATAAGTATGGTTCAGCCGCTCATTAGCTACTATATGTCCTTGCTTTAAGGCCAAGGACTCAAAATGGAAAAACTCGACAAGTTTAGGATCCAGCAAAAAGTGGACATGAATGATCGTCCACTCTTCAACTTTTGTTCCTGACTTGGAGATCAAAGAAAGACTTGGAGTGGATGTAACCCAACCATCCACTTCCCAGATCATGCTTAAAGTTCGCCAAAATACTTATGCCTCTCCCGAAGCTCAGAATGACAGAGGTCCGACTAAAGTGGACGCAATTCGACTATCCACACATTATCTTCTGCCCGAAACAAAGGAGGTGGTTCGAAAGCTCGACTTAAAGTAGGCATGACCGACTGCCTACTCATCAACCACCACCCATAACATATGGAAACGACTACAGCTTGAGGTGGATGTGACCTAACCGTCCAACCCAAGCATGGATGTGATCCGACAATCCATCGCCTGCTCCTTTCCTTCTCTTGACAAGAGGAGCTACAACCACCAAGCAGATATGAATCGATCGCCTCACTTGCCAAGTTCTATCCCTAATGCTAAGGGCAGAATTCCATTCCATGAATGAACGTGATTCAACCATTCATTCGATAACTCTTATCTTGACTTGGCAGATGGAGTATAAACGTAAGTTGGGCAGAGACTAACTGCTCGCAAAATAACTCTAAGTCCCTAAAGTGTGGACTGGAGTATAAACATAAATCGAACGGGAACCGATTGCCTACAAAATAACTCTCAGTTCCCAGAGTGTGGACTAGAGTATAAACATGAATGAATAGACAAGTGGATTTCGATTGTTCTCTATTCCGTAAAATAACTCTAAGTCCCCAAAGTGTAGACTAGAGTATAAACATGAACGAATAGATGAGTGGATTTCGACCGTTCTATATTCCACAAAATAACTCTAAGTCCCCAGAATGTGGACTGGAGTATAAACATAAATAAATAGATGAGTGGCCTTTGACCGTTCTCTATTCTGCAAAATAACTCTATCTCCCTAGAATGCGGACTGGAGTATAAACATGAATGAATAGATGAGTGGATTTCGACCATTCTCTATTTTGCAAAATAAATCTAAGTCCCCAGAGTGTGGACTAGAGTATAAACCTGAATGAATATATGAGTGGAATTCAACTATTCTCCATTCTACAAAATAATTCTAAGTCCCCAGAGTGTGGACTAGGGTATAAACAAGAATGTATAGAAGAGTGGATTTTGACCATTCTCTAATCCATAAACTCCGGCCTAAAATCGACATAAGGAGTATAAACTCGCTAAGGATGGAATTCGACCGTCTGACTTATGGCCTCGCTAAATCGATGCGGGGGCAGAAGCATAGTTATTCAAAGGACCGCTGAATCTGATAGCGTGCACTAAGGCTTAAGCCCGGTGTTTGATACGACTCGAGACCATGGCCACATGGAGGCCTTAGGATGGAGATGGTGAGTTGTTAACATAATACACAAGCAACGAATTACAAGTACATTGAATGGAAAGTAATCATTCAACTACTTAAATAACAATCCATAACAAACATAAATAGATGTGACCCGATTGTCCTTCAAAAAACTTCGATCATCGGGGTGCGGATAAGAGAATAAACCCCGAATGAGTGTGACTTGATCATTAATTCTCCAGCACCCTCCTTTGATCCGTCAGGAGGAGTACAAAACCAGATGAGCATGACCCGACTGCACTTATGCTAACTCTACCCCTAGATCTGATGGAATAATATGAATCAAAATGGATGCAACAGATCGTCCAGCTCTGAATGAATGCAACAATTCAATCGTTGACTCTTACCATGATCCGACTAGAAGAGAAATATGAAATGGACGTGACTCGACCATCTACACACTGATCCTAGCCCTGGGTCCGGCAGGGAGAGCATCAATCACTGATTGGGTGTGACTTAACTATTTATTCATCAGGTCCTCATCCAGAGCATGGTGACATTTGCGTCGAAAGTGGACGTGATTGACCGTCCAGTACCCAACTCATGCTCGAAATTTGATGAAGCATCAAAATATTCCCCTTGGAAGGAGAGACAAGAATACAATCTAGGATATATGAGACTCGACCTTCCATCAACTAACCTGATCCCTTGATTCAACGGGAAAGAGTATAAAACTAAAGTGGACATGGCCTACCTTCCTACTTACCGATGTATGACCTAGACTTTAGGGCACGAGCAAGAAACAAGATGAATGTAAATCGACCATTCATCGATCAACTCTAAGTCATTAAAGCTTAGTGGGAGTATAAACATGACTAGGACGGGACCCGACCATCCACGAATTACATTTATCAACCTAAGACCGGGGGTGGAAGTGTGATCATCCAAAAACAGACTGCGATGGCTCAATATTGTGATTCATACCCGGTGTTCACAAAAAACCCAAGGCTACAACCGAATGGACGCCTAGGGACAGAATCATCGAATCAATGCCCAAGCTCATGGGAAATTGATCATCAATCCAATCCGGATGATGAGTAATGGATCATGAGTATGTTGAATGGAAAGCATGTTACTCGAATATAGAAGCAGACTCAAAGCAAGAGCCAGCTATGCAGTTGTGTGCAACATGAGGCTGAACCCTACTCGATATCTAACTCAACGAGCTTCTAAGCACGATCTTTGGCCATTTGCGGATGATTACTCAAAGCACTCAGAGCCCTTCACTATCAGACTCAATAACTCATGACAAGACTCTGGAATTCGACCGCGTAACCGTCATCATTGAATGTCCCAACCAGATTTTATGTTGATTGTTATGTAAAATAGTTACGTTTGAACTCAAGGAATCCAAGGCTACACCCGCTGAGTTGACAATCGACATTACAGTCATCCATGGTGACCCATCACGGGTACTGAATATCGGATCACAACTCAATGCAATGATGATGAAGTAATTTGCTAGCTTTCTCCGAATGAATCTTGATGTGTTCACTTAGACCCATTCTGACATGCATGTGATCTCTCCGACAATCACGAGTCATGCATTGAATATCGACCTGAAGCATGTCCCGATGAGACAAAAGCAGCGCGTCATGGATTCGGAGAGATCTGCTGCACTTAAAGTAGAAGTCGATAAACTCAAAAACAACAGGTTTACCCACAGCACCCTCTGCCCGAAATGGATATCTAATCCAGTTCCTGTAAGAAAAGTTGATGGAAAGTGGCAGGCATACATCAACTACTCTTACCTGAACAAGGCATGCCCAAATGATAGCTTTCCACTTTTGAGGATCGACCAACTGGTAGACTCAACCGCTGGATATGAATGGCTTTCATTTGTGAATGTGTACTCCAAATACAGCTAGATCCCGATGCATGTCCTTGACCAGAAGCACACCGGCTTCATTACCGATCTAGGGCTATATAATGCTGAAGATACTTACCAGAGACTGGTCAATGGGATGTTCAAAGACTGGATCGGATGATCAACGGAAGTATATGTGGATGATACGCTTGTAAAGTAACGATAATCAAACGACCACATCGATGACTTAGAAAAGATGTTCAGTTTTATCCAAAGATATGGAATGAAACCCAGTCCTATGAAATGCTTTTTCAACATTGCGTAAAGTAAGTCCTTGGGTTCAATGCTCAACTCTTATATAATTTAAGCCAATCCTAAGAAGATTCAGGCAATCAAAAACATCTAGGTACCGAAGAAAATCAAGCAGGTATAGAGTCTAAATAGAAGGTCATCGCACCAAGTAGATTCATCTCCAGGGTCACCGATAATTGTATTCTCTTCTTATACCTAATCAAGAGATGGAAAAGGAATTTTGAATGGACAAGGATTGTAAAGATGCACTCCAAGCTGTGGTGAACCACTTAAAGAGACCTTCCATCTTGTCAAAGCCGGTGGATCATAAAGATTTATACATCTATTTAGCCATGTTGGTACACGCCATAAGCGTCGCAATGCTATGTGAAGAGAACCGAATCCAAAGACAGGTTTATTATGTAACTAAGCAATTGGTAGGTACTAAGAGAAAACTACCCGAAGCCACGAAAGCTTGTGTAATGCCTGTTGATTTCATCATGAATTCCCCGCTCTTACTTTTAGGCCCACCCTATTAACGTCTATGTCGACCAAACTTTACGACAGGTTCTACAGCAAACTTAGACATTTAGAAGTTTGCTCAAATGTAATATCTAGCTAAGCCATTTCAATATTACTTATCTCCCTCGGAGAGCTATCCCGGGACAGACATTAACAGACTTCATCTCTAAATTCAATGCATTCAATGACGATCCGAAGAGCAGTGGAGAACCAACCAACCGATGGAAAATGTAATGGATGGAGCATCCAATGATTGGTATTCTGGCGCCGGAGTTGTGATAGTGACCATTGAGAACGATCGATCTACTACACCCTGAAACTCGACTTCCCTGCAACAAATAACGAAGCTAAGTATGAAGCCTTGATCACCAGCCTCAAACTTGCTAGAGAACCGGGAGTAGAAACTTTACGTATCTTCAGTGATTCCTGGTTAGTAGTATGCTAGGTCAGGCAAGATTATCTTGCTAGGGGGCAGCATCTTGCTCCTTATCTTAGCTGGGTCCAAAAGCTGCGGGCCGACTTCGAGTATTGCAACATTACATACATGCTCGGAGAACAAAATGAAAAGGTTAAGTCACCGGCAATGCTGGCCAGTTATGAGGATGCGTAACAAATAGACTTTGCTTCGGTTAAAGTACTTAACATTCCAAGCATTGATAGATGGAGATCGACTAGATCTTGGAGATGGAGCCAGAAAAGGAGTCATGTATGACTCCTATCAAAGACTATCTAATGGGAAATTCTTCCTAAATGGAGGAATAAAAAATGAAAGATCCTCCCAAAAGCTTCATGCTACGTCATCCAAGGAGTCATATTAAAAGAAAAGTTTTCACGCTACGTCTTGTTGCGTACATGACTTGGAGTGTAGAAATCAAACGAGTCTAGAGAGAAGTCCACGAAGAAGAATACAACGATCACACCAGGGGGCAAACCCCGACAAAGGAAATACTGAGGTACGGGTATTATTGGCCAACTGTCAATCGAGATGTAACCGATCACACTAGACAATGCGGCGAGTGCTAGATGTTTGCAAAAATTCTGAAAGCCTCATCGACAGAAGTTACTCAAATGGCCATTCCATAGCCGTTTGTCACTTGGGCTGTTGATGTCATCAGCTTCTAGCCGATTCTAAAGATGGTGTGAAATATGCTATTGTAGCGGTGATTACTTCACTAAATGTACCGAAGCAAAACTTTTAACCACGATAATGACGAAGAATTCATTGTCCAAAACATCCTCTATTGTTTTGGCCTTCCACAAACCATTATAAAAGATAGTGGAACCTAATTTGGCTATGCTAAATTTAAAGACTTCTGCCGTTGGCATCATGTTGAAAAGAGATTTGCGGTAATCGCTTGCCCTCAAGCAAATGGACACGTTGAAGCTGTGACCAAAATCATAAAGTCCATTTTGAAGAAATGTTTGGAATGGTTTAGAGGTAAATGGGTGGATGAACTCCCAACAGCATTATGGGTTTACAGAACCACCCACGAGTCCGCGACTGGCCATACTCCATTCACCCTTGCATACGGCTCCAAGGTTGTCATCCCTGTAGAACTTGAAGTCCCTTCTCATTGAGTGGCTGATTACAACCCCTATTTCACAAAGAATATAAACAAGGAATTGCAATCGAATTGCAATTATACTAGAAGGGATTGGTGATGACTCATGAGCGTATAAAATGCATCTGGGAGCCAATGACAAGAACCTGTACTTGAATGTGCATGTGTATATCCAAAAAATTCGATTTGTTGAAATCGACGGAAATTGAATTTTCACTTGGAGTTATTAATGAAAAGACTGGATCAAATAACCAAATCTTGCTAGCCCGGTAGAACCAGACACAAATAGCAACTAATGGGATACAATCCTGAATTTATATTATTGGAAATCAACTAAGCATCATGACGATCAAAGAGGGATACCACACTTTGGAAAGATAATTCAACAGAAGGATAGCAACTATTCAAGAAGCTGAATGGATTTCTTTCTGGCGACTCTAACTTGCTTCAATTCAAACCACGTCATGTATGCAACAAGACGTTCTTTGTGGGGCAAGTGTTATTTGGCCTTTTGGCCCGGCTATATTCAGACCGACTAAACAAGTTAGACTAGACGATCATCAAGGAAGACAACCAGGGGAGATGATTATTAGGCTCATAGATCAAGTGCAGGCAATGATGTGAAATTACGATCAACCGAGGCTAAGAGATAGAATCTCCAAAATATTAAAATTATGGAATAATGCCTCCCCTAAGCGGGGGATTAGTGCCTATCCCTTTCCCTAGGGGATCGGTACATATCCTCAATTTTTGTCCCAAACTTGGTAAGATCATTATTAAGTGACAAGGAAGGCTCCATGAGGCTACATTTCAAGTTTCAAGTCATTTGGAGTTCGTATGCTCAAGTTATAGGCAAATTACTTCTCATATTAAAAGGGATCGGTATAAAAGGGATCGTCCATATTCAGCTTTCACTACATATTACAACAAAGATTGATCAATAACTCGAGTTTTACTAATCTAATTGGCATGAAACTTAGAGGCTAGGCATAATACAACATAGAGAAGCTCCCCTAGGGATCACATGGCATTCAAAAGAGATTGGAGGGATTTATTCCTATCTGTCTAAAGGGATCAGTGGAAATCAGAATTCAAGCAACACTACTTCACAGAAAATGAGATATCTCACAAATTGTATATCGGAATTGCACGAAATTAGTGGAGAAAATAGATAACATAATGGGGCATCTCCTATAGGGATCACATCCCATTTGGATGAAATAATAGGGATCGGTACCGATCCATATTGTGGTCCTCGATGGGCCTGCAACTTTTTGGGTAGCCTCGTCTTGGTCTCCTAAACCTTCTGCCAAAATTTCAGTCCAATCCATGCATGTCTTCCCTTATAAATACAATAGGCATGACACCAAAAAAGGCATCCTGCTTTCTCTGCCAAGGCTCTACCATTTTTACTCTTCACTTTTTTACTAATAGATCCCAACTTATCCAAACACTCTTGTAATCATAATCAAGTGGAAGGTCAATAAAAATATAAAGTGGACGTAGGCCAAGATTGCCAAACGACTATAAAAATCTATGTGTTCATTTATGATTTTTACTCTGTTTTAGTTTCATTCTTCATTTAATGTCTACTAGATTCTATTGGATGTTGATGCCTAATTTTGGCCTTAACAGCGGTGATGTTTGGAGGAAGGCGATTTTCTAGGGTTTCGGGTTTGGTCACGTGGAGGAGTTGGACGCGGAGTTAGGTCGATGTGAGATTGGCGCCGAGTTTCAGGTACGAAGTGGTAGCAAATAAGGGTAGTTCAGGGAGGTATGGCCACACGAGGTGGATTGTGACCATGGCTAAAGTCACACTCGAGATCCAAGTCGCATTTGGCTTTAGGTGATTGAATTGCATGTTTTTGGGATGGTGGCGAAGAGCATGCGAAAGGGGATTCACAATAACTTTCAGGAGTCAATTTTATGGAGAGATGAGAGAGAATGGAGAAGAGAGGATGGTCGATGATGGGTTTGGATATGCACAGGCGTGCACTATACATGAAATGGAATTAGGAAGAAAGTGGAGATGGTAATTAATGTGTTACATTAGTAATTATTGATTAAATTAATTAATTCGAAATCTTATAAAATAATTATCTCTTGGATACAAGATCCAAATCGAATGCGGTTTTTGCCTTGTGCTCGTAAGAGCGTTATTTATGCACTGGAGTTGATTTTTCAAGTTTGGTGACAATAGAATTTTGCATTAATATCAAATGCCATTTGATTTTAGATCGAGTAGGAACACGTAAGAATCAACTAGAATTTTGCTGAGTTATATCACCATTAGATAAAAGGTATACGTATAGTAGATATAAGTAATTATTTTTGTTTTTGAATGATTTATTGGTTTGTTTACTTGAATTATCACTTTGAAAAGCTAGTGACATATAAAATGAAATAAAAGTAATTTTATAGGGGAATCCAGTTCCTCACCATTGTTGATTTTAAATTTCAAATATATACTTATTGTATAAACCGTTGAATGCTAAAAGTTTAGTAGTTGGCTATATTTGATACAACATTGATATATGTTAAAAGCTGAACTTTTTAGTGATTAATGTAGTAGTAGCATTGGTTAAGTGCTATGGAAGCTCAATGCCTCAATATAGTATTCTGAGATACTATTATTTGATATTTTAATTTGAAAATGATTTTGATTCGAAGAATGATTATAAATATGTTTTTTGGAATTTCTATGGCATTTATTCAAAAATGAGTTTTAAACTCCCCTATTTTACTTTGACCATTTTGTTAGTCTCTTCTAATTTATATGGAAATGTTTTAAAAGTATTTTGGTAAGTATTTAGTTTTTGTAAAAGTTAATATAATAATGAATGTTTATTTTAAAGAAAAATAAAATGGGAACTTATCTTCTGTAATAAAGTAACTGGTTGTAAAAGAAGATAGTAATATTTTAAAATAAATATTAGTGAAACATTTTATATAAAATGTTGTATAGAAAGAGAGATTTATAAATAAAGAATAGATTTATAAATGATATTTCATAAAAGGGAAATGATATCATTTTGAGGAATTGGAACAATAAATCACATTTGTGAATCTATAGTGATTTATGGAATCATCATTTTATGGAAAGTATGTAGTTCAATTTTGGGAACCGAATTTGTGATAAGTATATAAGATTTGTAATAAGAAGATATATAAAATAAGTTTATGAATATAAGATTTATAAAAGAATTTTTACGAATGTAATAGAGATTTATGAAACAAGTTTTATATATATAATAGAGATTTATAAAGGAGTTTTATAAATAGAAAGTAGAAAGGAGTGTTATAAATAAAAATGAGATTTATATAAGGAATTTTATAAATAGAAAAGAGATTTATACATAAAGTTTGTAAATATAAAAGAGATTTATAAAAAGGAGTATAATAAAAAGGAAAGAGATTTGATTTCCATAAATATCATTTTAAATTATGGTGGTATAGAATGTATTATTTCATACTTAACACCTAATTCTGAGGTAGGGAAACTCGTCCCTATCCTAAGAATTAAGAATGTAAGTCGACGCAAGGATAGTACGCTAACTTATTCGACTTCATTGTTAATCGAGGGATATCATTGAAATCATGAAGGTGTGGTAAGTATATTTGGCCTAGTATATGTACGATCCATTTACTTACACCAAGAGGAGAGTGTGTGGGTTTATTATTATCAACGTTTTAAATGACATTTGTTTTAACTCAAATAAGAATGGTTTTGAAAGTGAAATCTTTGTTAAGGTTTTGTAAATATACTTACACCATTAAGATAAGTATATGGTTATATTTTCTGAGTATTGAAAGTGTAGTTGTTAGTGAATACACTTATACCGATGAGATAAGTATATGGATAATTCCCAAGTAGCGAAAGAGTATAAATGAGTAGTGAATGAGTAACATACTTGTGTATATCTTTTTTAAAAGTATTTTAATACAAGAATTCAAGAGATTTTTAATTCATGAAAGGATTAATTAAAGAAGCTTTGTGGTTTCTTATGTGCTTAACCATGCTCGGTTTCAATATGAAGTTAAATTTCTGATTAGATTAATTATTTATTTGACAGATAAATAACCGGCTATCAAATCTTAGACAGTTTTGAAAAATATCGATCGTTTGTTCGGAGAGATCGAGATTAGAAAGCATGAGTTATCCAAAGACCACTTCAAACTGGCCCAAGCATTTGAATTAAAGATATCTTAAAGATGACGAAATTGAAGACGGGGTTTTTTGAAGTAAGGGCTACTTGCTACTAATCCTAAGAATGTAGTAGAAGTAGTGCCTTCAGTTTGTTTATGTCCTGAACAACTTGTATGAATGAATGCTATCATTGCATTTTTACCTGAAGGGTGGTGTTAACATTCCAATTGGAAACTGCTAAGAGGAAAAAGGTAAAAACCTAGCCTCACAAGCCTCATTCCCTAGAATGATCAAAACAGGGGATATGCAGCAATGCTATGTGGTTTGCTGCCATTAGGAGCAACATTCCACGATCTAAATTGATATTTATGGATTTTGGTATACATGCGCATGGGAAAGGGTGGGGTTGTGGCCTGGTGCAATGTTTGTAGCCCCGGTGCCGGAGGGATGATGTAATCCGACTTGTTTTGTTAAAGAGGAAGGCTGACTCTATGTTGGCATGGGTCAAAAGGCTTTTCACCTCGATACGTTTTCCTAGATGTGTATTGTGGTAGGTGGTACCCTAGTGCCTTGTCATTATTGGAATCCATTCTCCAATACGCGCCTTACGGTTTTTGATGTAGAACCTAGTACTATTGAATGTAATTATAAGTAACTATTCCAGATATATTATCTATTTATTTTAAACCCTACACATTATTATAATATCATTGGATTGTCTATATTGAAATGGTTTGGTTATCATAAGGTAAAAATGTAACGACCTGTAATTTTCGATAATTAAATTTTGTTAATTTAATAAGTTTTAGTAATTTAATTCGGAAAGAAATAAAAAAAAATCTGTAATTTAATAATGAAATCACTAAAATAAAGGTAATAATGTTAATGCAAGTTAATAAAGCACTAATTTAGTGCAATCCCAATTAACTGAAACTAATTTAAATAAATGAAATTAAATATTACATTAGTGTGAATTATGGTAGCATTTAGTAATAATGTATTGTTAATGGTTTATGTATGAAACGATAAATTAAATTAAAGGTAGCGATGTTAATATAAGTTGACTATAAACAAGTTGAATGAAATTCCAATAAAAAAGTAATGCAAATGTTATATTTGGCAAAATTTCAAACTAGTGGAAATTATGGTTAATACACAATAAAGAAAGAAAGTTGAGTATATTGAAGTAATGTTATGTAAAACCAACATTAACTATGTTATTTGAAATTAGTGGATGGGATATAAAGATTGAATTCGAATAAAAACAATTTATTGGAATTTAAATTTTAATAATTGGATTAATTGGAATTAAATGAAATTAAATATTTAAAAATTATGTGAATGGAAATTAAGATGAAATTGGGAAACATTAATGTGCTAAAAGATAAACCAATGTTAATTACACCCTTATTGTAATGAAAGACTTGAATAACAAGGTTTAAAGGTTAATAAATGGATTTTGGAATTTTAAATGTATAAATTCTGAATTTACGAAATTGAAATTAAACACTGAAATTGAGGAATTAATCAATTTTAAATTGACATCTAAATTTGTTTAAGTTAGTGTAAATGATCAAGAAATTTAAAACGATAAAATTTGTCAATTATAGCATTGAAATTGAAATTTTGATTTAATTAATTAAATATTAATTTATTTAATTAATGTAAAAATAGCCATTTTGGCCACTGACTCGGATTTCAAGGGAACCAGTTTCATCAGATCCATAATGATGAATTATTATAGGATTTCAAGTTTCGCAGCGGTCGAGCTTGTCGTTTGTTCATACGGGCTCAAAACTCGTAGAAATCAATTAAAATAAAATCAATTGAAATTAATTTGAAATAACTTGATTTTAGCATAACTTCTTCATACGATAGAATTTGGACTTGAAACCTATTCCATTGATTTTAAAATATTTAAAAACATCTATTTTGATATATGGGTTGACCCAATTTCGTTCCGGAGTCAGAACGGTATTTTCGGGCCATTTATCGTTCAACGGTCCAAACCAATTGTATTCATTCCTCTATTTCTCAACTCTACCTATATATATCATGTTATAAACCTTAGCCTATTTCTTATGTTCATTTTTCGGTATGTACAATTCCAATTGCTCCTCTTTCTTACTGGCAGACAAACTCTAAATTTTACAGTTAATTGCAAATCAAAAATTTCTACTTCAAAATTCAAACTCCTCAATATATATCAAATTATATATCAATTTGAAGCCCTCGAAGAGCGCATCTCATATTAGAAATTCATTTTTCGATTTGAAGCTCTGTTCGTCCAAAAATTAAAGAACAATTCTCGACCGTTCGTTGACCGTCGATCAACCTCGACCGTTCGTTGACCGTCGATCAACCTCGACCGATCGTCGAATCAGCGATACTGGACTGTGGAGGGCGATGAATGGACTATATCAGAGATGATCGTTTGAAGATTTAACGGCTTGATTGCCTGTAATATTTCGTTAGGGCTTCGAATTCTGCTCGGCGGCGCAGCGATTTTCGTCGACCGGAATTGACATCGAGGCCGCACCTAGGGGCACCTCGTCGTAAGCAAGCAGGTGAGGGTGGTCGGAGAGCTTCTTGGGGTCGGTGGCATTTGTATTTCGTGGTCAACGGCACGAACGTGATGGCGGATGGAGCATTCGTGCAAGCTAGGTTACGACCTGGACGTAAGGAAGCTGACGTGGCTACAGTTGAGTGGTAGGGTTTATTTATTTATTTTGTTTATTTAATTTTATTTCGAATGTTCTAATTGCAATAACTTTCGCATACGAGGTCTGTCTCACACGCGGTTTTCTTCGCTAGGTTCGCATTGAAATTCCAGATATTTTGACGCTGGTTTGGACGGATTCGGAGACTATTGGAAATTTGGATTTAAGTTGGATTTAAATTCAATTTAAATTCAAAAGGTAAGTGTTTTAACCCACTCACAACTTCTAAAATTTCTTATGCTTGTTAAATTGATTTATGATGTGATTAGAAATTTATCTATGACTGTTTGGGATATTTTTAATCATCATCTCAGTTAAATTGAATTTATTTGAATTAAATTGTTATTTAATTTATTATTGCATATAAACTTCCAGTTAAATAGTTGTTAAATTTATTATTGAATATAAACTGCAAGTAAATGCCTGTTATTTATTATCTGTTCTTTATTGTTGTTATTGATTGAATTGGATGATGATTGTGATAAATGTTTGATGATTGATATTGGATGAATGGATGTTGTATTTTATATTGTTATAAACTGCAATTTTGTTATGGATTTTATTTCCTTTTTTTTTGGCAAAGCCGACGAGGTTAAATGGACCCCGACCATATATTGCTACTCCAGACAGAACTAGACATATACAACAAAGGGAAGATAGAAAACAGGGGGAACTTGGCGCAGCAAGCACAGGGAATACAATGAACAACAACAAAAAACATAAGTAACACCGATTAGATCATAATAAAAGACGCGCGTATACCAGGGTCAATAGCGAACGTAAGCTGTCTTAAAGAATCTCTAATCTCATCCATTATCCACTTTTTGAAGCTAACATCTGTTTTGGCATTTGAAGCATCAAATAGCCTACAGTTTCTCTCTCTCTCCAAACAGAGCTAATAAAGCTTTTCATCACCACACCAAAAGCTCTCTCACCATCTTTTTTAATTCCAGACCGAGCATATATCCTACTCCATTCCACCAGGTTATCGTGAGAGACATCACGTCTTTGTAGCTTCGCCATCACAGTGATCCATATTTGTTTAATAAATGCACACTCAAAATACAAATGATCAACAGTTTCTGGCATTGTACAACAGAACTTATAGATGATGTTAATGCTCATTCCCATGCTAGCAAGCTTCACTCTAGTTAATATCGCACCGTTAAGTACCTTCCAAAGAGTGAAGTCGTGTCTCATACTACTATCCCTACTCCACGTACGCTTCCACCATTTCCATTTAGGTCTAGATTTATTTTTCATCAGCATTTCATACGCTTCACCAATTTTGAATGATGCCTTCCTGTCCCCCCACACCATCCTTATAGCATCATTGTTAACAGGAGAAAAACAACTAATTTTGTTCCAGATCAGCTGAACTCGTTGATTGGATATTGAATTACGTGAAGTCTGAAAGTTATGCAGAATATCTCTGACCATAGTTGCCGAGTGAACACCAGTCTGCTGCATTTCACCATATGATAGTTGCCGCCGTATAATGTACCCAGTATCTAACCACGGCTCATCCCAGAAGTTCACCCTGTACATCGGATTTGTATTCATTTGAATGAGTAGAAGGAATATCTCCTTTAATTTAAATATACACTGCCACGTCCAACTTAAATTTTGAGGTTTGTTCATGCTCCATAAACTCCTTCCCTTGATGACGTTCTTTTCAGACCATTTTGCCCACAAGCTTTCAGTGCTTTTATAAAATGTATCAATATGCTTGGCAAATGCCGCTTTGTTCCAGTGTGTTAAGTTGTGTATACCCAACCCCCCTTTATCCAAAGGCTTTTCAATATTCTCAAATTTGGTAGGAGCAATATATCTGCCAGTCACTTTGCCCTTCCATAAATATCTCATGAATGCGCTTCTAATCATATTAATCAATTTGAAGGGGAGAATAAAGGTTCTAGCCCAATACACTTGCATAGAGAATATCACAGATTTTATAAGAGTTAATCTACCAGCTTGACTGAGCTTCTTGGATGTCCAGCAACTTAGCCTGGCAGTAATCTTCTCGAAAAGAAGAAGACAATGGTTAGCAGTGATCTTCGAAGTTGTTAGAGGGAGACCCAAGTAAGTGATTGTGTTTCGGTTTTGAGTCAACCTAATGGTTTGAGAAATGAGATTACTTTGATCAAGACTAACACCAGCAGTGATGATGTCAGATTTTTGCAGATTCACTTTAAGGCCTGTCATGGCGTAGAATCCATCAAGTGCATGCATTATGTTTGTGAGGGTAGATATTTCAGGAGTACAAAATACAACTAGATCGTCTGCAAACATAAGTGCAGAGATCCGTGGTTCATTGCAAGCAGGATGAAGCACGAATTTACTCTGCGTTATGAGCCTGTCAAACATTCTCGTAAGGAGCTCCATGACTAGAATAAATATGTAGGCAGAGAGGGGATCCCCCTGCCTGATCCCTTGCTTACTGACAAAGAAGCCCTCATTCTTGCCATTAATATTAATAGAAAAGGTTAGGGAAGAGATACATTCATAGATCCAAGCTATGATGTGAGGTGGGAAGTTCATGTACCCCATGATCCTCACAATACTATTCCATTGCAGCTTATCGAAAGCTTTCATAGTGTCAAGCTTCAACATGGCTCTCGGTGTTGCACTCTTGCGCTTATATCCCTTGAGAAGTTCATGGGATAGCAGAACATGATCCAATATGTTCCTACCAGGTAAGTATGCAGCCTGATTAGTGGAGACTAACGTAGGAAGAACATGCTTTAATCTAGAAGCGATGACTTTGGAGATACACTTATAGATGGTGTTACAACAAAAGATGGGACGATATTCATTAACACAGTGGGCATTCTTGGTCTTTGGGATAAGAGTTATGTTTGTATAGTTAAATGATCTGAATATTTTGCTTTTTTTGAAGAACAGAAGGATAGCATTTATAACATCAGCGGAGACAATGGACCAACAAGTGGTATAGAATAGGGCATTCAGCCCATCAGGACCTCCACACGATTCAGTGTTTAAAGAAACATTGCATTCTTTATTTCATCCAGCGAGACTTCATTACAGAGAAAAAAATAGTCGTTAGGGTTTAGTCTAGGAAGAATATCACTAGGTATTATATCAATGCTAGGCAAGAAGTTAGTCACATTGCCATACAAGTCAGAGAAGTGATTAACAACAGCCCCCTTGACATCATCAGGAGTGGTGTGAAGAATGCCAAGTGTGTCATAGATAGTAGTAAAATTCTCTCTCATTTGCTTATTCTTAAGACTTGCATGGAAGTAAGCACTGTCTCTGTCTCCCTTTTCTCTCCAGTTGATTCTCGATTTCTGCTTAATCATGTCATTTTCTTTACTTAAAGCTTGGTAGTATTGCAGTGACAGTATGCTCTCAGATTCTGAAAGGTTAGCATTATTTACAGAAGTCAACATAGCTGTCTGTACTTCAATTAGTTTGCCCTTGATTAATGTGCTCGTCTTGTTGCCTTGATCGTAATTATTATAGGCCCATTGTTTCAAGACTAATTTCGTCTCCTTGATTTTTTCCTGCAAAACAAACAAATAATTTCCATTTTTAGTCTTTTTCCATGCTTCCAACACAGTATGTTTAAAGTCTGGTTCAGTGACCCAAGCATTAAAAAATTTAAAATTAGAGTTTCTTCTCATGTCCGCTTCACGAAGGTGGATGATTTGAGGTGAGTGGTCTGAAAGGAGAGGAGGAGGAAGATGATTGAAGAGGAGAGGCCATTTAGTTAATGCACTTTGGTTGGAGAAAGTATGGTCAATAATAGAATAGGTCCTACAACCATGTCTCCTTTTATTGTTCCACGTATGTTGCATTCCCACTGTCCTAACTTTAACAAGATCAGCATCAGAGAGAGAATCAACAAGAGGTTTGATTTCATTGAGAGACGGGGGTTACCACCTATTATGTCAGAGAGAGCAACAGCAGTTGAAATCTCCTAAAATTAACCATGGATGCGTGGATTGTCTGAGAGATGGAATAACCGAAAGTAATGATGTCCTAGTACTAGCAGTGTTAAAAGCATACACAAAGGAGACGTAGAAGGAAGTTTTATCAGTGAGGTCAGTGGCATGGCAATGAATTAGTTGTGGTGTGGATAGAATGGGAGAAAGTTGGATCTGATTGGGATTGAAGAGAATCAAAATTCTACCAAAAGGGGCTTCATTTAGATTGTGTATATACTTCCACCTTGGATTAATGTAATCAGCTGCCTTGAGAGTCATGTCAAGATTCAACTTAGTTTCGAGTATAGCTATAACTGATAGCTGATGAGTTGTGATTAGTTGTTTGCATTGGTCCTGCTTAATTGCATGGTGGGCACCACGAATATTCCAAGCTCCAATTCGTAACATCATTGGACAATACGTGCATTAAGTAACTCTATCTTCATACTCCTTGTCACAGCTTGCTTCGAGGTCAAGTAGTTAGGGATAGCAGCTGAAAGAGGTGTTACTTCGTGATTTGGTGGTTCATCAAATAAGTGCTTGCCTGTCAGAGCAGAAGATTGTGTTGTGGAATGAGTTGGTGACTTTTCAACTGTAGAAAGGGCTTTGAATGCCATTGGAGGTTTAATTTTGGAATAATAGTGTTGTGGAGGTGAGTTTGGAGTTGTGGCATTGTTTTGAGGAGATTTTTCATCAGTTTGCATATTCAGATACGCTGTGCATGTATTGATGTGCACATCCACTTTTTCAAGTGTATTTGAACTGGCTTTGGAGTTTTTGATTTTAATCTTTCTGTTTTTCCTACCTCCCACACTTTTATCTTCATCTATTTCACTGTCACTACTTTGACTTTCAACATTGTTTACATTATCTACTGATTCATGACTTTGTTCCTTGTTCATCACTTGCTTACCATTATTATTCCCTTTCTTTACTTTGTTACTGCCCCCATCCATTAGAGTGGATTGATTCTGTGTTTCTTTTTGTTCTTCAGCTGCTTTGCAATGTGCACTTTGACTTTTAGTGCTAACATTTATACATTCTTCTAACTTGTCATTTACATTCTCCTCCTCATCCAAATTAAACAGAACAGCGAATTTGTTGAAGGATAGAGAAACATCTTCAGAAATAATATTGTTTGCCTCCGCTTCTTTTTCCTTGTCACTGGCAGTACTTACAGTATCTCCCTTAAATATTGTTTTTATTATGTCTTCTTCTTTTGCTTCACTGCTAATTACTTCTTCATTTGTATCTTCTTCTTGGCTTATCCTTTTTTCACCCTCACTGTTGTTCTTTCCCTTATTGCTACCTTCTTTCTGTTCTTTTTTTTCCTTTGACCTCTAACTCTACTTTTTTCCTACTTACTCGTTGCCAAACCCTTTTATTACGTTTCTGAATTGGCTTCATAGTTCTTCTTACTTGCATTAAGTTGACTTTTGCCATCACGTTGTCTTTGTTAGCGGTGCTGCTGGTTTCCTTTTTGTTCACATTCTGTTTTTCTTCGTTTCTTTCACAACTCTCGTCATTATGACCAAATCTTTTGCACGTCACGCAAACATCAGGCTTCCATAAGTACTGCACATAGATTTTTTGATACCCACCTTCAACCAACTTCACTGTAAACTCGTCAGGAAGTACCTTGTTTGGTTTAATTTCCACCAAACATCTCGCATAGCTCAATCTTTCCTGCTTTTCAGTCATTTCATCCATACACAGCATCTTCCCCAAATGGCTACATAGCCAATTAATTCCAAGTGGAGACCATGCATATATTGGTAAGTTATACAGTTGAACCCAAACTGGAATCGCTGTTATTGAGCCTGTAACATTACTGATGGCTGAATCGTATGGTTTAACTATGAATAGCTTATTATTCATGATTATTGGATCATACTGTAGAATCTTCTCTCTGTCTTCAGCACATGTAAAGTTAAACAAGAATATTACACCATCTTACTTAGCTGTCACCGAACTTTTTAGCTTCCATATCTTCTTAAGTTTAGTTATAACCGCTGTGTAAGACAACGGTTTATCAAGGAAGAAACCAACAAGCATGTCCTTCCATAAAAACTTTAGGGCCAAGGAAACTATGTTTCTCCTGGCCTTTGGTTAGACTGGTTTTATAGTGCCCAGACCACTTATGTCTCATTATTGTGGCCGCTGGGAATCGATCCGGTGCCACTACAACACAATGTAGCAACATCCACTATGTCGAAACCACTAGACCACTAGAACTTGACAAAACTTTGGGGCCAAGGAAACTATGTTTACCCTGGCCATTGGTTAGACTGGGATTTATAGTGCCCAGACACTTATGTCTCATTATTGTGGCCGCTGGGATTTGAACCGGTGCCACTACAACTACATGTAGCAACTCCACTATGTCTTAACCACTGGACCACTCATTCGGGATTGCGATTTGAAATGATATATAACCGTATTTATATTTTAAATAACGGATTGAAATGATAAATATCTGTATCACTTGAACATAGGATAGAAAATTTTATACAGACACCGTGGTCTATATATAAAAATATTTTGAAATGATTTCTATGGTTTTGTAAAGAAATATATGGTTTTATATAAATATCAATTCTAGATATTATATAAATGTTATTTTATTCTTAATTTTTAAGCTATGAATAAATTGTTTTAATGTAGAATAAGCTTAATAATAAGTTTGATTTCCATTGTGATAATATGGATAAGTATTTAAATTTTATTTTAATATAGAGTTTATAATGATTTAAATAAATTAAGGTTGGAAGATAAACTGGAAATTTGTTTGAAAATGAATTTATGTAAGAATTAAACTCGAATAAGTTGGAGTAAAATTTATTAAATTTGGAACTTTAAAGGTATGATTTTGTAACATGATTTTGATTTAGGGTTAATTAAACGAATATTTCAAGTATAGATCAATTTATTTGTAATTTGAGTTTTATTTAGACGATAATGGATTTATTATGCGAAATATTTCAAACTAAATAATAGAAAAAGTGAATTGTTGAATCGTAACAAACTCAGTTTGAAATTGTGAATACTTAAAGTTTGAAATATATTAAATTTGAAATGGTTTATTCTATGGTTCCAATCTATTTTGAAATCAATACAATTTGGAATAGTTTATTTGGAAACCGAATTGCATTGAAATTTATAATTTAGGATTTGGTTAAATTTAAAATCTAGAAATTCGAGTTGTTTGGAATTGATTGGTGTAGTTTATTATGTAAAGTATTTTAATATTTACACCGTTTAAGGGATGGAAGTTATGTTTCAAAGTTACGAATTTCAAAGTATTATGATTTGAAAATGTTATAATTTCAAGTGTTTGGTTTCGAAGTGTTAAAACATTTGATAGTGATATGATTTTGGAAAAGAGGATATATTTGAAATAAAAATGATATCATATTGATTTGGGTTTTAAAACGGAAATGATATCGTATTTATATGGGTTTGAAATGGATATTATATTCTGATTTTAAAAGTATAAACTATTTTGAAAAGACCGTTGTGTTATAATAACGTTTGCTTGTTAAAGAGACCAAGATCGAAAGTTGTCATACTCTCTGCCAACTCTGAAAACCACTTTAACAAACGTGTACGCGCTGGAGATTCTAGAATGAAGTAGGATAGTGGTGGCGTTCCTTTGAGGTATATACGTGGACCCGACTCCCGTGAGTTGGCATAAGGTGGCTAAAACAGGAGCGATTGACGGGCTAATGAGGTAGCACCTTTGATCGGACACATTCCTTAGATATTATACTTTGACTTTTGGATTGATTCGGTGCCCACTTTTGATTTTTGATTTGGGGGTGTGGCTCGAGGTGGGCGGTAGCTGCGGCTATGCGTTACCACCGGCCCGAAAGCGTAATTGGTATATCTACCCTGGCATTGCCTAGTTGTTCTATCGCATACCCTAGCACGCCTTGTACGAGTTTGATTAGTGTCGTACCTATGGAGTATCCTCTGGTAGCCTCCCGATAAGGAGGTATTATGGTACTGTATAGACTATTGGCACTATTACGTGTTTAAGGGCTATATGGGTAACCCCTTAACGCTATTTAAAAGTAAGTTTATTTTACTATTAGACACTATTATAATAGATAAATATTACTACACAATAAATAGTTTAACAGATTCTTAGAAGATGTGAATCCCGAGCATCTCTTAAGTTACTGCACTCACGTTAGACACTGGATAAGAGATGTCAAATCCCGTAAACATCTCTGATGCCGTTCCACTCATATTATTTACCATTGATTTAACTTACATAAGATCTTTTAGTTCTGACTCGAATGTTTTGTCTTTTCAATTCTCTCGGGTCAGTCTGAGCGTTTCAGGATTTGAAGACTTTATTTCTGGTGAACGAAGATGAAGATTGTATTACTATTATTTATTATATCATTCCACTACATTTATACTATTCCGCTGCATTATTATTTATTTTACTCAGGTGTGTGTAACTCTGATTCTTTGTTGTATAAGTATAATCAAATGTTTCTGTAAAACAGCTTCATGAATTGTTATTTGATTATTATAATTTGTGATTCCGCTTTGAGATTCTATTTTGTTTTATTTCTTTCTCTGCTTTTCTTATTCACCCCAATAATAATTCGCCCTTTTGTATGGTTTGAGTCTGACATGTGTGGTTTATCGTCGATTTTAAGCGTACAAAAAGGCGGGGGATGTTACATCTGGTATCAGAGCTTTGGTTTAGCGAAAAACCTTAGCTTTGTGGGGTCTGCCTCTTTATTAATAGGGTAGTAATGCCCTATGATAAGTCGTTGAGTGTGTGTGTGTATATATATATATATGAGAGCGTATTTGTTAGTGTTATAAAAGGTTTTGATATTGTTTTAATTTGTTCCATTTTGTATTCATAAATTTTGATTAGTGCATAGGACGCTATGACATCAATAGGGATTTCTAAACACTTAATACGATAGACCGACACAATATTTGTTTTGAATACAGGTGAATGAAATAATTTTGCCTATATATTTTCTATATATAAAATAATTTTTTTATAAATGATATATATATTTGGTTGTAATATATTGGTTGTTAGGTAGTGAAATTTATAAATATTGGTTGAAAATAAGATTTAAAATAAATAAATGAAAATTGGAAATTTTAGAACTTAAGTTCCGGGATTTTGAAAATTTCTTTCAAAACGATTTTTGGAATATAATAATATTGTTTATAAGTATTTTTCGATATAAATAATTCAATATACTTTGGAAGAATTGCTTTAAAGAAACTTTGGAAAGAAATAAGTTCTATACTCCCCTCCCTGTCGTTGGAAAATAATTTCGGTGATGAGTGCACGCATCATCGACATTCATTTTCAAGTTTCGAAGTGAGAAGGCCACTGTAGTAGTATTACTACAGATTTATTTTGATGAACAAATGTAAATTTCAAATTGTTTTAAATATAATTGGATATATATCGTAAGTGTATACATCTATCTATTATTTTTAAAATGATTTGAAATTTAACCCAATATTTAGTTTTTAAGTTTCCGTTAATTAATAGTTTCAATTAGGGTAGTGAAGTGGAATTTAGAAAATAATTTAAACCTCTAAATGAAACTCCAAGTATTGAACATTAGATTAATTAAAAGAAATGAGATATTCTTGTATAATTTTCAATTGCACTTTTTAACATATATATAACTTACCAACTATAAAAAGTTAAAATGTTAAAAGAAATGTAATGGAAAATTTTACAAGTAAAACTTGAAGTAATGAATGTATTAAATGAATTTGCTTTTACAAATAAGAACTTAATGTTATAATTGTTGTAAACTTATGTATGACTGAAAGGCCACTAATTAAATAAAATAGGAAAGTTGTAAAGAAATGATAATAAACTTAAGTAAATGTTGAGGTTATTTATAATAAAAATAAGTAGAAAGATGAATACTGTAAATGAATGAAATTACGTGGTGAATAAATGAATGTAATACAATAAAAAGAAAATTTATATGATACGAATAAATGTAAATAAAAAGAAACCACTAGATGAATGAAAAGAAAATAAAACAACAAAGGTTATGGAATGAAATTGAAAAAGTAACTTGATCTATTGTTTGGAATTGTTGTTTGTTTGGTTTATGGTTGTTTGGGAAAGAATACTTTAAAATGGTTGGGATGTATGAATAATCTATTTTGTTTCATCTAAGACTGTTGAGTAAATGATTCACTTAGTAGTTTATTTTTCATTCTGTACAATTTGAAGTTTTCGAACCCGAACAACTAATTGTTTTGTTTGCTATGGATATATGGATGGTTGTATGTTGTGGTTGCAAGTGATAGTTGTTTATATTGATTTGTTTGTTAGTGGTTGAAACAACTTTAAATATTTCGTTTTATATAATTATTAACTCCTTTTGGATTATATAAGTGAAATACAGGTTATAGAAGCAATTGCTACTGCTTTTGGTTTCATAAAATAAGCGTTATTTGCCCGACAAATTGATACGTTTTGGGATTATGGTTTATAGCGTTATTATATTGTTTTTCCATGTTGGGATATATATTATTTTGAAAAAATATATGTTGTATATTGTTATATTTGATATTATATTTTCTCCCGAGCCCCTCTGTACAAAGGAGACTCTGTCGAAATTTTCCGTAAATTTTACACTTATAAATTTTTTGAAAATGTTTTCCAAACTTTATTAACTTAAGTATAGAAAAGATTTAATGGTTATAAATTGGTATATTTTAATTAAATTATTTTATCTTGTAAATTTATTTGTTTATAAAGTTAATATTTTGGGTAAGATATATTGATTTCTTAATTCTTCTTTTCCCTTCTTTTTCCTTTTTGGGGATGAAAAATTTTGAGTGGGGGAAAGTGTAACGACCCGTAATTTTCGATAATTAAATTTTGTTAATTTATAAGTTTTAGTAATTTAATTCGAAAAGAAATAAAAAAAATCTGTAATTTAATAATGAAATCACTAAAATAAAGGTAATAATGTTAATGTTAGTTAATAAGTCACTAATTTAGTGCAATCCCAATTAATTGAAACCAATTGCAATAAATGAAATTAAATATTACGTTAGGGTGAATTAAGGTAGTATTTAGTAATAATGTATTGTTAATGGTATACGAATGAAACGATAAATAAAATTAAAGGTAGTGATGTTAATATAAGTAGACTATAAACAAGTTAAATGAAATTCCAATAAAGGAAGTAATGCAAATGTTATATTTGGCAAAATTTCAATACTAGTGGAAATTATTGTTAATACACAATAAAGAAAAAGTTGAGTATATTGAAGTAAGTAATGTAAAACCAGCATTAACTATGTTATTTGAAATTAGTGAATGGGATATAAAGACTGAAATCAAATAAAAACAATTTATTGGAATTTAAAATTTAATAATTGGATTAATTGGAATTAAATGAAATTAAATATTTAAATATTACATGAATGGAAATTAAGATGAAACTGGGAAACATTAATGTGCTAAAAGGTAAACCAATATTAATTATACCCATATTGTAATGAAAGACTTGTATAACAAGGTTTAAAGGTTAATAAATGGATTTTGGAATTTTAAATGTATAAATTCTGAATTTATTAAATTGAAATTAAACATTTAAATTGAGGAATTAATCAATTTTAAATTGACATCTAAATTTGTTTAAATTAGTGTAAATGATCAAGAAATTTAAAACGATAAAATTTGTCAATTATAGCATTGAAATTGAAATTTTGATTTAATTAATTAATTATTAATTTATTTAATTAATGTAAAAATAGCCATTTTGACCATTGACTCGAATTTCGACGGAACCAGTTTCATCGGATCCGTAACGATGAATTTTTATAGGATTTCAAGTTTCGCAGCGATCGGGCTTGTCGTTGATCGTACGGGGTCGAAACGCCTAGAAATCAATTAAATTAAAATAAATTGAAATCAATTTGAAGTAACTTGATTTTAGCATAACTTCTTCATACGATAGAATTTGGACTTAAAACTCATTCCATTGATGTTAAAATATTTAAAAACATCTATTTTGATATATGGGTTGACCCAATTTCGTTCCGGAGTCAGAACAGGCTTTTCGGACCATTTATCGTTCAACGGTCCAAACCAATTGTATTCATTCCTCTACTTCTCAGCTCTACCTATATATATCCTATTATAAACCTAGCCTATTTCTTATGTTCATTTTTCGGTATGTACAATTTCAATTGCTCCTCTTTTTCAATGGCAGACAAACTCTAAATTTTACAGTCAATTGCAAATTAAAAATTTCCACTACAAAATTCAAACTCCTCAATATATATCAAATTATATATCAATCTGAAGCTCTCGAAGAGCGCATCTAAGATTTGAAATTCGTTTTCCGATTTGAATCTCTGTTCGTCCAGAAATAAAAGAACAATTCTCGGCCGTTCGTTGACCGTCGATCAACCTCGACCGATCGTCGAATCAGTGATACTGGACTGTGGAGGGCGATGAATGGAGTACATCAGAGATGATCGTTTGAAGATTTAACGGCTTGATCTCCTATAATATTTCGTTAGGGCTTCGAATTCTGCTCGGCGACGCAGGGATATCGTCGACCGGAATTGACATCGAGGCCGCGTCTAGGGGCGCCTCGTCGTAAGCAAGCAGGTGAGGGTGGTCGGAGAGCTTCTAGGGGTCGGTGGCATTTGTATTTCATGGTCAACGGCATGAACGTGATGGCGGATGGAGCATTCGTGCAAGGTAGGGTTACGGCCTGGACGTAAGGAAGCTGACGCGACTATAATTGAGTGGCATGGTTTATTTATTTATTTATTTAATTTTATTTCGATTGTTCTAATTGCAATAACTTTCGCATGCGAGGTCCATTTTACGCGCGGTTTTCTCAACTGGGTTCGTATTGAAATTTCGGACATTTTGACGCTGGTTTGGACAGATTCTGAGAATGCTGGAATTTTGGGTTTAAATTGGATTTAAATTCAACTTAAATTCAAAAGGTGAGTGTTTTAACCCACTCACAACTTCTAAAATTTCTTATGCTTGTTAAATTGATTTATAATGCGATTAGAAATTTATCTATGACCTTTTGGCATTCTTTTAATCATCATCTCAGTTAAATTGAATTTATTTGGATTAAATTGTTATTTAATTTATTATTGCATATAAACTGCAAGTTAAATAGTTGTTAAATTTATTATTGAGTATAAACTGCCAGTAAATGCATGTTATTTATTATGTATTCTATATTGTTGTTATTGATTGAATTGGATGATGATTGTGATAAATGTTTGATGATTGATATTGGATGAATGGATGTTGTATTTTATATTGTTATAAACTGCAAGTGTAACGACCCGCAAATCCGTACCCCTGAGTTAACGGTATTCTACATCAATCAACTCAAGACGAACAGAAATGCGAACCATTTTAATTAAAGAAGAAGAGGTATAAGAAGAGAAAACAGGAAACAATATCAGAATCTTACCATCATAGCGGAATAAAATATAATAGATAATACATATCTTTACACCAAAACAAATATATCTGTTATACATTACATTATCAGAGTACATCATCAGAGTTCACACAACATCAATAGCATACAACTAGATACACAACCACTAGCGGAATATACATATAAAACAAGTACGACAATACGCATCGTCGTCCAGCTCGTCTCCTGAGCTCCACAACATCAAAACCTGTATCCTATAATACTCGGTCTGACCCGAGCATTACAGTTAAATAACACCCGAGTCAGTCTGGAATACCAGCGTGAGAAAATCACACTCAATTGATTATTAAAGTTTCAAAAATCCTTTTGAAAACAAAAACATCTCGTAAGACCACGCCACAAATAAACATGTCGGGTTTTTACCTTACTATAGCTAAAACAATTTTCTATTAAAATCCTCTGATATTATAATAGAGTCTATTTACAAATACTTATTAAAATAGCCGAAATTGTTGCATCTATTAAATTCCAGCTACTAGCCACAAAGTGGGTAATGCAAACAAAACTCGTAAAAGGCTCGTAGGGAGAATGGATTCCAACTAATGACTAGGCACTGGGGTACCACCTGTCACAGTACGTGGTCTAGATCACAGTACCGAGGACCACTCCCGATCCCCTGCAACACAAGGTCGGACCCATCCCTTACTGGACAGTTCCGAATAAGATCACCCCACGGTTGGGATCAGCAACCGCACCACTAAGCCGAATAAAAAGGGACATCTAGACAGGGATGACCTTACTCTCAAGTGGGGGCTACCCATGAAGCCTTGTTGCATATCCCTTGATTTTCAGTCATTCCCGGTTGATGAGTCTTGAGACTAAGCGTTACCTTTTAGAACATATCCCTTAGAATGCCCATCGTCCACCTAACGATGTTTCGCAAGCATTCATCCATACAAGTCCGTCCCGGGTTCGAACGGAACCGAAGGCACTATTCCTACTACATCCATTTTGGAAATATCCTCAGGATTAGTAGCGACTAGCCCTTGCACTTCACTGCTCCATCTTCGAGTCCAAAATCATTTCCACGAAACGCACAAACTGGATCGAAGTGGTTTTCGAGAAATAAATCTCGATCCCGGTCTCTTCGAAAAGATCAACGCATTTGTCCAATATTGATAGTCGGTTATTTAACTATCAATTAATATTCACAAACAACCATCCAACAATAAATAATTTCCCAAATTAATTATTAACCTCAAAATATCTTCACAAGATATATTTCTATTTTCAATCCTTTGAAAACAGTTTCAAAACCATCTTTCCTTTCAGAATAAACTTTCCCAATTATTTTCTATCTCTTCTGAAATCACCAAGCACAAAACTAGATTTTTAAAATAATTTAAAATACTGTACTTTGAAATATACTTTAAAACATTTATTTTAAAACTACTTCAATGATTTGTAAAAAATACATTCTATATGAATATTTGAAAATAAGGTTACTAAATAAAATATAAAACTAGATTTTCATTTTTAAAAATAAAATACTAAGTTAGTCTATAAATAATTATTGCTATAATAGATTAAAAGGAAATACTTACTTTAGAATTTAAATATTTAGAAATAGTAAATTTTACAAAACATACTTCTTAAAACAACTTTAAACTTTTAGTTTATATTTAAAAATTTACTTTGAAAACGTACTTGGTTATTCAGAGAGAAATTTCCAATCTCAATCACTTAAATTAATTTTCCAAATTGATTCCCAATTTATTCCATTTGAAATAAATTTCTTTACTTATCAGTTCATTTCAAAATTCATTAATTATGGACTTTATTATTATTTTCAGTTTGATTTTTAAATCCTTTAGCTGAAATATACAAATTTCAGGTTATTCCCAATTTCTTCTTTATTCTTCTTAAATAATTTAAATCCTAATTTAAAATAAATGTTTTGTTCTTTTAAACAATAACAATGAAATTTAAGTTTCATTAACTTTCTGTTAATTTAAATTTTCCTTCCCATATTTATTAAAAATTTAAAGTCACTTTATTTCCTTTCCCGTTCGTTCATAAATTTATTCAACTTTTCTATAATTATTTTACTTACAACTTCACTTCCTTTATTTTCATTCCCAAACTCAAATTATATATTTGGTAATTCATTATTGCCCGATTTATAACAATCAAGCCATAGCATTCAATATTTCCACATAATTCATTACAGAATATCAAATATTCAGAACAGAGAATATTAAATAATTAAATAAAGTTGAGGGGTCCAGTTGGATCCCGCCAACCTGTTTTCCCTGCATCCACAGATATTAGCACAATATAAAATGCAAATTCCAAATATATACCACACTACAGCACATAAATCAATTCAACCATTTCAAACAATTATTTAAATTTAATCATTTAAATTTAAATTTAACTGAGTGAGATTAGCTCACCTTTGTTTTGTTTGCAATCCAATTCAAACCGGCTTGCCTCTCACGATTTTTGACCTTGTATAAATATTATATGATTTATTAACATTTGAGATAATCCAAAATTAATTTAACATTTAATAAACTAAATTGACCAATAATTTAATTTATCCTAACCATTTGGTTTTAAACTAATAAATTTGGATAGCTTCCAAAATCTAACCTTATATAACCTTATATAAACAACCATTTTAAAAACCTTACTTTTCTTTTCTCTTCTTTTTTTTTAAAAAAAATCTTCACGTATATATATGCTTCTCTAACTAAATAAAAGAGGTTTTCTCGCTTATTAGTTTAAATAGTACTTATTTATATTTCCAAAAATCATCTCGAGATAAAAACTGTCCAGATGATAAATGTCTAGGTTTTAAACCTTATCCTAATTTTCTTTACATACTCATATATATATACTTATATAAAGTTAAATTAGAGGGAAAAATACCTTACTGCGATACCAGGAACCACACCACACCCTCACGCTTGCCAACATATGACATCACCTCCCAATCGAACGCCGGCCTCCTCGAGACTTCACGACATCGAAAATCACTCTCGGTTCCCTCATGAAATCGAACCTGCATCGGCGGCGATTATTTCACTCATCTCGTGGACTCGAACCCCATGCTCGCGGCCAATTTGCAATGGTCGCAACCCCCTCTCTCTCGCTCTTCCACCCCTTCGAACAGCCCTCGATTGAAAACGCCTAATAGGTTCGCGTACGAGCTCCCAGATCCAAGTCGCGATTTCCCTTTTTGTCTGCCTTTTTTTTTCGAACGAAATGAATTCGTACGCAAAAGGGAAAAGGGAAATGGAGTTATTCGAATTCGTGAAATTGGAAGAGGGGAAAAGAATATGGTTTTCGATTTCTGAATGAATTCTTGAGAGGAAGCTCGACCATTTTTATATTTTTTTTCTCTGATTGAACTGACTTGAGGAGATGGGAAGAAAAGAAGAGAAAAAAATGGGTACGAAGGAGACACAATGGAGGCGGGTTGTACCTATGGTCGGATAAACGAAAAGAAAACGTATTTTATTTAGATTCAATTCGTCTCGGTATAAATTTTTATGTGTTTATATATCATACGCACACACCACAACTCCAAATGTTACGAAAATTGAAATCCGATAATAATACAATATTACGGATCCAATGGAACTGGTTTCGTCGAATTCCGAGACTGTGCCTCGGAAGGCTATATTTAAATTCAATTTAAACGATAAAATTTCAAAACTGAATAAAACATCTTTAAATCAAATTTTAAAAGTTCTATTACCTTCAATATTATCAATGTAAATTTTTCAATCCTTCAAACTATTTTTAACCGGCTTAAAACTCCAGATTCATTAATTTACCAATTCTGATAATTAAATTCAACAATTAATTATCCAATAATTATTAATATTTGAAATTCGAGTTAAAATTTAACCTTTGAATATTTAAAATTAATTAAATGTTTCGATTTCAAATATTCTGGGTCGTCACATTCCTCTCCCCTTAAAAGAATTTCGCCCCCGAAATTACTAGTTAGGAAGAATGATCCAATACCCATTACTATTTTCCAAACCAACAGTTTAATCAACTTGCCATAACATAAGTTATCAAAGACTCACTATTACTTCAACCAACTTCCCTAAACCTTTCATAGTTTTCAAATAACTTTACTTATTCAACCCTTAAAATTAAAATTAAAATTATCAAAATTTTCTCAAAAATTTTCTAACTCGCTAAATTTTCGAAAAATTTCGCCAGCGTCTCCTTTGCGCGGCTAGCTCGGTACTACTACAAAATGGCTCTACGGCCTCCCTAATCTAAAAAGAAAACAAAAAGCCAAATGGCTAGATCAAAAACCCAATCAAATTTCATATAGAAATTTAAACACATACCCTTTTGTCGAGCAATTCTACTTTATTATCTGAAATCAAATCCAATTTTTTTTCCCTTTATAATACCTGCATATCATGCTTAGCACTAATATCCAATCACAATATTCCCAAAACATCATATCAACTTTCTTACCAATGTCAATATCTATTTATCCAAATATCAACTTAGAATATATTTGCAATATTCAATTTCCAATTAAAATTTTACTATTCCTTATTTAAGTTTAGTATAAGCATTTTATATGTCCCTTTATTTATTTTCACCTTACCATTTTAGTTTATATTTATTTCTATTCAAATTGATTCCTTCGTTTCCATTAGAATTCAATTTATCTTCAACTCTAAATTTTGAATTTTATTTTTCATTTATACTAATTCATGTCATTACTTTAATTAGTTTCATTTACTAACTTATTTCAATTTTCCAATTTTAAACCGTTTTGTCGTTATTTTCAAAAAAATTCTAACTCCCAAAATTTCTGAAATTTTTTGGCGGAGTCTCCTTTGTACGGATGAGCTTTTGCAATTTGACAAAAGATATAAATATATATACATTGGCCCACACGGTCGGAAAAAACCAAAAACAGTTCATATTTCCTATTTTTATTGCGCAGGCATACCTTATTTAGCATTTTTAAGCAAACAGCTTATTATTTAAGCAAGTAGCCCAACCAAATCCGGCCACATGGCTTCCCGGTACCTGTACTTACTCAATTAAAACATGCAAGTGCCAAATATATGAAGTTTAATAACATTTCACTTACTTGCCATAGTTAAACACATGAATTCCAAAAGAAATTCACACCAAACATTTTTCCATAAGCAATTTATATAGTTTCCATGCTAATTCAACTGTTTCAACTTATTTGTATCCATTTTCACTCAATTTGAATGGTTTTCAATCCATTCGTATACAACTTCATCAATTTAGATGGTTTAAAACTCAATCGCTTACCTTCAATTTATTTTTATGCAAACCGAGCTCATATTTAATACAATTGTTCCCAAAATCAATTTATTTTACTCCTATCAATTCATAGAATTTTTAATTACTTCCATTTACATCAAATGATAATTTATTCTATGCAATTTGACGAGATCTATGTGGATAAATAAATCTTTATGTTTTATAACCAATTTAAATGGATTTCAACTCAATTTATACTTAATTCCATTCCATTTCAAAATTTATTCACAATTCATATATTCTCAGTTTCATTGCATTTAAATTTGAATTCATTCACTTACATTTCATTTTATTAACCAAACTAGTTCATTGTTCAAACAGGTTCCATTCAAAATCATTTGATCTAGCTCGACACATTCTGTTTAAATTTCATTCACAATCCATTCATTTACATTTCATTCCATGTTAGTTTATTCCAAACTATTTTATTTAGCTCGAAAACAATCCAGGTTATTTCATTCAACAACCATTTCAATTTTTATTCACGATCCATTCATTGCGTTTCATTTAAATCCATTCTGAATTTTCATTTCCTTAAATATTATTCATAACTCCCCGAATTCTATTTTGGTTCAAATTTATTTCTCTTGATTTAAATCCAACCCAATATCATTAAACTTAGTTTAGGTTGAATTAAATTCAACTCTCCTCTATCCATTTAGCTTAAGTTAATTATTTCAATTTATTCAATTTTATACTTAAGCTCATTTTCATTTTACAAGTAAATTTTTTTCTCTTTTCTATTCAACTTGATCCTATCATAATCAAATCTCATTTTAAATCTACAATTTCATTTGATTAGTTATTATAAAATTTAACTTTCATACTCAACTCATTCAATTGATTACATAGCCATCTTCAATTTATTTCCACTTATTTGGATTTTATTTGCACATTCAAACCATTACTATTTTAATCCATTTTCATTTTTATTCGATACATTTCCAATTATATTTAATTTGTTAACACTTCAAGTCAAATTTTTATTTATAACTCAAGTTCTGATCCCACCATTCTCTTTTAATTTACCATCCAATTTATTAACTTACAATTCAATTTCATATTCGATTCATTTAATTAATTACAAGGCCATCTCCAATTATCTTTTCTTCACTCATGATTCAAGTCGAATTTGATTTATAACTTGAGTTTCATTTCCAAACTTCATTAGTAGCTTAAAATTCAGCTTCTATTTAACTACACTGAACTCCATTTACACATTTCATTAACTAATTTATTACTAAATTAGTTCCCTCCTATTTATAGTTCAATACTTGATTTTTCTAATCTTAAAATTTCTACATTAATTTTCTTAAGTTCAATTTATTTTATAATTCAAGTTTTGATTTTCATTTTAATTTTCAATTCATCAAAAATATTTATTTTGGGTTTCCTATCCCACCTTTCAAATTTTATAAGTCATAACTTATTATTTACACAATTCCATTCATTATGGGCTTGAATATATCCTTCTTTTATTTTTAACTCAAGCCTTATGCTTATTTATAACCAAGCATATTTTTATTTCTATGGATTTTCAATTCTCTTCTAAGTTATTCCGATTTATTTATTTCAATTTAATCCTTATCCAACTTATTTTCCATTTATTCAGGTAAGAATCTAATTTCATTCCAATAACTCAATTGAATTTTTATTCCAACTTAATTTTATTTTAACTCATATTTATTTGACTCGATTCGATTTCAACTTAATTCGAATACAACTGGATATTATTTCAGCCTATTTAAATTAATTTCAATCCAGTTGAATTTTATTTCCCAATCCAAGTTAATTTCAGTTTTAACTTTACACTTTAAATTTAAATTCCAACATTCAAGCTTATATTTCCTTCTTGATTTAAAAATCATCTCCATTTATAAGCTTACAACTATCTCATCGAAATTTTTATACACCCGACTTTTGGTTTCAAATCATTTTGAAATCTCCAATATCTCAAATCACATTTCTCAAATGTTAAACCAATCCTGGTTTTATTCCCAACAAATTTCCTTTGAAATTTTCAAAACAACTAGCTTTTCTGAACAAATAAATTTTTGGCAGCAATCCGTCACTTAGAAATTTGAAAATGAATACTGATGATGCAGCCGTCATCATCAGAATTATTTTCCAATAATCCAAGTAATTTCAATGCTATATCACTTTCAAAATCCATTTTAACCAAATTTCCTTTTATAAATATCTCTAAAAAAATAATGCTATTATCTATCTTCAAAATACTTCCAAATCTCCAGGATTTAAATTTCCAAATCATGCTTAAATAAATTCTAACTATAATTCATTTGCATAGCTTATGCTCATACAAATTATCATTTGATTATATTTCAATTTATAATTTTCATTTATAATTCATATTTATAAATTTCATTTTATAATGAATTTGTTCCCTTAAACTTTGGTTGTATTTTCAATTTCAAGTTAAATTTTCACTCAACAATGATAATAATTCAATATTATTCTTTTTAACATCCAAACAACCATATATTAGATAAATAGTTTAAGAAAAACTTTTCCTTATATCAAAATATATTTTTGGGTAAAATTATTTCATTCACCCACATTTAAAAACAATACCATGTCGATTTTTCTATTCAAGTGTTTAGAAACCCCTTCGATACAGTTGTCCAGTCTGTGCCGACGAAGGTTCATATGCCACTCAATAAACCAATCAACACAATATTAACACAATTTATATTCACTAACAAATACGCGCTCATATCTATTAATACACTCAAACTCATTATAGATTACTACTGACTCTATTTTAAATGAGTAATTCACACAAGAGCCAAGGTTATCACCAACCTAAGCTCTGATACCACTTGTAATGACCCGCAAATCCGTACCCCTGAGTTAATGCTATTCTACATCAATCAACTCAAGACGAACAGAAATGCAAACCATTTTAATTAAAGAAGAAGAGGTAGAAGAAGAGAAAACAGGAAACAATATCAGAATCTTACCATCGCAGCGGAATAAAATATAATAGATAATACATATCTTTACACCAAAACAAATATATCTGTTATACATTACATTATCAGAGTACATCATCAGAGTTCACACAACATCAATAGCATACAACTAGATACACAACCACTAGCGGAATATACATATAAAACAAGTACGAGAATACGCATCGTCGTCCAGCTCATCTCCTGAGCTACACAGCATCAAAACCTGTATCCTATAATACTCGGTCTGACCCGAGCATTACAGTTAAATAACACCCGAGTCAGTCTGGAATACTAGCGTGAGAAAATCACACTCAATTGATTATTAAAGTTTCAAAAATCCTTTTGAAAACAAAAGCATCTCGTAAGACCACGCCATAAATTAATATGTCGGGTTTTTACCTTACGATAGCTAAAACAATTTTCTATTAAAATCCTCTGATATTATAATAGGGTCTATTTACACATACTTATTAAAATAGCCGAAATTGTAACATCTATTAAATTCCAGCTACTAGCCACAAAGTGGTAAATACAAACAAAACTCGTAAAAGGCTCGTAAGGAGAATGGATTCCAACTAATGACTAGGCACTGGGGTACCACCTGTCACAGTACGTGGTCTAGATCACAGTACCGAGGACCACTCCCGATCCCCTACAACACAAGGACGGACCCATCCCTTACCGGACAGTTCCGAATAAGATCACCCCACGGTTGGGATCAGCAACCGCACCACTAAGCCGAATAAAAAGGGACATCTAGACAGGGATGACCTTACTCTCAAGTGGGGGCTACCCACGAAGCCTTGCTGCATATCCCTTGATTTTCAGTCATTCCCGGTTGATGAGGCTTGAGGCTAAGTGTTACCTTTTAGAACATATCCCTTAGAATGCCCATCGTCCACCTAACGATGTTTCGCAAGCATTCATCCATACAAGTCCGTCCCGGGTTCGAACGGAATCGAAGGCACTATTCCTACTACATCCATTTTGGAAATATCCTCAGGATTAGTAGCGACTAGACCTTGCACTTCACTGCTCCATCTTCGAGTCCAAAATCGTTTCCACGAAACGTACAAACCGGATCAAAGTGGTTTTCGAGAAATAAATCTCGATCCCGGTCTCTTCGAAACGATCAACGCATTTGTCCAATATTGATAGTCGGTTATTTAACTATCAATTAATATTCACAAACAACAATCCAACAATAAATAATTTCCCAAATTAATTATTAGCCTCAAAATATCTTCATAAGATATATTTCTATTTTAAATCCTTTGAAAACAGTTTCAAAACCATCTTTCCTTTCAGAATAAACTTTCCCGGTTATTTTCTATCTCTTCTGAAATCACCAAGCACAAAATTAGATTTTTAAAATAATTTAAAATACTTTACTTTGAAATATACTTTAAAACATTTATTTTAAAACTACTTTAATGATTTGTAAAAAATACATTCTATATGAATATTTGAAAATTAGGTTACTAAATAAAATATAAAACTAGATTTTCATTTTTAAAAATAAAATACTAAGTCACTCTTTAAATAATTATTGCTATAATAGATTAAAAGGAAATACTTACTTTAGAATTTAAATATTTATAAATAGTAAATTTTTCAAAACATACTTCTTAAAACAACTTTAAACTTTTAATTTATATTTAAAAATTTACATTGAAAACGTACTTGGTTATTCAGAGAGAAATTTCCAATCTCAATCACTTAAATTAATTTTCCAAATTGATTCCCAATTTATTCCATTTGAAATAAATTTCTTTACTTATCAGTTCATTTCAAAATTCATTAATTATGGACTTTATTATTATTTTCAGTTTGATTTTTAAATCCTTTAGCTGAAATATACAAATTTCAGGTTATTCCCAATTTCTTCTTTATTCTTCTTAAATAATTTAAATCCTAATTTAAAATAAATGTTTTGTTCTTTTAAACAATAACAATGAAATTTAAGTTTCATTAACTTTCTGTTAATTTAAATTTTCCTTCCCATATTTATTAAAAATTTAAAGTCACTTTATTTCCTTTCCCGTTCGTTCATAAATTTATTCAACTTTTCTATAATTATTTTACTTACAACTTCACTTCCTTTATTTTCATTCCCAAACTCAAATTATATATTTGGTAATTCATTATTGCCCGATTTATAACAATCAAGCCATAGCATTCAATATTTCCACATAATTCATTACAGAATATCAAATATTCAGAACAGAGAATATTAACTATTTAAATAAAGTTGAGGGGTCCAGTTGGATCCCTCCAACCTGTTTTCCCTGCATCCACAGATATTAGCACAATATAAAATTCAAATTCCAAATATATACCACACTACATCACATAAATCATTTCAACCATTTCAAACAATTATTTAAATTTAATCATTTAAATTTAAATTTAACCGAGTGAGATTAACTCACCTTTGTTTTGTTTGCAATCCAATTCAAATCGGCTTGCCTCTCACGATTTTTGACCTTGTATAAATATTATATGATTTATTAACATCTGAGATAATCCAAAAAATAATTGAACATTTAATAAATTAAATTGACCAATAATTTAATTTATCCTAATCATTTGGTTTTAAACTAATAAATTTGGATAGCTTCCAAAATCTAACCTTATATAACTATGTATAAACGACCATTTTAAAAACCTTACTTTTCTTTTCTCTTTTTTTTTAAAAAAAATCTTCACGTATATATATATATGCTTCTCTAACTAAATAAAAGGGGTTTTCTCGCTTATTAGTTTAAATAGTACTTATTTATATTTCCAAAAATCATCTCGAGATAAAAACTGTCCAGATGATAAATGTCTAGGTTTTTAAACCTTATCCTAATTTTCTTTACGTACTCACATATATATACTTATATAAAGTTAAATTAGAGGGAAAAATACCTTACTGCGATACCAGGAACCACACCGCACCCTCACGCTTGCCAACATCTGACATCACCTCCCAATCGAACGCCGGCCTCCTCGAGACTTCACGACATCGAAAATCACTCTCGGTTCCCTCATGAAATCGAACCTGCAGCGGCGGCGATTATTTCGCTCATCTCATGGACCTGAACCCTATGCTCGCGGCCAATTTGCAATAGTCGCAGCCCCCTCTCTCTCGCTCTTCCACCCCTTCGAACAGCCCTCGATCGAAAACGCCTAATAGGTTCGCGTACGAGCTCCCAGATCCAAGTCGTGATTTCCCTTTTTGTCCGCCATTTATTTATTTATTTTTCGAACGAAATGAATTCGTACGCAAAAAGGAAAAGGGAAATGGATTTATTCGAATTCGTGAAATTGGAAGAGGGGAAAAGAATGTGGTTTTCGATTTCTGAATGAATTCTTGAGAGGAAACTCGACCATTTATATATATTTTTTCTGATCGAACTGACTTGAGGAGATGGGAAGAAATGAAGGGAAAAAAATGGCTATGAAGGAGACACAATGGAGGCGGGTTGTACCTATGGTCGGATAAACGTAAAGCAAACGTATTTTATTTAGATTCAATTCGTCTCGGTATAAATTTTATGTGTTTATATATCGTACGCACACACCACAACTCCAAATGTTACGAAAATTGAAATCCGATAATAATAATACAATATTACTTATCCAACGGAACTGGTTTCGTCGAATTCCAAGACTGTGCCTCGGAAGGCTATATTTAAATTCAATTTAAACGATAAAATTTCAAAACTGAATAAAACATCTTTAAATCAAATTTTAAAAGTTCTATTACCTTCAATATTATGAATGTAAATTTTTTCAATCCTTCAAACTATTTTTAACCGGCTTAAAACTCCAGATTCATTAATTTACCAATTCTGATAATTAAATTCAACAATTAATTATCCAATAATTATTAATATTTGAAATTCGAGTTAAAATTTAACCTTTGAATATTTAAAATTAATTAAATATTCCGATTTCAAATATTCGAAAATTCTGGGTCGTCACAGCAAGTTTGTTATGGATTTTATTTCATTCGGGATTGCGGTTTGAGATGAAATATAACGTATTTATATTTTAAATTACGGATTGAAATGATAAATATCTGTATCACTTGACCATAGGATAGAAAATTTTATTTAGACACCGTGGTCTATATATAAAAATATTTTGAAATGATTTCTATGGTTTTATATAAATATCGATTCTAGATATTATATAAATGTTATTTTATTCTTAATTTTTAAGCTATGAATAATTTTTTTTAATATAGAATAAGCTTAATAATAAGTTTGATTTCCATTGTGATAATATGGACAAGTATTTAAATTTCATTTTAATATAGAGTTTATAATGATATAAATAAGTTAAGGCTGGAAGATAAATTGAAATTTGTTTGAAAATGAATTTATGTTAGAATTAAACTCGAATAAGTTGGTGTAAAATTTATTAAATTTGGAACTTTAAAGGTATGATTTTATAACTTGATTTTGGTTTAGGGTGAATTAAACGAATATTTCAAGTATGGATCAATTTATTTGTAATTTGAGTTTTATTTAGATGATAATGGATTTATTATGTAAAATATTTCAAACTAAATAATAGAAAAAGTGAATTGTTGAATCGTAATTACCAAACTCAGTTTGAAATTGTGAATACTTAAAGTTTGAAATATATTAAATTTGAAATGGTTTATTCTATGGATCCAATCTGTTTTGAAATCAATATAATTTGGAATAGTTTATTTGAAAACTGAATTGCGTTGAAATTTATAATTTGGGATTTGGTTAAATTTAAATCTAGAAATTTGAGTTGTTTGGAATTGATTGGTGAAATTTAAGAAGCTAGTTCATTATGTAAAGTATTTTAATATTTACACCGTTTAAGGTATGGAAGTTATGTTTCAAAGTTATGAATTTTAAAGTATTATGATTTGAAAATGTTATAATTTCAAGTGTTTGGTTTCGAAGTGTTATAACAATGAAAGTGCTTTGATTTTGAGAAAGAGGATATATTTGAAATAAAAATGATATCATATTGATTTGGGTTTTAAAACGGAAATGATATCATATTCATATGGGTTTGAAATGGATATTATATTCTGGTTTTAAAAGTATAAACTATTTTGAAAAGACCACGGTGTTATAATAATGTTTGGTTGTTAAAGAGATCAGGATCGGAAGTTGTCATACTCTCTGCCAACTCCGAAAACCACTTTAGCAACTGTGTACGAGGTGGAGATTCCAGAATAAAGTAGGATGGTGGTGGCGTTCCTTTGAGGTATATACGTAGACCCGACTCCTGTGAGTTGGCATAAGGTGGCTAAAACAGGAGAGATTGACGGGCTAATGAGGTAGCACCTTTGATCGGACACATCCCTTCGATATTATACTTTGACTTTGGATTGATCCGGTGGCCACTTTTGATTTTTAATTTGCGGGTGTGGCTCGAGGTAGGCGGTAGCTGCAGCTATGCGTTACCACCGGCCCAGAAGCATAATTTGTATATCTACCTTGGCATTGCCTTGTTGTGCCGTGTCACCTACCCTAGCGCGCCTTATACGAGTTTGATTTGTGTCGTACCTATGGAGTATCCTCTGGTAGCCTTCCGATCAGGAGGTATTACGGTACTGTATAGACTATTGGCACTATTACGTGTTAAGGGCTATATGGGTAACCCCTTAACGCTATTTAAAAGTAAGATTATTTGACTTTTAGACACTATTATAATAGTGAAATATTACTACATAGTAAATAGTTTAATGGATCCTTAGGAGATGTGAATCCCAAGCATCTCTTAAGTTACTGCACTCACGTTAGACATTGGATAGGAGATGTCAAATCCCGTAAACATCTCTGACGCCGTTCTGCTCATATTATTTACCATTGATTTAACTTACATAAGATCTTTTAATTCTGACTCAAGCGTTTTGTCTTTTCAATTCGCTCGGGTTAGTCTGAGCATTTCAGGATTTGAAGACTTTATTTCTGGAGGACGAAGACGAAGATTGTATTACTATTATTTATTATATCATTCCACAACATTTATACTGTTCCGCTGCATTATTATTATTTTACTCTGGTATGTGTAACTCTGATTCTGTGTTGTATAAGTATAATCAAATGTTTTTGTAAATCAGCTTCAAGAATTGTTATTTGATTGTTATAATTTGTCATTCCACTGTGAGAGTCTGTTTTGTTTTATTTCTTTCTCTACTTTTTTTATTCACCCCAATAACAATTCGCCCTTTTGTATGGTTTGAGTCTGACATTTGTGGTTTATCGTCGATTTAAAGCATACAAAAAGGCGGGATGTTACAAAAAACCAATCCGTGTTTATATGCGGTGTGGTCTTACGAGATATATTTATTTTTGAAAGGTTTCTTAATATTGAAAATTCCATTTGATTGTGTTTCTCACGCTAGTTTACTAGACTGATTTGGGCGTTATTTTCTTATAAAGCCTGGGTCGGTCCAAGCATATCTCCAGATTTGGTTATAGATTCTTTGAAGCTTCAGGAGACGAGCTGGATGCCTCTAAGACGTATTCATGTATCTTTTATGTCCATTGCATTTCTTGTATTTTATTTTTAGCACTTGTGGGGACAATTTATTGTAATTGTCTAGGCTGATGATATGTTAGTTTACTATGATTGATGTATGTATAATAATCTTTCTTTTTGTAAAGATCTATTGTATATTATGTGTTACTCATCATGATGTGTGATTCTATTCTATCTTTTCTTTTCTTCCACCCCAACAATCTGTCATCCCGACATATGGATGTTCGGCTGGTGAATATTGTGGTTGTATTAGTGTTGACTTTTGAGGATCAAAAAAGGTAGATTGTTATGTTAGCAGTTGATTGGGCATGGTATATGGACAAAGGAGCTACACGTTAGTGATAAAAGGGTCTAGTACTCTAGGTTGTTACATTTGGTATCCTACGTTAAAGCTGACAATTGCGGGTTGGAATAAGTGTTAAGGTTATAACAGTTGAGTTGGAAAATATACTTTTCACATTTATTGTGGTTTACCCCTTACAGAAAGGCTAGTGGAAGTATCTTATACCAACTAGCTGTAGCAAGCAAATTATGGACTTAAGCATGAGTAAAGAAGACTAGTACCATTAGACCCGTATAATAGGAATACGATGTTGACAACATAAGAAGGACTTTACAATTAAAAGGTAGATTTCCCAATTAAATTAGAAATCCTATTCTCATATTGGTAGTAGGCATAAGGACTCCTATATATTTAAAGATATGGCTAGAGTATTTCCATATTAAAGTTGGACACTGCATTAGAAAATAATCTTGAGTCAACCATCCTTAAAAAGAAAGACGAAAACCCTATGCACTTAAGCATTGTTAGGTATAAAATGGCTTACATAATTAGACTACTAATGTCTGCTTTGATTTAACTAATAAACCAAAGAAAATGTTTTCTAAAGTTAGAAACCATAGATGCCAGATATTTTAAATAGAAAAAGAAAGTTGGTTTATGATATTATATAAACCAATCGGATAAACTTTATGGAAATTGTTTAAAAAGCAAAAGTAGAGAATTTGGAAAAAGCGATTTTTCAATAACACTAGTGGATGTATTTTTTGGATTATTTTTTTATACACTTAGGATAGTTCATCATCTAGGTAGTAGTACACACACATTCACATTATCTCTTACTTGTTGTTTAGATTTCTAGATATTATGCATATGGATGCTTGGTTGCCATTTTAGAAACCATAAATTTAGACATGTAATCTATTACAAGAATTGAAACCACTGTAAACTGTTAAACCTATTATTTTTTATAACTTGTAAAACACTAAAATAAGTAAGCTCTATTTCTATAAACCCTAGATTTAACAAATTGGTATTGAAATTGAAAGCATGGACTGGTCAACTTAGTAATTAGGGTTTAGTATAAATGATTAACGACACTAATTAAATCAAAATCATCAATCGAAATTAAAATCAGAAGAACGCTTAATGTTTTCCTATAATCGGTCGATCTCTGATCCCTAGCAATCGACTGGTAACGGTCGACTGGTTAGGATTAGTGATTGACCAGTAGAAGTGTAAATTGCAGAATCTAAACCTCGACCTAAGGCCCAAATTTAGTAATAAAAATTAACATAAATGAAGATTGTTTGTGGGCATATTAAGGTAGTTGAATGTATATAGAAGTAGTAGGGACACTAAGTCCCTATGAGAGGACACTAGGTCATTGGGTGTTGGGTAAATGTTCCTTACCCCATTTGGTATCGCGTAATCAATTGAGGGTGATGTATTTTCACAAGGTACTCATATGAGGTTCCATGGTGGATGTGCAACACTGATGGGGATGCCTAATGGAGTGGACTCGGTATAACGGGAGTCCTAGTACGCATGATTTCTGACACAATACACTTTCAATAGAGGATCCCGACGCATGAAATAAGAAACCAACACTACAATCAAGAGGTGGAAGCGGATGTAAATGACGATACACGTCGACAAGTCGGCATTTTTGGTTCTTCTTCTCTAGGCATAGTGAGAAATTGGTAGATGTATTTAGGGGAAAATAGGTTCCCCAAAGTATCCTAGTAGCGGTGTTTCCAGAGTAGTAGCCAAAAGGGCAGTGTTTGCATATTGAGTATCTCTAGGAGCAGTGGCCAATCGTTGGATGCTAGGTTCGATCCACAGTTAGATCCTTGTAGTAGCCTACAAAAAATTTAATGTAGGTTTGTATTAGACTAGAACCCTTATGTAACAGACCTTAGGAATTCACAAACACCTATATCACACCCTCTGTCATCTAGACTAGTATTAAAGTTAACTGCACATAATCATCGCATAATTAACTTTTACTCATTCACCAGACTTTTGTCTGACCCACCCCCATCTTTCCATTTTTCCCACCAAAGGATGACAGGTTAGTAGTTGACAGGGCTTAGTACATGGAGAAAGGAGCCACACGTTGGAGTTCTCATATTTATTTATTGTTCATCATGGAGTTATTTATTATACTAAAAGCCTTTAGAACTCAAATTTTAGGAAATAGTATATACATAAATTAAGTAATTTGGAGACTGGTTTTCAAAAATAACTATTTTTCAATACTTATATTTTAATTCCTTTCGTTGTGCGATCCGAAATGTACAATGTCTTAGAATTTACCCTTATTATATGCTCTGTAATGTTGTAAATCCCAACAGCTCATATTTCTTGGTATGACGAGAGTTTGAAAGTCATCCTAGGCTTCGGATCAATGTGTTGGGAGGTGTAGGTTGTTACATGAAGGTTCATTCGAGTTATCACGTATTCAATGCACTGAGTGAGTGAATGTGAGGATGAATGATGGATGTTATGTTTGTTTTTATCACTCTAGGAATGTCATATGGTGTCGATATTATTTATGTATATATTTGGACACCCCTTAGTGCTTTGATGTATAGTACACCCATGATGACCATGATAATGACTAGTGTATATCTTGTATATATGCTAATTCTATGGATGCAGGGACAAATCAGGTATGATTCTTTATACCATTTGTCCTATTACAGTGCCATATTAGTATTTAGAGGTTTACCACCGTTCACACCAGTCTGTTGTCTTAGTCGAATTTTTATGCTTTGCTTTCTATTACTCTAGGCACTCTTAAATGAGTAGATTAGGGATATCAGGTCTGGTGAGCACGTGGAGCTGGACAGATGGCAAGCAAGAGGTTATACTCTCATATTACCACATTTACTTATTTTCTATTCTGTGCACAACACTATGGTGTTTTTTAATGCCTCTATTATTTAGAGACAGTTATTCTTGATTTTATATTTGATGTATAATTCGATTTCTTATGTTGTATACTATATAGATCCATGCACTATGATTCTGTGATTCATTTAGTTATTTACTGTCTCACCTATTTTATATCTGAGATGTTTATTATTATACTTTACTCGATGGACTATGAGATATACGATAAGATATATGATTGATTTACATTATTTTCAACCATGATGATCATTCTACATCGACCGGGTGCCACTAATGTGAGTTTATAGGTATATTTGGTGCCGACTGTGTAGGGCGGTCTTTACATTTGGTATCAAAACTTAGGTTGCATAGATTAACCTAAGGGATACCGTGATCTAGTCGAGATAGGATAGGAGGTCTAGGCTGGATTAAGAGTGCGCACACACACACACACACGAGAGCGCTTACTTGATATATATTTTGGTTTTCAAAATTATACAGTAGTATGTAGTATATAAGTCGCACTACACAAACGAGTACTACCTATGTGACGACCGTCCTACACCACCAGCATCAAATACAACTAAATAGTGCGCTGCTCATGTGCCTGGTTGATGTAGGATGATCATCAAGGATTGAAAATGAAGTAAAACATCACAGAACCTATCGTATATCTCACAATGAATGGAATAAAATATAATTTACATCTCAAATATAAAACATAAAAGATAGTGATGAATAAGTTATCCAAATATCAATGTACAGATTCATAGAGTTATACATTAGGTACTAGAGTTTATACAAATAAAAATAAACTCAAATAACCATATGTAAATATAAGTAAAAAGCAAGCATTGTGAAGGATCCACAGTGTTGCGCTGCCGAATCAACATAGAAATCCATATATAACACGAGATAGCTCCTCCTAACTTGTCCTCTGCACAATTACTGCATCGCACCTAGAACATCTATACAATCTACTAATTTAAGAATACCCGAGATAATAAACAAAGCATAAAACCACTAGTCAGACAACAATTTGGTATGAGCAGTAAATGAATCTCAAAATACTATACAAGTCGATATAACAAGGAACAAGGGTATGCAAACCATACCCGATTTGTCCCTACAGCCAAAGAGTTAGCATATAACAAACATAATATACTACTCTACAAATATAGTAAAGGTGTATTACAAACCAAATATGACGACAGGTGTCCAGGTATCCCTATCCCTAATACCTATCTCCAATAACATCCTTAGAGTGATAGAATATGGAAGAAGATAATCAAAACAACCATAACATCCATCAAACAATCCTGGCTATCAATCAGTGTGATCTATATATGTGATAACTCATATGACCAAATCCTATTAGGGCTAATGGGAATCTCGGTTTTCAATGTACTCGCTTTAGCCCAAAGCTAATACTAGACGCATTCCACCGGTCCAAGGTACACGTATCCAAACAACCAATCTGCGGTAACCAAACAAAGCACCCACGGGTGCCTATATAATACCCTTAATTTGAGTACATCAGAACACACTACCAGTGCCAATGACCTCTTAGCACTCGTATCCGAGCACTTTCCTTACTCCATCTAGATTCCATTATCCACGAGGAACCATTCCATATACATCCATTCCACGATAGAACTATTCTCATGCTCTATCCCTGGGTCACCCTTTCGAGAACCCGCCCTTTGTGGACAAACATTCTCATGACTCCTTTCAACATCGAGCCATCATAATTAGAACCTAACTCCATCCACCATCGATTTACGAACTGAAGTCATGAAGCTACCATCATGCAACTACATCTCCATCAAACCCTAAGCGAATAAACAAGTACCTTTAGCATGAGCCGTAGAGCCTCTACTTCACTCCCTAGAAGTTTGACCCTGACCCCATCAAAGAAATCCTCTCAGTACCGATCAAAAGTTGCCGGTACCAAGTTGGGTACTTAGCCAATTTTGGCTATCTTTCTTTCCTTGCTTCTAGTATTTCATCTTCCAAGTGCTTTGACCCTAAACACAACTATCCAAAGTTCTCGGCATCAACCCCTAAGCTCTTGGTGCTAAGTCCAAAAGCTCTTATTTACATGCCCTCTAAAGCTCTTTGTATGAAGTCCAATACTCAGCTAATTTCTTACACTCGTCTTTTACTCATCACCCCGAGCCCCAGCATGAGGTGCCATCAACCACCGACATGATTCCTTATGCATAATACCTCTAGATGCCGACACGAGCTCTCAGTATTAACTTTCATACTTAGCTCTAAGTTTGGTGCGAAGAATACTGGGCTCCTTTCATCCTTCAAAGCCTACCCTCCAAGTTTCATCCAATTTCGACCGTCTTTCCTTCAATTTGCCAATTTGACCGCTCCTTTCCTAACTACGTAAAAGCACTAGCAAATCATATCACACACAACATACAAACATGGAATATCATACATATACATCCATTCATACATGCAATACATAAGAACATGATAGTAAAGCAAATCACAACTGTTAATCTAACTACTATTATAGCATATGAATATGAACAAAAGGAGTTGCAAACAATTTAAATCCATTTGAACCCTTTAATTTTTGGCCATAAACAATTAGGAAAAATGATTAAGGTTAGAAAATATTTTATGGTCAAAATCATGTAAAAACCATCAAATTTATCTATATATACATGCATAGTAGAGTGAGAGCTTAAGAACCACTCACCAAATACCTAAAGTACAAATTTCTCTCCTCAGATCTGAAGTGGACAGCAAGGAAGAGAAATGCAGATTAGCCAAAATTATAATCTTTAGCTCTTATATGTTAGTCACCTTGCTAATTGATGAATTGGCTAAAATTAGAAAGAAAAATGTTAACTTTTTGATGAAATTAAGGTTAGCCGATATTTAAAGCTATTTTTGGGAAAGATGGAAATGACTTAGATAAGTTCCTATAGCCTCCCCTTAACATAATTTTTGATATCGATTAGTGGGCTTAAGCATGGGCACAGGCCAGCAGCAGGCAAAATCTAAAACCGCGAATTATCAAACGGTAAGTCAATTTTTCCATGATGGCCACTCTACGAAGTGGAAAACCATTATACTATGGAAGTGGTTTAAGACACTAATTAGGCTCCTATCAAAAGTTATAGTCCAAACAAGATTTTCAAGGTCAAAATGGTTGCATAAAAATTCGACAATAATCATGCATGTGTAAAATGTCCCTAAGAGTCGCTTCCGAAAATTTTAGAGTCATACAACCTTATATTAATAAAATAGAAATATTTTGCGATCCTTCGATACGTAGAATACGAGTCGTTACACTCTCACCCTTTAGGAATTTCGTCCCCAAAATCCTCATATAAGTCAAACATAGTTACTTTGGATGCCTAACAATAATATGCAATCATCATACATATCAAACAAGCAGCAATAAAACCAATAATGTAGGTAGACCCTATCCTAGCATGCGAGATACTCAACTACCCTGTACAATATGAAGGTAAAAGTAAATACGATAAAAAGTAGGCCTTATAATACAAAGGACTCCGGATATGTGGCACTTATGCTCTCCTCGGTTTCCCACATGCAACTACCTTCACTTTTATCCCAGTGAACTTCATTAACTTCACTGTCTTCCTCCTAAGTTATTTCATATTGCGTCCGACAATACAAACTGACCTACGAGGTCTTGAAGCTTTTGGTTCAATCTCGAGATCATCAAGTTGATCTAGTGCACTTGTCACGCCTAAGTCATGCACATACTTCTATAGATGAGAAACATGAAAGACATTGTGAACACTCACCATCTTCTAAGGTAAGTCGACCCTATAGTCTAGGTTCCTAATCCCCTCCACTATCGAAAAAGGACCTACGAATCTCTGCGCTAACTTCCCTTTACTACTGAACCGAATCACATTTTTCAAAAGAGAAATCTTCACAAACAACATATCACCAATGGAGAACTCAAAATCTTGACATCTCCTATCATCGTAGCTCTTTTGTCTATCCTGAGAAGCTTTCATTCATTGTCGAATGATCTCTATCTTCTCTAAAGTTACTCTATTCATCTCTGGCCCAAGTATCCATCTCTTGCCCACTTCTCACTAACACGAAGGGGCGTTAGATGGTCTCCCATACTATACCGATGGTTGTTGTATGCGAACTCCACCAAATGTAAGTGATCATCCCATGAGCCTTCAAAATCGACTATGCAAGCCCGTAAGAGATCTTCCAATATATGATTCACTCTCTCGGTCTACCCATCTGTTTACGGGTGATAATCTGTACTAAGATGTAGCTCGATCCCCAATGCCTCCTGTAAACTTTTCCAAAACCCATTAGTGAATAACAGGTCTCGGTCGCTCACAATTCTCTTTGACACACCATGAAATCATACAACACATTTCACAAACAACTTGGCTAGTTTGGCTACCATTCTACTTGACTTAAAGGGTATAAATTAGCGCTCATGGTCAACCTATCAACTATGATGAAAATGTTGTATACCCTGCTCGAGTCCTCGGCAGTCTATCAATAAAATCCATTGATACTTTCTCCAACTTCCGCTTGGGTACTTCATGCGGTTCCAATAACCCATTTGGCTTTTTTTGCTCTGCCTTTGCCAACTGGCAGTTCATACACTTCTAGATAAATGTGCCGACATCCTTCTTGATTTCCTCCCAATAATAGGTCTGCTTCATATAATGGTACATCTTATTACCACCGGGATGTACTGTCAACCTAGAATGGTGGCACTCTCATATCACCTCATCTTGAAATCCATCAACATCGGAAAAAAAATCTCCCATCCTTACTGAGCGAACCTTCTCGGTTGAGTCCATACAGCTTCACATCCTTAAACTCTACTTTTTCCATGATCACTGCTAGTCTAGCTTCTGGCCTCTATCAAGTACTGATTTGCTCAATCAAAGTAGGTCTGGCAATTAAACTCGCCAATATTTCTGCCTCTAACTCTCAATGAAGTCTGAAGTCATAACCAGCAATATACTCCAACTGCTTCCATTCCTAGAACATCGCTCCTAAACTAGCATGTCTTCTACTCAATGTATCGGCGGCCGTATTTTTCTTACCGGATGCATAAGAAATGCCAAAGTCGTAGGAGGTCAAGAATTCCAACCATCGCTGTTGGAAAAGGTTGAGATCCTTCTGGGAGAAAAGGTACTCAAAGGATTTATGGTCCACGAATAGCTGAAATCTTTCTCTTAGAAATTAGTGCCTCCATATCACTAAGGAAAACATTATCACCACCAACTCCAAATCATGAGTCGGATAATTCCTCTCATGTGGTTTTAGCTGCCAACTAGTGTATGTGATAAAATTTCCATTCTGCATCAATATCGCACCTAATCCAATACCACACGCGTTTGTGTATATTGTCAGCTCCTCATTCCTTCTCGAAATGGTCAATACCTGTGCACTCGTCAACCTTCCTTTTAGATTAACAAACACATGCTCATACTTCACGTCTTAAACAAAAGTCTTATTCTTCTTCGTCAAACTAGTCAACTGTGTTGCTACCATTGAGAAGTCTTTGATAAAACATCTATAATATCCCACCAACCCTAGGAAACTCCACACATCCATACATTCTTTGGTTGGCTCCAATTCTAAACCGTTGCATCTTGGCAGGATCTACTGTGATTTCCTAGTCAGAGATCAGATGACCCAAGAATCTCATTTCCATTCTCTAGAAGTGACATACTAAAAACTTTTCTTTAAACTTGTGCCCCCTTAATACTTCAAGCACAAACCTCAGGTGCGTCTTACGTTCCTCTACGATCTTGAGTGGACCAGAATATCATTTACGAACACAAGCATAAACTTGTTTGGATGGTCCCTGAAGATGTGGTTCATGATATCAATAAAGTATGTTGGGGCATAGGTTAGCCCGAATGGCATAACAAATCACTCATAGAAAACAGACGGCATACGAAACGCGTTGTTCAACAAACTCTCCTATGCTACTCTCAACAGGTGAAATTCCATTGCCTAATCCAATTGGGAAAACACCTTCACACCATGGAACTAATCGAACAAGTCATCAATATTTGGGAGTGGATACTTGTTCTTCATCATCACCTTATTCAGCTCATAGTAATTTACACACAACCTCAATGAGCCATCTGCCTTGGTGGCAAATACTACAGTGCACCTCACTCGGTTATACACATACGAATGAACCCTCTCTTCAACAAGTCATTTACTTGCAACTCCAATTTTTTTTGTTCTCTAGGCGCCATACGCCTCAATGGAAGAACTATCAATCTGGCATCCTTCACTAAGTTTATATGAAACTCAATCTCCTGATGCGGTGGTAATCCAATCATGTAATGGCTGCTTTTTCGACTCTCGAAAGTAGGCACTAATACATCCATGGTATTCACATGCCGAGCATCTAAGTGTCATAAAGGTATATTGTTAGGGCAAAATAAAATGAAAAAGAATAGGGAAAAATAGATTCTCACAGCGGAATGATAACATATAATATAATAAATATAGAAAAAGTTGTCACTTTAAGATACATGGTATATCACAGTTAAAACAAACCTCGTCAGTTTGGATAGTTATAACTACCCGACCTTACAATTGTTGATGGGTATACATAATAATATAGCAGAAAATAAAAATACTACAACGGGCGAACATCCAGCTCTTCTCCATAAGCTCCACGCTCCCACCAATGACAACCTAGAAAAAATTGGTCTGACCCAAGCATTATAATAAAATAATACTCGGAATTTGAAAACCCCATGAGAAAATTCAAGAAATATGATGAATATATAATGATCTTTGAGACCAGGTCGCTAAACACGGAATGCGTTTTACCTTACAAGAACAACATCCATACATGAAAGAATGTATACAACCTAGAACAAAATCCATACTTAAAAAATGGACACAAATAATTAAACATAGAGAAGAGCACAAGGCACTTCTCAATCCAATTAAGAAAATAGTTCAAAGATTTGAACCAAAACAAGGAAAATGAATTTTTCCAACAATGACTAGGAGGGTGATCATCCCCTTTACTGAAAGTATACCTCTAGAAAATATACTTGAGAACTACGATGACATTCGAAAACCTCCAAGATGGACCCAGCCAACCTTACGAAGAATTCGAGTATTTCACATCTCCGTATCTATACAACCGAAACCAATATAGAGAAGATGTGACAATACCGTAATGTGAGCAAACCCACATAGCTTAGCCCCCACTCACTCTTTATTTAGTCATTTTCAATAAAGGATATCGACGCTCCAAATGAGAAACAAATCGTCTCAAATTAACAAAACACAAAGAAGAATATCGAAATTGATACTCAAGAAATCAACTAATGGGGATAACAAAAATGATCATATATGGAATTTAAATCTCATATACTTACCACCACTCGTTGATTTCAAACTTTTACTATCCCTCGGTTAACAATGAAGCTAGACAAGTTGGGGCATTATTGCCTCTCAAAAGTTGCCTCAATGTACCGAACTTTCGAGATAGATAGAATTTTTATACCTCGACGTTTAGCGTTAAGTATATGCCTAAATCCTTTCCATATAAGTGATATCACTTATGGAAATTAAATTTCTTACCCTTATCATCAAAATTCGATTTTCAACTTGTACTATCCCTTGCTTAAACATGAAGTTAGGTAAGTTAGGGCACCGGTTTCTCCTGCCCTTGCTTAGACACTCTAATTTTTAAATTTCATAGATAGTATCGAATCTACTTTCTGGATGTTTGGTATTAAGGATAAGACTAAATCCTTTCTATAAACAAAATCAAACTTTTAAACTTTTAAAACATTTGACTCACGGTTGTGCTTGATTTTCATATCATAAATATTTGAAAAACAATTTAATAACACTCTTTAAAATATTCCTTTAAAGAGCTAATTATATTACTAAGTGTTTTCAAACTTGACTTTCGAACCGTAAAACGCGAACCAATCCTTTCTAACTTTTAAAATTTTGGAGTTAGATTTTATAACCTTTTTTGAGCCATCAAAACTATGTCCAAACAACAATTTAAAAGGGCAAAAGTGCGACCAAATACTTAGTGATGCGAACATGGGCACAACATCAACAAATAAAAGATTAAAAAAGGGGATTTTATAAGTGTTGTTATAGCGATGATGACGTTTTCACAAACAACCAATAATCACATATATATTTTAATCAAACTTCAATATAAACAACATAAGTATAAAAGTAATTCAATATTGGCGAGACGCCCCTTAGAGTCTCTACAATATTCCCATGCAAATCTCATATGTATATATGCATTTCGAAGTGTTGCGTAGCGACCTATTCGCTATGAAGACACTTCGACTTTTTTTTGTCCCTATAAAACAATGGTTAATTATGTCATCCATCTCCAAGCGGGAACAATTCAAATAAGCAATATACACCGGTATAATAAAAATAAACAACTGTTTATATTTTACAACATTTTGTTAATTTTTAAAACCATTTTAATGTGAGACTGATTCACTTTTTCCAAAGCTAAATGTCAAAAAAATGCACAAACTTCTCCCTCGACAAAATAATGACCCAAAGCAACCTATTTTCTTGCTTCAACCTCGACCAAAGCCCAGGAACTCCCCCATTGCACATGGCTCCAGCTAAAATGGGGTGCTTGGATCCTAAACTTGCAACTTTGAAATGGTGATGATGAAGACAATATTGTTCTAAGTTTATTTAATATTTTAGAGAAGAAAAGGAGTAAGTTTTTATGTGTTTTACTTAAAAAGTTTATGGAGACAAGAAGGAAGAAGATGAAGAAATGAGAACAAAGTAGAAGAATGGAAGTGTAATGGGAAAAATGAAGGTAAGGTTGCATATTTATAGAATTTGGTAAATGTGGAAAATTACTTTCAATACCCATAGCCAAAATTACCCTCCTAACCCTTGTTATTTCAACTACTTTATTATGCACCCATGTGCCACCTATGTAGCCTTGAATACTTATCATCACATCATATGAAAAGGAGCAAAAGGATTAGCAAAAATCTTCTCTTTTAATTACATTGCTAATTGTTCTAGAAACTCTTCATTGTACTTAGGGCATTTAATTTTTTTAGTACTAAATTAATTCATATTTTCTATAAGTGTGTTAGCGTGTGTACAACAATGTTGCAATAATTTCTTTCGGTAAAAAATCGAAAATCCGAAAAACAAATTTCGATCACATTTTCTTTTTTTTCACCAAAATGATTATTTATGTAAACAAATTTACAAAATGAGTTTACCATTATTATTTATTAATTAAAAGGGGTTTAATAATTCTATTAAATCAATCTAATTAATATAAAATTCATCATTCAATTATTTAAATATTCTCTATATTTAAATATAAAGTGTTTATATTTTTCCAAGATGTTATATTCTCCCCTTCTTAAAGAATTGTGTCTTCGAGATTATCAACTTCTAATATCCCTACATAAAAGTCAAATTACTTACTTGGATTTTCAGTAATCTGATTTCTTATATTTTTCTTTATATAAAACCCGTATTAAAAGCTACAACATAAGTACAAAGAATACTTTTTAATAAAATATTTTACATCCTATCTTTTAAAAGATAAATTCAGAACTAAATGCCCAAGTTTTTGTATTCAAAATATATTTTTCAAAACTCTTTCAAAAAAGGAAAATCTCAATAACAAGAATCAATATGACAAGGAGGGGTCTCATCCTACCCAAGCATGGTAAAATACTAGAATCGAAAAATATAGAGCATCCTGTAGTATTCCAATTCCTCCCTAAATAATAACTAGAGTAAACAAATATAACTGGGGAGTCTTCAAAATCAAAAAACCCCAAATCGTCCGACTTTATTCATAAGAATATTTGAAAAAATCTCTTCACAAAACTATTTTCAAATATCCTGAAATAATAATACTTCACAAAAGTTTTCAAAATATATTTCTCCTTACAAGTTATTTCGAAATCACTTTTTTAAAAGCGTTGGGATTTAAGTCCTAATAAAAAAAATAAAAATCCTTTGTTTATAAATTCATGCTTTATAAACCATAGAAAATAAAATCACACTATCAATCAAATAAAATTGCCTAAAGGAATAAACTAACAGTTAACATTATTTAAAATGTTAAATGACTAACAAATAATATTTAGAATTTTACGTAGGTTCACAACATTCTCAACTGTCCAAGGGTATAGATAATTTCCTAAGCCTAACATTATGCTCATTAGCCTTTCGTTATTGCTTTTAAGATTATCTAAGCTACCTTAAAACAAAATTGAAAGTTACTCCTTAAACTTCCCTAAGCTATAAAACATAGTATAAAAATATACTTATTGGTTTCTTAACTTCACCAGTTTCTTTCCAGATCACTTTCTTTTTATTTATTATATTTCATTCAATACTAAAATTATTTTTGAATCATTTCACAAATTTCCACTTAAGTTTATAATCATTTTACAAAGATGCATCTTTATAAAAACATTAAATTATAAACTTGCTCTACTCTTATTTACTTGTATAATACTCTTCTAAATCCTAAGAGTATATAAAAAATGCCAGTTTCATTTTACTTTTCAAATTTTAGATGGAGGCCCAAGCATAATATGGGTCTTAAAACTGAGTTTACTACCTCGACTTCTTTACGTATCTGGTCTGGTAAGTAGCTAAAAGGAGTATGACACTGGTATCCAAACTCAGTCCTAGTGCCTATTTTTCTTTAGACATCCCTAAGGTAAAGATGTTTTTTAGTTGACCCAATAATATCAAATAGTTTATATGACTTGCATTTTTAAACAAAGATACGGTTTTAATAAAAAAAAAGTTTATTGAGACCATCCTATCCAATTTAACCCGTTAAAAACTTATCTTAAATTATCTCTTTTCTATCCAAGAGTTAAAATTCATTTATCAAAACATTCTTCTACAAAATTATATTTTATTTTAAATCAATTTCCTTTAAGGAAACTTAAGAACTAAATATCTGGTTTTTATTTCAAAATCTTTTTAAAATCATACTACTATATTCCTATAAATATAGTAACTTTAACAATATATTCACTAACACTCACTCTGGGTTCATTCAGATTCAAACTCATTTTAATCGCACAATAATAAAGAGAATAATTTACTAAGTGTGCTACAACTTTCACCTAAGCAAACATTCGCTTCTTACTTAGAAGATTATCTAGGTTACCGCAATACTAATCAATATGTTTTCTCCGAACTGTCTAAAGAAAATGTATATTTCTCAAAATTCTCTTTGAAATATTTATACTTATATATACTTCCAAGTAATACTACAATTAGCTTTCTCAAAATATTTGTGAAATCATTTCAAGCAATACTAGGATTTAAATTCTCAAAAACCTTTTTACATATAAAACATCCTTTACAAATCATATAAAAAACTTTACATACCATACTCGTATAAAATGTACCTTTAAAATCATCTTATACTATAATAACTTTCTTTTATTATAATAAACTTCTCATACATTGGTATCCTCTAAATGTCTTATCTTCTCATTTAGATGATATTAAACAAGTTTATTGGAAGATGACTTTTAACTTAACATTTTCACTTATAACATTATAGTCAAAATGCGAAACTTAATTTCACAAAGGGTTCGTTTTAATGCACTCACAATTATCAAAACAGTAAATACTCATGGACTAGTCGAGCATAACTCAACAATCAACAAACAATAGTCAATGCTCCTAAACAGCACAAGCATGATAAATCAAACAACAATGATAATAAAGAAATATTATCACTTTTTAACAAACAAACACGCCATAAATAACTACATAAATTTGAAAACTATTTCTTCTATATATATATATAATCCTAGGTAAAATATTTGATTTACCAATTTTTAAAAAATCAACATCATGTCCATTTTCCTTGTTCAAGTGTTTAGAAATCCTTAGAAACACTATAGCATCCCATCACTCGACCATAATTCATAAACCACTCAACTGACAAATTTACACTGTGTTTTTATAGCAATAACAAATAAGATCTCGTATATATAATACTCTAAACTCATTCTAGGGTGTCACTTACCCTATTTCTAATGAGTCATATCCTACAGAAACCGAGGTTCTTGCATAACCTTTAGCTCATATACCAAATGCAATGATCCACCTTTTCAACCCTCGAAAGTCGGCATAAATAAATCCATGGTATTCACGTGCCGAGCATCCAAGCGTTGGAAAGATAAATTATTAAGGTGATATAAAAAAGAAAGGAGGGAATAAAATCTCGCAATGGAACGATAACATATATTATAACAAAAATAGCAAAAGATGTCACTCTAAGATACATGGTATATCAAAGTTAAAAACATCAGCTTGTACAGTTATAACTCCTTACTCCTACAATTGCCGATGGGTATACATAATAATATAGTGGAAAATAATAGTACTATAGTAGGCGAACATCCAGCTCTTCTCCATGAGCTCCATGCATCCACCAATGGAAACCCCAGAAAAACATGGTCTGACTCGAGCATTATGATAGAATAACGTCCAGATCAGTCAGGAAAACCAATGTGAGAAAACTTAAGAAATATGATGAACATATAATAATTTATGAGACCACATCGCTAAACACGGAATGGGTTTTACCTCTCAAGAACAACATCCATACATGAAAGAATGGAATAAATCAGAACAAATTCCAAACTTAAAGAATGGACACAAATAACTAAACATAAAGAAGAGCACAAAGCACTCCTGATGCAATTAAGAAAACAATTCAAATATTTGAATCAAAATAAGGAAAATGAATTTTTCCAACAATGACTAGGAGGGTGCGCCCCCCTACCGAAAGTATACATCTAGAAATTATACTTGAGAACTACGATGGCTTTCAAAAACCTCCAAGCCACATCTCACTAACCTCACTGAGAATCCAAGTATTTCACATCTTCATGCACATGCAGGCAAAACTATTCTACAGTAGATGTGACAATATCTATAACGATTCGTAATTTAATCACTTTAAATATGGATATTTGATATATTTTTAAATAATTAAAGATGGATTTTATAACTCAAAAGGACCTCTTTTAATGAATAACTAATGATGGTAATGCGGTTTTAAATTTTTGTTTACAAAAATAATTATCTCGAAGAAAAATCGAAAATGCAACCAAAAATCATTTTTCGGATTTTTGATTTTTCATCGTCTAAAAGTTGTTAAAACATGTTATACACACTAGAGTATATCTGTACATATATACAAGAATAACATATCTTTTGACTAATGAAGTGATTAGCTTAATATAAGTTTAAATATATACTTAGGTTAATAAAGTAGAAGTTGACTTTTCTTTTATAATTTAAAAAGAAAAGGCACAAAATTAAGACATTAAGTACATTACCAAAAGAAGTGAAGTGATGGAAGAGTGAAAGGGGATAGCATGTGTGATGAAGAAGGAGCAGGGTGATGTGTCACCATTTTGGTGAAGGGTATCTGATATTTTAGTAATTTCCCATTTTCATTTTCTATAAAGACAATTCCACTTTTTTATTTCTCACTTTACTTCATTTATTTTCATTTCTTAATTCTTATCTTCTTCCTTTCCATGCACTTCTCCACTTCTTCCATGGCTTCTCAAAAGATTTTAAATTAAAAATCACATCTTTTTCACTTTTAACGCTTAAACAAATTGCTAAAATCACTTCCACTCCTCTCCATGTCACTTATTTGCCAAAACAAAGTCCAAAAATCTATTTTTTAGCCAAGGCTAAGCCCTACTTGCCTCCTTAGAGTCTTGAAAAGAAAGTTTTGTAAAAAGAAAGCTAGGTCCGTGTGTTTGTTAAAAAGTTGTGGTAGTTTTATTAAAGTTCGTGTTGATTTAAGTGAATAAAGCTCGTTTTAAAAGGCAAGCTTAAAACTTTATTAGTTATTATAATCTTGATTGATTACTTATGTTTATATATGTATGGAATGATTATTGTTATGTTTGATTCTCGCTTGAAAGCAAATGACACATATGAGAATTTGCAGGGGACTAGAAAAGAAGTTGAAATGTTCGTAGCGAATGGGTCGCTATGACACACTTTGAAGTGCATATGTAATGATTTGCAAGTGATACATCCTTTATGGATGTTATTTACATTTTATATATGTGTGTATGCATACAAATGTTGAATGTTTCTTGGTATAGTTAACATGCTTGAATTGGTTTTTATTTCGACATCGAAATCCTAAGTTTACTTTAAACTAGTTTACTACTCCATTGTCCAAGAAAGTTTTTAAAGGATTTTTTGAACTTAACTTTTATTTTCCAAACTTTTTACAAATATAGTAAAGTTTTTTAAATATATAAAGAAAGGGTTTAAAATCTATTTTGATTTACAAAACAAGTTTTGAAAGTTATGGTCGGTATAGCAATTATCACTATGGATGCAGTTCGTAAATCGACAATTTTTGTCACGACCCGAAGTTCAGCGTTCAAAAATCGACATCAAATACCTCACTTGTATTCGACTGCCGGAGATTCAAACGTCGAATTTCAGTTCTGATGGAGCTTACAACAACAATTAGATGAATAATAAACAAAGGAAAATAAAACTACTAACCTAAATATACCAGATACAACATCACAATACTATATAACAACAACACCCACATCAGAGTATATATGTACATATACAACACAACTCCAAAATAGACCATCACAAAAGAACAACATGTGATCACTCCAAGAAAGTCTTCAAAGAGATAAAGCAATAACGAACTTCCAAACTGAGACCCTCGAGATCCAAAAGTTTCAAAATATCTCCAAGTTAGAACCTTCAAACTAGTAGTCTCCAAACCATACGACTCCAAAATCCAGTTAGTACCAAAACACAGAAGACCTGCTACTAGGCTGCCCGTGTGGAAATTATGGGCACCCAGAGTTTAGAAAGGAAACAATAAACTCCGGGTCAGTCATGAGACTGGTATGAGTAAAAAAAACAGTTGCTTTGAAAATAAAAGCAGTTTATTTGTAATCAAAGCAAACAAAAGAATTTGAAAGAAATTCACAATGCTTTTAGAAAATGAAACTGCCATAAGGCCTCCCGCCACACACACAATGCAAACGCAGACTTGGGGAAGATTTCCCCTTATGACAGTCAAAAATGCTTGATACGGGAAAAACACTTTTAAATACTATTATTAGTGCATAGTGTGAAAACATTTTTCAAAAGTATAATATTAATCTTAGCCAGCATACGTACCATTATAGTATGCCTACTATAGCCACCATATTAGATGGCAGTTTCTACAACTAAAACCGTACTGGGTTCGTATTGGTAATTGGATTTCCAACAAATGGTCAGGCTAAGGAACTTCCTGGGCCACATGGGTACGCCTCTGGAGGGACGTCCCGAGAACCTAACCGGATCTCTGCCAACACAAGGCCGGGTTACCTCTATAACTAGGTAAGTACTACACGAGTATGCCTTCCCCCGGTTGTAACCAACCTTTATCCGGAGCCCCAACATCAATCACAAAGGAATATATATATTTGCGATATCCACATAAGTTAAGTATCTGGGCTTCATACCATGATACCACTTCTATCAAGAAGGAAATGCGCATACCCTAAGGGGAGCTACCCCCAATAACCTTGCCGCATCTTTCCTCTTTCGACCATTACCTGGTTGTGAGGTTCGACGAAGTCTCGTCCACAAAGCTACGATTTTCACAAAAGCCATGCTTTGATCATCTAATGATCAAATAAATGATCATCAATACACAGCAGCACTTAGCGTGCCACACTACCAAATTGGGAGTATATCGCTGATAACCTTCAACTACATAACCTTTGAGCTCGTACGTCTCAGAGAAGGGTGTTAAGCTAAGAGAATAAATTCTCCTCCACCAACAGATATGTATTTGAAAGAAATCGGCTTTATCTCTCAAAGTGTAGTGTCAGACACACGACCATACAAGTCTGTTTCGGGTTCGAACAGAACGGAAGGCACTTCGTCCAATAAAGGAAGAAGCTCTTGCAAATCCAGATGTCCACAATCCCGATCGGACTTCCCATAACATGGGGAATCCCTATACCGGAGCAACTCAGTGCAGAGATAATCGATAGGTTATCCTACCATTTTTGAAGACACCCGGTCTTCACCACCGGTCTTCAATTGCTCTCCATTCATCGAATCACTATTCGGAATGAGTTATATGACCCAAAGGTCCTTTCCCTGCTAATCCGAATAGTGCGCGTCAATTTTAAAGCATGTGAATATGTCATTCACAAAGATTCACAGGTTCGATGTGGGTTTCAGATAACCAATAGGAATCCGACTCCCTGTCGCATCGAAATTCAAAAGCCGTTTACGGCCCAAAGGGGTTTCACATTCACATAAAAATATAGGATCACAGCTCAGCACAAACAATTCATATCGCATAGTATCACAATTACAATCAGAGATATCAATTAATACCCATCATACAATAGTTATCAATCATACACAGCTACGATGAAACAATTGTGTGAATTAAACTAATTAATCGCATAATTAATTTCATTAATTATTTTTAATTAATGATTAATTATCCTTAATTAAAATTAATTAAATCTTTAATTATACTCATAATTAAATCATCCCTTAATTAATTTCTCTAATTCATTCATTCTTAATTATTTGTTAATTAAGTCTTGATTACTCTTATTAATTTATTATTTCCTTAGTTAATTATCTTAATAAGTTAATCCCTAAATAATCATTAAATACTAAGTAATTAATTTAAATAGTTTATTTTAAGTAAACCATTTATTACATAAGTACATCATTTATAAAATTCAAAAGACAACTTTGTTAACCATTTTGATTTCCCTTGAAAAACTAATTTAAATTTATCACAAGAATCATCTTGAGAGATCAAAAATTATCTTGTAAAACACTTCATCTTTAGCATCATTTTTTATTACATTTTTATAACTGATTAAGTAATGTGGCAAGAATTAATTTAAATTAAATTACTTTTTAAAAAAAATATTACTTAACATTAAGTTGTTTTAAATCTAAATCAAAACCATCTTTTAAACATGAGTTTTTAAAATTTAAAAAGTTTGAAACTTCTTGTTTTCATTTGGCAAAATTTTTCATGTTTACTGATTTTCCCTGAACCCCTTCGAGTCTTCCCCGAGGATTCTTTCTGCTTGCTTCGGGTTTCCCCTAAAATCTGACCCGAGTGATCCAAATTTTTCATAAATTTGATTAAGTACAAAACCAACCCGATACAATGCAATTTTAGCTCGTGCATGCCTTCGAGTTTCCTTCCACTTTCCCTGGTTACTACTTCGAGCTACCTTCTATCTTCCCCCACCAAATCAACCTGACACATAACCCACCGCGTGCACCTGCACAACTGCACCGACCAACTCCGACTTAACTTCTGCTCATCCACATACCAATGATGAGGTGCTCGAGCCTCTCAAATACTCAAAAATTTGAACGAAACACAATTTCGAGATTTGGCTCCCAAACCCAAACTGTAACGACATCAGCTACCAGGAAGCCACCTCGTTCTTCCTCCTCTGGCCATCGAAGGCCATAAAAGTTCATCTGAAGCTTCATCACGACCTAACGCTTCCATCCCCACCGGAGCGATCAACTCCGGTGGCTTGACGAGACCCCAGCGAACCCATGTACTACTGCAATTCAATTTAGGGTTAAAACCCTACATGAACGTCGCACGGTAACCATGATTTAGTATAAATTCTTTAGGTATTTTTTTCAGAGCCCCCATCGCCTCAGCCATCTCCACCCACAGCCTCGTCCATCGTCGTCACTCCGATGGTCGGAATTTCGCAAAAACCCCAATTTTGGTTACATTGGCTTATCCCAATAACCACTAACTTAAAATTTTTGATTTTATTTTCAAAAATCATAATTTTTGATAAGCATTCAGATAGTATGCTTGAAATTTAAAATCTACTAGCTTTGAAATTAATCATGACTTGAATTTCACAGTGCTTTCTTGTTCCAGGTTTAAATCCTGCATAATATATTTTAAATGTTTAAACTTTCAATCTGAAATGAATTTAACCACTATTTGTTTGTGATACTTCAATCTAATCAAACAAGAATTGATGGATTTGGGTTTCATACAGTTTTTTTTCCAAAAACAATTGCTAGAACAGGATGTATAATCCTGTACATCAACATGCACAGGGAAAAGGAAAAAAACATATTTCATTCAAATTTTTGTTGCATGCAAACTCTTCTTCATCTTGCATATATCAAGTGTTAAATCAACCATAAAAAAAATCAAACTCCTTGAAAAAATTACTCACCTTCTTTTATAGCAGAGACAGATTTTGTTTCTGAAAATCAAAACCTGGAATTTTTCCCTTTTTCTTTCTTCTTAGCTTGATTTGAAATTGATAGAGTAACCTTTAATTTTTTTTAATTTTTTTCTGAATAGGGGAAGAAATTCTATGGTCTGCACTCTTTAAGCTTTGTGTTTGTTGTTGTCTTCTTTTTTTTATTGATTCCTGAATCTCCCTTAATCTTTGAAATTCCTGCTTGATTCTTGTAATTGTTGGTTGAAGATTGGAATTCTTCTTCTAGCTTGAGAAACAAAGTATTTGCTACAGATTTTTTTTTCTGGATATAGTTTCTTGATTTAATTTTGTTGAGACAAGGTAGATTTGTTTTTCTTTTGATGATGATATTTTTCTGAAATAAAAGTAAAGATAAAGGATAGAGCATAAGTTTATTTTCTTTCTTTTTTTTCCTAAAAATTACTTAAGAAAAGAAATTGATAGAATGACATTTGTATAACTCTTTCTCCCTTGAATTACACTTGTCATTCTAGTTATCATAAATTTAACACTTGTAAATTTTTCTTCTTCTTTTATTAACAAAGTATTTTGCACCATTAAACTTGTATATATACTTACATTTTTTTATTAAAGACATTAGTTTTTATGTTAATACATATAATTAAAAGAAAGTGTTTTGAATTTTTAATACATATTAAATAATTCTTATAGATATGTATATATAAATGCAAATTATTTTACCAAACACTTTATTTTAAAATTTAAATTCAAATTGAAAATCAATTCAATTTATAAATTCAAATCTACCCATGTATGCACACATACACATGTATATTTATATATATGAATAAAAGTTAAATTCAATGATTAGAAACTTTTAATAATTCAAAATTTTCAAACTTAAAAGAAATTTGAAATTCTTATCCATTCATTTATATCATCATCTATTTATTTATTTATTTTGAAACTTTTCAAATTTTTATCATAAAAGTTCTACATTTATAAATTTTAAATTGATGAATTTTTGGTATGTTACAGATTTCCCCTCCTTAAGAAAAAGAGAGAGAAAAACAAACAAAGAATACACGAATTCAGAAAAGAATAGAGAAATGGCTTACTAATTTAAGCCGAGATATCCACCCTGCATTTGGGATAAGACTTTTGCATATTGTCTTTTGTCTCCCAAGTACAGTCCTTTGGATCTCTGCTCCATTGCACTTTCACCAGTTTCACAATTTTGTTCCTTAGTTGCTTTTAGTCTCGATCCACAATCTTAATTGGTTCTCTTTTAACTGATAAATTTGGCATGATCTCTAGATCCTGCTGTGCTGCCTCTTCTATAATACTGTCTGGATCGGGCACATACTTTCGAAGGTGTGAAACGTGAAATACATCGTGTATGCCAGATAACCAGTTAGGTAGTTGCACTTGATATGCTAGAGGACCAATCCTTTCCAAAATAGGAAAAGGACCAATGTATCGCGGTGCCAACTTACCAGTTTTCCCAAATCTTAACATTCCCTGCATTGGAGATACTTTCAAGAAAACAGAATCTCCAACTTGAAATTCCAAAGCTCTTCTTCTACGGTCGTAATAACTCTTCTGGCGACTCTGAGCATAACTTTTTCTGGATAAAATCAACCTCTTCAGTGGCTTCCTTAATCATGTATGGTCCAAGAACCAGTCTATCACCGGATTCGATCCAGCATGTCGGTGATCGACACGGTCGACCATATAGAGCCTCAAAAGGAGCCATTTCGATACTGGCTTGATAGTTGTTATTGTATGAAAATTCGACCAAATGTAAATAGTCTTCCCAAGAACCACCAAAGTCGAGAATACAAGCTCGTAAAAGATCCTCTATTATTCGATTTACCCTTTCAGTCTGCCCATCCGATTGTGGATGATAAGCAGCACTGAAATTTAGCTTTGTTCCCAACGTGTCGTGAAACGCTTCCCAAAATCTACTAGTAAAGATTGGGTCACGATCACTTACTATACTACTCGGTATACTATGGAGACGGACAATCTCTTGGATATATAGCTCAGCTAAACTTGCTGTTGTCCGAGTGGATTTCACTGGAATGAAGTGGGCAATTTTGGTTAGACGGTCCACTATAACCCAAATTGCTTTATTTCCCTTCTTGGTCCGTGGCAATCCGTCGATAAAATCCATTGATACCCGATCCCATTTCCATTTTGGCACTTCCAAAGGCTGGAGTAAACCCGCCATCTTCTTCTGGTCGCTTTTAATTTGCTGATAGGTAGCACATTGACTCGCATATATGGATATATCTCTCTTCATTGTTTTCCACTAGAAGGTTCTTTTAATATCTTTATACATTTTATTTACTCCTGGATGGATACTGAGTTTCAACTTATGACATTCATCTAAAACTTCACGTTTTAATTCTGGGATATCAGGGACACAAATTCTTCCTTTCAATCTTATAACTCCACTATGATTTGTTTCAAAACTAGTATCTTCGCCTTGAAGAATTTTCCCATAAATATCTCGAAGAAATTTGTCTTCATTTTGCTTGCTGGCGATTTTCTCAAGGAGAGTAGGGGTGACAACAAGATGAGAAAGAGTAGCATGCTTTCTACTTAAAGCGTCAGCAACTACATTAGCTTTACCAGGTGTATACGGAATAACTAGGTCATATGACGCTAGAAATTCTAACCATCGTTGTTGCCGTAAATTTAAATCTTTCTGGGTGAAGAGATACTTTAAAGATTTGTGATCGGTGAATAATTCAAAATTTTCACCTAGAATAAAGAGAGTTCATTAAGTATGTTTATTTAGTTAAGTTAAATTTCTTATATTGTTAAGAAAGCTGAAAAAGTTCTTACCCAGAAGATAGTGTCGCCAGATTTTCAGAGCGAAAATAACAGCTGAAAGTTCCAAAACGTGTGTTGGATAATTTTTCTCATGCAGTCGTAATTGTCTACTCGCGTAGGCCATTACTTTTCCATTTTGCATTAGTACTGCACCCAAACCGCCTCCACAGGCACCAGTATAAACAGATAACCCTTGGTTCCCGTTAACGATAGCGAGAACGGGAGCGATAGTTAATCTCCTTTTTGATTCTTGGAAAGCTTCGTCACATTTTGGAGTCCAATTGAATTTAGCATTCTTCATTTTTAGCTTAGTCAGTGGACTGGCCAACTTAGAGAAATCCTGGACAAACTTCCTATAATATCCCACTAAACCTAGAATACTTCAAACTTCTCTAGGAGTAGTGGGTCGCTTCCAGTCCAGAATTGCAGAAATCTTACTTGGATCAACAGAAATCCCTTACTCATTAACAATATGACCGAGAAATCTGGGACCCAAAAGTGACATTTAGAGAATTTAGCGAATAGGACATTCCTCCTTAATATTTCCAAAACAATTCTGAGATGTTCAGCGTGCTCTTCTTCAGTTTTGGAATAAATCAAGATATCGTCAATAAATACAAGGAAAAATTTGTTCAGCACTTCTCGAAACACATGGGTCATTAAATCTACGAAATACGCAGGAGCGTTGGTTAGTCCGAAAGGCATGACTAACCATTTGTAGAACATGTTAGGACCCGTAAAGGCTGTTAAATGAACACAATCCTCAGCTATTCGCGATTGATGGAATCCTTGAGCTAAATCCGTCTTAGAAAAGAATCGAGCACCATGAAGTTGATCAAATAAATCGTCGATTTTAGGTAAAGGAAATTTGTTTTTGAGAATTTGTTTATTAAGATCGTGGTAATCTACACACAATCTCAAAGATCCGTCTGATTTAGCCACGAATACGACGGTTGAACCCCGTTCGGAAACACTAGGGCGAATCAATCCTTTTTCTCGCAAATCTCGATTTGATTGACTAATTCAATTCTTTCCCTAGGTGCCATCCTGCGACTTGCGTGAACGACAGGACGGGCATTGGGTACTAAGTCAATTCGGAATTCTATTTCTCTGTGGGGAGGTAATGATTTTACTTCTTCAAATACGTCGGAAAATTCCCGAACAACAGGTATAAACTCCAAACTGGGTTCAGGATATCCCAAAGTATACATTAATTTATCTCTCTTTGGACTTGGATCCTCACAAGAGATCTCAATAAAATTTCCAAAGTTTGTTTTATCGAGATCGTTCGATTATTACAATTTAATTTGGCTTCGTATTCTGTTAGCCAATCCATTCCGAGTAAAATTTCGAATTCATTAAAATCAAGAACAAAGAGACTGATAGGGGACCAGTAACATGAATACGAGATAGGGATATCTCTACATCGTAGACAAAGGTTTGTAGGGCCACCTACTGGGTTTTTCACACAAATAGGCTCGTCGACGAAATTAGGTTTAAGTTTTAATTCATTTACAGTTTGTTGGGAGATAGAACTATGTGTAGCTCCCGTGTCAAATAAAACTTTAACGACTTTATCATAAATAGTAAGGTTACCTTCCAAAACACCTTTTCCTTTGTCTGCTTTCGAAGTTGAAGGGTCTTCCTTTATCGCATATACATTTGCCACCTTTGCTTGTTTCAATAATGGGCAATTCCTAACAACATGTCCAGGCTTGTGACAAGTATAGCATTCTCGAGCTCCTTGATCATTCTTCGCAGGTTGTTCTTTCTTGACTTGCTTCTTCGGGTTCTTGCAATTGTTTGAATAATGTCCCTTTTCTTGGCAATTGTAACAAGTTACATTTCTGGCCGAATTCCCTTGATTATTCCTCTTATCCTTGCCTTGATGTGGCTTCTTACCCCCAAACTTTTTCTTCTTCCAATTCTGATTACTGGAATTTCCGCTTTCCCTTGGAATCTCTGGCATATCCAGGGTGGCGTACCGATATCCCATATCAATAAGATCAGAGAAAGATTCCTTGATGTGTGCGGTCATCCTTTCGTGATGTTTCTTGTTCATCCCACTAATGAATTTTTCATTTTTCTTTAAAGGCGTATTCACCAACTCCAGTCCGAAACGGGATAATTCATTGGATTTGTTTAAGTATTCTTCAAAAGACAAGGCTCCTTGCTTTAAGTCCAGAAACTCTTGATACATTCATGAAATTCCTGCCGATGGCAAATATCGCTTTTCGAACACCTCTTTGAATCGATTCCAAGAAAACTCTTCTTCAGGTTCATCTATTGTGACCATTTCCCACCAGGCTGAAGCTTCATCATGTAGCTGCCAAGAAGCAATTAGACACATTTGATCATCCTGCAGCTTAAGCCCCTTAAAGATCTTTTCACATGATCTTATCCAAGCCTGGGCCTCAATAATTGATTCTTTGCCAGTGAAAGGCCTACCACCCAGCCTTGTGAAAATCTTATCTAAATCAGCCAGATTTGACTGAGGTTGAGTAGGTACAACTGCTTCCGCTGAAGGAGAAACTTGACTAGCTGTTGTAGCATTTCCTTGACTCCTAGCCCTACCTCTGCGCCCACTCATTCTTACTATCTGTAATTAGTAAGAAACTTGATTTAGAGATTCGGACGAGATATCTTAAGGAATATCAGCAGTTAAAGAAAATAGACTAAGAAAATTTTGGGTTTCGGTCTCGGTTTATACTCATTCTAGGGTATACTTCACCTTATCTCTAATGAGCCATCTAATGTGTTATACTCCGTAGCTAAAGGTCTTACTCAACCTTTAGCTCTGATACCACTTGTCACGACCCGAAGTTCAGCGTTCAAAAATCGACATCAAATACCTCACTTGTATTCGACTGCCGGAGATTCGAACGTCGAATTTCAGTTCGGATGGAGCTTATAACAACAATTAGATGAAGAATAAACAGCAGAAAATAAAACTGCTAACATAAATATACCAGATACAACATCACAATACTATATAACAACAAAACCCACATCATAGTATTTATATACATATACAACACAACTCCAAAATAGATCATCACAAAAGAACAACATGTGATCACTCCAAGAAAGTCTTCAAAGAGATAAAGCAATAACGAACTTCCAAACTGAGACCCTCAAGATCCAAAAGTTTTAAAATATCTCCAAGTTAGAACCTTCAAACTAGTAGTCTCCAAACCATACGACTCCAAAATCTAGCTAGTACCAAAACATAGAAGACCTGCTACTAGGCTGCCCGTGTGGAAATTATGGGCACCCAGAGTTTAGAAAGGAAACAATAAACTCTGGGTCAGTCATGGGACTGGTATGAGTAAGCAAAAACAGTTGCTTTGAAAATAAAATCAGTTTATTTTAAATCAAAGCAAACAAAAGAATTTGAAAGAAATTCGCAATGCTTTTAGAAAATGAAACTGCCATAAGGCCTCCTGCCACACACACAATGCAAACGCAGACTTGGGGAAGATTTCCCCGTATGACAGTCAAAAATGCTTGATAGGGGAAAAACACTTTTAAATACTATTATTAGTGCGTAGTGTGAAAACATTTTTCAAAAGTATAATATTAATCTTAGCCAGCATACGTACCATTATAGTATGCCTACTATAGCTACCATATTAGATGGCAGGTTCTACAACTAAAACCGTACTGGGTTCGTATTGGTAATTGGATTTCCCACAAATGGTCAGGCTAACGAACTTCCTGGGCCACATGGGTATGCCTCTGGAGGGACGTCCCGAGAACCTAACCGGATCTCTGCCAACACAAGGCCGGGTTACCTCTATAAATAGGTAGCTACTACATGAGTATGCCATCCCCCGGTTGTAACCAACCTTTATCCGGAGCCCCAACATCAATCACAAAGGAATATATATTTGCAATATCCACATAAGTTAAGTATCTGGGCTCCATACCATGATACCACTTCTATCCAGAAGGAAATGCATATACCCTTAGGGGTGCTACCCCCAATAACCTTGCCGCATCTTTCCTGTTTCGACCATTACCGGGTTGTGAGGTTCGACAAAGTCTCGTCCACAAAGCTACGCTTTTCACAAAAGCCATGCTTTGATCATCTAATGATCATCAATACACAGCAACACTTAGCGTGCCACACTACAAAATTGGGAGTATTTCGCTGATAACCATCAACTACATAACCTCCAAGCTCGTACATCTCAGAGAAGGGTGTTAAGCTAAGAGAATAAATTCTCCGCCACCAACAGATATGTATTTGAAAGAAATCGGCTTTATCTCTCAAAGTGTAGTGTCAGACACACGACCATACAAGTCTGTTTCGGGTTCGAACAGAACGGAAGACACTTCGTCCAATAAAGGAAGAAGCCCTTGCAAATCCGAGCGTCCACAATCCCGATCGGACTTCCCATCACTTGGGGAATCCCAATACCAGAGCAACTCGGTGTAGAGACAATCGATAGGTTATCCTATCGTTTTTGAAGACACCCGATCTTCACCACCGGTCTTCAATTGCTCTTCCTTCGTCGAATCACTATTCGGAATGGGTTATATGACCCAAAGGTCCTTTCCCGACCAATCCTAATAGTGCGCGTCAATTTTAAAACATGTGAATATGTCATTCAGAAAGATTGACAGGTTCGATGTGGGTTTCGGATAACCAACAGGAATCCAACTCCCGGTCGCATCGAAATTCAAAAGCCATTTATGGCCCAAAGGGGTTTCACATTCATATAAAAATATAGGATCACAGCTCAGCACAAACAATTCATATCGTATAGTATCACAATTACAATCAGAGATATCAATTAATACCCATCATACAATAGTTATCAATCATACACAGCTACGATGAAACAATTGTATGAATTAAACTAATTAATCACATAATTAATTTCATTAATTATTTTTAATTAATGATTAATTATTCTTAATTAAAACTAATTAAATCTTTAATTATTTCATAATTAAATCATCCCTTAATTAATTTCTCTAATTCATTCATTCTTAATTATTTGTTAATTAAGTCTTGATTACTCTTATTAATTTATTATTTCCCTAGTTAATTATCTTAATAAGTTAATCACTAAATAATCATTAAATACTAAGTAATTAATTTAAATAGTTTATTTTAAGTAAACCATTTATTACATAAGTAAATCATTTATAAAATTCAAAATAACTTTGTTAACCATTTTGATTTCCCTTGAAAAACTAATCTAAATTTATCACAAGAATCGTCTTGTGAGATCAAAAATTATCTTGTAAAACATTTCATCTTTAACATCATTTTTAATTACATTTTTATAACTGATTAAGTAATGTGGCAAGAATTAATTTAAATTAAATTACTTTTTAAAAAAAAAAATTACTTAACATTAAGTTGTTTTAAACCTAAATCAAAACCATCTTTTAAACATGAGTTTTTAAAATTTAAAAAGTTTGAAACTTCTTGTTTTCATTTGGCAAAATTTTCCCTGTTTACTGATTTTCCCTGAACCCCTTCGAGTCTTCCCCGAGGATTCTTTCTGCTTGCTTCGGGTTTCCCCTAAAATCTGACCCGAGTGATCCAAATTTTTCATAAATTTGATTAAGTACAAAACCAACCCGATACAATGCAATTTTAGCTCGTGCATGCCTTCGAGTTTCCTTCCACTTTCCCCGGTTACTACTTCGAGCTACCTTCTATCTTCCCCCACCAAATCAACCTGACACATAACCCATCACGTGCACCCGCACAACTGCGCAGGCCACCTCCGACTTAATTTTTGCTCATCCACATACCAACGATGAGGTGCTCGTGCCCCTCAAATACTCAAAAATTTAAACGAAACACGATTTCGAGATTTGGCTCCCAAACCCAAACTGTAACGACATCAGCTACCAGGAAGTCGCCTCGTTCTTCCTCCTCTGGCCATCGGAGGCCATAAAAGTTCATCTGAAGCTTCATCACGACCTAACGCTTCCATCCCCACCGGAGCGATCAACTCCGGTGGCTTGACGAGACCCAGCGAACCCATGTACTACTGCAATTCAATTTAGGGTTAAAACCCTACATTAACGTCGCACGGCAACCATGATTTAGTATAAATTCTTTAGGTATTTTTTTCAGAACCCTCATCGCCTCAGCCATCTCCACCCACCGCTTCGTCCATCCTCGTCACTCCGATGGTCGGAATTTCGCAAAAACCCCAATTTTGGTTACATTGGCTTATCCTAGTGACCACTAACTTAAAATTTTTGATTTTATTTTCAAAAATCATAATTTTTTAATAAGCATTCGGATAGTATGCTTGAAATTTAAAATCTACTAGCTTTGAAATTAATCATGACTTGAATTTCACAGTGCTTTCTTGTTCCAGGTTTAAATCCTGCATAATATCTTTTAAATGTTTAAACATTCAATCTGAAATGAATTTAACCACTATTTGTTTGTGATACTTCAATCTAATCAAACAAGAATTGATGGATTTGGGTTTCATACAGTTTTTTTTCCAAAAACTGTTGCTAGAATAGGATGTATAATCCTGTACATCAACATGCACAGGGAAAAGAAAAAAACATATTTCATTCAAATTTTTGTTGCATGCAAACTCTTCTTCAACTTGCATATATCAAGTGTTAAATCAACCATAAAAAATAATAATCAAAACTCCTTGAAAAAATTACTCACCTTCTTTTATAGCGGAGACAGTTTTTGTTTCTGAAAATCCAAACCTGGAATTTTTCCCTTTTTCTTTCTTCTTAGCTTGATTTGAAATTGATAGAGTAACCTTTATTTTTTTCTGAACAGGGGAAGAAATTCTGTGGTCTGCACTCTTTAAGCTTTGTGTTTGTTATTGTCTTCTTTTTTTTATTGATTCCTGAATCTCCCTTAATCTCAGAAATTCCTGCTTGATTCTTGTAATTGTTGGTTGAAGATTGGAATTCTACTTCTAGCTTGAGAAACAAAGTATTTGCTACAGATTTTTTTTCTGGATATAGTTTCTTGATTTAATTTTGTTGAGACAAGGTAGATTTTTTTTTTCTTTTGATGATGATATTTTTCTGAAATAAAAGTAAAGGTAAAGGATATTGCATAAGTTTATTTTCTTTCTATTTTTTTCCTAAAAATTACTTAAGAAAAGAAATTGATAGAATGACATTTGTATAACTCTTTCTCCCTTGAATTACACATGTCATTCTAGTTATCATAAATTTAACACTTGTAAATTTTTCTTCTTCTTTTATTAACAAAGTATTTTACACCATTAAACATGTATTTATACTTACATTTTTTTATTAAAGACATTAGTTTTTATGTTAATACATATTATTAAAAGAAAGTGTTTTGAATTTTTAATACATATTAAATAATTCTTATATATATATATATATATAAATGCAAATTATTTTACCAAACACTTTATTTTAAAATTTAAATTCAAATTGAAAATCAATTCAATATATAAATTCAAATCTACCCATGTATGCACACATACACATGTATATTTATGTATATGAATAAAAGTTAAATTCAATGATTAGAAACTTTTAATAATTCAAAATTTTCAAACTTAAAAGAAATTTGAAATTCTTATCCATTCATTTATACCATCATTAATTTATTTATTTATTTTGAAACTTTTCAAATTTTTATCATAAAGTTTCTACATTTATAAATTTTAAATTGATGAATTTTTGGTATGTTACAATTTTTGTGTAAACGAAAAGGAGTTTCTACTTTAGATATTTTTAAAAGGTCTTTTAAATGTGTTTATAAATATTAAAAAGGAAGTTTGAAATTATAAAAATATTTTTAAAAAAATTATTTAATTATTTAAATAAGAGGTATAAATTTTAATCGCTTTGTTTTAAAGGTCGAGTTTTGTTTTAAAAGCAATTATCTTTTAAAAAAGATGTTTTAAATAAAGGGACTTCTTTGTCTGTGCCTGTAACACCCTATGTTTTTAGTAACATTATTTAGGATATTTAACTAGTTAAATAAAATAATGTAAGATGATTAATGGATTGAGATCTGTGATTAAATAACGGGTAGCCTGCCATGTTAAACAAGTGAACTAAAGGATAAAAAGAGAACAAAAGGTTAGGAAATATACAAAGGCAAACTAGGAATAAGGCACATCCTTATACCTTAAACCCTTAACCCATCAACACTCACATTCACTTCATTATTCACAAATCAAAAACACAAGCTAAGGCTGGCTACCATTAGCAAGCCCAAGAGAAGATAAAAGCTAGGATTTCAAAAGGGAGAATCAAATCACTTAATCAAGAACAAATCTCAAATCTTTAATCACAAAGCTAAGTGTTTAATGACTACATCTCATATTTTCTAATTATTTTTGGTTTTAAGGAAAACTGAATTTTATTTGCAATGCTATGCAATGATTTTGAAGAATAAAATGATTATACATGCTTGTTGATGATTTATGCTTATTTATATAGGTTTTATGATATGTTTTAATGTGAAAAACCCTATTTAATGACATCCAAATGCCTTGCGATTTTAGATATAGATCAGAAATGATATTTTAGAGATGGATTTTAATTTTCATAACTTTCTGAATTAATGTAGATTTTATTTGAATTTTCTAGTGAAGAAAATGCTATTTTGGATTTAAAATTAATTATGGCCAAATTATATTGGGTTAGGGTATGAAATTTATATATGTTAGAAAACATATTGAAAATGATTTTCTAGAATTTTTGTAGAATTTTCCTAAGTATTTTAATGGATATATAAAATTATTTAAGGTATGGGACTTGAATGTTTTATATATTTATAAAAGGAGAAGGGGTATTTTGTAAATAATTCAAATTATCATTCCTGAAAATTGGCAATACTTTTAGAAAGGAAAATTTGAAACCAATCATAATTTGACAAATAAGGCAGGTTGGGAAAAAACAATTAATTTAAAAAGTCAAATCAGCTTATATACATGTTTTTTCCTGTTTCGATGCTTTCGGAACAAGACTTCCGACTCCTTACCCTTGCCTCCATCTTAGTCAAAACCAATACCCCTGATATTAATACATTGGTATGTAGCGCATTGGACAAAGGCGGAAGGTATTTGATCGAAACCAGAGGTTCCAAAGTGGTCGAAGCGCTACTTTACTTTTGAATAAAAATGCACCTGTTTTACTTTCGATTGAATAGCTTTCGACCTAGTTTGCTTTCAATTGGGTCAATGACTTTAAAAGAATGGTTTCAAGAGGTTGCGCCTTTGTTTTTAAGTAACTGCTTTCGACTAGGTCGAAGCCCTTAGTTGTTGCTTTTCTACCTTTTGATATCAATGGTTTTGGAAGGTATACTTTGTTTTAAAACCTGAACCGCTTCTCCAATGCTTTCGGAAGGTTGGTTTCGACACTATCACTTTTTTATGTAGGAAATGCTTTCAAAATAGTGCTTTTGACTTGAATGTTTTGTGACCCTTTTGCTCTGTTGAAGGTAGAACCCAAAGGTTTCGAAGGAGTTAGTGTTAAATGGTTTTGTAAGGTGTTTCCACATGTTTTAAATTGAACCTAAATGCTTTCGAAAGGTTTGTTATTTACAAAGGTTTTGATGCTTATGAAAGGTTTAAAGAAAGGTTTCTAAGGGGTGGTTCCCCAATGGTTTCGAAAGGTCTGACAGGAAAGGTTTACTAACTGCTTTGAAAGGTCTAAAAGGAAAGGTTTTCCAATGGTTTCGAAAGGCAATGTTTAAAGGTTTTAAAGAAGGATGTCCAAGGTTTTATAGCTTTCAAAGGAAAGGTTTTTCAATGGTTTTGAAAGGTTTAAATGAATGGTTTTGGAAGGAGTGTTTTGGCCTTTTAGCCTAGGTTTCGAAAGGGGTACTTTCAATGGATTCGAAAGGGGTACTTTCAAAGGTTTAACTGTTTTCATCAGCAAAGATATGAGTAAAGTATATATAACATGGCCAAGTGATTTTGAGTAAAGCATAGAGTATATATTTTTCTTGTTTAAGTTTGATTTAAAGGTTTTAAATCAATTTGAGAAGAAAAGGTTTTCAAGGAAAATTTAAGTAAAATGACTCACATATTAGAATACCGGATGTGACTGGTATAGGGTCGTGCCCTATACATTAGCTATTAGCCCCTAGCTAATTTAGTCCAAAATCCGGTGTGTAGGGCTCTGTCATAGGTAAGACTAAAATTATGGTACACACAGAAAGGAATATATGTATACAATGTAGGTTATCGGTGAGCCCACAAAACCATTAGGATCAGTGGACCTTGGAGGAGTAAGTTAGAGACAGACAATCCAGAAGACTGGTCTAACAGATATTAGATTATTTTTATGTTTTTCTAGTAGGCCCGAGTCAGCCAAAGTTTAGTAGTTAGCCAAACAAAATTATAGTGATCGGAAAGAGAGTCTATTTGTTACCTGATATGTATGTTTACATAAAATGCTTTACATTTTTAACCAGTTTTGGTTGTAGGATTAAGATTTGAAAAAGATATGTTTTAAAAGAATATTAGTGAGGGGAAACTCATTCCACTAAGCGGTGCGGTCTCGCTTACATCAGATAATCGAGATGTATAGTATTATTCATACGAGGCTTTATGTCTGACTCGAAGTTTATGTTTTTCCCTTAAACTATCGGGTGCTAAAAAATTGATTTGAGTAGGCTGTGGGTTGAGGTTTATTGGTTATTACTAGGTTAATGAATAAAGCTTCCGAAGATGAGCAAGTGACCGACGGATAGCTATTTAGGAGTTGCTGTTTTATTTTGATGTATTTCTGTTGTGTTTGTATTAAGTCAGTTATGACTATATAGTACTCTAGTCAACCAAAGGGGCATCATTATATGTCGCTCTTGGCATGTTTATTTAATAATTATATTCTTTCTGAACCTAGGAAAGCTATGTGATTACATAATTTGAATATGGAACATGTTTTGAAAATGTAATTTGAAAATTGTTTTGAAATCTGTGATTTTTTTTCAAATTTATGTGATAATGATATTATGAATATCATTAACATTGTCATATTTGGTCACCGGAAGTTAATATTATAGATGACTGTAGCATCTATGATGCTTAGCTTTGGACCTCCGGATAGGGGATGTTACAACTTGGTAACAGAGCACAGTTTATGAAAAACTTTAACTACAAATGATTTTTGAAAAAAACATAATCCTTAGGAATTAGAGATAAGATTGGTGTAAGGGATAATTCTATAGTATCATACATGTATTTTCTATATATAAGTATGTGCTTTATCTCTAGTTTCGTATCTTTATTAGGTTACTTTTCTGTATCTTACGATGATTGGAATGCATATATGTATTCTCAAAGAGTAAATGTTAGAGGAGGAAGCACCACTGTAGATGGAAATGCCAGACATAATACTAGAAGGAACCAAGGTCAGACACGAGCTGGAAATATTGGTGCCGAGGTTCCGCAAGTTGACATGCGCGGCCTAGCTCGATAGCTCTACAATCCTTATAAATACTCACCTATCTGCAACATAAAGAGAATCTTGTGGACTGGCTGTTGGAACTCTGCAGAAATTATTCTTCACTCTTCATCTCCCACACAATAGTCATCTAAAGGTCCACTATGATTCTCTAGTGAATTCTTGCACTTGTGACTTGATTTAACTTAGGAGATCCAATCATATTGTAATCTGATTCCACTTGTAACAACAGGCAGGAAGTAGAAAGTTATAAAGTGGATGTAGGCTTCATTAACAGCCAAACCACTATAAAATATTCTTATTTCTTTACCTTTTTTGCGATCTGCAATTGATTTTTCTATTTTATTTTCCTTGATAAATAAGGATGGTGCTTTCACACTCAATCTAGGGTGTTGATCCATTTTTTGGGTTAATAGCCACATCCAAAGTCACCATACGTTTACATTGCACATGTTGTTCGTTGGCTTATAAATCATAACTTGACTGTGTTTTCTTTCAGGTATAATAGGACGCCTAAATCTTTTGACGAACTCCAAGGCCATTCTTTAGGTTATCATAACATGATTCTTGACATAGGTCATCATTCTATTAATTTGACAAAATAAGGTGTCAGATGAAAGAATAGAAAGGAGGAGTAAAGAAGAACTAAAATATCAAGATAATTGTGAGTGAGGGTCATGTGATCGTTCTGGATAAGGTGGGACATCCCCTACTTAACATCGTACATGTTCACCTCTGTCAATAGTATAAAACCATATTCTTCAAAACCTTATCTTGTTCCTTCCTCTAAGGCACCAATTGTCCCAATTTTGGTAGTCCTTCCATATAGTCAATGGTATCCTCCCATAAATCCAAACAAACTACTCGACCATCTAGTTCTATAGCTTTTGAGTTTGCCAAACAAAGGCCTAGTAAAGAGCACGCTTCTATTCATATTTCTATGGTAGTTACAAAATATGCTTCAAACCCACAACTTGCAGCATTGCAGAGAGCTTTTGCCCATGCTGCTTTGAGGGGGTTAAGTTTGATTATCCTTTGAAGGACATTCCTATCAATGTGGCCAAGGGCTTCATGGCTTGTGTAAATGATTCATACGACCAATATTGCACATGGCGGAAGTTCGCCCTGGTCTTTTTTGACGTTAATAAAGCTAGTCAAATGTCCCTTCAGGAGAAGGAGATATAGAAGAAAGATAGTGAGCAGATCATTGCCATTTTAGATAAAGAGTTTGACGACAAGGAGTCTTACAAGGCAATGGAGAAAAAATACTGCACAAAGGAAAGGCTTTTAAGGATAAGTTTCAGATGCAAAAAATCAATTTGAGTCTACGTATAATAGAAGCCACACGCTTATCATGGGGAAAGAGGCAATCTAGGCTATGGTTGAAAAACAAATCTTGAAGATTTTAAAGCTAGAGGCAGTGTTGGAAACTGAGACAAAAGAAAAGTGTGATACTCTTAGTACAGTTGACGGATATATAGGCAAAATGCTTGATGTCGAACAGGCACAAAGTGATGCGGAAGCCTGTGCAGGTAATGTTAAAGGGAAAATTAAGTCTGAAATTGAGCCTACTCTGGTTCGCTTCTATGTGAACGTTATTAAATTTATAAACCTGAAGTGGTTTGATAACGCATACCCCATATCACTGGCTATGGCCTAGGCATAAATCGTTGGGCAGGAAAAAGAACACTTTCAGACGGCGGACGAAGAAATATTCGGTATTAAACATCGAATGCTTATTATGAAGGTTCCCAATCACCTTGAACCTAGTCCAGGCTTTGATAATAATGAAGGAGGGGCAATCTTTTCTCCTCTTGAACTCGAAAAAATATGTGAGCTCTTTAAAGCATGGAGTACGCTCAAATTGTTGCATGAAAAAGACGTATAGTGAGCTTAATAAGGCAAACCCATTCGGGTGAATCTGAAATTGTGCAAGTCCAATCTTTCCTGGGAAATCTCCTAAGAAAGAGTTGAAGCACGAAATGACGCCGTTGAGACACATGTACCGACTGCAAGTTGTGAAACCGAGAGGGGGATGACGTGCATGTTCGTTCTTGTCGATAAGTGAACATCTTCGACAGGAATTGTGTGTCATAAGCAGACATTGTGAAGCATCTTTTCAGTCATAATGGTGGGTGCCTTCTTCGATGGGTTAGTTATAATTAGCTCTGGTAGCGACTGGAGCAGAACACTGGGCTACCTTTTAGACCTAGAAGTTGAAGGTTTGTTGGTCTCAACTGGAACACAGAGAAACCAGAGCAGTTTTAGAGGCACCCTTAGAAGTAATTGATGATCCTTCACCAGATTTTCCATGAGCCGATTGGCGAGTCATTCTAAATAGGATAATTTGGCATTCAAGATGGTTGGGTGAAACTTAACTTGAAATATGAAAACCCGCGTGACCAATGCTTAAAGTTTAACAGAAATCGAAATGTGTCAACTTATCGAATTCTAGTATTGACCGAGGAAAATGTAGTGTGTTATCTACATGAGACAAGTCAAGTGTCCCAAACATTGAGAACGAACCATCTAGTGTAGATAGCCTGTCCACATTTAAAAACTAATCCACATTTTCTTTTGAAATTACTTTTCTATACTTATCACCTATCAATCGACGATCACTAGAGGTTCTGTTGTCCAAAGCAATGTAGAAAGTTATTCTTTTCAGGATCATCGAAAGTGTAGTTATGGAAAGGAAACATGGCAGAGTCATCCGATATACCATAACCTAAGGTTCATCGTATCAGAATCCATCCGATGACAGAACTTAGCCAGTTTCGTAAGGAAAACAATCACCAGAGACAAGTCAAACTTCTATCTAAAAAATCATGTGTGCTTGATTGGAAGGAGCCGTAGAGCTCAGTCATGTAACCAAGCAAACTCATACGATTTCCATTGTTTTGATCCTAATTGAAGCCGACCTTGCCCACATCACCATCACAACCATCGCGCACCAGTGATCGACCATCCAACCTACCTCCAATATAAGGCAAAAATCAATTCGGCATCTAGGGTACTGGTGCAAGTTGAGGCTGAGAATTCTAGTTGGAAATTCTTGAGACGATGATGACTCCAAGCAGTGGCGAGTAGCGTGGAGGGTCGGCAGTGATCGGTGGCAACAAGGGAAGCGACATGGTGATGGCAAAAATAGCAAGCAAAGTCAATTCGGCGCTAAAGGCATTCGTATGTAGGTTCTAAAGACTTGGAAGGCAACGAGATGAGGTGATAAGGATTTTGAGATAGATGGGTTTGTAAAAGGAAAAAAGGAGAAAAATTCCTCAAGTGTGAATGTCAACACCGACATGAGAAGTCGGTACCTACATCCCATATTATACCCAAAACCTCCCAAGCTTTTCACAACGAACCTAATCAACAACGTGAAGCTATATACAAATTTCCATATCCAAATCATATAACCAATATCCAAAATGAAAGTTCTAATCCAAATTGAAGCAAACGACGAACAGAAATTGATTAACTAAAGTCAAATAAGAGTAGCATTTCAAGGTGGCACTTAAACAGTTAACAATGATTTACAGGATAGCCATACGGGATTTCTCTCACTCCAGAGCACCCATTGTTTTCATTGAAAGCTTACTCTAGGGGGAAAACGTTAACTGGGTTTTTAACCACGTAGAAATCAATAGGAATTAGAATGTTGAGACAAAAACGAAACGACTTGAACTCTTGCAAACACACATATATTGCAAATAGAAATACTCGGTGAAATTTCAACAAGAATGGAGTTAAGGGAGAAGCCGGTGCGGACTTCATCATATCAGTGGAGACATCCCGTACTTCCATACCATCACTGATATCAGCCAAATATCCAAACAAACCACATGGAACATCTCAGAATCAAGTAGCAAGACAAGTGCAGAAGAGCTCAACCTCTCTGGAGTTAACCATAGAGATCGGTACCGACATGAGAAGTCGGTACCAAAATCTCTGGTTAATCCAGTTGAAGTCGAGATTTCACATACTCTTCTGGGCCGACTTTTATGTTCTACTCCAACTCTCTATTTGTCCCAATGCAACTGCTATCACTATAAATATAATCCATAAAGTAACTTAGGTCGGATACGGATTCTGCGAACACTACATGGGATCTCTATCAATTCCTCAACTTTTTCCTCTTTACAATAGTCACCAGAGCAACTCCTTTAGGCAATTCTAGGACTTAGAACTTGTCTAACCCATATACTTGTGATTCTTTCTCTCTCAAACCGCTTGGAATCTCATACAAACAAGATCAAATCAATAGGTAAAGTTACAAAATGGACGTAGGCTTTATTAATAGCCGAACCGCTATAAAAATCCATGTGTCTCTCTCTTATTTATTTTGCTTTATTGCTATTTTATATTATCTTTGCCCTATTCTATCAGGGCTGGTGCTATCACATACTTATCTAGGGTATTAGACCATTCTTTGGCTTAACATCCACCATTTTCCCTTAGGCTTTTTTACCAGCACAGGATTCAATGCCCATTTAGGGTATATAGCATGCAAATAGAGCCATTCGTATTTAGCTTATCCACTTCTTCCTTCAAGTAGTGGATCATTTTGGACCCAGGCTGCGCATCTTTTGCTTCATAGAATGGCACTATAGGTCCACGTTTAATGTATGGCATGCTATCTTCGATGATATTCAATACATATAGGAATGAGTCCAGGCAAACACATCCAGGTTTGCCTAAAGAAACATTACCAAATCCTTCTTCATCTTCAGGCTAAGCTAAGATCTGATACTTAAGACTTGAGTAAGGTCATCCATATCAATCGAAATGTTGATCGTCGACTCTATCCAGCCTCCATCGCTTCCTTTGGCTCTTTCCTCGAATCCATAGATTTTTGAATTTACTATGCTAACGTCTGAGATAAGGCTTAATCGGGGGTTGCTACACGTCAACTGTCTTGATGCAGAGAGTGTTCATTGCATCTTTTCCCTTCTTACATCGCTTCGCATCTTTGAGCTTGGCAACATTCTCGACTAGTGCTCTGGTTTCCTTGGATAGTGCATACCCTATTCTCCATAGGGAACTTCATTAAATAGTACAGAGCTAGAGCCACCCTAAAACTGGCTCAATCTTGTGGTATGCACCTGCACCATCTTGTGGTCTCGTTAACCACGCTCAACCGATAAATCTATACAACAAACAGACTTTGTAGCTTTTCGGTAAATCCCTGGATATGGGATTTACATGGCTTCGAGTCCTACCCACTCATCCTCATTTTAATCAAATGTTTTCTTAAACTAAATATTTACCAAGCTCCCATAATCAATGAAAACTAATGCACAATAATAGGCCCAATTATGGCCATAATCACCAAAGGGCCAAGCGTCGGCATTTGCACCCCATCTGCATCTCGATTTCTGAATAACGTATCATCAGTCATCGTTTTAAGTTGTTTTGTTGGAGCACCGTGTTCCACAACAAAACAACTCTCCTGCACAACATTCTTTAAAGAACTTCCATATCTTCTCATCTTATTCAAGCCTTTCTTCGTTGGATGAGGTCCACCAGTGATAATGTTGATTGCAAATCACTTTTCAAGCTGCTTATGCTCATCACCGCTATACCCAGCTTGATTCCATTGGACCATCTACTCATGGGGTTTACCATCCAATTGTCCTCCAACCTACGGGTCTTTCATGTATTGTCGCAGCTTCTTTTTTCTTATCAGATCCTCGGTTATATCCCTTAAATGGTAAAATTTGTTGGTATTTTGTCTAGGTATCTCATAAAAGCAACAAAACGTCCTAGAGAGTCGCTTTTATTTAGTTTACTCCCTCCAAGGATGCTTAATCTTCAGTTTCTTACGTAATATACGGAACAGTCTCATTCAAATGGGGGGTGTCTTCAAGCTTTAGATATCTCAAGAACTTCTTAAAGTCCTATTTCTTTCCACCAATGCCTTGATTCCTTCTCTTCTGGTTGTTGTTGTTATTTTCGACATTGGCCGCAACATTCCCAATGCTCTCATCGGTTTGCTTTATAGCAACATTTCTCTACATAACTTCACTCAATTGTCTCGCACCCACTTTTACGACTACCGAATCTACCTCTTTCAATCCTTAAAATTGGTTCCATGGTGGATGGCTATTTCATCTCTAGTCATTTACCAAAATCTATATCAGGGTGTATCCCCCAGATTCATCCCATCAACATAATGTCCTCCTTCAGATTGTTCATTTTGGTCACTCAAAATTCCCTTTAGAGTCTCTATGGATCTTGATATATGCTCAATAAAACCATCCCATACTTCGACCATGCAGCGTGGAACCTGAATTGTCCATAAACATTCTTGGTAACTGACCGATGGAAGATATAGATCTCAACGTGATCAAAGTAAACCACGTCATAGCTACTCCATCTAGAAATATGGGAAAACATCGATTCCTCAATGTATCTACCATCCGTGTGCAATTCATACTTCATCAGATGATGTCTAAGGTCAATGGTCTTGTTATATGATGGCACTATAGGCATAACAAACTTCCATGGATAACCTTCCTTTAATATATCATTAGTGAATGAGGTTCTGATAGGCATCGAGTCCCGTTAATCATTACTTCTATGCTAGTTTTCATTCACCGGCTTTCTCACCATTTCAGCTATATACTTCGGACTAATTGGATTGACTGGATGGCAATCCTCAGGGATTTCCTGAGTGTTTGGCTTCGCAAATGCTCTTAGTTATTTTCATTATATCTGGGTTCCTCTGTCTTTGGGAGAACCGCTCATCCATCTCTTTGTTATCTATGTTCACTCTTTGATGGTTTAATGGCATTGTTTGATACCACCATTCTGGCCATCAGTAACTTGCTCGGGATCAACACCAGCTCCTTCATCAAGTTCATCACCCAAGTCACCATTCACAACTCGGTGCTGAGTTGTAAAGGCTCGGTGCCGAGTTATGGTTTTAAAGCCATGGGCCTTTCCAAGTCCTATTTTTAATGTCCTAGCTTCCTTCCATTTCATCTTCTGCTTTATGTATCTTCGGTTTCTATCCGAAGAAGAAAAAAAATTCTTCTTTTGAGTTACAAGATGATGATTCTTTGTGAGTCTTCTTTTTCCTTTAGGATAGTTGATTCATCAAAGCAAGGCTACTCTCAATCTGCTTTAGATGGCATTTTGACTTCTTTTGTTTATCACGATCATCATTCAGTCAAAATCCACCCTAGTCACCATCTCTGATGCACATGGAACTTAAATAGTAGTGGGCTGATATGTTTCTTCTTTATGTTAAGAGCCTTTATTTTCATTATCGTTGGTTAGTCTTGAGGCGCTTGACTTCTCTTTACCTTTCCCGCGTGCCATAGCTCTTTTAGGTCCAACAATAGACTTTTTGAAAATCTATGTAACCAAGGATCTTTTGACAGAAAATTTCTAGATCTAGCTTGTGAGTAGCTCAAATATGAAGTGCCAAATTGATCAATGGGTGAGAATTTCAAATCCCGATGAAAGCACCAAAATTCTTACATCAAAAATGGGACAAACACCTAATCGATTGATAAGTAATGATTATAGAAATAAAGAAGTTGCAAATGAGGTAGAACACACAAAAGTTATAGTGATTCGGCCAAAATCAATAGCTTACATTCATTGTCAACTTTGTTACTGATTCTTACTTTCTTTTAAAACAATGATTTTATAAATCAGTGGCTCACAACTCGGGTAAGAATCCAATACAATCAAGGTAAAATTACTAATTCAAATTGTAAGAAAAGGATTTTTTATGTGCACTTCTCCTCATATTTATATATGAGATCAGTAAAATAAGCTCCAAAAGCTTCTTCCCACGTTCTCCACATTCGACAAGAGGCTCCAATGGAAGATCATGGCCAGATCAGCAACTGGTGGTCAATTCGGTATAGAGTTGTTCTTCACAGTTCAGTGTAGAGTTATGAGGTCACTTGACTTCTTATTTCTTGCTTTGTTTTTAACCATTTGTTCAGTTTGACGAGTCATCATCAAGACCCCAAACTCGGTGTTGAGTTAGGGCCTCAACTCGGCACCGAGTTGAGTTGTTGACTTGTATCTATTCTTTTTCTCTCTGTCTCTTAACTAGTCTAAAGAATGCCTTTTAGTGGCAAGCAGGGTTCAACATCGATTTTTTGGACTTCACCAGAATTCTAATTCCAAATTTGCACTTCTAGATGTCTTGTTTTATTTCACGACCATTCAGTGGTCTTGATCCACCAATATACTGCTTAGATCAAAAGCAGGATAACTATTGGGCCATTGCATGTGAATATTCCCTTGGGCTAACACTGTTACATATTTCAAAAATCATAAAATACTCACCTGTATGTATCCAATATAAGAGAAAAGAAATAAACACGTGTTTCCACGATAGAACAACACACAATACAAAGTAAATAATAGAGAATACCGAGCCACCAAACACAATGAAAGTATATAACATATAATATACATAAGTCTTGGTGGTCAATATAAATGAGCCATAAGCCCACTTTCCATCAAATATATACAATGTATATAACACATACATCTCAACATCATCAATATACATGCAACTACAAATGTACCAAATGATACTCAACACTATAATAAATATCGATCCTCCACTATGCCTAAATCCATATGCTGGTCATATTGTCTCTTAACCTGAAATGTCTCAGGCTGACCCGAGTATTATAAAATAATACATGGGTTAGACTATGGCTAGAGTATATATATATCTATATATAATCACAACTACCATATAAAGAACAGGGTAATATAATAGATATGATAGAAGGTAGATGAGCACATAGCTAATCTTACCTTTAATCATACATACCACAAATTATATATACAAGTGAGCTCACGAATAATAATAATAAATAGTTGCACAACATGTAATATATAATGGATGAGCACAAAGAAACTCCCTAGAATATATATATATATAAGTATGCACACAAGGGTGATCACAAAGATGGACTAAAACATAGTAGGTCTTAAGGAATAAATAATCATCACCCAATTAAAATAAACAACATATCAATATGATGGGTAAGGCAATCTTTCATCCAATCATAAAATAATATCACATGTTTATAATAGGCCACCCGCCTGTAATGAATAGGCCACCTGCCCCTATAGAATAGGCCACTTGCCTATATAAAATATGGGGATTGACAATACACTAGATACACGGTCTTAGGTATAATCACAGCTCATCATCTCGAGTTAGACGTATAAATAAATAACATATGTCTATCTACCATACACACCATAGAACCAGATAGGAGACTAACAGCCGCTTGCCTACTCTAAGAGCTGACACATGTGTTCGCCTAGCATTGCTCCTAAAGTATTTAGTTACCTCAACTGTCATCGTGACCCAATGTCCATCGAATTCTACTCAATGTTAAGCATTGGTCATGATCCTATAAGTTCCCTATGGTAATTAAACCGTTGGCTTATGTGACATAGGGCGAATAGCATCACGCTACTATACATGACTCATAATGTGTCATGGATCCGGGGCACGACCCCGCAATTAGGCTGCTAGGATAGATACTGTAACGACCCGTATTTTTACGGATCGAAACATTGTTTAACTATATGCTTAAAATCGTTTTGTTGTTAAGTCGTTTAAAGTTTGAGTCGACCATAGTTTAAGTCGTATGGAAGCTAACTTGTGTGGTCCTTAAGTCGTGGGAAGCTTAGGTCGTATGGGGCGACTTAAGGTAGGTGGCCGACCCATAGGGTTAGCGGCTTATAAGGTTTGGCCGACTCATAGGCTTAGGCGACTTAAGGTTACCGGGTTAAGGTGTTGAACGACCTATAGATGTTAGCCGACTCATAGAAGACCGACCTATAGATTCGAGCGACTCATAGGTAGTGACCGACTTAAGGGCTAACGGTTTATGGATGGCCGACTCATGGATTAACTGACCTAGGGAAACTAAGTGGGGTTAAGGAGATAACCGACTCAATTGAATCGGCGACTTAAGGTTAGGTCGTAAGTCGGCTAGGGGCTAGGTCGGCAATAAGGCTAAGTCGTTAGGTCGCATATAGGGTTAAGTTGTGTGACCTTGTGTCTGTGTTGAGTCGCACATTGGTTAAGTCGTGCGCATGTTAGATCGGCTTAGAGTTAGGTCGGCATGCTAGTTAAGTCGTCATACGACTTAGGACTTAGGAACTGTGCGGCCTTGAGGTTAAGTCGTGAGCTGTGTGTGTTGAGTCGTGTATGGGTTGTGCTGTGTTGAGGTGAGTCGGTAGGTCGTATGCTGGCTTGAGTCGTGAGTCGTGGATGACTCATAGGGGGGATGACTCATGGGTTAAGTCGTGACCGACTTATGGGCAGACGAGACAAGGATTCAGCCTATAAATAGAGGGCTTTGGCTCACTTTTTGGCACCGGATTTTGAAGCGACGAAGTGCTGCCATTTTGAGAGCTCGACTACAACACTTCTTCACTTCTTTTCTCCTCTCTAATCTAGTGCTAACATCCATCCAAGATTGAAGATCAAATCAAAGATCCAAGAGCCAAAGTTGAAGATCTTCATCCAACAAAGAGAGATTCCATCGATTGAAGCGAGATTTTACCGGATCGAGCTTGATTCCTTGCTGTCCAGATCTGGAGTTGATTGTTTTTGAGTTGTTTAGGTGATTCGGTGAGTGGTAGTTATCTCTCACACGGACCCAAGAGAGTATATTGGATTGGTGGCTTGTCTATGCGTTAAAGATAGTGATTTCTTGCATTTTCCTAAAGTCTGCATGTAGATCTATCATCTATGAAGTTTTGACACCTAGTTTGCTACATGATTACTTGTATAAGCTCATTCATCAAGTTACAGAGACATTTGCCTATGATTCATACTTGTTAGATTTGGACACTTTAATTACCAAATTGCCATTATTGTTGTAATTGCTTATTAGATCTTGTTGAATGTTTGATTGCTTGGATTAATGATTGGTTTATGATTGATTTGATTGTTTCAAATTAGCTAGTAGTTGATTTGGACAAGTTGATCGAAGATAATTCAAAAGTTAAGCGGAAAGGCTTTTGGATGGTGAAAGCTGCTTGTGGCATATGAAGCGGATGTGGAAGCTCATATGGATAGATTTGGTGATGATGGACTTTGCCATGATGCGATGAGGCAAACCATGATGTTGAGATGGGACTTTGCTATGATGCGATAAAGCGAAGTATGATGTGATGCAGTCTTGGCGTAATCCAGGCAGGGATCATTCCAAGCATGTTGATAACTCGAGGGATGGTTCGAGTTGGTTGATAATGGATTGCTCGAGAAGTAGCTTGGGCTAGTATGGGAATAGTTGTCGAGGAGGATGACTAGGAGGCTTGGATCCCATCGTTGTTGAAGGTTCTAGTAAACTCAGAGCAAGGGTACATGGGATGCCCAAACGACTACAGGTAGGTGGTCGGGACACCCAAAAGACTACAGGTAGGTGGTCGAGTACTTTGGGCAGAGTAGGTAAGTCCTAGGCACGGGTCACGATGACGTGCAGAGTTTATCTAGAACCGGGGTTACCATTAGCCCTTGACTGGCGGTCATTCAACTAACGATGATATCGAGGCAATGATAACAGTGATAGCCAGAGTCATGGATGTTTGATTGTACCATCATCCGATCTCAAGAGCTGTGTTTTCTGGGTGCTTATCTGATCTTGGTTTAGGCCTTGGGGGTTTGTGCTTGGAAAACATCGACCTTGACTCGAGTGATAATTACTTTACTTAAATTGTCTGCTTTGCTATGCTTGTTTGTGCTTAGTGGGTCTGGGGGCTATCACTGTAGAATGAGGTGGAGTGGGATGGTTGAGTTCCTATTCCTTTTATCCTTTATGCTCTTTGGTATGTTTGATAGTTAATTTACTGCTCACTAAGACTGTTGTCTGACTCAAGGTTTTATGTTCAACTCTTATTACCTTGGGCTGTTCATCCATGTTGGGATGAGCAGACTAGGTAGCAGGTGACAGATGCTGTTCTTGGCCACCAACGCTGTTGATGACGAGGACGAGCTGGAGGCTAGCATATTAGTTTTCTTACTATATGTACCGGATGATCCGCTGCTTGTATATGTTTTGAGTGTTATATAGTGAGGCTTGATGTATTGATTGTTCAGATGCTTGTATCAAACCTTTATGAAGTCTATATGATGATATTCTGTTATGAGCTTCATTATATGCATATATTTCTCTATTGTATTTTGTCCATGCGCTGTGAGTTGTACGATAGAGCTTCTGTTTTATCTTACCCTGACTATCGTCCATGGCTGCCTGGCACGCCTTTCAGCGCACCATTCTCTTGTTTTAGTGCGGGAGTCATGGGCGGTCGTCACATTTGGTATCAGAGCTTTGGTTAATCGATTTTAGCCAACGCTCGCTGACGTAACTACGTATGAGAGACGTAATTGTAGTTTGATGGGTGATTACTATATATATAATATAGTAGTTTAGAAGGATTTGAACTCCTTATGTAGTTGTTTCTCAAGGTGTTCTAAATCATTCCTTTTTGTAGATATTAAGGATGAGTCGAAGTGAGAGACAAGCTGCTAGGGAAAGCCATGCTGCTAGGGGAGCTACTGACTATGCTGCAATGTTCGAAGCTATGATGACTTCGATCATGAGAAGGATACCAACTTCAGGACTGTCAGTAGATGTTGGAGTTCAAGTTCAAGCTCCAAGACCAGTGGATTATGCTAAGTAAGGACTATACTGCTCTTGGAGGAAAGGTCTTCTTGGGGACAGAATCAACCATAGAAGTTCAGAGATGGATTGATACTTGCAGAAGGATTTTTGGTGACTTGGGAATCGAGGATGCAACTAAGAGGAAGCTTGCATCAAGACAGCTTCAGGGAAGAGCTGCTGATTGGTGGGGTTCTATCACTATTGATACTCCGGAGGAAGAGATTACTTGGGAGCAATTCCAAGTTAGATTTGAAGCTAAGTTCATTTCTACAGCTCAGAAATCTGTTCTGTTTAAGAAGTTTGTGGAGCTCAAGCAAGGTGGGAGACCGGTTCTTGAGTATGTTTCTGAGTTTGAAGCTTTGTCCAAGTATGCTCGGTCGTATATTGAATCTCCCTACCAGAAGAACGAGAAGTTTGTGACAGGCTTGGACTATTATCTTGGGAGACAGTTGGTGGACCATTTGGACGATCCGTTTGAGAAGCTTGTGGAGAAAGCCCTCAGGCATGAGAGTTTGTTTCCTAAGGAAGGATATGTTGTTGCTGTAACCAAGGAAGAGTCTAGGCCACAGCAGGGTGGAAACAAGAAGAGGAAGCAGCAGCAACAGAAGGGTAAGGATGGCCAGAAGAAGCCGAAGGGCGAAGTGACGTGCTACAACTGTCAGCAGAAGGGTCATCTCTCCAAAGATTGTAGGAATCCCAAGGTGCCGGGAAAGTGTTACAACTGTGATAAGCTGGGACATATCAAGAAGGACTGTCCAGAACCGAGGAAAGATAAGCAGATTGTGCAAGCTTATGCTTTGGGGGTTGTTCCATCATCTTCTAAAGCTCCTACTGAAGAAGAAAAGGGGAAGAGTGTGGTGGTTCAAGGTACTCTTTCCATTTGTGGTGTTCCAGTTAGAGTGTTGTTTGATACTGGGGTATCGCATTCGTTTGTTTGTGATGATCTTGTAGGCCGGTTGGGTTTGGAACCGGAAATTGTTGATAGACCATTGGTTGTGACTAATCCAATTGGGGGTTCGTCTTGTTTGTGTATGGTATGCCATGGTCTAGTTGTATCGAGTCATGATTGCTCTTTTGTTTGTGATTGTTTTGTTCTGAACTTTGCGGGGTTCGAAATTATTTTGGGTATGGACTGGCTTAGGAAGTATGCGGCAAAGGTTGATTGTGAGAAACTGGAGGTGACAGTCGGGAATGTGGAAGGGAGAAAGGTTGTGATACGATGTAAGTATGAAGAAGGCGTCTTCATGGACTTCATGTATTCGCTGGTTGTTCCACGGAATGGACTGTCATCAATGCCGGTTGTGAATGGATTTGAGGACGTCTTTGACGAGGTCAAAGGGTTACCGCCGCATAGGGAGATCGAGTTTCGTATCGATCTAGTTGAGGGGGCCAGACTTGTTGTGATGCCTCTTAGACGGATGGTGCCTAGAGAACAACAAGAGCTGAAGGTGCAGGTTGATGACCTTTTTCGGAAAGGATTCATTTGGCGTAGTGTGTCCGAATGGGGTGCACCAGTTGTGTTCGCAACCAAAGCGGATGGATCGTTAAGGTTGTGTGTGGATTATCGTGAGCTGAATAAGGTGACTAAGAAGAACAAGTATCCATTGCCGAGGATAGATGACTTGTTTGATCAGCTTCACGAGGCTAAGGTGTTTTCCCAGATGGATTTGGCAACGGGATTTCACCAGTTGAGAGTGGCTAAGGATAGTGTGCCGAAGACTGCTTTTAGGACACCATCCGGTTTCTATGAGTGGCTGGTAATGCCATTTGGATTGACCAATGCACCAGCATATTTTGTGGATCTTATGAATAGAGTGTTCAGAGATCAGTTGAACAAGTTTGTACTTGTGTTCGTGGATGATATTCTGATTTATTCCAGAAATGAAGAAGAGCACAAGACGCACTTGTGTATTGTTTTGGAAATCTTGCGGAAACATCAGCTGAAGGCTAAGTTTTCGAAGTGTCACTTCTGGAAGAGTGAAGTGAGGTTCTTAGGCCATGTTATCTCTGGAAATGGAATAGCGGTTGATCCCGCTAAGGTGGCAGCAATCCAGGATTGGATTAGACCTAAGAATGCATCTGATGTGAGAAGTTTTCTTGGATTAGCAGGATATTATCGTCGGTCTATCAAAGACTTTTCCAAGATAGCTGCACCGTTGACAGGATTGACGAAAAAGAACCAAGTGTTCAGATGGGATGCTAAGTGTGAGCAAGCTTTCGTAATCCTGAAAGAGCGACTGACAAGTGCTCCTGTTTTGACTATTCCAAGTGGGAATGATGAGATGGTGGTTTACACCGATGCATGTGGTATTGGACTTGGAGCAGTACTGATGCAAAAGGATAAAGTTGTTGCGTATGCAAGTCGACAACTGAAGCCGCATGAAAGGAATTACCCGACTCATGATTTGGAGTTAGCGGCGATTGTTTTTGCTCTGAAGATGTGGAGACATTATCTATTGGGAGTTCAATTCGAGTTGTTTACGGATCATAAGTCGTTGAAGTATCTGTTCTCCCAAAAGGATTTGAATCTTCGGCAGCAAAGGTGGCTAGAGTTTTTGGCATCATATGATTTTGATATAGCCTATACTCCGGGAAAAGGTAACGCAGTGGCCGATGCGTTAAGTCGAAGACATACAGGATTGGGAGCCATGTTTTCGGAATGGAAGAATCTTGAGTATTTGGATGGATTTGACTTCAGGCCTAGATGTGAATTAGTACCTGAGATGTTGGCAAACTTATCGATAAGACCTACTCTTATGGAAAGGATTGGCGAGAGCCAAAAGCGAGACGATAAGCTTGTCAAGATTATCCGTGATTTGGAATCTGGATTGAATCCAAAAAAGGATAAAGGATTTGAAGTCGATCGAGAGGGTTGGCTTCGGAAACAAGGACGACTAGTTGTTCCCGATATAGATGGATTGAGAGATGAAGTTCTTAGGGAAAGTCATCACTCGAAGTTGACGATTCATCCAGGTGGAAATAAGATGTATCGGGATATGAAGAGAACCTATTACTGGGAAGGTATGAAGAAGGATGTTGGAAATTTTATTTCCAAGTGTATGAACTGCCAGTTGGTAAAAGCCGAGCAGAAAAAGCCCAGTGGATTGCTTCAGCCATTAGAGGTTCCTACATGGAAGTGGGAGCAGATATCGATGGATTTTATCGATGGTCTACCTAGAACCAGGGCAGGGAATGAAGGGATTTGGGTCATTGTAGATCGTTTGACTAAGAGTGCAAGATTCATTCCTGTTCGGTCAACTAGGACTGCATCGAAATTGGATGAGTTGTATGTTAAGTGGATAGTTCGATTCCATGGTATTCCGAAGAGTATAGTGAGCGATCGAGACCCATTGTTCACTAGTGGATTTTGGAAGAGCTTCCAAGAAGTTTTGGGAACTGAGTTGTGTTTGAGTACAGCTTACCGTTCCCAAACAGATGGTCAGACTGAGAGGATCAACTGAGTTTTGGAAGATCTCCTTAGAGCATGTGTTTTAGATTTCAGAGGATCATGGGAAGATCACCTTCATTTGGTGGAATTTGCATATAATAACAGTTATCAGACAAGTATTGGTATGGCACCATATGAGGCACTGTATGGAAGACCGTGTAACCCTCCGACATGTTGGTTGGAAACTGGAGAAAAGTTGATACTTGGGCCAGAGATGATTCGACAGACTACAGATTGTGTAGAGATCATTCGGCGACGAATGAAGGAAGCCCAAGACCGTCATAAAAGTTATGCCGATAATCGTCGTAAGGATTTGAAATTCGACGTAGGCGATATGGTTTTTGTGAAGATTTCTCCACTGAAGAATGTTATTAGATTCGGGAACAAAGGGAAATTGACTCCGAGATTTGTTGGACCATTCCCGATTATCGAGCGAATTGGAAAACTCGCTTATAGATTGGAGTTACCGGAAAAGTTGGCGGGTGTGCACAATGTTTTTCATGTATCTTATCTACGGAAGTATATGCATGACTCGAATACGGTGGTTTCTGCTGATAGCTGTGAAGATTTGGAAGTTGATCCAATTGTTACGAGACCTCGTAAGCCGCTTCGTGTTGTTGAAACCGACACGAAACAGCTTAGGAGGAAGACGATTACGTTTCTCAAGGTACAATGGAGTGATGATGTTAACGATTGTACGTGGGAGGAGGAAGAGAGGATGAAGGCAGCTCATCCTGAACTCTTCAAGGTATGGCCCTAAGGTGTCGTGACATCTTATGAATTTGTAGCTTGTTCTAAGTCTTAGAATTCTACATGTTAGGCTAGTAATTGGATGCATGGTTTGTTGATTGCTATGGATGATAGGCATGCGGAATAACTTTGGATGCTCTTGTTTGTTTGGAATTTCGGGGGCGAAATTCCTAAGGGGAAGAGAATGTAACGACCCGTATTTTTACGGATCGAAACATTGTTTAACTATATGCTTAAAATCGTTTTGTTGTTAAGTCGTTTAAAGTTTGAGTCGACCATAGTTTAAGTCGTATGGAATCTAACTTGTGTGGTCCTTAAGTCGTGGGAAGCTTAGGTCGTATGGGGCGACTTAAGGTAGGTGGCCGACCCATAGGGTTAGCGGCTTATAAGGTTTGGCCGACTCATAGGCTTAGGCGACTTAAGGTTACCGGGTTAAGGTGTTGAACGACCTATAGATGTTAGCCGACTCATAGAAGACCGACCTATAGATTCGAGCGACTCATAGGTAGTGACTGACTTAAGGGCTAACGGTTTATGGATGGCCGAATCATGGATTAACTGACCTAGGGAAACTAAGTGGGGTTAAGGAGATAACCGACTCAATTGAATCGGCGACTTAAGGTTAGGTCGTAAGTCGGCTAGGGGCTAGGTCGGCAATAAGGCTAAGTCGTTAGGTCGCATATAGGGTTAAGTTGTGTGACCTTGTGTCTGTGTTGAGTCGCACACTGGTTAAGTCGTGTGCATGTTAGATCGGCTTAGAGTTAGGTCGGCATGCTAGTTAAGTCGTCATACGACTTAGGACTTAGAAACTGTGCGGCCTTGAGGTTGAGTCGTGAGCTGTGTGTGTTGAGTCGTGTATGGTTTGTGCTGTGTTGAGGTGAGTCGGTAGGTCGTATGCTGGCTTGAGTCGTGAGTCGTGGACGACTCATAGGGGGGAAGACTCATGGGTTAAGTCGTGACCGACTTATGGGCAGACGAGACAAGGATTCAGCCTATAAATAGAGGGCTTTGGCTCACTTTTTGGCACCGGATTTTGAAGCAACGAAGTGCTGCCATTTTGAGAGCTCGACTACAATACTTCTTCACTTCTTTTCTCCTCTCTAATCTAGTGCTAACATCCATCCAAGATTGAAGATCAAATCAAAGATCCAAGAGCCAAAGTTGAAGATCTTCATCCAACAAAGAGAGATTCCATCGATTGAAGCGAGATTTTACCGGATCGAGCTTGATTCCTTGCTGTCCAGATCTGGAGTTGATTGTTTTTGAGTTGTTTAGGTGATTCGGTGAGTGGTAGTTATCTCTCACACGGACCCAAGGGAGTATATTGGATTGGTGGCTTGTCTATGCGTTAAAGATAGTGATTTCTTGCATTTTCCTAAAGTCTGCATGTAGATCTATCATCTATGAAGTTTTGACACCTATTTTGCTACATGATTACTTGTATAAGTTCATTCATCAAGTTATAGAGACATTTGCCTATGATTCATACTTGTTAGATTTGGACACTTTAATTACCAAATTGCCATTATTGTTGTAATTGCTTATTAGATCTTGTTGAATGTTTGATTGCTTGGATTAATGATTGGTTTATGATTGATTTGATTGTTTCAAATTAGCTAGTAGTTGATTTGGACAAGTTGATCGAAGATAATTCAAAAGTTAAGCGGAAAGGCTTTTGGATGGTGAAAGCTGCTTGTGGCATATGAAGCGGATGTGGAAGCTCATATGGATAGATTTGGTAATGATGGACTTTGCCATGATGCGATGAGGCAAACCATGATGTTGAGATGGGACTATGCTATGATGCGATAAAGCGAAGTATGATGTGATGCAGTCTTGGCGTAATCCAGGCAGGGATCATTCCAAGCATGTTGATAACTCGAGGGATGGTTCGAGTTGGTTGATAATGGATTGCTCGAGAAGTAGCTTGGGCTAGTATGGGAATAGTCGTCGAGGAGGATGAATAGGAGGCTTGGATCCCATCGCTGTTGAAGGTTCTAGTAAACTCAGAGCAAGGGTACATGGGATGCCCAAACGGCTACAGGTAGGTGGTCGGGACACCCAAAAGACTACAGGTAGGTGGTCGAGTACTCTGGGCAGAGTAGGTAAGTCCTAGGCACGGGTCACGATGACGTGCAGAGTTTATCTAGAACCGGGGTTACCATTAGCCCTTGACTGGCGGTCATTCAACTAACGACGATATCGAGGCAATGATAACAGTGATAGCCAAAGTCATGGATGTTTGATTGTACCATCATCCGATCTCAAGAGCGGTGTTTTCGGGTGCTTATCTAATCTTGGTTTAGGCCTTGGGGGTTTGTGCTTGGAAAACATCGACCTTGACTCGAGTGATAATTACTTTACTTAAATTGTCTGCTTTGCTATGCTTGTTTGTGCTTAGTGGGTCTGGGGGCTATCACTGTAGAATGAGATGGAGTGGGATGGTTGAGTTCCTATTCCTTTTATCCTTTATGCTCTTTGGTATGTTTGATAGTTAATTTGCTGCTCACTAAGACTGTTGTCTGACTCAAGGTTTTATGTTCAACTCTTATTACCTTGGGCTGTTCATCCATGTTGGGATGAGCAGACTAGGTAGCAGGTGACAGGTGCTGTTCTTGGCCACCAACGCTGTTGATGACGAGGACGAGCTGGAGGCTAGCATATTAGTTTTCTTGCTATATGTACTGGATGATCCGCTGCTTGTATATGTTTTGAGTGTTATGTAGTGAGGCTTGATGTATTGATTGTTCAGATGCTTGTATCAAACCTTTATGAAGTCTATATGATGATATTCTGTTATGAGCTTCATTATATACATATATTTCTCTATTGTATTTTGTCCATGCGCTGTGAGTTGTACGATAGAGCTTCTGTTTTATCTTACCCTGACTATCGTCCATGGCTGCCTGGCACGCCTTTCAGCGCACCATTCTCTTGTTTTAGTGCGGGAGTCATGGGCGGTCGTCACAGATACTAGCCTAGTCTGGTTCAATCTTACACATATGATAGGAACTCACAAAGTGATAGACATACAGATATATCTACTGGCACACATCATTGCTCACCGCAACGAGTGTCACCTCATATACAGATATCGCTTATCATCGTATAAGTATCATCTACTAACAATGAATAACCAAACAAATATCAACACAGGCTCTCGTACCACCTGGTGATATTCAATTGTTTATTCGACGTCCATAATCACACTCGATCCACCATAATATTCTGTATCGTGAGTCAAAAGAGTAATCGAAATAATATTACCGAATGTCCCATACCAAACAGTAATATTAATCCATTTACTCAAAAAAATTATTATATACATTCCATAAGATAATATTTTATGTAACAAGTTCAATGAATAACTGAAGAAATACTGCTAAAAGTCTCATACCAATCGGTATTATAACTCTGTTTATTCGGTATTCTCGTCACATGAAAATAGAAACACAAAGCATGCAATTTATATAAGAAAGAGAATTCATTATATAGGAAAATTATATTTATTTATTCCAAATCTTTTAATATACACACACATACACACATATATTATAATAATATAACTTTTCCTTTAAAACCAATACTGATCCTAATCCATATAATTCATTTCTCAACATCTTTTCTATATTTAAATCTCATAGATATCTCTTTCATAATCACATATTATTCAAAAAAGTCATCACATAATTTACTATAATTAAATATAATTTTTAAATAAATTTATAAAATCCAATTTCAATTTATTTTAGTTCAACCGCATAAAGTATATTTTCAAAACACTTTCCTAAACACTAAAATCATGGAATACACTTTAAAAATCATAAAATATTATCTGGAAACCATTTCAAATTTTTCCTGAATTAAATAGGATTTTTAAATAATTATTTAAAACTAAAAATCAAATTTTCCTTTAATAAAAATAACTAATATTCAATTTAAACAATACTTCTTGAAAATAATTTCATAATTGAAATGCATCGTATTTCTACATTCAAAATCATATATATCAACTTCTAAAAGAAATATTTTTTTTTTTTTTAAATAAACCACTGTCACCGCTGAAGCTTGCTACTCAAGACAAGTTCCTAATGATCGATCGCATCCTACATGGGAGGTTGACCGGTTAGGTCGTGGTCTTAACGGTAAGCCCAGGTCATGACACAACTTGAGCTCATTCGAGCTTGTTTCTCCTTCGTTCGACGCCATTCATCCTCACTCCTTACACATAATCAAACATCAGTATATCACATAAAATCAAACAAAAAGCAACAATTGATCTCCATAAATTGAAGTGGGAAGGTAGAGGAAGAATAGGTTCAAAGTTACATTAAACAATATCAAGCACATACCAGATATATCACAATAAAATATTTCTTATATAGACGTAGATTTTTGAGTTGTACCACTCATCAGTAATAGTGATGACCCTAGACATTGCACTGCTTTTTGCTTCTTCTTCTACATCATTTACTATAAGTAACCATACATTCCAATCTCGATCGATTCTTGATCTTCCAAGCTTATATTGGTGTATCCTTGTATAGAGAAGCATATATATATATATATATATATATATATATATATATATATATATATATTGATTTAGGAACTTATGGGACCTTATTTCATAATATTTTGAATTTGAAAAGAGATAATACGAGATACAAACTTTTGGTTTAAGGCAGTAAAAGAACTCTCTAGAAATATGGAGGGAAATGAAGAGAAAGGAATAAACTCATTGTTTTGGGATTGGGCTTCAAATAGGCCACCAAAAAAAATATTTCTCATTTTCTTTTTCTTTATAAATTATTTTTACTTAACTCAAACCACTATCAAATTCTAAATAAAAACTACAATTTTATTACTCGAAGTTATAATTTTTATAAAATTTTAATTTCCACAAATACTCTTATTTTAATTAATTATCCTAAAATTGCCATATTTAACCCATTTTAATAAAAATTAATTTATTAGCCTCAACTAATAAGATAAAACAAATCAAAGGACTCTTTATATTCAACATTTATCTTCACATTAAGTTGTTAGTTGACTTCAAATTGGCTTAGAATTAAAAATATCGATATCATTCACAAAAATACCTAAATTATTATTACTTCTAATACATTACTTCAAAAGTATTCATCAACAAAATAATCTATTTAATAACCATTTTATCAAATAAATTCCTCTATAATAATTTCTCATATCACCATTTTCTAATATCTTCACTCTTTTCACATCAATAAATATTTATTATATAAAATCTCTAATTTTCTCAAAAATATATCATCATTTAAAATTTCAAATAAATCTGTATACTTTCAAAACATCTCAAATCCACATTTATACATTGCTTAGTCCTAAAAAATTTACAATTTATTATTTAAAACTCAATTAATTATTTAAATCTCTGTTATTAATTTTAATGAATTTGTTTCTCAATATCGGGTTGTTACAGACCTCCCCCATTAAGAAAATTGCGTCATTGCAATTTCCTTAGGGGCCAACAATAACATGCTAATACTTCTAACCTTACTACACTATCTATAATTTACACTATATGCACAACAATTAATCACCAAAACATATCATAGAAAAAAGCAATCATAACCATACGCGCAAAGCTCCATATTTACTATATCGGATTAGCACGTATCGGGATCTGCATCGACCCATCAACTATTAAATAGAGTGACTCAAAATTAACTATTAGACCTTTTATCGGTAGCTCACCCACAAGATTTGGATTTGTCTTCCTCTCCCATTATGTATAATCATGGACTATGAGTTTTAAACAAAATCATTTGGAAGATTCCAATACTTGCTCAACAATAAAAATATTTTCCAATTATCGAAATTCTCGAAAAAATTTGAAGTATTCTCTATGGAACGAAGTACATTCCAATAATTTTCAATGTACAGTATGTAATAATAATATGAATTTTCCCTCAAAGATTTCTTATTTTATAGTTTGAAAGCTAATTTATGATAGCTTTCACAAACACTTTACATCCATTTTCATAACAAATAATTTTCCTTCAACTAAAAATACTAAATACTTTAAGGTGTTTGAATATCCAACTCATTTAATACTTTTTACTTTTAAAAAAATATAAACTGTGAAATAATTCAAATATTTTCCTTTCCCATACTCTTCAAATATATACATAAAATATAGTGGATGTCAAATATATATTCACAAAAAATTAATACTTCAAAATTGAAAACTTATATACTTTCACTACGTCAGGTCCTCTACTGTGTATTCTTGTAAAAATACTGTAAACTTCATAGTTTAAAATGTTTTATCATAAAATTTATTTCTTAAAGAAGTAAGTTTCATCCAAAAGAAAAATCATTAAAATCCTATCATTATTAAACTTTTAACCTCATTCAAATTAAATTCACTTTGAAATCAAGAATCGAATAAATCTCATCTTCTAGTAATAAATTGTATACATAAAACAAAAGGAGTTCATTTTCTTTTACTTAAAGTACTTTATTATACCAAATTTTGACTTAAGTACATTTTCAAAATTCTGTCTTTATACTGTTTTAACTAAAAATTCATTTAATGCAAAGCACAACTTAATTATAAAATAATTATTTTGAAAAAACTCATTTCACAAAATTACTCATGTATATCACTTTGATGAAAATATATACTTACACTTATCAATATTAAAATACATAATTTCTTTAGAAAATTCTATTCGATATCAAAGTATCAAACTTGCAAAACACTTTCCATGCTTTATAAAAATAGTATTGTATCTGATTATTGCTACTTTTTTTAATAAGTTCATACTTTACCAAAATTATAACAACCCATAGTTAAGAGGGAACTAAAATACAGATTTAAGTAGTTAAAAAGTTTTAATAATAAAATTATAGATAAATGGAAATAATTTGGAAATTATATAGGGGAAATTATTTATGAAATGATTAAATAATTTATTTGAGTAAATTTTGATATTTAAAATGAGTTTGGACAATTCTAAGGGTCAAAATGATTTTTTAAAATATATTAAAAATAGTTATTTTAATAAATTCAAATATAACCTGTAAATAAGATTAAGTGATTACTACTAAAGAACGAGAATTTTTTCACTTATAGTAAGGTGTAACGACCTAGAATTTCAGCCATTCGATATTCATATATTTAATTGATTTTAAATAATCACGAGTTAATTTTATAAGCTGAATAACTTATATTTGAAATATTAGGATTTAATTGGATAATTAAATTGTTAACTTAATATTTGAAATTACAGAAATAATTAGGATTGGGATTTAATGTGAATGAAAATGATTTATAAAGTTGAATTAAATTCTATTTGAATTAGAATGATGTTAGAGAACTTTTAAAATTGAATTAAAAGTTAATTTACAGAAATTGAATATTTTAATATTTAATTAACGTGTAAAAAATAGTCATCTTTCATACAGTCTCAGATTTTGACGAAAATAGTTTTATTGGATCCATAATGTTATATTATCATAAGATTTCAAATTTCGTGTCAATTGGATTTACGGTTTGTTCAGGGCAAGCTAAAAATGCGTAGAAATCTGTTTAAGTAAATTTTTAAATTTAAATAATCGATTCGGAAACCAATCTTCCAAATACGATCAAATTGGCTCCTGATATATATTCCATTGTGTTCGGAATAGGGGTAAAACATTATAAACGCTTGGTGATACGCTTCATTCGGAGTTTGAAATTTTTTCAGGTGAATAGTGTCGAATTTTTTTATATAAAAAGGCCTCAACATCTTCAATTTTCACAAAACCTAATACAACTAGGGTTACAGCCGCCTCTAGCTTTTCAATGACCGAAAAAACCAACCTTCTCCCTCGATTTTCTCAAAATCCACACAGAATTAGACGAAGGTATCAACTAGAAATTTGTACAGGGTAGTGGAATATAAGGGATCAACGGATGTGATCGTCATCGGTGCTTCATGGTGGTCTGAATCGAGGTCCAAACGGCCGGCGTTGGCTCACATTTTTCGTGGCAATCAGGGTACCGAGTTCACCGTTGTCGTGGCTGAGGGTGGAGCTCACTTCGACGCATTGGCCTGTGGTGGTTGATCGACCTCCGGCGTGTCGAGGTGGGCGCGAAAATTCGAGAAAAGAAGGAAGCATTGGGTTATCTTCAAGCGTGTAAACCTTGGGTGGGGAAGAAAGCATGATCGGCCATATATGATCAAAGCAAAACCAAACGGCCCAGATCTAGTGAAGGTTAAAAAAATAAAAAATAAAAAGGAAATGTAAATTATTATATTATAAAAATCATATAATGTTTAAAACGTCATATCTTCTTCATACGAGGTCCGTTTTTGACGAAACAAGTTGTGTTGAGTCCATATTGACGAGCACAACATTTTAGAGCTAGTGTAAATTTTAAGTAAAATTAAATGCGCGTTTAATTTTATTCGGAATAAAACATTGCAACTGCTATTGGAACCAAAGTGAGTACAACTCACTCTTTCTGACTCGTTGATATTTTTATATAATTGAGAATAAATTTATTTTATTTCGATTAATGATTGTTTGGATGATATATGATATATTGTATATATATTGATTGGTATTTGGATATATTCCTGCCTATCGGAGCAGATGAAACCCTATATATTCCCGTGTATGAGCGGATGACTCTATGTACGTACGTCTGCCTCGAAGCGGATATTGTACACATATTCTAATATGTTTATTTGTTGCAGGTGACAGGTTGGAGGGATCCAACTGGATTCCTCACCAGTATTGGTTTATTTACATATATTGTAATATATGTTGTTATCATGTGATATATGATGATTTGGATGCTGTGATTGATGTATTTAGTGCCGTTGCAGCATTAGGCCTATTATTGGTAATTTAAAATTATTAAAGTGATGATTTCAAATATAAAAAGGATTTTAAAGTGATTTTTGAAAATAGATGTTTTATTGATTTTTGAATTTGTTAAAGGAATGAATTTATTTTAAATAAATAAATATTATAATTTTTATGTTTTAAAAATTATGATTTTTCTGAAATATAATTAAAATGTGATTTTTGAAGTATGGAGTTAACAATTTCATAAATAGTTTAAATTGAGATTTTTGAAATAATTACAAACGGTTTATATATAAGATTTATAAAATTGAATTTTTATAAATCAAGATGATGGAATTATTTACGAGTTTTGTAAATGTAAAAATGAAGTTATAAATGGGTTTTATAAGTAAATATGATTTATAGATTTATGAATTTGCGAAGTTATAAAATGAATGATTTTGTAAATAGATGAATTATAAGTAACTTATAATTGGACTTTGGAATATAAATGAGGTAAAAATGGAATTTGTTAATAATGGAATTATATAAGTAGAAGTTTTTATAAATTCGAAACCAATTGAATTTGATAAGTTAATTATTAAAGTTTATTAAAGGAATTTCATCCACAATTTTGGACAGTGGATAATCCTTTAATAAATATGTAGAATTAATGAATTTAGTAAAAGGAGCGATATCCATGATTTTGGTCAGTGGATTATCCTTTAATAAAATGTGTAGAAATATTGGATTTGGTAAAGAACTATATTCACGATTTTAGACAGTGAATAATATTTTAAAAGTTAAATAAATGTTTTGGAAAGTGCGCTTTTAAATGAAATTAAGTGATTTAAAGATGTTTTAAAATGTGTTAAGTATCGAATACATAGATTTCAACATTCATTGTTGAAATAGACGTTTTCAAGAAGTAGGAAATGATGGACTATAACACCATTGTTATAGTAAATGATTTTCAAAAGAAGATGTTTTTGTATAGTTATGGGATTTATATATCTATCTAATTTTTGAATCCCTATACTATTGATTTTGGGTTGTCGTAATGATGTTTTACGCATGATTCATTTTGACCCAAATAAATGTGTTTAAGAGAATGTTCTCCTTGCAGAATAAAATATATACTTAATCGTGATTTAAGTATATGTAATATTTTATAAGTATTGAAAATAAAATGAACTGTCAATTACTTATTATTAAATAAGAACGTGGAAAGGTTTTTCAATGTTGAAATGGTTTGGAAATATATATTTTTAAAGATAATTTGAAGTGAATATTTAGCAAGTGATTTAATTAATAAAAATATTAATTAAAAGGGCCTAGTGATTGCATGTGGTGCTAGATAATTGTTGCTTGCTTTGATAGTTAAATAACCGACTATCAAATTTGACCATTTTAGTTCCTCGACTTGATGTGGGAGCTATTTAGTCGTACAATTAGTACGTAGCCTTCTGTGTATGCTTGATTATCATTTGTTTTGAGGATGTTGATTCGTGTAGTATGGAGTATTACTCCAATCTATCGAGCTTCCTTCTTGGCGGAAGGATAGCAAGTTGAAAGTCATGTGATTAGCCTATGAGACTTAGTTTCTATGTGAGGTTGAGAAATGCTTTTGCATTGTTGGTGCGAAGAGACCGGGATCAGATTTATCTGAAAACCACTTCGGACCAACGTATGTGCGTTTAATTGTGCAGGTTATTGATGATATTGATATTTAGGATTTTCATAGTGGAGGACTTCTTGTTGATTGTTTGGGGTTAAAATCCCAAAATATATCCAGTAATAGTAGTCTCTTCGATATGAAATATTCAATGCAAGGACTATTTGCTACTAACCCTAGGGATTTTCCAACAGGATGTGGTAGGAAAGTACCTTCGGTTTGTCCTGTTCCTGGACAACTTGTATGGATGTTTGTCTGACATTGCATTTCTAAAGGATTACATGCATTGGTTTTTACAAATGTATATCAGTGGTGGAGGAGAAGGCAACCTCTCTTGGCTTAACACCCTCCTTGAGACGTATGAGCTTAAGCGTTGTATTTTTGTGGATGGCAATTAGTAGTCAACAGAAATGGCCGTATGGAATTCAAAGTGATATGATTTGTGATAGGTGAAAGGTAATCATTACCTCAGGCCTCGTCTACCGGAAATGACCGAAACAGGGTAAGATGCAGCAAGGCTAAGTGGGTCGCTTCCAAGTAGGGTATGATTATCCTCTTCTAGATATATCTTTACACGTTATGACATCATGCATTTGATTATTATGGTTTGTATGCTATGAGGGCCCTCAGTAAAGGTCGGTAACGACCGAAGGATGATATATTTGGTACCATCTAGTTATAGAGACGGGCCGGTCTTGTGTTGGTAGAGGATCCTTTGTGATGGTCCTCGGTACATTATTCTAGAGATGTACTGCCGAAAGGTAGTTCCTTCACCTGGTCATTTGTATGGAAATCCAAACCCCACTACGATCTTGTAGTTTTGTGTAACGACCCGAAATTTTCGATCCCGAAAATTCCAGATAGTTAGAAAAAGAAGAAAAGAGAAAGTAGAAGAAACAGAAACAAGTCGCAGAAACCTCACATTCGCAGCGGATCAAAATATAATATCAAATAATATTCTTTACACAAAGGAAACTGTATCAGTCAATTACATTTTAAATACATCAGAGTTACAACATATTACAAACACTGGACATATACAATCAACATGTACCAGATATACATCAATATATCACAGTAGAGACACTCCATACGTTCCTGCCATCCAGCTCGTCTCCTGAGCTCCAGAACGTTCTTACCTAGAAATTTGTAATACTCGGTCTGACCTGAGCATTACGTCAAAGTAATACCCGGGTTAGGCTGGAAACCAGCGTGAGTAAACTCATTCAACAAGGAATACAAAAGTATACAACTTATATAAACCCGGGGTAACTTGTATAAATTTACAATGTCACAAGTTGTTATAGGGCATCACTTATTTCATACATCTATTTCTAAGTACCAAAACTTAGATTAAATGGTCCAATTCACTCACATCATTCCATTTTAGCCTTTTGATTTCACATATCAATTTATAAAGAATCGAAGTGGTTTCGGGTATTTACTAATACCCGACTCCGGACTCTTCGAGTCCACTGTAATCTTAACCCAAGTTATTCAATTAAATACAATTCAACTTTAATTATTGGATAACACTTTCACACAGCAATTCATAAAGGATAAATAATCACATTTTAATTGTCCACCCAAACATGTCATGTCACAAAGCAATTCCTATCAGAGATATCAACCAATCCAAGGCACTTATCATCATTCAATCATTCATAAGCAAGATTGATCACTTTCATTAATTACATTAATTAATGATCCTCTAGTTACTTCCATTAGTTAATTATTCTTAAATTTCCTTTAATAATTAACCTTTAACTTAATTACATTCATTAATCAATCCTAAGTCAATCACAATCAGTAATTACTTTCCTTATTTACTTCATCAATTAAATCAACTCCCTGATTAATTATATTAATTAATCCTTTAATTACACTGAGTAATTATTACTTAATTTCTTCCACATAGTAATTATCCTTTAATTACTTCCCATCAAGTAATTTCCCTTTTTATTCATTTACATCCAGTAATTATCCGTTAATTACTTTACTAAGTAATTGCACCTCATTAATTACCTTAAGTACTTATACTTAACCCAACATCAAATGATTACCTTTAATTAATTAAACTTAATTAATTAACTAAAATCAGTCACATCAACTTAATTAATTACACTGAGTAATTAATTACTTTAATTACTTTACTAAGTAATAGCCCTCCTTATATCAAGTAATCAGCCCTTAATTACATCCATTAATTAATTATTGCTTAATTAATTAATATTACATTACTTAGAATAACCAAACCTAATCAAGTAATTAACTATTCTAAATTAATTACTCAAATTAATTCATCTTAATTTAATTACCTTTAATCGCTATTATCAAGTAATTATCCTAATTATCCTATTGGTTAATTATCCTCAATTAATTAACCTTATCATTAATTAATTTAATTGAAAATTTAAGGTTAAATTAATTAATCTTCAACAGATTTATCCTTAATCATCCACGGTTTTAATTAACCTAAAGATAGACTATTAATTACTCTCATAAATCAATTATCTATAATTAATTACATTATTTATTTGCATCAGTTAATTAATCTTAAATCAATCATATTCACTAATTAACTTTATTCAATCATATTCCACAATTAATTACACTTTGATAAATTACACTAAGTAATTAAAGACTCTTAATTTATCACACTAATTAATGATCCTTAGTTAATTATCATTTAATTACTTAAGTAAATTAATTGATCTTCAATGAAGAAATTACAAATTTACTAATCATTCTTTAATTAATTACTTAAAGTAATTATCCTAATTCAAAACCATTCAAACACATTAAATCTCAAACCTTTGTAAAAAATAATTTATTTATTTTTATATAAACTTCGAAAACTTGGATCAAAGCTTCCTCTAAAATCAAAAAAACTGGTAACACAACAAAATCTGGATCATCCACGATACATTGTTTTTTTTAAAAAAAAGTAAAAAAACTGCTTCTTCCAATCTATAAACCCTAGTTTCTTTTGAATATCCCGAGCTACTTTTCCAGATAATCCACACTACCCTTCCTTCGAGTCAAGCCAAAATTTCCTCGAGATATTTCCCTGGAAACCCTTCTTCCCCAAACCAACGTTGTTCCAGATACAACAACCTATCACGTGCACGTGCACAGAGGGCCGGCGTATCTCCGGCCATCGCTATGACCCTCAGCAAGACGCCGACACTTCCATCGTCCCTCACAGCCACTCAGTTCGTCGAAATCACCGGTGGAACAAAAATCGAACATATGAACCCTCAGCCCCCAATAACTCGATCAACACAAACCCCTACCGATGGCGAACACCACCACCAGAAGGCATGCCACCTTGACCATAGTTGCAACCCGAACCCTCGAATCCACTCCCCAGCATGCGATTTGACCCGGTTCACCGTAGTCATCGAGATCACCTCGATATCAACTCGAACAAAACAGGTTCACAAAACCCTAGTTCATCAATCCCTGATTGCCATAGCCCGCTAAAAATCCTTTCTCCAATTTTCCTGAAATCCTACATACCCCAGCCTCCTCCAGCAGTAGTCTAGACGCTTACCAAAACGACGTTCGTCGGGATTTGATAATAAAGCAAATTCTGTTCATCCCCCTAATACTCAAGATATACCATCTTAAAAATTACTAAATTCATACTAAAATTCGTGTTTTGTTTATACAAATCATATTCTAAAACTCAAAGATGAAATCATTGACATTGATTTTTAACTTATTTTAGCTTTTAACTGTAATCTGGAATTTTCAAAATATTTAGTAAATATAAACACTTAAGATTAATTTTAAAAACAAGATTACATTGTTTCAACCAATTCCTTTTCAATAATCAAGGTCCAATAATGATTTGTTGGGAAGATATAATTTTTGAAAAGCAAATCTTGAACCTAAGATTAAAACAGTGACCATATATATACAGGCATGCTTTCAAATAGCATAATTCAGATCAAATTCAAATTGAAACATTCATGCAAACATTTATTCATCATCATCACACAGATATATTAACACCATAGATTTTTTTTAAAAAAAATTTACTCACCTTATAAATTGAACAGAGCCTGGAACTGTTTTGATCTGGATCTAGAATTGAAACTGCATTTTCTTTTTCTTTTTTTTCTTTTTTTTTAACTTGATCAAGTTGAAAATTTGAAATCTCTTGAAACTGGAAATGATTTTGTTACATTGAATTTTCCAGGTTTGAAATGAATCTGAACCTGATTTTTGCTTTGATTTTATTTTGCTTACAAGTCTTGATTTTGTTTGAGTTGAATTGATCGGGTTTGTGATTTATTTGTGAGGATGTGTTTTGATGGTTTCAGATTTGCAACATGAATAAAATAGTCTTTTTTTTATTACATGTTACCTATAAATGCCATTTGTAAAACTAAGCTTACATTAGTCAATGTATATAATCATTTTCTTACAAGTGTTAATATACAATAATGAGATATTTTACAAATGTTCAATCTTATATTCAAATACCTCTCATGTTTTATATGTATTTATACTAATATGTATTTATGTTTATGAACTTTTCTTTAAATATGCATAATTTTATATTTTTATATTCTTATCTTTAATATTTTTATACATATACAACTTGTACAATATATAAATATTAAAATGTAGAGTTTGTAATTTCAAGTTTAAACCCAAATTCAATTTAAAAATCCAATTTAAAAATCAACTCAAACATATATATATTTATATAATATTTTAAACAAACACAAATTTCAATTTGTAAATAATAATCTATTTAAAATCTATTTATATAAACAATCATTATTTTGTTTTAAAAGAATAATTTGTCGAATTTAAGTGATTATATCAAGATATGATCAAATATATATTTATCCATATATAAATATTTATTATCAGATTCATTTGTTCAATCTATAATTCAATACTTCTATTAATTAACCTAATTATCTTATCAATTACAAATATTCTAAAATCCGGGATATCACATTCCTCCCCCCTTTGAATCTTTTCGTTCCCGAAAAGGAACGAAGCCACTATTTGTTAAAATACTTACTATTAGTTAAATCACTTTTGATCATTTTTAAAACATTTTAAAATCTATATAATATTGCCAAAATAGTTTTATAAAAACTCTTTTATAACCCGGTGTTTCACCAAGTCCATCCTCGTTCTTACAGAAATTCGGTCATACGTTGATCAGGCGTAAGATTGAAAATCAATAAGTACTTAGCGGACCTATTTTCAACACCCAGTGAAAATACTTAGAAAATAATTTTGTTGAAAATATAGAAAACATTTTTGAAAATAGAGGAAATATCTTTTGGTGAGAATGCTCTGGAAATCATCACCTCCATCCATGGTCGCAATTACATCCTGGGTTACGTTGTCATCGCAGCAAAAGTCCATGTAACTGTAGGCACTCCGCGCCCCTCGATTACGCCATGGAACCCACAACAGATCGCAGTTACATTCCAGTGTTACGTTGCCATCACAGCAAAAGTCCATGTAACTGTTGGCTCTCAGCGGCACACATGATTTTCGCTGTCAAAATGAAACTTCTCCTCTCCTATATAGGTCGCAGTCTACCGATATAAAATCAAACGCAGACTATTGGCTCTCAGCGGCACACACGACTTCCGCTATGTTACCATAGGTCGCAGTCTACCGATATAAAATCAAACGCAGACTATTGGCTCTCAGCGGCACACACGACTTTCTCTATGGTATACTCTACTCATAATCCTCAGGAACTAGTTTTGTCCGGACTCCTCACAGGATCAACTTTAGAAACCCCCCCTTGGGGCTCGAGGCAGCACCACCCGGTGGCACTCCTGAGAAGTTCATTTTAAGGGAACGCCTTTTCCCCAGAGCCATCATCAAAACACTTTATACTATACACATATAGTATCTTTCAAATCATACACCTAGTATGATCTCATACAAGGCTCCTTTACACAAAATCGATTATCCCAAAATCGATAATTCTCAAACTAGGCTTTCCAAAATTCAATATTGATTTTACCCAAAAATCAAAAGCCTTTCCAAATCCAAAGGTTCCCAAAACCTTTTTCCAAAATCCTCATAAAATCCTTTATATATATATACATATATTCAGATATATATAATCTTTAAAACTTTGGATCATTTCAATCTTGTATAAAATTCCTTTTATACTTCAAACACTTTCAAGAATCCTTTTCTTCCAGCAATAGATTCAACAAGGGAAGATTTATCTTATATAACAAAGATATATAGCTTTGTTTATCCCAAATCAAATATTCAAATTTGATTACTCTATAAAGTCACTTACCAAATTACTTACTTCCATAAAGTAAATTTCTACCATAGAAATATCTAATTTCCACTTTATTTCATCATATATTTCACAAAATATACCTTCCATTTTAAAAACCATTTCACATTTCTTATTCACAAATTCCCAGTATTAATTTCATTCAAACATGTATGATGTACACATGTCATCCGTCCGATATACCAATCTGATCGCTCACTCGATCACACAATTTCACTTCTGAACTAGTATCATCCACCCGACTTCGTATTGCGGACTCAGATCTAGTTTCTTGATCAGAAACCGTCATTCTCCTTGCATAGTCATAACTATGATAGAGAATATCCAGAACCAATCTACAATCCATATCCAGGTTCGCCGTCGAAAATCGAGTGGAAAATCCCAACTCGGATCGATATAAATATCTCGAAATTCTATGCTCGAATCTGGATAAAATCACTATGCGAATAGAATAATATACGTATATCCTACGCATTTAACTTCATTGATTATTAGCCAAATCATTTCTCTTTGTATTCACATTCACTTTGATTTTCATTCACTTACTCACAATTGCTTAAATCCTTATTTGGATTATCACCTCAATTCTTATCTCAAATGGATATTTAATCATAATCAGTTCGAACTCTGTCCAGTTTAAATTTAGAAAATAGCTTGAATTTTTTTTTTTAAATAGATAAGTAGTTAAAAATAATAATTAGTTTGTAAAATAGCTGTAAAATAGTTAAGTGTTGGTAAAATAGTTGGAAAGTAGTTAAATAGTTATAAAATAGTTAGATAATTGCAAAATAGATGTAAAATAGTAATTAGTTATAAAGTAGTTGAAAACAGTAATTAGTTTATAAAACAGTTGAAATTTTGTTAAATAATTCCAAAAATAATTGTAAAATAAGTATAAGATAATTTGGCTTTAAAAAGAAAGGTTGTATAGTAAATTGTTTGGAAAAATAGATTTATATCAAAACAATTTATTTTGAAAATAGTCCAGAGTCAAACTGTTCAATTCCCAATCTCCATTCCCATAAATTCAATTTAAATTTCCACTTCCATTTAAATTGATTCAATTCCAATTTGAATTGATCCCAATTCCAATCAATTGCCAATTTCCAGTTAACTTTCAATTTAAATTAAGTTAACTTCCATTCTCATCCCAAATTCAAATCAACTTCCTATTTGAATTTGAACTCATTCAACTTCAATTTCTTTTCAAATTATCCAACTCAAATTTCCATTTGAATTTTTAAACTTATCCATCTTCAATCTAATTCCAATTAATTCAAATAAATTTCAAACTGAACCAATTTTAAAGCATTAATTCATTTCAACCCCAGTTTGAATTTAATCCCAATTCAAGTTGAATTATCCTTGATTCTTCCTAAATTTAAATCAAATTCCGTTTGAATTTAAAACTATTCAACCTTAATCACAAATCCAAATTATTTAAATCAATTTCAATTTTAACTAATTTCAAATTCAGACTCACTTTAAATCATCTCGAATTATATAAATTTTAGTTAAACTTTCAAATGTTGATTTAATTCCCTTAAATCAATTTAACCTTTACTTCTTCATAAACCTATTTCTAGGTTCAAATAATAATTCAAATCCAATTCACAGTTTAAAGATTATTAATAGGATAATATTATCCAAATTATTTTAAAACACCCATACATTTCCAATTTACAGATCTCAAGCCCATTTTGAGATCACACAAACTCCCAATTCAAATTAACCATTTAACTTCTGGATCTAAATTCCATTTTATCTTAATAATGGATATATTACCATATCCCATTTCTTCATTTATTTAAACAAATCTAATTTTATATTATTAATAACAATAGGATGGTATCATTCAAATTATTTTAAAACATCCATCCATTTCAAATTTCAAATTTCAAAATTCCATCCCACTTATAAGTTCAAAAACTTATTACTTTGGATATCACATCTCATTCCAAATTTAAAAGTCAACATCTAGAGTTTATTTCAAATTATCTTTGATACTATGTATATTCCTCATATATTATTATTATTTTCTTTACACACCAAATTATCCTTAAATTTTAAACCACTCTTGGTTTTTAATCCAAAACAAATTCCTTTAAATCTTCAAACAACTCTTGTTTGAATCAAGCTCTATCATTCAAATAATATTATTTATTATTCCTTTTAATAATTTGGAAACAAATTTTAAATGTTTTTAAATCTTTTGATTAAAACTTCACAATTTAGATCATCTTCAGTTTCAATTCATAAGTCATACTTGCCTAAATGTTTTACTTCCCTAAAACATTTCATTTTGCTTACTCATTAATACACATTTTATTATTAAACACAACAATCATTTATGATAATAACCAAGATTATCATATCTGGAAACCAATTCATTATTATCTTATTCTAAAACTCCTTTCCACATTCAAGATTTTAATTTCAGTTTGAATCCATTTCAAACTTATCTTTATTTAATTTCAATTTGGTTGTATTCTATTTAGTTCCAATAATTTAACAACCAATTACCTTAATTTTTATTAGAAAGAAATATTGCTTTATATACCAAAATATATTCTTATATAAAATCATTTAAAACCTTTATATAAGAAAATAACAAGTACGCTCTCATATATATATATATATATATATATATATATTCACTCAACTCATTCTAAGGTACCATTGACCCTATCCTTAATGAGTAATCCCACCACAGCCAAGATTCTCGCTTAAACTTCTGCTCTGATACCAAATGTAACGACCCCGAAATTTTCGATCCCGAAAATTCCAAATAGTTAGGAAAAGAAGAAAAGAGAAAGTAGAAGAAACAGAAACAAGTCACAGAAACCTCACATTCGCAGCGGATTAAAATATAATATCAAATAATATTCTTTACACAAAGGAAACTGTATCAGTCAATTACATTTTAAATACATCAGAGTTACAACATATATAACAAACACTGGACATATACAATCAACATGTACCAGATATACATCAATATATCACAACGGAAACACTTCATACGTTCCTGCCATCCAGCTCGTCTCCTGAGCTCCAGAACGTCCTTACCTAGAAATCTGTAATACTCGGTCTGACCCGAGCATTACATCAAAGTAACACCCAGGTCAGGCTAGAAACCAGCATGAGTAAATTCATTCAACAAGGAATATAAAAGTATACAACTTATATAAACCCGGGGTAACTTGTATAAATTTACAACGCCACAAGTTGTTATAGGCATCACTTATTTCATACATCTATTTCTAAGTACCAAAACTTAGATTAAATGGTCCAATTCACTCACATCATTCCATTTTAGCCTATTGATTTCACATATCAATTTATAAAGAATCGAAGTGGTTTCGGGTATTTACTAATACCCGACTCCGGTCTCTTCGAGTCCAATGTAATCTTAACCCAAGTTATTCAATTAAATACAATTCAACTTTAATTATTGGATAACACTTTCACACAACAATTCATAAAGGATAGATAATCACATTTTCACTATCCACCCAAACATATCATATCATAAAGCAATTCCTATCAGAGATATCAACCAATCCAAGGCACTTATCATCATTCAATCATTCATAAGCAAGATTGATCACTTTCATTAATTACATTAATTAATGATCCTCTAATTACTTCCATTAGTTAATTATTCTTGAATTTCCTGTAATAATTAACCTTTAACTTAATTACATTCATTAATCAATCCTTAGTCAATCACAATCAATAATTACTTTCCTTATTTACTTCATCAATTAAATCAACTCCCTGATTATTATATTAATTAATCCTTTTATTACACTGAGTAATTATTACTTAATTTCTTCCACAAAGTAATTATCCTTTAATTACTTCTCATCAAGTAATTTCCCTTTTTATTTATTTACATCCGGTAATTATCCATTAATTACTTTACTAAGTTATTGCACCTCATTAATTATCTTAAGTACTTATACTTAACCCAACATCAAATGATTACCTTTAACTAATTAAACTTAATTAATTAACTAAAATCAGTCACATCAACTTAATTAATTACACTGAGTAATTAATTACTTTAATTACTTTACTAAGTAATAGCCCTTCTTATATCAAGTAATCAGCCCCTAATTACATCCATTAATTAATTATTGCTTAATTAATTAATATTAGATTACTTAGAATAACCAGACCTAATCAAGTAATTAACTTTTCTAAATTATTTACTCAAATTAATTCATCTTAATTTAATTACCTTTAATCACTATTATCGAGTAATTATCCTAATTATCCCAATTATCCTACTGGTTAATTATCCTCAATTAATTAACCTTATCATTAATTAATTTAATTGAAAATTTAAGGTTAAATTAATTAATCTTCAACAGATTTATCCTTAATCATCCAAGGTTTTAATTAACCTTAAGGTAGACCATTAATTACTCTCATAAGTCAATTATCTATAATTAATTACATTAATTATTTGCATCAATTAATTAATTTTAAATCAATCATATTCATTAATTAACTTTATTCAATCATATTCCACAATTAATTACACTTTGATAAATTACACTAAGTAATTAAAGACTCTTAATTTATCACACTAATTAATGATCCTTTAGTTAATTATCATTTAATTACTTAAGTAAATTAATTGATCTTCAATGAAGAAATTATAAATTTACTAATCATTCTTTAATCAATTACTTTAAGTAATTATCCTAATTCAAAACCATTCAAACACATTAAATCTCAAACCTTTGTAAAAAATAATTTATTTATTTTTATATAAACTTCGAAAACTTGGATCAAAGCTTCCTTTAAAATCAAAAAAACTGGTAATACAACAAAATCTGGATCATCCATGATACATTGTTTTTAAAAAAAAAAGTAAAACAACCGCTTCTTCCAATCTATAAACCCGAGTTTCTTTTAAATATCTCGAGCTACTTTTCCAGATAATCCACACTACCCTTCCTTCGAGTCAAACCAAAATTTCCTCGAGACATTTCCCTAGAAACCCTTCTTCCCCAAACCAACGTTGTTCCAGATACAACAACCTATCGCGTGCACGTGCACAGAGGGTCGGCGTATCTTCGACCATCGCTATGACCCTCGGTAAGACGCCGACACTTCCATCGTCCCTCACAACCACTCAGTTCGTCGAAATCAACGGTGGAACAAAAATCGAACATATGAACCCTCGGCCCCCAATAACTCGATCAACACAAACCCCTACCGACGGCGAACACCACCACCAGAAGGCATGCTACCTTGACCACAGTTGCGACCCGAACCCTCGAATCCACTCCCCAGCATGCGATTTGACTCGGTTCACCGTAGTCATCGAGATCACCTCGATATCAACTCAAACAAAACATGTTCACAAAACCCTAGTTCATCAATCCCTGATCGCCACAGCCCGCTAAAAATCCTTTCTCCAATTTTCCTGAAATCATACATACCCCAGCCTCCTCCAACAGTAGTCTCGACGCTTACCAAAACGACGTTCGCCGGAATTTGACAATAAAGCAAATTCTGTTCATCCCCTCTAATACTCAAGATATACCATCTTAAAAATTACTAAATTCATACTGAAATTCGTGTTTTGTTTATACAAATCATATTCTAAAACTCAAATATGAAATCATTGACATTGATTTTTAACTTATTTTAGCTTTTAACTGTAATCTGGAATTTTCAAAATATTTAGTAAATATAAACACTTAAGATTAATTTTAAAAACAAGATTACATTGTTTCAACCAATTCCTTTTCAATAACCAAGGTCCAATAATGATTCATTGGGAAGATATAATTTTTGAAAAGCAAATCTTGAACCTGAGATTAAAACAGTGACCATAAATATACAAGCATGCTTTCAAATAGCATAATTCAGACCAAATTCAAATTGAAACATTCATGCAAACATTAATTCATCATCATCACACAGATATATTAACACCACAGATTTTTGTTTTTTTTAAAAATTTACTCACTTTATAAATTGAACAGAGCCTGGAACTGTTTTGATCTGGATCTGTTTTGATCTAGATATGGAATTGAAACTGCATTTTCTTTTTTCTTTTTCTTTTTTTAACTTGATCAAGTAGAAAATTTGAAAGCTCTTGAAACTGGAAATGATTTTTTTACATTGATTTTCCAGGTTTGAAATGAATCTGAACCTGATTTTTGCTTTGATTTTATTTTGTTTACAAGTCTTGATTTTGTTTGAGTTGAATTGATCAGGTTTGTGATTTCTTTGTGAGGATGTGTTTTGATGGTTTCAGATTTGCAACATGAAGAAAATAGTCTTTTTTTATTACATGTTACCTAAAAATGCCATTTGTAAAACTAAGCTTGCATTTGTCAATGTATATAATCATTTTCTTACAAGTGTTAATATAAAATAATGTGATATTTTACAAGTGTTCAATCTTATATTCAAATACCTCTCATGTTTTATATGTATTTATACTAATATGTATCTATGTTTATGAACTTTTCTTTAAATATGCATAATTTTATATTTTTATATTCTTATCTTTAATATCTTTATAATATACAACTTGTACAATATATAAATATTAAAATGTAGAGTTTGTAATTTCAAGTTTAAACCCAAATTCAATTTAAAAATCAACTCAAATATATATATATATATATATATATAATATTTTAAACAAACACAAATTTCAATTTGTAAATAATAATCTATTTAAAATCTATTTATATAAACAATAATTATTATTTGTTTTAAAAGAATAATTTGTAAAATTTAAGTGATTATATTAAGATATGATCAAATAAATATTTATCCAGATATAAATATTTATTATCAGATTCATTTGTTCAATCTATAATTCAATACTTCTATTAATTAACCTAATTTTTTATCAATTACAAATATTCTAAAATCCGGGATATCATATTTTGTGTGTAAAGGCGTAATGAATAGCATCGAAATGCTATATGGGTAATCATTTCGACTATGATTAATATTATTTGTATACTGGACACTAGTATAATATAAGATGATCTGATATGAAATGTTTTAGTTATCGTAAGGCAAAAACATGTCTATTTTTATGTGTGGGCGTGTCTTACGAGATACTTTTGTTCTGATAAAGGAAAAGTTTGGTAATTTAATAAATTCAGTTGAGTGTGTTTCTCACGCTGGTTTACCAGACTGATCCGAGTGTTCTTCCCTTTCAATGCTCGGGTCAGACCGAGTATATATTACAGGTTCAGATTTGATGCTTTTGGAGCTTTAGTAGGAGAGCTGGTGATCTTCATTTTCGTATACACGTATCTGTTTTGATTATCCGCTTCTTAGTTGTTGTGTGTTATCAGCAATTGTAAGGAGGGGTTATTATAATTGTCCAGGCTGATGATTAATGATTGATTTTTGAGCCCTGATTAATGTATGTATATACAGTTTCTGTTTTGTAAAGATCATTGATATGATAGTATATGTTTTCCGCTGCGATGTGAGATTCTTTATTGTTCTGTTTTGTTCTATCTTCTCTCTTTCTTCTCTTCTTTTCTTCTCTCTTATTTTCTTTCTCTTGACTTTCCATCAGTCTATGCCTTTTGGGTTGGACAGGTGTGGTTTATTGTCGATTCAAAGGGTATGGATTTGTGGGTCGTCACACTTGGTATTAGAGCTTAGATTTTGTATATTACTAAGCTTTGATGTTTACTCGGTATTGATAGGGACAATAACACCCTAGATTGAGTTTGAGTGTATTATCTATATGAGCACGTATTTGTTAGTGATTATAAAATATTTTATATTGTGTTTGCTTATCGGTTGAGCTGTTTGTGAATTCTGGTCGGCATCTGGGTTGCCACGTTATTGATAGGGATTTCTAAACACTTGAATGAGGCAAGTCGACATAGTATTACTTTATATTGGGTAAATGAAATAATTTTACCTCTATTATATTTTATATATAAAGAACAACTTTTTAGAAATTATTAAAGTGTATATAGATGAATTGTTTGGTTGTTTGAAAATGCAAATATATATATCAGTTAATAAAAGCTGTTTGAATAATCTAAATAAAAATAATAGTTGTAAAAGAATAAATTATATAAGAAAATGAATTATAATATATGGAATTATAATTAATATGATGTACAATTGTGAAGTAATCTTATATATAAAAAGTTTAACTATATGAATATATTTATAGATATGAATTGTAAATAAAAATGGATTTAAACTAAGAATTTGAAATTTTGAATCCCGATAATTTTGAAAGTTATTTTTCGAAGATTAAAGAGATTATATTATTATAATTCTAAATAAGATAAATGAATTTGGAATGAATCTTATATAAGTAAAGTGAAATAGTGAAATTATATAAGTAAGAATTTATAAATGTGATTTGTAAATATAAAAAGGAAATTTTTGATAGAACATAAAAGCACTGAATTCACTACTGTTGCTGAATAATAATAAGGGTGATGACCGCAGCATCATCAATATCATTTTCGAGTTTCTGTGTGATTGATATGCTACCAATAGTAAATTGAAATTGAAATTTTGTTGTGATGAACAAATTTGAATTTAAAATCCAAGTTGAAATTGATAAATATAAGTGAAATGAATTTTGGACCTATAATATGAAATGATAAAAGTTTAACTTTGGTAAAGTTGAAATAAATTTGAGTTAGCAAAATAAAATATATGATTTGAAATTTAACTAAAGGAAAGTTAAATGAAGTGAATTGGATTTGAACTAGATTAGATAAGCTACTAAAATGGAAATTAAACTTTTAAGTGATTATATAATATAAATTTGAAAGTTTAAATAAATAAGTTGTATACTTATAGAATGAGAAAATGTAAGTGAAACCAGTTGTTAAAGTGGTTAAACAATTTTGTGAAGCAAAACAACATCTGAATTTGAATAGTGATATGAATTTGACTTAAGTAAAGGTTAAATAAAATGATGAGTTGGAAGAAAATTTAGATTTGTTGATTATGAAATGTTAAGAAATCGATTTTGAATTAAATTAATAGTGAACTTAAGTTGTATAATGAAAGTAAATGCAATTGAGAATGCAATGAAACATAACTTAAGTAATGATTGAATAAAGTTGAATTTGATATCAAATTGAATTAATAAAGTGAAGTGATGAATATGAATTTGAGTTATATAATGAAATTTAACTTTAGATGTAAAGTAAATTAGCAATTGAAATAATGAATTGAATTGAACTAATGGAATAAATTAGTAAACAAATATGGATTGAATGTTAATCAATCGAATGTAAATGAATTAATATGGAATAGTGGATGTAAGTGTTAATTCATTTAAAGCTAATTAAATGTGTTGAACCAAATTGAATGTAAATGAATTAAATTAATTTGGTTATGTTGGATATACATTGTTTGTTAGATGGATGGTAGTTGATTGTATAGAAATTCATATAGAATTGAATTAATGAAATTGGAAGCTAAAATAATTGAATTCAAATTGGAAGTAAGTGAATCTAAATAGAATTGAATTGAATTTTAATTGGAAGTATCTTTCTAACTTATGCTACTAATGGCGTCTTCTACCATCAAATCATCTCACCATCATATCTTCCCCTCCCATCATCCCTTCTCAAAACCTGTTTCTCCTCCTCCGTCCATTGCTTTTGTCCCCAACATCTACAAGTCTGCGCCATATTCACTGATATCCTCCTTATCCCAGCCTCCGCACCCTCTCATCCATTCAAAACCCAACAGCTTTGGTGTTTCTACTACCACCAAGCTCCCCTCAGCTGACCCATCTGCCTCCAAAAAATCTTACGTGCAAGTGCTAATTTCCTCTTCCCCTATCCTTCCTATTCCCCCTAGCTCTCATCGTCGTCATCGCACTCTGCCTGTTTTTGCAAACGCTCGAACTACAATTGAATATTGGAAATCAAAGAGACGTTGCCTCAGATGCGCTGGCCTGGGACACGTGGCAAAAAACTGTAGGGACCTAAGATTTGCTTTCAGTGTGGATTTTTTGGGCATGCGCACACACATTGTTCCAACAAAGCTAACTATTTTTTTCTGCTCAAATAAAAGTCTCTGCACCTCCCACTTCGAATAAATCCAAAAACAATCTTTCCCACGTGGACAAATCCCCACCATCATCATTCCTTCCCACGAATCGAGGCACTACTCAGAAAGCTCCACGTCAAAAGTCGCCTCGTTCTTCCCCCTATCCTTCTTCTCATTCTAAATTATTTCCCCCTCATTCTGAACTTTCTTCTTCTCAAATTTTTTCCATGGCTAACTCTACCCACTACCTCATTACAACTATCATCGATGGATTTTGGTCCATCGAATCCCTTCATCTGGCCCTCTCGCTGAACTTTAACCATCGTGAATGGCCAATTTGGATATTTTTCGAAAACAGTTTCATAGTTTGCTGTCCCTCCATCTCTATCCTGGAGCAGGCCCTTCAGATGAGACCGATATCAAAGCATGGAGGTTCGATCTTTCTGCAGCAATGGTCCGAATTCGAGCACCAAACAGTTTCTCTCGAACCTGCAGTTTGGGCTCGAGTGCATGGCTTCCCAGAATTTCTCAGAAACAATTCACAAGCAGTTGGGAGCGCTCTTAGCCCCCTAGGCCGGTTCATTGCTTTCGACGACTGCGTTTGGGCTAATTTCGATCATCGGTTCTTGTATGTCAAAATGTAATTTTACACAGGTGTGAGCTCACCCAGTTCCTTTGTAGCACGCTTAAACAGTGAAGACCTTCTCCTCACAGTGGAAAGATGGGAACATGCTCATCCCACCCGCAGGCCGGAAACTATATTCCTAGGTGTTGACTACGACAAAGACTTCGGGTGCTTGGATGAGCCACCCCTCTCGGAAGATTCGGATTGTGTGAGATTTGATGCCATGCTTTTTGATCCAGATATTTCTCCTCCGCGTCCTATTGGAGTCCATGTTCATAGCCCTTCTCGGGGGGAGGCTGGCTCTCAGTGTTGGGAAGCCTGGCCTGTAGACCAGCATGTTGATTCCCCTGTTGACATCGACTTTTCCTCTCCACCACTTGTCTGCCTCCAACCTCAACCAAATGTTCAACCCTCCCTTTCTATTGTCCGGGAAACCTCTCCTCCACCCCAGCAACAACGACCTCGGCTTTCCCTGTTCACTCCAGCTTCTGTGCGACGGAGTTCCAGAATCAATAGAGCGGCCTCTCTCCTTGGTAGTTTCTATAAAACTGTTATTTTTTCTTCAGCCAATAAAAGACTAAATAAAAAAATGGCACGTTGCATGGGTGTTAATTTAAGTGATAGTCACTACGCCGCCATGCAGGCCCTAGAATCGGAGAGATTGTCTCTTTCCCAATGAAAATTATCTCCTGGAATGTACGGGGTTTGGGGGACCCATCAAAGAGACATGCCGTCAGTCTCACTCTATCCCCTCATATAGCGGACATTCTTTTCCTGCAAGAATCTAAACTGTCTGACCCACCACAATCCTTAATTAGACACATGGGGGGGTCTACCCTTACGGGTTGGGCCCACATCAATGCTGATGGGTCCAGAGGAGGTATTATCACCGCGTGGAATGAAGCTGTCTGGTCCCATTGTCATGCTTCTGCTCATCCTTCTGCGTTACATGTTACTCTCCGCCATATTCAATCGGGCATAATCTATTTCTTTACAAATATTTATGGGCCTCACAATATTCTGGAGAGGAATGGGCTTTGGGTCAACTGTCTCTCCTTCGCCTCCTATCTTAATGGTCCTTGGATCGTTGGAGGGGACTTCAACACCACTCGATTCCCTGATGAACGCAACTCTGGACTTAATTCCCTTGACTCTGACTCGTTTAACTCCTTCATTGACGATTGTTCCCTCATTGACCCGCCTATAAACAACCGCCAATTCACCTGGTCGAATCGTAGAGCTAACCCTACCTTAGCTAAGCTGGATAGATTCCTCTTTAACCCAGCCTGGGATGACCTTCACCCCCTTTCCTCGGTCTCCAGGCTTGCCTCAGTCAATTCGGACCATTGTCCCATTATTTTGGACACTGGTTCCCTCCCTGATTTCAAACGCCCCTTTAGGTTCGAGCGTCTTTGGCTTTTGGAACCCTCTTTTGATAATTTCATCAAACAGGTCTGGGCCCAGCCCTCGCAGATTCAATCGGCTTCGGCCAGAATTGTTTTAAAGCTTCGGTCCCTTAGGAAAATCATCAGACCTTGGGCCAAATCTGTGTGGGGAACTCTCCGTGCTCGTATCTCAGCAACACAAGATGAAATTTTAGCTCTTAATATCCTTGAGGAGTCTCGACTGCTGACTGACGCCGAGCGGTCTTGCCTTACTACTCTGGAATCAGATTTAGATAGATTCGTTAAGCAGGAGGAGATTGGTTGGAAACAGCGCTCTAAAGCCTTGTGGTTGAATGAGGGAGACAGGAATACTTCTTTCTTTCACCGTCTTGCTAGTGGCCGCCACAGATCCACCTTAATTCTGGAGATTATCCACAATAATGTCACCTATACAGATCTTTCAGACCACCTCTGCTTGTTCACCAATCACTTCAGAGGCATTCTTGGCAAGCCTTCCCCTCCTCTCCCTGCCATCGATTGGTCCCTCCTTTTCCCAGCCCCCTCCCCCATCTCCATCGATCATCCATTCTCCGAAGAAGAGATTTGGGCCGCCTTAAAAGGAATGTCAGATGACAAAGCACCCGGCCCAGATGGTTTTGGGCCACTCTTTTTCAAGCACTTCCGAGATACGGTTAAATCTGATATACTTGAATTATGTGCTGAATTCCAATCTGATCCTGCTTCCATCTCTAGATTAAACTATGCCAATATTATTCTCCTCCCCAAATCTCCTGGGGCCAACTCCCTTTCCTCCTTCCGTCCCATCAGCCTTCTCAACACAACATTCAAAATTATCACAAAAGTTCTAGCCAACCATCTTCAATCTGTTATTGCCCCGCTGGTCGGAATCGAGCAGTCAGCCTTTATTCTTGGCAGAAATATCATGGATTGTGCTGCATCCGCTCAGGAAATCATTTCTTATTGCCATCAATCGTCGACCCCTAGAGTTTTTCTGAAGCTCGATTTCTCTAAAGCTTTTGATTCGGTTAATTGGAACTTCATTATTGACCTCATGAGAAACAGAGGCTTTACCCCCAAATGGTGCAATTGGATTACGCACATTCTCCATTCTAGCCTATCTTCCATAACGATCAATGGTGCTTCTGGGGGTCACATCAAGTCTGCACGGGGTCTTAGACAGGGTGATCCCCTCTCCCCCCTTATTTTCATCTTGGTTGCAGATGTGTTCAACAGAATGATCAAATTAGCCTCAGCCAACTTCTTTTTCTCTGGCATTAAACTCCTGAATTCCTCTTCTTCTGTTTCCAACCTCCAGTTTGCAGACGACACATTGCTATTCGCATCCCCCTAGATTGAGCATTTGCACTGTTTAAAATGGCCCTTTACTCCTTCGAGCTTATTTCCGGCCTCTCCATTAACTTTAACAAAAGATCGGTCATCATGTTGGGTAACTCAGACCATCTAGGACCCCTCGTTTCATCTTCGCTTAACTGTAGCCTCTCTGATTTTCCTCTTTCCTACCTTGGCATTCCTCTCCATCCATCCAAGCTTCATAGATCTGATTGGACCCCCTTAATATCCAGGATTGAATCAAGGCTACTTAGTTGGAAAGCTCAATCCCTCTCGGTGGCTGGTCGTCTCGTCATAGTCAAATCCGTTATATCAGCAATCCCGTCGTATTGGATGTCTTTTCATAAACTCCCATCTTGGGTCATCAACCGTATTGATAAAAACAGAAGTTTTTTTCTCTGGAATGGTAGCGGTGCCAAAAGATTAGTCAGCTGGTACACTGCCTGTCTGCCGCTAAATCAGGGTGGTCTTGGCATCACCAATCTCAGTTCGTTTAATTTCGCGCTTCCCTCCAAGTGGATCTGGAAAATTCTCTCCCCAGGCAACTTCATATGGAAAGAATGGATCCTTTCGCATCATTACTGTTCTAATAGCCACCTTGTCCTTCACCTCCCTCCGTGCTCCAAACCCTCTCCGTTTTGGGCTGGAGTGCTTCGATCCCTTCCCCGTGTCAAATCCCTTTTTCATATTGCTCTTGAAGATGGCAAAAATTGTATTCTTTGGTTAGATATTTGGCACAACCAGTTTCTCCTTTCTAAATCTTTTTCACGTCTCTTCTCCCTCTCTCATTCCCCCTTGATTTCGATCAGAGACTGTGTCGCCTTGGTCCAGAATTCCTCTGTCCCCCAGCCCTCCTCGAATCCGATGTTTTTTCCAACCTTATCTCCACTTCTAACCTGCTTCTTTCTCTTCACCTCACCTCCAGACCGGATCGTGTTATCTGGGCTCTTGCGCCAGATAAAGGCTTCACCGTTGCTTCATGCTACTCCTATCTCCTTAATCCTGGCCGTCTCTTTTCCTTCCCCAGACTCTGGAAATGCCCTATTCCTCCCCGCATAGCCTTCTTTAAGTGGTGTCTTGCCCACGATAGAATCAACACCTAATCGAGGCTCCACCGTCTTCGGTATCAGGTTGATCCATCCTGCGTTTTTTGCTCCGATCATGTAGAAGATACCACTCACCTATTTCGAGATTGTGACTTTGCTTTCTCGATTTGGGCCGCGACCTGTGCTCACCTTCTCGGTCACATCCCAGACCTGCCCATCATTTTTGACCACTGGCAGTATCACCCCCCGAACCGCCCTCTAGATGTACTTATTGCTCTATTCTGTTGGTACCTTTGGAAGGAGCGCAACACTCTGGTATTTAGCAAACCGTGTTCTCGATTTGAAGGAGTTTTTCGACGTATTATTAATTTATTCACCTCTATTTCGGGTTGCAGTCACTCGGCCCCTTTCAGACTCCGCCTCCCGCACGGTGATTCTTCCCCTACAGAATCAGTGGGTAGCAGCTCAGCGTTCCCGCCTCATCCCTAGCTTAGTTAGTCATCCGCAGCTGTTGGCTCCTAGTGTAGCTTCTTCCCTTTTGGCTAGCTGCTTTATCTTTCGTGTATATTTGCTTATGCTACTTGTTGCTGGTTATTTTCCTTTACTTTTTGTTGTATGGTTTTGGTGATCTTCAAATTAGCATGTATCGCCACCAGTCAGGCGTGTTGACCGGCCTATATATACATATATTTATTAAGTAACCGGCTATGTAATGCCACGCTACACACCCGTCTTCCTCTATAAAAAAATTTAATTGGAAGTGAACTAATTTGAATGTAGATTAGTGAATGTAAACTAATTGAATATGAATAAATGAATGTTAGTCAAGTCTAATGTTAATAAATCAAATATGATTTAATTGAAAATCAATTAAATGAAAAATAAAGAAAAATGGATGTATATCGATTTGGTTGTGGGTTGATTGGATAGATATTGGTTTGTTGGATGTTAGTTCGATGATAGTTGTTTGATGGTTGGAATTGTTGTTTTGATTTCATTTGCTATATTGGCATATATAGTTGTTCTATTGGTACATGTTATATATTACTTTTCTATATGCATGTTTCTTATTGTTTGTTAAGTGTCTAGTAGGTGCGTATGGCGTTTGCTTTGCATCTGGAGCTCGCTTTCGCGCTATATTAGCTGTATATGCTTGCTAATAATATGTAAGGTACATATCTCATATTACATATCGTACTTTTACACTTTTTTCCCTACGATGCCTCATCCTCGAAGAAGAGATGTATATTTGTGATATATATGTTGTGATCCTACTATGATCGAGCCATGCAAAAGATACTATGACGAATTTTTTTGAAAATTTAAGGCGTTAGAAATTTTTTTGAGAAAATTGGAACATTTTTTGGTAACTAAAATTTTGAATTTGAGTTGAAAGTTAAACGATATTGGTTGGTTTTGAAAAGATAAATAAGTATGATTTGAAAACTTAGAAAAGTTTATATAAGAAGTTTAACTAAACGATTTTGGGAAAATTAGACACTTAAGGATTGGGTAAATCTAAATTGAACGAGCTGTTTTTGAAAAGTAAATGGATTTTGTGACTTTTTCTTACTCGGTAATTTCGAGGACGAAATTCTTTTAAGTATGGGAGAAGGCAACGACCCAGAATTTCAGCCATTCGATATTCATATATTTAACTGATTTTAAATAACCACGAGTTAATTTTATAAGCTGAATAACTTATATTTGAAATATTAAGATTTAATTGGATAATTAAATTGTTAATTTAATATTTTAAATTGCAGAAATAATTGGGATTAGGATTTAATGTGAATGAAAATGATTTATAAAGTTGAATTGAATTCTATTTGAATTAGAATGATGTTAGAGAACTTTTAAAATTGAATTAAAAGTTAATTTACAGAAATTGAAAATTTTAATATTTAATAACGTGTAAAAATAGTCATTTTTAATATAGTCTCGGATGTCGGCGAAACCATTTTCATTGGATACGTAATGTTATATTATTGTATGATTTCAAATTTCGTGTCAATCGGATTTACGGTTTGTGTGGGCAAGCTAAAAACGTGTAAAAATCTGTTTAAGTGAATTTTTCATTTTAAATAGTCGATTCGGAAACCTATCTTTCAAATACAAGCAAATTGGCTCTCGATATATATTCTATTGTGTTTGAAATATGGGTAAAACATTACAAATTCTAGGCAGCACGCTTCGTTTGGAGTTCGAAATTTTTTTGGGTCAATAGTGTCGAATTTTTTTATATAAAAGTCCTCAACATCTTCAATTTTCACAAAACCTAATACAACTAGGGTCACAGCCGCGTCTAGCTTTTCAATGGCCGAAAACAACCATCCTTCTCCCTTGATTTTCTCTCAATCCACGTAGAATTAGATGAAGGTTTCAACTAGAAATTTGAAGAGGGTAGTGGAATCTAGGGATCAACGGCTGTGATCGTAATCGGGGCTTCATGATGGTCTGAATCAAGGTTCAAACAGACAGCATTGGTTCACTTTTTCAAGGCAATTAGGTGACCGAATTCACCGTTGTCGTGGCTGGAGGTGGAGCTCACTTCGGCGCATCGGCCTATGGTGGTTGATCAACCTCCGGCGTGTCGAGGTGGGCGCGAAAATTCGAGAAAAGATGGCGGCATTGGGTTGTCTTTGAGCATCCAAACCTGGGGTTGGGAAGAAAGCACGATCGGCCAGATATGATCAAAGCAAAATCGAATGGCCTAGATCTAGTAAAGGTTAAAAAAAATTTAAAAATATAAAGGAAATGTAAATTATTATATTATAAATTCGTATAATGTTTAAAACGTCATATCTTCTTCATACGAGGTCCGTTTTTGACGAAACAAATTGCGTTGGTTCCGTATTGACAAGCGCTACATTTTAGACCTGGGTTGGAGTTGATTGGAGCTAGTGTAAATTTTGGGTAAAATTAAATGCGCGTTTAATTTTATTCAGAATAAAACACTGCAACTGCTATTGGAACCAAAGTGAGTACAGCTCATTCTTTCTGGCTCACCGATATTTTTATATAAGTGAGAATAAATTTATTTATGTTGATTGATGATTGTTTGGATGATATATGATATATTGTATATATATATATTGATTGGTATTTTGGTATATTCCTGCCTATTAGAGCAGATGAGACCCTATATGTTCCCGTGTATGAGCGGATAACCCTTTGTACATGTGTCTGCCTCGAAGCGGATATTGTACACATATTATAATATGTATATTTGTTGCACGTGATAGGTTAGAGGGATCCAACTGGATTCCTCACCGATATTGGTTTATTTACAATATTGTGATATATGTTATTATCATGTGATATATGATGATTTGGATGTCATGATTGGTGTATTTAGTGCCGTTACAGCATTGAGACTAGTTTTGGTAATTTAAAATTATTAAAGTGACGATTTCAAAGTTAAAAAGGATTTTAAAGTGATTTTTGAAAATAGATGTTTTATTGATTTTCGAATTTGTTAAAGGAATGAATTTATTTTAAATAAATAAATATTATAATTTTTATGTTATATAAATTATGATTTTTGTGAAATATGATTGAAATGTAATTTTTGAAGAATGGAGTTAACTATTTTGTAAATAGTTTAAATTGAGATTTTTGAAATAATTATAAACGGTTTATATATAAGATTTATAAAATTGAACTTTTATAAATCAAGATGATGGAATTATTTAGGATTTTTGTAAATGTTAAAATGAAGTTATAAATGAGTTTTATAAGTAAATATGATTTATAGATTTATGAATTTGTGAAGTTATAAAATGAATGATTTTGTAAATAGATGAATTATAAGTAATTAACTTATAATTGGACTTTAGAATATAAATGAGGTATAAATGGATTTTTTTAATAAAGGAATTGTATAAGTGGAAGTTTTTATAAAATATAAATTTGGATTTATAACCATTGTTTTATAAATTTGAAATCAATTGAATTTGATAAGTTAATTATTAAAGTTTATTAAAGGAATTTCATCCACAATTTTGGACAGTGGATAATCCTTTATAAATATGTAGAACTAATGAATTTGGTAAAAGAAGTTATATCCACAATTTTGGACAGTGGATTATCCTTTAATAAAATGTGCAGAAATATTGGATTTGGTAAATGGACTATATTCACGATTTTGGACGGTGAATAATATTTTAAAAGTTAAATAAATGTTTTGGAAAATGGCCTTGTAAATGAAGTTAAGTGATTTAAAAATGTTTTAAAATGTGTTAAGTATTGGATACATAGATATCGACATTCATTGTTGAAATAAATGTTTTCGAGAAGTAGGAAATGATGGACTATAACACTGTTTTTATAGTAAATGATTTTCGAAAGGAGATGTTTTTGTATGGTTATGGGATTTATATATCTATCTAATTTTCGAATCCTTATACTATTGATTTTGGATTGTCGTAACGATGTTTTACGCAACATTCGTTTTGACCCAAATAAATGTGTTTAAGAGAATGTTTTCCATACATAATAAAATATATACTTAATCGTGATTTAAGTATATGTAATATTTTCTAAGTATTGAAAATAAACTTAATTGTGAATTACTTATTATTAATTAAGAATATGGAAATGTTTTCCAATGTTGAAATGTTAAAATGGTTTGGAAATATATCTTTTTAAAGATAATTTGAAGTGAATATTTAGCAAGTGATTTAGTTAATAAAAAGATTAATCAAAAGGGCCTAGTGATTGCATATGGTGCTAGATAATTGTTGTTTGCTTTGATAGTTAAATAAGAAACTATCAAATTTGGCCATTTTAGTTCCTCGACTTGATGTGGGAGCTATTTAGTCGTACACTTAGTACGTAGCCTTCTATGTAGGCTTGATTATCATTTGTTTTGAGATGTTAATTCATGTAGTGCGGAGTATTACTCTAGTCTATCGAGCTTCCTTCTTGGCCGAAGGATAGCAAGTTGAAAGTTGGAGACGTGATAAGTCTATGAGACTTGGTTTTCGTGTGAGGTTGAGAAACGCTTTTGCGTTATTGGTGCAAAGAGACCGGGATCAGATTTATCTGAAACCCACTTCGGACCAACATATATGCATTCGATTGTGCAGGTTATTGATGATATTGATATTCAGGATTTTCATAGTGGAGGACTGCTTGTTGATCTTTGGGGTTAAAATCCCAATATACATCCTGTAGCAGTAGTGTCTTCGTTATGAAATATCTAATGCAAGGACTGTTCGCTACTAATCCTAGTGATTTCCCGATAGGATGTGGTAGGAAAGTACCTTCGGTTTGTCCCGTTCCTGGACAACTTGCATGGATGTTTGTTTGACATTGCATTTCTAAAAGATTACGTATATTGGTTTTTACAAACGTACATCAGTGGTGGTGGAGAAGGCAACTTCTCTTAGTTTAACACCCTTCTTGAGACGTATGAGCTTAAGGGTTGTATTTTTGTGGAAGGCAATTAGCAGTCAATGGAAATGCCCATGTGGCATTCAAAGTGATGTGATATGTGATATGTGAAAGGTAACCGTTACCTCAGGCCTCATCAACCGAAAATGACCAAAACAAGGTTGGATGTAGCAAGGCTAAGTGGGTCGCTCCCAAGTAGGTTATGATTGTCCTCTTCTAGATATATCTTTACACGTTATGATGTTGTGTGTCTGATTATCGTGGTTTGTATGCTATGAGGGCCCTCGGTAAAGGTTGGTAACGACTGGAGGATGATATATTCGGTACCATCTAGTTATAGAGGTAGGTCGGTCTTGTGTTGGTAGAGGATCCTTTGTGATGGTCGTCGGTACATTCTTCTAGAGATGTACTACCGGAAGGTAGTCCCTTCACCTGGTCATTTGTATGAAAATCCAAACCCCACTACGAGCTTGTGGTTTTGTTTGTAAAGGCGTAATGAATAGCCTTGAAATGTTATATGGGTAACCATTTCGACTATGATTAATATTTTTTGTATACTAGACACTAGTATAATATAAGATGATTTGATATGAAATGTTTTAGCTATCGTAAGGTAAAAACATGTCCGTTTTTATGTGTAGGCGTGTCTTACGAGATGCTTTTGTTTTGATAAAGGAAAAGTTTGGTAATTTAATAAATTCAGTTAAGTGTGTTTCTCACGCTGGTTTACCAGACTGATGCGGGCGTTCTTACCTTTCAATGCTCGGGTCAGACCGAGTATATATTACAGGTTCAGATTTGGTGCTTTTGGAGCTTCAGTAGGAGAGCTAGAGATCTTCATTTTCGTATACACGTATCTATTTTGATTATCCGCTTCTTAGTTGTTGTATGCTATCAGCAATTGTAAGGATATGTTATTATAACTGTCCAGGCTGATGATTAATGATTGATTTTTGAGCTCTGATTGATGTATGTATATACACTTTCTATTTTGTAAAGATCATTGATATGATATTATATGTTTTCCGTTGCGACGTGAGATTCTGTATTGTTCTGTTTGGTTCTATCTTCTCTCTTTCTTCTCTTCTTTTCTTTCTCTTGACTTTCCGTCAGTCTGTGCTTTTTGGGTCGGACAAGTGTGGTCTATTGTCGATTCAAAGGGTACGGATTTGCGGGTCGTCACATAAGGGGTTTATAAATTTATTATTGAAACTGGGCTTTATAAAGTAAATATGAAAATAATTATTTAGTTGGTATAAATCATTGAAAATAATTATGGAAAAATTATGAAATGGTAGTAAAACATTTGTAGAGGATAACTATGAATTTTACTTGGAAATTTGGGCTAACTTGTCATGATAGAAAAATTGATTAGTAAAGAGGAAAAGGAAAAAAAGAATTAAAACAAATGAAAAGAGAGCTCAATTGGCATATCTTAACACTTAGAAGATATCTACTCATTTTTTCCATTCATGAGAAGTCTAGAATCTTATTCAATGCTTACAAATTTACTCCCCGTATACATTTCTATCTCCATCTCCACTAAACCTAATTATGAAAACCACAACCCCCTTCATTAAAAATTCAAAAATAAATTACTAAAAAATTTGAACTTCAAGCCCTCTCAATACCATACTATGCCTCTAGGAAAGAAGAAGTTATGATTTTGATTGAGTTTGGCTTACATTAGATTTTGTATAAAGAAGGAAAAATAAGAAGGAAGGAGCAATTCAATAGTAGAATCTTAACTACTTTAAGGTGAGTAATCTCTACTCACAATCTATGTCTAATTCTATGCATACTCCTCTTGAACCCATTGCTTTGAGTTTCTCTCAATTGAATTTGTGTGATATGGATATGCATTAAGTTCTTGGAATGTAGTGTAGTGTCTAGATCCATAATAAGGTTCGGGAAGAGGAGCGATAGTGGCCGAGGTCATCAAAATCAGGTTGCATGGTCTGGAATTTTTCATTGCAGGTCACGATAGATACACCGGGCATGGTGACCGATGCACTAGTGCATGGCTTGGACATAATCCAGGCCTAAGCATACGTAAATCTATGTTTTAAAAAATTATAAAATACAAGAAATAAAAATAAATATAAATAAAATGAAACAAAATAAAGTACAAATGATGAGTTTAAAAAAAATCTTATTATATTTAGTAGTAATAATTAAAAAAGTTTAATAATGGAAGTTGATTATAGATAACATTATTTATAGTGAATATTAATTATTTAAAGTAGTATATAAAATTGATTTAAAGCCTTAAAAATTATTCAAAATTCAATGTGCGTTTGGATATGATATGGAACGCTAGCAAGTAAATAAATACGAAAGTAAATGATTATATAAATATAGCTTATTTGAAATTATTAAAGAAGGTTAAATTGCATACTTTAATTAGAAATGAAAAGGATATTGTTTTATTAAATTAAAATAAGTGAACACTTTAGAAATAAATGAATATAATCTTCTATATTTAAAACTCTTTTTATATTATTGGATGTTCGATTATCATTTATGTGTAATGAGGAATTTGAATAAACAGGATTATAAAATCATCTAGTATGGTAATTTTGGTATTATTTCTCTTGTTATTCTATGGACATATTATATAGTTATACGTGGTTGAGTTGGATTTACAGATATTTTGTAAATGTATAAAAAGAATCGAGTGGTATGGAATGCTTAAGTAACTTTTATTTGATTACCTCTTGAATTTCTATGACACTCTTTTATGAGATGGGGTAGCCATGGGTTACCATTATATGGTATAAAATGGTTTGAATGTATATGGATTGTTGTTGAATCCAAATTGACTACATTCCATCCCAGTAAGCTGATCATGAGGTTGTGCCCTGGATCCGTGGCATCACTATTCTATGTGTTATATGCCGATATTCGATGTGTGAAGTTGTTTAAATTCCACACTAGCCATTGGGCATTAGGCTCATGACCATTATGTCGATGAACCTTAGGCCACGAAGACTAGGTGTAACTTAAGGTTGTAGGGTGTGTTGTGTATTATAAGTGTTGTGCGATGTCCACTAGAGTAGTGATGTGTGTTGGTATGTTGACATCTAGAATATAAGATACACACACACACATGTAGATCCACTCTCGTTGTATCTTTCCTGAGTGTGTGCACGGTTAGTGGTTGAATTTTTGATATGTTATCAGTTGTATGAGACGTTGTAAGCTTGGCCGATCACATGGTATGCTTTGGTCTATTAATATGCTATAGGGAAAATGATATACACTTATACCTATGATGATTATTAAAGGGATATATTCTTTACATTACCACTTATTACACATATTGATGTATACATTTAAACATAGTCCAACCCATGTGTTATTTTATAATACTGGGGTCGGTCTGAGATATTTCAGGTCCAGGTACTTTGTATGTTGCATGACTTGTCGGACACCTTCTGTAGGCTAGTACAAATTTAGGATGATAGTTTCCCTACACGATTTTGTAGCCTTATTTATTTATGATGATGTATCTATTTGATATGATATGTATATTTGATGATGGTGAGCGTTAGACTAGCATTTCATTGCTTATCTTGAACATGTATTATCGATGTATTATATTTTATCGCTATGTTATGATTCTATGATCTCTATTTATTACTTCTTCATTGTATATTGTTCTATTCTGCAAACCACATTTGAGTATTACTTTGTGCTAATACCATGTACAAAACGGTAAGTTTTATATGATTTAATATATATACCAGTATTAGCCCAAGGGAATATTCATGTGTGTTAGCCCCATATAACATTATTCTCTATATTATTAGACAGTATCACCTAGTAATACTTATTGGTAATATGGGTATAGAGGTGGGGTGTTACATTGGATAATGGAGAAAGGTTCGGAAAAATATATAATACAATAAGACATGAATCAATGGCCTAGTTGGACTTAGGAGTCCATGCCCCTTCGATATTCGGTAGATTCCCTAAGTACAAGCTAGGAATACAAGGAGATTATTAAGATAGTCACTTGGGGTCGAACTTGTTATTTTATGTTTTAATATGTGAATATATCTGTATATATATTGTTTATTATAAATTTGAATCCCACTTTAGTGTAGAAGTGAGAATGGCTAGTGGTAGATTTACCCGAGTATATGCCAGACGATCTTGTGGTTCCAGTAATGAGGTTATGTTTAAGATCACCGATCGTTTGATGGAGCTTTTATGGAGCATTCAGGCATCCAGTGTGTAACATCCCCTACTTGGAGCCCGAAGCTAAGCGTTACAGATGCTACAATCGTCCATAGTATTAAATTCCTCTAACCAAATACGATAATGTTGATGGTATTCATAATATCAGCATCACATGAATATGAAACAAAATCATAGATTTCAAAAACATCTTTTCACATTACATTTTACAAACATGTTCTGTGTTCAAATTACATAATCCTATCGCTTTCTCAGGTTCAGATAAAAGTATAATTTTTACATAAATACACCAAGAGCGACATATGATGATGCCACTCTGGTTGACCAGAGTACTAAATAGTCATAACTGACTTATTACAAACACAGCGGAAATACATCAAAATGAAACAAAATGCAATTTCTAAATAGCTATCCAATAGCCACTTGCTTATCTCCGGAAGCTTTATTCGCCAACATACTAAAACCTATAAATCCTCAACCCTTAGCCTACTAAAATCAATTTTGAGCACCTGAGAGTTTAAGGGGGAAAACATAAACTTCGACTCGGATATAAAGCCTAGTGTGAATAATTCTATACATCTCGGATATACGATACTAAATAAGACCACATTGCTTCACGAACGGGTTTCCCCTTACTAATATCCTTTCAAAAAATATCTTTTTCAAGTCAAAATTTTGCATCCAAAACTGGTTAAAAGCTGTAAAGCATTTTATATAAACATACATATTAGGTAATAAATGGATTATCTATCTGAACACTATAGTTTTGTTTGGCATACAACTAACCTTTGGCTGACTAAGGCCTACCGTACAAATACAATAAAAATGGCCTAGCATCTGTTAGATAAGTCTTCTAGATGGTATATCCCTAACTTACTCTCTCCCAGGGTCCACTGATACTAATGGTTTTGCGGGCTCACCAATAACCTACAGTGCGCAAATATATTCCTTTCTGTGTGTACCATATATTTAGCCTTACCTGTGACAAAGCCCTATACACTGGAATTTTGGACTAAATTAGTTAGGGGCTATTAGCTAATGTATAGAGCATGATCCTATACCGGTCCCATCTGATATTCTAATATCCGAGTCATTTTACTTAAATTTTCCTTGAAAACCTTTTCTTCTTAATTGATTTAAAACCTTTAAATCAAACTCAAACAGGGAAAATATATACTCTATGCTTTACTCAATCACCTTGCCATGCAATATATACTTTACCTAAATCTTTGTTGATGAAAACATTTAAACCTTTGAAAGTACCCATTTCAATCCCATTTAAAGTATCTCTTTCATAACCAAATAAACCCTTTCTTTCATCTAGGCCAAAAAGCCAAAACCTTCCTTTCGAAACCATTTACATAAACCTTTCGAAACCATTGAAATACCTTTTCCTTTAAAAGCTAAAAATCTTAGATATCCAATCTTTAAAACCCTTAAACATAGCCTTTGAACCCATTGGAAAACCATTCCTTTAAACCTTTCAAAACCGTTAGGGAACCACCCCTTCGAAACCTTCCTTAAAAACCTTTCGAAAGCATTTGGGTTCTATTTTTAAAACATGTGGAAACACCTTTAGAAACCTTTCAAAACCATTTCTTTCTATACCTTCGAGTTAATCTTTAAAAATCTCTAAGAGTTACAAACAACTGGGTCGAAAGCAACTCTTTTGAAAGCCAAAACCTAAGTAAAGAAGTGATGGTGTCGAAACTATCCTTCCGAAAGCATTGGAGAAGCGGCAGGGTGTTTATAAAACAAAATTAACCATGTCGAAGGCATTGCTTAGAAAGGTAGAAGGCAGCAGCTAAGGCTTCGACCTAGTCGAAAGTAGTTATTTAAAAAATAAAGGTGCAAACTCTTAAAACTATTTCTTTAAACCATTTGACCGAGTCAGAGGCCACCATGTCGGAAGTAATATAGTCGAAAGTAAAGCAGGCGCGTTTATATTTAAAAGCAAAGACAAGCTTTGACCCCTTCGGAACCCATAGCTTCGACCCAGTACCTTCCACTAAAGTCCAATTCGCTACGCACCAAGTTGTTGATGCCATGCTATTGGTTTTGATGGTGGTGGCAGAGCTACTAAATCGGAACCCCTAGTGCCAAAAGTGGCGAAACATGCAAAATGCATGTAAAAACAGATTTTTACTTTAAAAAGATTTTTTTTCATCTAACCTGCTTTGTTTGTCAAAATATTATTTGTTGATAATTTTCTTTTCTAAAAGTGCTGCCAATATTTTAGAAATAAATAATATAATTTATTTATAAAATACCCCTTCTCCTTTTATAAATATATAAAACATTTAAGTCCCATACCTTAAATAATGGGGCATTTCACCAGAAGGGCAAACTTTGCAGTCCAATTAGTTTCTAGTACACACATTCAAAGTAATTACTTTCAAGGCCAAAGTCAGTAGAATAATTACTTTCAAGGAAAAATTCGGTAGTCCAATTACTTTCAAGGACATAATTTCATAGGTTTTTAGGCCCTAGAAACCAATTATTTTGTGTTTTGTCCTTGAAAGTAATTATTTCAATTGTGTGTCCTAGAAACTAATTCCACTTGCTAAAGAGGCCCTTGTGGCTAATTTCTACTTAAATAATTTTATATATTCATCAAAACACTTAGGAAAATTCTACAAAAATTCCAGAAAACTATTTTTATATGTTTTCTAACATATATTAATTTTAGACCCAAAACATATATTATTTAGCTGTAAATAATTTTAAACCCAAATAAACATTTTCTTCACTAGAAAATTAATATAAAATCCACATTAATTCAGAAAATTATAAAAATTGAAAATCATTTCTGGTCTAAATCTAAATTGCAAGGCATTTGGATGTCATTAAATAGGGTTTTAACATTAAACATATCATAAAACCTATATGAATTATCATTAATCATCAACAAGCATATATATATATATATATATATATATATATATATATATAAAACATTTAATCATTCAAAATATGGCATAAACTTGCAAAATACTTTGGATTCATCTTAAAACTAAAATAATTAGAAAATGAGATGTAGTCATTATTCACCATATCTTTCTGAGTTAGGACGTGAGCTTTGATCTTAATTAAGTGATTTGATTCTTCCTCTTGAATCCTAGCTTTATCTTCTTCCTCTTTGCTAATAGTAGCCGGCCTTAGACTTAAAATTTTTGCTTGTGAATGTTGAATGAACGTACGAAAGTAAATTCCTATGGGTTTAGGGTATTAAAATGCTGTAATTCCTATGTAATCCCTCCTCTATTTGCCTTAACACTATATTCTTTAGTTCATTGGTTCATTCATTAATATGGCACGGCTACCCCTTAATTAAATCACAAATCTCGGTCCATTATTCAACCTACATTATTAATTTAATTTAGCTAATTAAATTTTCTAAATAATGTTACTAAAAGTATGGGGTGTTATACACTCCCCTCCTTAAAGAATTTCGTCCTCGAAATTACGATAAGGTACACATCAAAATAATCAAAGGTGAAACATACCATCAAACAAATCAGGATAAGTGTCTTTAATCCCGCTCTCAGTCTTCCAAGTACATCTATCATCGTCACTCCACTGGACCTTCATTAATCTGACTGTCATATTCCTCAACTTCTTCTCATCTCTCATGACTATCTGGATAGGCTTCCTAACTATAGTCAAGCCTGGTTCCACTACTGAATCCTCTAACACGGTCGGTGTTATAGTAGTGTCGGGATCCTTGACACACTTACTCAAATTTGTTACATGGAAAACATCACGGACTCCTGCCAAACTACTCGATAACCCTACTCTGTACGCGAGTTTCCTGATCCTCTCTAAAATAGGAAATAGTCCTACGAATCTCAATGCTAACTTCCCTGTCTTCCCGAACCCGATAATACCTTTCATTGGTGATAATTTGACGAAAACATGATCTCCAATAGAGAATTCTAAATCTTTTCGTCTTCTATTTGCATAGCTCTTCTGCCTAGACCGAGCTTCCTTCAATCTCACCCTTATCAGCGCAATCTTCTCTGCAGCTTCTCTTACCAAATCGGGACCAAGTACTAATCTATCTCCGGTCTCTAACCAACATGCGGGAGATTTGCATGGTCTTCCATACAAAGCTTCAAATGGTGCCATTCCTATACTAGTCTGATAACTATTGTTATATGAAAACTCAACTAGGTGTAGAAGGTCTTCCCATGATCCTCTAAAGTATAATACACAAGCTTTTAACAAGTCTTCTAAGATCTTGTTAACTCTTTCCGTTTACCCATCTCTGTGGATGGTAATCGGTACTCATCTTGAGTTTGGTTCCTAAACTTTTCTGTAGACTCCTCCAGAACTCGCTAGTGAATAAGGAATCTCTGTCACTAACAATACTGCGAGGAATTCCATGCGGTCTAACTACATTCTTCATAAATAACTTAGCGAATACAAGTGCGGTCCTATTTAACTTAACGGAATGAAATAGGCACTCTTAGTCAATCTGTCCACTATGACCCATATACTTTCATTTCCTCTATTAGATTTCGGCAACTCGTTTATAAAATCCTTAGAAATAGAATCCCACTTCCATACCGGAATACCTAATGGCTGAAGCAACCCACTTGGCTTCCTATGCTCGGATGTCACCTGTTGACAGCTCAAACACTGTTTTATCCATAAGCTTACATCCCTCTTCATTCCTTCCTAGAAGAAACTTCCCTTCATATCCTGATACATCTTCGTTCCTTCGGGATGAATAGTGAACTTTGAACGATGGCAATCCTACAAAACTTCTTTCCTTGTGTCTCCCATATCTGGACACATAATCTCCTCTTCTTTCTCAACTACCCACTTTGTTCAGGACTGAAATCCTTCAAGTCATCGCTCTCCATTCCATCCCTTAATTTCCTGATCCTTTCAGCTAACACCAGATCCTCTTCTTATTTAGAAGCAATCTTCTCAATCAATACCAGTCGGATTTCTAAACAGGATAACATAGCAGATTCTCCACTAGACCCAGCCTCGGATCTCCACTACACTCTGCAAGTCGACAATGCTTCCAAGTCTTTCCATTCTGCTATCATAGCCAACACTGGATTTGGATGCTTCCTACTAAGCACATCTGCAACCTTGTTACCTTTCCATGGTGTGTACTACATTCCAAAATCATATGCAGCAATAAATTCTAACCATCTCTGTTGTCTCATGTTCAGCTCCCTCTGAGAGAACAAGTACTTCAAAGACTTATCATTCGCATAAAGCTCAAATCTCTCTCCCAAAAGATAACGTCTCCATGCCTTCAATGCAAAAATAACTGCAGCTAACTCCAAGTCATGAGTCGGGTACCTAACCTCAAGCGGTCTAAGCTGTCTAGAAGCATAAACAATCACTTTACCTCTCTGCTTAACACTACTCCTAATCCAGTTCCCCATGCATCTGTATAAATTACCAAATCTTGATTCCCTTCCAGAAAAACTAATACAGATGAATGAGTCAATAAGTGTTTTCTCTGGAATGCTTCTTCACACTTATCGGTCTAAATAAACTTCACATCTATTCGCGTTAGCTTGGTCATCGGTGCTGCTATCCATAAAAAAAAATCCTTTATAAACCTCTGATAATATCCAGCCAATCCAAGAAAACTTCTTATCTTAGTCACTATTTCTGTTCTCTTCCAATTATTCACTGCTTCGATCTTAGTTTGATCTACTGCCAATCCTCTTTCTAAAACTACATGATCAAGAAACTTCACCTCCTTCTTCTAGAAATGACACCTCGAAAAGTTCGCCTTCAGCTGATGTGCTCTTAAAGTCTCAAGAACCACTCTTAGATGAACTTCATGCTCTTTCTCATCCTTAGAGTATATTTAAATATCATTTATGAACACGAAACTATCCAAGTGCTCTCTGAAAATTTGGTTCATCAAGTCTACAAAGAATGCCGGTACATCAGTTTGTTCGAACGGCATAACTAACCGTTCTTACGATCCATATCAGGTCCTAAACGCCATCAAAGGTATACTAGCTTCTGCTACTCTGAGCTGATGGAAACCTGTAGCTAAATCCAACTGAGAAAATATCTTAGCTCAACTCAATTAATCGAACAAATCGTCAATTCTAGGCAATGGATATCGATTCTTTATCGTCTTCTCATTTAGCTTACGATAATCGATACATAACCTTAATGATCCGTCTGGCTTCTTAGCAAACATTATGGCTGCTCTCCAAGATGAACTACTAGTTTTGATAAAAAAAATTCCCTTCCAAATCCACCAACTGCACCTTCCGCTCTCTCATCTCTGTAGGTGTCATCCTACTTCGCGGCCTACTAACTAATTCTGCTCCAGGCACCAAATCTATTCAAAACAAAATGGCTCATTTAGGTGGCAATCCTACTACCGACTTGAGACATCCATGAATTCTCTAACCATGAAAAATCGATTCAACTCATCTTCTAACTCCATAATACCCAACAAAGCATTCACCTCACAGCTAGGGATTTCTACAGTATATACAATCTTATCACTACAATCAGGGTGTTTAAGTGATATTTTCCTATCATGAAAAAATATCCCAGCATCGTACTTACTTAACCAATCCATGCCCAATATAATTCTGAACCCTACAAATCAATTATATGCAAACTGCAAACAAAGGTGTAACCTAGTAAGTCAAACTCTAAGTGGTCACACTTCATCCCAAGTGTCGCATACCCTCCTATCAGATTTGCAACTCTTAAGGAAGTAAGGATTCTAGGTTAAGCTTATCTACTAAACATCGAGATATAAAAGAATGTGATGCACCGGTATCAAACAAAACGCAAATAGACATACCATGGATCTGAAGCGTACCTCCTAATACTGATTTTCCTTTCTTCTGTGTTGTTGGCCTCTAGGTAGTTGATTCCAACGCAAATACTTTTCATCTCCCTTCCTTTGCTGGTTCTTTGCATTGGTTATTATAGTGGCCAATCTGATCAGAATTGAAGCACTTGATGTTCTTCTTCCCGATCACTTCCTTAGCCTTTCCTGTGCGGCATTCATTAGTAAAACGCCCCTTCTTGTCGCACTTATAACAAACCACATTAGACTTTCCTTTCTTTGTAGCTCCACCTTTTTGAGCACCCTTTTTATGAAAGAATTTTCTCTTCTGACTCTGCTCCACCTGGACTTCCTTTTCCTTACTCTTCTCCAACAAACCAAGCATTTCCTCGTTCCTCAAATTCATCTCCACTACAACATCATAAGGGTCTCTTATATGAGGTAGCATAGCCCTTTCCAACTCAGGCTTCAACTCCCGATGAACTTCTCATTTCTCTTCAGCATAGTATCAACAGTGGTATATGCATATCCAGCCAACTCCTCGATCTCCTAACATACTCCAACATAGTCATATCTCCTTTTTTGGCTTAGCAAACTTCCTAATCAAGGTTGACTTTTCCATAACTGACACGAATCTCTCTTCGAACCTCCTTCTGAATTCAGTCCATGTCATCGTCTCTTCATTAACTGCCACAGTCACACTATTCCACTAAAATAAAGTTGCTCCCTGAAGCTGTCTTAATGCCAACCTCCTCTTCTGCTCATCATTAAGCCCCAAGTCTGTGAATAATCTCTCACAATGCAGCAACCAGTTCTCCACTTCAATAGCATCTTCAGTTCCAACAAATGGCTTCCCTCCAAGTCTGACATAGTCATTACTCAAGATAGCATAGTTGCTGACTACCGGAGCTTCTTGGACTCCTCCTTCCATTACTCCAGCAGTAACACCCGCTTGCATCATATTCGTGAAAAATTAATACATAGCTTCCATTCCAACCCGCCAGACTCAAGCACCTATACTACCAGCATGTGCCTGACCTCGGTTCCTTCTCATATTCGGTCTGGCATTACCATTTGTTGTGGTGCTCCCCCCAAGACTTACTCTTCTTGAATCCATATCTATATTCAAACCTTGTGAGATAGCCTAATAAAGATAGGAGACTAGAGATATAACATATACTTATATATAGCAAATACAAGTACGTTAATATAGTGCTATCCCTTATCCCATCTTTTCTCTACTTCCTAAGAATTCTGTTTTTTCAAAAATCATTTTTAGTTAAAGTTTTTCATAAACTGTGCTCTGATACCAAGTTATAACATATCCTACCTGGAGGCCCGAAGATAAGCGCTACAGATGTTGTAGTCATTCATAGTATTAAATTTTGGAGACCAAATACGGTAATGTTAAGGGTATTCATAATATCAGCATCACATGAATATGAAACAAAATCACAAATTTCAAAAACATCTTTTCACGTTACATTTTCAAAACATGTTCCATATTCAAATTACATAATCCCATCGCTTTCCCAGGTTCAGATAAAAAAATAATTATTACCTGAATAGGTCAAGAGCGACATATGATGATGCCCCTTGATTGACCAGAGTACTAAATAGTCATAACTGACTTATTACAAACACAATGAAAATACATCAAAATGAAACAAAATGCAACTCTTATATAGCTATCTGTCAGCCACCTGCTCGTCTCTAAAAGCTTTATTCGCCAACCTACTAAAACCTATAAATCCTCAACCCTCATCCTACTCAAATCAATTTTGAGGATATAAGAGTTTAAAGGGAAACATAAACTTCGAGTCAAACATAAGGCCTGGTGCAATAATACTATGCATCTCGGATATACGATACTAAGTAAGACCACGCAGCTTAGCGGAACGGGTTTCCCCTCAATAATAACATTTTAAAACATATCTTTTGCAAATCAAAATCCTCTAACCAAAACTGGTTAAAACCTGTAAATCATTTTATGTAAATATACATATTAGGTAACAAATGATTATCTATCCAAACACTGTTGTTTTGTTTGGCTTATTACTAAACTTTGGCTAATTCTGGCCTACCAGACAGATAAAAAAAATGGCTTAACATCTGTTAGACAAGCCTTCTGGACAGTCTTGTCAGAAATGCGGATTACGGATCTTAAGTCTAATATTAACACTAGAGGGGGGGTGAATAGTGTTAATCAAGAATTACTAAATCTTTTTAACTTATGTTAATTTAGACACAAAAGTATGCAATATACAGACACAGATATGATCACAGAAACAATCACAGATGTAGAAATAAAATAAAAGCAGTAAAGGAAAGAACACACCGGATTTTATACTGGTTCGGAGTTACCCTACATCCAGTCCCGCAACACAAGTCGGATTTCCTTTCAAAAGCAATTGTATAATTACACCCTCGGTTTCAAGGCTACGAGGTACACCCTCTAGAATTTCGATCCTCTGGGTAAAGATGCTTGATTTCCGGGCCATAAGTTTACCCAATTGATTTACCAAGGCTACAATCACACCTTTTCCCTTTTGATTGATTTCCAAGGCTACAATCACACCTTTTCTCGCTTAATAGATTACAAAGAAGTCTATAACTCTGAATAGCACTGAGAATCTTATAGAGATAGTGATAGAGAATCAAACTAGAAGTAATCGACTATGATTCAATGTTGATTTCGGTAGAGTAATGATAAGAATATGTATTAAGAAATGAGGAAGAAGAAGAGGAGTGAAAACCAGAAAATTATTATTTAAAATTCGTTGAAACTGACCCATATTTATAGAAGAACAACAGCCACGACCATTCATGAAGAGTTATGGTGAATAGACACTTCTTTTGAAATTTGAATTTTTGAATCAAACTTTCACCATGTCGACATGGTTATGCTAGGCATGTCGACATCCCAAAGGATTTTTTGGTGTTTTTGATTTTCTTTGAAAATAACCTTTATCTTATATAAAAACTATTTTAAACTTTATAAATATACTTGATTATAGTTAAAATTCATAAGTAAATATAAAGAATGATATATATATATTTTAACTATAATTTTATATTTAAATCTAAGTATAAATATTTAAAAGTTAAATATATTATTTAAAAAGATAGTTTAAAATCAGGAGTAATTTGACTTTGAAAATAAAGATGTTTTTTAGGCTAAAATTATTTAAAATCAGGATCGAGGGTTTTAAATCTTTTAAAAGGAAAGTTTTGAAAACAGGATATAATTTTGAAAAATCATTTTGAATAAAAGTTAGCGGATACAAAACAATGTTCCACTAGATTTTTCGTAGGTTCCATCCTACTTAGGGTTCCATCCCTTTAACGTGCTCGAAGTGGATTCCATTCCACGAATAAATTGGATTTTAAGATGCCAGTGCTTTTCTACGAGTTTTAACAAAAATTCCTAATAATATTAAAAAAATACTTATCCTTGAAATCTTGAACTCTAGATAATCTTGATACTTATGAGTCTTCTATCTTGATATTTTATCTTGATATCTTGAATCTCTATACTGTACAGTCTTCATTCTTAGTACCTGCATGGTTAAATCCTGCATATACATATATATCTTAACTTATAATGTTAGTATTTATATTTTATACTCTATTCTAAGGTTGTTATCATCAAAACCATCATTTCACGGACTAACAATCTCCCCCTTTTTGATGATGACAACCTTTGTTTATAAAATATTATTTCTATTCTAATAACTCCCCCTTAAACTAACAACTCCCCCTTAATCTATACCTAACTACCCTATTTTATATTTCTCCCCCTTTGTCATTAACAAAAACTTACTCCCCCTCATTCTTGGACTTCAGTGCCTGCATTGATAAACTATACAACGAAATATATAGAGTAGGAAATAATTATACTTCTAAGAATGATAACTAATTTAAAGGTTACATACATTTCAATGTGTGTGTGTGTGTGTGTGTATGTTTCACACAACAATCTTCAAATCAACAAGAAATCAATCCACACAAAGTATCAATTCAAACCAAATCAATTCAAACAAATCAAACAAAGTAATAAAAAATCAAACGTTACGTGGAACTTCCACCCATCCTTCTTCTCCAAAGATTGGGTCTGCCTTAATAGCATCCCAATTATCATTATCATTGGTGAGAGAGACAGAAGGATGTGCTTCGTTATCATCCTTGTGCAGAGAGGAGATCATCCATCGTATCGCATCGAAGTGCTTTTCTTGTTCCTTTATTCATCTGCATTTGACTTAATTCTAAATGACGCTGGTTTCGTAGAATAAATGAGAGAATATTCTTGAACGAATTAAGAGTTTCTTCAAGATTTTCGGATAAATTGTGAATAGGATTAGCCATAGTTGAATTTGTGAAAGAAATGGAGGATATAAATGATAAGAAATAAATTTCAGTGAAGAATTCTGGAAGAAACAGGTATACATAGGTGTAGAAATTCGCTTGAATTGAATAGACATGTGGTAGTTATTCAAATTTCAAATTCAAAATCAATTGTCATTTCTGACCAGTACATGTCGACATGGTCACACAGGGGATGTCGACATGGGTTAGTGAAATGTTATGACTAATTTGATTTTGTGAATAATTGTGTATATATATATAATATACTAACATTTATTCTAAAGATAAGATAAGGTAGATAATAGAAAGGAAATTTCATTTCATTGCATACTACGATAATACAATGATTAAGCACACAACAAACTACATGAACATTCGAAATAAAGCAAACTAAAACAAATACAACAAGATACGAAAAGATAAAACTAGTTAGAGGATGAAGATGATGAAGATAGTCCAAGTTTCATGCTGACTTTGAAAAGAACTTGTTCATCTTCGAAGAAATGTTATCCAACTTTTTACTAACGGATCGTTTTAGAATCCGTTGATTCTCCACAATTATCTTTTGGTTTTTGGGAAGGGTTTTGTTGGATGGATTGGAAGGATATTCAATGCTTTCCAAAGACGTTTCACCTTCTTTTTCTTCTTCAATTTCCATTTCATCCACTTCTTCTTCTTCAACTTCCTCTTCTTCCATTTCCTTATGAGCCAAACGCTCTTCTTTTTCGGTAAGTGTCTCATAAGGTTGAAAAACAAATGGAATTTTCATAAGCGAAATGTTGGAATGGTTGAAAACTTTTCTAGAAACAAATTCTTTTCCTTTGAAATCCACTCCAAAATAGTTAAAAATCCGAGTGAGATAAATTCCATGGTATAAAGTATTCTCACCCATTTCAAGATTTTTGGGACGAAGTTCATCCAAAATAACTTGCGCCCAATTTATGTCATAGTTTTCGAAAATAGCAAAAAGAGCTTTAGAAACTTTTGAAGTAGGATTGTTAAAATTTCCCGATCTTGGGGTCAAAGTATGTTGCAAAAGAAGATTAACAATTCTTGCTTTTGGTCGAAAATTTCTATTTTTAAAATCAAAATCAACATCTCTTTCGAAAATGTGATGAAATGTCTCACGATCATGTTCATCGATTTTAAAGTTAGAAAGATCCATTTCCAAACTCTTGCAATTGAGAATGGTACCCAAAAGATCACAATTCAAAACAATTTGAGTGCCTTTGACACTACTCCAAATTTCATCTTCGTTTCCAACATAAAATCCGCGATTTAAATTTGCATAGATAATTTTGACAAGATTAGGATAGCAAACAAAATCATTTTTTGAATCATCAATAAGACTAAGTATACCATTGTTTGGAAAAAGAGAATAAATTTCATAAGAAGAAAAATCTTGAAAAATAGCAAATTTTCCGGGATGGACTTTGGCATAGTTAGCATAATTGATGTATGTGCCTCCGGATCATTGAATAATTGCTCTTTGATTTTTCTGGAAATTCTAATGGTTGAGGGGTTGCTTGAAGAAGCCATTAGAGTAGAGAGTAGAGAGTTTGAAGTTATGAAGAGAGAGTTTGAATTTGAAAATGAAAGTGAAAAGATATGATAAAAGATAGTGAATAAATAGATTCTTAAAGGACATATTCTCTGGTCAAAATGTATCTTTTCAGAGAATTGAATGAAGTGAAAAGGTGGAGGGAAATTCAAACATTTAAATTCAAATTTTGAAATTCAAATTCAGGTAGCCATGTCGACATTATGGTAGGGACCATGTCGACATGTGCTTTTGACTTTTCATGAATTGATTTTTCCTAAGATCTTCTAATATATATATTATTAATGTCTATTATATATTTCTAAAATATTATTATACTTATAATATATTTCAGAAAGTATTAAAAATAATAAAAAATAGAAAATAAATTTTAAAATTCAAACAACAGACCAATTCAAAATCAATCAATCAAACAATCAAGCAACTAATCTTAAGCAAGCAATTTCAACCAATTGTATTGTAAACGTGTACCATTTTCTTAGTCCGTTTCTCTAAATTCGTCGGAGTCGTGAACAGCTGTGTAACACAAATTCGAATTATCCGTCTTCTGATCATCATCACTTGAGGACGAGTCTGAGTCATCTGGAGAAGCAGTAAATGCACGCTTCCGTTTCTTTGCTGGTTCATTGTTCATAGGAGGATTCCGCCTTTCTGGATATGGACAGTCTCTTTTGAAGTGGCCTGGTTTATCATAGTTGTAACACTTGTCATTATTTGACACTATATTCTGATTTCCAGAATTCTTATAGTTGTTTCTCTTGAGATTATTCATCTTTCTGTATTTCAGGAATCTCCTAAAATTTCTGTTCATAAAGGCTATCTCTTCATCATTATCGCTGTTTGAGTCTGATCCATTGGTCAATGCATTGAATGCCATTGATTTCTTTTCAGATGCTTTACTTTCTCTTCTCTCGATCATTTGAACTTCATAGGACATTAGATTTCCAATTAATTCTTCTATCTTCAAAATACTGATGTCGTTTGCCTCTTCGATCGCAAGTGTCTTTTGATCCCATTCTGGAGTCAGAGAATTTAAAAAATTTCTGGCTTGATCTTCTTCAAAAAATTCCTTTCCTAAAGATATTAGAGAATGCACAATGTCCTGAAATCTACTATACATATCTGAAATAGACTCATTAGCATTCATTTTAAATAATTGAAATTGATTTGTGAGCATGGAAATTTTGGTCTGTTTAACTTTGCTTGTTCCTTCGTGAGTAACTTGCAAAATTTTCCATATTTCGTATGCAGACTTACAAACTGACGCTCTAGTGAATTCATTTCTATATAGTGAACAAAATAGAATATTCATTGCCTTAAAATTATTTTGTGCAACAATCTTTTGCTCAGCAGTCCACTGTGAAAAATCAATTGTTGGTTCATAATATTCAGTTTGTGTGACATTCCAAGTGTCTAATCCTATAGATTGTAAATATATTTTCATCCTACATGCCTAATATACATATTTACCGCCATTAAAAAGTGGTGGTCTGACAGTAGACTGACCCTCTACAAATGAACTAGTGACAGGGATACTAGTGTTAATAGCAGTACCAGTGTTGGTAACCATTTTGAAAACTTTTCAAAAATCAGATTATGAAACTTTGATAACCTTGCTCTAATACCAATTGTGAGAAATGCGGATTACGGATCTTAAGGCTAAGATTAACACTAGAGGGGGGTGAATAGTGTTAATCAAGAATTACTAAATCTTTTTAATTTATGTTAATTTAGACACAAAAGTATGCAATATAAAGACACAGATATGATCGCAGAAACAATCACATATGCGGAAATAAAATAAAAGCAGTAAAGGAAAGAACACGCCGGATTTTATACTGGTTCGGAGTTACCCTACATCCAGTCCCGCGACACAAGTACAGATTTCCTTTCAAAAGCAATTGTACAATTACACCCTCGGTTTCAAGGCTACGAGGTACACCCTCTAGAATTTCGATCCTTTGGGTAGAGATACTTGATTTCCGGGCCACAAGTTTACCCAATTGATTTACCAAGGCTACAATCACACCTTTTCCCTTTCGATTGATTTCCAAGGCTACAATCACACCTTTTCTCGCTTAATAGATTACAAAGAAGTCTATAACTCTGAATAGCACTGAGAATCTTGTAGAGATAGTGATAGAGAATCAAACTAGAAGTAATTAAGTATGATTCAATGTTGATTTCGACAGAGTAATGATAAGAATATGTATTAAGAAATGAGGAAGAAGAAGAGGAGTGAAAACCAGAAAATTATTATTTAAAATTCATTGAAACTGACCCCTATTTATAGAAGAACAACAGCCATGACCATTCATGAAGAGTTATGGCGAATAGACACTTCTTTTGAAATTTGAATTTTTGAATCAAACTATCACCATGTCGACATGGTCATGCTAGGCATGTCGACATCCCAAAGGATTTTTTTGGTGCTTTTGATTTTCATTGAAAATAACCTTTATCTTATATAAAAACTATTTTAAACTTTATAAATATACTTGACTATAGTTAAAATTCATAAGTAAATATAAAGAATAATATATATATATATATATATATTTTAACTATAATTTTATATTTAAATCTAAGTATAAATATTTAAAAGTTAAATATATTATTTAAAAAGATAATTTAAAATCAGGAGTAATTTGACTTTGAAAATAAAGATGTTTTTGAGGCTAAAATTATTTAAAATCAGGATCGAGGGTTTGGAATCTTTGTGATGACCTAGAATTTTAAGCAATATCAATTTAATAATCTGAAATAAAAATTAAATCGATTTCATAATCTATGTGGTAAGATTTGAATTAATTTAATAATCCAATAAAATAAATATTTAATTGATAGATTTTATCTTTTAAAAATCTAATAAATTGTTTTCTATTTGTAATGTATATAGAATATGTATATATTGTAAATAGATATTGTTTCTAATTTAATAAATAAATAAATCTTGTTTTCTAAATAATATATATTTGGTAAAATTGGGTATAATTTTAAAGTTAAACTTTTAAAAGGGTTATTTAATAAATAAAATATGGTTTTAAATTGATAAGTTAAAATTTTAATTTGTTTAAATTGATTAATTTGATATTAAGCTTTTTAAAAGTATATAATAAATAACTATATGATTTTAGATACATAAGGTATATATTTAAATGGTTAAAAATATGTTTTAACTTAAGTTTAAATTTAAATAAAAAAAACAATAAGGTTTATTTTGATATAGTGTGATAAAATAAATAATTTATTAATAAAGAAACAATTTCTTTTATAAATCATTTATAGTTATCAAATTTTGTTATTTTCAAAATATAATAATACATTGTTTTTTTAACAAATAGATTTTTAATAAAAATAATTGGTTTCCAAATTTAATTGTGTAGTTATATATGTATATATAACTTGATTTGAATTTGGATTTAAAGCTTCGAAAATTTAAAGTATAAATATTTTTATTTGTTTTGGATTCTTAAGTATTTGTATAAAACTTTATTTTAAAAAAAAATTGGATTTATTCATTCCAAAATTATCTACATGTAAACAAGTACCTAATAACTAATTAATTAAACAAAGATTTACTTTTATCTTATATTAATCTATTAACTAAATAACTAATTAACGTTTAATAATAACTAATTAAATTTAAAGACAAGTGTAATCATCTTAAGCCTTATAATAACATATGTTAGATAATAAAGTAAGGTTTATGACAAATGTTAAATTTAATGACAAGTGTCATTTTAAAAACTTTAATTTTTATTTATTTTTTAAAACCGCATGTTCATTTATATAAAACCCTTTATTTCCTTAACCCCATTTCTTTTCTATTTCTCTAAATTTAAAGCCAAGAAGAAGAATTAAATTAAATTCCCTCAAAAACTAAAATCTGAATGCATCTTCAACAAAACCCTATAAATCAAATTCCAAATAACATGCAAACAAACTTGTAAGTCTGCATCATTTAGAATCTGGAATTCAAAGCAAAACTATTTTAAACCGGCATATTCAATCAAGGCAGCCTGCATCATTTCAAATCTGGAATTTCAAAGCTGCTGCATGTATATAATTCTTATTTGAAGATCAGTTTTAAAGCTTCAACAACTCTAGATTTAAAGCAAGTGATTTTTCAGTTTTGAAAGATCAAAGTTTTCCAAAAATCAATGGCATCTCAACATTCAAGTTTTTACCCAAGAAAAGCATTGGAGGCTCTGTCTTCTGATTTAAAAAGGTGAGTAACTTTATTTAAAAAAATAAATCTAGTACAAAATCTGGTTGCATGCTAGTTGATGATGAGATGAATATGATTATGTGAACCTGCTGTGTATATATATAGGTAAGAGTATGCTTGACTGTTCCTACTCTGTTTATAGCGCAGATTTTTTTTTTAGATTTGAAATCAATTTTCTTTGGTTCAAAATTATTGTTAGGACTTAATTTACAAGCAAATGTTGATTGATTTATCATAAACTAAGATTTAAAAATTTAATCAAGTTAAATTAAAGCCTGTGTATCCCTCTTAAACCAAATATCAGTACATGCTCTAAATAAAGTAAAATTCAAACTGTGAAAATTATAGATTCAGTATTAGGAAATGAATATGTAAACAAAATCATGACTTTTAGCATTAAAATCCAGATTTTTAAGAATGAGGAATAGGTGCGGTTCTGAAATGAACAGAAAAGGGAAAACTTGTGATTTCTGGTAATCTATTGATATTGAAGAGTCGGGATTCTTCTTGTGGGTAGAGGAGTAATCAGTGAAGCTTAAAAAAATAATTGATGGTGATGCAAATCACTATGGCAGCGGTGATGATTTCTTGTCTGTAGCCCTAGTTTTTGGAAGATTTAGTAAATTGATCGGCATGGCTTTAATGTTTGATCGAGTGTCATGGGCTTTTGGGAGATGGTTGCTGAAGCATAGTCGAGGCTGTGGCTGGTGGTGGAGGCTCTCTGGTGGTCGGAGCGCCGTAGATGAAGCGTTGACAGGTTTTGGAGGGTGTTGTCCTTTCTGTTCCAGGTTTTTAAGATTGAACTCGAATTCGATTTTGAGCTGTGTAGGGATGATTTGTTGGTCGTGTTGGGACGAGGAGTTGGTCACCGATGTGGGGAGGCCACCGGAGGTGGCTGGAGTTGGTCGGAGGCACGGTGCATGTGCACCGTGCACTTTTGGTTTCAGGGGTTTGCCTGGTGGAAGCAGAGTAAATGAACTCGAGAATTACTCGAGTAATTGCTGTGTGTTGCTCGAAGATTTTTGCTTGTGGGCTCGAAGCAGTTTTTCTCTGACTCGGGTTTAATTGCAGAAACAGGTTTTTAAACTGAAACCTGTATTGCTTTGATTTGCAATTTTTAAAACTGAAATTTAAATGTAAAGCAAGGTTTAAACAAGTTTTAAAACTAGTTTACAAAATCTGAAATTTCATGTTTAAGTTTGAATCTCAAATTTCAAATAAGATGAAGTTTCTAAATATGATTTGATTTAATTACTTTAGAAATGTTTAAGTAGTTTTTTTTTCAAATTAAGTTTTAAAATACAAGTAGAGTTTCAAAAATCTGAAGATTTATCTGAATTCAAATTTTAAATAAGTATTTTAGTTTTGAAATGTAGGAAAATTTTAAAAAAATTAAAATGTTTTAAACAAATTGAAATGTTTAAAGTATAACTCAAATTGATTTGGATTTAAATATGAATTTGGTTTTAAATCCTTTAAATCTTCTTTATTAAATGGGTATATCTTTAACTTGTGAAATGAATGGTTTAGAAATGTTTTAAAACTTTGTTAAAAATAATTTGAATTCATTTTAAATCTTAAATTTAAAATGATATTTGAAAGTAAATTTAAAGTTATTTGTTTTTAAATGCTTTATTAATGATAATGTGATCATTAATAAGAAAATATTTTATCTTTAAACAAGTAAGGATTTGATGATTTGAATTATTAAGTTAATTAAAATGGATTATTTATTTAAATTAAGTAATGATTTGGATTAAATAAGTAATTAAAGCTTTTTAATGTATTAATTAAAGTTAAGTTAATTAATTAATTAAGGATAATTAATCTGTAATTAAGGACCATTAATTAGATTTGATTCATGATTAATGATTAATTAATTAAGTAATTTGGAATTAATTAAGTTACAATTAACACTTAATTAATTAATAATTAATTGGATATTAAAGATTAATTGGAAATTAATAATGATTAATACTTTAGGAAGAATTTTTAATTGTTAATGATGGTCATTAACTTAAGATTATTTAATAATTAATTAATGTGATTAATTTAAATAATTAATTAGATTAATTAATTAAATGATAATCAATTGTGAAATTTATTTAAGTTTAATTACTTAATGAAAATAATTAAGGAATTAATTACTTAATGTAACTAATTGAGTTTAATGTGATTAGTTTAGATTAATTAATTAAGTTTAATTAAGTTTAATCACTTGATGATTTGATAATAATTACTTGATGTAACTAATGAAGTATAATTACTTAGTGAAGTAATTAAAGATAATTACTGGATGTAATTAGTGGAAAATGGTTTAATTGTGAAAGTAATTTGGATTAAACTACTTTGTATAATTAATCAAAGAATTAATTATAGATAATTAATTAAGGAGTGATTAATTTGATGAAGTAATTAAGGTAGTTAATTACAGAATGTGATTAATCAAAGGTGATTAATAATTATGGTTTAATTGACATTAATTACTGAATGAATTTAATTTAATTAAGTTTTCTTTTAAAAATGGGGACCGCTCCTTTTTTCCTTCCTCTTCCCGTTGATCTGTCCCATCCATCTACTTCACTTTAGCCTTGTCCTTCATCTCCCATTCTTGTACCTCCCTCTGCGCCACCCTTACTTCCTCTGCCGAATCTTACTGTACCAACTCTCCACTCTGACAATAATAACTTAGTCTCCCCTCTTCTTGCTGAAGCTTCGTCTAAGCTTTCTGCTCCTCATCTCCCAAAATCTGCCTTGCAAACTCAATCCCAATCCCAAACTATTCTAGCTTGGAACTCTCTTTACAAAGCAAAACCAAATAATGCTGGCTCTTATGTGCCTCGCGACATACAACTAGAGTACAATGGAGATGCCATTGTGCCACCTACTGAAGTAGTCAAGGTAGGAAGCTCTATGTGGCAAGATTATCTTGTTGGCTTTTTCTTTGATAATCCACTTTCGTACTCCACTGTTTTGTATTATCTCAAGCGAGCTTGGAAGTTGAGTGGTTCCATTACTGTAAAATCTGATGGTTTTATGTTCTTGTTCAAGTTCAGCAACGATGATGATAGGAAAAGAATATCTGAATCTGACCCAGTTGTGATGAGGAATAAGTTATTTATAGTGAAGCCATGGGATGAAAATATACGCAATAGCTGTAGTAGCATCAAGGCAGTGCCAGTTTGGATTAAACTTTCTAATATACCATTGTATGCTTGGTCTCCTTTGGGTATAAACTGGTTAACAGCTAGGGTTGGAAAACTTCTTTGTATGGATGCATCAACTGAAAGATTTGAACGTATCTCTTTTGCCAAATGTTTAGTTGAAGTATCTCCAAACAACGAACTTTCGGAAAACTTCTCAGTGATGTTGCTTGATGGAACTGAACAGATTGTGAAAGTAGAATACTTGTGGAAACCAGAAATTTGTATTATGTAAGGAGTTTGGGCATTTGGTTAATAATTGTAAGAAGATTGAATGTGATGTAAATGTTGAGAAATGTGTAATTACTGAGCAACAGAAAGCTAGTGATGATAAAAGGAATAAGATGAAGAAGGGAAAAGCAAATGATAAACAAGAAAAGGTGAAGCAAGTTTGGCAAAAGGTAAACAAGAACAAGGAAAAAAAAGAACATTGAGTGAAGATGTGGAAGAACATGATTTGAAGATGCAAGGAGAAAAGGTTAAATCTGTAAATGTTGGAAATGAAAAAATTACAATTGGGCAAAATGATGTGCATAAAAATTCAAGTGGTGAACAATTTTGTTCTGTTACCACACAAAATAAGTTCTCTTTGTTGCATTCTGTAATGGATGAGCAAGACTTATTGGAAATACTTGATGAAGAGGAAGGGGAAATAACAAATGAAGAGTTAAATGTTGAACAATGTTTTGTTGTTTCCATTAACAACATTTCTTCAGCTGATGGAAAGGAAAATGAAAATAAAGAGCTGACAAAAAATGATGAAGACCAAAATCTGCCTACAGTGGTTACAACCAATTCAAGTAAATGTTTTGAAACTGGAAATGGAAAACATGAAGTGCATGCACCTGCTGATACTCTTTTATCTGAAATTGACATAGATTGGTGCAAAACTTTTGAGCAACAAGTAACACATTTAATTTCCACCATGCATAAATCATCTGTAGATGAACAACTTCCTAACCCATCTCAATACAATTTCTCAATTGAGCTGCCAGGGTGGCCAGATTGTATCCCCAACTCTCAACCACTATCAGTTCCTCCAATTGACTCAACCACCATACAATCAACTTCTCTCCCTCCCTCCCCTCGATCCCAGTCTCATAGGAAAATTGAAACAAGATCTCTTTCTGCAAAGAGAAGAAATATCATTTCCAATTCTCAATAATCTTTATGTTTAAAAAAATTGCATCATGGAACCTTAGAGGAGCACACAGTAATTTGAAACTTGATAAAGTAAAAAGTACTATCTCTGAGTACAACATTTGCCTTTTTGGTTGGCTTGAGACTAAGCTTAATTTATCTTCATCCATCAAAGCTGCTACATACATCAACCCTTCCTGGTCCTTTCATCATAACCTTAACAGTGCATCATATGGTAGGATTCTAGTTATCTATGATCCTGCGGTCTTGACTCTTTCTCCCCTTCTTTCTACTAGACAGTACATGCACTTTCATGTTTTTGAAGCCACCAACCAAATCCTCCTACTACATTACCTTTGTATATGCTGACAACTCGGTAAATTCCAGGAAAGCATTCTTAAACTCCTGGCCACCTCTAAGACAATCATCTCACCCCTAGATTGTGATGGGTGATTTTAACTCAGGCTATATCATAATGACAAATTTGGTGGTATTCCTCTCACTCCTGAAGATCTTGAACCTCTCAACCTTGCAGCTTTTGAATCTGAATTGATCATGGTAATCAAGTCATGAGCTAAGTATTCTTGGAATAATAGAAGCCGCAGTGGTTCTCGTACTTTCACAACCATTGATCATACTTTCTGTAATTTCCAAGCTATCAATCATTGGCCTTCCATTTCTGTTTTCCTTCCTCAACTAATCATGTCTGATCACTCCCCTTTAATTTTATCTTTTGGTCACCATTTTAAAAAGGAAAAGAGAAGTTTTAAATTCTTTAATGCTTGGGTTAAACATGATTTCTTTCTTGTTTTAGTTTCTAAAGTCAACTCTGAATTTTCTTGTTTTGGTAATCCAATGTATAAGTTTTGCAGGAAGCTGGAAAGAATTAAACAAGAGATTAAAACGTGGGCTTCCACCACCTTTGGTAGTGGATGCCTTTTGTCAACAACACTAAAGGAAAAGCTGAAGACACAACAAGCATATATGATGGAGCATCCCCTTGATGATCTAGCTGCTGCTGAAGAAAGTAAACTTTTCATGGAGGTAAATAATTCCCTTTTCATGGAGGCTAGTATGAAGAGACAGCAACTGCATAAAAGATGGATAGCTGAAGGAGATAAAAACACAAAGTTCTATCATGACTCATTAAAGGTTAAGCATGCTAGAGAAAATATTTATAGTATTTTTGATGATCATGGTACACTATTCTCCACTGTTGATTCTGTTGATAAGGATTTCTTAGACTACTTCACTAATCTGTTTGGTAACACTGATGGTTTCATCCCTGACCTTGATCAAATTTCTACCCTTGCTATTCCTAGCATATCTCAACAAGAAGCAACAACTCTTATTAGACCAGTTACAAATGAGGAAATCAAGACTACTCTTTTCTCCATGAATCAGCATTCTTCTGGTGGGCCTGATGGTTTAAATGTGACCTTCTTTATTTCTACTTGGAGTGTGCTAGGTGGTGAATTCTGTAGAGCTATACACAATTTTTTCAACAAATGCAAGTTACTAGGTGAAATCAATTGCACAAATATTGCTCTAATTCCCAAAGTCCATCCCCCTTCTAGTGTATCCTCTTTCAGGCCAATATCTTGCTGTAACGTTGTTTACAAATGTATCTCTAAAATACTTGCTTCTCGTTTAGTCAAAGTTCCGCCTTCGGTTGTCTCTAGTAATCAGGCTGCTTTTATTCTTACTAGGAGCATTCTTGATAATATCCTCCTTGCTCAGGAATTATTGAAAGGTTATGGACGAAGTAAGGTGCCCCCTGCTGCTGCAATTAAGATTGATATAACCAAGGCATATGATTCTATCCATTGGGTTTCAATTGTTAGGGTTTTGGCTGAGATGTGATTTCCAAAAAATTGTATCATGGATTTATGTGTGCATCTCCACTCCCTCCTTCTCTGTTGTCATTAATGGTAGACCAGTGGGTAATTTCAAAAGTAAAAAAGGCATTAGACAAGGTGACCCTATATCTTCTTATTTATTTTTGTTGGTTATGGAAGTTTTAACTGTTATTCTTCGAACAAAATACTCTCAGAAGAAAATTAAGTACCACCCAAAGTGCTCACATCATCAGATAACTTCAATCATGTTTGCTTACAAAACCAGAGATATCCTCCATGATTGGTATAACTGAAGCTTTGCAGGCTTTCTTCAGTATGACTGGACTAAAAATAAATCAAGATAAATCTTTTATGTTACTCTCTGGAGTTAGTGATGAACAAGCTGCTTCCTTACTTCATCACAGTGGTTTCTCTTGTATGGACATGGACATGAGGTATTTGGGTCTTCCTTTAATTTCAAAAAGAATTTCAAAAGATGACTGTATTCCTCTTTACAACAAGATTACTTCAGTAATGACTGCTTGGGAAAATAGGCACTTGTCCCAGAGTGGTAGATTAGTGTTGATAAAATCTACTGTATTTTCCACTCTTGTCTACTGGGCACGTGCTATGATTTTACCTATCAAACTAGTGCACCTAGTTAGGTCTGCAATGAATAGATTTTTTTGGACTGGTAGTATACATAATAGGAAGCTGTTGCCATGTTCTTTTACAAAATTTGAAATTTCAAAAAAACTGGGTGGTCTTGGAGTCATTGATGTTAGGAAGTGGAATATTGCAGCAATAAGTAAACATTTTGATGATCTCATCAACAAGAAAGACAGCATGTGGGTTAACTGGACATGGCATTACAATATTAAAAATAAGTACTTTTGGTGTATGGCCATTCCTTTGAATTGCAGTTGGATATGGAGAAACATTTTGAAATTGAGAGAAGTTTTCCTTCCCATTATCCTATGTTCTGTAACTGCTAACACCTCTGCCAGTTTTTGGCATGATCCATGGGTTAGTACAGGGCATATTTTGTCCAAGTTATGTGATTACAATCAGCTAATGCAGACAGGAATACACTATGATGCAAAGACTATAGACTATATACATGAAGGCAAAATTGTGCTGCCATACAATAGCAACCAAATCATAAGGCAACTGTGGTGTGAAATGCAATTTAAATTCTTACCTGCTAACCAATATGATACTGTTGTTTGGGATTTGAAGCCACATTCTATAAAAGGAGTTTACAACCATGTCTCTGTTTCTGCTCCATTGCCTGCATATAAATGGTATTCAGTGATTTGGACAAGTGATTCTCTACCAAAAGATAACTTGATGTTCTGGAAAGTTACAAATCAAGCCTTGCTAACTAAAAGTGTTTTGAAAAAAATATGGTATGGTATGTTCTTCTAATTGCCTGTTTTGTGACCAGTTTAAAGAAACTCCTCTTCATATTTTCTTTGACTGTCCTGCCCTTCATATCCTTTTAGTTAGAATTAGTTTTAATACTGGAATCAATCTGCAATCTGCTAACTTTGGTGATGTCTGGGACATTTTTTTCAAATCCACTGGGATTAAAAATGAAGGAAGCAGAATACTTGTTGTCTGCATTAAAACATATATGACTATGATTTGGAGAGAAAGAAATGCAATAGTTTGTGAAAACAAAAGAAAGAACTGGGAAGAGCTATGGAATGAAGTCAAGTATGGTACTTATAGACAAATGAAGGACTGTCTTACTGCCTTACCACTTGATTTGTTGCATGTTTGGGCTTGACTCCTGTTGTGTTTTTTCTGTTTTTTTCTCGTTTTCCTCTTTTATAATTCTGTACCATTTATTGTTCTTGCAATAAAACTGGTAGGGGCTCAGTTAACCCCGCCGGCTTTGCCAAAAATTAATGAATGTAATTAATTTAAATAAGATAATCAATTAAATATAATTAAGGATCATTAACTAAAATAATTAATGATGTAATTAAGATTTATTAATTAAGATTAATTAATCAATAATAAGTGATTAAGGGTAAATTAATTAATTGTAATTAATTACGGTTTAATGTAATTAATTATAGTTAATTAATTAATGAAGTAATTAAAGGTTAATTACTGTATTTGGTTTAGAATAATTAATTTTGTGAATTTGATTAAAGGATAATTACTAGAATGTAATTAAAGAATAATTAATCAAGGGTGATTAATTAAGTTGATTTACTAGAGTATAATTAATTAATTAAATTGTAAATAGGGGTTGGTTTCAACGAATTTTCAATCATATTTTCTGGTTTTCATTTCTCTTCTTCTTCCACATTTTCTTTATACATATTCCTACCATTACTCTGTCGAAATCAACATTGAATCCAACTAAATTATCTCTGGTTTTATTCTCTATCACTATCTCAACAAGATACTCAATGCTATTCAGAGTTATAGGCTTTTTGTAATCAATTAAACGAGAAAATGTGTGATTGTGGCCTTGGAAATCAATCAAGCGAGAAAAGGTGTGATTGTAGCCTTGGAAATCAATTGGGTGAACTTGTTGCCTGTAAAATCAAGTATCTCTACCCAAAGGATTGTGAATCTGGAGGGTGTACCTCATAGCCTTGAAATCGAGGGTGCAATTGTATAACTGCTTTTGAAAGGAAATCCGTACTTGTGTGCGATACTGGATGTAGGGTAACTCCGAACCAGTATAAAATCTGGTGTGTTCTTTCCTTTACTGCTTTTATTTTATTTCTGCATCTGTGTTTGATTCTGTGATCATATCTGTGTCTGAATATTGCATACATTTGTGTTCAAATTAACAAAAATTCAAAAAGATTTAATATTTTTAAAACACTATTCACCCTTCCTCTATTGTTTATCCTAGCCTTAAGATCCATTATCCGCATTTCTCACACATAGCTTTTTGAACCCATCAGAAAAACCTTTCCTTTAAGCCTTTCGAAACCATTAGGGAACCACCCCCTCAAACCTTACTTAAAAACCTTTCAAAGTATCTAAACCTTAAACCTTTCGGAAGCATTTAGGTTCAATTTTTAAAAGGTGTGGAAACACCTTTCAAAACCATTCAAAACCATTTATTACAAAACCTTTGGGTTAATCTTTAAAAATCTCTAAGGGTCACAAAAAACAGGGTCGAAAGCAACTCTTTCGAAAACCAAAACCTAAGTAAAGAAGTGATGGTATCGAAACCATCCTTCTAAAAGCATTGGAGAAGCGGCAGGTTTCTTATAAAACAAAATCAACCCTATCGAAGGCATTGCTTCGAAAGTAGAAGGCGGCAGCTAAGGCTTTGACCTAGTCGAAAGCGGTTATTTAAAAACAAAGGCACAACCTCTTAAAAACATTTGACCCTGTCGGAGGACACCAAGTCGAAAGTAATATAGTCAAAAGCAAAGCAAGCGTGTTTACGTTGAAAAGCAAAGACACGGTTCGACCCCTTCAAAATGCATAGCTTCGACCCAATACCTTTCGCCTAAGTCCAATTCGTTGCGCACCAAGTTTTTGATACCATGCGCATTGGTTTTGAGGGTGGTGGCGGAGCTACTAAGTCGGAACCCTTAGTGTCGAAAGTGGCGAAACATGCAAAAAAAACTTGTAAAAACTGATTTTACTTTGAAAAGAATTTCTTTTCAACTATCCTGCCTTGTTTTTCAAAATATTATTAGTTGCTAATTTTCTTTTCTAAAAGTGCTACCAATATTTCAGAAATAAACAATTTAATTTATTTATAAAATACCCCTTCTCTTTTTATAAATATATAAAACATTTAAGTCCAATACCTTAAATAATTTTATATATTTATCCAAACACTTAGAAAAATTCGACAAAAATTCCAGAAAATTATTTTTGATATGTTTTCTAACATATATTAATTTCAAACCCAAAACATATATTATTTAGCCGTAAATAATTTTAAACCCAAATAAACATTTTCTTCACTAGAAAATTAACATAAAATCCACATTAATTCAAAAAATTATAAAAATTGAAACCCACATCTAAATTATCATTTCTGATCTAAATCTAAATCGCAAGGCATTTAGATGTCATTAAATAGGGTTTTCACATTAAACATATCATAAACCTATATGAATTATCATAAATCATCAACAAGCATATATAAACATTTAATCATTCAAAACATGACATAAACTTGCAAAATACTTCGGATTCATCTTAAAACCGAAAATAATTAGAAAATGAGATGTAGTCATTATTCATCTTAGCTTTGTGATATAGGATGTGAGATTTGATCTTGATCAAGTGATTTGATTCTTTCTCTTAAGTCCTAGCTTTATCTTCTTCCTCTTTGCTAATGATGGCCAGCCTTAGACTTAAATTTTTTGCTTGTGAATGTATGAATGAACGTATGGAAGTAAATTCCTAAGGGTTTAGGGTATTAGAATGCTCTATCTCCAATTTTACCCCTCTTCTATTTTCCTTAACACTTCATTCTTTAGTTCATTTGTTTATTCATTAACATGGCACGACTACCCCTTAATTAAATCACAAATCTCAATCCATTAATTAACCTACATTATTTAATTTAATTTAGAAAATCAAATTCCCTAAATAATGTTACTAAAAATATAGGGTGTTACATAATGCTTCCATAACTCCGAACCCTCTTGCTCCTCGCTTTGGTTTTGGATGGATATGTAGCGATTATGCTAGCGTTGGTGGAAAACCATTCAATGGCACTGAGGGGTTATTGGGGTTCAAGCATAACTTTAAATATGTAAGTGCATATTTACTTATATAGGAGTCACAGATCATCAGAAAGTTCAGATTGCTTCTAGTCAATTGCAGGAGAGGGCACATGATTGGTATGAGCTATTGGTAGCTGAGATTAATGAAAGAGAACTGACTTGGGATCAGTTCAAATTTTATTTTGAGCAAAAGTTTCTTCCCAAAGTAGAGGAAGCATCCATGTCTAGGAAGTTTATCAATTTGAAGCAAGGGAAGATGTTGGTGGTAGAGTATGTTTCCAATTTTGAGGCTCTTTTGGAATATAGTGCAAATCTAATCTACACTCCTGTCAAAAAGAACTAGAAAATCTGTTTATGGTTTGAGCAAGGCTTTGAGGAAAGCATTACTTCCACGGCTTGATACTGCCTTTAAGAAGTTAGTTGATACTACTTCGAGACCAGAGGAAGCTAATAGAGAGAGCGATGATGAGGCTCAAGTGGATAAGAAAGATTTTTTTTAGAAGATAAGGTTTCCTTTCCAAAAGCAGAATCCAAAGTTTCAAAACAAGAAGCTATTTGAGAGGAAGAGTCCAGACTTTGGCAAGCAGGTTAGCGGATTGGGGATAGTGTGCAATAAATGCAATGAGAAGGGTCGTTATTCCAGAGACTGCAGCAAACTCTATCAGTTATCTTTCCAAAAGCGGTGTAGGATTTGCAATAAGATTAACCATCTTAGCTATACCTGTCCAGTAGCAGATAATAAGAAGAAGATATGAAGGTTAAATGCCATTGAGGCTTCTAGGGGACCAACTTAGACTAAGGGGAATTCTCCATCAATCGTTGAAGGTACTATCATGTTCAAAGGTTCTCTTATTAGAGTTCTTATTTAAAAAGTTGTGTTTCATTCACTCATGTCGAAGGAACTAGTCGCCAGATTTGAACTTGATGTTATTTGCTTGGTTATATCTTTGAGGATTGCCAATCCTATAGGGGTTATGTAACCCTTGGGATGTTATATAAAGATGTCATTTGGACTTATGTGGATTCTCTTTCTTATGTGATTTGCATGTATTTGAGTTTCTAGGGTATGGCATTATTCATGCTTTGGATTGGCTAGATCGAAACGAGGCTCATCTTTTATGTCCTAAAAGAGTAATCACTCTTAGCTATCCAAACTCCATAGAGCATCTCAGCCTAGCTCTTAGAGACTTTAGTCAAATCTCGAGTGGTTCTCTATTTTCTCTTGAGTCTTGAGAAGAAGATTATATTTCCATAATCCCTATTATTATAAAATATCTTAATGTTTTCGAACCTATTATTGATTTTCTTCAAGGCGGGCCATAGAGTTCTGAATTGATCTTATCCCCGAAGCTCGGTTAGTTAGTCATCCTCTCATAAGGATGTATGCCAAAGAGAATGAAGAACTAAATATTTAGTTTTCAAAGCTAGAGGCTAAGCATTTTATCCAATTTAGCAGATCACCTTGGGATGTTTTAACATTGTTTGTGAAGAAAGTGGATGGTTCCCTAAGGTTATGCATTGATTACTGGAAGTTAAACAAGCTCACTAGAAAGACTAAATATCCTTCGCATAGGATTGATGACATGTTTGATCAGCTTAGCAGTGCTAACATCTTTTCTTAGTTTGACCTTATAGTTGGTTACCATCAGCTCTATATTGCAGAAGATAGCATTCCATTGATAACTTTCTGGACTCTATATAGCTCTTATAAGTGGCTTGTGATGCCATTTGGATTGACGAATGTAATCGCATGCTTCGTTGATTTGATGAACAAGGAGAATATATTGATAAGTTTGTCCTAGCATTCATTAGTGATATCTTGGTTATTCCAAGTCAAAGGTGGAGCACGAACAACACCTCAGAGTTATTCTGGAAACACTTAAGCGAAATAAGTTAAAGGCCAAGCTCTCCAAATGCCAATTTTGAAAGAAGTGGGTGAAGTTCTAAGGCCATGTAGTATCAAAGCCTGGGATTTCAATAAACCTAACTAAGATTGAAGCTATTCAAGATTGGAAGAGGCCTAAGATGGTTACCGAGATCCATAGTATTCTATGCTTAGTTGGTTATTATCGATGATGTTATCCAACCTTTTGGCCGAGCTATGTTTGAACTAATTAAGCGGGTTAGACTAGACTGTCACAGGGATCGACAAGTCGGATTAATAATCACAAGACCTAGATATCAGGCACGGATATTAGTATGAAGCAGTGGCGAAGTGGAAGCAGAGAACGGACTCAATAGAAAGACAAAAGTATGAAAATATACCATTTACTAAAAATGGATCGGGTACAATCCATATTCATCAATTATCAATCGTACTGTATTGATATTAAAGTTCAAATCAATGGAAAACGACCGATATCTCAGAATCTACAAGTCAAATATGCATGAAACTTTGGGAATATCAATATATTGAAGGAAGGAATCCACCATATCGATCGCATACCAAAACAAGCCCAAATAACGATCGACATCGATCGTTAATTTGAATGATGTAGGACCCACGTTCGATACCATGACTTCTTCTGGATCTGGCGACTTCCTTACAGAAATTTCAGGAAGATATTTCGCCATCATCCCCTATAAATATAGACTTAATCGTTCATTTTTAGGGATCTTTATGCTGCTTGTAACTTTGTATTTCTTTCGAACTAAGGGTTTTACTCCAATCCACCCTTATGTACTCGGCAATTCAAGTGTTTAATAAAGTTGTTTCTCAAAAGTGGGCGTAGGCTTTTAATGCCGAACCACTACAAATCATTGTCTTTTCATTATTACTTATTTTCGGTTATATAGTTCCTTGTATCCACTGTTTTCACTTATTATTCTACATTAATTTCTCTACAAAATCTCTATGGGGTGTTTATGCCAAATTTTAGTGCAAACATTTTGGTGCTTTCACTGAGAAGGAAGATTCTTAGCCTTATTTGGATCCCTTTACTACTATTGGATTGCATAAATCTCCGAAAGAGATCCAGAACTATCTTCATGTATTTTATCCATTCTATTTAGATTTGAAAACGTCTAAAGAGAACTATCAACAGTGGTTACGAACACTAGATCTACCTCTTAAAATGTACAAAGAAACGAGAATACTAGCATCCAACAAGGAGGCCAGAGCAATCTACCACTAGATGTTAATGCTTCCAATCCAATTGAAGTCCAGAATCCAGCCGATTCCATCATAAGTGCTAAATTCCAAAAGATGAGAAAGCTAGTGGATAGTAGTCGATAGTTGAACCAGCAGATTCAAGCCAATATCGATTTAATGAATCAACTCAAAGATCAACAACGTGGGAAAGTTAGGAGGGAGCTAACTCCCTAATCCGCATCAGAGAGCTTAACTTCATTAGATGACTATCACAGACGAAGACATCGTAGAACCAATGGATACCACGCTGAAACATCAACCCACCCTCATCTGGCCGATCTAGACAAATCAATAATGATCGATACTAATCCACCCAGAACGTTCGGTGTCGATCTAACTTTTGGAGGCGAGCTACAGTAGATGATGGGAAGAATGCACACTGGTGATGCCACGGTCGATCTGGATGTTGGAGTTCAAGTTAATGTAGACCAGCTACCTTCACGAAATGATGATGAAGTGAATGCATGCGATATACATCGCGAGAAGGTTGAGCCAAAAGGCTTGGAATTGCCCGTAGACATCGGCCGGACCATTCTCGTGAGGTGGAACATGACTACCACTTGGCTCCAACTATCTAAATGTCAGACTTGTCGGTTATGGTTAGATAACTAGTAAGGGAAATCCAAGGCTTGACCAATGATGATTAGGGGATCACAAGAAGCCATACCCCAATCACTGACAATATCCAACGTAGGAAGTATCCAAGGAGATTCGGCATACCATCGATGCTTGTCTACGAGGAAAAAACTGACCTCAGGCAACACATTATGAGATATGAATGGCTGATAGATTCCGCACGAGTTGATAATGCAACAAAATATAGGTGTTTTTCTATTACTCTCTCTAGAACAGCAATGATTTGGTTTATGTGATTACCTTCACGGTCAATTTCTAGATTTGATAATTTAGCAACAAAATTTATGGAGCAGTTCCATATGCATGCAACTCGCTCCAAAGATGTAATGTCCCTATCAAGCGTGATTCAGGCTCCGGGAGAATTGCTGAAAGATTACTTGGAGAGATTTCATATGGTTGTCACATAAGTAAGTAATCTGAATGACCATTCAATGTTGATGGTCGTAACAAGGGAGATTGACCCAGAATTGGATTTTGGCGATTGGTTAGCTAGAAAATCACCCGCAACATTGGAGGATTTTTATGCTAAAGCAGCTCCGTGTTTGAGGAAAGAGGAAGCTAGATGCTCTAGGAAGAAGAATATTGTGGGACCGAGTGGAGAGGGAGTGCAGGGTAACATTGCAATGAAACGGTCTAGGGAGAGTTTCGGAGAAGTTCAAGTAAATGTCCAAAAAAAGCCGAATCAGTAAAAGAAAGGCGGTGATATGAATCATGATCGAAAGAGGGATTCCGAAAGAGGAAAGCCTAGGATTCCAATGCATAATATCTACACACCACTTAATCCATCTCTAGAGATTGTCTACTTGTCTACATGAAATACCATACAGTATAGGAAGCCACCTCCGAAAGAATTGACGGAGAAGCAGAAGCGGACTGGAAAATATTACCGGTTCCACAAATGCTATAGTCACAACACAAATGAGTATAGGCATCTCTAGAATTTCATAGAGAAACTAATTCAGGAATGAAAGCCACAGTAGTTTGTTAAAGTCTCGCAGGGTGATGGGTAGGGGACATCTGATCTCAATCGAGAAAAAGCGCCGCACGGGGTTGAGGAGCCTGTGGGGACTGGTGGACGATTAGTAATAAATATAATAGTCGATGGACCGCATCCAGCTGATAAGAGCTAGCATGAGATGGAGCGTTATGCTAGAATAATCAAGCATATGAATTTTGAGTGTTGTTCAAGCATAGAAGATGGGGCCTCGACCAAACAGCAGCGTACAATGGCAGATGACATTGTTTCAGAAATGGAGATGCAGAAAAGGTAGAGACAGCGACGATCGACCAAAAGGTTATGTCGGCCATGATCGACCCCCACCGTAGTGAGGAGGATCTTAGTTGACTGTAGAAGTTCCGTAAATATAGTTTTCAAATAGGTTTACGATCAGATGAGGATGGAAGCCAAGGACTTGAAACTGTCTAAGGCCCATATTCATGGCTTTAACAATGTTGTGATCGAAGTTGTCGGTTATGTTGAATTGCCTATGGAGTTGACAAAAGGTGACCGCATGAGAGTGTGGATTCTACCATTTGTTGTCTTGGATGTTGACTCTCCATACAATGTTTTCTGGGGCAACCGACCTTAGATGAATTTCAGGCAGCTCTTGCCCTGTAGTGTTTGGCTTTGAAGTTCCTAACTGATAACGATGTTGGAGTTGTGCATGGTGATCAAATGACCAGACACGCCTACTATGTGGCTGAATTGAGAGAGGCTCAATGGAAGGAGAAAGGTAAGGATATGGACAAGTCTCTCTACATCCAAACCACTGAAGATTGACAACCAGCACCTGACTTTAGCTCAGGAGACATAGTTGGTTCTATAAAGACATACATCTGAGGGATGACTAGGAGTCCAAAGAGACCAAGGCTGTACCGGTTGAGCTGACGATTGACATCATGATCAGCCATGATGACCCATCATGGGTTCTAAACATCCGATCATAGCTCAGACCCCCGATGATGAAAGAACTTATTGGTTTTCTCCAAGCAAATCTTGACTTGTTCGTTAGGACTCACTCTGATATGTGTGGGATCTCTCCAGCTATTGCGAGCCATGCATTAAATATCGATCCAAGGCATGTCCCGGTGAAACAGAAAGGCGTGGCATGGATTCATAGATATCTACCGTCCTTAAAGAGGAGGTGGATAAGCTCAAAGCAATGGGTTTATTCGCGATGCCCTCTACCCTAAATGGATATCTAATCTTGTACTTGTGTGAAAGGTGAATGGAAAATGGCGGACATGCGTGGGTTACTCGGACTCAAACAAGGTGTGTCAAAAACATAGTTTTTCACTTCCAAGGATCGACCAGCTGGTAGATTCAACTACAGGACACAAGTTGCTATCTTTCATGGATGCATACTCTAGATATAACCAAGTCCTGATGCACATCCTCGACCAAAAGCACACCAGCTTCATTACCAATGTTGGATTGTATTGCTATGTGGTAATGCCATTTGGATTAAAAAATGTTGGAGCAACTTATTAGCGCCTAGTCAACCAAATGTTTAAATATCTTATTGGAAAAATGATGGAGGTATCAGTGGATGATATGCTCATAAAGCCATGATGATCAAGCGACCGCATTGGATACTTAGCAAAAATGTTCGGCATCCTCTGATATTACAAAATAAAGATCAATCCTCTGATATGTTCTTTTAGCATTGCATTAGAAAAGTTATTGGGTTTCACCGTCAATTCTCGCGAGATCGAAGCTAATCCCGAAAATATTTGAGCAATTCGCAACATTCAAGTGCCAAATGCCATCAAACAAGTGCAGAGCCTAAAAAGAAGGTTGTCGCCCTAAGTCGGTTTATTTTCAGAGCCACCGATAAATGCATTCCTTTCTTCGAATTGATTAGAAGAGGGAAAAGAAACATTGAATGGACACGGGATTATGAAGATGCGTTTCAAGATTTGGTGAACCACTTTGAGAGGCCTACTATCTTGTCAAAGATGGTGGATCACGAAGACTTGTATATCTACTTGGCCATGTTGGTACATACTATAAGCGCTGCATTTCTTCGTGAGGAGAATCGAAACTAGAGACCGGTCTATTATGTTAGCAAGTGATTAATAGAAGCTGAAAGAAACTATCCGAGTATAGAAAAATTGGCGCACTGCTTGTTGATTGCTTCACGAAAGCTTTGCCCCTATTTTCAAGCTCATCCTATCAATGTTTACACCGATCAACCATTACTATAGGTTCTTCAATGGCCTAAGATGTCTGGGTGGTTACTCAAGTGGAACATCAAATTGAGTCAATTCAACATCACTTATCTTCCTCAGAGAGCCATCCAGGGACAGACACTAATGGACTTTATTACAGAATTCACTACAGAGGATGATCTCTAAGAGTGTGGTGGATCCCTTACCATTTGATGGAAGATGTATATGGATGGTGCATCCAATGATTGTTGTTTTAGACCCCAAATCATGCTAGCAACTACGAAAGATCAATCAATTTGTTACGCTTTGAAGCTTGACTTCCCTACGATAAACAATGAAGCTGAGTATGAAGCTTTGATTGCTCGACCTAAACTTGCCAGAGAACTGGAGATAAAATCTCTTGAAATCTATTGCGATTCCCAATTATTAGTATAATAAGTCTGGGGAGATTACCAGGCTAAAGGACGACTCGCCCCATACCATATCCAAATCCTAGAGCTATTGACTGGCTTTGAGTATTATGACATCACGCATGTTTCCTGGGATCAAAACAAAGAGGTCGACTCATTGGCAAAGTTTTCTAACATCGGGGATGCACAATAAATGGGCTTGGTTCTAGTCAAAGTACTAGGCGCTTCAAGCATAAACTAGACGAAAATCAATTCGGTACTAGAGACGGAGCATGAGAAGGAGTCATGGATGACTCTGATTAAAGACTATCTGCTATAGGGAGTCCTTCCTGAACAAAGGAATGAATGGCGGCAAGTGCTTCACAAAGCTTCATGGTATATATTCAGGAAGGAGTCATGTATAAAATGGGTTTTTCCGTTCCCCTGCTCCTGTGTATCGCTTATGATGAAATAAAATGAGTCCTAAAGGAAGTTCATGAATGGGAATGTGGCGATCACCATGGGGGGTAAACCCTAGCAAAGAAAATACTCCGTTACAGGTATTATTGGCCGACAGTCAATCGAGATGTTGCTGATTACACTAAGCAATACAAAAATGCTAGATGCATGCAAAAATTCCAAGAGCTCCACCGATGGAAATAACACAAATGGTCAATCCATGGCCGTTTTCCATATAGGGCATAGATATTATCGTTTCTTTACCGATCTCTAAAGATGGTGTGAAGTACGCCATCGTCGTAGTTTATTACATCACCAAATGGGTCGAAGTAGAGCCTTTAGCCATGATCACGATAAAGAAAGTAATTAACTTAATTGTCTGGAACATCATCTGTCTGGCCTTCCACAGGCCATTGTAACTGATAATGGGACTCAATTCGATAGCACTGAATTCAAAGACTTTTGCCGTCGACATCATATTGAAAAAAGAATTATAGCAGTTGCCCACCCTCAAGCAAATGGAAAAGTTAAAGCCATGAACAAAATCATAAAGTCCATTCTGAAAAAGCGTTTGGAAAAGGCTAGAGGCAAGTGGGTGGATGAACTTAAAACAGCATTGCGGGTTTACAGAACCACCCACTAGTCCACATCTGGCCATACTCCATTTACCCTTGCTTATGGATCCAAAGCTATCATTCCTATTGAACTTGATTTCCCTTCTCATCAAGTGACCTACTAAGATCCCAGAATGAATAGTGATCTCCTCTTAGAATCCCTCGACTTTGTAGATGAAATGCGTGAAGAAGCTGGTTTGAGGATAGTTACAAACCGACATCGAGTCGCCCGATATTACAACACTAAAGTCCGACCTAGAACCTTTGAAATCGGCGATCTCATCTTGAAACGGGTTTTTCCTGCCCTATCGCACATGAATCCTATATAGAAAGTGTTTGCGCCAAAATTGGTCACAAACACCCAATACCGCGAAAGCACCTATTTACGTACTTAAATCGATAATAATCAACACAGAACTCAGCGACAATCAATATAGAATTCAGATCTAAGCAACAAATCACAATAATTCGCAGATAACAATCACAAACACAGGATTTATAGTGGTTCGGCGTTCGTGCCTACGTCCACTTTGAAGGTTTTCTCTTTATTGCTTTGCTTGATAGATCGATTACAATGAGTTACCGTTGATAATAGCTTTGAAACCCGAATACAACAGTGATTATGATGGATAGAATGGAATCCGGCAGAGTTTTGGTGTTCAATGGCAGAAGTTCCTCGCCGATCCCCTTTTCTGAAGGCTTCAGGGTGCTATTTATAGGCGTTGGAGGCCCAGATCTCGCTCAAACTTCGGGAGACTTCTTCTGGCACGTGAGTGGGCCCACGCGACCGACCCCACCAAGTTTCGTCTCAATCTGACATCGATTCGAAGTGATTTCGAACCCATCAAGAAATGGTCCAATCGAGCTGAAACTTGGCAGGTACAATCTTTACCTTGTATGGAAGCTACTGTGAACATTTTGTAGCATTTGGATCAGTGGTTTAGGAGATATGATCGGTTCGAAATGATGATTCTCGGTTGGCTGTTGAGTTCGAACCGATCACTTCGAAACCACGTACTTCGAATCGATCGGCTCACGTGGCTTCGTGATGAGGTGGCTCGTGTTTCTCGAATCGATCCGGTCTTCTCTCCGGGTTAAACGCTTCGTCTCCGTGAATTGTGCCGACTTCGTATCGATGGAGTGACTAGTTGACTCGATCGTTCCTGGCTTCAAGCGTGATCGATTCGAATCGAGGGGTTCCTATGGGTTCGAACCTGATCGATTCGAACTGGATCGGTTCGAAGTGACTTGGGTTCGAAGCTAGAGGGTTTTCAATGGATTCGAACATTCTTGTGAGGATGGATTCGAAGGTAGGAATGCAGGGTGGATACGAAGCTAGGCGAAGTCATGGGTTCGAAGGCAGGCCATTGTGATGGATTCGAGGGAGATGGAGTCGAAGCGGGCACTGGCTGATGGATTCGAACATGGCAAGCAGTGATGGATTCGAAGGAAGGATATTGGATGGGTTTGAACTCCATGGTTTCGAAGTAGATGAGTCCGAAGATGATCGTTTCGAAGTACTTCAACGTGATGGGTTCGAACCAGACAATGACTACCTTTCTCAAATTGAATCCATCATATCTTGAGCATACGAACTCGGATTGACTTGAAATTTGAAATGCGGACTTTTATGATCTTTCGTGTCGTGTCCTGTCAATCGTGGCCCGTTCCGGACTCGGACAAAATTCATCGATATCCATAGCGAAGTGAAGTACAACCAATCTCTGAGACGAATTGTCTTTTGTTTTTGATCGATCCTTTGATATCACGGCTTTGCTAAAAAGCGGGATAACATTTTCCCCCCAAAACATGCCTTGCGGTAGGAAGGTGTGTTTTGTAATGCCTTGAGTTGGATGTTCGTATCCTATTATCAACCTGCAAAGAACCTGATAGTTTCATATGGCCTCAAATGACGATCGTTCGGGATCGAGCTATTTGAGATGAAGCGCGGCCGTTCGGGGTCAAGCGCTTAACTTCAAATGACGATCGTTCGTGATCGAGTCATTCGAGGTGAAGTGCGACCGTGTGCGGTCGAGCGTATAAATCCATGCGTCGATCGTTCGGGATCGCATGCTGCTTGAGGTGAATCAGGACCGTTCGCGGTCCGCGCCGTTCGTGGCATAGGATGGAATAGGACCGTTCGCGGTCGATGCCGTTCGCGGCAAATGATGAGATGGGACCGTTCGCGGTCGATTGCCGTTCGTGGCAAATGGTGATCGTTCGCGACCAAGTGCCGTTCAAGGCGAATGGTGACCGTTCGAGGTCGGATTTCATAATTAGTGAATCATGACCGTTCGCGGTCGGTGCCGTTCAAGGCAGAGAGTGATCGTTCGCGATCGTGTGCCGTTCGAGGCGAATTTGTGACCGTTCGTGGTCGGGTGTTGGACCTAAAGTGACGACCGTTCGCGATCGAGCCGTTTGAGGTGAGGTGAGTTGTGACCGTTCGAGGTCGGATTGTGACCGTTCAAGGTCGAATGCCGTTCGAGGCGATAAAGTGTGCCCGGGAGGGCTTGATGTTATCGATGCCAGGGTCACGTTCGGGTGTGTTCCTGGATCGTTTGTCAGGGCGGTATATCGCCATCTCAGAGCATGCCTAAGGATCGTTCGCGACCCCATACATGCGTAAGTAGCTTAGCCTTTCCAGAGTTATCAGAATCAAATATCTATTAAACGGATGAGTTTTAAAACAGAAATGTCCAAACAAGCAAAGTCTAAATGTTCAAATCAAAACGAAACGAAAGCAAAGCATGGATGTCAAAGTGTAAGTTCCCACTACGAAATGGTTAATGATCACTCAGAGCATGCCTGGAGATCGTTCGCGATCTCGCACATGTGTAAATGATTTAATTGCGTTAGTGGAAGCTTACAACTTGTTCATCGTTATTTCACTCAATTGATAACCAAACGGTGCCTTGATTCAGGGTTGCCTCTAGCTGAAGTGGATGGTAGTCGCTCTGGTTCGGCCGCAGGAGCTCGCCTCCTTACATATTGAAGGAGCATACCGTTCCTGATATGCCCTTCCACCTCGTCCTTCAGGTGCCTACAATCATTAGTGTTATGACCGTTTAATTCATGGAATACACAAAACTTATCTGATTTCCTTTCGTCAGATGTTGGATCCCTTCGCATTGGCCTACGATACGGAATCTGATCTTTGGTATCCTGATAAATTCGTTTCAGGCTCTCATTCAGCTCAGTGTAGGTGGTGAATCGCGGCTCCCTCCGTTGCCGCTTTGATCTGTCTCTGTCATTATCAGTCTTTCTTTTACCTTTATCCATGTCCGAGTCCCTTTTAGGAGGCTTTTCGTCTTTAAGTGCATAAACTTCTATCCCATCTCCTTCTTCTCTTTCTGCATTCGCATCCTCCAATCGTAAAAACTTTTTTGCCTTATGATAGAATTCTCCCATATCCACAAGTGGATCCTTAGTTAATGAATTTTTGAACTCCGTTCCATCAGCTATTCCAGACACGGCCGCCATCATAACCATGGATGGATCCGGTCGATCCACCGAAGCTGCTGCCGCATTGAATCGTGTCAGGAAACTTCTCAATGTTTCTCCAGCCTTCTGTTTTAAAGTTGCCAACGTCATCACATTCTTGGGTCTTGTAATGTGAACCCTGAATTGCCTCATAAATCTCTCAGTTAAATCATTCCATGTTCCGATGGATCCACTCTCCAGTTGCCTAAACCATAACGCCGCAATATCCGCCAAGTACAATGGGAAGCACCGGGCCATAACCTCCTCTGATGCCCCCAGCACTTCCATATGCCTCATATATTTCGTCAGATGGACCGTGGGGTCCGTTCTTCCGTCATACATATCCAACGACGGTAATTTGAAATCCAGTGGGTTCCTAACTTGCCTGATTGCTGAAGTAAAAGGGCTCCTATTAACATCCTCCAAATCTTTGTTAACCAAACCGTCTCTCAAAGCTCGCCTAACCATCTCGGCCAACCTGTCGTTGTCTCCAAGATGTAATCCTCGTTCACTACTTTCAACCTGCCCCCCGAGTTCACGAGGGAACTCCGGGATCTGCCCCCTTGACTGAGCGTTCACCCCTCTACTACTACCGGGTTGCGCAGATGCTCCTCTTTCTCTCTCCGAAACTGGATCAACGTTCTCCATGGGTGTGCCCCCTAATCCGGGTGCGACGCCGGATGGTCCTGCTTCGTTCTGGACTTCATTGGCTTCCCTATTCTGTGCTCCAAGCTGTCCTATCTGTTGAAATAAACTCTGAATCAGCTCCTCTTGCTTCTTCATCATAGTCTCCATCTCGTTCCTAGTGATGAAGATCGATGGTTGATTCGCTCCTGAGGAAGCCTCTTGACTTCCTTGTTGTTCGCTTCTCTCTGGCCTTGGCCTTCTACTCGATTGTCTCGTCATAATTTCTCAAATCTATACTTTCAAATTTTCTCTGAATCAATTATCAATTGGTAGACCTCCTGAGTTCAGTTCTCAGTGAAAGCACCAAAATGTTTGCGCCAAAATTGGTCACAAACACCCAATACCGCGAAAGCACCTGTTTACGTACTTAAATCGATACTAATCAACACAGAACTCAGCGACAATCAATATAGAATTCAGATCTAAGCAACAAATCACAATAATTCGCAGATAACAATCACAAACACAGGATTTATAGTGGTTCGGCATTCGTGCCTACGTCCACTTTGAAGGTTTTCTCTTTATTGCTTTGCTTGATAGATCGATTACAATGAGTTACAGTTGATAATAGCTTTGAAACCCGAATACAACAGTGATTATGATGGATAGAATGGAATCCGGCAGAGTTTTGGTGTTCAATGGCAGAAGTTCCTCGCCGATCTCCTTTTCTGAAGGCTTCAGGGTGCTATTTATAGGCGTTGGAGGCCCAGATCTCGCTCAAACTTCGGGAGACTTCTTCTGGCACGTGAGTGAGCCCACGCGACCGACCCCACCAAGTTTCATCTCGATCTGACATCGATTCGAAGTGATTTCGAACCCATCAAGAAATGGTCCAATCGAGCTGAAACTTGGCAGGTACAATCTTCACCTTGTATGGAAGCTACTGTGAACATTTTGTAGCATTTGGATCAGTGGTTTAGGAGATATGATCGGTTCGAAATGATGATTCTCGGTTGGCTGTTGAGTTCGAACCGATCACTTCGAAACCACGTACTTCGAATCGATCGGCTCACGTGGCTTCGTGATGAGGTGGAACGTGTTTCTCGAATCGATCTGGTCTTCTCTCCGGGTTGAACGCTTCGTCTCCGTGAATTGTGCCGACTTCGTATCGATGGAGTGACTAGTTGACTCGATCGTTCCTGGCTTCAAGCGCGATCGATTCGAATCGAGGGGTTCCTATGGGTTCGAACCTGATCGATTCGAACTGGATCGGTTCGAAGTGACTTGGGTTCGAAGCTAGAGGGTTTTCAATGGATTCGAACATTCTTGTGAGGATGGATTCGAAGGTAGGAATGCAGGGTGGATACGAAGCTAGGCGAAGTCATGGGTTCGAAGGCAGGCCATTGTGATGGATTCGAGGGAGATGGAGTCGAAGCGGGCACTGGCTGATGGATTCGAACATGGCAAGCAGTGATGGATTCGAAGGAAGGATATTGGATGGGTTTGAACTCCATGGTTTCGAAGTAGATGGGTCCGAAGATGACGGTTTCGAAGTACTTCAACGTGATGGGTTCGAACCAGACAATGACTACCTTTCTCAAATTGAATCCATCATATCTTGAGCATACGAACTCGGATTGACTTGAAATTTGAAATGCGGACTTCTATGATCTTTCTTGTCGTGTCCTGTCAATCGTGGCCCGTTCCGGACTCAGACAAAATTCATCGATATCCATAGCGAAGTGAAGTACAACCAATCTCTGAGACGAATTGTCTTTTGTTTTTGATCGATCCTTTGATATCACGGCTTTGATAAAAAGCGGGATAACAGAAAGGACCATATGTCATTGAACAGAGGCTTGGAGAAGGAACTTTCAAGCTAGCAACTGTTGATGGCATCACTCCCAAGGATGTGGAATAGCGAGGATTTAAGATGCTATTTCACTTGGTCTATTTTTTATCATTCAGTTGCATTTAATTTTCGAATTTTCTTTAGCATTTGATTTTCTAGTTATGTAATAAGATAGGTTATGTCATTTCTTTCCATTTAGCAAATAAATTTTGAAATTTCCTTCATATCTGTGAGTGTTGTAACCACTACAAAAAAAACTACCTTCAGACGCACTTGTTGGTAGCGTTTGTTGTGTGAATGCAACTAATATTATTTTTAAGGTTTCTTTTTATGTGTTTTTATTTCATTCAACGCTGCCAAATATTTTTGCCTTTCCCTCCCAATACGAAAAACCTCATCATGTTTTTAGGTCTCCTTTCCCAATTCATTGTTACAATTTTTCCCCTTTGTTCAAAAATTCCTCTCGGTTCTGTTGTCACATTTCCTTCATCTCACGCTACTTCTGCTACTTCTCTCTGTTAACATGCTCCCCATCACTTCGTTGATCCACTCTTCCTTCAGTATGCTTCTGTTTGCTACCTTCTGATTTTTTCACAAGCCCTAATCAACAAATCGAGGCAATCGCAAAACCCCTAATTTGGCTAAGGTATTTTAATTTCCGTACTATGTTTAATGTTACTACAGGAACCCTAATTACTATATTTTGCTGTTATCATTCAAGTTGATGATAGAATGAGGAAATATCTTTTGAAATCAATCATAAATTTTGCATTTTTTTGAAAGAGTCGGCGACGGAACTCACAAATTGCACAAATAATTGAGTTCAATGATGGAATTACAAATTACTCATACAAGAGTTAGTGATGGAAGTCGCAAGATTGTTGTTACTAGAAGAAACCCTTTGTTTACAATACCTCTCTATTGAAGAATAATTTAGATAAAGGAAGCCTGGAATTCTAAGAGCAATTACATTTTTAAATTTAAATTATCTATTGTCTGAATCTTAACTCGGTTAAGTTTAATAAACTGACAATTAGCAATGCATTAGTGATGTGGAATTGGTTGTCAACTTGTTTATTAATACGAGCTTATCAATATAATTATGCTACAAAATTTAGGATCAAAATCAAATAATATTAGAAGGGTAAATTATATATTATGTGTGACGGAACTCATAAATTTCTCAAACAATTAAGTTTGCTAATTTTAGACAAATTAATTGATTAATATTAAATTATCACATAGGATCCTAAATTGCATTTCCAATTTTAAATGGATGCATTATTATATGCTTCTTAATTTGTTTATTTCTTTGCAATACTTCATGAGTGTAATTTCCCTAATAAAGATTCTAAAAAAATTTAAGATAAAAAATGTTTAAATATAGATATAAATGTACAATAAGCATTTATATAAGAAAAATGTCTTCAAACACATGATAATAAAGGAATTTTTTAGAAGAATATTTACTGATATTTAACATAACAAGCAGTTAAATCATAACATTATTTACCATTATGTTTCACCGCGATTACGGTTTCAAGTTTTGAAGTGGGTATTTATTTTTTGGAAGATAGCATTAGTTCTCAATCGATCATCATTGTTATTATTTTTATTTTTTTGGTCGGAGTCTAACATTGATGAGTGTATTGTGAGGATACCACCCTAATAGTTTAGCATTACAACATATTTACCTTTATTATGAATATTAATCACCTCACTTTTTCTGAGCATATACTAGCATTGTATAGAAAATAGATTAATATTAATTTGTTTTTATAAATGTATCCTATGTTAGGAGATTCTTAAAATCCAACTTAATGGATTGCCTACAGAGTGCGACCGCGTTATCATTTGCTTCTAACATATGCAATATTCCCTTAATGTTATGTTTTATATTTGTCATCGGATTGTTTTTTTCACAACAAAGGCATGGAATGCACAAAATGCCTGCTACTGCAATCATTGTCGCCGATGACGATGTTGAACCTCTAATCACAGCGGATACACCCGAAGAAGATAATTGAAGATCTGGTCATCTCCAAAACATCACCATTCTATCTGCACTATAAGCAAAACTTTTGCTGATGACCTTAAAAAGGTGTTGTAAAATGGCTATCTGGTGAATGTGAATTTAGATTGGAGAGATTCTCACCTTGATGAGCATGTAGAGTACGATTTCTGGACAAATAATAACGATGAATGTGGACCCAAATGTGATAGCTAGACAAAATTCATCAAGAACTTCAAGGGAGTAGCACAACTTCTCAAGTAGAAAGTTTATACACAGTTTACGCCTCATTATATAACTTGGTATTATCCTGAGGCTTTTGTTTTAATTAAGCAATGCAAATCATAATGTATCAACCATAGGAGGTACCGTGCGCCCAACCCAAAACAAGATTTTAGCATAAAGTATGATGGAAGAGATGTTGTCAAAATAGAATTTCAGACAAGCTTGTGTGTTTAAGGTTGCTAAGGAAAGTAAAAGGTCTTGGATCTTATGGGATTATGTCATAGATTTTTCAGTTAGATGTCCAATGGAGGACAATAAATATACCAAGGAATGTGCAGAGAAAGTAGTCCAATCATTAGGTATGTCTAAAGTCAAGTTACATAATTATATGTGTATCCTAATAAAAACAATGACTAGTAAAATATGACGTCCTTTGGTTGTCATTTTGTCCTGCTTAGTGCCAAATTTAAAGGCAACAAGTTAGACTATAATTTTCGTTATACCACATTAATTTAAACACTCATGTTGTTCTAGAACTGTTAAACTAGCATTGGTTCACAGGCTTTGATATCAAAAAGGTAAATGGCTACATGGGTGATCCTGAAGCAGATGAAGACAATCCAGTACCTAAAGCTGAACAAGATGCACAGGTAACAATATGAAATTTCCATCCATGTACGCACTATTTATTTGAATTATCTTTGCCTAACATTGCATCGATTTTTGACAAATTTGGGGTATATTCTATGTAGATTGGCAAAGGATCTCGTGGAGATATAACTATCTTGCCAACAATTATTATTAACAACCGACACTATAGAGTCACATTTTGTTTTCTTATTACACGAAGTAGTAAATGGGTTTTCTGTGTATTTCTTTTTTAAATTTAAAATTTATTTATTACAAGGATGCTGGAAAAAAGTGTTGTGCTTAATGCAATATGTTTATGGTTTGAGGAAACTACCAAGCTAGCTGTATGTCTGAGTGATGGTACCTATTTAATAATTTTATTTTAAGGAGTAATTGTAAAATTGTTGATAATATTTGTAATCATATTGCATAGGTATTGAAACAAATGAATGTTTGGATAATAATGGTGGATGCTGGGAAGATATGATTGTAAATATCACTATATGCAAGGTCTTTCACTACATGTATTTTTATACAAGTGTTGAATGATTTTTGTTCTTGAAATTTTTTGGAATCTATTCTATTATATATAAAATTAAATAAATGACTATTTGAATTCTTTAACTAGATTTAACCTTAAACTAAATACAATCTTCTCCATATTTTGGGTGTCTTTTTTTGTTTATCGCCTCATATAATCATCTTTCAAATACTATGTCCTCAAATCCTTAATTAATGCTAGTGGAATATTATATGACATTTACTCCGAGTCTTAACCAATAAGATTTCAGTTACATAAGTGAGGATATTATAAGCATCAAGATACAGTCATTCTCATTCAAAATTTCTCCAAAAAGTTCAAATGAAAGCCTAATTTATCTACTAACTTTCGACTGGATGTGTAGGTTTGGCTGGCATTGAGGTACATTTGTTCTCAAACATAGTTTCTCCAATTATTTTATAAGAAAAATGCTAATTTGTTTGTGTATTAAGATTTGTTGATCTACCAATTATAAACTACAAGCTAAATACATATTACAGGAAAGAAGATTTGGCTAATAAAACCTTTATAGTGAGGGCAAAAGTATGGTTCCAGACGATAGCCACAATCTCCTTTTATGGAGCTCCTTGAAATGGTAAAACATTTCAAGTACAAAATTTGATTTTTTTTGTCTGTACGATTTTATTTCCATTTATATATTCATGGGTTTAAATCAAATGAATTATAGAATTGGTGAAGAGTGTGCATTGCCTCCTTTGGAGTTCTGTATCAATTCCGTATAGATTGTTGGAAACCAAATGCTGGGATTGCAGTCTAGTGTGCTTATTTTTAAGTTTTTCATATTTGATATACCAATCTACTTTATTTTTTTCAATGATTCTATTAACATGACATGGGTTTTCCTTCATGGAATCTCTTACATCTAGTACTTGCTTAGCATAATAAATCATGTACTGTTTTCATTTACTAAAGTTTCACAATAAAACTTCATGTTATTACTTCACGTTCTATTTTATATAAATTTCTCTAACATCACACTTAACATTGACATGATAAATATGTATTCCATTTCTTTTAACAGTTCGTATGCTAATTTGGACATCTAATACAATCGGTCTTTTGTATTTAATTGGTATATGTCTTTGGGATTTGTAAATTGTTTTTCTTATTTTTGAATTTTTATTTAGTATTAAACATTTTTTCTTCACTTAGTTTTTAAATGAGTTGTACATAGACTGACTGTAACAACCCCCATATTTATCGAGTTTATATTAAATATTTTATTTAAATATTATATCGTTAATCGAATTTTGGTCCGAAAAGCTACTTTTTACAAACGGTCAAATTAGGACTCGAGACCACTTCCATTGAGTTCGAAATGCCGTTTACATCTTTTTTAAGTATGAACATCGATAGGTTTGGAGTTAGTGAAATTTCACTAACTTTTCCCGCTTTGGACTTTGGGTTAGTTTAGCCTATTAAGCCCAAGTTCCAACCCCCTTCTCCCCACTCTTCATAAATTCCTAACTAACTTGAAATTTGCATTAATGGTGAAGAGAATGGGAAATTAAAACTCCAAGCTCAAATTTAATTGCTAATCCAACATTCAACTCCAAATTCAAGTAGAAGATATTGGATTCAAGATTTGGATTGCTTCTCCATTGGCTTCAAGCTTCATCTTCATCCATTTTAGTGAAAAGGTGAGATTTTTATCTCACACTCTTGCTTATAACTATCTTGGACTGTTGGGAATGGTTCCCTATCACTTTAATATGCACATTTGCATTTGGTTTGGATTGGATTGGCGAAAAACTCCACTTTTTAGTGTTTTTGGTGAATTTCCAGCCTTAGGTCGTTCTGGACCCTTAGGTCGCTCGGGTTCGTGGCTTGTGCGCGTGGAAAAGTCGCCTGGACGTTAGGTTGTAGGTCGCTCGCGAGTTAAGCCTTAAGCCGAAGGTCGTTCGCGAGTTAAGCCTTAGGTCGTTTGGCCTTTATAACGTTAGGTCGCTCGCGTGTTAAAATTTTAGATCGCGCTGGCCTTAAGTCGTAGGTCGTCTCCGACCTAATATTGCCTCTGCTATTTCACTAGGTCGCGCGGATCTTAGGTCGCTTGGTCCTACTTATGTCCCTAAGTCGCGTAACCCCATCACCTTTAGGTCGTTAGGCCTTTATATCGTTAGGTCGTTACACCTATAACCCGTTAAGTCGCGGATACCTTTAGGTCGTGAACCCCATTAGGTCGCAAACCTCTTTAGGTCGTCTGTCCCTTAAGCAGTTAGGTCGTTCGACCTGTGATGCCTTAGGTCATTTGACCCATGTTACGTTAGGTCGCGTAACCCCTTAGGTCGCTTGACCTTGTTTCCTGTTAGGTCGCGTGACCTTGTTTTTCTTAGGTCATGAACCTTGTTAGGTCGCTCATCCTTAGCTCGCGTACCTTCTTAGGTCGCGCACCCCCTTAGGTCGTTAGACCTCATTTTTGTTTTAGGTCGTAGGCCGCTTGTCTTCACTAGGTCGTACCGTTTTGGACGGGGCACTGCCCCGCACCCCGCCGGGGGCGCTGCCCCCTGGACCCCCGCGACCTGACTGGACAGGTCGAACCCCGTAGCGGTGGCGTTGCCCCCGCACCCCCACCTTGGGGGGTTGCCACCCCCTTGGACCCCCCTCCGTAGGGGATCTTATCTGAAAAACATTCAACAGAACTTGCTTTGTTGAGATGCTGAGTTGACCATTCTTCGAGACAAACTATCTTGGGCTTCTCGGTCGATTTTATGGATTTTTGAATATCTATTTCGATGGATTCTTTATCGGTTTCTTTGGATTTTATTCACGTCTTCGAATGTGAATTTTTATGATTGCTTGTTTCTACAATCACTTCTATGATTTGTCACTTTAAATATAAAGGTTTTCAATGCTAGTAGTAAATATCAAAACTCTTTCATCAAAACAATTTTAACTCTATTCTACTACAAAGCTTTTTCCTTAAACCATTATCCAATCTATTAGTATATACAAACCTTTACCTCACTCGTATGAGAAATCTAATTAAACGACTTGGTAAAACAAGTGGTATGAAACGCTTGCGTTTACTTCGTTGGTTAATTCTTGGACTTGTGCGATTGAATCTTTTGTGACAATTTTCTAGTGAAGATCTACAGTTTGTTCGTAAATATTTGAGTTAAGCAAGTGGTTATGGGACATGAAGCTAAACTTTTATATTTACTAACTTAGTGTAATTGACACTTCTTGATGATCATGATGATCATTTTTGTGTTTTAGACTAGCAATTGTGCGATGTCTCTTTGTCTGCGAGGGAGACTAGACCCCACTCTTGTGATGTTTCGCCATCGCATTTGTGTGATGTTTCGCCATCACATATGTGGGGTAGCGCCCCACGGTCTTCGGGCCACTCGTGTGTCAAAATTAATGGCTTGCAACCATGAGATAGCGTCTCGCTTTATGTTACACGTGTTGGTGAGTTTTCATACTCCCATTTTGTGACTTTTCATGCTCCTATATTGTGATTTCTGGATTTCTTGTGTAGTCTTCTGGAATTTGTGCTTCACCTATTTTCATGACTTTCACTGTTATGATTTTCCAGCTTTTATGTTTAGGTGAATTCGGATCTTTTAGAAGATTCTTTTGATATTGTTTGATCTCTTGATGATCTTCATTTACATGCTTATCATAGTATATCTTTATGGTTACTATATGTTCTTGCCATATCTATTGTTTATATCATGTTATCTGATATTTATAGCTAGACTGATCCGTTTATTATTTTCTTATAAATAATACTCGGGTCAGACCGAGATGTTACAAGTGCTTCTGCTTGACTTCTCCCCCAGAGATTTACTACTCTGACTTTTGGCTGACCATTTAGATTAGCAGTTTTTGTCGTTTACACTTGAGATATAGACTCATAGATGTATTCTTTTGTATAGCAAGTGATGCTATTCTTTTGTATTATTGTGGATCTTTTTGACCACTACTCTGATGTACACTTTCATGTGTTAGTTATATATTCATATCTTCTTCCGCCATTGTGATATGGATGTCTGTGACTGATTTGTGTTATGCTTATTTCTATGTTTGTTTCCGAAGATTATTTATAGCCACTGTGTGATAAGAAATCACATGGATGGTCACACCTCAACAGCCTTATTCTCCGTGCTAGTTGACAACACTACACCGTAGTGTTCTTGGCTAGCGTGGGTATTGAGGTGGGGCGTCACACCGACTCACTGTCGCATATATTTGTTTAGAGAATATGTCGTGCCTTAATGGATATTTGATTGTCTAGAAAAAATATTTTTACTTTTTGGCTCATCTTTATAGTGCATCTAAGGCCTTATTTTTTTTATTATTCATTTTACTTATTTCAGTGTCACATATGTTTCGCTAATGAGTACCGAGCACCTTTTTGCAAGTTATGTTTAGCATAAATGTTTTATAGGATTTTTTTTTAGATATACCAAATTTATAAAAGCATAAAAGCAGAAACCATATTTGCCTTAATCTTCCTATAATAAGGCAAAAGGAAATAGTTAGGATGTTCAACTTTGATTTTTGTATGGTAATCATTTGATGGTTATGTTTTCTATGCATGAAATGCTAATAAAGTTATCTAGAATAGATTCAATATGACATGATTTCAATAAGTATGGATTTTTAAGACAATTCTAATATTATTTTGTGTTATTTGCATGCATGTCTGACTACTTTTGTTCATTGAGACACAATTGTTTAAGATAATATCGATATCATATGATTTGTTCTACTTTTGGTGGATATGTTGTTAAAGATATTAAGATCAAGCAGGAAATAGCAATGAAGTTGAGTTATATAGTACCTGCGTTTTTATCTCTCTTTATATATAAAGTTTGTTATACTATAATAGCTTTTTCCTATATTGTTGAAAGCATTTTAAACAAGGTATTTGATGAGTTAGAAAGAATTAATAAGTCCATTTTCTTAATATTTCTTGCTTTACTGTAACTCCTTTAAAATGAGGATCACCACACATTCACTCGAATATTGACACTAGACATTAAGTGATATGGTGCATATTTACCAACTGTATTGTTACATCAAATGATTTAAAATAATAATAAAAGATACTAACAGAGAAGGAATTATACCAACGGTTTTTCTTTGTTTTTTTATTGAAATTTTTTATTGATACAACCTATGAATAGGTAATATGTTCTATTTTTTCTAATAATTTTTGTATTTTGCAGTTTTTTAAAGAATAATCATAATCTAATAACAATCGTATGGTTTATATATGGAATGTTCGTGTACTTTGTTTCCATTTGATGGTAATGATTAAAGAATTAAATTATGAAACTAATTTCTGAATTAAATGTGCTAAAGATTGTAATACATAAACATAATGATAACATAAAGTAATAATCTAATTTTCTTTACTAAATTATTAGGACTACCATGATTATACCACTATTTTGGTTTCGTCAAGGGACTTGGTACATTTGGTTTTAAGTAGAGAATGCTATTAATATCTGAAATTACTGGATGTTGCTCAAATTTTAGACTGCAACCGCCATTCTTAAATAGCATCTTATGATAAGAGAATGAAGCTTTCTTTTATCAATGGAAATAGAGGATTCGTTGGATCCAGGTGCATAAAAGGTGCAGCCACTGCTATTGGATTATAATTGTTTATGTTTTTCTCCTTATGTTTTTCATCTTTGATTTTGGCATGTCTTTGTTCATGTTCTGCCTAAAATCATGAAGTCGCCAGCCATTTCTCCCTTAAATCGAAGTGTGTTAACTGTCCTCGTATGTAGGTATGTAATCATCTTCGAAGCCAGTAGCTGAAGTGATTGTGTTTGCAATAGTCAAAGTCGAATCCCGCAATTGAAGTCGAAAAATAAGTGAGTATATATTTTTGTTCATAAAACTTGTTGTTGTAGATTTAATTTAGTTTATATAAGCCAAACCGTGTAGCTAATCAAATTGTCAAGAGAGATGTATTCAATTTATTGAATATGTTAATTAATATTTATTTGTATTATGTGATCAAGTTAAATTATTTAGCTCATACAACAAACAAATTCAATAAATTTACACATTATATTAATTACTTATGAATCCATGTTATACAATACGGAGTAAATTTATTGAATATGCAAGTGACTATTGACTAATGTATCTCTAGCTATCAAATATCCAACGATTTAAAGCATGAATATTTAATTTAATGAATATGTCCTATGAATATTTGGTCAGTTTACCTATTATATCTCATACAACATGTTACTTGTATGACTTGTAAATAATATAATTCTATTAATTTAATTTGGTTTTTCTTATAGTTGAACATAGAGGATAGTATAGTTGAAGGATTTGATTTGATTTGATTTGAATAACCAATATAGTGATTATTTGATTCCATGGATAAGTTGTTTTTTTATTAAGTGTTCATCCCAACTTTTAGAGACAAATCATTATACTATGATAGATTCAACTACAAAAATGCAAATTACGGGGGGAATATTCAAAATTTCACAACAATGGGTTCCAAAGACAAGCACCATTATCGCAGTGGTTAAGTGATTTGGCTTTGGTGTGAGAGGTCGCAAGTTTGAAACCTGCGTAGCATGATTCGGACGTTTATTGACATGTGATACGTTGTCATAGTGATTTGTTGTAAGTACCATTTCAAAAAAAAACAATGGGTTCCAAAAAAATGTCAAGTGCTTGTCGTTGAAAACATCCCATACCAAATGCAAGGTCAGCTAGCTTAAGGGATTTAATTAGTTACTTTATAAGTACGTTTGAAGATGTTGGGGTGGTAAAATGTTGATTTACCATTTCTGAGTACTATTAAGATTGAGAAACAGATGCAGGCTCCTCTTTATGTGGTTTATTTGCATGCTACTATCTTGGAAAATTGTTAACATTGTAATGTTTATAGACGGAGGCCTTACTGAATTACAGTGTAGTATGCTCATGAATATGAACCTTTTAAGTATTATGGGTTCTATTATTGTATCATTATCAGATCAATGGTAGACATAATTACTTAGCTGAACTTCATGTTATTTTCATTATCAAAATATTCAAACCAATGTTTTAGTTAATATAATTCAATTTCTTTGTTTTAATATGTATTTAATAATTCATTAATAACCAATGCATCATAACACACTAACTCCGAGGAAGAATCGAGAGAGGCTTTCAAGGTATGTGATAAGGATATGGCTACATTTCTGTTGTAGAGGTATTTTACTTTAATATTTATTTCTTTTTAATCTCTAGAGAATGAACTTTTCAAGTGTAATATTTTATGAGATAATTTACTCTAGATGATTAATTATAGTAACAAATAAATTTGTAGCTTCGACATGTGATAACAAATCTTGGTGAAAAATTTACCGACGAGGAAGTTGAAAAACGATTAAAGATGCATTATGCCAAATGCATTCCAACCTGCAATTGCATTATGGCGGCTAATCAGTTTTCTGTTTGCAATGCTATAGAAAAAGTGATTCAAGAATGGTTAAGTGAAATTGGTACATCGATTGTGAAGGTATACAATGAATTAGAAATGACAAGTGTATGTAGAGAATCGATTGGGATAAACCAATTCTAAGCAACCTTTTAAACTACTTATAGTTATTAATAGCATGATTGTAGAAATAAATTATCGTTGTTATACATGTAGATATCGTACTATTGATGTGGTAGGAGATGATAATAGACAACATTTCTTTATTGCAGCCTCACAATTTCGCAGTTATGAAGTTAGCAACAGCGGCTGTTGGAAACAAACTAAAAAGGGCAATGCTTACAGTGCATGCTTGTGAGTTTACTATTATTTTGGTTGTTAAATTTTGTTATTACATATTATTGTAGTTGAATTCTGTCTTCTCTCATAGACATTTAATGTATACAAATGTTGAGAAAAACTATCATAACAAAATTAATCTCCAATGTTACAAGTCAACCAACCCATATTAATAGACAACATCCTTAAGTTGTAGCTTATGTGATAGATTTCAAATGTCAAGTATTAATACACTGACCCATATTTATACACCATGTTTTCTATTTTCCAACCGTTCTCCCTTTAAATACGTCTGATGATCAAAAGCAAAAATGCTTTTGCATAATTTTTAGGACTTTTGGTTTTAAAACGTATACATGTCAACATATTTGTTAGTTAGGTTGAACTATTATCTTTCAAATAAAATCATAAATAATAATACATGAAGTTGTCTATGTTATCATATCAAAATTGGCTTTTTGCTTTTTTTTTGCTTTTTTTCTTTTTTGCTTTTCAAAAGCAAAGAAGATGCTTTTTGAAAGCTATACAAACATACCCCTAAATTTATGCGAGCCCACTAATTATGTTCCCTTTCACGGCTATCTCTTCAATTTCTATTTGAGAATTGTTATGCGAAGGTATTCATTCACATTATACGGGGATTTCATTTGCTACTTGTAACTATCAATGCTTAGATAGGAATGCTAATATATATTACTTTAAATATTTTGTATGCTCTTCTTAACTTGTGGGTCTTTAAGTAGATTTTGAATATTAATTTCCATCTATTAGATATTGACGAATGCAAAGAGACAAGTATGTGTTAATTTTCAGATTGCAAATGTAGGTATACGTGGGGCAGTTACGAATGGAGGTGTAGGGGTATACTTGTTTATGAAGGGTTATGGATTTTATGTGAATATGCTCGATTTGTCGAAAAGCTATTATCGAAAAGGTTATGGATATTATACTTGATTATGTGATTAACATGTTTTTTAATATGTTTGAATATGATGATTATGTGATTGATTGATTGATTATTTGAATACGATGATTATGTGATTGATTGCTAGTTGTAATAAGACTATTATGCGAGCAATGGCTGGAAATGGTACAAGCCATTAACATGAAATAGTAGCGTGTACAACATGCTACAAAACAGTAAATAACTTTTAGTAGCATTTTGGAAACTCCTCTAAAATAAATGTAAATAGATGCATTACGTCTTTTGAAGCATTGAAAAAAGGCTACCAAATTTTTTAGTAGCGTTTCGATAGACGCTGGGACACGACATGCTACTAAAAGTATGAAACTTTTTGTAGCATTTCTAAAACCCTACAATAGGTCAAGTTTTGATACCGTTTTCTACAACGCTACAAAAAATTTCAGACTTTTAGTTGCTATCGTATCGCAGCGTTTATTGAAACGCTATTAAAAGTTTTGGAAGCGTTTTTTCAATGCTACAAAAGGCCTTTTCTAGTGTAGTGAGCATTACATATTGGTTACAATAACCGACTAACTAATATTGACATGTTTGAGTAGGTTTCTAGAGTTTGGAGCTAGTCGATTACATAAGTTCACGATTGAACTAAGCAAAATGAAAGTGGTCCGACCGTTCATTCGATGATTCTCGCTCACAGCCTAATGAGTGGAGTACCAATGAGAACTGGATGTGAATTGACCATGCATCAACCAAATCAATCCCACCAAGCGATGGGATAGATATGAATTAAAAGCGATCGTGACATAATCGATCGCTCGCTAAGTAAAACCCTAGACTTGGTGCCAAATCAATCAATTAAGGAAAGTATGGTTTAATTATTTCAAAAAATAACTCTAAGTTACTAGAGTGTGGACTGGAGTATAGACACAAATTGGGGGAGATCTAATCACCTGCCAACTAACTCTTATCCCCATAGTGCATATATGAGTATAAAAAATAAATGACTGCGGTTCAACCACTCAATATTTCATAAACTCTGAGCTGAAGCTGATAGGATGAGTATAAATTCGCTAAAAATGGAATTCGACCATGCACTATCTAACTCCTCTAACCCAAGAACTAGGGGCAGGAGTATTATCATATAAATCACTAATTCCAACATGTAACACTAGGGCTTTAGCCCAGTGTCTACAACGAATTGAGGCCACGATCGTATGGAGACCTCGAGATAAAATTAATAGATTATCATCTGAATCAATGAGCGATGAATTACAAGTACATTTAATGGAAAATGTAATAGCTCAACTACTTAAGTACATTAACATAAGGGTTCGACAAAAGTAAAAGTACTTTATTAACATAAGCTTGGAAAAGTCAGGTACAGAAATTCACTGTAAAAGAATCAACAATAGGGGGCAATCTCGTAAAAATTCGACCAACAAAACCCAAAAGACTTGGAAGCATGAGTGCATGCGATTAATCACTCCCTCCTTGGCTTCCTTTTCTTCTTCTTGGAATTGGGAGAGATTTCACTTGAGCTTTCTCCACTCCTCTTCTCCCCTCTCTTTTCACTTCCTTGGCCTTTTATCGAAGTAGACTGAGTTGACTAGTAGGTGAATCTTAAGCAGATTCTGGCTGAGGAGCAGAGGCAACCATAGTTTCTTCAGGAAAAACAATGGAGATGGGAGGGGTAACGACCTCCATTTTCTCTTGTTTGAATTTTGCCTCAAGGGTAATGTCCGCTTCATGTTTCTGTGCCATTTCTTGCATTGAGGGACCTAATAAAGATTAGGAAGCACCAATAATCACAACTTCATCATCAGTAGGAATCTCTTGACGTGGATCGCTTTCTTCCCTTAATAAAGTGTCTATTATGCTCTTGTACATCATAAAAGCTTCCTCTTTCGGGACATCTTGGGCTGTTGGCAAAGCCGTGATAGTAACGGACTCCATTGTTGCTACCTGAGGTCCTAGTTGAGATTCTTGAGGAAGAGGTGGAACTGCAGCCAGCAGATCTAAAGCTAAGGAAACATAACTAAAAAGATTAGATATATCGATCGGGGACAATCCAGCTTCCTGGAGGACAGGTGAATTTAATGAAATACCTTCTCCAGATTGATCTCCCACAAAAGCCGGAGTGCCACCGAAACCTCCTTAAATAATCGGGGAAAGCTCACTAAATGTAGTAATATGCGACTTCTCCGGATTGTAATCGGGCTCGATAGGAAAATCCATGGTGGTGCCGGGAATAACTTGGGTCATCGAATTCTGGTCATCTATGACATTGTGTGACATGGATCCAGAATTTTCACCAGCTTAATATTGAGAGGTTGTGACGTGCTCTTTTTGGAATATGAGCTAGGTATCATGTAGAACTTTGGGTTCATCACCCAATAGAATTCTGCTTTCCATCCTCATCAAATCGACATGTTTAGTGTCAAGAGCCTCCTTCTCCTCTTGAACAAGATGCTCCCAAGCATGTACAAGATGGTATTAACCCGGAGCCACTGCAGCCAGCAGATCTAAAGCTAAGGAAACATAACTAAAAAGATTAGATATATCGATCGGGGACAATCCAGCTTCCTGGAGGATAGGTGAATTTAATGAAATACCTTCTCCAGATTGATCTCCCACAAAAGCCGGAGTGCCACCGAAACCTCCTTCCATAATCGGGGAGAGCTCACTAAATGTAGTAATATGCGACTTCTCCGGATTGTAATCAGGCCCGATAGGAAAATCCATGGTGGTGCCGGGAATAACTTGGGTCATCGAATTCTGGTCATCTATGACATTGTGTGACATGGATCCAGAATTTTCACCAGCTTAATATTGAGAGGTTGTGACGTGCTCTTTTTGGAATATGAGCTAGGTATCATGTAGAACTTTGGGTTCATCACCCAATAGAATTTTGCTTTCCATCCTCATCAAATCGACATGTTAAGTGTCAAGAGCCTCCTTCTCCTCCTGAACAAGATGCTCCCAAGCATGTACAAGATGGTATTAACCCGGAGCCACTCCAAGTTTCTGTACTTCAAGTCGTTAGCATTACAAAAAATGAGCAGTGAAGCCAATTCCTCTATAACCTCCTCCCTGAATTTTTCTTTCGCAGCGACCACTTCACATTTAACGAGGGCATCAATGTCTTTAGCCTTTTCGTTAGCCGCGTCTCTTTCAAGCCTGACGGTAACCAATTCCTCATAGGCATCCTGGTCGATTTTTTGTGCCTCCCCTTTATCTTTGGATTCATGCTCAAACTTAGTTTTGTACTCAACTACGCTTCATTGGACTGCATCTCTTTCTATCACCAAATTATGATTTGGATGATGGAGCGCTTCAACCTCATCCATGTGTTTGGCCTTCTCATCTTTGAGTGCTTTGATGGTCGTTTCTGCCTTTCTTTCGGCTTCTGCCTATGAGCTTCTTGAAGATTCTAACTCACTGGTTAAAGTTTCGATGATCCGCTTGTCCTAAGCCTCTTGGCATTTCAACTTATCAATCTATGTCCCTCTCTCCTAGGTTACCTCATAAATCATCTTTGCCACTCTCATCCACTCGTTATACTGCTTATGGATATCATTCACAACATCCTTGGTCATTTGTTGGATTTTTTCAGGAACTTTCATAAGATTAGGAACAAAGAGAAATCCATCAAGACATACATTTGGAAAGCCTGACTTAAGTTAAGCCATGCGAGCTGAGGCATCAGTTTATTGAGCTTCGAAGACAACTTGGATGTCAGCGCTTTCTTTACCCGACCTTTATTGGTGAACATCATAACGCTGACGATCACTGAATCGTTGAGGATGAGATGGAACAATGGACTGTGAAGAAACTGAAGTGGATGGGGAACCATGAGAGGTACAAATATGAGGAACGTCGTCGTGACGGTTTTGGTTCCTTTCAGAATCTTTAGAGGAAGGAGATCTAGGCGTGGACTAATATTTGTCACGGGATTACATATCTCTGTCACCTTTATTTTGGTAATCCTGATCCAAGCTGGGGCAATAGCTAGGGCCATATTCAGGACCACTACCTTGGCGATACGAGCCCGAACGAGAACCAGGATTCTAGCATGATATTTTTTGTATAGACTAAAACATGTACTTCTTTCTCATCATTATATGTGCAAAGAAAGATAAAGAATGAATCAGTTCTAAGTATCGAGGGACTCGAAATGAGTGCAATGCAATATTTTGAAGTGTGTGCGAACGTGTGTGTCCTTGTGTCCCCCCAACGGACCAATTATTGAAGCTTTACTAGCAAGAGTAACCTCTCACTAGTGGTAGGAGGGGTTCCAGCCCTAGTTTTGGAAGGAGATTATGATCCGCTGATACTCATGTTAGTAAAATGAAAGGCATTAACGCCATTTGGTATAGGAAATTGGACAATGCCTCAAATGTTTCATCTAAGTGTTCTAAAGGTTGAGAGGTGGACTGATCCGGAATAACCTGAGGGTCAATGGATAGCTTGGGTTGTTTAAAGAGGTGGCTTTTGGGGAATCTATAAACAAGCTTCTTCTGTTTTCTTTTTTCAAGAGCGGGGGGCTGTGAAGTTTTTGAAGATCCAGCCACAGCCCTGAAACCAGAACCTACGTCGTTACCGCTGAGGTCGTCATCCTTATCTCCCACTACGTCTTTATCGATGGCTTCTTGTGCCCCCTCAACCATATGCATGATAGGATTAGCTTGATGGCCTTCATTATCATCTACATCCCACTGCTTAGCCACTGTAACTCCAGTGATAACTAGTATCCATATGCTATGACCCTCTTCCATCAGGCCTTAGGCTATGAGACGTTCATCGGTAAGGAGATTCTCAATGTCTCTATCTTCCGATGGAACCCTTTTTAGCATGTGTTTATATATTGTCTTCCATCAGGTCATGGATAAAATCCTGCACAAACCAGAAAATTGTTTAGCTCAGGATACGACTTAGATACAAGCACTCAGGAAATTATGTAAGGAGTAACACTTACATCCTTCCAACCACAGTCTGGCAAACCCGGGAGGGAGTGGATATAGAACCGCTTGCTTTTGAAAGGGCTCGACTTGTTCCAAGTACCAATCGGGATCTCGCACTTCTTGGATGACTTGAGAAATATGAACGAAAGGCTTCCCTTTCGTTGCTTGATGGTGAAAAGAAATGGAATGCCTTCAGGAGTTGGAGGATGAAACAAAAACTCCATGATGCCATGTTGGTATAGTTAAGCAAGGCATAACCGTTTGGATGCAGTTATACCGGTGCTAACCTCAAATGCTATAGCATTTTTCGAATAAATAAATTAAAGGGTAGGATGCATACTGCCCAACACATGAAATTATTTCATGCAGTAAACCCTTCAGGGGGCATATGAGCTCTATCATCCCAAGTCAGGCCCCGCACGTCATTAAATAGAATCCCATGTCTGGCACAAATTTTGTGAAGAGAGGCAACATTAATTATTGAAGCTACAGAATCCTCCAGATCTATCAAAAACACAATGTCTTCTAGAGTGTCGGGAGTAGGGTCTATCATTTCTACTAGAAGAACAAGAAGGACAGAGAAAAGGTCGATTGATGGATAGAAAATTTTCGGTGGTTCTGCTTGATGTCCAAGGGAGAATTCATTGAAATTAGTTATGGAGCTCGATTCATCACTCGTACTATTGTGTTGTAAATTTTTTTCAGAAGACATGGCAGCTAAACGCCCTGAGCGTTTGGAACCCATGACTATTAAACTCAGTAGATAATCATCATTAGAAAAAATAACATGTTCCCCTCATGCAAAGTGTGGGCTAGCGCAGAGTGGTGTAGTGTCATGCAATGCAATAAAAATAGTTCAGAATTAAAGGCTATGATTGTGACGAGACTCCGAGGCTCAATCGGAATGACAGTTATTGCTGACAGTCTCAACCGATTCTCTACGTCAATGGCAAGGAGCTCGGTGTAGCCATCGAGATCAGTTGTTGGCATTTCGTAGTTCAAGTTGTGCATTTAAAAGTGGATGAGCTTTAAAAAAAATTCCAAGGCATTGGTAACAAACAAAAATAGGGCATTAACCAAGTTTGTTCCATGGTTAGATTGTCATATACATCTAATATGCGGTCCATTTCATATGCAAGTCATGCATGACCATTCAAGCATTCAAGGCCGAAGCTCATCACAAAATTTAAATTAAAATTTGATGATTTTAATTATGTTTATCCAAGTTAAACCAACAACTGATCCAAAATAATGTTATGATCGATCAATCCCAATGCTCATGGCCGACTGTTTCTGCATGACCGTTTCACAACCGATCGTTCTTCAATCAATCATTCTCCAACCTTCGACTCTGGTTCAAAAGTTCGCTCCAATTCAAGAGTTGAAACACCGATCCAAAAAATGATCGACCAAAAACACTAATAAAAAAAGACAGGTCCAAATTCTCTTGATATTTTCAAGTACCAATCCATCGTAACGATCGGTTGAACTCCATTTCATTCCCCTATACTAACACTTCACAGATTCCACCTCGTTAGAAATGATCGGCGACAGTCCATGTTTTGGAATTCCTAGAAAGATCGGTTGAGAATGATCTTCTACCTTCGACCTCAAACAAGCATATTTCATCGAAACTCAACATTACATCATCATCTCCTCCTCCATTCCAACCGATCGAATCACCATGGCTAGAAATCTGCAAACTGGAACAAGATCCTACATCTCATCACTAAATTCTAACAAGTAAGAAGAAAATCGAATCTACCTATGTATAAAAGTGGAAAAGTGAGGCGATTTGGATTCAAGTGTGAAGCAAGATCTATTGGAAATGGAGGCGATGATGGTTGGTGTTGCAAGGAATTGGACCGACTTATGGAGATGGTTGCGAGATACGCATGAAGTTGGTCAGAAGGCTCGATGGATCGGTAGTGAAGGAGAATATGAAGATGATTTTCTTTTTTTGGTTCAGGCAACGATGATGGAAAGTGGAACAAGGTGGATAAAATGATCTAAGTACCCAAGTATATATATGAAGGATGCGATATGAACCATCGAAGTTTATCATTCAATGGAGGCCCAGCCGATAAACTATCGGATGTGATTGTTTTATGATGGCCTTAAGCTGATCCATTCTTCCTAAAGTACAGTTCAATAAAATGGCCAAAATAAGAAACGATCGGGGTATGATCGTTCTATGATGGATGTATGTTGATCCTTCTCTTTAATAAAAAAGAGAGAGAGGATGGGGGAGAACCATCATTCATGATCCAATCTCAAACGAATTTAAGCCAATCCATATTGAAAATGGATCAAGTATGATCCATTTACCTGATGGATTCATGCCAATCCAACCTAAAAAATGCAAATGATTAAATTTCATTCCACCAAATTGACAACAACCCATAAGCGTAAGAGCGCATCTGGGAGCCAATGACTAGGACATGTACATGAACGTGCATGTATGCATCCTAAAAAACTCAATTTCTTGAAATCGATAGAAATTGAATTCTCACCTAGAGTTATCAGAAAGAGAACCGGATTAGATAATCGAGGCCTACTAGCTCAATAAAATTGGGCACAGATGTTAATTTTGCAAATTACAATTCAGAATTTATAATATTGGAAATCATTCTATTATCATGTCAAACAGAAAGAGATACGACTCTTCAAGGAAAGAAATTCATTAAAGGGATGGCAACTTTTCAGAAAGTTGAATGGGTTCCTTTCCGACGACTCTAGCTTTCATCGATTCAAAGCACGTCATGTTGAAACACGACATACTTTGAGGGCATGTGTTATCCAGCCTTTTGGCCTGGCTATATTCGAACCGATTAAGAAAGTTACACTTGATTGTCATATGGATCGACAAGTCTGATTAAAAATCACAAGGCCTAGAGATTAGGCACAAATGATATTATGAAGCCGTGGAGAAGTGAAAGTAGTGGACCTAATGGAATGATAAAAGTATGAAAATATACCATTTATCGAAAATGGATCGGGTATGACCCATATTCATAAATTATGGATCATATTATATCGATATTACAGTTCAAATCAATGGAATACGATCGATATCTCAGAATCAACAAGTCAAATATGCATGAAACTTTGGGAACATTAATATAATGAAGGATGGAGCCCAATGTATCGATCGGATGCCAAAACAAGCATATATAATGATCGGTACTGATTGTTAATTTGAAGGATGTGGGACTCACGATTGATACCATGACTTCTTCTGGATTTGGAGACTCCATTGCAGAAAATTCAGTAAGATATTTCACCGTCTTCCCCTATGAATATAGACTTGATTGTTCATTTTCAAGGGTCTTTATGTTGCTTGTTACTTTTCACTTCTTTGTAACTAAGGGTTTTGCTTTGATCCATCCTTATGTACTCATAAAATCAATTGTTTAATAAAGTTGTTTCTCTAAAGTGGACGTAGGATTTCAACGTCGAACCACTATAAATCATTGTCTTTTCGTTATTGCTAATTTTTTGTTATTTAGTTTCTTTTTTCCTCTGTTTTCATTTATTATTCTTCATTTATTTCTCTACAAAATCTCTATTGGGTGTTTGTGCCAAATTTTGGTGCAAACAGACGCTTTATAATGGATTTCTAGAAGACTGTGCAACCTTTTACTAATCTTATTAGGAAGGGAGTGTGCGTGACAACATTTCAGAAGCTGAAGGAGTTACTTACCCATGTACTTACTTATTATGTTGAAGGGTAATTAGGATCCTGAGGTTTATACAGATGCATGTGGTTCTTGTTTAGGTGTAGTTCTTACGCAAGGAGGTAAGGCGATGGCTTATGCGTCTAAGCAACTGAAGCCTAATGAAGTCTATTGTGCCACTCATGAATTGGAGCTTATGGCCACTGTCTTTCCATTGAAGATACGGCAACATTGTTTTCTTATGGAATATTTTTTCATATATATCATAATTCATTGGAGTATATGTTCACTCAGCAGAATCTAAACTTGAGGCGACGACATTGGCTTGAGTTTCTTGCAGCCTATGACTTTGGGATACAGTATACACCTGAAGGGGAATAGAGTAGTTGTTGTGCTGAGTAGGAAGCACCAGGCAGTTGTTTCTATAATGATAGCTGAGTGGAAGGATTTGGAGATAATTTCATTATATGATATTCGAGATAGAGATTCTTGAGGGTATAGATGTGATTTTGGCTAGTCTTATTACCCGACCATCTTTGATTGGTCAGATTGCTGATGTGCAATGGAGAGATCCAGCTATACCTACTCTTGTTAAGAGGTTGGAATATGGTGATGTTGGTGATGATCTAGTTGGTTATTCTCATGACGCTCGTAGTTTCTTAAGGAGGAGTGGTAGATCTGTTGCTCTAGATTTATACGGTCCCCACAAGAAAGTGATGGATGATTGTCATCGTTCGTGCTATACTATTCACTTCGGATGAAATAAGATGTATATGGATATAAATCATCCTTATTATTGGGAAGGGACAAAGTGCGACATTGAGAAGCAAGTGAAAGGATGTTTGACTTTTTAGCTTGTTAAAGCTGAACATCAAACGCCTAGTGGTCTTCTTCAGCCATTGGAGATCCATCTATGGAAATGGGACCAGGTATAAGTGAACTTTTTTCCATAATAATTCACTTACATAAATTCTAATATGAAATCTAGTAAGGATTTTTCTAGTTATGTATTATTTTTGAGTGTCGATGAATTTTGTTGATGGTCTTCCTCGATCTAGGAGTAGCCATGATAGCATTTGGGTAGTAGTTGACTGCTTGACTAAATCAATGCACTTTATACCGGTGAAGTCAAGTATGACTACACCATATTTGGCCAAGCTTTATGTAAAGGAGGTGGTAAGACTTCATGGCGTTCCCTGTGCCATTATGTGTGATCGTGATTCATTATCTGCCAGCGGTTTCTGGAAGAGTCTTCATTCAGCATTAGGTACGAATCTGAACTTCAGTACTATATATCATCCACAGATTGATGGTCAGACGAAGTGTGTTAATCAAGTTTAGAGGATTTGCTTCATTCTTATGTTCTTGATTTATGAGGTAGCTGGGAGGATCATATGTATTTTATAGAGTTTGCTTACAACAACAGCTACTAGTGTCACATTGGCATCGCACCGTTTGAGGCTCTATATTGTACTCCATATCGATTACCATTTTGTTAGCCAGAGACTGGAGATAGATATGTTCTTAGTTTGGATTTTATTAAGGAGGCTTCTAGAAGAAAGATTTGATCAGATAGAGGATGAAGAAAGCCCACGATCGATAGAAGTCTTATGTAGACCGTAAGAGGAAGGTTATCGAGTTTGAGGTTGGTGATCTTGGCTTTATGAATATATCTTCTTCGAAGAGTATTATGAGCTTCAGTAAGTCAAGGAAGCTTGCACCTTGCTTTGTTGTTCCATCCTCAATTACTAAGCGCATTGGTCGTGTAGCTTATTGAATTGCTCTTCTCGATCAGTTCTCTAGTATTCACAATGTCATCCATATTTCCCGTGTAAGAAAATGTTTGCGGAGTACCGAGACAGTTTTGGAGCCACAACACATTGAGGAGGTCGATGTTTCTCCAGACTAGACTTATATGTAGCATCTAATTTGTAAAGTCAACTCGGAGGACCAACAACTTAGGAATAAGCGAGTCTGATTAGTAAAGGTGCAAGTATCCGACAACCCGTTGGATTATATCTAGTAGCCCAAAGAGCATATTGCGCAAACCTATCACAAGCTATTTCTCGATGCAAACGAGACTGGTATGTTTTGTTGCTTTTTTTTATTTGTGTGTTTTAGTAGTTAATGGTGTAGTTCAACTAGAAGTTATTAGCTCGGTCATAGATTTCCCTCAAGAGAAATTGCGAGGATGTAATTTTCTTTAAGGGGAAGTCCGCAACAACCCATAGTTAAAAGGGAATTAAATAAAGATTTAATTAATTAAAAGGGGGTTTTAATAGTATAATTGTAGATAAATGAAAATAATTTTGAAATTATAAAAAGGAAATTATTTAAGAAATAATTACGTAATTTATGTGAGTAAATTTTTATTTCCAAAATGAGTTTAGACAATTCTAAGGGTTAAAATGCTTTTTTTAAAATATATTAAAAATGGTTAAAAAAAATTTATAAAGTCAAATATTAAAAGTAAATAAGTTAGAGTGACTACTACAAAAGAAAGATGATTTAATCTAATTTATAATAAGGGATTTATAAATTTATTATTGAAATTTGGCTTAAAAAGGTAAATAAAATAATAACCATTTAATTAGTATAAATTATAGAAAATAATTATTGGGAAATTATGAAATATAATAAAGCATTTTTGGAGAATAAAAAAGAATTTTACTTAGAACTTTAGGCTAACTTGCCATGGTAGAAAAATTGGTTAGTAAAGAGGAAAAAGAAAGAAAAAATAAAACAAATGAAAAGAGAACCCATTCAGCCCAGCTTAACGCTTAAAAAAATCTACTTACCTTTGCCATTCATGAGAAGTCTAGATTCTCTTCACTACTTAAAAATTCACTTCACATACACATTTCTAGCTCAATCTACACTAAACCCAACTATGAAAACCCTAATCCCCTTCATTAAAAATTCAAGAAAAATGAAAATAAATTACTATAAATTCTGAAATTCAACTATATCCTTCTTAACACTACACTACACTCTGGACAAGAAGAAGTTGTGATTTTGATTTTGTTTGGCTTACATTGGATTTTGTAGAGAATAGAAAAAAAGGAGAATGAAGGAGCAATTCAATAGTAGAAGCTTAACTACTTCAAGGTGTGGAATGTCTACTCATAATCTATCTCAAATTATATGCATTTCATGTTGAATGTTGATATAATTGTATTATGTATTGCATACTTCTCTTGAACCCATTACTTTGAATTCTCTTGATTGAATTTGTGTGATATTGGCATGCATTGAGTTGCTAAAATGTAGTACAGGGTGTAGAGTTGAAATGGGGTTCTGGAAGAGGAGAAACGACGGCCGAAGTCGTCGAAATCAATTCGCATGACCTGGAATGTTCCATCCCAAGTTACGACTGGACCACCAGTCATGGTGACTGGTGAACTGATCACGGCTTGGATGTATTCTAGGCATGTGTGTGCATAAGTCAATGTTTTTATAAAAAAATTGTTAAACCAAAAATTTGTATAACACCAATGATGCCGTGAATCACAAATAAATTCTTGATTCGAGTATATAGAATAGCACGATTAAGGATGGCTCTAACGGTATTGATTGAATCCAGAACAAATCTATCATTCGAGGCTAAGTACAGGATGATATCATTAGGAGATGAGCTATAATGTCATTGGATTTTAGATGTTGCAATTTTAATGACTCGTATGTCATCTTGGAATATGTTATTTGAGATTCCTTAAGGTTTCTTGGAATAAAATGTTCGAGAGCTCTTAAGATCACTTGGAATGATATATTCGAGAATCCATATGGTCTTTAGGAATAGGGTACTCCAAATCCCATGTCATATATCTAAAGGAGAAAAAAGATAAGTCGTAAGTATGTGAAACAGCCCATTAAGCGTGTTAATAAACTACTTTAATAGCGCTTATGTCCGCAGTCCAATGTCCATATGTAATATGAAGATATGAGATATGCATATAAACACTAGTTTAGACCGGAGCTCATGTGAAACCATGTAAAATAGAATCACAATTTATTTGGGTATAAAGAGATTTGTTATATGCGTATTCATGTCCAACTATGTTCAAAGTGCACAATCAAGATAATATGTATGTCCAAGTCCTTTTTTTATAAATCGATCATGATTACAATCAAATTAGAACTATCCCCAATTCAACTTAGGGTTACAAGAGTTTAATTTTGAGAGTTGAGAAAAAACTAAGTTCCTTTTCCTCCTTACCCTACGGTCGTATGTATAAGGATAGGAGGGTTCGACATTGCTGCTCAATGCCGCTTTCGACATCCCATCTTCGGCATGCATAGTCTTCGATGTCATTAATGGCACCAGGTTCTATGTTTTACTTTCTGTGATCTTTGGAATGCTTCAACAATAAGAGATGGCACCAATATGAAGCAATGTTGATATAGGGCAGCATCGTTCAGTATCATATACATTTCGATAACTTTTGTATGGACAATGACGATAGTCATTATCAACATTGTATCGAAGGTCCGAGGTGATATCTTCAAAGTGCGGTATCAATATAATGCGACGTTGAAGTGAGACGATATTGATAATAAGCAACATTACTCGGCAGCAATGCTGATTCTTGATATTGATAAGAGGTGACACTAATTGGAGTCGATGTTAATTAAGTGCAACATCAATCCCAACCTCTCGAGTGGTAGAACTGATGAGTAACGACGATGAATGGAGGCAACATTGAGAAAGTGTGACATTTATAAATCATACAGCTTCGATGATAGGCGGTATGAAATCTATGCAGCATCAAATAAGTGCGACATCCTTCTTTTCCTTATTGATGAAATGCGGCATAGATATTATACAACATTGAAGCGGTTGGTATTACTTGAGGCTTGATATTGAGAGGAAGCATCATAGAGGAAGCCTCATCGTATGAGACACAAAATTGAAGGAAGGTAGCATAAACGAGTGGTGGTATCGGTGAGAGATGACATTGTACGATATGCGACATGGCTGAGTGGTGAAGTTGCATAAGATGCGGCCAAGATTATACTAACAAAACAGGACGTCACATAACAATATAAGAGATTTGTCATCCATTATCTAACTCCATAAATGGTCTGCGTCGTTGTATATGGCCTTTTATTAATGAGATGCGACACTGTAGGCTTTTAACATCGATTCTAAGGCATTGATTTCTTTGTGATGCTACCACTTATTGCATTTCCTTCGACATTGAAACTTTATGGATAACATTTGCCCTCACCCCTTGTATAAAGAAGCTTTTTACACTTTAGTGTAAAGCTAAAAAAATTCCTAACTTCTCGATTCCATGTGAGAGTTCCTTTCCATTTCCATGTAAAACATAAATTGGATGATAACTTTCATTATTAATTTTAAGTTCAATTTCCATTTCGATCAATCCCTGTTAGATTTGGTTGAACATTAAAAAGGTATATATATTGCCTATATTATCTGCGTGAATCAAGATTATTAGTTGGCTTTAAGGGATCAATAAATAAATAAATTTTTGAATGGAATCCCATAAGATTATCTGGTAATATTGTAGAAGGGAGCATTAGAAATTTTCTCTAACAATATTATAAATAAAAGACTAGAAACCTTTCTGCCCGTAATAATATTCTGAGTAGGAAGCTTAGAAAGTTATCTTATAATAATAGAAGACCGAAAATCCATCTAGTAATAACAGAAGACCAGAAATCCATCTAGTAAGAACAAAATACCAGAAATCCATCTGGTAATAACAAAAGACCAAAAATCCATCTGGTAATAATAAAAGACCAAAAATACATTTGGTAATAATATAAGATCAGAAATAGAAGACCAGAAATCCATCTGATGATAATAAATGACCAGTAATCCATCTGGTAATAACTGAAGATTAGAAATCCATCCGGTGGTAATAGAAGGCCAGAAATAAGAGACCAGAAATACATCTGATAATAACAGAATACCAGAAATCCATCTGGTAATAACAGAAGATCTAAAATCATCTGATGATAATAGAAGACTAGAAATACATTTAGTAATAATAGAAGATCAAAAATCTATCTAATAATAATAAAATACCAGAAATACATCTAGTAATAATAGAACATCAGAAATCCATGTGGCAACTAAAGATTTCTTTTGCATTGGAACATAACGGTTCATATTCATCATATCTTCCTTTCTGCTTTGGAGCGCCAATCGGCTAATATTTGGTAGATCTTCCTCTAGAAGATTGATTTCGTTTCAAAGCATAATGGCTTGCTTTTGATAGAACTTCCTCTAGAAGATTGTTTTTGATCCATTCTTAAGGATAAAGTTAGGTTTGCTTTTGAATTTGAATGACACCATCTAAGGTGATGATCTCAAATTAGACCGAACCCCTTATCATCGTCTTAGGTAATGACTTAGGTCTTGTTGTCTAGTGCATTTGGTTAGCTTCATCAATTAGGACCATAGACTTACCCGACCTCTCTCTAAGAGGAGCTTTAGCGAGGCCTATGATGACGACACTAAAGGCTTAGTCTGGTGCATTTGGTTAGCTATATTAAGCAGTATCGTAGACTTATTCGACCTCCCTCTAGGAGAAGATTTAGTAAGGCCTTTGATGATGGCACTAAAGGCTTGTCCAGCGTTTTGGGTAGCTATCTTAGGCAAAAGTAGAGTCTTACCTGATCTCCCTCTAGGAGATGCTTCAGAGAGGCCTTTGATGACAGCACTGAAGGCTTAGTCCGGCACTCTGGGTAGTCATCTAAAGCAGAGCCAGAGACTTACCGGACCTCCCTCAAGGAAGCGCTTTAGTGAGGCCTTTGATAACGACATTAAATGCTTTTTCCATTTTTTTAAGGAAATTCTTTATCTTGATCCAATAGACATTCTTGTCTTAACTTCTTTATTCACTCTTTGTTGGGAAGTATGGTCACAAATGTTCAACATTCCACATTCTTGCTAGCACATTTCCATCGGGTCGACATAATTTGTAGGTCCCAGGTGGGATTACCCTGTGTATTATTAGAGGTCTTTCCTAATTTGGCCCAAGTGGTCAATTTGCCCGGTTTTTAGTATTTGCCATAAATTTTCAAAGCACCAAATCTCCTTTTTGGAATGATTTTGCTTTTACTTTTGAGTTGTAATACTTAGATTATCCTTCGTTGGTATTCAGCTATACGTATGGTTGCCTCATCTCTTAATTCATCAATTAGATCTAAGGATTCATTCCTCAATTCTTGATTTGGATTGAACGCATAGGAAATTCTTCGATGAGAGGGCACCTCCACCTCAATTGGGAGCATTGCTTAACATCCATATGTTAATGAATATGGAGTATGTCATGTTGTTTCAGTAGAAGTTCTATAGGCCCATAATACCAAAGGTAGCTCTTCTACCCAGTTTCCTTATGCTTTGTCTAATTATTTCTTGAGAATGGTTTTAATAGTTTTATTCACTGCCTCAACGGCTCCATTAGCTTGAAGGTGAGCTACAGGTGAAAATCTTTTAATGATTCCATTTGTATTGCAGAATCGAGTGAATTCTTCACTTTCAAATTGAGTTTCGTTATCATATATTATCTTTTGTAGGATTTTGGATTTGATGATGATATTCTTGATTACAAACTTGAGTACTTTTCTGGATGTGATATTTAGTAGGGGTTCTGCTTCTATCCACTTAGTGAAATAACCAATGGCCACTAAAATGTATTTGGCTCCTCCTTTAGACATAAGCAATGGTCATATTAGGTCGATTCCCCATATGTCGAAAGGCTAAGGGCTTGAGGTTGGAGTTAATTCACTTGGCAGCAAATGTTTGATTTTAGAGAACTTTTGACACTTGTTGCATCTTTTTACATAGTCAATTGCATGCTTAGTCATTTGAGGCCAATAAAAACCTTGTCTCATGACTTTCTTGGTTAGTTTTATCCTATTAGAATGATCCCCGCAAAATCCTTTATAGGCTTCTTTCAATAGTTTTAGTCCACTTTCTGGACTGACACATTTTAAGTAAGGAAGAGAGTATCCCTTTTTATAAAGTGCTCCATCCACTATAAGAAAAATCAGACCCTAATGCTTAATCCTTCTTGCCTCCTTTTTGTTGGTTGGTAGTGTTCCATTTACAGGGTATTTAATAATGAGGGTCATCCAATTATTCTTATAGTGATTGCTTATCTCTGATGGGAGAATCTCTCTTGTGGGATCTTATCTTTATCTTCTCTTTCCTCCTCTCTATGTGATAGAGTTTATAATCTGGTCGATACCATCAACTCTTTCCCTGATTCGAGAATCTTTTCTTCCATGCTAGGACTTGGCCGATATCCTACTGGAACAATCCGAATTTCTGGCACTCCCCGTGAACTTGCTAGTTTTGCTAAAGAATCAACTTGGGAGTTCCTTCCTCTTGCTATTTGAGAAATCCTCGAATTGGTCCAGCATTTTCAATACCTTCTTTACGTATAAGGATAACTTGGCATCCTTTGTCTGGTATGTTTCTGTTAACTAATTTACCATTAGTTTGAAATCGCTAAAAATTTCAATTCTTAGAATTTTCAATTGTATGGCCAAAATGAGTCCTACCACCATTGATTCATATTCTGCCACATTATTTATGGTTAGAAATCCTAATTTTATTGCATAGTGTTGTGAGGAATGCGGATTATGGATCTTAAGGCTGAAATAATACTAGAGGGGGTGAATAGTGTTTTATGGATTTTCTAAATCTTTTTGAAACTTATGTAATTTAATCACTAACAAATGCAATTTACAGACACAGATGTAATTACAGAATCAGACACAGATGCAAATACTAAATAAAAGCAGTAAAGGAAAGAATACACCAGGATTTTATACTGGTTTAGAGTTACCCTACATCCAGTCCTGCACAATTGTATGGATTTCTTTTCAAAATAATCTGCCAGATTACACCCTCGATTGCAAGGCTACAAGGTACACCCTCCTGTATTTAAGTCCGGGGCAAACTTTGTTGGTTTAACCAGGCTACAAGATCACCTTATTGATTTTTGGGGTTACAATCACACCCAATTGATTTCAAGGCTCAACCGCACCTTTTACTCAACAGTTTGATTTACAAATGATCCTATAACTCTGAATAGCACTGAGATCTTATGAAGAGAGGGGCGGAGAATCAAACAATAGATAGTGAAGTTTAATTCACTTGGTATTTTGGCCGAATATAGTTTTGGATTCTTAAGAATAAAAGAGGAAGACGAAGAGGAGAGAAAATAAGTGAAATCTGATTAAAATTCGTTTAGAACTACTGCTATTTATAGAAGATCAACAGCCATATCTATTCGTGAAAGGATACGACGAATAGACATTTCTTTTGAAAATTTGAATTTTGAATTTTAACGGGCACCATGTCGGCATGGAGGGTAGGAGTATGTCGACATGCTCTAGGCAAAAATGGTGATTTTGATTTTCTTATTAAAACTAGTTTTTATAACTTCTCAAAACAATTTCTAAACTTTGTAAATATATTTGAATATAGTTTAAACATATAAAAGTAATTTTTAATATATATATATAATCTTAATCTATAAAGTGATTTAAAATCTGGGTATATAAATATTTAAAAGCTAAAATATTTAAAACAAGAGATAGTTGAAAATCAAGGACAATTTTGAAATCAAAATATTAAAAATGGTAAAGATAATTTTGAGGCTAAAATTTTCAAACAAGAGAGATGTCTTTTTGAAAAGAGGGTTTTAAAAACATTTAAAATAAGAGATATATTTTTGAAAAGCATTTTCAATAAAATCAGTGGATATCAAATAGGACCATTATATGTTCCACTAGATATTGTTGTGGGTTCCATTCCATTTGGGTTCCATCCCTTTAACAGGCTCGAAGTGGATTCCATTCCACGAATAAATTTCGAATAAAGATGTAAGTGCTTTTAAGAAGTTTTAACAAAATTCTAGGCTCAATACTTATCTTGTACTTTGAAATATTGAACTCTTGATATCTTGATACTCATGCGTCTTCAATCTTGATATCTTCAATCTCGAATCTATATACTATAAAGTCTTCATTCTTGGTACCTATATGGTTAAATCCTATATATACATATATATCTAAACTATAATGTTAGTATTTATATTTTATAACAAGTCCTAAGGTTGTTGTCATAAAAACCATCATCTCAAGGACTAACAAATGTAACGATGTCCATCGGCGATGATAATGACATATCCTGCTCCAGCACATTATTCATTCGAAGCTCCATCTACGAATAGCTGCCATTTGGGTTTCAATCCTTTTCCTTTTCTGACTGCTTTTCTATGAAACCCGTACACTCGTTAACAAAATAAGCTAAAGCCTGACCTTTGATTGCTTCCCGAGGCAGGAATTCAATATCACGTTAACTAAGTTTTTTCCCTCAATTTACCAATCTTCTTGAGGCTTTTGGTTTGCTAAAAACTTGCTTAAGCGGTTAATTGGTTAAAACCTTGATTAGATGTGCTCGAAAGTAAGCTCTTAATTTTCGTGCTGTGAGCGTTAAGCAGTATGCTAGCTTCCCTATGACTGGATATCTAGTCTCTGCATTTTTTAGCCTTCTTTTTATAGTATATCGGAAGCTAAATCCCTTTCTCTTCTTTTATCAATACAAATATAACTGCATGTTCAGAAACTGTGATATAAAGATAAAGTTTTCCCCTTCTACAGGACTAGACAGGATTGTGGTTCTCAAGACGGTCTTTCAATTCCTTAAAAGCTTTTTGACAGTCTTCTCCCCATTCGAAGTTCTTCATTTTCTAAACACATCGAAGAATGGAATGCATTTGTCGGTGGCCTTAGAAATTAACCTATTCAATGCTGCCACTCTTCCGTTTAGACTCATTATGTCTTTACTCATTTTGGGCTTTGCCATGTCCTTAATAGCTTGAATTTGGTCAAGGTTAGTTCCAATTTCCTAAGCACTAACAATGCCAGGAACTTCCTAGAATGAATTCTAAAAGAACACTTCTATGGGCTGAGTTTCATTTGATACTTTTTCAATATCCCGAACATCTCCTCAAGATCTTTTAATTGGTTACCCCCTTTATGAGACTTGACTAACATATCATTCATGTGTATATACTTCCATATTTTGGCCAATTTTCTCTTTGAATATTATGTTTACCAATGTCTAGTATGCAGCGTTAGCATTTTTTAACCCAAAGGGCATTACCTTATAACAATAGGTTCCTCAATCTGTTATGAAACTAGTGTTCTCCTTGTCTGGCTTGAATATGTGAATTTGATTGTAGTCGGAATAGGCATCCATGAAAGACAAAAGTTTGTGCCCACTGGTTGCATCAACCAACTGATCTATTCTCGAAAGGTGGTAGCGGTCCTTTAGGTGTGCCTTGTTTAGATTAATGTAGTTAACACATGCTCTCTACATGCCATTAGATTTCTTGACCAACATTGGATTGGCTAACCACTTCGAGTAAAGCACCTCTTTGATGAACCCATTCTCAAGTAATTTTTTGACTTCCTCTTTTAATGCAATGGACCGAATTTTATCAAATTTCCTCTTTTTCTGTCGAACTGGTATTATATTTGAATTGATATTTAGAGCATGACACATGACAGTTGGATCTATCCCAACCATATCTGAATGTGTCCGTGCGAATACATCTTTGTTAGACTGAAGGAACTGAATTAGTTGTGCTTTAAGTTTGCTCTCAAACTACTTTCCAACTTTAACTATCTTTTTTGGATCAATAGGAGCTAAGCATATTTCCTCGAGGTCCTCTGTGGGATTCATTCGTTTTTGCTCACTTCTACAATCCAACTCAGTTACTATTTCTTCACTTTCTATTTTTCCCTCCACCAGTTTTATTTCCTTCCTCTTCTTTTCTTCCCAAAGAAATCAAATTTTCTCAATACATGCTTAGTTCTCTCAATAGGCTTCATCTTTGCTTTGGATGATTGGTTTGAAAAACCCTCACCAAAGGCTTACTAATATCATTTCTAATTAACTCATTTTTTCCCAAGTCATAGTAAGAATGATTGTCCCGTTTATATTGCTCAAAAGTGGTAAAATACACTTCACAAGAGCTAAATTGTTCTCCCCTTATTGTTCTCCAACCATTTTTGGTTAAGAACTTTACCATCGAGTATTTTGGCAAAACAAAAGCATCAACTTCATACAAAGCTGACCTCCTAAAGAAAACATTATAATAAGATGGTTAATCCATGATGATAAAGAGAGTCTCGAATGTCCTGGAGCTCGGCGGAATTCCTACCTGCACCAAAAGCATTATTTGCCCAATAGGAGTTGATCCTTTATTGTTGAACCCGAAAATGGATTCAAAGCTCGGCACTATTTTTCCTATGGAATTCCTATTTGATCAAAAGCATGTTTAAAGATCACATTGATTACACTTCCCGTATCTACCAAAATTTTGGAAACAACATACAAAACAATTTGAGCAGTAATCATGAGTGGATCATTGAGTGGATGACGAACTCCTCCTCTTAGCTCTTGTGGAGTGATGGTTAGGCTATGCATCTGAATTTCAAACCTGGGATTCTTGAGAAGTGATTCTTCGTGAATAGAGAAAATCCCCTCCTTTGCTTCACGAATATAGCAGTCCCTAGCTCCTTTACTACTTCTAGCTAGATGCGGTCCTCCATGGATCATATCGATGCTATAGAGGGGCGGTAGGAAATCTGGTTGATCATCACTTTCCACTAAGTTAGCAGCATTGTTTTGAAATATTTGGTGGAGATCTTCAGAACAAGCCATTTTTTGGTTATCTCTAACAAACTCCTTTAAGCATCTAGAGCAAACCATACATTGAATTATGCCCGCCAAAATATGACATTTATCAGTTTTATATACATTCGACTTATAATAAGTGCAATAGTCTTCTCTCTTCTTGGTTCAGGATTAGTCTTAGCTTTGTACGAGACTGGAAAACCATTGTTTTCCTTTACTAAAGTGTATATGTAAGATAGCGGCTTATTTAGGGTAGTGCTTGGTGTCGGGGACTTCCGTCCATCTTGGTTTCTTATGGTTGTGGTTATAGCCTGTTTTTCTAGACTCCTTTTTGGCTTGAGATTTCTTTTTAGCATGAATTATTTCATCCATTTGAATGAATTTGTCGGCCTGAAATTGGAAGTCCTGTAAATCTCTGATCCGTGTATAAAGAGCTCCTTCCAAAATGGAGTTTTTTCAATCAATCCCGAGTGTATTGCCACCAACTTGTCCCTATCAATTGTCCTTTTTGCCTTTGGTGCCTTTGTATTGAATCTCCTCAGATAATTTCCCAATAACTCTCTCTATTTATACTTGATATTAGCCGGTACAGTGTAATCAATAGTAGGTTTTTTTACAAATACAGAACTGCATTGATAATTCATAAGAGAATTGCTTCCAGGAATAGATGGTGTTCTCACGGTATTGCCTGTACAACTTGGCTGCTGCACCTTGCAAAGTAGTAGGGAAAAGCCTGCAACGCATGGCCCCAAAAGCATTGTATTGATCCATTTGACTTTCGAAAGCCATCAAATGATCGTATGAGTCAGTGGTTCCATTATATCTCAAGGATGGAACTTTGACGTGGGATGGGATCCTGGTGGACACAATCTCTTCTATAAAGGGAGCTTCTCTATGGTTATTGTTGACCCTATAATCGGGAGTTCATTTTCTTAAGATTAAGCATATTCTTAGCCATTTTCTCGGCCATGTCTCTTAGATAATCTTCGTTACTGTGATAATTGCTTCTAATAGGTTTGTATCCCTTAGAGTTTGAACTTCTAGATTTCTCCTCAGACATCTCCTTCAATCTCTCTTAGTAATCAGCCTTAACTTTGTTATCCGCCAAAGACCTTGGAGAAAGCTTGGTTGCTCTAGCTTGCTGGTGATTTTTTCTCTTCTTTGGTGTCTTAACGAGCTTATTTCATCTTTTATTTCTAAGCAAAGAGAAACCTAAGCCCCTTTTTGGAGACTCCACCTTATCTTCTCCCATGAGCTTGGTGGTTTGGAAGACTTTTGAGCAAGGATTTGTTCTAAAAGTTCTTTCATCATTGATACTTATTGTTCTAGGTTTTTAATCTTAGACTCATTGTTGGTATGTTATGCTGGCTCTGATGGTTTTCCCGGCTCGGCATTTCCCAAGTTGTAATCGGAAACAAAATTTTCTTCTAATGTCACCATTTGCATGACTTCTTCATTAGGAGCATTAATTCACTTTGATCTTCCCATTTTCCTAAAACGCAAATTTACCCAAATTAGTTTGAGAAGAGAATCAAATAAGAGCGGAGGTTCTAGGCCTCCTTCTAGTGCCAAAATGTTAAACCAAAAATTGGTATAACACCCATGATGTTGTATATAATAAATGAATTCTTGATTTGAGTATATAGAATAACACGATTAAGGATGGCTCTATTGGTATTGATTGATCAAGAATAAAAATATCATTTGAGGCTAAGTACAAGATGATATCATTAGAAGATGAGCTATAATGCCCATGGGTTTTAGATGTTGCACTTTTGATGACTCATATGTCATCTTGGAATACGATATTCGAGATCGCTTAAGGTCATTTGGAACAAAATGTTCGAGAGGTCTAAAGATCGCTTGAATAATATATTTGAGAATCCATAAGGTCTTTAGGAATAGGGTACTCCAAATTACATGATATATATTTAAAAGAGAAAAAAGATAAGTGGTAAGTATGTGAAATAGCCCATTAAGCGTGTTAATGAACTAATTTAATAGTGCTTATGTTCATAGTCCAATATCCATATGTAATAGGCAAGATAAGAGATAAGCATATAAACACTAGTTTAGACTGAAGCTCGTGTGAAACCATGTAAAATAGCATCGCAATTGCTTTGGGCCTAAAGAGCTTTTGTATATGTGTATTCATGTCCAACAATGTTCAAAGTGCACAATCAAGGTAATATGTATGTCCAAGTCCTTGTTCATATAAATCGAGCGTGATTACAATTAGATTAGAAATGTCCCCAATTCAATTTAGCATTATAAGAGTTTAATTTTGAGAGTTGAGAAAAGAAATGAGTTCCCCTTCCTCCTCACCTTAGGGTCATATTTATAGGGGTATAAGGGTTCGACATGGCTGCTCAATGCTACTTTCGATGTCTAATCTTTGACATGCATAGTCTTCGATGTCATCAACGGCAGCAGGTTCCATGTTTTACTTTTGATGATCTTCAAAATGCTTCAAAAATAGGAGACGACACCAATATGAAGCAACGTTGATATGGGGCTACATCATTTTTTTAGTATCATATACATTTTGATAGCTTTTGTATGGACATTGACGATAGTCATTATCAACATTGTATCGAAGGTTTGCGGTGATATCTCCGAAGTGCGGTATCGATATAATGCAACGTTGAAGTGAGACAGTATTGATGATAAGTAACATTACACAATAGCAGTGCTGATTCTTGATAATGATAATGGGTGATATTGATTGGAGTTGACATTGATTAAGTGAAACATCAATCCCAACCTTGCTGATATATGGCATTGCTTGAGTGGTAGCACTGATAAGCAATAACACCGAAAAGATCCAACATTGAGAAAGTATGACATTCATAAATCATACGGCTTCGATGGTGGGTGGTATGAAATCTATGTGGAATCGACTAAGTGTGGCGTCCTCCTTCCCCTTATTGATGAAATGTGGATAGTATACGACACGGAAATGGTGTGGTATCATCTGAGGCTTGATATTGAGAGGAAGCATCATCCCATAAGACACGACATTGAAGGAAGGCAGCATAAAGGAGTGGCGATATGGATGGGAGACAACATTGTATGATATGCCGCATGGTTGAGTAGTGATGTTGCATGAGATGCGGCCCAGATTATATTAACAAATCACGACGTCACTTAATGATATAAGAGATTCATTATCTAACTCTATGAATGGTCTATGACGTTGTATATGGCCTTTTACTAATGAGATGCGGCATTGTAGGGTTTCAGCATTGATCCTAGCGACATTGGTTTCTTTGTGATGCCACCACTTATAGCATTTCCTTTGGCATTGAAACTTTACGAATAAAAAATTATAAAATAATAGTAAATAAATATAAAAATTAAATAAAATAAAGTAGAAATAATGAATCTAAAAAAAATCTTATTATACTTAGTAGTAATATTTTAAAAAGGTTAAAAATTGAAGTTGATTAAAGATAATGATATTTATAGCGAATATTAATTATTCAAAGTAGTATATAAAATTGAGTTAAAGCCTGTATAGTTATTCAAAATTCAATTTGTTTTTGAATATTATATGGAAGGCTAGTAAATAAATAAATACGAAATTATATGGTTGTATAAACTTGGCTATTTTTGAAATTAATAAAGAAGGTTAAATTGCATACTCTAATTAGAAATAAATTAAGGATATTGTTTTATTTAATTAAAATACGTAAACACTTTAGAAATAAATGAATATAGTCTTCTACATTTAAAAATCTTTCAACAGTATTGGATGTTTGATTATCATTTTCGTATGACAAATTCGAATAAACGGGGTTATAAAACTGTTTATATGGGACTTTCGATATTATTTCTCTGGTTACTCTCTAGACTTTCTATTAGAATATTATACATTATTGAGTGGGGTTCACAAACATTTGGTAAATGGATAAAATGGAATCGAATGGTTTAGGATGCCCAAGCAACTATTTATTTTATTACCCCTTAAATGTATATGATACTCTTTTACAGGATGTGGTAGTTATGGATTATCATTATGAGGTATGAATGGTTTATATGTCGATGGTTTGTTGTTAAACCTATATTGATTAGAGTCCATTCCAGTTGGTTGATCATGGCATCGCAACCCAGATCTGTGGCATCACTATTCTCTATGTTGTGTGTTGATATTCATATATGCGAGTAGTTTCCCAGATGGCACATTTGCCAAACAGTATGTTCAAATTGGACAATTGGCTCGTAACCATTATGTAAAAGGACCTTAGGCCACAATAACTGGGTGTAACTTAAGACTTTGGGGTATGTGATATGTTGTCTCCTAGAGTAGTTATAACACCCCGAAAATTTAAGTGAAAAATTTAAACAAAAGAATTAAATTTAAAAATAACAAGGGGAAAAACAAAACTTTTGCAAATGTCTGAATCTAGCAATAAAACATGCACCATTGCGTTTGTAATAATTTTCCAAACAATTTTTGTATATAACTTTTTAAAATCGAAGGAAGAAGTTATAAATGTTTTAAATTTTAAGATAAAAATAATTAAACAACACAAAATTGGAAATAAATATTCTAAAATTAGGAAGATCCACTAGTCGACAGCATCACCCTAACCGGTCAACCCCCAGTAGTTGATCGACCAATGGCAAAGCGGTCGACTCGTAGATGTTTCAAGATGAGGGTTTGGTTAGGCCAATGGCCTGGATTTAATTAGAATTTTTATCAGTGTTTAGATTTACATCGTATCTTTTGAACGACAAGTATTAGCTTGAACCCCTGTAAATACTATACTAAACCAAACCTTAATTAACACAAATTAGAGCAGAATGTCTAGACTCTGTCAAATTCAAATCTCTTCCTCAAATCACAAACTTCTTTAAAAATAAACAAAAATAAAATAGAGAGATTAAAGGAATTAATCAAGCGGAGAGCTAGTAAATGGAGTAGATCCCAAGCACAATTCGAGGGGATAACCTAAATAGGTGAGTGGGTATATTGTTGGTTAGATGCTTACTTACAATTAATTTAAGTATACACTATTTGCTCTAGGTTTTAAAATCAAATTGGAAACATTGTTAGTGGAAATTAGAAGTTTAATAGTTGTTATATGAATAGGATTTCCCTTTTCTAATCTAAGTCTGATTTATATTAACTTGTAAAATAAGATAATTAATAACTCTATAAATAACCCTTTTGTCAAATTGGTAAGAATTAATTTCTATGCAAATATAAAATTAAAAAGGAAGTTTTGAACATTTATATATCATATATTCACAATAACTAAAATTAGGGTTACCATATGATAATGTATGATTCAAGTTTACTGTAATAGATTTAGGAACGACACCAATTAAAACTGATAATAAAAAATAAAACAAATTAAAATCACTAATTAGAAATCCTAAACAACAACGATGATTAAGTGCACTCATTGGAGCGGTCGATAGTAAGCGGTCGACCGCTTCAGTACCAGCGGTCGACCAGTTGGTGTTTGCATAGTGCAGTATGAACCTCGAGCAAAAGCCTGTGTATGTATATTATATATATATATATATATATATATATATATATATATATATATATATATATATATATATATGGATTTTAGCAGAAGTAAGGAAGCTAGTTCCCAATGTTGACGATGCTAAGACGTTGCGGGACTAGTAAATGTTATTTATCCAACATGGTCGATATTCGACTGGTGGAAATTTAATAACAAATTGCACTTACATGAGGTTCTAAGGTGGACGCACAACACTGACGATGATGCCTAATGTAGTGCGCAACCTGGCACTCATGGGAATTCCTTGGTGTTCACTGTGAGGTGGCGTGAAGGTGTGTTGTTGATGTGTCCCAGCATGGTTCAATAAGAGGCGTTAGGTTACCATTGAGAAGTGGAAAAGGATGTAGCGATATTGAGACACCTAGTGAGTTGACATTCTGCGCTTCCCTGGATGCATAACTAGGATACGCGTAGTCACAGTTGTGGTAAATATAGTCCTATGATTGATAAGATATATGTAGCCATAGTGTGGGAAACTTATTCTTATTGTTGATATTATAGGTAACCCCAATATAGAAATTGTTTAAGCAACCATTAGCCAATCATTAGTTGTCATGAGGTTCGATTAGTTGTTCGACCTTAAGTATGAGCCTGCATAAGTCGTTAGGGTAGGTGCGTATTGAGCTAAACCACTTAGGGAAATGAAATAAGTAATTCACGGGCACTTGTAGGACATCCTAGGTCACATAGAGAATACTAAAGTAAATTGCATGTGAACACTATATATTAATAATGTACTCATTCACCAGACTTCTATTTGACTCATTCCTTTCCTTTCTTTTCCTCTACCACAGGAGGATAGGGCAGCAGGTGATAGGGACGAGGTTAGTATGTGGAGAGGTATGCTCATCATTGGAGTTATTTGTCATTTTATATTACTCTCCATGAACTGTTGTCATATTCAGTACTTAGTGTTCATCAAACTATGTATTGTATTTCTATGTACTTTGGACTTGACTACGTACTTTTCTAAGACTGTGCTTTGAGATATTTTCTATGATAGTTATTTATTGAATTTCTATTTGTTGCCTTCTACTATGAGATCTGAAAGTATAGTATGTCTTAGATAATATTTGTATATTTTTAGGCTATGTAATGTTTAAAAAACCTGATAGCTCGTACTTCTTGGCACTGACACGAGTCCAAAAAATCACCTTATGCTTTAAATCTGTGTGTTGGGAAGTGCGAGTTGTCATAGTTGTTATTGGAGCCTACGTTTGAAATTTCTTAGGGATTAGGGGCATATTGAGAGAACATACTTGAAAAGTTTTTTGAAAATAGTTTTCCAAATAGGTTTCAAAATGGGTTTCCAATATGTGTATATATATGTATGTATAAGTAAAGGCTTTTCAAAAGTTTTATATAAGTCTAGTGCCAATAATCCTTCCCTTATTCTTATCAATACTATATGTGTAAATGCTAATAAATTCCCAAATTAATAGATGGAAAGGATGAGCGATCATGTTTGCTTTGGCATTGCAGTTGAGATTCTGAGTGTGAACGTCCTGATTGGGTTCCATCAATATCTATAAGTAAGAGGTCAAGCCGGGTTAAAGGTCAAGCCGAGTTTAACCCTAATAGAGGATCCACAGAGCATGCGCCAAGTGCAGTTCTTGCTTGACCACCTACCGCCGATTTCACCAAGCTATGTAAGGACTTTTCCAATTTATGAAGGAAGCTATATATGGGAATCAAGTCGTAGGTGGATTCAAGGGTATGGATCCACACTTGTGGAGGGTTTTTGGATTGATGGGTCTTGCTGATGAAGTGAGGAGATAGCTTGCTACTTGGCATTAATAGGGAGAGGCTCTGAATTGGTGGGGTGTAGTAGTGGCGGAGGCTAATGAGGGAGAGTTCACTTTGGGAAGTTTAGGAAATGTTTTGAGATGAAGTTTCTTTCCAGAGTAGAGAAGGAAGTGCAGTTGGAGAAGTTCATGAACTCGCAACATGGAGAGATGTCAGTAAAGGCGTATGTGAATCAGTTCAAAGAGTTGGCTAGGTTTGGGATGGAGCTGATAAATACCCCTCATAAGAAAGCTTTGATGGTTGCTAAATGGTTGAATCAACCTCTCCAAGATTTGTCTCTTAGTCATATTTCTATGGGTGCGACTTATGAGGGTTTGGTGGAGATGGCCATGTTGAATACCGTCTCCAAAGAGAAAGTGAAGAATGAGCCCAAGAAGTCTGTAGGAAAGGCACCATAGCAGAATCTGTGCAAGGGCGGAGTAGGACCCAAATTGAATATTAAGAAGTAAGAAATGTTGTGTAGGAGATGTGGTAAGAAGAGGCACTTTGCTGAGGAGTGCAAGATAGGAATCTCAAAGACCAAGTGTTACGACTGCAATCAATTAGGGCACATGGGGAGGGATTGTCCAGAACCTTAGAAGACCAATACACAGGTGGTAGCAGCTTATGCACTGGATGTCGTTCCAAACTCGAGTGTGCCTCTAGTTGCGGACAAGAGAAAGAAGGTCGTGATTGAAGGTGTGTTAACTCTATTTGGTTTATTAATTCGTACCTTATTTGACACTAGGGCATCTTATTCTTTTATTTCCAGTAGACTTGTATATGAGTTATACTTAGATACTAGCAGAGTTACAAACCCTGTAGCTATATCAAACCATGTTGGAGGACCAGCTAATTTGTCTATTATATTTAGGGTTTAAAATTTATTATGTTAAGCGTCGAATTTGATTCCAATGCTTTTGTCTAAAGTTTTTCTGGGCTTGGTTTGATTTTGGACATGGATTGGACAATGATGTATAGGGTGATCCTAGATTGTGATAAGAAGGTTGTTGACTTGGGTACTTGTAGAGGGCACCGTCTAGAGGTTTATTGCGATCCCATAGGTTTAGTTATGTTGATTTACCTATATTTGTTGGACCTATCACATGATGGGTTAGATTCGATGCCTGAGTTAGAGACTATTTAGATGTCTTTATTGAGGTTGTTGGTCTCCTACCATAGAGAGAGATCGAGTTCTGAATTTATCTTATGGAGAACACCGGACCTTTTTCCTTACCCTTGAGTCATATGGCTCCAAAGTAGAGACACGGGTTGAATAAGCAAGTGAATGAGCTGTTGGAAAAGGGCTTCATTTGGAGGAGTATTTCAAAATGAGGAGCACTAGTTGTCTTTGCCACCAAGACAGGTGGTTCTATAATGTTTTGCATCAGAGCTGAATAAGATGGAAAAAAAGAATCGTTACCTATTGCTTCGCATATACATCTCTTTAATGAGTTGTTTGGAATGAAGGTATTCTCTCAGCTTGACTTATCTACTGGATTCCACCAGTTACGTGTAGTTGGGGATGTATGCAGAAGACTACTTTTCGTACACCCGACAAACTGTGTGAGTGGTTATCATGCCCTTTAGGCTGACCAATGAACCTGCCTACTTTTTTGATTTGATGAGTCGAGTTTTTATAGGGTTGCATCATAAATTTGTAGTGGCATTTGTGGACGACATTTTATTCTATTCGAGGAGTGAGGAGGAGCACATGATGCATTTAGAAGCAGTGCTCAATACATCTATGCATATAAGTTGAAGGCGAAGTATTCTAAGCGCCACTTTTGGTGCAGGGAGGTATGCTTTTGGGATACATTGTCTTGGAGCGTAGGCTGGCGATCAATCCTCGTAAAGTTATTGTAGTATAGGATTGGAATGTGCCGAAGAATGCCATGGAAGTGAGAAGTTTCCTTGGTTTGGAGAGCTACTATAGGAAGTTCATTAAGGACTTCACTAAAATCTCTGCCCCTCTAACCCGCCTTACAAAGAAGAATTTTATTTTCTCATGGGACATGAAGTATGAGGATGCTTTTATTAAGCTAAAGGATGAATTGACCAGTGCACCAATTCTAGTATTACTATTTAGCATGAAGGCATTCATAGTATATACCAACTCTTGAGGTATGGGGTTGGGCATGGTGTTGATGTAAGAAGGGAGAGTGGTGAGCTATGATAGCTAATAGCAGAAGGTCCAAGAGAGAAATAATCCTACCCATGATCTTAAGTTGGCAGCCATTGTCTATGCACTAAAGTTATGGAAACATCATCTCTTAGGAGATAAATTTGAGTTGTACACGTAATATAAGTCTCTGAAGTATTTATTCTTCGAAAAAGATTTGAACCAAAGGTAGCAAAGATGGATGGGGTTCTTGGCATCATATGACTGTGATATCTCCTTTACTCCATGCAAGGGTAATATTGCAGTCAATGCCTTGAGTAGGAAGCATGTGGTGTTGAGTCTTATGTTCTTGGAGTGGAAACACTTAGAGTTTATTTCTACATTCGACTTTCGACCATTGTCAAACATTACTCTGGGAATGTTAGCAGCTTTGGATGTGCAGCTTACACTTATGGACCACATAGGGTTAAGTCAGAAGCAAGGCAAAGAGCTATTTGATATTTTCAAAAGGATAAGTAGAGGAGAGAAGTCAAGTCATTTGAGGCAGTATGCCTTGACTTGAAAAGGTGGTAACGAAAAGATGGTAGATTATGTGTTCCACTCATTATGGATTTGAATGACATGGTACTAGCCGAGTCTTATCATTCTAGGATGAACATTCATCCTGATGGAGACAACATATACCGTGACATGAAGAGTGTCATTTATTGGCATGGTATAAAGAAGCATGTGGCAAAGTATATGGCCTGATGTATGACTTGCTAAAGCACAAAGGCAGAGCTGAAGAAGCCGAGTGGATTATTGCAGCCACTAGATAATCCTCAATGGAAGTGGGAGAGTATTTCTATGGATTTCATTGACTGACTACCTAGGAGTAGGAGGGGGAATTAAGGTATTTGAATTATAGTCAATCGACTAACTAAACGCACTCATTTCATTCCGGTTAGGAGTATTAGGACTTCAGCGTCTATTATGTGAGGGAGATAGTTAGGTTATATAGAGTTTCTTCAATCATCATGAGAGACCGAGATCCATTTTTCACCAGCGAGTTTTGGAGGAGTCTTCAGAAGGCATTAGGCACGGAGTTGAGTTTGAGTACCGCTTATCACCCGTAAATGAACAGATGGACGGAGAGGGTGAACCGAGTGCTGGAGGATTTACTTCGGATGTGCATATTAGATTTTGGAGGCCTTTGGGAGGATCACTTGCCACTAGTGGAGTTCACATATAATAAAAGCTATGTCTCACCCTGAGATCCACATTAACAAAGAGTATTACTGGGTAATACTGTCTGCTAATGCGGAGAATAGGGCTGGTTAGGAGCGACCATCTATAGTCTTGTCTTAAATATCTATTGAATACGTCGATTAGTGCTCTGAATTTTTTCCTTTCTCAAGTGGATCGACATATCCAATAAATGTTTAATACAAAACTACAGGTGGGTATAGGATCTATCTGAACAAAATTCAACAACTCAAATGCATAACACATCACAGAACAACAAACAGATATATACACATATATACCGATACATCCAATACAATACAAATAATACATCATAAGTGGTATGACGACCACAATATACACACAAGTCAAAACAATATCCATATCAGAGTAGTGACAAAAAGACTACAAAAAAGGGCTAGCAGATAAGTCTATGTGGAAGTAGAATAGGCTAAGTCCATAAGGGTACCTAACCTGAAACACCTCGGTTTGACCCGAGTATAAAATACACGGGTCATTCTAGCTAAACAAATCAGTTTATAAGGATAAGTGATAATATGAGCATAAGGCAAGGTGATAATCTTCTCAAGTGAGAAGGAATAATTCAAGGGTATATGGTTACTTCACGTGGCATAAATAAGTAGGTATAGTAATTTCAAGTGATATAAGGATATCACTAAATATGAATGCAATTCAAAGGTAATAAAACTCTATAACAAATCTCACAATAAAATAGAGGCTTCAAGGATAGAAGGAGATGAGAATGATTTTTATTTGTGTGTATATGTGATATGCACACATATTTTGGCTTCAGGTTAAAATCAACGCTTAGCCAAAATATTTCAAACCATTTCCAAACATAATTTATTTAAATAAACCACCATTAATAGTTTTTTAAATGCTAATTTATTTAAAAATTATTTCAAAATCGTTTGGAAAAATCCGTGCTCGAAATCAAAGAAATCACTCAAAACCATCATTCAAATTAAATTCAAATTCAATTCAAATTTGAATTTCAAACTAATTGGAACTGGGCTAGCCTATTGATAGGCATCATGGCCCTCAAAACAATTCAAAAATATGATAAAAACATGAAGTAAAAGTCAAAAGTCGAACGGAAAAAGAACATATAAATGCATATGCAAAATAATACCCAGATCTGAAATCTTCTACGGGTTCAACTTTTGAACATGAAACAGGTAGCTAAACAACATCTTTTGAACTAAAAATTGGTGTGCACATAGTAGAAAACTTTAGCTTTCAAACAAAAAAAGAATCGATGAATTCCGACTGGAAATAAAAAAGTTACGCTGTCTCAAACATGGACTCAGGCCACGTTTGCGACAGTCCAATAACAAAAATGTGCCCAGACCTTAAAACCATCTTGGGTTCGACTTACATGCCTAAAACAAAGGATCAAACGACCTCATATTGAGCTTAAAATTGGTATTTACATACTAGAAAACTTCATATTTCAAACAAAAAAGAATCAATGAATTCCGACTGAAAATGAAAAAGTTACACTGTCTCAAACATGAACTCACGCCATATTTGCAACAGTTCAAAAAAACAATGTACAGGCCTAAAAACCATCTCGGGTTCAACTTTCAGGCATGAAACAGAGGAACAGACGACCTCGAATTGAGCTGAAAATTGGTATGCATATAGTATAAAACTTTACCTTTCAAACAAAAAAAAGAATAAATGAATTCCAATAAGAAATGAAAGAGTTATGCTATCTCAAACATGAACTCAGGCCTTGTTTGTAGCAAATTGGAAACAAAATATGCCCAGGCAAAAATCTAGGTTTTTGTTGGTTTTGCAACAAAGTTTTGAACACTCAAATGACAATATTTTTCAGCCAAATTTTGCAGAGACAAAGTTCAACATATAAACTACTATCTTGAAGAAATCTGGCAGCGTTTCATTGCCGGAATCAAAAGTTATAAGCTTTCAAAGATGCAATAGAAAACAGTTTACAAGCTGAGATAAAATAACTACAAAGAGCAAATTATTCACTGTTTTTGCACTTTGAAGCATTGTTTTTGCTAGATTTCGTGAGTTAATCAATTCATCTTGCTGTTGCAATAGAAAGACTCGAATTTTGGTTGCAAAACTGAAGCTTTTTGCGAGATAGAAGCTTCTAAGAACCTGTAGAAACCAGAAACAGTACATGCAAACCAATATACACAGTAAATTAGAAAAATATTTACTGTAACAAGAAATTTGTGATGAAATTAAGTAGTTTGGAGTTGATTACCTTTTATTTATCACTAGATTGCAAAAAGACTCTGATTTGTTGAATTTTAATTGAAAAATGGCTTGCATTTGCAAAATTGGTGAAGAGGGTTCAATTTTCTTTCACTGGCTAAAGGTGGAAGAAGTTGAGAAAAAGAACATATTTTCTCACTTCTTACCAGGCTAAAAGAGGTAATGGGCCAAGTTGGTTTGAAAATTAAAAGAAGTAAATAGGCCTAAGGTTAAAAATCAACACTTAACCAAAAATTTGTGTACATATCACATATACACAAAAACAAAATTGCATTTTCTCCCAAGTTTTACATAGAAAAAATATGAAAACTTGTATACTTATAAAATAAAATATTTTTTATCATATAAAAAGATAAATTAATATTTTTGAAACATTTTTATTATTAAAATCCTTTATTTAACAAAACTACACTATTTACTCAAATAATTGAATAAAACTTTATAATTAACTTCTAAAATTCCATAAAATTTATTTTCTCACTTAGAAAAATATTCCAGACCTTATTTATAGCCAAAAAATATTTTAAAACCAATTTATACCTTTTATTTCAATAAACCATCTTTTAAAAGTAAAATACTCCTCTTGAAAATTATTAAAAGAAGTAAATGGGCAATAACTGATACAATTATTGCATTTTCACTTAAATAAAATCATTTACCATTTATTAACAACCCAAACTAATAAAATAAAGTTCTAACATTATTTTCACAATTAAATCCAAAAATTCATTGTTTGTTTCAAATAAACAATTTAATTCTCAAATTTTAATTTTAAATCACGATATTAAATTATAATCATCGTTATAATTCAATATTGACATGTAATCTCCAAACTAGGGATGTTACATACTCCCCCTCAACAAAATTGTGTCCTCATAATTTCTAGAGAAGAATTTAAATTCAACTCATATATCTCACCAATTAAAAGAAAGATAGATAAGCTCGAGTTTAAAATTATTACTGGGTAACTCTTTCATTTCCAGTTGGAATTCATTGATTCTTTTTTTGTTTGAAAGATGAAGATTTCTAGTATGCGCATACCAAGTTTCAGCTCAATATTGGGTCGTTTGTTTCTCTATTTCAGGCCTGTAAGTTGAACCCAAGATGGTTTCCAAGCTTGGGCACATTTTTGTTTTTGAACTAGTGTAAACATGGCCTGAGTCCATGCTTGAGACAGCGTAACTTTTTCATTTTCAGTCGGAATTCATTGGTTCTTTTTTATTTGGAATCTAAAGTATTCTACTATGTGAACAGTAATTTTTAGTTCAATCAAAGGCTGTTTGGCCACCTATTTCATATCTGAAAGTTGAACCCAGAGAAGATTTCAGAGCTAGGTATTATTTTGCCTATGCATTTTTATGTCCTTTTTCCGTCAGACTTTTGACTTTACTTCATGTTTTTGTTATATTTCTGAATTGTTTTGAGGGATATGATGCCTATCAATAGGCTAACCTAGTTTTGATGAATTTGAAATTTAAATTTGAATTGAATTTGAATTGAACTTGAATGACGGTTTTGAGTGATTTCTTTGATTTCGAGGAGGATTTTTCCAAACGATTTTGAAATAATTTTTAAAATTAATAAGTATTTCAAAATAATTATTATATAATATTTTAAAGAATTTTCAAATGTAAAATCTAATTATTCTCTATAATAAGGGAGATTTTCAAATAGGGTTTTTAAATTGATTTTGAGAATTGGTTTTTAAAGCTTGTTTACCAAATCATTTTATAGATAAATTACACATTTTTGCACATTTCGAGTGAATGAGAAGGAGAATTAAATGTTTTGATAAAACATGTGGTATGGGACACGTGCGTTTATCTTATCGGTTAATTCCCGACTTGTCTGTTTGATCGTTTTGACCTTCTAGTCGAGTTTACCGATGAGACGTGGCAAACTTTTTACTACTTTGAGTGTGAAATTTACTAGCGGTTAGTAAACCATTTAGTGCGAACATGTGGTATGGGACACACGTTAGCACTGTTCGGGTTCCTATCCGAGAGTTTGTGACACATTTGTCTAAGAGACGTATTTTCTAATACTAGACCTTCGGGTAATTTGTCCTTCGGGATGTTTGCCTAAGAGACGTTTGTCATTGCGACATATTTTTCCTTAAGGATGTTTGTCTAATAGATGTATTTATTTGTCCTTCGGGATGTTTGTCTAAGAGACGTGGCGCATTATTTGAGATAACAGTACTTGGCAAGGCTTCGACCACAAGCACGTGCGATATCTTTGAGATGATTTTATTAATGTTTGTGATCTCCCTAGTGTATCGCCCTTTTCCGGAATTGGTCCTTTGAACCATTCAATATATATTTGTGGCGATTACCTTACAGGAATTTGAACTCTTGGGGGTTCTATTTGTGAGATTTGAACTGTCTATACTGGCGTTATATGAATTTGCCTTTTGGCATTTGCTTGAGATTTTATTCTCCTCTTTGAAGATATATTTGCCTTATGGCATGTTTGAGATGGGATCTCTTTGTACATGATTTGGATTGTCGATTTGGCAGGTTTAGGTTTTTCCCCTAAACCATAATTGATGTTTTACAAATGTCGATGATATGAGGCTTGCTATTTTTAGCGTTTTATGGGTTGTTCCATCTCTATTGAGATTTTATGTTGTGTAGCAATACCCTTCATCATATGAAGTAACTATACACTTTAAATTATCCCTTATCGCTTGGGAATATTATCACTTTATCCTTATGCTCATATTATCGCTTATCCTTGTAAACTGGTTTGTTTAGCTAGACTGACTCGTGTATTTTATACTCGGGTCAGACCAAGGTGTTTCAGATTAGGTACCCTTATGGACGTAGCCTATTCTACTTCCACATGGACTTATCTGCTAGCCCTTTTTGTCGTAGTCTTTTTGTCACTTCTCTTATATGGATATTCTTTTGACTCGCTTGTATATTGTGGTTGCTATACCACTTGACATGTATCATTTTGTATACTCTGTGATGTATCTGTATATGTATATATATGTGATGATCTATTGTTCTGTGATGTGTTTTGCATTTGAGTTGTTGTATTTTGTTTTGATAGATCCTATAACCACTATGTCTTTGTATTTAGTATTTATTAGATATGTCGATCCGCTTGAGATAGAAAAAAATATAGCATTTGTCTACGTATTCAATAGATATTTAAGACAATTCTATAGATGGTCGCTCCTATCCAGCCCTATTTTTTGCATTAGCAGACAGTATTACCCAGTAATACTCTTTGTTAATGTGGGTAATGGGGTGGGGCGCCACAGCCGATATTAGGATGTCACCATACAAGGCGTTATATACAAAGCCTTGTAGATCACTGTAGTTTTGGTGGGACACTATGGATAAGATTATTGTTGGACCTGATATGGTAAAGGAGACATTAGAGAATGTAGACTTGATTCATAGGAGGATGAAAACTGTACAGGATAGGCAGAAATCCTATGGTGATAGGAGACGCATGGAGTTGAGTTTACAGTGGGCGACATGGTTTTTTGTGAAGGTCTCACTGGTTAGGCATGTTATTAGATTTGGTAGTTTGAGAAAATTAGCACCGAGGTTTGTAAGGCCTTTTGCGATCACTGATAGAGCAGGGAAGTTAGCTTATAGAGTGAAGCCTTCTTTAGAAGTTAGCAAGAGTACACGATGTTTTCCATGTGTCATACTTGCGAAAGTGTCTACATTATAGGGCAGTTGTAATCAAGCCGAGAGGAGGTAGAGTGGGAGTCACTTGTTCGCCGTTCACTCACTAGTATTCTTGAGCATGGTAGAAAGTGACTCTGCAAAACGGTTATCAAGCTTATTAAGGTTCACTGGAAAGACAATCCAATGAAGAGTACATGGGAGCCTATGGAGAGGATTCGAGCTACCCACGCATAACTCTTTTCCAGCACATTTCTATTTTAGTCTAATAGGTATAGGCTACTCAGGTGTTAGGTTCTAGCTTAGTATACCCCATAGGTTAGGACCACTGGATGATAGGAATGGTTGCAAACATGTCATTAAGACATGTTTTGAATGATGGATGCTAGTGGATGTAATTATTGAATTGATCTATGCACATGTAGTCAAATATACTCTTGAGCTAGCATACACACACCATCACTTGTTTTATTTCATTAAATTATCTGCATATAGTTGTTGCATATGGATTAAATGGTGGCGCATACATGTAGAATTGCTAGTATATTTACATAGGTTTTTGCATACATTTGGATACCTGACATAAGCACTTGCATTTCAAGAGGTCGACTAGATCAGGATACCGCCTAATTTATGCATTAGCATAGGTTCATATGCATTTCATCCCTATATATACATGTTTGCAATAGAATTTGAATTAATGATAATGATTGTCAGTAGTTGATGGATGAGTAGAAGATTGTAATTGTTGATGGTCGTATGTATGATTTACATTTTTTCGTCTTTAGAGATTTCGGGAAGAAAATCCTTCTAAAGGGGAGAATGTAACATCCCAAAAATTTAAATGAAAGATTTAAATAAAATAACTAAATTTAAATATAACAAGGAGCAAAATTGGAATTTTTGCAAACGCCTGAATCTGGCTACGAAACTTGCACCGCTGCATTCGTAGCGATTTTCTAGACAATTTTCATATATAACCTTTTGAAGTCAGAGCTAGTATGAAGCAGTTATAAACATTTTAAATTTTGAGATCGAAAACAATTAAATAAAAAAATTGAAAATCAATATTATAAAATTAGAAAGTTCCATCGATTGATAGCATCATCCTAACCGTTCAACTACTAATCCTAGCGGTCGAACGCCCAAGGCAAAGTGGTCGACCGGTAGATGTTTTCAGATGAGGGTTTGGTTAGGCCAACGGCCCAAATATAATCGTAGATTTTTATCAACATTCAGATTTACATTGAATATTTTCAACGATCGGTATTAGCTTGAACTCCTATAAATACAACACTAGCCCAAAATCTAATTCACAATAAATAGAGTAGGACATCTAGACATTATCAAGTTCAAATCTCTTCCTCAAATTACAAACTTCTTTAAAAATAAATAAAAATAAAAATAGAGAGATTAAAGGAATTAATTAAGTGGAGAGCTAGCAAACGGAGTAGATCCCAAGTGTGGTTTGAAGGGGATAACTTGGATTTGAGGTGAGCGCATATATTGTTGGTTAGATGATCACATACAGTTATTTTAGTATACCATATTTGTTATAGGTTGTTAAAATCGAATTGAAAACATTGTTAATGGGAATTGGAAGTTTAATGTTGTCATATGAACAAGATTCCCCTTTTCTAATCAAGATTTGATTTATGTTAACCTATATATTAAGAAAGTTGATAAATATATAAATAACCTATTTGTCAAATTGGTAAGAATTAATTGTTATGCAAATATGAACTTGAATAGGAAGTTTTGTACATTTACAGATCATATATTCAGAAGTTTGGTTAACTAAAATTAGGGTTCTGTCTGATAATGTATGATTCAATTTACTGTAGTAAAGTTGGTAATAACACTAATTAAAATCACTATTCAAAAATAAAATGAATTAAAATCACTAATTAAAAACCCTAAACAGCGACTACCAGTCAACCACAGTCACTGGAGCGGTCAACGGCACGGTCGACCGGTTGGCATTTCTAGAGTGCAGTGTGAACCTCGGCCTAAGGCCCAAATGATAAATAAAATAGTTAGTTGTATGTATATTATTTATATATACACACACATACACGGATATTAGTTAAAGTAGGGAGGCTAGTTCCCTGTGTTGATGATGCAGGACGTTGCAGGACTGGGTAAATGCAATTTATCCAATAAGATCGATATTCGACTGGAGGTGATTTGATTGCAAACTGCACTCACAGGAGGTTCTATGATGGACACACAACTCTGACAATGATGTCTAATGGAGTGTGCAGCCCAGCACTACCAACAATTCCTTGGTATGCACAGTGACGCAATGTGATGTTGTGTTGTTGATGGATCCTGGCACGATGCAATAAGAGGCGTTAGGTTACCACTGAGAGGTGGACACTGATGTAGCAACAATGAGACTCGTCAATGAGTCGACATTTCGAGCTCCCCCTCAATGCATAACTAGGAGACGTGTAGTCGTAGTTGTGGGAAATATAATCCCAAGATAGATATGATACATGTAGTCATAGTGTTGGAAACTTAGTCGCATGGTTGATATTGTAGGTACCCTATATAGAAATAGTTTCAATAACTATTAACTGATCATTAGTTGTCTCGAGGTTCGATTAGTTGTTCAACCCTAAGTATGACCCTACACAAGTCATTAGTATAGGTGTGTATTGAATTAAACCCTTTAAATGGAATAAGTAATTCACGAACACTTATAGGACATCCTTGGTCACATAGAGTATCACTATAGTCAGTTGCATGTGATCACCATATATTAGTAACTGTTAACCCGCTTTTGAGCCAATGCAGATTTCAACTGGACTTAGAAGATTCAAACGAAGACGAAACGAATTAAAAATAGACAAGCACTCTTAGATGAAATAAGAAAAAAGAACGGGAAAGTTTCAACTAAAAATGCACTAAGAACAAGTAGATACCGACTTGTTTTAGACAATAGGTATCGACATTTTTATGGACAACAAATAGGCGCTGACTTGTTTGGATAACTCGATAGATGTTGCGACTTCTTGGGACACCTCACCATGGAATTAGAAGAATGTTGCAAAGAGCAAAAGTTTTTTGGAGCTAAGGAGATAGGTTGGTACCAAGCTATTTGGGAAAATGGGTTGGTACCAAGCCGTTTTGGACAACAAGTAGGTACCGACTTGTTTTAGACGGCTAATGATCGATGGAATAACATGGGACACATTAAAAGTAAGAAGAAGGATGCAAGAAGATTCGAACTATGGAAACAAGTAGGTACTGACATGTTTGGTTAATTTGGGAGAATCTACAATTTGGCACGTGACTTCGAGCCAATGTCTAGACTCCGTTCCAGGTGGATTTCTATCCCAATGCGACTGTTTCCTCTATTAATACCTACCTACCTGTGTTAACCCACTATCTGGCAAGACAGTACACAAGGGGATTTAACCCAATAGAGTTCACGATTATCAAGGCCGATGAGTGCAGAGTGATGGTTGTAGGACCCGAAGGTAAAGTACATATGGTTATACGAAGCCAGAGTTGGATGGAGTTGGTAGATAAATGATGCAGGGTGCGTGAAACATGGATGTTAGCTTAGAACCCAAGGGATCGGCATAGTATAGGAGGGATCCACATACCTTCATGCAGTAGGAGGGATCGCCATACCTTCATGGAGTAGAAGGGATCAGTGTGCTTCATTGTGACGAACCTAAATTTTGGACATTTGAAATTGAAAATATTTAATTGATTTTAAATATTTGAAGGATAGTTTAACTTGAATTTCAAATGTAAATATGAATTTGGCAATTTAATTATTGAATTTAAATTATTGAAATTGGATAAAAAGTTGAACCTTCAGTTTTAAGCCAATTAAAAATATTTCAAAGGCTGGTAAAATTCATATTGATAACATTGAAAATAATAGAAACTTCAGAATTGAATTTGGGAATAATTTATTCAGTTTGAAAATTTTGTTGTTTAAATCGATATTTCAAAATAGCCTTCCGAGGCACAGTCTCGGAATTTGACGAAACCAGTTCCATTAGATCCGTAATATTGTATAGTTAACGGATTCCAAATTTCGTAGCTTCCAGAGCTATCGTGTGATCGTACGAGATAAAAACGTCTAGGAGATGATTATCGATTTAAAAAAATTAAATATATCACGTCGCTAGTCAAATTCTTTCCCATCGGCCACCCTAGCTTCTGATTTGCATCGACCTACTCCCTGCAAAGTCACGTAATCTTGTCTCCCCCATCTCTTTTTAAAACATCACGGAAAACAGTTTTTAAAATAAAATCAAAAGAAGAAATAAAATGGCCGCACGAATCATTCTCCAAATCGACTTCCCTTTTCGTTCAGATCGAACAATGGCCGCCCCTTTTCTGCTCAAATCAAAATCAAATAGCCGAGCTTATTCGTTTATAATTTTCATTCAAAAAAAATCGAGCCCCTCTCTATAGATAAAAAAAGAGTAGCCGAGTGGAATCGAAATCGAGTCGTCTGGTCCATCTCGATGATGTCGCACGCATAGAGTGGGGTGGTCGCGATCGAAGTTGGAGCCTCGCGAGTTATTGGGGTCGTTGCTATCGTCGTCGACAATATATTGGGGCGAGATCTGGTGGCAAATTGAGGCGGCGATGTCGTGATGGCTTATGGTTCGTACGCGAGAAGTGGCGACGGGGCCTCAAGTTCGATTGGTTATTGGTGATGGGAGTTGGTGATGGGGCGCGTACGGCAAGGGTTTGGGTTTCGTTGTAAGCAGGCGATGGTGGTGACCTGCTGTTATGCAGTAAGGTATAAAATTTTGTTTTAATTTAGATTAAATTAGTAGGTATATAAACACAAATATGTATTGAATTTTGATTTACAGTAAAACAGAAAATGATGGACACATATTTTAATTTTAAAACAGTAAGCATTTTAAACTATATATATTTATGCGGTTTTCATATTTTTATATGCATACAAAAAGTATAATTTCTTTCAGAAAATATATATAAGAATTATATAAAGATAAGATTTTTAATAGCTTATAAAAAATAAGCTGTTTGAAATAAATTAAATAAATATATATTGAAGAAGAAGCTTTGCAGTAAGAAAAAAATTTGCTTTATTATTTACTGTAATTATATACAAAGGCAGTAAGGTGTCTTTATTTTAGTAGGATTTAATGTATATGTATATATATATATATATATGCATATGTAGTTGAAAACAGAAATTATATAAATATACCTATTTTAATCTGCAAGGTTGTTTTAAATAATGAAATTAGTGAAAGATGGTTTAATTAATTCATTCAATTATTTTTGTTACTAAGAGGATTATTTAAAAGAAAATTGGTTAGAAGTTCAAATTAATTGATAAGATGATTTATTAAAGGAAATGTAGTTTAAACGAAATTTTAGTAGGATTTATTAAATAGTTAAAATAAATTTATTAAAAGACATTGGTTTGAAATAAAACTTTTAGATAATTAAACTATCTAAACGAAATTTGATTATTTGATTGGTTCGAATGTTAACAAATTCATATAATATTCATACAAGGTCAAAATGGCAAAAGAAAAACAACTCTGGAATGGAAACGGATTGCAAAATAAATAGCAAAGGTGAGAACTTCTCACTCAATCGAAATGCGTTTCGATTTAAATTTTAAATAGTTAAATTTAAAATTGCTTGATTGTGTTGATTATATGCTTGGATGATAAATTATTATCTGTTGTGTTGAAATAGACCCTATAGGCCTCATATTAAGCTGAGCTTATTTATTAAACCCATATACCGCGATATTCCACATTAAAGTGGAATTGGTATTATATATGTACTTGGAGTTGATTTCCCGCATTATATAGCGGATGAGACCTTATTGCGCCGCATAATAGCAGATAATATCTTATAAATCCCATATACCACGATATTCCGTCTCGAAGCGGAATTGGTATTGTGCTAACATCTGTGGATGCAGGGAAACAGGTTGGAGGGATCCAACTGGATTTCTCAAATGATTGAATTGGTTTCAATGTTGTGTGTTGATCTATTTATAATCTGCGTGATTATCTTTGTGATTGAAATCATTAAGGGCTAAATTTTAGCCGAATATATTTTTGGTATCGTTAGATGCCAAAAATAAACAAAATTTGGTTTTTGAAAATTTAAGTTGAGAATTCATAATAAAAAATAATTTTTGAATTGATTCATTTTAAATAAATAAACGTTGAAATTTTTATGTTATAAAAATTATGATTTTTGTGAAATATAACCAAAATGTGATTTTTGAAATAAGTAGTTGATTAATTTATAAAATGGTTTAAATTGGGATTTTTTGAATTATTATAAATGATTTCTATAAAAGATTAATAAAATTGATATTTATAAATTAAAATATTGGGATTATAAAACGAGTTTTTATAAGTGTTAAAACGAAGTATAAATGGATTTCATAAGTGGATGAAATCTATAGATTTATAAATTATGAAGTTATAAAATGAATAGACTTTTGTAAAACAAAATATTTATAAGTAATTAACTTATAAATTGGATTTTTGCGTGTAAATGGGATATGGATAGAAATTTGTTAATAAAGTGATTTTATAAGTTAAAATTGTTATAAAGTATAAATGGAATTTATAAACGTTGTTTTATAAATCCGAAATCGACTTATTTTGATAAGTTTAATTATTATAGCTTATTAAAGGAAATATATTCACGATTTTGGACGGTGAATGATCCTTTAAATAAAATATGTAGAAATTGAATTTGGTTAACGAAGTATATTCACGATTTTGGACAGTGAATAGTGTATTAAAGAAATATTTTGGGAAAGTGATATTTTAAATAGAATTAAACGATTCAAAAATGTTTTAAAATGTATTAAGTATCGAAACCATAGATTTCAACATTCGTTGTTGAAATAGACGTTTTCGAGAAATAGAAGGAAATGGTGGACTATAACACTATTGTTATAGTAAATGATTTCCGAAAGGAAAATTTTTGTATAGTATTGGGGTTTATATATCTGTCTTAATTTTCGAATCCCTATACTAGTGATTTTGGGTTGTCGTAACGATATTTTACGTAACATTCGATTTGACCCAAATAAATGTGTTTAAGAGAATGTTTTCCTTAAAGAATAAAATATATACTTAATTATGACTTAAGTATATTAAATATTTTCCAAATATTGAAAATAAATAGATTGGTGAATCACTTGTTATTAAATAAGTATGGAAATGTTTTCCAATATGAAGTGAATGTTTTGAGATTATATCTTTCAAAGATAAATTGAAAGTGAATAATTGAAATCGATTTGAAAAATTGTATAAAAGGTGAATATTTGGAAATGTAAATTCACAATGGAAATTTATAAGGGAAATTTGTTTTAAAAATAAACATTGATTTATTTTTAAAAGTATGGAAATAAATTTATGGATTTGGAACGTGAATTTAATAAATCGGTAAGGATTTATTTGATTGGTTTAAATGAACCATTTTGAAATGAAAGTTGTAAAAGTGAAAAGTGATTTGAAATTTGTTTTCAAATGGTTGAAGTGTGGAAAATATATCTTATAAAGATATTTTGTAAATAAATAATTTGGGAAATTATTTGAAATCGGGTTATGTTGTGAATATTGATTGATAGTTAAATAACCGACTATCAATATTGACCTTTAAATGGCTATTTGTTGTGAATTGGTTGAAAATGAATGCTACACTTATTTTTAAATTATTGCGCTCGTTATTCGGATTACCCATTTCGAATAGTGATACGACGTAATGGATAGCATTGAAGACCGTTGTTGAAGACCGGGTATTTGTGAAAACGATAGGATGACCTATCGATTGTCTCTGCACCGTTAGCTACGGTATGGAGATTTCCTTTGTGATGGGAAATTCGATCGGGATTGTGAATACCCGGATTGCAAGGGATTCTTTTGAAGTGCCTTCGGTTCTGTTCGAGCCCGGAATAGACTTCTATGGTTATGTGTCTGACATTACATTTTGAGATATAATGTAGATTTCTTTCAAATACATCTCTGTTGGTGGCGGAGAATTTATTCTCTTAGCTTAACACCCTTCTCTGAAACGTACAAGTTCAGAGGTTTTGTAGTTGAAGGTTATCAGCGATATGTTCCCAATTTGGTAATGTGGCATGCTGAGTGTTGCTGTGTGATGATTATTTATTGATTATTTGTTGATCAAAGTGTGGCTTTGTGAAAAAGTGTAGCTTTGTGGATGAGACTTCGTCAGACCTCACACCTAGGAAATGGTCGAAACAGGAATATGCGGCAAGGTTATGAGGGTCACGCCCTTTAGGGTATGTCATTTCCTTCTGGAAAAGGGTGGTGTCAGGTATGGAGCCCTGATGCTTAACCTATGTGGTTGCTCCAATCTCATTTTTCTGTGTGGTTATTGGTTGGTGATCGAGGGCCGTTGGATAAAGGTCCCAAAGGACTGAGGAGTGGCATATTCGTGTAGTAGTTACCTAGTTATAAAGGTAACCCGGCCTTGTGTTGGCAGAGAGCTGGTTAAGTTCTCGGGACGTCCCGCCAGAGGCGATCCCATGTGGCGGTAGGAAGTTCCTTAGCCTGACCATTTGTTGGAAATCCAAAGAAACAATACGAGCCCTTTACGATTGCAATTGTATAACCTGCCTCCTCAGAAGGTAGCTATAGCAGGTTTAATATAATGGTACCTATGCTGGCTAAGATTTATATTATAATTTCGAAATGTTTTCGTCACTATGCGCTAATAATAATATCAAAAATGATTTGTTTTGCGTATTAAGCATCTTTGACTATCATAAGGAGAAATCTCCTCCAATTCTGAGTTTGCATTGTGTGTGTGCGGGGAGGCCTTATGGTAGTTTCATTTTTCAAAAGCATTGCGGATATTTTTCACTTCCCTTGTTGTTGTTTTAAAAGGATAAATAACTGTTTTAAGTTCTCACACCAGTCTTGCTTATCTAGGTGAAACGTGATGGGGGATTCTCGCTTTTTGTTTGGTGGCGAACGGGAGACTCTTAACCCTACACGTCCTCTTTACGGGGTTGGTTAGGCGTAAGCTGTGACAGTCGAAAGGTTGGCCGTAAGAGAAAGTTTGGAATACCAGTGTATGCCACGGTGGGGCTGGGATGGTTGAAAAGCCTACCAGTCGAGAGAGGCCGCATTCGTTACATTTGGTATCAGAGCATATGGTTAAGTGACAACCTTGGCTCTGTTGGGGATTACTCATTAGAGATAGAGTCAACAGTACTCTAGAATGAGTTGAGTGTAACAATAGATATGTGAGCGTATTTGTTAGTGAATATGAAATTGTTTTGTATTGTGTTGACTTATCAGTTGATTGTTTATAGATTCTGGTCGGTGCAGTCTAGCTAACTGTCATCGATAGAGGTTTCTAAACTCTTAAACAAGATAAACCGACACGGTATTATTTTAAAATAGGGTAAATGAAATAATTTTACCCAAAACTATTTTGCATATGAAAAGAAATCATTTTTCGTAAATTAGTATAGTATATGGATGTTTGGATGTTAGGAATTGATAATATTAAAATTATTACCATTGATTATTGAATAGGAAATTGAAATCGTAACTCCAAAGTTAAGAAATAAATCCAAATACAAATGGAAATTGTAAATATAAATGTGATTTATAATTTGGAACGGAATTCCAGAGAAGTATTTGGAAATGTTTTGAAGAAAACTTGAAATTTGGAGATTTAGAAAGTTAAAATCCTTTTTGGTTTGAAAATGATTTTCAAAGATTTTGGAGAAATGTTTTGAAGGGATAAAAGCTCTAAACTCTTTTTGGTCGCTGGAAAATAATTCCGATGATGATCGTGACATCACCGGTGTTCATTTTCGAGTTTCCAAAAGAGGAATTGTTGCCACATTATTTATTGGTCATTTCTTGATTAAAGCGTGGCTTTGTGAAAAAACGTAGCTTTGTGGACGAGACTTCGTCAGACCTCACACCCCGGAAATGGTCGAAACAGGAATATGCGGCAAGGTTATGAGGGTCGCGCCCTTTAGGGTATGTCATTTCCTTCTGGAAAAGGGTAGTGTCAGGTATGGAGCCTTGATGCTTAACCTATGTGGTTGCTCCAATCTCATTTTTCTGTGTGGTTATTGCTTGGTGATCGAGGGCCCTTGGATAAAGGTCCCAAAGGACCGGGGGGTGGCATATTCGTGTAGTAGTTACCTAGTTACAAAGGTAACCCGGCCTTGTGTTGGCAGAGAGCTGGTTAAGTTCTCGGGACGTCCGACCAGTGGCGATCCCATGTGGCAGTAGGAAGTTCCTTAGCCTGACCATTTGTTGGAAATCCAAAGAAACAATACGAGCCGTTTACGATTGCAATTGTATAACCTGCCTTCTCAGGAGGTAGCTATAGCAGACATAATATAATGGTACCTATGCTGGCTAAGATTTATATTATAATTTCGAAATGTTTTCATCACTATGCACTAATAATAATATCAAAAATGATTTGTTTTGCGTATTAAGCATCTTTGACTATCATAAGGAGAAATCTCCTCCAATTCTGCGTTTGCATTGTATGTGCGCGGGGAGGCCTTATGGTAGTTTCATTTTCCAAAAGCATTGCGGATATTTTTCACTTCCCTTGTTGTTGTTGTTTTAAAAGAATAAATAACTGTTTTAAGTTCTCACACCAGTCTCATGACTGACCTGGAGTTTATTGTTCTTTTCCTAAACTCTGGGTGCCCATAATTTTCCACACGGCAGCCTAGAGTCAGGTTATCAGGTCATTCTGGATTAAGAAGTGCTATGGAGCTCAAGTGGCGAGCTGGATGGCGAGACGCATTACTTGTATATGATATTATCTTTTCGCTGTAGAATTTTCTTATGAGGACATGTTTGTACAACTGTCCATTGTCTAGTTGTGTTGTATATTGTTGTTGTATACTTTGATGATGATGTAATGTAATAACTGATATAGTTCTTTTTTTAAATATTATTCATTTATCTATTATATGTTGTTCCGCTGCGATATGTGAGATTCTGATATTGTTTCTGTTCTGTTTTCTTGCTTCTTCTATCTTTTTCTTCTACCTCTTCTTTTTAACCCTTATAATTAGGTTTTCCGGCATTCGACTATGCGGCATTTGATACAGTGGACATAAGAATGCCGACCTTCGGATCCCGATAAAATCGCATTCGTTACATTCATGGAGGATAGATCGACATACTCCATGAAGGAAGGATGGCATAATCAAGTGGGTGAAGCAATAGAGGGATCGGCCAGAGTAGAGGATAAGGGTCGGCATAGCTTTGTAGAATCAGAAAGATCAGCGTGACATGATGGAACTTGAGGGTTCGACATAGGCATTAATACATGGATCAAAATGACATGATTGGTCATGTGATGGACCGGCATGGCATGATGGAAGTATATGGATCGGCGTGGCATAGGCGTGTGTATGATGGATCGAAACGGTTGAAGCACTAGAGAGATCAGCACAAAAAAGTACACATGGATCGACGTAAGCAGATGGATTGGCATGGTCCATTTGGAATGGTTTAGCAAAAAAGGCCTCCAAGTGGATATGAACCAAAGATTAAACAAAAGAATGACTTCTACCAGCTCAATCGGCATGATATTTAATGTACCAGCATGTCTAAACATGAAGAAGCCACTATAAGGATCGCTGCTCCAGAGTCAACCAATGGATGGATCGGTACCGATCCATCTTCATTGGGATTTGGGCCCAGCGACCCATATGGTGGGCCCATATGGATAAGTAGGTCTTATAGCCGAAGTTTCAGAGAGATTGATGCACGTCTTCCCTTATAAATACAACAAGCATGGTTTCAGAAAAAGGGGCTTCATTCTGCTCCTCTTCATCTTCTACCTGGGATATACTCTGGCATTTTTATTCTTGAATTTCATGGACTTGTAACTGTAATCGGCGGTATAAACTAATAAAAGAAAAATCTTTGGAGTTGATTTAAGTCGTAGTTAGCCGAACCACTATTAATCTGTGTCTCTATTTGCTTTCTTTCTAATTGTTTTAATATTGTTATTTATTTATTTCTCTTCATATTTCTGTGATTAGATTGGATGTTGGTGCTTTTACGTAATTGGGTGTTGGTGGTCAATTTTGACGCCAACAACCTACAAACAAGGAGGGATCTTTCCGTTGGATCTCTTCCTTTTTTTTTAGCTCTTCGCTCTGGATTTGATCTCTTTTCCATTGGAGACTTTCTCATCTTCATCACTTTTGTGCCCTACCTCCCAAACACTCTAGAAACTTCATTGTACATCTGAGATCCATTAGATTATGGTCAAATCTTATATAATTCTTTGTAATCTGGAAAAAGGACAATAAGTAACAAATTATAAAGTGGACGTAGGCCAGCGATTGTCGAACCACTACAAAAATTCCTATGTGTTCTTTACTTTTCTGATATCTTTTACTTGTTTGATCTAGGATTTCTGCTGCTTTTACATTTATCTTAAAAGAGCCGATGCTTTCATCCGATTTTTGGATGTTGATCCATTTTTTAAGTTAATGGTAATGCACCTATTCACCAGAATTCTGTCTAACCCACGCCTTTCCTTTCTTTTCCCCCGCCATAGAAGGATAGGGCAGCATGTGATAGGCTCGAGATTAGTACGTGGAGAGGCATGCTTAGCATTGGAGTTGCTTGTCATTTTATATTATTCTCCATGTAACTATTATCATATTTAGTATTTAGTATTTATCCGACTGTACTGTATTTCTATATACTCTGATTTGATTATGCACTATTTTTGAGACTGTGTTTTGAGATTTTTCTAAGATGGTTATTTTCTGTATTTATATTTTTTTGTCTTCCTTTGTGAGATTTGAAAGTATAGTATGTCTTAGATCATATCTATATATTCTTAGTCTCTGTAATATTTAAAAAAACCAATAGCTCATACTTCTTGGCACCAACGTGAGTCCGAAAGTCACCCTAGGCTTTGGATCGGTGTGTCGGGAAGTGCGGGTTATCATAATAGTGTTATATGGTGGTAGGTTTGCATCTAGAATATGAGATTAATATATGTGTATATGTATGTATGTATGTTTTTATGTATGTATGTATATATGTATGTGTGCCTACGTATGTGTATGTATGTAAACATGCAGATCCACTCTCGTTATATCTCTCATGAGTATATGCACGGTTGATGGTTGAATTCCTTATATGTTATCATTGGTATGACGAGTTGTAAGCTTAGCCGATTCACATGGCATGCATTAGCCGATTGTTGTGTTGTAGGGAAAATGCTATGCACTTATACCTGTGATAATTATTAGAGAGATATATGCTTTACTCTACCATTTATTGTACATATGGATATATACATTTAGACATTGTCTGACACATGTGTTATCTTATAATACTCAGGCCGGTCTGACATATTTTAGGTTCAGGTACCCAATAACTTGCATGAATTATGGGATACCTTTTGGAGGATAGTACACATTTAGAATGATAGTTTCCCTGCATGTTCTTGTAGGCGTATTTTTTATGGTGGTGTATTTATTTGACAAGGATGTGTATATTTGATGATGGTGAGCATTAGACTAGCATTTTGTTGCTCACCTTAGACATGTATTATTGAGGTATTATATTTTATCATTGCGTTCTGATTCTATAATCTTTGTTTCTTACTTCTACGTTGTATATTGTTCTATTCTAGGAATTACACGTGTCTATTGTTGTGTGTTGATATAGTGTACATAATGGTAACTGTTATATGATTTGATATATATACCAGTGTTAGCCCAAGGGAATATTCACGTATGTTAGCCCTATATAGCTTATTCTCTGTATTATCAGACAGTATTACTAAGTAATACTCTTTGGTAATATGGGTATAGAGGTGGGGTGTTATAAAAATATTTTTGGTTAACAAAATCAAAGAGTCCCAAAAATCAATCATGCACTCAAGAATTATAATTTCATTCCAAACTTCCTTTAAATTAAGAACTTCTATATATAAAAATTTTATATATTTCTTTACATCACACTACACTTTATTACAAATATATTTCAAATTCATATACAAGCTACATGTCATTAACAATCATTCAAAAGTATCAATCACAAGCTACATGTCATTAATAATCATTCAAAAGTATCGCACACAATTTACTTCAACATGTAACATATTTTCAAAACAATACATTGTTCTTCCAAATAATACACATTTTCAAATCAGACTACTTTATATTATTTATCGAAACACCATAAGATACTTCCTTTAAAAAATATAGCTCATGTGCTTCTTAGGAATATTATTTTATCTTCATAACATCTTTTACCAAAATTACTACTAATACAATACCTCAAAATAGCAACTTCTTTCAAATTAATGTTCAACTTTTCACAAAATATACTTTCTTCCCAAAATAAATGCTCCTCCTTTAATAAAACATTATATTCATTTCAAAAATATAATTTAAAAACATTCTCCTTTACAAAATCTCAAGCATTTTTAAAATATTGTTTTCAAAACATTGTGCCCAACTGTCTCATTCTAGTGTTTGGGAAACCCTATCGATAAAGTTGGTCGGGCGCATTGACCAGAATTCTTAAAGCACTTAATGGACTAACTAACATGAAGTTTACTTCAAAATTTTCTTTAAATATCACTAGTATGTATATATGTATGTATGTATGTATGTATGTGTGCACACACTTTACCAAAAAGATTCTTAATGAAAACATATGCTTGTTTTTATCAAAAATAGTTTTAATTGATCTTTAATTGCATATAAATAATAATTAACTTAAAACATTCCAAACATCACGATCATTCATCCATGCATACATCAAGCAAACATCCAGTTTAAATCCATCTCGCATTTTTCATTATTTAATTATTATATATAAATAATATATTTTCTTTTATGTCAACACGTATTTCAATTATCTTTGCGGTGGCTTCACTGTCAACGACACCACAAGATTCCGATATCATATCTTGAGTAGGTTTCAAACATCCAACATCAACTCCTACTCAATAATGACCTTCAATTAATTATTCACAAATTCAATACAACCAAGCACCAATCAACCAATCAAACATACATAAAAAACAAACCAACTAATGCGCTCAGTGGAAAGTGATCCATCGGGTACCACTGTATCACTCTAATCACTAAAAGATCAAGGTACAACAATTCTATACCAAGCCACCCAAAGGTTAAATATACACCATCAATGCCAACATTACTAGTCATACCAACTACTTCTACCTTCACTACCACATCAACCATTATGTATCTCATACGAAAATTTATAATCAGAATGCTAGAAGTAAAGCTATTATATACATACGTACGTACGTACGTACATACATACATACATACATATATATATATATATATGAAAATAACAAATATGACCCTACATGATTACCCATTAATCATCGTATACTCCTATTATTACTTACAACAAGGTGACTACCCAACACACCTAAAGGGACAAGGACTCTTAAGTCTCAATTAAAGCCTAGACTCGTGACTTTGATACTCTATATTGTTCTAAACCTACTCTGATACCAAATAAAACACTTGACCTCTACAAACATACTACCAAATAGTATTATCGAGAAACATTGTCCGATAATACGGATAATGAGGCAATATTGGCCCATCACACGTGAATATTTCCTTAGGTCAACACAGGTATGTATTTCAAAATATATACTACTCATATGTACTTATCCAGTATCGAAGCAAAGTAATAAACGTGCGCGTTTTTTAGATAGGAAAATACATAATATAAGTATATAATAATAATAGAAAGTATACATAACTCTTGATGGGTCATTATAAAAGAGTCAAATGCCCATTGTCCATTAAATAAATACAATGTATATAATACAAACATCTCAACATCATAAACATACATGGCACTACAAATGTACCAAATGATACTCAACACTATAATAAATATATCCTCGACTATGTCCAAATCCACATACAGGTCACATCGTCGTTGAATCTAAAATGTCTCAGACTGACCCTGGTATTATAAAATAACACACCGGTTAGATTAATGTCTAGAATGTGATTAATAATATATAATCATAACTAGCGTATGAAGAATAGGGTGATATAATAGATATGATATAAGATAGATAAGCTTACAACTAATTTTCGCTTTAATCATACGAACCACAAATTATATGTACAAGTGAGCTCACGAATAATCGTAATAAACAGTCATACAACATATAACATATAATGGACAAGCACACAGCTAATCCTATACATACATATATGCATGTGTGTATGCATGCACACAAAGAAGATCACAAAGATGGACTAACACAGTAGGTCCTAAGTAATAAATAATCAGCAACCAATTAAAATGAACAAAATATCACATATGATGAGTAAGGCAATCATGCATCCAATCATACAATAACAACATATTTTTACAAATAATAAGCCACCCACTTGTAATGAATAGGACACCTGCATGTATAAAGTAGGCCACTTGCCTGTATAGAATATGGGGATTCACCATACACTGGACACAAAATCTTAAGCATAATCACGGCTCATCATCTCAAGTGAGATGTACAAATAAATAACATATATCTATCTACCACACACATACACACCATAGAATCAGATGGGAGACTGATAGCCACTTGCCAACTCCAGAAGCCTGCATGTGTGCTCACCAGGCACTGCTCCTACAGTCTTTAGTTACCTCGATGGTCATTGTGACCTAATATCTATCAAGTTCTAGTCAACGCTAAGAATTGGTCATGACCCTACAAGTGTCCTATGGTAACTGTTGGCCTATGTTACACTAGGGAAAATAGCATCATGCTGCTATACACAACTCATAGTATATCATGAATCTGTGGTGCTACCCCACAATCACGCTGCTAGGATGGACACTAGCCTAATCTGGTTCACTCCTGACCTAGGAGCTTGCAAAGTGATAGACATCCATATGTATCTATTGGCACATAGCTTTGCGCACCACAACGAGCATCACCTCATATACACATATCGTTTATCATCACATGAGTATCATCTACTAAAAAGGAATAACCGAACAAATATCAACACAGGCTCTCATACCACCTGGTAAAGCTTCTCATTTATTCCATGTCCATAAGTCACACTCACTCCACTACCATATTCTGTATCATGAGTTAAAGGAGTAATCGGAATAATATTACCGAATGTCCTAAACCATATAGTATTAATAAATAGTTTACTCAAAATTCCCATTATATGAAATTCCATAAGATAGTATTCTATGTAACAAGTCCAATGAATAACCGAAGATATATTACTAAAAGTGCCAATCGGTATCATAACTTTGTTTATTCAATATTCTCGTCATATAGAAATAGAAACACACAAAGCACACAATTTATGTAGAAAAGTGATTTCATTATATAGCAAAATTATATTTATTTATTCCAAAGCTTTTGGTATATAACAATAATAATAATAACAAGAACAACAACAATATAACTTTTCCTGTAAAACCAATAATAAGGACTTTAATCCATATAACCATTTCTCAACATCTATTCTAAATTTGAATGTCATAGAAATCTCTTTCATAATAACATATTATTTATAAAAGTCAACACATAATTTACTACGGTTAAGTATGTTTTTTAATTAAATTTATAAACTCTAAATCCAATTTATATATTTTCAATTCTATAAAATATATTTTCGAAACACTATCTTAAACACTAAAATATTAGATTATACTTTAAAAATCATAAAATATTATTTGGAAACCATTTCATAATTTTCACGAATTAAATAGGATTTTGAAATAATTAGTTAAAACTAAAATCAATTTTTTCTTTAATAAATCAATATCTTTAATAAAATAACTTAAATTCAATTTTAACAAAATAATTTTTCAAAACAATTTCCTAGTTGAAATGCGTCAAATTTCTACATTCAAAATCATATTTTATGTCAATTTTTAAAAGAATTGTTTTCAAAACAAAACAAGGTCACTGCTTGGAGCTTATGCTCTAAACAAGTGCCTACTGGTCGATCACCCTTTACATGGGCAGTCAATTGGCTAGCTCGCGGTTTCGATAGTAAGCTAAGACCATGACCCAATTTGAACTCGTTTGAGCTAGTTTCTCCTCCGGTCAACACCATTCCACTTCTGCAAACATCGTTACCACTTACACATAATCAAACATCTATACATCACACAAAATCTCACAACAAACATTAATTGATCACCACAAATTAAAGTGTGAAGGTGAAGGAAGAATGATTTTGAAGATGCACTGAGCAATGTCCAAAATAATATCAAGCACATACAAGATATATCACAATAAAATATTCCTTATATGGACATAGATTTGTGAGTTATAACACTCACCAGCAATAGCTATGCCCCCAAACACTACACCGCTCATCGCTTCTTATTCTACTTTATTACCGTAGGTAACCATACTCTCCTATCTTGATTGATTATTGCTTTTCCAAGCTCCTATTGGTGTAGCCTTGTATGGAGAAGCATATATATTGATTTGCAAATTTTTGGGATTTTATTTCATTTTATTTTGATTTTAAAAAGGGATTTTGGGTTTTTAATTTCGCTTTAAGATGATAAAATGAGATACAAACTTTTGGTGTAAGGCGGTAAATGAACTTTTTGGAAATATGGAGGGAAATGAAGAGAAAGGGATGAACTCTCATTGTTTTTGGCTTGGGCTTCATATAGGCCACCAAAACAAACATTTTTCTTTTTCTTTTTCTTTTAAAAAATATTTTGACTTGTTATCCCGCTTTTTGGCAAAGCCGCGATACCAGAAGATCGATCAAAAATGGAGAACAGTTCGTCTCAGAGATTGGTCATACTTCGTTTCGCTATGGATATCATTGAATTTTGTCCGAGTCCGAATCATGCTACAATTGATAGGACAAGACAAGAAAGATCATAGAAGCCGTCATCTCAAATTTTGAGTCATTCCGAGTTCATACGCTCAAGTTATGATCGATTCAACTTGAAGGGAAAAGCACTGGTTTCGAACCCACCACAGTAGGTGTCTTCGAACCCATCATCAGACACCATTCGAACCGATAACCTTCGAACTGATGGACTTCGAACCCATCGGAATGCCTCGGTTCGACTCTATCAACTTCGAATCCATCTAGTTCGTGTCGATAGGCCACATGTCTATGGAGGGGTTGCAAAGCTCGTATCCATCCAAAGAATCCCCGTTCGAACCCATCCATGGAGCCTTGTTCGAACCCATCTATGGAGCCTTGTTCGAACCCATCCATGGAGCCTTGCTCGAACCCATCTGTGAGGCTTCATTCGAATCCACCGGGTCAACTAGCCACGATGACGTGTCATCCATCGGTTCGAATGCGTCGAGAAACATGGAGTCGAAGCAGTCAACTCGGAGTGGAGACCGGATCGGTTCGAAGCTTGCGCTCCACGTCACCACGAAGGCGCGTGCCACCATCGGTTCGAAACCATCGGTTCAAATGGATGGTTTCGAACCAACCAGCCACGCAATGAACCCCATCTCGAATCCATCATATCTCTCAATCCACTGATCCAAATGCCACAAAATTTTCACAGAAGCTTGCATTCATGTCAAAGAGTGTCCACGCCAAATTTCACCTCAATTGGATGAATTCTTGATCGATTCGAATGGAGTTCGAACCGATGGCAAAGTGGGCCCAAACTTCTTAAGACCGGGCGTGTGGGCCCTCTCACGTGCCAGAAGTGTCTCTCGAGTTTTCAGCAAAATATTAGCAACCTACGCCTATAAATAGAGCCGCAGAGCCAACAGAAAAGGGATCTTTCGACTCTGAAGCGTCCAAACTCTGCCGGATTGAGATCTCCACCATCCTACATCATAATTAGCTGTTGATTTTGAATTTCCAGTTGTATCTTGCTGTTGATCGCTATAACAACTTGTAACTATTGAAAGAGAATCAATAAAACATCAAAAAACTTCACAGTGGACGTAGGCAACACGCCGAACTACTATAAACCACTTGTCTACGCATTTACTTTACTGTTGATTGGAGTTTTTGTTAGATAATATCTGCTTTGAATTTACATTCTTCACTATTATCTCTTCAACGACTCCCGAAGGGTGTTGTGACCAATTTTGGTGCAAACACTTTGGTGCTTTCACTGAGAAAACCCAGATTTTCTCCTGCTCTTTGGATCTGTCATCGATACCGGATTGAATAAATCTAAGAGAGAGATCCAAATCATTAAATCCAACCTCCTTCCCTTCTATTCAGATTTGCATAAAGTCTAGGAAAGGAATTCAACCTTCGAGATGGTTAGCACAAGAACCACCTCAAACGCTGTCAATCAAGAAGAACAGGATAGACAAAATCCTACGCCCCCACCTCCATCTAATCAGGATGCTACTGGGCACTCTGAACCATCCGGTCCGGTTACTCGAGAAGAGCTGCAGTTGCTACTCCAAGAGCTGACCCAGAGTCGGCAACAGCTAGAAGAACAGCTACGCGCTAATGCTGAGCTAATCAACAAGCTGGATCGCTAGAAACGAAAGAGATCCATGAGAGATAATGCTTCTCGCTCCTCCAGCGAAAGTTCTTCATCTTCTGATTATCATAATCGGCCTCCGCGACCCCGGCTAGATGGGAGTCGTATACCACCCATTGGAAATCAACCGATACTAACCGTTGGACAATTGAGGGTTGGTCCGTCAGCCAGTTTCCAAACCGGACCCTCCTCCCGAGGAGGTGCCATCCCTCACCACACTACAGAATACCGCACTACTAACGTTGCGGTTGAACCAGGAGTCGACGCCCAAGATCAGTCGGACCTGGACCGTCGTCATAGCGGGCGTGCTCCTGAACCATCCCAAAAGACTACGAGCCAAGAAGGCGAGACTTGGACCGTCAACAATATCCGGTCCAACCCCAAAGAATGGAACGTAATCATACTCCGGTGCAGGCCGCACAAAACACGCAAATGCCGGATCTGTCAACTATGATACGTCAGATTATCCGTGAGAGTCAGGGATTCACAAACGACGATTGGGGAGTTTCTCGAAGTCACACTCCCTTTACGGACGATATTCTTACTGCTGAACCCCCACGGCGATTCCGAATGCCCACTCTACCCATGTACGAGGGAAACTCCGACCCCAACCAACATATTCTAAAATATGAATGGTCGATGACTGCTGCCAGGGCTGACGATGCAGTGAAATGTCGTAGTTTCCCCATATCCTTGGGGGGCATCGCTACCATGTGGTTCACTCGATTGCCGCCTCGATCCATCTCTTCCTTCGATCAATTAGCCACAAAATTTGTTGAGCAATTCCGCATGCACGTCGCAAGGCCAAAAGATGTCAACACTCTATCTAGTGTCACGCAAGCTCCCGGAGAGACACTCAGACACTACTTAGAGAGATTCCATACTGCATGTGCGGAGATTAGTAATCCAAACGATAACTCCATCCTTATGGCGTTGACTAAAGGGATCGACCCCGATTCTGAATTTGGCAACTGGTTAGCTGGAAAACCACCCGCATCGTTGGACCGTTTCCATGCCAAAGCGGCTCAATTCCTGAGACGCGAAAATGCGAAACAGTCTAGGAAGCAAACCGATGCCGGGCCAAGTACGGAAGGGATCCAAAGCAATGTTGCAATCAAACAGTCCGGTGAGAGCTCCGGAAAAGTTCAGTTGAATGTCAGAAACAAACAAGCTCACGAAGGGAGAGCGTGAATCAAACCAGGAAACGAGATCAAAATCCTAGCCCGCAGCGCAAGAACCCAATGTTTGACAATTACACTCCTTTAAATACATCACTACAGGACTTGTACTTACAAACCTGTGATACGATTCAATATCAAAAACCTGCACCAAGACCGTCGTCAAAGAGACAAATCCAGACAGGGAAGTTTTGCAGGTTCCATGAAAGCTACGGGCACAATACGAACGAGTGTCGTCACTTACAGGACCTCGTAGAAAAACTGTTCAGAGAAAGGAAACTGGAACAGTTTGTGCGGACGCCGTAGCCCAGAGAAGCGGGCCCATCAAATCAAAACAATGAACCCAATCGACCGAGACAGGAGGACTCGACTTGTCCCCGTGGAAGATTGGTGATCAATGCCATCAGTGGCGGACCAGCTTACTCAGGAGCCTGGAACGACGAAGACCTTCGTCACTGTCACACATGACAGGCTCATTCAATCTATGAATACTTTGCAATTTCTTTTACATTCTGAAATTTGAATTTGTAATAAGGCACTGACTTTGCCATATTTTCTTATTTCAGCAATAAAATACTATCTCTTCAAGCTAGAGCTGTGATTCATCGAATACAACGTTCAATAATCACGACACACGAAGAGCTAAGTTCCATCAAACAATGGAATTTATTCAAATAGCGAGTGACTGTGATACGACCGGCCACTCACTAAGTGAAACCCCAGCTCGGGGGCAAGCCAACGCACCAAAGGCTGAACTGGACCAACACACGACAGTCCTACCAATAATTCGTTCCCAGAGCGCGAATGGACTCTAACTTCCCGGAGTGTGAATTGGAGTATAAACATCCGATAAATCGTTCCCAGAGTGCGAACGGACTCCAACTTCGCAGAGTGTGAATTGGAGTATAAACATCCAATAAATCGTTCCCAAAGTGCGAACGGACTCCAACTTCCTAGAGTGTGAATTGGAGTATAAACATCCAAAAAATCGTTCCCAGAGTGCAAACGGACTCCAACTTCCCAGAGCGTGAATTGGAGTATAAACATTCAATAATTCGTTCCCAGAGCGCGAACGGACTCCAACTTCCCAAAGCGTGAATTGGAGTATAAACATTCAACAATTCGTTCCCAGAGCGCGAACAGACTCCAACTTCCCAGAGTGTGAATTGGAGTATAAACATTCAACAATTCGTTCCCAGAGCGCGAGCGGACTCCAACTTCCCAGAGCGTGAATTGGAGTATAAACATTCAACAATCCGTTCCCAGAGCATGAACGGACTCCAACTTCCCAGAGTGTGAATTGGAGTATAAACATTCAACAATTCGTTCCCGGAATGCGAACGGACTCCAACTTCCCAGAGCGTGAATTGGAGTATAAAAGTCAAATCTATCGTTCCCAAAGTGTGAACGGATTCCTAAAAAAGCCCAAATAGATGTAACCGACCATCCAGCGGCTAACTCCAGATTCCCGAAGCGCAAGTCGGAGTACAAACATCAATTCCAAGTTCCCGAAGCGAACCGTATTGCAAACATCGATAAATCTCGAATTCCCGGAGTGCGAACTGGATTATCGATCTCAAATTATCCTAAGTCCCCAGAATGTGGGCGTGTGCTTAAGATTTGCAACAAGTGCGATCAGCCACCAAAAATACAAATGTTATTCCCCGAGACTAGGGGGTAAAAAAACTAAGTGTTAATCACTAACCAAAGTGATACAGTGTCCGAAGTTCAACTTGTTCGTCAATCACAACTTGCGACCAAGATTCTCAGACTTGGCAAATAAAACGAACTCTACTTGACGGTAAAAACACCACAAGTACACCGGACTGAAAGCAAAGCACTGCAAACACTTAAGCACAAAAGAAATGAGAATTGAAACAAAGAAACTGAATTTTATTTCAACTAACTAGAAATAAGGACTTACATGAAAATAAGTTCTTCCAAAAAAAAATTCCTACTTGCAGGGGCCAAACCTGCATCTATACACGGCCTATAAACAAAAAACGAAAACAAGTTCCTATCTACCAAAAAATCTGTTTGGGAGGCCAATCTATTTCTTCTTTCTTGGCTACCTTATCAGTGGTTCGTCATCAGAATCACTAGGAACGGAGATCCTTCGTTTGGACAGCCTCCTCTCTGGTGGCTGCTCTTCGGCAGGGGGCATAATGTCAATGTACTCCTCTGAGCTCGAATCTACGTGAAGGCTTCCCGCCGGAGGAGTAGGAGGGACTGGGTCCGCGACTAAAGGTGTGATAATGCCGCCTGATGATTCTAACCTTAAAGGTGCTGGGCTACGCGCCGCCGTGCTACCACCGATACTACCGCTTTGCCCCGCAGCCTCTATTTCGGCATTGATCTCAGCCAAGATTTCCTCGTCTCGAGCTGATGGGGCCTGGCTGGGGGCAGCCGTGGTCTGCGTCACAAAACTGGAGGTCGACGGAAGATCACTGATGATAAATGGCAAGTCGGTGAAAGAGTCACCCTGTTGGCCAAGCAGCTCACTCACCATTTGTTCGTCAAGAGATAAGGACCTCCCCTGCGCCATCTCAGTAAGCACTAACGTCGTCACTACAGTCGTTTCAGTGATGATGGCTTTTTGCCCTTGAATGGACTCCTGAGTCGAAGATGCTGGAGTAGCTTCAGTTACTGAGCAAAGAGGAAAAGAAGATATAAGCAATCTCTTCAAAACAAACGCTTTAATAAAAGCACACTTGAGATATGTTCAAGTACCTTCCTCAATTTGGCTCGTTGACAGTTGGACGGCCTCAGAGACGTGCTCCCGAATGGGAGATAACCGCGGCTGTTCTAGGTCATAAGCAGGAACAGATTGTGAACCGACCACAGATACAGGCACTGACGAAGGTGGAGCGGTGACTTCAGTGACAGCAGAATGGTGCTCAACACCTGATCCCTCTCCAACCTCCAGGGATCGGCCACCAATCATCTCCTTCTCATGAGCAATAATAGCGTCATGAAGGACCCTTTTCTCATCGTCTGTCAGCAGCCGGTTTTCAAGTTCAAATCAGTCGACCGATTCACCCGGACGTGCTTCCTCTTCCTCCTCAACCAATCGACCCCAAGCACTACGGAGGTGTACCGGGTAATCCTGAAGCCAGGCTAAATTTCTGTGCCTCAACACATTAGCGTTGTAAGTGATGAGCAGATCTTCAATATCGGCTTCCAGCCTGGCCTCCGCTTGTTGAACTTTCTTCTCAACCTCCGTCTCAACCGCCTGGACCTTGGCTACTGCCGCATCCCGTTCAGTCCGGAGAATCACGGCTTGTTAACACGCCTCCTGGGCTTCATTATTCGCATCATCCCTATCCTTGGCGATTTCGGCGAATTTGGACTCAAGCTCGTTTAACTCCTTCAGGGCTGCGTCCGTCTCAGCAGTGACCAGGGTGTTTCGATGGCCCATGTCCTCTACCACGGCATAGTTCTCACGTTTCATCCTATCCATCGTTGCTTGGGCTTCGTCGGCCTTTTTGATAGCCTCCATTTCAGATTTCCGAGAAGATTCAGCTTCAGTGTTTAGCGCATCAATAATACGGCTCTTTTGAGCTAACTCGGCCTGTAATCTCTCGATGGTGGCCTCACGCTCAAAGGCCAATGCCGACGCTTTATCTGCTGCTTTCGACCACGCTTTGTACTGAGCATAAAAGTCGTGTACGTAGTCATGTACCAATTGTTCAGCCTCCTCCGGGATTTTCTTTAAATGTGGAGGAAAGATATAGTTGTCGAAGCAAATGTTTGGGAAATCTCTCTTCAGCTGAGCAAGCCTGATCGCTCCTTCCCCTGAAATTTCCACGGGGGGCTGATCTATAATGGCAGTAGTCATTGTTTCGCTCCTAGAACGGCGAGAGTCATGCCTAGAAGATTGAGAGGCCGACATATGATGCGAAGATTTAGAAGGACGAGAGACGTGAACAGGAGGTTGTATGGGATCTCTGGGAGGAGGAGGGGTACGCGATCGAGATCGACGCTTATAACCTCTGTCTGTATCATATCTTTCCTGACCAGAATACCCAGAGCGTCCCTGGTCAAAGTCTCTGTCCCCTTTCCGTCTGCGCGAATCATAATATGAAGACTTGCGGGCCTGTCGGAGACTCCCTAACATCGAACCTCGCCTAGACATAGTATCTGCAGAACAAAATAAAATAGAATTAATCACTCTTCGATACAGGAGGTTTATAGTCAAGGGTTATGCAGTGTTGTGAAAAATGTATGAATGTGCAACCCCCCGACCAACCGGATGTGTCTGCCACACCAGTGGGAAAAGACTCGCTCAAAACTAAAGTTTCAGAAAGCTCTTCCAATCCAGCATCATGCTGCAGGGACACATCGTCCGGGATTGGAATATCGGCGAGCCGTTCATAAAGATTTTCAGTTCTCGGAGGAGACATCTCCGAAATTTTAACTTCGGGAGAGGATCGGGCCGTGACAACCGATTTCCATCTCCCCTTCTTAGTTGACGTGACGATGGCTGCCTTGCCTTTTCTCTGCTCCGCAACATCCTGAACTACATCCGTAGGCTCGGTCAGCGGCTCATCGTCGGTATGGGTCCTTTCAGAATCAGCCTCCTCGGCTATGATAGCTTTGGGCTTCTTGTGCTTGGCTCCTTTTTTAGAGACAGTCCTTAGTGCCCCGTCAAACAGTATGCTCTGCCCTCATTCGATCAACCCGTAAGTCCGGAGATTCCTATCCGTCAAGAGTAGCTCGATATCCCTATCTTCACCCGGGACTCCCCGGAGTATTCTTACTACCTCCTTAAATCGTTCACCTTCAGGCCGCTGAATCGTTGCTGTAAAAAAAAGTTTCAGTTTGGCCGCAATTGCCTTAATAATTACTTGATAACTCAGTTACACTCACGTCTGAATAACCATCGCCGGGCAAACCCCGGAGGACACCTAACATAGAACCATTCCGTCCTGTAATAACTCAACCTGGTCCAGGACCCAGTAACCACTTGGAAGTTCCTCACCGCTTCCGGAAATGTGAAGGAAGGGTAATCACTTCGAGTTTTGAAATTAAATAGATATCTGATCTCGGTCGGGATCGGTGGTCTATGAAGGTACTCCATGAAGACGATGAATAAGCTATTCACGGAAGCATATCCATTTGGATGTAGTTGAGATGGAGCGATCCTCAAAAAAGACAACACTCCCCTTATATACTCGTTGAACGGAGGAAGCGTCCCAGCCGCGCACGCGTGGCGATTAAATGTTGTATATCCCTCCGGCGGGTTGTGTGGTCTATCATTCGGCCCCGGCAATAACACGTCATCCAGTGACAGGCCATGCCTCAAGCATATTCTCCCCAACATATCTTCAGAAATATTGGATTGAACGGAATCCGACGGTTTGGCAATGAAAGACGCATTGGGAAGTTCGTCCGGGGCTGGACCAATGATCTCAGGTTCAATATCTGGAACCTCTAGTCTCGGAGCAGCTGCGCTTTGAACCTCCTGCTGTTGCGAACTTGAAGGTTCCATGACTAGCTAACTCATGAGAAACCATCATTAGACGACAAAGGACCCGTGCGTTCCCCAGTGTAAAGTGTATGAATGTATGTTGTACAGTGCCATGCATTACTTGAATAAGTGTCACAGAGTTAAAGGAAACATGCAAACGACAAAGCTAATTTCCCCAGTTATAATGACCGTCATCGCTGACCATCATCACTGAACCGTTTTTATGATGGAATTTGATTTGGATAGAAGTTGTTATGGTTCCATCGACGAGCTTTGAGAGGTGGTCAAGTATGCAGTGTGACTATCAAGTCCAAATATGCAAGGATGAAGCTCGCCGGAATTATGCTTAGAAAATGTCAAACTTTGATATCCATCATAGAGGGTTCAAACCGAACAAAGGGAACTCATTCGAACCCATCCTACCGTCACTTCGAATCGATGCAGAAAGGCGCGCTTCGAATCGATGATCAGGTGTCAAGTTCGAATCGATCAATGAAAGATGCCTTCGAATCGATCCTTGGTTAACTGGTTCGAACCGATAAGGAAACCCTCAACTTAACATCGACCACGTTCGAATCGTTACCCTCCGTATCGATGCAAAGTTGAGAACTTCGAACCGATAGCTGATGGATTCGAAACCATCGATTCGAATGAGCCCATCAGAGATGGTCAATCAGTGCGAACTATGTCACCCTCATAAAGTCATTCCAGGGATCGATGCGAAATCCAACGAAGAATGACGCCGCCATCATCGATTCGATCTCGAATCCACGCATCGGTTCGAAGCCCTTCCAAACCAGATCTGGTTTTGCCAATCTCGAGACTAAGCAATCGATGAAGATGAGATAGGTTCGAAGTAACTTTGCCGTTTGGATTCGAGGCTAATTACCTAGTTTAAGTGATGGATTCGAGGAGTTAAAGTCTTGGATCTTGATTGGTTCGAATACGTGACGTAGTTCCTTCTCATCTAAGGCTTCGAGACAAGGCGGAACACAGTAAAAGCAAGGCGAGAGTAAAAAGTAAAAAGTGAAAAAGTGAGGCCCCTGCTATTTATATGAGGCCTAGGAAGTGACCGGGCCGTTTCGTATCCCAGTTAACTCCACCGGTCACAACCGGTCCATTATCGTATCGATTCGAGGTCAATCTTCGAATCCATCGGCCTAGGACCCTATCGGTTCGAAGTTACCCCTGCATTTCATCGGTATGAAGCGCACAGCAGGGCGACGAGCTACATCGATGCGAAACAAACATTGGGCACGTCGGTTCGAAAGCCCTGTTCACACCAGCAAACCCACAACTCCATCCACAACCTACCGTTACGAACAGGGATTTCGTATCCATCACAACCAATCGATACGAACGACTATTTCGTATCCATCATAACCTATCGATGCGAACTGCTATTTCGTATCCATTCTTTCTCACCGGTGCGAATGAACGTTCCACACTTGTCCAAGCCATCGGTTCGAATGTCAGATTCATACCCATCGTAACATAAGCGTGCTCCATCCATACGAATGTGGATTTCGAATCCATCGATGCTCCAACGCATCGGTTCGAAGTATCATATTCGCACAACCCAAAGTCGTTTCCTTCGACCATCTATATCAGTTCAGGAGAGGATCGATACGAAGGGATTTTTCAAAACAACCATCATGCATTGTCTCAACTTAAATTTCCAAATCGGTTCAGGAGAGAATCGATAAGAAATTCAATGGCCAACCAAGCTGACAACGACTCGTGGACGCACGACGTTAACAAGGGTCAAACTAACATATGTGCATATATGTCAAACTAACATTCGATTTTAAACATTTACAGGGATCGAGTACCCATCTTGTTACAAATGCAACAGCCAACGGCTAAGCGCTATTATACAACAATCAATCATATCAACGCAAGGTTATAGCAGTACGGAGTACGAGTCTCAACAAAAAAGAGAGCAATGATTTTTCAGAGAGAGATTGCAGCTATTCAAAGCACGTCATGTTCCCACGAGACGTACTTTGGAGGGCAGAATGTTATCCCGTTTTTGGCAAAGCCGCGATACCAGAAGATCGATCAAAACGGAAAACAGTTCGTCTCAGAGATTGGTCATACTTCGTTTCGCTATGGATATCATTGAATTTTGTCCGAGTCCGAATCGTGCTATAATTGATAGGACGAGACAAGAAAGATCATAGAAGCCGTCAACTCAAATTTTGAGTCATTCCGAGTTCATACGCTCAAGTTATGATCGATTCAACTTGAAAGGAAAAGCACTGTTTCGAACCCATCACAATAGGTGTCTTCGAACCCATCATCAGACACCATTCGAACCGATAACCTTCGAACCGATGGACTTCGAACCCATCAGAATGCCTCGGTTCGACTCTATCAACTTCGAATCCATCTAGTTCATGTCGGTAGGCCACATGTCTATGGAGGGGTTGCAAAGCTCGTATCCATCCAAAGAATCCCCGTTCGAACCCATCCATGGAGCCTTGTTCGAACCCATCCATGGAGCCCTGCTCGAACCCATCTGTGAGGCTTCATTCGAATCCACTGGGTCAACTAGCCACGATGACGTGTCATCCATCGGTTCGAATGCACCGAGATACAGGAGTCCAAGCGGTCAACTCGGAGTGAAGACCGGATCGGTTCGAAGCTTGCGCTCCACGTCACCACGAAGGCGTGTGCCACCATCGGTTCGAAACCATCGGTTCGAATGGATGGTTTCGAACCAAATAGCCACGCAATGAACCCCATCTCGAATCCATCATATCTCTCAATTCACTGATCCAAATGCCACGAAATTTTCAAAGAAGCTTGCATTCATGTCGAAGAGTGTCCACGCCAAATTTCACCTCAATTGGATGAATTTTTGATCGATTCGAATGGAGTTCGAACCGATGCCAAAGTGGGCCCAAACTTCTTAAGACCGGGCGTGTGGGCCCCCTCACGTGCCAGAAGTGGTCTCCCGAGTTTTCAGCAAAATATCAACAGCCTACGCCTATAGATAGAGCCGCAGAGCCAACAGAAAAGGGATCTTTCGACTCTAAAGCGCCCAAACTCTGCCGGATTGAGATCTCCACCATCCTACGTCATAATTAGCTGTTGATTTCGAATTTCTAGTTGTATCTTGCTGTTGATCGCTATAACAACTTGTAACTATTGAAAGAGAATCAATAAAACATCAAAAAACTTCACAGTGGACGTAGGCAACACGCTGAACCACTATAAACCGCTTGTCTACGCATTTACTTTACTGTTGATTGGAGTTTTTGTTAGATAATATCTGTTTTGAATTTACATTCTTCACTATTATCTCTTCAATGACTCCCGAAGGGTGTTGTGACCAATTTTGGTGCAAACATGACTAACTAAAATCACTGTCAAATTTCAAATAAAACTCATATTCGTATTACTCAACATTATAATTTTGTATAAAAATTTATTTTCCACAAATACTTTTATTTTAATCAATTATCCCTAAATTGCCATATTTGGCCCATTTTAATAAAAAATTCATTTATTAATCCTAATTAATAAGATAAAACAAATCACAAGACACTTTATATTCAGTATTTATCAAAAAAAATAACCCGTCTTTTAATTTATTTCAAATTAACTTGGAATTAAGAATATCAATAGCAGTGTATAAAAACCCGTACCTTAATAGGCCTGAATTTCAACTAAATCGAAACCAAAGTCTATTAGAGCATGGATCATTGATTTTGGTAACCTATAATAAACATAACTATATCATAGTGTGACCAATATAAACTCATAGCAGAATATAAAAGTATAATAGAATATAAATATTGACTGAAGCTACTACTTTGGAATAAATAGTATTCCTTTGATATTTAGTTGTCTTGTCAGTGCCAAGCATGAATGCGAAGACTTCACCATTTGTTGTTCATGTCTTGTACCAGTAGCCTATCCCTCTAAATCTATCATATAAATTGTAACGAGGAAGGCGGTCGGAACAAAATTTTGGTGAATGGAAACTTACGTACTTAATCCATAACACTTATTTACACCAATTGGTTCATATTTAAGTGTTATGCCTATTATTTATAGCTAATCTTAACCTTATGTGTGCGTATGATATACCTAACCTCCTCCGAGGTATAACTACATACATACATACATACATACATACATACATACATATATATATATATATGCTTATATACATATATATATATATCTAAACAATGTACAATCAAAAAACTCCGGCCACATGATACTACATAAATAAGGAGGAGGCAGACCCAACAGTCATTTAATAACTCAACCCCGAAGCGGGCCCTTTGTAACATAAACGTCAGTCAATCGGTCCTAGCTATAGATACCAATGACCCCTAGATACGGCTTTGTAATATAATTGTTGTATTACTACTTCATCTCAAAGACTCATCTAAGGGTTAACTAGCTCACCTCTGACAAATAAACAACTAACTAATTAAACTTCAAGGTTGGTACATATCTCATACAGATCCTACACTAGTAGGAAACGTAATCCATTAAGGCATAACTTAAGTCTTTGCTAATGACCACTCAGGATCGTTGGTAATCATAGCTTATATGTCAACTCTACTACTACTAAATATCGATCTAGCAAAATTACTAGCATAGTTCACCGACATTTCACAACCGAAATCCCATTTAGACTAACCTAATATAAGTGAATAAAAATGCCCCTTTCAGTTACTTAATACCTCTTATTTGAGATGAGGCGGACCTTATTTCCTCAAAAGTACTAGGTCATCTAACACTTCAAATCCGAGATGAATCCGTGGTATATTTTTCTATGCCTTTATGCAACCGCATATCTCTTCCCTATGGGTCCTATGGTTGGAATGATCCACATCGGTAGTAAGTATACAAAACTACTAATGGCCCCTAGGTGAAGGGAAGACTTCTGTTGTGTAACTCTACTAACTTCGCATCCCAACCCACTAAACCAAACCAATCATCCTAAGTCTAAATGTTGGGCTAGGCCTTCTATTTATGCTTGTTCTAAATATACAATTAATGTTGTAAATTTCCCGCTATGAAAATCATACTGTCTTCCAGCGTTTAATCCCTATCTTATATGCTTATTTACTATATTCCATCAATGTCAATTATCAGTAATAGATGGTCATTATTATTCTAACTGGAAAATTTCTAATGATATTTATCTATTCGTTCTAATTCAACCCGTTATCATTTCCTCATATTTCATATCAAATACTTTAATTAGTCCCATTAATACATTTATGTCCCAATTTAATTCTTATTTTATTAACTGCACATTTATTACTAGGTTAATTTTTGGAGTTACCATCTCTTTTCCATCTACATCTCTTAATCCTATAATTTACTATGCTATTTATAACTAGACGTCCTAATTATAACTAATACGAATATCATCATAAATTATGCTATGTATATAATTTTATTTTTTATCGATAAGCATGGTTATATATATATATATATATATATATATATATATTATGGATGTATATACATATATATTCCTATTTATAATTACTAATTCTTAAACTAGAATATTACTTTCTACGTTTTAAATTATCAGAGCTATCCTTCCTAAAGGATTACCATTATAACTTTCCATAAATTAACCAAAGCTGAGACCTATCTTTATTTGAAATCGGAAGGAATTATTTCTATTTGTCTATTGAAAAAACTGTGCAAACTACGGAGAAGAATATCTGTACTTTACACATATCTTTCATTTTTGTTACATTCCTTATTATTTCAAATGATACATTTTATACAATTATGGAATTAGAAAATTTATGGAAATTAGACGGGAATAGGTACAATTAAATTGTACCCCGCATCCAATAAATCAAAACATAGAAATTCAGATTCTAAGTCAAATTAAAGCAATCTAAAACTATACTAACAATTTACAACCCAACTATCATAAATCTTACAACCTTATCAACGTTTAACTTTAACAAATTTAAGAACTGGTTTCCAAATTTTCAGATTAGGGTGTAAATAACACTCTTATTCCAATTTCCTATCTTATAGAATATATAGGCGATATTCCTATACGTTCATTTTAAGCCTACAACTCATCAGATCTTATATAGGCATAATAATTAGATAAAATTTAATGATATAAATTTCAATGTTATAAATAAATCATATAATTTCCCACTTACCTTTCAAGCTTTCCAAATCTCCCAAATCTGAATTCATCCCTTTACATGACTCCTTTTCCTTTCCAAGTCAAAAGAATATGTATAACAAGGTACATACATACTATTAGAATTACAGATCCGCGAAGAGGTTTGGAGTTAAGGGAAACATAGATTTATAATAATGAAATTTACCTTTTTCGCAGTATTGATTCGCTTCTTCTCATTTATTTTCAACCCTTCTCTAATTATATATATATATATATAATATTTTATAATTAATTAAAATAGTGGAGAAGGGAAAATGGTAGAGCTTCGCTGCTTTGATTAGAAAGTATGAAAAGAAAAATGAAGGGTAAGGCCTAATTTATAGCGCTCAAATCAATCGTATCCATTAGATTAAAATATTTAAATATGAACCGTTTGGCTATGGTTCAACTCCAGCCGCCAAGTTCACCACCAGTCAACCGTCCTCTATAAGCGGTCGACCAGCCCAAGTAAAGGGATCCATGCTGTTAATGTTATTCATTTCCTTTTTCTCGTTTTAAATTATTTCCACTCAGAAAACTTCAAACACTAATAACTTCTTCGTTTGAGCTCCGATCACAAAACTCCAAATATGAAAGTTGCTTAGAAAATTGCCATGAACACAATGTTGCAAGTTTCATGGTTAAATTATGACGTTTTCTTAAATTCCATTTTTAAGCCTTATTAATTATTTATTAATTACTGTTAGTTTTACGGAATGTTACATTCTACCCCTTAAAAGAATTCCGTCCATGGAATTCCTCAAGGGTTGAATCATGTAATGTGACGATCCACCTTTATAACCTCTAGGAATAACACTTAATACATCCACAGTATTCGTGTGTCGTTGCCCAAGCGTCCGAAAAACAAGTTGTTATGGGGTACAATAAACGAACAGAACATGACAGAATAGAAAAATCTCGCAATGTAATGGTTATATATATAACACAAAATAATATAGTACTAAAGCTTACTCCTTGCGTGGAGTTATTAGAGTTACACAAAAGTACTACAACTATCAGACTATGCAGTTATACACTCTGCCATTACAAATGTTGATACAAAATACACATGCAAAACAGACATAACAGTAGAAATAAATAACTAGATAGCTATGGAGCCTCTTGCTTGTCCATCGTCTTCAAATAGCCCAAAGAAAACTTGCTACACTTGGACTACTCAAATATAATTGAATACCCAAGAGTTTAGGAAAAATAAACAACTCGGGTCAGACAATATGTCTGGTATGATTAAATCTCAAAACAAAATAATGGAAATAAATACAACAAGTGAGAATGCTGCCATCTACGGAACGGGTTTCCCCCCATAACAACAACATCTAATCTCAACCATGGATACAAATAATTGAACATCGCGAAGTGCTCACCACACTTCCCGATGCAATTAAGAAAGAGGTAAATTTAAAATTTTGGAATCAAAGGAGAGGGAGGAAATTTTTCAACAAATGACTAGAAGGGTGCTCCCCTCTTATCGAAAGTATACCTCTAGAAATATAGTTGAGAACTACGATGGCTCTTGGAAATTCCAAGCTACACCCCGCTAACATTTACCGAGAATCCCAGTATTTCACATCTTATTGCACATGTAACCAAAACCAACCTAGAGTAGATGTGAAAATACCCTAATGGGAGCAACCCCACATAGCTTGGCCCCCAATCACGCTTTGAATTTAGTCATTTCTAACAAAGGATATCAAATTTCAAATGAGCAAAAAATTGCCTTAAATTGATGGTACACAATGAAGAAAGCTGATCTGATAGTTAATAAATCAACTATCGGGGAAAACTAAAAATGATCGCATATGGAAATTAAATTTCATATTCTTACTACTACTCGTCGATTCCAAACAAGTGCTATCCCTTGTTTGAAAATGAAACGGGCAAGTTGAGTTAGTATTAACTCTAGGCATTGCCTTGACGATGTTTTTAACCTTCAAAATAGAAGCGAGTCCATGCCTCGACGTTTAACGTTAAAAGTATGACTAAATCCTTTTCGTATAAGCGATATCGTTTATAAAACTACTTTTCCATAACCGAATCGAACTTCTACTTTTAAAACCAAACTTGTGTTGGGGTTTTACGTTAAAAATATTAACTTTGAACAACTTTACCAAAATGATTTATTAACTTCCAATACAAATAAATTCCTTTAGTTCCATTATGAAAATGACTAATCAATTCTAATCAACGATTAACTACTTTAAACATCTTTAATTAAAATAATTAATTAACTTTAATCCTGATTAATTACTTCAAACAACACTATTCAAAATGATTAATTGACTTTAATACATAACTATTAAATAATTAATTAGCCTTAGACATCATTAGTTAAAATGATTAGTTAATTTTGAAACATTAATTAAATAATTAATTATCTTAAACACAACTTTATTTAAATAATTAATTAACTTAGTTATCATTATTTAAAATGGTTAATTAATTTTTAACTTATCATTATTATGATAAATAATTAACTTTATTCATATCTTTATTTCAATAGTATCTTATCTTTGCATAAACCCGATCATAAGATTTAACTAAAAAATTTCAAAAGGAATAAGATTTAGTGTCGATATAGCGATAGTCGCTACACGGACATTTCCTTATATACTTTTCATGTGTCATTTTCCATCCAAACATCATATAACCTAATAATGGACATATTACAAAAGTAAAAAAAACTACGAACATAAGAGAATATCTCTTATTCAATATTAATTTACTGGCATACAATTCAATTTTCAAATAAATATAATAGCAGAGCATGAATTTATTTTGCTAAATGGATCCCAAAATAATCTACTTAATTTAATTATAGCAGAATAAGGATTTATTCTGCTAAGCAGATGTCTCCTATATTTAATCTAATTAAATGATAGCAGGATGGTGTTTTATTCTGCTAAACAGATGTCATCTATATTTAATCTAATTAAACGATAGCAGAACATTGTTTCATTCTACTAAACAGATGTCCAAAATAATTTATTCAGTTAATTTATAGCAAACGGAGATTTATTCTGCTAAACATATGTCATTAATAAAACATTCATATTTATTAGATTAACTTAATGACACAGGTAATAGATCCCTTGGTTTGAAATCAATTTACTTATAAAAGAAAGCTTACTTAAAATATAACTGATAGAGTTTAAAATAAAACTTTAATTGATAATAATTAAATTTCCACTTAATTATTACTTAAATATTAATTAATAATAATTAATTAATAATTAATCTTAGTTAAGTCTTAATTAATTAACTAATAATTAAACCTTAATTAACTAATAATTAAATAAATAAATAAAATCTAATTACATAATAATTAAATAAAGTTTAAATAAATTTGGTTCAATAAAAATTAATACTTAATTACTCTTTACTTAGTTAATGATTAATTAAAACCTTCTTAATTAAGTTAATTCTAATTAACTTAATTAATAATTAAGTACTAATTAATTTACTTAATTACTCCTTATTTACTAATTACCTTTATTTATTTAGTTATTTATTTATTAAGCTCATACTTAGTTATAAAATAATTAACCTTTTACTTAATTAATGATATGAAAAAAAATTCAAAAACATTTTGAAAGAAACACTTTTAAATTTATTTAAAAGCATTAATTTTCCTCAAACTACATCCATAGCGACTATCGTTGTGGATGCCATAACTTAGAGTTAGTTCTAAGTTATCCTCTTTTCCAACTTAACTCTTAACTTTTACTCACTTTAAAACATAAGTAAAGAGAGTTTTGAAACTAGAACAAAGTTAGAAACTTTGAAAATATTTTTGTAAATTTATAACTAGTAAACACGATTTTTGATTTCAAAGGATCTCTCATTACTTTACCATGACCAAATACTAACATTCATAGCATACCATCAACACATACATGATTTCATAAACAACATATCATCACCATAACAAAAGCAAAGATCACACTTTTACAACTAAACACTACCTTTAGACTTCGTTTTCCAGTCTAACTTCCAACCACATACAAGTAACACATATACATAACCAAACGCATGATAATCCAACAACTTCAACGAACATATTATACAACAAATTAGCTAACACAAAAAGGTTAAAACTTTTTCCAAAAAAAAGGTTTACTCACCAAACTCAAACAAACTAACCAAAACCAGGACTAGAACTACCACAATACTCGAATCGACCTTAGATCTTTGATTTTCCTTAGCAAAAAGTGGACTATTGGAGGCCTAAAGGGTTTAAATGGTTAGGTCTTGAGCTTGGTGGGCTCGGCCATGGATAGAATTGGTGAAGGCTATGTTTTGGTGGTGAAGTGATGCAGAGAAGAAATGAGCTAACTTTTCTGTTTTTGCTTTTAGAAAGAAGTTAAAGAAATGGATTTTTGAATTTGAATTTAAGAAGCCATTAACAAGCTTTGAAAAGCTTGGGAAGAAGATGTAAAAACTTTGAAAAAGATGGAAAATGAAATAGAGAAGGAGAGAGAAGTTTTAGAGTTAGTTGAATATAAATGGAAGTTGTAAAATTACCAAACTAACCTTAGAAACCATGCCCACCATTCAATTTTCTTCATGTCGTCACTATCTCCTCTCTTCCTAATTTGTTGTACACATTATCCTCCCCTCTTACACACTTTTATCATTCATCGCATCATAGTATAAAGCATATGATTGCATATTGGATAATAGGGTATATTATGTACTTAAATCCACTTTTACACTTATGGATCTCTTTAACATCACATCCTCTTTTCTCAATTTATATTATAATTTACTTATTTATCCATTCCAAAATAAATGTGCCTTAATTATTTAAATGTTGTTTTAAAATGTATACAGTGGTTCAACAACTTTCCACAACTTCTTGTTTGATGAAAAATCGAAAATCTGAATAACAAATTTCCGTCACATTTTCTGTTTTTCATCATACTACTTATTTTTGTAAACACATTTTAAAACTCATTTCATCATCACTGGCTATTATTCAAAATGGGGTATTTTGAATAATAAAATCCATTTATTAATTATTTAAAAATATATTATGTATCCATATTTAAAGCGATTAAATTTCGGGTCGTTACATGTAACATAGCGTGCAACCATCTAAACTATCCAACCAATATGTGTATAATCGATTTTGCAGCCAAACATGTATAAGTGCATGGTGTATCATAACATATATGATGTGCATGCCGAATAATTCAAAATAGGCGCCTCCTATATGAATGCATTATATTTTATAAATATTTTGAAAATATGATGAACCTAAATATACTAGCAGTTTTATATGTACGTAAGTTTTAAAAAATAAAAAATCCTTGTTTTCATACATAATTTCACACTCCTGTATTAGGAGTACGGTTTACATATTTTGCATCCAATCTCTACCATCCAAAGCCTAACAAACAATTTTGAACACCGAATAGTTTTGAAAATTTATTTTTTCTAAACCTATTCTCCTATGCTAGAAAATGAATTTAGAGGGAAATTTTCACATTTCCACCCTTCTTTTGCCCCCAATCATTTTTGAATTTTCCAAGTATAATTTGCATAAGGAGGTTTATTTTTGGATGTTAAAACATAATTATCCTAGACATAAGTTTTTATTCTCTATCAACAAGGTATGGAAATAGAAATTCCAAAGCTTAAACGGCTTTTTTCCTAGTTATTCCCTATATTTTGTCCACTATCACTCTTATTTAATAGTAAAACACATATTATCTTATATTTCGGCCCTCTCTATACACTAGGCATGTGGTGCTAGAAAGTTGGAAAAATTATATTTTCCATCAGAGTTCTTTTCCCACTTTCAATCAAACATACAAAATAGTCTGAAAAATCGAATCCCCGAAAGCATTTAAACACTATTTTTTTCTAAAAGCATTGGAATAAAATATTCCAAAAGCATTTGATCGCAACTACTCAAAAGCATTTAACAAAAATTTCTAAAACCATTTAAGCATAATTTTAAAACATTTGCCTCTCCATTCTTAAAATAAATCAAGCCATATCTTAACGTAATCGAGACTCAATCAATGAGTTAATGCATATGTTTGACCCTAGCATTGTGTAGTTAATCGACTTGGTGAACCTTTTCTTTTACTCGTTACAACAACACACAAACCTATTTACAAATTTTAACTTTTAAGGTATAGGGGTAATGACCGATGATTTTGCAACAACCCTCCCTCGTCCTCCGCTTACTAAATTTTTTTTTTCTCAGAATTCTAAAGTTTTTGGGATTGAAGCATTTTTTTATTTGTAGTTACTAATTTGATTTCCTAATTTACTTTATAAACTTCCAACTTTAACCACATTTTATTACTAGTTAAGCGTCCTTATGAAATTTCCTTATTTACATTGTTTCCCAATATATATAGCGGCCTAAGCTCATTTAAAAAATCAACGAAGGGATAAAAAAGGAATATATCTCATATCATATCGTATGCTTTTCCAATATTTGAAGGGAGACAATTAGCGATTATAACCTAAACAACAAAAAAGAAACAATTACTGAAAGTTGTCCTCCAACATCAACTAATCTTGATGATGTTGTGGCCCAAATGCTCCTTACTCAATTAAGATGGGCACTTCTAGTATGTCATTCAACTATAACTTGCATGTCTTAACTTACCACCTTGGCAACTAATAAAAGGTTCATCCATTACTCCAATCATTACACTTGATTATAAGATAAATTGTGCATTCGCACACTATAGTTATAAAACCTTGAAAATTTAAGCAAAAAATTTAATAAGATAATTAAATTTAATATAACGAGACAGAAATACTTTTTTACAAATGTTCGAATTTGGCTAGGAAACTTGCACAGTTGCATTCATAGCGATTTTCTAGACAATTTTTACACATAACACTTTGAAATCGAAGCTCGTATGCAGAAGATGCGAATGTTTTAAAATTCAAAAACGAAAAAAATTAAATTGTTAAACCTTCCTTAGTTAAACAACCCGATTGGTTGACACCATAGTGTTTGTCGGTCAATAGGTAGCGATCGATTGGGTGTCGTTAAAAATTGATGACTCCGAAGTGACGAACGGTTTGAATTTAAAATTTTGCTTGGTCGTGATGCAATTATTGGACATTCTGGGTGAAACTAAAGATTCTCCAGGGTTAATCTAACGGTTAGGACTAATCAAAATCTCTTATAAATACAAGGCTAACATAAACACTAATTCATTAGAAATATACCGAAACTCTACCAAAATCTCTTCTCCTCCACTTATAAAATTCTCTAAATTAATATAAAAATAAAATAAAAGAACTCAAGAAAATCGGATCAAGGAAGGGGTAAGCAAACGAGGGAAGATTTCGAGCGGAGATTAGGAGCAAAGCTTAGGTCCGAGGTGTGTGGGAACATTCTAATAAGATGATTATTTGTAGTTAATTTTAATTTATACTATCTGATCAAGGATATTATTAACTAAATTGTAAATCATATGGTTTATAACCGAGGTTTGATAATAAATTAAATTGATGCAAACATGTTATATAGAAATTAACCAAGATTAAACCTCTTCTCCAATCAAATGGAAATCCTTATAATTCGTTAATTTAGCTTGATATTATTAAGGTTAACCTAAGGTGAAAACTAATTATTATAAATGCAAATTGATTAAGAGTTGGATAAATATCACTTGGAGTTCACTAAAAACCGTTAAACCTAAAACCAGAATTTTAGTGATGTTTAAGAACGATCGACGATAAATGGTAATTAATAAAAAGTGACTAATTAAATAAAACAATCAAAACCTTAAATTTTACATAGCGACCAGTCGACCGAGTTACTTGAGCGATCGACCGTCCAGCATATAGCGGTCGATCAGTAGGCATTCTAGATGCATAGGTTGAACCTCGGCCTAAGTTATAAATAATAACTAATTGGTTATATATATGTGCGTGTGTGTGTATGTGTGTGTGGATGTTAGGAATAGTAGGGAAGCTAGTTCTCTATGAGATGACATTAAGATGTTGCAAAATGGGTAAATGATTTTTATCCAACAGGATTGATTATTCAACCGGAGGCGATTCTGTCTCAAATGGCACTCACAAGAGGTTTTATGGTAGGCGCGCAGCATTAACTGATGCTCGTGAAGTGTGGGGCCTGGCACAACGAGAGTTCCTTGGCATTCACGAACACCTGATGCGATGTGATGTTGTTTGTTGATGGATCCTGATGCATGCAATAGGAGGCATAAACTACTATTGAGAGATGGACACGGATGTAGACGATGAGACACTTTGGTGAGTCAGCATTGCGAACTCCCCTACAACACGTAGTTGGGGGTACATGTAGTCATAGTTGTGGGAAACTTATTCCCATGTGGATATTATAAGGAAAACTTATGCGAGATAATTACGTGTAACCGTAGTGTGTGGGATGTAGTTCCATACAGGAAAGTTATAGGATGATCTTATGTTGGAGGAGCTCTAGTAGTTATTGATCGATCATTAGTTAATAAGGTTCGATCCGTAGTTAGATCCTTGTAGGCGCCTACATAAATCATTGGTGTAGGTGTGTATCAAGTTAAAACCCTCAAGTAAAGAACCCAAGTAATACACGGGAACTTGTAGAACACCCTAGGTCACATAAGGTAGAATTAAAGTCAGCTACACACGATCACCATACATTAATCATCTACTCATTCACTAGACTTTTTGTTTGACCCACCTTTTGTTCTTTCCTTTTTCCCCACCATAGGAGGACATGACAGCATGTGATAAGCCCGACTTCAGTACATGGAGAGGCAAGCTCATCACTGGAGTTGCCTATCATTTTATTTTACTCTCCATGTCTTATCCAGTACTTAGTGTTTTATTAGACTTTAAGTTGTATCTCTACGTACTCTGTATTTGAGTACATACTATTTTTGAGACTATGTTTTGAAATATTTTCTAAGATGGTTATTTTTATATTTATATTTTATTTCCTTCAGCCATGAGTTCTAAAAGCGTAGTATATATTAGATCATACTTATACATCTTTAGTTTCTGAAATGTTTTAGAAACCCCAACAACTCATATTACTTGGCACTGACGCGAGTCTGATAGTCACCTTAGGCTTTGGATCGGCATGTCGAGAGGTGTAGGTAGTCACATATAGTATTAGATCAAGGTTCAAAATTCCTTAGTGATAGCGGCATAATGAGAGACCACACTTGAAAAGTTTTTTGAAAAAATAGGTTTTCAAAATCTTTTCTAAAAAGTTTTCAAAATGGATTTTTAAAGTGCGCATGTATAGAAGTTTTCTAAAGATTTTATACAAGCATAATCTCTCTTGTTCTTGCCTATACTATTTGTGGAAAGTTGCTAATAAATTCATAAAACATAAATAGAAGACTAGTGATCCCGCAGGTTCAGGCTCAAGCAACGCAGTCGAGATACCAGGTGTGAACATCGTAATTTGGTTCCGCCGGTATCTTCAAGGGAGAGGACAAGCCAAGCTTAATCTACTAGAGGACCCATGGGGAGAGAGACATGTGTCTTTTCTGCCTAGCCACCTTCCGTTGATTTTGGTAAGCCGCGTAAGGAATTTTCGAGCCTCGACTGAGTTATATGTAGATTCGAGGACATGGATTCGTACATGTGAGAGGATTTCTTGATGGATCTTGCTAATAAGGTGAGGAGATAGATGGCTACTTGGCATTTACAATGGAGGCCTTATGTTGGTGAGAGGTAGTTGAGGTTGAGGCTGGTGGTGGAGAGATCACTTGGGGGGAGTTTCGAAGACGTTTGGAGAAGAGGTTTCTTTCCAAAGCAAAGGAATGACAGTAGTGGGAGAAGTTTATTCACCTAAAGTAAGAAGACAAGTCAGTAAAGGAGTATGTCAATCACTTCAACGAGTTAGCTAGATTTAGGATGGAGTTGATCAATACCCCACATAAAAAGGCTCTAAAATTTTCTAAAGGTTTGAACCAACCCTTTCAAGGCTTAGCTCTAAGTCTTATTCCCATGGGTGCTACATATGAAAGTTTAGTAGAGATGACCTTGCTGAATATTGTCTCCAAAGAGGAAGAAAAGGAAGAGCCCAAGAAGATTAGAGGAAAGGCACCATAATAGAATCAGCACAACGGAGGCCTTAGACCTTGGGGAAAAATCAAGAAGTAGGATATGCATTGCAACAAGTGTCGTAAGAAGGGATATTTCACAAAGGAGTGTAAGGCAAATGGTTTGAAGGTCAAGTGTTACAATTGTAATTAGTTGGGCCACATGAGGTGGGAGTGTCCAACACCTCAAAAGACCACTATCCAAGTAGTCCCATCTTATGCACTTGATGTAGTACCTAGCTCGAGTACGTCACCAATTGTAGATAAAGGGAAGGCCGTGATTGAATGTATGTTAACTCTATCTGGTTTATCCATTCGTACTTTATTTGACATGGGGCATCACATTCTTTCGTTTTTAGTAGACTTATGGATAAGTTACACCTAAATAGCAGCATAGTTATGGATCCTGTAGTTGCGTCAAATACCGTAGGAGGATCAGTTAATTTATCTATGGTATGCAGGAGTTTGAAATTATTCATTTTGCGGATCAAGTTCGATTGCGATGCTTTTGTCTTAGGATTTTCTGGGTTTGGGTTGATATTGGGCATGGATTGGATGACAATGTATGGGGCTATCTTAGATTGTGATAGGAAGGTTGTTAGGTTGAGTACGTGCAGTGGACATTTCTTGGAGGTTTACTATGATCCCTGAGGATTAATGATGTTGAGCTACCTATATTCATTAGACCTATCATATGACAAACTAGATTCAGTGCCTGTAGCTAGAGATTACCTAGATGTCTTTTTTGTGTTTACCAGTCTCCCACCCCAGTGAGAGATCGAGTTCAAAATTTATCTTGTAGAGAATGTTAGATCTATTGCCCTACCCTTGAGGTATGTGGCTCCAAATGAGAGACAAAGTTGAATAAGCAGGTGAATCGTATTTTGGAGAAGGGCTTCATTAGAAGGAGTATTTCAGAGTAAGGAGCACTAGTCATCTTTGCAACCAAGGCGGATGGTTCTTTGTGTCTTTGCGTTGATTATAGGGAGCTAAATAAGCTAACAAAGAAGAATCGATATCCACTAACTCATGTAGACGAGCTCTTTGATTCATTAGTTGGAGCAAAAGTGTTCACACAACTTAATCTGGCTACCAGATTCCACCGGTTGCGTGTAGCCGAGGATAGTTTCTAAAAGCCTGCTTTTTGTCCACCTGATGGACTTTATGAGTGGCTAGTCATAACCTTCGGACTGACCAATGCACCCACCTATTTTGTTGATTTGATGAGCCAAGTTTCAAAGGGTTGCTTAACAAGTTTGTTATGGTATTCATGAACATTTTGGTATATTCAAAGAATAAGGAGGAGCATAGGTTGCAAGACGTGCTTAATACACACTCCGTGAGCAAAAGTTGAAGGTGGAGTTTTCTAAGTGTCACTTTTGGTGTGAGGAGGTATGCTTTTTGGGACACGTTGTCTCGAAAAGTGGACTGATGGTCGATCCTAGTAAAGTTGCGCAATATAGGATTGGCATGTGCCGAAGAATGCCATAGACGAGAGGATTTTACTTGGTTTGGTGGGCTACTATAAGAAGTTTATTAAGGACTTCACGGAGGTCTCTACCATTTTGAACCATCTTACCAGAAAATTTTTAGTTTTCTCATGGGACGCGAAGTGCGAGGACACTTTTATAAAGCTAAAGAAGGCATTGACTAATGAAACTATTCTGGTATTACCTGATGGTATGAAGGCATTCACAGTATGTACCGACGCTTACGTTATGGGGTTGGGCATGGTCTTGATGCAGGAAGGGACAGTGGTGAGCAACGTTAGTCGACGGTTGGAGGTCCACGAGAGAAACTACACTGCCCATGATCTTAGGTTAGTAGCCATGGTCTTTGCGCTCAAGTCATGGAGGCATTATCTATTAAGAGAGCAGTTTGAGCTATATGCGATCATAAGTCTTCAAAATATTTGTTGTCCCAAAATGACTTGATTTTGAGGCATCAAAGCTAGATGGAGTGTTTAGCCACATACAATTTTGATATCCCATATACTCTAGTAAGAGAAATGTAGCGGTCGATGCCTTGAGTAGACAACATGTAGTGTTGAGTCATTTTTTCATGGAGTGGAAGCATTTGGAGTTCATTTCTACATTAAACTTCCGACCATCATTAGACTTTACTTCGAGATAGCTAGCAGCTTTAGATGAGCAGCCTATACTTATGGAATGTGTTGGATCCAGTCAGAAGTAATATAAGGGGCTAGCCTATATTTTTGAGAAGCTTGGTAGGGAAGAGCAGTCAAGTCATTTGAGACATTATGCCATTGACTCGAAGGGTTGGTTATGGAGAGATTGAAGATTGTGTTTTCCTCTCATTATAGATTTGATTGACATGATACTAGCTGAGTCTCATCGTTCTAAGATGACCATTCACCCCGATGGAGACAAAATGTACTGTAACATGAAGAGAGTCTTCTATTAGCCTGGAATAAAGAAGCATGTAGTGGAGTATGTAGCTCGATGTATGACTTGCCAGAGGGTAAAGGCAGAGAAGAAGAAGCCGGGAGGATTATTATAGCCGTTAGATATTCCTCGGTGGAAGAGTATTTTTATGGACTTCATCGATGGTTACCGAGGAGTGGGAGAGGGAATGAGAGTATTTGGGCCATAGTCGATCGGCTGACCAAATGTGCTCACTTTATTCCAGTGAGGAGTACGAGGACTCTGGTGTCATTGGTGGAATTATATGTGAGAGAGATCATTAGGTTACATGGAGTTCCTACTAGCATCGTTAGCAACCGAGACCCGCTTTTCACTAGCCAGTTTTGGAGGTGTCGACGGGAGGCTTTGGGCATCGATTTGAGCTTGAGCACCACTTATCACCCACAGATGGATAGATAGATGGAGAGAGTGAATTGGGTATTGGAGTACTTACTTTGGATATGAGTCTTGGACTTTAGGGGCTCTTTGTGAGAGTCACTTGCCATTGGTGGAGTTTAGCGATAATAACAACTATCAGGCGAGCATTAGGATGGCACCATTTGAGGCACTATACGGGAGACACTGCGGATAGGATTATTCTTGGGCTGGTCATGGCGAGGGAGACATCAGAGAAAGTAGACTTGATCCGTAAAAGAATGAAAACCACACATGATAGGCATAAATCTTATGTTGACAGGAGATGTACAGAGTTAGAGTTCATAGTGGGTGGCATGGTGTTTGTAAAGGTCTCATCGCTTAGGAACGTCATGAGGTTTGATAGTTTGGGGAAGCTAACACCGAGCTTCCTATGGCCTTTTCCGATTGTCGGTAGGATAGGGAAGTTAGCTTATAAAGTGGAGCTTCCTGAGAAGTTGGCGGGAGTACATGATGTTTTCAATGTATCACACTTGCAGAAATGCTTACGTGATTCAGCTACCATAGTCGAGTCGAGTCAGCTAGAAGAGGTGGAGGTAGAGGGAGTTACATGTTCGTCGTGCACCCACTTATATTTTTGAGCATGGAACAAAGCAACTGCGCAACAAAGCAATCAAACTTGTTAAGTTCCATAGGGAGGCGATCTAGTAGAAAGAACATGGGAGCCCAAGGAGAAGATCCGAGCTACCTACCCCAACTCTTTTCTGGTATGTTTCCGATTTAAATTTAATAAGTTTAGATTGCTTATGCACTAGGATTTAGCTTGGTATACCCCTTTAGGTAGAGACCATTGGATGGTAGGAATGGTTGCAAACATGTTCTTAGGACACGTTATGGATGATGGATACTAGTAGATGTATTAATTGGATTGTTTCTTTTACACACTTAGGAAAGTATATTCGATAATACACAAACTCACATTATCTCTTGTTTATTTGTTTTATCATCTTGTGTTATGCATATGGATGCTGCATAAGGATTGAACGGTTGCGCATACATATTATAATTGCAAGTATATTTACCTGCATACATCTTATATACATGACATGAGCATTTACATGACAGAAGGTCGACTAGATCAAGAGACCGCCTACTGTTTACATTAGTATAGGTTCACATGCATTTCAAAAACATACGCTCTCTTTTCCATTCATTTCAAAAATGAAAAACCTCTTTATCAAAAACCTTTAAATCAAAAATTTTTGATTCAACCAATTTTAAACTAAAAAACTCAAAATTTCCTTGCTTTTCAAAACAAGCTTCCCGATAAATCATTTGAAAAACCAATTCAAAACATTTCAAGGATTCAAAGTATTTTTGTCAAATTCATTCACATGGGATTGGACTCAGAAATGAACTTTACTTGTCCTTACTCTTAAACTTTCCTTCCTTTCTATTCACCTTCATAAAAATCTAGTTTATCATCTTATGGTGGCTAACGTATACCTTCTTTTTGGGAACTTGCTTTATCCTTCTTCACATTACTTCTGGATGTTTGCAACATATAGATTCTTATCTTCCATCTGTCCAGATGAAATGAAAATCTTCAGTTGACAGTCTATCAAAATTTACAGTCATAAGGCAACCTAGGCCCAACAAAGGTGTAAAGCAACATCTAGCTTCCTGGGTTCTTCTATATGTCATGCTCATGCTCTTCTAGGTTATTATACAGCCAACGCTCCGTGCGGTAATCAGGGAAGGTGTATGCTTTAATTCTATTTATTTTTTAAACTCATGGTTGTCTCAACCATCCTTTCGAAATATGGTCACAACCACATCTATAGTCGAAATTCATCGAGTTAGTGTAATATATATGCGTGTGTGTGTAATTATAGGTAAAATCATGAGTCGGTAGAATATGGATCTTAAGGCTAAATTAACAATATAGGAGGGAATAGTGTTTAATTACTTGTATGAATATTTTTGAAACTCTTTAAGTTTCTACTTAGAACGTTGTAATAAACAATCACAGAATCAAAGTGCAGATAAAAGTAAATGTAGTAAAAGTAAAAAGGAAAGAACACACCAGGATTTTATACTAGTTCGAAGTTACCCTATATCCAGTCCCGCACAATTCCTTGTACGGATTTCTTTTCAACTAGTAAATGCAAATACAATCTCGATTTCAAACCTACGAGACACACCCTTCAGAATCCCGACCTCCGGGTAGAGTCACTTGATTTTTGGGCTACAAGCACAACCACTAAATTTACGGATTACTAAGCACACCCAATTGATTTTATGGCTACAATCACACCCAATGGATTTTACGGCCTACAATCACACCCACAAGTATAACAGTATGATTTGATAGAGTTTTACAGACTTAAATCTTCAATCTTGCTTACAATTGATCATATAACCCTTGAATAGCTTTTTGACCTTGATTTGAGTGAGAGAGATGAGAGAAATTAGAGAGTAGATGAAAAAGAATCAAACTAGCAAAGATTGAATTTGATTCTAGTTGAATTTCGGCAAAGTTTGGATATATTTTGACTTAGAAAATGAGGGAGTGGAAAGAGGAGAGAAGAATATGAAAGTAGATGTTAAAAATTCGTTTGGAAGTCTGGTATATATAGGGAAACAACGGTCATGTCCATTCACGAAGAGGTACGACGAAAAGACACTTCCATTCAAATTTGAATTTTGAAATTACGGCCACTATGTTGACATATGCTTATAGAGTATGTCGACATACTTTTCACAAAATTGAAAAACGCTTTAAAAATATAATTTTGAAAATTCGTTGCTTTGTAAAATAATTTGATACTTTGTAGAACCATTTAAATATAGTTTATACACATTTTAATCAAAATATAACTTAATAAAACTTTATAAAATAATTTTGAAAGATTTAATAAAAGTATTCAATAATATACATATAAATCAATATATTTATTAAAGTATAAACAAATATTCAATATAAACTTAAAAATACTAAAAAATATCTTTATAAGTATAAGAGATTGAAAATCATTTTGGAAAATATTTTAAAAATATTATTTTAAAACTAGGATATTTGAAAAACAATTTAAAACAAAATTAGAGAAGGCGATAGAAATCAGGAAAGTGTTATCAAGGTTTTAACATAAATTCTATGACTCTATAACTTATCTTGAATATCTTGAACTCTTCAATACAAATGAGTCTTCAATTATCATCATCTTGGGTCTACTCTTGCTGTTGTACAGTCTTCTTAATAAACACATGCCTAATATCCTACACTATATGTATATATATCTTGACAAACACCAGTATCTATATTTTATATAATATCTTATAATTGTTATCATCGAAACCAAAACCTAAGGTACATCCTAATTTCTATGATCGACTAACCTAAGCTTTGATACCTAATGTAATAACCCATACCTTAATGGCTCCGAATTTTGACTAAACCGGAACCTAAGTACATCAGGGTACGGATCGTTGGTTTTGGTAATCTGTAATAAACATAAGTATGCGAGAGTGCGATCAATATATACTCACAATGGGACAGAAAAAAATAATAGAATATAAATATTGACTGAGGCTACTGCCTTGGAATCAATAGTATTCATTGGATATCTAGTTGCCTTGTTAGTACCAAGTATGAATGAGAAGACTTCACCATCTGTCATTCCTGTCTCGCACCAATAGCCCGTCCCTCTAAATCTATTCTATGAGTTGTAATGATGAGGTGGATCGGAACAACATTCTGGTGACTGGAAATTTACATACTTTATCCATAACACTAATTTATGCAGATTTGATTCCTATTTAAGTGTTATGTATACTATTTACAGCTAATTCATTCAATCCTATATGCGCATACAATATGTCAAACCTCCTCCGAGGTATAACTACACACACGCGCATCTAAACGATGTACTACCCAAAACCCCTAGCCACTTATACTTCTTAAATAGGGAGGAGGCATACCCAAAGGCCATTTAATACCTCAACCCTGAAGCAAGCCCTCTGCAACGTAAATGATAGTCAATCGGTCCTGACTACAAATACCGATGACCTTATGTATGGTTTTATGATAAAATTACCGTATTACTGCTGCATCTCAAGGAATCATCTAAGGGTTAACTAGCCCACCATCGACAAACAAACAACTAAGTAATTAAACTTTGGGGTTTGTGCATATCCCATACAGATTTTATACTAGTAGAAAACGAAATCCGTCAGGGCATAACCCAAATCTTTGCTACAGACCACTCGAGACCATTGGTTTCCATAGCCTATATGTCAGCCCTACTACTACTAAATACCGGTCCAACAACAAAACTGACATAGCCCCCGACCTTCCACAGTCGAAATCCTGTTTAGACTAACCTAATGTAAGTCAAAGAAAATGTCCCTTTCAGTTACTTAATACATCTTTTTAGAAATGAAGAAGACCCCATTTCACCAAAAGTACCGAGCCATTTAATACTTCAAATTCGAAGCAAACCCCTTGGTATATTTTTCTCTACCTATATGCAACCACATATTCTTTTCCTACGGATCCTACTATTGGAAATGTCTCACATTAGCAGTAAGTATATACAACTACCGGTAACTTGTAGGTGAAGGGCAGACTTCTATCGCGTAACTCTACCGACCTCGCATCCCAACCCACCAAACCAACCATCCTAAGTCTAAACGTAGGGCTAGACCCACTAATTTACACTTGTTCTGAACATATAATTAAGGCTGTATAATTTCCCATCATGAAAATTATACTATCTTCCAACATTTAATTCCAATTTTATACGCTCATCTACTATATTCTATAAATGTCAGTTGTCCATAATAAATAGTCATTATTGTTCTAATTGGACAATCCCTAATGAAATTTATTTGTTTGTTCTAATTCGACCCATTGTCCGTATTTTATTTTCCCATAAATGTCATATCAAATACTTTAATTAGTCTCGTTAACGCATTTATGTTCCCATTTCATTCATGTAACTCCCTATTAACTGCACATTTATTGCCCTATTAATTTTTGGAGTTACCATCTCTTGTCCATCTATGCCTCTTAATCCTATAATTTAGTATGCTATTTATAACTGAACATCCCAATTATAACTAATACATCATCATAAATTACGCTATGTATATATTTTTATTTTTAATTGGTGAGCGCAGTAATACATGTGTGTGTGTGCATTTTTATTTCTAACTATTAATCCTAAACTAAAACATTCTTTTCCACGTTTTAATTTATTAGAGCAATCCTTCCTAAAGGATTACATTATAACTTTCCATAAATTAACTAAAGGTGAGACCTTGCTTCATTTGAACTTACAAGGAATTATTTCTTTTCTTTTATTGAAATAAACAGTGCAAACTATGGGGAAGAACATCTGTACTTTACACGTCTCTTTCATTTTCGTTACATTCCTTATTGTTTCAAACGACGCACTTTTTATACATTTGTGGAATTAGATAATTTATGAAAAATAGATACAATTACATTATATCCCGCTCCTAATAAATTAAAACATAGAGATTCACATTCCAAGTCAAAATAGGGCAATCTAAATCCATATTAACAATTTACAACCCAGCTACCATAAATCTAAAATAGATCTTACAACCTTGTCAACATTCAACTTTAACAAATTTAGGGACTAATTTTCAAATTTCCAGATTATGGTGTAAATAATAATCCTATTCCAATTACATATATTTTACAATATGCAAGCGATATTCTATACGTTCATTTTAAGCCTACAACTCTTTTATTACTGATTAGGGTGTATATTTGACGCAGCGGATAATAACAAAACGATATAGATCGATGAAAGTAGCAAGCGGTGGATTGAAGATACTGAAATGCCCAAATTCGTTGATCACAAAGATACCGAATTCTAGCTATCTTCGACACGTTGATCACGCACGATACCGTGAAGGAAGATCTACAATTCTTCAAACGTTGATCAAGCGCACTTGATACCGTGAATTGGCTTCAACAATCGTTGAATTGAGCGCATTCGATTAACCGAAAGTGGAGATAGGAGATCACACTCAACTACCAATTTAGATGAAAGCACACAGCAATCAAACAAAGTTTTTATTTAACAAAAATCAACCACCTTTTACAATGACCCTACACGGCCTATTTATAGGCGTTACAACCCAGACCCTTAAGTCATTGAGTGACTTACGACTTATACAAGTCGGCAGTGACCTATCATTAACACACAGATGGCCGACTTAACTGTCTGCCGACTCACGAGTTACACACACAAGTACCAACGACTCAACAAGTTACCACACAACATTACAATCACACGACCTAAAGACGATACGACTCACGACTCACGACTCATATTACAACACAACACATATTACAACACCTAGGTCGTATACGACCTAACGACTTATGACTTAACATAGGTCGGCATAATCAACACGTTACAAAACATCACAAACGACTCAAGATACAACGACTCATGACCTAACATAGGTCGGTAACATCTTAATCAGATACAACACTTATACACAGACAACTTGCTGCAGCAAACTCGGTAGCGACTTAGCGACTTAGGACTTTCGGCGACTTAAGAAGCGGCATGTGAAGGACTTAGGTCGTTAACCCGTGAAACCCCACTAAGTCGTTGCTTGTTAAGTCGTGAGCGACCTTCCTTGCCTTCCATGATGTCATCTCCCCTTTCTAGCTCGCTACCCTTCACCCTATTAAGTCGTGAACGACTTAGCGCCTCTTCCTTAGGTCGTGGACGACCTATAGCCTCCATCTTAAGTCATGGACGACTTAACTCTTCCATAAGTCGTGTACGACTTATCTCTTGCAAAATTATTGTTTGCGTATTTTCTTCTCTGGCCTGAGCTGCATCATCCTCCCCGGGTTGAGAAAAATTCGTCCTCGAATTTGTAAATTCTTCCACATCGGATTGTTCATTCCCATAATATGGCACGAGATGTTTAACATTGAACACGTTAGAAGTGTACACATCTTTCGGTAGCTTCAACTTATACGCATTTTCATTAATCCGTTTCACGACATCTACATGACCAATTTTTCTGGCTTTCAACTTGTTATAAGCGCCCACTGGAAAATGATCCTTCGTTAATACAGCATATACCATATCTCCTTTATTAAATTTAACACTTCTTCGCTTCAGATCTGCAGATATTTTATACTTCTCATTTGCTTTCTCCAATCGCTTCTGAACGATTTTATGACATTCACTCAACCCATCAACAAAATCAACAGCCCGTTTAATCGTCCCCTTCGGTTGTGGTACTACCGCCAAATCCAACGGTCCCCTTGGCAAACTTGAATATACAATCTGAAATGGACTGAAACCTGTACTACGATTCACCGCATGATTATGAGGAAACTCTGCTTGACATAACTTCACATCCCAACTTTTCAGATTATCTTTCACAAGACACCATAGTAAATTTCCCAATGATCTATTCACAACCTCCGTCTGCCCATCAGTTTGTGGATGGTAAGCGCTACTAAAATTCAGCTTCGTTCCAACCATCTTCCACAAACTTAACCAAAAGTGACTCAGAAAACGAGTATCCCTATCCGACACAATAGATTCTGGCAATCCATGAAGTCGATAGATCTCCTTAAAGAACAACTGTGCGACATGAACAACATCCGCCGTCTTCTTACAAGCAATAAAATGTACCATCTTCGAGAAACGATTCACCACAACATATATAGAGTCATTCCCCCTTGGAGTTCTCGGCAAACCCAACACGAAATCCATGCTAATGTCTACCCATGGTTTTGTAGGAACGGGTAATGGTATATACAATCCCGCATTTGTAGCTGTCCCTTTCGAAACCTGACAAACATGACATCTACGCACAAACCTGTCAACTTCCCTTCACATTGACGGCCAACAATAAGACTGAGAAATCAACTGCAATGTTCGATCTCTACCCATATGTCCTTCTCCATGTAGCTCCTTTATAATCTTCATTCTCAAACTACCTTCTGGCACGCACAATTGATTCCCTTTGAACAAGAACCCATCTACCAACGTGAATTCATCAGTACTCCCGTCCTTGACTTTCTCAACAAATTTCATAAAGTAAGGATCTTCTTCAAGAAACTTTGGCAATAGTTCAAACCCTGTCACTTCAACCTTCATTGTCGTCAACAAATGATTCCTCCTGCTCAATGCATCAGCCACACGATTCGTCACCCCTGATTTGTGTTTAACAACAAAAGTAAACTGTTGTAAATACGTGACCCATGAAGCGTGCCTAGCTGAAATTTTATCCTGCCCTTGCAAATGCTTCAAAGCTTCATGATCCGTATAGAGAACAAACTCTTTCTGAAACAGATAATGTCTCCAGTGCTTCACAGCTTGAACAATCGCGTAAAACTCCACATCATAAGTGCTATACCTCAACTTAGCTCCAGACAACTTTTCACTGAAATAAGCAGCTGGTCTTCCCTTTTGACTCAAAACTCCACCAACCCCAACCTTTGATGCATCGGTATGTAATTCAAACAACAACTGAAAATCCGGTAAAACTAGAATTGGTGTTGTCGTCGATAGTGTCTTGATCTTCCCAAAAGCAACCACTGCTTCCTTTGACCACTCGAACTTCTTTCCTTTCATGCAATCGGTTATAGGTGCCATCACACTGCTAAAATGTGGAATGAATCTTCGATAGAAAGATACCAATCCATGAAAACTCCTCACTTCAGTAATCGTCTTGGGCTGTGGCTAACTTCTGACAGCTTCCACTTTATTTTCATCCACTTGAATACCTTCTTTCGATAGAACATATCCCAGAAACAAAACACTGTGCGTCATGAACACACACTTCTTTGTTGCAGCATAAAATTTCTCCTGTCGTAGAATCAACAGTACTTCACGCAAATGCTGGACATGCTTTTCCATACTTCCACTGTAAATCAAAATATCATCAAAGTAAACTACCACAAACTTCCCAATGTATGGTCTGAAAATCTGGTTCATCGCTCTCATAAAAGTACTTGGTGCATTCAATAAACCAAACGGCATAACCAACCATTCGTATAAACCTTCCCTGGTTTTGAAAGCAGTCTTCCATTCATCACCCGGTCTAATACGAATCTGATGGTATCCACTCTTCAAGTCAATCTTCGAGAATACAACAACTCCACTCAATTGGTCGATCAAATCATCAAATCTCGGCATAGGAAATCTGTATCTCACAGTGATCTTGTTTAGAGCCCGACTGTCCGTACACATCCTCCACGAACCATCCTTCTTCGGTACCAATAAGGCTGGCACAGCACACGGACTCAAGCTCTCCCGAATACGCCCCTGTTGTAACAATTCTTCCACTTGCCTTCTCAGTTCTTCATGCTCCTTGGGACTCATCCGGTAATGTGGTCTGTGTGGTAATACTGCCCCTGGCACAAGATCAATTTGATGTTGAATATCCCTCAACGGTGGCAACTCCGTTGGCAACTCTCCAGGAAACACATCACTGAATTCTTCAAATACCGGCTTTACTTCCTCTGGGATTTCAACAGATTCAGTCGTTTCACGTCCAATCAACAAAAACACCTCTGGACTCTCCTCTACTTCTTCGATGAATTCCTTCAAAGTCAACAAAGACTTCAGCTCCTCAATTTCCTCTGACTTGCTCTCTCCTTGTTGTCTCTTTTTCGGAACCAAAATGATTTTAACACCTTCAAACATAAAGCTATAGCTATTGGTCCGACCGTCATGTTGCACTGATCGATCATACTGCCATGGTCTTCCCAAAAGTAAGTGACAAACATCCATCTCCACAACATCACACCAAATCTCGTCTTTATACTTCTTCCCAATAGAAAATGGAACTCGAACTCGCCTGTCCACCTTCACTTCTCCTCCTTTTCTCAACCACGCTAACTTGTAAGGATTTGGATGCTTGTCCGTTTTCAGCTTCAACTTTCTTACGGCTTCAGTAGAAAGAATATTGTCACAACTTCCCGCATCAATCACAAACTTACAAACCTTTCCCAGAATAGTACATGTTGACTGAAAGATGTTACTCCTCAACCAACTAGCTTCTTCTTCTTGCTTCGGTATTAAACAAGACCTCCTCATCATTAGATTACATCCTTCATCTCCTGACGCAACATCCTGTTCATCCTCCTCAACTGAACTAGGATGACCTTCCACAACATCCTCACCTTCAACTTCAGCAATCATAGTTCGTTTCTTTGGCTTCGGACATTCATTACTCTTATGACCCACTTCTTGGCAGTTATAACATTTGAAACTGTTGTTGACCTTCGCCTTCGCAACTTCATTCACAACTGGTTTACTGACAGATTTAGAAACATTGGAACTCCCACTAGCACCCTTGTTCTGAATATTGGAACTTGTAAACACACCACCTCCACGCCTTCCCTACTTCTCCCAAGCCAACGCTTTCTGATGTGCTTCTGCTACAGATCTCGGATCAAACATATTCACCATGTCTTGGATCTGTATCCTCAACCCTCCAACAAATCTAGCAGTCAACTGTTCCTCTGTCTCCATAATGTCGTTTTGAGCAATCAGTTGATAAAATTCATCAGCATAATCATTAACAGTCTTCGTCCCTTGCCTCAGATTCTGCAACCTCTGATACATAATTGATTGATAATTGTAAGGTAAGAATGTAGCTTTCATCATTTTCTTTATTTTCTCCCATGACTCAATCTTCGACTTCCCTATCCGTTCTCGTGTAAGTTTGGTTTGCTGCCACCACGCCATAGCTCTACCCCTCAACCTAGTAGCAACCAACTTCACTCGACGATTTTCCGGAACCTCTTTGAAATCAAAGATCTCTTCAACATTTGACAACCAGTCTAAGAACTCTTCTGCAACCATTCCACCCTTGAACTCTGGAATTTCCATCTTCATACCCGATTCCCAACGACGATCATCATCTACATCTCGATATGAATTTCGAACTTGGTCTCGATCTCGATAATGAATGCTAGCTCTATCACCCTCTTCATTAAAATCAAATGTATGTCTATATCGATCTCGACCATCAACATCCCTTCGATCATGCATGTCTCTTCTACTATGTCTCTCTTCATCTCGATATGGCTCATCTTCAAACTCATGTGGAGTTCTTCTCTCTTCATGTCTATATTCATGGTGATCTCTTCTCGATGAAATTGATGTTTCTCTTCTTTCTCTAAAAGATTGCGGTGATACCCTTCTCGCTTCCGTAACCGATGGCGAAACTCTGTTTCCTCCATGGTTCGAGACTGGTGATCTCCTCCTTTGATTTTGATTCAAACCATTCATCAATTTCTCTAACTTTCCAATATCTTCGTCAAATTTCTCATTAATGCGTTGTTCCATTTGCTCGGCTTCTTCTCTTCTATACAACGCTTCAACATTTTGATGACGATTAGCTCTTCTTGGTGGCATGATTAAATCAACACAAACACTTCAAAACTTCACAAATCTTCTACAAATCAAACTTCAACACTAACTTGTACAACAAGTCACGGCCTTCACTCAACTCGGCTCAACTCACTTCAACTTCAAACTCTTTTCACACTTTGATCCAAAATGAAATGGATCGAAAGCTTCTAACTTGTTGCAACTTCAAGATAAACACGATGAACACCGACTTCAAACTACTTGGCTCCAAGACTCGGCTTAGCTATGATTGGCTAAGTCTAGCTCTGATACCAAAACTGACGCAGTGGATAATAACAAAACGATATAGATCGATGAAAGTAGCAAGCGGTGGATTGAAGATACTGAAATGCCCAAATTCGTTGATCACAAAGATACCGAATTCTAGCTATCTTCGACACGTTGATCGCGCACGATACCGTGAAGGAAGATCTACAGTTCTTCAAACGTTGATCAAGCGCACTTGATACCGTGAATTGGCTTCAACAATCGTTGAATCGAGCACACTCGATTAAACGAAAGTGAAGATAGGAGATCACACTCAACTACCAATTTAGATGAAAGCACACAGCAATCAAACAAAGTTTTTATTTAACAAAAATCAACCACCTTTTACAATGACCCCACACGGCCTATTTATAGGCGTTACAACCCAGACCCTTAAGTCATTGAGCGACTTACGACTTATACAAGTCGGCAGCGACCTATCATTAACACACAGATGACCGACTTAACTGTCTGCCGACTCACGAGTTACACACACAAGTACCAACGACTCAACGAGTTACCACACGGCATTACAATCACATGACCTAAAGACGATACGACTCACGACTCACGACTCATATTACAACACAACACATATTACAACACCTAGGTCGTATATGACCTAACGACTTATGACTTAACATAGGTCGGCATAATCAACACGTTACAACACATCACAAACGACTCAAGATACAACGACTCATGACCTAACATAGGTCGGTAACGTCTTAATCAGATACAATACTTATACACAGACAACTTACTGCAGCAAACTCGGTAGCGACTTAGCGACTTAGGACTTTCGACGACTTAAGAGGCGGCATGTGAAGGACTTAGGTCGTTAACCCGTGAAACCCCACTAAGTCGTTGCTTGTTAAGTCGTGAGCGACCTTCCTTGCCTTCCATGATGTCATCTCCCCTTTCTAGCTCGTTACCCTTCACCCTATTAAGTCGTGAACGACTTAGCGCCTCTTCCTTAGGTCGTGGACGACTTATAGCCTCCATCTTAAGTCGTGGACGACTTAACTCTTCCATAAGTCGTGTACGACTTATCTCTTGCAAAATTATTGTTTGCGTATTTTCTTCTCTGGCCTGAGCTGCATCAATATTTAGGGATCGATTTCCAAGCTTACAAATTAGGGTGTTAACTTTACGGTGTGTTACACAATCACAAAATACCTTAACTATTATCATTACTAATCCATTACTTCAAAAATATTTGTCAATAAAATATTCGATTTAATAACCATTTTATCAAATATTTTCCTCCAAAATAATTTATTATATCACTAAATTAATTTATATCTTCATTGTTTTCACATCAATAGATATTTATTATTTAAAATCTCCATTTTTCTCAAAAATACATCATCATTTAAAATTTAAATAAATCTCTGTACTTTTAAAACATCCAAAATCTCCATTTATACATTATTTAATTTCAAATCATTCACAATTTATTATTTAAAACTCAATTAATTGTTTAAATGTCTATTTTTTAATTAATTTTCTTCTCAATACCAAGTCGTTACATCTCCCCTCTGTTTTCTAGTGGTTGATGAAGATCATCGAGATATAGAAAGTCCTTCATCTTCACCTTCCACAATCCTTAATTTATCTCATTAATTTTTTGAATACTTATCTTCTTCGTAAAAAAACCTCTTTATAAAAGATTCATGTAGTAGGATCTAATATCAACTATTAGAGTCATCTCAAAGATCCTTTCACAATTAGATTTGAGAAGAGATACGAAGAGAAGTACAAATAATATACAAATAATTTCCTCCAAACAAACTTTAATAAAAATTGCTTTAAAAGACTGCGAAGAAAAAGCCCTAAAATTAATAACAAATTTCAATCCCAAAAATCAAATACGATTCTCTTTCTCTTCGGTCACAATGAATCATTTACAATTCTAATTATAAAAGCCATGATAAAATGCCTTCTTTAATAAGGATAAAGAAACTACTTCCACCTTTTAAAGTAATTCACCATGTAGATAATTGCTTGCATTTTCTTTAATGCAATAAAGGAGGAAGCTAATATTCTTTAATCATTCTTCAAAATCTATAAAATTTATAAAGGATATTGTTACTGACACTCTACTTTTAGTTAAGAGGGGGTCATTTTTTATTTTCACTCCACTAAATTTAAAATTGTTATGAGGGGTATTCATGTTGTACAATATATATGTATTTTCCTATTTTACTTATCATTTATTTTTAACCAATCTTCTTCTTCTTCACTTACATTTTTCACTACGTTCAATTTAACTTTCAGTAACAGTGAGAACCAATTTTCTCCTTCGAGACAAAAAAGACCTTCCTATTTTACCCATCAGTTAATTTGATTAGAATTGTCGACAACCAAATCAACGTGTAAACATTATAATTTTTTTAAAAGGTTTATTTGTTTTCTTTGTTGAACAAAATCTACTTTACGATGCTTTCTTGGGTAACAATTAATTTTATTTATTTCTCTTTTGAAATTTCATCCACAAATAGATTTAATTTCTCCATTGATCATTGGTTTGAATTACAGACTAAAGATGAAGAATAATGAAACTAAAGGAAATTAGAGTAAAAAATAAAGGGATAAATTTGCCAATTTACAATATAATTATATGAGAAAGCTATATCTGTCGATACCCCTCATAGTATAAGAACTTCAAAAAAAATTGACCCCTTTATTAAAGAAATAACATATTCAAGTCACAGTTCTACCTTCGACTCAAAATAGTTTTAAAACCTATTTTAATTTGAAAATATTGCATTATCAATATCTAACATTCAAATGTGTATGTGGTATTCTTGTCGTTCACAAACAACAATTTCGAACATTTTAATTAAAGTGTAGAAATAATACTAGTATAGTGTGATCCTATTTTTGTCTATAAACAACAATTTTGAACAATTTGATGAAGAAATGGAAATTCTGAATGTGCGAAATGTTGATTTAGAAAATAGAAGCTTGGCGACGTGTTTTAATTATGTTGGAGGACTTGAGCTGTATTATGAAAGTGAACCGAAAAAAAAGATGTTTAATTTTCTCTTTTTAATTTGATTGGCGCGTGTTGACTAAATCTTCCTATTACATTTCAATGATGTCTACAATGAATACTGGAATAATTAAGGACTTATATACAAAATACACATATAAACAAATTCTGCATTCTCTTTCTTCATGTTAAGTGGCCACTCATTTCTAAAGTTTCATCTCTCAAAAAAAAAAAACTTCAGGATATTCATAATATACAATTTTCTTTCCGAGATTAAAATTTAATGGACGACGAAGAAAAATCTCAACTAGTAAATAGAATTATCAGTTCAGTAGAAGAAATATCTTCTATTTGCGATTACAGAATCCCATACAAGAAGCAGCTATGTAATTTGGCGCGAAGAATCAAGCTCTTGGTGCCAATGTTTGAAGAAATCAAAGACGGAAAGGATGGGATCTCAGATGAGGCAATCGATATTTTAGTTCCTTTAAAGGCGGCGCTTGATTCAGCTAAGGATTTGCTGAGATTTGGTAGCGATGGTAGTAAGATCTGCTTGGTAAGCCAGTTTTCCCATTTTTTACTCAAAATCTTAGATATTTTTTTTAAATTATTATTTACTTATTAGTTTGGGAGTTGACTTTAGTACGAGTTGATAAAGAGAAAGATGACTGCAATGCCAGTAATCTGAAATACTGTATTAGGTTCTGTTTGAATAGATCCAAGTTATTTTGTGACTGTTTAGGAATAGTACGTTGAAGACAATTGATAATTTTGCTTGATCAAGAGTCAGAGAACTTGTTTAGAGATATTTCTTCATGGTATAGTTATGAAAAAATCGATTCATATATTTATTTGGGCATTTGCCATATGAATAACTAGCCATGGTCTTCATTTCCAGCCGTTAGGTTTTGCTTGTGGCAACTATTATACATACCATATTGGATGAACTTGTGAAATGTAGTTAATTATATACTTCCTAGCAAATGAGAGTTTTCTAAAATCCAATCTTATGAGTTATGAAATTCTCTTTATGCATTTTAGCTTCATCAAATCCTTGCTGCTGGAAGGCTTACCCATAGCATGTGCGGTGAAGACTCCCAGTTAATATTTATACTTTATAGATGTACATATAGAATGAAAATGTTTATCCGAATTTTTTGATCAGTCTAATGGCACTCACTTGCTTCTCTATGATGTGCTTGTGTTTGCATGAAAATGGGATACACAAATCAGTGGACCATACATATTGAGTTAGATATCCATCGTTTGCCCTTACAGTTGTCATTTTTAGTAGTTTTATTCATGATTTGATTCATGTTCCGCAAAGTCATGAAGACTTCATCCCTTAACTCAGTGTATGCACCTAGGTGCAGAAAAGCGCAAGGTGCAGCCGGTGCACCTTGCAGCAGGCCAAGACGCAAGTTGTGCTCAATGCACACTTAAAGCGCACGAGGCACAAATTTTGCTTGAGGTACATAGCCTTAAAAAATGCGCCTTGGCTAATTAAACGTTGGAAGATAAAATTTGGGCCATTGACCCATATCCCGACCCGATATTTTCTTTTTCCTTCAGCATACTCGTGGTTTGAACCCCAAACTCAATTTGTTCTCCTCTAGGGCAAAAGAAAATAGATAAAGAAAAAGAAAGAGAACCCACCTCAGGATAGATTCCTACTACCACACAGTATTATCAAGCTTGAGTTCAATTTACTTTTGCCTCCTACATGCAGCTGCTTCCAGCCACTGTGCAGAAAAATGATGCGCAAGGCAAATAAAAATTGCAATACACAAAAAAGGCTAATGTATAGGACGCGTAGGGCTTGCATTTTTTTTCACCTTGACTACACTGCCCTTACTTAAGTTTATGTTTTTTCATATTTGACCTCTTTTATATAAAAAATCAATGTAAATGAATCTAACAGGAAATTTGCTTAAAATCGAGCATAAGAAAATCTTTGGTACATGTTATTAGAACAATGGATTGACATATTAATGAATCTATGCCATATATGTGACTTTGTATCAATACGAAAAATCTAGCATCAAAGATATAATTTTGGATTAGGTTATTACTATTTTGAATATTCAATTAATATGCGTTATCCTTGAGATTAAGCAGTGAGGGATTTGATGAGGAAAAGATAATTATCTAATATAAAACCATTATTTTAAAAAACCCGTCCCGATACTCGCCTCGAGGAAATGAGAGATAAAGCGCTTTGAGGCTTTCTCAAAAAGGCTTTTACTTTTAAGGTTTATGCTTCAACAACTTAAGGCATACAAAACGTGCAAAACGCACGCCTCAAATTACTAAGGACGCGATTCAATTTTTTTTCACTCTTAGTTGCAAATATTGCCACCACCAGAAGTTATTAAACTTCAATTATTTAATGGAAAAAGAAAATAAGAAAAAGAAAATGGAAGTTAGCGTTTTTTTACTTTTCAATTTCAACATCGGCATGATTAAGTAAGATTATTTCTGAAACAACGATCAAGAGTTACGTGATGGATTTTCTCACGCATTTTTAAAGAAAATATCTTAACAGATTTCATTGAATTTTCAAATAAATTTTGCAGATCCGTTTGAATTGATAAAAGGAATCAAAACTTGAATTTTGCGGAATATCCAAATAAATTTTGCGGAATTGAAATTGGATACATATGGATTTCAGCTATTTATTTGTAATCTTAAAAAAAGACGTATGTCTGTTCAGAGTCAGACTTAACTGATTTGTTCTTCATTTTTGCATAAATTAATTTAAAATGTCATTATTTGTTTTGCGTTTTATTTTTATCCGAAAAGCTTATGTTTCGTCTCACGGACCTAAAAACGCTCATGTACGCTTTCGAGTTTTAAAACAATGTATAAAACTTATAACATGGGCCTTAATTCAAATTGACGACCCTTAATTGAAAAGGCAACGATAAGCACTTAAATTATGAACTACATTATTCGAAGCTCTTTTTGTATGTTCCACCTTATATAAAGGTGCACTCAGCCAAAGCTACAATGCATTAGGAAAATTTGAAGATCGCCATTTCTTTAAAATTTATCTAAAAAATTTCGCTGTAACGAATGAGGCTATATTCATGCTTTATTGACCTTGATGTCAAGAGCCTAATGTTATCATAGCTTTCTGCTTCATCTTATATAGTCTCACTTGGATAGACATCATGTATTTTATTTTTTATACTTGGCATTCCATTCCATTTATATCAACTTAGGGATGATATTATGAGATGTGGATCTTGCATGTTAATTTGGGAGAAGATATGATCCATCTCAAGTAAAGCCAATCTCATGATACAAATTGGACTTTGCAAAACTATTCTGAATTTTGCTTGTTTGCATATACCTACTGGGTTTCATATGATTTTTCTTAAACCTGTACATTTTTTTTTCGTTCTTAGATTTTCAGCAACTCAAGTTTTTTTGTATTCACACATTGTTTACAAGTCAAATAGTTCACTTTATTTTTTGATCGTCTAAATAGTTTCCCATACGCTAGTGACTAAAATTGCTCTCTTATTAGATAACCCTACATTGAAGTTGCTCCTTGTTTTATGTACAAAAGCCCATGCAAAACTCATGGTTGCTCAAACGAAGAACAGTTACTATAGCCTATAGAGATTAGTGAAGAATGTAAACAGTGCCAAAATGCACGTGTTTAGCCATAGGTTATTAGTAGGAATTGCATAATGGAATCGACACTTATCATAATATTAACTATGATCAGGGGTAGTAAGGTGGTTAAGCATCAAATTGCTGAGAGGAATGCACATGGCTCGAATCACAACGACGACATAAGACACACTCTTGAAATATTTGAATGTATGTTAGGGGCAGACATACATTCCTTGCTCCAAGAACATTCATTTTAGTCTTTAAGGGATGGTCGGTTGGTAATGCAACAAGTTGTCAAAAAGAATGTATATGATTCAAACCACCATGGTGGCACAAAATCCTTCTTGCTAATTTCTTGTATATATGTTGTGAGAATCAATATATATTCTTCAGGGCTCATTTCTTTAATCTTTTATCTTTATACCAAATTATAGTCTAGTGGGTAGGCTCTATAGTGTGTATCTAGAAGTCTTGGATTCAAAATTCCTGGCATTAATTACCAATTTTTTAATAAAATGTTTAACTTGGATGTCCTATTTGTGACAATGATATATTTTCAGATTGTCTATCTAGAGATGTTGGAATTGAATCTTATTAATGTCAATCAACCATGTTAAAAAAACTTCAAAAGTGATATTGGGAATAAAGTCATCTCGAGCCTATAAAAAATTTAATTAGCTACAATCTTTTAAACTCGTTTGGTTAAAATTTGTTATTTAATCAAATTCTCACATTTAAAATCATCGTGGTTAGGTTTTGGTCGAAATTGGAATGAAATTGTTCTATTTGTTTGATTTTAGTTGCAATACCAATATATATATGATGAAATTAATTTTTATTATTAAAGAATATAAAATAACTCTATCAATTGAGAAAACACAACGGTAAACAAAGTGCTAAATATTTGAGGGAAAATCCCGTGATCAAATAGCGTCATAGATTTTTCATCGAATCCAGAGGAGTAGATTGTAGAACCTTTAAGATAGAACAATATATTTTAAGGCTACGTACGAGTTTGGTTGAGGAATTTATCTACAGTTTGTATATGTTTTTGAATTATTTGTTATCAACTTAATTGCTTGTTAATTTTGTAAACTTAAATTTATTAGTTATTAAGTGATTATAACATTTAAATATACAGTATTTGTAGGCGTGTCTTTTAAAAATGTATGTATCAAATGCATTAATAATGGGTAAAATAACTTGCATTGTTGACGATGTAAATTTTTGTTAGCAATTGCAGTACTATCAATGGTATACCATTTTGTTGACAGCACAATGTTTTTTCAACAACATTAAAAAAATTCAAGTATTGTCATAGTATTTGTAGAATTTACATGTTGGGTTGTGTTTGTGCTGCCTTGTTCTACGACTATACTTTTGCATTCAAAGGTCAATGTTTTAGTATTGGAACAACTGTACTACAACGTATTTCTTGTTGTAAAGGACTAATGAATCTTCTAGGACTAGCAACCTTTAGCAATTAAAATATCTTTTGTTGTAATGATTTTTAGTTTTTTATGTATGAATTTGAGTGAATTTAGTATTTTGGATTTCAGTCGAACTTTCAAATCTTGAACATCTCATTTGATATTTCATTTTCAGAGGTTCAGAAAACAAGTTAAATACGACTAGCTCAAGTGATAAGTAACATGACGCTTTAGGCTGAGATTCTAGATACCATAGGTTTGAAATCCCGAGACACCAAAATAAGTGATATGCTTAAGTGAAATGCTTTTTTTTTTTTTTAAAAAAAGAGAGGAGGTTAACGAAATAAATGTAAAATTTTCAGTAAGTAGCAATTGACATTAACCTTGATCAAGTTATTACTTTGATTGATCTCTCTCTTTAGATCTCACGTGCAGTATCTCAACTTTGAAATTACACGTGCAAAAATTGTTCTTTGCCTCGATACATTTATCACGCTTTCTTGAGAAACTTTTTTTTGTACTTTGCAAACTTAGTTTGAATATTTTTTTGGGTACTATGTTTAATGTTTACTGCTCTTAATGTAATCAATTTGATATTATGCATATACATATATATTTTATGAGATGTTGAATTACAATTAACAAGAATATCAAAATTTTGTTAATGTTGTATTTTTATTACTGTAAGCTCCATTGGATAAGTCGTGGATCAAATTGAGTAAAATATATATGTAAGATTTCAATTCAAGATGCACATCCATTCATTTCGTCAAGTATGAAGTATCATGTGAAAGGCTCGATACTCATTTCGTCGAATATGAAGTATCATACGTGGAATTATTAATCCAAACGAGAAAATATTGAGGAGTTGAAAGCTTGATATAATAAAGTATAATAAAGGTTTATCGAAGTTGAAATTTTGATATAATAATTGTTCGCGAATAAGTAGCAATGGTTTTATGGATTTTTGTTATGCACTAAATTTTCTCCATTTTAGTCTAATTATTTAATGGTCTTGGAAAATCTGGCAAGTGGTTGCAAAGGCTTCTATATATTATTTTAATGACAAGCATTGAGAAATTAAATGGAAGGAATTGAGAGACTTAGAGGCCATAAATGGAAAATTCTTTATGTTCAATAAATCTTCACTAAGAGAATCAAGGTGGAAAAAAAACCAATACAATGATGAATACTAAGCTTAGATAAAAAGGTATCAGATCTATTCATCGTATCTTAAATAATGTTGTAGTTAACTTTTATTTTGCTATTGAATGCTCTCTTTATGCTCTTTGAAGGAAATTGAAAATCATATATGCTAATAAATTTATGGTAAACAAAACACTTTCTGTAACGACTCGGTATTTTCAACCATTCGCATCCGCACATGTCGAACTTGAATTGCTCAAAATACCGAATTGTAGAAATAAATTTGGCAAAACTCATAATATACAGTAAATAAATCATAAATCACAGACACAGAGTAATATAATGCAGCGAAAGTAAAGAAATAGTAGTTCATGAAGCTACTATACATGTACATCAGAGTTAGACAAGATACAACAGAAATAACAAGATGATAATCAAGTAAATGCTGAACAAAACACTGGAATCAACTGGATAACTGATAGTGGAATAGATGGCTGGATCTTCAAGTAAAGCTCCAACTTCGAAGGTGAGTCTCTAATGTTGTACACTCAGTCTGACCCGAGCGTAAAATAAAACATAAACACTCGAGTCAAGATATACATACTTATACAGTGTAAATCAACTCAAGTGAACTGTAATATAAAGTATAAGTAACTCAAAGGATGCTTGGGACCGTCCATCCTCTAAGGATCCGTTAAACTATTTACTATATAGTAATATTTCGCTATTATAATAGTGTCAATTAGTAAAATAAACTTACTTTTAAATAGCGTTAAGGCTTTACATTTTCCATCTTAACACATTTATATATTTCCATAGTCTATACAGTACGTAATCTCCCCCGTACTGGGCGTCGTCAGAGGGCACTTCATAGGTATGGTACAAAACCAAAATCGTATAAGGCGCGCTAGGGTAGGTGACACGGCACAACTAGGCAATGCCAGAGTAGATATACCAATTACGCTTCCGGGTCGGTGGAAACGCATAGCCGCAGCTACCGCCCACCTCGAGCCACACCCCCAAATCAAAGAAATCAAAAGTGGCCACCGAATAAATCCAAAAGTCAAAGTATAATATCGAAGGGATGCGTCTGATCAAAGGTGCTACCTTATTAATCTGTCAATCGCTCCTGTTTTAGCCACCTTATGCCAACTCACGAGAGTCGGGTCCACGTATTTACCTTAAAGGAAACGCCGCCATCAACCTACTTCATTTTGGAATCTCCACCGCGTACACGGTTGTTAAAGTGGTTTTCGGAGTTGGCAGAGAGTATGAGAACTTTCGATCCCGGTCTCTTCAGCAACCAAACGTTATTATAACCCATGGATATTTATTTCAAAATCATTTATACTTTCAAAACCATATCACAATAGTATCATTTCCATTTCAAACTAATTCAATAATATATCATTTAAATAAAACCCAAATTTCCAAATCACTGAGTATTTCCTTCAATTTATTAAACTTGAAATATTTATTTAAATTATCATAGCATTTTGGAAATGTAAGCTTAAGGAATTATAGCATTTTTGGAATGTAATACTTTCCACTTTAACATTTTATATAATCAAAGTATTTATATACTTACAAATTTAACATGGTAATTTTATCATAGCCTTATAGTTAAATAAACTTTGTTACTGTAATATCCAATCTAAAGCTGAAATTCTTATGTTAAGTTAAAAGTACCTTATTAACTTACATTATTATTACAATAAAGAAACCTTATTATTTTAATCATTTAAAATATGCCATTTACATTAATTAAAACTTACATATCAAATGTACATTATCAACTTACATTTTATTATTACAGTAAGGAATATTTATCATTTTAATCAATTTAAAATACACCATTACATTAATTAAAACTTACATGCCAATTGTACGTTTTAACTTACATTTATTATAATAAAGAGCATTTATCATTTTAATCAATATTACACTAATTAAAACTTACGTTATCAAATGTACGTTTTAATTTATATTTCTATTACAGTAAAGAGCATTTATCATTTAATCAATATTACACTAATTAAAACATACATTATCAAATGTACGTTTTAATTTACATTTTTATTACAGTAAAGAGCATTTATTATTTTAACCATACATTAATTAAAACTTTATATGTCACATGTATGTTTTTAACTTACATTTTTATTATAATAAAGAGCATTTATCATTTTAATCAATATTACATTAATTATAACTTTACATGTTTCTTTCAATAATGTAACCTTTACATGTTTATTTCATTAATTAGAACTTTACATGTTTCTTGCATTAATTAAAACTTTACATGTTTTCTTCATTAATTAAAACTTTACATGTTTCTTGCATTAATTAAAACTTTACACGTTTCTTGCATTAATTAGAACTTTACACGTTTCTTTCATTAACTAGAACTTTACACGTTTCTTTCATTAACTAAAACTTTACACGTTTCTTTCATTAACTAAAACTTTACACGTTTCTTTCATTAAATAGAACTTTACACGTTTCTTGCATTAATTAAAACTTTACACGTTTCTTTCATTAATTAGAACTTTACACGTTTCTTTCATTAATTAATACTTTACACGTTTCCTTCATTAATTAAATTTTTACATGTTTCTTCAATTTAAAATACCTTATTTTTTTAACTTGAAATCTCCATTTGGAAACCAATTTCCAATCATCAAGTTAAGTCATATATAAATTACATTTTATACATTAACTTATACAACTTAACCTATAGAAAATCACTGTAAACCTATTTATACAAACATATCCGCTTCGTGGAATAAAATTCATTTCAACTACTAGGCTAGATTTAGAATTCCACATTAAATCAAATTTCATTATTAAGTTGTTTATTATATTTCAAATCTTTAAATTACAAATTTAAAACCAAATAAAGATTTTTTTTCATTACAATTAAAAACCACAATCAACTTTTAAAATTTTAACTTATAGAAAACCAATAACTCTTTATATTCTAAATCTTTAAATCAACTTTTTATTTAAATTTCCATATATTTATAAATTCAAGATACTTAATAATTTTAGAAAACTATTATAAAATTTTATCCATGGATCTGCATAAAATTTTTCAACCTAGGTCAAGTGATACGGGTATGTATCATTTCAATCCGTGATTTAAAAAGAAAAATCCGGGTTCTATCATTTCAAACCCGCAATCCCAAGTAAAATAAATGCAATGAAAATCATTTGAGCCTATTATTTCAGCCCATAATGATTTTTCCTTATTCTAATGTCTGTTCGGGTATGTATCATTTCAACCCATAGTGATGGGGAACTTGCAGTGTGAGATACATTATATGAAATGAAGTATATAATATAAATACATATTAGATGATGTAACAAATATATAAACAACATTTAACATCATATAACATATCACATACATGTATGAATACCATATCAATTTATACAGATCCACTTGTCATAATTCCACAATAATATAAGTACATATGTCTAGAGTGATAAAACTCACCTTTTAAAAGCTAGAATTGACAAATTCAGAATAAAAATCCAAACTCCGCAAAGCACGAAAAAACACGACAAAACACAATGCAAACTTGAGTGGATGAGGAATCAGATCCAAATCTTGTATGCAAACAAATATTACATACATAAGAATATGATTCAATACAAAAGAATAGAGGTTAAAAAAATGAAAAAAATAAACGAATCAAAGTGGCATAACTTGCCTTAATCAATCAATGGCTTGACTACACCACATATGGATTCAACCATCACCTTGTGTTGCTTGGTCATGATGGTTAGAGGTGTGCTATGAGAAGATGGAGGCCAAACCTAGCTTGAAGGAATACAAAGAAAGAAAAAGAAAATGAAAAGAAAAAGAGAAAGAAGAGGAAGAAGAAGCCATGGAAATAACCTAGAGCTTGTTGTATTTTCTTCACGTAAATGAAAATGAGAGGATGAGAACTTGTATGTGAATAAGAAAAAAAGAAGAAGGCGCCTAGGGCTTCAAGAGATTTGAACGACTAAGATGTAGGGTTTAGAAAATGAAAGGCTAGCAAATAAAAAGGCCAGTGAATGAATGAGATTTATTTCCTATTTAATAAAAGAAACTTACTGTAAAATATTTCAATCAGAAGAGGCAAATGAAGAAGTGAGATATTGAGAAGATTTTTATGTGATTTGATAAAGTAAATGCTAGGAAAACAAAGAGACAAGAATTAAAGAGAAAAAAAACTTATACGTGTTTTATTCCTAAATGCAAATGAAATATGAGAACAATGGGAAATAAATTTTGTACGTGAATGACAAAAGGAAATACACGGCTTTACAAGAAGAAAAAAAAGAGCTAAGGAGTTATGAATGCTAAGGAAACGAAAAGGCACAAGTTAAGGAGGAAGAAACGTACAATATATTTTATTTTTAAATGCAAATGAAAAATGAGAGATGGAAAATAAATTTTGTACGTGAATTTTCAACTTGATATGCAAGGCTATGAGGAGAGTAATTCATGGCTAGGAATGAGGAGGAAATGGTTAGAAAATAATAAATGCCATGCAAATGAAAAAGGCAAGAGTTTAACCAATGAAACGTATGCCTCTTAAATTTCTCCAAGCCATTTATTTGCATACATTTCTTTCTAGAAATGAAATGTGAAATGTGTACGTGAATAATGAAGTGGAGTGGATGACAAGAAAAGATTTGAACGGCTAAAGAGGAGTAAATGATAGAAAAACAAAAAGGCTAGGAAATAAAAGGCAAAAAATAAGGAGAAATAAACATACATACATATATTTATTTATATATATATATATAATAATTCTTAAATGCAATTGAAAAGAGAATATTTTGAGATGTTTGTACGTGATTAATAAGAGCAATTCACGGCTATGAACGGTGAATGACTAGGGTAAGTAATAAAGATGATAGGTAAATAAAAAGGCAAGCATTAAAGAAATGTAACGCATCTCTCCTTGATTTCTTCCAAGCCTTTTATGAAAAGATACACACGCAAGTGAAATCCAATAAATAAAGTTTAGATAAACAAAATAGAAAAATAAAACAAAATAACATAGAAAATAAAAATATAGAAATGCACATAGAAAAATAGAAATAGAAATACAGAAAATAACTGCGTGTAAAACGCTGTAATTTATCTAATTTAAAAAGTATAACTCAGAATTTAACGAAAAGCAGAACAGATATCATAAATCTATTCTGCTTCAAAGAAAAAGATTAAAATAAAAAATTCAATTTTTTAAAAAAATTTAAACTGAAAATTCAAATTTTGATCAAAATATAAAATTTTCAAAAATTGTTTATTTATTTCATTTGGAAAATAAATTACAAACCAATTCCAAACTTACATTGGAAAAATTCTAAAAATTCACTTTTAAATGATTTAAAAATCAAAATTTCATATAAAAATTTAATTAAAAATATTCACAAAATTATGGGTTGTTACACTTTCCCACATAGAAATTGGTAAATTCGAAGTTGATGAACCAAACACCGATTAGTGAGTGTTGAACTGTGTAGAAATTGATAAATTCAAAGCTGAAGAACCAAACGCCAATTAGCGAGTGTTGAAATCAAGGTTTGAAGTTCCGATCGGAATTTCGAAATTCCTGTCACCTCGGTTCGGTTTCGGCTGGAGCCGAGACGAAACAAAGGGTAAAATCCAGCTTCGGTAAGAGAGTAAAAGAAAATGATAAAGTTTGTATTTTTATCATTGCAAATCAGCTACTGCCCAATTACAGTTAAAAAATATAAAACAACGCACTCTAGTCGAAACATTAAAGGAAAAAAGAAAAGGAGAATCACATTTCAAAACTCAGAAAAAAATAAATATAAATACTTACTGTTGCAAATTTTGATTACAACAAAAAGCCCTAATCTGCATACTTGATTGAAACAGTATTTTGTTTCAATTTGATGAATTTCGATCTAGCTGAAACCATATTACTTTCCTCACGTGTAGCCTGTAGTAGAAAACGCTCCTCGTGGCAACAGAAGAAAAGATGTGATGTTTGGTCAACTGTAAAGTTTTACTTTGTTTTGTTTAATTGGGCTTTTAAATGTGGGTCTGAACTTTACGTGAGTCTTTGCACTTATAAGCATGGTGGGCAAGTGAGTTGATTATATTTACTTTTTTCAAATGAACACAAACCTTTTATCAAATTTATCTTTTGCATTGTAAACAAAAACTAGTACACACTAACAGAAAATAACCATGAAATCCGAAACCGAAACTTTAATCGAAATTAACGAAACAAACGAAATCAACCGAAACCTCTAAATTCGTAGAAGACCGAAATCGAATTCTCAAACCTTGGTTGAAATGTGTTTCAAGGTGATTTAAGGAGTCAGTTAGTGAGTGATGAAATATGTTTCAAGGTTACTTGAACCACTTGATCATCATCAAATATATCATAGATGATTAGATAAACTTGTGAGATCGTTAAGCAATTTATTTTGCATAAAGTGGCACGCAAGTCCTCATTCGTCGAATTTTCATGAATTTGGTAATGAGTAACCTATATAATTAAGAGCTATGGAGTGGTATACATGTAAAGAGACGCTGCATTCACCAACTAAAGCATATTTTTTATAAGAACACAACTATATGTGAGAACTATGATAATTTCCCCCTATGTGCTAGGAAACATTATTCCTGTTGAATATGATGATTTAAAATGCTATTTTTTCTAGTTGATGAAGCATTGGAAAGAGTTGTAAGCATTGTTTAGGTTTCGACCGGAATCCCGAAGTTCCGGTCAACTCGGATCGGTATCGAAGCGTGATGGTTCAAGTTTTATCCCAAATTTCGGTTTTGGCAAAAATGTAGGAAAAAGCAGGTTTATTTTTTGGATGCATGGCAAATAGACACCAGACAAAGATAACGAGAGAGGAAAAATGAAGAGCCATTACAGTTTGCAGCAACATGAAGAAGAAGAAGAGAAAAAAGTATAGAAAACTAGGAAGAAGAAAAGAATCAAAGCGAAACAACAGAGGAAAGAGAAAAGGAGGAAAGAAGAAAATAAGATGAGAAAGGACAAAATAATGACAGCTATGACACACATTTTCTTTTCCAATCCCATATTATAATAGAATGTGACAATTCAAGCATGAAGTACAGTACTATTCAACATGGTGGACTTTTCTTCTTTATTACTCGGTTTATAATGTGAAACTATGTAGTTACATATATTGATTGATAGGGATTCTCATATTCTTTATTAGTATGATTATTATTACATTTGCATTAACAACCATTGAAAATCCATACCTGCCAAAACCGAAACTTTCGAAATTTCTGAAATCACTCGAAATTAAAAAATTTTAAATGACCGAAACCGAGTTCTCGAACCTTGGTTGTAAGGAGTTCAAGAGTGAGGAGATATCTTGAACATGCTAAAGAAAAGGAAAAAAATCACTACAGTAACAGTAATACGAAAAAGCTTATTTTGAAATTAGGGTGAAGAACTTGGTGCAAGGTGGAGGGATGATTAGGAAGTGTAAATATATAAGATGGTACATGAAGACCTTAGTGGCATTAAAAGCAGTTTCAAACAAGCTTGCCGTGATTTTTTAGCTGACAGGCATGTACATGGAGATTGTGTGGATTTGTTGAAGGTGCAATATTGAGATTTTAGTGCTAGGTGTTTGTATTAAGATGAAGTGATAAAGTACATCTAGCATTGGTAAGTATTGGATTTTGTTTGGGATCATCGTTGAATTTTGAAGGGGGGGGGGGGTTGGGTAAATGAAATCAAAAAGATAATTGAACATGCATGACTGTGATCTCATCCCATATTGTTTTGCCCATTGCATTTTACGTTGAGGAACTCAATAATTCAAAGCCATGTCTTTAACGTTTTAATATCTGCACCTCCTAATTCTATCTCTTTAAACATACACATACATGCATATCACACACACACACACACACAAAATATGATGGGGAGAGAGGGAGTATGCTTGAACATATTTTCTAATGATGGGGAGAGAGGGAGAATGCTTGAACATATTTTCTTTCTGTTTAGTTTGATCTCTCCTTTATCTGAAGGCAAACAGTTTTGAACACAACAGGAAAACTATGCATTATCATTTTAGATGGGATATTGAAGTTTTGTAGTTAGTGAAAGATATTTGTTTTAAGATGAAGTGGCCCTGTGCATATGCTATTGAAAAGTTTTGGAACTTTGATAAGAAATACATACAATTGGGATCAAGATTGGCGTTTGAAAGAATGTGGAGCACACTGATTAGAATCAAAAGATTATTGGAATTGTGTTGCTAGAAATTCACATCCTCTTGTATTGCTTGCTGAATTTTACAACCCAAAATTTGGTACTTCAAAAATTCAAATCACTGATTTTGATATTCTGCCTCCTCAAGTGGTCTGTTTAAACGTCAAATCGGAAAACAAAAAAGGGTAAATATGATCGGTGTCAATTGTCTTTTATCTAAGGATATCAAGCAGAAAACAGCCTCAAAATGAGACAATAATTTATTTTGGAAAGCAAAGTTATGATAAATTATGCGCATATGCTTTATACGTACATGCACATATACAACACATATACATACAGATACACACATGCGAACACGCTTGTGTGCATATACACATATGCGTGTAGGTACACACTACACACATGTATTGTTATATATACATATGCACACACATACACATACACACATTTATGTATGTATATGTGTGTCTGTGCGTAGTGTTGGAATAATTCAAAATAACGGGACCACATATTTTAATGTTTGAATGTGTGGACTTTCTTGTAATTAAGTCTAATTACGTGATCTATTTTTGGAATAAAAATATTAAGACTTAAGGGGTATATTCGTCATGTAAAATTATAACGCGTGGATATCGGAGTGACAATTTTAGTTTGTTGAAGGGCCGAACTGAAAAAAGTCACACACACACACTATATATATATATATATATATATATATATATATATATGGGATTATGGCCTCAAAATTACACAAGTCTTATCATTCTCTCTACCATCTTCTAAAGAGAATTTACAGATCTAAGCTTGTGTTAATTTGGAAGATCTAATCCAAATTAATTTTCACATCAATTAAGAATCGATGGATTCAGGTACGTCTTCCGCTGTTAATTTCATATACTTGTTTCTTAATTGAATCAATATGTATTCAGATCTAATATAGATTAATCACCAACAAGTGGTATCATAGCCGTCCATCATTGATTTTATCGAGAATTTTTTTGATTTTAAGTATATATGAAATTAGGGTTCTGAGATTTACGTTGATTCACCCGATACCTTTTTTCCGGATCTGCGAGATTTGCTCTTTTCTTATTGATTCATCTGATGCCTTTGTTTCATATCTATATAAATAGTCCATGAATTAATTTCGCTTGTTCGGATCTGATGCCTTTAATTGTTGCCACTCATATTATTCATGTTTTATTGTCAGTAGTGTTGCGACTGTACAATTTTTTTATTGCTATAGATGGTTACTATGTTAAGTTTTGTTTCATTTACACGTATGGAAGCATCTTTATGCCTTTTAATGTTCCTGTAATACGTATTGGATTACATAACGGTCAATTGCATTTATTTTTATCATAATTGCATTAAATGTGGTTGTTATAGTAATAAATAAATAAATTTATTATCATAAATGCAGTAAATGAGTCAGTTGCAATAAATTTAACGATGCAACATGTTTGTATTTGGAATAAGAAAAGACATATTGTTTACTATTTAATGCATTTATATTTTATAAGTACATATAATTTATATGTATGGCCCGCTCAATAAATTAAGTTTCACTTTCTGTAATATTATAACACATGTATTCATATTTTCTTATTCAAATAAGTTTTCATCGAAAGCTAATCACCCGCCGCACTGATATAATACGCTATTTTGATATGGATTATTTATTTTCTTGCTTCCCACTGTTTGGAATCAACCACTGCTACAGTTTTCAGCTATTTATTTTCTTGCAGTATCACTTGTATGGACCATGCTATGTTAAAATTTGTTTTATCTTCTGTCTTGAATATTGACATTCAAATAAAGTATGCAATATTTTTTCATTAACTGTTATTGTAAATACCATTTGTTATGTATTGTTACAGTTTTAGTTGATGTCAATTTATTTATTTATTTATTACTGCTATGAAATCATATTTTCAATATGTATAAAATTAAAAATTGAAATTTATGGAATACACATAAATGAATGAGTTAAAATAAACCAATTCAAATATTATTTGGTCTCTTTACAAACTAATTGTAAATATCCGACATTACAAGTGAACTAATTGAAATAACATGTCACCAAAGTGGCCTCTCTTATTTTAGTTATTCATGAAAAATGTTTGATGTTTGTGTGTATTCATTCATGCGGATATTAGCCGGACCAAAGGAGGACTAATATTTGGTCGAATCATTTATACATGTGATGTTAAATATGTGACAATCATATAGTTTTGCAAGTGAATATCTAATCGGCCCAAAGGAAGATTGATATTTGACTTGAAATTATTGTTAATGTTTGATCATTACAACAAGAGTATCACTTACAATTAATATTACTGTCCAAAGACTTGATATTGATGCCGTGCTAGATATCTTGAGAAGAGACTTACCAATTATTTGTACTGCGGTTTTGTTTTACAATGAGAGCATATTTGATTGATTCTTATGTTAAAATTACAGCTAATTTAACCACGGTATCTGCCAATCTTAACAACATTCCTATTCTGATTGGAACAAACTTTAAGGATTGGAAAGAGAACATATTGCTTGTTCTTGGCTGCATGGATCTTGACCTTGCACTTAGGATGGATGCATCCACCCCTCTTATGGATGAAAGTTCCGATGTTATAAAGAACTTTGAGAGGTAGGATCGTTCAAATCGCACGAGTCTAATGATCATAAAGCGCAACATTTCAGAGGCATTTAGGGGTGTGGTATCTGAAAAGATAACAAATGTTAAAGATTTCCTTGCTGAGATTGAAAAACGTTTTCCTAAAAACAATAAGGCGGAAACAAGCACGCTTTTGCAGTGCTTGATTTCTATGAAGTATCAAAGCAAAGGGAACATAAGGGAGTACATTATGGAAATGCCTAATTTTGCTTCAAAACTTAAGGCACTTAAGCTTGAGCTTTCGGATGATTTGCTCTTGCATTTGGTACTAATATCTCTTCTTTCACAATACAACCAGTTTAAGATCAGTTATAACTGTCAAAAGGAGAAATGAACCCTTAATGAGCTCATTTTGTATTGTGTACAAGAAGAAGAGGGATTGAAGCATGATAAGACTGAAAGTGCTCATTTGGCATCACCCCTAAGGGAAAAGACAAAAAGAGAAAGAAAGATAAAGAAACTGCTAAGGGTCCAACGGAAAAGAAACAACATTAGAAGGCTGAACATTTAAAGAAAGATTGTACCAAATATCACGCATGATGTGTTAAGAAAGGTACATCATTTGCTTTGGTCTGTTCTGAAGTAAATTTAGTTACAGTACCTAAAAACACTTGGTGGTTAGATTCCGGTGCTTCTACTCACAGAAGTGTTTCTATGCAGGGTTGCTCGAGCTATCGAAATCCAACTAATGCTGAAAGATACATCTACGTGGGTGATGGAAAATCGGTTAAAATGGAGGCTATTGGGCATTTTAAGTTGTTATTGAGAACTCATTTTCATTTGGATTTATTTGATACTTTTGTTATACCGTCATTTAGACGAAATTTGGTTTCTATTTCTAAGCTAGACAAATTTGGTTATTTTTGTTCATTTGGAAATGATATTTTTAGTTTATCAATAAATTCAAATCTTGCTGAAACTGGTTCTGTCAATGTTTATGATAACTTATATATGCTTGATGTTAATACCTCTTATTATGAAGCCTTGCATGTGGAATCGCGTGGTACTAAAAGAAAAGCTAATAACGAAAATTCAGCCACATTGTGGCACAAACGCTTAGTCATATATCTAAAACTAAAATTCAAAGGCTTGTGTCAGATGACATTTTGAAATCTGTTGATTTTTCAAACTTCGATGTCTGTGTAGAGTGCATCAAGGGAAAATAGACCAAACATAAGAAAATAGATGCCAATAGAGCAACCGACATCTTAGAATTGATACATACAGACATTTGTGGACCATACCCTATGGCATCATGGAATGGTCAACAATATTTTATCACATTCATAGACGATTACTCAAGATATGACTACCTATATCTTATATGATAAATCAGAATCCTTAGGCATGTTTAAGAAATTTAAGGTAGAAGTTGAGAACCAACTCAACAAAAGAATTAAAGCTGTCAGATCTGACCGTGGATGTGAATATTATGGTAAATTTGATGGATAGGGTGAACAATGTCTAGGATCATTTGCCCAGTTCCTAGAGGAATGTGGAATAGTCCCACAGCACACCATGCCAGGTTCACCCAACATGAATGGTGTTGCCGAGAGACGAAACAGAACTCTTAAAGGCATGGTAAGGAGTATGATTAGTCATTCTACCTTATCAAAATCACTCTGGGAAGGCATTAAAGGCCATAGTTTATAGCCTTAATAGGGTACCCACTAAAACGGCTGTCAAGACACCTTATGAGCTTTAGACAGACAAACAACCCACTCTAAAGCATTTTCATATTTGTGGATGTCCAGCCGAGGCAAGACCTTATCGGTCAAATGAAAGAAAATTGGACTCTAAAACAGTGAGCAACTACTTTTTCGGTTATTTTGAGCGATCCAGGGGTTATAAATTTTATGATCCCATACTAAAGAAATTTTTGAGACGGAAAACGCAACATTTTTTAAGGATGTTGAGTTGGGGAGGAGAAATGAAGTAACATTGTTTTTGAGGAGGAATCATTATCTATGATTCCTACAATAGTTACTTCTTCTAACGATGTACAAATTATCATTCCTGTCATTAACGAAGAAGTTAATCCGGAACCACAACAAAACAATATTGAAGAAAACCCTCTTCAAGATGAGGACAATGTTCCTAAAGAACAAACTCAACAACCTCAAAATGAATTGCAACCAAGGAAATCCACTAGAGAGAGGAAAGATGCCATTTCGGATGATTATGTGGTATTTATTCAAGAAAGAGGATAATAATGGATTGGTGGAAAATGATTCTATCAACTTTCACCAAGCCATGCAAGATGCTAAGTGGATTGAAGCTATGAACGAAGAGTATAAATCCATGCAAGACAATAAAGTTTGAGATTTACCTGAAGGTAAAAAACCCATTGGTTGTAAAGGGATATTTAAAATCAAGAGGGATGCAAAATGTAATGTGTAAAGATATAAGGCTCGTCTTGTAGCAACAGGTTTTACTTAGAAGGAAAACATTGATTTTAAAGAGACTTTCTCTCCGTTTTTATCGAAAGACTTTTTTAGAATAATTTTGGCTCTAGTTATACATTTTGACCTTGAGTTACATCAAATGAATGTTAAAACTGCGTTTCTCAATGGAGACATTGAGGAAACAATTTATATGCTGCAACCAGAAAACTTTGTGTTCGGAGATCCAAAGAATATGGTATGCAAACTAAAGAAATTCATTTATGGGCTCAAACAAGCTTCTCGTCAATGGTACCACAAGTTTCATAAAGTAGTTACATTATTTGGTTTCGTGGCAAACATAATTGATAACTGTGTGTATCACAAGTTCAGTGGGAACAAATTCATATTTTCGATTTTATATGTTGATGATATATTGCTTGCTTGTAATAATTTATATATATTTCATGAATCCAAGAGATTTCTTTCAGATAATTTTAAAATGAAAGATCTTGGAGATGCTTCTTTTGTATTAGGAATTCAAATATATCATGATCGCTCACGGTGTATTCTTGGATTCTCACAAAAGAATTATATAGAAAGGGTGCTTAAAAGGTTTGACATGCAAGATTGTAAAATGGATGATACCCTGTCGCTAAGAGATAAATTTTGTTTCAAACAATGCTCTAATAATATCCTTGAAGCTAAAGAAATGCAGAAGATCCCTTATGCATCCGCTATAGAGAGTCTAATGTATGATCAAGTGTGTACGCGTCCGGATATTGCATACATTATAGGAGTGTTGGGTAGATATCTTAGTAACTCTGGAATGGATCATTGGAAAACAACAAAAATGGTTACAAGGTATCTTCAGAAAACAAATGACTATATGCTTACATATAGAAGATCAGATCAGTTGAAGATCATTGGGTATTTTGATTCTGATTTTGCTGGGTGCCCGAATAGCAGAAAATCCACTTCAGAATACATATTTCTATTAAGTGGAGGGGCTATATCATGGAAAAACGTTAAACAAACGCTCATAGCTTCTTCCACCATGGAAGCAGAGTTTGTTGCTTGTTATGAGGTATCTAACCATGCGAAATGGTTGTGGAATTTGTTGCTGGGCTGCACATTATTGATAATATTGAAAGACCATTAAAGTTATATTGTGACGATAGATCTACGGTATTATATTGTAATAACAATAGAAGCTCAAGTAAGTCAAATTACATTGACATCACGTTTCTAGTGGTAAAGGAGAGAGTGCAGAATGAGTTAATATTCATAGAGCATATTGGGACAAATTCCATGTTAGCGGATTTGCTTACAAAACGAGTACCACCCAAGGTCTTTTATAAGCATGTTGCTAAAATGAGTGTATCTCTTATATAAGGATATTTTGGTTTAGGGGAAGTTTGTATTTAGTCATTATTTCGCGACACTGCTCTATATTTTGATTATAGACGTGCTTTGGTTTTTCTGATCAGAAATAAAGTTTTCTTTTGCACTTCAATTATTTATATATATATTATTTGGAATTTTGATCTCATCAAAGTAACGTAGGACCAGTTGAAAATAGACATGTAAAGATCACATTTCATGTAATTTGTTTGCTACAATACATGATTGATATATGTTATTTGATTGTATTGGTATCTGTGACCATTGATGAGTTTAGTTACAAAAACAATAATGAAAGCCACTTTGGTTCTATGTTAACACAATCAATGGACGAGATTGTTTTGAATATACCATACATGAAGATAGCTATTTAAGAGCTCATAAAGTTAAATACAATCTATAAAGTTACATATGGGCCCAAAGGGAAATTGTTGGAATAATTCAACGTAATGAGGCCACATATTTTAATATATTAATGTGTGAGCTATTTTGTAATTAAGTCTAATTACGTGATCTACTTTTGGAATAAACATATTACGACTTAAGGGGTATATTCGTCATGTAAAAGTATAATGTGTGGATATTGGAGTGACAATTTTAGTTTGTTGAAAAGCCGAATTGAAAAAAGTTGCACAATGTATATATGATGTTATGTTCCCCAAATTACACAAGTCTTATTATATTCTTTCCGTCCCCTTCTAAAGAGAACTTACAGATCTAAGTTTGTGTTAATTTGAAAGATCTAATCCAAATTAATCTTCACATGAATTAAGAATCGATGGATTCAGGTATGTCTTCCGCTGTTAATTTCATATACTTGTTTCTCAATTGAATCAATATGGGTTATATGTATTCAGATCTAATATAGATTAATCACCAACAAGTAGTCATATTGGTAAAAACAATATTTAACATACCAGACAAACCATAATCCAAAATAGCACTCAATCGGTATATACCTCCATGGTACTAAGCATTGGTCACATTGCATATTGTGCACTTGTGTGCACCATATATCTGAAAGATAGGCGGTTCAGGTGAAACCAGTATGAATATGAATTGTTAACGATGCTTTTATACAAGAGAATCAAAGCATTTTCAATAGTTCTCTTGTGTTGTTGATGTTAACAATGCTTCCAAAATTGACATGCTGGGTTGTTTTTGGACTATTTTATTTATGACTAGAATTCGCTTTCTGGTTAGTCAAGGTCTAGAGCTGTCAATGGATATCTCAAAAATGCGAAATCCGTCTGCATCCGTATCCGAAAAGCTATAAATATCTGATATCCGGAAAAGCGGATATGGATGCAGGTAGGAATCCGTTTGTATCTGAAAATTATTCATCCGGCATTGATTTTCTTCAAAATTGTATTTTATCCAATGTGTATTTTAGCACTATTTATTATCATCATATTTGTTGATTTTGCATACTTAAATAAAGAATGCGATTTTTTTTGAGGCATATGAGTGATTCTCACGAGGAGGAGAGCACACGAAAGAAAAAATATTTAAACCGAAATTTCCTATTTATATTTCTTGATTTATCGATCGTTAGCGGATATGAGAATTATCCGATATTCGTCCGTATCCTCGGATGTGGATATCAGATATTCGAAAATGATTTCGGATGCGGATATGACACTACCCGCATCCGGAAGTATCCGTTGGTAGGCTTGGCGAGATCTATATTGATCATTGCAATGATTTTGGTTGAAGAAAAGGATGTTTTTGTGTGAAAAGTTTGATCTTTTATGTTGTAGTACTGTTATATTAGTGAATAAATTTTTATGGTTGATTGTTTTTTTTTTTTTTTTTTTTTAACTTGTTTGTTTGTTGGTTCAGTTTACTTTCTTTGTCTGGGGTTGAGGTGTTGCGAAACCTGACTGCACAGTGGATTAGATGAGCATCACAAGGCTGCCATGTCTAGGTGTAAAAGTCCAAAGTGGTCTTTACCCAAAAGTTTGAAACTGATCGTAACGTCAGCTTATCCTATGCATTAAGTGGCATCGACTACATTATTATCACTGCTAAGCAACGATTGAACTTCTTGTCCATAATGTAAGAAAATCAGAAATATACGTCAAGGAAATTAGATGTCAAAGTTCTACCTTGTGTAAAACTTCACGAAGGACTTCCTGTAACTTTGGCAGACATAAAATTGTAATCAACATTTGGAGTGTGATATCCGACAGATTATCATGCTACAACAAGTTCAAGCTTAATTTTTTAGCCTACAAACTTTGTACAAGAGAAAAATATGACCCAGAGAAACTTTTGACGATATAAACTTGACGAACGAGATGTATGATTGTTTAAAAGCATGATCTATTATGATGGTAGACTACAGTTGGAAGTCAACATCGATTTGTTCGTACATTTCTTTGTTCAACTACTTCATTAGTTTTGATCCAGTTTTACTAACTTAAATTATCAGATACTAGCATTTCACATGCATGATCTGCACATTTAAAGTATTTGTTGTAAGCGAAAAAAGCAACAACGTAATCATGTATGCATTAAAATGCGTATGTGATGCCATTGTTTTAAAATCCTGTAGATGTTAAAAATACATCTGTCAAAACCAAATTATATTTTAGAAAGGTGAGTCTTCAGAGTCCAATATCAAGAATCTAGTATTTATTTAGGAGGATGAGAGAAGAAGAGAATGTGAGGGTAAGATTGTTATTTCAAAAATGTGACATACCATTGAAATGGTATATATCATTAGTGGTAGATATATTGCTTGAGAGACGATCCTTTTCTTGTGCTATAGTGCTGCTAGCTGCAGTTTTATTAAATTTCTTTTCTGTTTCCTGGCTATTGATATGGATGCACTAGTATATATTCAAATACCTCTATGTACATCTGTAGGTTCTTGAAAGAGAGAAATTAATGACGAAGTTCCAAGAAGTAACCACACAGTTAGAGCAAGCACTTGGTAGAATTTCCTTTGAAAAACTTGATGTCTCGGATGAAGTTAGAGAACAGGTACATAACTTTTTTTTTAATGCGGATTCATTTGTTCTTCACAAGCCATATCATTCTTACCTCTATTTGTAGTATTTATCTATTGATTGTTCTTAACACTTATCAAAGAAAATCATTGATTCCAGGTTGAGCTTGTGCATACACAATTCAAGAGAGCCAAAGAACGAGTTGATACACCCGATGAAGAGCTATTTACCGACCTTTCATCCGTATATAATGTTACAGACACTAACGCAGTTGACCCTGCTACATTACAAAGGCTCGCAGAGAAGTTACAATTAACCACAATATCCGATCTCAAACAAGAATCATTAGCTTTGCATGAATTGGTCGTTTCTAGCGGCGGTGTGGATCCTGGAGAGAACATAGAGAAAATGTCAATGCTATTGAAAAAAATCAAAGATTTTGTTCAGACTCAAAATCCTGAAATGGGCACCACAGCTAATGGCAATGCTAACAATTCCCTTGATAAGACTAATAATAAACCTCCAGCCATTCCAGACGATTTTAAATGCCCAATTTCGCTTGAGCTTATGAAAGATCCAGTCATTGTTGCCACTGGACAGGTCTATTCTAATCTCACACACACACGCACACGCGCACGCGCGCGCGCGCACACAAACACACACACAATAAATATCTGAACATTTTACATTTGGGTTGCTCAGTCATCAACAAACGAAATAGCCTTGACCTTATTTGAGTTTGACTAGTACAAGAATTAAACAGCTTTGATGTTGGTTTATTACAAATTGTAACTGCTCCAAGGTGCAAAACATAGAATTTTTTTTGAAGTAGCGGAATATAGGTCAAAACGTGGATTCGTACCATTACTTATCTAACAAGCAACAAGCTTACACTATTTAGCTATTATGCACTTCTAAACACCCTGATGCACTTATCTTCTTTCTGATTACAGACATATGAGCGTACATGTATAGAGAAGTGGATAAATTCGGGCCATGATACATGCCCTAAAACCCAACAAAAGCTTCCAAACACATCATTAACCCCCAATTATGTGTTGAGAAGTTTAATAGCACAATGGTGTGAAGCAAATGGAGTTTCACCTCCAGAGCGACCTCTATGGCCTTCTCAAACACCTTCAACATGTTCCTCTCCAGAGCATTCAAAAGTGATCGAGCTAATTCGCAGATTAGCTCACCACAATTTCGACGATCTAAGATCAGCAGCCGGCGAACTTCGACTTCTTGCCAAAAGAAGCTCCGAAAACCGCCTCTGCATCGCAAAAGCTGGAGCAATCCCACTTCTGGTCAGCTTACTATCCACTCACGACCAGCGTATTCAAGAACATGCAGTCACAGCGCTTCTCAATCTATCAATATGCGAAGAGAACAAAGGGCTTATCATCTCAGCCTCAGCAGTCCCGGGCATAGTGCACACCCTTAAAAAGGGAAGCATGGAAGCACGTGAGAATGCAGCCGCCACTTTGTTTAGCCTCTCTGTAGTCGACGAGAACAAAGTCACTATAGGAGCTTCTGGTGCTATACCTGCCCTTGCCTCTTTGTTAAGTGAAGGCAGTCAAAGAGGTAAAAAGGATGCAGCTACTGCACTTTTCAACCTATGCATCTATCAAGGTAACAAAGGAAAGGCGATTAGGGCTGGAGTGGTTCCTACCCTAATGAGATTGTTAACTGAGCCTGGAGGTGGAATGGTTGATGAAGCTTTAGCTATTTTGGCTATACTATCAAGCCATTCTGAAGGGAAGGTCGCTATAGGCTTATCAGAAGCTGTGCCTGTGTTGGTTGATATTATAGGAAGCGGATCTCCTAGAAATAGAGAAAATGCAGCCGCTGTTCTTGTTCATTTATGCAGCGGTGAACAGCAGCATCAGAGGTTGGTAGAAGTGCAAGCACTTGGAGTCATCGAACCCTTAATGGATCTTGCTAACAATGGTACGGATAGAGGGAAAAGAAAGGCACTGCAGTTGATCGAGCGTATAAATAGGTTTTTGGAGCAGCAGAAACAAGCTGTGGCTGAGGTTGAAACTCAATCGGAGATTTGCTCGTAAGTTTGAATAATCGCTAGTTTTGGCATGATCGGAACACTTATGATAGTAATACATACAAGTGTTTTGATTCTTTCATTTTTAATTCAATTCGCATGGGTGTGATGGTTGGGAGGTGGAAGATCGCCTTCCTGGCTGAATTTGTAATGTATGGAGTGAGGTTATTAGATGGGGCGTTATTATTATTAGTTACCGTCTAGTGAAATCATAGAGGGGGTGTAATTTGCAAATGTGCTGTTTGTGTCGCCAAATTGTAACATTTGTTCATGTTGTTTTCGTCATGCAGAATGTATGTTGATGCTTCTAATAGGAGTAAGACGTATATCAATGTTGGTGGTAGAAATAACAGCGATGAAACTTGATGATATTTGTGCAGGCTATAATTGTAAGTTATATGTTTGGTTTAATTGGTATGGATAGTTGGTTGTTGATGAAATTGCTTTTTGTTGCCTTGTGTGAAAAAGGCTCAGCATGCATGCATTGTGTGGGGGACGGTAAATATATCATTACCATGTCCTTACTAAACACTTGGTAATCAATATTGAGCTTTATCGGTATATCATTATTATTGGTACGGTGATGGTAAGTTTACCAATGGTAATGTTAAATCTAACGGTAAAAAGACGTTAAAATTAATAGTTACGGTAAATTTATCAATGGTTTTAATCATACTATTTTATTATAACATTAATCCAAACGACGAACGCTTAATCGAAGGTTATGGAACTTTACGTGGATATTTGTGGCCGATCTATTATAATTTTTTCGTTTAGTTTGTTTTTTAGATGAGCCAAACTATTCTTTCATATAGTCGTAAATAACTTGTAATGAATCGAGTAATTTCTCGATGCCAACTAATAAAATTAACGTGTTGATACGTGTGTCTACATGTCTGTGCCGGCCCGGGCACATTGGTCGCCCCAGACCAAATTTTAGGAAAAAAAGAAACAGAGTGAAAAAATAAAAATAACTCTTATTCTAGAAATTGAACCTAGGTGCTTAAGGATAGACGCAAATGCATGAACCAATGGACTACAACTAATTTCTATTATATGATGCCCTGCTAAATTTTTCTAACTCAATTTTTTGTAAAGCATCCAGAACATTCCGTTGCCCCTTCCGCCATCTCCGGCGGTGTTGCCCTAGGCAAAAGCCTCCCTTGCCCTACCTTTGGGCCGGGCCTGCTACATGTATGTATGTATGCATAGATCTAGTTTCAATAACAATTAATTTAGTTTTTATCATTATCAAAGAAATAATACAATACACTTGTGTCTTTATCTATTGGTAAATTTACTATTAACAACCATCGGTACCAATCTATTGGTATACCAGTCACCATTCTATAAACAGTAATGTTAAAGTAATGTTATTCATTTCAGTTTATCAGTAGAATCGGTACAGTAACGGTTTTTCCGTATCGTTAACGGTAATTGTTACTATAATAGTCTTAACTGCGTGAGATGTTTGATTATGTAAGTGAGATGAGGCTGATAGTTGCAGAAATGTTGCGATCGTTTGTTTTTTTCGCGTGTTGTTTGGAACCGATATTGTTTCTTTTGTATGTGTGGTGCATGTAATGGAAAGTTACACTATTGTATGTTTATTTGATATCCGTTCATTTTTGACTCGATAATTTGTATGCGTTTGGTTTTATCAAGAGAAGTTTTTTTTGGTCCTTTTTTACCTTTTTCACATCAGAAAGTGCTAGAATGACGGCGTTTGAAATTACCAGCGCCAATAGATGTAGATCACTGGCGGGGTGTTAAAACAAAAATTGATGTAAAACAACATTACACTTTGCTCCTTTTTATCCTATCCTATAATTATCGCATAAAAAATTGGTATGACTTTTGAACGTTGCCACCTTCACTTTCTTTTCCTACATAATATTTTCTGTTTTATCCCATATGCTCTTTCATCTCAAGCTCCAAAAATGATTTCAATGTTTCATATTTAAATACCATTGATAAACTAGAAAAGAATCAACAATATATTGTTTTTATTTCGGTCTTATTCAGGACCAGTCCAAAGGAACCTCACCAAATTTATGGGTTAGAATAACCACCTCGGAACAACATTTTATAAAAAAATTAAGATCAAATACAAATATAAAGGAGCCGCATTAATTTAAATCAATGTAATTGTTGGCAAAGTGGTAGATAATACTGAACTCATAGGTATCAATAGTGTTCAGTTTTGATATATAGTTGTAATAATATGAAAATTGAGTTGTAATTTGCGTTATCGATATGGTACACACACAATTAGGGCTATCATAGGTCTACTGGTTATTACCGATAGATGTTGTCGATTTAGTCTAATGTTAGAAACTTACTATCGATCAACAAATGTTTTCATACAAAATTTCAACACTGTGACAATCATAAGCTTAAAATAAAAATTGTATTGTTTGACCAATTGATGTGCTAATGTAATTTGCATTGTTTGTACGAGTATGAAATTTGTTAACTCTTTTCCGATCCTAACAACTAATCAGTGCGAGGGTCTCTTTTTCGACCCTAACAACTAATCGATGTGAGGGTCGAGAACCACATTTTTAGGAACAATGCTCATCATTTTCGTATACCTACATCTTCGGTATACTCCCTTAAGAGTGCTTCGACTGCGAGATATTCTTCAACTACCATCACCGTACCTATTGTTAACATGTCCACTATTAATATGACCAAAGTAATTGCTATTCCATCCCTGTCATCACTGGAAATATTACTTGTACCACTACCTTTTTTAAGAAAATTAGCATATTGCATCATGTAAAATAAATCATCATATTTTAGTGCTCCGATTACGAATGAATTATGGGGAGAAGAGTGTCTATTAGGGTTCGTACACCTAGCTAAAGACCGAGACATGCTTAGTTGGACAATTGTCATGTATACTCGACATTATAATGACTTGGTAAATAATATCAAATTTCTCTCCGTTTTGGGCTAGAGCTGATTTACGTGCATGTGACGTTAATAACGATCTAAGGTAAGTTATTGCCAGAGGTTTACGATTCATACACCCGAGTTGAGCATATATAAAACTAGTACAATTGCACATTGGTGGAAAAACCGATCGTTGATTGCATATTTCGAAAAACAATATTTATTGCAAATTTTTCATTAAATTCATTTAAAACACAAACGATAATATATTGAAAATTAATAATTTGAATTTGAATATTAATAATTTGAAAATATGAGTTTTAATTTTCAATATTTAAATTCAAATTTGAAATTATAATTAGAAAATTCAAAATTGAAAACTTGAATTCGAAATCACAAACATTGAAAATCAGATTTCGAATTTGCAGTTTGTATTTGAAATTATAGGATTTAACTTTTGAAATGAAATTATTAATTTTAAAATGATGAATTTTGAAATTGAAATTGGAAGTTCATATGTGAAAATTTGATTTTTTCCCCCTCTTGAAATTAAGATTTATAAAATGTAATTGTAATTTCCAAGTGTCAAACCCTATTCAAATAAGAAAACAAATCTATTTGCAACTTGAAATTATGAGAATCGCATTTTTTAGATTTTAAAATTTTGATTTTTAAAATTTGATTTTTGAATTTGTGTTTTAAATTTTGAAAATTTATACTTTTAAAATTTTGAATTTGAATTTTGAAAGTGTGATGAATTTAAAACTATCAAATAAGGAATTTTAAAATTCATAATTTTTTTCATTGAATAAGAAAATTTAAATTATGAATTGTATTTGAAAATTTAAAATTTGAATTCGAAAATCTACAAACTTGAACTTGATAGTTCGAATTTTGACTTGAAATATATAAACATGAAAAATTGAAAGTTTACGAAAAGTAGTAGTTTTTTTTTAAAGAAACATGATATTAATTAAGGATCAGACCAAGTAAGAGAAAATTATTTGAGATATCTGTGGAAAGAATAATGTAAATAAAATTAGAGATATTTAAGAAAATATATTAAAGACATTATTTTAATATTTCATATTTTTTTAACTTCATATTATTTGACTTAGCAAGCTTATAAATTGCATTGGACAAACCTCTCAGACAGTCGTTTGATATTTAATATTGAAATAATAAATAATAGTGTAAAAGGCCTATCGGTCGTATCGACTGATACTTGAAAAAGGGACGATACGCTCAACGTGTCGGTACCAGTTTGAATATCTAGCAACAGAGGTATTAGAGCTAGCTGGAAATGGAGCAAAAGACAAGCAGAAGAACCGAATCATTCCAAGACATGTTCTTCTTGCAATAAAAAATGATGAGGAGTTAGGAAAATTGCTTGGAGGAGTGATTATTGCTTATGGTGGAGTATTGCCGAATATCACCTTGATCTTTTGCCTAAGAAGACTGCTGCCAAGGAATCTGAGACTCCAAAATCACCCCAAATAAAAAATTGCTGCAAAATCACCTAAGAAGGCTGCTGCAAAACAACAAAAAGGGTTCTGCTTAAGAGATTTTGTTGGCATATGTAGTACGTTTGTTTTTTTAATGGATGTTGGTAGTTAAAGTTTTCATCAAATTTAAATGTTACTTGAGACTTTATTACGATGGTTGTGATTAGAGTTTTTATGAAATTTAAATGTTAACTTGGTTTTATTGTCAAAAAAGAATATATATCCAATATTGCCGCTTCCTCCTCCCATATAATCTAATTGTACCTTTGTCAATAAGCAGCACGCTTAATTAATGGGCTGGATATGCAGCAAGAATAAAAACTCAAATGTTGGATTTGATGTTAAGGTAATGACCAGCAGACGTTTTTTATGTACTATAAAGATTTGATATTTTCTTTGGATCACAAAGAAGATGGCTTATTATGCTTGTTTCTTAAATGGAATATATTGAAAATTTCCTTATGGGGAGGCCCACGAAAAACCTTGAGCCATGATTTGACCGGCCTTTATTTCGCGTATGTACCTTAGCTGTTTCTTACTTTTCTTTCTTATATAAATGACCGGAGCCCCACATTCCCCTGTCATTTGCATTGACGAATATGGAGTAGATATAATAGCTCTTTCTATTATATATTTATACGTAAATAAGTAAAGGCAAAACTTGGAGGCTAAGGTACCCACAAATACACTCATGAAGGCTGGGTCGGCCACATCCACACCTTTTCTAATCATTTTGCAAATCGACGTCATCAAATGGGATATGGAATTTTTGTTTTCAACCATCACTATACCATCATTGAATAAGATTGATCTATTCTTCCACTTTGAACAAGCAACAAATAGACGAGATGGTCATAAGATTATCCTTTCAGGGTGGAAAAATGCAGTGTTGATACAATAATTAAAAAAAAAGAGTTAGTTCCAAAGACTTGTGTCCAACTTAAAATGAGACGATGTAAAACGGTAAATGAATTTTCATTTCAAAATCAATATTTTCATAACAAATCAACTATTTGTCATCCAACAAATTCGAAATCATAAGTAGAACACATGTATATCTTTGTCATACCGAGTCACAAATAAAGTACAAAAAGTTGGTAGCAGAAGATTCCAAATGTGTGTGGGAAATTTTTGAATATAAACTCAATTATAAAAAGAATTACAACTTTACTAGACCTTTCTTGATGGTTGAACATGCAATGGAATGGATGATTCTCACACAAATTAGAAGCCATGAAGTGGGAAAGACAAAAACATAATAAGAATTTGTTGGGGATAATGTTTGTGATAGAGCTAAGGGTGCACTCTAAAGGCAATGTAATTTATTATATAATTTTTAACCTTTGTAAATGAGTTTTGTTTAAAATAAAGTATGCTTTTGTTTTGTTTTCTATTTCTATATTATATTGTAATATAAGCGAAGTTTAAAATATTTTAAATATATACAAGTAGAAAATTCTTAGAAAAAATATTTTATCAACTTGCACCTGTGAATGTGTCTTTAATCATAAGTATCAAATCGTGTTAATTAATATTTGTCCTTAAATATTCATAATCAGAATAATTCAAGAACATATATCCATTAAGACTACGATGAACCATGAATTAATTATGGCTGTTGGGAACTCCAAAGAATCATGTTCTTGTAGTTGTTTGAAACAATTATATAACCTATAGATTAATTAGATCTAAAGTTAAACAAAAGATCACATGTGATGACGTGCAGTAGTCTTTTGACATAAGAATGCTATGTATTTAATTCTCTAAATTGTACTTTGACCATGGTCAATCACATGGAACCGATGTTTGTGTTACGATCATAGTTGGGTATAAGTTTAATTACGTGAAGAGAAATATTATTCAAGAGAGAATTTTCCTTTTACAATGTAGAATATCAGTATCACTGTAATCGGAAGTCAAGTCAAAGTGAATCTATCTAGCTAGATTAAATTGACAAATCAATAAATATTATCGGACTGAACTAAGAACTTTAAATGTTGTACTTCAAAATCAACTATAGATGTTATTTGACTTTTGAGCATTCACTAGTCCTTATATATTTGAGTGATACATTGATCACAATGAGAAAACTTACACAATGTACTATTACTTAAGGTGCAATTTAAATGATTAAAAATAAGATTTCACCTAGATGGTTTGTAAGAAATTGAACTGGAGTCCACTACCGTACTTCAACAATGTTAGAACAAACTTTAGCGTTTTAAATATTATCGAGTGCTAATGAATTTCTTCCTTAACCCCAAAAGTGCAAGTGGATTTGGCTAAGGAGATCCTAGGTTTAATTACTAGGTCGATGTATGCTTGGTATTAGATTTACCATGATCCACCGTGCATTTGATTCCATGGCTAGGTTCATGTCGAAAGTCATACAAAGACATCAAGTACACTATGCAAGTTACTGGTCAAAGTCAAGTCAATGTGCGTGTTATGATTCGAAGACAAGTCAATGTGCTAGTCGTAAATCATAGTTCATCATATCAAATATACTATGCAATATTTGTGCAATTGTTCAATGTTCGATCCCTTATTTGCACAAAGTTTGAGTGCTACAATTGGCAAAAATCCCCAAATCAATTTAGGTTTACAAAGTTTCATTTGTGAGAAGTAAGACATGAAGTGATCCACCCCTTCCTTCAACCCTCTAGGTTCGTATTTATAGAGGAAGAAATGCGGCATGCACGAGGCGTCGGGCTGCTTAGCTTCTTCGACAGCTTCGACGATGACAACGTTGTAGGGCATTGGATCCATGTTGGCGTGGATGGTATTCATGTTGTGCGATGATTCTTCATCTTTGTCTCATTAACAAAGAGAGGCAGCATTCTTGAACTCTAGTAGGAATGGCTTCTTTTATGTTGATCAGCTTCGATATTGATAAAGAACGACATTGGTTGGAAGTGACTTCATTCATTTTACACTATTCATTCTCGGCGTCATTGGATAATTGATGAAGCATGACACCAATACATACGGGTATAGAATAATAGTGGCATGGAAAAGTGGCGACATTAGCGATGGATTTGTTGACTTCGAGCAGCATCATTGGTGCCGCATCGGCTGTAAACTTCTTTTGGTGACAATGAGGTGTGACATCACCATATAACGGTGATGTAAAAGATATGTGGCGACACAATTGGCCTTGATAGTTTCTCTGGACACTGACGATGTTCACTATCAACAGTGCATGTATAACTATTGATGACATTTACACTGAAGAGTGTCAGTATTGATCATTGGTGACATCAATAATGGGTGGTATTGATGAAGAGTCGCACTGACGTCATCTTAGGCTTTTGGCTTTGCTAATGACATGCGATGCTAATGTTGATGAGGGCCGGCATCATTAGTGTTGACATTGACTCGTTTCCATTCTTTCAGCAAACATCATAATATAGCTCTGGTAACCATGATGCTCGTCATCACCGTGCAGTGTCATTTAATAACTTGGCTTTGTTGATATGCTGTGCTGCTTGGTTGGCGACATTGAGGAGTAGCAATTTTGAATAAGGGCAATATTGAGAATGAGCGACATTGATGAGGGGTGCCACTAATGAGTGGCGACGTCAATAATCTTCCTTTGGGAATAACACTTGCTCGTTTATCCTTAGACTACCCTTATGTGCTTTATAATATTTGCTATTATAGAGGCCGGGACACTTCTTCTTGCAACGAGGTTCGATCTTATTCCCTTAAAGCTTTGAATCCAACATCATATTCTCTTGAGAAATTATGTAGATAACACCGAGGCTGAGTTCACACAAGGGGTTCCACAACCATAGTTATTTCCGTATGTCTGAATTTAGCTTAAGCGAATTAATTAACAATTGTTCAAAATTAAAATTGAGAAAATTGATGTAAATATTATATTAATTTATTAGGGCTTTTAATAATTACTAAAGGGCTTAAAATCAATTGAAATAATATATAAGGTGTTATACATATTTTTGATTAATTAAATACAAAAAATAATATTAATATGCTTATAATATTTAATAAATGGTTGAATTTTATTTTATTGAAAATAAAATATGAGATCGATCCTTATTTGGTATTTGTTTGGAGAGATCAATACATATGTGTAGATATTATCCTATAAATGATTTACTTGGTAGTGGAGAAATAAAAGACTAGATATTTATTTCAATGACCCTTATAAAGTGATCGGGGTTTTCTTTCATTCCATACACAATTTGAATATCTCTCTCTCCTTTTAATGAAAGGTCACCTCTCAAAAAAATTTCGAGTTCAAGTATCGAATCTGAAGGGGACTAATGTAGCTCTATATATATTCCAAAAAGGAGGAAATATGCCTCCTCATAAAAGTGTTATCCGACATTTAAACCAAATGGCATCTTGATGAATTTAGACTTCAAGATGAAGAATAGATGGATCAAGAAGCTTAGAAGATGTCAATGTTGATAAATGAATGGAGCACAAGAAGTTTAGCCAAGTTTTGCACAAGGCCAAACAAGTCGATACTGAGTTATCCGAACATATCGATCCCAAGTGGTCTAAGATGTGGAAGGACCCACTATGACATATTGGTGATGATCCTTGGTACTTTGGAGAAAAAAGATAAGTCTGGAAGAGCAAAAACAAGTTAGCATCGACTTTTTTTGATGGGCATTTTTGTCAATGGGAAATCCAAAGCTTGAAGAATTAAGAAAATATGAAGAAAGGTCTTGGGGACAGGTAAGCAAAATCTCTCGGCACTGACTGAGATAAGTCGGTACTAAGTTGTTATGATTATTGGCTTTTGCATGTTCTTCGTACCTAAAAGCTTAGGTTTGACTTATTACATGTTCTTACACATGTTAGAGACTTTGTGATAGAGTTAGTGGTATGCCCTAGGGGAAATTATGTAATTTTTTTTCATAAATCTAACTTGATACCCAGTCTTGTTCAAACAAAAGGTGTTTCCTTTCTATTATATACTTGTTATAAAAGGTTATAAATAAATAATTAGTTAATTTAATTATATATGTCAGAAAGTCCATAAATGATGTGTTTGTGATAACAGTTACAATTGTAAGCATGAGTATTATATCATAATATAATAAGCACATCATTTTAAATAATCCTAGTCAAGATGTATCGAGATTGGACATGGATGCATCCATTGTGCATAGAGTACGTAACACTTTTCAAATGTTAGGTAGTGTATTACACATGGCTGCTAGGGAAATCAAGGGGTTACATACTAGTAGTTATTTGATAACCATTGAATGATCCACTGGATAGTTTTCTGTTGGTCAATATAAGTAAGGTCAAACCGAAAATATCAAAGTGACTAATTTACACAGTTCTCTTTACTTAAGAATACTGTTGATCTTTAATATGAAAGCTTCACTTTGATTATAGTTAAATCGTGGCACAACGTCCATCGAACGATTATAGTTAGGTTGAGTTGAAGTATTGTAAGTGAAACACTATTCAAGATAGGATTAATCTCCACGGTTTTATAGGGTTACCATCATGGTCAACCAAAGTCCGCTCAAAGTCAAAATCTTTGGAACGTGTAGTCCAGTTAATAATAATTGTTATTATTGAACCAAAGACTTTGTGTTTAGACTACGAATTTAAATATGGATGATATTGAAATTTTGACCATTACCAAATTCCATAAGTCTGAAGTGATACAGTTTTAACGAAGAGAATTAGTGTAAATAATTGTTACTATAGGGTAACGCTTAAATAAGCAAAGCTGAATTTTACTAAAAAGGCATGTAAGCGATAAATTTAACCAAAATGTCAATCCACTAGCTAAGGTGATGAGTGAACGTTATTTGAATAGTTTGATCTTAATCGTTGACTGAATTTATGCATGCCACGTTGATCGATTCTTCAAACTACCACACGATTAATTGATTTATAAATTAGTTACTACCTTTTGAAATATTAATTAATTAATTATTGATGTATCAGATGCCATTAGTATTTTTTTACGTCTTTGATATTGACTTGGGTGTGTATATAAAAGTTGTATATTTACAAATCGATATAAGATGTCGATGGGCGTTTATTTTTTTAAATGTAACTAGTTGCTAAGAGTTATTGAACAAATTACAGGCCATAAAGCCTCATTTATTACAACCATATAAAGAAAAAAGGCTTAAAATCCAATGGTTGGATCTTGAAAATAAAGGGAGGAGGTTAAGGAAGGTTACTTCTATAATTACCTTGTCTTTCATTCAATTGCCTCTCTTAATCATTCTCTTTGAAAACCCTAGCATCCATCTTTTTTCTAACACCTATGGTCAGAAATTCAAGGCAGCATAAAAGAAAAAATGTATTCTAATTACATCTACTTAAACGTATAGAATAAAAAGGCGGTTCTCCTTCTCTTGCAAAGCTATGAGCCTGATTTAGATTTGGATCTATGAGCGTCTATCAATCAAGGTGCATTCAAGAGCTACATCTGTTAGGTATAGTTTATTTTATTTTATCTGTATATTCATCACAATATTATAGATCTATTTATTAAATTATTTTGACAAATTTGTATATGCATTTGTTGTCCATCCTTATGTATATGCATAAATCTGAACTTTTTAAATTTGTTGACTTGAACTGGATCTAAAAATAATAATAATGGGTTTGATTGTTGGTTCTTGTTGTTTTCTTTATGTTGACGTTTCGGTAATTTTAGATTTGAATATAATAACTAATTAGTTATTATATATTTTTTATTTATTCATTTAGTTGAATGTCAATGGTAATTTTCATTATTTCACAATTAGTTTTCTGTGCAAAGTATGTATGTATGTATCTATATACACACATACATATATGAATTTTATTAAAATTAATTTGAAAACTATTTTAAATAAATATTTAAAACACACACACATCATGATATTAATGGAAATATGTTTTTAATGTATAATTATCAACACTCTAATTTTGTTTAATAAAATTTACTTTATCGTTGCTTGTAAATTATCTACATCTTAGCATACTTTAAATTATTAACGTATAAATATAGGTTATACTTGGATTTTAAATTAAGATTCATTTTCAAATTGTTTTACTAAATAAAATCATTACATGTTTGGGAAATAAATCTTGAATTCAAACTAGTTGACTTGGTTGAATTAATTCAGGCTAGTTAAAAGATTTGTTGAAATACACACACATACATATATGTTAAGTATATTTAAATGCACACACATGCACGCTCACACACTCTCGCATAATTTTAAATAATGTTTTGGACAATCGATGCATATACAAAGGGAGAATGTGTCTGTTATGGTATGAATCCTAGTACTGAAACACATACACTTTAACTATATAGACAATATGACATATTGCACTTACCCAATGTACATTAGAGCATCTTTGGATATACTCACAATATATGCTAAGTATAAATTTGGTTATCTATGTCATTTAATCAACCAATCATTTAATTAAAGAGAAAGAAACAAGAAAATTTCTCTCTCCAATTAAAACCATATACCCCCTCATTAATTGAATAAGTTAAGAGAAGAAAATGAAAGGTTTCCTTCTCTAAATTAAGTTTAGCAAATAACTGCCACACACAAATACATGTATAAGAGTATATTTGATATACTCTAATTTATACAAACATTAAATTTATGTAAAATTTATAAAAAAGATTTTATTTAAAAATATTTTAGATTGGATCCAAAATCTCCTTTAGACTTCAGAGGGCCCAACGGATTCAATATATGATTTTTTTTTTAAATTTACTCTTTAGCTTCACAGTGGGCTGACCTAGTTCCAACAATGGTATCAGGGCCGAATAGTCTATGCTGCCTAAACTAGTCATGTTAGGGCTAACTAATTAAGATTTCCCACTTAGTATGGTGTTTAGAAAAGTAATATCTAAGATTCAAATTCGGTAATCAAGTACCCTGTCATACCTAGTTACCGGCCTTACTTGAAAGGTGAAATGAGTCCAAAGGTTGCCACTAATAGAAAAAGCCTAATTTGCATTGGGCCTTAGGTTAATTTTCAAAATTATTTTGAAAATTAAAGCAAAGATTTTAAATTTGAAAGTTAAATTTAAAGTGAAACATGTTTATTATTGTAACGACCCATAATTTCACTGCTTTGATTTACGAATATTTAATTAATTTTAAATATTCAAATAATAGATATTATTATGAAAATAAAACACTTTTAATAATAAATAATGATGGTAAAATATTTTCTAAATTTGGTTTACAAAAATATTTAGTTCAAAGAAAAATCGAAAATGTGACTGGAAACTATTTTCCCAATTTTTTTATTTTCATCGGCGAAAAATTATTTGAAATGTTGTGTACACATTTGCATATATATATATATCAACATATATGAAAAGTTATAAACATGGTAATTTAGTTAGAGTTAAGTATAATTAACTTAAGTTAAGTAAGGTTTAAAAAAAGTAAAATGTCACATCAGGGGAGACATTAAGTACAAAGGTACTTAAAACATGTTTAAACATGTTTATCATGGAAGAGAAGGGGAGGGGACATGGTGGTGGGCAGAAATGAGTGATGGGAGGGTAGGGGTAAAAGGGTAAATGACTAGGGAGGCTTTCTTATAACAGGGGAGGGGTTTCTTCTTCTTTTCATTTTATATTACCACCTTCTCCATTTTCCTCCCACTTCACTCGGCCATTACTTCCTCCATACTAATCCAAATCACGATTTTATTTTTCAAAGCACATATAATTCTAGTGGCTACAATTTTGCAGTTTACCGCTTTTACCAATTTCGAGCTTAAATACTCCAAAAATCTATTTTTTTCATGTGTTTTTTTAACCTAGATTATGAAGTCTGAAAATTCTATTCACCCTTTTGATCATAACTTCCTCAAAAATTATCCAAATTAGGTAATTATTTTTTTAAATGATAGAGGGAAGAATCATCTAAACTTTTCTTCTGAATACATTTTCATATTCCGGGAATTAATGGTCCAAAAATCGAGAAGAAAATGACTCATTTTCGAGTGATTTTTCTGCGATTTTCCAAGTTCTGCAAGCCTAAAGCATTTAAGTTCTAAAAAGTTTGGTTAGTAAGCAATAGTTAAAGTTAAAAGCTATTAGCTTGAAAGATGTGATGTTTATTTACTTTTTGATGTTTGCTAGCTTATGTTTGATTTGGTTATGTGTTGGATATTTTGATTATGGTGAAATGAGATATATGGTAAAACTGGACTTGAATTGAAGTCCACTTAGTATGGTTTAAAGTTGTGGACTTGGATGTGATATATTATGTGAACATGGGATACTTTATTTAAGTGGATTTGGTTATGATATTGTATGTGTATTTGGATGCGATGATTGATGGCAAACTAGTTTGCAAAGTTGTTTAGATTCGTGTCCCTTGGAAACTTTGTTTATTTATTTAAAAGTTTTAAAAGTTAAAGTATTTTTTTAAACATTGTTTCAGTTCTTCAAATATTTTACTTGAGTTAAGTTTAAAAAATAGTTAAACGGAAGAAGTTTGGAGGTTAGTAATTTAGAAACAAATTCTAACTTACTACATCCATAGCGATAGTCGCTGTGAATCCGGTATGAGGAATAATCAACATTTTAAAGTAAAGTGCTTTTAAATTAACTTTTAAAACTATATTTTTCCAAGCTTTTAATTAAAGATAAAAGTTGATTAAGTCTTTAATGATTTAATTTTTATTAATTAAGTTTAAATAATTAATAATTAATTAAGGTTTAACAGGGTTTATTAATTATAATTAAGTAACGATTAGTTTCTTATTAATTATTTTTAAAAATAATATTAATTCTAATTAATTATTATTAAAATATGATTAATTTTTAATTAAATATATTTTAAGTATGTAATTTATTTTTATTTAAGTATAAATTATTTAAGTAAAACAATTATTTAAATTATTTTTAATTAATTAAGGCTTTAATTATGAAAGGTTTAATTTATTATTCAAGTTTTAATTAAAAGATTATTCAATTAATTACGGTTAATAAATAGTGAATTATTAATAAAGTTTTTAAATTATTATTTAATAGTTAATAAAGGATTAATTAAGGGTTTAGTTTATAAATAAATTATTTATTAAAGGTTTAATTATTTATTTAATTTATAATTAAATTAAGTTCAAATTTAACAAAGATTAATTATGATTTAATAAAAGTTTAACATGTAATTAGTCATTTTAAATGGAGTTTTAAGTTTTTACTTCTTATTTTCAATATCAAATTATTGTAAAGGTACTTCTTTTTCCAAGGGTGATTTTGAACATAAGGATTAAAATGTCGATACTATTAAGTAGACAAACAATTGTGAATGAGTTATGTAAAAATTTTGATTGTGTGGGCTTGTGTTAGTAGAATAAATCTCCATTCTGCTATAAGTTGATTGTTTGATTGTTTGGACATCTGATAGTAGAATAAATCTCTATTCTGCTATAATGTAATTGTCTATTGTGCATACATATGTTTAGTAGAATAAATTCCCATTTTGCTATAAGTAGCGAATTGTTTGGACATCTATTTAACATGACAAATCACCATCCTGCTATTATGTTATTTGGACATATATATATATATATATATATATATATATATATATGCTAGCTTAGTTGTATTGCCATATTATTTCCTGATTTGGATATGAAGTGTATTTACATATATATTGACTTATGTAAATAAATTGTTGAATGACTTGAGAATGAAATTGAAATTAAATGGCAACTTAAGTTAGTACCATTGGGATTGATAAGCCACATTTTGAGTTTATGAAGTATGATTTTGAATTAACTTCAATTCTTTTATCAGTTTGGGGTTTTAAAGTTTATAAATGCTTTTCACGTTGTATAATTATTTTATAAAGGTATTTATAAATAATAACTTGTTTAAATAAAAGGGTTTTACTAAATAAAAGGGTTTATTTAAAGTGATTTAAAATGAGATTTTGTACACTATATTTTTTTAATGTCAAAGATATTTTATAAAGGAAATTTTATAAAGAGTTTTATACATAGAAGAGATTTTATAAATCATTTTGGAGATTTTAAAAAGAAGTATAAATCTATTTTGAAGACTTATAAGGAGGGTTGAAATATTAATTGAATTTATAAAAATAATTTTTATAAGGGATAAGTGAATGAGTTTTATAAAGTAAATGGGTTATATAGTAACTGATGTTTTGAAGAGAGAAATTCTTGACCATTTAATATGGAATTTGGGGAAAGTGAATTTTACAATTGTTTTTGGTAAATACTTATATTTTTGAGATAAGTAAAAAAGTTTCCCAAGTATAATAGGGATGTAAAGGGTATTGGGAATAGTGTTTTAAAAAGATCTTTCGATTAAGTTTTGCAAAGTGTTTTAATTAATTAAAGATTAACTAATAAAGGCTTAGTGGATCCCATATGGAATCAAATCAATGTTGAATGATTGTGTATTTGATAGTTAAATAACCGACTATCAAATCTAAACCTAAACGTAACTTTAGAAATATCTAGGAGAAACACGTGAGTTATATGGCACAATCATCCCCAATGATGTTGTACTGTGCGTATAAACCTCATTTTATTCTTCAAGGATAAATGATAAGGGAATCCGTCCGCTAACGGTTAGGTGATGAACTCCATTCTTATCTTTGTCTGTTTATTTCCTAAAGAAACGGGGTTGATTTACCATAAATTATTGAAAGTTGTTTTGAAGTGACTAGGATCGAATATGTTGTTCGAAAATCATTTGATCCAACCGAAGCGTTTCGAACTAAAGAGATCTTAAAGAATATGGAATTGAAAAAAAAGCATTGAAGTGCAGGGGTTGCTTGATACTAGTCCTGAGGGTGATTTCGATGTAGAAGTAGTGCCTTCGGTTTGTCCTTATCTCAGACAACTTGTATGGATGAATGCCGACACCGTATTACTGTTTGGAAGGCTGTGTTAGCATTCCAAGTGGGATTTCTATTCAAAAGGTAAGCGTAGCCTCAAGCCTCATCTACCGGTAATAACTAAAATCAAGGGAGATGCAGCAAGGCTAAGTGGGTTGCTCCCATTAGTGCGTTTCATCATCTTTCTAGTTACATCTACCTATTTATAGATTGGTTGTGGAAGAGATCTTAAATAAAAAGGGTTGCAAAGCAACCAGGGTGATGACATATTCGTTACTATCCACTAAGGGGTAGGCAAGTCTTGCGTTGGCAAAGGATCCCGACGAGGTCCTTAGTACATTTTCCAGACGTGTACCGTGATAGGTGGTACCCCGGTTCCAATATGTGCTGTTAGCATTAAAATTGGTCACTAACACCCAAATGTAAATGAAAGCGCCAACTAACAGTCACTGATAACAGATAAAGTGTGTGTAGAGAGTAATAATATGAAGAACAGTTAAAATTAAAATGAAAGTAGTAAAGAACAACAAGTTTTATAGTGGTTTGGCTAATTTCGGCCTACGTCCACTCTGGAAGTTTCCTTTTTATTGATATTCGAATCAATTACAGTTACAAAGTGGTAGACTGACCTTAGTCTTAGGAAATAAAAAGTCAGAGAGCAGAAGAGAAGAAAAAGACCCCCCTTCCGAACCCCTACAAGCTGTATTTATAGGCGAATTTTGAGTTGCTGGGCTTTCTGAACGGTAAAGGCCCATTAAGAATTTCCACCGAGCCACATTCGTCTTATGCCGAACGACTTTCCACCGAGCCATCTTCGCCGAGCGACCCATGCCATGCCGCCAATGTCGAGCGAGGTACGATGTGCAATGTCGAGCGAGGTGTGAGGTGAGAGGTGTCGAGGTATCGAGGTGCGAGGTATCGAGGTGCGAGGTATCGAGGTATCGAGGTGCGAGGTATCGAGGTGCGAGGTATCGAGGTATCGAGGTGCGAGGTATCGAGGTATCGAAGTGCGACTCCTTTATGCCGAGCGGGGAGTGTAGACCGAGCGAAGTACTTGTGCCGTGCATTTCCTCCATTTCTTGACCAAATGACGTATCCAAGTAAACTTCATCCTTTGAAACCAAATCCATCATACTCCAATCCCAATAGTCGTGAGGTTAGTTAGGTTGAATTCGCTTACTTATGGCTTTGACAAAAGGCGGGTTAACACATGCCTTTACGATTTTGATTGTAGAACCTAGTATGCTGGAATTTAATAATGGTAACAATTTCGGCTGTTTTCGTATATTTATTTTAGACATTATTTAATACCGCTGGATTTTCTATAAAAAGTGTTTTGGTTGTCGTAAGGTAAAAATCCATCCGTGTTTATGTGCGGCGTGGTCTTATGAGATACCTTTGATTTTAAAAGGGTTTAAACATAATAATTGAATTGTTTAAGTTTACTCACACCAGACCCATATCTGACTCAGAGTTTTATTTTCTTTTCCTAAAACTCTTGGGCGCTTAAATTTTTATGGGCAGTAAAGTAGTTTAGGTTTCCCACGGATGCATCTTGGAGGAGCTTGGAGCAAGAGGCTTCATCGATAACTATTTATTATCTTGTTTCCGCCGTATTACATATATCTTGTATTGGTTAGATAGGGACAGGCTGTTATACCTATCAAAGAGTAGAATTTGTATTAGTATCACTCTGATGTATCTTTTTGAAATGACTCTGCAAAGTATTATGTTGATTAATATATGTTATTCCGTTGCGTTATGAGATCTTGTGATTGTTTGGTTTCTTCTATCTTCTATCTCCTTTCTTTCCCCTAACAATCTGTCTTTCTGACACTTAGTTGTTCGGCACGTGAATACCTTGGATGTATTAGTGTCGACTTCTGGGGTTCGAAAAGCCGAGTCATTACCTTTGGTATCAAAGCGCAAGGTTAAGCGAGAACCTTGGCCCTGGTGGGGTAAACTCATTTGGGATCGGGTAAGTGAGACCCTAGAATGAGTATGAGTGTGTTATATATAAGAGCGCTTTATTTGTTAGTGATATAAATTTTTTTTATATTATGATGATTGGTCTATTGAGCGGCTTATGGATTCTGGTCAATACGAGTAGCTAACGTTATTGATAGAGATCTCTAAACACTTGACCAAAGCTATCCAACACAACATTGTTTTAAAATTGGGTAAATGAAATAATTTTAACCAGGATATATTTTACAGGAAATTATTGCGAAGGACAAAGTTTTCCAGCATTTTAGCCTCAAGGACGGACCTTCGGTATTTTTGCTTGAATGACAACTTTCTTTAGGTATCAGTTTTTAGTTATTGATAGCAGTTTTTAGGTATCAGTTTGTAGTTATCAGTAGCAGTTTTTAGGTATTATTTTTTAGTTCGGTGGCAGTTTTGGAAGAATGTTTGTCCTCATGAATAATTTTGGAAAAATGTTTGTCCTTATGACTAATGTTTAGGAGAATGTTTGTCCTTGTGGTTAAAATATTGAGGTTGTGTCCTTGAGGCTAAAAATGTACAAATTTTTGTCCTTTAAATTAATTCCTCCTATATTTTATATATAATGAATGATAGTATAGTATAGTATGGTATAGTTAGTTGAGGTGTTGTTTGTTAGGAGATAATAATATTCTATTATTATCAATTAGAATTTTGTTAGTCATGCTTGTCCAGTTGAGCCATTACTATTGTTAGTGTGTACAGGTAGCTTTCCTTTTTAAGATTTGGCTGGGTAAGTAGAAATAGGGATAACATTGAAGCGAACACCTTATGAATTAAGTTCCACAATTTGACTATAAGGCATTCGATTGATAATGTGGGATTAAATTTGATTTAATGAAAAATGTTTATTTTAAAATTTAGTATATTTTGAAATAAATATTTGAAAAATGTTTTAAAAAGTTGATTTATAAACTGAATTTATAAGAAGGTGTCTTTTAATTAAAAAGAATTTATGTTGAAAACTTAAGGACTTAAATCCCGAGGTTTTCGAAAAATGGTTTTCAAGGTTTTGAAAGAAAATAATAGTATTATTGAAAGCAATTTTTGTTCAAGAATAAAATTTTGGGGATGAAAATGTTAAGTAAGAAATGTTTTCTTTGGATTGGTTAGGGGGGATGAGTCTTGATTATTTTGTGATGATCTGAATAATCTTCTAAGTGACGATCGGATGTTTGGCTAGGCGAACGTTGTTGGGTACTTAGTGTATTATTCTCTTTATCATTGCACAATCAAAACAAGTTCAAACCCAGAAAGAACCCAAAGCGAGTTGGTGACAAATGTTTTGTTGGAAAATGTAAAGTATTGTCTCAAAAATTGAGATTTTGAAGTAAAATAGATATTTTTAAGTTAACTAGGTCGAGTGGCTCGAAAATAACTTAAAATTGGGGAGGGGATGTGTTCGGATGGTAAGCACTTCTCTTGAGTATTACCCTTCTCGGTAAGGGAGATATATATGATACTATTTGGTAGTACCCAATCCCTTGGTATCATTTTGGAGTTACTCATGCTATATATATATATATCTATTTTCCATGATTAATATATATAAAATTTTCATTTCAAAAAATTATTGAAATAAGACCGGGTATTTAGCGCTTGATTTTTCTTAGGAAGATAAATGTAAAATTGAATAGTTGAATCAAATAGGGGTATATACTCTTAGGACGTAGTGGAGTATTATACAAGTTGAACCTAAGTTTAGTTTTATGAAATTTTTTCATAAATATTTAGTGGAAATAGAATTGGTGTTAGGGGAACCAATTAAATAAGTGCGTAGGTTGAACATAGATCAGCTCTCGTTTCCATGTAGTTTGATCTAAGATTCAAGTGCATGGCTTTGAGGTGTTTCACAATATTTTTGATGAAGATCTATTATTCGATTTTTGACGGCGAGCACTTGATGGGGATTTTTGGTATGGGACCAGTGTTTTCTATCATAGTTATAGCCATGTAAGGAGAACATAAGTTACAAATCAAGGAACTTGATCAGAGTCCGTACCAGATAATCAGGTAAGCGATACTAGTTTGGAAGTGAAGTTATGTATTCGAGTAGTAATCAGATCAAATTTTGTATAAGAATGATATATACACATCATGCGAACTGATGTATAGTGTTAAGTGTTTTCTTAGATAGGTTGATGTGTAATTTCAGGGATGAAATACTTTTAAGGAGGGAAGAATGTAACGACCCGGAATTTCACTGCTTTGATTTGCGAATATTTAATTAATTTTAAATATTTAAATAATAGATATAATTATGAAAATAAAACTCTTTTTAATTATAAATAGTGATGGTGAAATAGTTTTCAAATTTGGTTTACAAAAATATTTTGTCCAAAGAAAAATTGAAAATGTGACGGGAAACTGTTTTCACAATTTTTTGATTTTTATTGGCTAAAAGTTATTTGAAATGCTGTGTACAAATTTGCATATATATATATATATATATCAACATATATGAAAAGTTGTGAACATGGTAATTTAGTTAGAGTTAAGTATAATTAACGTAAGTTAAGTAAGGCTAAAAAAATATATGTGTAAAATGTCACATCAGGGGAGACATTAAGTACAAAGGTACTTAAAACATGTTTATCATGAAAGAAAAGGGGAGGGGACATGGTGATGGGCTGAAATGAGCGATGGGAGGGTACGGGTAAAAGGGTAAATGAATAGGGTGGCTTGCTTATAAAAGGGGAGGGGTTTCTTCTTCTTTTCATTTTTTTTTACCACCTTCTCCATTTTCCTCCCACTTCACTCGGCCATTACTTCTTCCATACTACACCAAATCACTATTTTCCTTTTGTCAAAGCATGTATAATTAAAGTGCTATAACTTTGTAGTTTGCCACTTTTTTTGATTTCGAGCTTAAATACTCCAAAAATCCATTTTTTTAGAGTGTTTTTTAACCTAGATTATGAAGTCCGAAATTTTCATTCACCGTTTTGATCATAACTTCCTAAAAAATTATCCAAATTGAGTAATTATTAATTTTACATGATAGAGCAAAGAATCATCTATAACTTTTCTTTTGACTCCACAACTGTCTATTCAAGACGTCACCGCCCATCACATTTTCAATTTCCAAGAATTATTGGTCAAAAAATCGAGAAGAAAATGACTCATTTTCGAGTGGTTTTTGTGTGGTTTTCCAAGCTTTGCAAGCCTAAAGCATTTCAAGTTCTAAAAAGTTTTGGTGAGTAAACATTAGTTTAAAGTACAAAGTTAATAGCTTGGAATATGCGATGTTTATTTACTTCATGATGTATGCCGGCTTATGTTTAGTTAGTTATGTGTTGGATATTTTGATTATGGTTGATATGAGATATATGGTAAAAATGACTTGAATTGAAGTCCACTTAGTATGGTTCAAAGTTGTGAACTTGGATGTGATATAGCTTGTGAACATGAGATATTCTGTTCAGTGGATTTGGTTATGATATTGTAAGTGTATTTAGATGCGATGATTGATGGCAAACTAGTTTGCAAAGTTGTTAAGTAAGATTCGAGTCCCTTGGAAAGTTTGTTTATTTGTTTTAAAACTTTTAAAAGTTAAAGTATTTTTTTAAACTTTGTTTTGGTTTTTCAAAACTTTTACTTGAGTTAAGTTTAAAAACAAGTTAAAGGAAAAAGTTCGGAGGTTAGTAATTTAGAAACAAATTCTAAGTTACTACATCCACAACGATAGTCGCTGTGAATGCGGTTCAAGGAATAATCAACATTTTAAAGTAATGTGCTTTTAACTTAACTTTTAAAACTATATTTTTCCAAGTTTTTAATTAAAGATAAAAGTTAATTAAGTTTTTAATGATTAAATTTTTATTAATTAAGTTTAAATAATTAATAATTATTTAAGATTTAACAGGGTTTATTAATTATAATTAAGTAAAAATTAGTTTCTAATTAATTATCTTTTAAAGATAAGATTAATTTTAATTAATTATTAATTAAAATAAGATTAATTTTTAATTAAATATAATGAAGTATATACTGTGTGTTTAATTAATTATTAATTAAGTATAAGGTTAATTATTTAAATAAATCAATTATTTAAATTATTTTTAATTGGTTAAGGCTTTAATTATCAAAGGTTTAATATATTATTTAAGTTTTAATTAAAATATTATTTAATTAATTGAGGTTAATAAGTAGTGAATTATTAATAAATGTTTGAAATTATTCTTTAATAATTAATAAAGGATTAATTAAGGGTTTAATTTATAAATAAATTATTTATTAAAGATTTAATTATTTAATTAATTTATAATTAAATTAAATTCAAATTTAATAAAGATTAATTATGATTTAATAGGAGTTTAACTTGTAATTAATCATTTTAAGTGTAGTTTTATGTTTTTAATTCTTGTTTTTCAACTATCAAATTGTTATAAAGGCACTTCTTTTTCCAAGGTTAATTTTGAATACGAGGGATTAAAATGTCAATCCTATTAAGTAGACAAAAAATTGCGAATGAGTTATGTATAAGTTTTGATTGTGTGGGCTTGTGTTTGCAGAATAAATCCTTGTTCTGCTATAAGTTGATTGTTTGATTGTTTGGACATATGATAGTAGAATAAATCTCCGTTCTGCTATAATGTAATTGTTTATTGTGTGGACATATGTTTAGTAGAATAAATTCCCATTTTTCTATAAGTAGGGAATTGTTTGGACATCTATTTAGCAGGATCAATCACCATCCTGCTATTATGTTATTTGGACATGTATATGCTAGCTTAGTTGTATTGACATATTATTTCCAGATTTGGATATAAAGTGTATTTACATATACGTTGATTTATATAAATAAATTGTCGAATGACTTGAAATTGAAATTGAAATTAAATGGTAACTTAAGTTAGTACCATTGGGAATGATAAGCCTCCTATTGAATTTATGAAGTTTGATTTTGAATTAACTTCAATTCTTTTATCAATTTAGGGTTTTAAAGTTTATAAATGATTTTCACGTTATATAATTATTTTATAAAGGTATTTATAAATAATAACTTGTTTACATAAAAGGGTTTTACTAAATAAAAGGGTTTATTTAAAGTGATTTAAAATGAGATTTTGTAAATGATATTTTGTAATGTGTCAAAGATAATTTACAAAAGGAAATTTTATAAAGAGTTTTATACATAGAAGAGATTTGATAAATCATTTTAGAGATTTTAAAAAGAAGTTTAAATCTATCTGTAGACTTATAACGAGGGTTGAAATATTAATTGAACTTATAAAAAGAATTTTTATAAGGAATAAGTGAATGGGTTTTATAGTAAGTGATGTTTTGGAAAGAGAATTTCTTGGCCATTTAATATGGAATTTGAGAAAAGGGAATTTTTCAAATGTTTTTGGCAAATACTTATATTTTTAAGATAAGTAAAAATGTTTTCCAAGTATAAAAGGGATGTAAAGGGTTTTGGAAATAGTGTTTTAAAAAAGATCTTTCAATCAAGTTTTGCAAAGTGTTTTAATTAATTAAATATTAATAATAAAGGCTTAGTGGATCCCATATAGAATCAAATCAATGCTGAATGATTGTCTATTTGAAGTTAAATAACTGACTATCAAATCTGAACTTAAACGTAACTTTGGAAATATCTAGGAGAAACACATGAGTTATATGACATAATCATCCCCAATGATGTTGTACTGTGCGTATAAATCTCGTTTCATTCTTCTAGGATAAATGATAAGGGAATCCATCCAACAACGATTAGGAGTTGAATTCCGTTCTTATCTTTATTGATTAATTTTTTAAATAACCGGGGTTGAGTTTGTTAGAAATTATCGAAAGTTGTTTCGAAGAGACCTTGATCAGATATGTTATCCAAAAACCACTTCGATTCAACTCAAGCATTTCGAACTGAAGACATCTTGAAGAATATAGAATCGAAGACGGAGCATTATAGTGCAAGGGCTGGTTGCTACCAGTCCTGAGGGTGATTCCAAAATAGAAGTAATAGAAGTAGTGCCTTCGGTTTGTCCTTAATCAAGACAACGTGTATGGATGAATGCTGACTTTACATTACTGCCTGGAAGGCAGTGTTAGAATTCTAAGTGTGATTGCTATTCAAAAGGTAAGCGTAGCCTCAAGCCTATCAATCGGGAATGACTAAAATCAAGGGAGATGTGGCAAGGCTAAGTGGGTTGCTCCCATTTGGGTGTGTCATCACCTTTCTAGATACATCTACATATTTATGGATTGGTTGTGCATGAGATTTCAAATAAAAAGGGTTGCAAAGCGACCAGAGTGATGACATATTCGGTACTATCCAGCCAAGGGTAGGCCAGTCTTGTGTTGTTATGGGATCCCGACGAGGTCCTCGGTACATTTTCTACACGTGTATCGTGATAGGTGGTACCCCAGTGCCCTGTCATAGTATGGAATCCAATATCCAATACATGCCTTTAAGGTTTTGATTATAGGACCTAGTATGCTCGAATTTAATAATGGTAACAATTTCGTCTATTTTCATATATTTATTTTGAACGCTTAGACATTATTATAATATCACTGGATCTTCTATAATGGTAACCCATCCGTGTTTTTGTGCGGCGTAGTCTTAAGAGATACCTTTGATTTTAAAAGGGTTTTTAATATAATAATTCAGTTGTTTGAGTTTACTCACACCAGATCCATGTTTGACCTGGATTTTTATTTTCATTCCCTAAAAATCTTGGGTGCTCAAATTTTTATGGGAAGCCAAGTAGTTCAGCTTTCCCACAGATGCATCTTGGAGGAGCTTGGAGTAGGAGGCTTTATTGTTTCCACTGTATTATATGTATCTTGTATCAGTTAGATAGGAATAGGCTGTGATAACTGTCCAAGACTAGAATTTTTTAAGTATGACTCTGATGTATCATTTTGAAATGACTCTGCAAAGTATTATGTTGATCAATATATGTTATTTCATTGCGTTGTGAGATTCTTTGATTGTTTAATTTCTTCTATCTTATATCTCCTTTCTTTCCTTGGCAATCCGTCTTTCTGACACTTAGTTGTTCAGCACCTGAATACCGTGGATGTATTAGTGTCGACTTCTGGGGTTTGAAAAGGCGGGTCGTTGCAATTATAAAAGTTATAATATAGCATAAGTTTTCAAAATGTTTGAAAAGATAATAAAATTTAAAAGTGTTAGAAAATTTAAAATTAAACATTAATTTTGAGAACTAATTTATCAATAAGATTAATAAAATAAATAAATTAAGTAAGTTAATTTATTAAACATTTATATATATGCATGCATTGTATATATTGATGTATGTTATATTATCTCAAAATGTTTAAGATAATATTAATGTACGTGTATATATAAAATGACTTTCAAAATTAATGTACTTTAATCTAATGTGTTTAATTAAGTAAAGTAACTAAAGATTGATTATTTAAATTAAAGATGTATGTATGCATGTATGTACGTATGTATTACTATAATGGTTATAGTATACATGTCCAATATAAAAGTTATATTGGCATAATAATATAAAATTAATTAAATAGTTAATTAATTAAATAAAATTTAATTAATATAATGTTATACATAAAATTATTATACAAGTTAATGACATATAAAGTTATATACTAATTAAACTTATGAAACACCCCACAACCCTTAGTATTCCCCAAAAAGAGCACACCAAAGGATGTGGTGCGTTATAGGTAAAGCTAAAGCATCACAGAGACTAAGATTCACAAGACAAATAAGTAAAAGCAGCCAAAAAATTTTAAATAATAACTTATCATTCAGAATTAAACTTCATCTCAAAATAAGTCGTAAAACATAGCATGTTTGAAAAACTCAAAATCTCTCATGTCTCATGAAAATACATCTCAGTCTCACTTAATCAGAGTACAAAAATAACAATAATAATCTCTCTCACAAGTGCCAAGCCATCATAAGCCAAATAAAAAAGATAAGAAACAGAAGAATACATTTCAAATGAGAAAAATCCAAAAATGAACCTCCAAGCAACCTGAATCAACTATTATTAACTTTGCCGGCCTATTGGGGAAAAAGGAAAGATAAAGGAGTGGATCAGACAAATAAGTCTGGTGAGTGAATGTAATTACTAGCATTTCTACGCAAGATAAAGATAATAGACTAATCAATAGTTCTAGCATGAAAGGAGATACATAAAAGATAAAATGTGCATAAAATACTGTTTCTGATTCTGTTTGACCGTTTGCTTTGATTGTTGTCACTTGTCTTAAACTGCTGTGATTAGGATGAAACCCTAATCCTATCTCAACTGCTAACTTGATTAGGCTGAAATCCCAATCCTATCCATTGATCGGCCTTTTCTATCTCTATTGTGCCACTGTGAACCAATCCTATTGGTCCCATAGCAAAAGACACCTCTTAGGCTTAGGATGCAGTAGCGATTTATTTAACCTAACCGATGTTGCACGTCCGGTCATCGCCGGTACACACTAACTGTTGCCCCCTATTTGACCCTTTATTTACCTTAATCAGCATAAGCATGCCCAGCCTCACCCAAGTGTAAGACCATCAGTTCTCGACCTGAAAGGGAATGCTGCCGGTACTGGTCCTAACAAACAAATCTTCTAACTTTGCGCCCCTTGCCCAAATCCCCAAATTTGATCCCCTATCTATTGGCTACTTATTTACCCTAGTCAGCATAAGCATGCCCAGCCTCATCTACATTTGAGACCATCAGTCCTAGACCTGAAAGAGAATGCTACTGGTACGGGCCACTACTTCTATATTTTCTTATTAACTTAATCCAAGATCTAAGTTTCAAAATAAGCCCCTTCTGTTATTTCTTTCTTTCTAATTATAACCTGCGTGTTATAATGGTTCTTTCAACTGTTACTCTTCTGTTTTCTCCTTTTAGTTATAACCACTTGTTATAATCATGCTTGTAAATATCTCAAATTTGCCTATTTCAGTCCATTTCCATTTTATTTCAGTTTTTCTCATTTTACATCCGATTCTTGTAAATTTAGAGTTTTCCATTTTAATCGATATTTGCGAATTCTTCTCTTTATAATATTTTATTCGCGTCAAAAAGAATTAAATCTCTATAAAAAGAAACTAACATTTACGGGCTAAATTCCAACTAAAAACATATGTAAATAACTATAAGTAAATACAAATCACTGAATCAAATAGCTGAATAAAAGCACATTGGAAAGAACTTCTGAAATTTACTTAAAAACTGACTGTAAATAAACTTACATAAAAACTGTCTCAAAATTGTAGAAAAACTACAAATATTGAGCACTTTATTATTTTAAATTGCTTACCAATCTGAAATAATTACAAAACACTCACCTGTGGTCCTTAGCTCTAATCCTAGGTCTTCCTGGATCCACTTCTAGGGTGTAAATATTTTTATTAAAAAGATTTCCTCCCCAGAAATTTTTTCTATTTAGGGTTCAGCCTCAGGCAATGAACCCAATTGGGAAAAAAACCGAATGAGAAAAATAACTAGGTTCTATTTATAGTGTGGCTTAGGGATCTCAGGCTGTCCGATTTAAAGATTTAATCTGGTGCAACCACGTCATAGCTCACTAGGAACCATCGGACGCAGCTATGAACGCACAGGATTTCACCGAAAATCAGATTACAGTCTTCGGCTCACACCTGGATGAAAAATCGTCCGGGGAAGAATGCCGTTCGACCAGGCCTATAGGCGAGTCGACCTATGGGTCTACCCGACTCAGGCGCGGGACGACCCATAACGGGTCTGCTTGTTTTTTTCATCCCTATTTTTTCATTTTTGTTTAATTATATATATAATTCCGATTTTCTTTGTTTCTCTCATAACTTCTCCATACTGACTCGGATTTCAACAAGTTATATATAAAAATTGCTCAGAAAATTACCATGGACCCAATGGTGCAACTCCCATGGCTCAATTTTGACAACTTGACAACCCTATTTTATTATTCAATTGATTTATTAATTAATTATTATTACTCTAATTTTTTGGATTGTTACATTCTCCCCTCCTTGAAGAATTTCTCCCCTAAAATCCCCAAGGACAGAAGAATGAAATAAATATTGTCATCTAAGCTTTTTAATGCAATTTATGATATATGCAATAGTGTAGTGTCAATGTCCCTAACTAATGCAAAAGATTAGGTGGTCTACTTATTCTATCGACCTCCTTTTATGCGCTCATGTCCGTGCCATGTATCCAATTGAATGCAAATTCCCTAATGACAACTGATAGTTCTATATGCATGCTACAATCATCATCCAAATGCAACTATCATATGATAATCACTCATTCATAACAACCATGAAATAAAAATGCAAGGGCACACACATCCATATGAATATGCTTTTGTGACCTTGTTAGGCCGATCTCTAAGAGATAATAGTGCCTAGTGTGCGTATATGCATCCATTAGCATCCACTAACAAACACTTGCAACCACTTACGTCCAATATACATAACATGTTTACATTCGGTCCTACCATCCATAGGTTAAATCCTTAGATCTACCCTCCCAAATGATACTAAAGGAAAGAACCTTTTCTAAACAAAATATGGAAATAGGAAATTCAAGACGTACTATCCAAGAGATGCGGATAAGAGATACACATTTTCTCCTCAGCCTCCCACGCAGCGTTCTCAATACTATCTCCCCACTGCACCTTAACTGAAGGGACTTCCTTATTCCTAAGCTTCTTGATATTATGTCCAATGATCTTTGTAGGAATGCGACAAACCGATGCTTCTCTCTCCACTTCAACTTCCTCAAGTTGGCTTGGTTCCACTACCTCTGCTGAATCAAGTAAGCACTTTCTCAAGTGTGATACATGAAAAACATCATGAACTCCCATGAGCCTCTGCGGTATCTTTATCTGATACGTCATCTTCCCTATCCTTTCCACAATTGGGAATGGTCCTACGAAACTTGGAGCAAGTTTCCCATTTGATCCAAACCTCACAACCTTTCTTAGCAGAGACACCTTAATGAAAACCAAATCTCCTACCTCGAACTCAATGTCCCTTCTCCGCTCATCTACATAGGATTTATGTTACCTTGGGCCGTCTTCATTCTTCTTCTAATCAAATCAATTTTTCCAAAGTCTCTCTAACCATGTCGGGACTAAGTAGCAATATTTCTATAGACTTCGACCAACACGAAGGCGACTTGCAAGGACTTCCATAAAGGTCTCAAAAGGAGCCATCCTAATGCTTGACTAAAGACTATTATTATAAGTGAATTCCACTAAAGGAAGGTGTTCCTCCCAAGTCCCTCCAAAATCAGGAATGCACATCCTCAACAAATTTTCAAGAAATCTATTAACTCTCTCCGTTTGGCCATCTGTTTTAGGGTGATAGGATGTACTCAATCTAAGCCTTGTCCCTAAAGCCTCTTGCAAGCTCCTCCAAAACTTGCTAGTAAAGGTAGGGTCTCTGTCGCTCACTATGCTAGAAAGAACTCCACGAAGTCGGACTATCTCACAAACGTATATGGATGCCAAATAAGGTATTGTCCCCTTACTCTTGACCGGAATGAAGTGGTCGCTCTTAGTCAAATGATCTACAGTCACCCAAATACTGGCATTCCCCTTCCTAGATCGAGGTAGACCATTTATGAAGTCCATCGAAACACTATCCCACTTCCATTCGGGTATGGTTGAAGCAATCCGCCAGGCCTCTACCACTTTGCCTTAACCCTTTGGCATACAAGAAACTTAGCCACAAAATCTAATATATCCTCATTCATGCCACTCCAAGAAAACACTCTCTTCTTGCCCCTATACATCTTATCACCACCCGATGAATAGTCATCAGAGAATGGTGTGCTTCTGCTTGAACTGCACTCATCAAATCACCAATATGGGGATACAAAGTCTTCCATCTCTCCTCAGCCACCCTTTACTATCAATGGAATAACGTTGGAGATGTCTAGAGACCTCTCCTCTGCTAATCCTATCAAGAATATCCATAAGCACTAAATCCTCTTGCTGCCTTGAGCCAATCTAATCTATGAGGGTAGGCTTAACCTCAAGTGCTTCCAATAATCCAGGAGTAATGTCCGTAGAGGGCTTAAAATCCAAGTTGGAAATAAACTCTAGGCTTTTCCAATCCATGAAAATGGGCTAAGGGTTCTTCTCTTCCTACTTAATGCACCCGCAACCACATTCCCCTTGCTAGGGGTGTAAGCTATCTCAAAGTCATATGATGCCAAAAAATCCATCCAACGCTACTGCCTCAAATCCTTATGTGAGAACAGGTACTTCAATGATTTATGGTCAATGAAAAGCTCGAACCTCTCTCCTAGTAAGTAATGTCTCCAAGACTTGAGAACGAAAACAAAAGCAGCTAGCTCCAAATCAAGGGTGGGGTAGTTCTTCTCATGAGTTATCAACTGTCTACTCCCATAGCGTACTACCCTCCCCTCCTACATCAATACTGCCCAAAGGCCGGTCCCACATGCATCAGTGTATACTGTAAAAGGCTTAGCTCCATCGGGTAAAACTAACACCGGTGCACAAGTAAGGGCCCTCTTCAGCATCGTGAAGGAATCCTCACAATCCGCGTCCCACATGAATGCCGCATTCTTCTTAGTGAGGCGAGTCAATAGTGCGGAAATCTTAGTAAAATATATGATAAACTTCTTATAATAACCAGCCAAACCTAGAAAACTTCTAACTACGGTAGTGTTCTTGAGGGCCTTGCAATCCTATACCGCTACTACCTTAGCGGGATCCACAGCTAGACCCTCTCTTAAGACTACATGCCCTAAGAAACGCACCTCCTCACGCCAAAAGTGACATTTCAAGAATTCTGCTTTCAACTGATGAACACGAAGTGTACGAAGAACCCCCTTAAGATGAATATCATGCTCTTCCATACTCTTGGAAAACACCAAAATGTCATCCACAAACATTACAACGAACTTATTTAGGACATCTCGAAAAGCATGGCTCATCAGATCTACAGAATATGCTGGGGCATTGGTCAGCCAAAATGGTATAACCAACCAATCAAAGAATCCATCGGGTGTCCTAAATGCTGTCTTATCGATGCAATCGTCAGCAACCCTTAGCTGATGAAATCCAGTGGCTAAGTCAAGTTGAGAAAATACTGAAGAGTCAACCAACTGATCGAAAAGATCGTATATCCTAGGAAGTGGGTAGTGGTTCTTCTTCGTAAGCTTATTCAACTCTCTATAGTCTACACAAAGTTGAAGGGAACCATCCGCCTTTGTAGCTAAGACGAATGGCGCCTCCCACTCAGATATGCTCCGTTTGATGAAGCCTTTCTCTAATAGCTCACCAATCTACTTAACTCCTTCCTCTCCCAAGGAGCCATATGTCTCACGGGCAATGCCATTGGCTTAGCCTTGTCATTCAGATAGATCCTAAAGTCAATCTCTCTTTTCGGCGGTACCCCTAACCTCCTCAAAAACATCTGAGAAATCTCTAACAAATGGAACTGAATCTAATTCTTCTATCGATGAATCAAGGAAATGAAGGAAGCTCAACATGACTGACCCCTACGGGTCGTATGAAACCTCGAGAGTCTGTCTGCTACATGTTCCTAGCCTGACGAACCTCCTCTCGCAATCCAATATCGCACCATACGTGGATAACCACTCCATCCCCAAAATCATCCCATATCCCAAAAATCCCAGTAGATAAGCGTCACAATCAAACTTTACGCCTAGTATAAAAATTTTCAAACCCCTACAAATCATGGATAAATGTGCTGATCCTCCTATGGGGTTTGAAACAAATATATGGTCTACAACTAGAGAAATATCTAAGTGCAACCAATCAACCAAGGAACTAGAAATGAAAGAATGCGATGCTCTGGAGTAAAAAAGGGTCCGAGTAGGAAAATACAAAATAGAGATCAAACCTTCTACAGAGACTTCCCTACCTCAGTCCGGTTCACTATTAGAAGGTGTTGCATCCAAAGCCTGTACTTATGTCGTAGGTATGCTTGCTCTCTGCCTTGTCCTTTGAGGAAAAGCTCCACTAAGGCGTCCAGGCTGCCCACAGCTGTAACACCTCCCGTTCATCGTGTCGTTCTTAAAGTCCTTTGAGTAATGCCCAACCAATCCACAATCATGACATTTCTCGCCCTTCTTGATCTGTCCCTTTTGAGGTCCTACTCCTTTCTTCTTATCCTTCTTATTATTCCACCACTGCTTCTTAGAGTTTTGTGATTAGGGAACCCCCTTAACCTCTTCTTCCTTAGCAACATCTAATATGAGAGCCATTTCCATAAGTGACTCATACGTCGCTCCCATATGTACATGTGTCAATGCCAACCCTTGGAGGGGTTGGTTCAAACCCTTAGCAAACTTAGTGGCCTTCTTTGCGGTGTATTAACAAGCTCCATCCCCAACCTTGATAGCTCATTAAACCGATTTATATACTCTTTCACCGAAAGACTCCCCTGCTTCAGACTGATAACTTCTCCAAATGCATGCTTTTGTAATGACCCAGAATTTTAGTCATTTGAAATTCATATATTTAATTAATTTTAAATATTCACAAGTAAAGTTTATAAGCTGAATAACTTATATTTCGAATATCTTAATTTAATTGGATAATTAAATTGTTGATTTAATATTTGAAATTGTGTAAACAATTTGAATTTGAATTTGTTCTGAATAAAAATGATTTATAAAGTTGAATTAAATTCTATTTAAATTAGAATGTTGTTGGTAAACTTTAGAAATTGATTTAAAAGTTAATTTGTTAAAATTGAATATTTTAATATTGAATTAACGTGTAAAAATGGTCATTTTTCAATACTCTTTCTCTCTCTCCCATAATCCAAACACAACAAAAGTCTCAGATTTCGATGAAATTAGTTTCATTGGATCTGCAATATTATATCATTATAGGGTTTCAAATTTCGTGTCAATCGGATTTACGGTTTGTATGGGGGAAGCTAAAACGCGTAGAAATTCGTTTAAGTGAATTTTAAATTTAAATAAGTCGATTCGAAAACCCATCTTCCAAATACGATTGAATTGGCTCTCGATATATATTCCATTGCGTTCGGAATATAAGTATAACATTATAAACGCTAGGCCGCACACTTCGTTTGGAGTTTGGAAAAATTTCGAGTGAATAGTGTTGCAACATTTTCTATAAAAGGCCAACTATTTTCACATTTGCACTCAAACCCTTGCTAAGGTTAGCCGCCGCTATTCTTCATTTTCCATGGTCAAAAATCACTCTTCTTTTCCTTTTAATCTCTCTCAATCCACATGCTTTTGTGAAAAACTACCAACTACGAAGTGATAGAGCTTCACGAGATCTTCAGATCCATACGGTGATGATGACCATTTGGGCGTTGTGGTGGTCGAGTTTTTTGTCGAGAAGTCATCCAGTTTGGAGGCATTTTCTGGCGTGATGGTGAGGCTGAGCTTCACACTGTGGTGGCCGGTTTTCTTTAAATGTCGGGATGTGGTCGCGATAATTCAATGAAATATGGCGGCATGGGTTTCATGCTCATGAAATTGAACCGGAGGAAGGGGAAGAAAAGGCGCATGTCCCAGATAAGAAGATGTAAGATCGAACGACTATGACGAGATCTAGGGTTTAATAAATAAAAATTTTAAATTTATATATTTTAAATTTGTTTAAACTTCTAAAATAGCGTAACTTCTTCAAACGAGGTCCGTTTTTGACAAAACGAATTGCGTTGGGTCCGTATTGACGAGCACTACATTTTAGAGCTGGTTTGGAGTTCATTGAAGCTAGTGTAAATTTTGGATCAAATTAAATGGCTATTTAATTTTATTTGGAATAAAACACTACAATTGCTATTGGAATCAATGTGAGTACAACTCACTCTTTCTGACCCGCTGATATTTTTAGATAAGTGAGAATAAATATTATTTATGATGATTGATGATTGTTTGGATGATATATGATATATTATCTATATATTGTTTGGTATTTGGATATATTCTTGTCTATTGGAGTAGATGAGACCCTATACGTTCCCGTGTATGAGCGGATGACCCTTTGTACGCACGTCTGCCTCGAAGCTACACATATTCTAGTATGTATATTTATTGCAGGTGACAGGTTGGAGGGATCCAACTGGATTCCTCACTAGTATTGGTTTATTTACATATATTGTGATATATGCTGTTATGATGTGATATATGATGTTTTGGATGCTGTGATTAATTTATTTAGTGTTGTTGCAGCATTGGGCCTATTTTCGGTGAATTAAAAATGTTAAAGCGATGATTTCAAATTTAAAAGGATTTTCAAGGGATTTTGGAAATATATGTTTTATTGAATTTTGAATTATTAAGTAAATGTATTTATTTTAAATAAATAAAAGTTATAATTTTTATGTTATAAAATTTATGATTTTTGATAAATATAATTAGAATGTGATTTTTGAAATGTGGAGTTAACTATTTTGTAAATAGTTTAAATTGAGATTTTTGAACTATTATAAATGGTTTAAATATAAGATTTATAAAATTGAATTTTTTATAAATCAAAATAATGTGATTATAAAGGAGTTTGGTAAATGTTAAAATGGAGCTATAAATGGATTTTATAAGTAAATAAGATTTCCAGATTTATGAATTGATAATGTTATAAAAAGAACGATTTTATAAATAAATGAATTATAAGTAATTAACTTATAATTTGGATTTTGGCATATAAATGAGATAAATGAGATTGGTTAATAAAAGAATTTTAGAAATGGTAATTTTGATAAAATATAAATGGAATTTATAAACATTGTTTTGTGAATCTGAAATCAATTGATTTTGATAAGTTAAATATAGAAATTTATTAAAGGAATTATATTAACGATTTTGGACAGTGGATAGCCCTTTAAATTAAATATGTAAAAATAATGAATTTGGTAAAGAAGATATATCCACGATTTTGGATAGTGGATTATCCTTTAATAAATGTGTAGAAATATTGGATTTGGTAAATGAATTATATTCACGATTTTGGATGGTGAATGATCTTTTAAATTGAATAATGGTTTTGGGAAGTGGTATTTTAAATGGAGTTAAATGTTTTAAAGATGTTTTAAAACGTGTTAAGTATCGAAATCGTAGATTTCAACATTCATTGTTGAAATAGTTGTTTTCGAGAAGTAAGGAAATGATGGACTATAACACTATTGTTATAGTAAATGATTTTCGAAAGAAAATGTTTTATATAGTATATGGGATTTATATATTTATCTAACTTTCGAATCCCTATACTAATGATTTTGGGTTATCGTAACGATTTTTTACGCAACATTCGTTTTGACCCAAATAAATATATTTAAGAGAACGTTTTCCTTAAGGAATAAAATATATACTTAGTCCAGATTTAAGTATGTAATATTTTCTAAGTGTTGAAAATAAATTGAATTGTGAATTACCTTTTATAAAATAAGTAAATGGAAATGTTTTCCAATATTGAAAAGTTGAAATGGTATTGAGAATGTATCTTTTTAAAAAGATAATTTGAGCTGAATATTTGACAAATGATTTAATTAATAAAAAATTAATTAAAAGTGCCTAGTTGTTGCTTATGGTGCTAAATATTTGTTTGTTGCTTTGACAATTAAATAATCGACTATCAAATTTGGCCATTTTAGTTCCTCGACTTGATGTGTGAAATATTTAGTCGTACATTTAGTACGTAGCCTTCTATGTAGGCTGATTATCGTTTGTGTTGAGGATGTTGATTCGTGTAGTGTGGAATATTACTCCAATCTATCGAGCTTCCTTCTTGGCCCGAAGGATGGCAAGTTGAAAGTTGGGGACGTGATAAGTCTATATGGCTTAGTTTCTGCGTGAGGTTGAGAAACGCTTTTGCATTGTTGGTGCGAAGCGACCGGGATCAGATTTATCTGAAAAACCACTTTGGACCAACATATATACGTTCGATTGTGCAGGTTATTGATGATATTGATATTTAGGATTTTCATAGTGGGACACTGCTTGTTGATTGTTTGGGGTAAAAATCCTAACATACATATAGTAGCAATGGTCTCTTCATTATGAAATATCCAATGCAAGGACTATTCGCTACTAATCCTAGGGATTTCCCGACAGGATGTGGTAGGAATGTATCTTCGGTTTGTCCTGTTCCTGGACAACTTGTACGCATGTTTGTCTGAAATTGCATTTCTAAAGATTACGTACATTGGTTTTTACGAACGTACATCAGTGGTGGCGGAGAAGACAACTTCTCTTAGCTTAACACCCTCCATGAGACGTATGAGCTTAAGGGTTGTATTTTTGTGGAAGGCAATTAGTAGTCAATGGAAATGGCCGTGTGACATTCAAAGTGATGTGATATGTGATTGTGAAAGGTAATCGTTGTCTTAGGCCTCATCAACTGGAAATGACCAAAACAGGGTTAGATGCGGTAAGACTAAGTGAGTCACTCCCTAATAGGATATGATCGTCCTCTTCGGGATATATCTTTACACGCTATGTCGTCGTGTATCTTATTATTATGGTTTGTATGCTTCGAGGGCCCTCGGTAAAGGTCGGCAACGACCGGAGGATGACATATTTGGCACCATTTAGTTATAGAGGTGGGCCGGTCTTGTGTTGGTAGAGGAACTTTGTGATGGTTTCTCGGTACATTCCTCTAGAGACGTATTGCCAGATGGTAGTCCCTTCACCTAGTCATTGTATGGAAATCCAAACTCCACTACGTACCTTCCATTTTATTTGTAGAGCCAAGTCTGCTGGAATTTAATAAGGGTAACAATTTTAGCTATTTTAAATATTATTTGTACAATAGACACTATTATAATATAAGATAATTTGATATGAAATGTTTTAGTTATCGTAAGGTAAAAACATGTCCGTGTTTATGTGTAGGCGTGTCTTATGAGATACTTTGGTTTTGATAAAGGAAAAATTAGGTAATTTAATAAATTCAGTTGAGTGTGTTTCTCATGCTGGTTTACCAGACTGATCCGGACATTCTTCCCTTTCAATGCTCAGGTCAGACCGAGTATATTTACAGGTTTAGATTGATGCATTTGGAGCTTCAGCAGGAGAGCTGGAGATCTTCATTTCGTATACACATATCTGTTTTGATTATCCGTTGTGCTTAGTTGTTTATATTATCAGCAATTATGAGGACAGATTATTATAACTATTCAGGCTGATAACTATTGATTCATTGTTGAACTCTGATTTATGTGTATATATATACAGTTTTTGTTTTATAAAGATCATTGATATGATATTATATGTTTTTCGCTGCGATGTGAGATTCTATATTGTTCTGTTTCGTTCTATCTTATCTCTTTCTTCTCTTCTCTTCTTCTCTCTTCTTTTCTTTCTCTTGACTTTCCATCAGTCCGTGCTTTTTGGATCGGACATGTGTGGTTTATTGTCGATTCAAAGGGTATGGATTGCGGTTCGTCACAGCTTTCCTCGGCTTATGCCAAGAACTTTCTCTCAAACCTTTCCTCAAATCCAACCCAACCGATGTCTCTAACCTCCATCTCTATAATCTCCCACTAGTAATAAGCCTCTCCCTTCAACTTCCAAGATGCAAGCTAAACTCTTTGTAGGTCCTCTAATCCTAATAGGCCAAATATCCGCTTTGTATTCCTCAACCAAGTTCATGCCTCCACCAAATCCTCCATGCCAAGAAAATGTATTGCCTCCTAGATTATCGATGTCCTTGCATAGCTTAGAAAAATTGGCTGCTGCAGGTGGATTAACGGGACCTCCACCTGTCGGTGCTGCATTGGGCGTTTTTCCTTGCACCTCTGGTGTCGTAGCTTGGATGTATCTATGGAACCTGCCAGGGACTTGGGCACCCTCAAGATATGGGACGTCCGCCATTCTGTGCAAAGGAAAGAAAATTTAGGATCAAAAGAATCGAAAGAAGGTTGAACTGAACTTTGAGGGGCTTTTTATGCAAACTCTCTTATACTTGAAAACTATTTCTATAATAAGAGTTTCTTTCTGAAAAATACTTTTAGTTTAAAGATATGTCACCTTTGAAAAATACTTTATTTTTTAAACAAGTTTTTAGGAATCCTGTAACCTTAGGCTTTGATACCAAATGAAACACCCCACACACCTTAGTATTCCCCAAAAAGACACACCAAAGGACGTGGTGCGTTATAGGTATAGCTAAAGCTTCACAGAGACTAAGATTCATAAGACAAATAAGTAAAAGCGATGGAAAACATTTAAATAATAACTTATCGTTCAGAATTGAACTTTATCTCAAAATAATTCATAAAAACATAACATGTCTCAAAAACTCAAAATCTCTCATGTCTCATGAATATACATCTCAGTCTCACATAATCACAGTACAAAAATAACAATAATAATCCCTCTCACAAGTGCCAATCCATCATAAGCCAAATGAAAAGATAAAAAGCACAAGAATACATCTGAAAATTGAAAACTCCAAAAATGAATCTCCAAGCAACCTGAATATACTATCCTCAACTTTGCTGGCCTATTGGGGAAAAAGGAAAGATATAGGAGTAGGTCAAACAAATAAGTCTGGTGAGTGAAAGTAATTAATAGAATTTCTAAGTAAGATAAAGATAATTGACTAAGCAATACTTCTAGCATGAAAGGAAGATACAAAAAAGATAAAACTTTCATAAAATACTGTTTCTGATTATGTTTGCTTTGATTGTTTGTACTTTTCTTAAACTACTGCGATTAGGCTGAAACCCTCATCCTATCTCAACTGCTAACTTGATTAGGCTGAAATCCTAATCCAACCCATTGATCGGCCTTTCCTATCTCTGTTGTGCCACTATGAACCAATCCTGTTGGTCCCATAGCAAAAGACACCACTTAGCGCTTAGGATGCAGCAACAAATTATTTACCCTAACCGATGTCGCATGCTCGGTCATCGCCGGTACACACTAACCGTCGCACCTATATGACCCTTTATTTACCCTAATCAACATAAGCATTCCCAACCTCACCCACGTGTGAGACCATCAGTCCTTGACCTGAAAGGGAATGCTGCCGGTACTGGTCCTAGTAAACAAATCTTCTAACTTTGCTCCCCTTATCCAAATCTCCAAATTTGAACCTCTATCTATTGGCCACTTATTTACCCTAATCAGCATAAGTGTGCCTAGTCTCACCCACGTGTGAGACCATCAGTCCTAGACTATAAAGGGAATGCTGCCGGTATGGGCCACTACTGCTATATTTGCTTATTAACTTAATCCAAGATCTAAGTTTTAAAATAAGCCCCTTCTGTTATTTCTTTCTTTCTAATTATAACCTACTTGTTATAATGGTTATTGCAACTATTATTCTTCTATTTTCTCTTCTTAGTTATAACCACTTGTTATAATCATGCTTGTAAATATCTTAAATTTTCCTATTCAGTCCATCTCCATTTTACTCAGTTTTTCTCATTTTACATCTGATTTATGTAAATTTTAGAGTTTTTCTATTTTAATCCATATTTGCAAATTCTTCACTTTTTAATATTTTATTCTCGTCAAAAAGGATTAAATCTCTATAAGGAGAAACTAACATTTACAAGCTAAATTCCAACTTAAAACATATGAAAATAACTGTAAATAACTGAATAAAATAGCAGAATAAAAATAACTGAAAAGAACTTCTGAAATTTACTTAAAACCGACAGTAAATAAACTTACATAAAAACTGTTTCAAAATTGTAGAAAAACTACAACTATTGAGAACCTATTATTTTAAATTTCTTACAAATCTAAAATAATTACAAAACACTCACATGTTGTCCTTAGCTCTAATCCTAGGCCTTCCTGGATCTACTTCTAGGGTGTAAAATATTTTTATTAAAAGATTTCCTCCCCAGCAATTTTTTCAATTTAGAGTTCAGCATCAGGCAATGAACCCAATTGGGAGAAAATCTGAATGAGAGAAATAGCCAGGCCTAGGGTTCCATTTATAATGTGGCTTAAGGATCTTAGACCACCGAATTTGAAGATTTAATCTGGTGCAACCACGTCATAGCTCACTAGAAACCATCTGATGCAGCTACGAATGCACAAGATTTCACCAAAAATCAAATTTACACTCTTCGGCTCGCACCTGGACGAAAAACCGTCCAGGGAAGAATGTTGACTAGACGAGGTAATATCTATATGTATTTGTTGAGAAAACTTAAGGTACATATACTATACTTAGGCCATCACGAAATGGCACGCATGAGCGAATAATTTCTTTTGATTTTTAAGCAAACTCAATGTTAAAATGAGACTAGGGCAAGGAACCATATGTTAGGAGTTGTATATGGTACAACCAGTAAGGAATCGTCTATCGTTTGTGGGGCTATGACTTGTTGAGCAAACTCAAGGTCAGAATCCCAAGATAGATAAGTCCTAACACCCATCAGTGGAGTCAAAAAACTTCTATGTTTCATCTTAGGGTTTGGAAAAACATAAAAGACTAGTACGACCCTTATTAGAAAATTGAAATGATAACATTTATCCTTTCTAATATTCTAAGAACATCCGCTATATAAAGTTATAGTGTGCAATTATATAATTGATAAAATGTTTATCAATTAAAATATATAAATGAATGAATTAATATTGATAAATAGAAATATAAAATATACTTATCAATAAATTTTTGTACGTTGACCTATGCAAGCGCCTAATGATGCAACCACTAATACGTTCGTAAATAGGTCACTTACGAGTTTACTTGCTCGAGACTCTGTATTGTCTTCGATGAGTTTCAAACTCTAAAAGTAATATAAGAATATGGATGTTTGATCGATACACAATCATATATAAATATTATATTATGAAGGTTCACAATTCGTAACGTATGAAACCTTGATGAAATTAGTTCGTTGAAATAAGCACGTAAACCGTAGCATGAGATCGTGTATTCAATATGATTGATTACAATAATGGTCCTTTTGTATTAAATGTAATACCGCACTAAAGGCTACAATATTGATTTAAGAATTCGATCATTGAAATTTTAGCCTGATCAGTTTATGTAAAGTGCAATTTATTTGATATTCTTAAATGTTAAGGATAACCAAATGAAGTTTGTAAAGAGTTCGTTATGACATTATAGTAATAATTTCATTTGAATAGTTCGTTCGTTTAGAAAGAATATCAAATGTATAAGAGCGGATGTAAACTTAAGGTGCGGTTGGGATGAAGAGATCAAATGATCACTTCTCCTTCACAACGAAATATCAAAAATGAGAAATGTAAATAACAATAAATACTTAATAAGGAATAAGAAATATGACATATTTTTCAATAGTATTTTCATATATAAAATTGTTTTCTATAAGATTTATTTCTTTGAATTCAAGATATTTAATCTGAAAATTCATGACTGTAAACCTGTTATATTAAATAAAATAAATAGCATGGATTAATTGATTAAATGGAGCTTTATATTTCATAATCTATTATAGTAATGGTGGAAATAGTGGAAGCATGTCATACAACACTTATTGGTTGCATCAAGTACGAACATTGTTTTCATAAAACTTATCAAGCTTTATGTATGAAATAATTATTTTTCAACATTGGCTGAAAAATAAACACAGTTTTATTTCAATATGAATATTATGAATATTCGTTATAAAATAAAACTATAATAGTGGTATTTTGATGCATTGGAAAATTTATAAGTATTTAAATTTATTTGTAATTAATTTGGAATTATAGAATGCTAAAGTTTAGAAAAATAATTCTTTGTTTATACGATTATGAATCATATGGTGTAACGACCCATAAATTTCGATGGTTTAAATAACGTAATAAATTGAATTTTTGTGAATTTTTAAATAATCGAAATTGTAAATGAAGATTTATAATTTGGATTACGTCTATTTAGACATAGTAGATGGTAAATTTTCATCAGATAATATGGAAGTTTATTTTATTGTGTAATTTTATTTAAATTTAAATCAATTAATAATTGATGGTAATAAAATGTTTTCCAAACCTATATATTTTCATACAATAAATTTGTAAATCAACTTCTAAGTGAGATGTCATATTTCGTTTCTTCAAATTTTGATTGATATTTCTCCGTTTATCTTATTTCTGGCGTATTAGCAGTAGTTTCGTTTCCGATTATCGACTTTTGATAGGATGATCGTACCACTGATATCTATATACCATTTTTGATCGTCTCGTCGTGCTAATCTCTGTGCTATGTTCAATTCTGTGTTTTGAAGTCCGGTACACGGCAGAATCTGTGAAAACGATTCCGCATCGGTACCATATGCGTGACATTTTATTTTCTTTTGCCTTTCAAACTTCAGCCGTGTCATCCAAGCAAGCTTTAATTATTCACCAAATCAAAGCATTTGATCATTACTGTTTCATTATTTTCATGTACTGTTTGTGATTGTTCACTATTTGGGAACGGTTCAAATTGAAAAAATATATAGTATAACGTTTCTATATAATCTGAAGCTAATGCATAGTTATCTGTAGCCAGCTATCCCTTCGTTTTCTCTTTTCCATTGTGAAACGTTAAAACTAATAATGATAATAATATATAAGTGTTTCATATCGGTTCACTTACTCTTGCATTGGATTGTCTGTGATTTTGGAAAAAAAGAGGAAAAAAGGAAAGCTTTGTTTATATTTATACTGCTTGAAGCTTTACCCTCCTTCTTCCTCCAACCTTCCCTTCCCATGCATGCCATTCCGTCGTCCTCCCTCCCTCATCGACCACCCTCCGCCACGCCCGCCAAAGCCTGGACACCAAGCGCACTTCTCCTTTCACCTTTTCATCGAGCCGTCGAGCAACACCCTCTCCAAGTCTACTTGCTCCCATCCGACCTAGCCATCCACCACCACAACCAAGAACAACCATGTCTCTCCCACTCTCTCCCTTCCCATTGATGAACAACCACCTTAGCAACCCAAAACTCCACCCCTCTCCTCTTCCGGGCCGAGCCTCTAGCTTCGACTCCTCCATCTACTTGCAATAGCCTCTATTTTGTTATGTATCATTTTAGTATGTCAGGGTATGAATATTACCTATTATTATGTTAGTTTATATATGTATGTTAACTGTTATATATAAATTAAAATATATAAAAGTCATATACTCTGTATATGTTATATTGCTATATATATGTTTATATTTTGAATATAAATTTTCACAGTGTTGTATATGTTTCCAGATTTTGTATATATAAATTATGAAAGTTATACATATAATTTTACAGTACGTATATATATTGTAGTGTGCTTGCTTTAGTATGAAATAGGTTTGTGTATAATTGTTGTGATATATATATATATATAAGTTGTATTACCATACATTGAGGTTATAGTGTATTGGTTTATAATAGTTACAGTTTATATATATAGATTTTGATTTGAAAACCTTTATGAGTCCTAGTTATATATATGTGTTTATATATAAGTTTATGTATATATATATTAGAATTTTGACTTCAAGTAGATATACGTATATTTTTTTCAGTATTATATTTTTTTTTTAAAATATACCATATAGCGTTGTGTGTGTGTGTGTGTATATCAGTTTTTAAAATTTTTGGTTTGATGGGTTCGGTTATAGATATGGCTGTACATGTTGTAATTTGGGTTTACAAATTTTGATTTTTAAGTATAATAAAAGTGTATATACGTTGATATTAATATATGTGTTTTAGCTTAATTAATAGAATTTGAAATATATATGCATTCAATATAAATATGTTTGAATTTCTCATATGATTTATATATATATGGTTATATATAGTTATATATATATAAGCTCACTTATATTAGTTATCTTCATTGATCCAATTCTGATTTGGATTTTCGTCTAGTTCTATCTACCAGCTTTGATCATCGAATTCGTGCCAATTTAGCTTTGTTTTGGATTCGTGCCTGGATTTTTAGAACTCAACTTCATTATCTATCTCTCGAGCCTCGAAAGGTGAGCAATCACTCACGATTTAACGTTCTTATATTTATTAAATTTGATTTCAATTCAAACGACAATTGGAATATGCTGCTGTAGTTATTTAAATTGTTATATATGCTATTATCTATAACTATTCACCTACGGGATATGACACCATATCCTGTTGTATATATTATATTGTTATTGATGATATATGTCTGTTATTATTATTATTATCATATCTGTTATTACTCTGCAAGTTCCCTGTTAGTATAGAATTCCCTATGGGTTGAAATGATACATACCCGAATGATCTGTAGAATAGGAGAAAATCGTTGTGGGTTGAAATGATAAACCTAAGCGATTTTCATTGAATGGAATTTAGGATTGCGGGTTGAAAGGGTATAACCGTATATATATTTAATTTACGGATTGAAATGATAAATATCCGTATCACTTGACCATAGGCTAAAAAATTTTATACAGACACCGTTGGTCTATATATATAAATATTTTGAAAATGATCTCTATAGGTTTGAAAGGAAATATATATGGTTTTATTGAATATTAAAAATATTTTATATATAAATAAGTTTTAATATAAAGTAGATTTAATAATAAGCTTTAATTTAATAAAGTTTGATTTAATTAATATAAGTTGTATAAGTATTTATTTAAATTATATTTTAAAAATATATTTTTTTAATTGATTTATAAGTTAAGGTTGGGAAGATAAATTTGAAATTTATTTGAAACTGAATTTAATTAATATTTTTGTTTAATTAAATCGATTTGAAACTATTGAATTTGAAATTTAAAGATACGATTTTATAACTTGATTTTGATTTAAGTAATTTAATGAATTTTTCACGTTTAAATAAATTGAAGGTAATATTTAGTAAAATGAAATTTAAGGTTATTTAAATAATATTGAATTTATTAAGTGAATATTTCAAAACTAAATAATAATGAAATTAAATTAAGATTTATATGAAACTGTTAAATTTAGTTTTGAAAAATGTCGAATATTTAAAGCTTTGAAATATATTGAAATTTAAATGGTTTATTTTTTGGTTCAAATCTGTATTTGAAATCGATATAATTTGAAATTGTCTATTTAGAAACTAAATTGAAATGGACTTGATAAATTAAGATTGAACTAAATTTGAATTTGGAATTTGAGTTGATTTGAATCGATTTGTGAAATTTGAGAAATTATAAGTATTTTACTTTATATAGTATTTAAATATATATATATATATATATATGTATGTATATACTATTTAAAAATCTATTTTTAATATGAACTATTTTAATATACTAATTATTTTAATATAAACTATTTTATTTTATATACTATTATTAATATTTAAACTGTTTAAGTGGTGGAAGTTATGATTTCAAAGTACGGTTTTCCAAAGAATTATGATTTCAAAGTGTTTTGGGTTTCGAAAGTGTTGTAACTTTGAAAGTGCTATAATTTGGAAATAAATATATTTGAAATGAAAATGATATTTTGGTTTCAAACCATAAATTATTTTGAAATGACCACGGTGTTATAATGATGTTTGGTTGCTAATAGCATATATTTCTACATTGTAGATAGTTCCAAGGATCCATAGAGGATGATTATCCCAAACATCCTTTGAGTTACTTGTATCTCAGTTGATATTTCACTTGAGTTGGATTTATTGATATAAGAATGTTAATCCTGACTCGAGTGTTTTGTGTTTTGCTTTTCGCTCGGGTCAGACTGAGTGACACAACATTTGAGACTCACCTTTGTAGTTTAGAGTTTCGCTTGGAGATCTTACTACCGATTCAGCTTTCAGCTTTTCCAGTTGATTTTTTCAGAGATGTCGTCTGTTTGTATTCGAGACTTCAGCATATTTGGGATATTCTGCCTTATTTTATTTCTAACTCTGATGTTTATATAGTAGCTTCATGAACTACTATTTATCTCTTCCGATGCATTATTATTATATTACTCAGTGTATGTGATTCTGTGATTGATTTATTTACTATCTATGCTGAGTTTTTCCAAATATCAATTAAAAATCTGATATTTTGAGAAATTCAAGTCCAGCATGTGCGGATGCGAATGGCTAAAATACCCGGATGTTATGTGTGGTATCAGAGCTTTGGTTTTAGGCAAGACTTAGCATATGTAATAAATTTAATTATAGAATTACTTTCGTTTGTGCTTGAATCTCTTCCTTTTTGATTCAGTTTCCTTTGAATTTTGGAACGCTCCCACTTGTTTTGAAATACATTCTTGTCCTCCCTATTTGTATTCTTTTGATTATGGAGCATCCCTTCGAATGATCTCTATAAAAATTGGCGATCCCGCCAATCTTTGAATGATTTGTAAAGGGGTGAAACTCCTTTACAATTGGCATTGATCCACCGGAGATTTCTATACCCTCGGTGTAGATGCTACTATCTCTTGCTATGTCGAATTCTATCTCTAGCGATCGAATGTCGATTTGCCTTAGAATTCCGCGTTAATCATATTCCTAAAGTCACGGTTGACCCTGTTAAGGTTGCCCATAATTTATATAAGTATATCCATCTTCTATTTTGTAATTTAATTATCTCATCTTCATTCGAGCCTATCTTTGAATCAGAATTCTATTTGATTAGAGTCCCACTAATTTGAATCTCTATCTTTGTTTTGATATCCATTCTTGAATCATCCTTTGAAAAATCGTGTTTGATTGTATTTTAGAAATTGTTTTATATATCGAAATTATTATTTTGATAAGTATGATTATATTCTATATATATAAGTGAAAATGTTTTCGATAAGGATTATATACCTTTGAAAAACGAGAATTTGAAGTTTCGAAAGGATTTGAAAATTTGAAAATTTTATAAGAAATTGATTTATATAAAAATGATTTATAACTTAAGTGTTTTAAATTTGAAAATTGAGAAATTGAACTCCGGTATTTTGAAATTGGTTTTAAGATTTTGAAAATATATAATAATACAATTTGAAAGTATTTTCCGAACAAGAAACGTTTTAAATGACTTCAAATGAGTTCCAATGATTTCAAAGAAATTTAAAGAAGTTTTCAAGAAAATGGAAGTATAGAACTCACTTATGTCGTTGGAGAATAATTTCGATAATGAGTACACGCATCGTCGACATTGATTTTCGAGTTTCAGAGTGAGGGAGATGCCACTTTAGTAGCTTTGCCATGCGATTGATTTTGCGAAACCAATTTTGATTTCAAGTTTCGAAATATGATTTGATATTCGAAAGATATATGTGTGTGTGTGTGTGTGTGTGTGTGTGTGTGTGTGTGTGTGTGTATTTGAAACGATTTGAAGTAAGCCCGGTGTTCGGTCCTCAAGTTTCGGATTTGATTTGGTATAATCCTATTTATTGAAATTGATTTACTGATTTGTTGCTGATTTCCAAATCTTGGATTGGAAATTTGTTTTCTCCAACTATTTTAAATGTTCGAACACTTCCAAATCGAGGTTTAATTTTGAAAGCTAAGTAATTTCGAAAAGTATAAATTATTTGATAAAGTATATAAGTTTAGTTTTGTATGTTTAACTATGAAGTAATATGATTTAAATAAGTTTGAAACTGTTTTGTTAAGTAAATGAATAAGACTATTTTGAATTATAGCAATATAAAATTTAGTTTTGAAATGTTTTGAATAAAATTTAGTTTTAAATGTATTTAACTTAGTAACAACTTTTATAAAACTATATATATAGAATAATAATTTTCAAAAGGTAAATTGGATCTATCAAATAGAAATAAATAGTTTAAGGTTTTAAAAGGATGATTATAAACTTGGTAATCATTTTTGGGTATAATCGATCTTGAAAAAAAATAAATGGTTTTGAAAATAGATTGGAATTTAAAACCCAGTATTTATATGATGATTTTGAAAATGAATTTGTTTGCTTAAATTATGTTGATTTGGAAACTAGGATTATTTTCTGAACCTATTATTTTGGAAACTTTAAAACTGAAGATATTTAATTTAGAAGAAATAAATTGGTAAAATCGTATATGATTTTGAAACTGAACTGATATTGAAACGAATTGAAATTGAGAACCATAATTTACTAAATACTTGATTTGTGAGTTATCGAACTTATATAAAATTTATTTGTATAAGTATGAAGTTGATTTGAAAATTATTGATTTGGAAAGGTACTCAATTTGAAAAGCAAAATCTTATTTAATCGAAGTCTATATAAGTGTGATTTGATATACTATTGATTTTGGAAAGTATTCGATTTGAAAATGAAATCTTATATATAATTGACTTTATATAAGTATGATATTTGAAATTGATTTGAAAGGGTACTATATAATACATATTTTCGAAGTAAAGATATGGAAAGTGCCTTCTGCTTGATATCCTCTTTGTGGCCACATTTTGGATTCATTCCATCGATATTGTTCTCTCTGATTTGGGTTTTCCAAATATGATACTCGAGTGTCCTTCAAATCCCATGCCGTTATCCATGGTCATACGAACTCGATTGCATAGCGTAATTCATAAGGCAGTGATTGCTTAAAAGGAACGGATTTTTTCTGGGGGATCCAGGCATAACCATTGTGTATCTGCGACCTATGGTCGTTTTAGTAGCGTAATCCGCAAGGCAGAAATTGCTTAAAGGGTATGGATGTTTCCCGAGGGATCCAGGCGTAACCATTGTGTATTTGCGGTCTATAGTTTTTTGTTATCATGGTTAAATTTGAAGGGCAGTGATTGCTTAAAAGGTACGGATGTTTCTTGGGGGACCCAGACGTAACCATTGTATATCTGCGATCCATTATTCGATTCGATTCTGTTGATTTGTTTGGATTGTACTTTCCATATCGGTTTTGAAGGTTTTTCGAGTCTTTTCACTGGGTGTTGAAACGAGTCTACTAAGAACTTAGAGAATTCTAGCTTTGCGCTTAATCAATGCATGGCCAGAGTCTGCAAGAACGAGGATAAACCTATTAAGACATCGAGTTATATAAGTATTTTGATAAAGTATTATATAATGGATATTTTGATCATTTCTTTCTTTCTTTCTAGATAATTTAAAATGTTTAAAATACTATTTATTATATACTGCATGGTTTAATAGTAAATTATTAGTTTTTTATGTAAGTGATTGATCTTTATATAAATAAGTGAATGGAAATCAATTTAAAACTAAATAAAATTTTTATGATCTGAATTGGCAGTTTGAACTAACAAATTTGAATCGAATGACTATTTTATGGATATAATAAAATGGGTTTAACCAAATTATTAATTATTAATTAATTGAAATCTATATGGTTTTGAATTAGTTGTTTATTTTGTTTTTCCCAATCCATTTTCTTTCTGATTGTTTCTATTCTCCTATCTCCTTCCTTTTCGGAGACGAAAAGTTTTAAATGTGGGAGAGTGTAACGACCCATAAATTTTGACGGTTTAAAGAATGTAATTAACTGAATTTTGTGAAATTTAAACAATTGAAATTGTAAATGAAGAATTATTATTTGGATTACGTCTATTTAGACATAGCAGATGGTAAATTTTCATCAGATAACATGGAAGTTTGTTTTATTGTGTAATTTTATTTAAATTTAAAAAATTAATAATTGATGATAATAATATTTTTTCCAAACCTTAATATTTTCATACATTAAATAGTTAAATCAACTTCTGAGTGAGACGTCATATTTCGTTTCTTCAAATTTTGATTGATATTGCTCCGTTTATCTTATTTCTGGCGTATTAGCAGCAGTTTCGTTACCGATTATCGACTTTTGATAGGATGATCATACCACTGATATCTGTATACCATTTTGATCGTCTCGTCGTGCTGATCTCTGCAGTATATTCAATTCCATGTTTTGAAGTTGGGTACACAGCAGAATCCGTGAAAACGATTCCGCATTGGTACCGTATGCGTGACTTTTTGTTTTCTTTTGCCTTTCAACTTCAGCCGTGTCATCCAAGCAACAATAAATTGCTTTAATTATACACCAAAACAAAGCATTTGATCATTGTTGTTTCATTATTTTCATGTACTGTTTGTGACTGTTCACTGTTTGGGAACAGTTCAAATTGAAATATATATATATATATATATATATATATATATATATATATATATATATATAGTATAACGTTTCTATATAATCTGAAGCCAATGCATAGTTATCTATTGCCAACTGTCCCTTCCTTTTCTCTTTTATATTGTGAAACGTTAAAACTAATAATGATAATAATATATAAGTGTTTCATATTGGTTCACTTACTCTTGCATTGGATTGTCTGTGCTTTTGAAAAAAAAGAGGAAAAAAAGGAAAGCTTTATTTATATTTATACTACTTGAAGCTTTCCCTCCTTCTTCCTCCAACCTTCCTTCCCACGCATGCCGCCGTCCTCCCTTCTTTATCGACCACCCTCCGACATGCCCGCCAAAGCTCGCCCACCAAGCACACTCCTCCTTCCACCTTTTCATCCAGCCGCCGAGCAACACCCTCTCCAAGTCAACCTGCTCCCATCCGACTAAGCCAGCCACCACCACAACCAAGAACAGCTATGTCTCTCCCACTCTCTCCCTTCCCACTGACAAACAACCACCTTGGCAACCGAAAACTCCACCCCTCTCCTCTTCCGAGACGAGCCCCTTGCTTCGACTCCTCCTTCTACTTGCAACAGCCTCTATTTTGGTGTGTATCATTTTAGTATGTCAGGGTATCTATATTACCTACTATTATGCTAATATATATATATATATATATATATATATATATGTTAACTGTTATATATAAATTAAATATATATAAGTCATATACTCTGTATATGTTATACTGCTATATATATATATATGCTTATATTTCGAATATAAATTTACATTATGTTGTATATGTTTCTAGATTTTGTATATATGAATTATGAAAGTTATATATATAATTTTACAGTATATATATGTATTGTGATGTGCTTGCTTTAGTATGAAATAGGTTTGTGTATAATCGTTGTGATATATATATATATATATAAGTTGTATACATTGAGGTTATAGTATATTGGTTTATAATAGTTACGGTTTATATATATATATAGATTTTGATTTGAAAACGCGTATGTGTCTTAGTTATATATATATATATGTGTTTATATATAAGTTTATGTATATATATATACTAGAATTTTGACTTAAAGTAGATACATGTATATTTTTTTCCAGTATTATATATATATTGTTTTAAATATACCATATAGTATGTGTATATATATCAGTTGTTAAAATTTTTGGTTTGTTAGGTTCGGTTACACATATGGTTGTACTTGTTGTAATTTGGGTTTATAAATTTTGATTTTTAAATATAATAATAGTGTATATACGTTGATATTAATATATGTGTTTTAACTTAATTAATAGAATTTGAAATATGTATGCATTCAATATAAATATGTTTGAATTTCGCATATGATTTATATATATACAGTTATATGTATAGTTATATATATAGTTATATATATAAGCTCACTTATGTCAGTTATCTTCATCGATCCAGTTCTGATTTGGATTTTCGTCTATATTTAACTACCAGCTTTGATCGTCGAACTCGTGCCAATTTAGCTTTGTTTTGGATTCGTGCCTGGATTTTTGTAACTCAGCTTCATTGTCTGTCTCTCTAGCCTTGAAAGGTGAGCAATCACTCACGATTTAACGTTCTTATATTTATTAAATTTGATTTCAATTGAAATGACAATTGAAATATGCTGCTGTAGTTATTTAAATTGTTATATATGCTATTATCTGTAACTGTTCACCTGCGGGGTATGACACCATATCCTGTTGTTTATATTATATTGTTATTGATGATATATGCCTGTTATTATCATTATCATATCAGTTATCACTCTGCAAGTTCCCTGCTAGTATAGAATTCCCTATGAGTTGAACTGATACATACCCGAACGATCTGTAGTATAGGATAAAATCGTTATGGGTTGATATGATAAACCCAAGCGATTTTCATTGAATGGAATTTGGGATTGCAGTTAAAAGGATATATACCCATATATATATATATATATTTAAATTACGGATTGAAATGATAAATATTCGTACCACTTGACCATAGAATAGAAAATTTTATACAGACACCATCGGTGTGTGTGTGTGTGTGTGTATATATATATATATATATTGAAAATGATCTCTATGGTTTTACAAGGAAATATATATGGTTTTATTTAATATGCAAATATTTTATATATAAATAAGTTTTAATATAAAGTAGATTTAATAAAGTTTGATTTAATTAATATAAGATGTACAAGTATTTATTTAAATTGTATTTTAAAAATAGAATTTTATAATGATTTATAAGTTAAGGTTGGAAAGATAAATTTGAAATTTATTCGAAATTGAATTTAATTAAGAATTTTATTTAATTAAATCGATTTGAAACTATTGAATTTGAAATTTAAAGATATGATTTTATAACTTGATTTAAGTAATTTAATGAATATTTCACGTTTAAATAAATTAAAGGAAATATTTAGTAAAATGAAATTTAAGGTTATTTAAATAATATTGAATTTATTAAGTGAATATTTCAAGACTAAATAATAATGAAGTTAATTCAAGATCTATATGAAACCGTTAAATTTAGTTTTGACTAATGTTGAATATTTAAAGCTCTGAAATATATTGAAATTTAAATGGTTTATTTTATGGCTCAAATCTGTATTTGAAATCGATATAATTTGAAATTGTCTATTTAGAATCTGAATTGAAATAGAATTGATAAATTGAGATTGAATTAAATTTGAATTTGGAATTCGAGTTGCTTTGAACCGATTTGTGAAATTTGAGGAAATTATAAGTATTTTACTTTATAAAGTATTTAAATAAATATATATATATATATACTATTTAAAGGAAAAAAACTATTTTTAATATAAAGTATTTTTAATATATACTATTTTATTTTATATACTATTATTAATATTTAAACTGTTTAAGTGGTGGAAGTTATGGTTTTCCAAAGAATTATCATTTCAAAGTTTTTTGGGGTTTCGAAAGTGCCTTAACTTTGAAAGTGCTATAATTTGGAAATAGATATATTTGAAATGGAAATGATATTTTGGTTTCGAACTATAAATTATTTTGAATTGACCACGGTATTATAATGACGTTTGGTTGTTAATAGCGTATATTTCTACATTGTAGATAGTTCCATGGATCCTTAGAGGATGGTTATCCCAACCATCCTTTTAGTTACTTATATCTTAGTTGATATTTCACTTGAGTTGGATTTGTTGATATAAGAATGTTAATGCTGACTCGAATGTTTTTTGTTTTTCTTTACGCTCGGGTCAGATTGAGTGACACATCATTTGAGGCTCACATTTAGAGTTTGGAGCTTCGCTTGGAGATCCAACTATTGATTCAGCTTTTAGCTTTTCCAGTTGATTTGTTCAGAGATGTCGTCTGTTTGTATTCGAGACTTCAGCGTATTTAAGATATTCTACTGTATTTTATTTCTAACTCTGATGTTTATATAGTAGCTTCATGTACTACTATTTATCTCTTCCGCTGCATTATTATTATATTACTTTGTATCTATGATTCTTTGATTGATTTATTTACTGTATATGCTGAGTTTTGCCAAATATAAATTAACAATCTAATATTTTGAGCAATTCAAGCTCGGCATGTGCATAAGCGAATGGTTGAAAATACCAAGATGTTACATATGGTACTAGTGAATTATATCTCGAGCAATAAAGGACAAAGCACCCATTGAGTGAGAGCAACATAAGAGTTGATGAACTCTTCGAATTGATACATATAGATGTATGTAATCACAAGTCTATTAATACTAAAACATTTCAACACCCTTTGTTGTATTCACCGATGAATTATCATAAACATGAATATGTGTATTTATTACACATGGAGCATGTCTATGATAAGTTCATAGAATATGAAATGGAAGTAAATGAAATAACATGCAATAAAATAATTGAATTTAATCGAATGAGTAAGTATATTGGAAAGAGTTCCAAACATACAAATATATATATATATATATATATATATATATATATATATTCCATCTCAAGGGTCATTCCTCCCTATAATACATAATGACGCATTGACAAGGAGTAATTGAACTTTGTTGGACAAATCACAAATAATATTGATTGAAGTTGAGTCAAATTCTTTCTATAAGGCGTGTACTTAAGAGTAACATACAAGTTAAAACTAATATCATCCAAAGAATAGTTCCCAGAGTCTTACAGGATTAGGGTTCATAAGAAAACCCATCATGTCCTAAGCCAAAGAGTTGGCGAGTTGTGTGAGTCGAAAGACCGCAAATAATTATACGTAAGGGATCTTATGTGAACTACACTAAAAGAAGTTTGGGCATAATAGTCATTGGATGGATAATTTATGTTGTGAACATAAATATTATGAACCCATACCAAATCATTTTTATATATGGTAGTTCATAAAATGTTTATGAATTCACGTTCCATTGCATTGAGAAACAACCGTTGTTTCAAGAAATACAAACTTTGTAGCGAAGGAATTTCTTCTAGAAACTATTGGTAGTAAAACGGATTTGGATACGATCTAATGATAAAATTGACTACATGGGACGAAATGAAATTAACCTAACCTACACAAATACGTTGCATTACAGTGTCTAATAAGTGTTCTCATACATTGAAGAGGAATTATGAGTTTCTTATCAATATCAAGAATAGATAATCCTTAGTCGTCAATAAAACCACTAAGAGTATTGACTCTTTCATATGGTATGATGCACAAATCCGTAATAATTCCATATATGTTGTCAAAATATGATTTTAGTTGTTGCACCCTAAGAGATATGATCCATTGATAGCAAATATTTCTTCAAGAGAAAAACTAATGTTGTTGGAATATAATGAGCCACATTGATAAGAATAACATCATGAATTTCAATTGTTAAATTAGCATAACAGATTCGCCATTCGATGTGCCCTAGTAGATTCGGATTTTACTCACAAAATTATCGCCTAATATGACTGTGTTTTGATACATATGTGTTGAACCAAATAATTCTAAATTAAAAAATTAGACTAGACTATTTTCATATAATAATCAGTGTATCTCAAAGTCAATGAGAGTGATATTAAGATTCTTGGATTTTGGATAATCCATGAACAGATACGAAAGTGTCGATTGAAAAGCATCATTGAACAAGTATTTTGATATAAATATCAAATAGTTTGATTTCAACCAAAATGTAGATGGAGCATGTATCCATAAGAAACAACATTGAAGGTACATTGATATTTCTAAACATAAGAAAACAACATGCTGCTAATTGTTAGCGGTATACTTGCATTAAAAATTGGCTTTTAGTTGTTTTAAAACCTGATGTTGGATTTGCAAATGATGTCTTTTATAGTGAGTATAAAGGACATTGGGAATGTCCCAATAAATATGCAAAAACACCTTATTAAAATGTTTAATAAAAAACATGTAAATGAATTCCTTATGCATTAGCAATAAGAATTATCGCACATGTTATGTTGTCTACAATATCGTAATTTGTTAACGTATTTGATACATGAGAAAATATCAAATCCAAATTAAGGTCACTAAACGATAGTTTAGAGTGTTCTCATGTATTTAAGAAAGAAGAAGCATTGTTTATACAAACAACGAATTCCTTATAAAGGAGTATTCGGACTCAGAATTCATATGAGATATTGAGTATATTATGTCAATATAAAATTTATATTCAAAGCTTGATTAAGAAGCTTTAAGTTGGAAATGTTCCAAATAAGGGATCATGAATGACTTAATAAAAGGCCAAGTACACCGCCTTGAATAGCACCACAATAAAAGCAATGTACACACATAATAAATGCATAAATTTATAACTAATCTGAATGGTGATTCCAAATGTTGAGAGTGCCATAATATTGTTATATAATATAATGTTGTGATATGGTTCATAACAGAACTCAGAGCTCAATGGAGGTCTAGGGACATACTCTGAATTATTCCACATGATAAAGGCAATTTATCGGTGCCAGAGAGAGTTTATTGACATAGTAAATAATTGAAACATAATAACATACTCGTTCATTGAGGGATCGACCCATATGGTTTTTAAGAAACCGATTGGAGAAGTTGGAATAAGATTCCATAGTTGAACCCAGGTGCAAGTGGGAGATTGATAGAGTTAGGGGTATGCCCTAGGGGCAATTATGTAATTTATTACATAAATCTAACTTGATAACCAATCTTGTTCAAAACGAAGATTTTCCCTTTCTGTTTTATACTGGTTATAAAAAACTAATGAGTTAATTTAGGCATATATGTCAGAAAGTCCATAAATGATGTATTTGTGATAGCAGTTACAAATAGTTGTAACCATAAGTATTATATCATAATATGATAAGCACATCATTTTAACTATTCCTAGTCAAGATGTATCGAGACTAGACGTTGATGCATCCATTAAGACTAGAGTATGTAATGACCTCCAGATGTTGGGTAGTGTATTACCCATGGCTGTTGGGGAGCACCAAGGGGTTACGTATTGATAGTTACTGGATAATTATGCAATGACCCATCCGATAGTTTTCCATTGGTTAATATTATTAAGGTTAAATAGAAAATATCGAAATTTCTAATTTACATAGTTCTTTGACTTGACAATACTATTGATATCTAATGTGAAAGCTTCGCTTTGATTATAATTAAATCATGGCACGACGTCCATCGAATGACTATAGTTGGGTCGAGTGGAAGTATTAAAAGTGAAACACTATTCAAGAGAGGATTCATCGCCTCATTTATATTGGGTTATATTATGGTTAACCGAACTCAACTCAAAGTCAAGCTCTCTAGCTAGAGTAAGTTGGTTAATAATAATTATTGTTGTTGAACCAAGGACTTTGTATACTGACTATAAAGTTGAATATGGACAATATTGAAATTTTGACCATGGCCAAATTCCATAATTCCATAGTGATCAGTTTTGACGAAGAGAATTGGTGTAAATAATTATCATTACCGGGTAATGCTTAAATAAGTAAAATTGGATTTTACCAAGAAGAGGTGTGCAATAAATTCAACCAAAATGTCACTCACTAGCTAAGGTGATGAGTGAATGTTAATATTCGAATAGTTTGATATTATTCGCTGATTGAATTTACATCTGGAGTCACATTGTTAAAAATTAACAAATTAATTAACTTTTTTTGAAATATTAATTAATTAATTATTTGATGTATTTGATGTCATTATATTTTTTTGATGTCTATTTGGATGTGTGTATAATAGTTGTATATATACAAATCGATATAAGATATCGATGGGCATTTAAATTTGATTCAAATGTAATTATTTGCTAAGTGTTATTGAACAAACTAAAAGCCCATAAAGCCTCATTCGTATCAACCCATATGAAGAAAAAGAGGCTAGAAATTCAATGGTTGGATCTAAAAAATAAAGGGAGGAGGTTAACAAAGGTTACATTTATAAATACCTTGCCTTTCTTAATCATTCTCTTCGAAAACCCTAGCCTCCATCTTCTTTTTCTAACACCCACAGTTGAAAATTCAAGGCAAAATAAAAGAATTTTTATTTTATTTTAATGCAATCCAATTAAATCCATCAAATAAAAGGTGGTTCTCCTTCTCTTGTAAAGCTAGGAGACTGATTCAGATTTGGATCGATTCATCTATCAATCAAGTTGCATTATATCTATTAGGTATAATCTATTCAATTTTATGTGTATATTCACCATGATGTGATAAATCTATTTATTTGGTTATTTTTACAAATTCTATATGCATTTTTTGTCCATCCTTAACTTGTATATGGATAAATATGAAATTTTGAATTTGTTGATTTGAATTGGATTTGAGAATACTAAAAATGGTTTTGATTTGTTGATTCTCATTATTTTCTTTATGTTGATGATGGTATTATTTTAGGACTGAATATAATAAGTAACTAATAATTATATATTTTTATTTATACATTTAGCTGAATGTCAATAGTAATTTTCATTACTTCACAATTAGTTTTCTGTTTCAAAACACACACACACACACACATATGTATGTGCATGTATGTATATATATACGTATTATTATTTTATTAAAATCGATTTGAAAACTATATTACAAAGAATGTTTTAAGAAAACATTTATACACACACACATCATGATATTAAAGGAGATGTGTTTTTAATGTTGAAATCTACATGTATCAACATTCTAATTTTGTATTATAAATTTTACTCTATTATTGCTTGTAAATTATCTACATCTCAGCTTACTTTAAACTATTAACATATAAACATTGGTTATAATTGGATTTGTAGATTAAGATACATTCAAATTGTTTTACTAAATAAAATCATTGCACATTTTGGAAATAAATCTTGAATTCAAACTAGTTGACTTGGTTTAATTAATTAAGACTAATTAAAAGTATTCATTGAAATACACACACACATATACATTTATATTAAGTATATTTAAACACACACACACACACTCGTATAATTTTAAATAATGTTTTGAACAACCAATGCATATACAAAGGGAGAATGTATCTAATATGGTGTAATTCCCAGTACCAAAACACGTACACATTAACTATGTACACAATATGATATATTGCACTTACCCAATATACATTAGAGTATATTTAGATATACTCATAATATATACCGAGTATAAATTTGGTTATCTATGTTATTTAGTCAATCAATTAATCATGTAATAAAGGGAAAGAAATGAAAAAAATTTCCCTTTCAAATTAGAACCTTATATCCTCTTATTAATTGAACAAGTTAAGAGGAGGAAATGAAAGGTTTTCTTCCTTAAATTATATTTTGCAAGTAACTATCATATATAACTACATATATAACAATATATTTGATATACCCTAATTTATATAACCATTAAATTTATGTAGAATAAAAAAGGATTTTATTTAAAGATATTTTAGATTGGAAATAAATCTCCTTTAGACTTCATAAGCCCAGCTGATCCAAAATATGGTTTTTTTTTTTAAATTACCTTTAACTCAACTTTGGGCCGACCGAGTTCCAACACTATGAAAAAGGTCTATGGATTCCATTTACGATATTTGCAACTAGACACTGCCATTTTTCATTTTCAATCACTATTTGGTCTGAAATTATGTATTTGCCGCTGAAATTATGAAAATCAAATTGAAATATAGGTGGATAATTGACATGGGCAATCAGATTTAGACCAAACCACTTTCAATATCTTATTTTCCCTCATTTTCAAATTTGTTTTTACTTGAATTTATCTCATTTTTGATCAGTTTAGGGGGTTGTACCATATTTTGATGTAGCACTTTTGGTGCTTTCACCAGGCTTAGATCCATGCTTTAAGTTTGGAGTTGAGGAAGTCTAAAAGCTAGAACTAGAGTTACTTGAATGTAGAGCTATTGATTACTTGGAATTTAAGAAGCCTATTATTAGATCTAAGAGGAGATAGCTCCCAAAGAAGAAAAGAGTGCCAGATCTGGATCTGCCATTGAAGGGGAAAATGAAGGATCCCATCATGATGAAGAGATTAACCAATCGGTTACTCCACAAGTAACGTTATCTCATCCAACCAAGTTTGTAACAGAAGACAAGGCGGATAAGATGATGTTGGATATGAATGCAAAGATGTTAGAGCAACAGAGGACTCAAATGGGACTGATGAGGAGTATGCAAGAGCTGCTAGTGGCATTGATCTAACCTTGACAACAAAATGAATCTAATAGGCTAAGGAAGAGAAGAAGAGATACATCAGCTTCTGATTCAAGTAAAGAGCTTATCTTTGATTGGACAGAACAAAAGACTAGGCAAACAACTGATGTAGACAGTGGCTAGGAAAGCATAGAAAAGTGTTGCGAAAGATGTATTCAGTCAACGGACATCAAAACCATCCAGTATCGAGAGCTCCAAACAGCCCGGTATTAGGAGGGTTGTTTCTTGCATGTTGAATTTGTTTGATATTGAAGAGGATTTGCAAAATGAGGACGCTGGTGAAGGACGAGCTAGTATTTTCTAGGCTAGTGGTGTTTAGGCTAACGACATAGAAGAAGCTAGGAGGGGATGGATTCCAATGAGGTGTCGATAAAGGTTGGGATGAGTGGGTTATCTAGAGACAGAGGAACCTAGACATCAAGCAACCAATCGGGACATTTGCAGAGTAAAAAATTCGAGGGTGTTAATGATGATCATCGTCCAACCGCCCAAGGCAGTAAGGAGTATATTGTAGGCATGATCAAAAGATTAATGGGTTCGAATCAACAAAAAACATGATGACAAGTAGGGTTCATCAACTAGCCTGACCCCATTCATTAAAGGTATTCGAAGCTAGTACCTTAATAAGTTCATGATGTCGATCATGCCGAGTTATAATAGTGTAACCAATCCTAGGCAACAATTTTTGAAGTATGGATGGCCATGGACAGTTCCTATGCGACATATGTGTCAGAAGCAGATGTTTTTTGATTCTCTTAGAAGGTATAGTAACAATATGATTCATTTAACTTGAACCTAAGTCGGTATCATCATCTAACCAATTGACAAAGTGATTCATGGAGCAGTTTCAAGTGCATACGATGCAATCGAAGGATTAAATGTCATTATCAAATGTGCATTGGAGTCCGAAGAGACCTTAAAGAGTTTCTTAAAAAGGTTCAATGTTGTAGTTATAGAGGTCAACAACCTTAATGAAGCCATAATGTTAATGGCATTAATAAATGGAGTCCACCTCAAAACAGATTTGGAGATGACTAACGAGGAATGAACCTTTTACTTTGAAGAAGTTCCATCGTAAATCATTTCAATTTGTGCGCCTGGAATGGTTGTAGGATTGGCAACTAATGGTTAGGAAGGACCAAGTAGTGTGATATAAAGAAACATTACTGTCAAATAGAGTGGTGACACTAAATGTTGTCAACAATAATTGTAAAAGGAAAAAAAACCAAAACAATGGTGGAAAGAAACAGGACACCAAGAAGCTTTTGAGGTATACCCAATCGGGAGAGTGTATAAAGTTGACGAACTCTATTAGGAACATATACCTTACTATGCAAGGTACGAAGCACTTTAAGATGCCACACTCGAGGGAGGAAACCAAAGAAGAGAGGCACTTCAGAAAGTACTATCGGTTCCATGAGATACTTGGAAATAATACAAACGAGTGTAGGCATCCGAGAGATGTCATTAATGATTCGAAAGAATAAATTGCAGCATTATTTAAGGAAATACCAGGTTGGCGGTTAAGCTAGTATCAATCCAAGGAGCAGTCTGCTTAAGGGAATTAGGCCGGATCAAATGGAGAGGGATTAAGATAGCCAGTAAGGGGTATTCTGGTAAATATAATTTTAGGAGGTCTACATCCTGCTAAAAAGAGTTAAAATGAAATGAAGCGCTATGGCGGGTCGTTGAAACATGCATCTTAAGAGACATGTTATGCTATAAAGGAAGGTGCTTCTGCAAAGCAACAAAGAACTATTAACAATATAATGTGTTTTGGAATAGAGATGCCGATGGGGTTAAAATACCGATGCTTGATCACTGGTGATTTTGGCCGTGATTGAACCGACAACAGTGCATAGAGTTCTTATTGACATTGGGAGCTCGGTGAATATTTTGGTCAAATGAGCATTTGACTAGATACACCTTGACTAGAAGGATCTGAAGTCGTGTAAGTTCCACATCTAAGGATTTACCAAAGAGGCCAAAGATCCAGTGGGGTGCATTAAATTACCAGTTGAGCTGGGACAAGGAGACCGTAAGTTTGTGCACATAGATGTTCGTTGTGGTTGATGGATTTTCGACCTATAATGCTTTGTTGGGCTGACCAACCCTTGCCAGTATTTGAATTGCACTTTAACGATGGTGTCTGATGATGAAGCTTCCTATAAGGAATGGATTAAGGGCAATTTAGGTTAACCAGAGCATTGGTCAAGAGTGAAACGTTGCTAAGCTGAGGGAGGAGAAGCGATATAAGAAGGGAAAGAGCGTAGAGGAGCATCTCTACTTCAAATCCTTAGAGGCATAACAACTACCGCCCAAGGCATGACTCGATTACAAAAGAAAATTTCACAAACCTATGGACCTATGTAAAGAGTCAAAGGAAGCAGGGGTGTCACCGATAGAGGCAATGCTCGATATTTTAATCAATGACGACAATCCTTTGAGGGTTCCCAACTTCGGGTCATAACTCGACCTGAATACGAATAAGGAGTTGGTAGGGTTTCTTCGAGTAAATACGAATGTGTTTTCTTTGATGCATTCCAATATGCATGGGATTTTGTTAAGGATAGCTTGTTCATGCATTGAATGTGAACCCAAGTTACCCCCCGGTCAAGAAAACTAGGCGTAGTATGGAATCTGAGCGGTCCAATGCATTGAAGAAAGAAATAGATAAGCTTGAGAAAATGGCTTTATCTACGATGCACTATATCCAAAGTGGGTATCAATCTCTTTGTTGGTCGAGAAGGCAAACGGAAAGTGGCATACATGCATCTATTCTAACTTGAATAAATGGTACTAGAAGGACTGCTTCCCCTGCTAAGGATTGACCGGCTTATAGATGGGACATGCAGACATCAACTGCTATCCTTTATGGATGCATACTTTAGCTATAATCAAAAAATGATGCACATCCTAGATCAAGAGGATACGAGTTTTATCATAGATTTAAGGTTGTATCACTATGGAGTCATGCCTTTTGGACTGAAGAATGCTAGATCTACTTACTAGTGATTGATTAATAGAGTATTTAGAGACACACTGGAAGGATAATGGAGTCTAATTGGAATGTATGCTCATGAAGTCAGAACGACCAACGAATCTCATGGGCAACCTATCAGAGATGTTCGATGCGCTTTAAAGGTATGGAATGAAATTGAATCCATTGAAATGTTTTTTCACAGTCACATCAGGCATGTTTCTATGTTTCATAGTAAAATCAAGAGGCTTTTAAGCTAACCCTAAAAGATTGAAGCCTTAAGACGGGTTACTGCCCCAAAGACGAGGAAGGAAATGCAAAGCTTAAACAAAAAGGTCATAGCGTTGAGTCGATTCATCTTAAAAGCGACATACAAATACATACCTTTCTTTGATGCCCTTAAGAAAGAGAAAAGAAAGTTCGTATGGATGAGAGAATGTCAAAGTTATTTCCAAAACCTTTTGGACAACATATACAGACCACCAATACCGTTGAAGCATTCAGAAGGAGAAGATCTGTATATTCAATAAGTAGTGTTTAGTCATGCACTAAGTGCAGCCTTTGTACATGTGGAATGCAAGATCCAGAGGCTGGTGTATTATATCAGAAAATAATTTACTAAAGTGAAAAAGAAGTATCAAAAGTTAGAGAAATTGGCATGCTATTTTTTGATAGCTACAAGGAAGTTGATGCCATACTTTTAGGCATATCTTATAAAGGTGTTCGCCTATCAACCACTAAGATAGGTGCTACCTCAACCTGTTAATTCAGCAAGATCGATAAAAGGAACATTGAGTAGATTAAGTACGAAATTACCTATCATCCTGGGTGTAACACCCTATATTTTTGGTAACATTAATTAGGATATTTAATTAGTTAAATTAAATAAAATAATGTGTTTATTAGGGGATTGAGATTTGATTAATCAAGGGGTAGCCGTGCCATTTTAACAATAAACTAAAATAAGAGTTTAAATGAAATAGGAGGAGGCGTAAAATAGGAAGAAGACCATTCTTATATCTATAACTTATGGTCATGTAAATTATACACTTTCATTTCATTCTTAAATTTTAAAATTTAAGGCCGACCACCATTAATAAGAGCAAGAGAAAGAAAGATAAAGGGGAAGCTTAGTCAACATCCAATTCATTCAAATCTCATATCCTTAATCATCAAAGCCATGGTGAACAATGTTTACATCTCATTTTTGGTTTTTTTTTTCAGTTTTTAGATTAATGCTAAATATTTGCGTTGATTTGCTGTGTTTTTGAATAATAGAATGATTATATATACATGTTGATGATTTATGTATGTTCATATTGATTTTGTTATATGTTTTTAGATGAAAACCTATAAAATGACATCCAAATGCCTTATAAATTTTTATGAAGATCATAAATATTATTTTGGTAATGGGTTTCAATTTTTAGAATTTTCTGAAGCTATGTGGAATTTATATGAATTTTCTAGTGTAGAAAATATTAATTTGGGTTAATAATTATTTTCGATTAAATAACAAAAGATTTGGGTTTGAAACTTTTATATGTTGGAAAACATATTAAAAGAGATTTTCTAGAATTTTTGTAGAATTTTTCTAAGTGTTTTACTGGTTATATAAAATTATTTATGGTTTGGGACTTAAATGTTTTATATAATTAAGAGAGGAGAAGGGGCTTTTTGCAAAATAATTTAAATTTGTTAATTTTGAAAGTCATCAGCACTTTTGAAAAATTGTAGTACTTTTTATTGGTAAAGAAAGAGGCAACCAATCACAATTAGACACGTAAGGCATGTTAGGTGGAAAGAACTATTTGCTACATGTTTTCACTGTTTTGACACCGTCGGCACCTAGTTCTGCCTCCTCATCTTTGCTTCCGACACAATTGAGACCAATGCACATGGTATCAAGGAACTAGTACATAGCGAGTCGGATGAAGGCGAAAGGTAGGGAGTCGAAACCAGGGGTTCCGAAGGGGTTGGGGCTTGCTTTGATTTTTAAAGGAAAATGCACCTACTTTCTTTCGACTAAGATGCTTTTGACTTGGTTAGCTTTCGACTAGGCAAATGGTTTTAAAAGGAATGGTTTTGATTGGGCTACACTTTTTTTTAAATGACCACTTTCAACTAAGTCAAAGCCTTTTTACTGCCACTTTCTACCTTACGACCCAGATGGTTTCGTAAAGGGTGTTTACTTTGTTTTCTAAAAATTTGGCCACTTCTTCAATGCTTTCGAAGGGATGGTTTCGACGCCATCACTTCTTTACTTAGGAAATGGTTTCGAAGCAGATACTCTCAACTTAAATGTTTTTAAGACCCTTTATCTACAATTGAAGTAAAACCCAAAGGGTTTCGAAAGAGATAGTTTTAAATGGTTTCGTACCAGATGCTTTCGACTTTAATGGGTTTCTGATCCTTTTCCTCTAGGAAGAATCCAAATAGTTTCTACCGAGATGTTTTTCAAAGGTTTCGAAGGGGTAAATTTTCGAATGGTTTTCAAAGGTTTCCATATGTTTTAAATTGAAGCCAAAGTGCTTTCAAAAGGATTGAGTTTTGATTGTTTCAAAAGGTTTTAATGAATGGTTTCGAAAGGGGTGGTTCCCTAAGGTTTCAAAAGGATTGAAAGGGAAGGAATTTTTTCCATGTTTTCAAAAAGCAATATTAAAAGGTTTTAAATGAGGATGTCTAATTTTTTGAAGCTTTCGGAGAAAAGAAGGGAAAGGTTTTTTCAATGTTTTCGAATGGCAATATTTAATGGTTTCGAAAGGATCTTTCAACGGTTTCGAAGGGGTTACCTTCAATGCTTTCAAAAGGGTTGTTTAATGATTCTAAACAAAGGTTTTGAATGTATTAAATAGACAATGTAGCCTAAGTATTTTCAAATTAAAAAGGGTTTTAACTTGTTTTGAAAGGATAGCTAATTCTTATTAAAATTCATCAACATTATTTTGAATAATTATATATACCATGACAAAATAGCTTAGAGTAAAGCTAAGAATATGTTTTCCTTGTATAAGTATGTTTTAAAAGGTTAGATCATTTTGAAAAGGTTTTAAGGAAAAAGATAAAGGGTAGTTAACCCTAAGAAAATGATTTGGATAGTTAGTCCATTTTGATTTGGACAGTTAGTCCAGTTTGCGGGTAGTCGGCCCAATTGTAACATCCTCCTACTTGGAGGCCCAAAACTAACGGTTACGGATTCCGCAGTCATTCATAGTTATTAATTCTCGGCGACCAAATACGGCGGTGTTAGATACACTGATACACAAATCACAAGAATATGGAAAAAAATTAACAAATTAAAAACACATTTTCACATTCCATTCAAAACATTCCATGTTCATTAGATAATCCTACAAACGTTAACCACGTTTAGAAAAATATAACCATTATACATATGCCAAGAGCGACATATGAAGATGCTATCTTGGTTGATCAGAATATATAGTAAGGCTAATAAGTCTGCCTTTACATCCAAAATACACAGTGGAAAATGATAGCTCTAAATAACTAACTGCCTCATGTACGCCTCCGGAAGATTTATTCATCTAATAAGAGAACCTGGAAACCCTAAACCTCAAACTACTCAAAATCAATTGAGTACCTGAGAGTTTAAGGGGAAAACAAAAAATTCGAGTCAGACATAAAGCCTTGTATGAATAATAATCTAACATCTCAATCCATTTAGATATCTAGTGAGACCACGCCGGTTAGCGGAACGGGTTTTCTCCTCACTAGTATCCTAAAACCCTTTTTATAAAACCATATACCGTGCTCCTGCATCCACAATGGTTAAAACATAACATTTCAAAATATAATGATATATATATATATATATATAAACATATTGGATATCCCATCCCCAGTTTAATCGACTTCCTATCATATTTATAGTTTCTAGGGTCAATATTAACTTATTAGTTTTCATGGGTTTACTAATAACCTTTTTTTTTTCATAATTCATGGACAACCTGTCCTATTTCAGAGTTTTTATGGGATCACTAAGAACCTATACGTCCCTGCCAATTAACTTAGTTAATTCATGGGTTTCCCTAAACCTATTGGTCATTTCAATAACTCATCTTATATCCTAGTTTTCATGGGTTGAATAGGAACCTATGGATTACTCTAGTAACTCCCTTCTTATCCTAGTTTTCATGGGTTGACTAGGAACCTACAGATGCCTCCCTTAACTTCTTTCTTATCTTAGTTTTCATGGGTTGACTAGGAACCTTTTGACTGATGTCAATTCTTAATCCGAATATAGTTTCTATGGGTACAAACTAATTGGCCCCTGCCAACCATCCTTTATACATAGTTTTCATGGGTTTACTACGAACTTGTTCGTTACCCCCAATAACTTCCCAATCATAGTTTTCATGGGTTTACTATGAACCTATCTCCCAGACAATTTTAAGGTTTAAACAACCTACACTTTGGCCTCCCTGACTCCCTAGATGCAATTCTACTCATTCAGGAGTTTAATCAATTTAAATTCACTATTGGTTAACCTGGTTGGTTCTTCTACCCCTTATCCTCGAAATACAGTCATGGGTCCTTTATCATGTGAATATACTCATATTTGAAGAAGCAAACATAACAACTTAACAATACCACTCCTATGGGTTTAAGGTCTTTGAAAACATTTACATATAAAACATGGTTAATACCTTTAACCCATACTTTTATTAAGGAGATACTTCTTCATATTTACATACTTTAAATCCTTTCAAAACTCCTTTAGTTAGCCATGGGTTTTTCCTTATAAAAATGAGTTTGGGTTTAAAAAGCCTTTCGACACCCTCGAAACCTTGCTTTCGACTTCATTGGACAACCTCCTTCGAAAGCATTAAATTCTATCTTTAAAACATTAGGCTCCTACCTTTCGAATACTTTAAAAAACCTCTTTCGAAACCTTACGACCTTGTTAAAGTATTATAATATAAGTATAGAAGCATAGCTTCGAACCCATTCAAAAATACCCCTTTCGAAACCATTGAAGATCACCCCTCGAAACTTAAAAGTCCCCCTTTCGAAATTATTCAAGGTTACCTTTCGAAACCAATACCTGTCGAAGCCACTGGATTTATATTTAAAAAACATTTTTGGGTCAAAATGAACATAAGAAAAAGCATCTCTTTCGAAACCATTCTTTATTTCAAAAAGTATTGGGGAAACTTGATGGTGTCGAAACCATCCTTTCGAAATCATTAAAACATCTAGATAAAATAATTGAAGGTTGGCTCTGAAACCTCTTTCAAAACCATTGCATTCGAAACCCCTAACCCCTTTTGAAAGTAGTAGGAAGTGTCTTATATTTATAAAAAAAACCAGTATCTTTCAACAGCATTGATGTTTTCGATACCATCGAAAGGCATCAAAACACAGAAGGGTTTCGACTTGGTCGAAACTACCCCTTCCGAAAGCTTCAATTAAAATTAAGTAACTCCTTCGGAAGCTACTATTTTAAAACAAAGGTAGAAGCTCTCCTTCGAAAGCCTCTTTAGAAATACCCTTTGTAAACCGGCAAGCGCTTTTCTTTTAAAACAAAACAAAACAAAGGAACCAACTCCTTCGGAAGCTACGTTTCGACACCCTACCTTCTGCCTTTCTCCAATCCACTACCTACCAGCTAATTGATACCATGTGTATTGGTTTACTGGTTTCGACCTAAAAGGTTTTGACTAGGTTGGAAGCGGAAGCTCTGGGTCGAAAGTTTCTTCTAAAGGTGCGAGAACCTACTTTTAAGAGTAAAATGCTGTTTTTACCAAATAAAGTAAACTTTTTGTAACAAACTTGCCTAACTGTAAACATTTGATTGGCTATCATAAACTTTCAAATAATTTTGCTAATATTTGCTGCATTTTCTCAGATCTAAAACCCATTGACAATTAACTCATAAGCCCTTCCAAGTAATAAAGCAACTAAATCATTTAGGTCCTCCTTTCAAAATAATTTAATTTCCACACTACATCACATAGTAAAAATCCCCAAAAATTCCAGAAATTCACTATAATCATATTGCCTAACATATCAAAATTCCAGAGCCAAATTCTTAATATAATTTTTGAAATAAATTTATAAACCTAAATAACCATATTTTCCTTTGAATATTCATAACTAATTCTCCATGGCTTGTAAAATTATAAAAATTGAAACCTAACGCCCAAATCATGTTTCTCATAACATATAATTTTTTCATGGCATTTAAAATCATTTAACCTCAGTTTTACCTTATAACCGTGCCTATCTCCTTGAAACCATTTTTGTTTAATCTAAACAAATTATAAATCAAGCATATCATCATCCAACATGTCATAAAAACGAATTTACCCTTAAATCCAAAAACATATGATTATAAAATAAAAAATAGAGATGTAGTGATTATTATTCACCTTAGCTTGGATAAGGAAATTGAAGATTGATTTCTTCTAGCTTAAATCCTAAGACTTTCGCTTCTTTTCTACCTTCTTAATGACCGGCTTTGCTCTTTCTATTTCTTACGATTTTTCTTATGATGAAAATGAACATGTATGGCTAAGGGATTATAGTATAAGGGTGGGAAATATAGGCTCTTATTTACCCTAATGCCCTTATATTTAATTAGTTAGCACTTAACCATTTATGAGTTCTTTCAATTTAAATAAGAACGACCACCTATACTCATTTGCCAATCTCAATCCTCTTATCACTCTACATTATTCTATTTAATTTATTCTAATTAAATCTCCCAAATAATATTAATAAAATTAGGGGTGATACAGGCTCCCCTCCTTGAATAATTTTGTTCTCGAAATTCAGTAAGGACTAACTAACAAACATATCAATCATCTCTAACCACTTCTAATATCCATACTAGCCCACCCGACTAGCAACTAATCTATATAATCTAATATAGACATACCCTCAAAGCAGATTAGGATAGGCATCTCGAATCTTTTCCTCTGTCTCCCAAGTATAATCCTTCTCATTATCGCTCCATTGAAATTTCACCAACTTGATTGTTTTGGTCCTCAATCTTTTCTCATCCCTCACTACAACCTGAACTGGCTGCATTCAAGACAATGATTTCTGAAGATAGGAGTTGGTGTAGAATTGGATCTCTTGCAGGTACAACTTCATTTATAGCCTAATGAGATACGTTTAGCCAAAGATAAACGAATTTGATTGACAAAAGAGATTTTGTATAATCAAACAGGAAACGTTTGACTAGCGATAATCTAACATAATAACACCGAACAATTGCAAAAATTTATTTATGTATACGTAATTATAGTAAATAATAGTATTGCATAGATTATAGAAACATGCATGTATAACATACGAGTAATTATATTTATACATGTAGGCAAGTATATGGGAAAGAGAAATTAAAGATGAGTAATGTAAATAAGGCAAAGGTTGAAAAGAAAACCATCTTTTATTTATACATTTTTTTTTACATAGTTGCAGGGGCTGCTCTCGCATAATGATAACCTATATACATGACTAATAAAATAATGAAACACAAAAAGATAAAAAGAAAGTGTCTTCTGAAAGTAGTAACAGTCTGCTACTTTTCCTTCCTACGTCGGCTACTTAGCAGGATGTTTCTTTCTTTCTAGTTTTCTCCTTCTCCTTTTCTGAGCTGCTCTTCTTTGAATTGAAGTCTCTTCCTTGGTAGTCCAATAGAGGGGATCTTTAGATTTTTCGAAAGCACCAGAAGGAGTTTGGGAAGCACAAGCAGCCCGATTTGAGGGTAGCATAATCTTGAGAAGGGGGATCAGTGAAGCAGAAAACAACTTACAAGACCAATAAGTGGCTTGATATGATCACTTAAGCTTGGAAGTGGTGTAGATGGTAGAGTATGGAGCTTCTCCATGCTTACTTTCAAGCTTGAATTTATTTTAGTAAGGTCAATCACTAGTCTGCCCCATAGGAGTGGATTCCAACCATTTCTCACTGTTCATGGTTACACCATCGCCAATATAAACTTCCACATCGTTCGAGTTCTCCAAGGACCCTATTTTCTTGGAGTTAGATCCGATGCTAGAATTAGTATATAATATGGGAGAAACGAGCGTTGCGGTCACAATAGTTGACTAGGTTGTCGAAATACTAGTGCCTGAGGCATGTACGATAAGCGATGGAGGTGGCAGTGTTGGCAGCTGACCTGTAAGTCGAGAAACAGAATGGTAGAGGTTAGTAATGTCTTAAGGAGAGTACTGAAGTTTCTCAAAGATCGAAGATACGAGAGATATACCTTGAGCATGTAAAGATTCGTATGAGGAAGACTTTGCGATTTACCGTTCCTTGGGAGCTTTGGGAATAGAAGGTAGAGAGAGTTGAATTGCCAAAGTAATGAAGGCCGGAGTGTCAGGATTACAGCCCTTAAAATTGGCAGTGTCAAGAGCTATGGACAAAGGTGCTTTAGTGATGGCAACCTCAAGAGAGGCCACCCTAGAAGTGATGATTTCGACTTGAGCCACTTTTATAGAGTAAGAGCGATGTCATCCCCACGATCCGAGAGCTAGGACCGATGAGAGACTTGGTGGGCATTTGTTCTCCAACTACAGCCTCTACTTCCTTGATTTTCATGCCCTCCTCCAAGGCTATCAGATCCTCCTTATTAAGAAGTTTAATCTTTGTAACAACCACACCGCTATACCCGTATTATTAGAGAACATTATAAATAATGTATTCTAATAATACGAAGAATACGGTTTGTTAAGGGCGACCAAATGCGAATATATCTTTAACTTAACATTAAAACGTCATACTTACCACTTTACTAAATCTCTGGAATAAAATTTGACGTGTACAGTATTATTAAAAGTAATAAACACACCGGTTTCTCAGAATCAGAATAGTATAACATATAAATAAAGTCACGAATCATAGCGGAATAAAATACATCTTATGCAAATGCATGTTGTAAGTCTACAAAGATCATACTAGACTTACATAATATACATCTGGAATAAATCTCTAACTCAAATATACATCTCATATACATACACAAAATCCTAAATGAGATTAACTAAAGCCAAAAAGGTTTATCTCCTTACTAGCTCATCCATCCAAATTTATAAATGTCCTGTAATCTGAAAAGTTTCAGCCTGACCCGAGTACTATAAAATAAACGGATCAGACAATCTGCAAATATTCAAAAGGGTGAGAACAAGATATAACACTAAGGTATATATAACATTATATAAAACACAGAGGAACATATAAAAATAAGTCACTAAAATAATTTAACTCAGAATCCATCATAAGGCATAGAAATCTTTATACCATAACACATAGAATAAATAAATCACGAACGCATAATAGCATAAAGTCCAATTTCCAGAACCTAAGAAAATCCTAATCCATACCGATCATAATGATTGTCCATACCAATCGCAATAATTAAACTCATACCATAGCAAACAAACAATTATGGTATTATCCATACCGATTTGAAGCTAAAGATCGTCCATACCATGAAACCATAATCACAACTGATCTCAAGGATCATCCAAACCGATCAAGGCGATCATAGCATCCATGACTCAAATTCTTTAGATTACTCATTATTATAATTATATATATACCTATATATATATATATATATATATATATATATTTATAACTCATACTAATTAAGATGGTAAAGAAATCCATGAACATACCTCTTAAGGATCTATCGGCCCCCGGTCGAACACCAAAAGTAAATATACTTTAAAGTGCCAAATACTATCACTTTCAGTAATCATTGGAACTTAACCATAATTTCCCATACTGCCTGGTGAAATTCAAGTATTTACTAGAAGCTAGTAAATCTCACTCACCGTTGGAAAACCTGAACTATATTCTCTAAAGGATCTATATGCCCCCGGCCAAACACCAAAAGAGAATACAACCCTAAAGTGTCAAATAATTCCTAAAAGAAATCATAAGAATTTAACTAAGGCATCCCATACCACCCGGTGAAATTCAAGTATTGGCTAATGGACTAGCAAGTACCACTCAAACGCTGTATATATTCAATGAGTTGTACTATACTCGATGAAGCTTTACTTGAGTGCATTTAAACTAATTGGTAACACTAAGTCGATTATTAGCACTTTCCATATTATATAACTAAGGCTCTCAAATTTTTTATCCTATGCGAATTTATAGTTTAGAAATCCAACAATATAATTTTTCATATAGGAAATGATTTCAAAATACTTTATTTATCATTAGATAAAATAATTCATATATTCCATTTGATCTCAATATATATGTGTGGTTGTCTCAAATTCCATAAAGTTATATTATTCCCAAACCACATTCCAAAGACACAGAATCCTATATTTAAGACATTTTATTGGAAAGAAATGAACGTATGATGGCAATAATTGATTAGTTTTATTTTATTTAATAAAGATTTGGTCAAAATTGTAAAGGCTTTCACTACATGTTATTGATTAGGTCCATTTATTTAATAAGGATTTTACTATCACTTGATTCAATATAAAAATTATTGTTACCAACATAAATCTATGCCTATATTTATGGCATAGAATTTCATAAAATATTTGTAGGTGTTGTAGCATTTTCTAGGATCCTATATTTAAAGAATTACTAAAAAAATGAACGCAGGATAACAACTATTGATTAGGTCTATTTTAGTTAATAAAGACTAACTCAAAGATTTGGTCAAAATTGTAAAGACTTTTACTGCATGCTATATATAACAAACTTTACAGACAAATACAATTACGTAAAACAGAGTATAAATCATCGAAATAAAAAAAGGTGAACGCTTTGTAATATAAGAGGATAAAACACCCGATTAAACTACTAAATCTTCAGCAAATGGATGAATTGATATATTCGATCAACAAAATTTTTTTACTGGGAAACTAAATAAATTGCACAACAATAAAATTTGACTAGGAAACCGAAAGGAAACAGAAATTAAGAGCCGAAATTGTACAATTATAATTTGAAGATTGGTCTATAATTTAGGGTGCTGAGGTTCCATTTTTAATATTATTTTTCGTTACCCTTTTTATATTTTAGTTTTGTTTAATTTTTTATGAGCTTGTATATAAACGATAATTTTGAAACTTCACGGTCGGAGTAAAAGATTGCGCTTCTAAGCCAACTATTATTAAACATAGTTGTACAAGTAATAGTCATAAAATTGGTCTTGCATGTAATGTCTTGTATATCCAAACCATGTGTTAGAGATACATACCGATTTGTTTCTTTGCCTTATCATTATTACAAAAATACTGCAACGAGGAGTATTAGAAATCATCAAATATTTTAGAAGGATATGTTTATTGATAAATGGTCTTGTCTTTTAATATGAAGAGTCTTGTCGTCCTAATATGGAAAGTGGTATCTTTTCTTATAAATTTATTTTATTTTGCAAAAAGCTTTTATTCAAAGAGTTCATCTCCTCTAAAAAGCCACAGGTATATATATGGTATAATTCTTGTCATAACCAATTAACAGGGAAAAAAGGAAAAAAAAAAAATTCAAATAAAAAATAAAATTTCCCTGCTTGATTGGTATTGCACTGGCATTTGTTATCAAGTATAATATGCATCTGAAACTAGGGTAATTTGGAGTTCAAACTGCGGTCTAAATAACCCTACCCTTAAACAAATCATATTTGAGTTCCCAACTTCGTTCAATTAACTGCTAACGTTTTGCTAAGTCCACAATATTTTATCGCGCCGTTTTGTACAATTACAGTCAAAATTGCATGGTATATCAATACTCGGCTTCCTTTCGCCAGGGACAGACACCCATATACAGTTATACTACATCACAACTCTACAATGATTTTCTAGTGCGCTAACATTTAGAACGATGACCTCACTCTCTGTTATTATGGAAGTCACACTATGAATATGTGCTTTATTATGCAGTTACATGAGAAGATGAGAAGTATATTCCTGGGATTTTTTTGAGCTATAACATCTCACGAATATATCATGTGGAACTGTGCATATATGCTTCCATTTACAACAATCGGTCAATGCATTTTCCCTCTTTTATTTTCCCTTCTTTTTGACAAAGAAAAGAAATTTTGTGAAGTTCCAGGGTTTTCTATTTTTGTCAAAATATATTCCATTTGAGTTTACAGTTTGTACAATGATGAGGACATTCGTACTCCTAGAATATACTAGACTTGATCGCAAGTAAAATCTTGACACCATGTTGAACACATAGTTATAGTAGCATTGCAAACACAACTGATGTGCCAAATTTAAATCATAGATGAAGAGATCTTCCTCGTTAGAATAATATAATATATGATAATAATATAATAATAAGAATATATATAGAAAACATGACATGATAGTATTCTAGACAAGATGCAGAGAAAAGTAAGTTCGAATCAGATTCCCTCTGAGCAAAAAATAAAGTGAACTGCGTACACATAGGCGGGTAAAGATTAAATCAGACATAAATATAAGATTTATTGTGTCCATGATTGAGGTCATGTGATGCAACGTGCTGCATGAGACCATTCATCACAATCTTTAAAGCATGGGGAATCTAATTACAGTACACGCACACTCAGCTCGATTTCTACTTGTTGGATTCTTTTACATTTTAGTAGTATACTTTTACTTCAGCTCAAAACGCAACTTCAAATCCATACTCTTTTAATATACTTGAGTTTTTGTGGGTTTCTTTTGGTTGGTAAGAAGCTCTAGTCTCAGGTTAGAAACATATAATAATGTACTACGCATGGTGTAATATTCAGTACATCAGCAGTTAACCCACTTTGAAGTAGGGTACACTTACTTTTATGGACAATCACGTTTTAACATTAAAACGTATCTCTAATTTGCAAAAATGTATCCAATGTGGTGGTCTATAAAGGTAACTTATTTCAACTTTGGGATTTTTATCCTCCAAGCATACCGAGGTTTAATATTTATGGAGCAAATATAATATCCTTTTAAGGTACTATTAAAAAAGTGGAAATTAGCATTTGCTCTTAATTTTCATACTTAATTTCTGAAAAACCCACGTTAAAAATAAGTTTAACGAAACAACCCTGTCAAATTTTTTAGCAAAAATATGCGGTTTAAACTACAAATATATGCAGTTAAAGCTGTAAATACATGTGTTATAGCTGCACATTTTTATAAAACGAAAATTTACAGTTCTGACCGTAAATATATGCAGTTTTGACTGCAAATATATACGGTTCTGCCTGCAAGCGATTCTAGCTGCACATATATACAGTTTATACTGCATATTTTCATTGCAAAGTTGACGGGTGTTTCATAAAACTATTTTTTGAGAGGGACGGAAGTGGATTTTTTAAAAAAATTGGATGTTTGGCAAAATGTCCCTAGAATAAAGCATTGATTTGAAGAAGGCCAACGCCGTATGGAAGTGATATACGACCATGAACATACGATTCACAGATTTAGGAGATATGGAAAGAAAAACAATTGCCGAAAATAAAAAAACAATCACTTATAGTTCCTATACACATCACAAGCCCAACTGAAAAGGTTGGTGTGGTAGAAATACGAAAACAGAAAAAACAATAACAACTGCCAAAAACAAGAAACACAATCACATATAAGTCCAATACACATCACAAGTCCGATTGAAAAGGCAATCGTACAAGATAAGAAAACAGAAAAACAATTACCAAAAACTTCAGGAGAAACCTATTGAATTCAAAATAACAAATAAGTATTGGTTTCTCAAAAACTTAAAGCAATAAATACAAAATTACAAAAACAAAGAAATATAAAACTTTCTGGCTTCGTAAAGTTATTCAAATAGTGTTTTTTGGATTTAAAACTGGGATGTAATTGCTGTTAAATTTTAGGTCTTTGGAAAATCTTCAATTTGGCATATTAGTGAGTCTGTGGCTCAGAACCATCAAAGTTATCATCTTCTTAAAGAGGTTTGCACGAAATGGTTATCAAATAGTCCAGAATCCCATAGGCCTGCCCATCCATTGTTTGGCTTACATCATTCCCCTAACGATCGAGAAAATTGACTAATCGAATTACCAACAACATCATCATATGTGAAGTCTCACGGTAACTTGAAATTAAACGCATAACATTTTTACTAATATTATTAGGAAGATTGAGTTGATAAGAATTAGGGTTGATCTTGTTGGATTAGCTGCATTGGCAACAAGGGTAAAATAGTGAATTAAAAAAATCCTTTTAAGAAATTGTACGGGTTCTTTATTCAGTGTTTGTGTAAATAATATTTTTTTGTATTAAATCAATTTAATATTTTGATTAATAAAAGAGATTATTAATATATTTATATAAATATTTTGACTACAATATTTAATAAATGTTTAAAGTAAATTTATTAATAATTTAATTAAAATAAATTTATTAATTGACTTTAATATGTATTTAATACATTATGATACTCAAATTCACAACATGAACAATCCAACAATGACAAGCATCATTGTCCAAGTGGTTAAGTGATTCGGCTTTGGTGCGAGAGGTCATAAGTTCGAAACTTGCATAACGTGATTCGAAAGTTTATTGACATGTGATATGTTGTCTCAGTGACATGTTGTATATAAAGTACTATTTCGAAAAAAAAACATTCCAACAATATATATGTATTTATACATACATATATATAAATATCTGTGCGTGCGCGTTGAAAGTGACTAAGGATCGTTCAATATGGAATATTAACTAAACTATCTACTAGCGCGGAAAATAAATATAAAAGTAAATGACACCAGAGATTATTATACTGGTTTGAACTTCTCGTTCTACGTCCAATCCCAGACTCTTTTTGGAATTTAACTATCAACCCTTACTTGACCTAGAGAAACGGGTATTACATTGCCTAAGCAACCAAACAGCACTTCAACCACCTAAGGAATAGAATATGATTTCAACTGCCTGAGCAACCGAACAGGGCTTCCAATAAAAATAGTAAAATTGTTTCTGACCGAGTATGCTCTTGAATAGCACTGATAAGTCAATAACGTACATCATTTCTATAATTTTCTCCTTTATGGTATATCGTGTAATTCATGAAGATATGAAATTTATTAAATCGCTAATGAAGTTTGGATTAATGAACACGTGATTAGAATGAAATATTGAATGCAAATGGCAAGATAGTTTAGACAAATAAGAATGAGAATTAGAATCATAATTGGTTAGTAAAACATTGGATTTCATGGCTATATATAGTGATTAAGAGTTACAACTGTTCTTGAAAAGTAGCTACAAAAGAATATGGAAGCAACTACCAAATCAAGAGTTGTTTCTATTTGCTGAATTGAAGTGTTTATTCAAAATATAGTCGTTATGAAGATTTTGCCATCTAAGTAGAACAAATTAGCCAGTTAAATCAATTTAAAATCAAACCAGAAAGAAAACAGTGCAAAAGACATAATTCAACTGGCTGAACTTGCAAGGTCAACCGTCTGAATGCTCAAAAAAAATTATACACATGCACAAATTTCAATCGGCTGACCGTAGCCATTTAGCCGGCTGAAATAAGTGTTTTCTAGCATATAAAGAATGTTTTGAAAAAATTTAGCATGTGAACTATGTTTTGAAAAACTTTAGCATATGAACTATGTTTTGAAAACATTTTAAATTGTGTGTGCATGCATATACCACTTCAGAGAGATTTTAACATGAATTCACTATTAGACTCGGATCATAGACTAAATATATTACTGAAGCTTATATTTGGAATCCGGTCTGCATTCTGTTAGATTATTTCTCGAGTAAAACGGTATCTTCTCCTGCAGATATGGTTGGTTTATATAATATTTACTTATTTAGTTGTTACCATCAAAACATCAAAATTTAAGATTCTAACATTCTTCCCTTTTTGATGATGACAGCTATGTAAGTTTGTAAATATATAAAAGCACTTTTACTCCCTCTAACTGAATACTCCTCCTATCAATCATATTCTCCCTCTTTGTCATCGACAAAAAGGAACAAATAATTCATATGATAAATACAAACATATAAGCATATGGATATGGGAAGCAAATAACCATATAAACATTATAAAAGTATGCCATACATAAACATCATAAACATCGAACGCATATAAGCATATAAATATGATAAATAAATGACCATCTTACCGAGGAACTTCAAAGTACAAAAACACATAAGAATATATCTTAAACGAAATAATACTACTGCAAGTTTTTCAAGAATTAAATAGCAATGAAAAAAATACATCTGATTCATAGTGAATAATACATGTCTTGGAATCTAGAATACATTTCATTTGTAGTCTCATCCGATTCATTTTTAAATTTTGGAACTGATTTTTAAGCATAGAAATCTAACTTTGTTTATCTTTGTTTGTTCCTTCATATATAGCTTTAAGAGTTCGCCAAATTTCGTAAGCAGTTGTACACATGCTAACTCTATTAAATTCATTCCTATCTAAAGCACAAAATAATATGTTCATGGCTTTTTCATTTGAAGTGGCATCTATCTTTTGTGTGTTTGACCATTATGCATATGGTGAAGTAGGTATAGTGTATTCATTCTGAGTGATATTTCAAGTATCATATCCATTTGCTTGCATATAAATTCTCATGCAAGTTGACTGATAATATTAGTTCAAACCGTTAAATGGTTGTGGTCGTGCAGTGATTGACCTTCAATAAAACTTGTGAAAAATCACTATGGGTTGAAATGATACATACCTGAATGGTCTTATAGACTAGGGGAAAATCGTTATGGGTTGAAATGATAGACTCGAGCGATTTTATGGATTTTGAATTTTTCTTGGGATTGTGTGTTGAAATGATATATATCTATAAATTTAAATTATTGCAGGTTGAAATGATATATATATATATATATATATATATATATATCACTTGACCATAGAGTAGAAGACCTTAATTCTGGAGGACGAAGACGGAGTTTAGTATTCAATTATCAGTTTTATTCCACTTCATCATGTTGTTCCGTTGCATATTATTTAGTCCTGCGGTATGTATAACCTTGATTTGTATTGTAAAAGTGTAATCAAATGTTATTTGTAAAACAGCTTCATGAACTGTTTATTTGATTATTATATTTTGTCATTCCGTTGTGAGATTCTGTGTTTTTTTCCTTCTTTCCTATTATTTTCTTATTTACTCCATTAACAATCCTCCCTTTTGAATAGCTTGAGTTGACATGTATGGTTTATTGTTGATTTAAACCATCCAAAAAGGTAGGTCATTACATTCGAAGTCGAAGAATTGATTTCATTGTGATTTGGAACATGAGTTCAAACTGTTGTGAAAGAAAGAAACAGTTTTAATATAAGCTATTTTAATAGAAAAACTATTTTAATAATCAAATTATTTAATATATAAACTATTTTAACTATCTAAACTATTTTCAATATTAAAACTATTTTATATTCAAACTATTTTCAATTTTTAAACCATTTTAATTATTCCAAACTATTTCCAATATTAAAACTAGTATCCAAACTATTTTCAATATTCAAACTATTTTTAATTATCCAAAACTATTTTCAATATTCAAACTGTTTCAAAGGGAAATTATTTAGATTTAAATCATTGGTTTAAATACGAAAGTTTTGAAATATGACCTATTGAATTCGAAATGATTTTTGAAGCAAATTTGATATTTTGATATGAAATATGATTAGTTCTTGAAATTTAAAAGAACCAACCGGTGTGAAAAATGACGTTTGGTTGTTAAAGAGACCAGGATCGAATATTGGCATATTCTCTGTCAATACCGGAACCACTTGAACAACTATGTACGCGGTGGATGACCCAAAATAAAGTGGTTGGATTGGCGAACGTTTGTTGGATATGTAGAAAGAGAATAATGATGGAAGACCCTGCCAATTGTGTCAATTTGAAATGACTAAAATAGTAGCCTATATCTGGTCAAGGGGTTAACTACCTTTGAGGCCCCCACCCCTTCGTATTATATCGACTTTTGACATGATTGGTGTACATTGATTTGATTTTGAGGGTGGTGGACTCGTTCGGCAATCATGGCTACGATGTGTTACGACCAGCCAGAAAGGGTAAATTGGTCGAATCCTACCTTGAGCATTGCTTCACGTGCCTTATCATACTTTTCTCCTTATACACGCCCACTACGATTTTGTTTTAGTATGGTACCTATAGTGGACTTACTGGTTGTCGACGTTGCTGGTTGTGTTATAGGACTGCATAGACTACTTGCTTAAAAAAGTGTTAAGGGGGATTAATGTAAAGCCTTAATGCTATTTTAATACTTTACTTTATTGATAAACACTACATATATAGCGTATCTTACTACATATAGATAGTTTGACGGATCCTTAGGAGATGGAAATTTCCGTAACATCTCTTAAGTTATTGCACTCAATTTGTACACTTAATAGGAGAAGGAAAATCCTGTAAACATATTTGAAGCTATTACACTCATAATTACTTGTTATTGATTTAACTTACATAAGAACTTTTAGTTCTAACTCGAATGGTTTGTCTTTTCATTACGCAGGGTCAGCCTAAGTATTTTAGTGCTTGAAGACATTATTCCTTGAAGATGAAAATGGAGTTTGCTAGACCATATTTACTACTATTATTCCGCTGCATTATTTTGGTATATTTGTTGACTGTACTCTGATTATGTTGTAAAAATGTGTAATCAAATGTATATTGTAAAACGCTTCATAAACTGTTTATTAGATCATTATTATTTTATCGGCCAACTGCGAGATTCTGTGTTTGCTTTCCTTCTTTTCTCTTATTTTCATATTTACCCCATTGACAATCCACCCTTTTGGATGGTTTGAGTTAGACATGTATGGTTTATTGTCAATTTAAACCGTCCAAAAAGGTGAGTTGTCACACTAATAGCACCTCGGTTGCGTATCTTTGACTTGAAAATTATGGATGAGAGGAGATAGATGTCTGCATTAGTAGAATTTTCGACTGATCAGACGGTTGTACCTATAAGGAGATGAATTATTTATCCGTTGTTTTAGCATTAGTTTGAATGATATAGAGCATAGGACATGTTTACCACTAATATTATTTACTCGATGCTTTGGTAGGTATTTACCACCGAGATTGTGCTCGGTGTGTGCTAGGGCATTGTGATGTATACTCTGTGTCTGCGCAACTTAGGCGATTTATCATCAAGAATGTTTACTCAATGTATAGTTAGGCGGTTTACTATTAGGGCAATGCAATTGATGTATTTCTAGGTTTACAAGTGTTTAGTAGTCCAACCGTCAAGTGGAAATCTTTGTGGATTATATTGTATTTAGATGTATTGTAGATTGTTAGCTATATTGTACCAGTTGGATAATTTGTTAGATATAGTATACACATACAAATGAACACCCTTAGGTAGTGTAGATTATAAATGATAATTTAACTACCTATTAACACATATCACTACTAATATTGCTCACCCACCAGTCCTTTTCCTAACCCCTCTATGTTTTCCACTTTATACCTATTACAAGATGATAGGGTAGCTGGTGATATGATGGGAACAAGATGTGTGGATGTAACATCCCATAAAATTAAACGTAAATAAATTAATTGTATAAATTAATTTAAATAAGATAGAAGTAAAAATGGAAATTTTACAAAAGTTAGAATTTAAGCATAAAAGTTATATCATTGCAACCGTGACGAAAGTCAAATCAATTTCCAATATAATATGCGAAAAAGAAGCTTGAATGAATAAATTATAGGCGTTCGAAGTTTTAAGGTTTAAATAATTTAAATTGAATTCAAATTCCAATAGATAATTAATTTACAAATTTGAAATTCAAAAGTTGACAGTAATTATACTTGGGGTTTAATTAAATGTTAAAACTAACGTTAGTTAAATAACAATTAAAGAAGAAAATAAATTAACAACAGGAACAATTTTAACATTTCCAAAATAGGAGAGAGCTCGACCCCTTGACCACGAGCAGTCGACCGTCAGCGTTTGACCGGTGGATGGTGGTGATCGATCACTGCTTGTAAGTGGAAGCTAGGATTTTGGTTATTTTAACATACCAAATTTTATTATTTTTAACCGACCTTCATCCGAAGATTTTGGTGCATTCCAACCACTATAAATAAGAGCCCAGCCTTCTCACTTTTATTCACACAATATTTGGTGAACATAAGAGAAACCCTGTCAGTTCGTCTCATCATCGATTCAGAAAACTCCATTAGGGTTTCAGGTAAGAAATCCTATATATGTATTTTTTATTATTGTTTATTTTCTCAACATCTTCTCCTCCAAACCTATAATTTTCTAAATCTAACGTGCATACAAATCTCGTAAAGTATATATCAAAAAGAAGACATCTGAAAGGGTTCATTGAAGGTGTAAATCCAAGAGAAGGGAAAGATAAGGAACTCTGTGAGTGAAAATCTTAGTTTTTCCATTTTAGTAATTGAACAATGTAATTTGGCTTTGATATATGCCATGGGGAGTATGGGATTATGAAAACATCACAACAGAAATCTCCAAAATTCCCCCAAAGTGAAATGTCAGTTCTTAGCTGGAATCTTAATTGTATTAGTTAAAATAATGGAGTTTTTGTGGATTATGCAATATATGCATTTTACCTTTTATTCCACTTCTTATTCATTTTCTTTGGATTTTATTAAGGTATTTGATTAAGAAATGATTTGTAAGGTATGAATTCTTATTCGTAGTTTGCACTGCGTATTTGTATAAATTGAATAGAAATTCCTTGTCTAAGTTCATGTATAATGGAGTTGAATAGAATGTAAAATTAATTAAATTGTAACTTTCCATTATTATTGTTTTATTCCATTCTTTTAATATAAAATAAGTTAGAGTTAGATTCTAAGTACAATTCTATTGGTTTGATTTTGGAATATTGTATATATGGTAAAAATGCTGTTGTGGAAACGAAACTTGTATTATATCGGAAGACTTGACATTTGAACATACAATTGTAACATAATAATTGCGTAGTTAATTAAGTTAACAATTGTCATTTAAATTCCCCTTAGGAAAGTAATTAATACGGCGAAATAATAAGGATTTCTTAGAAGGCCTAAATAATGATTACTGGGGGATGTGTGATAATATGCTTAGAGAGTGTTATGAAATATGACTGACTCATAGGAATGCGAGTTAGTCAAAAGCACACAGAAGTCCGCCTAGCTAATCTGGCTACCAGCAATGCGACTTTATGGATGATGTGAGACATCTTCTATAATAAGTAAAGACGGGTGGCATGAGGTCAGTCTCACTTCAATAGGGTAAATATGCCCGGTTAATATAGCTACCCTTTCCTACAAATAGTCGTTAACGAGAGACGTCTTCATAGGGTACGGGTCATAATACGAAGGACCTACTTTCGAAAATTAAAGATATTAAGTGGTTATTTGAGGGACCGTCTCTTTCCTTTATATGAAGTATTAAATGGTCGAGATTGGATTTAGGAACGGTTGAGGATATCTTGAAAAGTTGGTCGAGGTTGGATTTAGGGACGGTTGAGGATATCTTGAAAAGGTCCACTTCAATTGAAGTATTAAGTGTCCAAAGTGATTTTCATGCACTGTCAGGTAGATAGAAACCTATATGGAGTCCACCTTCGGAATATATATTAAAGATGAGGGCCTGCTTCAATTGAAGTCTTAAATGGCTAGAGTCTGCATATTTTCCATTAGAAGAAATTAAGTGGCTTGGGTTCTATGTAATGACCCGCCCCTCGTAATACTCATAAATCAACGCCTTACTTCATCGCACGACTTTCAAACACTACAACAGATAGATCGTTGGGGTAAAATTTGAACATAACGATAAACAAATACATCGATAAAATATCACAACGAAATGACAACATATAATACACTGAATATACATGAATAAAATAGAATAACAATATATAAAAGACCACAATAACAGAAGCAGCAGACAAATAAATATCAGTATAGAAACCAGAATACATGAACTCCTAAAAGAATGGCATTCTGAATGAATATTTTATATAACAGTTTGATATATAAATAACACGTCCGTCATGTACAAATAAAATAACAAGTATATATATCTCTAAATGTCGATGCTACACTAGGTCAAGAAATACTAATAATATAGTACAGATATACCATGATCAAACCGTGATCCCAAAACAATGATCCCTACTACTAAGATCGATAAGATATGCCCCAATGCGTATGGGCATTACTGTTAAGGCCGAATAGGTACGCCATAATGTGTATGATAATTACTACTAAGGCAAAACATTTATAAGATTATGAATAAAGGACCCAAAACCGTCCAAGCGGTCACAATAAGAAAAAGTTATTCACGGTCCCGGTAGACCGTGTTGAGTGTGTCATGGCCATCAACAGCACTCTAGGTACACCACAATTTGGTCGATACATGGGTAGGTCAGCTTAGTCCATGCCCTGGGTAGGCCACATAAGTCCATACCCTTGGTATGTCATAATAGATCAACACTAAACAAATCGTATATTACTCTAAGGTCAAAATCTTAGAGTATGGACTCAATCCGTATACAACTATGGAATCGCCATGCATGATTTTGGTCGCCACGGCCTAAAAATCCACCAAAAAACTCTGTCAAAACCCCATACTAACCCAAATCACCTTCCAAATGGAATGCATGACCTCAATGTCATAAAACTCTTCCAGTATACCCTCTTAGTCTACCATATAATCTACGATTTTGGAATACATGCAAGGGTGGGCCCATGTGGGCCCCGAAATCATAATATTCCAAAACCTACCAAAATTTCAAAGGTTGTAGCCCTCTAAAAATTGTGAATAATGGTTTAAACCTCACCTTAATCTAACTTTGTATATGAATATTATCACATTTTGAAGTTTGCACAATACACGGCAAATCTGTCGACTGAATGGAGTCGACTGGGGTTCCATTCAGTCGATTGACCCAGGGTAAAGATGACTTATTTCCTCTCGAATAATCGACTGAATGGATCTATTCAATTGAGTGAACTAATAGGTTCTAGGCAATGCGCCTTGGCAGGTAGTAGATTCCTCGAGCGAACGCTGATCTGGGTCCCATTTCGTCCGACTCTTCGCCCGATGAGTTGCTTTGCTACTAGAGCCTGCCTCCATCCCGTCGTACATCTATCGACGTTTATTTGTTAATGTTTTGGAAGTGTCTTCTGAAATATACAAAAACCGGTATTGATATTAGAATCCACTCTTGGCATGAGTAGAGTTCAACGGGCAATTATAGTGACCCCGCTTCCTCTAACACGACAAAACGACATACTCGGCCTTGTGCGTAGCCCATACGTGTTTTGATGCACTCTTTTGTGCATGCCTAAGCACATACGGTCACACAACACACTAACAAAACACAAATCACATTTCGAATGGAATGATTGCTTAGTCCGGTATACTCTCATGTAACTTAGTACACGCGATAGTCGCTATGGCTATGTGAAATGCAAGCAACACACTTGTAATCAATTATAGTTCTATATAATCAAAAAATTACATGACTATATAAAAAAATAATCACAAAATACTTCTAACTATAATACTATCTTTGTTTTTAATTGTCGTATAGATCCAAATTCACATATACATATAACTACTCGTACACATATACGTACATGTATATTTAGATAAGTAATTCAATTATTACTTAAATCAAAACTTACTTTTATTTACAAAACTTCTTCAATAAAAGTGAAACATCTCCTTATATCATTTTACAAGATATCATATTATTTGACAAAATATCATAACAATTTATAAATCACTTTATAGCCTTTAAAACACTTAATCACTTCATTTAAAATCAAGTGTTCATCATATTTCTCTTTTATAAAATCTAATATTTATTTTATAAAATACATTATTCATTTATAAAATCGTAAACTCATTTTATAAATTCTAATTAAGGCTTATTGGCCCTCTAATAGCTTTAATAATAAGTGTAGAGTTCAAAAACCACTTAAATAAGCTTATTAACATTTTTTAATCAAATGGATTAGTTAATATTTTCTGATGATGTTCACATCATTACACTACTTAGTTAATCCCAAATCAAACAATAACATCATGACAAATCACCAAATTAGCCCAAATGAATCTAGGGCTTACTAACTACTTTCAAAACATAGTATTTTGGTCTTAAACTAGCTAAGGGAGACATGTTTATAAAATGAATACAAGTCTAAAGCCTAGCATAGAAATGTACAAACCATTCCATAATACTTCATAATTATAAATGAGTGAATTAGTGAAGTATAATACTCAAATTAAATAGGAGATTCAGCGTATTCGCCTCTTCCTCTTCAAATAAGCCTTCAAACCACTAAAAACTCATATTTCTCTCTTTAAATTTCAAAATCTCACGCCAATCCCTTGAAGGGTTTTGTAGAGAATAGAAAGAGAAGATTTATAGTGATTTTTATTTAAATTTAGGAGCTTACAAGGTTTAGGTCTTGGTGATTAGAAGGTGATTATAGGGTAATTAAGGGGCTATTAGAGAAGAGGAGGAAGATGGGAATGTGAAATGAAAATGAGAATTGGAATTATAAGAGGTTTAGCCTCATATAGGCTAAGTAAATGGACTTAGCCCAATCCCATCTCATTTACCAAAAATTGCTATTCACTTTAAATTTTCACGGTCTCCAAACATAATCAAGTTATACTCATTTTACTCGGTCGAAAAAGATAACTCAACCATGGATGCATCAAGTCCTAATTCGCTCGTTTGTAAAAATCGAGTATAAGAGATGTTTTGTCGCTTAATAATTAAATATTTAAATTAATCATCTAAATATTAGATAGCTAAAATTATGGGGTGTAACATTCTCCCCTCCTTAAAAACATTTTGTCCTCGAAATTCACATTAGTACGAGAAAGTAACAGGACCGACCAAACTTTTTGAATCTCAATTTTGGAAAGTTCCAACAGTACCTTCCTTTGAAGTTCCAATAGTACCTTCCCTTGTGCGTTGAGAACTACGTTACTCCAAAATTAGAATGCATCACACACTATGAAATATGCGATGACCTACACAGTCCCAAATTTCCCAAAAATTCTTACCTCCCTTAAGAAAGCTTCTCTCTATTTTTTTGAGAAAAATGTGTTATCCTCTATAGAATAGAGGAGAGCACACATGCAAATATATATATATATATATATATATATATATATATATAACACAAAAGCAAAATGCTGCCAACATGCCTGGCAGGTAACAAAAACTAAAAACAAAGAAATAAAAAGAGAAAGATGCACTATACATCTCAATAGCTCCAAGCAACAAAAGGAGAAGAAAGACTCTATGCATCTGGACCGGAATGATGCTCCAAAAATCTTGGAATCTCAAAGCAACAAAAAAAGCAGAAAAACTCCATGCATGTGGATCAAAAGGAAAGAAGAAGCCTCAACTCTGAAGTGAAGATAAACGAGATGCTGGATAGGATAATCTGCACTGGAATCTCTGAACAAGGGAAGAAATTCCAAGCTGTAGCAAAGAACCTCTCTGAAGGTCTCTCAACAAACCAAAACATGCGCTCTGAAGATAAGGGACCTGTAAGAAGAACCTGCAAACCTTTAAGTCATATATGCATCTGAGGGGTGACTAAGAAAAAAGTAAGAATTATGTATATACATGTATATTATTATAAATAATATACATATATGTGTATAAATAAAGAGAGAAGTAAAACAAAAAGGAGACAAAACTAATAACAACAAGATTAAAATATTTCACAACAATTACACCAAAAAAAGAACAAAAATAAAAACCAAAAATAAAAGAAAACTAAGAATCTGTAATCATAATTAGGTCATGATTAACCGATAGATCATGGTATGAATTTGAAAAAATATTCATATTAGTACTGATGTCATTAAAAAGATAATTGTTTTTAAAATAATTAATATTGTAGCTAACCATATTAAGATACCCTTTAAATGAATTATTGTTAGCTAATTTATATTTGGGATTAGAAATCCAATGAAAACAGAAAGAAGAAATTGTATAAATCAATTTATTAATATGACTATTATTATTATTATTAAAAATTCTTTGATTTCTTTCAAACCATATATACCAACTAATAATAGTGAATAAAGAGTCAAGTAGAGATCTAATATTCTTTTTAAACCTAAATCTAAAATTATTCCAGTAAAAGTCACAATCCGAAATTTTAGTTATGATATTAAAATTGAAAATTTTGAGAACATTATTAAGAATGTAATAAGAATCCATGCAATCATAGTATAAATGCTTAATGTCTTCAAGATGCAGATTACAAAAATAACATTTATTATCATTGTGAATGTTCTTTCTTTTTAAGTTTTCAATTGTTTTAAGTTTACCATGCAATATTAACCACATGTGTATTTTAGATTTAGGAGGAGCATTTGATTTCCAAATAAAATTGAACGAATTGTTTATAGTACACGAAAAATTAATAAATCTATAAAAAGAGTTAGAAGTATAATTCTTACTTCTATCCCATTTCCAACAAAGAATATCATTATCATTATCAATATTGTAAAGATTTAATCTTGCATAAAGCAAATGAAGAAGCCTAAGAGTTGATCCTACTAAAATTCTGTTAAAGCTGAAATTCCAAGGAGGATCATTATCAGGAGAAAAAAACCTCACTAATTAGAGCAAACTTAAAATTACATATATCGTAAAGCTCTTTAAATTCCAGTTTAAGAGGTAAGACCGAAATCCAACGGTCATGCCAAAAGGAAGTACGGTTACCGGAATGAACAATAGTATTTATTCCTAAGTTAAAAATCTCAAGACATTTTAAAACGTTTCTCCAAAAATTAGAAAAATTATGAGTGGCTGGAGAAAATATTTGATATAAATTACTATTTACATTATAGTTATATTTAGAAATAATCTCTTTCCAAATAGCATTATCGTTAATATCTTTAAACTTCCATAACCATTTACCTAGCAATGATAAATTCATATTACGCAAGTTAATTACCCCTAAACCACCTTCCTTCTTGGCTTTACAGACGGTCTCCCAATTAACTAAACATTTTATATTATTATTAGAATTTTCTCCACTCTAAAGGAAGTCTCTTCTAATTTTGTCAATTTAATCTATAACCCAATCTGGAAATAAATGCATGGACATCCAATAAATCGGAAGGGCTGATAAAACCGAATTAATTAAAACTAGCCTTCCCGCTCTGGATAAATATCTCCCATTCCAGTTAGAAATCTTATTCTTAATTTTATCAATAACAATAAACCAGTCTTCATGCTTGAGTTCAGAGGGTCTAATCACAAAACCAAGATAATCAAACGGAAAGCTCATAGTTTTGCAATTTAGAGTAATAGCAACCGAGTTTTCAACATTTTCAAAATCGTTTAAGACTAACACTGAACTTTTGTCAAAATTTATTTTTAAACCTGATAAAAGTTCAAAAATGTAAAGAATAAACTTGAGAGTTATAATGTGCCTAGGCAGATGGGAAGAAAAAAGTAAGGTATCATCGGCAAATTGGAGAACCGATATACCATTACGTGAAATATCATTCCCAACACTACCTAGAGAACCATCATCCACTGCTCTTTTTATAATTTTAGCAAAAACATCTACATCTAAATTAAATAATAAAGGCGATAAAGGATCTCCTTGCCTTAATCCTCTCTTGGATTGAATTTTATTACCTAAAATACCGTTAACCACAATACTAAAATTTCCGATTTTAAGCAAGGACATAATCCAATTTATCCATCTAGGACCAAAACCTCTAGCATGAAAAATATCAACAATAAAATTCCAATCTACCGAATCAAAAGCTTCAGCAAAATCAAGTTTCAAAATCGTACAAGTAATGTTATTCTTACAATAGAAATTAATATATTCTTGAACAACTGCCACTCCATCCTGATATTTCTACCTTTGATAAAAGCTGAATGGGAACAATCAATTAATTCGTTCATTCTTTTACTAAGTCTATTAGCTAAAACTTTAGAAAAGATTTTAATTGAGCAGTTAATCAAAGAAATAGGTCTAAAATCTTTTATATTATTAGCACCTACCTTTTTATGAAGTAAAATAACACTTGCAAAATTAAATCTCCCTAATTGTAAATTACCATTATAAAAATCGTTGAACATGTTAGTTAAATCGAATTTTAAAACATCCCAAAAAGTATTATAAAATAAAATAGGAAACCCATCTGGTCCCGGCGATTTATCGCTGGGCATGTCTTTAATAGCTTTTCTAATTTCATCTTCAGTGAAAGGATACTCTAACTCTGATAAATCAACAATGGAATCAGGTGGGTAAAGGTCCGACCATCTTACATTGATTCTATTGTTAATTTTAGAACCAAAAATATCCTTATAGTAATCTGTAAAAGCCTTGTTAAGATCACTTTGATTAACAAGTTCTATATTATTAACAAAAATAGAGTTAATTGTATTACTACATTTCCTACCATTGGCTATATTATGAAAAAACTTAGTATTGTTATCACCTTCGTTGATCCATTGAATTCTAGATCGCTGTTTCCACATAACCTTCTCCTTTTCTAAAATAGATTTTAATTCCTCTTTTAAATTAGAAAGAACATTTCGTTCGCCTAAATTTAGAGGTCTAGATTCTTCTATCTTATTAATTTTAAGCATTTCATTAAGAATATTATCTTTTTTTATTTTTAAATTACCAAAGACATTTTTGTTCCAATTTTTAAGGAAAATTCTAAGATCCCTAAGCTTAGAAACAAAAGCTTTTGCAGAGTTATCCATATTTCTGATATTATGGAAACTCAAAGAAACCCATTTACCTTTAACTAAATTCACAAAGTTATTTTCCAAAAGCCACATCTTTTCAAACTTAAAATTCTTTAAAATAGCTCTATGAAACTCACAAGTAAGTAAAATAGGACAATGATCCGATAAGGTAAAAGGAAAACCAGTTACTTTACAAATAGGAAATTTGGCTTCAATCTCATCACAAACAAAAATCTATCAAGAAGAGCCCTGGAAGGAAGCTCTTTAGCATTACTCCAAGTAAACTCTCTATTTGAAAGAGGAATTTCAATCAAATTAGAAGTAATGATAAATTGATCGAATTCCTCCATAGCAGAGTAATCCCCTTCCCTAGGATATCTCTCACTAATGAAATGCGTAACATTAAAACTACCCCCCAAAATCCAAGGCCTTGGGGAAAATGATCTAAATTCAAGGCATTCATTCCATAAAATTCTCCTATTAAGTTTAGAATTTGGCCCATAAACATTAGAAATACTTAAAAGGGAATTATCAGAAAGACTGATAAGAATAACATGAAGTGAATGTTGCTTAACAATACATTGTAATAATTTAAAGAAATTATCGCCCCAACCTATCGTTAAGCCCCCTGAAGAACCCATAGAAGGTAAAGAAACCCATTTACTAAAGTGATAACCACCTAATCTTCTAAAAAAACGAAAGTCAGGGCAATTAATTTTGGTTTCTTGAATAAGAGCAATGTCAATAGAATAATCTTTAAAGAACAATCTAATCTTATCACATTTATTCAAATCATTTAAACCCCTAATGTTCCAACTTATGATCCTCATAAACTAACTGTGCTAGCCCTCTCTAGTTCCTTACGTCTAATATAATCCCTATCAAGCTCTATATCAGAAAAGATAAAAGAAGTGTCTCTGGCTAACTGACTAAACTCAGCAGAAGAAAGACTACCTAATGCATAAGTAGAATAGGTATTACCTGAAAAAGTACTCAAACCTGAGCCTGAGTTCGTAGTGCCAATCACAGCACTCGAACCAGGTAACTCACCCAAAGACTGCAACTGACAGCTACAAATCCTGGCACTCCTACGAACGAATCCACTAGAAGCAACTGATTTCCTGCCCTTAACTCTCTTCGACAAAGGGGCCGAATCCTTAATGATATTGCTCTTTCCTATCGCACCTGAACTCAAAGGAACATCACAAACACTAGATGCCAATACTGGATCCACACCAAGTTAACTGGCAGCTGAAATCTCCTCCAATTGTACTGATTTACAAGTTTGAATATCTATACCCAGATCATCTTTAGGATCAGAAACGTGCACACCCTCTAATTTGTGCATATCATATAAACCAGAATCCCCAATCTCCCAAAAATTGTCAAAGAAAACTACTGCCTCTGACTTATGTTCAAATTCTGATGAGTTAGAGACATTTAACCAATCCAATAAGATAATGTCAGGTGGAGAAGATGGACTGCACAAACAATTATTATCCAATTCCACAAAACTCTCTGAAATAAGATCTTCCTAAAAAGTCTCAAAATCACTTTTCTTCTTCGGAGATTGAAACTCTAACATATTGCCGACACAGGAAGAATCATCATATCCCAAAAAAGCATCAGTGATCATTACATCGGGTTTCAAATTGTCACCAGAATTGTTGCATCCGATTTTCAAAGCAATCGGGTCTAAACATTCAAAAACAACAGAATTTTTATCAACATACCAATCCAACTTCAACAAACTCAAGTGGTTACTGTCAGATGAATAAACTTCATTACAGCTATCTTCAGGTGAAGAGCAATCAATCTTCTGATGCTTCTTAACAAATTGATCAGCTACAGCCACCGAGCCACTGTCTAAGCATTCTAAAATATTGTCCTCTATAGAATTTGAAGACAGGCAATCGAAACTATTGAATGTAGGCAACTCAAAGTTATCGATCGCTTTTAACTTGGATTTACGATTTTTTCTAAGATGAGGAATGAAATCATGATTCTGAACAACAACTTTTTCACAGCTATCCAACTCAGAATTAAGAAAAGACGAATCCATGCAAGAAAAAACATCAGGATCTAGGAGAATGGGATCAAAACCCAGTAATATATCTTCGTCAACAAAACAGGGAAAGTAGTCAGAAGTTACATTAGCTCTCAAGTACCTAATTGTACTATACAAAGAGGATTGTGCAATAACACAGAATTCAAACACGTATAACTTTAGTGTAGTAACCAGTACTACTATAGTCATACACAATAATCAATTCGAGAGTAAGCTCAAGTGAGTCAATCTCAAAATATACCACTGGATCCCAGTTACATCAAATGGTAGTGGACCCATATAGATTACATCTTGACCCATAGCAGGCATGAACAATAGGCAATCTATTCCAGACAGCTAAGGAATACAAATCGATACCCATCATTACTTACAGGTGGAATCAGCAATAGTCACTTATCATGATCCAACGATTCTAGGTAAATAGCATAAATACGGTAATGTACTTAGACATCTATCACGATTCAATTATCAATAGAATAAGCACATTAACTCAGGCATCTATCGGGATCCAATAATAGGCATGGCCACTAATATAAGGTTAATGATCTACATGACCAATGTAATATATTCACTAATATAAGATTAATACTATACACAGTCACTAATATAAGACCGATACATTTTATCTAACGACACGTACCTTGGATTAAACCTTCAAACGTCGGAATTCATTACGGTCAATCAATGATATGCAGTTAATTATATCATATAATTAACCTCTAATCAATCAATAACAATCAACAATTAGGCAACAAGCAATGATCAAATTATAGCAAGCAAGAATAACCAACAATAACTGGCATACAAATTATTAAATATGCAAACAAGCAATCGACAAGAGTCGACCAACAATAGAAATCAACTAATAGCAAAATAAAATTAAAAAAAAAACAATATCAAACAATAACAAGCAAACATAAGCAGAAGCAACAACAATGAAATACTTTAAAGAGTCTATACCAACATGCCCGGTAACCATCAAGAGTCAAACGCGCATGTTGAACCATAAACTTCAATGAGTCTGTTCGACATTCAAAAGGAATAAATACCTAAGTGGTGTAACTTCTTTCATGAATATAACACACGAATGATTACTATACCTCTCGGCTACAAAGAGGAAAATCTATACAATATGCAGGATCATCAAGCCTCTAAACTCTCAAATAAATCCAGCAATCAATTCATCTACTTTCCTTTTCTTTCGAACAAAACTCATTCTCCAGAGTAGAAGATTATTCTAATTAAGTCACTATTAAATAAAAATTTACAATTGCCTAGGTTTGCCCATGTTCAAACTCGCCTCGATCACACAATGTTAATAAGGATAGTATACGAAATGCACTAAGGCACTTGCCTAGGTAAGTACCATCTCATCACTTAGGAGATTATCCGAATCGCTACAAAACTAGTCGATAAATCATTTCCCAAACTATTCCATGCAATAATCATACTACATTAAACTTTATAATATCTAAAGATCATTCCAAATGACACGATACCCATTCCAAACCTTCATTTGTTCGCAAGGTTTTGTTGTTAAATTAGGGTCGGCTATCTGACTCTATCTGTGCGAACTCTGATCCGGCTCCTTGATCCGAATACAGAAATATCTTTGCATGACTAAGGTCGTGCTTCATAAATTAGCCAGTCATCCCAAAAATCTGACTCAAGTGCTTAGCTACTAGAATCAAGTGAAAAACTCTATACTAACTGATGCAAATCTCCAAGAAAATCAACGCTCGAACTATTAGTTAAGAATTGGTCCGTGAACGGACCAATCTTTAGAAAATAGTCCTTGCGGCACATGGATTACTCCCAACACCTAAGGTACACTGGCATAAATGAAAATAATTATGACACGAATGACTCTAGACAACTGCCTGTAAGTCATCCACTCGATCTCTGCTCATACTGGGCATCCACCGAACCCTTACTTGGATATAAATCCAAGTCTAACTTCTATGACCACACCCACTCAAGTCGAAAGCTTGTGCATTAAGCTCGAATGGTAACACTTCGATCGCTTCACCTTAGTTATGTAACTAAGGTATCTTATGCAAGGTTTATCTCTACTAAAGAATTTACCAACTATGTAAGGTATCAAGTTTAGCTTATTTACCGAGTAACTAGCAACAGATAAAATACCACTCAAGTGTCGGAGGGAACAGAAGTGAGTTTCCAAAAATAGAGCATACCTCATTACATAAGCTCCTTCTGATTTTCTAGGCCATAAGCCCGCTAGGACTCAGTAATGCCTAAGAGGCACAAGTCATCATCACTTACACACCCTTCGAAAAATGTAGGAAAATACTTCTTCAAGTGATCAAGTTAACTCAAATGAAGCACTTACGCTTTGCTTTAGCCGGATGACATTTTATACCAAAATGCCTCCTATATGCCACATGAGTGACACACTAGGCTAACATTTCATTTTCGAATAAGATTTATTTTCTTTGTATTATGGCCGTTACACCTCAGTTGGAGTTTTGGTTACTTTCCACTTTCATTACCTTAATGAAATCTCATAGGCATTCTTACAAAGGAAAACCATCCTAATGAAATATTCAAAAGTGGTCCTTAATAGGGATAAGGCTAAGCACCATCAACCAATGCTTAAGACCTAACGCAAATCTCATTGCCCAAAACAATGAAGTACCACTGCCTTAAACCCTAAAAACAAAAGGTTGAGTTGGTCAATACTCCTTCATTGACAAGTTGTCCTGTTCAAGATGGATGGAATACTCAAGCTACATGCTCTTCTCGATCTCACAAATGAATTGAGAACTTATAGCGACACTTGAATAATTTTCGAATCGCACGTTTGCTTATCAGCCACACAAACACTACATCTACCCATCCAAAATCTCCCTACTCAAAATGCTGAGAAAAAATATTCCTTACGAGAACATTCCCTAGACTTATATCGATGGAAGCCTTCTTATGCATGTGTCTAAGACCCCGTCTCAGCAACAGTCTTAGGACCCATATATGACTCCCTTCAAGGCTAACGAAATTCTGGCATTGCTTTGAAGAGTCTATAGCTGGTGGAGCTAAAAAAAACTGATATCCAAGTGCCACACCACTTCTGACGCTAACCACAATCAGTTGGAAATGTTCATGGGTGACAGAGCATCTTTTACGGTAGCTAAATAGTCTTTGAACTAATTAGGCATGTGACGACCATCCTACACCTCCAATGCTTATATAACTGAATAGTGAACTGCTAGAGCATTCAGATGATGCAGGACAGTTGTTAAGGAAAGAGATAGAAATAAGGAAGAGGAATAGAAAAGATGAGAATAAAAGAGAAGAGAAAGAAATAAAACATCACACAATCATATAGCCTATCGTATATCTCATATAATATCAGATAAAATATAATAGTCACCATAGATATAAAATAAGCGAGACAGTAATAACAATATGAGCCATAGAATCAGAGTAAACAGGCTCATATAGTTATACAAAATCATAATAGAGTTTATAAAATTGGTAAATAAACTTAATTAGTAAACTGTCTTTAATAATAGTGAACCAAATTATGTCAAGCCTCTATAATGTCACCGGTGAAATGAATAATAATAAACTCAAAGTATAAATATGAGAAAGCGTCACCTCCTACTAGTCCATCTACAAAGCTTCAAGTATTGTTTTCACCTACTATCTTGTCTTCTCATTTAAGAGAACCAAAGATAATAAGAAATAAAGCATCAAACATCGATTCAGACAATAGTTTGTTGTGAGCGATAAATAATCTCAAAACACTATAAAAGTCGGTATAGTATATGTAACACAGTGTGTGGAGAATCATACCTGACATGTCCCTATAACCACACAGTTAGTGTATAACATAAATAATATGCTACTCTATATCCTAATCATTATAGGTGTACTATACATCAAAGTACTAATAGGTGTCTAGATATTTGCATCAATGGTATCTATGTCATGTGACATCCGCAAGGTGATAAGTAACCAAAGAAAACATAACATCCATCATCCATTCTCGTATCGCTCACTTAGTGCATTAGATATATGATACTCGTATAATCCATTTCATCATCAAGGACTACTCAACGTCCTCAACTACTCGATCCATCAAGGTATAGACAGGTTTTAATGTCTACAAACTCTGCCATATCGTCACTATGTCCTCACGTCAACAGACTAAAGTATACTACCCTACTTAGGTCCTAATGTCAATGGACTTTGGGGTACGGGTAGATCAGGTCCTAACGTCAAAGGACTCTAATCAGTCCCTCATATGCCCTTATCTCATGAATGTAGCTCATCATCTCGACTATCAATAATCCTTTGCACACATCATCACTAATAGAGCACATCTTAGAACTATCCTTACAAATCTCGTCTTAAGTCGACTTGGTTGGAAACTATTTTAGATCATCATCGTCTATCATAGAATATTGTCGTGCATCCCACACTTTTCCTTCATATTTCCTTTCATTCGACTCGTACTCTACTAATCTGTATATCAAGGTACAGTTATCCATCATCTATGTTATCACTTCCCATCATGGAATCATCATCATTGAATCGTGAAATCATTGTATTGAAGCTTCACATCTTCGCTTCACCACCAAAACCACTTGTCGAATAGAAATAAAACAAAAATCAAACATTGAACGAACCATCACATCTTACTCTTTGAAGCGTCTCTATCGTCCATGTCAGAATTGGCCAAATCGGCCATCGTCAACAGTGGTAATATCGACCACTCCATAATATTCGATAACGACCACTTTGGTCGTGTAGTTAACCAAAAAAAGTTAAGTACAAATCAAATGAAAACGTCTGACGTTTATCCTAAAATTCAAAGCACATCCCTAAGTCCATCTTTTGCCTCCAAATCAACCGGCATGCATGAAACTCTATCCACGAAATCTTATCCTATGGGATAATTTCTAATATTATATCGCCTTTGAACGGCGTTTTCAACCAAAACAAGTAAACTAGCATACATACAACTAACAAGCATACTAACATCTATAGTATCATACATACGTCTATAATAATACGATACATTACATCCAAGCAATCAATGGAGGACTAATATCAAAAATAGCCTAAATTTGTTAATATCATCAAAATAATTCGATAATGGGAAAAATGTGATATTTAACTTAAAACCATTTTAAAACTCTTTTAACTCTTACATAAATCACGTTATAAAGTTAGAACCATTTCAATACGCCGTTTTAATACTATATTAATAATTATAGTATGGTGAGAGATAATATCACCCACCTTAACCAAACATGTCCAAACCAATTCCAATCTTAGAACTCTCCATCATGAGTGCATCGCAAGACACCACGTCCAAAACAGACCTCGTATGCGAAAGATATGGCATTTATAAGAATTGGAGGTAAATAAATAATTAATTAACTAAAATGCTAATTACCTCCACCCTCTCCTACTCAACCTCCCCCTTCAAAGCTTCGCCACCCCCGCACCACTTCCAGCCTAAAGCCCTTGGAAACCATGACCCAATGCCACTAACCTCACTACCCCTAGTGCCTCCGTCAACGAGATCAAGCTCACCAAAACTGCCTCGGTCACCTCCGCTTTGCTACGTCCTCGCGCCACCACAAGCGATGCACTCCCTAGTCCCTCATTCACCTTTTTAATGTTAGACCCACCGCCTAATTTGACCTCTAGTGACCTAAGCAATCACGTCCATTGGATTGGTGATGGGTTTGAACGTGATTAGGAAAGTGAGGAGAGAGGAGGGGTCCTAATTCTAATAAATGAATTGATTAATTCATTTGCGCATTATATTCTCACAAGAGTTGCATGAACCTTGGATTGAGATGATTCTTGAACCGTGTGACTCCACGTATTTTCTCTTTCCAACGATATAAAATACATCAGATTCTGAGACTGATCCTCGAAAGGCAAATTTCACGCGTATCGAATCGATCTAAGTACCGAAAATTTGCAACTCCAAACGAGGCATGCTCGTTGTTATTCATAGATAAATACTCCTATTTTGAACTCAATGGAACAATTTCTGGGGCCTAAATCAATCATATTGAGGAGTCAGATTTTTAGTCGCTTGATTTACAAGTCGAACCTGGCCTTTTAGCTATAAATCCTCCAGTTGAAATATATCAATGCATATACTCATTCAAGCTCGCTTGAACCATCCAAACTCAATGGAAATGGTCTTGAATCCTAAAATGTTCGTCCGTGAAATCTAAGTTCTCAGCTCATCAATAATAATTAATACAACATTTAAATGTCCACAATTATAATATGCTGGGTATTATAAAAATACGCGTTGTTATATTCTCCCCTCCTTAAAAGGATTTCGTCCTCAAAATCCCAAGGATGATGCAACGCAACCTAACACCCTTACATAATCTATGAACAAGAAAATCATCACTTATTAACTCACGACAATAATCACTTAAAGTGGTCATAATAAAGGGAATAGTCTCAAAATCGGCATGGAGCAATCATCCTCATCCCTAAGTACAACCACTATCAAATTCGAAATCCATGTGGCCAAATCAAATGTCTAAGTTACGCACTTATTTCAAAAGAAATGGACAGTGGAAAACAAAAGCATAACTCATTAATCGAAAGGTGAGTTCACTAAGTATCATACAATACCAGCTCTCTAAACTATTGACAACATCTAATATCTCATACATTGAGTTTCCTATCAATTTTGGCTTACGTCGTGGAAAATTTCAATAGCACCACCTTTGCACGGCTCGATTCAAAAACCACAACTTGCTACACAATAATAATATATGACCATATCTGGAACCTTCCATATATAGGGACAGTACAATAATAATATACACACATGATATACCTTATATAGAGTGTAGGTCACATAGTAGACACACCAATTAAGCATTAAAATGTACAACGTTGCGAACAAACCACCCAACCCATGAAACTAAAAGCAACAACAAGCCTTTGCTTCCATATATCTGCACATACTAAACAAATAGAGTTATGCATTCCAAACATTAATGCACCAACTTATCTACCAAAAGCAACATGAATGCAAACATCAATCAACATGCCTGCACAAGCAGTATGCATAAGCAACAAGAAAGCATCAACAACATAGCAACCATAACAATGATGCTACATGCAACTCAAAATAGCAACATGGATGCAACAACATGGCACCCTATATGGATGCAACTAATAACCATGATGTGAACCAATAGGCAAATATAATGTCAAAAATTAAGAAATAACATCCATGCCTATCCTAGCATTCAAGAGACAAAACTATCTAACATCAAGCATCAAATATGATATCAAATATGAATGCTGATGATAAAATGGAAATCTCACCAAGTAAAGAGCTCCAGACAAGTAGTCCTCTTGCACTCATCGGTCTATCATGTGTAATCGCCTTCGCTTTAACTCTATTGAACCTTTGCCACTCCACCACCTTTCTCACAACCTATTTTATATCACACCTATTGGTATGAGTAGGCCCACAATGTCTCGAAGTTCTTGGTTCAGTCTCGATGTCATCTAGTTAATTTGGTGTCGAATTTCCTAACGCCTCTTTTAAGTTCTCCTAAAACCCACTAGTGAACAATAGGTTTTGGATACTTACAATGCTCTTGGCACACAATTGAATCGCACCATCCACTCGACAAATGAAATCCATCAACATCGAGAACATATAATATCTCATCCTTATTGAGCCAACCATCATGGTTGAGTCCGCACTGCATTACCTCTACAGACACTACTCGTTCCTCTAATTTAGCCATGATCTTTGCTAGTTAATCTTCATGCCTCTGACTAGCACCAATCCATTAAATCCAAGTAAGTCAGATAGTCAAACTAGCCATCATCTTTGGCCCTAGCCAACATTGAGTTCTGAAGTCATAACTAGAAATAAATTCAAGCAATCTCCACACTAGGAATATTGCTCCCAAATTTTTATGTCTTCCACTCAAAGCACCACAAATGCATTTCCCACATAAACATATGGGAAATGTCAAAGTCGTACGAGGGTAAGAACTCTAACCGTCACTGCTGGCGAAGGTTTAGGTCCTTCCAAGAGAAGAGATACTTCAATGGTGTAGGATCAATGAACAACTCGAACCCCTCTCCTAATAGATAGAGTCTCCTAAACTCCAACGCAAACACTATAGCTGTTAACTCCAGATCATAAGTCAGGCACTTCTTCTCATGCGGTTTCAATTGTCGACTAGTATATGCGACAACCTTACCTTTCGGTATTAGTACTGCACCTTGTAAGGTACCACTAGCATGTGTACTATCGACTCCTCATTCCCATTCGGAATGAGTAACAGCGGTGCACTCAGACTTGTGAATGCATGTCCATGCCTCATGTCCCAAAAAAAAGTCTGATTCTCCCTCGTCATATCAGCTTATGGTGCCGCTAACTCTGAGATGTCCTTGGTATTCTTGCTAATCCAAGAGAACTCCACCTATTCATAGAAATCTTAGGTCTATTCCAATGCTGGACTGTCGTAACCATCGTGGGATCTACAGAACTGCACCACTCCAAAGCAATGTGACCCAAGCATCTCACTTCCCTTCGCCGGAGGTGATATTTCGAAAATCTTATCATCAATCAATGTTTTATAAACACCTACAATACCGTCATCAATCATGCCCTGCGCTCTTGTTTCATCCATGAGTAGACGAAAGTATCATCAACGCGTAAAGCATGAACTTGCTTAAGTAATCTTCTCGTAACGTAGTCCTAGAAATTAACAAAACATGTCGACACGTTGGTTAGCCCGAACGACATAACCAACCAATCAATAATCAAAATAGCATACAAATTGCTGTAATCAGCACACTCTCTCTGGCTATACTCTCAGTTGATGAAACTCCATCCCAAGGTCCAACTGAGAGAATACCTTCACTCTATAGAGTTGATAAAACAATTAATCAATAAGCAAGAGTTGATACTTGTTTGTCATCTCATCCAGTTCATGGTAACCAACGTACAACCTCCAAGAGCCATCTGCCTTAGTGGAAAACACCATAGGTGCATCCTACTCAAATAATCTCCTACGAATAAAACCTTGCCTCAATAGATCATCCGCTCATACCTTTAACTTCCTCTAGTCTTTGGGCATCACCTGCCTTAGAGGCATTAAACTGGTCAAGTATCTCTAACCAGATCGATGCGAAACTCGATCCTTATGTGGTGTTAATCTAGTCATCTCATCGAATGTGTTCGAACACTCTCTAGCTATAGGCGTAGATGATAACTTATCATATGGGATATTAAGCAGATATAGAAAGTGAAACATCACCTCATCGTCAGGTAGTCTGCTGACACTACCTTCCACTTATCACTTATCACGTCACAAACGGCCTCTCACAATCCAACACTATCTCATACCCCTTCAGTCATTCCATTCTTAGACTACAATACCTTGCCTAATTAAACCCTAAAATAAATCAATAACAATAAAAAACATCCATGTTAATGCAGAGTCTCGATAAACCAGCACATGTTGGTTGAGCCCCCAACAAGGTTCGTCACAATTTAAAACTCCAGTCAACTACCTTGGGCCTCAATCCCAATCTATCTACCAAATCACTAGATATGAAGGACTGTGAAACCATGACGTTAAATAAAATACGAATAGGACACCATAGATAGAAAGCATATCCAAGATGGTGATGCCTTTTCCCTTCTCTTTTGTTGACAGTGCACTCAACGAAATCAAAACGACATTCAGTGCGTATTATCTTCCCCTGCTTAACTAGCTTAGGACGATCCTTCTAAACCATGCATAGGATTTCATGTTGTAAAGCCTTTTTGATCAACTTCTCGAACCTTTCGTCAATATGACCAATCAAACGCTTCTCAAGATGATCACTCAACCCAATGATGGACTTTCATTCTTTTTGAGTGGAGTAGCAATGAAAGATAGGCCGTATTTCGACAGCACATCGAACTTTGCCACAAACTCCGATGAAGGCATATCGGCTTACTCTAAATCGACGAACTTTCTAAACTATATTGAATTTTGAAAAGTCGAGATAAATTTCTCTTCGATGTGAACTATGAACTGATCCCAAGTAAAATGATCCTCGAAAATCGAAGCTATAATGGCACTCCACCGGTTCATTGTTTGTCCTTGGAATCATCTGGAGGTCAACTTCTAACTCATTGCGTCATCTATCTCCAAGTCATCGAAGATCATTTCATAAATATCCATCCCATCTTGCACCTTAATAGCCAACTCTGTTTTAAGGAATGATCTACTTAAACTTATATGGTCTTTATACAGCTTGGCAAAGTTGACTCTAGGTGTTTGCACTCGAGTACCACAATCATTTGGAGCTACCTGGGCATTCCTGAATAATGATTCGTAGCATCTTAGCGAACATATTGTGTAATAGGGGTTAGTGATCCCCATTCCAGCCTGCTCCTTTACTCCAGAGATGGGTCAATAACAGCGTTTCTTGTATATCAGTTCACTCTTATAATACATAGTAAGAATGATAGTCTCTCATAGAGAAAAAGACATCAGTGGTACTCATGTGCATTACAACTTATATACTATATATACTACTAAATAGTTTTGAAAGCCAAAATATATAACAAATACACACCCTCTTGTATATAGATATACTCTCGATCCAGTTTAAAGTGACAACTCCATCCCTATCTCTACTGGATCATTATATCAACCAAGTTTAATCATGTAACATAAGCTCTAATACCAAAGGTGATGACCTTCTTATACCTTCAATACTCATATAACTAAATAGTGTCCTGTAGGAGCATTCGAACGATGCAAGACGGTTATCAAGGGAAAAAATACAAATAAGGAAGAGGAATAGAAAAGAAGAGAATAGAAGAGAACATATAGAAATAAAACATCACACAACCTATCATATATCTCACATTGCATTTGATAAAATATAATAGTTATATAGATATAAAACATGCCAGATAGTAATAACTACATGAACCACAAAATCAGAGTAAACAGGCTCATATAATTATAAAAAATAGTAATAAAGCGTATACAACTAATAAATAAAATCAACTGATAAACTGTCTCTAATAATAGTAAATGAAACATTGTAAAGCCCCCATAATATCATAAAGCAAAATAAACAATAATAAACTCAAAGTATAAATATGAGAAAGCGTCACCTCCTGCTAGTCCATTTGCAAAGCTCCAAGTGTTGATTACGCCTGTTATCTAGTTTATTCATTTAAGAGTACATGAGATAATACGAAGAAAAACATAAAACCTCAAGTCAGAAAACAGTCTGGTGTGAAAGATAAATAATCTCATACTCTTTTCCATTCTTTTCCTTATTTGTCTTTTGTTTATCGACCCAGACTTTAAGCTCTTTCCATTAACAATCACTTGACCTTCAAATCAAACTCATGCCTGCACTTGACTCTAGGGCCTTCTTTGCTTGAGGCCTCCCTACATCTAACATCGCTTGCCTCACTTTGACCGAATCAACCCATTGACCTGAACCCGTGACCCCATTTTGGATCCGAACCTGATTCAAAGACTAAGCCTCGAATCCTAGGTAGGTGACGGCTTGAAATCTCATATGAATGGGATTGGACATTGATATGGATGGGTAGATGTTGATGGTTATGATTTGGGATCGTAGAAGATGGAGAATGAAGGTGAAAATTCCCTAGTGTATTTGGATCGGTACAACTCCAACACTTAGGTGAATTTTACTAACACAAAGTTCACAAGTAAACTTCACCTTATGGATTTGCATTGAATCCGTCCTTCTTCTCAAAGCATTTCCAAAGCAAGGCTGACGACGATAAACTCATCGAGTCTGCAATGACAGTCACTTCAGGAGACGTCCAGATCCTTAAAATGAACTGTTAAATAATATTGGAAATCTAAACTATACAACACTGTGAAATACCACACTATAATTTATTTTAGCATGGGAGGTATGGCTTCTAATTAAGCTGATGTTGATTATCCATTGAGTATTTATAGAAATGGAGCACAGATGTTCTGAGTGTCTTTCCACTCTTAGCGTAGGTCCATTTACTTCCAAGTACATCAAATCTGACATTAAGTTCACTACGGCTCTACTTGTATAACAAACTCCAGCTCAGCATGCACATCAACAAGATAAACCACAAGTTGAAAAACACGTTTTTGAAAATCCCATAAAGCCCGTGGAGAGGCCAGATGTTGAACATGCTTCTAATACTCTCAAAAATGCTATCTCTTAGATGATTCCATCGATTTTTTCACTTTTAAAATCAATGATAGATCACTTTGTAGAATCCGTAACAAGCACAGAATTCCATTTGAGGACATTCTAGTGCCTTCCTACCATCAATGACCTCATAATCTTCCAGAAGGATATGTGCTTGGCAGGTTCTATTCCACCATTCAATCAGCTCATCCGCCAAGTCTTAAATTTCATGAGATTGACCCCAACACAACTGCATTTGGATAGCTATATCTTCCACCTCAGCACGTACATTGTGTTAACTGAGCACTTACATGGAGTGCCCAGCGACGACGAGATTTGACACATATATAACTTCAAGGGATGAAGAAAAAGTTCATATTTAACCACCTAGAATTGGACAAGGGTTGTAGAGTAGTCTTCAGCACATGGAACCAGTTGAGATATTTCAAAAACAAGTGGTTCTATGTCCATTATCTTCCTAGATTCGCACATAGATGGTTGTCTAGACGTAAGTCCTATTACATATGCATTACATGAATTTGCCTTATAGTTTGCACACCTAACACATGTCTTGTTTTGCTATCCAGATGTCTCGACGAGACCGAGCAACGCAGCACTTTCAGATGCCTTTAAGGCTCTTATGGCACATCTGGTAGAAGATAGAGATATCAGAATTCTTCTTTCAAATGAAAATCTTCTCACCCATAATCTGTTGAAAGAGGGCCGTAGCACTAGTTAAGTCTAAGTAACTGCTAGTGATGACAATGATGATGAGGGTAACAATTTTCTTAGAGTAGGAAATATTAATCTATATATTCCATCCGTCCCAAGTCCAGAGGCTAGGGTTGAAAAAATATTAGATATGTTCAAGAACACGTCGAGGAAAGCGAGATAGTCGGTAAAAGTGGTGGAGGTGGTCATGACATAATCGATGTGGGCATGAGTCTTAGACTGAACAACACAAAGACGACCATCGGTCTGCTCCTAAAAAAGGACTTGTCATGAAGATTTCCAAGGCACAGACCTCCATGCAACCTCCTTTAGTAAAAACTATAGAAAGAACTCCTTTTCCTTCGATAGATACATTCTCTAAGTTAAAGACGATTCCTACTTAGTTTGGTTCCTTCAATCTTGGAAATATATGCCTAGAGGGTCTTGGCTCTCCCCTTCGCTTTGATGATGACATCATTCTAACCAGTCTAGGAGAGATTACTCCCATGAGTAAAGCTCTAGTACATGGTCCATCGGGGGGAAACTAGGACACTCACGCACACGTACATTTCATAGCACTATGCCGCACTTAACTCATATCCTTACTCCTTTAATCTAACTTTGTCTTGTTTCTTTTGCAGAATCCATGAATAAGAAGAAATCAATATATCAATATCTTGAATAAAATGTTATCCCAATCGTATATGAATAGCCCAAGTTCATATCATCGGAGCACTGGTCGACATTTTGGGTCTAGCTACTGGTATAGCCGAGATAAAGGCAGATAAGATAGGAGTAACTATAAATGAGATTATCCATCACATGATATCACCTCCAAATGTCGCTTTAAATCCAAGTCTCCTCCCTCGAGAGGCCTGGATAGATTTCCTAATCATCATGATGGCTTACCAATAGGCGACACTACTTTTACACTCCTTCTAACTACCAATCTTGTACAACACCTGTCATCATCTCATTCTAGGTGATCTTCAGATCATAGGCACCATTTGGGCAGTTCTAACAATTCCCATCATAGACCTGACAAGGAAACCGCTGAAGCTCCAATCGCCACTACGGAGCAATAATGTGTCGCTAGCCCCTGAATGGCCAAATTGAAAGAGAAATTTCCAAATATTTGCTTCGATGGGCTCATTTTTGTACCCAACTTAAGGATAATTCTACCTGATGTCCAAGACATGATCACTGCTTGTGTTACTATTGCTCATAACAAGTAATATGAATGGCCATGAGTGGCTGAGAAGATATCCAAAGTATCATAGAAAAGGCAGGTTGAAATCGAGAATCAGAAACTCACCAAGGCCAATAAAAAAGTACCATAACTCATCTTGATGCCAAGGTAGAGAACTTGAGGAAGTCTCAAGCCGAAGCTGAGAAGAAAATTGAGGATGCCATCAGAGCACTCGAAGAAGAGAGAGTTAGGCATCGAGACAAGATGGAGAAAGCATTCTAGTGGAATCATGATTTAGTGTTGGAAAGAGATGCATAAGCAGGAGTTTGGATGAACTAAAAAATAAGCTCAAACGCGAAATGAAAGATGAGGCCCTCCTAAAGGCTTAAGGCTACTCCAAAGAGCTGCCCACTGTTTGAGACGAAAGAAACAAGGCAGTTAAGCACACCAAAGACATAGATGCACTTGTAAGAAGAGTGGTTAAGGTCGTAGAACAGGGGGTTATAGAGAAGTTTGAAGCACAACTTAATAGATACTACGATAATGTGCTCAAATTCCATGACTTAGAGTGGTTCAATCACGATTAGTCCATAATCTTGGCTCGGGCTTGGGAATAAGTCATTGCTGATAAGAAAGAATACCTAAAGGGTGAAGAGGTGAACCTGGCCTAGATCAAGAAAGAGGTCTTGGTACAAGACGAGCCCGAGGTGTTGAAAGAAGGCTAGATTATTTCTCTGTTCGGAGCTAGCTACGACAGTGCAAAAAATTTAAGTGAAGGTTTCAAATCACTGCCTCTGTATGCTATTGTTAGCGAAACCTCTAGGCCCAAAACTACTCCTGATGCATTCACCATTCCTAGATACAATCTAGAGAATCCATAGATGCATAATCCTTCTATCCTTTCTCCTTTCCCAAAGGGAAATTCCAACGGCACTCCAACCTACACAAAACCCCAAACGGAAGAAGGTATCACATTGAATTCCCCTATATATCAAAGGGTTGATGTGTTATCGACTGATGTCACTAATCTATCTTTTTATATGTCTCAAATTTCAAGGCTTCCCTAAATCACCTCGCCTCCCAATAAGACTCTCGGCTAGGACAACTATTGCCTACAACAGAGTGCCAACTTTAACAATGGTTCTAACTATCCCGATTGCAGAGACTCTTGGTCTTGATGAGCAAATGATTGATGCTTTGTTGGATGAGGGGACTATTGGAACCTAGAGTCCTCAGACCGATGATGATGGCCTGGTTATTTAGTTTCTGAGCCCTTGTCGGGTCGCACCATGGGTAGACTCAAGCAGGAACATCTTCGAGACATAGAAATCAAGCTGGAAAAGGTAGAGAACATCCCCCTTCCTTTGTCTGTAACCCTGGCTGGCCATACCATCTTTGCTTTGGTCTACATTCCTCCACTTGGGAGCGCTCAGAGCACACCTGTGGGTTCTTTGCAGAGCACTCCAGATTTCCATCCTCCGCCTAGAAGCACTCGTAATGAATTTTCCATCCTGCTATTTAGCTTGCCTTCAAAGAGGAAAGGAAGTGGAGGTATAGGAGGTAAGAGAAAGGATAAAAGCTAAAGTGACGTGTTTCCCGGCACCAAGAAGAGGAAGCATAAGTTAAAGAAGTAGTTATCGATTTTCTTGGTGTAGATAGACCCACTTTTAGTCTGTAATAATAGTAGTAGTCTATATTGATTTTTCGGCCGGCTTTGTATTGGTTCGGCCCTCCGCTTTTGCCTTTTATTTTTAGCATAAATAAAACTTGTACTTAGATTTCCAAGTTCCATTTTGAATGCTAATAACAAAGACTTTTTGTTTCATCAATCTTTGTATGAATTTGCCTAAGTTGTTTTAGGAATGCACTTTCCATTCAATGTACTTGTGATCCATTCCATTTAATGATTATTATTGGACTAAATCCTTAGCCCGTTTTGTGATTTTTCGACCTTTTGTTATTCCCATGAATGTAAAATAGTTGTTGAAGTGCCAAACTATGGATATTAGTTGAGATTTACTATTTAGAACAGCGGTTTAAATATCCTTTTCTAAGATAGCTGTATCTGATTGTACCGAACTCCAGGTACTAGTTTAAATTAAATATTTAAGATCATTGTCCATACATTCTCATCCAGGATTTTTACTTTCAATTCATAGATAAGATACCACATTACACCATGCATAGACCTTTCATTTTGCCTATTCCAGGCAAAATTCTAAGGATTGGACAATCTTGTTATGTCTATTTTCATTTATGCTCTTGCCCTCTATCAAGAATGAGAGTTGATGAAAGAACGGTCGTGTCACATTGAATTTAAATTTATATTCCTGCCCCCACATCAAGGGCAAGAATTAGTGTGCAGACAGTCATGTTTTATTCCGTATTGGTTTTAAACTTCCGCTTCCACATCGAGGGAAGGAGTTAGCTGATGAGCAGTCAGGTCATGTTTGTTTAGTTTATGCTACTGCCCCTAATCTGAGGATAAGAGTTGGCTGATGGACAACTAGGTCATGTCTATTTAGTTTATACTCCTACCATAAACCAAGGATAAGAGTTAGTTGTTATTAATCTCTTGATATCGAGAAGAAATTCAAGGTTCCGATCATGAACCATTGAAGTTTGGTTAGCACCTATCTCAAAGTACCTACACACCTGCATTATTCACATGCAGATTCATTCTAGTCGGTCAAGTCATAACTCTTAAGCAATGTAAAGACAAATCCATGAAGCCATTTTTTGAAAAAGGGAAATGACAGATTATGTCTTATTACATGGCTTCACAAAATTATGTACAAATTTATTTCGAAATGAAATAGCATCATAAATGCTCGCTATTCCATGCCTTCGCGAGTGAGATCCCATCAACCGTTGCAAGCCTGAAAGTGCCATCTCTAAATTTTTGTTCTGTTGAATATGGACCTTCTCATGTCCTACCCATGTTTTCGGGGTCTAGGAAGGTTCGTTTGAAGACCAAGTCCCCGATCTCACCGGGAGATTCGAATGCGATGCGCGGCTGCTTTAAAGTTAGCTTCATCTCATTTCTCATTGATCAAGTCAAGGGATACTAGAAGGAGTAGCTCATTCGTCTGTTAATTGTAATGAATTACCCGATGAGAAAGTACTTCTAGTTCAACCGGATTCATATTCTCCGATCCGTAGGCTAGGGCATATGGAGAATGGCCAGTCGCTGACTTATGGGTCATTCGATAAGCCTAAAGTACCAACAGAAGTTCATCGACCCACTTGCCTTTGCCTTTTCCAATCACTTCTTAGGAATGGACTTGATAATCTTGTTTATAGGTTCAACCTGTCCATTCGCCTGAGTGTATGCCACTTAGGTGGGATTTTCCCCTTTTGCCTTCGATAGGTTTGGCATTCATCCTATGGTTCTATTTGTGCTAGGTTTCTAGACTCGAGGGGTATCTCTTTGAGCTTTCTGCCTTTATAACTCTGAGTTTGACTTGTGCAATCTGTATGAATACTGCCTAGTCAAAAGGAAAAATAACAAAGATGGAGACGACGATGAGAGGAGCTTGTAGCATTAGTCTATTAATCTATTTATGATATTTTCAAATGTATACATTCAAATTTGCAAATGTATTTTTGAACACGATAATGTAACGGTTATTACTGACATTATATTATGATTTTGTTTTGTGACATTTGGAATTTGGAATTTGGAATAAAATAAGTACTATTTACGCTATTATATTTTATCTTTCTACTGTGAGTTTTGAATGAATAGATAAATAGCCCTGTATTGTTTTTTTACCAACCAATAACCAACTTTGGAATGGATCTAAGTTTCGATGGGCCTTTTCTAGGCGGGTATTTAGGTAGCTATGGGGCGGGCTGTTACATTTGGTATCAGAGCCTAGGTTACTCAATCAATGGGGAAAAGTATATGTATAAGTGGCGTATTTGTTATTTTTGAAAGTGTTTTCCAAAAACCTATATTATATATACACATTTTTTAAACATGTACACACACACTAGGAAAATCTTTCTTTCAACATATAATACTATCTTAGGTAGTTATAACTAATAGCTCAACCCATAGATAGTTAATATGATTGATAATAATTATTCTTTTAAGGTTGGGAACCCTTCCTAAGGAAGATCCGCCATTCGAGGGGTGCCTGAATGGTTTAAACAATACCTCGAGCATGCAGGTGATACCCCTGCTCTTCAAGCTGCAATGACGACACTTGTTGCTCCACATGTCGACGTAGCACCCTATCTAGTTGACTTTCCAAAGATGTGTAAGGACTTTATCAATATAGGAAAGAGAGTATATTCTAGAACATAGGTTTTTATGGAGTCAAAGACTTAGACAAATGACTACGAGAAGATATTTCAGGAGCTCGATTCAGAGGATCAGCCGAGAAGGAGAATGATAGCTTGGCACCTCAAGAGAGAAGCCCAAGAATGATGGAGTATTGTGGCTGAGGAAATTTTTTGTAGGATTTTAACTTGGGATGAATTCAAGGGTAGATTCGAGTCAATGTTTATGTCAAGGATAGAAGTAAGATCACAATCAGAGGAATTTATACAGCTTCAGAAGGAAACTCCACGTTAAAGGAGTACATTAATAAGTTCACAGAGTTGGCTAAGTTTGGGATGAACTTCATCGATACACCTATGAAAAAGGTCGTTAAGTTTGTGAAGGTCTGAACTCCCCGCTTTGAGAATTGTTGCTAATCCAAGTGCCCGCTGGCGCCACATACAGGATGTTAGTTGAGACGGCTTTGCTGCAGATGGTTAGTGAGGAAGAAAAAGAGGTGGAGAAGGAGAAGGCAGGATTTACTCAAAATCGAACCAAGAAGGGGAACTTTTGGGCGAATAAGAAGGAAAATTGAAGAAAGAGGGCAAGATTTGTAACAGATGCCAAAAGAAGGGTCATGTAACCAAAGATCGTAGGGTGAGTCTAATGGAGGAAGCTTTTAAGGGAAAGTGTTATCACCAACATGAGAAAGGGCACCTCAAGAACCAATGTCCAAAGTTGATGAAGGAAGGCCGAGTGGACAAGCCTACACCATTGAAGTTGCCTCCATTACGAGTAGACCGCCCTCTATAAACCAAGGAAAGTCAGTATTAGAAGGTACAACTTTTATTTGTGGGGCTACAATTTGTACACTATTTAATTCCAAAGCATTGCATTCCTTTATAGCTAGGAATGTTGTTGAATCTTTAATTCTTAAAACCCAATATGTCACTAGCCCAATAGTAGTCTCTAATGCTATTGGGGGTCGATACATCTTTCTTTAATTTGCAAAGACCTAGTTATGTATATATATGACATTGATTTTGTATGTAATGCACGCTTTAAGTGATAGGCAGGTTATATGATTAAGGAGTTGTAGAAGGCGAGATTTAGAGGTCCACTGTAGACCCCAAGACATGGTCAGGTCAACTTATTTATACTCGTTGAGCTAATTTAATATTGAGCTTTCATACGTACCAGTAGTCCGAGAATTTTTTGATGTCTTTGAGGAAGTCCCAGGGCTCCCACCCCAAAGGGAGATTGAGTTTAGAATTGATTTAGAGAAGGACGCAATACCAATTGCTATACTATTAAGACACATGGCCCTCAAGAAAGGCATGAGTTTGACAAGAAAATCTCAAAGCTGATGTAGAAAGGATTCATCTGACATAGTACTTTTGAATGGAAAGCCCCTGTTATTTTCATCACTAAGGCTGGTAGCTTATTGAGACTATGTGCCGAACTATAGGGAACTTAAAAAGTTGACAAGTAAGAATAGTTATCTTACCCAGGATAGACGACTTCTTCTATCTACTTATATGAGCCAAAGTCTTCTCCCAATTGGACTTTGCAACTGGATTTCATCAGTTGAGGATCGTAGAGGACAACAAGTTGAAGACTAAATTCTGCACACCAACTGGACTCTATGATTAGGAGGTAATGTCTTTCAGATTGATGAATGCCCCTACATACTATATGGATTTGATGAACATAGTATTTAATGGACAACTTTATAATTTCGTCATAGTGTTTATTGATTATATTTTGGTATTCTCCTAGAGTCAAGGAGAGCATGATAACCGGATGCACGAGATAATAAGGACATTAAGGAGGCACCAACTGAGTGCCAAATTTGCAAAATGAGACTTTTGGAAGAAGGAGGTATTCTATCGAAGGAATCAGAAAAAGTAAAGGTTTTAAGTGCTTAAGCTTTGTTAATGGAGTTTTGTTTTTCTGCTTTGATAAAAGTGCATCAGAGGTGAAAGGCAGCCTTTATAAACCTACTCGACATATCTTAGACGTAGGATTCAAATCAACTTTAAGTCTAGAGTGTATAGGTGTGATGAATGCAACTTCCACTTCATCCACTTTGAAAACATGCATCTTCCTCCACGTTTGAAAGAGCAAAATATCAAGGCTAATGGTGTTGTGAAACATGGAGAATGCATTAAATGCAAAGTAGAATTCCAAACGGCCCCACTTTGCGAAATGACAATCCTCCCTCTGCTTACAGAGACAAGCTTAGGGGGTAAGTAATTAGCAAGCATATTAAGGCATGACTTGACCCAATCAAGGCCAGCCTAGTTACCCTACAGCCGGCCCGCACATGCCGGCCCAAGCTCAAGTTGGTTTCAAACCCACCCATCTTGTCAGTAAGAAATCAAGCTGTAGGTCGACAATATTAGCCCTCGACCATCTTCATAGTCAATTCATCAAATAAAGACAAAGATAACTATTGCCCTACCAGGTTCACTCTGACCTGACTCGGTGACTACCAGCTTTCTCTTGTTGACACACTTTCAACCAGATTCCAAGTCAGCCCATCCACTAAGCGTCACTTCAGTTGCTGGCCAACACAACTCAAGACTGCATCTCCAGCCAGAAGATTTAACAATACAGCTCAACCGTGATCCATCCTTGGCCCAACTTTAGTATAAATGCCTTCAACTGGTCCCTAGCTTCTTGTCCCATCATCCTACATCTAGCCTGGCATCACTTTTACAACATGGTCGTTGGCATCAATCAACTCTCAAAAAACATTGAAATATAACAACAAGCTTGCTCATGGCTATCTATATCTAGACTAGCTTCAGGGCAACCCAACTTGAATGGCTTCACACCTGGTTGGCACACTCAGACAGCTGCATATAGCACCTATCTATCAAGGCTATCCCAAGCATAACTGTCTCTAACCCGGCCTCACTATAGCCTATCTCATCATATCATAGCTGGCCTGGCCGATTCTTTGCACCTTGCTCCTTAGCAACATTTAACCTTTGGTAACAATGAAGCCCGATCAGGGTTATCCATCTTCTCTACGATGGAGGCATGTAAAAGTAAATGACAAGCCATTTATCCAACTGTACAAGGCATCATAGCGAGGTAGTTTGATATACACCTACTCATATAGCTTGCCGTCATCATTTAGTGCACATTAAATGCCATGCATGCACTTGGTACAATAGGAGCATGCGATCAGATCAACGGTAAGACACTATTCCCACTTACTTTTTTAGCCATTATAAATATCTCATGCATTGCCACTTCAAAGGGATTGAAAAGCATTAAAATTTTGGTCATTATCTCTTCCCAAAGCTCTCCTCACAGCTAATCAAAGCACAAAGTAGTTAACATTATCTAACTTTATTTTAGTTTTAAGAGCTATATTTCTTATTATTCTACTGTAATTCCCTATGAATTGTTAAAGAACCATAGTAAGAGATCTTCATAGTGGATATAGGTATCTTGTCAAACCACGCTATATTTGTTGGCACTTTGCTTTGCTTCACTTGCATTCTTTCTCATCTTTCAGTTTTGAAGTCTACTGATTAGCAATTAACCCTTGCTTTCATAGAATATCTAGGCTAATTATGATGTTGGCTATATCTTTAGCCAACAGATTCTATAGCTTGGTTTAAATAAATATATACATATTTGATTAAATTATTATAAATTTAGAAAAAACTAGCATTATATCAAGTTAGAACTGAAGAACTAAAAAGTCAATGCATGAATATTTTCTATTAAGTCGAGTTAGAAGTATTTAATGTGCTTACCCATGCTATAGCCATAAGAAAGGATCGTAGCATTAATATGGCAATATCCACTACTACAATTCTGCGGTTTCTTGATAGGCTTTTGACATCGCTAAATTTTTTAGCGACGCCGGATTCTTCGATAGGAGAACCAGCATCACTTAAATAGTTCGGTGTCACCAAGGCATAACAAAAAAGGCATCGTGATGACACCACTAAATTTTAGTGATGCCGTCATGACATCTATTTTTTAATGCAATATAAATGCGTCACAATGGGTTCGCTAATTTTTTGCGACCCCATTGTGACATAAATGCAACGAAATGTTATTCACAATTTTTAACGGCACTATTATGATGTCAATATTTTGGTACAAAAATGAAAATAAATTAATTAGTTTACATTCTTTTTTGTTTATCATCAAAGCTCTGATATTTCTCATTTATATGTTATATCAATGTATAACATGGTGAAAATCAATGTACATTACAAGGTAAAAATCACAAGATTTAGTAAATGAGTATAGATTTGCATTTCTAGAGATGGAAGGAAAAGTTTAACTTAAATATCAATTTTAGTATAACTACATTAAATAAAGCAGCAAGAGAGAACACAAAACACATTATAAAAGCCAGTATGTTAGGCACGTCCGTTGGACGTGTGCAAAAAAAAACTAAGAGCAAATTTATTTTTGTTGTGAAATAATGGTCATGTGCATAAATAATGGATGGTTCTATTTACACCCATTTAAACACTTACTAATTCCATGTATACATTTAATAAAATTAAATCATAGAACGTACTTCAAAACCCACCTTAAACTTAAAAGGGAATCTGTAAGTAAACACTAACAGTTATGCATAATCAAGCAATATAGAAATAAAATTGATCCTCGAGCATAATTATTTTCCATCCAATAAATCATCAGTGATAGAAGAAAATTGGATGAACAACATTAGTGAAAATATTTTATCAATTTAGATTTGGAGTTGATGGGTTAAGACACTTAAATTATATATTTAGAATATTCATGTAAATCAATATTTTTATAACCCAGTTAATTTTATGGAGAAAGGATGTAATAGATAATTATATTTGACTATAACATATTGTTTCTATTACAATTGGATTCTTGGTTCTTTTTATTTTTTCTTAAAATAACAAAAAAGTAATAATAATTGGATACTTTCGATTAACATAATAATAAAGGTTCTTAACTATGTTCTATTATTGCATCAACTCCGAGTTGCAAAATATTCTTTACTATATTAATCTTAGTTAGAGTTACACAATTAAAAAAAATCTACTTATAGTCAAGGTCGATAACAACGTAATCGCAACAAATTAGTTGGATTTATATGTATATTGATGAAGAAATGGAAAAAGAAATCAATTATGGAGAAATTAAATGGAGAAATTTTGATTTCGTTATGTGAATAGAGAAAGAGAAGTTTAATTATGGTTTTGAGAAAATAAAATTTTTATTAAAAGGTAGCAAGGATTGGTGGGTTACGTATTTAATTGCATGAAAGGATAAATGAGCGAGATTGTGTTTAAATAAATGTAAGTAGTATCATACAAAATAAATGTCTCCTTGCTTGCCTATATTATAGTACTAAGGCACTCCAGCTAGACATGTTCGAAGAAAAATGAATGTTAACTTCTTTTTATTGTCAAATAATATACACACAAATACAATTATTTGCAAACCGTGTGTGAAGGTAAAATTTTAAACAATAATGAATGGATGAGTTGGTGCAAATAATTGGTTAGGATAAAAGGTTCAAACTTAGTAATCCCACTCAATTTCAGTGTCCTCTAGCATCTTCGACAACCTATGCACATTTAGATCCTTTAAAAAGAATTTCTTTATAAATGAAAGAAACTGAGCATGTTAAGCACTCACCACTGAAAGTACGGATTAAAACCATATATACCATATACAATCAATCTTTTAAAGGCTGACCAAGATCAAATTAAACATTCTGATGATATTTGGAGCAATCCACTATAAGCACTATTCCTACAATTAAAGTTCATCATGCAAATCAAGGTTAGATAAATCATCCTTATATTGCAATTTGAAATCATAGTAGAAGGTAGGGAACATTTATTCAAAAATACAACATACCCAGCAACCCCCGTTAGAAACTTTTCTATACATCAATAATGTGGTATATACTGTATATGAGGCAGATATTTCATTTTTTAATGTCACACGGATCCTTTTATAAATACCAATTCCATCTGCAGCTATTAAAATTTTTGACATAATCTTTTCATATTGATCCTACAAATATTTGAACATTTTAAAGTTTGAAGCTACTTCGCCAAATCTTTAAAATATATCACTAATAAAAATTTCACAATACAGTGAATACTTTAAACTAATGTTTCTGTATAATTTTCTTAACTAATAAACTAATTTATATTTGTGAAAAAACGGAAATATGTAGTATCTTAATGCACGTAGAAATGATTTTGAGTTACCTTGATTTTGTTAAAACATCTTATTAGCAACATAGAAATGAAACAACCATGGGGAGAGAGAGTAGAGCTATCATGGTATGAAACTGAGGAAAAAAAAACAATTTTGGTTTGGTTTGAAACCAAAAGGGGTTGAATTGTGAGAAGTGATACAGATGTTGAAACATAGGTGAGATGTAGCAAAGGAAATAACGAAATTGTCCACGGGTTAGTGTTGTGTTTGAAAGGGTATTTTTGTAATTTCAAAAGCTTTATTTGGGGGTATTCTCAATATATATAGATAAGATAGGTTATTAACAGTGTACACATTATTCCTCATTCCCTTTCATGTCGAGCATCAAGGTATTTTAGTAGTATCATTGTTAGAAGCAGTGACCAAAATCTTCTTCTCTTCCTTAGCCCCACCACGACCAGCGACCTAACCACTACTTGTAATTTGCCATCTTGTGTTTCATTAGAACATCCAAAAAAATAGTGTTTTTAGATGCCAATTCTTCTAATTCTCATCTTCTTATGGATGTAATGTATAATGTTCAAATGTGACCAAACAAGTGTATTTACCAAGGTTCAAAATTCCATTTTCAATACAAATAAAAAAAATTAAACTTTATATTACCTTTATACAAATTACTTCATGAACTTTATATTACTTTTTTATATAAGCACATAGTTCAAAATTTAAGGTCCAGTCCAATAAAATAAAAGTCATACTAAGAATCAATTCTTCAAAAATCAAAGTCCAAGTCCAATATAAAATTATACTATCTTCTTCTAGGTAGGACTGCAGCCTCCATTCATAACCAAAAATCTTACTCGTCCAAAAAAAAACCTAAATTAAAAAGGTCGCCATCTCTTCTTTACTCCCTGCCTCCGTCTTCTCTTTTTCCCTCATTGATGTTGAGCTCCTCTATTTCCCTCTTTCCCTCTCTTTCTCTTCTTAGTATTTAATTATTTATACAAATAAATCATTTTTTTTTGAAAGCACCACCGGAACCGGATTGTTAAGCAAATTCCTGCCCGGTCACCGCTGGATCCGGAATGAAATGGTCAGAATTCCGACGTGCCGGGTGAAATCTCGAACCATGGTATTTACATACGTATATTCAGTGTACTATGGTAGACACAAAAACCATAAGTGTTTCATCTGAAACTCTGAATGCCATGATCAATTCCTGATTATAAAGAGTAAATATATTTAACCTTCAGCCTATTTTTTGAATATGATAATACAGTTAATGAAAAGACACGAACAAAAAATCATACTTATATACCATGTTTTGAAAATGAAGCTTAGAGGCTTTTATGAAAAGTGAGATATATCTAATAAAACATAATACTCTATATTAAGAAAAATCCAATAGTCAAACTGAGAAGAATTGAATTTTTATAGTTTCAATGTAAAATATTGATCGAGCAGCCTATTATTTGTTGATTTGTTCTCATATCCAAACGTCAAAACATTTAACTCTTAAGGATACGTTTCTTCTAATTTTGTGAGTTAATCAAATAAATTATAGCTAATATTATATATTTGTCAAATGACATAGTTAATACATCGTTAATGTTTTTTTAGTTTTTTCTTTCCAAAACATAGTATATTTTGCATGTTTACATTGAAATATATGTGTTTATGTCAATGCGATATGTAATATCCCTTTATTGTTGCAAAGCCAAGTTTAAAATTGGAAGAAACCGAAGTTCGATGGGTCAACCTACCTCGTAAACATAGATTAATTCTTCAGGTTTATTATGTACACTTATTTAGTTTTCTTTTCTAATAATTTTGAAAGAAGAAACCATGTAATATTACACTTTTAATTTGCCGATACCTTTTAATTAATGGATTACATGCATTTAAAGAACAGTGCTACTGACAGTCTGACAGTACCTTCTAGTCAGCAGGTAGTGCTCTCGAAAATGGTGGGTTTGGTTATATCGTAGAACCATTCCTCCACCAAACCCAAGTATGCAACCCAGCCTTACCTAAAACCACTCAGATCCATGAATGCTGAGACAAATGGTAGACACCCTCACCATTCGTTCCACATTCGACAAACCCATCTTTTGACTACAACCCAAAACGCGACCCCCTATTGCCCACCTCTCCTTTTCAACCTAAACTCGTCCACTAACAAACCACCCATCGCAACAACTTAGCTTCACTTGCGTCCACCAAAACACCCATATTACAAACCCATACCCACATTGTTTTCATCCGCTTATATCCTTACCAAATGCGTCTAATCCAATCATTGGTATCCTTTTTTTTGAAAAATGCTAAATAGGCCAAGCCCAATACAAAGCAGGTTAAAAACCTGAAACCCGAGCAACCCTTATACAAAATACTCTAAACCCTAGCCGACAGATAAACAACAACTCTCTTCAAACCCAAACCACGGCGAGGGGAGTGGCGGCTATTTTACTACTCCAATTCTCTGCCGCTTTTACTTACGCCGCTCGACTCTCCTCTCTCCCAATAAGATAAGCAACTGTTAAAACTTTCGCGCATCCCCTCGATGCTCTCTTTAAAGCTGTGGTTTCTCTAGTGAGTTGAGGTAAAGGGTAAATTACATATTTAAGTTCTTTACAACTTAGATCTGCTAATTTCTTACCCCTAGCAGCATTGTTGTTTGAATTAGAAAGCCAGTTCAGCCTGGTGGTCTCACTAGTTCGCTGATTTAGACGGGAGTCTCTTTCAGTAGCTAATGATCTCTGATGAGGGTCGTTAGCTTCGTACGAATGATGTTTGCCATGTGAATCTTTTGCGCAAACGAGAAATAATTCCAGTTGTTTGCTGCTAGCTTCTTGGCTCCATTAATCAGCTAAGAAATAAATTTTGGTTTGATCCTTGAATTTTTTCTGAGATTTATGAAGAATTATTCTGCTCTTTGTCTCGATAAGTGTCCACTTCTGCTCTTTTTTCATACTTCTTTTATTATGTGTTCGGAAGTTCCTCTCTTTCCTTATATGGAACACCACAGTAGTTAATAGTATGTGCGCATAGTCTCTTTCATAGCTTTTAACTTTAAAATTGCTGTTGATATGTTGTATGGCTTGAATTAGACCCATCTGACCATTATTAGAAATATGCAGTATGTTTTGAATGTTATTCCAGATGTAGTAAGAATAGCTGCATTCGAAAAACAAACGATTAGCACTTTCATTTACTAGATTGCATGGGGAACATAGTGAATTATTGGATTTTCCCCACTTATTAACTCTATCCCAAGTTGGCAATCTATTGTTAACTGCAAAATATGCACAGAAAGCCATTTTGGGACAATTCACTTTATGCAATTATACCAGTCAACATTAGGGATTTTATTTCTAATGCTTTCCCAAGTAAGTTTAAAAGAAAACTTCCCCCGGTATTTGCTATCCACTCCCAATAGTCACTGTCTGCATGAACATCAATAGGAATTTGACATATATTATTTTTATGTGGGTATGTGATAGGATGCAACTATGGCTGCCATTGATTGTCTTTTATTATCATTGCCACAGTATCATTAACCCCACCATAAATGACTAAACTATCCCAACCCACTTTATTAACAAATGATTCATTTTTAAACCAGGGGTAAAACCAAAGACTAGTTTGATATCTTGATTTAAATCTTCTTTCCAAAAAAGATTTACCAATATTTCTGCATTCTAAAATTTGTTTCATGCATAAGATTGATTATTTTTGGGTAAGACAGTCCAAAAATTATCATTTTTAAGGTATTTGGATCTCATCCATCTGCTCCAAAGAGAATCTGCATTCACAAACCTCCAAAATAATGTTAAATGACATGATAAAATGAGATCCTTCATATTCCTAATACCTAATCCCCCTTCTTTTTTAGGCCTACACACTTTATCCCAATTGATTTTATGGTATTTACCTCTCCATAAAAAATCAGCACATCTACTTTCAATTTTTTTAGTTGAGACAGCTGGAATATGAAATGTTTGAATCCAATATAAAATAATTGCATATATTGCAGTCTTAATAAGCTCTAGTCTGCCAGCTATTGAAAAAGTTTACAAGACAAGTTTTCGTTTTTATCTTGAATTTTTTCTATAAGAACAGAATAGTCAGAATCTCTAACCTGATTAATAGATAAGGGTAGACCAACATATTTAATAGGCAGACTGCCTTCTGCAATATTTAAAGATTCTAAAATTTCATTTTTATACCTACTATTTTTACTGAAATATGCTTTACTTTTGAATTCATTGAGTTGAAGACCTGCATACTTAAACAGTTTACCAATTTTTTTTAATAGAATCTGCATTAGTCTTATTAGCCTTGATAAAAACCATGAGATCGTCTGCATAAATAAGATATTAATATAGGGCTGGATTTTATTCATAGAAGTAATATTACCTTTAAAAACATCCATTTCCATTAAAATAGAAAAGTACTCCATAACCATAGTAAAGAGATAGGGTGATAATGGATCCACTTGCCTAATACCCCTATTACTTTTGATAAAACCCTCTGATTTGCCTTGAATGAGAATAGAAAAAGTAGGAGAGCTTATGCGTTCAAATACTAAGTTACAGAACTTAATAGGAAAGGTTATACATTTCATTATATGATATATGAAGTGTTTATTCACTTTATCATAAGCCTTTTGTAAATCCACCATAATGCATACATTTTCAACACTTCTAGAATTAAAGTTTCTGACTAGTTCGTGGGCTAAAAGGGAATTTTCATAAATGAGTCTGCCAGGAACAAAAGCACTCTAATTTTCAGGGATGATAAATGGCAGATTTTTTTAATCCTATTACTTAAAACACTGGCAATTATTTTATAAATAGAATTGCAACAAGAGATAGGTCTATAGTCACGAATGCAAGTGGGATTTTTAGTTTTGAGAATTAAAGTTATAAAAGTATGATTTATGCTTTTAAGAATTTTACCTTTATCAAAAAATTCTTTTACTAAACCCAAAACCTGAACTTTAATGTTGTCCCAATGAGGTTTGTAAAATTTTGCATTAAAGCCAGCAGGGCCTGGACTCTTATTGTCACCAGCCATGAATACTACATATTTGATTTCTTCTAAGACAACTGAAGAAAGTAAAATATCAGAAGCATTAGCATTTAAGATATTTTTACAAATAATATGAGGAAATTATTTAATATTGGAATCAGAGAAAAATAATCTTTCATAATATTCTGCTGCCTCTTTAACTACTTTATCATATGCATTAGTGGGACTACCAGTTTTGTCAATAATATTACCAATGTTATTCATATGTCTCCTACAGCTCATTTTAGCATGAAAAAAATTTAGTACAACCATCACCCATTGTTAACCAGTCAACCTTGGCTTTTTGTTTAGCATTCAAAATATTAATATATAATTCTGCTGCCAAATTCTGTTGATTGGAAAAAATTCTTTGATTGTATTAACATTCCTAGGATTTTTTTTAACTGTTTCTTACAACCTTTTCCCTTTTTGTCTTAACACTTCCAACTTATTAAGCTTCATTAAATTATTTTTATTCCAATATTTAAGATTATGTTTAGTATTTTTCAAAAGCATATTAAACTGGAATTGTTTAGTACCATTACAAGAAAAATTCATACATTCTTCCATATTGTTTTTATAGTTATCCTCTAAAATCCATTCATTCTTAAATCTAAAGGGAGAATTTTTTTTATCAGAAGTTGAATCATTAAAAAGAGAGATAAATATTGGGGTATGATCACTAGTATTTTGTTCTAATGTAGAACATATAAATTTAGGGAAAACATTGGAGAATTCTTTATTAATCAAGGCTCTATCTAATTTACAATGGATATTCTTTTCTAAACCAGATTTCCAAGTGAATTTGTTACCACTAGTACTTGGTTTTATTAACCCAGTTTCTATTAAGAATTTATTAAGCTTATCAAGCTTACTCTGGGGAATTTTAATACCACCATATTTTTCAGAGGCATGAAAAATAGTATTAAAATCCCCTAAATTAGCCATGGGAAATTATAGTTTAAGTTTAAAGCTTTTAACCTACTCCGCAAACTATTTCTTTCATTTACCGAATTGCTACCATAAATACTAGTAATATGAAGAAAAAAACCACCAGTATATTCAAAATGATAATCTATAAATTGCTTATCTTTGTTACTGTTTAACATATTCTAAATATTGGAATCCCAATAACAATAATTCTGCCTTTATAGCCACAATCGTTATTATTTATAGCTTTCCAATTTCTGGGAAGTTTAAAACAAAATTTTTCAAAATTCTCCTCATTCAGTTTATTCTCAATTAGTGCAATTACAGATGGTTTATATACAATAAGCATATGTAATATATCAAATTGTTTAGAAGAGGAATTCATACCTCTTACATTCCATGCAAATATAGACATAATCATAAAATTAAAGTAAGGGGTTAGATAATACCTGATGCTAGAGCACTCTTACCTCTTCTCTTGTTTTCAACACTTTTTGCTTTTAGCCTGGTAGACATTTCATCCCAATCTGGTTTTATAGAAATGTATTTTTATTTAAAAGCTTTCTTCTCTTTGTTACCCCTATTCTTACCTGTAACCTTTGTTTTTGGTATATGCAGTTCTGAAATATTAAACTAATCAACAACATCCACCATTTCCATTTCATCTCCAGAATTATTAATATCTTCTGGAATTATAATAGTCGAGATATCAAATGGGACAGCAGTGCGAGGCATGGCTGAGTCAGAATTCTCGGTCACTGCAGCCTGCTCAGGTGGAGGGCTGTTTCAGGAGGCTTGTCCAAATTCAAGATTGTAGATTGCAGATGATATTCACTACCATTTTTCTATTTGTACCATAATTGTCTGTAGTTATACAAGGATCTGTAACTGGTAGGGTTATAGATTCCAAGACTTTGTATTCTTTTCGCCTACCATTTTGTTGCTCTGCAATTTTCCCTTTATGATTTTCGAATTGGTCTGATGAGCTTCCTCTGCTATGACTTGATCATCTAGATCAGAGAGCAATATCATTCTTTCTGTGATCGAAAATGATGCTTATTTGGTTGATCCGATCATTTTCTTCAGATGGCATAGATTGTTTTTGTGACATTGAATTGTTTCTTGAATTTGGATATGACGTTTCTTTTTCTTGCATTTCTTGATTAGGACTCTTGGGTACCCATGCTTGTTTTGGGTTACACTTAACTCTAGTGTGCCCAAAACATTTGCACACATTACATTTTGGTGGGACCCATTCATATTCAACTTTTTGAGTAAATTTTTCTCCATTATACAAGGAAAGAAATATCTCACTAGGAAGCTCATCCTCTGCAGACACTTCTACAAGAAGGCGAGCATAATTAAATCTTGTCTTCAACGTTGTGGCTACATCAATTTTTATGGGTCTACCTATGATATTTGCCATAACACTGAAAGCTTCTCTATCCCATAGCTTCAGATTAACACAGGGTAATCTTACCCATATCGGCATAGATGTTAATAAGTCTCTGTCCATTCTTAGAGAATCAGACCACTTTCTCATTATGGTGAGTTTGCCATTATAGAAATATGGTCCGTTTTTTAAAATTGAATTACAATCTTGAGACTCTTTAAACCTTACTAGAAAGAAACCATTCTCTCTAGTAAAGATTTCAAATTCGCCAATCGGTTTCTAAACTCTTTGTATGTATGATTTGAAAAATAAGTAGTATGGTTTGCTGCTCACTACATAAACTAGAATAGAATTATTCCATGATTCAATGGCCCTTTTACATACCTCCTCCTTAACCAAATCATACTTCTTGTTGTTAATACTGATTGGTGCAATATGCTCAAGATTGCTTTCTTCAACATTGGGTTCTTAAGGCTGATTGACAACAATGTCTATCCAAGACTTACGGCCTTGTTCACTGAGATGGCTATTGGTTTTCTCTGTATTGACAATATTCCGCCTTTCATGGCGGTCTGGGTGGTCATATTCTAACCATCTCTATCTCTCCGATTGTCATTTTGAGTGACTGGCAGCAACTCCTGAACTTTTTTTGGCCTCTTTTCTCCTTTGTTGTTTCGATTGGACCAATTTAAACCCATCATCTTCAATGTTGATAACTCCCGATGGCTTGCTGTTAAGAGAAGCTTCAGGTGGTCTGGTTAGGGAAGAAGATTAGGAGAGATTTGAGGAAATATGATGAGGAAATTTATTTTCCCCATGGCTGGGAGGAAACCCCAGATTTCAATGTTAATTTTTTTTTCAACCAAGAAATCTTCTTGATGCAATTTCAATAATATTATCTAAATTAATCAATGTTATCCTAAATCCAAACAATTTCAAAAAAACGCCCACAACATAAATCACAAATCTAACTGCGGTTGGTACGCCAACCCAGACCTATATAATCAAACATTAACATCCACCTCACTTGCCTCCAATGGCGCAACCCAAACCCGTTACCTTGCCTCATTGAATTAGGTCTTTTCAATTTCTGTTGCCACTAAAAGAAAGGAAGAAATTATGGTATTCTTGATTTTTTTCCCAATTTGAGAATCACTAGTCTGAGGAGTAAGGTATGTGTTTGTGAGGTAACAATTGGATTTGCCTTTTACCAATTTGATTGCTTTGATCATTATAGTAAGATGTACACGGATGACTAGCACTAAGTGTTAGATTTTTCTATTTGAACCATCCAACCGAGAAATAAAGTAGGGATGCAGATTGCTAAATTTTAATGATGTCAAAAAGGTATAAGTAAATCCCCATGCCTTTGTGACACCAAATGTATAAAAATATGAAGAAGGTATCAGTAGGATATCATTGAATTTTCCTGGTGTCGCAAATGCATAGGTAATTTTCAATGCATTTTTGATGTCAAATTGTAATAACTGCAATATTCATGGCATCGCTAAGGCATAGCAATTTTTGTAATGCCCTTATGACGCCTTAGCGATGGTTTACTGACGGATATAATTTAGTGGCGATGAGCCGACGCTGAGTCACTATGGCATTGTTAATCTATGTTAGAAATAAGTTATTTCTCTTGTAGTGATCCTTAGGGAATATATTTAAAGTTTTTGGTAAAACATTTTTTAATTATTTTGAAATATAGAAATTAATGCAAGATTTGATAAAATGTAAAAGTAATGATGCCACTTGCAGCGTCAATATGGGTGAAGTACAAACTAGAGCCGGCTGGAGGAGTAGTTGGAATGTCAAGAAGAGGAGATTCAAATACTAAAGAAAAGGCATCAAAAACTTTATGAGATGTCCTGAAAATAATTTGACGAAGATTCAAATAGTCGATGAGATAAGTAATGAGGGTATTTTCATTTTAATTTTAGGTGCATACATATGATATTATGTACTATGAACATATTATCGTATTGTTTAGACATAAAGCTTATTTGATGTTGTTTTTAAATTATGGACGAGAATGTTGAACAAGACGATGATGAACGATTAATACTTTTTTTTTGAAATTTGTATAAATATGCAATATTTGATATTACTGCTTGTTTGATGTTGATAGAGTATTGTGGTTTATATTGTGTTTGAGGGAAAGAAACACAATAATAGTATATCAAAATAGCTTTAGAAAAGTCATAGGAAAGGCGTTAAGATCTATAGAGGCCTAAGGATTTCTTATCTATCTCATAGTTTTCTTGCAACCCATTTGTATTGGATTTCAAAGGGTTTGACCTTATTCTGGGTATGGATTGGTTGGATAAGTATAATGCTGTTTTGATTTTTGAAGAGAGAATTGTAATTTTGGAAACTGATTTGGGAAGGATCACAAAAGTGACTTCTAATAATTTCGGAGTTCATATGAGTAATCTTTTGCATGGAATCGAGGCATCTCTAGAAGGCATAGAGTCCTTCGAAGTGGTCATAGATTTTTCGTATGTTTTCGAGGAAGTTAAAGGTTTGCCCCCACACCGAGAGATAGAGTTTCAGATCGATTTGGTTTCGGTTGCAATACCTGTTGTTCAGCCCAGTAGAAGGATGGCGCCAAGAGAGAGAGAAGAGCTGGTGAAGCAGACTCAAGATTTCTTAGAGAAAAGTTTGATCCGACCTAGTTTTTCCAGTCGGGGTTTTGCCATAGTTTTTGTGACCAAGTCAGATGGTTCATTGAGATTCTGTGTGAATTACCGAGAGTTGAATAAGGTTACTATTAGGAATAAGTATCCACTACCCATATAGATTATCATTTTGATCAACTCCATGGAGCTTCTGTTTTCTCCTAGTTAGATTTAGCTTCAGGTTTCCACCAGTTAAGGGTAGCTAAGGACAATATACCCTTGACTGCATTCAGAGGACCCAATGTTTTTTATGAGTGGTTGGTTATGCCTTTTGGGCTGACCAACGCTCCTACTTATTTTGTGGATTTGATGAACCAAGTTTTTCGAGTTGTGCTGAATAAGTTCGTACTTGTGTCCATCGATGACATTCTTGTCTACTCCAAGTCTGAAGAGGAGCACAAGCGACATTTGGGAATAGTGTTGGAGACTATGAGAAGGCATATTCTGAGGGCTAAGTTTTCGAAGTGCCATTTTTGGAAATCGGAGGTCATATTTTTAGGGCATACTGTTTCTAGAGAGGGAATTTTTGTAGATTCGGCGAAGGTAGCTACTATTCAGGAGTGGAAGCAACCGCAGACTCCTACGGAAGTTTGCAATTTTTTGGGTTTGGCAGGGTACTATAGGAAATTTATTAGGGACTATTCTAAGATTTCTTCGCACTTAACCAAGTTGACTCGAAAAGGAGAAAAATTTAAGTGGACCACTGAGTGTGAAGAGGCTTTCTTGGATTTGAAAGCAAGGCTGACCAGTGCACCTGTTCTAGCTATTCCTGATGGTAAGAGTAAGTTCGAGGTGTACACGGATGCTTGTGGAATTGGGCTGGGTGCAGTGCTGATGCAGAATGGGAAGGTGATTGCGTATGTGAGCAGGCAGTTGAAGCCACATGAAACGAATTATGCTACGCATGATCTGTAATTGTTGCCCATCGTCTTTGCTTTTGAAGATCTGAAGGCACTATCTGTTGGAAGAGAAGTTCGAGCTTTTCACGGATCGCAAACCTTTGAAGTATCTTTTCTCCTAGAAGGATCTGAATTTGAGGCAGCAGAGGTGGGTAGAACTTTTGGCATCATATGATTTGGATATCCTCTATACCCCAGGGAAAGCGAATGTTATGGCGGATGCTCTGAGTAGGAATGCAGTTCTGTCTATTTTGGAAGTTGTTCCATCCCTACAAGAAAGAATCATAAGCAGTGAGATGAAGGATAGATCTTTTGAGGAATTGATTCTTGGAACTAAGGATGGTCGATATTCGAATTTCAAGATAGACGGTCAAGGAATTTTGAGGATCAACAGTCGTTTGTGTGTACCAGATGTGGATGGCCTGAGGTAGGAAGTTTGCGGGAAGGCAACAAATCAAGGCTGAGTATCCACCCAGAGATTTCAGAGATGTATAAGGATATGAAGAGAGTCTTATGGTGGCCGGGCATGAAGAAGGATATTACTACTTTCATCAATGGATGTGCGATCTGTCAGCGGGTAAAAGGGGATCAATAGAAGGCAGAAGGATTGTTGCAGCCTTTGGAGGTTTCTAAGTGGAAGTAGGAAATGATTTCAATGGATTTCGTCGACGGTTTGCCTAGGACTAGAAAAGGAAATGAAGGAATATGGGTAATTGTAGACCGGTTGACCAAGAGCGCCCATTTTATTTCGGTTAAGGTAACTAGATCTACAGCATCTTTGGCAGAGATTTTCTTGAGGGAGATTGTTAGATTGCATGCTGTTCCAGTCAGCATAGCTAGTGACCGTGATCCTATCTTCACCAGCAAATTTTAGGAAGCTTTGCAATCAGCTTTAGGTACGAGATTGAGTTTGAGTGCAGCCTATCATTCCCAGACCGACTTACAAACGGAAAGACTGAACCGAATTCCAAAAGATATGTTGAGGGGTTGTATTTTGGATTTTGGTAGGTCTTGGGAGGACTATCTAAATTTAGTGGAATTCTCGTACAATAATATTTATGAAGAAAGTATCAAGACGGCACCCTATGAAGCTTTATATGGAAGAACTTGTAGATCACCGTCCTGTTGGGTAGAGTCGGGAGATCGTCTTGTTCTTGGTCCAGATTTGAGAGGATCTACGAAGGTGGAGATAATCAAGAAGGGAATGAAAGCAGCGCAAAATCACCAAATGAGTTATGCAGACAAGAGATGAAGACAATTGGAATTTGAGATTGGAGATTTGGTTTTTATCAAAGGTTCCCCGATTAAAGGAGCGATCAAATTTGGAAGGACGGGAAAACTTGCCCCAAGGTATATTGGTCCGTTCCAAGTGCTTAAGAGAATCGGTAAAGTGGCCTATAGGATTGAATTGTCAGTCCGGATGGCTGGAATTCACAATGTTTTTCACGTATCTCGTATGAGCAAATATGTGCATGACCTATCTTTAGTTTTGGAGCCAGCAGTGCAAGAAGATTTAGAGATCGAACCGGACTTATCTGTTGTCAGGCATCCAATCTAGATAGTTGATCAAGATGAGAAGCAGCTCCGAAGCAAGGTAGTGAAGCTGGTCAAGGTTCAGTGGAGCGAGGATCCCAAAGACTGTACCTGGGAAACTCTGGATAGTTTTAGGAAGGCCTATCCGGAATTGTGTCCGGATAGCTAGTGATGTTTGTTTGAATGAATTATTTGTTGGTTGATAGTGTATGACTGATATGTATGCTTGAATTGTTTGAAATAAAAAATTTGGATTATCTTTTGCTTTTAAATTTCAGGGACGAAATTCTTTTAAGGGGGAGGAATGTGATATCCCAGAATTTCAAGCAATTTAAAATATGATAATCTCCTTTATAAATTATTTAAAATTGACAAAATTGTTCTTTTAAAACAAATAATATGGATTGTTTATGTGTATATATATAAGGCTTTAAATAGAATTATTATTTACAAATTGAATTTGCGTTGTTTAAATGTAAATATGTAAGTTAATTTTAAATTGGATTTTAAATTTGAATTTAAATTCGAAATTTCAAAAGATAGATCTCTTAAAATAATATTGAATTTAAAATATATTATATATGATTTTATTTAGAATATAATTGGTTTTGTATAATTTTCTTTAATGATTTTATTTATATAAATTAAGAAAAGTATTTATTAAATAGAAAGTTTAATATAAAAGTTTTATAAACCATTTTAAAATTAATTAATACATGCATAATTACATGTGTTAATGCATGAAATCATGTTAATAACAAGTGTAAGTTAATAAACATTTGCAAATGACAAATGTAAACAAATTAAACAAGTGTCACCAATTTATTTTATTTTTCTTTTATTTTTAATAATCATAAATTAAGTCTATATATACATCTATCTCTTCTCTTCATTTCTTTTTATTCTATCTTCTCATTTTCAAAACAAAGAAAACCTGCGCTCTGTAAACATTACACAAACTAAAAGAACATACCTGTAGCCTGTAATCGTTTTCAAAACCAGAGAATTAAAAACAACAACAAGATTTCATCTTGAATCTACAACCTGTAGCGAATTAAAGTTCAGTTTTATCAAGCAACAACTCTTCAACTTGAATCACCAAAGCAGGATCATTACAATTAAGCCTTGATCATCTCAACAACAAAGGATTTCTAGTTTCAAAGCAACTTCATTTCAGTTTAAAATGAAAGATCACGACATTCAAGTTTCAAATTAAAATCTGTTACAAGCTCTGTTCAAACAGTTCCCTGGTGAGTAAACAAAATTATATTTGACTAAAATCTGTTGCATGATATAGGAATATGAAGTAATGGTGTGATAATGGTTTGCATGAGTGGAAATTTACCTTGCATGTTGATAAATATGGGTGATATAACTGTGCATGTCTGATATATCTGTTTCATATCTGTTTTATAGTTACAGAGTTTAAATTTAAATCAAAATTCCTAATCTCCTTATCTATTCTTTGATAGGCTTTAGTTTGCAAACAAGATATGTTTGTTTAAACATAGATTAAGTTTTAAAAATAAATTTAAGTATAAATAGTTAGAATTATACCTGGAAAATAGAAAATACAGTAGAAATTTAAAACACGTTGAAATTCAAGCATCGTAATTCCATGATTTACTTATAAAATATTGATCAACATCAAGATTCATGGATTTTTAAGAGTTGATTTAGATTTATAGTGTTGTATCGAGTGAGCATTTCAAAGTTGATCAGAAAATGGGTCTTGAGCTGTTTCTGGTGATGGGTGAATTTGGGGTGGTCGGGATCTCTACCGGAGGTAGTGGGAAGTTGGGTGTTCTCGGCAAAAATGGTAGGAGGATGTTTAAGCCACCGTGGCGGCGGGGTTTGGTCGATGTAGGGTTTTAACCCAAATTTTGGTCGAGGCTGGAAAATTGGCTACTGTGTCGTCTCTAGGGCATCGGGTTGTATCGGATATAGGGCGATGGAAGCATGGATGGTTGGCGGAGCTTAGGACTGGGTTTTGCGATCTTTGGTGGTCGGCGTCGTCGAGGTGAGGATTTTTTGTGTAATGGGTTGGGTTCCAGTTTTGACCAGAGTAGTTCGATTTTGATTTTTGGTTTGTATTGGAATTTAGGTGGTCGGGATCAGAGATGTTGGCGATCGTCGATGTGCGGGAGGTATCGACGATGGTCAGGGTGGCGTTGATCAACTGTGCAGGTGCACATGTGCCGGTTGATGTCAGTGGTTTGGGTGGTGGTGTGTGTCGAAGGGAACCCGGGGAATAGGGCAGGGTAGCTCGGAATTGTCTTCGGGTTAGCGTGAGTTTTTTACGTGCAACACGTTTAAGCTTTAAAATTAAATCGAAATTAAAAAAAGAAAGGTAATGGTCTCGGGTCAGGACTCGAGGGTTATTCGGGTTGGACCCAAAGTAAAATTTAAGCAGTTTTAAAAGTTTTATAGAAGCAAGGTTTTAAATATTAAAATAAATTTGGTTTAAACAATTCTCTTAAATAAATTTCTCTTATACATAATAAATGTTTTCTCTAACATTTGATTTAAAAAGCTATATAATTTTTTTAACTTGAATTTGTTAAGTTAAAATTCTTTTTAAGTTATTTTAAAACTTAATTTAGAAATTTAATTAAGTGTTAATCCAAGATAAAATGTTTTAAAATTTATATGACAATGATAACTAAGTAATTAATAAGACAAATGATTTATCTTAAAAGTTAATTAAGGTTTTAATGATTTAAGATTAATTAAATAAATAAAGAAATTAAGAGTAATTAATTTAATTAATTAATGATTAAGGACTAATTAATTAATAATTAAGGGTTATAATTAATTAATAAGGGATTACTTAATTAATAATTAAGAGTTAATTGATAATTAAGAATTAATTAATTAAGTAATTAAGATTGATTAGTTTATAATTAGAGATTAATTAATTAAGTAATTAAAGATTAGTTAAATTGTAATTAAGCATTAATTAATTAAGTAATTAGAGATTAATCAATTGGTAATTAAGGATTGATTAACTGGTAATTAAGGATTAATTAATTTGTAGTTAAGGGTTATTAATTAATAATTAAGGTTTATTAATTAATAATTAAGTATAATTAATCATTAATTAAATATTAATTAGTTGATTGATAAAGATAATTAAAGAAAGATTAATTAATTGAATGGTTGTAATTAATTAATGATTGATTAAGTAAGATTAGGTAATTAATTCTTAAGTAATTAATTTAATTTGAGTTAATTAAATTAATTATAGTATGGATTAATAAGTCTTGCTTATGGATGATTGATTGTGTAGAATGTGTGGATTGGTTGATATCTATAGATTGATAATCTATGATATTCTGTGCTGTGATATTTGATATATCTGTGATAAATGTGTGGTATTTATCTGTGATGAATGCTGTGTGAATTCAAAGTATTGAATTGAATTAAATTGTTTTACCCTTAACAACTTGACCTTTAAAACGGCGTTTGGATTTCGATGAGACCGGGATCGAATATCAGATTTGATTTTTCGAAAACCACATCGATCCAAGTTAAACAATAGGTCGTGAAATCTCAAGTGAAGATCGAGATGAATTTCAGAGTGCAAGGGTTATTGTCGTTAACTCTTAGGGTGATTCCAAAATGAGTGTAACGAGATAATGCCTTCGGTTTCGTTAGAACTCGAAATGAACTTGTATCGATGAATGCTATCAGACCATCGTCAATGGAGGACGATGAGCATTCCAAGATGTGTCCTATGAAGGTAATCGTAGCCTCAAGCCTCATCAACCGGGAATGGCTAAAATAGGAAAGGTGCACGCAAGGCTAAGTGAGTAGCACCCAAGTAGGATAAGATTTTCCCCTGTCTAAAGGTCACTTTTTATTCTGCTGTGTGGGCGGTTGTTTGGCCATAACCACAGGGTTGTCTTATTCGGACTATCCAGTAAAGGGTAGCTCCGACTTTGTGATGCAAGGGATCAGGGTGGATCCACGATACGGTGATCTAGGCCACGTACTATGACGTGCGCTACCCCATTTGCTCTGCCATTGTATGGAATCCAATCTCCAATAAGTGCATGTACGGTTTTAATTGTGCCCAACTATGTTGGAACTTGAGATGTAAGCATTCCAACTATTTCTGGATTTTATATTGAAAACCCTAGACACTATTATAATATAACTGGATTTCCTATGAAATGTTTTCGGTTATCGTAAGGGAAAAACTTCTCCGTGTTTATTTGCAGAGAGTCTTACGAGATACCTTTTATTTCAAAGGTTTTTCAAGTTAAACAACATAACCGTTTACTCACACCAGACCCACGTCTGACCTAGAGTTTATTTTGTTTTTCTTAAACTCTTAGGTACTCAAATTTTTATGAGTAGCCAAGTGATCAGGTTTGGCTTGACAAATTTTGGGGAAAGCTTGGAGCAGGAGTCCTAGCGTATCTATATATCTTTTCGCTATGTTGTATCTTTTGTCTGTAGTATTTTGGAATGTAATGGGTAGACAGGTCTTTAAGACTGTCTAATGTGATGATGTTGTGTAACTGTGTAACTCTGATGTGATGACTATGTAATATCTTTGTTAAATATTATATTTTGTTCCGTTTTCGCTGTGACGTCCAGATATTGTTGTTCTTTCTTTCTATCTATTATTTTTCTACCTATTTCTTTCTTATCGATGATGCGTCTTTCTATGGATTGAAAGGCATTTCTTAAGTTCAATATAAATATTTTACACTTAAATATTTATTTTTACTTCTCTACTGAATTATATATTCATTACTACTATAACTAATTTAATAAAATACTTACCTTTATAATTTTAAACAACTTAAACAATAATTCTCAAAACATTCTTTTAAATCAACTTTATGAAGTTAAATATGAAATTAATGGGTTTTGAAATAGATTGAGAAGTGAAGGAATTTATTTCAAAATGGAGTAATTTGGAAATCAATTTGGAGATTGATAAAGTGTTTGAAACTGTGTTTTAAGGAAGGATGAGACATGGAATTTATAAATAAGGTTTATAAAAGTGAGGTGATATATCAGTGGATATTAAAAAGTATAAATTCACAATGGGAATTTAAAAAGGAACGGGTAATTTGTTTTAAAAATAAATAATGGTTTTTTTAATGGTGTGAAAGAGAAGTGTATTTCCCTGGAAAGCCAAGTACGTTTTTCAAGCAGATTTTTATGTATAAGTTAAAAGTTTTAAAGATAATTATTAATATTTATATTTTATAAAATAGTTTTATTTTAAAGATAGTATGGTTAAATTTTTATTTGAAAACTTGTGTAGAATTTCATAACTCTTATTTTAAATTTAGTTTGATTTAACTTTTATTTTAAAAATTATTTTTATATTTTATAAAGTATTTTATTTTAAATACTTTTAAAAGTATATATTTTGGATAAAGTGTTTAAATATTTGAATTTAAATGTTTTAAAGTATAATTTAGAATAAAGTGATTTAAATTGTTTTAAAATCTAAAGTATTTGGACTTGGTTATTTTCAGTGGAAATAAATAAATATTTGAAAAATTTATTCCACGAGAGAAAGGTGATTTGGAACTATTTTCAAAGGTTTGAAAAGTGGAAATATACCTTGTGAAGATATTTTGAGGTTAATAAATAATTTGGGAAATTATTAATGTCTGATGGTTGTTGTGAGTGTTATTTGATAGTTAAATAACCGAATATCAATATTGGCGAATGCACCGATCGTTTCGAAGTGACCGAGATCAGGATTTATTTTCCAAAATCCACTTCGATCCGGTTTGAGCATTTTCGGAGGAAGACTAGAGCTGGGAGTCGAAGATGGAGTAGTGAAGTGCAAGGGTTAATCGCTACTAATCCTGAGGGTGATTCCAAAATGGATGTAGTAGGAATAGTGCCTTCGGTTCCATTCGAACCCAGAACAGACTTGTATGGATGAATGCTTTCAAAACATCGTCAAGAGGGCGATGAGCATTCTAAGTGAATATGTGCTAAAAAGGTAATGCAAGCCTCGAGCCTCATCAAACGAGAATGGCTAAAGAAGGGGAGGTGCACACAAGGCTAACTGGCTAGCAACCTATTAGGGTTAGTAATGGGAATGGAAATAAAATTATGGATAGACAAATGAATTTGCATTTGTAAGAAAATAGAACTGAATTAAAGTTAAATAATGGAATCAATTTAAATTGTGTCGAGAAATGTGAATTGTAAATTTGTTCGAAGGAACCAAAGGAAGTAAAGTTTAGAAATAAACTTTTTATTGAAATTTGGAATTTGTGGAAAAAGATTCAACTTGAAAGGGTCAAACCAAGTATTATAGAGTACAGATTCCGGATGGACTGCTGTGGAACTCGGGAGACGAGTTGGATGACGAGGCGCATTCCCGTATATTATTTTTCGCTGTGCAATGGAAGCTGTATAGTTAGCTTTTATAAGGACAAGTTACAATAAATGTCCCGTATTGTTTTGATATTGGTGTACTCGATGATGTAATGAAAAAACAGATATTGTTTCTTTGTGTAAAGATCAATTGTTATCTATTATATTTTATTCCGCTGCGATGGTAAGATTCTGTTGTTTTTTATTTTTCTCTTCTTCTATCTCCTTCTTCTTTAACCCTAACGGTCCATTTTTTCGGCATTCGATTGATCAGCATTTAATATTATGGACATATTGAAGTCGATTTTTGGGCATCGAAAAATCAGGTCATTACAGATTAGAATTTTCCCATAATCACTACTAGAAAACGTTACAAATGCATATGTGGTGATACCGATTATGCCGACGTTTATTCCTAGGTGTCGGTGGGGCGGCGGCAGCTTGCTATCTATAAAAAAATAACCAACTTACCGCTGACCACTTTGGTATGGCATTGACATGGCATCAGTAATGTTCTGACTATATCTCCCTAGAATAGACTTTACCTTCTTTATTCAAAAACATAAAAAATTAAAACCCTATACCTTTAGCCTTCCTAAGTCGTAGCGCCAAAGTCCATCACACCGACCCTGAGTGCCAGAGCACCTCTGCACTAACCTATAACACCGAGGAACCCCGCAGTCCCCTAGCGCCAAAACACCCCCCGCACCGCCCTTAGCCCTTCCCTTGCCGCATTTGCAAGAAACCCCTCCCTTAGCAAGCCACAAGCACCTCGATACTAAAGGCACCCCCATAAGTAACCACTACAAGCTACCACCATCACTAGCACCCCTCCTCCATCGGTATGATTAATTTAATGCTCCCGTTCCTTTTTCGTTTGGTGCTATGATTTGATATTGTTTAATTGTTGTAAATTCATTGGCAAATGGTAGTCGGTAAAGATTCTTTAGTATGATCATTCAAATATAATTTGAGTGTTGGTATTGTTAAGAATTTTTTTGATTAAGTCATTGTTATCAATAGGCGTTATTAATGAAAAACCTTAGATGTTTAATTTATCCCCGGTTGACAACTACCGCATATAATCGTTTTATATATATTCATCTTTTAAAAAATATGGAAATCGATGTTCACTTGATATGTTATCTATCGGAATTGTCACAATACCAGACAAGTTATAAACACAATAATATTTATGTTTTGTAAATCTATATTTCAAATCGAAGTTAACAAAATTTCAATCGTATTTCATTCTTGTTCCACGTGTATGCTATTTTTGGTATGATACAGGGAATAATGGGAAGTGTGACCAAAATTTTGTTAAGGGGAAGTTCGACCAAAATTTTGTTAATCGCTCAGTTTGAAATGATTTACAAAACGTAAAAGTATCATTACATTTGTAATGGAAAGTAGGATAGCTAGCCATTAGAAAAAGTGTATAAAACCCTAGGTTGTATAATTTTGAAATTACACGTGAATTATAATGTTTTAAAATTGTTTTATAATAAAATTTATAATGTTACTGAATTAATAATAATATTATAAATGTGATAAGTAATAATAAAATTAATTATGTTATTAAAATTAATAATAAAATTAATAATGATATTTAAGGTGTTAATAAAATTACTAATGTTATTGAATGTAATAGTAAGATTTAATAATTGTAATGACCCGCCTTTTTGACCCTCAAAAGTCGAGCATTCAAGTGTTAGAAAGACAGATTGTTAGGGTAAAAAGAAAATGAGTAGGGAAACATAATCTCACGGTGGAACGACAACATATAGTATAACAAAGACAGTAAAAGTTGTCACTCTAAAATACATAGTATACCAGAGTTAAAAACAAACCTCATCAGCCTAGATAGTTATAACTTCTTGACGTACAATCGTTGATGGTTATACATAATAATATAGTGGAAAATAAAAACACTGCGGTAGGTGAACATCCAGCTCCACTCCATGGGCTTCATGTCCCACCAACGACAACCTGGAAAAACTGGATCTGACCTGAGCATTATAATAAAATAACACCTAGATCAGTCTGGACAGCCAACATGAGAAAACTCAAGAATTATGGTGAACATACAATAATTCTGTAAGACCACACTGCTAAAAATGGAATGGGCTTTACCTCATAAGAACAATATCCATAGAAGAAAGAATGAGAACAAGACAGAACAAAATCAGCCTTGAAAGAACAGAAACAAATATTAAACATCGAGAAGAGCTCCATACACTTCTCGATGCAATTAAGAAAACGGTTCAAACATTTGAATCAAATAAGGAAAAGGAATTTTTCAAACAATGACTAGGAGAGGCGCACTATGCATTTATTGCTCCACTATTACTGTTATCCCACCTTTTGGTTAAGGCTGGAATATCAACAAATTGGCAAGGAAGAATGGATATTAGGATTGGAGATCGATTGGAAACAAGGCTGCAATCGATGTCGTTAAAATTTGGCCGAGCTCCGATCAGGATGGAATCGATTGGAGATGATAATGAGAACTAAAAGAAGCTACATTTCAAATTTCAGGTCGATCGGAGTTCGATGCACAAGATATGGATGGGCTAAGACGCACAAGGAACGGTTCGTATCGATGCATTTCGCATCGATCAGTAGATGGCATTTCGAGTCGATACTGTTCATATCGATCAGAGACAGAGCATAGCGGTGGACTTAGAATCAATATCATTCGTATCGATCAACATGGACTCGACTCAATGGTTTCGCATCGATCAGGTAAGCGAGCAGGTGAGGCATTGTTCGTATCCATCAGGTAGAGTACTGTTCATATCCATTAGAAAGTGGGGGTGATGACCATCATTCGCATCCATCAGGAAATCATGCATTGGCTTATTCGAGTCGATTGGTTTCGTATCCACCGGAATGACCCCGCATCGATCTATTCGAATCCATCGGGTTTTGTATAGTTCCAATCCCTCGGTCCGTATTGATCGGGTTCATGCACGTTTGGTTGTCCGTATCCATATGTTCGAATCGATCCGGAATCATCACTTTGTCTCTGTTTGCATCGATACTGTTTGCACTCTACTCACACCGTTCAGGACGATCTGGTTCGCATCGGTCCCACACTCGCTATTCGAATCGATCCCTATAGATTGATCAATACGAATAGTGCACCCCGACGATACGAAACAACATATGTCATCGATATAAAATTACCGTTGCGAACGTGTCGATGCAAACGTGGCGAAAGCTATGGAACGAATCGATCAACGCGGCGAAAAAGGGGGAGCGATCCAAGAATTTCGTAACATGTCATCGCATGCTCACGTGCTATGATCGATTCGAAGGTATCAGTGCGAATCAATCAATTCGAACTACACGGCCTGCCAAAACATCATAACTCGTATCAATCATATCTCCCAAACCACAGATCCAAATGCAATGAAATTTTCACAACAACTTGCATACAAGGTAAAGGATAATCTTGCCAAGTTTCAGCTCGATTGGATCATTTTTTGATGGATACGAAATGGTTTCGCATCAATCACAGATCGAGTCGAAACTTGGTGGGGTCGGTCGCGTGGGCCCACTCACATGTCAGAAGAAGTCTCCTGAAGTTTGAGCGCGATATCAGCCTCTTGCGCCTATAAATAGAGCCCCAAAAGCCTGCACGAAAGGGGATTTTTTCCTGTTCAATGACCAGACTCTGCCGGATCCATTTCTACACTTCAATACAACTATTGTATTCGAAATTCTCCATTGCTACTGCTGTAATCATCTGTAACCAGCAAGGATAATCAATAAAAGATAAAACTTTGAAGTGGACGTAGGCCGGAGATAGCCGAACCACTATAAATCTTGTGTCTCTGTTCATTATTTCTGAATTGTTGCTCGCTGTTTACTTAGATCTGTGATTAACACTGCTGATTTATATTCATACTTTGGTGCTTTCACGATATTTGGGGTTTGTGACCAATTTTGGCGCAAACACTTTGGTGCTTTCACTGAGAAGGACTAGCACCCGCTACATCGGATTGAAGTTTGGATTTGAAAAGAGTGAAGAGTTTAGATTTGAAAGGGAATGACTCGACAAATCAGTAGAAGACAAAGGGCCGAGAGAAGCCAACAAGAAGGAAGTCAAGGAGCATCCTCCGGAGATGGGGAAGGACAAGCTTCGATCTACATAACTGGGGATGAAATGGAGGCTATGGCCAATTCATTGCAGGAGAGATTGTTGAAAAGTCAACAGGAATTGATGCAGACTTTCTTCGAACAGATGAGAGCTACAGGAACGCAAAATCTTGGACCGACTACAGTGACTGCGAACGTGGAGCAAGGAACCAGGGTTGCGGAGCCTAATGGAGGACAGAATACAGAACTAGATGGCAATCAACAAAGGCTTGGGGGCAGTCTCGCAGGATCTGACGTTGGAAGGCCTATGGATGGAGCTCAACAGGCTAGAGCTAGCGCTAACGTTAGTGAACCACATGAGGAGTATGTATCGGAATTCCCTCGGGGGCATTGGGGGCAACCTTTGACAGATAATGTTGGATTAGCTGAGATTATCGGGAGAACTATGCATGGAGGACTGACTAATAGAGATTTGGAAGGGGTGAACAAGAGTCCGTTCACACGGGATGTCAGGATGGCTCGAAATCCGCCTGATTTCAAGCTACCTAGTGTGGAAGTATACAACGACAAGGCTGATCCGATAGATCATCTGATGAGATATACTAGACACATGGAAGTGCTGGGGGCGTCGGAGGAAGTTATGGCCCGATGTTTTCCCCTGTACTTAACAGATATAGCCACAATGTGGTTTAGGCAGTTGGAAGAAGGGTCTATCAGAACATGGATGGAGGTGGTGGATAGGTTTCTACGTCAATTTCGGGTTCATATTAAGAGGCCCAAGAACGTGATGACGCTAAAATCGGTAAAGCAAAGGACGGATGAATCACTTAGAGCTTTTCTAACTCGATTCAATGCGGCAGTTGCTTCGATGGATCGGCCAGATCCATTAATGGTTTTAATGGCGGCAGTGTCAGGAGTCAGGGAGGATTCAGATTTTAAGGTATCTTTAATACGAGACCCACCACTGGATCTCGGGGAATTCTTTCACGAAGCTGAGAGGTTCTTCCGACAAGAGGATGCATGTGCGGACTTAAAGATGAAGGAAGTAAATGCGACTGAGGGTGGAGGACCATCTAGTAGAGGTTCGGATAAGGATAATGGAAAAAGGAAGTTGGGCGATGATTCTGGAAAAGCAAGGAAGTGATGGAAGGATCCAAAGTTTTCCACATACACAGGATTGAATGAGACATTGGAGCGGATATACCTGGATACCCGGAATCGCCTTCCCTATCGAAGGCTGGCTAGGAGAGAGCCTTCTGAACGAGAGAAGGCATCAAGAAGGCACTTCCTATTCCATGATTTGGATGGGCACGACACCAATAGCTGCAGGCACCTGAAGGATATAATCGAGGAGCATGTAAGGAATGGGCAATTGAGATAGTATGTTGGGGCACGAAATGCAGCGGTGGAGCAGGAGTAACCACCGTCTACCTCAAACCATGATGATGTGAGGCCCAGGAATGATGGTCGATTGGTTATCAATTGACCGGGATAATGTGAAATAAGTAACAAGCTACTGGCGAATGGCAAAGTCATTTACACATGTATGGGGACGGAGATAGCCACTAGGCATGCTCTGAATGATGATAAGCCGCGATGCTATGGTTTGTGAAATTTGTCTTTTGCTTTCGAATTGGATACTGATTTTTCTGGTTTGGTTTTGGAGTTTGGATTGAACTCTTGGCTTTGTTTGCTTTCTGATTTGGATTTTCGCTTGGATGATTGTTTTCTGTTTTGGATGTTGGTTTGGATTTTTGATTTTTTGGTTTGATTTGGATTTCGGATTGGATTTTGATTGGATTTTTGGTAAATGGTCGTCGGGTATGGATTATACCTGGCAAGGGGTAAGTCTCTTCATCCGCATGTGGCGAATTAGCTTATTCAGCTCGTTGAGTATGGATTATGCTCAGTAAGGGTCCGGAGTGACCAAGATTCGGCCTAGGACTTAGGCCCTATATTATCATTTATTGTTTCAGGTCGCTGACTATGGACTATGCTCAACAAGGGTCCGGAGAGACCAGGATTCGGCTTAGGACTTAAGCCGTGGCATTATACAACGTCCAGGGACACTGGACCACGGTCGTCAAGTGTGGATTGCGCTTGGCAAGAACCCAGAGAGGTTAGGTCAACGTCCAGGGACACTGGACCACGGTCGTCAGGTGTGGATTGCGCTTGGCAAGAGCCCGAAGAGATTACGTATTTGGATATCGACCCGGAGAGGTCCTGGATTCGGTTATGGGCTATCGGATAAGGATGGATTAGGACTCGTTTGTCGATTTCGAATGGATATGGAATTGGCTAAGGCTTTGGTTGCTGCATTTGGAATTAGGCATCGACTCGGAGCAGTCAAGGATGGTGTACTCTAATGATATGGCTATGGATTTCGGAGATCGGATTTGGAGCTATTCAAAACACGCCTTATTATCACAAGGCATGTTTTGGGGGGAAAATGTTATCCACCTTTTGGTCAAGGATGGAATATCAACAAATTGGCAAGGAAGAATGGATATCAGGATTGGAGATTGACTGTAAACAATGCTGCAATCGATGTCGTTAAAATTTGGCCGAGCTCCGATCAGGGCGGAATCGATTGGAGGCGATGATGAGGACTAGGAGAAGCTACATTTCAAATTTCAGGTTGATCGGAGTTCGTATGCACAAGAAATGGATGAGCTAAGACGCACAAGGAACGGTTCGTATCGATGCATTTTGCATCGATCAGTAGATGGCATTTCGAGTCGATACTGTTCTTATCGATCAGAGACAGAGCATAGCGGTGGACTTCGAATCGATATCGTTCGTATCGATCAGCACGGACTCGACTCAGTGGTTTCACATCGATCAGGTAAGCGGGCAGGTGAGGCATTGTTCGTATCCATCAGGTAGAGTACTATTCGTATCCATTATAAAGTGGGGGTGATGACTATCATTCGCATCCATCAGGAAATCATGCATTGGCTTATTCGAGTCGATTGGTTTTGTATCCACCGGAATGACCCCGCATCGATTAATTCGAATCCATCGGGTTTTGTATAGTTCGAATCCCTCGGTCTGTATTGATCGGGTTCATGCATGTTTGGTTGTCCGTATCCATATGTTCGAATCAATCCGGAATCATCACTTTGTCTCTGTTTGCATCGATACTGTTTGCACTCCACTCACACCGTTCAGGACGATCTGGTTCGCATCGGTCCTACACTCGCTATTCGAATCGATCCCCATAGATTGATCAATACGAATAGTGCACACTGACCGATACGAAATAGCATATATCATCGATATGAAATTACTGTTGCGAACGTGTCGATGCAAACGTGGCGAAAGCTACGGAACAAATCGATCAACGCGGCAAAAAAGGGGGAGCGATCCAAGAATTTCGTAACACGTCATCGCATGCTCACGTGCTACGATCGATTCGAAGGTATCGGCGCGAATCAATCGATTCGAACTACACGGCCTGCCAAAATATCATAACTCGTATCGATCATATCTCCCAAACCACATGTCCAAATGCAATGAAATTTTCACAACAGCTTGCATACAAGGTAAAGGATAATCTTGCCAAGTTTCAGCTCTATTGGATCATTTTTGATGGATACAAAATGGTTTCGCATCGATCACAGATCGAGTCAAAACTTGGTAGGGTTGGTCGCGTGGGCCCACTCACGTGCCAGAAGAAGTCTTCCGAAGTTTGAGCGCGATATCAGCCTCCTACGCCTATAAATAGAGCCCCAAAAGCCTACAGGAAAGGGGATTTTTGCCTGTTCAACGACCAGACTCTTCCGGATCCATTTCTACACTTCAATACAACTATTGTATTCGAAATTCTCCATTGCTACTGCTGTAATCATCTGTAACCAGCAAGGATAATCAATAAAAGATAAAACTTTGAAGTGGACGTAGGCCAGATATAGCCGAACCACTATAAATGTTGTGTCTCTTTTCATTATTTTTGAATTGTTGCTTGCTGTTTACTTAGATCTATGATTAATACTGCTGATTTATATTCATACTTTGGTGCTTTCACGATATTTGGGGTTTGTGACCAATTTTGGCGCAAACAATTACCCCGCTATAACCCTGTTATATCTCATAGTGGATTTCTACCGCTACGATTTTTCCATATAGCCCCAAATTTAGCCTTTCCGCTTTAAGCTGTGCTATTTTCGCTATATCCTATTATTCTTGCTATATTTCGCTATTTCCGCTATATTTTCTTTAAAAGAAATGAATTGAAAAATGACATTTGTACATTATACAAATTATGAATGTAACAACCTAAAATTTTCGATCCCGAAAATTCCAGATAGTTAGGAAAAGAAGAAAAGAGAGAAGAAGAAACAGAAATGAACACAGAATCTCACATTCGCAGCGGATCAAAATATAATATCAAATAAAATAGCAGTTATACAAAGGAAACAGTTTCAGTTATTTACATCAATATATCAGAGTTTACAACATATACACAAATACTGGATAGATTCAACCTACATTTCCCAATAAACTACAATATATCACAGCGGAATACACTCCATACGTTCTTGCCATCCAGCTCGCCTCCTGAGTTCCAGAATGTCCTTACCTGAAAAACTTTAATACTTGGTCTGACCCGAGCATTACATCAAAGTAACACCTAGGTCAGGTTGGAAACCAGCGTGAGTAAACCCATCAAACATGAAATTCTAATTCATAAACTTATTTAAAACCTGTGGTAACTCGTACTTCATTATGAGTTCTCAATTTATTATAGTCCACACTTTTCACACATCAATATCTATGTACCTCTACATAATTTAAAGGTCCAATGACTTAAATCATTCCATTTCCAGCCTATTGATTTCACATATTAATCTATAAAGAATCGAAGTGATTTCCGGTATTTACTAATACCCGACTCCGGTCTCTTCGAATCTCATATCATCTTAACCCAAATTCTTCCATTAATATAATTCAACTTTAAATACAGGATGTCACTTTTTACATAACAATTCATCATCGATAGATAACCACATTATCACAGTTTAAACCAAACATATCATATCACATAGCATCATATATAAAACAATATTATTCAATCATTTATAAGCAAGACTAATTTGTCATACCATTTTTAATTAATTTAAAATAAATTAAATTAATTACTACAATTACTTTTAATCCTACTTACTTAACATTAATTAATTATAAACCATTAATTAATCATGACTTAATTATTCTCTTTAATTACATTTAGTAATTAGCCTTTAATTAATAACACAAATTAATTAATATTCACCCATTCACGTTAATCACATTTATCCTTAATTAATTACTCAAATTAATTATGTATAATCACTAACATTAATTAATTATCCTTTAATTAATCATAGTCATTAATTTACTAACCCTTATTTAATTTCCTTAATTAATCAATCCTTTAATTAATTACACTAAGTAATTAATTCTTAATTACTTCTCTTGAGTAATTAACCTCTAATTACTTTCATCAAGTAATTGTCCATTGGTTAATTATCTTTAATTAATTACCTTAGTTGTTACATTGATTAATTAACCTTAATTAATAATTAATCAAAGTTATTAATTATTGTTGTTCTAATAATTAATTACTCTTATTTACTCATTATATTAATTAAAAAACTTAATTAACTTTAAGAGAAAACTTTATCTTTATTAATGACCTAATCATTAACATAATTTAAATACATTTTAAAACATTCCACTTTTAATTTAATCTATAAAATTTAAATTTAAGATTAAAAATAACTTACAGTTTAACTTAACAAATTTTAAGTGAAACAAATTACAAATCTTCTAAATCAAATGTTAAAGAAACATTTTGTTAACATAATATTTTAATATTAGATTCAATTTAATTTTTTTTAAAAACTTGTTTTATAACAACTTTTAAAAACTGCATTATCTCTTTCTTCGGTTCTACCCAAGAATTACTCAAGTCCAAACTCCATAAAATCCCAAGCCTACCTCGAGTCACCCACAAAACTCACCTGCTTCGAGTCATATCATCACCCACTTCGAGCCACTCCCGAACCCAACCCGAGAACCCCCAAATACCATCGTTCCCCAAATATGACATGCACGTAGTGCACGTACACCAACACTCTGACCATCGGAGATCGTTGCGACGACTCTCGACAAACCACCCTTACGCACACTAACCTTCACGTGAACACAGATTGAGCATATCTCCGACGAAATGAAATCGAGCCAAACTCGACACAAAACTGGAAACCACCATTGACGGAAATCCACTCCTTCTCGTCGCCTCCGACCTCAGGATCACGTGCCCAATTCACTTAGATTCGTCACTCCTTCCAGCACCAATTCCTCCATCGCGAATCTCTCCGGTCCACCCTAGCCGCTGTACGAGCCCCTATAACATTGACAACTTCAACTGGTATAAAACCCTACTTCACCTAATTCCGACCGCCTCGACCATCAATAATTTCCACCAGTATTTTTCTTGAGATCCTCATCCCTCAGACCATCTTCAACCCAAACATCTACCTTCCAGACGCCGCCGATCATCGGCAATCATCCAAAATGTCCAATATGTTCATCTCGAAAATTCCCAAAGATTATCAAACTAAAAATCATGAAATGTATATTAAAAATCATGATTTTCAATAACGAATTCATTCATGCAATTCAAAACAGAAATTGAATTGGTTGGTTTTTGTCAGATATAAGAATTTCATCGTTATTTCCACTTTTTAAAATTATTTGCTGGATTTAAAATCCTGAAACTATTTTTATAATCATCATTATACTTCAACAAACAACTTTCATTTAAATATCAAAGGTTAATATTGACTCGATTGAGAGATTCGAATTTTTTGAAAGCAAATCATGGACTGTGAAACAACAGAGAATAGGATCTCTGTATATATATAAACAGACATGCTCACACAACATATATATCAATTCCAAATGAATTCAAGCTGAAGAACTTCCATACATACCAATATCATCACATGCATTAAAGTTAAATCCAAATCAATCTGTTTTTGGAAAACGTTTACTCACCTATTTTAAAGAAGATGAACAAAGCTCTTAATTTTGAAATAGCTTTTGAACTTTTAAAACTTGAGTTTCTGAAATAAAATGCTTCTTTGATCTTAAAAACTTAATGTTGAAAATGTTTTTGATTTAAAAACTGGAATTGCTGTGATCCTTATCAAAACTGAAATGGTTTGATTTTGCTTTAGATTATTTTTCAGGCTTGCTTGAAACAAATATGAAAATGCTTGCAGGCTTTTGGATTTTCATCTCAGGTTTGAATAAAAATGTTCAAGCTTTGGTTTTGATATTGAAAATGAAATACAGGCTGTTGAATTGGATTAGTTTTCTGGTTTGAGGAGTATTGATTTTCAGTTTTTGTTGTTGAGTATTTGTTACAGGGTATTGTTTTTTCTTAGCTTTGTGAAGAGTAGAAAAAAGAAACGAGGAGAAGGAAAGTATGTGTTTAAATAGGTTAAAATGTGATTTAATAAAAACAAAAGAAAAATCAAAATAATAAATGACACTTGTTAAAAACTCACCATTTGTCATTTACATTTACATTTACATTTACTTATTAATTAACATTTATTATTAAGGTGCCTTTATGTATTAACACTTGCCCTATAAGTAATTAAAACTTATATATTTATTTTAAATGTAAATAAAAGCTTTTATACCTAATTTATAAATCCTTATCTAAATGTATATATGAATTATTTAAAAAAACACATTATATATACAAATAAAAGCTTATACATATAATTTAAATCCAAATATTTTTAAATATCTATCCTTTTGAATTTTAAATTTAAATACTCAAATTCAAATTAAATTTAAAATCCAATTTAAAAATCAATTTGATATATATATATATATTATATTTAAACAAACACAAAATTCAATTTGTATATAATAATTCTATTTAAAATATATATATATATACACACACACAACACATTATTATTATTCGTTTGAAATTAACAATTTTGCCTAATTTTAAATAATTTATAATGGAGATTATCACATTTAAATTTGTTCAATTTATAGATCAGTATTTTTAAAAGTTAAATCAGATAACTATCCAATTATCTGATGCCCAAAAATCCAGGATATCACAATGAAATTAATTTATTTAATTGAGTTTTTAATATATTTTCAGAAATGATAATACTCTAATATTCTTCTAAATTCATTTGTGTTATATAACATTTTTAGGTTTATTTACAGTATATTCGCACATGTTTTTATTTAAATTTATTTATGTAATAATTATAATTCAATTGAAAGTTAATTTTTCATTTAACTACCATTTATATATTTGTAAAAAACATTAAGTATGAGTTTTATATGCAATTTTAGAGTCATCCGCTATATCCCGCTATCCTTTTTGTATCCCCATTATGACTTTTTACACCTCCGCCGCATTGAATCTGCCGAGCGCTTTAACTACACAGAGGATGCACCCCTTTACCAAAAATATAACTCTAGAAAATATACTTAAGAGTTAAGAGGGCCATTTACTCTGTGACTCTCACAGAAATGTACAAGCAGGACCGCCGCCAACCTTACCGAGTATTCAAGTATTTCACATATCTGCGCGCATACCACCGAATCCAATCTAGAGTAAATGTGAAGATACCCTAATCGGAACAACCCCACATAGTTTGACGTCTGATTTTAGTCATTTTCAGTAGAGGTTATCAATGCTCGAATGAGTAGCAAATCATCTTGAATTGACGAAATACAAAGAATATGGTAGAATCGATAGCCAATAAATCAACTATTGGGAATAACAAAATGATCGTACATGTAGATTACTTCGCATACCTTTATCACCAATCATCGATTTCAAACTTGTATTATCCCTCGGTTAACAATGAAGCCGGACAAGTTTGGGCATTTTTGCATTGACGTTGTGATGACCCACCTTTTTGGACAGTTTAAATCGACAATAAACGACACATGTCAAACTCAAACCATTCGATGGGTAGATTATCAATGGGTTTAATAAGAAAAGAAAAGAAAAGAATGGAATCAAAACACATAATCTCACAACGGAATCAAATAAATAGTTCATGAAGATGTTTTACAAATAACATTTGATTACACTTGTACAATATAATCAGAGTTACACATACAGCAAGTATAATAGGCTAATGCAGCGGAACAACATGATGCAGTGGAATAAATATAATAATTTGTAGACAAATCTCCGTCTTCATCCTCTAAAAATAAAATGCTTCAATACACTGAAAAGCTCGGGCTGACCTAAGCGTTATAAAAGACAAACACTTGAGTTGGAACTAAAATATTCTCATGTAAGTCAAATCAATATCACGTGGAAAATGAGTGTAATGACATCAGAGATGTTACGGGGTTTTCATCTCCTATCCAGTGTATAATGTGAGTACAATAACTTAAGAGATGTTACGGGATTTTTTTCCATCTCTTAAGGATCCGTCAAACTATTTATATGTAATAGAATACGCTATATATGTAGTGTCTATCAGTAAAGTATACTATTAAAAATAGCGTTAAGGCGTTACCCATATCCCCCTTAACACATTTTTATAGGCATCGTAGTCTATACAGTAATTTAAACACCACCGTAAAATGGTAGGATATCTGGGAGCACTCCATAGGTATGGCACAAACCAAAATCATAGTGGGCTCGATAAGGCATATGACAAGGCATGCGAGGCAATGCCCAGGGTAGGATTTTACCATTTTGCACTCCCAGACAGGTGGTAACGCATAGCAGATACTACCTACCACCTCGAGACACACTCCCATAATCAAATCGAGGGTGGCCACCAATCAATCACAAAGTAACAGATGTGGTATCAAAGAAGCGTGTTCGATCGGGGGAGTGACCTCACTTGGCCCGGTATAGCTTCTGTTTTAGTCATATCAACTGACCCAAAGGTTAGAGCTACGTTCTTACCTCATACCAGTAGCGTTTTCCAAATCATCGTACGTCGTTCTAGATTCTCCACCACGTACACAGTTGTTAAAGTTGTTTCGAAATTGGCAGAAAGTATGACAATATCCGACCTAGGTCTCTTTAACAACCAAACGCTTATTCACACCATGGTCATTTTATAAAGTAGTTTATATCTACATATCAAGATATCCTTATACTTATTCCAAAAGTATAAATATATTCTTAGATACTGAGGAAGATTTTCTTTCAATCAATTTCAAAAATAATTTATAAATCTCTCTTAAACCATTTATAAACTATTATATGCTTTAGATCCATTTATAAAGCTATTAATAAATTCCAAAACAGTTTACAACTCTTTCCCTTTTCATAAACTTCTACGCAAATTCCTTTAAAACTCTTCCTAATCCCTTTATACAAGTTCTTTTTATAAAACCCTTCATAAAATCCTTTAAAACCTTTACAACTCCTTTATAAAACCATTATAAAATCCATTACAAAAATCTAATCTAAAATCCTTTATAAAAATCTTTTACAAAATACTGAAATCTTTTACAAAATATTTTTATCTATTAAAGTTATTATAAATGTCTACATTTATTATCTTAAATTAAATTTTTAAATAAATATTTTAAACTATATTGAATATTTTATTTAATTAAATTTTTAAAGGGTTTTATTATATTACATTATTTAAATTATATATTTTCAAACTAAATAAAATTATATGTTAAAATCTTAAAATTTAAAATTTTAAAACTTATATTAACAAAAATAAAAATTTTAATAAAATCTTTAAATTAAATTATAAATCAAATTTATTAAATCAAAACATATTTTACAATTTAGAAAATAATTTAAAACCAACCAACAGTGTTCGCATATAATTTTCTATCCTATGGTCAAGTGATCAGTTAATTTTAATTTTAATTTTAGGGATGGGTATATATCATTTCAATCCAAGTTAGGTGTCATTAGTATATATCATTTCAACCTATTTCTTGATTTATTTAATTTTAGATTTATTTAATGCTTGTAACATCCAGGGTGAATAACAAGAATAAATCAGCATAAACATCTCGAGTGAATAACAGGAATAAATCAGCATAAACAAACATCTATCATATCAATCATTTGGCATCCATCACCATCAACATCCAAAACAGTCACGTATCATAACAAATTACTATTTATAAATTCTCCGATGTTTAACTAGCAAAGTAATTTCCATTTTAAATGTCAATTTCAATTTCAACTTCAATTTAATTGTCAAATTAAATTACATTATCGATGCAATTCGATATAAATGTCAATTTTAAACCATCAAACAATAATCAATAAATTTAAATCACTGCATGATTTCCATTTAAAAAACATTAAAAAAATTTAGTATTTTGTGAGTGGTTTGAACACCTACCTTTGATTTTTAGTCGAATTAAAATCCAAAAAATGCCCAAATTTGAACAGTCTTAGAATTTAAATAAATTGGTTCCATGTTATACGGAATTTTGATACGATCTAAGGGAAGAAACCGCGTCCAAATCCGAGCTCGTGTGAAAACGTTATGCTGATTAGAAATTTTGAAATTTAAAAATTAAATAAAATTAAAACAAAGGGCATAATAGAAAATTACCATCTTCCAAACCCTAGCCGCTAACATCCGCACAATCGAAGAAGAATCCTAGCACCTAACAGCCGCCACTTTTGACCATTGCCGCCACCACCTAGACGTGTTGCCGCCTCTATCGAACAACGCCAACACCTCTGCCTTGCCCAATCATGCCACCGAACCCCATCGTGCGACCCTCCACCGCCTCTTGAAGCTTAACCGCCGCCAAAGCAAAATCGCCAATCGTGGCGAACACTGTCGCCGTTGACATGAACAGACACCATCGACGCAAACTGCTTCGTCTCCTCACCTAACGCCACTCCCCGATCGTTGAATGGTCGACGATCTATTGTTGAAAACAAAACCTTAATACGGACGACCAAGATTACTTCAACCGAACCTCCAAACGAAAAATGAATTACATACATAAATTACATTTGTTGAGAGGTTCACGATGACATATAATATGATAGGTTTTGAGGAGTCTGAATTTTCGATTTGATTTGGAATTGAGAATTTGGGTTTTAAAACATCTGCCATTGAGAAGGAATAGATTATTGAACGGAGGAGATAGGAATTGTACATACAGAAAATGAAAATAAGAAGCTGCTAGGGTTTATAACAGTGTCACGACCCGCCTTCCACTACCCAGAAAGACGCGTCATGACTTAAGAAAGAAAGGGATAGAAAAGAGAAAAGATAGAGAAGAAGAAAGAAACAACACATCAGAATCTAAACAGCGGAACGAATAAATTATATTAATCACTTAATACTTTACATAGTATCATATACATCAGAGATACACAGCATAATCAACACATACTAGACAGTTATAAACACCTGTCTAGTTATACAACTCAATACAACAACTCAGAGAACACACAGCGGAAAACTATAGATATATCTACACGCAGAAGCCTCCTGCTCCATTGCTCCTCCAGAATTCGTCAAGCCGACTTAAAATCCTAACCTGAATCCCTTGGCTACTTGTAAAAATTTGAGTACCCAAGAGTTTAAGAAAAACAGAATAAACTCCGGGTCAGACATGGGTCTGGTGTGAGTAAACGATTAAAGTTGCTTAACTTTAAAAACCTTTTGAAAAGAAAAAGGTATCACGTAAGACTTCCCACATATAAACATGGAAAAGTTTTTTACCTTACGCTAACCAAAACATTTGATAGGAAATCCGGTGATATTATAATAGTGTCTAGGGTTTTCAAATAAATAAGAAATAGCAGAAATTGTTACATTATTAAATTCTAGATACTAGCCACAAAAGTGGGTAATACAATCAAAACCGTTGGCACTTATTGGATTTTGGATTCCATACAATGGCAGGGCTACTGGGGTACCGCCCGCCACAGTATGTGGCCTAGATCACCGTACCGAGGATTACTCCCAATCCCCTGCAACACAAAGCCGGACCCGTTCCTTACTGAACAGTTCCGAATAAGACAATCCCGGCGATTCTAGCTATCAATCGCCCACACAACCGAATATAAAAGGGACCTCTAGACAGGGGTAAATCTTACTCTCCAGTGGGTGCGACCCACGAAGCCTTGCTGCACCTCTCCTGTTTTAGCCATTCCCGGTTGATGAGGCTTGAGGTTATGATTACCTTTATAGGACATATCACTTAGAATGCTCATCGTCCACCTGACGATGTGCTGAAAGCATTCAATCCATACAAGTTCGTTCCGGGTTCAAACGAAACCGAAGGCATTATCACGTTACACTCATTTTGGAATCACTCTCAGAGTTAACGACAATAACCCTTGCACTCTAAACCACCATCTCGAATCTATAAGTACTATTCTGTCAACTCATTACGGAATCACCCACAGAGTTATACTGACGTATAGCCCTTACACCTCGAGTCTTCATAAAGCTCCACTATGATTCACGACCTAACGTTATTTGGAATCAATGTGGTTTTCGGATATTCAAATATGGAAACCCGATCCCAGTCTCATCGAAATCCAAAGCGTGTCTTTTAGGTTCAAGTTGTTTTAAAGGTTCTAAAACAGTTAAATTCAACTATCTATATATACACAGAATAGATAATTCACAAGCCACAATTTATAATCAACATTATCAAATAATAGGTAATTCATATAATCCATATCATAATAGATAATCCATATATCAACATTCCAATTGATAATCACAATTCAACCAAGCATTTATATCAAACAACCATACTTATCTCATTATTGAGATCACACAGCATTCAAGACAATCAATGTCAACCAATCATTCATAAGCAATGATTAACTCAAACCATAACATAATTAATTTAAAATGAATTAAATTAATTATCTCTAATTAATTTAAAGTGAATTAAATTAATTACCTAATCACTTAATTAATTTAAAATTAATTAAATTAATTACCTTCATCAAAATAAATCTTGCTTAAATTAACATAAGTTAAACCAATTACTAAATTACCATCCTAAATAATCAACCATGATTAATTAACTATTAATCAAGTAATTAATCCTTAACTATTCTCATTAATCATATCAATTAATGAACCTTAATTAATTAATCATGCTTAGATTAATTGCTTTAAATTTAATCAACTTAAATACAGTAATTAATTATTCTTAATTACTTCTTAATTACTTTATAAATCCTTTGATTTATTGCCCAAGTAATAAACCTTTAGTTACTTTAACAAGTAATTATTCATTTAAAATTACTTTCAAATCAATAATTTACCTAACTCAATTACCTCTGTAATTAATCAATTACTTATCTTAAGTAATTAGCCTTACCAAAACTTATTAAGTAAACATACTTAATCCTTAATCAAGTGTCTATATTTAATCAATTAACAAATTAATTAACTTACTTGATTTCACTCATCTCATAAAACAAAATTGAGTAATTCATCCCTAATTAATCATTAACTCAAATTAATCTTCAATTATCAGATTAATTATCTCCAACTATTAATTAATAAACCTTAATTATTAATCAATCCTTTAATACAAAGTAATTAATTACTAATTACTTTTATTGATTAATTAATTAAACTTAATTAACTAATTAATCATCTCTTAATCATTAGTTAATAATCTTAATTACAAATTGATTAATCCATAAATAAAATTAATTAATTCTTAATTAAAATTAATTAACCTTAAATAAAAATAGTTAATTAATTCTTAATTAACTAGTATCATCCTTTAATTATTAATTAAGAAAACCCATTTAATATTTAATAAAACCTTTATTAATTAATTACTATTTTCATTAACTCTTAATTACTTAATTAATAAGTAATTACAATTTAATTAGATATTAATTAAATCATCAACTTAATTAATAGTTAATTAAATAATTAATTATACTTAATTAATTACTTAATTAACCCCTTTTAAAATAATAATTAACTTAATTAACTTAAACTTCCTTAATTAATTAACTAATTACAAATCATAAATACTTAATTATTTCCAAAATAAGTTTGAAAACAACATTAGCTAAAACATTTAACCAAATCATATAAATTTCATTTATAAAACAATTAAATTTCAAAAACAAGAATTTTACTTTAATTTAAACTATTTAAAAGTTTAAAACTTATTCATCTAAATTTGAAATTTTTGTTAACACTTTAGTTTAGGTTCACATCTTATTTACTGGAAACAAAGAAAACAAAGCTCATGGATTTTAATCTTTAAAAACTATTTAAAATAAAACTTAAAAAAACTGTTTTAAATTTTAAATGTAAAACTGTTAAAACAAACAGTTTACTCTGCACATCATCACCCAGATCAACACGAGAATAAACCCGAGTCACAACTAAAAATACACGAGTTTCCCCCGAGTCCTACTCCCTCTCCACCCGAGCTACAACCCAAAACAAAAACCCAATCATCCTGACGCAACCATCTCCACCGTGCAACCTGCACCACTGCCCGGCCTCCTCCAGTCAACGGCAACACCTCCGACAAGTCACCCAAACACCCCGCAACCCCTTACAACCCACCAAACACCATTCTATGTCTTCAATCAAAATCGAGTTCATCAGGACAGAACTCAAAAAAAACATCGTCAGGAAACCCCAAAAATCAATGCGCCGATCAACTACAATTACTACAACTCCGGCCATGTATCACAGACCCATCACGCTTCCTTCACACCAATTTCCACCCAACTCGATGCAACTATGAGGTTGCCGTGATCAATTTTCAAAACAGCTTCTAAACTAGGTTTACAACAAATTTCAGACAAAATCAAGCATCACAATGATTTAAAAATCCTTCAACAATTTTTGCTACATCTACTGATGCTTCACCTAACTCTATCCACAATCTCGAGAAATCCAGTTGCACAAATCAATAGATTTTTGTAAAATCCCAATATGCAGAATCCCCCAAATTCACATTCAATATTTTACTAAAAATTGTTATTTTGATTTTAAAAACCATAACTTTCTAAGATGATTGAAGTTGTATATTCTAATCAATATAATTTAACACTGGATTTTATCAAATATCTTAGATTTACTGCATTATCTATGTTCCAGTAAATTTCCTGTAACGACCCGAAAATTTTCGATAATTAAAATAGCTAATTTAATAAGTTTTCGTGATTTAGTGTTAGAAAAAAATTGTAATTCGTTTGGAATAATAATAACTAGAATGAATTGCAACAATAATTATCCAAGTAATGAAAATAAAAGCTACTTAGTGAATGCCTTTGAAATCAATAGTTGAATAGGATAATAAATGTTGAAATTCATTAGGTATAATAGAGAAGTTGATTGATAAGTAAAATCTTTTGAAAATCAAATATTGAATATTGAACAGGTAAATGGTTTAAATTGAATATTTAAAACTTATTGAATAATTGAATAAATGTAAAATGAAAATAGTGTTCTAAAATTGTGAATTGGTTTTAAAGGTTGAATCCTATAAGTTCAATTTCAATATTTCAAAAGATAGGGATTTAATAATCAAATTTTGTTTAAATTTAATAATTACAAATGTTTGAATAATTAAATTCCGAATTGGATATGATTAATTGGATATTGAAATTTAATATATGAAAATAGAGTGAATATTTGAAATTTGATTTAATATGATTCAAATTGGTTTCCAAAATGAATGTAAGTTATATTTGGATTATAATGCGAGTTAATAATATTTTAAAATTGAAATTTATTGGATAAAATTTAATAACGGGTTTAATATGATTAAAAATGATTTGTAAAATTTTATTTTATCATATTAGAGTTATAGTGATGTTATAGAACTTTTAAAACTAAATTTAAAATTTATTTGTGAAAATTGAATATTTTAATATTTAATTAGCGACTGAAAAATAGCCAATTTTTGAACAGTCTCAGAATTGGACGAAACTTGTTCCATTGGATCCGTAATAATTTGTTATTATCGGATTTCAATTTTCGTAGCAATCGGAGTTGTCGTTTGACCATGGCAGCTCGAAACGCATCGAAATTGTTTTAATATTAATTTAACGAGTTAAAATAGTCATTTTTCAAATAGTCTCGGATTTCGACGAAACCAGTTTCATCGGATCCGTAAAGTGATATTATTGTAAGATTTAAAATTTTGTGTAAATCGGATTTACCGTTTGTCCGAGACGAGCCAAAACGCATAGAAATTCGTTTAATCGGTTTAATTTAAATTTGATCGTTTATTTCCGTAACTCGCACATACGATCGAATTAGCTTCCGAAACCTATTCCATTGTGTCCGGAACGCGGGATAAACCCTAGAAACGCCGGTCACCGCGCGCAAATCGGAGTTCGGAAAACCCGGGATGAATAGAGTTCGTCGTTTTTCTATAAAGGCAACTCATTATTTTCTTTTTCCAAAAAAAAAAAAACTAGACCTAGGGTTACAACGCAGCCGCCACTTCCTGCAGTTAATGGCCGAAAATCAATCCCCTTCCTCCCTCATTTTCTTCAAATCCGTTCAAAATTTCAAAAAGTTTTCAACTACAATATTGTAGATCGCGATGTGATCTATCAGTTCAACGGTCAAGATCATATTTAACGAAGCGGATTGACGTGAAACCTCGTGCAAAGGTGGGCCGGTCGGCCACGTTTTCGAGCCTCCATGCTCGACCGAGTTCATCGTCCCCTTGGCCGTGGGTGGCGCACGTGGAGGCGGAGGTGGCGGCGCTCCCTGATCGACGAAAAGACGAACGTTGGGGTCGAAAATTTCCAACCCTAGTTCGCGATATGGGTTTTCTTGCGCGTGGAAATTACTGGAGAACGAGCGCGTGAAGAAGGAGAAGAAGAACGGCCGTGATCTGCAGAATGAATGGCCGTGATTAAGGTTGTAAAATAGTAAGGAAAATGTTAATTTAAATTTTATTAAATTCGTATTAACTTTTAGATATCATAACTTGTTGATGCGAGGTCCGTTTTGGACGAAACGAAGTGCGTTGGGTTCGTATGGACGAGCACTACGCAATGGAGCTGGATTGGAATCGTTTGGAGCTAGAGAAAATTTTGGGTTAAATCGAACGTCGTTCGATTTGATTTAAAATCATAAAAATCAAGGTGAGTGTTTTATAACGCTCACAACGTACTAAATACCTTTATGCTAGTTAAATTGACATTATGAAGTGGTATGAATTTTATTTGTCGTTGTTTGATATAAATTTAATTGTCATATAGCTTTTTATTTGAATTAACCGTTGAAAAATTAAATTGACAGTTAAATTGAAATTGAAATTGAATTGCGATTAAATTACCTGACACTGATAACTATGAAACTGCCATGAATTGTATTGTTTATTGGATGATGTATTTTGATGGATGTTATTAGTTGATATTTGAATGTTTGGATGTTTATTTGCTTATATATATCCTGTTATGCATACATATGATACTGTGATTTAATTTAAGTGGTATATTCATCCCTGACATCTAATTGAGATAAATAACTACTTGGCCATAGGATAGAAAATTATATACGGACACCGAATTGGCTAAATTAATAAAAATTTTAAATCGTCGATTTGAAATTTATTTAAGGGTCGATTTTAAAGTTATAAATAGAAATAAATTTATAGAAATCGAATTCATCGGGAAATTGAGTTTGGAATGTTGAAATAAATTTTGGTAAAAGGAAATTGTAAATAATAAAAGTTGAGACTGTGAAATTTAAAAAATTGGGATTTGATTGAATTTCGAAAATTGATTTGTTTAAAGATTTAGCCTAAATTCGAGTTTTGAATATTTCTAAGTAAAAGCGATATAAAAGATATTTTGAAATTGAGCTTGAAATTGAATCATATTTGTAATTGGGTTTCAAACTTGAATATTGATGGAAAATTTTGTTAAGTATTATAAATGGATATTTTGGAATTCAAGCTAAAAATTGATATAAATTGAAATTTAATGAATTAAATATGAAATTGAAATTGAATTAATTAAAGCGAATATGAAATTGAAATTGAATTAATCGAAAGTGAATATAAAATTGAAATTGATTTAATCGAAAGTAAATGAAAAAAATGAAATTGAATCAATCGGAAGTGAATATAAACATTTAAATTGAAATAATTGAAAGTGAATATAACATTGAATAAATTTGAATCAAAGTTGACATTGATTCGAATTGAAATCGAAGTTGAATCAGTAGAATGGAAATTGAAATTGATTTGAATTGGGAAGTTATAAATTGAAATGGGTTGGTTTTGAAGCTGTTTTATTTTGTTTTCCAAATTTCTCTGCTATATAAACCATTTTGAATACTTAAACAATATTAATCTATTTTAAATCTACTTAACCCAATTTAAATTATTTTAAACTAAATTTATCTATTTCAAATCCATTTTAAGATTTTAAAGTATTTTAACTATTTTAATTATTTAAAACTACTTTTAAACTACTTAAAACTATTTTTCTAAAATTCTAAGCTGGTCAATAAGGTGAAATGTTTATATTTAAATCTTGAATTTAAATACGAATTGCGTTAAATGAAGTTGCAACCTAAATCGAAATTCGAAATGATTTTGAAATCGAAATGAGATATTGAGGCGAAAATGAATTTGAAGCGAAATCTTACATTTGAATAGATATGATGATATTTGAAATAGATTTGATTTTTGAAGCGAATATGATATTTTGATATCAATTATGTATCGATTTGAATATAAAAGAGCCAACGGTGTAATAATACGTAGTTATTAAAGAGACCGGGATCGGATATGGACATACTCTCTGTCGATACCGAAAACCACTTTAATAACTATTATACGCGGAGTGTTGATCCAGAATGAAGTGGATGGTTTGGTGAACGCGTTGACTGAAGAAAGAGAACGATATTGGATGACCCCTGACATGACTAAAACAGGAGCCGCGCCGGGCCATTGAGGTTCGCCACCTCTAGCGGACACACTTCTTCGATACCATATCTATTACATTTGTGATGCGATTTGGGTGCACCCCTTGATTTGGGAGTGTTGTTTCGCGGTGTTGGGGTAGCTGCTGGCTATGCCCAACATCAGTCCGGATCACGCAACTACTAGTATCCTAGTTGGTATTGCCTCATGTACCTTGTCATACTGATTATCCTATTCGCGACCACTACGTTTTGATTTGTACCTTGAGTATATGGATTGCCCTCTGGTGACTTCCGGTTTTGGGGAAACTACGGTCTTGTATATGCTTTTGGGAATATAAAAATGTGTTAAGGGGGATTATGGTAACGCCTTAACGCTATTTTGATACTTTATATTACTGATAGACATTATCTACTTAGCGTACATTACTATATAGTAGATAGTTTAACGGATCCTTAGGAGATGGAAAATCCCGTAACATCTCTTGAGTTATTGCACGCACGTCGACACTGGATATGAGATGTCAAACCCCGTAAACATCTCTGACGCCGTTACACTCATATTTATTTCCGATTGATTTAACTTTTATAAGGATATTTAGTCCTGACTCGAGTGTTTTGTCTTTTCATTACGCTCGGGTCAGACCTGAGTTTTCAGATTTTGAAGATCTATTCCGGAGGACGAAGACGAAGATTTGGTATACTATTACTATTATTATCTTTGCATCATAATGTCTGCTGCATTATTTAATTGTTCTGTTGTATATGTATAACTCTGATAAATGTTGTATAATAATAATCAAATGTATTCATTTCAAATGTATTCATTTAATTAACAGCTTCATGAACTGTTATTTTATTATTATACTTTAGCCTTCCGCTGTGAGATTCTGTGTTGTTTCATTTCCTTTATTTCCCTTCCTTTTCTTTTCTTAATTACCCCAATAACTATCTGCCCTTTTAATGGTTTGGATTCGACATGGGTATTTGATCGTCGGTTTAAACTGTCCAAAAAGGCGGGTCGTTACAGTTGGTATCAGAGCTTTGGTTTAGCGATAAACCTTGGCTCTAGTGGGGAATAACTCATTGAAATAGAGGTAAACTATATGAATGAGTTGAGTGTATATGAGAGAGCGTATTTGTTAGTGATATAAAATGTTTTATATTGTGTCGGTTGTTTTGTTGAGTGGCTTATGGATTCTGGTCAATACGAGTAATTAACGTCATTGATAGGGATCTCTAAACACTTAAATAGAACAATTCGACATAGTATTGTTTTGAAATTGAGTAAATGAAATAATTTTGCTCTAATTATATTTTGTATATAAAGAAAGATTTTAAGAAATTATTGTGACTTATCTAGCTTACCTGGCTGTTAGGAATTAAAATATGGTTATTATCATTAATTGGATATGGTAATTTAATAAATAAGCTGAATTACAAAATGAACAATCATAAAACAATTGTGAAATGTTTAAGAAATAAAATCCTATAAGAATATTTTATAAAGGTGACTTATAAATTAAAATAGATTTAAACTGGAAAATATTGAATTTAAGACCCGGAGATTTTGAATTCAAGACCCGGAGATTTTGGAAAATGGTTCTCAAAGTTTTGAAGAAACATATAGTAATATTAGTTGGAAAATATTTATAGGAAATATTTTGAAATGATTTTAAGAAGGAATGAATTAAGTACTCCTCTCTTATGTCGCTGGAAAATAATTTCGGTGATGACTGCGCAGCATCATCGATGTTCATTTTCGAGTCTCAAAGTGGGGGAGACCTCTAAGAAGCTTTGTTTTCTTCGAAATTATTTTGGGCAAAATGGGTTTTGGTTTAAACTCCAAAGGTACGATTTGATATATATAAAAAAAATACCAAATATAAGTAAATATGTTTATTTCAAATGATTTGAAAAGAACCGGGCATTTAAAATTCTAAGTTATGTTAATTAGAAATTTTCAAATTATTTGAATGAAATGTGAATAACCAAAATTTATAAATAAGAGGATTTAAATAAATCAAATTTGTGAACATTCTAATTAAGTAAAATAAAATTCTATAAATTTGTATAAAACCAAAAATTACATTCTGATAACATAAAACAAGACTTACCAAATATTAAAAAAATTAAAATGATGTTTTGGGATATGTAATGAGATGTTGTAAAAATAAACAGAACCGGAAAGTAATTAAAAATATACAAGTAAGGAAAACTCAAAAGGAATTAAAATGTATATAAATGAAAAATTAGGTTGTGATAAAAATGTTATAACTTAAATATTACTTGAAACGATGAATGGATAAATGGAACAAGTAAGTGAACTTAAGAAAGATGATAAATGAATCGAATTATATTTTTGTAAATTGGTTATAGAAAATAAATATAAATTGCATAGAAAAAAAATATATAATAATAATTGAATTTGTAACCTTTAAGATAATTGTAAACTAAGAAAAATCATTTATGAGAGGTTAGACTTTTATAGGATGATTAATAAACTAAAGTGCCGGTTAATAAAATGTTCCACAAATGAATTCGTTATTTACTGAAAGTATGAAAATGAAATAAATGTAACAATGGAATTTCTTATAGCTAAGAATAAATTGGAAAATGAAATTGAATTTAATTAAATTATATAGAATGTTTAAAATGAACATGAGTAAGCAAATTCTATGATATGATGTTAAGAAAAGATAATGTTGAAGAATATGCTATGTAAAGAAATGTATTTATTAACTAAATAATGGATTGTGAATAATAAATGGTAAGTAAAATGAAAGTCAATAAAATAATTTAGTATAGATAAATTGGATAGAAAGCTATTGGAAGGTAATACGTGAGATTGTACGTATATTATGTTATTCGCATAACGATTTGATCCAAATTCGAGCACAAAATTTCGAGATGATGTATATCGATCCAAGTTAGGATTTTTCACTTGATTCTCGACGGCGAACCCTAGATATGGATTTTTAATTGATTCTGGAATTCTCTATCATAGTATATGGCTATGCAAGGAGAGTAACAGTTTCCAATCAAGGAACCAAATCCGAGTCCGCACTAGAGAGTCATGTGAACGATACTAGTTTGGAAGTGAAATTGTGTGATCGAATAAGCGATTAGATTGATATTGCTCATGGATGATATATGTACGGCTTACGGACTTAATTAAAGTTAATATTGGAAATTTAAGATGCCAAATATAAAATGATTTTATTTTTATTTTTTTTATTTTATTTTATTTATATAACATGATATATATATAAAAGAGAGAAACCAAATTGAATGTAAAATTAATAATTTGGTTATGTTGGGTATGATTTGTTTGTTATATGATCTTAAGTTGATTGTATGTAATTCATTAAGTGTTAATGAAATTGAAAGCTATAAATCATTGAAATTAAATTGGAAGTTAAATGAATTTAAATAGAATTTAATTTGATTCAAATTGGAAGTGAACTAATGTAAATATAAATTAGTGAATGTTAACTAATTGAATTGAGGATGAATGTTAGAAAAATCCAACGTTAATGAATCAACTATGATTAAAATTGAAACCAAGTCAATAAATATTAATGAGAAGTGAATTTATATTGATTGGTTATGGATTTGTTGGATGATAGTTGATTGATGGTTGCATTTGTTGTTTTGTTGCATTTGCTATGTTGGCACATGTAGTTGTTATGTTGCTATATTGTGTATATTGATATTATTTTCATATATGCATGTTTCTCATGGTTTGTTGAGTGTTTAGTAGGTGCGGATTGCGCTTGCTTCGCATTTGGAGCTCGCTTTCACGCTATATTATTCGTATATGCTCGCTAATAAAAATATAAGGTACATGTTTATTTTATCATTGGATTTGGTGATTTTTGATGAGCCACTTGGCTTTTGGATTTTCTTTTGTTTGTTTGGGGCCCGTAGAGGCGTTTTGTAGTTGTACCGATCGAGCCGCGCAAAGGAGACTCTGCCGAAATTTTTCGTAAATCCGGGTGTTAGAAAATTTTTCAAGTTTTAAAATTTTTTATAACTTGTTTGGATAACTAACTTTAAATTTAGAAAGCCGTTTGGAATAACTTAGTGGAAGCGTAGTTACAACTTTATAAATGGAATTTCATTGTTTTATAAGTTAGTAACTTTGAATGAAATATATCTAATGTGAATTCTATACTTAGTTCTTTTCCCTTCTTTTTCCTTTTCGGGGACGAAAAGTTTTGAGTGGGGGAGAATGTAACGACCCGAAAATTTTCGATAATTAAAATAGCTAATTTAATAAGTTTTCGTGATTTAGTGTTAGAAAAAAATTGTAATTCGTTTGGAATAATAATAACTAGAATGAATTGCAACAATAATTATCCAAGTAATGAAAATAAAAGCTACTTAGTGAATGCCTTTGAAATCAATAGTTGAATAGGATAATAAATGTTGAAATTCATTAGGTATAATAGAGAAGTTGATTGATAAGTAAAATCTTTTGAAAATCAAATATTGAATATTGAACAGGTAAATGGTTTAAATTGAATATTTAAAACTTATTGAATAATTGAATAAATGTAAAATGAAAATAGTGTTCTAAAATTGTGAATTGGTTTTAAAGGTTGAATCCTATAAGTTCAATTTCAATATTTCAAAAGATAGGGATTTAATAATCAAATTTTGTTTAAATTTAATAATTACAAATGTTTGAATAATTAAATTCCGAATTGGATATGATTAATTGGATATTGAAATTTAATATATGAAAATAGAGTGAATATTTGAAATTTGATTTAATATGATTCAAATTGGTTTCCAAAATGAATGTAAGTTATATTTGGATTATAATGCGAGTTAATAATATTTTAAAATTGAAATTTATTGGATAAAATTTAATAACGGGTTTAATATGATTAAAAATGATTTGTAAAATTTTATTTTATCATATTAGAGTTATAGTGATGTTATAGAACTTTTAAAACTAAATTTAAAATTTATTTGTGAAAATTGAATATTTTAATATTTAATTAGCGACTGAAAAATAGCCAATTTTTGAACAGTCTCAGAATTGGACGAAACTTGTTCCATTGGATCCGTAATAATTTGTTATTATCGGATTTCAATTTTCGTAGCAATCGGAGTTGTCGTTTGACCATGGCAGCTCGAAACGCATCGAAATTGTTTTAATATTAATTTAACGAGTTAAAATAGTCATTTTTCAAATAGTCTCGGATTTCGACGAAACCAGTTTCATCGGATCCGTAAAGTGATATTATTGTAAGATTTAAAATTTTGTGTAAATCGGATTTACCGTTTGTCCGAGACGAGCCAAAACGCATAGAAATTCGTTTAATCGGTTTAATTTAAATTTGATCGTTTATTTCCGTAACTCGCACATACGATCGAATTAGCTTCCGAAACCTATTCCATTGTGTCCGGAACGCGGGATAAACCCTAGAAACGCCGGTCACCGCGCGCAAATCGGAGTTCGGAAAACCCGGGATGAATAGAGTTCGTCGTTTTTCTATAAAGGCAACTCATTATTTTCTTTTTCCAAAAAAAAAAAACTAGACCTAGGGTTACAACGCAGCCGCCACTTCCTGCAGTTAATGGCCGAAAATCAATCCCCTTCCTCCCTCATTTTCTTCAAATCCGTTCAAAATTTCAAAAAGTTTTCAACTACAATATTGTAGATCGCGATGTGATCTATCAGTTCAACGGTCAAGATCATATTTAACGAAGCGGATTGACGTGAAACCTCGTGCAAAGGTGGGCCGGTCGGCCACGTTTTCGAGCCTCCATGCTCGACCGAGTTCATCGTCCCCTTGGCCGTGGGTGGCGCACGTGGAGGCGGAGGTGGCGGCGCTCCCTGATCGACGAAAAGACGAACGTTGGGGTCGAAAATTTCCAACCCTAGTTCGCGATATGGGTTTTCTTGCGCGTGGAAATTACTGGAGAACGAGCGCGTGAAGAAGGAGAAGAAGAACGGCCGTGATCTGCAGAATGAATGGCCGTGATTAAGGTTGTAAAATAGTAAGGAAAATGTTAATTTAAATTTTATTAAATTCGTATTAACTTTTAGATATCATAACTTGTTGATGCGAGGTCCGTTTTGGACGAAACGAAGTGCGTTGGGTTCGTATGGACGAGCACTACGCAATGGAGCTGGATTGGAATCGTTTGGAGCTAGAGAAAATTTTGGGTTAAATCGAACGTCGTTCGATTTGATTTAAAATCATAAAAATCAAGGTGAGTGTTTTATAACGCTCACAACGTACTAAATACCTTTATGCTAGTTAAATTGACATTATGAAGTGGTATGAATTTTATTTGTCGTTGTTTGATATAAATTTAATTGTCATATAGCTTTTTATTTGAATTAACCGTTGAAAAATTAAATTGACAGTTAAATTGAAATTGAAATTGAATTGCGATTAAATTACCTGACACTGATAACTATGAAACTGCCATGAATTGTATTGTTTATTGGATGATGTATTTTGATGGATGTTATTAGTTGATATTTGAATGTTTGGATGTTTATTTGCTTATATATATCCTGTTATGCATACATATGATACTGTGATTTAATTTAAGTGGTATATTCATCCCTGACATCTAATTGAGATAAATAACTACTTGGCCATAGGATAGAAAATTATATACGGACACCGAATTGGCTAAATTAATAAAAATTTTAAATCGTCGATTTGAAATTTATTTAAGGGTCGATTTTAAAGTTATAAATAGAAATAAATTTATAGAAATCGAATTCATCGGGAAATTGAGTTTGGAATGTTGAAATAAATTTTGGTAAAAGGAAATTGTAAATAATAAAAGTTGAGACTGTGAAATTTAAAAAATTGGGATTTGATTGAATTTCGAAAATTGATTTGTTTAAAGATTTAGCCTAAATTCGAGTTTTGAATATTTCTAAGTAAAAGCGATATAAAAGATATTTTGAAATTGAGCTTGAAATTGAATCATATTTGTAATTGGGTTTCAAACTTGAATATTGATGGAAAATTTTGTTAAGTATTATAAATGGATATTTTGGAATTCAAGCTAAAAATTGATATAAATTGAAATTTAATGAATTAAATATGAAATTGAAATTGAATTAATTAAAGCGAATATGAAATTGAAATTGAATTAATCGAAAGTGAATATAAAATTGAAATTGATTTAATCGAAAGTAAATGAAAAAAATGAAATTGAATCAATCGGAAGTGAATATAAACATTTAAATTGAAATAATTGAAAGTGAATATAACATTGAATAAATTTGAATCAAAGTTGACATTGATTCGAATTGAAATCGAAGTTGAATCAGTAGAATGGAAATTGAAATTGATTTGAATTGGGAAGTTATAAATTGAAATGGGTTGGTTTTGAAGCTGTTTTATTTTGTTTTCCAAATTTCTCTGCTATATAAACCATTTTGAATACTTAAACAATATTAATCTATTTTAAATCTACTTAACCCAATTTAAATTATTTTAAACTAAATTTATCTATTTCAAATCCATTTTAAGATTTTAAAGTATTTTAACTATTTTAATTATTTAAAACTACTTTTAAACTACTTAAAACTATTTTTCTAAAATTCTAAGCTGGTCAATAAGGTGAAATGTTTATATTTAAATCTTGAATTTAAATACGAATTGCGTTAAATGAAGTTGCAACCTAAATCGAAATTCGAAATGATTTTGAAATCGAAATGAGATATTGAGGCGAAAATGAATTTGAAGCGAAATCTTACATTTGAATAGATATGATGATATTTGAAATAGATTTGATTTTTGAAGCGAATATGATATTTTGATATCAATTATGTATCGATTTGAATATAAAAGAGCCAACGGTGTAATAATACGTAGTTATTAAAGAGACCGGGATCGGATATGGACATACTCTCTGTCGATACCGAAAACCACTTTAATAACTATTATACGCGGAGTGTTGATCCAGAATGAAGTGGATGGTTTGGTGAACGCGTTGACTGAAGAAAGAGAACGATATTGGATGACCCCTGACATGACTAAAACAGGAGCCGCGCCGGGCCATTGAGGTTCGCCACCTCTAGCGGACACACTTCTTCGATACCATATCTATTACATTTGTGATGCGATTTGGGTGCACCCCTTGATTTGGGAGTGTTGTTTCGCGGTGTTGGGGTAGCTGCTGGCTATGCCCAACATCAGTCCGGATCACGCAACTACTAGTATCCTAGTTGGTATTGCCTCATGTACCTTGTCATACTGATTATCCTATTCGCGACCACTACGTTTTGATTTGTACCTTGAGTATATGGATTGCCCTCTGGTGACTTCCGGTTTTGGGGAAACTACGGTCTTGTATATGCTTTTGGGAATATAAAAATGTGTTAAGGGGGATTATGGTAACGCCTTAACGCTATTTTGATACTTTATATTACTGATAGACATTATCTACTTAGCGTACATTACTATATAGTAGATAGTTTAACGGATCCTTAGGAGATGGAAAATCCCGTAACATCTCTTGAGTTATTGCACGCACGTCGACACTGGATATGAGATGTCAAACCCCGTAAACATCTCTGACGCCGTTACACTCATATTTATTTCCGATTGATTTAACTTTTATAAGGATATTTAGTCCTGACTCGAGTGTTTTGTCTTTTCATTACGCTCGGGTCAGACCTG